>FR989875.1:11970000-14717500 GCA_905404145.2 Biston betularia | reverse complement strand
CTACCTACCTACCTACCTACCTACCTACCTACCTACCTACCTACCTACCTACCTACCTACCTACCTACCTACCTACCTACCTACCTACCTACCTACCTACCTACCTACCTACCTACCTACCTACCTACCTACCTACCTACCTACCTACCTACCTACCTACCTACCTACCTACCTACCTACCTACCTACCTACCTACCTACCTACCTACCTACCTACCTACCTACCTACCTACCTACCTACCTACCTACCTACCTACCTACCTACCTACCTACCTACCTACCTACCTACCTACCTACCTACCTACCTACCTACCTACCTACCTACCTACCTACCTACCTACCTACCTACCTACCTACCTACCTACCTACCTACCTACCTACCTACCTACCTACCTACCTACCTACCTACCTACCTACCTACCTACCTACCTACCTACCTACCTACCTACCTACCTACCTACCTACCTACCTACCTACCTACCTACCTACCTACCTACCTACCTACCTACCTACCTACCTACCTACCTACCTACCTACCTACCTACCTACCTACCTACCTACCTACCTACCTACCTACCTACCTACCTACCTACCTACCTACCTACCTACCTACCTACCTACCTACCTACCTACCTACCTACCTACCTACCTACCTACCTACCTACCTACCTACCTACCTACCTACCTACCTACCTACCTACCTACCTACCTACCTACCTACCTACCTACCTACCTACCTACCTACCTACCTACCTACCTACCTACCTACCTACCTACCTACCTACCTACCTACCTACCTACCTACCTACCTACCTACCTACCTACCTACCTACCTACCTACCTACCTACCTACCTACCTACCTACCTACCTACCTACCTACCTACCTACCTACCTACCTACCTACCTACCTACCTACCTACCTACCTACCTACCTACCTACCTACCTACCTACCTACCTACCTACCTACCTACCTACCTACCTACCTACCTACCTACCTACCTACCTACCTACCTACCTACCTACCTACCTACCTACCTACCTACCTACCTACCTACCTACCTACCTACCTACCTACCTACCTACCTACCTACCTACCTACCTACCTACCTACCTACCTACCTACCTACCTACCTACCTACCTACCTACCTACCTACCTACCTACCTACCTACCTACCTACCTACCTACCTACCTACCTACCTACCCTACCTACCTACCTACCTACCTACCTACCTACCTACCTACCTACCTACCTACCTACCTACCTACCTACCTACCTACCTACCTACCTACCTACCTACCTACCTACCTACCTACCTACCTACCTACCTACCTACCTACCTACCTACCTACCTACCTACCTACCTACCTACCTACCTACCTACCTACCTACCTACCTACCTACCTACCTACCTACCTACCTACCTACCTACCTACCTACCTACCTACCTACCTACCTACCTACCTACCTACCTACCTACCTACCTACCTACCTACCTACCTACCTACCTACCTACCTACCTACCTACCTACCTACCTACCTACCTACCTGCCTACCTACCTACCTACCTACCTACCTACCTACCTACCTACCTACCTACCTACCTACCTACCTACCTACCTACCTACCTACCTACCTACCTACCTACCTACCTACCTACCTACCTACCTACCTACCTACCTACCTACCTACCTACCTACCTACCTACCTACCTACCTACCTACCTACCTACCTACCTACCTACCTACCTACCTACCTACCTACCTACCTACCTACCTACCTACCTACCTACCTACCTACCTACCTACCTACCTACCTACCTACCTACCTACCTACCTACCTACCTACCTACCTACCTACCTACCTACCTACCTACCTACCTACCTACCTACCTACCTACCTACCTACCTACCTACCTACCTACCTACCTACCTACCTACCTACCTACCTACCTACCTACCTACCTACCTACCTACCTACCTACCTACCTACCTACCTACCTACCTACCTACCTACCTACCTACCTACCTACCTACCTACCTACCTACCTACCTACCTACCTACCTACCTACCTAAAGATGGTAGGGAGTGCTATCGTCGGCAAACATGACCATTGGGTGGTTTAGATCAGTTTAGATAGAAGTCGAGCGAGATCACTTGTGTAAACTGGGAGTACCTACTAGTTTGCCGCATTCCCACTGCTCAGTGCTCGCTGCTGAAAAGGCGTCTCTTTGCATACGTCAGCACTCACAACAATACTTACAGTAATAGCATGTCGTACCCTTAGGACGAAAACGATGTAACTCAAAAAAGCTACTTTTTTGGGAAATGGCAAAATAAGTTTTAAAATGTTGACACCTGCACAATCTTTCGACTGTTATTTCGTGACTATTTACATTAACGACTATGTTTGTATGTGCTTTATATTACAATATGCTATTATAGTCTCATAAAAAACAATTAATATAAGGAATAATTAAAAAAAAAGATGTTTTATTTTATCAGTCATTTTCAAACCGACAGAAATGATTTAAATTTGATGGTTTAGAAGATGCGTCATATTTCGATAAAAAAAATTATTAGTAATAGGTCAAAATTAGTCCCAATACACTTAACGTAATTGATTATAAAACGACTTAAACTTAAAGCTACAAACGTGAATAACATTACCTTATAAATCAGAAGAAAACAATCGCAAAGTTAATTGCTCATTTTTATACTCAAAATCGAAAAAGAACTTACCAATTGTTTCGGAATAAAAACAACCTAATAAGCTTTAGGTCACTACGTGGTTAACCGCGTGGCGTCCTCGACTTGGCGGCGCAAACATAACACTAAATGCGTCGTTTCCCTCGCGACGGAGTCTCGCATTTCGCCGAGAAAGAAAGAGACCGATATAGCAGTTTCATCCTGCTCCCGCTCGAATATGGCTATGTTTGAACTATTATTACATCGAGAATTTTGTTTAAGTCATTTTATGATAATAACTCAATTATGGACTTTTTTTAGTTGTGGCGTTTTCGTCCTAAAGGTGCGAATTATGTAGGCATTAATTGTTGTCGTACCTAGACACGCGAGGTTCGGCATGTGCTTCAACATCCTCTGTACGTAAACCAGCGAGTTCCCTTCGCGCGATGGTATCAACAGACAACAAACGACATGCGAGCGTGTGACGTATCGTTTCTGCTCGCGCCTCAGATGTCTGTGCGGATTTTGTTGGGTTCCGTACTATGGTAGCCCCCGCGTGCCGCGTGACAGTAGCTCTATGTCAGTTCGCGCGAGTTATGAAATCACGAACTTACGACGTGTTTTAAAAGCGTTCTTCACCACAAATATTATCCGAGTTCGTAATTACAGACCCGTACTGTGTACACTGTACCTAGAAGTTTGTGGAGTTCGATAATACATAATTATCTACTTAGCATGAAGGGCTTTGATTGAGTTTTACTTTCTTAACACCACTTATATTGAAACAGCGGTGCGGTGAAGCGCCTTTTCTCTTTTTATGTACCTGTGATTCTATTAGATAACAGTAGTTTTATTGCTCAACATTGAAATTGTGCTCGTCCGAGGTGTCACCGGTGAAGAGCTGCAAGCGTCTGTTGTGCCGGTGTCGCCCTGTGCCGCCCGGTGCCGCCGCAGAGATGGCGTTGGTTATCCTCACGCTACCCACTCGGACTCTGATGTCGCTGGTATGTAGGTGTGTTAAAAGCTTTACCGCCTTGGAAACAATAGTGTGTGGACTATAATATATAGTTATATTATGTGTGACACAGAAGCGATACACGCAAGTAATTGTATCGTGCTGTAAAGTATTAAAAGTTGTCATTTCCAAAAAAACATAAATAAGACAAATACATACATAGTAATAAGAGACGTGTAGGTACCTACGTGCCGGCTCTGCGAGCGGGCGCGGCGTGCGGCGTGCCGTGATGCCGTGCAGCGTGCAGCTCCCCGCGCTCCCCGCGCTCCCGGCGCGAGGTAAACCTTCCCGTTCCCCTTGTTGTTACTTTACACTGAATGATGTCAATTTGAACCTGCACACTGCGTAGTTTAGTACACGGGAGAAGTTGTTCGATAACAGCGCTGTACGCGATTAGAAGTAGGCAACACTAATAAATGCCGTGCGACGCGCTTCCACTCTTCGAGATAACATTTATTTTGTAGGTAATTGTTAAGATATCACGCAATGTTTTTTTTGACATGTCATACCTATGTAAGTAATATGGATAGCCAGAGTACAATTACGAAACTAAGTGTAGTCACTTACCTTGTGCTGATATTGCAGCAGCTGTTCGAAGCGTCCGCCCGCGCCGTCCATCCCCAAACACAAAGTTTTTGCAAATAGTTTGTGAAACTAGGAACTGTTTCTAGCACTGTCGCTCGTCGCAGGCGTCCCTCGTGTGAGCCGTCGCCAGACAAGCGCAGGATATAACACCGCACACCTACATACTCTAGGTACATTCGAATACTAACACATTTTCTCAATTACCGATACTTGTGCTAACGATCGCGCGCGACGTCGAGCTCGTGACGTTGTCGTCATTAAACTGGTAAAAAAATTCCAGGGTTGGATTCGGGTACGTTGAAAAATATAGTACAAGACCATCAAAATAGTAGTACGCCGATAGTACACTTTTTTTTTTAAATCTTACATTGTTTAAAAAAAAGCTATTAATTCATAAAATAGATAGTTAGAATCAACATGTTTATACAAAATTTACTTCTGTTATAAATTATGTATATTCTTGACTATTATTTGCTTCAGCCTTAGCATGAAATCATAAAAACATCTCTTCTAAACTGCGAGTATACAAAAGAATAAAATCGGTACAGTTGCCACTTTTGCTGCATTTTTTTTCTTCGATTTTGGCGTCGCACCCCAAGCACTTGCCAGTGACAAGTTACAATTTTAAGACAAAATGCGAAGCCAAAATCAAACAAGATGAAGAAGAAGTATTGTTTGACAGCTTACCACAATGTGACTTTTTTTTACAGATGGTTTGGCTATAAACTGGTGTCATATTTACCTATTTTGGTCTTTTCTAAGTGAAGTAACGAAATTGTAGTATTTTTCCGTACTATCCTTAGGTATGGATATTTTCTAGTACGGAGCATGAAATAATAGTACAAATACTATAATTATAGTACGAAATCCAACGCTGAACAATTCTAACATTTTCGAAGGAGAGCGATGCGCGAGCGCCATCAAAGGCAAACCGACTCGCAACCGGGCTTTCGGCTCTTTTGAGTCGGTGCCGCCCGCTTTGTGTCGCCCGCTGTATGCCGCTCGCGCCCGCCTTAACTTTAATAAATCAAATATAGTGGAATATGACGTAAGAGGTAATTTGCCTTCGCGTAACACGTGTGCAGAGTAAACATAGTTTATGATTTTAATTTGTTAGCGCGGCCAACACGGAGGGGTGAGAGAGAGAGAGAGGAATGAAACGACGACTCACTTGCTTTCCGATCTGATGAGCAGCGCTGCGTCACCCGGCCCTAGGTAATCTCGAATCTGGAGTAGTGGACTGTGCCTATTTGCGGGTAGTGATGCGGGCGCGGGGAACCTTAGGCTCCTGCGGGAACTGTATCCCGTGCGGTGTCGCGGGCAAACGTATTCACAAGTACACTTCCGTTGTTGACGAGGGTCAGTAGAAAACGCACATCCGTCGATGACGAGGGTCAACGGCAGACTGCTCCCGCAGTGGTGTCTCATCCCCACGAAGTTCAACACAGATAGTCGTCGTTCATGGGAAAATGAGGGTAGGAATGAAAAAAAGGTAGCGCCTCTGAGTGGCGCAACAACTATTGGCATCAACCATACGTTACACTTGTTACCATATCATTATACGTTCGTTAGATTACTGATTAATCCCGTGTCATTATACTACTATTGTTGTCAATTATAAATGTATGTATATATCGATTTCGTATCAATATTATTCTAGCATAGATAATACTTAACTCGATTGTTGTAATAACCATAAACTAGCATTTATTTTTCTAGAATGGCAACTCCGAATAAAATGTCAGAGAAGCAGGTTAACTGAGATTTGTTTTCAAATTATATATCTGTTAAATCCACAAAAATCTCGTTTCAATTCCTGAGTTTAGGATCTGATCCTTTACATAGAACTAGTATGTACATATTAGATCTATGGTTGATGCCCTGAGTCCTGGGGATTATACTGTTGATGCCAACGACCTCAAAATTTAACAAAATTTTAAAACATACTACTATACTTACTACTACTAGTCCGGGTGGCAGCGTTGCAAATACAAAAGTCATAGTAAGCCGGCTGATATTGATACTGATAGTAGATCTCATATGGCTAATGAGTAAACCGAACGTCAGCTGCCCAGGTAGCGGTGGGTTTGGGAGTGGGAGGTCGTGGAAGTTGTAAAAAAAAATTTAAAAAAAAGTGATAGTACGCCGGCTGAAACCAATTTTCATGAATAGTTGACATCATACTGAGTTGAAAAATAGTCGTCAGCTGTATGGAGGAGGGTGGATTATGCGTCAGCCGATCGCATGAACTTGTAAAAAAACGTGTAAAAAAAGTCATAGTACGCCGGATGAAACTTAAACTAGCTGATTGTTTATATAATTTAAAGTACGAAAACAGCAATCAGCTGCGTGGGTAGCGGTGGAAAAACCGTCAGCCGATGCAGTAAAGTTTAAAAATATTGGAGCACTGCTACTAAAAAAGTCATAGTAAGCGGGCTGATGTTGATACCGATAGTAGATCTTATATGTCTAATAAGTAAACCGAACATGAGTTGCCCAAGTAGCGGTGGGTTTGGGAGTGGGAGGTCGTGAAAGTTGTAAAAAAAAAATAAAAATTAAGTGATTGTACGCCGGCTGAAACCTCTTTTCATGAATAGTTGACATCAAACTGAGTTGAAAAATAGTCGTCAGCTGCATGGAGGAGGGTGGATTATGCGTCAGCCGATCGCATGAACTTGTAAAAAAACGTGTAAAAAAAGTCATAGTACGCCGGATGAAACTTAAACTACCTGATTGTTTACACAATTTAAAGTACGAAAACAGCAATCAGCTGCGTGGGTAGCGGTGGAAAGACCGTCAGCCGATGCAGTAAAGGTTGAAAATATTGCAGCATTGCTACTATGCGGTTTCCTTTTAAACACGAATTTCGCGGTAGATTCTGGCCTTGCTTGAGCCCATAACACGACCTTGGGGCTATCTAAGCCTCTTTCCTTCAAATTTATTAAATTGATTATAATAAAATGTATTTATTTGTTTATGTATTTATTTGGGTATATGAGTGAGTGTGTTAGAGAGGATGTGTGGATGTGTGTGTGACTATTGACGACTAGTTGTTTTTCTTATAATATTGGTCTGACCTGGCTCTCGGTGTCGTGGTAATTTAAAGTAAGAACCGCATAGTAGCAATGCTTCAATATTTTCAACCTTTACTGCATCGGCTGACGGTCTTTCCACCGCTACCCACGCAGCTGATTGCTATTTTCGTACTTTAAATTGTGTAAACAATCAGCTAGTTTAAGTTTCATCCGGCGTACTATGACTTTTTTTTACGCGATTTTTTACAAGTTCATGCGATCGGCTGACGCATAATCCACCCTCCTCCATGCAGCTGACGACTATTTTTCAACTCAGCATGATGTCAACTATTCATGAAAATGGGTTTCAGCCGGCGTACTATTACTTTTTTTAAATTTTTTTTTTACAACTTCCATGCCCTCTCATACCTACACCCACCGCGGGTGCGCCAGCTGACGCTCGGTTTACTTATCAGTTATTCGAGATCTATCGAACAAGATAGCAATGGATCGGCGTAAAATCACCACCTAAAATGCAACGCTGCCACCCGGACTATGCTATATTGAACTCGTCCACAGCAGGACAAAATAAAATAGACTACAAATAAATTTGTATATTAATTTATTACTAGATAATGGACGATACTAGATGGCGCACTGGCCTAGTGGGGGGCGTGGGAGGCGCGGGAGTCGTGGGAGTCGTGGGAGTCGTGCGGGGCGTCAGGCGAGGCGGGCGGCGCGCCGCCCGCCTCGTCGAGCGCGGCCGCGAGCTCGTCGTCGTCCTTGCCGTACAGGTCGGGAAACTCCGCCATGCAGCTCTGCATCACGCTGAACTTCTCGTAGCAGTCGCTGCCCTTCGGCTCCGCCTCGCTGCAACAGACCAATACCACCGATCAGCTACCGACCGTCCGGTCGGTGCCGAACAGATAAAACAACACGAGAGGAACGGCGGCCGGTACCTGTAGTGGAAGCAGGAAAACGCGTCCCGGAACTGGTTCCCGCAGGGCCCGGTGGCCATGCCGCCCAGGCAGGGGCAGCCCCAGTTGATGGTGCCGTCCGCCAGGATGAGGCCGGGCGCCGGCGCCGGCTCCGGCAGCGACACGGCGCTCGGCGCCGCCAGCTCCTCGCGCGCCGCCACCACCACCACGTGGCGCCCGCCGTCGCCCAGCGCCACCACCGACCGAGCCGACATCCTCGCCGCTACACGCTCACCTGCAACCGCAGAGGTGACACGCTATACCGGTGAAGCGGCGGCGGCGCTGGGCGTCAGAGCAGCGCCTGCAGCGTGGGCGCGGCGGCGCGCAGGCGCAGGCGCGGCGCGGCGGCGAGCGCGGCGAGGGCGGCGCGCGCCCGCGCGGCCGGCACGCGCAGCAACGCGCGGCCGCCGCGGGCCGCCAGCACGTCGACGCGCGCGCCGCCCGCCTCGCCCCAGAGCGCGCGCGCGCTCTGCTCCACGGCGTGGCGCACGCTCAGCGCGCTCTGCGAGCCGCACCTGCGCGCACACCGCTCGTCCTCAGCGGCGCTCACTCGCCACCACCACCACACGCAGCGCCGTAACCACGGTGACAAGTGAGCGCCTTATACTCTATAAGTTCTACCACTAATACTAGCCCTCCGGTTATACGGACAGAGTACTTCAGCCATCGCATCGGCCGAGGCTGGTGTGTGGTGTGGTTTAGTGTGGACGGTCTCCTGCCAGTATCGCCAGTGAGTGCACTCCAACAATAAATAGATAGATAGATATCGTAGGACTATACACACAGCGCCATCTGACCCCAAACTAAGCAGAGCTTGTGTGATGGAAGTCAGATAACTGATAGAATACATAAATACTTTTTTTTTTGTAAATACATACTTATAATACATACAGAACACCCAGACACAGAACAAACATTTGTTTATTCACAAAATGTTTGCCCTGAGTGGGAATCGAACCCACGCCCTACAGCTCTCAAGGCAGATATACTACCAATGAGCCAACGGGGCTGTCAACAATCTAAGATGTACATGTAGTTTAGGACTCTTCTGGCCGGTTCTGCTCTCTCTCTTACAACAAACATTTCTGTTAAACATTTGCTGAAATTAAATAAGAATGTGGCAGAACTTATGACCTGACTTAGCAGAAAATTAATTATGATTGATTGATTGATTAACTCTTTATAAATTAATTAAATTAAATATGTTCGCACTCTATCCATGAGAAGTGCTCGCTCCACTTCAGGTTTCTCACTCTAGTAGAGATAGAGAGACATACTACATCTCTCACATAGAGAGCCTCAATAAATGCCTTGTTCCTTAGACTTTTGTTATTTTAACCCGATATCTGTGCCTGCAGTATGTCACACTGAGGCGCCCGAGGATGTGCATTGTGCAGCTTCCAACAAGCCCCATGGAAGGGCACAGCAAGGACACCCCCTCTAACAGATCTGCAAGTTTTTAGCTTCAACACCAATTAAGTATACATGAATATGTATTAAGTGAAAATGCTTTAGTGAAATTATCAGGTGTTTTGATTAACTTCCTCTTACTAAGTAAACCTAGTGAAGTAGAAGCGCCCGCGTCGGCTCTATCGCTCCCTGACGTGCCCTACGAAGTCAGGCAGCCCTTTACTTTGATTTGATTAGTTGCTACCCTGAGTCAGAAGTGAGGTTAAGTAAACACAGAAAAATTAAAAAATAATTTATATCTCGCGAAGAATCTTTTCCAATTAAATGTTGCACAGAGCTGCCTCATTTTGTGTTTGAGCGGCAAATTCGAGTTGTGCTAATCTAAAGTACCTAGTGCCCATCGAGCGCGTCTTCTGTACGTTTCTCAAATGGTCAAAACATTTTGACCGTGCCATACTCGCAGAGTCGCAGCATTCGACTTGCGCACCCGCCGCTTGCCGAATAATAGGCATTTTAATAAAACTTGTGTTCGATGTGTTCGTCTGATGAAATGCAATGAAAATCACTTCGACTTACTCGACTTCCAAGTAGAAATATCGAGCGGACATCCGGCGTCCACTATCGTCGGGGAAATAAGCTCCTGATGTCTGACTGGGAAATATGTAGGTTATTAGAGCACAGGACTAATACACTGCCTTTCCACAACACATACAGCCAACAAAAACCTATCCACGATTTCACTGATTACTGAAGGAAAATGTTTTAAACATCAAAGTCAAATGCAAATACAAAACTGAAGTGACAAATGACTTGAAATGACTAATATTAATTGACTTATGACAGCTTTTTAAATGTTTTTTTTTCTTCCAGGTAAGACTTGGCGTCGCACTTTCTGTGTATTTACCAGTGTCAAGTTTTCTAGTTGTTTTTCTCTGGAAACTTTATTTTCTGCTTCTTGAGTGAGGTTAGTGAACGTAATGAGGCGCAGAATTGTACTAAGCGTGCAGGATGATTTCTTTTTTTAAAACGGGGAAACATAAGCTTCGTAAAACAAAAATATTTAAAGGATGAAGAGAAGTAACTAATGAAAATGGTCAGAGGGGAAGGATAAAATGTCGAAATATTTACATGAAAGGAAAAAATAGAATTATTTACAATGACTATAACTACTATTCTAAATCTATTACTATTTACATATTTTACAATTTTACATCGTTAGCTTTCATGAAAAGCTAATATCTTATAAATTTGAAATGATTTATGAAAGATTTTTTTTTTTATTAATTTGCCCCTTCGGGCAGGCTAAAGCTGTAAAGCCATACTGCCTTATCTTAAGTGTTATTTCTGCTGTCTCTTAGCTATAGTTATCGTCAAAGTCCAGTCTTAGTCAAGTCCAGTCCATGTCAGTTAAGTCCAGTCATGCTTTAGTAAAATAGTGGCGACTTTACTATAAAGCATCGATGGAGTTTTGGAAGCAACACGAAAACTCATGTTTCACCACATTATATCATTTTCCCACACGCGCGCTTGTAATTCGGCACTTTATGAATAAAACACCACCATTTTTATGCATAAACACGCAACAAAACACTAGTTTTGGCAAAAAATAAAACGGAGCGACACGACTCTTCCCGCGTTCCCGCTAAAACTCTCTGATTTTCTGATTTATGAAAGAATGAAAGCCAGATAGGAAACTGACTTTTTCCCTAGTTTTTGGCACCATAGTCTGCGTATTTTGCCATGGACAGCGAAGCTTTGAAGCCGTTAATAATATTAGTGGTATCCGGTTAGAATGTAACTTGACCGTGTGGATCCCACACGCATGAAGCTAAATAAATAAATATCAATATATATCAATATTAGTATATAATAATATCTAAGTCAGTCTGTGCTTTTTTTAAGACCCCTTGGAATTTTGTAGTAAAAAAGCTAATTTGATTCGATTTGTTTATTCATTAAAACAGCTGACAAGTTAGTTACGATCATTCGGATGTTAACTTAACAACTAGCGGCAGGGCGCGCAGTCAGCTCATGAGTAGAGCGAGTAGAGCGAGTAGAGCGAGTCGAGCGCGGCGCGCAGGCGCTCGCGGTGCGCGTGGCGCAGGGCGCGCAGGTCGCGCGCGCACGCGCCGCTCAGCACGCGCAGCGCGCCGCACCACGCGCGTGCGCTCTCCTCCAGTACGGAGCCCCCCGCGCTCGCCTCGGCGCTGTACACGCGCCACTCCACCTCCATCTCGTCTGCAAGCACGCGACACACCGCTCTCGTCTGAAACCTGACGCGACGGGAGCTCGTGGCCCCCACCCTACAAGACGTGGGGTGGCTCCGACGCAGGTCGAGGTCTCGTGATATAATGTTACAGCGATTTCGCGGGTATTCCACTCGCTCCCATTTTTAATGCATTTCAATGAACTACCTCGGTCTCGGAGCGATCTCGGAGGTTCGAGTTTCACCACCTCCTGTCCGAGTTTAAGCAACGATGTGGAAAGAGCGACTCGCCCCGGGTCACCCGATCTCTTCGAGACCATGCCGACCGCCGACCGCCGAGCTCCGCGATGTTAAAGACTAATAGGTGCAGCAGAGGATCACAAGGCTCACCACAAGCTCGGGGCCAGGGCAGCAGGGGCAAGTGGTCGCAGGCCCGCAGCTCGAGGCGCACCGCGTGGCGCGGCGCGCGGCCGTGGCGCGGCGCGCCGCCCGCGTGCGCGCTCACGGCCGCCACGCCGGCGCACCGCGCGCCGCACTCGAAGGACACGCGGTAGCTCCACGCCGAGTAGTTGCCGCGCTCCTCCTCCACGCGCCAGGCGTGCGACCTGCGTTAACACCACACACTACACACTACACACTACACACTACACACTACACACTACACACAGGCGACTGTTTAAACTACTACACTAAACTATTATTTTAATAAATAGAAATTAAAATTATGTTAAAGAAATTGATTTATTTTTCCATATGAAACGGCAATTTCATAGGTAAAAATATTAGGTACTTATTAGAAACTAATAATTAAATTTTAAAATATATGTATTTTTTTGGTTATGTAAAAGTAATGAGAGGAACGAGACGCCCGTGTACACCGTACAGCTGTAGTCGTAGTGCAGGTACAGTGTGCGGTGTACACGGGCGGGTACTGACGCGTGCGGGTGCGTGGAGAAGTCGGCCAGCAGGTGCGCCAGGTCGGCGGGGTGCGCGCGCGGGAAGGCGGCGGAGTGCGTGCGCAGCTCGGGCGCGGGCGCGGGCGCGGGCACGCAGGCCGCCAGCGCGACCAGCGCGCCCAGCGCGGCCAGCCGCCGGCCCGCACGGGCCCACGCGCGCCGCCCGCGCGCGGCAGCGCCGCTCCACGCTGAAACCGGTCCCCGTCATGAGCCACGTAACGTGACGTTCGTCAAGCGGAGGATCTGCCGCGGCCGGAACACGATGCCAGTGTGTGCGAACACCGTGCTGCCATCCTGAACCATAGATAGCGGGGGACGTGCTCGGCGCGCTCGTCGCGCACGCTCGGCCCGGAGAACGTTGAACCCATATCGCACGCGCGGTCTCCCGCGCGCAAAACGCGGATTTATTCAATAAATTAAAAAAAAAATTAAGTAATAATAGTTTAATATAAATTTGAACAGTTTTGATCGGCGGCTAGATATCTATCAGAAATTAATATGTAGGTAATTTTTGATAGTAGCGGAACTTACCTATGTCCATTGTCCACGGAGTGAGCAGCCGTCGGCGCAACAGGTCGCGCGGCCTCCGACCCGCGCAGTGCCGGGGCCGGGGCTCCGCGGGCGGCGCGGGGCCCGCGGCGCGCGATAGCCGCGTCCGGCCGCCCACGCCGCGCGCCGCGAGGGGCTTACACACAACTTTACGAGAAATACCTAGCACCTAAACTTGTACGGAAAAATCAGTTTAGATTACGTCCGCTGGGGGCGCCGCTTGCGTTTTGTTTCTTTATAAGTTGTGTTGTACTTTAAAGCATTCGTAAGTAGGTACATACATACGAACTTTGTTAAATTATATGATATAGATAATTCCTGCAAGCGTACGAATATTAATAAAATAAGATAAGTTGAAACCGGCCACCGGGGCTGCGGGGGGCTCCGGGGGCGCCGCCGCCGGCTAAAGATAGAGCGCGGAGCCCCCCCTGCACTCGGCGACGCAGGCGTGCAAGCACCGTTGCCCGTGGCGGCTCCACAGAGAGACTATTTATAGGCTCGTGTGTACACGGTGTACTGCAGGTGCAGGTGCAGGTGCAGGTGCGGGTGCTATTACTGCCGACTCGTAGATCTTTTAACTATTTTCATCTTTTCATTTGTATGTAGTTTTTCGTTGCTTTCTTTCTATTGATTCAGGCGTTAGGTACTTGTCGGAAGTTGATCTTCAGTGGTTAAGGTACCTATATAGTTATAGGTACATACAGTGTCGGGTTGAAGTAACTTGACGCCCTAAGCCCCCCTACCCCTGTGGGCCCCCTGTCCTTAAGTAAACTACTTACAGAGAATTATGTTTGAATGTTAATTAGTACCGTAGCGTAGGTAGAACATGTAGGCATGCATGTGGTGGTGCTCCTGCCTCGTCGCAGGGCAGGCGGGGCGCGCGGCCGGCGCGACATGTTCCGCATGTTGTGCTCGGACTCGGCTGTATCGTCACACCCGGCCTCCGGCCGCCGACCGCCGCGATGACGCGCCGGTGACGTCAGCCCGCCTCGGGAGCCCCGCGCACGGCCGACACACGTGTTGTTTCGCGGAGGAACCGAACGTCGCCGACTATTTAAAACGCGCGCATTTTGAAATTTCTTAACTTTCGTGTGCTCGTTTTTCTCTCTAATTTAACTAATTGGACAACAATTCAAAAATTAAAAACTTATCCGATACTTTACCTAATATTTAAAACTAAAATTTGACATAAACTTAAAAAGTAAATAAAATAAGCACGAGTGTCCTCCTCTCGCTGCAGCGAAGTACAGTGACCGGCACCGGCAGCCGCTCCGCATGCGGCGAGGCGTGTCCGAGTGACTGGCAGTGGCAACTTTACATGCCATGCACCACATTAGTGTCTACATTGCCCCCGTGCGAAGCCGGGCCGGGTCGCTAGTGAACAATCAAATAGTCTTATTTCAGAAGTTCGGCGGCCGAGTGGGGGGGGGGGTGGGGGGGGGGGGGTGGGGAGGGGAGGGGGGCATGGCATTAAAACAACAGCTTTATCAAAAATATTACACTAAGTTTATTCGTCAGGTTGTTCGTCTTACACGCTAAGTGCCGAGCCGCGGCCGGGCCGGGGCGCCGGGGCGCCGGGGCGCCGGGCCGCGCGTCTCTCGTACAGCATCCATTCCAACTCGTACAGAATACACATTACTCGCTCCAAACAAATGCAATTGACAAATGTCACAACATTATTATTAGTATTAGTAATTGTTTTCATTATAAGTACGCGACGCGACGCGGACGCGACCGAGCGCCCGAGTAACAATCACATAAATATATCGTCCGGCCAGAGCACAACGCGTCGTTACCGGCGCCGGCGGCGGCCCTTGCGGTACCCCTTCCCGTACCAGCCGGCGGTGTCGTCGGGCGGCGCGGCGGCACCCGCCTCCGGGCAGCACGCGCACAGGTAGCGGCGCCCGCGCACGCGCCGCCACGCGCGCGCCGCCGGCGGCGTGAGCCGCGCGGGCCCGTACCACAGGCAGCGGCGCGCGCCGTGCGCCCGCCAGCACCACGCGCACGCCGCGCCCGCGCCCTCCTCGCCCGCCAGGATGGTGTGCAGCCCGGGGTACAGCCGCGAGCGGCACAGCAGCACGGCGCGCGCGATGATGGCGGCCGCCAGCGAGCCCGCGCGCTCCTCCGCGCCGCTCGAGCTGCCCTCCGACGGCGCGCGCGCTGCGCGCTTGCGTGCGTCGCCCGCCTCCCACTCGGGCTCCGGCTTCAGGCGCGCCTCCCACTGCCCGTCCAGCTTCGGCTCGAGATCGGGCGCGCGCTCCAGCAGCCGCCGCAGCCGCGAGTCGGGCGGCGGCGGCGGCGGCGGCCGGCCCGGCAGCCGCACGCGGCGCAGCTCGGCGGTGAGGAGGCGCGCCGCGTCGGGCGCGGGCGCCGGCGCGGGTGCGAGCGCGGGTGCGGGCGGCGCGTGCTCGGAGCGCAGCAGGATGGTGGCCTCGCCGCACTGCAGCGCCACGCGGAAGGCGCGCAACGCGGGCGCGGGCGCGGGGCGCAGGTCTGCGCGGCGCAGCCTATCGGCGAGCCGGCGCAGGGGCAGCTCCTCGTCAGAGTCGGAGGCGGAGGGCGAGCCGAGCTCCTCGAAGTCGGCGGCGGCGGGGGTGTACACGTGATGTACGGGTGAGAGGGGCGCGCGGCGCGTGGTGTGCGCCTCGGGCGGCGCGAGCGGCTCCGCGTGCGCGAGCAGGGGGTCGCGCGCGCGGCGGTAGCGCGGCACGCGCAGGCGCAGGCGGCGCGCGACGGCGCGCATGACGTCGTCGCAGCGCGCGTTGATCTTGAGGGCGGCCACGGAGTCCTTGGGCGTCCACTGCAGGTTGACGATGTAGAGGCGCGGGCGCGCGTGCGGCGGGCTGTGCATGCGCCACAGGCGCGGGTAGCGGCGCAGCACCTTGAGGCTGGAGCCGAGGCAGAGCACGACGTCGGCGCGCGCGGCGTGGCGCAGCGCGCCGGCCCAGTTGAGCGGCCAGGCGGCGCGGCCGCGCTCGCCGAAGTGCACGATGGAGTCGGCGAGCTCGGCGCCGCACGCGTGGCACAGGCGGCGCGTGCCGTGGCGGTGGCGCGCCGTGCGCTCGGTGGTGTCGAAGGCGCGCAGGTAGACGCGGCGGCAGGCGGCGCAGCGCTCCGCGAACATGTCGCCGTGCAGCTCGGCGAGCGCGCGGCGCGGCGTGCCGGCGCGCACGTGCAGGCCGTCGCAGTTCTGCGACACGAGGAACTTGAGCGCGCCGCGCGCGCACAGCGCCGCCAGCGCCATGTGCGTGAACGTGGGCTCGGCGGCGGCCGCGTCCACGCGCGGCGCGCGCTCTCCGCGCCGCAGCCGCGTCCACACGCCGCGCGGCCCGCGGTAGTCGGGGATGTCGGCCGCCGTGCTGATGCCCGCGCCCGTGTACACCTGCGGAGTGAACATGTTTGTGGATCGTCTGAGTTTACATTGCGTTGTCACCCGACGTCCAAGCTGACAATACTTGTGTGAAGGTGGCATACCTACATAACTAACGACAGCAAAATCTTATTTGTATTCCTTTTGATGTTTATTTAGACTTTTAGTTTAAATCCATTTTTGGTGCTTTTGTCTATAGTCTGGTGTTAAAATAAACCATAAACTGTTTAAAAATAACCATTTATTTTTATTTTCTTGTTTCAATTGACCATTTTTATTTTATTTATTTTATTTTACATGGAAAACAAACAGCTGCTAACTTTGGAAATAAATGAACATTCAAAAGCCTAAAAAGTTTTCACTTATGTTAACTAATCTAAGTTAAAGTGCCCCGAGCGCACACCGGCAGGGCGCGGGGACTGATGCAAGAATTATAATATTATATACCTACTATAAATATTATTTCAAAAGCTAGATAAAACAATATTAAATTAGAAACAAATAAATTAATAATTTACAATAATTGTAAGCATTATAAAAGTTTTACAAAGTTTAGTTTAATTTTATTTAGTTCTTTATAAACATTATATTCAACAACCCTAGTACTAACTGCTGTGCGTGGAGGTATGTGGTTTCCTCGTAGTTAGGACAGCAAGAAAGTTTGTGACCACTTTCAACCTCAGCTAACGCATGAGTGGATTCAGTGGAACCATCAAAACCTCCATGTGTTCCTTGAATATGCTGGAAGACAACAGGGCAGGTTTTGACAGCATCATCATTATATAGAGCCGCACCATGCAGGTGCCGGCCTGAACACTCGAGTCTAGGACTAGCAAACCAGACGCAGGCCTGAAGCCCCCCTTCAGATACATATCTGTGCTTACACTCGCTGCCCCACCAGATTTGATAATTATGATACTACTGACGCTGCTTTGGCTATTCTTTCTAGCTATTCATTTATAGATGTTCTTGGCAGACAGAGGTCTTTTGGCAGGAAGTATCTCTCTATCTATATATAAGGAAGTATCGAAACTTAATATGCAAAATAAAGCAATGAATACTAAAATGTTCTGCCACTGTAGGTGACACGCAGCGTTGGATTTCGTACTATAATTATAGTATTTGTACTACTATTTCATGGTCCGTACTAGATACTATCCATACCTAAGGATAGTACGGAAAAATACTACAATTTCGTTACTTCACTTATAAAAGACCAAAATAGGTAAATATGACACCCGTTTATAGCCAAACCATCTGTAAAAAAAATCATTGAGTTGTGTTGTGGTAAGCTGTCAAACAATACTTCTTCTTCATCTTTTTTGATTTTGGCTTCGCATTTTGTGTATGTATTTAAATTATGAAACTTGAAAGTGTAACTTGACACTGGCAAATGCTTGGGGTGCGACGCCAAAATCTAAGAAAAAAAATATGCAGCAAAAGTGGCAACTGTACCGATTTTATTCTGTCATATACTCGCAGTATAAAAGAGATGTTGTTATGATTACATGCTAAGGCTGAAGAAAATAATAGTCAAGAACTTGCATAATTTAGAAGAGGAGTAAATTTTGCATAAACATGTTGGTTCTACCTATTTATTGATTAATATCTTTTTTTTTAAACAATGTAAGATTGAAAAAAAAAATGTACTATCGTCGTACTACTATTTTGATAGTCTTGTACTATATTTTTCAACGTACCCAAATCCAACCCTGGTGACACGCTCAATGACTGCTCACTATGATAGTAAGGTAACAACTAACGCTCGCTTCCGGCTCGAGGAATGTCTTACGTGCTCTACAGACATGCTGTACTTTGATCTATACTTGTTTGGCTCGTATTAACGTTGGAGACTTACGACGAGATGCTTGGCGTTGCGCAGCGCACGCGCGAGGCGGCGGCACTTATCGCGCAGCACGCGTGGGCTATCCTCCACCTCGCGCGCGCGCTCGGCGGCACGCTGGGCCCGTTGCCGGCGCTCGGCGACGGCAGCTGCGGCGGCGGCGGCTGCGGCGGCGGCAGCGCGCCGCACCGGAGACGCAGCCGCCACGTTTTGCCCAACCGGGGCTTCCGAAGCGCCACTGCCATTTAGCCGAGCGCTGGAGCGCAGCTCGCGCGCCACCATCTCCGAGGCTACGGCTTCCTCTCCGGCCTCGGTTCGCTCCGCCCGCTGCTCGTCGCTTGGTCTTTCACCATCTCGCGGGCTGGATCCTTCGATTGTGCTGGTCCCCGGTTCCTATTACTGTCACTGACTCTGTTGCTTTCAAGAACACTCGATAGACGAGGACAAAGCCCTATTTATTATTATTTATATAGGATCTGGGGCACTTCAGCTTCGCGCACGCATCATATTTTGACTTTAGCAGACACCACACAATAATGTCACTGTCAATATGTCAATTAATTAGATTTTTTTATTTATTTCGGCGTCGCAGTATGTGTATTTACCAGTGTCAAGTGTTTTGATATTTTCAAATTTTAAATGTTAAAAAGTAGTCAAAGTCCAGTCTTGGTCAAGTCTTATCCATGACAGTCAAATTCAGTCATGCTTTAGTATTGTAGTGGTGGTAGTAGTAGTATAAGCTATGATGGAGTTTTAGAAGCAACACGAAAAATCATGTTTTACCACATGATATCAATTTCATTTTTCAATTCAAAGTTACAATTTACGGAAAGAACTTATAAAATAATATTTAGTTTTCTACATACGATATGTTGGAGTATGAGCGCTCTCAGCTTAATAGGTAGTGGCAACGTTAAAAAACCTTTTATCATAAATTATAATAATTAAAGAAAACTTTAACAAAGTTTTTTTTTTTAAGTTATCATAAAAATGACACTGTATTTTGTTTTCAATAGGAGTTCGGGACCCTTTATATCCACGAGGCCCAAGACTTTAGGCCCTTATATAGATCCGGCCCTGACTACGGGAATCAGCTAACAAAAAAAACTTATTGTCAAATTAAAATCAACAGTCAATGTCACTTACATTTGAAATCTCTTTTTCGTAGTCGGACAGGTACGGGTTTGTTGTTTTAATGCCGAATTGTGGAAAAATCTTAAGGAATCTCTGAATTCTATTCAGTTTTTTCATTTTTGTAGAAGCCAATATCTTAAGCATATAGTGCAGTGTGATTCTACTTTCATATTTTTGTTTATAATAACTAGCTGTGTATTTGTTTCAGTGCGAGATACCGTATTGTCAACTAACCATGGTAAGAAATAAAAAGTTACATACTTATTATTTGTGTTCATCTATAAACTCTTCTCTGAATTTTTAATTCAAATCCCAGTGTACTAGTCCACTCGTTGTATTTTATTTAGTCCTGTGTTTGAACGGAATGCTGGTATGACGTGCTAGAAAGCAGTGGTCTGTTTACTGAGTACTGATAGATTGTTTTCGTCCTTTTCAGCCGCGTGAAATCAAAGATATCAAAGACTTCCTGTTGAAGGCGCGCAGGAAAGACGCTAAATGTAAGTACATCTTCACAAATTTGCTGCTTTTTTTTAACTTAGACGTCTTGTCAAAGGACTTCTCCAATTAGTGACCAAGTGAATATATTATAGTGTAAAATGTAAATGGTTAAGCCCAGTACCGGCTGGCAGAGGCTTACTCGCATCAGTGTACTATGTTCAATTGTTTGCGTGCTGTAGGTTAAATTACTTTATTTCTATAAATGTTTCAGCATTTATTCATGGAAAGCTTTAACCTAGCGATAAATGTGTGATGTCAAACAAAAAAAATCTTTGTTTTTTTGATATATGTATTGACGTTACACAATGCACTTTATTTTATTTACTAAGCATTGAATTTCTTCAACGTACCGGCCAGCCAGACATTTTGCTGAAAGCTACAATTATTGGTTGCACAAAAAAATGTTACATTGGACTGCAACAGCTGTGCAGAGAGAAGAGAGTCGTTTGTGTACATAGAGCGCCATTGTGTTTGCAGCCGTGAAGATAAAGAAGAACCCCGAGAATGTGAAGTTCAAGGTGCGCTGCTCGCGGTTCCTGTACACACTCGTCATCACCGACAAAGAGAAGGCTGAGAAGCTGAAGCAGAGCTTGCCGCCAGGTAAGCCCGTTTTGCTTGGCGTTCATATGTCGTGATTGATTCAGGAACATTTGCAGAACTGTTGTTACTATTAATCAGAAATAAACTAAATACATATATAATAATTATGTTACACGTTCCCTTAATATGTTTACAAAGTTTGGTTTCACTAATAAATCATAAATGGCCAACATTTGTGTGTGTTTTGCTTTACAATTGTTTTTATCTAATGCTGGTACTTGTGTGGACATAACTCAGTGCGGGGCTGGTTGGCTGGTTGGCTGGTTGTCTGCTGCCATTTGGTTACTTGTGTAAATGAAGGTGCTGCACTGTGCGCTGGTCTCACAGCATATTATGTACCAAGCAACGCCTGTGCTGCAGGAACTGAATAACAGTTAGACACACATGTACATACTCCATGTATGTCTAACTGCTATTCATATTTTCGATACTAAGAAATAATTTAATAATTGTATCGAGGCATGTTGAAGGCTATGTTACAAGCCACTCAATAAGTTGCGACCCTCAAGTTATTGGATGACGATTAGCAAGGAGTTTACCGGAAACTGTAAAACTGAAGTTGATAAATGGCATGACAAGAAATACGATAAAGTAAAATAAAACTGTTTATTTAGTCACAAATTGTGAACGTGTTTACGGAACGTTCTTTTCGTTTTTGGGAGTATAGGCGACAGAAAATTTATAACAGTTTTTATAATCCCGGCAGCCATACGAAAGGTCGAAAGGTTTCAAATAAATTATACAGGTCGGCTAAATTTTAAATTAAAAATTAATTTTAAAAATGCGCTGCGGCTATATCAGGCCTCCCACCCAGTTGCTACACTTTTGACCGTTATTACCCACCTCGTCGGGTTCAGAATCAGTTCCGTCCGTATCGCTATGATCCATGGTTTTGGTCGGGGCTCGTACTCTCGGGTATACACGCCGGCATCCCCGTGCAGTCGGCGAAGTTTTACTGACGACAATGTTTTCTGTTTCAGGTCTGCAAGTGAAGGAAGTGAAGTGATGTGACTTAGGATAAAATAAAAAATATAAAACCCATCCGAATTGTTTCATTAAGAACTAGCCGACACCTCCCCACCGGCCAGTGCCCGATGTATGCACATAGTATATTCGTCCACCAGCTCGTCGGATCGACGATATAAAATCGATGCTCGAACCCGGACAACTGGGCACAGGACCGGGACGAGTGGCTCACAAGAGAAGCCTATGCTCAGCAGTGGCCGGTTACGGGCTGATTGTGGCAAAATGTGCGGCCCCTGCGCTGACGGGCGCTCCCGTCCCGCCGTGAACAAACTGGTATCGTGAAGCCGCCGCCTGCGGACATGCTCGCCCGGACCTCGACGGAAACTTGTTATTTTATTGACTCTTAACATGAAAAGGCCAGCAGCCAGGATTCCGTATCGAGAGAAGGGAGGGAGTTAGCGATGAAAAACGCTTTTATCTTTAAATTTTATTTGAAGCGACTAGGTAGGTAGTTGATCTATCGAAGAATCCTTCACGCCACCACTGCGACCTTTATAGAGATGCTCGTGATCTTTTTTGAAATTCACACGCACACGTTCGTAATGCGTAGTCTGACTAAAAATGACGAATGGAGAACCGCGCGCGTGGTGTGCTGCAGCAGTAGCGCCGCGGACAACGACACCGAGCGGCGATGTTCACGAAGAATTGACTTGTGAGGCCTAGGCAAGAAATTTTTCACGTCGTCTAACTAGATTAGTTTATTTTACAATAACTGCAGAGCCGCGCTGCGATCTCGTCGCGTAGGCTCTAAATAATTCGTGTCATGTAAAGTAGGTAGGTATTACTGGAGCGCGCGGCCCCCAGCAGCAGTCAGCGGAATATCTTCCATGCTTTAAAGTTATCTACGCTGCTGGGCTGAGGGAGTTTCTCGCGATTTTACGGAGAATATTGTGGCGTAGCACAAGGCAGCACAGTGGGACCATTGTACTTCATTACTTATAATATGTGAATGATCTGCCAAACGCAGCCATCATCCGATGGTTTTGTTTGGTATTTTTGCAGGCAACAAAAATAATTCTATGGAAACTGAAATAAATGTAGCGTTAAGTAAAATAATTCAATGGCTAACATCATATAATTTATTAATTTGGCCAAAATTCGTCTAATGACCTTCAATAAAAATATTTAAAAAGAAACTTCAAATTCCGCAGAAAAACTTACACGCACTTTATTTGTAGCTACACTTATGTTTTAGTAAAGTCGCCAATTACTTTTTTAATTCGATGTAAATATTTGAGTAATTGAATAAATTCCGTCAAAAATATATCTAGTATTTCAAAACATGCAATTCTCGATCTTGTTTCATCGCACTAGAGCGTGTAGAATCTGATTTTTTTCCAATAACTTTTCAATCGTACTGATTATTATAGAGTAAGACTGACACCCATAAATAATTTTATAGGTACCATTTCTTGTTTCAATATGAAATTCAATAAAGAAAATTCCTTGAATAGTCTTAAAACTGCAGAGCCACGAGGCCGGCAGCCGGCTGCCAGGCAGTGCCGCCCGCCGGACGGCCGGCACCGGCGTTTGAAACCGTACGATATAATTATCGTACATGTACGTTAATTTCATAACTGCGTACGATGGTACACTACTATCGTACGCAAATTTTACCATAAGCTTTCATCGTGATGTAAAATTTCAAAATTACACTTGACAGCCAATTTAACCCAACAACAAATACGATTGTTTTTTGGTGTCAGCGCCATCTATCGGCTCATTTCTTTCTTAGGAACACATGCTGCCGCTTCATGTCTCAATCAATTAATTGGTTGCTAGTGTTGCGCCTAATCAGCGATCTATCACATAAATCAATGTCGATATTTCGGTAATGTTTGTACTTCGCGTTTACACAATAATATTATTGTTTTACGTGTCAAAAATGGTCAATGTAAATGGTATTTACCTATGAAATTGCCGTTGTGCATTAATGGAATTTCAAATAAAAATTATTTTGGTTTGGCTAAGAACTCTAATTTGAAATTTATTTTATTTTAAAAATTTTAAAATCTTTTTTTAAATTTTGTCATTATTTGTTTGTTGATTAATGTTATCTTTTCATCGCAGTTGCATCTTTTTCGTCATCACGGATACGTTAAAAACGGAAGTAATGATAGAATATGAGAAGCTACCGTCGCGGCAGCAACGCGGCGCAGGCGGCGTGCGACATCAACGACGTTACGGAGCTCACACAAACCAATGCACCGCCTGTTCTGGAAATTTCGACCTGAAAAATGAACCTCATGGTCGTCCAAAACTTTGGTCGACAATGAAGAATTAAAGGCGATCGTAGAAGCTGACAATCAATCTACGGCTGGATTAGCAGCAGCTCTCAACTGTAGCGTTAAAACAATATTAGTCCATTTTCGTCAAATTAGCAAGGCAAACAACTTTACAAATGGGTGCCCTACGAACTCAGTGATCGCCAGCACGAAGTGCGCGTGGAGACGTGTCTGTCTTGCACTGCTCAACAGCTATACAAACGAAGGAATTTCGAACCGCATTGTTACCAGCGACGAAAAATGGATTTTCTGTTTGACCATTGCAAGCACGTAGGTTAAGTAAGTAGGTTGGATCCTGGCTCAGCACCTAAACAATGCTCTAAACGAAAATTTATCCCGAAAAAGTGACCACAGTTGGTGGTTTAGTGCCGGTGTGGTTTATCACAGCTTCTTACCAAACGGAATGAACGTTACTGCAGATATGTACTGTGAAGAACTGAACACAATGATGGAGAAGCTCGCTATGCTAGCTCGCTCGCATCTCCAACGTTGGTCAATCGTTCGTCTCCGCTGCTCCTGCACGACAACGCGCGCCCTCATACTGCACAGCAGATAGTCTTGGCGGGAAAAAAATAAAAACCCGAGAGTACGATAATTTTACGGTCCTGGTACGATAGCTGCCTGGCTTTAGGTTGTGAACACTGGCCGGCTGACCCGGCAGCGGCACCCTGTGAGTATGGCAACACTGCTGTCCGGCAGGCGGCAGTGAGCAAGCAGTGAGGGCGCGGGTGGCGGTCGCAGTGGACGTGCGTGTGAGGCGAGCGCTCCGGACGTGAAGTAACACGCGAGTGAAACATCAGTTACGGCTCGTTACAACCTTAACAATGCTGACTTGGGGCCGGTTTGTGACAATTACCCATTGCCGTATTTATCATTTTCTCACCTTTTTTATCCATTAAATGTACCAACTTAAATTAAATCGCAAATAATATAAATGTTGTAGTCGCTTGAATGAATCTGGAAATAAAGTATTTCCTTTTAACTTTTTTACTTACATGTAGGTATGCGACTTTTTATCGCAAATTAAAATATTGGCTGCCCGCGCCGCGCGCCGCCCACGGCACACGCGCGACGGCGGCCCAGCTGTGGGCCCAACATTTATTATTTACTGAGAAATGTATCCACGACATATTATTCTTTGTCCACGACTGTCCGAACGGACGTTTGTCGAGTGAGATATCATTCAGTGCATCATTATTAAGTACTTATTGTACTATTTTGTTATTATACGCAATTTTTTTTGTTGAGTGCGTGCCGACCTACGTCGCAAAAAGATCTGCAAAACGTGAAAAACTAGCCAATTTCATTTCCGGGCGGCGCGGGCGCAACATTGATTTAGGAAACGTACGAGATGGCAACTATGTTTTTATTTCTATTTTAAACAGCTGCTATTTGAGAAAATAAATAAATAAATAGTAGTGAATACGCTTTTACCACCAAGCGTAATTATATGTTCTGAATCCTAGGGGTAGGGGATTCTAGGCTATTGTATAAATGAAAACAATTTAAACAACCTAATAATTTATTGTCTTAAAACGACTGCCACAGCTGACGTATATTACTTCGCCGAGAATCTCGTCACCGCGTGTTAAGATTCATGCTATATTTTATGAGCGACATCTAATATAAACTTACGAACTAGGTGGAGCTCCACTATGGTTCAACAAGTAGGTACCTACTATTATTATTAGCTGAAGGCCTAACTTAAAACCCCGCACCGAGCGGAACCCATTCATTTTCTTGTTTCTTCATTTTCAGGCAACCGATAAGAGAAAACAGGATAGGTGCATATAAAGAACAGAAGGGAGATGTTGTTAGACTAATAAATTAAAAATAAACAAATGAAATCAGGGCAGCCATTTTGGCTTTATTCACTAGGCAGCCATTTCGAACACTTGCCAGCACATGTCTCGTTAACATTTCTCAGAATTGTAAGAAAAGAAAACAGATTTGTGTGCAGTGCCGCGGCGAGGGCGTGAGGGCGCGGCGCAGGGGCATGTGGCGCGTGCTGGCCGTGGCGGCGGCGCTGATGGTGGCGGCGGCCGCCCCGCCGGCGCCGGTGCCCTCGCCCTGCGTCGCGTTCTGCCAGTGCCGCGGTGACCACCTCGCCTGCGACGGCGTGCCCTTCCACCGGTTCCCGCAGATAGGCGAGTCCCGAGCCGAGGTCGCGCCGCCCGAGGGGGCGCGGCGGGCGCTCACCGCGCGCGTGTTGCAGGGCCGGCCGTGCGGCACGTGGCGGTGTCGGCGGCGCGGCTGGGCGCGCTGGCCGAGGCGGCGCTGGACGCGCGCCCGCTGCGCACGCTCGTGCTCGTCGCCTCGCGCCTGCACACCGTGCACGCCGGCGCGCTCACGTACGGAACCAGCCCCCGCCCCGCGTCTCCCGCCCCGCGCACCACGCGAACCCCTGACAGGCGCTCCCTTGCAGGTCCATGGCGTCCTCGCTGGCCTCGCTCGACTTGGGCCACAACGAGTTCACTGAGATACCCTTCCGGGCCTTGGGCGAGCTGAAAGTGCTGAACTGGCTGAACCTGCAGAAGTGAGTCGCGCGCGGCGCCGGCGCCGGCGGCGGCCGGACGCGGCGGCTGACCGCCAGCTTGTGTTGCAGCAACTACATCGGCGACGTGGAAGCCGGCCTGCAGTGGGGCGCGCTGGCCGAGTCGCTGAGCTCTCTGTCGCTCGCCAGCAACCACCTGGTGGCGCTCGGTGAAGGTGCACTGGCGCCGCTCCGGCGGCTTACGCACCTCGACCTCGAGGGCAACCGATTGCATGCGCTGGCGGCGGCCGCGCTGCCGCCCGCGCTGGCGCTGCTGCGCCTCTCCGACAACCTGCTGCCGGCGGCGCCGTGCGCGGCGCTCGAGCGCCTGCCGCGCCTATCGCACCTGCACCTGCGCGCCAACGCGCTGCGACCCGCCGCCGGCACCGCCTGCCGCGCCGCCGCCGCGCGCCTCGACTCGCTCGACCTCAGCCAGAACGAGCTCGACGACCGGTTCGTGCCGGAGCTGACGCTCCCGCAGCTGCGCCGCCTCGCGCTCGACCTGAACGACTTCACGGCGGTGCCCGCCTTCGCGACCGCGGGCGGCCGCCTCGAGCGCCTCTCCATGGCGCACAACAGGCTCGCGCGCGTGTCGCCCGCCGCGCTGCGCGCGCTCCGGAGCCTGCAGCGCCTCGACCTCGACCACAACGAGCTGCGCGAGCTCGGCGCGGGCGCGCGCGGGCTCGTCCTCCTGCGCCGCCTGTCGCTCTCGCACAACCGGCTCGAGGCGGTGGACGCGCTGCCGCCGCGGCTGGCGTGGCTAGCGCTGGCCGGCAACCTGCTGGCGCGGCTGCCGGCCGGGCTGCGCGCGCTCGCGCCGGCCACGCTGCGGCACCTCGACGTCGGCTACAACCGCATCGAGGCGGTAGCCGCGCGCGACTTCGGCCCCTGGGCGGGCGCGCTGGCCACGCTCGACCTGCGCGGGAACCGCCTCGCGGAGCTCGCCGCGGACGCGTTCCCCGCCACGCTGCCGCTGCGCGAGCTCGCGCTCGGGTTCAACGAGCCGCTGCGCGTGCAGGGCGCCGCGCTCGCCGACCTGACGCGCCTGCGCGTGCTCGAGCTGTCGGGCGCCGGCGTCGGCGCGCTGCCGGCCTGCGCGCCCGCGCTGGCCTGGCTGGCGCTCGACGCCGCCGACGTGCGCCGCGTGTCCGCGCGGGAGCTCGCCGCGCTGGCCGCGCTGGAGTACCTCAACCTCGACTACAACAGCCTCGCGGAGTTCCCGAGCGAGCCGGGCGCCGCGCCCCCCGCGCGCTCCCGCCTGCGGGTGCTGCGGCTCGCCTACAACCGCATCGGCGACGTGAACGGCGAGTTCATGAGGAACCTGCGCGAGTTGGAGAGCCTCGACCTGTCCTACAACCTCGTGCGCAGCGTCGGCGAGGGTGGCTTCGAGGAACTGTCGAGCCTGGAGCACCTGAGCCTGGCGGGAAACCTCGTGGAGCGCCTGGCGGCCGGCGCGTTCCGCCGCCTACCGCGGCTGGCGGCGCTCGAGCTGCACGACAACCGCCTGCGCGAGTTCTCGTCGCGCGCCTTCGAGAACGTGTCGAGCGCGGAGGCCGAGCTCGCGGTAAACGCGAGCCGCAACCGCATCGCGGCGCTCCCGCCGGGTGGCGCGCCCGTGCCGCTACGCGCGCTCGACCTGTCGCACAACCTGCTCGAGAGCGTGTCAGCGGCGTCCTTCGCGCCGCTCGCGCGCCTGCGCCGCCTGTCGCTCGCCCACAACCGGCTGGCGGCGCTCGACGGCGCCAGCTTCGGCGCGCTTCCCGAGCTGCTGACGCTCGACCTGCACGCCAACCTGGTGCGCGTGGCGCGGCGCCGCGCGTTCGCCGCCATGCCCGCGCTGCAGGAGCTGGACCTCTCCGACAACAGGGTCGAGCGGCTCGCCGCGGAACAGTTCCGCGGGCTGCGCGAGCTGCGCCGCCTGCGGCTCGGCGGGAACGAGCTGCGCGCGCTGCCGCGGGACTGCTTCCGCGACACGCTGCTGGAGCACCTGGACCTCTCGGACAACCTGCTGGCCGTGTACCCCGGCAGCGCGCTCGCGCGGATCGGCTCCACGCTGCGCCGGCTGGAGCTGGCGCGCAACGCGCTCGAGCACCTGGACGCCGCCATGTTCCGCGCCACTGGTGCACTGCGCGAGCTCGGGCTCGCGGGCAACGCACTCACGGCGCTCGGCGACTCTGCGTTCGCGGCGCTACAGCACCTGCAGCGGCTCGACCTCTCGGGGAACGCGATCAAGGGGAACTTCGCGCGGGTGTTCGGCGCGATGCCGCGGCTGCGGCGCCTCGCGCTGGAGGACGCGGGGCTGCGCGCCGTGCCGCCGCTGCCGCTCGCAACGCTCGCCGAGCTCGAGCTGGCCGGGAACGGCATCGCGGCGCTGCGCGAGCGCGACGTGCGCCGGCTGCCGGCGCTGCGCCGACTCGGGCTCGCGCGCAACCGGCTCACGGCGCTGCAGCCGGCCGCGTGGGCCGCGCTGCCGCGCCTCGCCGACCTGGACCTCTCCGCGAACCCGCTCGTGCGCGTCGCGCGGGCCTCCTTCGAGGGGCTCGGCCGCCTGCTCGCGCTGCGGCTCGAGCGGCTGCGGCGCCTGCAGGCCGCCGAGCCGCGCGCCTTCCTGCCGCTGAGCGCGCTGCGCTCGCTGGCGCTGGACAGCCCGCTCGGCGCCGGCGAGGGCGCGCCGCTGGCCGCCGTGCTGCGCGCGGCGAGCGCCGTGGAGGCGCTCACGCTGACGGTCCGCGCGGAGGCGCTGGACGCGCAGCTGGCGGGCGTGGCGGCGCCGCGGCTGCGCGCGCTGGAGGTGCGCGGCGCGGGGGTGCGGCGCGTGACGGCGCGCGCGTTCGCGGCGCTGGGGCGGCAGCGCGCGCTGACGGTGCGCGTGCGCGGCACGGCGCTGGCGGAGCTGCCGGCCGCGCTGGCGAGCCCGCTGGCGCGCGTGCCGCAGCTCGCGCTCGACTTCTCCGACAACGAGCTCACGGAGGTCCCGCCGCGCGCGCTGTACGCGAACCTGAGCGAGTGGCGGCGGCTCGGCACGGGGCTGCTGCCGGGTGAGCGCGGGGCGCCGGCACGGGGGCGGGGGCGGGAGCGTCGCCGGGTGCGCGGAGAGTGACTCGCGGGTGTTGCAGGCGGGCTGGCGCTGGCCGGCAACGAGCTGCGCTGCGGCTGCGCGGCGGAGTGGGCGGGCGCGTGGCTGCGGCGCTGGACGGCGGAGGTGGGTGCGCGGGGCGCGGGCGCGCGCGCCTGGGCGCGGACGGCGCGCTGCCGCCCGGCGGCCGGCGGCAGCGTGCCGCTGGTGGCGCTGCCGGCGGGCGGCGCCGGATGCCGCGCTGCGGCGCCGCCGACGCGCGCGCCACCCGTGCCCGCGCGCCGCTTCTTCTGGCTCGTGCTGCTGTACTCCGCCAGCTAGTGTCCGCTGGTCGTGCTCCGTATTTGCGCCACGTTCCAAATCGCGGCAAAATGTTGCTTAAACTAAAACTGTTCTTTCTGAACACGAATTTGATAAACATAAAGACTCGAATATAATATTATCATATGAAATGGTTTTTTTATTTGATTTTCCATAATTAATTTTAAACCAGATAACCGATAGAATACATATTATCGAACTTTTTTTACTCAGCAACAACAACAATAGACCACACTTTATTGTGACATAAAACTAACAAATTTCTATTGTATAAACAATATACCTACCTATATACAAATAGAAATAGCAAACACAGGTAAAAAAGTAATAAGTAGTAGGACATCCGCGGGCCCGCCGAGCTGGCGCCTGCATTACTCGCGATGAGATCCCGGAGATCCGGCCGAGCGCGAGCGGTCCCGGCCGGCCCCGCTCCGCGACGTGCGACGCGAACTCGCCCGAGCAGCGCGAGCCGCCGCGCGACAGTACGGGGAACGGAAATCCCATATCATCATAAAAACAATACCGACTCGAGCCTACTACGCTAGAGGAAAGGGCCGACGCGACGATAAGACGTCGCACGCAAGCCGACTTGTAATAAAGAAATACCCGCGCGGATCAGCACGACTAACCCGACAAGTGCAGTGCGAGTCGAAACACGGACAGTGGACGCAGCGCCTCGGAGACCTTCATGGACCTATTTAAAACTTAAACAGTCGGTGGCTATATTTAAAACAACAAAAAGTTATAAATATAGCCATAATAATATATTTAATACTTTTTGTCGTCGTCTTAACTTTGTCAAAGGGGCAACGCTCACTTATCTTGGCGGACGGAAGCGCAGCCCCAGGGCACCCGCGTCGGCTCGGCCTCTAATTACTGCGTCGGAAAAATTAATTAAAAGACAAAACAGCGGCAATTACGACGACAATTAGACCTTTATCTCCGCGAGCCGCCGCGGCTCGGCTCGGCTCTGCTCGGCGCGACTCGGCTCGGCTCGGCTCGGCTCGGCTCGGCTCGGCTGCCCGGTCATTCCCGCTCGTTCTACGCGCGCGTCCCGTCATTAGCCATGGGTAACTCAACAGATTTACTTGAGTCACGCCGCGGCTCGCAGTTCAACCCTTGAGCTGAAAACTTGAACCGGCTCAACAGGTCATTTCAGATCAGTTCACGTACTAACTCGAGGGAGTCATTTAGTCAATAGCGAAGTAAACTAGACCTTATGCAGCGCTAGAATATGCAGCTCATATAGTTGGTTTATAGTTTCAGCTCAACAACGTTGGAAATGTTCTCAATTTATCGGGAAATCTACTGATAAAAAATATTTTGTTAAAATTTTTTTTTTTTTTGTTACCGATTAATATTATAATTGCCAAAGTTTGTATGTATGGATATTTGTTAATCAATCATGCTAAAACAAATGAAAGGATTTCCAAAATAAATTGTATATAAATAGTTTATTATCTGGATTAACATAATTATTATCTTGTTTATCCCGGGAATTGTAAGATTCGTGGTCAATATGCTCTCCTTCCCTTTCTAAGTCATTCTGTTTCGTTCATCATTCTGTTCAGGTCACACTGCTTCAAAAAACAGATCGCGTCGCATCGGCTCCGTTCGGTTCACTTTTCAATTTCGGTTCGGTTCGCAATTCAGTTCGATTAGCTGCGGTCGGGTGCGCGACAACGATGACTCGATGAGCCGCAAGCCACGATTTGAGCTGCTTGATCTGCAGTTGAGCTGCAGCTCAACGGTTCAAACCTACACGATCTGAATATTTGAACCGGTTCTGATCTGAGTTACACACGATTACCCGTCATCACTCATCATCAACTCTCTGCGACAAGCGATCGTCGCGCAAGTCGCACACGGAGTCGTGCCAGTTGAACAAGTCGCGCAAACTACACGACCTAGGTACCACCGCAGTACCACACATTCTGCCGCCAAGCAGTAGTGTGGAAACAATTACTGTGCTCCAGTTCGATGGGTACCGCAGCTAGCAAATTTACTGGGCTGTTGAGACAACCAACGGAAGTCTCAAAGTAATGAGCTCCAAAGCAGCGATGCCCCGGACTTTCTTTTGTTAGTTAAAGTTGTGTGTATCGCTGCAGCGGTCATCGGCACGCGTTGTACTCTCGCCATCAGGAGAGCGTCTCGTTCGTCTCATGTTATTGTTACATAACAACACAACGCGCGGCCGGCGCGACGCGCGACGCTATCCCGGGAAGCTATGTTTACTGGGAAGGTTATGGGCCCGCGCGGAAGCGGCTCCGGAGCCACCAAATGAAAGTTCACAATCCGCGACAGTGATCGACGGCGCGACCCGGCGACACATTCCCGCCCCTGTGTCGAGGCGGGGAGGAGCGAACCTGCCGCAATGGACGTCTGTCAACAAATTACTAACTTACTAAGGTACTGCGGCGACTTTGTTGTTGCTGTCGCTGGATATAAAACTGGATTGGAGTTTTTACATCCGCGTCGGGGAGGGTCCGCGCCCGATGGAGGGCCGCGAGGCTAAATTGTTTTCCGACTTTATCTGTTATTTTTTCTTTTTAGCGATACTTACTTTATTGGCTCTCCATTTCTAGTTTCACGGCATTTGAAATATCACAAGCTGCCCGCGGTGGACGGCCGTGACCGTCGCGTCGGTCGGCCGCAGCCGCTGCGAGGACGGAGCGGATTCGTGGCTGGCAGACGTCTACCGGATGAAAAGCGGTAAATGAACCCGGAGGGCGGGCTCTAGCGGCGAAAGAGGCTTGTACGCCTGACAGTGGAAAGTAATACAAAAATGTGTCAAAACCACGTCGGTTTCCAGAGAAAAGTACGGATTTTATTTTTATAGTGTATCTGCTCGATTAGTCGGAAGCCCCAGTCCTGCCACTGCTGCCTCTATCTTTTCAAGTTGTGGATCGCAGTGGATATTCGCGTACTGCGAGTTGTATCAAGTAAAATTGTATTTGAAGCGCAACATGGCTTCCTCGGGAGGTCGGCGGACGGCGCGCCGCCATACTTACCTACATCCCACACTCGGCAAACATGTTTAGGTTCTGCTAAGGTAGAGTAAACCTAAATAAAGACGTTTTTTTGTCGCAACGAAACTAAAAACCTGAAACTATTGCGACAGCGGTAGTTTACGTGAGCCAACTAACGTTATTACTGCACAACCGCCGCCCCGCCCCCCCTCCCCCTCCCCTCCCCTCCCTCCGCGTGTGCGCCGGACGCCGCGTCGTGTGTCCACGTGCCGTCCGCATGACATTTATCGCTGAGTGTGTTACAAGTTACAACCAGCTACGTGCTACGCCCTGTAGCGCGTGTGCTACGCCGTAGCGCAGCGGTGTTCTACGAGTCCGTGTCGCAGCGATATGGAGCTACGGAGGCACGAGTGTTCGGCGCGGACACAACTGTCGCCGCGGTTCGTTATCCGCGGAGACGCCTCTTACACCGACAATAACATCGTGTTGAATCAAAGTGATCGCTTCCTGCCCCCTGCCCCCTGCCCCGTGCCCCCTGCCCCCTGCCCCGAGTCCCCCTCCGAGAGGAGCTGCACCGAGCGAGCGAGCTTTCTTGTTTTTTAATACACATCAATGTTAATACATAACTATATTGAATGTAAGTATATCATCAGCGACACATTCCTAAGCACACAACTTTAATTACTTTTCGTCTTTAGAGCTTTGCGATACGACGCGGACGCGCGGACACGCGCTCGCGGAGCCAGCGCGCCAGCGTGCCAGCGCAGCTGCAGCCCCCTGCGTAACGACATTCAGCTAAAAGTTGAATGTTCGCCGGGCAGTATGGGTGTGGAGATGCGAATAAGGTAAACATGTAACTATATGGAATACTGAATTTCCATTAATGAGAAACACTTGGCGTCGTTTCCCGCGCGTCGCGGCGGCGCGCGGCCGGCCGGGAGGGGGGAGGGGGTGGAACATTTATAAACATGCAATCACATATTTACGTGCCGGAAGGGGCCCGGTTCCAATTTTCCTCGGGTGTCGCGGCCCCCCGCGTCGCCGGGACGCGGAGCTCCCGCCACTTAGTAAAGTTGGAGACGACGAAACATCCTCAAACGTTATTAGCTGCATGGCACGCCGGAGCCCGCCGGGGCACGCTGGAGCCCGCCGGGGCCCCCGGGGCCCGCTCGAGTAAGGCATCGCCGAAGAGACGGCCCGCAGGGAAATTTTACCATCGTATACATTTTTTATTCAGAACGAGTACTTAAACCCCGCCCGCGCCGGAGATTGAATTCGCAACACGAGTGTTTAGGCAGGTTCGCGTTCTGATGGGACATTGGACCGCGTGCTCCCGGGGCCCTCCGCTCCGCCACAGCTCCGCCCGTGTGCCTGGGCGGCCGTGCGGCACAAAGCAGGTTGCTTCCCCACTACTAAGACTTATGACTTATTAATAGTAGTAGTAGATAGTACTCCTGGATTATAATTCCGTGTTTCCGCTCCGCTGCGGGAAGCGCGCCCGTGCGCCCGAGCGCCCGCGCGCCCGTGCGCCCGTGCGCCCGCGCGCCCGTGCGCCCGTGCGCCCGTGAGTCGTTCTCGCGTTTTAATTGGTATTTTCTTCGAGCGAGTTTAATTAAAAGAGTAAAGGGAAACCAGGTGTTGGATTTATAATTAATCCGCACATTTCCATGAATCTTATAAATGTCTGCGACGACGCTCGGGTGGTGGCTGGTAGGTATTGGTAACTCGATTATTTCTGGTCGCGGCGCGCAAGGCAGACAGGTGACGAAATGGTGAGTACCAGTACAGGCGGCAACATAACTTCCTGTAAAATGAGGCGGAGAGCGAGTAAACAGTACGGACGTGGAGGGATGAGCCGGTTGACTGCGAAACGATTGCAGGACAGAAATAAAACATAGATTACAAACCGAAGTACCTACATTAAAAAACGATCATTTCCCTTAGGTTTCAGGAATAGGTAAAAATGTTTGACTGGCTTCTTAGCGTTTCTATAGCGATAAGGCCTCATAATTTTTTTTACAAATAATATTTGACACTAATTAAACAATGTAGATACACATAACATGTGCACGTCTCCTGGCTACCGCTGCAATGGCCATGGACATGGACATGATCACCTCTTACCTTCAGGAGAGCGCTTCGTTCGCTTCACTACTATTACATAAACCCCTAACCGGTCTCTTCGCGTTTTTAAATTTGTCATTGGCATAGAGCATACCGCATTCCTCACGGATTTAACCCAGGATGAGATCCCGTTGTTCTGTACAGTGTAGGTACCTACGTAGCGATAGAAAAGTTGTTAATAAAACATCGGATAGAAGCGAGTTGGAAACATCCGGCAACTGTACCTACGCTAATGGACAGCTCGGGCCCGGTTTTTGTTACTAAACACTTTGTTTCCGTCGCGGATTCCCGAGGTTTAGCTGAAAAACATTTCAGCATTAGTGGGTAGGTATTTACATAAAGCCCGAATCGAGAGAAATAAAGTTGAAATATTTTTGACCGGCGGCGGCGCGCGTGTTCAAGCTAAATGCAAAACCGTCAATGCGGCGACAAACGAGTGTCGCGCGGCGCGACACTCGCTGCATGCCGTTTGTTCGTTTGCGATGCGGGATGTCTCCAAGTAATTTGCGCCACAGCAGCGATTCCGTGGAATTCCTTCATTCGTTCATCCTTCCATCCAAACATTTATATTTATAATATTAGTGGGATTACCACACTCCAACAAATACTCATTATTTTTGTATTGACATAACCATTGACGTGGTGTTTATACATTTATGTTTTGAACAGACTTAAATAAAGGGAGAAGTAGTGCATGCGACCCCGCTAGTCTCCGCGCATCGAGCGCCGCGTCACGCGGCGCAAACAACAACCTTTCCGTTATGCCCAGCAATACGAGCCGCGACACGAGCCGGAACAAAGCCGGAGAAACAAAGCAACGGAGGGCGGCCGCCGCACTTCCTTAAACTTTACTTCTAGCGGAGCCACGAACATGTGTTGTAAATGCCGCTTGCCGGTCGCTTCGCATGCCGAAGGGCGTGGATTCAAACCACTTCGCTTCACTCGAGAGCCAGTTTTTTGGCCGGGGTGACGAAGTGTCAGTGCCAGCTCGAGCGCGCTCAGCACGGATATTGAAGTAGGAACGCGCAGGGCACCTCACTTGAAAGCCAGTTCCTATTGGAAGCTAGGGGTGTTTATGATCTTCGCCCACGCCCGCACGTCGCATAGGAACAGTAGAGTAGCTGTCGATACATAAGGAAAATACACACACAAACACACACTTCGGTTTACAAGTACAGGAGCTCACCGGAAGACCAGCGCTGGTCACACTCAGTATGGCCAGCATTACGCTGAGTGAGCCCTCGTTTTGTGCCTGTCTGTCTCTGTTTGTTCGTTTTTGTTTTTTGTGTCTTTAAGTTACTGAATAAAATCTTTTTCTTTTTTTCATTCAAAATGTTAGGAACGTCGTCGGGCGCATATTTCGTACGTCGTCATTGTAAGTATGTACTGAGATAATTGACGCCGCGCCGCCGCGCCGCCGCGCCGCCGCGCCGCCGCGCCGCCGCGCCGCCGCGCCGCCGCGCCGCCGCGCCGCCGCCGGCGTGTCACCGTTAGTACCTACTAGTGGCAGGTTTGTCGTGACACGCTTCCGTCCGCAGCCGCACTACACCTCTGTCAGCGCGGAACTGTATGTGACAGCTGACAGCTCTGTTGCCGAGGGGGGAGGGCATTATGACGTGAGCCCCGAGCTCTTAGCGAAGGGAGGAGCGAGCGAGTGTCTGTACTCTGTACCTCGCCGCTGCCGCTGCCTTGCAGGATCAACTTCCTAGTTCGAGGTTCAAATATACCTACTTATGTGTGAATAGATATGTAGGCATGCGAGTTTCTTTATTCCACTGTAACTTTTAGAACGCCTAAACAGAGTTTGATGTGTGTTATCGTTAGAATCATTATTTGAATCGTGAGTGACGATACAATATTTTTTTTAAAGAAAATCTTTAACTATTGTGCATTCGAATTTTTTAAACTAAGTTTGTTCCTTGTATATTATACTGCAGTTTGCTCTACCCGGTAATCCGGGGCACGCGCGGGGCCGGTGCTCCCGCGCGGGCAGCTCCCTAATATTTATTGTAGCTCGTTACCGTCGCGGGTGAAATCCCCCATTTCCTAGGAAAATATTCCGAGGATTACTGGAATCCGAACGTAAAATATGCCAGGAATACTATTATACGCTAAGATGGGCAATTTCTTTCCATTTTTCAGCGGAATATGCAAATGTGGGCCCGAGGGCTCCGAGGCTGCAGCGCCGCCGCCGCCGCCGCCGCCGCGCCTCCCTCGCCCGAATGTCCGGACTCCGAGGCCACACAGCAGCGCCCTACTCTCGTTACTACAGTTTACAAAACGAAAAGAAACTAGAAGTAGCGACGTAACTATTGTTCTAAATTAATCTTAACTTTTGAATGCAGCGCGCGGGCCTGGGCGGGGGCGGCGGCGGCGGCGGCGGCGGCGGGGGCGGAGGCGGGGGCGGGGGTGGCCATTCAACTCTTAAGGAGTGTGCAGACTCGACTTCGATTGCCTGTTAACGGTCTCATAATGGAGCCTTTATACCGGGCGGCGCGGCGGCGGCGCGGACGGCGCGGCCTGATTGGAATTTCTATTGAAAATTAAGAAAAATCCGTCGGAAAACTTTGTTTTTACGGGGATTATTTCTTTAGAAACGCTTTCGGCTCGGTTCGCTTGAAACGATTTGATCGATTTGCCGGTAAAACGATTTATGGCTAAAATGTGCAAGTCGCGTGTTGAGTTTGTGATGGTCTCGGGTCAAAAATAATGAATAAAAGCACTTTTGTTAAACACTGTCCGATGTATTTATTTTTCAAAAATACAAATGAGCTTATCGACCGAGGGATTTGAAAGGATATAATGTGCGCGGTACACTACATGCACCCGCTCGCTCCTCTCGGCCGACAAGAACCACGGTCGGGAGCCGGGCGGCCGCGGCACATCCGCAGCCTACCCGTAACTTAAACTATCTTAATCTACCTACCTACACTAATAATGAGCGCGTCGCTAACATCGCGGCTTAGTGCGGCGGACCCGGGGCGGCGCCCGAGCGCCGCGTGCAGCACCCTGTGTATAATGTCCTCTGTGCAGCTGGGGGCTTCGTCGTGCAGAGGCTCTCCGACACGCGCCGCCTGCTGGCACCGACACCCGGAGCGCGACCGCGGCGAGCACTGCGTCGCGCGCCCCCGCAGCTCCGGGGTTCAGCTCCTTCAGTCGTTACACACATGCAGTTACAGGCTTCGTGGGTACTGACATGCTCACCTTACGAAAATACAATATCCCTATAAACACTGTTCGATCTCAAATTGAACTAACATTTCTGTAGTTTCACAAAATTCCATTCCAATCAAAAAAGAAAAAATATTGGAAGTGAAATTAAAATGCGGCGTTTATGTTCTGACCAACCAGAATAGCGTGCACCTCTCGCCCGCGTCCCCGCGCCCCCACGCCCCGCGCCGGGGCGAAGCCCTAACAATGAATATCCGAGTAAACTTTCATTCTTGCCCAACTTCGACATTAATCGACATAAATATTGATGCGCCGTGTCCGCAGCCCGCCGCCGCACAGGCCTGACGAGCGAGGACGGGCCGCGGGCGCCCCGCGACTCCCGGCACTACTCCACCGAGTCCGGCGTCTGCTGGTGTAAGCGTTGTGGTCACGTTTGCTTCAGATACGGTTTGATATTGTGGCATAAAATCGGTAAATTGGTTTACCTAACCAAAATCGGATAGCAGTCGTCGATCGTGTCGTGCCACTTAAAATACTAAATAGTCCGGGTGGCCGCAAGAACAGTTATCGCTCGCCGCCCGCGCCCGCAGTAGTTAGTCAGCCACTCACGATTCGAGCAGACGCGCTCGCCGCTAGCTTTGTATTATTTTTGTGATACCTACCCACATAATTGTTGCGCAGTAAATTGATGTTTAGTTGTTATTTTCTATGCAATAAAATAAACATTCTAAAAGTGCTTTGGACTTTGTGAGTACCTACATACTACAGTGGTGACCCCAAGACAAGAAAAAATGAGCACGTCAACCAGTGATTCCGATAAAAGCGCCTTTACACCACACGATTTGTGTCGTGTCGGTGTCCGACTGCCGCCATTTTGGCCGGAGGAGCCGGCAGTTTGGTTCGCGCAAATAGAAGGCAGTTTTGCTTTGTCGAAGATCAAAGATGACGATACAAAGTACTACTACGTTAGCGCTCAATTAGATCATCGTTACGCGGCCGAGGTGAAAGATATTTTGACGAACCCGCCAGCAACTGGGAAGTACGAAACGCTAAAGGCAGAGCTCATTAAGCGCTTATCTGCATCGAGAGAGAAAGAGGTAACACAGTTACTAATGCACGAAGAGTTGGGAGATAGACGTCCTTCGCAATTTCTGCGCCACCTTCGACATCTAGCGGGCAAGAACATACCAGACGACTTCATCCGGACTGTATGGACTAGCCGATTGCCGACTACTCTCCAAACTGTAATCGCGTCCCAGCCAGCATCGACTATGGAAGCACTCGCGGATCTAGCAGATAAAGTGCATGACCTGGTACCAGCAACGCCCCAGGTTGCATCCGCAGACGCCGCCGCCGGATCCCTCTTGGAAAAGCTGACTAGAGAGGTTGCAGCGTTGACCCGCCAAGTTCAAGCTCTCACAACCAACAACGCAGGAAGATCCCGCTCGCGAGATCGAGGCAACCATCAAAACAAAAACCGCACTCGATCAGAATCAAGCTACCGTAAGTTCCCAAACTGCTTCTACCATAACAGATACGGTGACCAAGCAAGAACTTGCGTCAAACCTTGCGATTATCAGCCGGGAAAAGCCAGCGGCACTCGTTAATGGCGACGAACGATTGCCTATCCTCATCAGGTCGCCTGTATATAACGGACCGAAAAACGAAAATGCAGTTTCTGGTCGACACTGGTAGCGACCTCTGTGTTTTCCCACGCACGGCTTCCAAGAACAGACGGCTAAAGACTACCTATGAACTTTTCGCAGCAAACGGGACACCGATCGCAACTTATGGTTACGCTCAGTTAGATCTTGACCTAGGTCTCCGTCGCGCCTTTACTTGGCGTTTCATCGTGGCTGACGTCAGCAAGGCGATTATTGGTGCAGACTTTCTATCACACTATGGCTTGATAGTTGACTGCCGCAACCGTCGCCTCATCGATAACCTCACAACGCTTTCGGCAACTGCTGCACCAGCTCCATCTTCAGATGCCATCTCGTCCGTCAAGACGGTCATTGGCGAGTCTACGTACACGGAACTTCTTCGCGAATATCCGGAGATCACTCGACCACCTGGTACACATCGGGTTATCAGTCATAGAACAGTCCACTACATTAAAACAACGCCAGGACCACCTGTCTACTGCACTCCGCGACGACTAGCACCCGAGAAGCTCAAAATAGCCAAGCAAGAGTTCAACGATATGCTGAAGGCTGGTACTGCTAGACCATCAGAAAGCCCATGGTCATCACCCCTGCACCTAGTTCCAAAAAAGGACGATGGCTGGCGACCATGCGGTGATTACAGAAGCTTGAACGCCCGCACTGTCCCGGACAGATATCCCATCAGGCACATACAAGACTTTGCACAGAACATCTCTGGCTGTCGTGTATTTACGAAAATAGACTTGGTGAAGGCTTTTAACCAAATACCCGTAAATCCTGAAGATATACCTAAGACGGCAATAACCACACCGTTTGGAATGTTCGAGTTTCCATTTATGACATTCGGTCTGCGAAACGCAGGACAGACGTTTCAACGTTTCGTCGATGAAATGACAAGAGACCTAGACTACTGCTACGCGTACCTAGATGATTACCTGGTATTCTCCAGGGATTCTACCACCCACTTCCAGCACCTGCGCCAGCTATTCAATCGGCTGAAAGAATACGGAATGGTTATAAACCCTACCAAGTGTGTATTTGGAGCAGAAGAGGTCAGTTTTCTGGGATGCGTCGTATCTGCGGCTGGAATCAAACCACTCGATAGCAAAGTAGAAACCATCAAGCAGTTTCCCGTCCCGAAAAACGTCAAGGAGCTCAGACGTTTTCTGGGAATGATAAACTTCTATCGCCGTTTCCTCAAAGACGCTGCAAAATCGCAAGCTCTTCTCCATAACATGCTAACTGGAACAGTTAAAGGATCTCATCCAGTGAACCTGATTGGCGACACACTGGAAGCGTTTGAAGCCTGTAAACGAAGCTTGTGCAATGCAGCTTTATTAGCTCACCCAGATATGGACGCAGAGTTGGGTTTAGGCACAGACGCCTCCGATTCGACCATTGGTGCGGTCCTCCAACAACTTGTTGGCAAAGAATGGCAGCCTCTAGCTTTCTTTAGTCGGAAACTAAGCCCAGCACAACAGAAATACTCTCCATACGATAGAGAATTACTCGCAATATATGATGCCATCAAACACTTCCGTCACCTTGTCGAAGCACGGCATTTTACAATCTTCACAGATCATAAGCCAATTTGTTTTGCCTTTCACCAGCGAAGAGATAAATGTTCGCCACGCCAGTTTCGTCATTTAGATTACATATCACAATTCACGACTGACATTAGACATATTGCTGGCAAAGACAACGTTGTAGCTGACACTCTTTCTCGGATAGAGGAACTGGTACAACCTGTCCACCTAGAAACCTTAGCAGAGTCACAGAGTCTCGACACCGAGCTAAAACAGATTCTAGAAGGCCATACATCACTAGAACTCACCAAAGTGACAACACCTGGATCGCGGACGGAGTTATACTGTGACCAAGCTACACAGACACCGCGCCCGTATGTACCAGCTGAGTTAAGAAAGCAGATCTTCAGCAGCTTGCACTCTTTCAGTCACCCAGGAGTTAACGCAACGACAAAACTGGTCACACAACGTTACATTTGGCCAGGCATAAACAAAGATTGTCGGGAATGGACAAGATCGTGTCATGCCTGCCAGACCGCCAAGGTTACACGTCACGTAACACCATCTATTGGCAATTTCAACTTGCCTCGCGCTAGATTTCAATATATTCACATAGACCTGGTTGGCCCATTACCGCTCTCAGACGGCTATCGATATTGTCTAACGGCAGTTGACCGATTCACTAGATGGCCCGAGGCAATACCCTTAGCAGACATCTCCGCCGAGACAGTCGCCAAAGCATTCGTAGCTAACTGGATCGCTAGATATGGTTGTCCAACTGAAATAGTAACAGATCGTGGAAAGCAATTTGAATCTACACTGATGAAACGACTCTCAGAACTTGCCGGATTCCACAGAAACAGAACCACAGCTTACCATCCTGCCAGTAATGGATTAGTCGAAAGGATGCACAGACAGCTGAAAACTGCGATAAAATGCCACGAAAGTCAAAATTGGACAGAAAACTTACCACTTGTTTTACTCGGAATGCGTACTGCTTTCAAACAAGACATCCAGGCTTCACCAGCCGAACTCTTGTATGGTGAAACATTAAGATTACCCGGCGAATTTCTTGAAACGAGCAAAAGTACATATACAACTGATGTCACAGATTTTACAGCACGGCTCAGCTCGATGATGAATAATATCCGTCCCCAGTCAGCATCTCGGCACTGCAAAAGAAGCATATTTGTTTTCAAAAATTTACCTTCCGCAACTCACGTGTACGTTAGAGATGACAGCGTACGTGGACCTCTGCAACCAGCATACTCTGGACCTTATAAAGTTCTAGAAAGAACAGCAAAAGTGTATAAGTTACTAATGAAGGGTAAAGAACAAACAGTATCGATAGAAAGACTTAAACCGGCATATTCACTTACCTCGGAAGAACACTTCACGAAGACAGAGACGGCAGCACCTGAACCAGAAAACATTAAACTTGCAATTAGAAAAACACGCTCAGGAGGAAATGTTAGATTCCCAGATTACTATCGTCCGTCGTAAAAACTAAGACGGCCTCTGGAGGGGAGAACTGTGGCATAAAATCGGTAAATTGGTTTACCTAACCAAAATCGGATAGCAGTCGTCGATCGTGTCGTGCCACTTAAAATACTAAATAGTCCGGGTGGCCGCAAGAACAGTTATCGCTCGCCGCCCGCGCCCGCAGTAGTTAGTCAGCCACTCACGATTCGAGCAGACGCGCTCGCCGCTAGCTTTGTATTATTTTTGTGATACCTACCCACATAATTGTTGCGCAGTAAATTGATGTTTAGTTGTTATTTTCTATGCAATAAAATAAACATTCTAAAAGTGCTTTGGACTTTGTGAGTACCTACATACTACAATATCGAAACGTAGTAGCCGCCTCTGCCTAGACTCCGCGCGGGAGTTCCTTGGAAGTAGGTAAAGGATGAATTGAATCAAATATCTGACGAGTGCAGCGAGTCATAAGATTAAATCTAATAATCTCCATAATTCGTCTGGACATGCAAAGCGTGCGCGTGGCGGCGGCGGAGTTCCTGCTCAGGTTACACGAGGGAGTGAGCATGGCGCTGCTCTGTGCACTTCACGAGTCGGTAGGTATCCTTGAGTGTGTTCCATCCTATCCTGCCCTATCCTTGCAAAGTGATATACAGGTCAAGGGAAAGATGCTTTATTTGCCGGAGCACCGGCCGTTAAAACGAACCCGCACTCCAGTGAACTGGCGATCCCCTAAACCCTTTCTAATTTGATGGAGGTTCGAACCCGCGCCGACCCCGGCGCTCCCGGAACTTATCCGTTTCGAGTAATTTCTCCGCCAGCGCAGAGGAAATGAAACTCTACCGCGTTCTACGGAGCCTCCGCCCGCGTGTTAACTGGGAGGGTAGAGAGGAGCTCGGCAGGTGAAGCCACGGCACAAGGCAGGCTGGTCTCGTCCTAATTATTTCCCAAGTGAACGCTCGCAGAGAACTTCAGGAGGGGATGTTCGCCGCGATATTGTAAATGAAGCAAAATTAAAGTCGACGTCAAACTAAAACATGTTATTTTTGCAAACCCTTTTCTGTCCGTTGACGAGTTCAAAACACGATAAATGGAAATTCATTCGATACTTTTGCTACTTAGTTAATTTTTTTGTCTATTTTAAGTTTTAGGTTTTTCTTTAAAAAAGGAACATGTTACAATCATAGAGCCTAGTACCTACTAGGCTACAATAAACAAAACAATACTCAATCACGACGTTTATCAGAGAACAAGTTTCGGAGACCGACCGACTACTTTACTCGACGTAAATGTAATTACATGAGCGAGTTACGTTTGCGTCCGACGGTCCGAGTGCGAGTCCGCGCCGCGAGACGCCCGAGCGGAGGGTTCTATTTTCATCCTTATTACTTTATGAATAGGGAATAGCGTGTGGGTGAGCCGACGTAGGATTTTCTTGAAGGAGGCGTATCCCGTACGTACAATGGTTTTTTTTAGGGTTGACAGGCTAGGTGTTTGACCACAGCTCACCTGATGTTAAGTGAAAGTGTGGTCGAAAAAGTGCCCTACCACCACGCTATGGTTTCCTCACGATGTTTTTCTTCACCGGCAGCTCGAGCTCATTGTTGGGGTTTGAACCCGCGCCCTTCGGCATGTGAAGCTACCGCGCTAACCACGGAGTTATAATCCCTACAAAGTAAGTCTTAAGCCGGGTACACATTGGTGCAATGTAACATGTAATGCAACATGCAATGCAAGAATTTGACGTCCACATTGCTGCAATGTATCATGTAAAGTAACAGAATTCCCATAGTGTAGACGCCTTGCGCGCACGAACCGCGTCTACTACGCGCACGAACAGATTGTTGCAACTCTTGCGCGTAGCGACCCGAAATTTGTCGGTTTTTTCCCCGAACACAAAGAGGCGCGCAGTATGCGCGGAGCGTCAGTGTGGACAGGTTGTGTGGTGTGTACGGCTAGACGCGCGCGAACATGGAACAAGACGACGCTACTGCGGCGGAGGAGGCGGTTACATTTACGTGGAGTGAAGAAAAAGTGCTTCAATTAATTGAAGTGTACAGATCAAAGGAAATTTTGTGGAATCCACAACATGAGAATTTTTATAAAAAACATTTTAAAGAGGATGCATGGATGGAAATTGCTAATTTGATGGAAACAACACAAGAAAAATGTTACAGTAAAATGATTAGTATTTTATCATCCTACCGTCGTGAAAAAGCGAAGGAAAAGAAATCGAAAGGAACAGGAAAAGGTAAATAAATAATAATAATTTACTATTTATTATTTATTCATATACTTTATTCTTAGTACAATCGTAGGTTGGAAACCGCAAAAATGTTTGTGTATTGAAATGTAAATTGGCATAGCCGACTAATATTGAAATTGGCTTTTTTCTCTACAAAATGACAACTTTGACAACAACTACAATATTTTAATGGATTGAAATCACAAATTAATTATTAAATATTATTAATTATTATTAGTCAAGTTTACTTAAAAACAACTATGTTTAAAACTGACTGAATTATGTTTTTTATTTAATTTTTTTCATGATTATTATTTTATTTTTTCAGGTGCCTTGGAGACATACAAAAGTCGATGGTTTGCCTTTGATTCTTTGAAGTTCTTGGACAACCGTAACAAACCGAGAAAGAGAACGAACACGGTAAGTAAAACTGGATTGATTCTTTTACGAACATCTGTCTTGCCAATGAACCTTCCCTTCTTTCATAAAATAATCGGAGAGCTCATCTCTTATCGCATTCAAATGTGCAGGCGATCGTCGAGGAATATTTCTCATAGGTAGTAGTGATCTCATATCTTCATTATTTTGCCTACGTGTGTCTTCATTCGTAACTTCATCTTCAGTGTCATTCATATATGTATTTCTAGAGTGACGTCTCAAATAATTATGTAAAAGGACAATTGCCATAACCACTAGCTCAGCTTTATCAGGCTGTAAAAGCATTGGTTTTCTGAGAACTCTAAAGACAGACGATATGATACCAAATGCATTTTCAACAGTTCTTCTGGCTCTGCTTAGCCTGTAGTTGAATACTCTCTTTGAAGTGCCTTTTGGATGTGCCCCAGCATATGGTTTCATCAGATTTTCACTTAAAGCAAAGGCACTATCACCCACAAAGAAATATGGTATTGGAATATGTCTCCGTGGGAGTGAATCAGGTGATGGAAGGTTTATTGTACGATCTTCTATCATTTCACAGAGTTTTGTATCTTTAAAGATGCCACCATCTGAAATCCTTCCTTGGCATCCCACATCTACAAATAGAAAATTATAATCGGCGTCAACCAAAGCAAAAAGAACGATGCTAAAGAAGTTTTTATAGTTGTAGAATTCAGTTCCACTTTTGATAGGTGCCTCAAGCACAACATGTTTTCCGTCCAGTGCCCCTAAACAGTGTGGAAAATTCCACTTCTCTTCAAACTGTTTGCTTATGTTCAACCAAGTTTCTTCTGTCGTTGGAAGCTAAAACAAAAAACTTTTATTTAATTTATGCCTACGAGACAGTCATTGTACTTAGTAGCCCAACACTCGCTGGTGACAATTTTTGAGGTGCCATTATAGTGAGCATCTCTTGATTTTATTGCTAGCTATATTGAACTAGACTAAAAAACGAACTAAATATTTAGTCGTTTCGACATTTGTCCATCGGTGCCACGATACCTACCTTCCTGGAGAGTTATATCTACTATCTAGTAGTTTATATCAAGAGATGGGACCTACAGTTATAAATTATTTTTATGTTTTTCAGGAGGCGGTTCAACAACCGATTAATGAAGAAAATCTGCAGAACGAATTTGCTACTCCACGTACACGGTATGAACCTACGCGAGCTAAACAAGCAAAAAAAGATGAAAGCAGCAGTGTACTGGCCGATGTAGTGGGCATATTACAAACTACTGCCAATAAGTTGGGAAATTCAGGCGCTCCAGATTTAACTACAACTTTCGCTTCCTATATATCAGCTAAAATGAATACTTATTCCCTTCAAACCAGGAATTCGGTCGAACATGGAATTTTTGAAATTTTGATGAAGGCTGACAGAGGTTATTATGAATCATCATATCGACAGCAGGATAACTACCCCAGTTCATACCAAGAATCCTATTATGCATCACAGAAGAAAGGACAAGATTATGTGGATCTGACCGGATATGTTAATCGTCCTGGAACTTCCGGATTTAATCGTCCCTCGCCTTCCGCGCAAACTCCAGATACAAATCAAGCCGGACGCTATGGCTATACCACGGCAAGGAACGAAGAATATATGAACCAACAGCCATCGTCTGTAACGTCACTAGAATCTAACCAATCCTATGACGTCTTTAATGATTTGATGTGATAATACTGTTCTTTAATTGACTTATTAAGAATAAAACTTACCTTGATATAATCTTTTAATTCCTCAATTATGGCGGAGCATACTTCTGTAATAATGCCACTTATGGCTTGTTTTGATACTCTGAAGGTATACTGTAAACTTGTGTAAGAGTCACCACTAGCTAAAAAACGAAGTGTTATTGCCAGTCTGTCTTGGATTGAAATTGGAGCCCTTAACTGTGTGCGATTCCGAAAAATTCTTGGTCCGACTAATCTGAGTAGATCTTCAAATGTCGTTGGACTCATCCTTAAGAAATTTTGAAATTGTCCAGTTAATCTCATATCGGCCATTAGTTTTGCACCAGCTCTCTGACTATACAACTCTGTACGCCACCAACGTCGATGTCTTCTGCGTTTTATCACATGATTCACTATTAATAATGAAGCACTGACTATCATCAGAGCCCGCAATTGGTCGTCACGATCCATTCCTTTGCGTGTTCTTTTGCAGACTGAGCGATCCGTTCGCGCGCATCTCGGAAACAGATGTGAGTAGGTACATGCGCGGTTCGTGCGCACGTTGTGCGCGCCCCGCGTCTACACTGATGCAATGCTCGTTTCGTGTTGCATTGCATGTTGCGTTGCAGCAGTCTGTACCCGCCTTTAGGATTTTCCACTAAAAGAAATGATTTATCTGGCGTTTGTCATTAGAGTTTGGTGGATTTTACCGTTGACGGAAAATGCTGGTTTTAATAAACTTTGTGACAGATCCGACTCGCATAGATTCGGCGAGAAGCTCCGCCCCGGCTCAGCCATCCTTCTCGTTACATTTTTATTATGTCAGCCCAGAAATTAAACAAGAAATGCTAGCTTTAATTATATAGATACTATTTGTGCAACACTGCACCTATCCCTAACATCCGGCACATTTTATGAGAGAAGTGTTTGCTAAGAAAATGTTCGTAGAACGTTTTGACAGTGCTCACAAATATCTGGTTCCGGAAATATTTGTGAAATGAAACTCCGGTCGGACAGCTGTTTTATATCAAGTGCTGGAGAAACACCAGTGAACCCTATTTTACAGCATTTTCACCGCGCCCGCGCGGGTGACACATACCTACTCGCTTCTTTATCTGATTCTGATCAATTATGAATTAACTTAGAGTATCCTATCGAACATACAAATAAGCTAATGTTCAGTCCGGTTCAGGAAACGCTGTGGTGCCGTTTTCTTCAGTGAGAGTGACCTCGTAGCACTGGAAGACGTCGCGGTGGTCGCTCCAGCCGCCGCCTCCCGGTGCGGGCGGGTCGGGCGCGGTTGGCACCCGCCCGTAGTGCGCGTACAGCACCACCGCCTGCACGCGCCGCGGGAACAGCTGCGGGCGCGCCGCCTCCGCGCACAGCTGGCTCAGGCAGTGCGGGCGCGTCGACAGCACGCGCGGCGCCGCCGCGGCCAGCGCCAGCGCGCGCTTGCCCGGGAACCGGCGGAACACGCGCTGCAGCGAGCGCGCCCAGCTCGTGTCGTTGTACTCGCAGTAGTGCCAGCCGAGCGCCGCGACGCGCCGCCACGTGCTCCTGTTGAACGCCAGCCCGTCGGCGTCCGCCGGCCGCCAGGGCTCCAGCGCGAGCGCGTGGCGCGCGCCGGCGCCCGCTCGCCCCAGGGATATCACGTCCGCGTCGGGGAAGTAGCGCATCGCGCGTTTCGCAGCGCCGAGCATGTACAGCAGGTCCGGGAGGACGTAACTGCTCTCGTCGAGGAACACGACCATGTCGGCGGGCGGGTCCGGCCACTGCAGCCGCTCGAACACGCGGTCGGCGGTCCACCACCAGTGGTGCTTCGGCTCGGTCAGCCGCGGGTCGCGCCCCGAGCAGTTCGCCATCAGCGCGCCGCCCGTGCAGTCCTCGGGGTCGAACCCGGGGAACGAGTCGGGGTGGAGCTGCACAGAGTTCGGGTAATATAGCTGCAGCACCATGCAGAAGTCGATCTGCCGCACGAGGCGGTCGATCTCGCGGTCGTGGTGACTGTGCGAGAACACCAGCAGCACGTCGTCCACGCCGGCGGCCCGCGCCAGCGACGCCAGCAGCAGCTGCAGGCGCCGGCGTGCGCGGTGCACGCGCACCACCACCAGCGGCGTGGCCCCGCGCACGGGCCCGAACTCCCGCGCGTTCCGGACCTGCTGCAGCTTGTTGAGCTCCTGCACGTCGGCCCACAGTGCGCCCGCGCCCGCGCCCGCGGGGGCCGCGTCCTCGCTGTACAAGTATTCGTTAAACTCCGGGATACATTCTTCCGGAGCCCTTTTATAATTTAAATGCACCACAACAGCGTATGTTAATATGGAAAATGTTAAACAAATAACTAAATTTTGTAATTTTGTTACAAACAGCTTTATTTTTTTAGAAAACATGTTTGAAAACATACGAAATCCAAATAAGCGAATTACAAATTGACGTAACTCGGCGTCAGGACTCAGGACGTGACGCGCGGCGTGACGTCCATCATACGTATTGTCGCGTCGCATGCTGTTCGCGCCTCTTCTCTCCTCCTTCAAGCGTCGGCGGAGGTTGCTTGCGGAGCTGTAATGTGTACCTACAGTTAGTGGGGAGCTGACGAGGAACTTTTTCTGTAGAACAATATTTTTAGACGATCAGATACAGTTGTGTCCACAGTAACAGTTGTTCATAATGTTGAGCACAACCCCCTGGCGGCCTAGTGCACCTAGAGCGGATGCCCCTGACTGCTGTTTATGTGCACAACACCAGCATTTTTAACATAAACACAGGAAAATCCCCGACTTTGGAAAACAAACAATTAGGCTGAGAGAGTATATCTCGCATTATGGGCTTACAATTTCCCGTTATTCTTTACGACACGGAATAAAGTTTAAAGACGATTCGATGGGGCTCCAGAGCGGACGGCGGGCGGGCCCGGCGCGGCGCGGGGATATTTTTCAGCGGCACTTTAATGCTTTTTATATTGGCTGTTATTTTTAAATGTCGCCTCCGAGAGTCGTCCCCTATTAAGTTAATTGAAAAACATAACACTACGCGCCTACCGAACCGCCCCACTTCACACGGCGGCACGGCGCGCTGTGGAGGCAGCTGTGCTGCGGAACCTGATGCTTGTAATGAACTAGCAGGTACCTGCGAACGATGCGGCACTTTACTTCTTGGATGATGGGGCCTACCATGATCGAAAATTCTAATCCTAACCTTTGATCTTTGTCAAAAATAATCAAAATAAATTGTTGCGCTCGAGACTGAGTTTATAAAAATTACGTTTTAGAGTTTAGAAGACATTGTCACAAAGTTTCATGGCCAGTGTGCACTAGGCGCTGCCGCTGGACAGGCACGAGTCACGTTACCTGCATGCGATGTCATGAGCAGTAGTCGGGCAAGCGAGTGTGCTCGGTGCTGCACAATTTAAAATGCGGAAAACGCGTTTTCGCCGAGATGAGAGTAGCTCGATCGATTTTTCGCCGCCAAACATCCCCGTAGTATATCTACTTAGCAAATTTAAATCGAAATAGCTAGCGCCGTTTTCGAGACATTAAAATATAGATATAAAAATACAGATATTGCTTGTTTAATGTATGTTCTATAGCACTCGGGCAGTGAGTCCGATCTTCGGCCCTTCGCTGCTAGCCGCCCGCGCCGCCAGCTACTCATCACTACATCGAGTCTCAAGGCGTACTCTACGATGAAACTCTTTTTTGTTTCTCTGTTTTGTAAATTATTTTTTCTCCCGTAGGTACAATACGACCGGGCCGGCCACAAACCCCTTCTTTTTCACCTCTCCTAAATAGTTTGCCAATACATTGACGGCTTTAGGGGCTGATTGTGAGGTCAGATGTCACAGGTGAGCGCAATTTGTGGACCCTCGTCACTCGGGCCAGATTACGGCGGAGCCCCGCGCCGCGTGTCGCCGCGGCCGGCGGCGCCATTATCTGCGCTTTGTGTCGCCCTGTTGCGGGGCGAAAACTCACTCAGGTCGAGTCGGGTATAATAATCCGACCCTTTTGTACTTTCCTTTGGAGAGGATAGAGTGACGGACGACCTGTTTAGTCACAACGTGAGCCGCATACGGCATAGCTAGGAGCGTGAAACTGAGATTGAAAGAGAGCGGTTACGGAGACTTGACGCGGAAATAAATCAACTCAGTTCAACACTATGAAATACATAGTGAACATTTATTTAAAAAAAAGTAGCCAAGTCTCAACCTTTCCATTAATTCCCAACACTGAATATCGAATATATATCCAAGCTTTTAATATTTTCCTTTTGTGTAATTTAGTTGAGTAATATTCAAGCATTGCGCGCTGTGGCTGTAACGTTGTTTGAATAATAATTCCGTGGCGGCCGCCGCGCGCCGCTTGCGTGTTGCACCTGCTGCCTGCTGCCTGCTGCCTGCTGCCTGCTGCCTGCTGCCTGCTGCCTGCTGCCTGCTGCCTGCTGTCTGCTGCCAGAATCAGAATCAGAATCAGAATTGGTTTTATTGTATCACTGTGTACAAAGGTGTTACAAAAATTATACTTAAGTATCAACAGCGATATCCATCACGGACATACAATATCATATAACATATCATATAACATAATCATATAACAATATCATATAACACTATTTTAATTATATCTACATACATTAACAATTTTATGAATTATACTACCCTAAAATAATTATCTAAATATTATACAATCTTACATTAAATGGCACAAATGGAAATATACAAAATTAAATTAAAATTAAAAATTATCATTAAAATATTCTTTTAGGTCATAAAATGTTTTGGAAATTAGCCAGTCTTTCAAGTTGCGTTTGAATTTGAAACCACTTAATTTTTTTAATTCTATGGGTAGATGGTTGAAAACTTTAATGGCATAAATAAATGTACTTCTTTCATATATAGTGTTATTTATCTGTTGTACACATAAGTTATATTTATGCTTCCTCCTCTTCTTCCTGCCTGCTGCCTGCCTCCTAGTCAGTCTATTTGGATGGCCTTGTCAACATGTTGATCACATTTATAAGTGTTTTATATGTAGGTACCTTAGGTACCTTATTTTGGAGACAAAAAACTGAAGAAAAAGGAAAAGAAAAATTATATAGGCATTGTAATAAGTACAATTTAATTTGTGGCTGCTCAGAGGAGTTAATAGATACCTAAATAATTGATCGAAAGACGTTATTTCACCTGCGGTGTTGACTGTTGAGACGGCGCTGTACGAGAAAAGCTAGAAACAGGAAACTATAATCAAAATATAAGTACATATAATAAAATTAAGATGATTTCGTGAGATTCGTGTTATTAAAATCTAAAACTATTATATTTACTTATACCCACATATTAGGTAGGTATAAGTTTATCTATGTATATTTTGAGATTTCCCAAAACCGGCTCTATCGATTTTAATGAAACTTTACCTACAAGAGTTTTTTTGGGGTAAAAAAATTGATCTAAAACTCTCTGAAGTGAAAATCTTGATGAGTTTTTCATAAATAGAGCAAAGGTTGGTCGCCCAGGTTTACCTACTTTTTTTTATCGTTGACAAGTCGTGTTTTACCACAGCTCACCTGATGTTAAGTGAAGGCGTGGTCAAAGATGGTAAAGCACACCTAGCCTGGAATGCAACTGGCTCTGAAGTGAGGCTGCCGGAACACACCGATAGATGCTTGGCGGCAGATGTTCAACTCTCGTGTGGTAGCTAGCCAGCCGAGTACTAGAGAGTACCCTACCATCATGCTATGGTTTCCTCACGATGTTTTCCTTCGCCGGCAGTTCAAGCTCATTGTTGGGGTTTGAACCCACACCCTTCGGCATGCGAACCGACAGCACTAACCACTCGGCTATCATCGCTACGAATACCTATACAACAAATATTTATTTAAAACTTTGCTGCACTAAAACCTAGGTCGTTGTATTTTGACGTAAACGTATTTTATTTTTTTTAGAAAAAAAACAGTTTTTAATAAATTCGACTCTCAGTGGTATGTGTGTACCTACAGCAAACATGTCATGCATATACCTACTAATGTATGAATTCTTATGTATTTAATCTATTTTATTTTAATTCATTCTTGGCTGTGGATACTAGTCCTACAGCGGCGTATTTTAATCTAAGAATTCAAGTATTGCCATGGTAACGACAAAACAAATCAGGATAGCAACCATATTGGACACAGCTACGACGAAACAAAACATGTGGCGCCATCTCTTAAAGATCGGGTGTAAAGCGTACGTTTGGTTATGAGCTCAATAGTTTTCATTTTATGCAGAGATTCAATTATTGTACACCCAATCACATTATTTACTAAAATAAAATATATAAATATAGTTAAACCGCTTATTATTAAAATTTAATTAGGTATGCCAATTTTATAAAACTTGTCAAGCACCTATCCGAACAATAGCACAACTTCAGTGCGTTCAAAAACTAGTGACCTTGGACGTGTCACTGTCACATAATTAAATTTATTTACTAAGTAAACAAACAGACGTCATCAATGGCTCTATTTAAAATAATTTTAATAGTACTTAATTTTGAAATATCATTCGGTTAGTTTGTGAAAATATTTATGAAAAAAATGTTTTTGTTCTGTCATAGATTGCGCGACTCGTTCAAAAACATAGACTACGAATGGCCGCCTGTCAGCTGTACGAGCACTTAGATCGGAGAGCTGTCAAAAGTCAAATCATCAAATGGTGAATAGCAAAGCGGAGCGGTAGCGAGAATATTTTCGTAACAAATATGTCTTTCCATTCGCAATATCATTGTTATAGGTAATCCCCGCGCGTAGCAGTAAGCTTTAGTGTAATTAGAAGTAGGAAACGAGCCGGCGCAGCGACGATGTCGGGCTCGAGAGATAAGTCGCTCCAGGACAAGTTGAAAGTATTCTTCAAGAAGGGCGCATCGGGTGAGTAGAAACGGCCGAGGAGTCGCGCAGCGGGCGTGCCGGGCGTAGACTAGAGCTGACGACGGCTTGTCGTATGGTTGCAGCGCCGCTGCCGCCGCGGAACGAGCTGGCAGTGACGACGGAGCTGGAACGCGAGCTGGCCGCCGATACGCCGCTGCACCGCCGCTTGCGGGCCATCAAGGACATAGCCGACAAAGCCATCGTCGTGCGCGTGCAGGAGGTACGTTCCTGCCGCTCGAGCCTACCCGCCTTCTAGGTCGGATACTCGACCTTGCACCTCTGTTTACACTATCGTCGAATACATTCAAGTATCTCTGTCCGTAGTCCCCGACGCGGCAGATTGTACATAGTTGTGTTTTATCAGATTTGATTATAAATGTCTCATAAGTTTGTATGTTTTCAAATCAAAACCTACCTTCCACTGATGTGATTGTTTGAATCCAATCTAGTTAGTTGTGATGAACAGTCATCGTAGCAAAGTGTTATCTTGTTGCTTTTATTGAGCCTTGTCAGTGGTGGAACTGGACTTATTTATGAACCGGGGTGCATTTCCCTTCAAACCTTTTAATAGGTATTTTAATTAAGTAAAGAGTACCTACTTAAATACAAATAAAATAAAGTGAAAAACTCAGCTTTTATTTTAACATAATAACTGTTATTTTAAAATTATCCACAAAAGTACCACGGCTTGCCTTTTTTGTCAAACCAGAACTAAGTAAGGAAAACTTTGCAAAACAGAACGGTGATCTGTTCTGTTCAAAGAATGGAGTTCCGATGTGTTCCAGTCCATTTGGAGCGCTCCTTTTCTCCTCTTCCCAAAAATGAATTCTGACTTCCCAAACTGAGACTCACCACTTCTTTCATATGAGAATCAATTATCCACATTTATTCATCAAATAAATAAATATTACAAAATAATTTGTTAGCAAAGTGCAACATCATTTCATGATAAAGCTGTGATCTGATGCTATATGATATATGATGATAGCTAACAACTACAATATCAATGAAAGAAAAAACTGGGCTCTGGTCTGTTGTCTTTGTGTTTAGTCTCTAGGAGTTGTCTTGATACTGAAGTCAACAGAAGCTTGTACTGATTATTTATTATCTATATTGCTGAAAGTGTAGCTTTACACAAGCCAGGAAATACTGAGTAAAATAACATTTCATGTGTGTGTACACTGTACACATTGCTAATTATTGTTTGTGCACTGAATGTGGTGATCAACTGAACTACTAGCAAGCTTGGAGTGACAACTTGGAATGAAGTCAGCCCTCTTATTCTGAGTTGATAGGACTGTTTTCAATTCATACCAAGCTATTGTATTGTGCTATACACACAATAATACTATATGAATGTGTCAAACAGCAGTTGATTTCAAACTAGGAGTATATTGCAGCTTCATATCTCACCCTAATGATAATACCGTACCCAACCGGTCCTCTCATTACCTTGATGTGCTAATACAGACACTGGAGACATATGCCAAAGTTACCACAATTAAATACATGTCTAACAATAATCCAGGGTGGCGTAGAGAAGATATGGACATGCACACGAGACTTGCTAGAGGACAGCAACGCGGAGGCGCGGCACGCCGTGCTGTCCTTGCTCCGTTGCATCGCAGAAGGCCAGGCCGACCACCTGCAGATCATGCGCACAATCATGTTCCACTACTTGCGCGACACGCACCCCACACACAACCCAGAAGACACGCCGCTGAGGTTCAAGCTGCTGCACACGCTTACCAACTCTGGGAAGAATATCAACTGCTTAGAAGAACAGGTACCTAGCACACACACACACACACATCACAAACATACACAACACACACACACACACATATCACACACATCTCTTACTCCTACACACACATATCACACACACATCACAAACCTCTCTTACACACACACACACACACACATGCACACCCACATGCTTACACTAGTCCACAGATTTTGGTGAGAGCTCATATTCTACCTGGGCATTAGGCTAACATTTATCCTACATGACAGCATTGAACTTGTCTGCCATGAACTTTTATCAATCTGTCAAACTTTGTTTTGAGCTGTTGAGACATGCCGAGGAGGAGCTCGGGAGGAGCGTGTCCAGCTTCTCAATATGACATGTATTGATATTCATTATAAGTTTTGACATAAATTTAAAGTATTATAATTTCCATGATCGGGACAGTTACATGGACATAACCCTGGTTTGTAGTATTTAATCAACTTTTAATGGAGGTATTCAATGTGACTTTTCTTTCTAATCCCACTAATATTATAAATGAGTTAACTCTGCTGAACGGATTTGAATTAAATTTGGTATAGAGGTAGTCGAGACCCTGGATTAACACATAGGCGACTTTTTATCCCGAAAACATGTAGTGGGTAAAACCGTGGGGCGCAACTAGTTTTACATATGTTTGCGTTTAACCGCAACCTGCTCGACGTCAGTAACATAGTGATCTCTAATGGAGTTTGTTTACCTGGAAGGAAGCTGCTCAGTCTGATATGACAGTGACCAGAAGGCTCATGTGTGTGCAGATAGGCCCATTCCTGGTGGAGTGGCTGCTGCAGATCCAGAACACGTCGTTCCTCGTGGAGTTCCTGATGCTCATCACCAACGTGGTGAAGTTCAACGCCACCTACCTCGATGAGCACATTGTGCACGCCATCGTCAAGTAAGGAATCTCTGTATCATCTCTGCATCTTTATTGACTACTCATTGAGAACCGAAAGGACTACTAGTTCATTTTGAATGCTCTTATTCATTTAATACAAATACAAATCTTTTATTGATAACACCAAAGTTACAGCACATTTTTCAATTTACATTCAAAAATAATCAATTAACATTTTCAATACAATGAATATGTTAATGAAATATAAAATAATTTGTTTGATCGCAAAAAAATCTAAGAAGAAAAAGTTGGCTAAGAAAACTTTGTAAAACTTTTATGAGGCTTGCATGTAGGTACTGTGAATTAATTAATTAATTCATTTGTTTTTAATTTATTATTATTTTGTCTAAATTTTGAAATTATATGTATGTATTATAATTCTTGCATCAGTCCCCGCGCCCCGCCGGTGTGCGCTCGGGGCTCTTTAACTTAGATTTGTTAACGTAAGTGAAAACTTTTTAGGCTTTTGAATGTTCATTTATCTTCTATTTATTATATTATGTTTTCATGTAAAATAAAATAAAAAAATAATTATGTCAATATGATTAAATGTCAATAAAAACAAAAAAAAAATATAATTACTTCCTAGTAATTCAGTATTCTCTTATTAACATTGTATAATTATTATTTTTTTATGTCAAAAGTAATGAGACGTACGAGACGCTCTCCTGATGGTAAGAGATAACGCCTGACAATGACCATCGCAGCGATACACAGAACTTTAAGTAACAAAACAAAGTCCAGGGCATCGCTGCTTTGGCGCTCATTACTTTGGATGGTTAGTCTCGACAGCCCTATAACTCCACTAGCTGCAGTACCCTTCAAACCGGAACACAGTTATAATTTTTTTAACCCTTACAGGACCATAAGGTTGCTAAGACTAAATTGTAATATGTGATTGTTTTTTTTAGTTCGTTTAGATGTAAAATTAATAAAAATCAACAGGATTTTACATGACGACTTTTAGATTTTTTGGAATTTTAAGGGAAATATTTTTCCCAATGGTCTATAAAGGTAACGCAAATAATAGTAAGGCTTATTTTGAAATGTGTTTTATTTATTTGTTTTTATGCTGAAAAAGTGATACAAAATATTGAAATACAGTTACTGGTATCAAGATCAAGCTAATTATAATACTCTGCGAAGCAATTTCTTTTTATTGTAAAGCATAAATGTACATTGCATATGGTACATAATTATGTCATGTGTCCTTTTTTCTGTGCGGTAGTTAGAGCAAATTGCACATCTTTTAATTTTTTCTAAAATCTATAGGAATCTTTATTGTACCAACCCGCTGCTTTTCTGCAGTGATTACAGTTGGCCAGTTTTATGAAGGATGTTGATTATATGAGCAACATAAGATTTCTTTCGTCATCGAAATTTAGGAACGTCTTCCAAATTCTCACATGAAGTACATGGAGCAGCAATTTGATTTGTTTTCTGAAAAGATTCTTCTATTTCAACAATTGCGTGGAGCTCAGGATGTTGAAACTCAGGGTGTCAGCGATGAACTGTTGATATGCTTCATTCAACTGAAGCTCATTATAATCACTGTTATCTGCCAAAAGTTACTGCAATATCTCATTATATCCCTTTTCTGGCCATTTCAGCAACAAACAATCAAAATAAACTACCAAAAAGTAAAAAAAAACAATAAATAGGTAAAAAAATAAAATAAACAACAATCATTATGAGACAAAGAAACAAAACACCAATAGCTTAGAAAAGTTTTACATATGGACCACAGGGAATTATTTTTCCCATACAATAATTTGTCATTATAAGGCATTTGTTTTCATTTATTCAAATAAACTTCATTATAACACAAAAATATACTTACCAAATAATGTAAAACATATGAGAAAACACAATAAATATACATAATTACACCCCACAATAATCCATAACTAAACAAAGTAGAGCACGCGAATAAGCTAATTTTGGTGCCAATTTATTTGAAAGAACTTTTTTTTTCTATGCAATCCTGTTTACGTAATTGCGTTCAGCATACATTATATTTTGTTATTTTGTATAAAAAAATATGTAATAGATTAAATTAAATATCACAATTGCCTATTTTTCAATGGGGAAAAATGTTTCCCATGGTCGTGAAAGGGTTAATGATCGTCAAAGTCATAAAACACGGTCTCTAGGTCACAAGAGTAATATAATATGTGTAAGTTTTTGCCAACTACCCGCATTATATTGTAATACATAGATTAGCTGAAGTGGTTAATGCATAATATACCTATATAAGGAATATTATCTAGATACAGTGCTGCAGCAAATATACTATAAACCATTTTGACGAATTATTCGACCGGGGCAATGTGGCTGGCTCTGGTGTTTGCCAACTGCAGACTGAGCCCAAGGGGTTTGACAAGTACGTCAACCTGATTTGGAGTCGCGTAGTTGGCAGACTCGCCGAGACGATGAAGTAGCGAGGCATGATTGTATCGATTGCGCGGCGAAGGTTAGGTTAGGTTAGGCAGGCAAGTAAGTGCGCGGGGCGCGGGCGTGTTGCAGCCAGGCGTGCGCGCTGTGCGTGTACTGCGCCGACAGCGCGGTGGTGCACGCCGGCATGGCGCTGCTGGAGGCCGTGGTGTCGTACTCGCTGCTGCCGCGCGCCGCGCTGCCCGCGCTCGTGGCGGCGCTCGCGCGCACCGTCAACATCGACCACTACTGCCAGAACAGCTGGAAGGTATAACTACGTACATTCAACACCTATTTCAAGTTTTTTTTTTAAATTCTATATGACGTGTTCGTTTTTTTTTTTTAAATTAACAGTTCCATTCCAGGCTAGGTGTGTGAACCATCGTCAGAAACATCAGGTGAGCTGTGGTCAAACATCTAGCACGTCAACAATTTAAAAAACCGGTTCAGGTCGGTCTATTAGTACCTGATTGTAGGTGGGTATTATGTGGCTCTTGAAAAGTCCAACTAAAAAGTATTGAATTCCCCAAGCTCGATGTGCCCGCGCCGCGCTGGGCGCGGGCCCCGGCGCGGCGCGGCGCGGAGACGTGTGACCGTCGCCAGTCTCGTTACATGCTATGCTGCATATGAAGCCGCTGCAGAGTGTTATCGCTCACCATCACGACGGTGTTCTGTTTCATGTTGATCGCCATGAAACGAGCACATGGTGTATATCAGTCCAGAGTGAGTGAAGTGGTATGTTTGCGCAGCTGATGCGCTACGTGGTGGGCGCGGACATCGGGCACGCGGCCTTGCTGGAGCTGGTGCAGATCCTGCGGCGCGCGGGCGCGGAGGAGTGCGACGCGGGGCTGGTGCGCGGCGCCGTGTTCTTCATCAACATGGCGCTGTGGGGGCCGCGCCGCGTGCCCACGCTCAAGGTCTCCTTCCTCGCCGTGCTGCCCGCCTTCCTCAAGGTAACCGCGCGTACTGTCGGAGCTCCGCGACATGCAGACTCTGACATGGTGAATGCGGTCTACTCACTCGCGACTCGAACACGCCCAGGTTGTCTCCAGCAGGGAGCACCGCCGGCGCAGCACGGGCGCAGTCCCATTGTTTAGAGTTACTAACTTTTGTAACTTTAATTTATTTCACTCGATGTTCTCATGAAACATTAAAATATATGTAGAAATATTTACGACTGGCGAGATGTACCTTCCGAGTGCGACGGTGCGAGAGTAACAAATACAAAATGTGTCCAGGCGCTGGAGTGCAAGCAGCCGGTGGTGACGTACGAGGTGGTGGCGGGCGTGGCCAGCTGCGTGGCGCGCGCGCCGCTCGAGCTCAGCGAGCCCTCCTGGGACGTGGTGCTGCGCATCCTGCACGCGGCGCTCGCGCAGGACAGTCAGTACCCCAGTTCCACCGGCAGGTTTCCGCGCCAGTCGCCACTGCAACAACAAATGTATTGTGGACTACCTGCTGTGGCGGGTCTTCCCAGCAGGAGCTCGCACTCACAGATGTTCTGCCGCCAAGCAGTAGTGTGTAAACGTTACTGTGTTCCGGGAAGTTAGACGGATGTTGAGTAATATAAAAAGTAATGAGCGCCAAGCCTGCGCTTTGTTTTGTTAATCAAAGTTCCATCCACCGTGTCTCGCTGCGATAGTCGTCAACATCTCCGCGTTATCCCTTACTATCAGGAGTGCGTTTCGTTCGTGTCATACTTTTACATAAAATGTGTATACGATCCCTCGTCCGGCTGTTTCTATTCTGTAATGTCGCGCGGCAGGGAGCTACGAGCCGCCCAACGAGGCGATCCACTCGCGGCTGCACGCGCTCATCACCAGCGTCGAGCAGCTGGCGGAGGCGGGGCAGTACGCGGGCGACCACGAGGCGCTGCTGGAGCTGGTGGACGCGTGCGGGCACGCGCGGCCCGAGGCCAGCACCATGCGGCTGGTGCGCGCGCGCGCGGCCGCGCTGGCGGCCACGGGCGCCGCCTGGGTGCCGGCTGCGCTGGCGCTGCACGAGCGCTACCTGCGCGCCGAGCCGCGCCGCGCCGTGCGCCTGCACACGCTGCACCTGCTGCTCGACTTCATCAAGCGCCACAGGTAGCTCCGCGGCCCGCCTGCGCGCCTGCGCGCCTGCGCGCGTGCGCGCGGCTGCCGACAGCTTGTGATGCCCGTGTCTGCCGCGCAGGTACGTGTACGGCTCCGAGCTGGTGGAGCTGGTGGGCGTGCCGGTGCTGAGCGCGTGCGCGCTGGACGCGGACGCGGCGTTGCGCGCGGCCGCGGCGCGCGCCTGCGCGGAGCTGGCGCAGGGCGTGGCCGCCGACGCGCACACGGACCTCATCGACCTGCTCGAGAAGGTGTGTTCAAACTCAGATTGATGTTATAACGTTACAGTTTGTGTACATCGCGCGGAACTCGCGCGCCAGTGCCGCCCTGAACTGTTATTGTTAGTACAATGAAAGATGATAAGTATTTAGTTCCGAGCATGTTCAGTATTTGAAATAATAAAATAAAAGTAATGTGAGTAGCGTATAAGAGGACGCCTCCTCGGCGGTGTTGTGCGGCGAGTTCCGCGAGCGGCGAGCCGGCCGGAGACTGGCCAGAGCGGGGTTGTTGAAGCTCGCGTGTGGTGTCGAGCAGATCCTGAACCGGCCCTTCGAGACGTTCGTGACGGAGGCTGCGACGCCGGCGCCGGCGGCGGAGGGCTCCGGCGAGGAGCTGACGCTGGCGGCGCGCGGGCTGCTGGACGTGGTGCACGAGCGGCTGCTGGCGCCGCCCGCCGCGCTGCCCACGCGCTGCATCCTCGTGCTGCTCGACCACCTCGACCAGCACTACAAGCGGCCCGCGCCGCACCACCACCACCCCGACATACGGATTAAGGTCCTCGCACACTACCGAATAACTTGCAACATACCTACACAGACATGTATAATAATTCAAATTCATTGTTAATTCATTATAATTATACCCCCAAACAACGTACGTATATAGTTTCTGTTAGTATTAGACGTGACTCGTGCACTAATAATGCCCCTTGTAACTGACCACTGGCCTGACGCGGCAAGCGTAGCGCCGCTGGCTCGTCCGTGTGCTCGGTCGGTGCGTAACTCGCGAGTCGCGGCGCAGATATTCGAGATGCTGTTCGGGCTGCGCGCGAACGCCTTCAACTGCGTGGGGTTCTGCTACGACGCGAGCGGAGCGCCCGCGAGCGGCGCGGCCACGCTGCGCATGCGCCCGCTGTGCTCGCCCTACCTGCTGGTGGAGCCGTGCGCCGTGCGCGGCCAGCTGCACCCGCCCACGCAGCCCAAGGACCTGCCGCCGGTGAGCGCGTACTGCTACGTCTGTGCACCGCTCCGCGGGGACCTGAGTTTAGTCGATACGTCGAACACCAAAGTCACGGTGCACAGGTAGAGGAAGACCGGGGAGTACTCGACCGAAATTAAGGGCACAACCTCGAAATTGTGAAAATAACAGCTTTTACTTTTTATAATACATTTTTTTAAATTTCTGCTGAAAAATAAAAAGTTTTCGTTGCAAAGGTTTAAATATGTTGGAGCGCATTAAAGTGTCGTGTGCGCGGCGCAGGGCGCGTGCGTGCTGCCGGTGGGGCGCGTGGCGCGGCTGCTGACGGCGGCGCTGACGCGCGAGACGGAGTGGAGCGTGCTGGCGGGCGTGCTGCGCGCGCTGCCCGTGCTGCTGCAGCTGCGCGCGCTCGCCATCGGACGCCGCGCCCAGGACCTCGACCTGCTCGCCTCCACGCTCTGCTCAATGGTAACCTGCTCCGCCCACTGCCGAATGCTACTTTATTTATTGTATGCAGTGTTGACCGTGTTCAACATCTTGTTGGTCCTTCGAGTCGAATGTAAACCAACAAAATACAATCTAATTTAAAAAAAATATCCTCTGCTCACCAACATGCCGTATCGCACGTTACTGCCCCGTGATGCGCCGCCAGTGCCGCCCCGGCGGAACGGCAGCGGCCCGGCTCTAGTTGTATCCCGGAGCATGTCGCAAGCCGAGGCCGGCAATGAGACGGGTGTGTGTAACGTGCGACGTTGCGCGCAGATCTCGGACCGCAGCCTGTACTTCCCGGAGTGCCTGCGCGTGTCGGGCGGCGGCAAGCTGATGGTGTCGGAGTTCCACGGCACCGCGCTGCCGGCGCTGGCCGCGCTGGCGCCCTACCACGCCTTCCTCGAGCCGCAGACCCAGCAGCGCATCGTGCGCTGCCTGCTCAAGTACGGGATGGTGCTGCGCAGCCCGGCGCCCTACATCGCGGCGCTCACCATCTTCTGCCTCGAGACCCGCGACACCATGGTCCGGATGCTGCCCGAGGTGCTGCTCGACCTCTCCAAGATCTCCGACACGCAGCCCATCGCCGGGCCGATGCTCGAGTTCCTCTCCAGTAAGTCGGAACTCATCCCTGAAACTCTCCAGTTAGCCTTTGTAATACCGGCTCGCCTCGTGTTGGTGATTCCCCGCAGGAAACGTGTACGAACTGTAGATCATAGATGGCTGCAGATCTCCCCCGGAGGTCCCTGTCAGACATACCTGTGACCGGCAGCTCCGTTCTGGTTGCAGCTCTGACCCGCCTGCCGAAGGTGTTCGCCTCCTTCGTAGAAGATCAGTACATGTCCGTGTTCGCCATCCTGCTCCCCTACACGAACCCGTCGCGATACAACCACTACGTCGTGTCGCTCGCGCACCACGTGATCGCCGCCTGGTTCCTCAAGTGCCGCCTGCAGTACCGGAGGAACTTCGTCCGGTTCATTATTCACGTTAGTATCCGCCGCGCGCTGGCGCTGAATCGATTTCAGTCGAGGGCGCCGGGTCACGCCTGGCCTGCACTGAAACTGGCTCTCGAGTGAGGTTGCCAGCCGAGTACTAGTCAATATTCTACCGCCACGCTATGCTTTCCTCACGATGTTTTCCTTCACTGGCAGCTCAAGCTCGTTGTTGGGGTTTGAACCCACGGCCTTCGGCGTGTGAGCACTGAGCTATCATCGCTAAAATCTTTCTCTCTAATGCATATGAGAATCGTTGCCGAAGGCGCGTATTTCGTTTAGATTGTTACAAATGTATTTGTAATTTGTACATGTCCTACATTTGTACTGGTCGCATTTGTAAATTTACTTTCTGTTTTGTACTTCTGGCGAAGAGGATACAATTCCTCGCAAATTGAATCGTGTGCCCGATCGCTCCTCGAGAATAAGGCTTCCGTTCAAAACGAGCGCAGTTTTGAAGTGTAGCATTGTACTTGCAGGGCCTGCACAACTACATCATAATGCCTTTCGAAGAGCAGCTGCAATACAAGTCCAACTTCCCCGGCTCCGGCGCCGCCAACGAGGACTCCTCCAACCGCCAGCGCAGCTCCAGCCTCGTCAGTACACTGCACTCATTCTAGTTCGCAGAACTGCAACTGCCTTCAGTGTTCGTAAAACTCGCCGTCTCGAGTCCATACGAATACTCTTTCGCGAGTCGTTCGCGGTCGAGGCAGCAAGCATTACTCGGCGTGTCGTGCGCTGCTGTGCTTTTTTTTAACTAATTGTACCTAGTTATAATACCGAGCAAATCACTTTTAAATCGAGTTGGTGACCCCGAGCCGTAGCGGTTCCACTAGAAGCTTCTATACACTTTTGGAGTTTTATTTATTTTTGTTTTACATGGAAAACAAACAGCTGCTAAATAAATAGAATATAGAATATATAATAAGGCTTTTGTATGTAATTAAATTTACATACAAAAGCCTTAAAAGTTTTCACTTATGTTAAATAAGTAATCTAAGCTAAAGTGCCCCGAGCGCACACCGGCCGGGGACTGATGCAAGAATTATAATATATCCAATAAATACAATTTCAAAATTTAGACAAAATAATAATAAACTAAAAACAAGTAAATAAATAAATAGATTGACACTAGGCACGTGCGCGCCTAGAGCCTCATACAAGTTCGGCGGATGTTATTGTCAGTTCTGACGAGTAGCGAGTCATGTTCGTGGTAGTGTACAAGGAGTGGTGGCCGGCAGGGCTCGCGCGCGGTGTCGCGTCCGTCGGGCAGCGTGGGGCGCGCCGGCAGCGCGTCGGCCTCCGCCGCCTTCCACGTGGAGCTCACGGAGACCTGCGTGGACCTGCTGGCGCGCTACACGACCACGCCGTGCGGCGTGCGCCCGCGCAGGTACCGCGCTGCAGCACCTTGTAACTCGGCGGCAGCCTGCTTCTTTGTTGGGATGGGTGACCGCGGGAGCCGCGGCTCGGCCTCATTTATTATAATGTATTATTCCCATATGCTTTAACCCATCGAGTTTCCGAGAGTCCGAGTTGATTGTCCTGTATGTCTATGTCTATAAGGACAACAGTCAAGGTAGTCGAAGGCCGCATATCACTTCTGACACTAGGGCTGGCTAGCCGCGCTACTAGGATTTAGTTGGGGATGAACACAGGAGTATACGTACGAGATATGTACTATTGTATATATTCTTTGACAGCCCTGTTGGCTCATTGGTAGCATGTCTGCTTCAAGAGCTGTGGGTTCGATTCCCACCCAGGACAAGCATTTTGTGATGTAAAAAAAAAACCAAATGTTTGTTCTGTGTCTGGGTATACTCTATGTATTATAAGTATGTGTTTACAAAAAAAAAAAATTAAGTATTCTATCAGTTATCTGACTCCCATAGTACAAGCTTTGCTTAGTTTGGGGTCAGATGGCGCTGTGTGTAATGTCCTACGATATTTATTTATTTATTTTATTTTTACTATAACCCTGTATGAAAGAAAGAAAAACAGCCACTCAACTCGTGCACTTCCGCAGGAGCGACCTGGCCGAGTTCCTGTTCAGCGGCGGCCAGTCCATGACGTGGCTGGTGGGGCACAAGCTGGTCACCATCAGCACCTCCGGCTGCCACCAGAACTCCATCAAGCAGGGGCTCTGCGACAGGTCGTACCCCTTCACCTTCCTACACGATAATTATAAACTAGCGGACGCCTCGCGGCTTCACCCGCGTAGTTCCCGTTCCCGTGGGGATACAGGGATAACAAGTAGCCTATGTCACCCGGGATAGTGTAGCTTCCCAACGTGAAAGAATTTTAGAAATCGGTCCAGTAGTTTTTAATTTTATTCGTTACATACTAAAATACAAATCTATCCTCTTTATAATATTAGTATAGACAGGCTTGCGTTTGACCGCCTTCTCGTCTGATGTTAAGTGAAAGGCATCGATCTGTGTAGCACCGCCACCTCGCACCTTCCCCCCTTCCCCCCGTGTAATTATGCAGATGTGCGTAGGCGAGATACCTATGTGACTGCGGTAGTCGCTGGTCGCAGATTTCACCGCACTAAAATATATTTTCATCCGTATAGAAAAAAATGTGAGCCAAACATGGTGTGTAAAGATCGTTTCACGAAAGAGTTCCCTTCGTCGTCATGTTGGTAGTTACGAAACCAGTGTTGCTACTTTTTCAGAAAGATGTTTACTCGAAATTAAGGAAATTTTAATGTCACTAACGTAGATACTATTTTTTAAGATCTGGCCCGAAGTATCGGCGGGAATCCAGCCGGATTGAAAATGACACCAGACCAGATTGCGGTCCCTAGTCCTATAGTTTTAATACAACTATGTATTTTACCTATATTGATATAATTGACAAGGTTGAAAAATAAAACAAATGTTTATGGTTATTTTTTATAATAATTGTGTTCATCTAATGGGCCAACACCCGAGATGTCGCTACCATCTGTATCATCATCAGAAGAAGTATCGTCACTATCGTTTCCTACTTCAATTATGAATAGGTCAATTTCTGCGTCTGCACGTACTCCATCATTGTAGTATTTGTCTTCAATATTCTTGACATGATCACATTCTTTTTTCCAATCTTCTGCAGATTTGCTTAAAAATGTTTCTTCTGTTATTTTAACAATTTGACTTGCTTCCTGTCCAACATTTTTTTCTGCAATTCTTCTTTTCAAAAGACTCCATATGAGCTCAATTGGGTTTAAATCACAGTGATAAGGCGGGAGCCTTACCACTTTATGACCATGTTTCTCCAGTAACGTGTCTGCTTCGTAAACAGGCGGTTCTTTATGGTCTTTAATTATTTCATAAAGCTCAGCTTTTACCATCGTTGGTAAATAAGCGAGACCTTTACTAACAATCCAGTTTTGCATCTGAGACTTCGTACTGTTCATTGTTGGTGCTTTGTTGAGTGCCACTGTATGGTAGGGAGCATTATCCATAATCACAAGCGACTGAGGAGGTAGATTCGGTAAAAGCTTTTCTTGAATCCATTTCATAAAATTTTCTCGATTCATATCATCGTGATAGTCTCCGGATTTAGACTGTGATTTAAAAATCAGCTGAGCGTTGGGTACAAAACCGGTTTCACTCCCTGCATGGACTATAATCCATCGTGGTCCTTTTGAGTCCGAAGATAAAACGCCTGCTTCTGTGTCACTCTGCCAACATTTACCTGCACAGTAAGTTGAATGAACGTAAGTTTCATCTAAATAAATGACTGGACGCTGGTCTCCTTCACGATTTTCTCGTAACTGCTTCAAATATCAACTACGCCAAGCCACAATATCGTACCTTTCCATCATAACTTTTCTTTTTGATTTACATTTTTGGAAATAAAATCCTATCTTCTTCATTATCCGCCATAAAGTAGTGCGACTTCCCTTGAAATCGATATCATTTCGCATTTCATGCAGTAATTTGGTCAGCGTAGGTAATTCTTTTCTCACAGCATAGAATTCATGTATTTTATGTCGTAATGCACAAATTTCAAAATCATGCAGCTTAATTTGTTTATCGCGCGGCCGACTCTTACCAGGCGTCGAAATTCTTGTTGAAGTACTAGCAGCTGCTTCACCTTCTTTATACATTTGTGTGACTGTTTTTTCTGATATACCTGAAAAAATAGTTTTTATAAAAAAACACCGTAAATGTTAAAATTAACTTAATAACAAATCCACATTGTTTTATTTATTTTGAAACACATTTTAAATTCAAAAACAATATAAATGAATAAGTACAATTGCTAGTTTTATATTTGAATTCTTTCTACATATCTAAAAGTTTATGTAGTTACTATATAATATTATAATTATTATATACATTAAGAAAAACGAGGAATAGTGATTTGACCTGCCTGGTATCCCTATTTTACTAACCTGTCATGGCGGCGACACGGCTACGAACACATTCCAAAGGGATTATTGGCGCTTTGTTCCGTTTTTCACGCTTGTAACACCATCTGTCTTTCACCACTTTTTAGTGTTTTGGGCATGTTTAGAAATTTTTTTACTAATTAAAAACTTGAAAACAATTAGAGCAATGAACAATGAGACTATCTGTTTGACGTTTCGACGAACAGGGCTGCCAACATGACGACGAAGGGAACTCTTTACTGAAACGCACTATAGTGTGAAATACAGACTGAGCATATTCCGAGTGATTCCGCTGCCCCGGCTGTGCCCCGGGGGTGTCCCGCAGCGGCTGGATCGCTTGAAACGTATTGTAGTGGGTTTACTGCGTTAACGCTTTCCGAATCCCGTGGTAATGTCGTGTCGTGTGGCGCGTGCAGGTGCGCCACGCTGTGCCGCCAGCACGAGGAGAGCGTGCAGAGCCCGCTGCCGCCGCTCCCGCCCGCGCCCGCGCCCGCGCCGCCCGCGCCGCCGGCGCCCCCGCCGCCCGACGAGCGTCCCGACGCGGAGCACAACGGACTCGCCGCGCCGGTAACCGACACACGCTTTACGTATCACTTCAACTTCGTCCCCACAGATTCCGAGATAAAAGTGTACAACGCAGGCCTTGAGCTATTTACATTCGAAATATCACTCAAATGCGTTGAGCCGCTACAGCGCGACGAACTAATTCACACCAAATCAATTATTTAGTTTTTTTTTGTTATATTAAATATGTATTATTTGTCAGAGCGAGGGCGCGCCGCCGCAGCTGCAGCTCAACGACGGTGACGGCGACTCCACACCCGCCGCGGCCTCCGCTGAAGTCAAACGGTAACTGCCATCTCTGTCCCCTCGCTCGCGACCGTAACGGCCAGACCTCTGCATGACGTGACGCGCGACGAGGCCCACTGCAGGATTGGCCAGTCGCGGTGATGCACTCGACCTCCGACCTGTCAATGTTTCCTACTATACTTGTAAGGATTATGTCGCGCGTTACGTCATGTAAGAAGGTCGAGGCTCCAGAGGGCCTGTCCGTCTGTCGCGACAGAGCGGAGGAAACTTAACCAATAACACACGAAACCACCACAAAACCAATAGACCGATCTCATCTTAATTTCGTACAATATTTTGGGTTCTTCACCGCTCTGTCTCGTTGGAGAGATATTGTTAGGAGAGGAGAGGTCCACGCCGCTGAGAACATAACCGCTGGCCGGCTCGAAGGACCAAGTGTGTCCGTACTAACGTACTCGAAAATTTACTGATTTTGGTAAAGAGTTTCTATCGTATCTTATTTTGATGCCACAGTTAATGGGAAATTTTCCGAGAGCCTAATTAAGCAATTATGGATGACGCGACGGAGTCGCTGTGTGGGTTTTTTCGAGGTTGTGCAACAAGTTCTGTTCTGTTCTGAAAATCAGCATCAATTCCGGCAATCAAACACTTTGGTGTTTACGTTTTTGTGACGTTCGATATAAATAAATAATTAGACATTGACGTGCTGTTTTGGCGCGGGTAGACACCTTTTAAAAGTATCGTCTTAAGTATAGCGGGCAGTGGTTATTTTCTCAGCAGCGGTGTCGGGTATAACTTGGCTTCCAAATTTGGTTCGAGCACGCAAGGGGCCTTCCTCGCTATACTTACTTCTGTGGGAGCGTGCGAGAATCGGCTTTCACTTCTCGAGTAATGGGATCCTACTACCGGGACGCGGAAGATACTGCTCTGGGCTATAATACCTACACGTACTAACGCACAAATCATATTTGTGAATTTGAACAGCGTTTAAGTGAGATCTACGTATTGAAATCTCTTTTTCCATACTGCAGAGAGAGCGAGACTAATGTTAAATCTAAGAACGTTTTTGAGAGCGTGGTGCCCTCCGGTGTTCAGGTTTTTGCTTTGCTGTCCTAACGCGCGCCGGTCATTGGCCTCGATTGATGCCATTTAGTACTATAATCTCCAGGATTAGGGTACTCAATGGCGTGTGGCTGTAAAACATGGTAAGATGTTCAGCTATTCAGTCAACGGTGAGCGACATGTCAGACCCCGAGTGGTCCGCCAGGCTGCGTCGGAGATGAGAGCCTGGGGACGCCCGCGGGTGCATTTTTCTACCAAATTGTGCGGCAGGCGGGGAGCGGGTTCGCGGCGACAGCGAGCTGGGGAACAGCGGCCATTTGCATAGACCCGCGCCCGAGCTAATAAAACAACCGCTACCGTCTTCAACGCTTATATATATAATCTGGGTCTCATCAAAACTACGCCCGCATTGACATAAAGTTGTATCCAAACTTTTTATCCCGCGAACATAAGTCATTGATCACTCGGCAGCTAAAACCGGCGAGACGGCCGAGCCCCCGCGCGGCAGGCCTCTCTGGAAACGACATGTTTCACACGTTTATCTTGCGCTACCGTGCTACTAAACTCGCGGATGAATACACTAGTCTCGTGAAGCTAGACTAGCTTTGTTACACGAGCTCGCTGCCGCCGCCGGGCCGCCCCCGCCCCCGCCCCCGCCCCCGCCCCCGCGCCCGCGCCCGTGACTCGTGCGTGTGTATGTGTGCGTGGCTAACGTGGTGGTGGTGCGGGCAGCTACAGCAAGCACTCGCTGCAGCACTCGCGCAGCATCGACGCGTCCAGCTCGCTCTCCTGCAGCGACGCGCTGCTGCCCTCCAGCGGACACACCACCAGGTCCGACACACCCCGCCTCACGCCCACTCTCACCACAGACGGCATGTTCTGTAGGGATGCCCGGAGGCACGGCACTGGTTCACTCCTAGCGCAGCGACACCACGCACTGACTATTCGACTGCACTTTTTTGAGTGGGACGAGCTGCTCTCCCGGTTGCATTAGATGCCGCCTGCCCGCGGCGTTGCACGGGATCCACGACTTTGAGTAACAAACTAAACTGCAAAGCACCATTCAGTCCTAGTGCAGCATACATACATTTCAGTTTCATTATTTTCTGCGCAGCCACTATACACAAACTTTGTTTTTTTTTGAATGTAACTGCTCGACAATGTAAGTACTTTATCTGAGCCGTTTATTGTTACAGTGCAGAAACACATCCTTGTAAACTTGTTCGAAACGTTGGCAGTGTTGCAGTGTTGTCGCTGCGTTGATTTCACAGTCGCATGCACAAAACTTAAAGTGCAGGCCGAGTCGCCCGCGCCGGGCGACTGTAGGCAGAGCTCTGTGCCGCTCGCGTCCAACCGCACGCATGACGGCCCCGCGCCGAGCTAGCCTTGCATGCCGGGCGTCCGCTAGTGCTAGCGCCGCATGCTTGTACAGTTACGATCAGCTTAACGTTGGTGCACATTTACATTAGCTTACTGACTCAAGTACTTGTTTAGTTTCACGCCTAGCGGTAGCCACCATTTTATGCAATAGAGTTATTTTGTACTTTAGTCCATTTTGTGTCTTTTCTTTATTGTACACGGGCACGCCCGGGCCGCGCGCAGAACCGCTCGCTGCTGCAACGATATATTCCTAAATGTTGAAGGGAAATCCTATGTCTTGGCGGCTTGGCTGGCTTCCCGAACATAAAATCATCAATAAACTAAGGGATTTTCGGCCACACTTTAAGAACCAGTAAAAAAACCACCAAGTATAAAGCGTGACTATAATAAGACAATGTCTTATTATAGTCACGATGTGATGTCATTGATGTCAAGTGATGTCATCACGAAATGAAACGAAACTAGACGGAGTATGTCCGAAATATTCAAACAAAAATGGGTGCAAACCACGTCAGTTTCCATAGTAAAATGATTTCAGCTGGCATGAGCATTCTCGCGCGGCTCGGGTATGTCACACCGGCGGCCGAGCTGCTCGTGGGCTCCCCGGTCAGCTGTCCTTGCGTGTCGCGCGCGTGGCACACTCGCCCTGTGCTGATGCGTATGTCGTGTTTCAGACAAAACTCGTCTGAGAACAGTAAAGCGACGGACTCGCTGGTGGAAGCTCTCAACCACTTCTCGCAGAGATTCGAGAGGATCTCCAAGGAGGTGGTAAGTCTACAACTACTTGTGTTCTTAATCCGATGCCAACCGAGAGATGTATTTGTGGTAAAGTCTTACAGCGACAGGTTCCAGAGAAATGCTGCAACAACCCGATAGATAGCGCCAGACCCGCGAGCTGATGTGTTGTAATGTCTCTTTCTTCAGTGGAGTCGTGCCCACGCGGGTGTGCGACTGTGCGTTGGGGATTTTTGAATTCTCTTCTGAAAATCCTTTGCTATTCTTTTAGACTGATGAAAGGGCACGTTTGGACAAGCCGAGAGCCGCGCTGAGCGCGCAGGCCGGCGGCCGCAGTGACGTCGCCCCTCCCACGGGTGACGCTGCTTTAGCTACGCCGCTTATTGTAATGATTATCCCACCATCAGTCGCCCCCTTTTAGCAGGCCGGGGCTCCGGTGACAGGGTGCGGCTTAGGAGACTGGTGTTTTCAACAGTGGACTACGATCAGCTGATGTTTGATACTCCTGAAGGAAACACTTGTCTACTTGCTGTGTGTGCGTGTTAACGTGTGTGTGCGCGGGCAGGACGCGGAGGAGGCGGGGTGGTCGCGCGTGGGCGCGCTGGTGGCCGCGGGCGCGTGCCCGTGCTGGTGCTCCACCTGGGCCGAGGTGCACGTGCGCTCGCCCGCCGGCGACGTGTGCTGGCTCATGCGCATGCAGAACCAGGTAACCCGTCCGTATCCAGCGAGGCACCATTGTTGCAAACAGGCCCGTTGCTGGCCGTGGCCCGTCTCATGTTGTTCTTTATTCGGAATAGCTTCGCGTTTGACTGCACCGTCTGATGTTAAGCAGTAGTGCGGTCTAAGACGGAGCACGCTTACCTAGAAGGAACCTGTTGTCTACATTTGTAGGATGTATGTGGGTTCCGCCGCAGTATCAGATATTCTGCCATCAACTTACTACAACGTACCTACTGTTTGTTTGTACTAAGCTATGAAACTCGGGCAAACGCAAAGATTGTAAGGATAGCTCTACTAATACTAATATCGCAATAGGCAAGGAAGGAACACATGAACTGCAGAAACATGCCCTCGTTGTTTGCGCGGCCGTGTGACAAATGTTCGTGTATGCGCGCAGATGAACTGGGACTACCTGCTGGAGACGGCGATGGCGGACGTGGCGGCGCTGGTGAACCCGTGCCCGGAGCCGCCCTCCGCCGACAGCGGGCTCGCAGACTCGCGCTTGGACGGCACCGTCAGTACTCGCCGCACACCACAAGACACAATCCAAACAGGGTTACGCGGAACGGATGTTGTACTCGTTGTACTCAACCTAGTGAACTACTTTTACTAAAGCATCGACACTGAATACAGCTCCCCATACGTTTTGTTGAAAGTCGACTACATTTTTCTTCGAAACAAAAGTATTTTGTTACAGGCGTTGTCTCTTACCATCGGGAAAGCAACTTGACTGATGTCTGTTATGTACTTTAGCTTTCCGCCGCTCGGTAAAGACTCAAATTTAAAGGCAATAACCCGCCTCCACGCCTCCACGCCTCGACTCTATTGACTTGTTCTTGGCTTGATTGTTGTGACTTTTCCTAGAGCCACTTTAGTAAACACAATTCCAAGTAAACAAAGTCAGGCACGTGTGTTTCGGCTTACAGCTGATGTTTCCGTACGTGCGTATGCGTTGCAATGTGTGTCTGTGTGCGCAGGCGTCGGAGAGCTCGGGCCGCTCGCGCAGCGGGTCTGCCTCCTCGACCGCGCGCGCGCAACACCTGCACAAGTCCAGGTAATGTCGCCGCATATCTTGTGTCAAATTATACAAAACTAGCCGCGCCCCGCGGTGCTACCCGCTACATGTTTTCGGGATAAAAGTAGCATATGCTAATCCAGGGTCTCCGCTTCCTCCATACCAAATTTCATCCAAATCCGTTCAGTAGTTTTTGCATGACATCCATCCATCCATCCAAAATGTCAAATACATGAGTGCCACCTCCGCTGTGTCGGCTCCGCTAAGCCTGCCGCAGCCAGACAGCGCGGTGCCAGCTCACCGTGACGCGGTTTGTCCGCAGCTCGGACTCGGTGGTGGCGGGCGAGAAGCGCGCGCCGCACGCCGCCTCGCACTGCATCGTGCCGCCGCACCAGCTCAGGTACGCACGCGCGCGGGCCCGCGCGGCCCTGTGCGGCCCTGTGCCCGCCGGGTAACGTATCCTTCACTTTTGCCAGAAACGCGGGACAATACATCGCCGAACTTTAAGCACGAGTGCGGAGCATGTCTCGAGTAGTTTCTCAAAGTGCACAGAAGTGTCTAGTGGAGTCGCGACTAGTTTACTCTAAACTATGGGGTATACAATGGTAATTTGCATTGTGACACTTTTGATTTTATACCAGTAGGTACTTGCAGAATGCAGAAAGTGAACTGCCAAAATAAAGAAAAGAAAGTGTGCTTTGCTGTTCGTTCTCTCGTTACGTGACACTTAATTTGTGAGATAAAAACGGTTTGCAAACATGAAGAAACAACAAACAGTATGTTTTCAGCGAGGGTCTCCGCCCGCCGCCCGCCGGCGGCGGCGGCGGCGGCGGCGGCGCTCGCGGAGCTTTCTCTCCGTTCTGTTTACGAGAAACATCGGACACAGTAGTTGTTGATCGGCACGAAACGTGTCGGTGAGTGAGTGAGCGGGGGCGGTTGTTTGACGCACGTTTGTTGCATGTGTCGCGCGGCAGCGCGTGCGCGAGCGGGTCCCGCATGAGCACGCAGCCCATCAACATCCCCGGCTCGCCGCAGCGGCAGAGCTCCTCCTCCGCCACCGACGAGGACGACATGCTGCTCATCCTGCCCGAGGTGAGCGGCTACTACTCATGTCTACTAGTAGTAGTAGGTATACGAGCGTGGTGCGTGGTGCGGAATGCGGATACAAAGGGTTATAAACTAAGCTGGGAAGGATTTTAATAAAAGGTATTGCATCGATAGACGATAGCCTGAGTCACACACAAGTCACACGCGAACTACACTAGCACTAGCACGTCGCGGTGTTCGTCCTCTAATTTTGTGCGCTACACTACATCTGAACTATTATTTCTTATCTTTGACGTTAAAGTAGCGATTTGATGCGGTGACAAGTACAGACGGACGGTACAGTACAAGGAACAGACGGCAGCTATCCAGCTCCCGTCTGTTCGTTGTTTGGAGTCGTCCGGCCGGCGTGGGACGGCTTCGTGACGTGGAGCGCGTGTGGTGTGTGCAGGGCAAGTGCCGGCACCCGGTGCGGCGCTCCAACTCGTCGCCCGAGATGTCGTCCTCGTGGAAGGTGGCGCCGCGCGCCGAGGACGAGCTGCCGCTCGACCCCGAGGACATGATCCTGCTGCCCAGCTGCGAGCCCACGTCAGTACACACATACTAATCTATGTTTTGTTCGAAGTGCGGCCGACGAGTCCTGCGCCGCCGCGCGCCGACGTCCCGCTGAGCAGAGCATGCCACGTCATGTCTACGGAAAAACATGTTCGACTGCCATTCAGGCAGTAGTAGTTCTGCTTCGTGAGCTGTAGGTGCTGTGGGTTCAATTCCCACCCATGTTTTGTGTCTGGGACTCCGAATGTCTGGAGACGCAGTGACAGGTCCACGCTGGCCAAGTGTAAATTTCCCACGTGGGGGAAAACACTGTTGATCCGATTGCTGGCAACATTCACAGGGTCAGTCACGGTCACGTAGAAAATCTGTCGCCAAGCATCTCACTGTGTTAAGTGTTATGTCAGGCTAGGCGTGTTTACCATCTTCGACCACACCATCACTTAACATCATGTGAAAACCCTAGTTTAAAAAAAGCAGTTACCAGGTTCCCCATGCTGGCTTTGCTCAGTGTGGGCGGTGTCTCTGTGTCTCGCAGTATTGCTGGAGACTAGTCCCGAGTCTCCGTACCACTTGGTGAGTCGCGACTAGATGGCGCTGTGTAGTAACGTGTGTGTGTGTGTGTGTGTGTGTGGGTGCAGCGGGGGCGCGGGCGCGGGGGCGGCGGTGGCGCACGCCAAGAAGCCCGCCAAGAAGGCGGACATGCGCGTGTCGTGCGAGGCCATCCCCGAGGAGATCTCCGGCACGTCGCCGCTGGCGCCGCACGCGCACGCGCACCCGCACCAGCTCATGACCTTCAATTCGGACCCCGGTGAGTGACGCCCCCGGCGCTGTGCGACGAGCGGCAAAATCCAAGATATAATCTATCCCCGTTCCAATTTTCATTTCATTCCGTTCAGTCTTTGCAATAACAAACATTGGGGGTTTTAAAATGTTTTTTGTCTGTTTTCAAACCACAATACATTATTTAGCAGCGAAGACAGCGCGATCGGTTCACACGGCGAAGAGCATGGGTTCAAATCCCAACAATGAGCTTGAGTTGCCGGTAGAGGAAAAAATCATGAGGAAACTTTCACTTAAAAATTACTTTCCTGTCGTGATCCGTTAACACTTCTCTGTATTGTACAGTTTTGTATTGTTGATCAGTTGGTGCAGGTGAAATATTATATTTCCCTTAGTTCAGTAGTTTTAATTCTAAATATGAGTAATGTTTAACCCTGGAGCTTTGCACAGAGATGCGTTTTGGTAAGCTTAACTAGATGGCGCTCCCGAGGCACACATCGAGGTTCGTCCTTACTGTGGAGAGCTCGCTAACGTGCCGCAGCGACGGGAGAGTGTCGTGTGGAGGTCGCCGGTGGAGGGAACTGAATCTATAACCAGAACGCACTAATACGTTAACATTAACCGGACGTGCTGGGCAGCCATAACTCGGTTGCGGGTGTTGGCAGGCACGGGGCCGCCCGCCGCGCCGCCGCCCACGCCCGCGCCCGCGCCCGCGCCCGCGCCCGCACCGGCGCTCGAGGAGAGGACGCATCATCAGCTGCAGAAAGTAAGTCGTCTGACCTGTTCTAAATCTAAACTAGTGATGCGCATACATTTAACATCCCATTATTTTTATTTATAACGGGTCTGTTCGACCAGAACTTTCTCTGATGTTCAGCAGTGATGTGGTGTGTAGCGGTGACGTGAGTGAGTGTCAGATAAACATTGTATCTGCGGTCGAGGAGGGGCAAAATAAATAACTATTTTATTGATCGAGAAAAATGAGCAACATGTGGCCGCAGATATCCTGTTCAATCAGTTCCGCAGGTGTTGCCGCAGATCAATGTACGTGTACGTGTGTGTCGCAGACGACAAACACAAGTTATACGTAGACACAGATAGCAATAAGGTGTGGCGACTCGCCTGCGAGCTGCGTCTCGGGCGCCGCCACGTGCAGTTTGCATGTAGTGCTCGCAGGACTGAGCGCGTGTGCGTTGCAGACGGCGAGCGACGGCACGGTGCCGGGCGGGGAGCGGCGGCCGCCGCGCGCGCCCGCCGCCCGCGACGACCTGCCGCCGCTGGCGCGCTCCAAGCGCTCCAACACCATCTCCGTCATGAGCCCCACACGGCGGCACAGGTTCATTCTTTTCTTTGTATGCACTCATTATAATGAAACGAACGAGATGCTCTCCTGATGACACGACATGACCATTGCAGCGATACACAAAATATAGTTCAGGTCATCGCTGCTTTGGTGCTCATTACTTTGAGGCTTTCGATGTTGTGGTGGTACCTACCTAGACGGCCTGCTAAGAGATCTACCACCGAGTAGTCGCACGCGCTCCACCCGGAACTAAAGGATAACGTCATCCAGCGGGAGTCGCTGGCGGCGCGGAGGCGGCTCGGTGCGGCGCTTCACTCCGGGGAGCAAACACATCAACATTGCGTGTAATGATGGCTGGCTCGAGAACTGGTCCGCACGAGCTCGCCGGCCGCGCCCGCGCGGAGCGGCCTGCAGCTCGATTGTAGCCACGTGTGTCGTCCTCAGGCCCTCTCCGAGCCCGCAGCCGGCGGCGACCAGCGCCAGCGGTGGCGGCGCCGCAGCGGCAGGCGGCAGCGGAGCCCCGGGCGCGCCGGGGTGCGTGGGCGCGAGTGGCGGGGGCGTCACTCCCTCCTTCGTGTTCCTGCAGCTGTACCACAACATGGGCACCTACCCCACCACGCCGCCAGTGCCTGGTCAGATTACAATTGTTCATGTTTTTCTTCTGTGTAATAGAATAACAAATAAGCTGATGAGCCACCTGATGGTGAGCGAATACCGCAACCTACGAACAACAAAAAACGTCTGCTACGCCAGAAGTATCGCCGACGCATTGTATATTTCCATGTAAGGTGAAGGGTGAAGGGTGGGAGTAGCCTTCAGGTAGCAGGCGGAAGCTCTGCATCACGGCCGTAGCTGGTGGAGACTGAAGTCTGCCTCCTCATAGTAAACACATCCACCCTGGAATAGAACTGGCTCTCTAATAAGGCTGACGGAACACACCGATTGAGGATGGTAGCGAGCCAGCCGAGTGCTAGAAGACCACCACGCTATGGTTTTTTCAAGATTTGTTGGGCTCCACTGAGCTATCGTAGCCACCTGCTGTAGTCGTTTGAGAAAAGTATTTGCCCTTCGTTGTTGGTGGTCTCGCTCCCCGGGAGACGCGATTCCTGACCGCATTGTGACGTCACCAGGCGAGAGTACGGCCAACATCCTGAACCCGCTGTCGGAGCGGCCGCTGCGCGTGGTCGGCGAGCAGCACGAGCGCACGGTCAAGAACCTGGACCTCATGCCTCCCGTCGAGATATACAAGGTGCGCGTCGGCCGCGGCCGCGGACGATAACTGCACACGGACTGGTCGGGTTGCTCCGAATATTCGAGAAACAACTCGACTATGCCGTAATGCCTCTTGGGGCCGCGTCCTAATTTTCAGTTTTTGTATGTGAGAGTAATGAGACGAACGAGACGCTCTCCTGATGGTAAGAGATAACGCCTGTCCGTGATCGTTGCAGCGATACATACGAGTAGAACTTTGAGTAGATAAACAAAGGGCAGGGTATTACTACTTTGGAGATATTGTAAGGTTAATATCAACAGCCCTGTAATTTCGCTAGCAGTTCCCTTTAAACCGGAACACAGCAATGTTTACACACTACTGCTTGGCGGCAGAGTATCTGGTACTGCGGTGAGCATTACCGTAGAGACGGCGCTCGGCGTAATGGGATTGAGCAAAAGACACAGAATTAATTATAGTAAGTAATCCTAGGCGCTGTACGGGCTCCCTCCCTGCCGCGCGGCGGGCTCCCTCGCTTCTGTCTAAAATCACTTCGTATGCGATAGATGTCGCTGTTTTCTAAAAACATCGTTTATCTATGAATTAAGACGAGCTCCACCTGTTATCGCTTTCGACTGAGACGCCGTTTGGCTCGCTGCGACTTCCTAGCGCTACCATTTCTTTCAGTCTTGTACTACGGCTAAACGTTCCGCCTGTAGCAGTATTGTGTAGACGTTTGTTGCCGGCGCGCGCAGGTGGGCGTGCTGTACGTGGGCCCCGGCCAGGCCGAGAACGAGACGGCGATCCTGCGCAACGAGTTCGGCTCGGTGCGGTACGCCGAGTGCCTGGCGCAGCTCGGCACGCTGGTGCCGCTGGACGGCGCCGCGCCCGCCGCCGCCGGCCTCTTCCTCAACCTCGACACCGGCGGCAAGGACGGCGCCTACACCTACGTGTGGCACGACGACATCATGCAGGTGCGCCGCGTCCCGAGCGCCCCGTGCGCGCCCTCTCCACTGCTGACTCTCGTCCTCGTGCGCAGGTGGTGTTCCACGTGGCGACGGCCATGCCGACCGTGGACAGCGACCCGAACTGCAACGAGAAGCGCAAACACATCGGCAACGACTACGTGTCCATCGTCTACAACGACTCCGGCGTCGACTTCAACATCCACACCATCAAGGTACGGCCCGCTCGCGCTCGAGCCCTGTGGCGCGGCGCGGCGGCGCTCGTCTCGAACCGACTGCACTCGTACGATGTTAGAGCGGCGACCACTTCACGTTCTGGGACTCGATTCCCGTCCATTGGCGTTCTCGTGCTAATGGGCATCTTTCATTGTTTCATGGTTAAACAAAAAAAGTTTTTCTTATTTAATTTAATGAAACCTTATAATTAACGTACAAGATTGTGGAGGTACCCTGCACTAAGTGAGGGCTGTGTCGCAAGGGCACCAGAATTTATAAAAACTTTTCTAGGTTTTAAATTGACGTATAATTTGTCTCATTTTGAACGGGCTCCGCTCTGTGAGTTAACGCTGCGCGCGGCTGCAGTCATTTTCTAGCATTTTTGCATTCTGCTGGTGTTCAATATATGGTGTTCCTAAATATTTTTCAAATTTTCGATCAGTGTTAGTCACATACAAGCTCATGTAAGCCACGGCGGCGACGTGTTGCAGGGGCAGTTCAACTTCTGCATAGTGGTGGTGGAACCGAACCCGCACGGCATGAACCGCGTGTTCGTGAAGACCAAGGACGAGCGCATCCGCGGCGAGTTCCTGCCGCACCTCGAGCCCGCGTGCGTGTCCGACGCCAACGTGGCGCTGCTGGCGCGCCAGCTCGCGCTGCACTGCTCGGTCAGTACCGCGCCGCTGTCGCGCCTCACGGACTTTGCTCCGATAACTTCTGTGTATCGCGGCAGTGAGAGCGTCTCGTACGACTCATTACATTTACATCACAAAGGCCCCCAGACGTTTATATGACATACGATTATAATGGTGATCATGAAAGATCTACAAGACTAAAAAAATTTTGTCGCGTTAAAATCCATACAAAACTCCCGTTTGAAATATGGTCATGAAACTAGCTATAAATCATCTTCTGCTTAACTGGTTCGATTGGTTGCACATATAAACTAGACCCACGAAGGATGGAGCCGATGGGTATGAATTTATGAATGTCGCTGGAGGCGACCGAACTCCCGGAAGTATCTCGGCGGGCGGCCCTCTCACTGCGGTGTGTGTTCGTGCAGCTCGCTGCGCAGATCTCCAAGTCGCTGAAGCTGGGCGGCGCGCCGTACGCGAGCAACTCGCTGGAGCGGCTGCGCGCCATCAAGCGGCTGCGGCGGCGGCTGGAGGCCGAGCGCGCCGCGCGGGCCGCGCGCGCGCCCAAGCCCTACGCGCCCGCGCCCGCGCTCGCGCTGCGCGTCGCCATCGACGACTTCAACGACTACACGTAACCAGGTACACACCCGGCCAGCCCGCGGCGTGCGTGCTCACTCCAGGCACCGCAGCCTGCAGCCCGCAGCCCGCATCCTCAGGTGGAAGCTTTAACGGAGCGCCGCGACCACTCTCGCGGAGACTCGCCACTCGCCGGCCCCGGCCCCGGCGCGCCCCCGCTCCTTGGAACGTGGTCCCCGTGTCGTGCTACTCATCGCGCGTGGAGGCGAGCCCGCACGCTCGTTGTTGTGTCGGGCCGCGCGGCCGAGTGGCGGCTCCGCTCGAAGCTGTGATACGTTGCGGAGCGCATCTCCGCGCACCCGGCGCGGGGCCGCGCGCGCGCCGCCTCCGCGCCGCACGCGGCGTCGCGTCACTATATATTGTACATGTAGTGTATTTCGTTTATATTTTCGCGGATTGTACGACTGGAGGCGACGCCGGGCCCGCCCCGGACTTCTCGAGTCGTACACGACACTGTTCAGTTCTCCGTCGACTGGGCCAAATGTCATTAAGTATATGAAATAATTTTGCCTATCGGCCTCTACACCTTACTTACGTGTTATGTAAGTAGAGTAGCCGCGCCCGGCGCGGGGCCCGGCAGCCCAGGCGCGGGGCCCGCCAGCCCAGGCGCGGGGCCCGCCAGCCCAGGCGCGGGGCCCGCCAGCCCAGGCGCGGGGCCCGCCAGCCCAGGCGCGGGGCCCTCCAGCCCCGGCCGCCCCGGCTCTATAACTCGACTCGGTAACGTTTCATTCCTCCTTCCTTGTGTCCGGTCGGCGCTCCGACGAGTGTCTTCTCGGAGCTCCACCGCGCTCGCTCGCGTAGCAGGGCCGCGGTACATAAACTGTGGACGGGAGCGGCGCGCGGCGGCGGAGCGCGTCGGACGTGATGCGCTGCGACTACTCATCTGTCGTCGGGTCGAGCTGACGGCCGCTCGGCGAGCGCGAGCTCGCCCCGCGCGCGCGAGACCGCCGCGCGGCGTAGACCCTATTCGCGGGGAATCCTCGGCGCTCCCACTCCACATAGCATTCACGCGCCAAAATGTGTCGAACGTCAACTTAGTTGTTATGTCACAAAAAATTAAACTAACTTAGAACTACACAACTTTCTATGAAAATCACTTTAAAAATCAGACGAGTGAAAGGCGCTGCAGCAGTACGAGTCGAGCGCCGTGGGCCCGCGCCCGCGCCCGCGCCGGCCCGGGGCGTGAAGCTAACTCGAACGCCATAAACCGAGAGTCGAACATTACAAAATATGTACCTTATCCATGGAGTAGGCTCGATCTATTTCTCGTTGAAATTATTTTGATAAAGCTCTTATTCAAACATTGAAATCGCTTACATTTTAGTCGTGAAATGTACCGCAGCGTGGACCCCGGGGCGGCGGCGGCGCCTTTTAGTAAACTTCAAAGGGAGCTTGTACGATTAAAATGTAGAACGGCATTCTGGGTCTACTTGCAGTGGCCCGCGTCGATCCGAGCCGCTGCCGGGCCGGGCCGGGGCCGTCACTAGTTGCGTTGTGGGAATGCAAGTAACGCGGGATCGTCTCTATGTAACATTAATTCATGTATGTATTTTGTGTACCGCGCGAACCCATGCACGTAACTACGATTTGTCTCGTGGTGTTCGTGTGAGGGAGTGCGCACAGTCGGTACGACGCCAGGCGAGCCCGCGCCCGCGCCGCCGCACCGCCGCCGCCGCGCCGCCGCGCCGCTGCGCCGCGCTCGGTGCGCACTCTTGTTTCGGTCGATGTCTAGTTGTGTTCGATTCTTTCGAGTTATAGTCGAGTAGTCCGTGGCTTAATAGTTATAATATTTTTTTCTTATCCAATTTGAACTGAGTAAATGTAAAGTTAATGTTAAGTACGGTAGGTCGGTAAGTGTTCTCACGGTATGAGTTTGTAAGCGGCGGGGCGCGGTCGCGGCGGCCCGCGCGGCCCCGAGCGGCCACGCGCGGCCCGCGCGGCGGCGTCCCGCGCGCCCTCGCTACACTGAATCGTTAAGCAGTTGAGGCATTTCTTGTTGAAATATATTTTATGTAGCAATTTATTTCCTGACGAAAGATTTTGTAATCAAATAAATAATGGCTATTTTTTCGTTCGTTTCATTCTCTAAAACCTTTGCGACTTTTAACTAAGTAGATAGCTAGAAGTTTCAACTCACTGTATGTTTAACTTCATTAAATCATTAGTAGGTATCTACCTATTTCCCGTGAAATGAAATTTGGGTCTTCAAAGTCTAGAGTAGGTAAACGGATTTGTTGAAGCCCAACACAAAATGTGGTCAAACGCAAACCTATTTTGAATAAAAATAAATAAGTAGGAAAAAATAATTAGTATTATTGTAAGTATATATACCTAAATTGTTAAGTTTCTAGCTGACTACAATATTTCATAGGTACCTATACTTACCTGGTGGCCTACTGGCGTTGTTTACACACGAATTAGTAAAACTTCAGAGATCTCTAACTGAAAACAAACATTGGTAGACTACCTGCCTATTATTATAGTAGGTATTGAAATTATATTAGTTTTCGTAGGCAACCAGGTTTTACAGCTAGCCGTGCGTCAGTTTGTATTGTCGGCTGCTTGTGCGGAGTAGGTACCTGTACCTACCTACCCAGAGACAAGGAACGAGGTGACATTTTAAAATAGGCTAGTTCGGTTACAATACAAAAAAACATAATTATATTCCTTACTGGGATATTGGCGCAGTTTGTCATGAGATTTTTGTTGCGTCGCCATTGCAGTCACAAAAAAAACAAAATTATTTAAATAAACCAGATTTATCGAGCCTCTGGCGATAGATCTGGCATCTTAATAAAATATAAGTTTCTCAAATCGACGATGAGGGTGTTGGGTGTCGCGGTGTGGTGGCTGGTGCTGGCGGGCGTCGCGGCCGCGGCGGAGTCGCCGCTCGGCCCCGACATGAGGGTCTGGCGCTCGCGGGCCCTGGAGACGTCGCCGGCACGCGGGCCGCGCGGCGTGCTCGGCGCGGGCGACCCCCTGCTGGAGGCGCTGGCGGGCGCGCACGGCGGGAACCGACTGGTGGTGTGCGGCGGGTGCCGGCGGCCCTCGAGCGCGGGCCCGCGCGCGCCGTGCCTGCCGCAGCGCTGCGCCGCCGTCACGTGGCACCGGCGCTGGGCGCTGGCGCGCGCCTCCTGCCTCTACGGAGTGGCGCTGGCAGACATGCGCGTGCTGCGCACCACACAGCACGAGCGGACCTGCGACGCGTTCGAACACGGTAACCGGATCCACATTCCGCCATGCCAGAGACGCCGATAAATAATTTGATGTCGAAACATTGACAAGGTTTTCGCAAATTTCATTTCGTTTGACACGTTAACGCTCGTGATGCCTGACTTGATGTCATGAAAAAAATAACACTAGGATACCTACACCTAAGAACTAACCAGATTGGCGGGGGCTACGTCGACCTGCAATATAAGCGAACAAAACAAACAGATAGTATTCACGCTTATGGCTCCACTGTCCGGCAATATCGCTAGCGGTTATCGATTTGTTTACGCGTTCACGGCATCGTCTACATTAACCTATCAGCGAAACTGAAGCAGTCATTAAACTTTCGCGTATAATGTAGCAATATCACATTTGTCTCGGTTAGCTCGTTTGGTCGCGTCGCAAACCACAGCCTACCCTGACGTAGCCTCGTCCTCATACGAGAAGCTGCTTTTACACGTAGGTACGTTATTTCTCATCTGTAAGGTGGTGCGGAACGTGTTTATCACAATTATAACGCGTAAGATTATCTTATGAATCTAGGGTTAGTATGGAGACGGGCATATGCGACGTGAGTTATTTTGTTTGCTCGCAGCGCCGCAAATGCTGAAAGAGCGCACGCGGCAAGTAGTGCGCGGCGCGTCGCCGGTGCGGTGCCCGCGCGCCGGCAGCCGGTACGACGCGGCGCTGCTGGAGCTGGACCGCCCGCTCGCCGACGCCGAGCCGCTCGCCAACGGCACCGCCGCCGACATCACGCTGCAAGAGTGCGTCTCGATCGATTCTTCTATGTTTTCACCTTCAAACTTTGTGGGTTTGCCTGTAAAATCTACTAAAAGAACTCGACCTCCCCAAAACAACCATAAATAAAGTGCCGGAGATAATATCCAAAGCAGCGTTGGATCATATCAAATGTGGGTGTGGGCAGGGAGGCGAGCATTCTCGTTCATAATAATGCGTGGAGGCATACCGACAGCAGAACACACTGCCCCCACATCGCGAAGTTCAATTAGTTTCGGCACATCAATGTTTGGTCAAAGCCATGTTACTGTGAATGTTGATATCTTTCCGACATAAATTATAATAGTTCAGTTTTTTTTCCATTTGACTGCGACCGTCTATGGTTCCAAATGCAGTGACGCCGCAAACCATACTGTCTACATAAAGTAGTATAACATAGTTTTCTTCGCCTGGTTGAGCTTAAAGTTAATTTTCTATTGCAGTATCAGATACTGGATGGAGCAAATAGAGGAGGACTATTGGAGTAGGAAGTCGGAGGGGATGCAGAAGTATGAGGGGAACATGGTGTACACGTTGTTCATGGTGGGGATCTTACCCACTGCAATGTTCTTTGTGTTCTTCTTGTTCATAATATTCTGCACGGGGACCCCGGTCCGTGTGCCATACAGCAATGAAAAGGAAGGAATACAAACTCCATGGATGGCACATGGGTATTCTTCAGATGTTAAGTGTTTTCCTACTTATGGTCAAGTTTAATTAAATTATTGAATAGTTTTAATTTTTTTGTGCGACTTTTTCTCAAATCCTTTTGTATCCTTATCCTTGTGGTCAGTAATAATATATGATGGCATACTGGGACTCTATGGGGTCACAAACCTAAATGGCAAATGATCATGTTCTGTTAGGACTGAAGAACAGACATCCTTAATACTTTCAGACCTTAATCACTCCTCACTTTGCAATTTGAAAACGGACTAGTTTCAAATGCTGATCTGAGCCTTCAGTCCGGGCAGACAATATGTAAGTCAATATTATAATAAAACAATTTATTTTGATATTTACACTAACATTAAAACATTTACTAAATATCTATATACACCTCGGTTATTGAAAAGATTTATCTGTAGAAACTGAAAATTTTCTGAAACTAATCAAGCAACATACAGTCCAGTTTCATTTATCTTGAGCTACATGAGATGAATTCACAGTTGGTTTGATATAGGTAGGTATACAGTAAAAAACTTGCCGAACTGTGTACCTCTTCAGACATTTCTTAACACATTTATCCAATTTTCTAAGCACTTATTCTTTTTTCTCTTCTAATTTTCGTCTCCAGACCTTTACTTTGCCACGAAGCTCCCTTAACCTCTTCATTTCCTCCTTAAAGTCTTGGTGCTCGTCTCTGAAGAGGCCGTACTCGCGCAGCTTCAGCATGAGCTTGCCGGTCTCCACGTGCCGCGGGTAGTAATGCATGATCTGCTCGTTCGTGTGCAGCGGCCGCTCCGAAAACATCTTTACCACTTTCATTGACTTATCATTTGTAGGCATTGCGACTTCCCCGAAGATCCTGTTGGATAGGCGCTTCATACGGCGCGCGTAGTTTGTCGACGCGTTTATCAACTGTGAATATTTGACGTAGTTTGTAGCCATAGCTTCAGCCTGAAAACCAAACAAAAAAGTTATACTGGAGGCTACACTGTTAAGGTACACCTTAACACCATTTATGAAATTATGACCTAAGGTGCAGGCTGATTATATTATTCGTCTCAGGGTGCATGTAAGTAATAAATAGAAATATCAGTGTCATGTCATGTCTTTTACCTTTTATTTTGGTGTAGGTTTGATATCGTGGCTGTCTGTCTAAATATTAAGTAATTCACTAAAAATCTACCAAACTCTGCAATGTGATTCAATAATATCAAAATAAAATATCAAAGTTTTTTTTTCTTATTCTTTCGCGGAGGACTTGGCGTCGCACTTTCTGTGCATTTGCCAGTGTCAATTTATATTCATTTTTTTTTTTTTTTCGTTAATTTGCCCTTTCGGGTAGGCTAAAGCTATAAAGCCATACTGCCTCGTCTTCAGTGTTATTTCTGCTGTATCTTAGCTATAGCTATCGTCAAAGTCGTCTTAGTCAAGTCCAGTTGAGTTTTGGCGGGAACGCGGGAAGAGTCGTGTAGCTCCGTTGTATTTTTTTCCAAAACTAGTGTTTTGTCGAGTGCTTATGCATAAAAATGGAGGTGTTTTATTCATAAAGTGCCGAATTACAAGCGCGAGTGTGGGAAAATGATATAATGGGGTGAAACACGACTTTTCGTGTTGCTTCCAAAACTCCATCGAAGCTTTATAGTAAAGTCGCCACTACTTTACTAAAGCATGACTGGACTTGACTGACACAGACTGGACTTGACTAAGACTGGACTTTGACTATAACTAGCTACGAGGACGCTTGTTTAATTTTTGAAACTTGAAAATATATAAATACTTGACACTGGCAAATGCTAAAACGCGACGCCAAAACTAAAGAAAAAAAAAAAAGTCCAGTTCGTGTCAGTTCGTGCCAGCAGGGTTGGATTTCGTACTATAATTATAGTATTTGTACTACTATTTCATGCTCCGTACTAGATAGTATCCATATCTAAGGATAGTACGGAAAATACTACTATTTCGTTACTTCGCTTATAAAAGACCAAAATAGGTAAATATGACACCCGTTTAAAGCCAAACCACTGAGTTGTGTTGTGGTAAGCTGTCAAAAAATACTTCTTCTTCATCTTTTTTGATTTTGGCTTCGCATTTTGTGTATTTAAATTATGAAACTTAAAATTGTAACTTGACACTGGCAAATGCTTGGGGTGCGACGCCAAAATCTAAGAAAAAAAAATGTAGCAAAAGTGGCAACTGTACCGATTTTATTCTTTCGTATACTCGCAGTTTAGAAGATATGTTTTTATGATTAAATGCTAAGGCTGAAAAAAAAAATAGTCGAGAACTTACATAATTTAGAAGAGGAGTAAATTTTGTTTAAACATGTTGATTCTATCTATTTTATTGATTAATAGCTTTTTTTAAACAATGTAAGATTTAAAAAAAAAGTGTACTATCGGCGTACTACTATTTTGATGGTCTTGTACTATATTTTTCAACGTACCCGAACCCAACCCTGCGTGCCAGTCATGCTTTAGTAAAGTAGTGGCGACTTTACTTTAAGCTTCGATGGAGTTTTGGAAGCAACACGAAAAGTCATGTTTCACCACATTATATCATTTTCCCGCACTCGTGCTTGTAATTCGGCACTTTATGAATAAAACACCACCATTTTTATGCATAAAAACTCGACAAAACACTAGTTTTGGAAAAAAATACAACGGAGCGACACGACTCTTCCCGCGTTCCCGCCAAAACTCTCCAATTTATATTCAAAGTTTAATAAACATTTCGTTTCTTCTTCTTCTTTGATTTTGGCGTCGCATTTTGTGGATTTACCAGTGTCAAGTTTTTTGATATTTTAGTAAGTTCTAGTTTTAGTTTTATTATGATTAATTTGTCGCTTGCAAAACTCGCAATAGAGCCTTGAAGTTATAACGGAAGGCCAAAACAAAGTAATTAACATTAATAATTACTATTAATCATTATTCTTTGCCACTGATTTCTGGCGGTCAGGTCAGGAGATTAGTAAGAGTAAGAGTAACTCCTTGTGAGTAATATTATTCTTTTGGTTAGTAAGCTGTTTTTTAATTTTCTTGCTTGTTTTCTTTTGTATTGTGAAATATTTATAAAATATAAAACGAAGAGAAACTTAATGTCACGGAAGTTAACGTCATACTACAAAACAAATATTGAAATTATTGTTATTAGAGGCTGTACTACCTTCACTTCCCAATCAAGAAGTTAGGTAAGTATTTAGTAAAACTGTTACACAGTACCTTTCATTACTAACCTGTACTGTACATACTACAAAAGAACTAAAGTATAATTTTCTTTACAGTTATTTCATGTAATCTTTTGTATAACTATAATAGTTTCGCTACTTGGAAATGCGATCACACACCCCATTCAATTTAAAAATGTTACTGAGTTTCTTAGTAATTTTGTGCCTATTATTGATGCTGCTGTTATGTATAACGAATGATCAAAAAGAGAGCAGTAAAATGGATAGACTTGAGTTATTGGTAAGTGGGTACGTGCAATTCATATAAGCTGTAGGTATTTCGAGAGATAATTGAGATTTCTCCAAGAACTTTTATTACTGTTTAAAGTTTATGGTCCCACTGCTTTAGTCATGGACATTGAGCAGGCATCTCTTACCATCTTGTTAGTCTCATTTCTTGTTACCGTAAAAAACATCTAAAACTGAAATGAGCATTGGACCTCTATCAGAGTAATAGTTTCTGAGACATCTGTAAAAACTTTCCCAACATACTCTCTTACACATGCTTTCTAATTCAAGCAAGGTATTGTAATAAATGGAAATATAGAGAACCACTTTTGATTATGGCGCAATACCCACTGATATATTTACAATGTGCTGCTCCGGAGCTGAAGCCTTCTGTTGCTATTTCCGATTACCGAGCACTGTAGAAGAAGCTATGTAACCATATTATTATGCCCGAGCAATATGGTTCACAGTCACAGCTTTTCATGACCACCTGCCAGGAATCGCAATAAGGCAGCTCTGTTCTAACCGACACAACATTTAGGAGTGTGAACATCTTTTATATTTAGATATTTATTCAAGTATTCAAGAAGTAGTATATCACACTTACCCATTATTACTGATTTCCATGTGGCACAGGCTAAAAAAATGGAGAGTGAATTCCCCAAAATCATAAAATTTGATGAAGACTTAAACACTCAAATCAAGACCTTGCAGCATCAGATACAAGGATAAAAGTGGGTAGTAGACCTTATACTATAACTATTATGTACAATGTTACTCACATCTAGTCAGCATAGACTGATCATGGTAAAACTGCGGCTTTGACATACTGAGTAGGCAAAATCATGTGATTGAATTTCATTTGCTGACTGTCCAGAAAATGTTGAAAGTGATCTACCTCTGTCACCAGCACCAGTGTTCATGCTGGTCACAATTTGGTACTGAGATTTAGGTTGTATATTTGTTTCTTGCTCAATAGCCAAGAAAAGAGGCTGAAATTTTGGCACCGCTTGAGTGCATACTTCTATTCAACTAAGAGTCTATAACTATTCATACATTTTGCTTATTTTTATGTTGGATACTAAATGTGGCCTGGAGCTATTACAAGTATTATAACTTCCTAATAAATAATAGTGAAAGAATCTCACGAAGATGAAGGTGCCACGGCAGAGCAACATAGACCCTCTGGACCAGTCGGGAATTAATATTTAGCATGGATGTGGGATGCACAAAGAAAAAGTAATTATTTTAGTTTTTAATCAAATAGGTACCTATAACTAGGTCATTCTATGTATAAAGGAACTTCGTAATCTGATAACAAGTTGTTGATTGTATAGAGATGTAATAATGTGCAACATCAAATGTGTAATAAATGCAAATCCTAAAAAAATCATTTTTGTTTTTCTAAATAATTTGAACGAACGTGCGAGCTCACCGCAGTCCGCAGCGCAACTAGTTCCAAAGCACTTCAAAGCAGATACATTTGTACTCATTGACTTAGACATACTGCGTACAATTTGATGCATTAGGATTAGCAAAGCTTACATGGTTAAGACTATTATATATTTTTTAGACTGTAATGTAAAACGCAGACAGATGGCTAGCGCGTTCACAGCAACGAATAGTGCTCGCAGGGAGGGCTCCGCAGTGCGCAGGCTACTGCCTCACCACGAGTCACGTCACGACACCGCGCCCGCGCTCTCCGCGCTCAGAGGGCTTTCCTGGACATCACACCGGTTAAACTTTCGGGTTACCCTCCGCACAGTTCTGGTTACGCATCGAGTGGCTTTTTTTTATAACTAAGAATCAACTCGAAAGGGATACAGTTTTGATCGCCGGAAGATGCGCTAACAGAATTCGAAAAGACTAGAGGTGTCAGAGACAAACTGGCAAAAGTTTCCGAGTGCCCTTCCTCCTTGAAAACTCCATCAGAGGCAAATCTAGTTAGTCCGGGGCAGGTGGTGAGGCGCTTGTAGCGGCGTGGCAGGCTGGGGCGAGACGCGTCAGCGAGCAGGCGCGTTGAGCAGTTCGTTGCAGCGGTCGCCCTCGAGCACGGCGTGCGGCGCGCAGCGCCAGGGGTCGCGCGTGCCACTCTGCCAGCGCGCCAGCCGCGCCGCCAGCGCGCGCTCCACACCCGCTAGCGACGGCTTGCCTGCAACGACGGTTAACTATTCAATGCGCCAATCTACGAGTCTAAAGAGGCTGTCTTTGTGCAGTGGCGCCATCACGAGAACATTCTGACATACCTCGTCTACAAATGTAGATACATAAAGAGATGAAATGTTTAGGAACATAATTTTGAACATGTATTTCCCGGACGCTGGAAATGAGGTCGTATCGAGTGTAATGTCGGGTGAGATTAGGTATCGGTCCAGCACCGCATATAATAGTGACAAAAAGCTAAGGCTTGTCGGTTGCCCCGTACCGTGCAGGTTCCGGGTCTCCTCGGGGTCGGCGCGCAGGTCGTAGAGCTCCCACTCGGGCCGAGCGTAGTACTCCCGTAGCGTCTTGTACCACGGCAGCGGCTGCTTGCTCGCGGTGCGGTTCAGGATGTCCTGGAAATGCAATCGTCTACCTACAGGGAGGGGCGCTTAATATGTAGTGTAATGTTGAGTTGTACCTACTTGTAACGACGATAGTTCAGTGGTTGGCGCGGTCTGTTATCACGCCGAAGGGCGTGGGTTCAAACAATGAACTTGAGCAGCCGGTGAAGGAAAACATTGTAAAGGAACTATAGCGTGGTAAAAACTGTGGCGTTGTGGTGGTACTATCTACTACTCAGTTGGCTAGCTACTACGTTCAAGTTGGATATCTATCGCCAAGCACCTAATGGTGTATTCCGGCAGCCTCACTAGAGACCTAGTTGCATTCCAGACTAGGTCTGCTTTGACCATCTTCGACTGCACTGATGCGAAGGTTAAAAAAATAATTACATGCTTTAATTAAAGCACCTAATTTAATATTTTGCATCTTCTACATGCAATTTTATAATTGTGTTTTTTTTTATAAAATTAATTATCTATACTATTACATACTATTATAAAGAGGAAAGATTTGATTGCTTGTTTGTATTGAATAGGCTCCGAAACTACTAGACCGATTTCAAAAAATTCTTTCACCGTTGGGAAGCTATACAGCTATCCCCGGGTGACATAGGCTACTTTTTATCCCTGTATTCCCACGGGATCGGGAACTACGCGGGTGAAGCCGCGAGGCGTCCGCTGGTATCGCAGATCGGTGGGGCGCGCAACGCGCATTGTTTACATGAATGAATAACTGGCAGGTGAGGTACCTGGAAAGTAGGCGACACGTAGAGGTCCTGGTCGACCGGGAAGGGCATGCCGTAGTTGAGGTTGTGGATGAGCTTGTACTTGCGCGTGCGCACCGCACGCATCGGGAAGTACATTGTCACCTCGTGATGAGTCTGTGACGCGAACACCGCGTCGTCCGCCGAAGGTGTGGGTTCTGGCGATCATAATACACGAGTCACTGACGAATGTCCTTCCTGCGAAGAGGTTTTCGCAGAGTAGGTGCCCCATAGAGTGTTTTAATGTAAACATCTGGATTAGCAACACACACGACATCACTGATGTTACAGATGAATGGGGCTGAGCTGCCCAGCAGGCGGACTTCACAATTTCATGAGACTGTGAAATGTCAGAATCTGTGTGCACTCAGTATAAGTATAGTAAAGCGTACGACGTAAATGTTGTCCAGAATCTATATACTTAATCTACGACTGACCTTTCTCCAATACCGGTAGAAAACTTTTGGGGTTGTCATTGTCCCAAAATCGGATATCGTTGGTCATCTCCTTATCTGGGGTGCTGACGTTGTACCAGTCGAGCATCGTGGGCATAATGTCCAGTAAGCTGACCATGGCGCCGGAAGCCTCGTTTCTTCGCGCCTTGGGGTCTGGAGACACGACGATGAGCGGTTCCCGCATCCCCGGGTCGTACAAGTTCGTACGACCGGAGGGGAATGGGATACCATTGTCTGACGTATAGATGATCAGGGTATCGTCCGCGTGGCCCGCCATTTCTATTTCCTTGAGGACCAGCGCCACGCCTGAAACGAATGCATACCAAGATGTAAGGAAGTTGCGAGGGCGATAGAACAGCAGCCACCAAAGAACAATATACCTGGTTGGAGTGGTCAATATTTATCTTATTATAGATGAACTCTAGTAACAGTTGATACCTAAAGCTTTTATTTCGTTTTGTGATCACCCGGAAACGTCTCCATGTGACGAACTTTGGAAACCGCTGACTTAATTTCTGGCTACCTGCAATGGTCATGGACATGCATTCTCTCTTATCAACACAATAAATAAATAAATAAATAAACAATAAATAACAATACAATAAATAAATAAACAAAAAACCAAGCCAAAAATGAAGCTGCACGAGAGCGTGTCGCATGCGGTCGTCGCAGTATCACGGCACACCGGGACCTTCGTCTACTACGCCGACAATACTGAAGACGATGTTATCTGTCGGTTCGTGCGTCGTGCGTCGGCTGCGTCACCGAAGACCATCAAAGAATATAATTTGCAGATGGCCATCAAAGATCGGAACACGGCGGTGATGGAGGCCTTGAGTCAGGAGGAGGCGATTTCAAACGAAAACTCATGTAAATAGAAATAAGGATTGTGTGTATGCCTCGAGCATTCATGCTCACCATCGAAGGCTCCTTCTTGCGGCGGCGTCGTGTGTCGGGTCGTTCTCTTCCCTCAGATATGGTTGAGGAGGGCGATGGCTGGCACATGCGTCATACTCGTGATCGGGTGCTGCTTGCGGGTCGCTGGTCTGCTCGCGGTATACACACAATCTAGTACCTACTTTAACCTTAGATTAAGATCCTACTAACCTCTCCTCTTTTTGTAATGTAAAATTGTAAAAAAAAAAAAAAAATTGTAACTAAAGTTGACAAAGGTCACGGACCGCAGCGTCTGTGGAGCGTATAATAATAATAATAAAAAAAAAAAAAATAGAATACATAAATAGGTACTATTTTTTTTTGTAAATACATACTTGTAATACATACAGAACACCCAGACACAGAACAAACATTTGTTTATTCACAAAATGTTTGCTCTGAGTGGGAGTCGAACCCACGCCCTACAGCTCTCAAGGCAGATATACTACCAATGAGCCAACGGGGCTGTCGTAGAGTGCTTACTTTCGCATAAAAATGTTATTTTGCCTTTCACTAACGGAACATAGTAGGTATAACAGTTGGAAGTACCTACATTAAGATTAGTTATTTACTCAATAAATACCAGGAAAGTCTGGCAGATACAGACTCAGATATGCATGGCAGCCCCGGGATGCCATCCTTTTATTTCGTGGTTGCTGATGAAATCTACTGAATATTACGTAGAGAGGAATATAAAAGTTACCTTGGTCGAGTCGCGACATTGTCGTGTACTGCGCAGCGACGTCTCTCCGCGCGGGCTCCGTATCCTGCAAACGTTTCAAATTGAAGATTAATTACCTAATCAGTTATTATTATATCTATCGGTGTAAGCTTTGACCACAACGTTTTGATATCGCTTGGTAAGGAATGGAAGGTGTGCCATGCCATTACCAGTTTCGTATTGTGGTACCTGTATGTGATACGGCAGCTGCACCTCGTCCCACTGGTAGTACCAGGGCTGCCAGTCGGGGATGGAGCCCATGCCGGGCTCGCCGGAGCCGAAGCGCTCGCAGAACGCGCCGTACTGCGGCTGCGTGTGCCCGCACCGGTGCGGGTCATGGAACCCCACGTACAGGAACCACGGCCTGCGACATGGACGCTTTGCTTTTCACGTGACTCTGGCACACAGGAGCATTTGAGATTCAGTTGCAAAGTTGTCAAAATTTGCTATTTGCCTCAGCTGTTGGTGTGTCGATGCCTACCTTTACCTAACTTTATTTTAATAGTAGATGCTTGTTGGTAAAATTGTCATTGAATGTCTTATTATTTTTACACGATTGTTTCAAAACATTACGTTCGAAGTCTGGGGTACTATCATGAGTATCCCAAGTGACACATATTTTTGCTCTCCTGCTTGGTGGCATCATCTTTTAGTAACTTTTGAGTTAATTGTAACGGCGAGGAACTGGTGTCGAGGTGAGCAGGATAGTCAACGTCACTCACTGGCTGGTTGTGTTGGCGCGGCGCAGGAACTGGCGCACCAGCAGCTTGACGTGAGTGATGTTGCGCCCCACCTGGTTGATGTGGTTGTTCTCCTCTGTCTGCTCGTAGTCGAACTGGAACGCCGCCGCCGGCCCCACGTGCTTCTTGCCGATTATGCCTGTAACAGCGGGCAAACCGGTTTTTTTCAAACCTTACTCCCCCCACGCCAGGAATAACTGAAGAATGAATGAACGAAACATGAATTTTTGAAGTAAAAGAACAAGTTATGCTCTCATTGCTAAAACTTTCGCACAATAAAAGGTTGAGCATCCAGCCCCTGTACTTGGAGTATGTGAACTCATCTCATGGCGTTACTTTGTTGTTGGAATGATTATGTACTTATATCCCATATCTGAGGTCAAGTTCCAAGCGAAATGACAGAACTATTGAGTCTAACCATCAAAAGTAGAGCTCGAAAGAATAAACAATTTGACTAAAGAGCACCAGGACAGCGACTTCCTAGATTTTGTTTTACTACTCAAAGTTCTGGGTACCGCTGCGATGGTTATGGACAGGCGTTATCGCTTACCATTAGGAGAGCGTCTCTATGGACAGTGAACACAATGAATCGTACCTGCAAATGAGTTCCGTAAAGTAAGTAGTAGTTGATCGTGTACAATATTATAAAGTCGTGATTTTCCTTAAACGGAAACCTGCTTTGAATCTGGGTCAAAAAGAAAGTAGAAAAAGTTCGTAGTTTTGTTCTCACGGCGATCACGTGCTCGTAATAAAATACAAAGATACAGTTATACTAGGTACCTATATAAGAAGCAGACCGCGTGACACCTGCCGCCTGCCGCGGTTGGACGCCTAGTGGTAGTAGGTACGTCCAAGTGTTACAATTTGCGAAGATTTATGTATTGCTTTTATTTTTTGTATTGTTCGTTGGCTCGTCGGTTTTACCCAGCTGCGGAAGAATGAGGGTGACGTTACGTTACCCTTCTAACTTATCTATCTATTTTAACTAATTCTATTAAACGAGCAAGATTTGCTGATACCGCCATGAAGACATACCTACATAATTATATCTAGAGATCTCGAAATCGGCTCTCATGATTTCGATGTAATTTGCTAGGTGTTAGAGGTTTTCCGAGTTAAGCTCGTTAAAATTTGCACATCGAGTTAAGCTAAGTCGTCCATATTTCAACAATCAATCTCAATATACCTACCATTTAACGGGCAAGTCTTGTGAAATAAGGCAATCGATGTGTTTTTGTCAATCTTTTTGTGACGTTATACATCATGTGGAAGTTTGAAATTAATGAATACTATAATACATATCCTGAATTATTATGCTTGGAGAAAAAATAGTTTCAAACGCTTTTCGTTTCTTGAAATTATGAAATAGAATATGGCCAAACTATTTGTAACCCGTAATCTTGATATCAAAAAAATTATAGGAAAGGCGCAATTTTATAGATGCTAACTTTGATACAGATACATTTAAGGCTTAGACCTTTTATTGTACGTTTTGTTTATTCTATTAGCAGATAAGTACGGATAGTTTGATGAAAATTTCTGATAGTGCCTGCTGAAAACCTCTTTTCTGCGTTACGTCTGTTGCTGTTTTATTTTGATAGGCGCTACAAACCATCTCTCTCTTCGAAGAATCAATCTCTCTGACGAATCTGACGTCACGAGACACGTGTACCTATAGCATGTCGCGAGAGGCCGCAAGAGGTGGGCGCGCGGCGGCGGCGGTACCGAGCACCGCGCGCATGCTTCCCGGCCGTTTTGTATTTTGATTCTTCTAGTGTGCAACTAAATACCGACCGACCGCGCTCGGTCGTATTATTTTGTTGTCTTACCTCTTTAGTTTGAGTAAATGATACGTTACCGCGATATTGACGCTTTTATGTAATTTAGTGGAGTGAATCAGTGATTAGTGCACAGACGCTTTTTTGTTTATTTTTTATTATTCATCTTGTGTACATAATATTATAAAAATGGGAAACAAGCAAGGACGGAAAAGAAAATGTCTGTGTTTGTTTGTTACCTCTACACGCTTCAGTAGTTTAATTATTATCTTTTTGTTTGTATTTATAATTAACTAGTGGCCCGTCCCGGCATCGCACGGGTGGACATTTATTTTTTAATTAAATTCTAGTAATAAATATAGCCTCATAGTAATTACTCCAAACTACTTTTTTAAAATGGGTCCAGAAGTTTTTCATAATTCATACCTATTGCGTAAATGGGTACAATGGATATTTAAAAACTCGAAGAGTGCCATCTGCATTGCGCCGTGCAAAAATAATCATGTAGGTACATGCAATACTAACGTAGATAAACAAAAAATGACAGAACCTTTACAATATTATATTCATCGATAATTCGATGATTATAATAATATTATTAGTGTAGACTAGCTAACCCATGTTAAATATATTGTAATGTATGTAGTAAGCCTTATCCGTGTGCGGTCCACCTTACTCTATGGAAAATGTTGAATCGTGTGGTCTATGGGAAGGCGTCGGTTTTGAACGGTGAATAAAGATGGTGCCCGATATTAAAATGGTTTTCATTTAATATCTCAAAAACCCATCGGCCCCATTGTTTTCTCCGTCTACGCCCCACCCTTTGCTGCCTACTTGCTACGTGCCCGCAGGCTACGCGATGCAACTAACTGTTACTAAATACATTCGTGTTCTCTGTGACTTTCATCAAACGTCATACGAATACGAAGTCGTGATGAACATTTAATTTGTACGAAACACCGAAGGTAGATTTATTCGTTTCCAGAGCGAAAATATCAATGTAATCATAAGTTCCCACGGTTGCTTTATGAAACTAGAAAATATAAAACACTTGACACTGTCAAATATTCAAAACGCGATGCCAAAACAAAAAAAAAAACTTCTGTCATAATGTAACAGATAATCAATGTAAAATCCGCTTTCGGCAATAGGAATAAACATTCTGTCTCCTTCTTGCTCGTGGCTATAGTAATTTAACTCTCCTTATCTATTTTAGCGTGACGTCAATGTATTCAAATCTAACGTCAGACGTATGTACGTCTGTGTGAGTGGAAAATATCAATGTAGATGTTCAAGCAGAAGTTCCCACGGTCGAGGACTTGGCCCTTAATGTTTATTCGAAGGAATGATTTTTTCTACATATCTACATCACCATTACCTACTGCTCATATTTTTGTTTATTCTCACATATAAACCACCCGACTAACCAGGTAAACAGCAGTACCTACACTGCGTACAAACCTACTGTCCTACCTCCGAATCAGCCTTGTCAACCGACTCAAAAAAGGAGAAGGTTCTCAATATGACTGTATTTTTTTTAAATGTTTGTTACGCGATAATTATGAAAGCCAAGTATGAATCGATTTTGATGATTATTTTTTCGTACTTCAGAGGTGGTCCCATATAAATTTTATCGAAATTGATCGAGCGGTCAAAAGTCGAAAAAATTGTATACATCGATGATATTTTCGTTTACTCCAAAACCTGTTTCATTAGAGCAGTGCGTTTAGTTGGCTTAAGGGTCACGAAGTCGGGTTTTTTTGTTGTAATTTTTTTTTTTTTTTTATATAAAAGTAATGAGACGGTCGAGGCGCTCTCCTGATGTTAAGAGATAACGCCTGTCCATGACCATTGCAGCGATGCACAGAACTTTGAGTAACAAAACAACGTCCAGGGCATCGCTGCTTTGGCACTCATTACTTTGAGACTAGATGGTTAGTCTCAACAGCCCAGTAATTTCGCTAGCTGCAGTACCCTTCAAACCGGAACACAGTCTCACAGTCACAGTCGTATATAGGTACTGTCCCACTGCTGGGCGTGGGCCTCTTGTGAGAAGGGTAAGGCTGCAGTCTACGCTGGCCAAGTGCGTGTTGGCAGACTTCACACATCTTGGAGCACTTTTTATTATGAACTCTTAGACGTGTAGGTTTCCTCGCGATGTCTTTCTGTGCGTGCCGTGAGATTCGAACCTAGGACCTACCTCCAGATTGAAAGCCAGACGGTCTCCCAACAAGGCTGCCGAACCTTTTTTTAAAATTGTGTACCTTATAGATAAAAAATAATTAATAATGTGAGTGAGCGTTAAGCGGAAATAAACTAAATATAAATGAACTTCCGCAAAGTAACGCCTGAATCAACCAATTATCTAACTCGCGAGGTAACGCCCGCCCAATCCTTCGCGGGTCGGACAGAGCAATGTCAGGTAAACGTCGGTGCTATGTACTGACCGGTGAACACGCCGTGGCGGCGCAACAGCGTGGGCAGGCTGGCGACGTCATCAAAGGCGTTGAAGTGGTGCACGCCTTGGTGCAGCCCGTACATGCCATTTTGGTGGCTCGGCGTGCCCGTCAGCAGCGCCGCGCGGCTATGATTCAATTTTAAAATTGTCTTTGTTTTGGCAATATATTTTATAGGCAATATTGTCTATTTCTAATATCAAAATGCCGGACGAGATTTCGACCGAACCCTCAGAACACTTGTAGGTTAATATTCTGAGATAGAATCATCGCATAACTTCATTATGATTGTTTTTTTAGATTAGTCTTGCTAGGCATACGATCACGATCACGATCACGATCTCACCTGAAGGAAAGCGACGATGTGACCGAAGATGGAGCACGCTTGCCTTGGAACCTTGTTATTATTAACTTAACGCCTGACAAAAATATGTCGGCGTTACTTGAAGACTGTGGGCTGTGTTTTGTCTCAGACCCCAGTTATTGCAAGGGTGGTTACACAAACTACAACATATAATACTTAGATTGTTACTGCGATGTTATAAGCAAAATATTTGGGACAAAATGGCAAGCATCATCGTTACCTCGGCGAGCAGCTGCTTACAGAAGTGAAAGCGTTGTTGAAGATGAGGCCGCGACGCGCCAGGGCGTCTATGTTTGGCGTCTGGCAGATTTTGTTGCCGTACGCTCCCAATTCGAAACCTCCGTCGTCCGCTGAGGATTTACAAAATTCAAATCAATCATAATATCAAAGCTACATACGGAACCCTAAACTATGTGTAACACAATTTGCACTTGTCTATTGGTTGCGGTCGTTGCGGAGTCAGCTGTGAGCTGTCAAATCGGCACAACTCAACTTGTCAAAGAAACAATCGAACGATATGGTTTTTTTTAATTTCAGATTTGTTTTCTTGCATTACTTTAAGCGATTGCACAACTTAAGAGTGAAATAAAATCATTTAGATAACTCACCGAGCAGTATAACAGCATTGCGTGGCTTGCCTGATAGCACAGTGTCAGTTAGTAGGAAACACAGTAATAACACGAAAGCTATATCCGACACGCGTAGCATCTTGCTGATAAACACCTTCGTTGGTTGACGTGTAGTTGTGCAGTGTTGGCGGCTTGGCGCTGTCGATTCCACCGGCGCGGCGCCCTACTTACCACCACTCGGCTCCAAATTCAAACTGTACGGATATATTTTCCGAAAACTAGTGATGGCAAACAGAAAAAATACTTTGTACCTATTCGACGTAGACGGAACGTTAACTAAACCAAGGCAGGTAATAACAGAACATTTAAAAAGTTTTCTTTTGGACAAAGTGAAGCCTCAAGTGTCCGTCGGTCTCGTCAGCGGCTCCGATTATGCTAAAATAGTGGAACAAATGGATGGAAGCGAAATTGCCGAAAAGTTCGACTATGTTTTCTGTGAAAACGGTGTCGTTCAATACCGCGCCGGGAAGCTCATCTCCTCCGAGAGTATTCTCGGTCACTTAGGGGAGCGAACACTACAGCAAGTCATAAACTTCGCATTGGGATACATGTCAAAACTGGAGCTGCCGGCGAAGAGAGGGAACTTCGTAGAGTTTCGATCGAGTATGATCAACATCTGTCCAGTAGGACGCTCGTGCAGTCAAGCCGAAAGGGATGAATTCGTAGTTTTCGACAAGCAACATAACATCAGACAACAATTTGTAGATGCTTTACAAGAGAAGTTCGGTGACTCTGGTTTGGTGTTTGCTCTCGGAGGACAGATCAGTGTAGATGCATTCCCTGTCGGATGGGACAAAACATATTGCCTCAAGCATGTAGAAAAAGATAACTTTACGGAAATACGGTTCTTTGGAGACAAGACGAGCACAGGAGGTAATGACTATGAGATATACAATGATGTCCGCACCTTAGGACACACTGTCACTTCCCCAGACGATACCAAAGAGCAGGTCTCCAAATGCCTAGATATCATGCTGTAGTTTGTGATAACTTTGTGATGTTATTTAATTTGTAGCATTTACTTATGACAAAGAATTCTATCTATTTTGAATGGTTTCGAGTTATTTTTCAGTAAATAATTTTACTGCCGTTTTTATTATTTAGTTACATTCCACAATAGATTAAGACAAAACGTGATGAAACTGTTGTACCTATTTGTGATCATGATGTACATTCCATCATACGCTACCCACATTAGGCTCTCCATTGAAACCAATATTTAAAACATGTAAACAATTTATTAAAACCTTTCATAAAAATAATTAGGTATGTCTACCCATTAGATATATTCCAAAATTATCATTTGGAATACGTACAAAAATACATGTGTCCAATGAACACTTTTCAACATTAACAACATTTTCCTCTTATAATGTTATCACATAATGTAGATTAATTAAATGCAAACATAACGAGATAATTTGTTACATAACAATAACATGCTTTGTATTATATAGTTAATTGTCAGTCAGAATTCCCTAATGTCCTTCATAAATAGGCTTCCTCTTCTCTATGAAAGATATCATGCCTTCTTGCCTGTCCTTGGTAGGAATGTTAGTTTCATAGCATTTCTGCTCCACCTCATAGCCATCTTTGATGCTGAGCTGGATGCCTTCATTGATAGCTTGTTTAGCACAGCGGAGTGCGATCGGCGCATTTGGTGTTATCTCTCTGGCCAACTCGAGTGCCTTTTCCAGAGCTGCATTTTTGTTACTATTCTGTGATACAACATGGTTCACAATACCTGAAAATAGATTATAATGACAACTATTATAAAGGTCAGAGGTAACTGATATTAAATTATTCATTATCTTTTGTTTTTGCTATGACATAATGAAATACAATGCTTTTTAAATTTAACAAGTTTTCAAATATGGAACCCACCTAATCGCTTAGCTTCATTTCCAGATACTATCCTAGATGTAAAGATTAGTTCCTTGGCCACATTGAGCGGCACTGCCCTGGGCAATCTCTGAGTACCACCCGCTCCAGGTATGAGTCCCCGGCCTGTCTCTACAAGCCCTAATTTTGCTGATTCTGCTGCAATCCTGATATCACAGGCGAGAGCGAGCTCCAGCCCACCTCCCACTGCCACTCCTTCAACTGCTGCTATTGTAGGCATTGGGAGATCTTCTATTTCAATAAAAGTCCCTCGCAGACCTCTTACAAACTTGGAAACTTCATCATCTGACATCTGGAAGCGTTCCTTTAAATTTGCTCCTAAAAGAAATAAGAAAGAAATTATAGTAAAACTTTAATTAAAAATATATATACATTTAACAGCAACAACAGCTATTATAGTTTGTTTACCAGCGCAAAATATACCAGGCACGAAGCTGTGCAATATTACAACGGATAGTTTGGTGTCCTCTCTAATGATCCGATTGACCTCTTTCATGGCGTCGAGGAGGTGGAAGCCTAGGGCATTCCGATCCTTGGGGCTGTTAAGTCCGTAGAGTGCGATGCCGCGGTCACCGTCGGTGAGTTTCTGGTACACGACGGGGCCCACGTTCTCAGTCTGCTGCTGCGTCTGAGTCGCCAAATTTCGGGCTATACCGATCTTTCTAGCAATAACACCAAGTTTATTCATCTTTGGGATCAACATTTCCTGTATGATTATATTGTGTAACTGCTATGAACAAATTAATAGCTCAATTTGTAACACTTCTTCTGTTTGATCTTATCAGTTATCACTCTGTAAGATAATAATATCCTACTCGTTGAAAAACAAAAAGTAAAGACCGAGGTAAACAAATTTCTTTGACGGGCAATACGAGTCAGTATTGTAGGCCGGGGGTACCTGCGGCTGCGTCCAAGGAAAAGTACAACGATACCACAAACGAATAAACGATACTAAAAAAAAATATCAAGATTAAATATTGTACGGCGAAAACTTTTAGCATTAATCATAACGTAGCGAGTTTTCAGGCGGGAACGTGGAAGTCGCGGAAAGAGTCGTGTCATGACGCCCAAAGAACAATATATACCGAGGTACCGATGACGCCCCGTTGTATTTTTTTCCAAAACTATTGTTTTGTCGAGTTCTTAAAAAAGTCCCAAATATGGAAAGCGCTAGAGTAGGAAAATATATGTGGTGAAACATGATTTTCGTGTTGCTTCAAAAACTCCATTGAAGCTTTTTAAAATTCTTTCACTTGAAGTAGAGCAGTTAGTAGCATGAAATAAGAGGTTGATTTGGAAACATCGGAACACTTGACGGTGGCCAATATTAAGTGCGATGCCAAAAATAAAGAAAAACAAAAACCATTTACATGTCAGAATGCAGTCAAATAATTTAATCTTTTATAAAAAAAAAAAAGAAAAAAAAGCAGTCAAATAATGACAATCAGATAACCTTGATTTTTAGATCAATTGACAATTGTTTATTTGCCTACACGTAACCTCTAATTTATATCATTATTTTCAATTTTAGCTTCACAATGTCTACAAATCTTTATAGCGTTGAACTAGACCCTGATTCTAACACCTGCCTCAAAGTGTTCTTATTCAAGAATGTACAGAATGTGGACGAGATCAGACAGAATGTCATCAAGGGTTTATGGAAGTGTGCAGTAGTAAAGCCCAGTCTTATCATGGACCCGTTTCAAGTAGCAGTGGCTGCAAATAGGGCCGTCATGGCGGCTAAACTCAACTCTATGGTAACTCGGACAGTCTTCGCAGAGATTCTATTTAACTTATCTCTCTCTAAGAATATATCGCAAAGCCTGAGCAAGTTCGGTATTGAGAAAGACAAAGAATTATTAGTTTGTTTCCTAGTTTCTCCAGATGTTGACACCAGCGATGAAATTATACCTCAAATTGATGGGGAGCTTTGTCCAATTAGCGAGTTGCAACACATGACTAATTTACAGGAACTAAAGAAAGTGTATAAAATAAATAATAGTGAAAGTGAACTGCTCAATATAGTTGTAAGTAAAATGGTTACGAAAAGTTTTGTAGCTCATTAGCAGTAAAAACAATCATTTTTCAATTGCATTTTATTTAACAACAACAATTAATATTATGTAAAATGTACATTATAATAATTATACAATATGTAAAAGCAAAAAATGAATCCAATTAACATTCAATTGGCAACTGTTGCAATTTGTTCATTACGATTAGGTATATACTAAATACACATTCATCAATTGATGCTTAAGGCACCAAATAATAAATTTATCAACTGCCATAAATAAACCTCCAGATACAAGTATAATGACAAATAATTGGCAAATTTAAATCATATTAATCTTTACTAAATCAATTTAATTCTTTAGTTTGTTCAATTAGACATTACAGGTAAATCCCCTTTACTCTGAACATGAATAAATGCTGGTTTCACCACTTACAGCTACCAACAATTTCCACCAGACATTAAAATCTTGTTAAAATAAACATTGGCTTGACTTACATGCACACAATGTGAAGGTGTAAATGTTACATGCAAATGTCTTACATTAGAAACGGAACACAGGTTGTCTTATGAACAAGATCCTATTTGTTTATTCTATAAATTAAAATGGCATCTATGCTTTAGGTAGGTAATTGCAAAGTCTTAGGAACTTTCTGTAACTTACTATTAACAAAAATAAATTCATGGAACAACAAAAAATGTTTGGACTTGACACGCTGTAAAATGCATATTTATATTGGGAGTAGGAAGCAAAAATAAGCTTAATATTAACTAGACAACACTGAGTGACGCTCCCGTCCTTCAGAGGCGACGTTTCTCATAGCTAGATGTCATCTGGAATGGGAGTAAACGAGGTAATGATTTGCCTCTTCACTCTTAATTATGTTAGGTGCCTCTTACCCGTCATATTACATTGGAGCGTGTGTTGGATTACGACATCTGTAGAGGCATTTATATGCATAGAGTATAATTTGTATGACAATGTAGCACCCCTTTGAACACTTGATTCGATGAAACGCCACATGCCCTCGCAAGCGGGACCGAGGGACGCCGGGCCGCCGGGCTTACCGCCCAACTAAACCTATTACTGAATTATATTTAGGAAAATCTCAAATCTTGTAAAATATTCTATTTAAATGGCAGTATTTGTTGAGGAATATCTATGTTACGAGTAAATATGGTTCACGACTATATTTATGCAATTATCTATACTAGCCAAGCCGCAAGGACACGATCCAGAGAATGTTTCATACAATTGTCCGTCGCCGGCGACGCACGTACAGAACATTATTCTAGTGGCTAGAGCTATATAATTTAACTACAGGCATTGCATTCGTGGCGTGAATTGATTATGTAAACATTATCTAGCATTATTTACAAAAATACACTTTAAAAGGTGGTTTAGTGAATAGTTACTCGGCTACGTTCACTTTACTATATCGCCATACACTCCAGTAGAGCAGAAGAGCTGAATACGCTTACAAAGCACGCAATCTGTTACGACCTAAACTTGAATAGGCATCACTGGAGCGACTTGCTGCAAGGGAATAGATTCAAACACTGGTTACTGCTGTACACAGGGACGTCTGTCGGTGAGCTCTCGCACCGATTCATGCTAAAATTAAAATATCACTTTATCTCTTGAATCGCAATAAGTAGATCACAAGCACAGATTTGTATGCGAGGATAACCTCTGAGGAGTTGCCTCGAGTTGGAAGAGCTGAAATTGTGTGACTCAGTTTTGTTGCCATCTCTCAAGAAATCACTAATGTGTGTAATAAGCGCGTACATCGTACGTCTACTGGTAACATTCATTCTCTTCACACAGAGCAAATTGAGTTTCTTTTTATATTGGATTGTAGCTAAACTTTTGTAATGTAAAAAGTGCATGACCAATTTTATCAAATTCTTTTCAATATGTGTTTATATTAGATTTATTGCGCTCGTATGAAAGTATATAACGCCCTAATTAAATAGCAATAAATTAAAGACAGCAGCACCGAACAGTCGACTAATCACACAGCACTGCTGCTCTCGCAATATGAATTACACGTTTCGTTCGCCATCGAGATTTTAAATCGATTTGCGTCCTGCCCGTACACTAGTCATATTCTAATACCCTATTTAGCGGGTTGTATTTATAGAACGATAAGTAATATCTGAAGGCCGCCGCTGGGGAGAGCGGCCCGTGACGTAGGGCCCTATGCTAAAACAAACGACTGATACGCGTCCGTTTCTCGCGAAATATAGTTAATTGATTTTAATATAATTACGATCGCACGCGTCGCTAAAATAAGTGGCATAGGGTTCAAATTCGAACGCTGTTTTTTCGACCCGATGTCAGCGCCGCGACATTCGTACGGGTTGCGTATCCGTTACGCCCTCGACACAAGCTTCGCCAAACCAAACCAGTCTTACAATTTAAACATAATTTCTAAACAAAATTAATTTGGTGGTTTCCGAGAAAAGAATCTTATTTACAAACGTACAAAGCTAACGTAAGTCTAGTGCGGTAACTCGTCGGCGCGGAGCCCGTCGCGCCCGTCGCGCCCGTCGCGCCGCGCGGCGCCCGTCGCACTCCGACACCTGGAACGTCAAATGTCCGCTATTATATTTTGTCAAGTTTTTCTCACTCGGTATGCTTATTGCACCTTCGTCAAACCTTTTTGGCAAGATTTCTTTCGAGAACTTTAGAATAGCTCGTTTGGTCGATAAGCTAGGCGTTTGACCACAGCTCACCATGACGGTGTCGTCGAGGATGGTTAACACACAAGTGGGGCTGCCTGATCACACCGTTAGATGCTTGCTTGGCGGCAGATTTTCAAGTCTCGTGTGGTAGCTAGCCAGCCGAGTACTAGAGAGTACGCTACCACCATGCTATGGTTTCCTCACGATGTTTTCCTTCACCGGCAGCTCAAGCTCATTGTTGGGGTTTGAATCCACGCCCTTCGACATGCGAACCGACCGCGCTAACCACTGAGCTATCATCGCTACAAACTGATACCACAGCTGGTTTTTTTCTAATGCATCTGTTTGTTGTTAGATACCTCACTGTTGTTACAATCTAGCCCAGTTGAGACTAATATGTAATCCCACTAATATTATAAATGTGAAAGTTTTGACAGATGGAGGTTTGTTACTCTTTCACGCAAAAACTACTGAACGGATCTGGGTGAAATTTTGCATGTAGGTACTTTAGATCCTGGAATAAGACATAGGATACTTTTCATCATCATCATCATAATCAATCACAACGCGGGGCGCAGCTAGTTTTAATATAACTAAGTAGATTAAACCACCACTGATATTATAAAGAAAAAGGCCGTGAAAAAATGATTGATTGTTGCATGGAGGACAAATTCAATGGATGCGATCTGTGCAATCTTAGCTTAGTCTGAAAAGTGGCAGCGCTCTCTAACCCATATAATCCTGCATCACTCGGCAGCTGCGCTAGTGGAAGGGCAGCGGCCGCGCCAGGCTGTACAGCGAGGGTCACCGGCGCGTCTCCGCCACGTACACCGACACCGACGAGTCCTTCGAGCCCACGCCCAGCGCGCACCTGCACAGTCAACATCGTGATCCATTACACACTACTGTAATCACATTCTTGTCTACCTACGCTATCGTAGAGAGGAAACATTTGTTTGTATTGAATAGGCTCCGAAACTACTGGCTACTACCGATTTCAAACATTTGAAAATAAAAAATCTCCGTTGGGAAGCTACACTATCCCCTGGTGACTATAAGCTACTTTTTATCCCTGTATTCTTACGGGAACTACGCGGGAAACCGCGAGGCGTCCGCTAGTATTATATACAAGTTATGCAAGCATAGCGAGCCGAAAGTGAACACTGGAAGTTCGCTTACTTTTGTTGGTCGCACGACTCTTGAAACTACAAGTACAATATTTTGAACAAAGTATGCATATCTCTACTTAGTATAAAACAAAGTCGCTTCCCGCCGTCTGTACGCTTGGATCTTTTAAACTACGCCATCAATAGACAGAGTGATTCAAGAGAAAGGTTTGTATGTATTCTATTTGTAATAGGTACATGCAAATGCACCACATTAGTATCTACGCTGCACGCGTGCGAAGAGCCTCGCCTGTGACAACTCTAGTTATTTATAGCTAATAAATTACTCTCATTCTGATTTATGCAATGATTTGCTTCCTCAGTATTCCCGCGGAGTTACATCGGGTTCTTCAAAAGTCGTGTTAATAGAATCTTATAAAGGTCGGCGACGTATTTGTTGTCCCTCGTATCGCGGGATCCATAGACGACGGTTGCTTACCACCGGGCACCAACACACCCGAAAGAAAATAAAAAATGTCATTGTTACCTACGCCAGCCGTAGTGGTGCTGTATATAACTGTATGTGTGCGCGTGCGCGTGCGCGTGCGTACCTGAGCGGGTGGAAGGCGAGGCAGGAGACGGGCCCGATGCGCGCGCCCATGAACCCCTCGTGGAACTTGATCGTGTTCAGCAGCGAGCCCTTCAGGTCGTAGATGCTGATGCACTGGTTCACCGAGCCGCTGCAACATCACACGCGCTTACTCTTACGTCCTGCACTACGTCTGCCTACACTCTATTGTAACTTATGCCGCGCTTCGCATAATTGGAATTGACTTTATACATCTTAGTAATAAGACAATATATAAACACATTAAAAAAAAAATTATATAAAAAATTCAAGCATTTTTAAAAGCGAAGTATAAAAGTATTTCTGCCGCTAACTTTTTGTTAACTTTTCACGACTAAACGGCTGAATGTATCACAATGAAAGTTTAATTATAGGTGAGATATTTATTGAGAAGTTGGTTACTTTTTCTCATCAAGAACATAAAATGTGATAAAAATCCAGTGAATAATACGCGTCGGCGGCGGCGGTAGCTTGTCCGCACGAGCGGGCGGGCTGCAGCCCGTGCACACGTAGCGTGGGGGAGGGGAGCACTGACCAGGCGAGCAGCGAAGCGGCGCGGTGCACGTCGGCGGCGGCGAGCGGGTGCGGCGCGCGCAGCACCTGCGCGGCGCGCATGGTGCGCGTGTCGTAGATGCGCACCTCGCCCGCCGCGCACGCCGTCACCATGCAGTGCAGGTCGCCGCGGCGCGCGCAGCACAGCACGGGCGCGCCGTGCGCCACGGCCGCCGCCGGCGAGGGCGCGCCGCCCACGCGCTCGTCCCACACGCGCACGCCGCCGTCCGCCAGCCCCGCGGCCAGCAGGTCCCCGCCGCGCCACAGCGCCGTGGCCGCGGCCGCGCTGCCCGTGCCCAGCTCCGTGACGAGCCGCTCGGCGCGCGCGTCCCACACGCGCACGGCGGCCGCGGGGCCCGCCAGCGCCAGCGAGTGCCGCCGCGCGGACCAGCGCAGCAGCACGCCCGGCGGGCCCGCGCTGTACGCGCCCGCGCCGCCGCCCGCGCCCGCGCCCCCGCCCGCGCCCAGCGGCGACCCCGGCACGCTGCCCACTGCGGTGTCGTACACCACTGCACATTACTCTCATACATGCGCCGACTTCCAGCTGTTGCAACAACTCGTTCCGGCAACATCACTCAACTATCGAGTTCACGTCACGTGACATTCTACTAAGAACACTCGATCAAACAAATCCAAATCGGCTGCTCTGCCCGCGAGCTCTGACGGCAGACATACATACGGTGAGAGTGAAACCTTTCTGTGTGCGTCGCGCTTCAATACACAGTGTTACGCTGTACCGTAGTACAACAGGGCTGGCACTTCCTAATTTACAAAAATACATATAAGTATTGTATCATTCATCTGGTTCCCATAGTAAAAGCATTGCGTAGTTTGGGTCTAGATGGCGTTGATGTGAAATGTCCACCGAATGTATTTTTGCCGATATGCGATGCGAATCGGCCGCAATTTGTGAAGGAAGCGGCGACGGCGCTCGTATGAATGCACACAAATGATGCGAACATGAGGCGATGGAGTCGGGGGCTCGGGGGCTCGGGCGATGGACGGACAAGTCCTCACGAAGGCCGCAACGCTTGCAAGTGTTGGATGGGTATCTGTAGTTCGGGGTAATGAATGATGCATGGTAAGATGACTCACGGTCCTGGTCGGGCAGCTTGCTCCGGCCGCCGCCGAGCCGCTCCTCCGCGGACGAGAACTGATCCGACACCAGCTGCGCTAGACCTGCCACACACCCAACCACTGTAGCCCGCCCACACTTCACACACACAGCTTTACATATATCTCTAGTTTCTCGTTACAGTGACTTTATACCTTTATAAGTGAAAAAACTGGCAATATATTCTTTCTACATTTGTATGGCTCGCAAGTTACAACGTCATCTCTTGACTAATTTAAACCCCAAATCAAACTCGATACAACTACTGACAGCACTACAATGTTCGCTTCAAGAGCTGAAGGGCGTGGGTTCGATTCCCACCCAGGACAAATTTTGTGGTACAAACAAACGTTTGTTCTGTTTATTATAAGTATGTTAAATACAAAAAAAAAGTATTGAAGTATTCAATCAGTCATCCGACTTCCATAGCACAAGCTTTGTTTAGGGGTCAGATGGCGCTGTGTGCAATCTCCTGCGATATTTATTATTGTTATAACTAAACAAAACTACAAGCAAGCGACACAAAGACACCAGGACACGACACTACACGCGCAGTGTCGTCGGGGATGTGTCCAGTTAGCAGATCTACCGCACTTAGTGTTCACGGCGTCAGGCGGCGCGGGCGGGGTGGAGGCGTGCGGCGCGTGCTCGCGTGGTGGTAGGTGGTATGGTACAAGCGGCTACGAAAGCGTGTTAGCAACTAGGGAAGTGAGGGTAGAACACATGGCAACAGAATGAAGCTCTATGGATATATGTATCAAGTATGCAAGCAGTCGCGCCCTAAACAGTAACATACAGTTACACACTACTGCTTGACGACAGAATATCTGATACTGCGGTGGTATAATGAAACGACATCCTTTTGTAGTCGATATTCAAAAACCTCGCATAGAACGGTTCCATTTCATTTTTTGTTGTAAATCATTAAACAACAAAATGTGGACGTGTTCAAGTAGAGGTTCCCAATATTTAAACATTCTTTTTTATCGCTCACATGCGACTCTTTTTTATGGTTTTCATCAGTTCCACACTGGGTATCATCGCCTTCAAGTTCAGAGTGAAATAAAATCTCGTGATCTGCAGTAATAGGCGTAGTATATATACTCACTGTAGATGGGCTGCGCCGGCGGCGGGCGGTAGTCGGGCGCGCGGCGCACGTCGAGGCCGCGCCAGGCGGCGACGAGCGCGGGCTCGCCGCCGCCGCCGCCGCCGGCCGCGGGCGCGCCGGGCCGGAACACCAGCACGTGGCCCGCGTGCGACGCGCACGCCAGCAGCGCGTGCGCGTGCGCGTTCAGGTACGCCAGCGACGTGACGCGGCCCCACTCGCGCCGCCACCCGCCCACGCACAGCTTGGCCGCGGTGCCCCAGTCCCAGATGCTGCAAACCGACAACCAGAGTCACCGCGCCGTCGTCTCATGCCGCGCGCTCTCAGACATCTCATTTGTTTCAATAGGATTTACCAATAAAGAATAACGCGGGAACAAAGTAACATAACATACGAGAGGAGTGTTTCAGCGTGGTCTGGCGAGACGGTGCGTACCCAAAGTTGTCCTTGCTGGCGACGGCCGCGTGCTGCTCGTAGGGGTGGAAGAGCACGGCCTGCGGCGGCAGCGGGCAGCGCGAGTGGAAGGCCTGCGTGTCGAGGCGCGGCGCGCGGCCGGCGCGCAGCGCGCCCGCCTCGCGCCGCAGCGCCGCGTTGCGCGCGCGCCGCCACGTGCGCTCGTGGTGCGGGCGCGCCTCCACGTCCGCCGCGGCCGCGCTGCCCGGCGCCGCGCCGCGCCACACCTGCGCGCCCGCCCACTCCGCGAAGCGCGTCGCCACTATCGCCTTTTTGCACGGCTGACCTGCGCACGCAAACCGTCACATTTTTTTCCCGACTTGACTGCGGCAAAGCGCCCTCGAATATAGAAAGTGGATTCGAAGCATTCGATTCATTCCAGGCTAGTTGTGTTTAACATCTTCGACCACAGCGTCATTTAACATCGGGTGAGCTGTGGTCAAACACCTAGCCTGTCAACAATAAAAATAAGCGTTTATTGCGTACATGGGGATTACATAATACATACAATATACAAATGATGTTGGACGTAGCCTCCGCTGCGAGCACCAGTCGGAAGCCTTATAAATGAGGGTCACGAGGAACAAGCGACAGCCGAGCCCGAGCGAGCCCCGGAAGCGGGGATACAGCCTCACGGGTACTGTGCTGCTAACTAAAGTGAAGTCAAAGTGCTCACTAGAGTTAGATGAGGTAGAGTCCCGGTCCTTATCCCGCGAGGAGTCTCGCTCCCGGTGTGCCACGGAGTCTTCCGATATCGTGTGAGGCAGTCCCGACTTCCCGCGCCGGTGACCTGCGAACACATTATTATTAGTTTTGTTTCTTCCGACGCTGACCCTCGGCTCCCCTGAGCGCGTACTCTGTTTTTCGATAATAATCTGACAAAAATAGGATGTACGTACCAAAGCCATTTTTTTTCTTGACTCGTACCCCCTATACGAAGCCATACCTATTCAATTGAATGTGACGTCAAATAGCCTATAACCAGCGGACAAACTATACGCTTCCAACGACACGTTATTTGTCAAATTATGATGAGTAGTTTAGAAGTTATAAGGGAACATACATACCGGGCAATAACATAACCCTCTCTTTTGCTTCGCCATGGATAGAAAAAAAAGGGGTAAAAGCTCGAACGAAACGGTTCGATTCCACTTTCATCATACGAACCACTAACAGTGGAACGCGCTGCCCGAGTGGGTGTTGCCCGATAGATACAATCTGGGCGTCTTCAAGTCATGCTCCATCGAATCCACTCCGCTTAACTTAAAGCGGAATAGCGGTCAAAGGTTAATAAAAAGGTTATACCAAAGTTTACTGATTGCGCCGCTAAACTGAGGATCCTGCGTCGCGCAAGCGTCTGTCGCACCAACATTAGTGAGCCTTTGGACTGCGGTTTGTTAAAATGCGAACCTAGGCTTGTCCGCATAAGATCCTTATACCGAGCTAATAAATCAGTTTATATCTCGAAAAGTGTTTCTATCGGTTCATAGCCGAAACATCCCTCGGGGATTAGAGCGAGACAACTAGCTTGTTCAGTATGTGAACGGTGAGATTTGAACCCAAGTACTGCGGAATACAAGCTGGCCAGTCTCCCGACCCAACTCCAGCATCGCAAGTCTATCACTCTACAAAATATTATGTTGCTTGTGTTCAACATCCTTCTTACAGAAACAATATGAGCGATCACAACGGTGACCATTTAGTGTAGTGTTGTGTATAGTTAGTTATACAAGCGGAAGTTTGTCTGTTGTAGTATAAAACGTGTGTATGCGAGGAGTAGTGTAGGTACGGTGCGGCGAGCTAGTACCGTGCGGCAGCGTGCGCGCGGCGGCGTGGTCGTGCAGCGGCGAGGGCTGCGCGCCGGGCGAGGGCGGCAGGCTGCTGCTGCCGGAGGCGCGCGCCTCGCCCTCCCGCCCCACGCTGTCCACCTGCACACGGAACACAGTAACACTACTACGACCACGGCACTGCGCTCACTCTCACTACTCTCCGCCGTATCTTTTCTAATATAAATGTAATGACACGAACGATGCGCTCTCCCGATGGTAAGGGATAACGCATGTCCACGACCATTGCAGCGATACACAGAACTTCGAGTAGCAAACAAAGTCATAATAACACATAAAAAGTTAAGTGAAATTGTGGTCGAACTAACAGACAGAAAGGGAAAATACTTTGTAGTGTTAAACCATAAATTGCCGAATCATTTGTATAAGTAACAGAGAAAGAAAACTAGAGAATGGACTGGACTTGGTTATGAGTTTGACTTTGACAATAGGTACTTTACGATTCCCACCCAGGACAACCTTTGTGGTACAAACTAATGTTTGTTCTGTGTCTGGGTGTTAGTATGTATTCACAAAAAAAAAGTATTGAAGTATTCTATCAGTTATCTGACTTCCATAGCACAAGCTTTGCTTAGTTTGGGGTCAGATGGCGCTGTGTGTAATGTTCTGCGATATTTATTTATTTAATTTAATAATAATAATGTTATAGTTTACATGTATGAATATGTGTTGCTTGTTCACGCTAGTAACGGCTGGACGTATTTAGATGAAATCAGGAATGTAAATAGCTTAGCCTACCCTAGATTAGCACATGGTCGTAATGAATGCAAGACGCCCTCACCTGGTTGGAGATGTAGTTGATGATGTCGGCCGCCATCTGCGCGACCTCGGGGTGCGGCTCGCGCGCGCTCGCGCACAGGATGCTCCACACCTTGGAGTGCACCGAGCCGAACCCTGCGCGGACCACTCCACTGAACATACTGACACTTTATCTATACCGGGGTGGCCTAGATCTCACTCGGTGGTAGATCTCCTTACCAGGAGGTCGTCTAGGTAGGTACCACCGCAGTACTAGTTATTCTGCCGCCAAGCAGTAGTGTGTAAACATTACTGTGTTCCGGTTTGAAGACCACTGCAGCTAGCGAAGTTACTGGGCTGTTGCGACGGTTGGCTTTCTCTCCAACAGCGACTCTTTAAACAGCAATTAGATGAGCAGGAACCATATTTGGCATTGCACACTGACATAAGGTGGTTGAAGCAAGTTTCTGCAAACATTTCGAGATCTGTTGGACGAAATAGTAAAATTTCTTGAAGAGAGGTGTGAAGACTAAATCGCACTGGGTTTCGTAAATAGTAGATTTTTTTTTAATGTAAAAAGTAGTAGAGATAACGCGTGTCCATGACCATTGCAGCGATACACAGAACTTTGAGTAGCAAAACAACGTCCAGGACATCGCTGCTTTGGCGCTCATTACTTTGAGACTTTCGATGGTCAGTCTCAACAGCCCGGTAACTGTTCCCCGATAGATACAAATTGGTGTGAATTGGTTTCTTTAAGCGTGATTCATTATGGACTGCATCCTCGCCCAACACCAAGACGCGTACCCGATGTTAAGTTATAATAATGTAATATTAGAATATATTTTGTGTCTAGTAAAATTGTTTATAACAGGAAATAAACATTAGTCGCACGCGCAGAAAGTGGCGCCGCGTAGTGCCCCCGCATGGCACTACAAAATAGGGCGAAACCACCCGGGGTAGGTACCGTACTACCATGTTTATGTACATGTTGCATGATTAGTTGTGTGTGTGTGGATGTACCGATGGCGGGCAGCGCGAGCGCGGCGGCGTGGCGCGGCGGGTGGTGCGGCGCGGGCCGCGCGCCCGGCGCCAGCGCGTCCTGCCCGGGGTCCACGCGCCCGCCGCGGCCCGGCTCCCTGCCACAACGCACAAACGCTTAGAGGCCATCCGATAAGGGGGGAGGGAGGGGGTGCGACATTGTGTCACGAGGGTAAAGTTACGTCTTTAACTGTATCCCATAATACAAAGTTAATTTCATCAGCAGTATGTGGTAATGTATAAAAAATGTGGTCATAGATTTAGATATATTCAAGATACATATTTTATTTAAATCATCGTCACTGTTGTAATCAAAAGAACAGAAATACACTAAAAATATAACTCTTGAATACTCAAAATTAACTTCCGCAAAATAACACCTGAATCAATCTGATTTAGACATATATGTATACGGTGTTACCCGCTACGTGTTTCCGGGATAAAAAGCCTATGTGTCAATCCAGGGCGTCAGCTACCTGCATACCGAATGTCATCCAAGTCCATTGAGTAGTTTTCGCGTGACAGAGTAACAAACATACATCCGTACATGCCTACACGCTTTCATAACATTAACTTAGTAAGTACAGGTTGTGGACTAACTTGTCGCTGCGGCGGGTTCTGTCTTGTATGTAGACCGCGATGAACGTCTGCTCGAATATCAGCACCAGCCACTGCAGAGCTGCCGAGCCAAATGCGCCGTCAGTTCTAGCATCTCGCAACCATAGGCTCGGAATCTGGCCGAAGCACTCGATACGGACATTTTAGTGTCAAAATCGAACAGCAAATAATCTTACAGGCGAGACATTTGCCTTTCAAATATATTTATAGCTATCGTAAGACATTTCACACAGCGCCATCTAGCCTCAAACTAAGCAAAGCTTGTAAATACAAACTTTTTTTCTAATGTAAAAGTAATGAGACGAACGATGCGCTCTCCTGATGGTAAGAGATAACGCCTGCCCATGACCATTGCAGCGATACACAGAACTCTGAGTAACAAAACAAAGTCCAGGCATCGCTGCTTTGGCGCTCATTACTTGTGCCACCCACTTGTGTCACTAGTTAATAAGGTTTTTTGTTCTCTGTACTTTTTACTATATATGATGTGCACAATAAAGATGAACAAGCTAGCTATCTCGCTCTTATCCCCGAGGGATGTTTCGGCTATGAACCGATAGAAAAACCTTTCGAGATTTAACTTCTTTATTAGCTCGATATAAGGCTCCTAATCGGACAACCCCAGGTTCGCATTTTAACGAACCGCAGTCCAAAGGCTCACTAATGTTAGTGCGACAAACGCTTGCGCGATGCAGGATTCTCGGGTTAGCGTCACGTGGTAGACTTTGGTATTACCCATTTATTAATTGTACAAAAGAGTTATATCTATCTATCTACTTTGAGACTTTCGATGGTTATCTCAACAGCCCAATAAATTCGCCAGTTCGCTTATATGAACACCCAGACACAAAACAAACATTATATTGTGTCATAAATATTATTGTATTTATATTATGTATTTATTATTGTATTATAAGTATGTATTTACAAAAAAAAATAATTAAGTATTCTATCAGTGTTATCTGACTCCCATAGTACAAGCTTTGGTTAGTTTGGGGTCAGATGGCGCTGTGTGTAATGTCCCGCGATATTTATTTATTTTATTTATTTATAAATGTTTGTCCTGGTGGGAAACGAACTCACGTACTTTAGCTTCTGCAGCAGATATTCTACCAAATAAGCCAACAAGGCTGGCTGGGCATTTTGCAGTCTCCCTTAACGACGTTTAGTTACACAAGGTGTCGAGTGAAGAAGTCTCGAAACGAAATGTTTGCCGAGCTAGGCGGTGCGAGCAGTACCTGCGAGGATCTCCTTGCGCACGAGCGCCGCGGCGTCGGGCGCGAGGCAGGACGCGAGGAACACGCCCACCTGCTGGTCGACCGCGTTGGCGTGCTCCGTGCGCGCGCCGCCCGCGTCTATGAACGCGCCCAGCGCGAACGCGCACGCCGCGCGCACCTGCACACGCAAGCTATATATCATACCGCTAATGAAGGATCAGCCGTTTGACACACGACGTTTTTGAGTCAGCGAGAAAGGACGCTTGAAAAGAAAATTTGGGAGCATTGGGAGCGCCGGGGATCCCGGATCAACCCGCGGGGGTGGATCCCCCGTGTGCGTACCTCGGGGTGCGAGTGGTGCATGAGCGGGAACAGCTTCTCGTGCGCCAGGTCGCGCACGCCGGCCCAGCGCGCGGCGTCGAACCCGCGCCACAGGCGGCCGAGCGCGATGCACGCCCACTGCGCCAGCGCCGCGCTGCCGTCGTTCAGCTGCTCCAGGCAGATGGAGATCATGGAGCCCTGAGCACAGCAGCACACGTCTAGCCCCGCTCCGTTACTCACGCTGTATTCTATTTCTTTCATTCGTTCAACATAATATGGAAGTCGTTCACGTATTCCGATGCTGATTACAGCCAACCAGAGGTCATCGACCCGAACAGAAGTACAGGCCAGTGACCGCGAGTTGGTACCGTCTGCCACCACATGATGGCAGTTCCTATTGAAATCATCATCATTTTCAGCCCGTAATGGCTCATTGCTGCCAGGAATCTCTGTAACGCCACTTTTTTATACGGTGCCGATACGCGGTTACCGATTTACATTTGAAGATGGTAAACACACCTAGCCTGGAATGGAACTGGCTCTCAAGTGAGGCTGCCGGAAGATACCTTTTAGGTGCTTGGAGGCAGATTTTTAAGTTGAGGGTGGCAGCTAGCCACCGAGAACTAGAAAGCACCCTATCACCATGATATGGTTTCCACACGATGTTTTCCTTCACCGATAACTCAAGGTTATTGTTGGGGTTTGGAACAACTAAGTTATCGTCGCTACAAATTAAACTTAATTTAGTTTAACTAAATTTCAGAGTGGGCAAAGCTACTTGTACGGTAAGGTTCTCCTATAACGCAACCCAAAATCCAGAAACCATGGAATTTGCTGCCCGAGTGGGTGTTCCCTGATAGACACAATCTGGGTGCCTTCAAGTCGCGAGGAAATCTGTTCCTTCTAGGCGAGCGTGCTCCGCCGTAGACCGCATCTTTGCTTTACATCAGGCGAGTTGGCGGTCAAACGCAAGCCTATAAGTAATAAAAAAAACCATACTGAGTCAACAGGGCTTTAAAGGCTGACCGTACCTGCAGCGCGGCCTCCTGCCCCGGCGGGTAGTTGTCCACGATCCCGGCCAGCACGTACGCGGCCAGCGTGCGGTGCTCGCTCTGCAACACAACACGCGTCACCGAGCCGTCTCGCCAGGAACCCTTACTTCGAGACCTGCGGCGTCACTATACCGCCGAGGCTGGATGGGGCCCTCTTTCATAATCTAATAGTTCTTAAAGTGTGCATTTTGAAAAATTGCCTTTTCATTGACCACTCCATTGTAAACATGACAATTGTAAGCTTTTTTGGTCGATAAAAAAATACTTTTACTCAGTACAACATACACGAGGATAACGAGCTTTATTGTCTCGTGCGTCCCAAAAGGTTAGTTCTGAAAACCAGCGCTGCTGAGAAATGGGCAGCACTGATGCTGAGAACTAGCCTTGTTTGTCGCGCTGCACACTACGGCGCGGCGGGGACTTTCTACATGTTATTATTGTTATTTTCTAATCTTTTATTTGTAGTGTTGTGTGTGTCAAAATAAACGTTTTCTTTCTTTCGTTCTATTGTAATTTAAAAAAAACCTATATTCTCAACGTTATCGGGCCGGGGGTTTTTTGCCCTATTGTTACGCCACTGATTGAGATCTGATCTCATGTGGAGATTCCATAACTAGGTATGAATATTGATGTGAGTAAATAAATGTAACTGGGAAATGTTAGGTCACGGAACATTAACACAATATTTAATTGGCGCTTTACTTACGTCCACGGAGGGGTCCTGCAGTACGGACAGGAAGTACTTGTGGCCCTTCGCATTGACTAGGTCCGCCTGGCAACTCTGCCAAAAACGACACACTTATCAATTGAGAGCGAGATGGCGCCGCCATCGCTGCGTGCTGAAACTCCACCAGCGTCATGTGATCGATTTTTTTATATATAATAAAACGAACCACGCAGATGTGGTGAGGGGTAGCCGTTGCAGTTGCCATGGCAGTTGTTTCTACCTGGGACATCACGCGGCAAAAAAACTAACAAGTAAAAAGGTAAAGTTGTAAGTAGTCGCACCTGATCGTCGAACGAGCGCGGCCTCGGACCGAATGCATCACAAAACAATTAGTCAGTTGTCGTTGGCACGCGGCCGGAGGGGCGCGCGGGCGCCGGGCAGCGCGACACCCTGTTTCTCTCGTAGGTGTGGGGACATGTATCGGTAGGTGCTAACATATAATTTGTAGTGTAGGGTACACACCGGGTCCTGGTGCACGATGCGACTCCAGATGTAGACCATGGAGGCGCGCAGGTTGGGCGCAGAGGCCTGCAGCAGCTTGAGCATGTAGGGGAAGATGCCGACGTGCAGCACGGCGCGCACGGCGCGCGCGCCCAGCGCCAGGAAGCGGCACAGCAGCTGCAGCGCGCGCACGCGGTGCAGCGTCGACAGCAGCACCTGCAGCACCATCGGCAGCTGCGCCGGCGGCGCGCGCTGCGGCCCGCCCAGCTCCAGCCACACCTGACGTGCCACCCGCTCGTTACATGCATCGCGACACGGCTACGACGACTCTTCCACTAGAAGCTTTACTAGTTTTCTTCTCGGACACGACTTCTCATCACGAAGCAACCATTCAAATAGAAGAGTCGTGTATCGATAATACGCTGCCCTACCACGAAGAGGCAACGTAAATATAAATTAATCAGAAAAGTGTGGTGACATTCACAATGGCGTGATGTATTTGTATAGTTACAGTATATAGTTGTGCAGGCATGTCGTGGGGCAGAGAGCTGGTGTACCTGGAAGGCGGTGAGCTGGTCGCGGAAGAAGGCGGAATGTAAGTAGTCCTGCGGCGCGCGCTCCGCCAGCAGCGCGGGCAGCTGCGCCAGCGCCGCGTCCAGCGTGTGCTCCCACGCGGCCCACAGCGGGTGCGACGCCAGCGAGGGCAGCGCGGGCGACGACACCGGCGTGCAGTTGTACGACCTAAACACATTACATAACACATGGTTTACCCATGCTGGAAAGTACTTTCTGAAACGACCCCGAGCCCGAGTACCTACTTGTTCGGAAAGACAGTTTTACACCTCAGCAGAACTGTTCTTGCTAAAAAGATGACGTGGAATCGTTTAGTGTGTATGAAATCATTAGGATCAATTCTGTTAGCGAGCCTAAGGCTCCTGTCAGCGAAGCTCATGATCCTGTCTTCATACCTCATGATTCTGTCAGCGAGCAGGAAGTTTCTGCAAAGGCTGGCGGTGAGCAAGTCAGCGCGGAACAGCTGCTGGAACAGCTCGGGCGGGAGCGAGGACCACGCGATGGTGTCCGTGATGGCTGTGAAGATCCAGTTCAGCTCGCCCAGCATCGTGCGCCGGTCCGTCACTTGGCCCGGGATTCTGGAGCAGCAGACTCATTAGTTCGTGAGGAATTACGGCGGTTGTGGAAATAATGATCGGTATGGTTTCATCAGTTTAACTATTATTTATCTGTGGTAGAGACAGGAGCGACTAACTTGTCGATGAGATCGTGCACGTTGTGAGGCGCGATCCTGGTGCGCGTGCGCAGCACGAACCACTTCATGGCCATCTTGACGGGCGTGGTGAGGCACGCGGTGAACAGGTCCGCGGGCAGCTCGGGGTTCATGGGCAGCGCCTGGCCGGCCGCGCACGCCCCCAGCTGGATGCAGTTCTTGTAGGACACGGGCGGCGACGGTGGCGGCGGCGCCGTGCCGCTCGCGTCGCCGCTGCCCGTCTTAGAGCTCAGCTGCGCCTGTTCGGAGGGCGGACCACGTCTTGTGAGTTTAACACGGATGCTTGATTGATTGATTAACTCTTTATTGTACACACTAAAAATAATACAATAATTTTTTTTTAAAAGAAATAAACTTAATTAATCCCACTTATAAAACTTATATACGCCACTTTTAAATATAACTATGAAATATTCCAAAACCATTTTCTTTCTCTACCGCACTATCGCGACCGAGGCCTCCCGACCCAGTCGCTCGAGCTTACACTAGGTTTGCAAATGCTCTTTTTGGTGGATAATTTTTCAAGTTTTTTTTCCATAGATGGGTTCAGTTATAACAGTAGATAACATCATTTTTTTCCAGAAATTAAAAAATAGTTATGTATAGTTCAAAATACTACTAGAGTTAGTTATACGACGTGTTACCATCGAGTGGAAAGCCTGTTTGCTCGTGTGCTAGGGGGTAGGTAAGCTACTTCAAACCCGTCGATTGACAATCGATTAATTAAGGTGTCCTTCTTAAGCAAAATGAGTCGGCAGATACCTCGTACTCCCGCTCGTGTTGGTCGGCGAACTGCTTGAAGTTGTCGACGATGACGCCGGCGTTGGAGCAGTCGTACACGTAGAGCGACGGAGCACCCATCCACGTTTGGAGATCGTACATTGAGAGCGGGATGTACTGTGTGTACGACTGAGGAACAGACAAATGGTTAACCGATACTGATAAAAGGTGGCGCTTTACGCAATTATGCGGCCGGTGGCACAATCACACTTAGATAGATAGGTCAGAGACAAAGAGTTGTCTAGGTAGATAACACCACAGTACCAGATATTCAGCCTCGAAGCAGTAGTGGAAATTAACCATCGAAAGTCTTAAAGTAGCGATGAGCGCCAAAGCAGCGATGTTCTAGATTTAGTTTTGCTACTCAAAGTTCTGTGTATCGCTGCGATGGTCATGCACATGCCCAATCTCTTACCATCCGATTCTCGGACGCACGAGAGCGTCTCGTCCGTCCGGAGAATCTAATGGTACGAGTCCTAATAGACCCACAACCTCAAGAATTCGAAGCAAGTATTCTCGATAACAATATGTACTTGGATAATGGATATTTACTGCTCAGTTTTAACTGGTCATTTATTCGAAATCCAGGTAAGTAGGTGCTTAGTAAATGAATCCTGGCAGCTTGATTGGGACACCGTCTGGTTTTATGATCTGGAGGTTCTGGGTTCGAATCTCACAACCGACAGATAAGTTAATACGCACATAACTTAGATTGTTTTAAGTTACGTGACTTTAAAATGTAGAAGGAAAACATCGCGAGGTAACCTACATGGTCTGAGATTTGTTTAAAAAACTACTCGAAGATAATGTCATATTATGTGAAGTCTGCAAACCCGCTTAGCCAGCGTGGTGGACGCTCGCCCTACCCTCCACGAGCCGCGCCCAGCAGTGCGTGTTTATCTACTCGGGGGTGATTCGGACTCGGCAAGTATTGTGTGCAAATGAAATCGTACCAGCTAGGCAATGGAACAGGTGTCACTCAATGGATTACCCAGTGGATGCATGGTTGATGATGATGGTGAAAGTTTACAGACGTCTAGTGTGTAAAGCATCAGTTTGACACCGAACCAAATATAGCATTTTTCATGTACACAAATATGAGCCCCATAATTATGTAGATAGAATAGACTAACAGTACTACTGACACATCCGTCATATTTTTAGAATATAAAAAAGATTGTGTTATTTTTGGGCTCCAATTTAAATGCTGTGCTTTATTCGATCAAGGTAAGCGGAGCGCCGGTCGTCCAGCCGCAAGATGGGTCGACGATATCGTCACCATCGCGGGTCGAACTTGGACCAGATTGGCACAGGACCGAGGCAGGTGGCGTGGAAAGAGAGAGGCCTATACCCAGCAGTGGCATAAAGAAGGCTGTGGATGATGATGATGATGATGGTTTATCGATGCAATTTGTTACGATATAAGGACAGACGAGTAGTAGAAGTTCGTGCAAATAGTTTGAGAGCAGTTAGCCAGGTCCCGTGTCTTCCTCACTCATTTGCACGTTTTCGCAGACATATTGAACATATCTTAAACTGTGTCGCATCCAGCGCCGCATCTCTCCTGAGACTAATATTACAACTGTTTGATAGACTTTTTCATACCGGTGCAACATAGGTAGATTTATATACATTTTTTGAAATGTAAAATTAATGAGACAAACGAGGCGCTCTCCTGATGTTAAGAGATAACGCCTGTCCATGACCATTGCAGCGATACACAGAACTTTGAGTAACAAAACAAAGTCCAGGGCATCGCTGCTTTGGCGCTCATTACTTTGAGACATTCGATTGTTAGTCTCAACAGCCCGGTAATTTCGGTGGCTGTACTACCCTTCAAAACGGAACACAGGAATGTTTACACACTACTGCTTAGCGGCAGAATATCTGGTAGGTACAACGGTGGTACCTACCTAGACGACTTCCCGCTAAAGAGATCTACCACAAAGAAAAAAAAAACACGCAGTGAATTCACGTTTTCAATAATGCGAAAATACGCGAGTGGGACAACAGTAGGCGCGGCGAAGAGACAGCGACCCCAGCCATGTCCGCAGATTGCCCATATAAAGCCATATGTACTGTACGCCTGTAGCGAGAAAGAAATGTTAGTCGATACAGAATATGGTGCTTCGAGACTAACTTTGAGGTCCCGGGCACACGGCTCGCTGCGGCGGCGGCGCGGCGCCGCTCTGTGCGCGGCGGCATCCTATACAAACACTCATGATACCCACACGATGTAGTCCGGCATTATGCAGGGCTACCGCTAACTACCGCATCGCGACTTGCCTGTCTGCCTAACATGCATATCCACGTCACCTAGGAGCGCCGACAACGTCGTACAACATTATCACATTCATATTTGGCTAATTCTCGATTAAATACTAACAGTAGTCGTTTCATTTTGTCTTGGTACAATATACCTCAAAAACGGTTCGCTAGAATTGATTTCTACAAAATTATATCCTTGACTGCCTTGTTAGTTACGGTTAGGCAGGATGAGGTAAAAGGAAAACTGTGGTGGTTCAAATAATACAAAATTTACAATTTAAAAAATTGACTGAGCGAGGTTTCAGAGCAAACGTAAATATTATCAATGTATACAATTTTTTATTTTAGATTCTTGTGGATTTTTTAAAAACCGCTCGATCCATTTCGATAAAATTTATATGGGACCACCTCTGAAGTATGGTCTACCAAGCAAAAAAATAACCATAGAAATCGATTCATAAGTGGCGGGGTTATCGCGTAACAAACATTTAAAAAAATTACAGTCCAATTGAGAACCTTCTACTGTTTTGAGTTTGTTAAAAAGTGAGCTGAAAGAACACTGTGAATATTGCGAGGGATCAAGTTAGTTGACAATAACGTAGGCGGAAGGTACCCACCCGGTTAAAGACCCATATCTCTCCTTGCGTGGTGGGCTTGGGCACTCCATGGCCGTTGTAGTGGAACAGCACACGCTCGTCCTTCGCGTTCCTCCGCAGCGAGCAGCACAGCTTCTTCACCTGCACGGGCACAAGCAGGTCAGGGAGCATCTAGCCGCGCTAGGACACCAGATAATCTGACCCAGCTAAGTTAGATATAGCTTTAAGCGCTTCATTAGTACAATGTACGATTAATTTCTCGCTCGCGGAGCGGCGCGGCGGTAGTGCAGTTGCAAGATAGGGGATAGAGATAGAGACAAGTGGGATGAGACAGCAAGTTCCTTGTATTGATTGACCAAGTAGGCGGGACTTTCATAGTAAATCCATGTCGGCTATAAAGAAATGTAATACATACTAGAAGAACTGTCAACTTTTGCAACAATTTTGTCATTACGAGAGCTGCATGCCACGTCACACTATCATATTGTGAAGGCGGAAGTTTGTGAGTGTGTTTGTCACTTCTCCACGCTCAAACGGCTGGATCAATTTTGATGAAATTGGTAATTCCGGTAGGTGTTGGGTAGCTGACACCCTGGATTAACACATGGGTTACTTTTTACCCCGAAAATGTAGTGTTCTCGTGGGAACAGCGAGTAACGCCGCGGGGCGCAGCTAATCTCATAATACATTCCAAAAAATATAACGCTTTGTACCAGTCTACTCAAACAACATGGTTTGTCGAAATTACACTGGATATTATCTTGAAAAAACAATTTCATCAACTGACAAACATAAAAACAACCAATCAAACAAGACAAAAAGTTTAAAAAACTATAGCCCGATTACCATTTTCCGCCATTTTGAGTTTTTACAATTTTAATATATCCAGTGTCGCTAAAGACGAAATCATTCGTCAAAATCGATTGAGCCGTTTATTAGTTACGAAGGACATGATGACAGACAAACAAACATACATACAGGTCAAACACATACCCCTCTTTTTTTGGCTTTGCCGCAGTCGGGTAAAAATAGGTGAACAGTAATTTAATACAATTTGCAATACGAGACGCATTATTGAAGCGAGTGTGATTTACCGCAAATAAAGACCAATATAAACGCCAGTAGCTGTGATTTCACTGTAAAATTGTGCTCCGTTTGTCCATAAATGACAAAAAAAATATTTGTATGGAAATCGAACCACCTTAAGGGGGAGAATCCGGAGAATGGGAGTGAATACCTAGATGAAATCTATGACGTAAATGTATTCATGGCCCGCGAACAGCTGGTCGCACGCGCGCAGGAGACGCCTACGTCTCGCCGCGGACAATGATCAATTAAAATGGATGAATAAATTTGCATTTGGGAACTAGGTACACAGTTCGAGTCGCCACGCCGGTGAGGTCGTCGCAGAAGTAAAGTCCGTTCCTTTCCCGTTCTATTCAACAATTTAAGGTCGTGGTATAATCATCAATCATTCAGCTGCGGTACCCGTGACCTCCCCGCATTGCCGCGGGGTCAGGGCCGCCGCGCTTCACGCGGGACCCTAGGGCCACTCCTAGGTAATTACCGGCGCGCCGCCGAATTATGCTAATACGGGGCGCCGACACCGTTTATAGTATATCGGGAAGTAGGTGAGGCTAACTTATTTACGCAAATTAGTACGTTGAATAAAATCATGCGCCAGGTGCGGCGAGCAAAGTTTTCAACCTTTGATTCATCGGGTTTTATTTAAATGTAAAAAGTAATGAGACGAACGAGACGCTCTCCTGATGGTAAGAGACAACGTCTGTCCATGACCATCGCAGCGATACACAGAACTTTGAGTAACAAAACAAAGTCCAGGGCATCGCTGCTTTGGCGCTCATTACTTTGAGACTTTTGATAGAGTTAGTCGCAACAGCCCAGTAATTTCGCTAGCCGCAGTACCCTTCAAACCGGAACACAGTAATGCTTACACACTACTGCTTAGCGGCAGAATAACTGGTACTGCGGTGGTACCTACCTAGACGACCTCCTGCTAAGGAGGACTCCTGGTTTGGGACTAAATATCGTAGGACATTACACACAGCGCCATCTGACCCCTAACTAAGCAAAGCTTGTACTATGGAAGGCAGATAACTGATTGAATACTTCAATACTTTTTTTTTGTAAATACATACTTGTAATACCTACATACAGTACACACAGACACAGAACAAACATTTTTATACCACGAAATGTTTATCCTGGGTGGGAATCAAACCCACGCCCAGCTCTTAGAGCAGACATACTACCAATGAACTAACAGGGCTGTCAAAAAATAAATAAATCTAGTATTAGGTAGACAATATTGGTGTCGCACCGCTGCAGCCGACAGAGGCTCAGAGCGGTATATCCACAATATGATAGCATTTCCATGAATACTTTCACATTTTACACTTTACCTACAAATCTTAATCGAAATAAATTTGACAATTTGCAACTCCGCCAAAACGCGCCCGTTGGCATTCTATAAAGCCACACTCGGATGTCGTTCGGGTCGTGAATGATAGCCTATTATTTTACATTTTTAACCTTAACCTCTTAAGAGTTGTTATCTGTTTGTTTGTTGACAATAACATGAACCACATTAAATGTACAGCGGGTGGTATCCTGTTTCTATTGATGGTTAGAATAGAATACAACTTTATGTGTACATAATATATACAGTGTATACAAAACTTAGATATAAAGAAAATAACATAGTCTAGTACATTATATGGCGTACAACGGCGGCTTTATCGCCTAGAGCGATTTCTTTCAGACAACCTTTGGATGGAAAGTACCTAATAGAAAAAAAACAGCTAATAAAGTTTGTGTAAAATTATTAGTAACTAGCTGCGCCCCGCGGTGTTACCCGCTACATGTTTCCGGGATAAAAAGTAGCCTATGCGTTAATCCAGGGTCTCGCCTACCTCCATACCAAATTTCATCCAAATCCGTTCAGTAGTTTTTGCGTGAAAGAGTAACAAACATACATTCATACAAACTTACGCGTTTATAATGTTAATAGAAAGGAGGATGAAATAAAGGTTATATTGGTTCCGTTACATTGTTGGCACATTACCTCCTCGCTGGTGGGGTCGAGAGACTGCTTGTACCGCGCGCGCGGCTGCCAGCGCTCGTATTGGGACTGCAGCGCATGCCCGATGCTCTCCAGCGCCTTGCTCTGAGACATGGACTGGGGATCTGACGGAACACAATGTCTGTTTGGGGCATTTTCCAGTTTAGGCTCTCATGCTTATAAAAAAATTCACTCATTGCTTGAAACCTTTGTTCTAAACGCTGATGAGAAACATAGATTGTGCTGCTTTTGCAGTGAAAAGCTTTTAGAATCTGGTGGCCAGGTATAAAACACAAAAAAAACAACATTCATAATTAATGTTATTTTATATATTTTCATATTGTCTCTTTCTCTATACTGCTACAAGAGCAAGATAAAGTTAAATTAAAATAGGTACATAAAAACATACATTTTAACTAAAATAAAAAAAATTGTGTTTAGTTCAAAAGATTATCATAAATGCAACATTTTTTTTTAATGTTGACAAGCTAGGTGTTTGACCACAGCTCACCTGATGTTATGTGACGTTGTGGTCGAAGATGGTAAAGCACACCTAGCCTGGAATGGAACTGGCTCTTAAGTGAGGCTGCCGGAACACACTGTTAGATGCTTGGCGGCAGATTTCAATTTACTAAACATTTATCAGTGTTATTCGGTTATCTTTTTTTTTGTTGATTTTTTATAAATGAAAAGTATTCTACATATTTATCAGGTAACAAGAGAAAACACAATTCATTCATGTTTGATTCCGACAACTCTCTGAGGTAGCCGAAAACTAAATTTTATTAAAACAAAGCTATTTCTGAATCTCTCAGTGTTCAATGTGACTTCCACAATGCAATGCTATTAAAAAGTATGCCATCTAAACATAGTACCCACCTACATCAGCATGTTAATGTGTGATTCATACATCCAAAGTGGCCACTGACTCACACAGCAATTTAGGATTTCAATGGAGTGTTCACTAGCCTAGTATCTGTATCTGCCTATAACACTTTCTATTTCTAATAAATCAACTGCGCTGCTGCTGCGTGCTCATGTATGTAGTAGTAGGACAGAGGTGAGAAGATCATTTGTTATCTTAGTCCGAGTATTTCAATAGTGATTAGTATGACAGGATTATTGACTGCTTTATTCTATTTCACAACACATAGAATATGGGTTGGATTTCTGGTTAAAAAATAAGTATGCTATGTCAAAATAGCTTTATTTGTTTTAATACCGAACCTTTCGTGTAAGCCCAGCTAGCATGTGGCTATATCTCCTTAATTATAATTAAAATTGTAGCTGCCACAATAATCTAATTTACATTTTAATGTACTACAATTTTTAGGATAGAGTAAAAATATTTAGGAAATGTCTATTTGTAAAATTAATGATAACCAAGTATCTGCAAAAGCATTATAAACAGAAAATTCATACACTTACCAATCCAGCACTCAAGGCGAGCGCATGGCTGTGTTTTAACCACATCTGGAGGATCCACACCAACATTCAAGCAGAGCACGAGCGCCACACAGTGTGTTTTGTACTGGAAAACAGTTTATTGATTGTCACACATACCTATAAGCAGTGGGGCCATAATCAAAGTACAGCAATCTCTGTCAGGTTCCTAATTATCTATATCTATTTATAGGTAGATTGAATCATCTGTGTACAAGATTGAATGGTTCTACAGCTAGTAAAATTACAAGGCTGCTGAGACTAACCATCAAATGCCTCTAAATAATGTGTTCAGCAGCAAAGTTCTGTGTAAAAAAATCTGATTGAAAGGAACAAGGGTCCCCCTGGAATAAGACATAGGCTACCTACATCTGCATCACATATTCATCTAAATCTAAGAAGTAACAAACACACAAATGTTTGCATTTATAAAATATCAACTATAATGAACATACTTACATAGCAAGAATAAATAAGTGTCATAGGAAATTTCTTATTTATTTATTTATTTGATATATATTCTTAAATATTGTTGATACTTTATTATGGTTACCTGGAACATATTGCTTTTAGTGATAAGACCACTAGTTAAACCAATATTAGAGAAGAGTAAGAGCTTTGCTCACTTTTGCTAACAAGGGGTTTATAATAACTAAAATTCTGCTTACTAAATATTAGGATAGAATACATACAGGACATCAGACACAAATGTTTGTATAGGTATTAATAAATTAAATATTGAATTTTGTTGATATGACTTGTGATTACTGCAATTGTATTTAATGTGACAAATTAATTTAATTCTAAATGTATGCTGACTTACACCATCATATTAGGGAAGCATTCTGATAGTATGGTGTGAAATGTAATAAATAAATCTTTTAGGTAAGCATCCTTAGTTTAGGCTGCATTGACATAATCATTTTATTTTTGTTTTTTATAAATGATTTGTTCAACCTCACCCTACCTGACGGTATCTTAATATATTCAAGTAAGACCTTTTTTCTCATATCAACAACAACAGTAGCTAAAAAATTAGGTACAGGAAATTTTAATCTTTCATAAACAAAATAAAACTGCAACTTAAGTTTTAATAAAATTATTTAATACTTTTTAATTGTTTCACTTTTTTATAGACGTTTTTAGCAAAAAATCGAATACAATATTTAAGACATACTAACTTTACTGAAGTGCAATTTCTATTTACAGTTTGTTATGACTGAAATTCGTCACTTAGACGCAGTTTTGGTTCAAACTTCCAATCTTATTAGGTACAAATACTTTTTTAGTTATATATACGATGTGTCATTCAACTTTCGGGTCTAAAAATTACGTATGAGTAAATACCTACCAACATTGTTATTATAACACAGAACAAGGTTTCAATGTTATCTCACAGAAATTGTTTGTTTAAAATACAAATAGCGAGAAATTGAAAATATATTAGATCATGAAGCTTCTTAAAGTACTTTTAGGGGTACGTTACTGGGTGATATGGAAAAAAATGCGGAATAATCACGCCAGAAGACACCCATGTGCGTTTGTTGTCATCGACATACGCAGTTACTACCTGCGAGCATTGCGGAGTATAAGCTAGATCCTCACCTTTTCCTTTACTCTCCAGGAGTGCTCAACACGCTCGACGCCTTTTATAGGCTCCAAGTGCCTCGGTTGATCGAAGCTTAGGCGTAAATCCCAGTCATCTACGTCGCTCGAAGTATCACTGTCATCATGACCACTGTTTTTATCCTCATCTTTGACCGCGAGATAAGGAGGCATTTCTGTCATTTTTACACCACACTATATCACAAGCTCGTCAATTGTCACTGGTTAGCGAGCATGAATACTATAAGAAAACATTTTAAAACCTTACAGAATCATGTGCGCGTCCATTTTTCACCACATGGGAATAAACAATATAAACTACGTTTCGTTTGACGCATTTTTATGCGTCATGCGTCGTTAAGTTAATTTCTGAAACGGAACGCTTTTATCTAACAGAGTATCAAACTGCATCAAATCAAATATGACTGTTCGAGTCCATTACGCTTCTTATTGTGAGCTCCGTGCCTCTACCTACACTAAATATTTCTTGTTTTTTACCCGACTACTAAAGAAGAGTTCTGCGATATTTTTCGTTTTCCTACGGCCCATAGTTTATAAAGACACAGGTAGTGTTAAAGCTTACAAGCTGAGAGAGATTTTTGTCAGTAAATTTAATTCTATCTAAGGTATTCTGGAGTGAAGGAAGTATTGTATTTCTGCTTATAAGCATATATTACACACAGATCGTCCGGCTATACTAGCTAGGAAATGCACTAAAACTTGTTTGTAATCTGGTACAGTTCCTGTAGGGTAGCAGGTGAAATCGCAGCATGTGGCTAGTGATATGAACAAGTAGGTAGGTGCTTAACTAACCCTCATTAGTCAGATGTAACAAGTATAATTATAATTATAAATATATTTAGTTATAATCAAAAAATGGTAATGACTTAAAAAGAATGTACTTTTAATTAGTTACATTAATTGGTAGATAAGGTACAATGACAAACAATACAAGCCACTTCATTAAAAAGCACCAAATTATTGATAGGTATAATTCCATAACATTACAATGCGTATGGTTACTGTTGACGGTTACATCGTCTCTAAAATGTTGTTCAATTGATTTATACAGTTCCTATCTAAAGTGTTATTGAGCTTTGTGAAGTTCACAAGGGTCACAGTTTCACTGCACTGCAAACTGTACAGTTCTGACACTGAGCCCCGCCGGGCAGGCATCCTATGTGAAAAGAATGCCGGCAATTGTAGACCATAAGATCTGAGGCAGTGGATAAGTCTCTAATTATGATCCGCCCTTGACACTTGCAGCACATGAACTCGTCGGTGATCGATATGCCGCGCTGCTGGCCAACGATCAGCTTCTCGTGCAAGTCGAAGTAATTGTGCAAGGTGATCACTTTGCAAGCTTCTTGTACTGACAGCTGCAAGTGGTAGTCACACATCATCTTAGCCAGCGCATCCTTCAGATCCTCTATTTCGCAGCCAGATTGTATATTTTCTATCAGCATTCTGGGATCCACATAGTTTCCTATTCTCTTGAGCAGCAACGTTACATACTCGGGTTTATCTATCGTCCTGGTGATCAGATCCATCCACAGCTCTCTGTCGTTGTGTTCCTGACAGAAGGTGATGGCCTGATTTATATCTTGCAGCTGCTCGATGATGATCTGCAGTGCATCCCTGGTGTTACCCATCCGACCCAATAGGAACACCATTTCGGGATAAAATGAGTTGTTTTGACAGACATCTAATGCGTTTTGTATGGGGTAATTGTCGCTACTTTTGAGGAAAGGCAGCAACTTATTTCTGTCATACTTTGCATACAGTTTGACCAGAGTTCCATGGTCCCACCCGTTGGGGTCTATTTTGCTGTACGCATGCAGATATTTGTACAGGAATTCTTCATGGTTGGCGAGCTGTCTCTGTACCACTTCGGCGGGAACTTTAGTCTTTTTTGTTTCCGCGGGTCCACTAATTTTTTCAGTTTCGAGAAGAATTGAAATAGTTTTATCAAAATCGAGCATCATCAAGTCGAGTATTTTGTCGTGTATAATGTCGTGCATGTCATGCTCCCTGATCAGTTTAAACACGCTGTCATGTTGCAGTCGTAAGTAAGTCGATAGGGCCTTATCATGCTTCTTCTGGTGGCAGTACAGTAGTGCGAGCGCTTCTAAGTATACGTTTTTCTCAACTTCTGTAGTTAAGAGGTGCTCTAAAACCTTATTAATAATATGACCAGTCTTATACAAGGCCGGCTTCCAACTCTGCACTATTTGCAGGAACCCTTGGGGGTCCAGGCTGAGATATTCGTAAAGGATCATCTCGTAGAAGTGTGGACTGAGTGCCTGCTCAGGATTTTTTGGTACATAGGGGCTGATAGCTCTCAGTTGGTTTACCTCCGCAAACTTAAGTATCTGGCTCTCCCACTGTGACTTATCATTTTTGCATATGCGGGCGCAGAGAACCGCCGCCACGTCATACATTTTTTCCGATATCAAGTGTTCCAAATATTGGTCGCCAACTTTTATCGCAGAATTTTTTTCAGTTTTGCCGCCGACTTCTTCTAGGACGGTCAAGGCTTTTTCGAACCTGCCCGTCTCCGTCAGCCATTTGACTCTGTCATCGATATCGTTCGGACACGCGACCACGATGTCCTTCGGAGACACGATGAAGAACCTGTTCTCTTCAATAATCATGTCTAAATGGTAATCATTACACGAATACTCATCGAACCCTCTGATATTGAGATGGTCAGTGGAAAGTTCACAAAACTCACAATCTTTATAATCTGCAACCATGAGCACAGGTCTGTACGGTTTGCCAGTCTTCGGGTCCGGCTCTTTCGGCACGCCGAGCAAGACGAGCTGGTCGTTGAAGGGCCCCAGGCCACTGATGTAGTAGTCTGTTGCGAAGGTGTGGATGGGGTCGACGAGGTACTCGGTGACGTCGCGCGTTTGCAGCTCCACCGGGCTTCGTTTTCTGATGACGCAGATGCGGATGGTGTCGACCCAGCCGATCATGAGTGTGTTGGGCGCGGACCAGAGCAGGTTGCAGCGGTAGTCCTCGATGTTCCTGTCGGGGCTCTTCTCCCACTGGATGAGACCGAGGGAGCAGCGCGCGGTCAGGTCGTAGATGCGCACGCCCACCTCGCTGGCCCACGCCACCCAGCGCTCGTGCCACGCCATGGCTTGCACGTAGCCCTCGCACTCGCACACCACCGTACTGCGCACTCGGTTCAGAAATGTCTTCTCGTACAGCGTCAGTTTGTTGTCACCTGAAATATTCCAAGCTTTTATTTTTAAAGATAATAAATTTTTCAATTTCAAATTAGCAATGGCCGTGCTGGAGATCGACTAATTCACGTCATAATAATTTTTATTAAGACTATTTCTGATTAAAAATGAAATTTATTATGACATACGATGGGGCATGGCATGTAAGAATGGTGTGAAATCTTGTAAATAAATAAACCTGGATGAACTCTCAATGAACTTGGTCCACAAGTTCATGGTTGTCCAGCGAGAAATAGAGTGAGCTATGCTTGGAGATCGCTAAGCTTTTTAGGTGGCTAAATTCTATAAGAAACATATCATTTAACAAGGAAAAATTGAACAAAACTACTATGTCGCCGAGACAGTAATGATCATAGTACTAATCTAGCTATACATACATATATAAAAAAACCAATGTGTGTATGTATGTTAATATTCCCAAACTTATTATCTCATACCACTTATTTTTTTGTATTGTGCAGACCTGGACCAGGTTTTCGTTCTCCTGCCTTAGTTAGGCAGGTCATCTCTATGAATAAAATCTATTGCTGTCTCACAAAGAAATGGCTCTACAGATTTTGTTGAATTTTTATGTGTTTTAAGCGAGCGTTATGGTTTAAAACTAGACCCGGTATTTATTTATATATTAGTGGCACTTCTTATTTTAACATAATTGGAATAAAGTTTTAATAGTAAATATGATATATTTTACAGCAACAGGCAGAATGTTTTTTGCTATCATGCTTAACTCCATCTCATCCACTGGAGCTACTTTACCAGCGACCCAGAGCCTCGCTCCGGTACTTCAAGGAGCTGGGTTGGCTCGGGTAGACGCTGGCAGGGGAAATGCACAATACACCCCAAGCGGGACGTCAGTGCAGGACTTATCACCCCCACTTCAAATAAGAATGATATATTTTGTGCCACTCACACCCCTGTGCACAAGTCCCCAAGATTGGTTTTAGCATTTAGGTCACTGGTTGTTACACCATTTAGTTAAGTTTATTTTCTAATTCTTCTGTATTGTATAAGTTTTGGTGTGAACAATACAGAATTAATCAAGTCCAAATCAACATAACAAAGTACTTAAATAATAGATCACAGATATGATCTATTATTTACTTTGTTATAAAAGATTGTTGTGGTGATAGTCTTAAAGGGGTGTGCTTGTGGCTTATGGAGATAAGATAAACAACAACAAAAGTACAAGTTAAAGTAAACTTTATCTAGAGTAATTAAAAACCTTACCACATGTATATTTAAACCTAGAAAAGCTTTTATAAATTCTGGTAGCCCCTGCGGCACAAGTCTTTATTTAGTGCAGGATACACAAGTAATGCTACAGAATCTTGTATGTTTCTTATCTGGTAAGATAAGTTTTATTCCAGAAAAAAAGAAGATAAAAGTAAGTGTCTAACAATAATTAAAATCATGGCTGCCATTTAATAGTAGTATAGTTTAGTTGTAGTGTTAGTACTATAGTGGGCTGAAGTAATAGGACTACTTACAGTAATATAAGTAGTCCCTTTACTTCAGCCCACCCACTGTTAGATGACGGTGTGGTCGCAAATATTAAAGACGCTTAACGAAGTAAAGTTACCTGTGAGAAACCTTCTGCCTGAACCAGACTTGAAATAATAAGGGTCCAATGCTATTGATTTCACTTTCCTACCAAGGTTCAGGTTATGTGTATTGTCCTTAGTATATAGTCCGTACACAAGCACTTTGCCGTCGTCGGAACAGCTCGCTATATAGTCTCCGTTGATGTCCACAGAGATCTGATTCACTGCTATCGCGTGAGCTTGGAGCTCTTTTCCTGTCCCGTCGTGGGCTATCGGCACAGTATTTCCTTCGTGGTCTAGCAGGTGAACCACTCCCCATTGTGTGCCCAAGCATATGAACTTCGCATGCACACAAATACAACTCACTGCGTCTTTGAGTAATATGTTTTGGACATCGTTACCCATTCGATCATATTTTAGCTTCGGCTCTTCATCAGGAGGCAGACTTTCGCTATCTAAATTGTGCACAGCCATGATGTGAAACTTCTGGATTTTGGCTTGAATTGAATTAAAGCTCACATTATTGATTTTAAATAAAATATTACAATTTTCCTTTCCGAATTCACATCTGCAACTTGATTTGCATTGTTATTGTGACATTGACGCTTTTGACATCAGACGCATTGACAATTGTGACAGCTCACATTTTATTTACACAATACAAATTGCCAGTATCGCAAATCATTTCGGGCAGCAATAATGCTTCAGTCATTTCTTGACTCGACTCGACTTTTCCTGTCAAGCAGCTGTGATTGTGAAATGAAGGCCAACAAAGACACAAAAATCCGTTGTTAGTTTAAAAAAAAATCCGTTTCCTTTTCCTGGCTGGGGCATTTAGGCGGTTCATAGTTCGTACCTTGGCGTAATTTATTTTGTATTATAAAATCTTCCCAAACTTATCCGTACATTAAGATTTTACAATCAAGTTTAGTGAGAATGGAAAGATTGACTCATTCTCGATTCAATCCACGTCGATATGAAGATAATTTATCAGTATTCGGCAAAAAAGTTTTGAATATTCTGGTACAAAAATGGAGGAAAGGTGAGTTTTAATTTGAATAGATATTACTACACATCCATAGAATTATTACCTAGATAATAATTCTATGTCCACACATCCATAAAGTTAAAACAAAAATATACTTACTACATAACATGCCTATAAAAAGAGGCTATTGTTTGTTAAATTTATTTAGCATCTCGGCTTTTATTTAGATACTTGTCTAAGTTATTAGGTAGGTAGGTACCTACGTCAAAGGCTGAGGTTAGCCATACAACGGGGCAATGCCGCCAGCGTATTGGGAACCCTGCCGCGCGGCAGCGATCTCGACGACGTGTTCATTTCATAGTACTATACAAAAGGTATTATCGAAATAAATGGTAGGTAGGTAATATAAATAAAACATCTGAGTGTTTCCACTTTTGAGCTATTAGAGCTTTGTAACTGCGTAGGTAGGTACCTTGTAGTATGTATTCATATTGACTATATTCATGTGTTCCTATCTTGTTCTAGATCAGAATCTATCTTTAGAGTCTCAGCACGAAAACCAACATGTTAACAATTTAACACTTAATAGAAGGATTTCGACGTAAGTTTTACAAATAACTTCTAAACGAAAAGCATTAACTCGTACTTAGAATCTTTTTTAAATTCTATATTCACATAAAAATTACTTGGGTGTGTAAAGCCTGCACTGACGCGGATGTGGTACGGCTACAAATTTGGCCCTCACCGCAGGGCATGCTTGGGTGGAGTGTGTTTTACGGATCGATATGGCTATGTTCTAAAACCAACAATATTTACAGAACCTCCCAACATTTAAATCTAGCGATAGATACCTACTTGTCTACTTAACGAGGAACTGTTTTGAATCGTTTCAGAAATAAAGAGACTCCCACACCATTACATTTACCAACACCACCAATATGCGATGAAACAAACAGTGAAAATAAAATCCACCAAGAAAATTCACGTCATGAAAATGATGTCCCTAGTACCTCACAGCTAGTTCAAACTTTTGATAGTCCAATCAAAGGTACTGTTTCTATCAGTGAAGACACCAAAACTACCAGTTATCAGTTAGTTGATCATTGTATGATAAAAGAGCATGCGCCTAATAATGAAACGCTAAATGTTAATAATGATTTTAGTAAAATTCGCAAATCGTCAGTTAATTTAGATAAAGCTGATCAGGCTAATGATATTGATTGGGACGACATGTTCGATACTGAATTATTGTCTACCGAAGGAGCGTTAGCAAATGCACAGCGTGTACTGGAACAAACAGAAATACCTGCTCCAATTACTTTCAACATACAATTTCCACACGAACTGAAAAAAACATGTGCAAATAACCCAAATCAAAAAATTGATAAGCCGAAAGATGGGGGTAATAATAATGAGAAAAAATTTAAACCCAAAAATCAACTCGTTACGGATGTTATTCTGAAAAAAGTTAAGAAAGTAAAAGAGGAACCAAAGATAGGCTTACGCAAACAAAAATACACAAAAACTGTTAAAAATTGGCTTAGCGACGTACATTCCAACAACCTTGTAGTAAAAGATGTAAAGAATGCACGAGCCGAACTCGTTATAGAAAAAACCAAAGAAAAATCAAACAGGAAAGTTATACAAGCTCAACTAGCAAACAAAGATGGGATAATGAAGTTTAAAAAACCAAAAACAGATATCAATAAAACACTCGAAAACATCCAAATTAATGAGTCAAGTTCTTCAGATATAAGCAACATTATTACTAATTATAAAACGCCTGAAATAAATAAGGTAGCCGGAAGTAATAACAATAGTGTGGTAGAATATAATATGAACAAGGTCACAAAGAATAAATCAAAATTTGTGGTTCCGATAAAGTCGCAGGTTCCCATTAAAGAAGTGGAGTTTCAAATCACAATTTTGAATGAAAATAATATTGACAGATATATAGAAAAGCTGAGATGTGCAGAAAATCAAGAACTGGTCTTTGTTCTTAACTACAGGTGAAATTACATAAAAAACGTTTTTTTTTTAATAGTAGATTAGTAATTCTCTAATAATAAAGGAAATATTCAAGTTCTTATATACATGGTTATATATTATATTTGCAGCAATGGTTTCTGTCAGTTGAACAATCACCATACTGAAGGTGCGTGCGATCCGGATGGTATTTTCATGAGCATCGATGAAGATTTCTTTTACTTTAAAGGAGATTACAAGAATCATAGGTCAGCACAATAGTTATCTACTATGGCATGATTTTCCCAAAATTTCGTCAATTCACATGACACATCTCTTTCAGAGAAATACTTCAATCATCATTAGAGAAAAATAAAATCATTTGCTATGAAGGGAAAGCTTTACTGTTGTATCTCCAATCTAAACTAAATATGGATATTTATAAAATAAACATGATAGATGCTAAGGTAAATTTTGCTCCATAAAAAGATTAAAGCAGTTATAATTACTTACAATGTTTTGATAAGAGTATCTTTTAAAACTAAATAGAAGATGAAACAAATATAGGCAATCAAAGTAACAAGAAATATATATGATTCTAGATAGGAGGAAGCATATTGGACCCTGACAATCCTCCCGAAAATTTCTCAGAACTCCAAAAGCTGTTATCATTCACACCACAATATACGATTATCACGGAATGCGTTCTGCAAAAGACAGCTTGGTACTCCACTGTTTTGAAAGAATGCGTTTTTAAACTTGTTAATTTACTGATGGAAGAACAACTGTGGAATGTCTATACGACTATAGAGATGAAGCTACTTCCTATCATAGCAGGCAAATACGTTAACCTTTACATTATTGCTTTACAAATTTCAAAGCAAGTTCTGATGACTTTTTGCTTTGTAGAAATGGAAAATTGTGGCGTGAGCGTAGATTTACAAAAGCTAAAATGGATGGAGGACATTTTGCTGGCGAAAATGAAAGCAACAGAACTGAAATGCCACAAAGCAGCCGGGAAGACCTTCCAAATCAATTCGCCGATGCAAGTGCGTGCGCTTATTTACGACGAGTTGAAACTTGACGCGAAATGCAATATGAAGATTAGGGAGACGTTTGCTCAAGGAGCCAAATCTACATCAGAATCGATGGTCAGTTCGCCTTAGCCATTCTGCTACGGTAGTCTTAGTTTGTTTATATTACCTACCTAGCTTCGTTTTCCTTCTACCCACCAGCTTCGTGGTCTGGCTTTGGTGCATCCGCTCCCCAAATTGATATTGGAGTACCGTCATCTGCACAAGGCCCACGCTACGTTTCTTACTGGCATCGCTCATCACGTAAAAGATGGTGTAGTCAAGCCTACATGGTACGTCTGTCTTGCTAAATTTTGGACCTCAGAATTACTTGCGTAGCCTAAACAACAGTTTACATTGAGCATTCATTATTTTGTCAGTATATTATACTTCCCTTGTTTCACTACGTTAGTAAGTTTATAAATAGGTTTACAATTACATAGGGTTATTTTAGCCTGCTTAAAGAATGATTCCTCATGTCCGGCACTAGGGTGCAAACTGCTGCCGCCACGGGGAGAATAGCTTCAAATAACCCAAACCTGCAAGCCATACCGAAATCTCCCTTCAGTTTGGTGTTGTTCCCTGAATTGACAGAAGCGAATGATACTGGTAAGTTATCAGTCAATCACAACATAATTCGGTCTACTATCATTAAAAGATCATGAAAGTCCTACTTCTATACCTACTCTTTTAAGACACCATCAGTTTCCCAAATTAATATTGAATTGCTGAAACCTCATTGTGATTCGCCCTTTTCTTATGATCGTCGGTAGGGTGAGAAGAAGCGAATGGTAAAAGGCTCATAACATAAGTCTGTTTAGTTGTATTATGATGTATTGTGTGATTCAGAGCATGAGTTGCCGAGCTTCCGTTCTGTGTACACGTCCCGCGTGGGGTACAGCCTGGTGGCGTGCGATTTCAAGCACGTCGAGTGCCGAGTGTTCGCGCACGCCGCCGCCGACGGACCGCTGCTGGCCGTGCTGCGCGGTCGCGGGGATTTGTTCAGAGTGCTTGCGCACAAATGGTCAGTACCTATGTTCAAAAGTGTAGCCGGTTGAGGCACCTGTGATGAAAGAAACTACTACTAAGCCACTTTGGCTTACCTTGGTTCTCGATCGAGATCTGCATGGGAACGGAACGGGGCAATATGCCGCGTATTTTTAGATTCAGGGAGTTCTAGAGCTACGGCTTCTCGCAGAGTCGGTGTAGTAAATATTACCGCAGGTCGAACAAGCCCGAGAGCGAAGTGACGAGCGAGGACCGCGAGCGCACGAAGCGCATCGTGTACGCGAGCCTGTACGGCGCTGGCGTGCGCAAGCTCATGGATCTCCTAGCGGTGGGATACGACCAGGCGCTCTCCGTGCAGACCAGCTTCAACAGTACATACTCATCTTTCTATTATAAATAAACTGTCTAGTATATCAGTATAGCCTCGGCACCCGACTAGCAGTTTCAAAATTATGCCGTCAAGTTGGTGCTCACGCCCGACACCAAACGCTGCTGGTACCGATAGCGTCGCGAGGCGCCACCGGTCTGGCGCTTATAATGTATTACGACTTTCACCAATATTATTCTCTTTAAAGAGTCTTGCTAACACCGTTTATACCTCCTGATGTTTGAAGTCACGTTTGTTTAAAGAAACCAATTCACTCGCTACTGGGCTTGACAGAAAAAAATCAAACAGTTTTGTTGGAGTTTTTAAAGCTTCTGGCTTTTTATTGCTGGCGGACGCTTTGTGTCTTCGTGGCACTAACCTCGGAAGTGTCCGCGTTTTGCCTTGGGTCTTTGCACGCCAAAGTGACACCGGCCACTTATATACATAAATAGTAGTCTTTGCGCTCTGAAAACACCACGAAAACAAGTCACGGTGGCAGGTTTTTTCACATTTTTAGTTGATCACAAACAATACCGTATGACAAGACAGAAGTCATACGTGCTTAGTAGACAATCCATTGGCTTGGCAGTGCGCACGGAGAACGCAGAACTAAATAAGTGACTTAGGGCCTAGCTTCCAGCGTCTAATTATTGATTCCAGGAACGTTCCCCTCGTTGAAAAGTTTCGGCCAGTCTGTAGTGTCTCGGTGCGAGGCGAGTGGCGGACGCCTGGCCACACTGTGCGGCCGCGTGCGGAGAATCAAGAACATCTCAAGCAGGGACTCCGCGCTCAAGTCGCAGGCCGAGCGCCAGGCTATCAACTTCATCATACAAGGTACATACTCGTATATAGATCTGAGATGGTGTCTTCAGGTTAAGAGTGAGTACCTTCCTTCCTGCCGTAGCTTTTAGACGCAAGACGCGTGTCTAATGAAAGTCTAACAAATGAAAACAGCACAATAGTAAATCTCCAGGTGGACCGTTTATCTAAGCGAATTCTCAGCGACTGCAGACTTTGAATACCTAATACAGATGTTTTTTTTTATGGTTGACAGGCTAGATGTTTATCCACAGCTTACTTTGTGGTCGGAGATGGTAAAACATCTAGCCTGGGATGGAACTGGCTCTCGAGTAAGGCTGCCGGAACACACAGATAGGTGCTTGGCGGCAGATTTTCAACTTTTTAGGATGGTAGCTAGCCAGTCGAATACTCAGTACCTTACCACAGCGCTATGGTTTTTCTCACCGGCAGCTAAAGCTCATTGCTGGGGGGTTTATCCGACGCCGTGTGTAAACGAGCGGCGTATGAACTGACCGCACTACCCACTGAACAATCATTGTTACAAAAGCTCTGGTTGACATCACGATTGTCGCAGCGGCTACCTCAGCACCGACATCAGTTAATTTACTGATAAATCTGCAATACTTCATGGTATACTTACAACGTATTTCTTTCGCAACTTCAGTTCGTCAATTAGTTCAGCGCTTACTCCAGGTTCAGCAGCGGACCTCTGCAAGTTGGCGATGGTGGAAGCCTGTTCGCAGCTCCGGAGCCACGCGCCGCCGTTGGACGCGCGCCTGCTGCTGCAGATACACGACGAGCTGGTCTGGGAGGTTAGGGACGAACACCTGCACTCGGCCGCTGGTAAAACACTTTATTGCAAAGTACCCAAAGTTCAAAGTAGCTATCTACAAGGTCGCTTTAAATGTGTCTTTTCTGAATTTCAGTCTAATTCGTTCAGCGTGACATAACCGTCGGCTAAGTGCGACTTTGTACCTCTCTGCTGCTACATATATTATACGATGGAGTTACAACCTTATTAACTGTTTCTCTTCTTAGTGGTAATAAAGCAAGCTATGGAAGGCTGCGGCTTGCAGAGCGGGATGGAAGACACCCTGCCTGTTGCCGTCTCTGTCGGTAAGAACTGGGGCGAAATGACTGAATATCTCTCCGATTTACAATAAAATTATCTTTATGTCCTGTATTTATAGTCTTACTTTACCTACTGTTAATGTTATCTTCTAACTGTTTTTGCTAAGAAGTAAAAAGAGATATGATTTAATTATTTATTTTATTTGTCCAATTAAAGCAATAGCAAATAAAGCAATATAACTAATATCATCATTGATTGGTTCACTACTAACATAAAAATAGTATTGTAAAACCGGTGTTTGTAACACCTTTAGGAACAAATTACTAAAATTAAATTCATAGTTCAATATAAACTAAAAAAGAGTAAACTTAGAACGCATAAAATTATTTCTAAATGTCGGCATTAAAAGTTACATTGCAATATACATATAAAACTGAATTAATAAAGTACATTTCGATTACTATGTATGCAGCACTAGCGAACCGCCCTGTCTTCACGCGGACGTTTCAACTTTTTGGAACAAATTCTCTAAAGCTAAACAAACAAATGGACATAAATTGTACAATATTTAATGAGTGTTCCTAGTTTCCATTAACATATTCAATGGCAATGTATAGGTTCTCACATTTCCATAGAAGTTTCTGCTATTTTACTGACGCATGACTTGGACCCGACCCAGTGCTGCCAACCCATAATTACAGAAAAAACCTATTCATTTGACGAGAAAACCACCATGAAAACTAGGCAAAAGAATTTGCATATTAAGGGAAAAAACAAAGATTTCTATAAGAGTGCAAAAACTAGGTGTGGCTACACTGACTCGACCGACACTCGCTTCGTTTGGTTGCGACTTGTTTGACGATATTGACGTGATGACTGAATACATACATACAATGCAACGATAGTGAAACGCACAACGTGCGAAGCAGCTGTGGATGCGGCAACATAACATATTCTTAGTTTTGTTAGAATACGAGTATTTTTTTTATGTTTGACATGCTAGGTGTTTGACCACAGCTCACCTGATGTTAAGTGAAGGTGTGGTCGAAGATGGTAAAGCACACCTAGCCTGGAATGGAACTGGCTCTCAAGTGAGGCTGCCGGAACACACCGTTAGATGCTTGGCGGCAGATTTTCAACTTGAGGGTGGTAACAAGCCAGCCGAGTACTAGAAAGTACGCTGCCACCATGCTATGGTTTCCTTACGATGTTTTCCGTCACCGGCAGCTCAAGCTAATTGTTGGGGTTTGAACCCACGCCCTTCGGCATGCGAACCTACCGCGCTGACCACTGAGCTATCATCGCTACGCAAGTGTTCCACACAATATTATAAATGCGAAAATGACATATTATGTCAGTACTCAAAATACATATATTATTTATTTATAATCCAAACAACATGCAAGTATATTGTACGATACAACTAGTTCACGCATAATTAATTTTACATCCTATTTTACAATTTGGTCAATTTATTTCAAAAATAACGATAATAAGGGATTTCTAGAAAAAAGTTTATGGAATAGGTCAATTAGGGAGCCGGTGTCATTTGTACTCGAGAATAAATAAAAAAACATACGCCGAGGGGCTCTGGTGATGCATAGTGCGTACATTAAGAGCACTCGCCTGTACCCCGTCGAGAGTACATGTACCATAGCCTGCGGGATCTCCATGACTGGAACCTTGATCACGATTCCGGACTGATTGTAGACATCTCTCCAGCACGTTCAACCATAGTCAAAATTAAAGTTTGTTAAAGTCAAAATTAAAAAGCCCATCGAACCAATCGGAACTGGCTCTCATAAAATAGTAACCTAATGTTGTGCGTCACAAGAGGTAACGAATAAAATGCGCGTTCAGATTACTTCCAACACGGTGCGAGATGTTAATTCCGAGCTGAACTTGGCAAAGTTTGAGAAACAATGCAAACCATTCGATTGCGATAAATATAAAAAGCGATCTTTTTATACAATAATAAAATACGAAATAAACACAACAAATTACATGATATGATTATGCATTAAAATATTATTAAATCATGATTTAAAAAAATATATACTTAGAAGTAAAATCATTACAAAACGTAATTAAATAAAAATAAATTCAATACGATAAAAATATCAAAATACTTCCGAGACATATCGAACCCGTCGTGACTTCTTATAAAACTAATTATTACTTTAAACTTACACACTAAATCACACAAAATTCATTACATTAAAATTCATTGGGAATTAAGCGAAATAACGCAATATAACAGGAGATAGAATTCATTCGTAGTGTTTTCCTAAAGACGTCATAGGTAGTGCAGTATTTCTTTCTTACCTACAGCCAAATATTTTAAAACAGCTGTTCTTAGCTGTATTTTATAATTTACTGAACATGTCAATATTTGTACTAAATAATCTATTTTCGCGGGGAATTTTACTTCATTATTTTAATATAACGCTACGAATTAATTCTAACTAGATTATTTATAAATAAAAAAGGCAATACACTTAGCGAACGAACAAAGAACGAACGAAACGTTAACACCAAAAAGGATTAAAAGACTGACTTTGTTTAGAAATGTTGATTAGTTCTCTCGCCGCGGGTGCTCGGTCTAAAGAATGAGATATCCTAATTTTCGTTCGTATTTTGGCGATCTTGGGATCAATGTGTGAGCTCCACACTACAGTCTGCTGTTTGTAAGTTTTTATACAGAAAATGCGACTTTTGTATAAATAGTGTCACATTTGAAGTTATTTGTACGTGTAATAATACGTATATAACCGATTGCAAGCAGACGGTAAGCCTGATAGTGAGTAGCTAGAGGCGTTGTCGATTCGTTGCCAGCGCGGCGAGGTCCTACACACCCTTGTAAGTTTACATTTATGTATCCGGAGGCTCACGTCCTGACCACGACGAGCGTGAAGAGCCTGTAGGGGCGTACGTCAGTGTGCGTGTAGGGCAGGGCTCCGTAGCCGTCGCCGGCTAGGCGCCGGTTCTCCTCCAGGATGCGGCGCCGGTCCGCGTTCTTGGGCTCCGGCGCGTGCGATAGCATCGTGTACCGAGACATGCTCCGCGGAAACCTGCGCCCCAACACATTACAAATAATAAATAAATAAATATCGTAGGACTATACACACAGCACCATCTGGCCCCAAACTAAGACAGTAAGATAACTTATAGAATACATAAATACTTTTGTTTTTTGTAAATACATACTTATAATACATACAGAACACCCAGACACAGAACAAACATTTATTCACAAAACGTTTGCCCTGAGTGGGAATCGAACCTACGCTCTACAGCTCTCAAGGCAGATATACCAATGAGCCAACGGGGCTGTCGAATTAATTGAGTCAAATTATTTATTGTCTCTTTTTTGGCATAGCACTGAGCGCATTGTGTAGAATTAAAATATTTACAAAAAAAAGTTGCCTATTCAAACAACACATGTTATTTTTATTATATGGCAAGTATATCATAAGTTTTAGGCAAAGTTTCTCAAAGAAAGTCATGATCAGGCCATGCCATAGTGCCGACAATGAAGTAGCATCACTTTTAGGTAGTCACTAGAAGTTACGGAGTTCTTTAAACAACCTGTTATAAGTACTAATTACATATATTCGTAATTCGGCACTTTAATAAACTCAACACGAAAACTGCAATAATCAGAAAATAATACATAATTTGAACTGCCTAAAGACAACTTGATAATTAAAAAAAAAAGTTGAATAGTTTTTTCATTTAAATAAGCCAGCACAGCTCCTTGCAGGACCGGCGACACTGACATCGTAAATAGGATCATGTGTTTTTTTTTGCTGTTAATTTGCCCCATCCGGCAGGCTAAAGCTGTAAAGCCATACTGTCTTGTCTTAAGTGTTATTTCTGCTGTCTCTTAGCTATAGTTATGGTCAAAGTCCAGTCTTAGTCAAGTCCAGTCCGTGTCAGTCAAGTCCAGTCATGCTTTAGTAAAGTATTGGCGACTTCACTATAAAGCTTCGATGGAGTTTTGGAAGCAACACGAAAAGTCATGTTTCACCACATTATATTATTTTCCCACACTCGCGCTTGTAATTCGGCACTTTATGAATAAAACACCACCATTTTTATGCATAAACACTCGACAATACAGTTTTGGAAAAAACTACAACGGAGCGACACGACTCTTCCCGCGTTCCCGCCAAAACTCATAAGATCATGTGAGGTTTAAGCGGTGATGTGGGCCACAAGTACCTGAGTATATCGAGGCCGTGCGCGGCCAGTCGGTTTGCGAAGTCATCGTCCTCGCCACCCCAGCCGTGGAACCGGTTCGAAAACCCGTTCACCAGCACGAACTGGTCCGACCTGATGGCCAGCACGCCGCCCACCAGCCACGAGTACGGCAGCACGAACCTGAAAACATTGTGTCATAACATCCATTGACATAAAGGCTTATAAGTTAGGGATGTGCTAAGCCAATAGGGGGTAATTACCCTGAAATAATACTTATTCAATTGTCATTTATTCAGTAAATTAGGGTAGGTACCTAACATACAGCTAGCAGCTCGCCCCGGTTTCACACGGGGGGGAAAAAAAAAAAACTTGATTAACAATATAAATATAGCCTGTCTGCTTATTTCTCACAAATGTAACCAGCTGTGACAAGGACGGGGGAGGGGTAGGGGGTTTGTAGCGATGATAGCTCAGTGGTTAGCGCGGTCGGTTCGCATGCCGATGAGCGTGGGTTCAAACCCCAACAATGAACTTGAGCTGCCGGTGAAGGAAAACATCGTGAGGAAACCTTAGCATGGTGGTAGGGTACTTTCTAGTACTCGGCTGGCTAGCTACCACACGAGAGTTGAAAATCTGCCGCCAAGCATCTAACGGTGCGTTCCGGCAGTCTCACTCGAGAGCCGGTTCCATTCCAGGCTAGGTGTGCTTTACCATCTTCGACCACACCGTAACATCACTTAACATCAGGTGAGCTGTGGTCAAACACCTAGCCTGTCAAAAATAGTAAAAAGGTGTAAAAAAAAATCATGGAATTCTTGTGACGTAATTTATGGATGGCTCCTTACATTAGTAGTACCTATAGATATAGATATAGATGGGATGGTAGGTAGTAGGTAGTATTTTGCCGTAGCAAACAATCAAGTGATACATCTCAATATGACAAAGTCAAATAAATGATGTGTACATGCATGCTTTGTTACATTAAGTTCCAGTGAAGCTTCACCACAAGCGCTGCTAGTGTTACTGTCGCCTATATGCTAGACGTTTCGTGCGCGCTGGCGGCAGAGGTCGTTACCGGAACTTGTCGAGGCTGGCGCTCATGTGCCGCGGCTGCACCGCGCACGCGTACAGGTTGCTGCGGTCGAGCGGCAGCAGGTCCACGTCGTGCAGGATCAGGCACGGGAACTTGTCCGCGATGGCTTGCTTCGCCCCAATGTTGTACAGCAAGCCTTTATTCCAAGGCTTCTCGTCTTGCTGTTCGATTAAATATATTCTGCAAATACGTATATCGACGTTTTTTTTACAAGATTTCACTTGACTTGTAATGTTTGTATGTTAGTTTGTTTGTTTAGATCAAATCTTGCAAGGTGAATTCACAACAATCACTTCATCTTTTTCCACACAAGGTTCTTTTGTTTTCTGTACTTTTTAGGGTTCCGTACCCAAAGGGTAAAAACGGGATTCTATTACTGAGACTTCGCTGTCCGTCCGTCTGTCACCAGGCTGTACCTTAAGAACGGTGATAGCTAGACAGTTGAAATTTTCACAGATGATGTATTTCTATTGCCGTTATAACAACAAATACTAAAAAACAGAATAAAATTAATATGTAAGGGGGCTCCCATACAACTACGTAATTATTTTTTTTGCCGTTTTTATAGATAATGGTGCGGAACCTTTCGTACGTGAGTCCGACTCACACTTGGCCGGTTTTTTTCTGTTTATTGTGTGCACAATAAAGAGTTCTATCTATCGTGGGTTCGATTCCCACCCAGGATAAGCATTTTGTGGTATAAACAAATGTTTGTTCTGTGTCTGGGTGTTCTGTATTTATTATAAGTATGTATTTACAAAAAAAAAAGTATTTAAGTATTCTATCAGTTATCTGACTTCCAAAGCACAAGCTTTGCTTAGTTTGGGGCCAGATGGCGCTGTGTGTTATGTCCTATGATATTTATATTTATTTTATTTTATTTATGTTCTTTTCCTATACAGTTGAAATTGTCATACATGTATCATACTGTACATTAAACATATTATGTTTACCATAAGGCAAGCATGATCCTACATCCACAATTGGCTTCAGACTGAGGTACTTCTCAACAGTCAACATTATACACATTTCAAATTAATATGTAATTGCTTATTTAAACGGCGCAAAAGTAATGAACGTACGAGACGATTGAAACCCTCTCCCGATAGTTACGAGATATATCCTGTCCATGACCATTGCAGCGACACCCAGGGCTTTAAGTAACAAAACAATGTGCAGGACATCACTGCTTTGGCGCGCATTTTTTTGAGACTTTCTATGAATTGTCTCAATAGCCTGTCAATTGTTTTAGTTAAGAATAAGTATCAATAATTCAGTAGTTTATTACTGCACTATATTGATTCTGCATATATATTTTTTTCTGACTATGATAAGCCTTGATGATTTAACATTTTTGGCGAAACCAAAATGAGATCCTATAGTTAATTGCCAATGATTGTTATTATGCAAAACAAACCAAATTAAAATTTTAAAACGTTCAAATCTTGTTAGCATGTTATGAACAAAAGTCAATATTAATTTATTTTCGTTTGCGAAATACCTCGGTAAACTGCTGTGTATTCCTTTACCTACAGTAAATAAAAAATACTTTTATTATGAACTTGTTGACGTAATTATTTCTTTAAGAGAAGACGAATGCATGAATTTCTAAGTAAATTCTTACTCACTTGTAATGTATATTTTGTTTCCTCAAAAAATTATGTATATAGGGTAGAAACACGTCCAACTGCTTCTGCCTGTTCCTGTAGGTGACTAGAATGGCGACACTGAACGCCGGGTGACAGTGCTCCGGAAGGTAGGAACCGTTCACGATACTGGTAGGCACAAAATTATCGTACTTCTTAACCGCTTCCCAGATTTGCAGCGTCTTAGTGCTTGTTAGTATTTCGTCGTATTTACAGTCTACTTCCGCCTTCCTGACTAGATGAGGCGTGGTCGCCTTGTACAGCGCCTCTTGTAGTTTTTCTTCTGGTATGTGGGCGTAGTCGTACTCGCCGTAGCAGCTGAAGAACTGGATCGCGACCACGAGACACAGACTGCAGAACAAGCATGTCATCACTCGGAGCTGTAGGATCCTGCAAACAGAACATATTCAATGTAGGATATCAAATTAAAATATATTTGACATCGACCAACCACCAAATAATATTGATATTTAATTATTTTTAAGATATGTATAAAAAAAATGTCGATTGTTGGTGTACAAATAAAGTTGTATTCAATTCTATCAACAAGTAATACCTACTTACAATATGGATACTTATTTGACTGAACTGGCTAATGGCAAAATGTCTAACTTCAATGTTAAAATCTATGGAAGTTGCCCTACTAGGTGACGTCAGAAAGTCAAGTTTATTTTATTAAAATAAACCCCATATCATAGTTTACAGAATTTTAAACGTAATAGAAATGTACTATTTCGAAATGGTTTTGGAATCAGTAAAGTTTTGTTTCTTTACATACCGAATTAGAATACTATACATTTTCACTTTGAAACTTTTGAACTTGGACATTCTGACCGTTCGTCATTTTCTTTTTAGAAATTCTGAAGTTTTCGCCTAACATTTCGTCGTTCGTCATTTCAGTTTTTATCACTAAAATACGTACCTACCTATATCATAATACAATATTTTTGTCCCCAGAGTTTGGAAGTAGGTAACATGTGTTATGGCGTAACAATACTCTTAGTTTTATAGTGAGTATTGGTCACGTTTTTAGATCGCAAATAGGCATGACATGCGAGTGTTAGCTTGCTGCCTTAAATCTTCTATTGTGTCGAGTTAATAGCCGATAGTTGCACAAAACAATCTATAGTACTTAATAATATTATTGTTCGCAATAAAAATAACATCATATCGCTCGACTGGACTCAATTTAATTAATTTATTCTCATCTAAATAAGTACAATAATGTACACTGCCTTAAGATTGTTAAATGCAACAATTAACTATTTACCAAAAGTATTAAACATTTTAAATTTTTAAATGACAGGTTATGAAATGTCACAAATGACAAATATTAACAAAACGTGAAAAGAATATACCTACTTGTCTCGGCTACCTCCTTACCAAATTTCATCCAAATTTGTTCAGTAGTTTTTGCGTGAAAGAGTAACAAACATACATTCATACAAACTTTCGCGTTTATAATATTAGTAGGACATACCATAAATAATAGAATAAACAATGCCGAATTTTGCTTAGGATAAAACTGAAACAATATTTAGAGAAATACATACATATAACAAACAAAACGACTTGAGTGATCTTAAAGAGACATTGCAAAGTAGTGTGCACTGTCTCATACACTTTTGTCTACTCCACAAAAAAGTAAAGCATAAAGAGAAAAAAATAGGTTCACAAACTTACTTTTTCAACAAACATTTCGGCATTTGAAGAGCTTGCTCGGTTCTTAAGAAGCAAATCCCCAAAAATATCGCCTTCGTTTTTCCATTCACTTCAATATAAAGCACCGACGGTGCCTCTGAAAGAGGAAACTGATAAATATTCATTACTGTCCATTGAACACATGGAACTAAATAGTTCACGGTACTTCATATTTTTGCTTTTGTCTATGCCTTGTGTCGCATGACGTCATGTGGTTACATTTATGCAAATACCAGTAATTAGGTACACCACCGAGGCAAATTTAATTAGATTTGGCCTTCGTGGAACAACAGGACTCCCCAGGTTGGGAACTACATACTATTACGATACATTTTATTGATAACATCAAAGTCACAAGTCATGTTTCCTTATACATATTTGACGTACAAAAATAACATAATAAAACATGTCAATATAATACAATATGTCAATTAAAAAAGGGAGAGCTCAATAATAAGCTTAAGCTTAAGCCGGTGAAGGAACACATCATGAAGAAACCATAGCTTGGTGGTAGGGTATTTTCTAGTACACGGCTAGATATTTAATCTACCCTACCCGCAAGTTGAAAATCTAATCCACCTAACGGTATGTGCCGGCGACCTCGTTTAAGAGCCAGTTCATGTAAAATATTCTCTCAGTGGATGTTCCCTATATGTCTATAATTAGCTTTTATGTTTAGTAGTTATGTGATTTGTATCTAATCCTAAACCATAAACTAAGTGTTTTAAATCAACATTGATTTGTTAGAGTGAGATAAATTGTTCAAATATTTTTTTCTACAGACACCATTCTAGTGTTTGGAAGAGTGAAATGGATTCTTCTAGGTGTACATGCTTCATCAAAAAGAGCATAAATGCTTATATAGCAAGATGATGAAGCATAGGTAATCCTAAATAAATAATTTGTGTAGTAGAAACATGTTACAATATGTAAGTTGTACCTAAACTAAAATCAAATTATATTTTTTTCCTAATTCATTTTAATTATAGTGCAATTAACAAACTCTTCTCCATCAGTTTGAATTTCAAACCGGATTTGGTAACAACACAAAATATTGCAACATAACTGTACACTGACATGACATTCTGTAAGCCTAGTTCTCAAAGGCTCATTAATATCACATGTAGCTAGCCTTATCTATGTTGTCCCATTTGACCAAATGATTGTCAGATCTAGGGCAACCTAGTACTTACCACAAAAACAATAAAATATTCCATTGTTCTAACTATATGACATTTTAATAGTAATGTGTATTAGGCAGATGCATGTAGGGCTAGCTAGGGTCATCAAACTTTTAAAATCAATAACTCTGTACTTACTAAAGGATGTTTTCTATAAACAAATTTGGTTAATAAATAACACCAGTTAAATATAATGATATAAACTAGCTGCGCCCCGCGGTGTTACTCACTACGTTTTCGGGATAAAAAGTAGCTTATGTGTTAATCCAGGGTCTCAGCTACCTCCATATATAAATTTCATCCAAATCCGTTTAGTAGTTTTAGAGTGAAAGAGTAACAAACATCCATCCATACTGGTTTGTTTTAAGGCTGTCATTAAAACCCTGGAAGGCTGGAAACCCTACATAAATAAATAAGATTAAAAAAATTAAAAAAGTCATTGCTTTATTATGTGACTGTTGTATTTCTATCACTGATATCTACAAGTTATCAGTATGACCGGCTTTCATCTAGATGAGTAAACTTAATATTTAAGATAATACAAATACCTTGAGAACAATTTTATCGGGCAGCTACATCATTTCAGAGTACCAATTTGTCCTAGAGCCACTCATTTTTTATAAATTGAAATCTATACAATGTAAAAAAAAATTGTACAATATAAGATTTTTTCGAGTTTGGTAAAAACCAATAAGGGTTTTAACCAAGGGCTAAGGGTAGTAAGCATTCATAAAATATAATTACGCGTCGAATCGAAAAAAGTATGCAGTCGTTATATTTTTTTTAATTTATTCTTGGCCATGGATACTAATTCTTCAGCCGATAGTACCCGGCGTGTTACATGCTTGTGAACTCGACAAATAAAAGTGGCCCTAGTTGGGCCACTTTTAATCAAAAATTTTATCGGTGGCAACCATGCCTGCGCCCTACATACATCTTTGGATTTTTGCTTTATAATGTCGGTAGCACAAATATATATTTTTTAGTTGCACTGCGAACTTGCATGGATTCATATTAACCGTCATTACACTGTTGTCATCAAACTTCAGCTGTCAAGGCTGTCAGTTGACCTAATATATACGAACGTAAACAAATCATTCTACATTTAGTGAATACAAATAAATACTTGCTAAATAATAAATGATAAACGGCAGCTAAATACACAGTGCTTAGTGTGTGTGTCAATAAAATACAAAATGAATTATACGGCTGAAGAACTAACCTGCAATCCCATTGACACGTACGCCGAATTAATGGTATATATAAAAGATTTACCGCCTTGGCGATCTTTGTGCAAAGAATTAACACCTCATAGTAAATATAAAATAAATAACATAGACATACATAAACACAGCGAAATTTTTCTTGATGAACCGGAAACATTTTGTCATATAAATCCTGATCTGGAAGATCCGGCGCGTATTGAAAGAACACACTTACCAAAAACTTTGGTCTGCCATGATATGGCCAATGGATACCATGACGATAGGTAATTATAAATGTTTCAATAACATTACGTCGTAAATGTATTTTTAGTACTCAAAAGTGTTTGATCTCATTGTGTAAATTGTGTTCTACAAAAATTGTACAGACAAATTTGGTCTGTCTGAAATGGCAGCTGGCATGACAGTGACATTGACATGATAAGTTTTTTTTTTAAGTTTTGGCGCCAAACATACTCGTATTGTATACTTAGCCACTGCCAATATGAACCGCCAAACAAAGCAGTAGAGCGCCATTTTCCGTTATGAAGGAACACGGCGCGCTGTATTGGTGTCTATTGTTGTTCGTGTAGTTATATATATTTTGATATTTTTTTTCATGATTGTTGACGTCTTGGTCACTAGCGACCTATTATGGATATCACCTACCATGTATATAGGTTCAACGTTTGAATCGTTCAAATACTTTTTCGCATGGCATAAAATACGAAAGGCACATTAAAGAAAATCGAGACCTACATGTACTTTATTTTTAAAACACTCGTCTTTAGTATCTTTATTATATTCCGTTTGTTCTAAGATAGTGAAATGTATTCGGATCTTATAGTCAATAAAGCTAAAAAAAACTAGTCTTCGGTGTTTCTTTGTGTATTCTAGTAAGTACCTACAGATTTAGATTTTGTGAGATATTTATTAATTTCGTATAATGTTACTTTTTTGTTTCAAGCTTCGTGGATGGGACTGGAGAACGCAATGCATACACATTTTACAACTGGGCTGGAATCGATATATTTTGTTATTTTAGCCATCATTTGATTACAATTCCTCCACTTAGTTGGATTAACGTTGCCCATGCGCATGGCGTTAAAGTCATAGGTAATTATTAAAAAAACAACAATTTTACAAGCTATAGGTACTTCTAAAGTGTAAAAACTATAGGTATATTTTCAAGACCTACGCACCATAGCGTAGTCATTTACTCTATATCACTCAATAAATAAACTTCGTAAAAAATAAATATAGTAGGACATTGCACACGGCGTCATTTAGCCCCAAAATAAACAAAGCTAGAATATGAATAGCTATACGACCTAGAAAACTAATAACCAACCAGAAACCAGAACCAGAAACTAAAACCTACCTAGAACTAGAAACCATAAATAGTTTTTTTTTAAATATATTTCTTTAATGCAAAAGTAATGAGACGAACGATACGCTCTCCTGGTGGTAAGAGATAACGCATGTTCACGACCATTGCAGCGATACACAGAACTTTGAGTACCAAAACAAAGTCCGGGGCATCGCTGCTTTGGCGCTCATTACTTTGAGACATTCGATGGTTAGTCTCAACAGCCCTGTAATTTCGCTAGCTGCCTACCCTTTAAACAGGAACACAGTAATGTTTACACACTACTGCTTGGAGGTAGAATATCTGGTAGGACGACTTCCTGCTAAAGAAATCTACCGCTAGATAGATAGATATAACTCTTTATTGTGCACACCATAAACAGGAAAAAAGTACAGAGAACAAAAGAACCTTATGAACTACTTACTTAGTGCCACAAGTGGCGGCCTTATCGCTAAAAGCTTAGCTTAGCTTGCTTTTAGTTCCTTGTGATGAAAATTCAAATGAATAAACGATTGTAGGTACTCTGATAACAGAATGGAACGAGGGCGTGAAATTCTGGGACGAAGTACTGCAATCTGAAACGATGTTCCAGAATACTGCTGCCGCTCTAGTGGCCATCACGAAAAGCCTCAAGTTTGATGGCTGGCTTTTGAATATTGAAAATAAGGTTAGTTAATAAATTCTTTCCTTGTCCCGGTCAAGTATCACGTAGGTAAGTAGAATTTTATGAATACTTATTCAAAGTTTTAAAAGAAAGAAGAAGAATAGTTTGAAGTTTTGGTAGTTGGCTTCCAATCTGGAGGTTATGGGTTCAAATCCGACGAACCATTATCTTTTCTCAGTGGAAAGGAAGGGCGAAGGAGCGAAGGAAAACATCTTGAATAAAACCGGCCAACTGCGGGTCGGACTCGCGCACGAAGGGTTCCATACCATTATCTATAAAAACGACAAAAAATCACATTTGTTGTATGGGAGCCCCATTAAATGTTTATTTTATCCTGTTTTATAGTATTTGTTATTATAGCGGCAACAGAAAAACATCAACTGTGTAAAATTCAACTGTCTAACTATCATGGTACATGAGATACAGCCTGGGGACAGACGGACACACATACAGACGGACGGACAGCGGAGTCTTAGTAATAGGGTCCCGTTTTACCCTTTAGGAACCCTTTACGGAACCCTACAAACATGCAAGAGTCTCTTGGATGTGTGAAGTCTGGCAACCCGTACTTGGTCAGCGTGGTGGACTATGGCCTTGTTCTGCTCACAATACCAGGAGGCCTGCGCCCAGCAACACAGGAGGACACTTTATAAAAATGGGGCCGATTCGGAGAACGATGAATGAAAATATTACAATTTTATTAACATGATTTGCTTGACCTGGACGCGGCGCAGTGGCTACACGTCGCCGTCGGAGCGGTGCCCGGCGTGGGCAAGGGAGCGAGAACTCCTCGCAGTGGTGTGGAACGATCTCCCGCTCCCGGCGCTGCGCGCTGGTGGGCTGGCACCCTCAATGCTCGGCTGCGAGAGACCGTGCGAGGCAGCAGTTTCCTTCTGATACCAAGTTCATAGACAGCGCTATTGGTTTATTGTAATTATGTCTGCTAAGATCTGAAGGACGTGGGTTCGATTCCCACCCAGGACAAACTTTGTGGTATAAACAAATGTTTGTTTTGTGTCTGTTATAAAAAAAAGTATATTGAAGTATTCTATCAGTTATCTGACTTCCATAGTACAAGCTTTGCTTAATTTGGGGTCAGATGGCGCTGTGTGTAATGTCCTACGATATTTATTTAAGAGCTTTATAATCCTACGTTAAATTTTCAGATCACGAAGCCGAAATTGTTGCTGGAGTTTGTTCAGCACCTTAGATATTTGTTACACGAAGAGATTCCTACTGCCGAGCTGATATGGTATGACAGCGTCACCATAGAAGGCCACCTGAACTGGCAAAATGGGCTCAATGAAAAGAACAGGTAAGATTCTATAAGTATCATTAGTCGTGAGCCATGCTCGAGCTCCTGGGATTCCATAAATAGGTGGATGGACTCTTTGTACTTCACACCGGAGTTCGTAGCTATCTATTTCAACTTAGCATTATGCCGTTTTGATATTTTGGTCGAATATTGTCCATTATCACAGATTAAAAAAAAATGGATAAAAGATTTTTGAAAAAGGTTCATGATTTGTGTAAATTATCTACAGTCACCGGTCAACCTCCGAATGAGAGACAATAAACTGGAAATTTGTTTTGTTGCGATGATAGCTGAGAGGTTAGCGCGGTCGGTTCGCACGCCGAAGGGCGTGAGTTCAGACCGCAACAATGACCTTGAGCTGTCGGTGATGGAAAATATCGTGAGGAAACCATAGCATGGTGGTAGGGTACTCTCTAGTACTTAGCTGAATATCTGTCGCCAAGCATCTAACGGTGTGTTCCGGCTGCCTCATTTGAGAGCCAGTTCCAATCCATACTAGGGTTGCTTTGCCATCTTCGACCACACCGTCACTTAACTTCATGGGAGCTGTGGTCAAACACCTAGCTTGTCAACTATAAAAAAAAGGTTTGAGAATTTAAAATGAAATGGCAAGATGTTTTTAGAGCATTCTTTGATGCGTGTGACGGCATCTTCACCAACTATTCGTGGACGGAGTTCGACATATCGACGAGCGCTATAGAGGCCGGCGACCGCGTCACTGATCTGTACATCGGCATCGACGTCTGGGGACGAAACTTCTTTGGTGGCGGACAATATAACACACAAGCGGTAAGAAATGTTTTTTTATATATTTTTTTAATAAATCTAAACCCAAATAAATTTTAAATAGGTACGCGTTAAAAAAGAAAAAAATCTGTAAATTGCTGAAAGTTGAATGGTCACTAGCAGACGCCTCGCGGTTTTATCCGCGTAGTTCCAGTTCCCGTGGGAATACAGGGATGAAAAGTAGCCTATGTCACCCGGGGATAGTGTAGCTTCCATCAAATTTAAAGACGTTTATGTTATTACAGGGTTACATTTTTTGATAGGGGATTCGAAAATCCTCTGCGAAATAGCTCCGCGAATACCAATGCATTAAGAATCGATTCAGTGTCATGTAATTCGAAAATCTCGAAATCGTACCTAAAGCGCGCAAAAATGTTCGAAAAATAATCTAAAATTGTTTGAAAAAAGAATGCTTAAAAAATAGAACAGCGCGCTGTTCTATTTATGAACGCTGCAACGTTGGATAGAAGCGCTGCAGCGCATCTTATAGAAGCTTCGAGAACGAAAGTTTTGATCCATATCTTCCTGGGTTTTTGAAGAAAACTTCTGATTTTTAGTAGGGACAAAACTTACGAGTTCGTGTCACCGACATGCCTAAGTATTTACATTATGTCGGCGACATGTTATAGGCCATAAAGTTGGTGCACGATGAAGGCTGTTCCATGGCCATCTTCGCGCCAGCCTGGACCCACGAAGCCATGACCATAGACGTGAACGATCCAAACTTCGTGTCGATGGCGGAGGAGCTGGATAAAGGTCAGAGGTTCCTGCTGCGGGACCGCGCGCTCTGGGGCAGCTTCTGGCCGTACCTCACCACGCAGCTGCCCTGCACGCTGCCGTTCAAAACTTCCTTCTGTCGGGGCGCGGGCAAGAAGCGACGCATGTATGGGGAGGTATGCAGACGCTAGAATAATGCCTGTGTTCTACCGACTTGTATAGGCAGACTTGTGGTTTACCACAATTTGGACTTCACCGTGACTAGCTTCCTTTTACTTTAGATACACGATTGACAATATTTAGATTATTCGTATTTTAAATAGTACTATTAAACTCCTTGCTAGGCGTCATAGTCTTCTCTAAAAGGAAGAAATAAATGCAGTAAATACTTTGGCTACATCCTCTTAGAGTTACAGAACATCTGCTACAAGACAAACATCTTTGTGCTTTTGTCCTGGCTGGAGATCCAACCCACGAATGCTCGAGAGGTAAGGCAGAGGTACCGTCAGAGTCGTAAGGCTGTATAAATTATTTTACTCAAGGCGCTAAACGCCACTGCATAAGCATAACACGTTCAAATAAGGTCAGATATAGATACATATTGTATTAGCTGACTTACCAGCGAGTGTGTGGTCAGGTGATGAGCCGCAGCGCGTGGTACAACCTGCGGCACCAGCAGTACCAGCCGAACTCGTCGCACGGCCCGCACGGGTACGTGCTCTCCACCGAGGACGTCATCCTCGCCGTGTCCACGCATGGCATATTCAAGGACGGCAAGGGCATCCTGCGCGTCCGCGAGTCATTCCAGGTATGGCACATTTTTTACTTTTTTATGTTTGACTAGCTAGGTGTTTGACCACAGCTCACAGCACCTAATGTGACGGTGTGGCTCTCAACTAAGCTCAACCAGCTGCCGGAACGCACCGTCAGGTGTTTGGCGACAGATTTTCCACTTAAGGGTGGTATTAAATTGTAGTTTTCTTTTACGGTAAGCATGTAACATAAAGTTACTGCTTCTCGTACCTACATATACCATTTGTGTGGATGGATATGGCACTGGAAGGGAACATGGTTTGACGGTTTCGCTTATAAAGCAAACAAGGAAGCGACTGGTTAACGTATTGTTCGATCCGATCTACTTTACGGTAGCGCTCATTTGTAAATGCCATTGGCTTTTGTGATTATTTTAGATTAACCTTGCATAACAGGGCTAAATTCGCTCATAGATTCGATGAATCTGTATCGTTTCCAGGCTTCCCGTGTAGAGCTTTTCAATATGAAGGCCAAGCTTAAAGAAATTTCGAAGCAAGAGGAACAAGAAGACAGTGAAGTAGACCACAAAACCGATGAATCGCAGAGGGCGGTTGAACTACCCCCGCTCGAACAGATCTCTCCGGATAAGAAGAGTAACCTTCGCACTAAAGCAGATCGTGATTCGAAAACGAAAGACGTCGTTATACAGGCCGGCCGAAAACGTACGCTGAAGGAGTTCCTAAAAGATTGTTTGGGACAGAAATCGCAGACGACTACATCGATAACCGAATCGAAGCACATAGACATAGACACCGTGAGCCCCGGCACGCCCGCGCCAACGGCGGACTCTACCGTGGCCGTGCCGAAGAAGATACATTGCGCCGAGTCGATCGGGGCGGAGCCCAGCACGGAACCGGATGCCGGCCCGTCCAGCCACCACATGGGGTCGAGCGGAAAATCCATGTTGACGATGTCGATCAACTTACGCCTGGGGCAGGGCTCCGCTGGCCCGCACCCGCGCATCAGGCTCACTGGTGTGCCGCAGGAACGCGAGTGTTTGGAGGTAAATCATGATTTTATTACTTACTAGCTGCGTCTCGCAGTGCTATCCGCTACACGTTTTTTGGATAAAAAGTATCCTATGTGTTAATCCAGGGTCTCAGCTACCTCCATACCAAATTTCATCATTCAGTAGTTTTTGCGTGAAAGAGTAACAAACATCCATCCAAACTTTCACATTTATAATATTAGTGGGATCCAAAAGGATAAACAATCTCTTTATCATCGGTACCGATGCATGTTCCTGTTTTCCCTATTCAATGGTTCCTCATGACGATATTGTCACTGTCGCGGGTCGAACACGTCCCAGATTAGCACAGGCCCAAGTTGGACGGTATAGCAAGATAGATACTATGTCGGCTAAGGAAGGCTGTGGATGACGATGGTGCTGGTTTCAGGTGTACCAGAACGACAGTTTCAACGGCGGGTCGTGTTTATGCGTGCATCCGTCGGACGACATCTGCCGCGAGCACCGATACACGCGACTCTTTCACTGCGACTTCCCCGTCCAGGACTCGCTGATCATCTGCGTCGTCACCAAGAAGCTGCCCGAGTACCAGCACCAATACCTCACAGTGCGCTTACACACGGTACTGTCTAGCTTGGTATTCCCATTTCTTCTCTTCTCATTCTCATAAATAACTGTCTGTTGAAAAAGTACTGCTTTGCCGACGAGGTTGTAGAAATAATTGGTGTGAACAATGAACAGTAATATTATTATTATTAATTTGAAGGTAGCGGGGAACGGGGTGAGTGCGCGCGTGGTGCTGGTGGGGCGGGACATCCCGCAGACGGCGCATGCGGGCTGGACGCCGGCGGGCGGCGGCGTGCTCACCGTCATGCCGCTGGACGTCGCCGGCGAGCGCTTCCAGGAGGTGCGCCGCTACCTGCTGCTGCACGAGACCGGCTTCTACGTGCCCGTCGAGAACCACTTCGGCTGGATTGTCAGGTCGGTTGCCTTCACTGCTCGGATTATTCATACCCATTTGTCAAGCTTGTTTTTTGACTACAGCTCACCAGATGTTAAGTGACGGTGTGGCCGACGATGGTAACGCATACCTAACCTGGAATGGTTCACAAGTGAGACTGCTGGAACACACCGGTGCTTGGCGGCAAATTTTCACTCGATAGCGAGCCAGCCAAGTACTATATAATACCACCATGCAAAATAAGCTGTACTTACGCGTCTTTGAAACGGCATCTTGTTGCGCAATGGGTTGAAAATACTTGGAGCTCCAAATACAAATATACATTTATGTCAATACAATGAAAATGTCAATGAAATAAGATTAAACAAAAAATAATTATGATTACTTACAAGTTATTCAATAATCTCTTATTTTTAAATAATCGTCAAAGTCATGAAACAAGGTCTCTTGAAGCCAAGATCTAAGTTTGCTTCTGCGCGCACGCGACGGAAGGTGCATCCCGAATGTAAGCGGGTACGCCTTTGTAGACCGCGGGCCCCAGCATGTATACCGACCTCTCCGACTTGTCGAGCCGATGCGACGGGGTTACTTGTTGCTCTCTCTTGCACTATGATGTGTAACTGATCTGGCAGATACTACGAGGTGGAGCTGGCGGGCAGCCGCGTGACGTCGGTGAACCTGCGCACGGGCTCCGAGCGCGGCGCCATGCTGCTGGGGCACTTCGGCATCTGCCACAAGCCCGCGCAGGCCTAGCCGCGCCGCGCCGCGCTGCCGCCTGCCGGACCCCTGTCGCGCGCACGTGAGTACTACAGCTCATCCAACACTTCGAAGCCCGATTAACACATAAGCTACTTCATTCTAAACCGTTATATAATTAACTTTTGCACACATTTAAAAAAAATAATTAAGTAGGTATATTGAGCCAAACGAGTCGCTGATGTTAAGAGATACCGCATATCCGTGACTATTGCAGCGATACACAGAACTTTGAGTAACAAACCAAAGTCCAGGGCATCACTGCTTTGGTGCTCATTACTTTGAGACATTCGATGGTTAGTCTCAACAGCCCTGTAATTTCGCTAGCTGCCTACCCTTTAAACAGGAACATAGTAATGTTTACACACTACTGCTTGGAGGTAGAATGTCTGGTAGAATATCTGGTATCCTTGCTACCACTTAATCGTCCTTCGAGCTTACACGTACATCCAGATGTTTAAAGCAGTGCAAGTGGGCTTGTATTAGTGCTTAGCTCTACGAGTAAATGATATACTTAATTATAATAGATTCCTGTTGCGTTGCAGACGTCGCCGGCTGCTGCGTGCATCAGTGACTAGGTTAATATAAATATTTGCTATCAAAACCGTTTATGTACAAGGTTACAAGGTGCCAATGTATACATTCCATAATACAGGGTTAGTTATAAGTTATGAGCGCTAATGGAAGACCGAAGACGTGGAAGGTTACGAGACCCGAGTGGAGATGGGCGAGATGCTCAGCCGGAGGGGGCTGCGGAACAGTAGAGATACTCTGCACTTTGTATTGTTACGGGAAGTTCACGGTACCTACAATTGTCAGGGGCAGGCGTTATCTCTGATTATAACGAATTATGCGTCTCATTATTTATGGCAATGAAGAGTGAAACATTATTTCTACATGCAGAGTTTGCAATGCCATCTCTGGAGGAAGTTAAGGAACTGATTTTTGCATTATGAAACACAATCCTAAAAAAGAGAGTTTTGGCGGGAACGCGGAAAGAGTCGTGTCGCTTCGTTGTATTTTTTTTCCAAAACTAGTGTTTTATTGAGTGTTTAATTGTTTATGTATAAAAATGGTGGTGTTTTATTCATAAAGTGCCGAATCACAAACGCGTGTGTGGACAAATGATATAATGTGGTGAAACATGACTTTTCGTGTCGCTTCCAAAAATCCATCGAAGCTTTATAGTAAAGTCGCCACTACTTTACTAAAGCATGACTGGACTTGACTGACACGGTCTGGACTTTGACAACTTATGAAACTTGAAAATATAAAACACTTGACACTGGCAAATGCTCAAAATGCGACGCCAAAACCAAAGAAAAAAAATCCTAAAAATCGTACCTATTTTTTTTAAAATTTTTGTGAATCAGAACATTATAAACTAGCTAAGTAATTAGTATAAAGCTAGGATACTTATTACAACTATTTTGGAATGTAATGGACTTCACATCCGCGACACTGATGGTACAAAGTAGACGTTTTATGACAAATTGAAAAAAGGCAAGTGTATTATCATCGCAATACGCCTCTCATACCGCATGGCTAGACATAGGCCTTCCCGCGTCACGCCACTTCGCCCAATCTTGACTTTTCGCCCTCAGTCACGTGCATCTGTCCTGCGTATATCGTCACTCTATCGAGTCCCAGAGCGCCTACTTTTGCTGATCCGCGGTCTCCATTCTAGAACGTGTCTTTTCGATTATCGGTTTAAAATTTCGAAAAATTGCGAAAGATATGCTAGTGTATACAATTTTATAAAAAAACATAAAACAGTTTCCTGCGAGAGGTTAAACTTTGATAGATATAACTAAACCTCTGTATTTTAATTAGCTTTGGCAATGATATAGCCGCGTAGATAAGAAAATTGTGTATATTTTTGTATTTTAAGTTATAAATAAAATTATTCTGGCAATAGAATTAACTTATTATTGATGTATGATCCTGGGTTAGTTGTGCAGTATTACGTAGGTACCTACATGCATAGATAACATGATGGCAGTGCCCCTAGTACATCGCGGTTCCACTACCGCAGCGGCCGCCATCGCCAAAAGTGCCCACATATCGTAGACGCGTGAACGTCTCGTACCGCTCGGCTTAATCGGCTGTTTCGTCCGCGCGCCTGTCTTATGTGGAATGGAAAGAAAAACATTTTTTTTTCCTAACAATACACTAGACACAACAACAAATAAGTACAAACAAAACACACAAATAAAAATATACAAATTAACAAAAAGACAACAAGTTTGACAAGACAATAAGCGGGTTATCGCTGCAGTGGCTGGTGCATCAACAAGGGGAAAAAAGGCCAGCGCTCAGCAATTGTGCTGGGGATTACTCCACAGCTGATTTTCAGCACTGACCAATTATTAAAACAAAATAAATATATAATAATATAAAATAAATATTGTATATAAATTTGGAGTGCAGATAATAAATGAATGGCTTACCATTACCACCTTCGATTTTTCCGCCGAGTTTCAATCTCCAGAGCTTCAAACGAAGGTTGAATAAGGTCCTTATAGGTAGGCAACGCACTGCCAATGCCCCGGGTATTGCAGGGGTCCATAGGCGGTGGTGACCGCTTACCATCAGGTGGCCCGTTGCTTGTTTGCCAATTTTTTCACATTAAAAAACACAATATTTGGTAATATTTCACTTATTATGTAATATTCAAAACAGGTTTTTTGGTGACACTGGCAGAATGATGTTGTTTGATTGATGTTTCGTTGTGATAGCCGAGTGGTCAGCGCGGTCGATTCACACGCCGAAGGGCGTGGGTTCAACCCCCAACAATGATCTTGATTTGCCGGTAAAGGAAAACATCATGAGGAAACCATAGCAAGGTGGTAGAGTACTTTCTAGCTACCACCCTCAAGTTGAAAATCTGCCGCCTAACGGTGTGTTCTGGCAGCCTCACTTGAGAGTCAGTTCCATTCCAGGCTAGGTGCGCTTTACCACCTTCAACCACACCGTCACTTAACATCAGGTGAGCTGTGGTCAAAAACCTAATCATAAAAATAAATAAAATAGTTTTACTATTGTCAACAAATACTGTTTGTGTAACAAATGGGTTTCTCATTTATACCGCCCGTACTTGGCTTCATGTGCGTCCCTGATAACAACGTATGATGCAAGGTTTTATCTGGCATAGGCACACCCCGGCAGCGAGCCGCCGCCGCGCCGTCCTCCGTAGATACTCACAGATTGCGCAGATTACGATTTATCTCAGCTTCAGCTTTACATAACCACCACATCTTGACCGGTAACGTTAGGAATCTGTGCGTAGCATATAAACTATCCAAATATATGAATGTTTGATTCAGGCCTTACTTCGCGGAAGTTCATTTTGAATATTCAAGGTATTAACTTTATTTCCGCTCAGCAAAAATCTAATGAAAATAATTTTATTTAGATTTTTTTAAATTAATTTTTAATTAATTAATTAAGTTTATGTCAAAATTAGTTTTTAATTTATAAATTGTTGTTTAGATAGATGCTTCGCGACAGACTTTCAACTTGAGGGTGGTAGCTAGTCAGCCTAGTGCTAGAAAGCACCCTACCACCATGCTATGGTTTCCTCACGATGTTTTCCTTTACCGACAGCTCAAGCTCATTGTCGGGGTTTGAACCCACGCCCTTCGGCATGCGAACCTACCGCGCTAACAACTGAGCTATCATCGTTACAAAATGTAAAATGATTTCTTCGTTCACAAGTATAAGGTATCAATCAAGGTCGGTCGGTTCGTCGACCTCTGCCGGCTTATCGCAGAATCTGGGTGAGTGCGAAGACTTCTTCGTATTGTTGTTCCATATTCATAAACCTTACAAATCTTATCACGATCTCTGTAATCAGAGACTGGTATCTGCCTGAAAATGTTAAGCCCTTGTGAGTGGGCCGTTCCTGCGTGCAGTACCGGGGCGGCAGCCGCTGAAGTAGCGCATTTGCACAAACAAAACAAACAAACCGTTTTTGTCTTCATTATTCAGCGGCGAACGTGAGAAAGGTACGAGTATGGACGACGAAAGAAACTAGTGTTAAAATTTAGAGTGAATTGGTTTTATAAGTTTCAAAGCAAACTTAGGCTTGTGCCGGCTTTGATCAACCACCTAGCGGTGTGTTCCAGCAGCCTCACTATTAGAACCAGGCCCATTCCAGGCTAGGTGTGCTTTACCATCTTCGACCACACCGTCACTTAACATCAGGTGAGCTGTGGTGAAACACCTAGCCTGTTAACAATTAAAAAAAACAAGTCAAACTCCGTAATACCATTTCGAATAAATTATTTAAAATGTCACAACGCTGATTACATGTCATAAAAATAAAATTGTCAATATAAAGTATGACGATATAAAACTATTGTCAATAGGTGTAAAGTACATAATTATGTCCATTAAAAATCTTATTAAAACATAATTTGTATGCCTGTGGCATCGTAGCTTCTTAACGAATGGAAAATAATGACATGGTTCAAAGGCCGTTGTAGCCAAGCCATAAAATCCAAAAAAATAAATTAATTAACGAATGGACGGATTTTGATGTTGTTTATTTGTGTGCAAGCTGACGTGCTGGAGATGGTTCTTAGCTACAATTTATGAAGATCTGTCCAGGCGTTTAATTCATCAGCTCATTTCCTACTTGACTTCCACAGATCCAATTTTCTGTATTGTTATTTTGGTACTAAAAAGAAAGAAAATAATTTTTATATACTAACACCTGTGTTATGAACACACAAAAACAACAAACATAATAATTTTATTGTATATATTTTATTATATTGTATTTAGTCCGGTCTCTAGTTATTAAGTTATTGGTGGGGTTTTTTAAATTCTCAATGAATACTTGTTTAATTCTTTCGAAGCGCTCGTATTCCTTGCAGCGATGTTGGTGCTGCCCGGGCTGGCGACCTGCTCCAGCAGTGGCAGCGCAATGGGCGCCACCATCGCCGCCGCGCTGCAGTTCTTCGCCGCTGCGCAGTGCTTATTAGACGAACCTTTTCCACGGCATGAAAACCTTACCAGTGAGTACCCACTTGAAGCTCAAACGAGTATACTATTATTTTGTAGCGATGATAGCTTAGTGGTTAGCGCGGTCGGTTCGCACGCTGAAGGGCGTGAGTTCAAACCCCAACAATGAGCTTGAGCTGCTGGTGAAGGAAAACAACGTGAGGAAAGTAGAGTAGAAAAAGAAGAAGAAGGCAGAGTACTTTCTAGTACTCGGCTGGCTAGCTAACATCTAACGGTGTGTTCCGGCAGCCTCACTTGAGACCCAGCCCCATTCCAGGCTAGGTGTGTTCACAATCTTAGACCACACCTTCACTCAATATCAGGAGAGCTATGGTCAAACAACTAGCCTGTCAAACCTAAAAAAACAGCGGCGTTAGGCGACGGTCGGGTAGTCGGGCCGAGGGTGTCAAGACCGCGGGTCGAGTCGAGGAAAATAATGATTACCTAAGTCCAGAATTGGCTGTATATCAACTAAGTAAATATTTGTTAAAATCTTTTTTACTTCACAAACTGCGTGCACCTGATCCACATGGCGAAACATTCTCGTGCGCCATTTTTTTATATTTGCTATTGGTTGCGTTACGTCGCAGAAAAGAGACTTGACGTATCTATTCGGTTACACCGGCATGAGTACAGATTAAGAAGATTAAAGTCTTCCCCACACTTATTTCCAATTAAAACTTGCCTGCTGATTGCAAGTAACACACTTTTGTTCCAGACGGGACTAGTTTCGACATCATCGTGGTGGGCGGCGGCACCGCAGGCGCCACGCTGGCGGCGCGGCTGGCCGAGCTCTCCAACTTCACTGTCTTGCTGGTTGAAGCTGGGCCCAATCCACCGCAGGAAAGTATTGTAAGTTTGGTCACAAGTCACAATAAAACTGTTACTACAATCACAACAGCAACTAATCAATTAACTGATTTGTGTTATTTATCCAGATACCTGGCTTCAAAGAAGTTCTGCTAGGTAGTCCCTACGATTGGAACTTCACGACGCAAAACGACGGCTGGTCTAGCCAGGCGCTGTCCGGAGGCAGCCAGCGGCAACCTCGAGGGAAAATGCTCGGAGGAAGCGGCTCCATCAACAACATGATATACGCGCGAGGCTTTCCTGCCGACTACGACGAGTGGGCCGGACTCGTCGGTGACTCCTGGGGATGGGCCAATGTCCTCCCCTACTTCATGAGAACTGAACACATGACTGATCAAAATATCATCGATGATTTGGAGCTGATGAAGTACCACGGACGCGATGGTGAAATTGAAGTGACGGGATTCAATCAGACGTTTTACGATATCGAGAAATTTTTAGAAGCATTCAAAGAAATCGGTTTTGAGATAGTCGACGATATGACGTATCCTTACAAAACGGGCGCCGGCCGCTTCTCTCATACCGTTAGAAATGGCAGACGGCATAGTTCACTGACAGCACTATTAAATAAAGTCACCGGCCCTAATTTGTATGTGTTAAGAAATGCATTAGTTTCCAAAATTCTGATAGAAAACGCGACGGCTGTCGGAGTGAGAGTGCTTACCGAAGAAGATGAATTTAATTTCTATGCAGAGAAAGAAGTAATCGTGTCCGCTGGAACATTTAACACAGCTAAACTCTTAATGCTCTCCGGCATTGGGCCGAAAGACCACCTGCGGGAGATGGAGATCGACCTGGTAGCAGACTTGCCAGTGGGGGACAACCTGCACGATCACGTCATGGTTTTAAAGTACATTGCCGCCGACAACGGGACTTGCGCCACTACAGAAGCTTTTCAATATTTTAACATGATCCAATATCTGTACGACAGCAGCGGAGCATTCTCCAGGGCTGACAGCATGGGTGCTTTACTGGTCATGGATGGGTCCGAGCCAAATACACCAGATTTTGCTTTCTATCCGACTTGCGTTCCAGTAAATAGTGGTTTCTACAGAGGCTGCGTCTCAGTTGTTGGCTTCGATGAAAAAATTTGTGCACAGCTCGACTTAGAAAACGAGTACCACGAATTGATCCCGATTGCAGTCGTCCTTCTCAAGCCGAAATCTAGAGGCAGTGTTCGTCTGAACTCTGCAGATCCTTTCGACGTTCCGTTGATTAGCTCGGGCACCTTCAACGATCCTGAAGACCTTGACGGCTATCCTGAAGCCGTAAATGTTGTGCATTCACTCGTGGGGACGCGATATTTTAAGGAGAAGTCCGCTCGCGTCGTTGAGTTTAAACTGGAAGCTTGCATGGGGTTGAGTAGACCTGAGCAGGTGAAGTGTGAAGCTCTGGCGATGGCCACGTCGGCGTGGCACGCCGTGGGGACTGCGGCGATGGGGCGCGTCGTAGACGCCGAGCTGAAGGTTCTGAACGTCGAAGGGCTAAGAGTGGTGGACGCTAGCGTGATGCCGGCGGTTCCGCGCGGGAACACTAACGCGCCCGTCGTGATGCTGGCCGAGAAAGCGGCAGACTTCATTAAGAAGCGTTATGGAGCGGAATAATGTATACTTTTGACGCGCTGTGGCTGCGGTCGCGAGGTTCGTGAGGAAAGCTACGTAGCGATGTCGATGACTGATTATGTTGATTGTTTTATTTTGTTTTGTTTGTATTGATGTGACCACTGCGGGCACTGTTATCTACAAATGTACTGCGCATGGACATAATGTACTATCCGTACAGACGTGCAAGTATAGCCGTTTCCTTATTCACGCAGCTACAATTCCACACTATACATTTGACTTATGAATAGCGTATTAATGAATGACCGAAGAATGGTTTACTTAGATCAAATCAAATTTAATCTATGTTTATCAATTGAATTAGTTATTTATTATTTTTTAATGATGTTTATCGAGTTTTTGTGTGACTGGCGAGAAGAAACAATAGCCATAGATAGATAGATAGATAAATATATTAATTTACTTGGTGGTAGATCTGCTGAGCAGAAGATCGTATAGGTAGGTTTGAAGGGTACTGTAGCGAAAGTACATAGCTGTTGAGACTAACAATGAAAAGTTTCAAAGTAATGAGCGCCAAAGCAGTGATGCCCTGGACTTTGTTTTGTTACTCAAAGTTCTGTGCATCGCTGCTATGGTGATGGACATATGTTATCTTTTACCATCAGGAGATCGCTCGTTTGTCTCATTACATTCACGTAAAAAAACGACAAATGTGATTGATATATTTTTAAATTGAAGTGTTATGATGAATGTGATTCGAAAGGAGTTTATTTTGTGTTTCATTGTTTTTTACCAACCTATGCTAACCCTTGATGAACATTACCGCAATATAGGTAGGATACGCGCGGGTTGAAGTTGTGGGGCCGCATAATAGATCCTTTGTTGTGCATTCGTGTCTAGGTATGTGTATCTGACGGCTGTCACTGTAAGTGGTGTCACACCCGTTGCAGGAGCCAGGCGTTCGTATTCAAATCCATTGCCCTCATCGCCATACCGGCTGTTCTAATTATGTGCTTCTCATTTCACCCCATGAAAGGCGGGGCTCGCGTAATGCCAACGTAACGTAACTTGTGCTGTTACGTAACGTGGAGCTACGTGACGGGAGGGCTCTCTACTTTGTGCACTTAGGACGTGTCCTATATTTACATTATTAAAAAGATAGACAGTCTTGAAGACTGCCGACAGAAGTGAAAACTTTGATAACAGCATGTCGGTGACGCGGTCACATAAGCTTGTCAGTGACGCGAACTCGTAAATAGCTCCTACTAAAAAATCGCTCAATGCGGCTAAAGAAGTATCCACTTCAAAAAAATCAGGCTATAAACTTGGAATGTGCCAAGCCAAAAGGCCACTTTTGTGAAAAAAAAGAAAAAAATATATTTTTTTGAATAAATTTAGTATTTTTAGACGTTTTTTGCATAAACGTCATTTCATCATATTTTATTGACATCCCTGTTGGTTCATAGGTAGCATCCCTGTTGGTACATGTCTGCTTCAGGAGCTGGAGGGCGTGGGTTCGATTCCCACCCAGGACAAATACTTTGTGGTGTAAACAATTGTTGTTCTGTATCTGGGTGTCCTGTATTTTTATAAGTATCGATGTACTTACAAAAAAAAAGTATTCTATCAGTTATCTGTCTTCCATAGTACAAACTTTGTTTAGTTTGGTGTCAGATGGCGCTGTGTGTGATCTAGTTGCGATCTACGATGTAAGCCGCGCCAACAATCCCATGGAACCGTTAATTTATAAATTAATTTGTCAGATAGTTACGATTAGAATTGGTCTAAACACAATAAGTCATTTGTCAAATACCATTAGAATTGGTCTAAATGCAATTATTATTTTAAAAGATACGATGACACGTACATGCGGACGACACATAGATTGCTGTCACGATCCATTTATTTGTGCAAATTTTATTTTATTTTATGGTTATATTACTATACTGTCACAATTAACTCTCACTACGTTAGTAAAGTGAATTGTTGTGACAAAACGCTCTTGACAGTACTTCCGTGTTAGTTCCAATAACCGGAAGTGGGGTGTCCTGAGACGAGGGGAGCGCTTCCGCAAAGGTGCGTCCTATTTGACACCTGTCGAAACAAAGCCGTGTGTAAGAGATATAGTTTTTTGCCCTTATTGACACTACTCTGTGAATGTAAAGAACGATAATGCTAATCGATTGTTTGCCTGAATGTTGATCTAATCGATTAATTGTCGATGTTGATCGGATATAATTGTTTATAAGAAATCCTTTAGCTTCTTTGTCCGTTCTACGAATACCCTGTTTTAAAGTTTTTGTTTTATTTTGGGATGACAGTTTATGTAACATAATATGAATATTAGAAAAGCTATTCATAAGTTGTTACTTATCGGAACTCATTTACAAACAAAATAAGACACTGTTTACAAAATATCGGTCTTCGGTTCTGCTGACATTGAAGAGCTGATATCGTCCGCATGTGAGTGCAGAACATCTGAGAGGCTGGACTGCGCTGCGCCGACACAGCCTCCGCGGCCGCGACGCGCTCAGTAAAGCACTCGAGATCGCGCTTTCACCCGCACCCGCGCCGCCGCCGGCTCCACTTCCGATTAGATAACACGACACGGCCGGAGAAGCAATACATGATATTAGAGATTACACCCTGACTGACAGAATTTGCATATTTCGCTTCCTATGGAATTAGCGTCCATCGTCGCATTTATCGGTAGAGATGATTCGCGTACACCACGCGTACCCGGCACTTTCCCCGAGCGGCAGCGGCGGCGGCGGCGGCGCGGGCGCCAGTAGTGTCGCGGCCGGTACAGCGCGGCGCACGCGCATCGAGTGATGCTCTCGTGATGTCCGAAACGGAACGCGGCGCGGGCGGCGCGCCCACCGCCACCGTCTCCAGCCTCAAGTCGGAGGACTCCACGGAGCACCTCATATCGAACACTCCGCAGAAGAAAACGAAGGAAGTGAAAGAACCGAGTGTCACGTCGAAGAGCGTGGAAGCGGGCAGCGAGGGCCGGCCGGCCGGCAGGCGGCTGGTGGTGTTCCTGGGCCTGGCGCAGGTGGTGCTGGGCGCGCTGCTGGTGGTGGCGGGCGCGTTCGGCGTGGTGAAGGGTGCCGCCCTGGCGCGTGTGGGCGCAGGCCTGTGGGCGGGATGCGTGGCGGTCGTCGCGGGTGTCGTCGGAGTCCTGGCCGGCATCAACGACTGCTACGGACTCTACGGCGTCGGCTCGGGGTCAGTCGTGGCTTTACTAACAACGATCACTGTCCAAGTTTAATGGGTACCTAGTAAACATTTCATGGCGGGAAATTGTAGGTACAAGTACTTCAAACAACCTGTCCAATGAGTGAAGTTACACCGACATATTAACTAGACTCTAGTGGATCTCAATACGTATTAGCCGCTAGCATTTTTAAAGTTTTAAAAATAAGAATCCAATTACATTAATTAAAATCATTGTGACTTCATACAAAATGACATTAATTGATATCTGCCTCCAAGAACTGTTACTTCGGCCGGCAGCTGGCGGCAGCCCTCGCTTGCCTGACGCATATTGACGGAATTACTAACGGTTTAGTAACGGATAGTGCCGTAAACCAATATGAAAGGTAACTACGCGAATCGTTTTATGATAATTATATCTTCGTAAAACACTTAACACCGACTAACGGGCCGCGCGCCGCCAGAGCCGATCGATCCACAAACATGACATTTTCTATATAGGTCTCTTATACGATGTAAAATATCAATCAGATTTTTTAAATCCACTGAAATGGCAAAATAGGATGTGGCGAAACTTCGTTTTTGGCCCGTAAAGCTCTACCCAAAGAAAAAAAAAATTTTATTACTAGTTGCGCCCCGCGGTATTACCCGCTACATGTTTTCGAGATAAAAAGTAACCTATGTGTTAATCCGGGGTCTCAGCTATCTCCATACCAAATTTCATCCAAATCCGTTCAGTAGTTTTTGCGTGAAAGAGTAACAAATATACTCACAAACTTTCGCGTTTATAATATTATTCTAGGATATTTTTCGAGCTTTCAAGATATATGTAAAACTTTTAAATGATCCAATAAAAAGTGGTAAACAACCAGGCGGTCTGCATGATGGTAAGCAGCCTAGTGTAACTAGTTGCAGTCAATGCCACTGTCATGATAAGAGGAAGAGAAGGTTTAGCGAGGCTTCCTCGACGAGACGAAAGTCTAGACTTACATTCCACCCGGCGAACGGAATGGCGGAAAAGCGAGTAATACCTACAAATACCTATAGAGAATGAGAGAAAGTGTGTGACGCAACGATGTCAAATGCAAAGCATCTGAGGCCGGCCGCCGCCGCCGCCGCCGCCGCCGCGGGAACTGGGAAAACGGCATATTCATATCGCACGAGAAACGGCAAGATAAACAAACACTCGTGTGACGGAAATATTGCAAGCACAGAGTCTCGACAGCAAACCTGTACAAATCTCACAAATGTTTGTCGATGTCGATACGGATTCTTTTTCGCAAGTCGTTCGTGATCCAGGCTCAGGGCAGTCGGGACTCGCCATCGAACGCCGCGCTAGGCGCTAGCTCGCACGAACAGAGGCAGGATGATAATAATATGTTTTTTATTTACTAATTATAGCCACATAGTAATATACAAGATTCAAGATTCACGTATTTGAAGCATGGGGTCAGTGTACATTTCGTATCGTATTGTTCACATATCCTTGCCCGCTAGGGCGTACAAATTATCAATTTACAAAACTTTAAAATATCAAAATGTCAATAGAAAGAAAGAAAGGCGTTATCTCTTACCATCAGGAGAGCGTATCGTTCGACTTATTACTTTTTACATTAAAATAAAGAAAGAAAGAAAATGATTTTTTATTTTGCAACACAGAACACACAAAAATAACAACAAACAGAGACAAACAGTTACAAAATAGGGGCTCACCTCAGGACAAAACTGGTCATACTTAGTGGTATGACCAGCGCTGGTCTTCCGGCGAGCCCTTGTCGCCCAAACAAAACCAACATAACAAACTACCAACAACAAATATAACAAAACGAAATAAAACATTCAAACAAACAAACTACTATGTTAATATTTTCTCTTAAAATATCAACCTACAAATGACAAAACAAAAACAATAGTCAAATAATAATAATTAATAAAATGTCAGAATGAGAAAAAAACATACACAAAAACAAAAATAGAATTTAATAATAATTATAAAAGTATAAAAAAAATATTTTAAATATTAATTAGAAATTTACAATTTAAAAAAAACGACTCCATGACCTAAACGCACTGCTCCAATGAAACAGCGAGGTTTCCGACCAAACGAAAATATCATCGATGTAGGTACATACAATTTTTACATTTTTGTTGATTTTGTAAAAACCGCTCGATCGATTTCGATAAAATTTCTATGGGGCTACCTGATCTACCAAGCAAATAAAAGAATCATCAAAATCGATTCATAATAATTGGCGGATTTATCGCGTAACAAACATAAAAAAGAACGTACAGTCGCCTCCTTTTTTGAGTCGGTTAATGAGAACCTCCTCCTTTTTTGAGTCGGTTAAAAACAGCTTCCGTCATTTACCTTTCTCAATACCATATAGGTACATATTAAATTGATGTTTTAATTTCTCTCTGGCTTATCACGGCGGTCGCCTGTCCGCCAATTAAACCGTTACATAATGGAGTCTGTGCCCGCGCGCCGCAAATAAATATGTCCGCCTCGTGTCGGGCCGAGGATGGTAGCACTCTCTGTCGCATGCGTAACGGACACTTATCAATTACATACCGAGTCGAGGATTGATAGGCTAGACGTTTGATTGCAGTTCACGTCATGTTATGTAACAGTGTGGTCGAAGATGGTAAACAAACCTAGCCTGGAATGGAATTGGTTCTCAAGTGAGATTGCCGGAGCACACCGTTAGGTGCTTGGTGACAGATTCTCATTTATAGGGTGGTAGCTAGCCAGTGGAGTACTAGAAAGTACCTACCACCATGCTACGGTTTCCTCACGATGATTTCTTTCACCGGCAGTTTAAGCTCATTGTTGGCGTTTGAACCCACACCCTTCGACGTGTGAATCGACCGCGCTAACCACTGGGCTGCCATCGCTACAAACTTGTTACTATTTGTTGTATTTACATACTTATTTATCTAATACTATTAAACGGGCAATATTTGCATATAAATATGTATTTATATATTTCGAAAACGGCTGTAATTTGTTGGTTACGAAAAGTCAAAATGAAATACAATTAATGACATTCATTAAACGTCTCTCTTAAAATAGTACATTAGGTTATATATGTAGGGGAACTTAGTTTATTTATTCAAAAAGTCCGCCAACTTAGTGTACACCAATACATTAAAAATTAAATTACAAATGTCATTATAAGTGACAGGCGTCAAAAGTCAAAAACACTAATAGTCAAACATTTAGTTAATACTCAGCCAAACGCTACAAACACGAATTCGAATTAAATGGTCAAAAATAAACTAGATATAATCAAACGTTTAGAGGAGGCTTCAGGTGACCAGAATGCTGGTATCTACTTTGGTCAAAAGCTTAGCATTGCCATCCAGCGTGGCAATGCTGCCAGCATTCTGGCAACATATCCCTCCCCTGACGGATTTTTACACTAAGTTTTTTGTATACATTTTGTAAATAGTATTAAACTAGATATACAAATCAACTATACAATAGTTAAAATGGCATCAACTAAGTCAATATTGCGGATAGCCCGCTCGCAACTACTAACAGAAATTATAATTGAGTTTTAGGGGTTAAAGTGGAAAGCACTATGGTCTAGACTTCGTTACTCAAAAATCTGGATACCTCTGAAATTGTATTTCATATCGCGTTATCTCCTGCCATCACACGTTTCTGATTGCATCGTACAAGTTACTATTAAAAATAATGACTACACATCTGCGTATATAACGGTATATATAAGTACATTTTAGGTTTATTAGTATATTTTATTACACGTAAGTAATAAATAATGTTGATGGAAGTCGGCTTTCTCTGCGGTCAGCAAACAGTTTCAATAATGGTTAGGAAATGATCTGCGATGCACCGGCGCGGTGCGGGCGCGGGCGCGGGCGCGGGCGCGGGCTCGGGGTTGTCTTCTTTTATTTTTGGCTTCGCAGCTGGTGCATTTGCCAATGTATGTAGAAATTTTCACGTAGACCAAGAAAAATCAAGTTAAGTAAGTCTAAATTATATCAAAGTCACGCAAAGTAATTCATAGTCGAGTCCAGTCGTGCCATTGAAGTAGTGGCGACCTTACTAAATGCTTCAATAGAGGTTTTTTTATGGTTGATAGGCTAGATAACTACCTAATACTATTTTATTTAACTATTTTTGTCATGTCATTTTAATATACTCGTATTGACAATATTTTTTTGGTATTGACATATTTTATATTTTTTATATTGACATGTTTGGATATTGACATACCTTTTATTGACATGTAATCAGTCTTTTAAAACCCATGTAATGACATGTTTAAAATTTTGAAGTGACTTGTAACATTGGTGTTATCAAAAAAAAAAAAAAAATTGTATTTGTATTTGTAATAAATAAAACAGCTCACAAACAACTCATCATCATCAACCTTCTGTAGTCCACTGCTGGACATAGGCTTCTCCCAAGACACGTCACTCAACCCGAGCTTTGGCTTTTCTCAAACTAAGTAGGTACTATTCAACTCAAAAGAATAGTTTACGAACCAAAACATCGTGATCTTGACCTTCATACAACGCTCTCATAATCTCGACATTTTACGTAAATCCGTTATCAAGTTACGTACTCCGGTACGCATGCGAATAAATCTCAGAATAATTAACATGTAGTATGCATAATTTTTGGCGGGATCGCGAAAATAATGTCGCTGCGTTGTATTATATTCCAAAACTTCGTGCTTTTTCAAATGTTTATGCAAATATGTAGTGGTGTTTTATTCTTAAAGTGCCAAAGTATAAGTTTTTTTTTATGTAAACGTAATGAGACGAACGATGCGCTCTCCTGATCGTTAGAGATAACGCATGTCCATGACCATTGCAGCGATACACAGAACTTTGAGTAGCAAACAAAGTCCGGGGCATCACTGCTTTGGCGCTCATTACTTTGAGACTTTCGATGGTTAGTCTCAACAGCCCAGTAATTTCACTAGCTGCAGTACCCTTCAAACCGGAACACAGTAATGTTTACACACAAGTGTGGGTGAGTGATATGATGTGGTGAAAAATGGCTTTTCGTGTTGCTTCCCAAACTGTTTGTGTGTTCCGGCAGTCTCACTTGAAAGCCAGTTCCATTCCAGGCTAGGTGTGCTTTACAATCTTCGACTGTCACTTAACATGAGATGAGCTGTTGTCAAACACCTACCATGTCAACCTAAAAAAGAGATCTTAGTACAAATCCATGTTGAGCACGCCGCAGAGATATATCGGCAGATCTTATGATGTCACCAGTGGACAGTCATATTCTCGAAACTGACGTTTATGCAAAAACATCAATTGATTCAATTTTGTTTCACATAAAGGCCTATTTGTATCTATCTATCTATACTAATATAAAGAGGAAAGATTTGATTGTTTGTTGATTTGTTTGTATTGAATAGGATCCAAAACTACTGGACCGATTTCAAAAATTATTTCATCGTTGGGAAGTTACACTATCCCCGGGTGACATAGGCTACTTTTTATCCCCGTATTCCCACGGGAACGAGAACTACGCGGGTGAAACCGCGAGGCGTCCGCTAGTATATTATAATTATAATCTTAAACGATCATCAGACAAGTGTAAAAAGAGAGTTGAAAGAATTGGAAGAGAAAGATATACTTAAGTAGGTACCTACGTTATTTTTTGTCACCGTTTTTCTCTCATTGGTAAGAGGGCGCGGCGGTCGCCGTGGTCAGGGCAAACCAAATCCGTCCGTCTGTTAATTGCGTAAGCTAAGTCAAGCTCATTTCCTACGTTCTCCGAAGGTTCGGTTGAGTGCGCTCCAGGAAACGCGGCGGAACGGCGCGTGCGCAGCCACGCTTCAAGTGCATTGTCGCACGCACGCAGTCTGCTTCAGCTAGCTCTGTTGCGTGGCTTCCCCCGCTATTCTACAACGCCTTAGTTTTAACTAGTTAGAGAGAGAAATAAGTAATCAACATATTTCTTACTCGTATTTCTGTTGCCACTGTAACAAAAAGTACTAAAAAACAGAATAAAAGATATATTTAAGGGGTCTCCCATACAACAACTGTGATTATTTTGCCGTTTCTATAAACGTACTAGCGGACGCCTCGAGGTTTCACTCGCGTAGTTCCCGTTACCGTGGAAATATAGGGATAAAAAATAGTTTATGTCACCCAGGGACAGTGTAGCTTCCCAACGGTGAAAGAATTTTTGTAATAGGTCCAGTAGTTTCGGAGGCTATTTAATACAAACAAATAATCAAATCTTTCCTGTTTATAATAGTATAGATAGATAGATAATGGTACGGAACCCTTCGTGCGTGATCCGACACGCACTTGGCCAGTTTTTTAAAGTCACCATTACTTTGCTTCAACATGACGATTACTTAGGATATTTACTTTACTTTACGATATTTATGATTTTAGCGAAATTACTGGGCTGTTGAGACTATCGAGTCTCCAGCAGCAGTCTCAAGTAATGAGCGCCAAAGCAGCGACGCCCAGGACCTTGTTTTGCTACACAAAGTTCTGTGTATCGCCGCAATGGTCATGAACAGGCGTTATCTCTTACCGACAGGAGAGCGTCTCGTTCGTCTCATTACTTTTTACATAAAAAAAAATTATACTTTTCGTAAAAATATCGTAAGTAGTCTTTGAAAAATACTTACAAACTTCTGGGCCTGTAATATTGCCATGTTGTAGTGTAGTGTACCACACATATGTACAGCTAATAACAGGGGGTGCGTGTGTAAGTGAGCGCCGTGGTATCGACAACTTACTAATAATTAGTACGACGTCTTCCACAAATTGTACGATAATCATACCATTTGTGGAAGACGTCGTTTTCACGAGAACTCAGTGGCTAGAGCGTGTTCTGAAAATATTTATTGTTTCAGACGTTACTTTGCGGAAGTACATTTTAAGTATTCTAGAGTTTTATTTTGCTTAAAAGTCGTTTTATTTACAACAGTGACGAAAATTTAATTTGAATATAATTTTATATATTTTTTCTTAATCCTACTAATATTATACATGCAAAAGTTTATGGGTATATTTGTTACTCTTTCACGCAACTGAACTGAACGGATTTGGATGAAATTTGGTATGGAGGTAGCTGAGATCCTGGATTAATACATAGGTTACTTTTTATTCCGAAAACATGTAGCGGGTAACACCGCGGGGCGCAGCTAGTAACTATCTAAAACTAAAATAAACTTTAAATCTTATTAAATAAAATTACTGCCAGTATTTATATCGTCTTCTCTCTGCAGCTCATCCGCGGTCTCAGCTACCTCCATACCAAATTTTATCCAAATCCGAACTTTAGTTTTTGCGTGAAAGAGTAACAAACATCCATCCACCCATCCAAACTTTCACATTTATAATATTTATGTAGCGCACCCTGTAGTTAAGATTTAGTTCCGGTTCCGTTCAGCAGTTTTTATTGAATAAAACATCCCAGATGACTTTTGACACATCGCCATCTATCCCCAAACTAATGTAAGCTTGTACTATGGGAACCAGATAACTGTTAGAATACTTATTATATAGGTACATATCTTAAAAAAGAGAGACAAAAAATAACAAAACAATATCAAGTGGCAGTACAACGGCGGCCTTATCGTCTGAAGCGATTATCGCCAGCAAGGTGGCTGAAGCCGTGACATAATTACAAGCATAGAGACAGGCTACATGCCGTGACGTCGTGGCGTGTAAGTGGCTCCCAACATCTGATTAGGGATGCTATGACGCCGCGGGCGCTAATTAGTAATGTATGTAACTATCTCATTAAACTACTTTAGTTATTTATTAGCGTCGTTTTCCGAGTTAAATAACATAGACATAATATAGGGTCTACAGAATCACTATTAAAGAAACTGGAACCATTAAAAACTTCAGAGAGCGTATTCAAGAGTTATATTTCTAGTGTATTTCTGTTTTAAAGTCGTTTTAGTGACAACAGTGACTAGGGTTTGATTTAAATTTTAAATATTTATCCGAAATATTTCTTGTTTTTTTTTCTCCATTTTAGAATCCTTCACTTGCTCGCTCATCAAAATTGAGCACGCGGTTAAAATGCACTCTTGTATAACAAATAACTATTGTATTTCTATTGAAGCGGTTTTGCAAATAAACCACCACAAGGAATACGTAGATTTATTTGTTTATTGTACAACAGATACTCTCTACAACAATATACTCTACAACTGTGCTTACAGATTACTCCAAAGCGCACAGAGAGTCAACATTACATAAAAATATAGTTCAAAATAACTTATTTATACTAATGATTATTATTTATTTACTATTGTTGCTATCACCAATGAAGGCGATAGCACAGCACATGAATAGGTCCATTTTGTCGGCAAATATATCTAATTGTGGTTGGTGAGCAAGCAGGTCGTTGAGCAGATGAATGGCCTGGGTAGTAGGGGCATACCGAGCAGTATCGGTTCGCACGAGTGGCGCCTGGAAGAGCTTCCGCCCGCGGCACGCGCGCGCCTGCTAGATAATATTGTGAAGCAGAACTCGCAAGTGATAAGTGATAAACTAATCGGCGGATAGGTTATATGTAACGTTTCTTGGAAGCACTAGAATACCGATATTTACAAACAGCCCGCAGACAATGGTGCGCGTGACCCCGGCTCGGGGCCGACAACCTGTCTGGCGTACAGCCACCACGCGGCCGCTATATCACTTGACATTTCAATAAAAATAATGTGAAAACTGACGGAGTTGCCCACGGCGTGCTTTCTCCGCCATTTCTAGCCCACTGCTGGGCAAACTGGCGGCGACGCAGGTTGCATCACCTGCTCTGTAATGTGGGTCATACGACTCTAGTGTTCATTGTGATTATCGAACAATACCGCGCTGTACGGTAAAGGTAAACAGACGAACGAGACGCTCTCTTGATGGTAAGAGATAACGCCTGCCCATGACCATTGCAGCGAAACACAGAACCTTGAGTAACAAAACAAAGTCCAGGGCATCGCAGCTTTGGCGTTCACTACCTTGAGACCTGGTTAGTCTCAACAGCCCAGTAATTTCGCTAGCTGCAGTACCCTTCAAACCGGAACACAGTAATGTTTACACACTACTGCTTAGCGGCATCGCGGCGCGGGCGTGTGTGCGGAGTATCTGTGTATGTATTTGAAGTATCTACCTATTGTGATTGTGCATCGGTAGAATACCATTTAAATTCGTAGAAAGATTTTGAATTTGAGGACTTTCAATGGACTTCGGGTTATGTTCAAGCTGTTGCGAATCAATGATGTACCTACTATATAAAACAACGAGATTTAATATACCTATCTGTTGTACTTTAGCCGCAGTTGTGACTGAGTATGAATATATCTGTATCCATTGTAAACAGTAAAACATTGCTGTGATTTTAAACTTAGTTTAAAGAGTGTAACGTATCTAGGTATAGGTAAAACCTCATTGTATGTCTGGGTGTTCTGTACCTATAAAAATGTATTCACAATATTATACCAGGATTCTGTCACTTATTTGGTCCCCATTGTATGAGCTTTGCTTGGTTTGGAACTAGATGGCGCTGTATGACGTTCGTAATATGTTTATTTCTTTCACGAAACAACTGAACAATATGCAACAGAAATATTAGCATATAGTTGGCGAACCGGATGGGAAGATTATGTTTTATCTCGAAATGTAGGACGCGGCTAAATTATAAATAAAAGTACGCATCATCCCAACTGGACACCTGTTTGTGAATATCAGCGGGCTGTAAATGAACATTGACAGGTCGCGGGGAGAGAAAGTGGCGGCCGCCCGTCAACGGAACGATCAATATCTTTTAATTGCGATCGACAGACGATTTGCCGACCGCCGGCCGGCGGCTGATACCCGACGCTTTATGGACGGATACGTTTCGCAAATGAGATATTAAACTGTGCTCATTGAAAAGTTCATTAGATACAATGAATCTCAGTATGTATTCGTAATGTAAAGGAATAATTTGCATTAACTAAGGGATTTGTTAAGTCGAGAAAATTGTTATATTAAGGTTGAGGGCATGTTAGTCGTCAGTAAAGAAATGTCATCATTTTATTTCTGATGCTATCTTTACAATGTTAAAAAAATACATATATATATATCTATTCACACTATTATAAAGAAAAAATATTTGATTGTTTGTTTGCATTGAATAGACTCCGAAACTACTGGATCGATTTCATCTTTGGGAAGGTACACTATCTTTGGGCAACATAGGCTACTTTTTATCCCTGTATTCCCACGGGAATGGGAACTACGCGGGTGAAACCACGAGACGTCCGCTTTTGAGACAAGGTTTTGGAGTTGAGTCATAGGTTCTAATGGAGTTGTCTGCTTTGTCGACAGGAGTCCACTACTGACAGCGTTCCTGGCGTTGTCGCTGCTGTGCTTAGCGTGCGGTAACAGCGCGGCCGTGCTGGCCGCGGCCGGCCTGCAGCGGGACTCGCAGCGGGCGCCGCCGACCGACCACACCACTTTCGAGGTCAGTAGCTGACAGCGTCTCTCGTACTGTCACTGCTCTGCTGTCATTTGGTTCTCAGAAACAACAACAGCTTATTTTGTAACTGTTTGTTCGTTTTTGTTTTTTGTGTTTTTATGTTACAGAGTAAAATCTTTTTCTTTCTTTTTTTCAAAATGCGTTTAAGTAACTTGGGTGCCTTCAAGTCGTGAGTGAATCGGTTTCTTCTAGGCAAGCGTAGATGGTAGACCGCATCTTTTGTAACAATGATCGCCGAGTGATTAGCGCGGTCGGTTAACACGCCGAAGGGCGTAGGTTCGAACCCGGACATTGAGCTTGAGCTGCCAATGAAGGAAAAAGTCACGAGGAAACCATAGCACGGTGGTAGGGCATTTTCTAGTACTCCACCCGTAAGTTGATATAAAAGTGTGTTCCGATATCCTCACTAGAGAACCAGTTCCGTTCCAGGGTAAGTGTGTTTACCATCTTGGACCACGCCCAGATTAAGATCAGGTGAGCTGTGGTCAAACATCGCCTGTCAATCATAAAAAAAAAATAGTTACACACAAAAAACACCCCTTAAAGCAGTTGAATCCGCCACGCCCTTTGCAATGAATTACTTTGTCCATTGTCTTGTTTTGTCTCAGTGTTTGACCACTCGGTCAAAACCAAAATCATTAGAAAAAATCTTCGCTTAACACCGAGCCAGACGGTGGTCAAACGCAAGCCTATTTATGTCCTAAAAAAGGCAGTCACCTAAACATGTCAGTGACGCGAAACCATAAGTTGGTCACCCACCAGGTACACAAGCACAAGCACCACTTACACAAGCTTACTTCAGAACTGCCTTTATCATAATGCCACTGGCAGGTGCGATTAGCAAACTGCCTTACAATATTTCCCGGCAATCGTAACAAGTGATAAACGTTTCAAATCTGAAGTGAAACAATTTATAATGAAGTCCATTCGCTGAGGTCGGTGTACTAACGCAATCTCAATGGGAACCGAGCAGTTAGCGATCCCGCCACCAGCCGGACAGAGCAATATGCTGCAAGCTGAACATGTGCTGTACGTGTACAGTGTACATGTACAGTGCCTTGCATTCAGTACTTCATGTTACGCAATAAGGATGTAACGTTTGTAGCGTATAGTTACTTCACTTGGAATGGCAGTGCGACGTGGCGTGCTGTGCGCATCTCGCCGTTTCTGCGGTGTTTATGGACGTCATAACTCGTGCCGTGTTGCGTTTCTCAAACTAGAGTTTACTAAAGAACTGTTACTTCATTTGCGGAAAGGTGTTGTAATGTGGATAACGTTCGTTCGGAGCAATGGCAGCTCAGTGGTTAGCACGGCCGGTTCCCACACGGAAGGGCATAGATTCAAATCCCAACAATGAGCTTGAACTCCCGGTGAAGGTAAGCATCCTGAAGAAACTATAGCAATACTTTCTAGCTACTACTACCACCTTCAAGTTAAAACTCTACAGCCAAGCATCTAACGGTGTACTCCGACAGCCTCACTCTAGAGCCCGTACCATTCTAGGTGTGGTCGAAGATGATAAACAGGTATATCATTTACCAACAGATGGGCTGTGGTTAAACACCTAGCCTGTCAACAATGTAAAAAAAATACTAAAAGTCACATAGATAGATAACAATTGTACGATGGCATGATGGGCACGGCGTCACGCCGTTTGCCGTCACGGCATACGAGTTTATTTCACTGCCAAGGTGCGCCAATAGATGTTTCACATCAAACCACTTTATTACGTACGCTAGATATCGAAAGAAGATAGAAACAAAAAAGTAATTCCTTAAAGACTAGCTAGTACCACAGGTGGGAAGTTAAAAGAAAAATCTATAATGCAACAAATCACTTTTCAAAAAGGCCCATAATGACATACGGCCCCGTGAAGACACCAAAAGTGCCCATAATACTCGCGGAGTCGCCACGCTGGATGACCAGCGTGGCGATGAATACTACATACATATGTTTTTTTTTATGTGAAAAATAATGCGACGAACAAGACGCTCTCCTGATGGTAAGATAACGCCTGTCCATGACCATTGCAGCGATACACAGAACTGAGTAACAAAACAAAGTTCAGGGCATCGCTGCTTTGGTGCTCATTACTTCGATGGTTAGTCTCAACAGCCCAGTATTTTCGCTAGCTGCAGTATCCTGCAAACCGGAACACAGTAATGTTTAAACACTGCTGCTTGGCGGCAGAATATCTGGTACTGCGGTACCTACCTAGACGACCTCCTGCTCAGGAATCTTGGTGGTACCAAGTAAAATGTACAAGTATACATGTATATTAATGGATTTATCATCCAGGAAACAATGACTATAATTTAACAACAACGAATAGGTAGAAATAAATATTTCAGGTTATTATATAGATAGATACATTAAAGTAAGTTCGAGAAACCGTAGGAAAACAAACACATGAATAAACCCCCAAGCAGTCGCTGGCTCATTAAAAACTCGGCTCGTTCTCTGGTATTTAGAGTATCGTATCAAATACCACATCGGTTGCATAATTATTATCTCAGTAATGAAGGCAAGGCTGAAGGTTGATTCAATATTGAAATGCCGATCGACATTGTTTATCTGATCGCCATAATCACGTGGCCCTGAACTGATTTTGATGTTGTATACATTTTTAACAACAATTTAGCTAATCACCTGTGAGCGACATCTCATCAACGTGGAGTAGAAAACCTACGAAGAAACTGCTCAAGACCAGTGACATCCTTACTAACATATCTTACTGATCAATCCGTAATATTTAGGTCTGACATATATTACGGTTTGCTGTCGATATTTTTTGCTTCTATATAAACATATTTTTATGTAAAAGTAATGAGACGTGCGAGACGCGCTCCCAATGGTAAGAGATAACGCCTGTCCATGATCATTGCAGCGATACATAGAACTTTGAGTAACAAAACAAAGTCCAGGGCTTCGCTGCTTTTGGCGCATGGTTAGTCTTAACAAACCTGTAATTTCGCTAGCTGCAGTACCCTTCAAACCTGCTTTAAACTTAGCAGCAGAATATTTGGTACTGCGGTAGTACCTATCTAGACGACAGCATGCTAAAGAAATCTACCCTGGACTTTGTTTTGTTACTCAAAGTTCTGTGTGTCGCTGCAATGGTCATGGACAGGCGTTATCTCTTACCATCAAGAGAGCGCCTCGTTCGTCTCATTACTTCTACATAGAAAAAAGGAAAAGTTTTAAGGTTACAATTAAATTTCTATTGATTTTCTACTCAATGGGATCCATGACGAAGGCTACACATGAGCCACGTTGTGGATGACCTCAGGAACATAATTGTTGCAACAATTTTTCAATTAGTTTCAATTGCATGTCGAACGCGGCGAGACTGGTGAGACGCTCGTGGTATTCAGCAGGGCGTCAGGCGTGCTTTACGCGATCATTTCATTCATCAATATTCTAATACTTTATTTATTAATAAGTATTGCATTAGTTGCTTTATCATGCTTTACTTGGTGGTAGATCTCCTTAACAGGAGGTCGTCTAGGTAGGTACCACCGCAGTACCAATTATTCGGCCGCCAAGCAGTAGTGTGTAAACATTACTGTGTTCCGGTTTGAAGGGTACTGCAGCTAGCGAAATTACTGGGCTGTTGAGACTAACCATCGAAAAACACAGTCACAAAAAAAAATATTTAACTTTTCTTTTCTTTAACGGTTTTCTAAAGGTTTAGTAGTTACGTGTCGTGAGTCGTATACAAAGAGCTGTTAACATTTTTATTTTCGATTTCTTGGTTTTTATGTAGAATTATTTTCTACTCGAACTCTTTCTAGTTAGACAAATTAGCTCCGCTAAATGTGACTCTACGCGATACAGAATACGCTTTACAATCAATTACGGCAACAATTTAAATAAATAAATATCGTAGGACTATACACACAGCGCCATCTGGCCCCAAACTAAGCAGAGCTTGTGTGATGGAAGTCAGATAACTGATAGAATACATAAATACTTTTTTTTTTGTAAATGCATACTTATAATACATACAAACATTTTTTATTCGCAAAATGTTTGCTCTGAGCGGGGATCGAACCCACGCCCTACAGCTCTCAAGGCAGATATACTACCAATGAGCCAACGGGGCTGTCGTTTATATTCGCATTGTAATCAATTCCTACGTAGATTAGATGCATAGCTGCACACGACAATAGTTTATGAAACAGCAGTTGCCGGCGGCTACAAAAACACCAGTTTATTGTTTCGCATTATTTCCACGTCATTGAGTTTTATTTTTCACACGAGTCCCGTTACCGAGCTGTGTGTCAGGCGGCAGAGGTCACGCCGCTCGTGACTCCACGAATATTCGACCCTCGCTATCATTATAGTAATCTTCTTCGGTTACTATTTACTACACACGCACGGGCTGGGATTAAAACTTGGTTAAATGTCAAAAAAATTATTGACTAATTTGAAATTGACTTTTTTAAAACTAGGATAGATAATTGTTCGTCTGTTCTATAGCATACAGTAAGGTGTTTTTTATATAAAAGTTATGAGACGAACTAGACGCTCTCCTGATGGTAAGAGATAACGCATGTCCATGACCATTGCAGCGATAGGTACACAGAACTTTTAGTGCTCATTACTTTGAGACTTACAATAGTTTGTCTCAACATCCCTGTAAGAGCCCTTCGCTAGCTGCAGTTTCCCTTAAACCGGAACACAGTAATAATTACACACTACTGCTTGGCGGTAGAGTATCTGGTACTGCGGTGGTACCTATCTAGACGACCTCCTGCTACCACCAAGTAATGCTTATAATTATGCTTTAGTTGACAGATTTCATTTATTTTTCGAGAACATTTGACTGATATAATATTTAAACAAGTATGTATAAAAAAAATAATTAGTATTCTATCAGCTATCTGGTTCCCTTAGCAAGCTTTGCTTAGTTTAGCGCTAGATGGCGCTGTGTGACAATGTCATCCGATATTTATTGTTATTATTTTGGTATCTATTTATGACAATCACCGTAAAATTTTGTTGTATCGTGAAGTTTGTAGATCAGACGGAGATTGCCTACTACTTTTGTGAATACCTTATTTAAAAATCCCTTTCCCATTTGTACCTTTAATTTCCATTATTTTGATAAACAATCGCACAATCAAAAGCGTTGAGCATTTTTATGAGAAAGTTTTTTTTATTCCCGTTCTGTAACCAAACGGATTTCCGCTACTCCAAAGCTGAATGAGGATTCAAAGGTTGTCTGGAGCAATAAGACTAATTCAAGCAACAACGCAGAAAAAATATTTTGTGTAGTTTTTCTCTCTTTCTTTCTAAATCATGCCGGACTCTTCTCCCTCACTCATGCTGCATGTTTGCTTATCAGATTTCAAGTTCGAAGTTTACTAGCGTATTTGTTTACACAAATAGCAGTTGACAATAACAGTCAGTTCGTTTCATACTGTACAGTACAACAAAGTATTTGAAAAAACAGTTACAAATCTTCGATCAATGGGAAATAAATACATCGTAAGCCTGACTCTTCATCTTTACACAACAAGTACCGATAGGAACCTACTTTCATCTTATCTTGGTAGTATAAACTATATTCGATATGTTGAATTGGTAATTACCCGACTGTATTAAAGATACAGATACTCGGTGGTAGATCTTCTTAGGAGGTCGTCTAGATACCGCCGTAGTACCAGATATTCTGCCACCAAGCAGTAGTGCGTAAATATAACTGTGTTCCGGTTTGAAAGGTACTGCAGATATCGAAATTACAGGGCTGTTAAGACTAACCATCGAAAGCCTCAAAATAATAACCTTAAAAAAACTGATGGTTGATATTTTGTTTTACGTTTTCTCTGTATTATGTTTTGTCTATGTATCTATACTATTATAAAGAGGAAAGATTTGTTTGTTTGTATTGTATAGGCTCCGAAACTACTGGAGCGATTTCAAAAATTCTTTCACCGTTGGGAAGCTACACTATCCCCGGGTGTCATAGGCTACTTTTTATCCCTGTATCCCCACGGGAACTGGAACTACGCGGGTGAAATCGCGAGACGTCCGCTAGTTAAAAAAAAAATATAATTAAGTTTAGTAGCACAATAATTATTATTAACAAGTGTATATTTTTTATGAGATTAATAAACATTCTTAAGCCGTAAACTAAATCATGTTGTAACCAAACATGATTTATAGCTTTATAATGTGGCTGCCCTTGAAGTGTTAATAATGCCTGTTTCAACACAAACACAAAAAGCAGCTGAGTTGCTGGCGGCTCGGGCCGGATGTCCTGCGCAACTCGAGCTGATTAGAATTGCGTCACTCGACGCTGAAATCGACCTGATATGTTATTCATAATGAAATGCTTCAATGAGCACGCGCTCTGGCGTGCTAACTGAACAACCGCCGTGTCACGGCAGCTCGAGAAATTACTGGGCTGTTGAGGCTAACCATCGAAAGAAACAAAGTAATGAGCACCAAAGCAGCGATGCTTGGACTTTGTTTTGTTACTCAAAGTTCTGGGTATCACTGCAATGGTCATGGATATTCTTGGATGGAGAATAGAGAGATGGAGATAGGATGGAGGTCCGTCAGTAGAGCGTCTCGTTTGTCTTAATTACTTTTACATAAAAAATAACTCGACGAACTGCGAGTCAAGCTCCCATTAACCAAAAAGCAAGAACAAAAAACATTAATATGCCTGCAATATGGCAAGCATGGCGGCAACACGACGGTAACGTCTTAACATACTTAACCTAGGATTTATGAAGGAAAAAATCGTGAGGAAGCTATAGCATGGTGGTAAGGTACTTTCTAGTACTCGGCTGGCTAGCTACCACACGAGAGTTGAACATCTGCCGCCAAGCATCTAACGGTGCGTTCCGGCAGCCTCACTTGAGAGCCAGTTTCATTCCAGGCTAGGTGTGTTTTACCATCTTCGACCACACCGTCACTTAACATCAGGTAAGCTGTGGTCAAACACCTAGCTTGTCAACGATAAAAAAATGCCCATTAAATGTCCACGTGTCAAATAATGTAGCAAAAGTTGTTAGTTTTTAGGGTTCCGTACCCAAAGGGTAAAAACGGGACCCTATTAGACTTCTTTGTCCGTCCGTAAGTTGAAATTTTCACAGATGATGTATTTCTATTGTCGCTATAACAACAAATACTAAAAATTAAATAAAATAAATATTTAAGGGCTCCCATACAACAAAAGTGATTTGTTTGCCGTTTTTATAGATTATTGTACGGAACCCTTCGTGTGCGAGTCCGACTCGCACTTGGCCGGTTTTTTATGAAATGCAGAGATTGTTTTTAGCGATAGAAAAGCGGTTGTTGCATTTTGTTATTTATTTGGGTATTTTTTATGGCAGGTATTTATTGCATTAACACGTAAATTATCTATTCAACAAAAAAGAACTGAAATATTTCTAAAATAAAGCAAAATGATATGATTGAGCAGGGTATCGACCTAATGGCGGCAAGTTGCACTCGTTGCATAAGACGCGGCGTGCTAATTTAACCAAATGTCATTATCTCCGAGCGGCGCGAGGTACTGAGAGGTCGTCGGCTCTAGCGGCGGTGTTGCTTGGCGACATGTAATGGGTAAACATTAGCCAAGTGTGTCAGCTTTTGGAATAGTCTTGAAAGACATTTTTGTTTGCGTGTCTACCGCGTGCGTACTTAACTGTTTATGATCTTTCAAGACTGCACGACAATGATTCCACTAAGCCATGGGGCTAATGAGATCTGTTTGACCGCTAAAGGCCTGGCAATAAGCGGACACTGATGAAATCTATGAGTTTTAGTATCAGTCATCGATCGAATGTAGGTCATATTTTTCCATGAAAATTCATTCAACGATAATTGATTGATTCAGGCGTTACTTTGCGGAAGTTCATTTTGAATGTCCAAGGTATATATCTAGTTTATTTCCGCTTAACAGTCGTTCCAGTTCCAACAGTGATGAGGACAAGACAGTTCCAACAGTGATGAGGACAAATTTGTCCTCATCACTGTTGGAACTGGAACGACTGTTAAGCGGAAATAAACTAGATATATACCTTGAACATATAGAGGAGTTAAAACGTTTAGAGGAGGCTTCAGGTGACCAGAATGCTGGTATCTACTTCGGTCAAAAGCTAAGCATTGCCATCCAGCGTGGCAATGCTGCCAGCATTCTGGCAACATATCCCTCCTCTGACGGATTGTTAGACTAAGTTTTTTGTATACATTTTGTAAATAGTATAATTTAAGGTCTTTTATATTTTGTTTAATAAATAAATATCCCTTGAACATTCGTTTAACGATTATAATATAAACAAAATACATTTGGCTCTAATACATTAAAATGCAAACAGCTGTTCTACAAATAAACTAGCAGCGTTCGGTAGGTTCACTCGCATTTTCTGGGATACAAAGTAGCCTGCATGTTAATCCAGCGTAAACGCTATCTACATCTTAAATTCCATCCACTTTAGTGTGAAGCAGTATAAAAATATACACACACTTTTCGCCTTAAAAATATCCTTGTGAATTTGTTAACAATAAAATAAACAATAATAGTTACTACAGGAGATATGTCGGTATTAGTTCTTGCCATTCAATTCCAGTTTCTTGCCACAACCGACGTATTTTTCGTATATTTAGTCAATTGAAAATGTTGTTGGAACCTTACTTTCTAGGCGTGGACACATTTACTTGTCACCTGTTACCGTTTCCTGTCAGTACCATTTTGACTTATAATTACCGTCTCCGCAGGACGAGATGCAGGCTTGGACTCCGGTGCTGACGAACATTGCGCTGCTGATCATCGCGACGCTGCACTGCCTGGTGTGCGTGCTCTCCATCTACCACCTCTCCAAGCGCGTGTGCCCCTGCTTCCGGAAGAAGCCGCCCTTCGACCACAACCAGGTACCGCGACCTCCTGTGATGCTCGCCTAACGTAATTTTGGCCATAAGGGTACATACTGCAAGTGTCACCAGCATGTATGGACAAGTCTCGCTGTCTGCTTTATAGTTCAGTCGCTGGGTAGGTTCTGACATACAAAGGAGTGTTCTAATTTGGTAGTGTTATAGTTAAGTTTCCGAATCAATATTCCTAATTATTAATTTGCGATCTCGAGCGACTGCCGCTCGCGTAATTATAGAATACATCATTTCCTCTTTTTGGTCAGATACTGTCAGATAATAACTCGTAAACTAATTATAATAAGTCTACAAGTTGCAAAGGTATCAAGCCAAAGCCTCTTCTTATATCTTCAATGACGGGATCATTAGAAATTTTTTTTATTAGAATTTATACGCTCTACAGACACCTTTTTTTTTAATACCGTTAAGTCCGCGTTTGACCACCAACTTGCTTGATGGTAAGCGACGATGTGGTCGAAGATGAAGCACGCAGACCTAGAAGATACCTTACAACAATTCAAATATTACAATTTTTTTTTTTATTAGAAGAATTTTGAAATTAAATAGTTTAATCACTGCGTTCGCTACCGTGAGTTAAGGAAAATTAAATTTCTTGATGCTCAATATTCGGAAATATTGCCCTTCATCTAATAACACAGTAACATCACTATCTGGCCCCAGAATGGATTTAATTACCCAGGAGTGCTGATTGTCTATGAACGCTGTGCCTCCGCACAGTGCTAATATAGCGGCGAAAGAAAGTCCTACCAATACGTGTTGTTTTCCAGTTCGACCCAGCGTTCAAAGTGGTTCCGCCATACGTGATCCACCTGGACGAGAAGAAAGCCCAGGAGGAGCGCGTGCGCAGCCACGAGCTCTGTCGCGAGCTGGAGAACCAGCTGCAAGGAGACAAGCCCGCCAAAAAGAAGGTAACAACAGAAAGATACTAGGATGATGACAAAACTGCGCAGATTAAATGAAGGTGTAACCGTTCCACTAGATAATTTCTACAGAAGAAGTTGTTTTCCGAGGTAAAAAGACCTTATGACAGTGTTCCTTCAAGTTTACCCATACTCCTACCATATTTCCATCTAATGTGAGCACAGAGTTCAGTACTAATTATTATTTATCCCGATTAGCGCGATGTGATACTGGCTTGATGTCAGCAAACTCATATTCTGTTTTAGTCTCAAGACAAATAACTGTTGAAGTTTCCGAACAAAATCACTACTGTAGTTCTACATTGTTGAACTTTGTCCTACTGCATGACCAACCCGATCACACATTACCAACTCCATGATCTTCATATCTGTATACTCCAACAAGTGCTCATATTCCCATACAGGACGAGACCGGCGAGTTTGACAGCGCGAACAGCAAGGAGAAGTTGGTGACACGGTGGCTGGGGCGGCACCACAGCGCCACCGACTCTGCAGCGACGCCAGCGCGGACGGCAGGGCCCGCGCGGCTCGAGCGGCCCGAGCGGGCAGAGCGGGCGGAGAGGCGTGGCGTCCGCAAGCAGCGCGCGCGTCCTCCGCCGGTCGTGCTGCTTCCAGCGCACCCCGCCAGCACCGTGAGTACCCCACACGTTTATATGTATCATAATGACCTTAACTGAAAATCATCAAAGCAGGGACATATTCTATAACCGGGGGTTATATCCCAACATAGGAATAAAAAACACCGGGTGTCAGGAAAACGCTCCTGAAAACGAACACCAGTTAAGGACCAGGTTAAAAAAAATACGATAAAAAAATTAAGCATATTTACATTTTATTTTATGACATTTTTATCACAAATACGCTTTTTGTAATTATTTTACTAAACATATACCTATTTATTTAGGTATAGACAGATCTGAGAGCTTAGTTTTTTTTAAATATCTACAGAATAATATAGCTGATCCAGTGTATCTCTAAAATACTGGTTTATGTTTATATTGACGTATAAGCATTGCCTTTTGGCAATGCCACTAACATGCTGCGGAATGAAAGTAGAATTGAGCGTAGAGACTGATTGAAGTTGTTAATATTTTTTATCTGTATATAATTATGTGCACTTAAAATGGGGAAAATAAATACGTGAACAATAATAATATGGTAACTTATCTACTTTAAACATTTTAGTCCTCTATCTATATCTCTAAAATGTACAGTCGGTAGTAAGTTAAAAAAAATACAAGTTGTCAGTGTTCATACAAAAGACATCGACGCGCGCGCAACAAATTTTACTTTTTCAGCATTGTTCCCAAGATTAAGTTGACAGATCGAAAGTTACGAAAAATGTCGCTATGTTTGTGTACTGCCAACGAAAGAGACAGCACCGTTTTTGGTAAATATCAATCTGAACATGATTGATTCAGACGTTACTTTGCAGTTCATATTGTAGTTAATTACAGGGGTGTTGAGTCTAATCATCTAGTCTCAAAGTAATGAGCGCCAGAGCAGCGATGCCTGGACTTTGTTTTGTTACTCAATGTTCTGTGTATCGCTGCAATGGTCATGGACAGTTATCTCTTATCATCAGGAGAGCGCCTCGATCCTCTACATAAAAAAAAGTTAAATTTTATGAGAAGAGTTTAATTTAAAGTTAAATCCTAATCATGTGAACGACTGTTAAGCGGAAATAAACTAAGTTATACCCAGACCTGTTAACTGTAGCTTCCTTAATTGAGACCAAAGTGCGGATAATTTAGAATTCAATTTACGTTGATCACCATTATATCTCGCAGTGCATCTCAGTGCGTGGTCACGGCGTGACCCTCGACCCTGGCGTGGCCCGCGTTGACCAACGCAGTCACGGCACCATGGCATGTTAGTCAACTTTCGGTTGCGTCTGGTTTTTCTCACAGACAAACCGATCGTTTATGATAATAATCGATTGCGTTCACTGATTATGGGAGATTATGGAATGTTTAGTTTCGGTTTTGTAACTAATCATTTTGTTTAGTTTTTTTTCCGTTTTAAAGAGATGATTTCGGATGGTTTGATAGATTGCTGTAATACCACGGTTTTAAATTCTATAACCAAAACATGGCGTCTCTAGCTAAATAATAATTAATTTTAATATTCCTTTCATAACAAGCTTAATTGAGAAAATGAAAGAAACAAAAACGTCTACTATATTTATATTCAAAAGCCAGCATCACTCAGTATGGTGTAAGAATTGTAACGATACCCATACATCCAAATTCGTTCAGTCATTTAAGAGTTTTTTTTTCTTTGGTTTTGGCGTCGCGTTTTGAGCATGTGCCAGTGTCAAATATTTACATATTTTCAAGTTTCAAAAGTTAAATAAGTGTCCTCGTAGCTAAAGTTATAGTCAAAGTCCAGTCTTGGTCAAGTATAGTCCGCGTCAGTCAAGTCCAGTCATGCTTTAGTAAAGTAGTGGTGACTTTACTATAAGCTTCGATGGAGTTTTGGAAGCAACACGAAAAGTCATGTTTCTCCACATTATATCATTTTCCCACACTTGCGCTTGACACTGATTTGGCTTTATGAATAAAACACCACCATTTTTATGCATAAACACTAGATAAAACACTAGTTTTGGAAAAAAATACAACGGGGCGACACGACTCTTTCCGCGTTCCCGCCAAAACTCCATTTAAGAGTTAAGGTGTAATCAAAGAACTCACATACAAGCACCTTGAAAACTCACTGGCACTCTATTTTCAGCAGTCGTGTAAAAAGTAGCCGCGATCGTGGCTTTGTCATATACTTAGTAATTTTTTGGTTTGAAACTGTAAAACACTGCAATCTCCAATACTGCCGGCATCTCGTTGACCACACTCATTGGAAAAAGGTAAAACGCGTGACAAGTATTTCTCGATTAGGTGTCGTCACTAATCGAGTCACAAAAAGTTTGGTAACCACCGTCTGTTACTGGAGCGATGTTAAGATGAGTCACATTTCTGCACGAATTAGGTATTTCGCCAATTCTCTCATTTTGTATTCCGTGGAGACGGAAAGGCGTCCTCACTTTTTGCTCTACTTGCATCGACGATGTGCTCTGAATTTGAATTGTGCTCTTTCTAACCGGAGTTACTATGGTGTCAAAGGACCAGGTCTAGAAAGTTAAACTAAGAAATTAAAACGTATAATGCACGAAATAATCAAAAAATTAATAATCTAAATGAATAATCTTTATGTTGGCTTCTTTATTTTCTTAGACATAAGATCGTGTTCATGCATCATAATCAATTCCTACGTCTATAATAATTGTTCGTTTAACGATAATTACTATAGCTCAGTTGTGAAGTAGTGGCTTGAAAGCCGCGCGATATTTATCAATAGCTAATAAAAGACTTTCATCGCGGTGCGTCCGTCAGCACGGAGCCCGAGCGCGAGCGGCCAACCGTCTCACAATAAATACCATATTCACCGCAACAGCATTCACGAGGCAAGCCACCCGCACTACTATAAACGTGTAAGAACTTTGGTGCTTAGAAAAAATTGATTGGAAACCTTTTCGCTTATTGAACAAATCGAAATAATCGACGCAGAGTGACGATAGAATGATAGAAATGAAAATATTGTTTGGACATCGTTCTACTCCGTGGCTCTAGCATTAGGCGCATGCCCTATGTTCGGGAAAAACTTTTATGTGAACATATAGATGGTTGATCTATGTTTGAGTGTTTTGAATGTGTTATATTGTACAAGTATGTAGGTAGGTATTTACAATAAATATAGGCAAGTATTGTCAGTCGTATAGTACAAGTTTTGCTTAATTTGTGGCTAGTAGACGCTGTGTGAAATACCTTCCAATTATTTTTCTATTGTTGTTTTGACAGCTGTCAGTGCAGTGCGCCCTACGCTACTATATCATATTATGACTACGAAAAGTTACTAAAACAGAGATCATTTCTCCAAAAATATGTAGGTCGTTAAAACTTTGCGAATCAAATCTTACGACCACTTTGGCATCGATGCTGCGAAACACGCCAATCACGGGAGCGATTCCCCGCCGAATTACGAGTTTGAATATCCGCCCTGGGCATGGATATACAATGTATCCAGGATTCGTGGAATCAGAATCGGTATTACTAAATTTCATTTGTGAAATAAAATAAGACAGCAAAACAATTTTTTTGGGACTTCGGCAATGAATGGTGTTCTTGCAGCGGCCGTATTGAAAACCCTTTCCCAATAGTAACAGCCGTACTAATTGGAATCCGTGTTATCTCGTTAGCCAACACGGCGGCCGCGCGTGCAGTCACGGGAATTCGCCACGGTATGAGAGCGGAACGGACGGCAAAAACGCCCCGCGCGTCCGCTAGCCGAGCGCCGGACGTCGCCGCCGCCGCCGCCGCCGCCACCGTTGCCGGAAGGCCCGCGAAATATCTTCTAACCTAGGGACAAATAGAAAAAAAAGTTACAGTAGGCGCCGGTGTACTACACAATACAAAACACTTTTATACAATCAAGATTTAATGCAAAAAGTCTTGGAATTTGTTCTTACGATTGCATTTTTTTATCTAAAATCTAACAAAGCGATCATCATTTTCATCGACCGATAAAAAAAATCGGATTGTTGGAATTTTAAATTTCGTCTCAAACTTTATATCCCAAGATTGTACAATTAAATAATTAACAAATTCAACTTTTAGGTATACAATTTACACACAAATACAATCCGCCACTTTTTTGTAAAGTTTGTAGGCAGAGACTATATTTTTTCACTATCTTGAAAATCCAACAAAAAAACCAAACTAAATAAAATAAAAATACGTACACAAAAACAGAGAAAAGGAAATTTAATAAAACTTAAATAAAAAAGAAATGTCGTTGTTGTTCATCATCCTTACTTAGTGTTATGTTCTGCGATGCGCGCGTGTCTCGGCTCTCTCGAGGAGTACTCGCGGAGCGCGGCCGCCAGCGCTGATTGACTTACTGACGGATTTATTGCTGACAGTTACATTCTCTAACAAGGATAAAATTTAAATATAATTAAATGAGATTGATGATTTCGAGTCAAAAAGTTGAGTTAAACTCGGGGGCAGGTAACGTCCAGTTTTGCATTACGTTTGATCGCATTTATTTCGAGGAGAATGCTTCAGATCTGCATTGTCAAATTGCCCCCACAGCTATCCTTCTACCGAACAGCCAGAAGCTCGAAAAAACGACATCGTTACATTATTGTCGTTCCAAAAAGTCGAACGAAACGATTTGATTAAACTTTCATTGTGCGGACCGCTAATCAGTGGAATGCGCTACCTGAGTGGGTGTTCCTGATGGATGCAATATGTATGCCTTCAAGTCACGAGTGCATTGATTCCTTTTAGACAAGCGTGCTCCATCTTAGACCGCATCATCACTTAACATCAGGTAATATGGCGGTTAAAGGCAAACCTTACCGCCTGCGCGATGGCAGTCCGTCATGCGCATGCGGAGCCAGGCGGACTGGCCGCGCAGCGTGAGCCGCGGCGCGGGCGGGTCGTCGACCCATCCTTGGCCCACATACCGCCTGCGCCCAACCTTATTTATTTACGCGCGCTGGTATTTGCGAGACAGGTTCTTTTGCACTTTCAGAAAACAGTAGAAACTAAAATAAATCATGTTCAGAACACAAATTTTGACAATTACAGTCAATGTCGAGGGGCTTCAAATATAGATCGATCAGATTAAAAAGAAAAAACTGTAGAACATCACACACAGCGCCATCTGCCCCCAAACTAAGCAAAGCTTGTGCTATGGAAGTCGGATAACTGATAGAATACTTAAATCCTTTTTTTTTTGTAAATATATACTTATAATACATACAGTACTCCCAGACACAGAACAAACATTTGTTTATATCTCAAAACGTTTATCCTGTGTGGGAATCACCCACTAAGCCAACGCGATCCGTAATAGAATCTCCTGTTTTGTTATTATTGCTAATAGCCTAACTCACTAGTTCACTACGGTGACAACAAATGTTCTGCCTACCCGCCACTGTTTGTTTCGTCTCGCTTGTATGTTTGCAATTCGTAAGAACCTACCCTAATTAAGGAAAAACATGTATTTTTCTCATATTTAAGTGAATATTATATTCTTTTTGAGAAAAATAAATATCTTAAACCATAATCGAATTCATGCATTCATTGATCCGGCTGATACGCTAGCTACGCCCCTGGATCTTACAGAAAGATAAATTGTGCGTTAACATTTTTATAAGTCCACCAAAACGTATCCAAGCTTGGTATTGTGAATTCCGACTTTCACGTCACTTTTTAGTTTTTTCTCTCTCGCATTCAGCCCTGAATACCGCACGAAGTCGCATAATTACTATATATCTATGGTAACTATAATAATTATCGTGACAACCGCTGCCCCTCCAGTCTCCACGTACGACGCACGTCCGCCATTCGTGAACTTGAAATAGAAATCTGAATTGCTCAGATGCGTTCACGCACATCTGTTAATTACACACAAACACTTATTGTATTTTGTACTTTGAGTTTCAGCAACATGGTTGCTTTTGCTACGAAAGCAACAAGGAAATTAATGTTTTTGTTGTTTATGAACAATGATTATCAGTACAGAGCTGTTACGGCTGTAATTGGAGCGATAAATACGCGGTGGAAGATTTGGTAGAAATAATATTGATGGATATTTTATACGGCGGAAAGCGCAACTTGGTCTAACTAAGCAAAGCTAACTCGGGAAACCAGACTATTGACATATTACTAATTTAATATTAAAAAAATTATATACCAGTAGATGCCTCGTGGTTTCACCCGCGTAGTTCCCGTTCGCGTGGGAATACAGGGATAAAAAGTAGTCTATGTCACCCGGGGATAGTGTAACTTCCCAACGGTGAAAGAATTTTTGAAATCGGTCCAATAAATATCGTAGGACATTACACACAGCGCCATCTGGCCCCAAACTAAGTAGAGTCAGTCAGTAGGGTTCAATAGTTTTTGAGTTTATTCGTTAAAAACAAAAATACAAAAACCCAAAAAACTTTCTTTGAAAAATACAAATCTTTCCCCTTTATAATATCAGTGTAGATAGATCAAAATATCTGGATGTACTGTATCTATTTATAAGTATGTATTTACAAAAAAACTTTAAGTATTCTATAAGTTATCTGACTTCCAGAGTACAAGCTTTGCTTAGTTTGGGGTCAGATGGCGCTGTGTGTGATGTCCTGCGATATTTGTTTATTTGCTAAGTACAGGTGTCAAAATGTTGGTACACAAATTAAAACGTCCCTTAGACCATACTTAACCCAGAATTGAGTGCACAAATATTGAATAATGAGTTTTGGAAAATAGTACAACACGACATAATCTCTACGCGTTTTGGGTCGAAGCAAATAGCTCCTAAAGTTTGGATCACGTTTTTTTTTTAATAATTTGCCCCTTCGGGCAGGCTAAAGTTATAAAGCCATACTGCCTTGTCTTAAGTGTTATTTCTGTTGCATCTTAGCTATAATTATCGTCAAAGTCGTCTTTGTCAAGTCCAGTTCGTGTCAGTTAATTCCAGTCATGCTTTAGTAAAGTAGCGGCAACTTTATTATAAATCTTCGATGGAGTTTTGGAAGCAACACGAAAACTCATGTTTCACCCCATTATATCATTTTCCCACACTCGCGCTTGTAATTCGGCACTTTATGAATAAAACACCACCATTTTTATGCATAAACACTCGACAAAACACAAGTTTTGGAAAAAAATACAACGAAGCGACACGACTCTTCCCGTGTTCTCGCCAAAAACCTTGATCACATGTATCAACGCGTAGTGTTGCCAGCACGCAGCGTACGTATCTGTAGATATGAATTCTACAGCGATATCTGTGGGGAGTATCTGCGCAATACACTGACCATTACAGGCGTGCTATTTGTTATCACTCTCATATAGAAATAAAATCGTCGCGCCTAATGGGCGCGCTTGATTGGCGCGGCCATCGCCGCCAGTAATGGGGCATTGGTGCAGTTTCCGGCACAAATCTGAGATTAAGCCGCAGATGAAACGGCGCCGACCGCTCAGCTCAGCGAAGCAGAAGACAAGTGATAGTCTAATGATATCGACGTTTATTGCAGATATTCAGCAATAAATACGGAGAGCAACTCAACATCAGAACTTACAAAGAAATAAATGTGAGTTCAGATGAAGAACTATCTCCTTTGTGTATAAATCGGGACTTTATACTCGTTTGCACTTTAATACCACTTGTAACTTTGTTTCGATGTTTCGAAGTTAAGAAATAGATACAATGAAGTTGCCGCAAAGTTTGACATCGGGCCGCAAATGATAGACTTTAGACTACAGAATGGACTACTTTTATATCACCAAAACATTACCTTTTTTTTCAGTTGGTTAACATAAATCTTCCCTGGCTTACATATGAGATAAATAAATAAATAAATATCGTTCGACATTACACACAGCGCCATCTGACCCCAAACTAAGCAAAGCTTGTGTGTTTATTATATCTGAGTGACATAGACTATATGTATATTATTAAATGCTGATTAGATAAATATAGGTCTGAAACTAAATTGTAAAAATGTAATTATTTTATTAATTGATGCTAAAAATAGCAAAGCTTGACTATGGAAGTCAGATAACTAGATTTATAACCGGTCGTTGCCTAACTCTGATTTATGTACAGTTTGATTTGAGCTTTTATGTAATGCGTTTGACAAACATTTGCCTTTCGTTAATTCTCTTTAATTGATTAATCTAATAGATCGTTAATAAAAATTAGATAGATATGAAAACTTATTCTGTGTGCGCCAGAAATTTAAAAAGCAAGTTTACTCTAAGTTTACATCTTTGCATTGTAAGTTAAGTTACTCTTTACTTAGTTTTCACTGGTAACTCAAGCTGATTTGAACCCACGTCATTTGACGTGCGAACCGACCTCACTAACCACTGACCTATCATCGCTACTTAAAAAACTGAAAGCCATCGCTGGGCCGCTGGCTCCGCCGGTTGGAAACAACTTACCATCAAGCAAGCTGATTATCTGATTAAAAAAAGCGTGTTATCGACGCCTTGCCGCGTTGTGCAAGAGGCGCGATCACGTCTCAGCACGAGTGTCGCCGCAGGGCGCGCCGCGCCCCCCGCGCCGCCGCCGTGACGTTATGCAACCGTAAATAACGAGTGATGCGCTAATGGCGAGATAACACGAGATATGCGAGCAAAGTGTTCACAATATTATAAACACTATTGCTCACACGGAAAGTGTCATGTCTCTGAAACTACTCAGAGTTGCAACCGCACAAAATAAGTTAATACTTAAAGAAACAGGAATTTATTGAATTAAACATAAAACACATGAAAATGGTTGTGTTACTCGGAATGATGTAAAAAAAAAATTGGAGGACATTTAACATAGCGCCATCTAGCCCTAAACTAAAAAAAGCTTGTACTATGGGAACCTGACAACTGACAGAATACTTAAATACTTTTTTTTGTAAATACATACTTATAATACATACAGTACACCCAGACATAGAACAAACATCGATGTTAGTCACACAAATGTTAGTCCTGAGTGGGAATCGAACCCACGCCCTTCAGCTCTCGAAGCAGACACACTACCAATGAACCAACAGGGCTGTAAGGATTCTAACGATAGCCTATACATCTAAATCTGTTCAGGCATTCAAGAGTTATGGTACGAAGGGCGTGAGTTCAAACCCCAACAATGAGCTTGAGCTGCCGGCGAAGGAAAACATCGTGAGGAAACCATAGCATGGTGGTAGCGTACTCTCTAGTACTCAACTGGCCAGCTACCAACCTCAAGTTGAAAATCTATCGCCAAGCGTCTAGCGGTGTGTTCCGGCAGCCTCACTCGAGAGCCAGTTCTATTCCAGACTAGGTTTGCTCCCCATCTTCGACCACAGCGTCACTTAACATCAGGTGAGAATCAATCAACAAGCCTACCTAAAAAGATTTCTTAACGTGTGCTTTAGGCAAGTGTGTTCCATCTTAGATGCCATCGGATATAACTTCACATAAGACAAGATACCGGATGAACTATAACAAATGATGTAACTAAAGTAACATTACCCAAGATGAGATGTTAGCGATAAAATATAAATTGCGATTCAATATAAAGAAATATAAGTGGGATTTTCGTGTATTGGTGAGAGAGCTACGAGAGCTTTCCAATACCGAGCCGGGTCCCGACTCGTTACATAATCGATTTTAAAGTAGGCGCCTCACAGCATCGGAAACATTTCTACGTTAACGGATGTATATTTGTATTTACTGAAAGACGGATGTTTTAAACGTGTTAGCTACCTACGGGTATTAACTGTTCAGATGAATAGACTTTACATGACTGTGCAAAAAAGGTGTGTAATGTATTTTTTTATATGTAAATGTAATGAGACGAACGAGACGCTCTCCTGATGGTAAAAGATAACGCATGCCCATAACCATTGCAGCGATACACAGTTTGAGTAGCAAAACAAAGTCCGGGGCATCGCTGCTTTGGCGCTCGTTACTGTGAGACTTTCGATGGTTAGTCTCAACAGCCCCGTAGTTTCGCTAGCTGCAGTACCCTTCAAACCGGAACACAGTAATGTTTACACACTACTGCTTGGCGGCAGAATTTGGTGGTTTATGTATCTTTACTCTACCATAACTTTTATATACCTAAACAGATTTAGGTGTATGGGGGTATTCTTAGAATCTTTACAGCATTACTCGTGACATTCATAAAAAAATTAGTACTATATTAAGCCACATATAACTATAACAAGCCTTGAGCATCGTTATAGATTTGCTAGCTTGTCAGTTTTCTACCGGATACATTTCGGAGAGTGTGCACTTGAACTGCACAAGTTGGTTCCCCTGCTCCTTTCTTCTACCGCACGGCAGACAAACGCGACCAAAACGTCATCCGTACATGGCGGATGTTCCCCATGTACGCACAAAGCGTTTTGATTCCACATTTTTCATTCGCAGCGAGGTTGTGGAACTCTCTGTCGGAGTCTGTGTTCCCTGTTAGCTACAATGTTGGCGTCCTCAAATCTAGAGTAAATAAGTTTCTTCTTGGTAAGCGTGCTCCATCTTAGACCACACTACTGCTTAACATCAGGCAAAGCGTGGTCAAACGCCACCCTATTTTGAATAAAAAAAATGTGCACACTAGGAATATAAATGTACAGAAAACATTTTTAAAAGTTTGTTAACAAAGTAACGTCTCGTTTTCGCGCGTGACATTTTGCAGAAGCGAAAAAGTATACAAGAGATTTTAAACATTGATTAACTTTAGGCAACGTTTTTAAGAAAGGCCCAAGGTTGGTTGGAGCAGACAGCTCTTAGCGATAAGGATAAGTTGCACCATTCGCTCATTGTATTTCTGGTGGCAATAATGAGGAGTTCTCTTACCTTATATTTTTTTTATGCCACAGGTGGCAAACAAGCTGACGGGTTGCCTGATGTTAAGCAATCACCGTCGCCTATAGATACCGGCCTTTTGAAGAACCCAGTGTTGTAACTCCGCGGGAATACGGGAGAAGGATCATTCCACAATTTGCAAGTGTATATTGCTAAATTGTAAACAACGTATATTACATTGCATCTATAACATTATGTTTTTTAACATTATTTCGCAATGATTTCTGTACCGTTTTATCGAGTAATGGAATGAGTTTTCTCCACATTCCGCTGGCACACAGAGGTCCCGTGGCGGGCGCGTCTAGCGCAAAAACCCGGCTTTGCCTGCGGCTGCGGGCGTCGGCTCCACGTCACTTTCACCGCCTTTATGGTGGCCAGAGAAATCGCCAACACGTGTGCTGCACCTACGTGTTGGTGCGTTGCACTTGAGAGCTAGTTTCAGGACGCTTAGACATCACCGATCGGGGCGCCATAAGTCACGAACCCTACTATTTTTTTCGACTTTTATCTACAGTAAAATGAAAAAAAACAAAAACGTTAATTTACTGTGTAATTACTAATCACTCACAATACGAAAGTGTGTCTATTTGTATAAATAAATAAATAAATTACTTTTTTAGGTGTCTGGATGATATTACTTTTAGCGATAAGGCCGCAACTTCTGATACTAGCTCGTCAGATTCTTGTGTTTTCTGTACTTTATTTCTATTTATTTTTTTAGAATTTTTGAAATCCCCGGGTGACATAGGCTACTTTTTATCCCTGTATTCCCACGGGAACGGGAATTACGCGGATGAAACCGCGAGGCGTCCGCTAGTGTATTGTAAATAAGGCTCATACTGTATGTGGACGCATGATGTAACTCTCCACACAAACAATAAGTTTCGTGACGTCTCTTATTGTGAGTTAGACAGGACCTACTTGCAGTAAAATCTAATCATAAACTGTAATTTGGTTACATTTTTCTGTTATTATTTTTCCAAAGAGCATTACAGTTAATTCGTGCTTGCGATCACGATCTCGTTAACCCGAGTAATTCGTATGGGTTGTGCGCAACGTGAGTGAGAATGCGAGTAGCGATCAAATAATATAATCATTGAAAACAAACAATACTGGCGGGGCGACGACCGCGCCCGCACCCGCGCCGCGCGCCGCCGCCGCGCCGCCCTGCTTGCACACATCGTGGGGTGACCATTTCCACAGAAACACTTTTGACAAGTATTTAATAACTAGCTGTTATCCGCAACATCGTCTGCGTGGAATTTATCAAGAAACAATCAGAAATTTTCCAATTTTCGGCGTAATTTTCTTAATTTTTCCTTCCTATCGACAATGTATTATAAATTTTATTTTTAAAAAGATGAATGCATTCGGTGACGTAGTTCTCACGTTACAAGGGAAACAGGGATTCATTTTTATATATGTAGGTACTATACGTAGAATATCTGCTTCTAGAGTTGTAGGGCGTGGGTTCGATTCCCACCTGGACAAACATTTATGTAAAGATAAATGTTTGTTCTGTGTCTGGGTGTTTTTAAATGTAAATGAATGTAATGAGACGAACGATACGCTCTCCTAATTGCCAAGAGATAACGCCTGACCATGACCATTGCAGCGATACACAGAACTTTGAGTAGCAAAACAAAGTCCGGGGCATCGCTGCTTTGGCGCTCATTAATTTAAAGCTTTCGATGGTTAGTCTCAACAGCCCAGTAATTTCGTTAGCTGCAGTACCCCGTGCAGTGCAGTACAGTGCAGATTCTGTTTTGTATGTATATAATACCTAGATACATGTCCGAGATTTAAAAAAAAAAAAGAAAAAGTTCTCTCAGATATGTGAAATCGGCCAACCCGCGCTTGGTAGACTACGGCCTTATCCTTTTCACAAAGAGAAGAGGGCCGCGCCCAGCAATGGGACAGTTTTTAAAAACATGGCTTCTGCAGGAATCCCACTAATATTATAAACTGTCACCAGTTTGGATGGAAAAACTACAGAACGGATTTGGATGAAATTTGTTATGGAGGTAGCTGAGACCCTGGATTAACACATAGGCTAGTTTTTATTCCGAAAACATGTGTCAGGTAGCACCGCGGGGCGCAGCTAGTAATTAATAATTCGTAGATTGTCCCTTCATTGTCGAAACTGAGTAGGACCCTACTTGTCGGATGCTGAAAACGTTTTTCTTGGCCGTACGAGCGCGTGCGCGCAAAAACGACAGAGGCATTGTGTCTCCACTGCAGCGCTGCACACTCGGCTATTGTTGTTCATAACGAACAACTTTGACGTTTTGTAATGAATTGATAGAAAAATTAACCTTTTCGCAAACAGCGTCAGACATATTTTGTGAGAAAAATTACCTACGAATAATTTTGTAATCTACTTTTGATTGCCCTGTTGGCTCATTTGGTAGTGCATCTGCTTCAATAACTGCAGGGCGTGTGTTCGATTCCCACTCAAGACAAACATTTGTGTGACGACTATAAACCCACATAATATATACGTACATGTTGTATTGTTTTCCGATGCAATTAAAACAACGGTTAAAATTATTATGAGTAAACACGGAAAACCTATTACGTAAACTCTTTAAACTTGCAAAACACACTTTCTTCGTGATCACGGTATTTTCTTTGCGCTTTTCAAATTAAACAATTACAGCCACACTTGAGTTTAAACGTTAGTTTTTACGTTCACTTTATTATTGTAAAATAAGTACCTACTCGTAATTTATCTACTGTATGTATAGTTTGAACCCGGAAAGCCTCACGTGCGCGCCTAAAGTTTGAACATCATATCATCATCATCAACATCATCATCATCATCATATCACAAATAAATTAGCTAACAGAAATGTGTTTTGACAAGATAAAATACCGGGCAAGCGCGAGTCGAAGTTCCGTACCATTATCTATAAAAACGGCAAAAAATCACGTTTATGGATGGGACCCCCTTAAACATTTTTTTTTATTATGGTTGCCAGGCTAGGTGTTTGACCACAGCTCACTTGATGTTAAGTGAAGGTGTGGTCGAGGATGGTAAAGCACACCTAGCCTGGAATGGAACTGACTCTCAAGTGAGGCTGCCGGCTGCTCGTGGTAGCTAGCCAGCCGAGCACTAGAAAGTACCCTGCCACCATGCTATGGTTTCCTCACGATGTTTTCCTTCACCGGCAGCTCAAGCTCATTGTTGTGGTTTGAACCCACGCCCTTCGGCATGCGAACCTACCGCGCTAACCACTGAGCTATCATCGCTATTTTATTCTGTTTTTTACTATTTGTTGTATAACAACAAATAGCGGCGACAGAAATACATCATCTGTGAAAGTTTAAACTGTTTTACTATCACGGTTTATGAGAGACAGCCTGATGACAGACGGACGGACAGCTGAGTCTTAGTAATAGGGTCCCGTTTTACCCTTTGGGTACGGAACCCTAAAAAAACTAGAGCGGGCAAACAATCACAAGTGCAATAGTACAAGTAATCGAGTAAACAATGAGATTCGTTACGACATCTGCGCGATGTTTAATTTAAATAACTTCACGTCATTACGGGCAGGTAATGTAGCGCGCACGTAGTTATTAGCGCTTCTAGTGCCACAAATGTTACAGAACCTTCACGGATGCAGGTTTTTTTCTTGAGTTTTGGCGTCGCATCTTGAGCATTTGCTGTCAAGTGTTTCATATTTTCAGGTTTTAAAAGTTAAATAAGTTGCCTCGTAGCTATTGTTATAGTCAAAGTCCAGTCTTGGCCGAGTACAGTCCGTGTCATTCAAGTCCAGTCATGCCTTGGTAAAGTAGTGGCGACTTTACTATAAAGCTTCGATGGAGTTTTGGAAGCAACACGAAAAGTCATGTTTCACAACAGTCATTGTTTCGCTTGTGATTCGGCACTTTATAAATAAAACACCACCATTTTTATGCATAAATCGATAAAACACTAGTTTTGGAAGAAAATACAACGGGGCGACACGACTATTTCCGCGTTCCTGTCAAAACTTGGATGCAGGTTTACTAGCTTCGGTACATGGTCACAAGATGTTGTATTACTCTTGACGATAGACGCAGGTTAACGTGGCCAAGGTGACCATATTAACCTGCCGACATTTTATCCACAAAACTAAAGCTATCCTTATAATATAAACGTACGCAGAGTCACACTAATATTATAAAAGCGAAAGTTTGTGAGTGTGTTTGTTATTCACGCTCAAACGGCTCAACCAATTTTAATGAAATTTGGTATGGAGGCAAAATCGCATATTTCGACATTCCCAAAGGAATCAAAACCTAGGGTACATCCCGTTGACTTAAAACTATGAGATTGGCAAGAACTATTTGTCTTATGGAAAAAAACCCGAAAACTATTTTTTTAATTTGATCACAAAAAATATTCGTACTATTGTTTGTCATACCTATTGGTCTGTACGGAACCCTCGGGGGGCGAGTCTAACTGGCACTTTCCGTGTTTTGTATATGGAAACAGTACCCGCTATTACCAATTTCCTGTAGTGAAAATATTATTTGGTTCGATAACTTAAATTGACTTGCTTGTAACAATCATAGTTATTTACGGCAAATAAATTGCTCTGATTTTGATTTTAGTAACGAATTTAGATTTGAAACAATATCAGTTAACATCTAATGAATGATAATACTTTGTTCAAATACTTAGTTTGGGGTCAGATGGCGCTGTGTGTAATGTCCTGTGATAATTATTATTATTATTATTATTATTATTCACCAAAAGCGACGAATAAAAACAATATCGAGACTAAAGGATACTAAAGCACCTACCACGGCGGCCTTATCGCCTAGAGCAGTATCTGTTCTTTTTTGCTGATATCTTTTTTTCTCTGTAAAAACATTACGCATCTACAAATGAAATATCAGTGTTATGGAATTAAATCAGATCGAGGTCCGTGGAAGTGCAGGGCGACGTACTTTCCAATTTCCCCGCCTTTCGCGACCATAACAACATAAAAACCCGGGGACTCTGTTTCCGGGAAAGGGGCTTTCGACGTGGAGAAGCGCATCGCGGCCCCGGCATGCGGCCCGCCCGCTTTCCATTTCGCCCACATCACGCGTAGAAATCTGATAAAGAACCCGAATACGGAAGTTGGGTGCTGGGAGGTACCCCACGTGGTAAATGAGTCTTCCTTTGTAGTTGACAAGCTAGCCTAGAACAATTTTGACTATTACACGAAGCCTGAAAACAAAAACATAGCAGTTGTACAAAAAAGCTATTATTTTTAGCCGAAATATAAATGCCGTTAGTTTTTCTTTACGCGATTTACGTACTGTATTTATATAACTAAGTAATGGAATGGAGAATTAAGGCAGACGTTGATCTCCACACTAGGATTCCCTGTGTTGTGGAGATCAGTAGACATGGGTTGACGGACAGACCAACAGATGTAGGTACAGGTATGTAAAGAGACTTCATAGCAGGGTATCATTCGGATGCGAAAATCTAAAACCTAAAAACGTTGGTGTTGATTAGCCGAATGCAATGCGTGTCACGGGCCCGGTGTGCGGGGTGCGGGGTGCGCCAGTCGATCGGAATCAGGCGAATGTTGCCAATAATAGCTTTATGTCGCTACGTTTTTATGGGCTTGCAATGCAAGCAATTGTAATATTAATACGCAAATAGTCGCGGGTCAGTGCACTGCGGCTACAATTTTTTCGTAACAAATTGGCTTACGTTTGTCTGCCATCTAACTTCACAATCATTTCTTTTGACTGCACTGTTAGCACATTTGGTAGAATATCTACTTCTAGAGCTGTTAGGGCGTGAATTCGATTCCCATCAGGGCAAACAGTTATGTGACGATAAATGTTTGTTCTGTGTCCGGGTGTTCTGTATGTATTTACAAAATAAATCTGTTTTCCATAGCATTAGCTTTGTTTAGTTTGAGGCTAAATGGCGCTGTGTGAAATGTCCTACGAAAAAAAATATTGCTCCCGCTTTCAACCATCAAGTTTAGTAGTAGTAATATTTAATTTATTTTTATACATTAAGTAATTAAATACTCGTATTACAAACAATAATAAAATTAGAATGTAAAAAAAATAAGATAACTTTTTAAGTAGGCACCACCGCAGTACCAGATATTCTACCGCCAAGCAGTAGTGTGTAAACATTATAGTGTTCTGGTTTGCTTACTAACAATCGAAAGTCTCAAAGTAATGAGCGCCAAAGCAACGATGCCCTGCACATTGTTTTGCTAACTCGAAAGTTCTGTGTATCGCTGCAATGATCATGAACATGCGTTCAAGTTCCATTCCAGGCTTGACGTGCTTTACCATCTTCGACCACACCGTCACTTAACATCAGGCGAGCTGTGGTGAAACACCTAGCCTGTCAACTATAAAAAAAAGTTATCCTTACCATCAGTAGAGTCTCATTACTTTAACATAAAAAACCTGTATGTTTTTACCTAGTCTTTCGCGTGACAGACGATTTGTCTCGCATGACAATAGTGTCCAACCTGCAAGTATTTCAAGCCTATGTCCGTAATCCATCAATCATCGTAAACTTGTGTTGCACAAACCTTTCGGCCGCCCACCGTCTGCCATGCTCTGAACACCTGACAAACTATAAATAATCGAATTATATAAATAATATATAATTAATCGATTATAGTATAATCGAAGGGTATAAATCGACAGCCTTGTTGGTTCATTGGTAGTCTGCTCCAAGAGCTGAAGGGTGTGGGTTCGATTCCCACCCAGTACAAGCATTTTGTGGTATAAAAAATGTTTGTTCTGTGTCTGGGTGTAGCACCGAGTGGTGGGTGGCCCTTCTGAGTAGTTACACCTGTATTATGGTAGAAATATTTCTTTACTCTGGGTAGGTATTCTTTAATTGTAGCAGGTGGTCGTGCAGCGCGCGGGGCGCGGCGCGCGGCGCGCGGCGCGCGGCGCGCGGCGCGAGCGTTCACGTCTGTACTAGCACTCACTCAAATGTATCAAGCAGTTTTGTATTTTATTTATGGTCGACAAGCTAGATGTTTGACCACAGCTCACCTGATGTTAAGTGGTTAATTAAAGATGGTATATCACACCTAGCCTGGAATGCAACTGGCTTTCAAGTAAGGCTGCCGGAACATTGTTCAGTCCTTCGCGGCAGATTTTCAACATGGAGTGGTAGCTGACCGTGTATTAGAAATCTGTGGATTGTGTGATGGTGGAATGAGATCTGCATGGCGAAATTCCCCCCGGCCCATTCTACTATCGGACGGCCAGGAACTCTAAAAAGCGACACCGCTTTATAGTCGATATTTATAAAACTCGAAATAAACGGTTCGAATCCACCTTTGAATCTACCACCGCTACGCAATGAAATTTGCTGCCTGAGTGGGTGTTCCGTGATAGATACTATCTGGATGCCTTGCAAGTCGGGAGCAATCGGTTTTTTCTAGGCGAGCGTGCTCCACCGTAGATCGCATCTTCGCTTAACATCGGTCAAGAAGGCGGTCAAATGCAATCATATTAAAAAAAAATGTATCAGGTAATATTACATTTATACTTTCAACAGCAAACCGCAAATAAAGGCGTATTTTCGTCCGACCAGTACAGTACGTGTCCAATCTAGGGCCCCGAAGGGCCTCCCTTTCACCTGCGCTCGCGCCGCCGCTCCGGCGCATTCTAGATCATTCAGTAACTGGCGAGATCTACCTGCCACTTTACAGGGTGTGACGTATTGCAATCTATCACAAAAAAGCCTCAGTTTTTTTAAATAAAATGCTTCAAAATCTAACAGTATGTTTCGGCAGCCCTACTTCAGAGCCAGTTCCATTCCAGGCTAGGTGTGCTTTATCACCTTCGACCACAGCTTCACTTAACAACAGATGATGAGCTATGGTCAAACACCTAGCCTGTCAACCAATAAAAACAAAAACTTTTGCTTTTAGAAAATGTTTTTAAATTTTCGTTATTGACGTAACGTACTTGTCTTTTTTCAATTATGAGTTCGTAGAGTCAATTAGACTCTTTCTGTATTTGTATGTTAATTTGTACATTAATGCTTATATTATTATGTAAGTAAATCTAAACTTAGAAAAGCGCGATTTCCTAGGGATGAGAACTAACTAGATTGATTTTTCGCCCCCGCAAAACCTACGTATAACCAACTTCACAGAAGTCCTTAGAGCGATTTTCAAGATCTCAATATATACATACAATTATGTAGATACGAGTATTTTAATAGTATTACATATTGAATGTCATTTACGATGATGAAACTACTGCCTTGAATATTAGATCTAAAATAATTGACCCGATTTTATTCTACGGAACTTCCTGTAAGTACTATATTATAACAAAGTATGACTTTTTATCACGATGAAGTAAAAGTGAAATTCCGGCTAGTTGATACAATAAATAAGATTACTAATACAGCAGAAATTGGTTACTTATATTGCCACTTTCTGTAGTAAAAAAACTGCAAAATAAAACAATAATTATATTTAATGTTTGTTAACCTCTCATTTCACTAAATACACCTTATTTATCAAATCTGTTGGTAAAGCTTGTGCAATGAACGTTTAGCAGCATTTTAGTACGAGGCTCTTGCTCACAGACCACTCCCGTAGATTAGATTCCGCACCGCGCATTTTTTACATTTATCAGAATTGTAAAAAATGCAACGAAAAAAATATGACAATTTTTTTCATGATTTATATGTACCTAGTCGCACCAGCTGTACTGCCCACTACTATGGGCAGGCAAGAAGTGTAATAGATCAGAATTGGACGTATTAGAATAAAAGTACCTACCTTTCGAAAGAAAAAAGAAACGTTCGTAACATAACGCTTATAACGTTTAAAAACTTGTTAACGTTTCTTCTGTTCTGTTGATCGCTCATGTTTATGGAAATACATTTATTTTTATCTTAGCTCTAATCCGGGAAATCGGACCTTTTTTGTGACTTGTGACTTTGGCTCATTATAAAGTCTTTGTACGGTATCTATCGAGAGTGATCTGTGCTCTGAGCATTCTCGCTGACCACATGTTAGGTTATGATCGATGATTGCGCGGCGCGACGTATATCTAGGTAACCACCACCGCAGGTAGGTACCACCGCAGTACCAGATATTATGCTGCCAAGCAGTAGTGTGGAAACATTACTGTGTTAATGTTTGAAGAGTATTGCAACTAGAAATTATAGGGCTGTTAAGACCAATCATCGAAAGCCTCAAAGTAATGAGCACCAAAGCAGTGACGCCCTGGACTTTGTTTTGTTACTCAAAGTTCTGTGTATCGCTACGATGATCATGGACATGCGTTATCTCTTAGCAAGAGGAGAACGTCTCGGATGTCTCATGACATTTACCTTTTTTTCAATTTAGCTCGAAATGTGCTAGCTTTTCACTCAAATATTTAGGTATTTTTAAAAACTTTCGATTGCTTTAAAAACATTTTAAACTGTTACTAAAATATGTTAAGATGAGATAAATATTGCAGATATGAATCATTTATTCGCTAAATTGATTATTTATGCACAATTAGCTTTACATATTAGGTAATAAAAATCTCCTACGTTTTTTTGCATCATTTGACTAAAGTAAGGTGAGCTGTGGTCAAACACCTTGCCAGTCAGCTATTAAAAAAAATAAGTAATTTAGGGAGTTTACGTATGACGTGCTTAGATGAAGAAAACGTTCAAACAACATGCTCCATCTTCGGCCGCAACGTCATTTTCCATCAGGCGAGTTGGTAGCAAACGTAGATGTATTCCATATTAAAAAACTAAAAATTGTTTCAACAGACTACTCGTGCTCTCGAGCTTTTTTAGTCTTAATTATTCGACGGAAATATTTGTAACCGACGATTATCAATAATTATGTACTCGAGCATATAATAACGCGAGTCTATAGTCCAAAATTAATTGATTTGCGCAACATATGCTCTGACAGCTTGATTTCAGATCGGCGTGATTAGCTAGGAAGCCGATTGGCACGTCACTGCACGTCACTGCTTATCGACCGCTTTGACAGTGCTGAGAATAATAATAGTCTTTAATTAAAAAGCCTACAAAATTAAAAGACTTCTATTTATATGAGTGAATGCTTTTGAGAATTATAGAGCCTTAATTTGACAGGTTTATCATTGGCCATTGGACAGTTTGATTTTATACCTTGCCAATGTAACGTGATGAGAAAAAAAGAAAAAGTTGTGAACACCACTTGCAAGTATTGAGAATTATTGGGAAATTGCCTATTGGACTTAAGAACGAACCTTTGTTTCAAAGGCCGTACGAATTGCCCATCGATAGAATAAAACAAAAGAATGAACTTGAATTATACTGAAAAGTAACTTACACGTTTATTTTAAACATTTTTAGTAGCGACAATAGCTCAGTGGTTAGCGCGGTAGGTTCGCATGTCGAAGGACGTGGGTTCAAACCCCAACAATGAGCTTGAGCTGCCGGTGAAGGAAAACATCGTGAGGAAACCATAGCATGGTGGTAGGGTGTTTTCTAGTACTGGGCTGGCTAGCTACCGCCCTCAAGAAAAACTGCCGCCAAGCATCTAACGGTATGTTCCGGCAGCGTCACTTGAGAGCCAGTTCCATTCCAGGCTAGGTGTGCTTTACCATCTTCGACCACACCTTCACTTAAGATCAGGTGAGCTGTGGTCAAACATCGCCTGTCAATCATTAAAAAAAAATAGTTACACACAAAAACATCTCTTAAAGCAGTTGAATCCGCCACGCCCTTTGCAATGAAGTAGTACTTCGTCCATTGTCTCGTTTTGGCCACTGTTTCTGTATTTCAATGCTAGATCCACCTTTTGTTCACTGATCCATCACAGAGACATGCGCGTCAACTCTTTAATTACTTTATTATTTCGCAATGGCATTGAAATATCGAGGTGTGCGAGACAATAATGCAGTAAAGGAACAATACGGCGTAGCCGGTGTTGTGTCGGGTCGCGGCGCCCGGGGGTCCGCTTGTTCAATTATTTCTCACGCGATCCGCCGGTACAGCTAGCCAAAAAAATTACAGATTAACAAATTCAAAAAACAAACAAATTCTAAACAAATACAAACAAACAAATACAAATTTAATACAAATACAAATACAAAAAAACAAATACAAATTTAATAAACAAATTCTTAAAAAAATTACAGATTTAAAACCGGTAGCCTTAGTAGAAAACTGTTAAATGGTGTTAAGATAGTATTATAGTTCAGTAATTAAGATATTTTTCACTGATGTTTTCCAAATAAAATAAAATAAAAAACTAGACGCTTTCTGGGCATTGCACTCTTTGCAAACTGCCAGTCTATGCTCTATAGTTCTTGAACTCCACTGATAAGTACCACGTACGAACCAAACGCTTCGATTCTACATCCTTCATTCCAGAGCGAGGATGTGGAACTCTCTGCCGGCGTCTGTTTATCCCGGGATGTACAATTTGGGTGTCTTTAAATCTAGAGGTTTTTTTCTAGGTAAGCGTGCTTCATCTTAGACTGCATCCTGTTTAACATCAGGCAGGACGTGGTCAAACGCGAACCTATTTCGAATTAAAAAAAAAGATGGATCATACAGGTTGTATGGAAGGTGATTATTATAATTACCATTATGAAAAGCTTTTATAGTGATCATTCATTTGAATTCGCAAAAAAACAGATGTACCATACATTTTGTCAAGGGACAACTTTTTCTACAGGATGGTTGTGCCCATAGTAACAGTCATTTATAATGGATAAGTACAATAACCCTCTCTCAGCTTGCTACACCCAAAGTTTGTATATAATGAGGTAGTACTTTGCTAAAGAAACTAAATCTAGTCAGCATCAATAACTTTTGTTATGGGGCTAACTTTCAAATCGCGAAATAAATAAAAAAAAACCATAGAAATACATTGACCTTGATAGATGGAATAACTGTTTAATTTTTACCACGATTTCAGTATGTGTGCTCTCTATAAATATACACACGTATATATTTTGTATGTCATTGGGTGAGGAGGTGACTAAGTTGCTCTTTTTATGATAGATAAGCATCTTTCAAACTAACCTTGTGCCGATTGTCTTGTCGAGAATATACTTGTATAATCTCAGGCGAATTAGAAACAGAAATCACTCTTAATTTCCCTAACTTCACATCGTCTGTATAGATAAAAAAAAAGTAAAAAAGTTTTAAAAAGATAGATAGTGATAAAAAGTTATTGTAAAAAAAAAAGTAAAGTTTGTAAAAATGTAAATAAAGTTTGTCTTTGCTACCAGTACTCCCGTTTCGCTAGTGCAATGTTTATTTGGAAACTATTGGCCTATAAAGGTCGCCTTTGATTCAACTTAGTTTCTATCACACCCAGTCCTAGAATTCTCAGTAATTTACTCGCAGTTTCCGGACTGGATGAGTTATAGATTAAAAGACAAAGAAATGCTCGTGTGCATTAAAGATTTTTTTAAAGGTCAAACCTATGTCAAAAAATGAAATTGATTAAATTGTTATTAATTTATTTTTGACATAAAACTAATGAGACGAACGCGACGCTCACCTGATGGTAATAGATAACGCATATTTATGGCCATTTCAGCCATATACAGAACTTTGAGTAACAAAACAAAGTTGAGCACATCGCTGCTTTAGCGCTCATTACTTTGACACTTTCGATGGTTAGTCTCAACAGCCCAGTAATTTTGGTAGCTGCAGTACTTTTCCAAATTACAAATTATACCACATTTAAAATACATTTATGATGTAGCGTGTGCTAGTGTAGAGATATTTGAATTTTCTCATAAAGGACTCGAACTTCGATTCATAAAAACTAGCACAGAACAAAGTTACTATTGACATGATGTCCTGATTTTACTACATTTTTTGCGATATTCAGCTAAACAGGTATTCGAGGCCGAGCTTGATTTATTTATTCTCATGCTGTAGAGCACGACACCCCACTGACAGAATTACACAAATAAAGAAGCAAAACTTTCACCGACGGATCCGATCAACTCGACGTAATATACCTACCGATAGAAAGTTGGCACAGATCTATCGATGATCGAGTCGAAATTATAAAACCTTCAAGACTGACCGCGCGCGTGTTTTCTATTAAAATTGCTCAGGTTTTCCACATTTGTTGTTTCTAAAAAACTACGATTACGACGTTTAAACTTCCTCGTTTACATAGTTCTAAATAAAAGCGCTCCGTGTTGAAGCAATTCAGTGAACAAAAATATTCTTTTCATTCCCCCATCTCGGAAAGAGTATTTTTGCTCTTCGATATCTGAGTGCAAAGTCGTTTTTATCCGCTAGAGGATAAAGTAAATTTCAATTTAGAACATCGTGTGCACTAAGTTTATGAATTCAAAACATCAGTAAAACTATTTACTTCTACCTCCATGGTGCCGAATTTATCATACAAGTTTTTTTTTAATTTGTTAAAAACTTAGACTCTGAACCTCTTTGGTGTACGTTTTTTTGCATTTAGTCATTTCGTCGCTGAGGTGGGATGAAAAGTTACGTGTTGCACTCGAGTGCAAAGATTTTTCACCTCGTGCTCTTTTGATTCCCTCGCAACGCTCAGGATTTTAGAGTCCTTCGCTTGCTCGGTCATCAAAATTGAGAACGCGGTTAAAAAGCAACTTTGCACTCTTGTAGAACAAATAACTATTAATAGTTGACAGGCTAGGTGTTTGACCACAGCTCACCTGATGTTAAGTGACGATGTGGTCGAAGATTGTAAACACACCTAGCCTGGAATGGAACTGACTCTCATATGAGGACTGGGCGGCTGGGTGACACGCTATAGGGCGTTGGTTCAAACCCAATAATGAGCTTGGGCTGCCAGTGGAGGAAAACAGAAGAAATACTGTGACAAGGTGGTAGTGTACTTTTCTACTCTGTTCGCTAGCTACTACCCTCAAGACAAAAATGTGTTATCAAGCACCTAACGGTGTGTTCCGGAAGCCTCATTTGAGAGTCAGTTCAATTCCAGCCTAAGGTGTGCTTTACCATCTTCGACCACATCTTCGTCATTTAACATCAGGTGAGTTTTGTTCACTAACTTGTCAACACCGAAAAGCGACACTGGTACAATTGATACACCTCAGTGGCCCATTGACGCCTGCTATGCTAATTTTAACTTTAGATGATTTCACTACATTAAAAGTAACGGCATAACATTATAAATTGTGGTAAAGTAATGTTTATCGTAAATATTTGATCATTTGAATATATTTGTATGAAATTTGTGTACGCGATCCATTGAGGAAACCAATTTACATCATAGGTGATGTAACTCAATAGCTTCTAATGCCTAAATTTAGAAAAATATTACCTTTTCCGCAACATAAACGCGGTATGAATTTCCTGCTCACAAAACATTAGTCGAGATTGGAGACGTCGGTGTATGTTTAGAAGCAACTCGCACATTTGGAGTCAAACTGCCGAAACGGGTTTAAAGTTAATTCAATTTACATAACACTTGATGTAACTGAACGCAAGCTGGCGCTGTAGACATGCATGTCCGCATCGAAGTACGACGTGGTCAATGGAAATACTTGTGTAAAGTTTCGGTCTCAAGGCGTTCGCTCGGTAAAGTCTTGATGGTTGATTTGAGAGGATGTAATGTCTTCAACTCTTAGTGTAAGGCTTTCGTGAATTGCTTGAACAATAAATTCACTTAGAAATATTTTTAAAACAATTTTTTTTTTATGTGAAATATAATGAGACGAACGAGACGCTCGCCTGATGGTAAGAGATAACGCCTCTCCATGACCATTGCAGTGATACACAGAATTGAGTAATAAAACAAAGTCCAGGGCGTCGCTGCTTTGGCGCTCATTTGGACTTTCGATGGTTAGTCTCAACTGCCCAGTAATTTCGCTAGCTGCAGTATCCTTCAAACCGGAACACAGTAATGTTTAAACATTGTTTAATGTTTAAACATTAAAGCTTGGTGGCAGAATATCTGGTACTGCGGTGGTACCTACCTAGACGACCTCCTGGTAAGGAAATTTACCACCGAGTAAAAATAAGTAAATGTATACGAAGTACCTATATAATAAAAAGTCTGCGTGCTTCGACTTCGACCACAACATCGCTTACCATCGGGCGAGTTGGTGGTCAAACGATTTAAATAAGTGTTAAATAAATTCAAGAGATTAAATGAAGTATAATTGAGTCTTGCTCGCATCTTTTGTATGGTTTTAAAGTTTGATCGAAATCTGTACAGTGTCAACAAACGCGAGGTGCGCTAATCGTGCGCTTCTTTCCAGTAACAATCTCAACATGCATACAATGAAGATTTTTACCACAGGCTTACAATTTTTTTTAATGTCAAACAACATCGAAACTAGCATAAATTTAGAAAACCGGCCATGCATAAGACATCAACGCGCTCTGCGCCGTTGGCTCACTCTCTTCTAGTAAAAACATGCCAATAATCTGCACTAAAATCTCTTAAATCTCATTGATAACAGCCAGTTTAGTAGCGGCTCGTCAGTGAAAGTAGTTCTGATATAAATCGACCAGAACAAGTCCACATTTCCATCTAAATTCAAATGTATGCGGAACTGAGGCGTCTGGTCAAAAGTTTACGAAATAACTATCCGATACTTTATTACTCGAATCGATTATATTAATCGCTGCAATGTACAGTTCTAAATAAATGACCATAAAGATGTCTAAACATCTTGTTCATTATTATAATTCAATCATTTAAACGAGAAACTATAAATTGGCTGTTGAAGTGTGAATTGTGTATTTAATTGTGTGCTGTTTTGTAATTAAACTAAACTTGGTTCTAACAAAAACTGGCTACATTAAATGTTACGTAGATGATATTGCGTGTGTCGCAGTTGTGTCTTACATTCAAGATAAGAAGAAGAAATATTATAATTCTGAACATTTTATAGATAGCGTACTGACGAATTTTATTATATCTCGTATAAATTAATATTTTAAGAAATAAAACATACAAATACAAATATTTTATTAATAACACCAATGTTACAAGTCACTTCAAAACTTTAAATAGGTATATCATTAAATGAGTTTTAAAACACTGATTACATGTCAACACAAAAATGTCAAAATAAGGTATGTATGTCAATATACAAACGTTATTCGTTTTTATTTATTCGTTATTATCGATATTTAAAAAAAAATTGTCAATACAAAAATATGTCACTCCCAAAAAAAATTAGTCATTATAATAACAGTTCTTACAAGTGTAAATAAATTAAACACGTGACATAATATACCGGATCGTTGGATCGCTCAAGTGGTAGGGTCAATTAGGTGGCGTGACCCGCGGTCCCACAAACAGACTTTAGTTCAAATATTTTAGGTACACATCTCGAAACAACCGTAAATCGATGTCAAGAACGGAGATGCGCAAACTCGGAGATGGGCGCAGTACACCTGCGCTTGCGCAAGCGACGGCCGGCCCGCTGCTGCCAACAGTTCGTGCCAAACTTTCCGAACTATTGCTACAAAAAGTTTTTTTTTAAACTAATAAGACGAACGATTAATTTATTTTTAATTACAAAAAAATAATTTTTAATTACAATTGGCTAACAAGAGAATGCTGTAAACATTTGCAGCTGTGGACAGCTGCAAATGTTTACAGCATTCAGAGAAGCTACACAATTTGGCACAGAGTGTACTGTGCGGTGCGTGACGCAATTCGCGAGCCATGCGCACCGAATAATTTTAATTGCATCGATCGCTTGCGCAACTAGGAGACATCACTCAAACGTGAAAGATTTATTCGACAACATGGAGGACTTTCGATAATTAGCAGAGTTACGTAAATTGTTGATTTGGCTCTATTTAGAAGACATGCTACGTTTGTCGCAACCTTTCTACAGGGAAATAAAACAACATTTTCTTTTATGTCCTTGTAGTTTAGTTTTTTGTTCACAAAAGTTACTGTCAAGACATCGATAACTGATTACAAATATACATGATATAAATGATATGATGATCATGTAGACTTGCCTGTTGGTTCATTAGTAGTATGTCTGCTCCAAGAGCGTGGGTTCAATTCCAGGGTAAACATTTTGCTGTGTAAACAATGTTTGTTCTGTGTCTGGGCGTACTGTATGTATTCACAAAAAAAAAGTATTTAAGTATTGTATCAGTTCCTTGATTTCCATAGACAAGCTTAGCTTAGTTTGGGTTCAGATGGCGCTGTGTGTAAAAAAAATGTTAAGTAAATTTGACTTCAAAGTTTGGCTTAATAGAAGCAAATTGAATGGTACGGTATTTGTATCGAAGTGACATCGAAAACATTACTAAGTTTTTTATTTCACGGTATTTTAGGCGTTGTCTGAATAAAAATAATGACTGGATCTTTTAGAAATCAAAAGTAAATAAAATTGTACAAATGTACGTGTCTTTTATCATCGTTTCCACTTTTAGTTTGTTATTGAAACCAAGTTTTTCTTCGCGTACTACTGCGAATTTTCTCAGCTCTAATATTTCCTCACCCGCGGTATATAATGTAACTGCATAACCAATTAAATCCCCTCGGACAAGTCCCGCTGCACGGAAATCATTTCCCAACAAGGAATTTTCAATATTCATAAAGTTTTTGCCTGACATCTTATATAAATAAATAAATATAAATATCGTAGGACTATACACACAGCGCCATCTGGCCCCAAACTAAGCAGAGCTTGTGTGATGGAAGTCAGATAACTGATAGAATACATAAATACTTTTTTTTTGTAAATACATACTTATAATACATACAGAACACCCAGACACAGAACAAACATTTGTTTATTCACAAAATATGTGCCCTGAGTGGGAATCGAACCCACGCCCACGCCTTTTTTTGTAAATAAGTATGTATTTACATTTTTATTTAGTAACATTTATTTTTATAAATTTCAATTGTGTAGTCTCGTCGAGTCTAGCTATAGATGTTATCTCAATTTAGAAACTTGGTCACAAAACACACAGTTAGTTACTCCACTATTTCTAAACCGGGTAATTCACACCAACTTTTCTTTGTAATTTCACTTTTACACGCACGAAAACATTGGAATCAGAACCTTGTCCCGAGGAACTAAAGCTAGAAACAGTTCGTTGGCTACGTGTGGGAAAATGCTAAAAACTAGCGAATGTGTCGGACAAGGTCGTAGATCATCTGGGAGATAACTTCGCGTTCGGAACTGGGTTAACTATTTGTTTAGTGTATAAAATTAAACAAACACTGCACTCGATAGAAACACTTTAGTGCATAAATGTAATTCAAACGTATCAACAACACGGCCAATATTACAGGTATCCATTCTCTAAACTATCCATCATGCAAAACGTCTTCTCGTTTACTAATTTCTATATAAAAAATAAGAATCCTATGCTCACTAGTTGATCGACTGGCAGCCCCTGGAGCACATAGGCTACTTTTTATCCCGAAAACATGTAGCGGGTAACACCGCGGGGCGCAGCAAGTAATATTATAAATGCGAAAGTTTGTGAGTATGTTTGTTACTCTTTCACGCAAAAACTACTGAACGGATTTAGATGAAATTTAATATGGAGGTAGCCGAGACCCTGGATTAACACATAGGTTATTAAGCTGTTGCATAGCTTCTATCGCGGGCCTTGCGCGTGGAGACCGAATCCAGAAATTCCGTAACGAAAATAACCTAACACCCCCCACTCCCACCGGCACAGCGGTGATACTTTTTAGTTTTGCCATCTATCGATGAATAGCAGAACTTTTAATTACTTTTTTGAAATATCACGCTTGTCTCTTTAGTTCAGCAACTCGCCTCTAGGTGGCATTGGTTGTAATGCTATGCAATAGATTTACCGCGGCAGTCGCCGAGTGCCACACGTCTTTTTTTTAATCCTGAAAACATGTAGCGGGTATGTAACATCACGGGGCACAGCTAGTATTTTATTTTACTCAAGTTTTTTTATTTCCATTTTTACCCGCGACGGAACGGAGACGGTATACTGAAGTTCTTTGGGCATATCTCCAGAAATGAGGACTCGATCGAGAGACTTGTTGTGCAAGGCCGCATAGAAGGCAGAAGACATCGTGGTCGGTCTCCAACTCGTTGGATTGACCTTGTCAAGTCGATAACGAAGTCCACTGCAGTACAGTGTGCTCGCAATGCGGAGGATCGCCACAACTGGAGAGACATCGCGCGACGTGCAGCAGCCTTGGGAACTAACGGGGACGACGGGACGCAACCTTGTGCATCGGCAGCCACGACCACTCTGCCAAGAGTGTCCGACTGAGAAGAGAAGAGTTTGTTTGTGCAAATCCATGTTGCCATTTTTCTCCAAAACTTCTAGTCCGATTTTGATGCAGTTTTCAGTTATGGGTTTGGGTTTGATTGGTGCATGTTCTTAGATAGGTGCCAATTACTTTTTAACCGTAGTGGTTTTTTAAAAAAAAAAATAATTTTGCTTTTTTTTCTTATTTTGGTGTTAACTGTAAAGATTTATCTTTGTATCTGAACTAGGTTTATACAATGTTAGGTATGATTGCAAGTGAAACATGACCCGCGCACAATGGCGCGCGCAGCGAGCAAGTGTACCAAGGAGGTTCACTTGTCAGAGAGATACGCGGTTCTAGAACCTGTTCGTGTTCAGCTATATACCTACATTGTACATAGCAGTTAGGGCTAATACAAATGTGATTACAAGATAAAGTCACAAACATAATATTTTTAAAGTCTAAGTATTTTATTCATATATATTTTTTTAATAGTAAATGTCTTAGGACATTACGCACAGCGCCATCTGATCCCAAACTAAGCAAAGCTTGTACTACGGAAGTCTGATAACTGATAGAATACTTAAATACTGTTTTTTTGTAAATAAAACAAAGAATAAACATTTTTTTATAGCACAAAATGTTTGTCCTGGATGGGAATCGAACCCACGCCCTTCTGGTCTTGGAGCAGGTATACTACCAATGAACCAATAGGGCTGTCAATGTTTTAGAACATTTCACAAAGCGCTATCTAGCCCTAAACTAAAGAAAGCTTGTATTATGGGAACCACTATAAATACTTATGTACTTTCGTAAATCTTCAAACTGTAAGAAACTTGGCGATTGATTTCCTTAGCTAAGTAGGTACCACCGCAGTACCAGATTTTCTGCCAAGCAGTAGTGTGCACACATTACTTTGTTCTGCTTTGAAGGGACTGCAGCTACTAAAATTACTGAGCTTGTGAGACTAACCATCGAAAGTCACAAAGTAATGAGCACCAAAGCAGCGTTGTCCTAAACTTTGTTTTGTTACGATCATGGAGATGCGTTATCTCTTACCATCAGGAGAACGTCTCGCTTGTGTCATTACTTTAATACATATTTTAGTAAAACCGTCGCACATTTACATACATTTTGAAAATTGTAGCAATACGTAAAATTTTCCTGTTTTTATTGGTAATTGGTAATTAAGAAAGGAGAAAGTACCAATGGCGTTATAATGAATTGTTTATCATATTCTCTGGAATGTTACTCTCCATTAAAACGGCATTTCATCAAGTTTCACTCTAGGTCTAGAACAATCGTATTAACACGTTTTACATGTCTGTCGAACAGCACGCTGTTCTGTCACGTACAACAACGTTAGCCAAACATTTGTAGATGAAAATAAATATTTTACGCGTTATTTGAGTATCCTCAATCGAGCGAAGGCCACGATATCTGATGGCGTGGATAAACCACTGGCCAAACATGTAAAAGTATACAGGGTTATTATATACTTAATAATGACATATGTCAACTCCTTTACGTCATACCGACAAACTTTAGAACTATGGTTTTTAGTTCAATTTAACGTTATATAGGTATACTTTTATATATTTAAGAAGATCACAGCTCACTTGATGGTAAGTAGGGTGTGTTCCAATATGGCAAACACACCTAGCCTAGAATGAAACTGGCTCTCAAGTTAGGCCACTGGAACGCACTAGGGGGTTGGTGGTAGTTTTTCAACTTGAGGGTGGTAGCTTGCCAACCGAGTACTTTAAAAAGCGTCACCACAAAAATATTATGCCAAAGTATCTACACATCAAGAATAACTGCATTCGTTTGGAAATGAAACAAAGTGTGCGATCGCAGCTCACAAATCAAATCAAATATTTGTCAACTTTTGTTAAAAAAAAAAACAACTCATCATCATCATCAGCCTATACTAGTCCACTGCTGGACATAGGCCTCTCCCAAGACACGCCACTCAGCCCGATCTTCGGCTTTTCGCTTCCATCCACCGCCAGCTGTCCTACGTATATCGTCACTCCATCGAGTCTCAGGGCGTCCTACGCTACGCTTGCCAATACGCGGTCTCCACTCTAGAACACGTCTACCCCAGCGGTTATCGGTTCTGCGACAGATATGTCCAGCCCATTGCCACTTCAGCTTGCTAATACGCTGAGCTATGTCAATGACTTTAGTTCTCTGGCGAATTACTTCGTTTCGGATCCGATCCCTCAGAGAAATGCCAAGCATAGCTCTTTCCATAGCTCGCTGAGCGACTTTGAACTTACGGACCATTCCCGCTGTGAGTGTCCACGTTTCGGCTCCGTAGGTCATGACAGGTAGGACGCACTGATTGAAGACTTTTGTCTTCAGACTTTGTGGGATGGATGACGAGAAGACTCGACGTAGTTTTCCGAATGCTGCCCAGCCCAACTGTATCCTTCTATTGGCTTCACTTTCGAAGTTGTTTTTACCTAGTTCGAGCGTCTGCCCTAGGTAAATGTATTTATGAACAATGTCTAAAGTGAAACCAAAAAAAAAACAACTAAAAAAAGGTTATTATTTTTTCGTATCATAAGTACCTACTGACGGACATAAATTTAAATAACGTATGACATTGTACATAAATTTTCATGAATGAATGGTATAATATCACTTAGGACGAGGCAGTATGGCTTTACAGCTTTAGCCAGCCCGAAGGGGCAAATTCTAAAAAAAGTTTTTTTTTTTCGAAAGTTAAAAAGTGCGACGAAGATAATCCTCCTATAAAAAGTTAATACGTATTTATCTATCCATTAATTTATCTGTGCTCATAAAATTTATCAGTAACCCTGTGTTACGAGTATATTTTGCAACATAAGGCTTAAGGTCGACTGCATGCCGCTCCCGATAAAGGAATTTCAAAGAAAAAACATGAAACGATAGTAATCAGCCGCATGATGTAATGAAAAAAAAAAACAAATTACATTAGCTGGTAACGAGACGACATGTACTGCCTCATACTTACGACTCAATTTGCATGCATTCCATTCAACAGTAAGCGACAAAAACTGTTGCATTGTTCTCTGATTATATTATTCAGGAAATAAATTAGTTCCATATGAAATATGTCACAAGATGCTAAAAGAGTTGGAATATATTGCGGACATATTTTTGGTCGAATATGAAATTGAGAGTTAGCTTTTTTAAATGTTAAAGCAATGAGATGATAGAGACGCTCTCCTGATGGTATGAGATCACCCCTGTCCATGACCATTGCAACGATACGCAGAACTTTGAGTAGCAAAAAACTTCAGGGCATCACTTTGGCGCTCATTACTTTGAGACTTTCGATGGTTAGTCTCAACAGCCCAGTAATTTCGTTACCCTTCAAACCGGAACATTAATTAATCGTCCCCTGAGTCCCTAGATTGGAGACGTCCTATCTAGTCATAAAGCTTCGCAATCCTCCTCGTATATCCTTGCAAAGTATGGGGAGTTTAGTAACTGTAACAAATTAGATCGTATGAACGTTGAACCCAAACATCGTGACAAACATCTCAGATCGCTTAGAGTTGGCTCACAGCTCGACAATGGACTAGGAATGTAGAATGTGGGATGGTCTATTGTTGCCCCACTATACAAATAGTCTTGTATTAATCTTAAATTGTTTTAGTTTTGTCATATCTCCTGTAGTGCTTATAATCTGGACAATTAGTTTTGTGGGTAATAAAAAAATAAAAGAAAAAAATAAAAAAATAAGGGTATCGATATTTCTTAGCACTCAGCTTGTCAAAGTATATATAGGTAAATGTATTATGGCAAAGCAAGACGCGAATTTAGTCACACTAACATTATAAATGCAAAAATTTGTCTATGTGTCTGTGACTTCTCCACTTTGTAATAGTTTAAAAGATTTGGATGAAATTTTGAAAGTAGATAGCTTATATCTTGGAATAACTACTAATCTTGGATACTTTTATCCCTGAAAACGTGGTTGTGACCGCGGGGGCTAATTACGCAATGTTTCAATAATATTTTTTTCTAAAATCATTATTTTTAGTTAAATTAGTGAAAGTCAGCAAATTGGTAATATTTATAAAAAGCATGGAGTCTGGAATCTGTAGAGCTAAGGTAGCGGATTCCACGATCTAAACTGAAAAACAAGACGAGGCCGCACGCGCGTTGCACTCTACTTTAACGCCTTGAAGATGGTTACCGGATGTGGCTGAAACTATATGAGAAAACATGTCTACGGAGAAAATCGATTTCATTTTCTCATCACTTCTTTGTACAAAATATGTATATATTTTGCCACCTATCGATGAATAGCAGAACTTTTAATGACTTTTTTGATATACCACGCTTGTCTCTTGTAATGCTATGCAATAGCTTTACCGCGGCAGTCCCCGAGTGCCACACGTCTTTTTTTTTTCTTCCTTCTATGTGTCTGTTTTGTTAGATACCTCATTGTTGTCTAGCCTAGTTGAGACTAATAAGAAATTTTAATATAACTTAAATTGCTAAGTAGAGTAAAAACAAAGAATGCGTCCATCGACACTTTTCTTACTGATACTTGATAGAAGGTGACGAAATAATAATTCACTGTTGAAAGAAAAGAACAAAGTTATAATGCAAGATCTAAAACTGTTCTCAAAATTGTGACAGACATCCTGTCTACATGAAGTATGAACTGAATTTACCAAGTTGAATAAAAATTGCACAAAAAATAATTACTTTTTTCCATCTGACTTAAAGTAATCATATTTCCTGCAAATGTTTAGTTTAGGAGTTATACATCTGTTAATTGTCTGCGTGTAGAGATGTTGAATAATTTATAGCACGCAGTATGCTAAATCTGAGCGTTAAGGTCACTGCGACAGCCCACTTGTTCTTATTGAAATGTGCTGCTTGTGATAACAAAGAACGCGTCTCTCGACGAAGCCATCTTAATTACAAGCGAAGGGATTCTGGTGACTGGACCAACTTTGACTTTTTTTATGTAAAAAGTAATGAGACGAACGAGACGCTCTCCTGATGGTAAGAGATAACGCCTGTCCATGACCATTGCCGCGATACACAGAACTTTAAGTAACAAAACAAAGTCCAGGGCATCACTGCTTTGGCGCTCATTACTTTGAGACTTTTGATAGAGTTAGTCTCAACAACAGTTAGTTAGTATCTGTTATTTATGTTTATATCTAATAAAATTATTTCTCCTTCCTCCGCCGAGTTATGCATTACCGTTTAATAGTTTCTATCTATCTATGATCCGTACTGAGTTGTGTCTCTGTCAAGTCTATTCTCGATCTATGTCAGCATGTTTAGGAAGTAGGGCTTTGGCAGTTCCACATTCCGATCGCGGCGAGTATTGTTTACAAGCGCTAAACTACTTGCGCTGCATAACCAGGCCAGCAGGTTCCAGATTAGCCGAAATCTAGACACGTTGATACTTAGTTAAAGGTAGACTGGTCACGTAACTACAAAGAATATACCTACTTACGAACTGGTTAATTGTACCGCCATACTGAGACGGGCATGTCGAGTTCAAATATAATACATGATTTACACAAACTGTAATAAGATTAAACTCAAGACGCAGGATGTCCCGAGACTCGGGTTGAGTGACGATATTCGTAAGACAGCTGACTGTGACTGAGTGTTTGAAGCAAAGAAGGCATAAAATGAGAATTAAAAATCTTAAGATCGCTTGATTACAATAGCAGAGAATGAAGCATACGTTAGTACCTAATTATAGTGGCGCCGTGTATTGTCGACAGCTGGGCCGCATGCCGGCCGCGTGCGTGATGGTGCCGCCGCGGTACGCCACGCTGCCGCTGCCGCCGCCCGCGCCGCTCTACTACCCGCTGCACGACACGGTCAGTTCTAACTTTGTCAGCTACCTACCGAACCATACACTTCCTACACGAGGCAACATCCGAAATGCCCGTTTTTTTAAGTTGACAGGTCATGTGTTTGACCACAGCTCACCTGATGTTAAGTAACGGCGATTTTCAACATGAAGGTGGTAGTTAGCCAGCCCAGTACTAAAAAATACTCTACCACCATGCTATAGTCTCCTTACGATGTTCTCTTTCACCAGCAGCTCGAGCTTCCGACTGCGTTTACTACTGCGCTATCTACCATCACTACAAAATGGCAATTATTATTTATCCTACGTTTTAAGCAGTGTACCTTTCTATTAAAATAATTGTCTTTTAACTTTTATGTTGAATTTATCAATGTCTGTGATTCCTGTTCTATTTGCTGTCTATTAATTTAATAAATAAAAATAATTGCTCGTTCTCAATTTTCCTTGTGCGTGTTCTAGCGAATGCGCCGGCGGCGGTCGCCCCGAGCGCACGGCGAGCGGCGGCGGCGCGAGCACGGGCGCGAGCGCGAGCGCGAACGCGACTCGCAGCTCGCGCGCTCGCTCGAGCGCATCCACCGCAAGCGGCGCGCGGAGCGCGACCGCCTCACCGACGCGGACCTCAAGCGGACCTACACCGGCCTCGACAGGTGACCCACACTCACACACACGCGCTGCCAAGGCAAGCGTGCTCCATCTTCGCTCGTATCGTTACTTTCCAACACGCGAGACGGAAACTATAAATCTTGATAATGCTTCAGTGTTGTTCATATAATGAGCTGACCAATCAAAATAATCGTTATCGTGAACATTTGTTCCAATATTTTCTATATAGTTGACAGGCTAAGTGTTTGACCACAACTTATGTGATTTTAAGTGACGGCGATTTTCTACTTAATGGTGAGCTTATCTAGAGTCCAGTGCTAGTATAATTACCTACCCTACCACCACGCTATGGTTTCCTCTCGATGTTTTCTTTAACCAGCAGCTCAAGCTCGTTGATCCCATGCCCTTTGGCATGTTTGTCTTATTTTTTTTATTTGGTGGAGATTAACGTATACCGATTGAATGTAATGTTCCAGAGATTACGCCGAGCAGTTTATCGCCGTGATCGACGAGAGCCGGCACGCGGCGGAGCTCCACGACTCCCTGCCCAGCACCGCCACCACCGACTCCGCGCACAGAGAGCTCTGAACCTCGCAGACACACTGCATACAGGGGACGCTCGAGCAGGACGTCAGCAGTACAAGACAGTCGATTGATGGCCAAGAACTCAACTACTAGAAATGCTTTGTGTAGCGTCCAAAATACACCGTATTGTTACATTCCATTAGAACATTAACAACACTTGGATATGTCAGTTAACAAAAAACAACGCTCATAGCCATTGCTCACAGCGAGATTAATCTGAAACCGCAGACGCGGTTACATGTTTGGAGAAAATGTACAATTCCAACGTTCCCACCGAAGTGCGACGGACGTTTGCATTAGTTTCCGTTGAAAATTTGTGATCAAGTGATATGATTAAAGCGGTCCGTAAACAAAATGTATCAAAAGTCCATTTGAATGGACTGTCTCCTGGTTTGGTAACCTGAATGGACGCTCTCGGCTCATTTCGATCGAAGTCTCGTTTCACTTCAGCCTCCAATGCGCGGAGATCTTGGTACTGTGACGATTGTGGATTTAGGCCCACCCCACACAGACGCAACCCGTGGTAGCTGTCATGGCGACATTAGTATTGATAGTTCACAGCTACTCGCTACTCCAGGCTGCGTCTCTTCGATGAAGGCTTTACACGACTCATATGAAACTAAAATTGTTACTTAAACTATTTGAGATTCTAATAGCTTTATAAGGTAGAGTCTACGCCGAATTTTATGGCACTTTGATTCATATTTACGTCGTTTTTCACATTCTTTGTGCGAGTGCACCAACAATTTTCATACGGACGTCTGATTTTTTTTAAGCAGATATGCGTCCCCGGATCAGCTCTGTTTTTAAAAAACAACAATACTTATTTAAGCCTTTATCCTTCTCACAATGAAAAGAGAATAAGAAGTGAAACTCTCTTAATGTCGTATTCTCTCTCTCTCTCTCTCTTGTCTGTCTTTCTGCGCGATGAAAGGAACCAGAACCTCAATAATATCATACCAACGTGAGGAACCCTGTATATCTGAGAGTTCTTAATGTTATCGAAGATGCGTGCAGTGGGCCCGCGCCCACGAGTGGGACAGTTTAAAAAAAAACAAGGCTGATAAGGATCCGTAATTAATTCAAGTTCAAAGTGGTCATAAAGCACGGCGCACACTACTCTACCATTCCATATAATAATAGATCTAGTTGTAAATACATTTTGTAAGTTATAGTGCTAGATAATAATATGTTCACTTAATACTTGCTATATTTCTTCTTGTTACTATCGATCTTTATTTTCATATAAAAACTTTAGTTAGTAAAATATCAATACCAAACTTAACAGTTAGGCTAGGTCAGTTGATTTATTTTGTAATTGATTGCTTCGTTGTTTAACAAATGTATATTTAATCATAAGTTCCAGTAGGTATTCATAGTTCTGACAATGTTAAAGCAAGGAGGCAAAACATTTGCAACAGTGTCGATTAAGAATTTCGCAGTCGAAGTAGAGACCTATCAAGTCATTCAATTCTGTACCCATTCCTTGGTTGTTATGAAAGAACTTTGAACGCCTACCTGGTTTTCTAACTACATAAACAACTTTACTAACAACTTAACGCACTTGTACTCTTTATAATATCGTCAAATATCTGTGTTATCTTTATTCTAAGTCTGTGTTAGTTTTAAGAAGAATTTAAGATAGTTTATAGTAATTATTAATATGTTTATATACTTGGGTACATAGTTTATTTCAGCCCAGTATTTATTTCAATAGTTTTGCGTTTTACTGCAATCTCACCTGATGTTAAGTTATGATGCGGTCTAAAATGGAGCACGTTTGCCTTGAAAATACCGCTTCACTATCGACTTGAAGACACCCAGATTGTGTCTATCGGAGAACTTTCTTCTAGCGGTCCGCACAATGAAAGACAGAAGTTATTCTAGATTTAAAGGGTCTATTAACTAGCCATATTACTTTTTCTTTTACCTTCGATATAATGTAATGTCTGCTTTTTTATGCAGAGCTTTAAAAGTCATAGAACAAATTTGTTTGTTTTACTGCACACAAATCGATTTTAACATTGTTTTTAGTTATCAATGACTCTGTTTATACGAATTCTCAATAAAAATATTGCTCCATTATCACATTGTGGTGCAATAAAATCAAGCTTTGTGGAGATAACGTATTTTGAAAATACTTTCATCGAATTGGATAATATGGTTTATTTTTAAAAGTATGTAAGTAACATGTTCTTGTTTAAGTTTTTGTAAATATAAAACAGTCTTATGTACCTAAACGGTGCCAAATAATTAAGGAAATGCAATTGGTCGTTGTAAATATTATTTTTAATTATACATGTATAATTACGAAATTTTGCTCAATTCGGAAAATTTGAGAATATTCTTTAGTTTTCGATTTACTAGTGTAAGATTTTTGTACTTAATAATTTTTTTATGATTAAATTTTATAAACCATTATGCTACAAAAGTTTTAAAAGGACGTCGCTGAAGTTAACATTTATGAAAAGTTTCTTTTTTTAATATGTACTGTATTAAATGTATAAGTATTCTTAACATCTTGTTACCATTATTTTATTGTTGACTTAAATTTTACTTATTAAGCGTAGAACTTTCTCTAGAAACCGTATTTAAAAAAATATCAGATTGTAAATAATACAGTTTTAAGAATCAACGTCTACAGCTATGCATAGATAGACGATAGTTAGACGTACTTATTTATTTAAATCGGCGATTATATCGTAGTTAAGACATATTGTAAAATACAAATAAATTAATATTCTTCTCATTCGACTTTATTATTTATCAGAAACTCACGAGTTATTTAAATGTAATCATCGGTGCCGAGGATATGAGTAAAATCGATTGCTAGATTTGAATCTAACATCGATATTAGGTACACAACTAGTATTCGCGTAATACCATTGCGGGACGTTCAAGTCAGAATATAGGTATAGATTGACAGCCGACAGGCTCAGTTAGTAGTATAAGCTGTAGGGCGTGGGTTCGATTCCCACTCAGGACAAATAGTTTGTGGTATAAACAAAGGTTTGTTCTGTGTCTGGGTGTCTGTACGTATGATAAGTATGTATTTACAAAAAAAACTATTTAAGTATTCTATCAGTTATATACAGACTTCCATAGTACAAGCTTTGCTTAGTTTGGGGTCAGCTGGCGCTGTGTAATGTCCTGCGACATTTATTTATTTAGATTTTTTTAACAAACGATTACTTTTGTATTCCAAGAGCTTACAGCCGAACTCAGAGACGTTAATTAAATAAGTCCTAATTGGCACTTAACTAATTAACATTAAATAAGTTAAGTATCTTTACATCACAGAGACATAATTTAAGGGCTCGTTAGTTAAAGTCAGATTTAAAAATTCGTAGGGAAGGCGACGTCCTAAATTTCTATCGATAATTTGTCGGCAAAGTGTCTGTGTTGCCGTAAATAAAAAAAGCTTGTAACAATCGCATAAGAAAATTAGATAAAGACATAAAAATAGATATATAAGCGTTAATTAATAGTTGTTTCTTTAGTTTGTCGTAATTTTCACTAAAAAGAAGTCATTAAAAGACTTTTTTCGTTAGTAAAATACAATTTTTTTTCTTTTTTCCACTGTGGCATCATTTATTTTTGGGTGTAAAAAAACAAATTTCAATGTCAAAATTGTCAAACGTCATTCATTACTGTGTTGTGTGTTCTGTTCAAATCAAGTTCGTTTCATGCTCTTTAGGAATTTTATTATTTTATCAAAAATTAAAAACTACATTGAAATTGGCAATATTACATTTTTTACTGTTTCAGGTAAAAACCTGTATCGCGCAAAAAATTCTTGACCTGAGTATTTTGTAAAAGGATCGGAATAATCTCGTAGATACCGCCTCGGTCCTACTTCTCTATATCTTCTTACATAGTCCACAAACTCAATAAACATCACAAAATCCATTATTCTTTAAATTAAAAATAATGCAATCCAAACCCCAATGTCAATTGTCAAATCACTCATTAAGAACATAAGGGAGGATCTAGCGTCCTTTAAAGTTAAGGGCTCATTAAGCTTACTAACGGACGATTAACTGACTCCGAGATGTAACTTTTTTAAATCTTTACTTAGTAATGACTTAAAGTTGCATTAAACGTTTCTGAGTGCGGCTGATAACAGCCGCATTATTAGTGTTGTTGCAGTTTGTTCATTAGCACGACGTGACGTGCCGTGAGATTGATTCCTCAGTGAAGGAAAACGTGTAACCATAGCGTGGTGGTTGGATACTTTCTAGTATTCGGCTAGCTAACTAAGTAAGTCGATAATCTGACGTTAAACAACTAACGAAATGTTTATTTATGATTTTATCAACTATATTTTTTTAGTTTTTTTTTTATCAAGCTCCCGGGGCCGTCGCCTATAGATATCTGCAATACCAGGGGTTATTGCAGATATCTATAGGCTCCAAATACGTTACCGACCTTTTAAGATTCTATGAACGCGCCTTTTGAAGAACCCAATTCCATATTTTGTGCGCATTAAGACTCTTTGATAAACATTATTATGTGCAAGTCGCGAAAGTTAAAAACTTCAGAAGGGATCCATATCAACTCTTTATTATTGACACTGAGAAATTACAACGGAGATGTGTAACGCGGCGATATTCAGAACTCGTTGTCGCTGAGCGGCTGCGGCGCGGCGCTGGCGACCCGCAGCTCGCTCTCCGACGAGCTGCCCAACGAGTCCTCCGCCCCGCCTTCCACTCCTGCACAAGTCAATGACAGTTGGCAAATGAGGCGCTACTTGGTCTTTTTCTTATGGTTGGCAGGCTAGGTGTTTGACCACAACTCATCTAATGTTAACTTATGTTACAATTAGGTACCTATATAAAAAGACTAGCGGCCCATCCCGGCTTAGCACGGGTGGACATTTGTTACTCAATTAAATTCCTGAAATAAATATAGCCTATGTTACTGAGGGAGAATGTGGCTTTCGAATGGTAAAAGAATTTCGAATCGGTCCAGTAGTTTTTGAGTTTATTCATTACAAACATACAAAAATACAAGTTTTAATTTTAGATTTAACTCTAATTGACACGTCGAAGGGTGTGGGTTCAAACCCCAACAATGAGCTTGACCCGCCGAAAGAAAACATCGTGAGAAAACCATAGCCTAGAGGTAGTGTAGTTTATAGCACTCGTCTGGCTAGCTACCACCTAACGGTGTATTCATAAGTGTGCTATACCATCTTCGATCACACCGGTGAGCTGTGATCAAACATATAATTTGTAATCAGTAAAAAAATCTACGTTCACTAGGTCGGCTGCACTCAGCATCACGACGCTAAAATGCACCGACTAAATTGATAGCTACGCAGGTGCTTTATTATTAATCTCTATTTACATCGACGCCTGTTTTTTAATACTAGCAAATGCAGTGTCAAGGGGGGGAAAATATATCAACCACGAATACTGCTGTTAAAGAGAGATTGATCAAAAAAGAGTGAGAAAATGTTTGGACCTTCGATGAGATCGGCGAAGTCGTCATCGTCAGCGGGCGCGATGGTGCGCGTGGCGGGGCGCGCGCGCGGCCTCGACCACCGCGAGCCCGCCTCGGCGCCTGCCGGCCAACGGTAGCGATAACTTCGATTACAAGTTAGGTAACAAGAGGATCGGTGTTAGAAGTTAACAGCAAGAGGAATTATAAGGAAGATTATGGCGCCACACTCCGTTTCTTGGTTTTGCGTTAAGTTTTATGTTTGGTCACGACGTTGATGACTGAAAACCGTTGGGGTAGACATGCTCTAGAATGAAAACCAGGAATTGGCAAACGTAGTGTAATACGCCGTGAGACTCGATGGAGTGACGATATACTCAGGGCAGCAGTTATTTTTATTAGAAAGTATTGAGTCGAACGAGACGCTCTCCTGAGTGTAAGAGATAACGCCTGTCCATGACTATTGCAGCGACACACAAAACTTTGAGTAACAAAACTCCAAGGCATCGCTGCTTCGGCGCTCACTTCTTTAAGACTTTCGATAGTTAGTCTCAACAGCGCTGTAATTTCGCTAGCTGCACTACTGCTTGGCGGCAGAATATTCGGTACTGCGGTGGTACCTACCTAGACGACCTCCTGCTAAGGGTAAATCCATCATCATGGAGTAAAATAATGATAGTTTTTTTTCTTTGATTTTTGGCGCCGCATTTTGAGAATTTGCCAGTGTCAAGTGTTTTATATTTTCAAGTTTCATAAGTTAAATAAGTTGCCTCGTAGCTATAGTTATAGTCAAAGTCCAGTCTTGGTCAAGTACAGTAATGCTTTAGTAAAGTAGTGGCGATTTTACTATAAAGCTTCGATGGAGTTTTATAAGCAACACGAAAAGTCACAACATTATATCATTTTCCCACACTCGCGCTTGTGATTCGGCACTTTATGAATAAAACACCACCATAAACACTCGACACAACACAAGTTTTGTAAAAAAATACAACGGACGGACTCTTTCCACGTTCCGGCGCGCCAAAACTCTCATGATAGTCTAAAGTAGGTAACGGTTGGTAGCAAACAGCTGAAGGTCGTGTTAAGTGGCGTCTGTACGCCATGTCTAGTGAACTATGATGATGATAATGAAGGGCAGTGGTGACCGTATATGTGTGCGTCGGAGAAGTCCTCGTCGGAGCGCGAGTCGTCCTCGTCGCGGATGTCGTCGAGCGAGTCGCGCGCGCCGGCCGCGGCCGCCATGCTGCCGAACGCGCGCCGCGCTTCCATCCCGCTGCCTCCTGCACCGACAACACAATCATCGTTCATTTATTGATTCAGGCGTTACTTTGCGGAAGTTCATTTTGACAGCCCTGTTGCGTCAAGATCCGAAGGGCGTGGGTTTGATACCCACCCAGGATAAACATTTTGTGGTAGGTACCTAAACACATGTTTGTTCTGTGTCTGGCTGTCTGGGTGTACTGTATTTATTATATGTATGTATTTACAAAAATATAAACTAAATATTGAACCTTGAACACTATAAAGAAATAAATAAATATCATAGGACATTACACACAGCGCCATCTTACCCCAAATTAAGCAAAGCTTGTGCTATAGAAGTCAGATAACTGAAAGAATAATTGTATAGTTTTTTTTTATATACATGACACACAGACACAGAACAAACATTTATGATCGTCATATAAATGTTTGTCATGAGTGGTAATCGAACCCGCGCCCTACAACTCTTGAAGCAGATACACTACCAAATAAACTAACAGGGCAGTTACGAAACGAAACGGCAGCTAAAATGAAAACATTTTACTGACCGGCAGTTTTGATTCGCAGCCGCGTCTTGGGCCGGGTCGCCGGCCGCGGCTGCCGCACCTCACTCAGCTCCTTGCCGTCATCACTCGACGAGGACTCCTCTGCAAGTACACATATTAACACTTTTATTATGTTAGCAGTACCGACAAGCAGTAGTAGTACTGCAGCTAGCAAAATAACAGGTCTGGTAAGACTAATCATCGAAAGCCTCAAAGTAATGAACGCCTAAGTAGCGATACCAAACTCCTGTTCTCCGAGCGCTTTATTTCGATATCTGTTAGGCGCTCACGAAAAAGTTATGCCATTGGGAATCCTATTACGCAGACATCGACACGTGATCGTGAAGCTATTTCCCGAGTGTCTGACAGGTATTGCTATAAGCAGTAAGCAGCTTAGAGTCCGGGAGCTGGACTTTGTTTTGTTACTCAAAGTTCTGTGTATCGCTGCAATGGTCATGAAGATGCGTTATCTCTCACACACAGCTGTCCACCAGGAGTCTGTGCCATTTGTGCCGCTTTTTTTGACAGGCTAGGTGTTCAACCACAGCTCACCTGTTGTTAAGTAACGGTGTGGTCGAAGATGATAAAGCACACCGAGCCTGGAATTAAACTCAAGTGAGGCTGCCGGAACACACCGTTAGATGCTTGGCGGTAGACTTTTAAACTTGAAGGTGGTAGCTAGTCAGCCGAGTACTAGAAAATACCCTACCACCATGCTATGGTTTCCTCATGACGTTTTCCTTTACCGGCAGCTCAAGCTCATTGCTGGGGGTTGAAGCCACACCCTTCGGCATGCGAACCGACCGCGCTAAGCACTCAGATATCATCGCTACAAATGCTGTAACCATAGTCATAGTCAAAATATAACCGCTGCAATGGTTATGGCCAGGCATTATATTTTAACATCAGGAGTCATTTGTCTGATTACTTTTGACGGCGGAAGTTCAAGTGAGTGCTGTTCCTCTCGTTCCGCATCCTTCTCTTTTGTTTCGTGCACCATCGGCTCAACCAAATATACAGTCTCATTTTTCGGGGGCCCGAATCGCCTCACCGTAACTTGACGAAATCAATAAGAAAACCTAGACAAACAGGGCAACTAACATATACACCTTGAGCTGATATTTAAATTCATCATACATAGTTGATGTTATGTGTTTTGACTCCCAAGAACTCCATGATCAGACTCTCATTAACAATAATAAAGCACATCTTATCCCAAATAAGTCAACGGCTAACGGGCCACAAACTTCTCAGCTTCTGCTTACAAATTAAAATATAGGATATGTCTGACACAGCCCACCGCGCTCGCTTCCTGCCCTGTCCCCTCTCAAGAGTCAGTCTTCAAATTGGAGTATTCAGAGATCTGCATCAGGTAAATTAAGCATGGCTTACCAGAGTCGCTGAGTTTCCCCAACACATCTTCCGCTTCGTACTTGTGAATGAGCTGCATGATCGCCGCCTGCTGCTCCTCCGCCTCCTGGGAAAGAAATTAAATCTTCACCTACATCTAGTTCCACCATCGATGACTGTGAAATGTGATTATGTTTGGTGCTGTGATCAAACTAACTGTATTTGTCTCCAACACTAAATGTAGCATGTAGTCCAGGTACGGATAGGAACTGTACCTCTGCTTGACGTGTCTCGAGCACGCTGAGTTGGTGCTTGAGCGCCTCCACGCAGCGGTAGCGCACCACGTACCGGTCCCACAGCGAGCCCACCTCTGACTCCAGGGCCGCCAGCTCGCCAGCATACGCAGGCCTGGGGGAAACCACTTATATACAAAGCTACACTTGCTTAGTGAGAGCAAGAAGAACTAGACACTCAATGATACTCTCAGTTACAAACAGTATCTTAAAACAAAATCATAATGCAGTCATAGTGGAGAGGACACAGTAGACTGGACGAATTTAGGGACCGATTATAATACGTAAGTACTTTGTGAGCATTATTGTTTTAAACATGAGTAATCCACTAATGTGTAATTATAGCGGACACCTTTTTCATGGAGACAAAGCTGAGTACAATGCGCGCGCGGTCTCGTCTAGCTTCACATTACGACAGCGGTTGAAGCGCGGGCGCGGACATGGAAGAAGGCAGTGCGCCGAGATGCGCTAGTGCGCTCTGGACTCCTACCTCACTGGAGTCTTCCTCACTGGAGTCTTCCTCTAAGGTGTCAGAAATGTCCCAGCACACAGAACTCACTGCGACGTCTTCAGATCCGCGACCACTCTCATGAACTCCATGAAAACAAGGTCTCCAAGTCGATGGCAGATTCCAACCTTCACCTCTATTAAAATTAGGACGCTTACTAATTTCTATAGCCTTCCAGACATTCTGAGGCACATAGAATTTCTCGGGAGCTAGCACTTTACTATAATATAAACTTAAATAACCACTGACTGACTGACTGACTGACTGACTCACTTAGAGAAATAGAACTCATATAAGGAGATGTCATAGGAAAAAACTAAATATATAGCCGTATAGAGAATCGTTCAGAGGGCCCGAATAAAATGTCAGACCTTCCGGAAGTCGACTCCTCGACGTGGTACCCCATCGGATCTCGGAAACTAGAGACATTTTTACTATTGCACTTTAACTAAATATACTCAAAACCTTGGTTACTTTTAGGTTCGTCAAAAAAAAACATGTGTTTCACACAAAAAAAACATGATCACCATACGAAATGTAACCTCTGATATCTCCGAAACGGTAAACTTTTTCGGGATGTCGCTCGAACAAACGTCATAGAGGACGTCGAGATCTTTCAGATGCAATTAAAAAAAACATAGGTCCCATACAAAATAATTTATGTGTAGGTCTCGCGACCAAAAGGTCACAACCGCCGCGAGTTTTCATAGGCGCTTACGCGTTTCGTTCAACGCCAGTGAAGCGACAAACTTAACTTTGCCGTCGTTTTTAACGTCGCCGCCACTTTATTACATGCACGATAAGGTCGGGTTTTCCTAAACGGTTCGGTTTGTGTATTGTTCCTTTAACGTGGTAAAAAGTACTTTGTCGGTTTGTTTCTTTTAGGACCACAAGGAAAATAGTTACGCATATCGTATGTCTGGGCCATAAGGTTCGTAATTGCTATTATTTGCAATTATGAGTAGTAAAGGTAGGTATGTAAACAACAGGATAAACTGCATCTTATCTTTGGCATCGATATACCTACTTTGTTGGCTTTGTAATAAGGTCGGTTATTGAAGTCGTAAAATTTCCGTTATCCCAGTTTGTGTGAAAACCTACTTATTTATTGCTCGGGAATTCTTGGCGAAAGATTTTTTTTTTAAGAGCCTGTTTTCCCAGTTTGTGTGATCGACGGTTAAAATACCTACCTATTTATTGCTCGAGAATTTTCGGAGAGTTACAATCAGTGTAAGTAGCCAGCCCTGAAGTTTTAGCTGGCGATCTACAGTTTTTGAAAGTCTCAGTTTTGGCAAGTTTAATTGAAAGGTTTCACAGTTTTTACAGTTTTGAGCTAATCTTCAGTTTTTATCTTATTATATTGAATTGACTTAGCGAAAAAAAATTACAACTTCTTTGTTATAGATAATTAAATGTCCTCCTAAGTAGAAAAGTGTGAATTATGATTAGAAAAATAAATTTCAACCGGTTAGTTTTAGGTTAGGTTATGTTTGAACATAGACAACTTGCGCGAGCCGAGCGAGCGAAGCGAGCGTGCCGCGGCAGCGGCCGGCGAAGCGCCAGAAAGAAAATTAAAGATGTTACGAGGGGCTGCACACCCCGTAGGCCTACAATGATAGTAGATTCACTCATCAATTATGCTAACTTATACTCTCACATCTCACCGGATGGGATTTTTTTCTCGGGAAATTACTTATCCTTAATTTTGTTTTTAAGTTATTTTTTGATGGAATTAGTCTTAGGGTGCCTGTCGGTCATAAAATTAATCATAAGCATCATCATCATCATCAGCCTTAAGTCAACTGTATTGCGATTCTTTACCTATTTATTCTACAGCTTTCTTCAAAATTAAATAAATAACCTCACTACAAATAACCCCTCGCTACAAACCCCCCCTCGCGGGCCGCTTGCGGCCCGCGCACCACCCAAAATACTAGTTTGCCTTATAAAACCGGATATATTGCAGCGCGTGCGATCGAATGCGCGCCGACCCGTTGCTGTCCATGTGTCAAAACCACTTCAGTTTCCATTGTACTTAGTGAGCTTCAATCAAAAATGACAATTCTAAAAGGTTCTTTATGAAAATCCCATGCCGCTAATATTATAAATATGAAAGTTTGGATGGATGGATGGATGTTTGTTACTCTTTCACGCAAAACGGATTTGCATGAAATTTGATATAGAGGTAGCTGAGACCCTGGGTTAACACATATATGCAACTTTTTATCCCGAAAACATGTAGCGAGGTAACACCGCGGGTAACACTAGTATCTAATATTGTCCGTAGGTTATAATCAGCCGTATCAAGCCGTATAAGTAATTTTGTTCTATCGCCTTCTGTAATACATTGAGTATCGCCTACAATTACATGGAGCGCTGCGAGTGTCATGTGCCGTACTCACTTGATCTTCTGCACGGTGTGCAGACGTTTCTCGGCGCGGAGGAGCTCGGCGCGGCGGCGCTCCAGTTTGGCGTCGAGCGCCGCCTCGCTGGCCGCCACGCTGTCGATCTGGTCGCGCGCGGCAGACACACGCGCGGAGACGGCCTCCAACGCGCGCCGCAAGCACGCCTCCATTCCGGACATGTCGAGCGGACGGGACAGCGCATGCTCGCGGAACTCCTGACAAACGACAACTGGCTATTTCATATACCTACCTACATATCACAGTTTACCGATAGATTGCTTGCAATAAGGCCTTTAATATATAGATCCCGATAGGTCGATGAGGCCTTTGACCACCAACTCGCCTGATGATAAACGATGATGAGGATGAAGATGAAACACGCAGACTTAGGAGATACCTATTCATTCTGACCTTGAAAAGATCTATATTATAGGAAGCTGGTAGTTCTATTCCTTGGCCGTACGGATGAGAAACGTAGAGTCAAAACGTTTGGTACGTACCCAAGGAAATTCCACTATGTATGGGTGGTAGTGGGCCGTCTTTCTACTTGTCCTGTCAAGACAATCTTTCAGGAATTTGAAAACGAATAGCTGCTAATTAACAGAATACATAGGAGATAAGTGATAACGCAAAATCCAAAAAAGTTTTCACTTGTAATATCTTCTTTTTACATTTTTTTCGTCGATTGTACATAAAAACTGGGATAGCGACAGGCGTGCATAAGAGGCTTTATTATTACTGAAATAACAATGCTTTAGACTGTTTGTAATCATATTATATTTTCTTATTTTGAACAAGTAGGTACAACACAATTGCACACACAGGTCAGGTTTTGCATGGTCCTAGGGTACTTTCTAGTAATCGGCTGTTAAAGTTGAAAATAAATCGGTCGGTCACAGTAGAAATTCCGAACTGGATCTAAGAGTTGTCCTCTGTTATTGAGTAGATATGAACATGAAAGTCGTATCCTCGAAAAATGCTCGGCGATTTCAACTCAATGACGACCTTCTTCTGTCCTATTCCACCTTCGATGATTTTAGCTTCTCCGTCCTTGTCTGTCCTCTGGTCGGTAACTAAGATACCGCTGATAACGTTGTTTGTTTCGAAGACATATTTGTCTGATCTCCTCCATAAAGTTGGGCTACAATAGTATTTCGCGTTATAGATGTAGTTCCCAGTCATAGAACCCTCGCGGAGATCGTTGCAAGTCACCGCAGTGATCGCAAAAGCTATCAAAACTGCAATCACTACGCTGCCCATGATGAATGACATTGACAGAATGAGGTTTTCCGAGACGTGTCAAACTTTTAAATGGTAGAACTGAGTTGAGGAAATATTGAAGTGTATGTTAGGAAGTATACAAAAATATATTATAAGGAAATACTTCTAGATAACATACCTAATACTCGTATGCGCAATTCGTTTCTCGGGTTTATCTTTGGGGAAACCAATGTGCGTGCGGGCTATTTGTAGGTATGTTTGTCGGAACATTCTTGACCGTTCTGGGTAAGTTATCATACTATGGAATATTGTTCGATCGCACACCAAAAAAAAACTTAACAATAGTATGTACTTACTGATTACGATCACATCAAAATACGCAATTTATACAGGGTTTCACTCCTCTCCCGCTAAACTAATGCATTTACATACATTACATGCAGTTGCATACAAATATAATTACACATATTTCATTGATAACACCAATGTCACAAGTCAATTCAAAATTTTAAATAGATTCATAATTTTTTTAATGTAAAAAGTAATGAGACGAACGAGACGCTCTCCCGATGGTAAGAGATAAGCCTGTCCATGACTATTGCAGGGATCCACAGAACTTTGAGTAACAAAACAAAGTCCAGGGCATCACTGCTTTATCGCTCATTACTTTGAGACTTTTGATAGAGTTAGTCTCAACAGCCCAGTAATTTCGCTAGCTGCAGTACCCTTCAAACCGGAACATAGTAATGTTTACACGTTACTTCTTAGCGGCAGAATAACTGGTTGCGGCGGTACCCTAGACGACCTCCTGCTAAGGAGATCTACCACTGAGTAAAACGCGCTGTGTGTAAGGTCCTACGATATTTATTTTATTTTATTTATTGGTTAATTCCCGATTTGTTTTAGTTTCTTTGTACGATTTTCTCGTGCTCGTCATGGCTGGATGAGGAGGGTCCTTTTCCGACACCGCGTAGACTTCCACGTGAAATTCGTAACCACGAAAAATGCTCGGAGATTTCATTTCCACGGTAACGTTCGCGTGTCCCACTCCCCCTTCTATTATTTTAGCTTCCCCGTCCTTGTCTGGCCTCAGATCGGTAACTAGAACTCCGCTGATGATTTCATGGTAACCGTTGACAATAACTTTGTACGATTGTCTCCAAGGTGCTGGTATAGCTTGGAACGTTCCGCGCAAAGCCAGTCGTCCATGGTCTAAGCCCATTAGGAGGTCATTGCAGTTTACGGTGACGATGGCCAAGGCCACCAATATGGTAGTTCCTATGTTACTCATGTTTCAACCGATTGTTTTGTGTTTGGCACTGTATTAAAACGTTAATGATATATCCCAACTTTTGCTCACTGAATATTTTACCTGGATCACGGCAAATATCCGAGTGAACTGTAGACACAACGCTCCTAGCTTTTATGTAAAGTACGGAGGTAAAGCCGCGGTCAGTTTGAATCATACTGGTGTTTGTAATGCGATAAATTTAGCTCCCGGGTTGTAAAATAAGTAGACTTAGGTAACTTGTCGCTTCTGTAAGGAAAATCCCAGCAGTGAGTATGTGGGAAAGCATACTAGGGCTATTGTCCCGGAAATAAATGTGTGGTACAGTCACCACATCATTTGTTGTTTTTTGTGGTTTACAGCTCACCTGATGTTAAGTGACGGTGTGGTCGAAGATGGTAAAACACACCTTGCCTGGAACCAAGTGAGGCTGCCGGAACACACTGTTAGGTGCTTGGTGGTAGATTTTCAAAATTAGGGTGGTAGCTAGCCAGTCGAGTACTACGATACTACGGTTGTCTCGCGATGTTTTCCATCACCGGCAGCTCAAGCTCACTGTAGGGGCGTGTAAACCTTCGGCATGAGAACCGACCGCGCTAATCACTGAGCTATCATCGCTACAGAAGATCACTAGAAAAGGTCATATTGATAGCAGGGGAGTTGTGTTGTGAAATGTGTTTGTTTTGATATTACAATAAAGTGTCTATTGTCTTGTCTGTTGTTCCGGCTGCCTCTCTTATCCAGTTTTTGTAGCGATGATAGCTCAGTGGTTAGCGCGGTAGGTTCGCATGCCGAAGGGCGTGGGTTCAAACCCCAACAATGAGCTTAAGCTGCCGGTGAAGGAAAACATCGTGAGGAAACCATAGCATGGTGGTAGGGTACTTTCTAGTACTCGGCTGGCTAGCTACCACCCTCAAGTTGAAAATCTACCGTTAAGCATCTAACGGTGTGTTCCGGCAGCCTCACTTGAAAGCCAGTTCCATTCCAGGCTAGGTGTGCTTTACCATCTTCGACCACACCTTCACTTAACATCAGGTGAGCTGTGGACAAACAACTAGCCTGTCAACAATAAAAAAAAAAAAAAGTTCCATCCCAGGCTAGGTCTACCAACTGTACCATCTTCGCCCACATCGTTAGTCCCGGTCAGTATAGGTGAGCTGTTGTTAAACGCCTAGCTTGTCAACCATTAAAATTAAATTAACATAAGATATAACTTTTGTAGCGACGGACCTTATTCTCAGGTTCCTTGGCGAGCAGGTCGTGGAGGAAGGCGCCCCGCGCGGTGATGTCCGCGGACAGCGCGCGGGCTTGCTTTATCTCCCCCACCTGGAACATTCCAGTGAAACATAGTAAATAGATAGATAGAAACCTCGGTACAAGTCGAAAAATAGACAAAAATCTAACTATTTTTTTGGCTTCAGTAACATAACTCAAAGGTAAAAGAAAGAAAGAAAACAAAGAAAGAAAATAATTTTAATTTTGCAACAAAACAAAAATAACAACAAAAAGAGACAAACAGTTACAAAATAGGTATGCGTCGCTACAATGGTCATGGACAGGCGTTATCTCTTACCATCGGGAAAGCGTCTCATTTACATTAAAATATAGATGTACATAAATGTAGCATTAATCATATTGACCAATAAACATTCCTCCTTAAATCCAAGATGATGGCAAAATTCGCTAAAGGTTACACCAAAAATATTTCTGCCGGTAATTTTAGCAATTTCTGTTCAGCTCGACTGGGATAGACGTAGAATGCAGTATAGAGGTACTACCTTGGCGGTGACGTCGTACGTGAGGCGCGCGTCCTCCCGCGCGTCGGGCGGCGGCGCGCGGAGCGCCTCCCGCAGGAAGCCGGCCGCCTTCAGCAGCTCGCGCACCGCCCACCCGTCCGCGCCGTACAGCCGCTTGCCATTCAGCTTCAGGTTGGCTCGCGAGTGCTGCGTCACACATTTATTTATTATTATTTATTTATTGTTTCTAGACTAAAACGGCACAGTATGCCAATTACAATAGTCCTTAAAATAATACTAAAATAGGTATTCAGGTTCACTCACGCACGCTTTCATCTCACAATACTTCAGACACGCTGACATGACACTCGTCCTACCCTAGCCAGGAGAGAGTAACAACACACACACACACACACACATAATCCCACTAATATTAAAAACTAGCTGCGCCCCACGGTGTTGCTCACTACATGTTTTCGGGATAAAAAGTAGCCTATGTTCTAATCCAGGGTCTCTGCTACCTGCATACCAAATTTCATACAAATCCGTTTAGTAGTTTTTGCGTGACAGAATAACAAACATACATACATCTATCCAAACTTTCACATTTATAATAAGTATTAATGGGATTAGTGTAGATGTGAAAGTTAGTATGTAGCGGGTGACACCGCGGGGCGCAGCTAGTAGATACTATTTGCAAGGGAAAAGCTACAAAAAGCAAGTTTGTAGGTATGTAGGTACTTATTACTAAGTTAGAGCGCCAGTTAACATGTACCGCCCGAACACCTCTTAAGGATCTTGATGATTTTAATTTTGTTACAAACTTCTTATTAGGAACATGTTTTTGTAGCGATGATAGCTGTGGTTAGCGCGGATGATTCACACGCCAAAGGGCGTGGGTTCAACCTTGAGCTGCAGGTGAAGGAAAAACATCGTGAAAAAACCATAGCATGGTAGGGTACTTACTAGTAGGTACTCGACTGGCTAGAAAACATTGTAAAGAAACCATGGCTGGCTAGCTACCACCCTAAAGTTCCAATTTTTACTTGGTGGTAAATCTCTGAAGCAGGTCGTCTAGGTTGGTAGCACCATAGTACCAGACATTCTACCGCAAAGCAGAAGTGTGTAAACATTACCTACTGTGTTCCGGTTGAAAGGAACTAAGGTGGGGTAGCGAAATTACAAGGCTGTTACTAATAGTTACTAATCATCGGAAGTCTCAAAGTAATGAGCACCAAAGCAGCGATGCCCTGAACTTTGTTTTGTAAATCAAAGTTCTAAGTTTTACTGAAATGGTCATTAACATGCGTTATCTCTTACCATCAGGACAGCGTCGCGTTCGTCTCATTACTTTTACATAAAATTGAAAAAGTTGAAAAATCTGCCGCCAAGCACCTAACGGTGTGTTCTGGCACTCTCACTGGAAAGCTTGTTGCCTTCCAGGCTAGGTGTATAAATTTACCATTATTGACCACACAGTTGCTTAAAATCAGGTGGAAATAAAAGTTGTCTGGGTTAGGTTGGGAGGTGTCCCATACATTCTTCTTTCGTTTATCTTTATTCTAGTACACGAATCTCACAATGGATTGGACTAGGCTCGCTGTGTCGGTACTCACGAAGAGCGAGATGGCGTGCGAGACGAGCGCGAGGCGGTGGTCGGCGCCGCCGCGAGGCAGGGCCGCGTCACCGTCCACGCGCCGCGCCAGCCACCGGAGACACTCCTCCATCAGCTCCCAGTTTGGGACGCGGAAGCTTTCCAGCGAGATCGCCTGCGGGAAGCCCAGCTCACGCATCGCCTCGCTGAAATCTTAATAATTAAATTGTCACCTACCTCTTCAAAGTCAGTGAATGGCTCGTTTTGTGTGGTTTATCTTTAGCAATGCCTTCGCTTACTATAAGGCAATTTAGTGGTGAAAAGCAGAATTACACAAAAAAAAACAAATTCCTAGTCTTTTCAGTACAGCAAACATCAGATACCTAAGTATCTATTTTTTTAACACGCAAGTACCTACCAACAAATCTGATTCTTAATAACTAGTAGTCTACTCACTTCTTAAATCTCTGTAGGACATCATTCAGATTTACATAAAACTGTAAAGATATATTGCGAAGTTAGGGGAGCGTTTGGACGTTGTTTCACGATTACCGCGGCGGCTTTGTTTACTTGTTGTCAAGTGCGTAACTATGGCAACCAACTGCAAGGACAATACAGATAAAAAATATACTTTTTCGAATTGAATAGTTCTTCATAAACAAAATAAAATAAAGGCGCGTTTCGCGTGACTTAAGTACCTACCTATTTATTTATTTTTCTTTGGTTTTGGCGTCGCGTTTTAGCATTTGCCAGTGTCAAGTAATTATATATTTTCAAGTTTCAAAAGTTAAATAAGTGCCATCGTAGCTAGTTTTAGTCAAAGTCGTCTTTGTCAAGTCCAGTTCGTGTCAGTTAATTCCAGTCATGCTTTAGTAAAGTAGTGGCAACTTTACTACAAAGCTTCAACGGAGTTTTGGAAGCAACACGAAAACTCATGTTTCACCACATTATATCATTTTCCCACACTCGCGCTTGTAATTCGGCACTTTATGAATAAAACACCACCATTTTTATGCATAAACACTCGACAAAACACTAGTTTTGGAAAAAAATACAACGAAGCGACACGACTCTTCCCGCGTTCCCGCCAAAACTCACCTACCTATTCTCTACTTCTTGTTCGTTTTTCATTAATGACCTTCTTCATTCAGAGAATTTCTTCTGCAAGGTTAGTTTTCGTGCGAGGAGGCTGCACGATGATGATGATGATCCTTGCCATGTTTAGACCTTTTGGTTGAAAGGTCTAAGTTGCCATGATGTTGTTAATGAACCATAATTAGGATCGACGTACCTAAAACTAAAACATGCCATTTTTCCTACCCTTTTTGTCCATTGACATGCTAAAAATACGATAGTTAGAAATCCACCCGATTGTTTAACCGAACCGTTTAAAAATTGTCTTTTTCAGACTACAGTTTTTCCTTAAAAATAGCATAAGTTACATAAACAAATAAAAAACTCAAAAAACGGGAATACCATCCGTTTTCTGTTTACAAAAAAAATATGTTCTCTAGTGTCAGTAAATGTAATTAAATTTTCGAGTTGTTTGCGTCGGTAGGTACCTACTTCAAAAGTCACAAAGCAAGGAGCGCTAAAGCAGCGATGCCTGGACTTTGTTTTGCAACTCAAAGTTCTGTGTATCGCCGCAATGGTCAAGGACATGCGTTATCTCTTACCATCAGGAGAGCGTCTCTTTTATTAGTTTCTTTCTTTTATGCTTAGGGAATAGCGTACAGGCAGAGCGAACGTGGGATATATTTTTGGGAGCCTGCTCCAAATAGATACTATTGATAATAGAACAGATAATATAGTTTCACTGACTACCCTTATGAAGGCAGTTTTTTAAAACAAACTTTTCAATAGTAATTGACCAAAAAAAACAATGTATTATTACTACTTTTTTATTTTCTACGTAAATACAATAATTAGATTAAAATATAATCACTAAATTGGGCAATAATATCTGTGATCTATCTCGTGCTAGATTCACAAATATAGGAACTAACTTGTTTTGATAAATAATGTGAAAATGTCAAATTTTTAAGATTTTCTTACACAGCAAGAACAGAAATGTGATATTGCTACTATGTATATGGTAGGCGCTGATTTTTATTTTACCAGTGGCATGCGCCTTTGTCCATATTCCCACTTTTACATGATTTGGATATCTTTTAGGCAAGCGTGCTTCATTGTAAGCCACATCTTCACTTAGCACGCGTATTGTCCCTGAAGGAGTAGCGTCGATACTTCATTAACACACACTTTTCAACGAAAGTAAGCAAAGCTCGCACTACTTTTGGGTTCGATTCCCACCGGGACAAACACTTATGTGACGATAAATATTTGTTCTGTCTGGGTGATCTATAATATCTACACTAATATTATAAAGAGGAAAGATTTGTATTTTTGGATTTTTGGATTTATTTATTTTTTTATGGTTGACAGGCCAGGTTATTGACCACAGCTCACCTGATGTTAAGTGAAGGCGTGGTCGAAGATGGTAAAGCACACCTAGCCTGGAATGGAACTGGCTCTCAAGTGAGGCTGCCGGAACACACCGTTAGATGCTTGGCGACAAATTTTCAACTTGAGGGTGGTAGCTAGCCAGTCGAGTACTAGAAAGTACCCTACCACCATGCAAATGGAAATGAAAATGCAAATGGATTGATGGTGATTGGACTAAACTCAAAAACTACTTAACTGATTTCAAAAATTATTTCGCCGTTCGGAAGATTTACTATCCCCGGGTGACATAGGCTACTTTTTATTTCTGTATTCCCACGGGAACGGAACTACGCGGATGAAACCGCGAAGCGTTCACTAGTCAAAAATAAGTAAAGTAAAGACCCGCCACTCCTCTTCGATGCTTACAATATTTTACACTAAAACTACATACACAACTAACAATACATTTATTTTACTTATCTATCAATACAAGAAGTTCAGATACCTCGGCATCGCAGACAATTCGCCAGGCTGCGCAATGTGTATTGACTTACACGTAAGGACAAGGCAAATGGAACATTACCAACAGTATCGACTCTGAGATCTCACACAGACAAAATTTAACAAGTCTATATAGAAGCATTTTGTCGCGCACCCGACGGCAGCTAATTTCGCTTCAAACGCTTCAAGTTTTCAGCTCAAGGGTTGAGCTGCGAGCTGCGGCGTGACCCAAGTAAATCTGTTGAGTTACCCATGGCTATTTCATTCTATTCTTTAATCAACGTTTCAGGGTGTTGAATCGTTGAGAACGATGTGATGTAGTTAGTATTTATGGTAGATGGCGCTAATTTTGTAACTTTCAAAATACAGTGCAGAGGACATCCTTAATTTTGAGATCTTTGCGTTTCGCTACATTTAAGATTTTCGTGCATCATAATATTACATATTTCAGTAGAAAATTATGCTATTGTTCTTGTTTGTGGATGTAGTTACATTTTGCGGTCGAGTGGTTATCGGCTAGTCTAGACCAATTTACCTACAAACAACAAAGTTTATCATTACGTCACACTCAGCTATTGTTCACAACCAATATTTTTTTTTTAAATTAATTTGCCCCATCAGGCAGGCTAAAGCTGTAAAGCCATAATGCCTTGTCTTAAGTGTTATTTCTGCTGTCTCTTAGCTATAGTTATGGTCAAAGTCCAGTGATAGTCAAGTCCAGTCCGTGTCAGACAAGTTACTATAAAACTTCGATGGAGTTTTGGAAGCAATACGAAAAGTCATGTTTCAGCACATTATATCATTTTCCCACACTCGCGCTTGTGATTCGGCACTTTATGAATAAAACACCACCATTTTATAAACACTCGACAAAACGTAAGTTTTGGAAAAAAATACAACGGAGCGACACGACTCTTCCCACGTTCCCGCCAAAACTCTCACTACCAATGATGAAAACGCGAATCTGTCTAAATGAGTCTGTGTTTTAAATTGAATCCCTTTAGAATCGTATAAACACCGATTATCTAAAAATGAAGATAAGTTACCACTTTATTAGAAGCTTTGCTTCCTGAACTGTAGGTTAGATTCCAACCCAGGACAAAAAAATTGACAGATTGTTACATGCTTGGCAGATTTTCAACTTGAGTGTGGTAGCTAGCCAGTCGAGTACTGGAACGCGAGTTGTCGGTATATTGGTTGATTTTAAGTGGGTTACCCCCTTTGTAAGTATTTCAATTTGCACAAATTGCACTCATCAGTGTGCCAGTGCGAGCCTTGTGGAATTGTCTGGATCCTCGGTGCATTGAACGGTTGCCCAATTTAGCGATGGAAGAATCATAAGTCTATAACTCCTGGGGGTTGTTTCTGCGCGCGCTTTAAGGACTCTTCGCGCTTCACAGCGACGCGTAGGCGGGACGCCTTCAGGTGCCTGCGGGGAAACGGTGACACACTCAATGATGGAAAACCAGCTCACATTGGAAATGAACAAATTTTAATGTGGTATATCCTGATGACGTCAACGCAAACTGAAATTATTATTACCATTTGTAGCGATGACAGCTCAGTGGTTAGCGCGGTAGGTTCGCATGAACCTACCGCGAAGGCGTGGGTTCAAACCCCAACAATGAGTTTGAGCTGCCGGTGATGAAAAACATCGTGAGGAAACCATAGCATGGTGGTAGAGTATTTAATAGTACTCGGCTAGCTAGCTAGCACATGAGAGTTGAAAATCTGCCGCCAAGCATCTAACGGTGTGTTCCGGCAGCTTCACTTGAGAGCCAGTTCCATTCCATGTTACCATCTACGACCACACCAACACTTAACATCAGGTGAGCTGTGGTCAGCTAACACACAGGTCACACCTAACCTGTTCACCATTAAAAAAAAACAAATATTTATTTACGTTATTACTTATTGCACACAAACTATTACTACTGATCAAATTATTTGGTGGTGGATACACACTACTGCTTGTCGGCAGAATAGGTATTTGGAACAGCGGGTGGTAGGTACCTATCTAGACGATGTCCTGCTACGGGAATCTACCACCAAGTAAAAAATAATTTGATTCGAGTTTTTGAACGAAACTAAAAAAAATTCAATATCTACATGAAGTCATGAGGTCTAATCACACTTTTTTTCGCTACCATTTTGACTTGCTCTGGTTACCGCTGCAATGGTCACGGACGGGCGTTATTTTTTTACAATCGCCGGACTGTCCCCTTCATTTCATCACTCCAAATAACTTCCATGATAGTTATTGTACTTGCTACCACTGTCCCTTCGTAAGTTATCAAGTACATAACAATGTATTCCGGGAGCCGCACTTGAGAGCCAGTACGCATTCTTTTTTTTTTTTTTTTATGATTGACAGGCTAGTTGTTTGACCACAGCTCACCTGATGTTAAGTGAAGGTGTGGTCGAAGATGGTAAAGCACACCTAGCCTGGAATGGAACTGACTCTCAAGTGATTCTAAGTGTGCTTACTACCTTTGAGAACAGTTGCATCAGTCAGCATCAGGTCAGGGGATAATCAAACACAGCTTGTATAATCATAAACAATAAAAAAAACTACTACTCCTACACCAACCTAATATTTATTTGCTTTTCTTTCCATCCAAAGGTTGTCTGGAAGAAATCGCTCTAGACGATAAGACCGCCCTTATACATTTCTTCTTCTTTTTTTTTAAATTATTTTTTTGTTTCATATTTGTATTTCATTGCGTAATTTGTTTTTGGTGTATAATAAAGTTATATTCTATGAACAAAGAGTAAAATGAATAGTTTGGTTACCTCTGTCGGATCCTCTCCACAGTCTCCGATGCGGGCTCGCGGCGCGTGACGGCGGCGCCCCTCAACAGATCGCGCAGTTTCTTCATGCAGTCGGCGAGGTTCAGCTGCTGCGAGCGCGTCACGTCCGACCGGATCACCAGGTAGCCCTCGCGCGTCAGCTTACTCCCGTGCTGGAGCGAGACCGACAATTCCAGCTAAGCTTCCTTTTTTTTTGCGTAGGTAAAACGATACGACAACGCATGTAACGATATTCCAAAGACTCGAATAAAACGGTTCGAGTCTACCTTAATTGTACGATCCGCTAAACAATGGGATTTACTGCCCGAGTGGGTGTTCCCCGATAGATACAATCTGGATGCTTTCAAGTCACGTGGGCATCCGTTTCCTCTAGGCGAGGGTGCTCCACCGTAGACCGCATCTTCGCTTAACATCAGGCGAGTTGGCAGTCAAACGAAAGCTTATAAATTAAAAAAAATGTCATTGACCATTGTATCAATTCATTCAAAAAAGTCCAGGGCATCACTGCTCTAGCGCTCGTTACTTTGAGACTTCCGATGGTTATTCTCACCAGCCACACTACTGCTTGGCGGCAGAATATCTGGAACTGCGGTTTTGTGATGTGAAACATCTATTGGTGCTTTGGCAGTAAAACTGACACGTATGCCGTGACGGCAAACGGCGTGATGCTCTCGCCATGCCCACTGTACGCCACTTCTCTTGACTGCCTTGTGTGGTGTGTGTGTGTGTGTGAGCACATATACTATACACTTTGTTGCTTCTCTGTGTGAGCTGCATACTGGCTAAATGTTTCTCATCTGCAGGGCATCCTACAAAAGCCATCTTTTTAAATCCTTACCGAGATGTTGTCTATAATGTAGCATGTAAAGTATGAAATGTATTTCAATATTACTACAAAAGCTATCAACAGTGTGTAAAGATTTTACACAATTTCTGCATCAGCATAATTATTATGATGTAGTTTTAAATACAAACCAATTCCAGCACTTTCTGTTTGACATCAGGGTGCAGCCAGTCAGCTTCGCCGGGTTTGAATCTTAGATCTACCTTCGTGTGCACCTGGAAATATACAATGTAATACGTTAAAAAACCAATACCTCAATACTTGCTTCCTTATGCCAGTATACAGCACAATATTTTTTGCAAGTTATACACAATAACAAGTAAAAAAAAAATAAGTTAAAGGTTTTTATTGAAAATAATGTATTGTCATCAGAACTACTGGTGTGTACCAAATATCAGATAAATCTGTCAACAGGAAGGGGTAAAATTTCAATGACTAAATTTGACCAAAAAACATGAACAACAACAAACAGGGCAAGCTTAAAAAAATTGCCATGTGAGGCTTTATACCTTGCTTTGACTCCTTAAAAAAGGCCACTGGATGTGGCATAATCTATAGTTGGAGTATCCCCACATAAGTAAAACAGAGTGAGCTTTAAAGCCAGATGCCAGACATTTTAAAGAAGATATTTTAGGATGCATTACAAAATTTGGTATATTGCTTTTTTAGTGACAATAGATCTTGTTTCAAAAATCAGGCACATTCATACTTACATAGACAGCTGAAGTCACGACCTTACTTTTTGCTAAGTTAAGTATAAAAAAATAGAAATGCAATTTTTCCACCATTTTTAGTCTTTAGTTATGTAGTGGATGGCCTTTAGCATACATTTTTGGACAAGATTCAAGCCACTGTCATTTCTCAGTTTTACTTCCAAAGAAATGATTACAGGGGACTCAACACCATACCACTTCCCTTGTGGTTTTTATGCATAAACTTAGATGTAAGCAGACCAATTCAAATATCTTGATTAGATAGCGATTTTAATCTACTTTTTAATTTACTTAACAATTACTACAATTTCAATCTACTATTTCTGTTAGTGCTGATTTTTACAAATCTATGATTTCTAGATTTAGTTTTTATTTGCCTAATTTTGTCACCTTGTTAACATTTTGTCCACCAGGCCCTGAACTAGCACTGTAAGTTATATCTAGTTTCTCTATCGGGACATATCCATTGAACTTCTCATTTGGGTCGGCATTCTGTAACACAAAATATAAGTTTTATTGAAACAGCTGATTTGTCCGTCTCTTATGATGTACATATTATATAAGTGTTGTATTCCACCTACACAAAATAAGATACGATGTAACAATTTGCTTGATTGTATATGTCAGAAATTGAATGGTTTAAGTAGGGTTTGAGATGAGCGAGATGTTTTTCATCTTGGTTAACTTAACTTTTGAAAAAGACTTCACAAATGTGATGGAACTCTTTAAGATTGATGCAATTAAAAAAAACATTGGAGCTACTAGTTTTAAGTCTTAAAGCAAGCTGTTTAGCAAATAGTTTTTGTAATAAACTTAAATAAAATTTGTGTACACATTTTTTGGAATTATATCGCATTCCAAAACTATGCATGTCTAGGTGCATTACAAATATGTGTATACATACATAACACTAACGGTAACATAATATTAAATATATGACCTCTCAATTTGCTGTTATCAATATATATGTCCTACATAAGTTAAAATCAATGTAGTTAATACAGAATTTTCCTAGAGTGTATAAAAATATAGAATTAAGATTCTTGTAATTTTTCTTTTCGTTAAAACTTACAAATGAAGGAGTTGTGAGCTTCAGCGAGCTATTCGGATACAGCGTTTCTAAGGAAATTGAACTCTTGTATGCCATGGGCCTCTTTAAGAGAGTTGTGTAGGAGGCAGTCTGTACTATTTTCTGAAGGCATCGGAACCGTAGCGCTGCAGACGCCATGGTGCGTTACTCTTGAATTTCAATTGAATTACACTTAATTCATTATCTATTTTAAAACCAACTCGATACGAGTACGAGGTTTTCAATAACCATTTAATTTTACAATTTTCTGAAATTATCTTTGGAAAAATTGTAAATATAACCTCAAAGCCTAATTTTTTTTCTTTATTTTTGACGTCGCACTTTGTGCATTTGCCAGTGCCAAGTGTTACTATAATTTCACATAATTATATTATTATCATGAAAATTAAGTTAAATGAGTCTAAGTCACACAAAGTAATTCACGGTCAAGTTTAGTCATGGTTTAGTAAAGTAGAGGTGATTTTCCTACAATATTCGATCGACAGGAGTTTTAGCAGCATGTCAAAAGTTATGTCTCCAAACATTTCCTTTCTCATACTGGCGAACGTAAGTTGGTACTTTATGAAAAAAGCACCATTATGTTAATAAATATAAACGCTACAAAAAACATAAGTTTTGGGAAATAATACAATGTGGCAAACGACCTACCCACGTTCCAGTCAAAACTCTCAAAATTCAAAATCTCCATTCTTTTCAAAATCAATTGTCTGAATGACACTGACAGTATATTTGACATGGACAGCTTCTATGACAGCTAGATATTTCTTTCTTCTTTTCTTTGGTTTTGGCGTCGCGTTTTAGCATTTGCCAGTGTCAAGTAATTATATATTTTCAAGTCTCAAAAGTTAAATAAGTGCCATCGTAGCTAGTTTTAGTCAAAGTCGTCTTTGTCAAGTCCAGTTCGTGTCAGTTAATTCCAGTCATGCTTTAGTAAAGTAGTGGCGACTTTACTATAAAGCTTCGATGGAGTTTTGGAAGCACCACGAAAAGTCATGTTTCACCACATTATATCATTTTCCCACACTCACGCATGTAATTCGGCACTTTATGAATAAAACACCACCATTTTTATGCATAAACACTTGATAAAACACAAGTTTTGGAAAAAAATACAACGGAGCGACACGACTCTTCCCGCGTTCCCGCCAAAACTCATCCAGCTAGATATATTTTTTTCACGATAAAAGAAATCACATACATTCAGCCAGGCGCGCGTAATCTTACCTCCGATGTAAAAAAAGTTTCATATCCGTTTCCGTGAAACTAATTTAAAATGCCTAATGTGTAAGTTCAGCTTCAGATTTCTGTTACCTTAGAGTACCTAGGTACGTTTTTTATTAAAGAATAAAATGTTGCACTCTGTTCATTCACTACCTAAATACATAGATTTACATCTTTATGATTGTATATAACACGTAGAAAGTACGAAATAAAACACAAGCATATCTGTAAAAATCTCTTAAATTATGCACTCTTATTAGTAATTTTTATTTCACCAACAAAATTGCTAGTTTAAATTCATGTCCAGAAAAACACGAAGCATAAAATACGCGCGCATGTTCACGCTCTAGATAATTTAATTAGGATCCCGTTCCGCTCAGTGGTTCCCTCTCACGTTTCTACGCGACTATTTAGATGGACTACGATCTATTCATCAGTTTTGACATCTTTTGCAGATTCATGGAAGCATCCATTCACAAAAGTTATAAAGGTTATTGTATTTCTTGGTACTAGTTACTACATGAAACCACAGTAGCTAGGTATATAATAAACTAGTAAAGAAAATTAATTATATAGTAAGTAAAATAACCAAACAACATTTTGTGTGTTGGAGGTGGCTTCATTTGAGCCATAATTGTAGAAAATTCTGCCATAAATAAGGCCAAAGTGATTTAAATGAAGCCGCAATTTAGTTCGACTTATATATATTAGAACAGCCATACTCAACTTTTTTAACAAGTTTCAGATATTATGGTGTCGCGAGTCGCCAACTAAAATTATTTATGTTTTAATAAAAAATTCAAATTAACGATCTATTAATATAATTAAATAAAGTTGTCACAATAAAACAAGCTTGGTATACAAGATCTCGTAACCTTTATTAAATAAAATTATCATGAAGCCAAATGGGATGTACCTATGCTGAATTTTTAAACACCTAATATAAACTATTAAATGAGATTTTTGTTACTATGAACCAGTGGCGGATTTATTTTCAAGACATAGGATTCACAGTTTTTGCCGCCCTTGCCTCTACAATTGTCATCTCCTACATTATTTTTACAATCCAAAAATTTTCCTACTCTCGGAGTGTGCAATGACAAGTGAGAGAGGAAAATCATTAGCAAAATTTTTTGCAGACTTCTATCTGTGAGACACCAGAAAACCGTCATGCAAAAATCTTTTTGATTTCTATGAGGTAGCAAAAAAAATGCGGTCCCCAAATTTGCCACCCCAAAAATCTGCCGCCCTAGGCTCAAGCCTACTCAACCTGCTGGTAAATCCGCCACTGCTATGACCAACTTTTCAAAACTTTTTTAAGATTTGGCTTGTTGCTGCATGCTAACCTTATTACATCCTCCAGGTGGGTGAGGTCCAGGAGAGGCAATGCAACGCACCGCGGTATAGTTTACCTACTATTTACGATGAGTTTTTACCTCGGTTTATATAGTACATCATTGAATATTTACTAAGTACCTATGCTCACAGTTTCTCTGATGGGCGCGAAATTTGAAACAGTTGAAAGAAAGAAAGAAAAAGATTTTATTGTGCAACAGATACAAAAACAAAAACGAACAAACAGAGACAAACAGTTACAAAAAGGGTTCACCTCAGCATAATACTGGTCATAATAAACATGACCAGCGCTGGTCTTCCGGTGAGCCCCTGTAGTTGAAAATAAAGTATCAAAGGCAGCATGAGACCCGCGGGCCGCATGTTGTGTATAGCTGCATTAGAATATATACCATGCACCGCATCCACTAACGTTGGCGATGAGCTACGTACTTATTAGCAATTATCTCTAGCTAATTGAGCGAGGAGCGTAAAACTCATCCAAATACTTTTTTAATTGTTGAACATGTTTCAATTTTAAATTGGGTACTCACGCCATGCCAGTGAAAAACAGCCAAAGTTATTTGCCATAGTAAGATTGTAGTATTGGTGTTACAGAGAAGAGAGAAAGAGATACATTGTTAAATTAAATTAATTACAAACCTGCAGTGTACTGCACTACACGAGACGCTGCTTTCATCAATTATGATAATATTTGTCTGTGCGCACGCGACGCGGCTCCGAATTCCGGACCCGCGTCCATTGCGCCGGCGCACTAGAGCTTGACGTCGTAAATTCGACCGCCATCGACATTCAGACTGTAAATACTTACTGAAATGCTTCCGAAATTCATCCTCAGCACAAAGGGTTCTTGCAAATATTTTTAAGAGATTACATAAATGTATGTGGTGCTAGGAATCGAACCCACGCCCTTGAAGCAGATAATCTATCAAATGAACTTTACCTAATGCTCTACCGTGTGGATTTGGAATTGTTTGATCCTATTTTTTTTTTCGTTATCACTAAAACTTCATTTAAGAGGTTAATATTAAAGGTATTTAAGGATTCTTTACAAAGACGATTACTTGCAGTTTCCTCGAAAAAAAAATTTCAAAGTAACCCCAAATAATCTAAATAAAGTCGCGATACGGCGTAAATACTGCACGGAAAGTCATCAGTCTTTGTATAACAATAAAATTTTTTTTTTTTTATATTGTATACGCCTAAAATTTACAAAACATGTTGTTTGTTTAAAAGTACGAAGGAATGCGCGATCTTAAAAATCGTAAAACTTTATTTGGTGGTAGATTTCCTTAGCAGGAAGTCGTCTAGGTAGATACCACCGCAGTACCAGACATTCTGCATCAAATGAGCGCCAAAGCAGCGACGCCCCGGACTTTATTTTGCTACTCAACGTTCTGTGTATTGATGCAATGGTCATGGATATGCGCTATCTCTTATCGTCAAGATTGCGCATCGTTCGTCTCATTAGTTTAACATTACTGATGAAGTTTTTTTTATGACGTGAGGAACACACCGTTATGTTCTTGGCGACAATTTTCTACTCGAGGGTGGTAGCTACCCAGTCGACTGCTACCACCATGTTATGGTTTTCGCATAATGTTTTCCTTCACCGACAGTTTAAGCTCATTGTTAGTTCGAATTCGATGCCTGGTTCTCCCGCGCAACGTAGCTGGGACAAACCATCGCTGGTAACTGTGGTTTCCGCTCTTGATTTGATAGTTAAAACAGATCTACATCTACATAATGGATAAACTAAAACCAGTCAAGTCAGCCAACCATGCAATAAGGTTTGATTATACGTGGAACCCGAATTTATCGCGTGATTCGGCGCCACCGGCGATCGTGACAAAAAGGCATAACGCGACAACCCGACGTCCCGCTTCATCTCATACATATAGATACATAATCAGGTAATTACTACGTAAATGGATGTTTGAGCACGTTATGTATTGCTCATAACATAAATTGTAGAGTAGACTGGAGAAAATAGATTTATTAGCAGATCACTGTAGGTTTCGGACGCTTGTAACTGAAAGGATTGGTTAAGGTGGTTCGATTTCCATACAAATAATAAATTCTGGCAGTAATACTGCCAGTGCTTGGCGGCAGATTTCAACTTGAAGGTAGTAGCTAGCCACCTGAGTACTAGAAAGTGGTAATATTTTTTTTATGGTTGACAGCTAGATGTTTGACCACAGCTGACCTGATGTTAAGTGAAGGTGTGGTTGAAGATGGTAAAGCACACCTAGCCTGGAATGGAACTGGCTCTCAAGCGAGGCTTCCGGAACACACAGTTAGACTTGGCGACAGATTTTCAACTTGAGGGTGGTAGCTAGCCAGGCAAGTAGTAGAAAGTACCCTACCACCATGCTATGGTTTCCTGACGATGTTTTCCTTCACCGGCAGCTCAAGCTCATTGTTGGGGTTTGAACCCACGCCTTTCGGCATGCGAACCGACCGCGCCAACCACTGAGCTATCATCGTTACAAAAAAAAAAAAAACATTCGCAGAGCTAGTCGACTGTTTAGCTTGTACTCGTATGAGTAGGTACTTCTAAAACCTAACAGTACTCTCAAATACATAATGTATATTTTCCAAGTTTCAGCATTTACAGATATATTCAAATTACATTTAAAAGCGAAAAATATGTAAAAGCATCTAAATCTAATGTAAAATATGATAGCACGCGAGTATAAAACGTTTTATGAAGACGTTCCCCTCGGTGAAAGCGCATAATTAACTAAAAATCTGCGTAATGAAATCTCTTACATATACCGAAATCGTCTGCAGAGATTTGTCTTCACGCTCTTATTGCTTGGCCTACAACACCTGACCAGCCCGGCTAGATCCCTGGCTTCCGAGCCGGGATCTCCTCTAGCTCAGGACTTGCGCCCGCGCGGAAGGGAACGGGAGTCCACGCGGGCTTGGTGATTGGATTACTGTGTTTTTGTGAACATTAAACTTTTAACGGGAAGGATGGTTGCTAATTGGCGTTGGATCTAGAATTCTAGACTGCGCTGCGGTTGGCAGCGCTTTATTTGAATAAAACTTTCTATCAATTTAAATGCAATTGTTGAACCAAAACCATTTATAAATGGAAATAGATTAAAGATATAATTGCGGAATACATTCAAATGTACTTCCGAAAAGTAACGCTTGAATTATACTTGCTGGTAGATCTCCTTAGCAGGATGTCGTCTAGGTAAAAAAAAAGTACTTAGAATCATGTTGCCCAATTTAGAATCTAAGAGATTGAAAAATATATTAAAATGATATATTTCGGAATTAATCGTTTGAAAATAGTGGATTCAAACATTACCTAGGTAATTTCTTAGGTCACATGTCATCTACCACCGCAGTACCAGTTATTCTGCCGCTAAGCAGTAGTGTGTAAACATTACTGTGTTCCGGTTCGAAGGGTACTGCAGCAAAATTACTGGGCTGTTGAGACTAACCATCGAAAGTCTCAATGTAATGAGCGCCAAAGCAGCGATGCCCTGGACTTTGTTTTGTTACTCAAAGTTCTGTGTATCGTTGCAATGATCACGGGCATGCGTTATCTCTTAACATATTGACTCTCGCTCCGGTTCGTTCCTGGTTGGCCATGTTGGCCATAGCCATTCAGCGTGGGTATGCGGCGAGTGTGATGGGCACCTTTGCACCGGGAACGGTCAGGGGCGAGTTATTTTAGTTTAATTTAGGTTGAGTAATTTTATTATTTATGATATTTAATCGTTTTTGACTTTTACTATGATTTAGTGTGTCATACAAAATTAAAATACGATAACTAAAAATATTCAACTTTATTATCGCTTAATTAATTTTATTGATAACTGTAAATAAAATAATATAAATTTATACAAAAAAACTTATTCTAAAATACCGTCAGAGGAGAGATATGTGGCCAGAATGCTGGCAGCATTGCGACGCTGGATGGCAATGCTAAGCTTATGGCCAGAGAGGTTGTTTGATTAATTTATTGATAGACTTTTTAGGTCAATTTTGCTAAAAATATAGGTAAGTACATGTAAATGATACCAGTGCAACATACGTTGATTGTGGTAAAATAAAGGAGTCGCCCGCTGGTCTCACCACCACATCGGTATTCTTACGGCACTACCTACCTACTTACTGCGTATTATCGGAAATCTTTCCGGAGCGACGCTCGCGTCTCGTATAGTCTGTTTATCGAGATCTATCACGAATCGCGGCGCTATCACAGATTCCCCGAGCCGCTAGAAATCTGCCAATTAGCTTAAACGCTCAGCAAATAAACAGCTGACACGGTCTGCTGACGGGAAAACGGGGATAGGATAGACAGCCCTGTTGGTTCATTGGTAGTATGTCTGCTCCGAGAGCAGAAAGGCGCGGGTTCGATTCCCACCCAGGACAAGCGTTTTGTGATAAAAACAAATGTTTGGGAGTACAGCCCAACTGTATTCTTCTATTGGCTTCACTTTCGAAGTTGTTTTTAACTAGTTCGAGCGTCTGCCCTAGGTAAATGTATTTATGAACAATGTCTAAAGTGAAACCATTTATGGCAACCGGCCCCGGAACAACGTACTCGTTGAACATGACCTTGGTTTTATCCAAGTTCATCCGGAGACCGATGCGTTGAGAAGAATCAGTAAGGCTGGTCAGCATCCATTTTAAGTGCATTTAATTTATCTCCTATTTATTCTCAAAGTTAGCAGCTGTTTGTTTTCCATGTAAAATAAATAAATAAGTACCTATGTTTTTACAAAAAAAAACTTTGTACATTATATAATTTTCCCACACTCGCGCTTGTGATTCGGCACTTTATGAATACAACACTACCATTTTTATGTATAAACAATCGACAAAACACTAGTTTTGGAAAAAAAAACAACGGAGCGACACGACTCTTTCAGCGTTCCCGCCAAAAATTTTTTTTTTACTTTATATTCAATACAATTCTTTTTTTTTAAATTCAAAATAGGTTCGCCTTTGACCACACTCTGCTTGATGTTAAGCAGTAGTGTGGTCTAAGATGGAGCACGCTTATCTAGAAGAAACCTATTTACTCTAGATTAGTATCACGAGTTATGTGTATATCTACATTGTTAGGGGTTGAAATTCGGCATTTCATCCGACCGCGCTATGAGCATGCGTAGTCTCTTACCATCGCGAGCGTTTCGTTTTGTATTTTTACCCGCGACGGAACGGAGACGGTATATGCGTTTGGGGTGAGAAGATGTTAGTTTGTGCAAATCCATGTTGCCATTTTTCTCCAAAACTACTAGTCCTATTTTGATGCAGTTTTCAGTTATAGATTCGGGTTTGATTGATGCATTATCTTAGATAGGTGACAATTACTTTTTAACATTTTTCAAAAATTTTAATTTTGCTTTTTATATTTATACATTAAAAAAATACTATTGCTATTATTCCCTTGTCTTGTTTCTAGTTGGGGTTAAAGTGAATCTAGAAAAAATATATTGTTAAACAGTTTTCCCTTTTTCTAAATAGTAAAGAAAATCCGACAAAGCCCTTTCATTCGGGTTTTATCGAATTTTCTTATATCTATGCTCGGGGTTAATTACATAGTGCAAATAAAATGCTGGGCAAGATGCTGGCGGGAGCAGCCAAGCATGCTGGAATTATAATTCAAAGCATTAAGTTAATTGCTAGGCGTCTAGGCATACAGTGGAGTATTTCCTGCACAAGCTTTTACGGAACGAGTATTTAATATTCTACGCCGACGTTTAACTAAAACGTGAAGGTAATGGTTAAGTTGCCTTTTGATTTAATTGTTCATCATCATCGGCAGGCTATCGGAGTCCACTGCTGGGCTTAGGCCTCTCCCAAGGCACGCCATTCAGCCCGATCTTTGGCTTCTCGCTTCCACCCACCGTCTGCTGATCAGTTAGTTAATTTTACTGTACGATATACTTTTTTATTATATTACAAATAGGTTTGATCGCCATTTTTCTAGCACGATTCCCTTGAAGAAACGGAATCGCGACTAGATAGATACAATCTGGGTGCCTGAAGGCACCCAGATTGTATCTATCAGGGAACACCCACTCGGGCAGCGAAATTAGTTCTTTAGCAGTTCATACGATGAAAATGGAGTCCAACCGTTTAGTTCGGGTTTTAGGTACACCAACCATGAAGCGTTTTAAGACGTTCTTTAAAAATAGTTGATTTCTATTCTCTTCTTATTTATTTCTAGACTGTCATTATAAATGGTAAGTAATTTTCCCACCAGCATTAAAGACGACGGCGAGATGTGGTAACTGGCTATTGGAAAGTATAGCGCGATCATACAAACGAACGTTAAAAAATATCTTCACGCTCCGGCAGCCATTGACAACCGATTCAGCGATGAAATTACGAGAAAATGTATGAAAATACATTCCTGCTTGGTCGTTTTAGTGAGATTCTAAAATAAGCAAACATACAATTCCATATATGTCGCATTCTCCAGGAAAATGTCGACAGCGAGTAGAAGAAAGTGCTTGCTCTTTACAAACAATTTCATTACGAGAAAAAAAAATTGCGCATTTATTTTTTCATTTCTCTAGAATTCTAGATCATTCAAAGTGACTTGAATCCTAACAAAAAGGAAAACAGCGCTAAAATTATAGCTTTTAAAAAGTTTGTTTACATTTTTGACACAAAATATGTGATCATTCATTACAAAGAGCAGTTTTTCTAAGTGCGTGTTCATCATTGGTTACTCAATTAAGAATCCAATTACAACTTCTTGAAATTGTTAAAATTATGTCATAAAAAACTATTGAATAAATTATTTTCATTCGCGACATGGCTGATTATTGTTGAAACAGTTTTAAACTTTCACGCGCAATATCATCAACACCAGCTCGCATCTCATTGGTCGGCTGGCGCCGCGATGAGCTCTCATTGGCGGAGCAGCTAACGGGTCTTTCGCAGCTACACTCACTTGCGTCATTCGGAGCGCACGATAAACGCCATGTTCATTTCGTTCAGTCCGCCGCGAAATTCCGTGGGGATAACGTCGTCGTTCCAGCGATACACGTAATTAAATTAACCGGTTCCCACAGACCCGGCACGCACAATTTAAAACATAGACTGTTATTATTATTTACTAATATTAAACCAGTGTTTAGTTAAGCTGTGGAGGATCGCGTCTCGATTCAGAACTTTAGTGCATAGTGTTCATCTCGGTACGCGACCTACGTGACTGCATTTCTTAGGCTTGAGCTCGGTCGGGTGTAAAAAGGTGAGTTTTTGTGATGGTTTCGCTAAAGCTAGTGTTAGTGCGCGGGCGTGAGCCCCTGCGGGCCGGGCGGCGGCCGGCGCGGCCGGCAGGGGAGCCCGCGAATCGATTGTCCCGACTCCCGCCGTGGAATGGGTACATACCTACATACACATAGGCAGCCCGTACACGTAGCGCGCGATCCGCGATCCGCGATCCGCGATCAATGATCGCGATCCAGACTGATCGTGTACGAAGCGGATTGACGGACTGATGCTCCGGATCGCATAATATCTAGAAATTTTGAAATCATGATCGCGGATCGCGGATCGCGGATCGTGATCATGATTGAACGTGTAAGGCGGCCCATAGGGTTGGGTACACCCTCGCTCCCGGCGTGTTCAGACAGCTCCCGACATTGTCATTTCGCACCTAGTTCCTAGTTATGTTTCTTTTAACTTACAATGTTCGTATATGTAAGTAAATTGTCCGTTTCAAAATTTGCAAACCATAATTCGACCACTCATTGGTTTCCGATTGAGCTGAAATTTGGCACACGAATGGCTGCCAAATGTAAATTTGGGCTAACAATTTGTTACTATTGCACATGATAAATATTTTTTTTTACTTTTGATTTGTTGTAATTTATTTTTTATTTATAATTTATATATTAGCTGGTCTCAAGACCGTTGGTCTTTATACGTGTATTTTTTGAATGCGCTCCTGAAATTGGTTTTCGGCTTCTGTGAACCTACCTATGATAAAAAAAAAGTTGATTTACCTCTATTTTCAGTTTGTATCAAGAAAGTATACCCTCATTTTGATACTATTAGCGATATATGCCATTTCTATTAGCCAAGTCCTTTTTTAGATTAGAACGAAAATCTACCGTATGACAGTTGAAACAGGAAAAGCGGTACTAGGCAAATAGGTACGTGTTTTACGTTTTAAAGGCATCTAACCAATAAAATGCATATTTAATAGGTACTAGTTCTTTATTGCATAAACTACAATTAACATAATATGCTAGCTATAAAAGTGAAAGACATTTCAAATTTGCATTCGTTTGTAATACCTCGGAGAATTCGACACAAGGAGTGAAAAGTTGTCCCAGAGTCCCAGTCAGTCGTTAGTTGTTATTTCATTATCATGTGAGGCGCATTATATATGAATAAAAACGCTTTCAAAACCAAAACTGTGTTTCCATAGCATCAATTCAATGTAGGTATCTCGTATTTCTACAAGATATTACTGAAATAAATAGTCAGGATTTAATGTTAGGATATAGGTGTACCTACATAGGTATATACCTAACTGGGGATGTGAAACGAGGTTGTGGAAGATTTATCCTGTTTGGTACTCATGTGTGTACATCACGAAATAGGAAACAACTTGTTTTCTGTCCCGTGGTGTACATACCTAGGTAGGTACATCGTACGACTCGTGGTTGTATATTATATACAGCAAATACCTACATGAAAAATGTAATTTTATTAGTCATAACAGGATGTTGACACAATATTTTGCACAATTAATCGAGGCAAAACAACGATATTGAAATAAATAAATAAATATTGTAGGACATTTACACACAGCGCCATCTGACCCCAAACTAAGCAAAGCTTGTACTATGGAAGTCAAATAACTGATAGAATACTTCAATACTTTTTTTGTTGTAAATACATACATAACACCCAAACGCAGAACAAACATTTGTTTATACCACAAATTGTTTATCCTGGGTGGGAATTGAACCCACGCCCTTCAATTCTTGGGGCAGACGTACTACCAATAAACCATTAGGGCTGTCAAAAAACCGACAGTCACGGGAACTGCAAACAAAAGTGAAAGCTTAAAACGTGACATTAGCATATCGATTTCGCTGACACGTAAGTTTGCCCCCTATCGAAAAATCGCTCAAAACTAAAAGAGTTCTCACTACAACAATTGTTTTTTTATGGTTGACAGGCTAGGTGTTTGACCACAGCTCATCTGATTAAGTGAAGGTGTGGTCGAAGATGGTAAAGCACAGCTAGCCTGGAATGGAACTGGCTCTCAAGTGAGGCTGCCGGAACACACCGTTAGATGCTTGGCGGCAGATATGCAACTTGAGGGTGGTAGCTAGCCCGCCGAGTACTAGAAAGTACCCTACCACCATGCTATGGTTTCCTCACGATGTTTTCCTTCACCGGCAGCCAGCGGCGGCCGTAACTTGCGAGGCCCGGGGCGACAGATAGTTGTGAGGCCCTTTTTCTTGGAGTCCGTTTTACTAAAAAATTAGTTCGAGTGCTCGAGTGGCCGTAACATGCTTGCACTAATAATTAAACCGTGCGTTCAGGGGGGGTTTGTTAAGTGCGAGGCGCGAGATACACATACATATCTGGTAAAGACTTTTTTCTACGAGGGCGCGAGGCCCCTGCAAGAGCGAGGCTCCGGGCGGTTGCCCTGCTTGCAGTTGTGAGGCCCTTTTTCTTGGAGTCCGTTTTACTAAAAAATTAGTTCGAGTGCTCGAGTGGCCGTAACATGCTTGCACTAATAATTAAACCGTGCGTTCAGGGGGGGTTTGTTAAGTGCGAGGCGCGAGATACACATACATATCTGGTAAAGACTTTTTTCTACGAGGGCGCGAGGCCCCTGCAAGAGCGAGGCTCCGGGCGGTTGCCCTGCTTGCAGTTGTGAGGCCCTTTTTCTTGGAGTCCGTTTTACTAAAAAATTAGTTCGAGTGCTCGAGTGGCCGTAACATGCTTGCACTAATAATTAAACCGTGCGTTCAGGGGGGGTTTGTTAAGTGCGAGGCGCGAGATACACATACATATCTGGTAAAGACTTTTTTCTACGAGGGCGCGAGGCCCCTGCAAGAGCGAGGCTCCGGGCGGTTGCCCTGCTTGCCACCCCCTAAGGCCGCCACTGCCGGCAGCTCAAGCTCATTATTGGGGTTTGAACCCACGCCCTTGGCATGCGAATCTGCCGCGCTAACCACAGCTATCATCGCTACAAAACATCGCATTCTGGCAAGTTCAATGCAGTTATACATAGATCGTTGAACCCCGAAACAACACGCCGCCGGTGAGATGACGCATCCCAGCACTACAGAGGCTGGTGAAAATCGATAGGTACCATAGCTCCATTGAAGTCTAGACAGTTTGTTTGGCTGGCCTCCACCGATGGAGCCATCTTGTTTAAATTTCCATTACGCTAAGTTTCAGAATGCTCCAAAACTATACCAAACATGTACGTAGGTACATTTCAATATTTTTTTATCCTCATGCTGTGTTCACTCCTAGAAGGGCATGCACATATTGTTAACTTTTTGACAGCCCTGTTGGCTCATTGGCAGTATATCTGCCTTGAGAGCTGTAGGGCGTTGGTTCGATTCCCACTCAGGGCAAACATTCTGTGAATAAACAAATGTTTGTTATGTGTCTGGGTGTTCTGTATGTATTATAAGTATGAAAAATAAAGGTATGTATGTATTCTATCAGTTATCTGACTTTCATCACACAAGCTCTGCTTAATTTGGGGCCAGATGGCGCTGTGTGTATAGTCCTACGATATTTATTTATTTAATTTTGTCCAGTGTTGTGAAACTATTATTAGAATAAAATAAAATCATTATATAAAAATATTAATTAGAAAATATAAAGCTGTTTCGGTTTCCGCGTAAGACAATAATTGTTGAGACGTTTAATTACTTAGAAGTAGCCGCCGCGCCGCCGCCGCGCCGGTGCTCCGAGGAAATGATTCTATCGCGGGATCATTTCGCGATGGAAAGTCGAAAGTTACAATGTTTTATTACACTGTGGCGTCACACTAAGATGTTTTGTAGCGATGATAGCTCAGTGGTTAGCGCGGTCGGTTCACACGCCGAAGGCGAAGAAAGAAGGTGAAGGAAAACATCGTGAGGAAACCATAGGATGGTGGTAGGGTATTTTCTAGTACTCGGCTGGCTAGCTACTTAAATTAAAAATCTGCCGCCAAGTATCTAGGTGTGTTCTGGCAGCCTCATTTGAGAGCCAGTTCCATTCCAGGCTAGGCGTGCTTAATCATCTTCGATTACACCGTCACTTAACATCAGGTGAGCCGTGGTCAAACACCTGTCAACCAAAAAAAGAAGGAAAAGTTTAGTACCAATTCCACTGTTAGCTTATTTAGTAGAATGTCTAGTTCCGGGGCTGTAAGGGCGTGGGTTCTTTCCCAATCAGGACAAACATTTTGTGGTATAAACAAATGTTTGTTCTATGTCTGGGTGTTCTGTATTTTTTAACAAAAAATATATAAAAACCGGCCAAGCGCGAGTCGGACTCGCGCACAAAGGGTTCCGTACCATCATCTATAAAAACGGTACAAAAATCACGTTTGTTGTTTGGGAGCCCCTTAAATATTTATTTTATTCTGTTTTTTAGTATTTGTTGTTATAGCGGCAACGGAAATACATCATCTGTGAAAATTTAAACTGTCTATCACGGTTCATGAGGTACAGCCTGGTGACAGACGGATAGACAGACGGACGGCCAGCAGAGTCTAGTAATAGGGTCCCGTTTAACCCTTTGGATACGGAACCCTAAAAAGCTTTTCTTAGTTGGGGCCTGGATGGCGCTGTGTGGAATGTCTGCGATATTTATTTATTTTATATACTAGCGGACGCCTCGCGGTTTTACCCGTTCTTGTGAGAATACAGGGATAAAAAGTAGTCTATGTCACCCGGAGATAGTGTAGCTTCCCAACGGTGAAAGAATTTTTGAAATCGGTCCAGTAGTTTCGGAGCCTATTCATTACAAACAAACAATCAAATCTTTCGTCTTTTTTATGTGAAAAATAATGAGACGAACGAGACGCTCTCCTGGTGGTAAGAGATAACGCCTGTCCATGATCATTGCAGCGATACACAGAACTTTGAGTAACAAAACAAAGTCCAGGGCATCGCTGCTTTGGTGCTCATTACTTTGAGACTTTAGATGGTTAGTCTCAACAGCCCAGATGGCCAGTCTTTATAATAGAATAGATTTAATGGTAACATTATTGATATTTTTTCTGCTGAATTGACAGGAAAAACTGAACCCGGCATGATGTAATGACAGACTATAAAAATATAACAGCCCAATAAAGGCTAATGGTTCCGCTGGAAACCTCTCCAAAATGCTAATAAGCGCCGCAGCGCCGACAAATATGATGATAACTTATCTGACACACTTCATCGATATGTCAATCAACTGGGAAATAGTTCGCGCGATCTGCAAATAACTGATTTGGTTTATCGAGAAAGCGAACCTGTGTAAAAACTCTCATCAAGTTTGTCGGCGTGAATACCTACGTACTTAAAATAAATACTTGAATATAAATATTGTAGGACATTACACACAGCGCCATCTGACCTCAAACTAAGCAAAGCTTGTGCTATGGAAGTCAGATAACTGAGAGAATACATACTTGTAAGTAATACAAATAGTACACCCAAAGAGAGTACACCCAAAGAGAGTACACCCGAGAATAAACTACTAAATTTTCGCGACTTGAACACATAATTATGTTTTTTTTTCTTTGGGTTTGGCGTCGCATTTTGAGCATTTGCCAGTGTCAAGTGTTTTACATTTTCAAGTTTCATAACTTAAATAAGAGGTTTATCATGGGGTCTTAATCGCGCACAAAATAGGTACGTTCAAATTAGTTTTTGATATTTAAACAAATGTTTGTTCTGTGTCTGGGTGTACTGTATTTATTATAAGTATGTATTCTATCAGTTATCTGTCTTCCATAGCACAAGCTTTGCTTAGTTTGAGGTCAGATGGCGCTGTGTGTAATGTCCGATGATATTTATTTATTTATTTATTACACTAAAACGCTAACTAAGGTTAAATTTATTTAACATCAGGTGAGATGTGGCCTAGCCTGTTAGCATAAAAAAAGCGGGACATCAGCGCAGGACTCGTCGCCCCCATTCCGAACCAACAGGGCTGTCAAACATCTCTTACTATCAGTGTTTGTAACAATCTTTTTGAGTCCTAGTTTCTGGGTGAGTCACGTCGCTGTGGCTGCATGCATGTATTCAAACAACGCGGCCTGACTCGCGCAACAATGAACGGATGTCTGTCTGCAATCAGAATCGCACCTAGTCTGCAGTGTTGTGCCCATACAAGATACAAACAAATTACTTCATATATCCAGCAATCGTCTGTACATGTTCATTACTAATTATTGACTTCGTGCCAAGTTTTGACTTTCAGTTCTCAGAGATCTTTAGTCACTTCATTCTTCCATCTATACCTACATGACGGCCAACAGACGTTATCTATAAAGTTTACTTTTTAAAGTTTTACTTCGTGGTAGATCTCCTGAGAGGAGGTCGTCTAGGTAGGTACCACCACAGTACCAGTTATTCTGCCGCTAAGCAGTAGTGTGTAAACATTACTGTGTTCCGGTTTGAAGGGTACTGCAGCTAGCGAAATTACTGGGCGGTTGAGACTAACCATCGAAAGTCTCAAAGTAATGAGCGCCAAAGCAGTGATGCCCCGGACTTTGTTTCGTCACTCAAAGTTCTGTGTATCGCTGCAATGGTCATGGACAGGCGTTATCTCTTACCATCAGGAGAGAGTCTCGTTCGTCTTATTACATTTTGCATTATACCTATATCAGATCTACTCGTACTATACAAATCACTAGCTGCGCTCCGCAGTGTTACCCGTTACATGTTTTCGAGATAAAAAAGTTGCCTATGTGTTAATCCAGGGTGTCGGCTACCCCTATACCAAATTTCATCCAAATCCGTTCAGTAGTTTTTGCGTGACAGAGTAACAAACATCCATCCATCCAAACTTTCACTTTTACAATATTAGTGGGGATAAACGTCTTGTTTTTTTTCCTCTTATAAATTCTAAGGCGAAACAAGAACGACTGTTCCAAACTTGTATTATTACAATATTGAGACATATACATTTGTTCGCAATGCAACAATGCCTCTGAGTCCTGCTTGACTCTTGTGCAAACAAACTTTTTCTATGATAACACTCGCAGACGTTTATGACATTTCATCATGTTGGTCTGTTTGCCGCGTTGGTGGTTTTAATCGTATTATAATACACACGGACGTCCGCGGTTTCACCTGCGTAGTCCCCGTGGGAATACAGGGATAAAAAGTAGGCTATGTCACCCGGGGACAGTGTAGCTTCCCAACGGGGAAAGAATTTTTGAAATCGGTTCAGTAGTTTCGGGAGCCTATTCAATACAAACAAAGTAGTTTGTAATTTGTAGTAGATATTGCTATATCGTAGAACGCATTCGTCAAATGCGTTCTATTGGCAAACATGAAAAAACTTAATTTGAATATAGAAAAAAATGATCCAACGTTAATTTATCGTTTCTGTTCTACTCGAATAAATAAATAAATAAATATCGCAGGACATTAAACACAGCGCCATCTGACCCCAAACTAAGCAAAGCTTGTACTATGGAAGTCCGATAACTGATAGAATACATACTTGTAATACAAATAGTACACCCAAAGAGAGTACACCCGAGAATTAACTATTAAATTTTCGCGACTTGAACACATAATTATGTTTTTTTTTTCTTTGGTTTTGGCGTCGCATTTTGATCATTTGCCAGTGTCAAGTGTTTTACATTTTCAAGTTCATAACTTAAATAAGAGGTTTATCATCGGGTCTTAATCGCGCACAAAATAGGTACTTTCAAATTAGTTTTGTTTTACCTCTACGTTTCAGCCGTGTTGCAATAGCCGTGGCTGTTGACTCAGTCGAGGTTTGTAAACAAAACTAATTTCATAGTATTAAGACCTAATTAAAGTCTTAATCGAGACTATTTTAAGTCGGTTTATATTCCAAAAAATGCAATTGCAGTTTAGTTGGCGACACTGATTGGCGCGACTTGTTTTAATTTTAGAACAACTGCAGTCTATGCTGCCTTTTTGGGATGCCATCTGGTCGGACGCAATTTACGTTCAGCTGGGAGTTTGAAATTTAAATTGAGAGAGATCTAGGACTAAGATTATTCTGTTATATCTGGAATTTATAATCATCTAACGTTCCACGATTATACTATCAGCAGTAGTGAACCAAATTTTCATCGCCCCATCTCGGAAACAGAATTTTTGCTCTTCGATATCTGAGTGCAAAAGTCGTTTGTATCCGCTAGAGGATAAAGCAAATTTGAATTTAGAACATTGTGTGCACTAAGTTTGTGTATTCAAAACATCAGTAAAACTATTTACTTCTACCTCCATGGTGCCGAATTTATCATACAACTTTTTTTAATTTGTTAAATACTCGGACTCAGAACCTCCTTGGTGTACGTTTTTTTTTAATTTGCTTTGTGCGTGCAATTTTCTTTTCACGTCATATTGTTAATGTAGTAGTTAATACCTAAACTGAAATAAAAGTATCTTGTGATTGTAAAAAAAATTTTTGCATTTAGTCATTTCCTCGCTGAGGTGGGATGAAAAGTTACGTGTTGCACTCGAGTGCAAAGATTTTTCACCTCTTGCTCTTTTGATTCCCTCGCCTTTAGAATCCTTCGCTCGCTCGGTCATCAAAATTGAGCACGCGGTTAAAAAGCAACTTTGCACTCTTGTATAACAAATAAGTATTTTTTGATCGCATAGGTACTATTGCAGTACCTAATAGATATAAAGTATTCTTGAGAGTTTGTAACCCTTCTTATTTTGTATATGACACCGTGATTATAAAGACGAAGCAACACTTTCCGACAGCCAGGATCGTGTGGGTGCATACATAATGGACGCGGGCCTGAACGCTTCATTGTAAGTCGGAGTGCATCGACTTGCGGACCCACGGGACCATGTCTCGGCGAGGGTGAACGATGTTTCTTGTAAACACAATGCCTACTTGCCATTTAACGTAAAACTACACAGATATAAAAAGCTTGCAGCACACTCAGTGCTTTTTACAGTTTCGACTTCATAATTAGTACAGCGCAGCGTCGAGAGTGCATCAAATTCCTTAGAGGAATTCCTAGTTATTTATTTTTCACTGCTAAATAAATAAATTAAGTTACTGCCTTACGTATATCGTCATTCCAGCGAGTCTCAGTGCGGTGTAATTCACGTTTGCCGGTACGCGATCTCCACTAAATTCCAACGGTTATCGGTGTTACGACAGATATGTCCAGCCCACTGTCAACTTGCTAATACGCTGTTGTCGGTGACTCTGGTTCTCTGGGATATGTACCGGATATGATCCCTTAGAATAACACAAAGCATAGCTCTTTCCATAGCTCGCTGAGCCAGCTGAACCTGTGAACTGATCCAACTGTGAGCGTCAATGTTTCGGCGTCATAGGTCCTGAGATGTTAGAGAGGCTTACATAATATGTAGATACCATTTTAAAAAAATACAAGATCATCATAAAATCGCTTTATGATTTAGCTAAGCGCTACCAGAGTGCCTAGGCAAAGTAGCATTCGATATATTCTATTTTTCATAACACTATTAGAAAAATACAAAAATGTACGGAATTGACATAAGTTGTCCTGCCACGTCGACAGCTTATAAACATGTCGGTCCGGTACATTTTTTACGTTTCTGATAGAGTTATCGCTAATCGAATGTTACAGTCTCGGATTCGAAAATATCATCCGAGCAAACAAAACGATTAGAAAACTTCATCTTCATAAATCAAAATATGAATTTACGTTATTAGTTAAATTGGCGAAAGTTCCTCGTAAGTAGATTCCCGCGTTTAGCGGTTAAATTCTTGATGCCATTGTAAAATCTGTTCCATAAACATAAACGTTGTTTGTATGTGTATATTTGCGAACATGATTAAAATATATGAAAGATATTCGAAAGTATGCATTAGTTAAAGCTCTTGATAGAGACCAAATGAAAGTAGTTTTCACCGTATTCATATGTATCAAAGTACTATTTTAAATAATATCAATGTACGTATGGAAGTAGACGGTCGTGAATACGGCGCGCGTCCTGCCGGCAATGTCAAGGTCGCAGACGCGGTGCCGTCGCCCGTCGCCGGTCGCGGGCTCAATGCGTTACGTCCACGTTAGCTTTTTGCTCCTTTTATAGTTTTACTTTTTTTTTTATTGCACGTTTTATGCGTTACTGCAATGAGGTTTTTTAGTTCCATTTTATCGGCTTCGTGTTGGGAAATATTCATAGCCGTTTGATTTCTTTTATAGTTGATAGCTAGTTTTTCGTAGCCTATTTGGGAGACTTTTTTTGATTCCAATGTAGAGATCCTGGATTGGAATCCCACCTGTCTTTTCTGTCTGTTTTTTTTTAAATAATCTATTGCCGATTACTTGTAACGTTGAAGCGGTGAAAAATATCGTGAGGAAACTTACATCTCCGAGAGTTTTCGAAAACATGTAAAGTCTGCCAAGTGCCAACACGCACTTAGCCAGCATGGTTGTCTATGGCCTAACCCTTCTCACTCCATGAAGATGCCCGTGCCCACCAGTGAGATACAGTTTCTAAAAAAACGGCTGATTCGGAGAGGCGTTCTGACGTGCGATGACTTGGACTTGTTTATATTTTAAATCTTACTTTACTTGGTGGTAGATTTCTTTAGCAGGAAGTCGTCTAGGTAGGTACCACCGCAGTACCAGATAAGCCACCAAGCAGTAGTGTGTAAACATTACTGTGTTCCGGTTTGAAGGGTACTGCAGCTAGCGAAATTACTGGGCTGTTGAGACTAAACATCGAAAGTCTCGAAGTAATGAACGCCAAAGCAGTGATGCCTCGGACTTTGTTTTATAAAAAAAAATCTTTGTAACTTTATATTAATCTTGTGTGTACACACATTTCTACATCTATTCGTCTTTCACGCCATACGTTAATAATATCTTTGTTTGTAAAATCTAATTGGTCCTCAATTGAAACTGTCTTTTAAGATAAACAAGCCCACAAGTGGACGCATCAGTCTCTATCACTGACCTTTCCCAACTGGACTTTGCGAAGATTGTCTTTGTCTATCTAAAAGTTAAAACTAACTAAATTAAATACGTGTTTAAACAGAATTTATTTAGATATTAATTGGTTCGGCTTTCAATAACGACATAGTAAGTTTTTACGATTATTACTGCCTTTCTCTGCTTATAAAGAGTTTTCACCTTTCTCTGGCTAGAGTGAATTTTTACCCACAATCAAGATCTATTGAAAACTTTTTAGATTCTCAACCTTATAGTCTACAGTTTGTAAAAGATGGCACGAGTTTGTGACAGCTGTCAGAATAACGTGCCTCAATCTGGAACTGTGTCGATAATAATTATTGGTCATAATTATATTTTGTAAATATCTACCTAATTGAATATGTTTCAATTAAATTAAACGCAAGGAACACGTTACATATTTTTTTGTAAGTTATGTTTAAAATCCAAAAAAATGTTTGTTTATCACCGGGGTTTAATCACGCACAGATGAAATTAATTTTAAACATGAAAAAGAATGAAATTAGTTTTGTTTATTTACCTCTACGATTCGGCCATGTTGCAATAGCTGTCTTCTTTGATTTTGGCGTCGCTTTTTGTGCATTTGCCAGTGTCAAGTTTGATATTATCAAGTTTTATAGGTTAAAAAGTAGCCAAAGTCTGGCCTTTGTCAAGTTCAGTCCGTTCCAGTCAAGTCGTCATGCTTTAAGTAAAGTAGTGGCGACTTTACTATAAGCTTCGATGGAGTTTTGGAAGCATCACGAAAAGTCATATTTTAGATAGATAGATAGATAGAACAAAAGAACCTTATGAACACACCACCTCACCTTTTGTTTTACCACATTATATCACTTTCCAACACTCGTGTTTGTAATTCTGTGTACTTTATAAAACACCACTTATTCTATACATAAACACTCGAAAAAAAATACAATGGGGCGACACGACTCTTTCCGCGTTCCCGCCAAAACTCATTGCTGTGCTCACGAGTTGAATGAAACAAACCTAATTTCTTTGCATTTTATGCGCGATTGAAACCCGGTGATAAACATCAACATAATTATTGTAGTGAAACACGTAGTAGTTGGGAACGAACTAACTTTATTAATCCTTTGTGCCACAGACGTTTTACATTATTCCTGACAGATGAATTAGGTACAAATGTAGTGACATTTTATTTTGTTAATTACCAACACTCCCACATAACAAAATAAGACTAAACATTCCTTATTTATATAAACCTAACATTTCTAGAAATTTACAATGCTTGACTGCATTCAACCCCTTAGTAAATAAATCAGCGGGCATGTCTGAAGTTGGTAAATATTTTAATTGTAAAACATTATTATTTAAATGTTCTCTAAAAAAGTGATAACGAATATCAATGTGTTTTGATCTTTTATGTAAACAACTATTATTTGCTAACTTCTGTGCAGAATGGTTGTCATTAAAAACAGTTATTACATACAACTTATCAGTTAACTCATATTGTAAATTTCTTAGATATATGACCTCCTTACAACAATCAGATATACCCATATACTCAGCCTCAGTGCTGGACAAGGCTACAGAAACTTGCTTCTTAGTCTCCCATGAGACAGCACCACCAGAAAGAGCAAAGAAATAACCTGTATATGAACGCCTATCCAATACATTACTAGCCCAGTCAGCATCAACATAAGCTTGCAATTTAGAATTTCCATCAGCTGTATATTTCAGGCGAAAATCTTTTGTGGTTTTTAAATATTTTAAGACCCTCTTGGCATAAGCCCAATGCTCATCATTATAACAATTGTTAAATTGACTTAAGTAGTTTACTGAAAAAACAATGTCTGGTCTTGTAAGTACAGCTAAATACATCATACTACCAATGAGCTGTTGGTAAGGTAATTGGGTATTACAATATTCACTTTTACAACCATTTTCTATATCTATATGAACCCTCATACCTAGGCATTGTTTAACACTGCCCATATCTTTAATCTTAAAAATAGATGACAAACTTTTCTTTACATTTTCAGTTTCTACCACATTATTTGAGAATAATAAAAAATCATCAACATATAATGCAATAAATATTCTATCTGAACCATTAATTTTAGTATAAAGGCAAGGTTCAAGTTGAGATCTTTTAAAACCAATTGTCTCCAAAAAATTATCAACTCTTTGGTACCAGGCTCTTGAAGACTGTTTTAAACCATAGATGGCTCTCTTTAGTTTAAGTATTATTCTATTTCACTACCGTCAAAAAAAAAACTTTATTACCCGCACTGACATTAGCAAAGCCATACCGCTCAGGCTTTTTACGGATGCGTTTAGCAGGCTTCTCCGCTGCAAACTCGGCAGAAGACCCTGGCTGAGACATGTCATCTCGCGCAGGCTCCACAGGCTCAGCTCCCAGCATGTCTGAGGAGTCGTCATAGTCCTCGTCGTCTGTCCCAGAACTTTCTACTTTGGTGCTCAATAGTTCCTTTTTTTGCTCCTGATCCTCTAATATTCTTACATGCTTCATATCCCCCACTTCTTGGGTACATTCTTCATTTTCTTTTTTCATTGGAACACAGTCATTAGTGACCTCACTAATGCCAAAGTGTATTTCATCTTGCTTCTGTTCTATCCCCTCCTCAATCACAACAATATCTCTCGCTGTTGTTATGCTATTTTTGTTGGGATTGTAAACTCGGTACCCTTTTACATTTTCTGAGTAACCGACAAGAATACACTCTGTCGCTTTTCTGTCCAATTTAAGCCTTTTTTCTTTTGGTATGTGTACCATGGCCTTACTTCCAAATATACGTAAGTTACTGACATCTGGCTTAGCTCCTGTCCACATCTCTATAGGTGTCTTTTTGTCCAATCCTGATGCAACTGACCTGTTTCTCAAATAAACAGCAGTGCTCACTGCTTCTGCCCAAAAGCGCTTTGGTAGTCCTGCATCGAACAACAAACATCTTGCCTTTTCTACCACAGTACGGTTCATCCGTTCACAACATCCATTTTGCTGTGGAGTATACGGATTGGTTTTCTGATGTAATATTCCTGCCTCTTCTAAATATTTGTCAAAGTGCTTATTACAGAACTCTAAGCCATTATCTGTTCTTAAAACCTTTACCTGTTTTTCTGTCTGGTTCTCTACCATGTTCTTGAATGTTTTGAATTTTTCTAGAGCTTCATCCTTTGTCTTAAGAAAGTAAACAAAGGCCATTTTGCTTTTGTCATCAACAAACAACAAAAAATATTTAGACCCCCCAATAGACTTGGTTTCCATGGGTCCACAAATGTCTGCATGCACTGTATGTATTATTTCTTCACTTCTGTTACCAATATTTGGGAAAGGTAACCGTGCTTGCTTGCCTTCACAACACACAACGCAGTTTTTTTGGTTCACTTGGGACTTATCTGTGTATGCCATGCCGGTAACTGCGCCATCTCTCATCTTATCGAGATCAGCGCTATTCAAGTGCGCGAATCTTCGATGCCACACACGCCCCGATACTGGTGTAAACAAACACTCAACGTGTTTCACATTTAACTTGTATACACCGTCCACTAAATCTGCTATTGCAATGAGTTCGTTTTCTCGATTGTAAACCATGCAGTGATTATCAGTAAAGTTAACTTTATTTCCCTTTTTAATGAGCTGGCTAACTGACAACAAATTCGTTGCAAGACTAGGCACATACAACACTTCTGAGACTGGTATGTCATATTCTGTATTCTTCACTATTGTTGTTATCTGGGTTTCACCACAACAATTCACAGAAATCACTGACTTATCCGCAATAACAATCTCTTCAACTAGTGGTTGATTTGATATATTCTTCAACCAATGTTTTTTAGTCGTCATATGCATACTGGCGCCTGAATCTATGTACCAGTCCGTAGTGTTATATCGTCCGCTAAGAAAAATAGCACTAAATGCATTCGATTGCTTTTTCTTTTCTATAGACTTGCACTGATTTTTGTAATGCCCTAGTTTATTACATTTATAACATTTCATGTTTGACTTTGACGTTCCGACTGAACTGAGATTAGCTGCATTTCGTTCATTCTTATGGGGCTGCCATTTTCTAGAAATAAATGCATTTTGGCTATTACCGCTGCTAACTTCATATGAGTCATCCATATCTATGAGTTTCGATTTGATTGAATCTGCCGTTATGTCCATGCCGGAATGTTCTATGGCCATGATCATCGGCGAAAATTTGTTCGGCAATCCAGCTAAAAGAAGTGATCCGATCCATTCTTCACTAATCTTGAAACCGGTATTATTTAACCGCTGGCTTGTTTCAACTATGGAAGTAACGTAATGCGCCATTGACTCGCAATTTTCACGACGGATCGAAATCAGATTTCGTAACAATCCTATTCTTCTTGTAAAACCGGTGTCATCAAACATTTTTTGTAACTTCGTCCATAAATCCAAAGCGGTATTTTCATTCTTAATATGCACAAATAATCCTGGTTCGATTGTAAGAATTATTTTTGCTCGCGCTTTGGTATCATTTGATTGGCCATCTTGTTTGATGCATTTCTCCATGCCTTCTAGGATGAGATAATTTTCGACCGCGAACGCCCATTCTTCGTAATTTTCTCTCCCTTTTAATTTGGTGATACTTGTTATTATATTTCCAGCCATATTCCACTAATAATCACGATTTTATCACTTATAATCTTGGAAAACATGTAGCCCATAACCTATTGTAGTGAAACACGTAGTAGTTGGGAACGAACTAACTTTATTAATCCTTTGTGCCACAGACGTTTTACATTATTCCTGACAGATGAATTAGGTACAAATGTAGTGACATTTTATTTTGTTAATTACCAACAATAATAAAACATTTCGTTATTTGAACACAATTAACGAAATAATTAATTTTGAGAGCCCTGTTGGCTCATTAGTAGAATATCTGCCATGAGAGCTGTAGGGTGTGGTTTCGATTCCCACTCAGGGCAAACATTTTGTGAATAAACAAAGTTTGCTCTGTGTCTGGATGTTCTGTATGTATTATAAGTATGTATTTACAAAAAAAAAGTATTTATGTATTCTATCAGTTATCCGACTTCCATCATACAAGCTTTGCTTAGTTTGGGGCCAGATGGCGCTGTGTGTATACTGTATAGTCCTACTTCTTATAAAATTATGTGTTGAAATAACGAAAACTTAAAAATTAGAATCCAAATATCACTCCAGTGCAACGAATACCGCAACCTTTGCATCTAGAAATAAGTAACCCACATATTTTGTCTGCTCGGTGGACGCATTCCCAGTTCATAATATACGTAATATACATAAATATTAGTAAAAATAGAGAAGTGCACTCAATGTTGCAGTTGAAAGAAAGAAAAAACGTTTAATTCTGTAACAAGCACAAAAACAAACAAACAGAGACAGACAAAAGTTACAGAATAGGGGCTCACCTCAGCATAATGCTGGTCATACTAAGCGGTATGACCAGCGCTGGTCTTCCGGTGAGCCCTTGTAGTTTATACAACAAAAAATAAATAAATAAATATATGTACGATTTACGGCTTACATTATATCCTTCTACTTGAAAAAGAAAAAGTACAATTAAAAAAAAAAAATCATTAACGTGACAGTGACGGAACTATAAATTATTAGGCTTTTGTTCTTAGTTCTGGTTAAATTTCAGTGTTTTTAAAGCTTTGATAACCCTGTTAACTCATTTTTTAGAATAACTGCTAGAGCTGTAGGGTGTGGGCTCGATTCCCTTGAATAAAACAGTAGATTACTAGCATAATTTATTGTTTTATTCAAAAGTCATAAATTCATAAATTTGTTTTTATGCTAGTAATCTACTGTTTTATACAATCAATTGTGATTTACCGCAAATAAAGACCAAAATAAATGCCAGTAGCTGTGATTTCACTGTAAAATTATGCTCCATTTGTCCATAAATGTCAAAAAATTATTTGTATGGAAATCGAACCAAGCTAGTAAATGTACGACACTGAAAGTTTGTCGTTAGATTCTTACTAAGAAATTTAAATAGTAGAAAATCAACTAATAGATATGAATTTGTAAAATGACAAGTAGGTACTTGTTAGTCTTGATTTCTCCAAAGAGCTGGTGTACATCTGTTATATTGACAGATTGGTATTAATTTGACGACACAGAAGTGTCAGCGTATCGAAGCATGGCCGAGCAGTAAAAGCTCGCAGCCGGCTCAACTTGTCAGTGGCAGCAAACTATTTATAGAGCAGATGTTTGTCTTCGAGATAAGTGGAACTAAATTGGGGGTAACGTGATTTTTTTAAACAGATAAGTTTCATGAAAACGTTCGTTTCTTGTACTGATTAACGATTTAACAAGAAAGGTTTATCGGCATGCTGAGATGGGTAGGTACAGTCGGCATGCTAGTTCTCAGTATTTTTGTTTGTTTTCGTATGTAATTTAGAAATACGCTTTAAGGACTCCGGGGTCCGTGTGTGAAACATATTCGACTACCCAATTAGATCATTTAATTTAATTTGCAGCTAGTGAAATTACTGGGCTGTTGAGATTAAAATATAAATATCACAGGACATTACACACAGCGTCATCTGACCCCAAACTAAGCAAAGCTTGTACTATGGAAGTCAGATAACTGATAGAATACTTAAATACTTTTTTTTTTGTAAATACATACTTATAATACATACAGTACACCCAGACACAGAACAAACATTTGTTTATACCACAAAGTTTGTCCTGGGTGGGAATCGAACCCACACCCTTCAGCTCTTGAAGCAGACATTCTACCAATGAACTAACAGGGCTGTCAATGACAGTCATTTGACATATCTTTATCTTTATTGACTATCTTTTTCAAGACCTGTATTTGCCACTTCTGTGTCTGGGTGTTCTATATTATGTACCTGTATTTTCAAAAAAATAAGTATTCCATTATTTTATCAGTTACCTGGTTTTCATAAGCTTTGCTTAGTTTAGGGGTGGATGGCACTGTGTTAAATGTCATAGGATATATATTTTTTAATTAGTCAATGAGTTTTGGTTTAAAAAAGCTTAAAATCCAAACTTAGTAATAGTAATTACTGTTTGTAACAAAAACTGTTCGATCCTTTGCATTGAAATCACCTACGAGTTTAATCTGTAAACTGTAATTAGATTGTTGAACCTGAGAATAAAAAAAACAACCATCTAACCATCGAAAGTCTCAAAGTAATGAGCGCCAAAGCAGCGATGCCCCAGACTTAGTTTTATTACTCAAAGTTCTGTGTATCGCTGCAATGGTCATGGACAGGCGTTATCTCTTACCACCAGGAGAGCGTCACGTTCGTCTCATTACTTTTACATAGAAAACGAAACAACTGCTTCATTTTTCTTCCCCTACAGTAAAAGCTTGGAGCCCCTCACTCGAGTAGAATCTGCTATATTTATAGTTGCAAGTTTTTGCGATACCTCGGTTCCGGTGTGTGCGGACCCATCTGCCCGTCACGCGCTGGTGGCCCGCGAGCTGCTCTATGCTATACATTACTCATTGTTTTAGGAAATTAACTTTATTAGCTAGATTTAGTAAATTGGTTTATAAATTATACGGTTCGTGCAGCTGTAACTTTTTTGGTGGTAGATTCCTTCCTCCTCCTTGGTGGAGAGTGGAGTCGTCTAGGTAGGTACCACTGCAGTACCAGGCACTCTGCCGCCAAGCAGTAGTGTATGAGCATTACTGTGTTCCGGTTTGAAGGGTACTACAGCTAGCGAAATTACTGGGCTGTTGAGACTAACCATCGAATGTCTCAAAGTAATGAGCGCCAGAGCTGCGATGCCCTGTACATTGTAAAGCTACTCAAAGTTTTGTGTATCGCTGCAATGGTCATGGACAGGTGATGGCTCTTACCATCAGGAGGGTTCCGTTCGTCTCACTACTTTTCCATTAAAAAGAATTAGTTTTACTAATACTATGGGACGAGGCAAGCCATTCCCTTTACTCATGTTGTCATCGTTAACGTATTACTCAGAAGTGCTGCACCCATGCTTGGAGTGAGACTTTCTGACTACCTGAGGATTCTGGTCGTTAAATCAGTCTACTGTCGAGTAGACCCAGAAGTGGACTGAAGCCGGTGGTCTTCTGAGCAAATTGAGTTATTTTGTAATGTCACAACAGCTCTGTAATTTCGCTGCAGTACTCTTCATACTGAAACACAGTAATGTTTATACACATTACTTGCTGCTACCTGCTTGGCGGCAGGATCTTTGGTACTGCGGTGCTGGTACTTCTTGTACTTAAAAATACACAGATTTTTGTAACAAGCCACAGATATTAATAGCTTTTAAAGACTTTGCACGCGGACTATGTGTCTGTGCAGACCGCCGCGTCAATTAATTGCAACCAGCACGCCGCCGCCGGCGCTGGTCATCGATTTATCTCGTCGGGTCCAAGCTTAGTGACGCGTGACTCACAAGTTATTGTAACTGCACAGTTAACTGACCTATACGTGCTTTCATGACAAAAAATTCGTCCTAAATCTCACCGGCTTTGCCATAACGGAAATATTTAGATTAAGCCATGGTTAGCCTTTTTATAAGCTCATTAGCTGCGTTCCGCGGTGTCATCCACTACATTTTTTCGGGATAAAACGTAGCCTATGTGTTGATCCAAGGTACCAGCTACCTCCAGACCAAATTTCGTCGAAATCCATTCCGTAGTTTTTGCGTGAAAGAGTAACAACCATCCATACGTATACAAACTTTCGCGTTCCACAGTTTCACTAAGTTTACTTATCTAATCTTCTTAGCAGGTCGTCTAGGTAGAAACAGTACCAGATATTCTGGCGCTAAGCAGTAGTGTGGAAACATTACTGTGTTCCGGTTTGAAGGGTACTGCAGCTAGCGAAATTATAGGATTGTTGAAACTACCCATCGAAAGTCACAAAGTAATGAGCGTCAAAGCAGTGATGCTCTGGGTTTTGTTTTGTTACTCAAAGTTCTGTGTATCGCTGCAATGGTCATGCACACGCGTTATCTCTTACCATCAAGAGTGTCTCGGTGTGAATTAAAAAATTGTAAATTTTTATTATGTCATAATATTAAGACTAAACCAGTAATTTCGCTAGCTGCAGTACCCTTCAAACCGGAACAGTAACGTTTACACACTACTTCTTGGCAGCAGAGTATCTGGTACTGCGGTGGTACCTACCTAGACAAGTAGACAGCCTGCTAATCTACCACCAAGTAAAAGAAGTTGCGAAGTGACAACCGCAGATGGGGTTATTTGTTTTAGGTCCTCGGTATTATTTCGTGTTTGGACGCGCCGTCCGCATCACAGAGAGCGTATTGTTTTCTCCGCCGGGCAGAAGTGTTTGCGCGAGTGGTACAAGCCGCGAGATGGGGTCGTCGACCAGCCATAACGGTTACCTACCGTTTGCATGTCGGAAGCGGTTCACACCACACCACTACAGGGCAACCTAGCCTACGATCCCGTACTTAGCAATTAGTTTAATTAGAATAAAAACAATTATCACCTTGTCATTAGTGAAACTACAGAAATGAGATAGGTGCGTCACATAGGGTCCGTGTCCGAAAGGAGCATCATCCTTTCTCTATTTAAAATCATAATATGTCAGACGTGTTCTAGATTGCAGGACACGAATTAGTGAAAGTAGTGTAGGACGGCCTGATGTTAGATTGAGTGACGATGTACGTAGGACGACTGGCAGTGGCTGGAAGCAAATTTTTGTTATGTGTTTGACTGAGCTCAAACACAACAAAAATGTTAGCTGTGTTAAGTGACGGTGTGGTCGAAGATAGTAAAAACACTTAGCCTGGAATGGAACTGACTCTCAAGTAAGGCTACCGGATCATTACGTTACGTGCTTGGCGACAGATTTTCAACTTGAGGGTTGTTGCTAGCCAGTTGAGTACCTACTAGAAAGTACCCTATCACAACGCTAAGATTTCCTCACGATGTTTTTCTTTACCGGCTGCTCGTTGTTGAACCCACGCCCTCAGACGTGTGAACTGACCGCGCTAACCACTGGGATATCGTAGCCACAATAATAGTAAAAATAAAGTAGGTATATCATCGCGGCAATTTTTTTTTTTACTATTTATATTGACCTATGCATGTAATCATTTAATCTATCTTACAAAGCTTACCGTAATCTATAACCTTATATCCTGCAAGGATTAAACATGATCTGTCTTCGCCGGAATTTTATGAAACGAAGACGTAAAATCCAGTTGCGTAGATTAACATATTTGTAGGTGTCTATTTTATGACCTAGCTGTCGGACTTAACAAGCCAAAGCCAACAACGGCCAAAAACGCTTTGCTGCAGATTTCTCGTTAAAATTAATGACCGAACAAGTCGTTTATAAAACTGGGTCTCGCATAACTGTTCACTTCTGTACAAAGATCTCAATAACACTACCACTCGGTATTTACTTACTTATGTAGCGATGATGCTCAGTGGTTAGCGTGTTCTTACACTGCCTTGTTGATTCGAATTCTGACAACTCTATCGTGGGATGTTTTCGTTGGCCGACAGCTCAAAAATTATTTTGGCTTTATGGTTGTCATTTAAAAATATGACACTTGATACTCACCTGACTTAGTAAAGTATGTACAGTAATTAATTGTTTTTATTTTATTGTTATAATACCAATAATAATTTAATTCAATGTGATTTAGGCACCTTCTTTAAACTTAGGTATATAGGTAGGTGCCACCGCATTACCAGATATTTTACCGCCAAGCCGTAGTGTGTAAACATTAGGTACTGTGTTCCGGTTTGAAGGGTACAGCAGCTAGTGAAATTACTAGACTGTTGAGACTATCCATCGAAAGTCTCAAAGTAATGAGCGCCAAAACAGCGATGCCCCGGACTTTGTTTTGCTACTCAAAGTTCTGTGTATCGCTGCAATGGTCATGGACATGCGTTGTATTGTATTTTATTTACATTCTGTTGAAACGTTGAGAACACTTGGACATGTCAATTTACAAAAAAAATATTTTTTTTTTATGTAAAAGTAATGAGACGAACGATGCGCTCTCCTGATGGTAAGAGATAACGCATGCCCATGATCATTGCAGCGATACACAGAACTTTGAGTAGCAAAACAAAGTCCGGGGCATCGCTGCTTTGGCGCTCATTACTTCGAGACTTTCGATGGTTAGTCTCAACAGCCCAGTAATTTCGCTAGCTTCAATACCCTTCAAACCGGAACACAGTAATGCTTACACACTACTGCTTGGCGGCAGAATATCTGGTATTGCGGTGGTACCTACCTAGACGACTTCCTGCTAAGGAGATCTACCACCAAGTAAATAAAATATTAAGTAAGCTGCTAAAGAGGTATTGCTATATACGCTTTAGGGACTTACAATTATTTTTAATCTTTCTAGATTTGCTCAGTTCAGAGCTAGACAACTTCCATGCTTTATCTCTTACCATCAGGAGAGCGTATCGATCGTCTCATTAGTTTTACATTAAAAAAAAGATTGAACATGTGATAAAGGTGTTACCAATAAAGAATTAGAATTTTTGTATTTAGTTTGTAAATAAATAAATATCGTTGGACAATATACAACGCCATCTAGCCACAAACTAAGCGAAGCTACTTTGAAAACCAGATAACCGATAGAATACTTCTAGTTGGAACATAGTTCTGAAACTAGGCGGCGATCTAACTGTAGATATTACACTGATATGTTTAAACTTACAACTGAGATGTCGGTCGGACAACTGAACAGTTCATACTTTTGTTTCAAGTGAAATCGAGTTAGCGCCATACTTTCCGAAGACATGCTAACTAGCTTTAGGCGTAGGTACGTTTTGCCTGACGTTTTTATGTTCTTTTTATATACAAATACAATGAAAACCTCCTATTTTTGAAGTCAGTTAAAAATATGCAAAGAAAAAAATAATTATGCTGATGTTGGTAAGAGACCTGACGGAATGACTTTGATTCCCTGGAAGATGGGACGGCCTTTAGTGTGGGACGCCACTTGCGTTGACACATTTGCGCCGTCACATCTTCCAAGAACTCAGATTAGGGCTGGCGCAGCGGCGGAATTTGCAGAAGACCTCAAAAGGCGCAAATATAGCACCCTGGACAGTGGGTACATATTTGAGCCTTTTGGGGTTGAAACTTTGGGACCGTGGGGGCCGGGAGCAAAAAAAATTTTTAAAGAATTGTCATCACGTTTGGTCGACGCCACACGTGAACAAAATGCTGGCCTTTATTTTGCTCAGCGTTTGAGTATCGCCATACAACGCGGCAATGGGGCGCGTTTTGGGAACTATTCCCATTGACAGCGGCCTTTTAGATTAGTTATTATTTTAAGTTATTTTATTTTAGGTCAATTCTTGTGTGTTACTTCTATAAAAAAAAAAAAAAAAATATGCCGAATGGAAATTAAAAAAGATGACTATAATCATAGTCAATTTATTGGGTACGTCATTACAAGTCAATCATATATACAATACACTTACAATAACAATAAAAACAATGTCAAAGTTAATAAATCAATGTAATAAGTCACAATTCAATTTATCTATATCTTTACTATTATAAAGAAATTAAGCGATGAGCGCCAAAGCAGCGATGCCCTGGACTTTGTTTTGTTACTCAGAGTTCTGTGTATCGCTGCAATGGGCATGGACATGCGTTATCTCTTAACATCAGGAGAGCGTCTCGTTCGTGTCATTATTTTTCACAGAGGAAAGATTTGATTGTTTGTTTTTTAATAAATAGGCTCCGAAACTACTGGACCGATTTCAAAAATTTTTCCACCGTTGGGAAGCTACGCTATTCCCGGGTGACTAGGCTACTTTTTGTCCCTGTATTCCCACGAGAACGGGAACTACGCGGGTGAAACCGCGAGGCGTTCGCTAGTATCTAATAATATGGTCCAATTGCATACCTTCGTTACGAATTCGGTCTTTTTTGTTTTTTTTAAAGTCAATAATTATTTTGTGTATAATTATTTGTCTAAATGTTTGGTCGCATAATAGTTTCTTTCACTGTGTCGTAAAATGTTAATTAATAGTAGGTAATAAAAGATTTGCATGCCGAAAGGCAGAATATGGCGTTCAATGAATGCACACCTTACATGCGCATATGGAGATACAAACTACTTTGTATAACCCATAAACGAATAGTAAATCTATCGAGGACTCGATACCTTTACTATTCGATAATTGTTATACAATTCGATAAATGTTCGTGATCGAGACTCTGATCTCGATTTTGAGTTCGTCTTCGAATCTATTGAAGCCGGATCCTTGCAGTTTTTGCAGTCCCGTTGCGAATACCGGTTGAACCAGTTCGAACTTCCGAACAATGATCACGTTGTACAGTTTTGCACGACAATCTACTGCTGGGCATAGCCTCTCCTAAGGCACATCGCTCAGCCCGATGTTCGGGTTTTCGCTTCCGTCCACCGCCAGCTTTAATCTACGTATATCATCACTCCAACAATTCTTAGAGCGTCCTGCGCTACGTTTGCCAATTCGCGGTCTCCACTCGAGGACACCTCTATCCCAGATCAAATTAACTTTTTATTGTCTCAAAGTTCTGACCTCCAGGTGAAAGTTTCTTTCGTCTCATTGCTTTTACATAAAGGAATTTCTAGGTGCAGAAATATTAGGTACTACCTTGTATTCATTAATAGTGTTATTATTCAGGGAAAACTATGAGACTATACAATTTAAAGGCAGCTGTGCAGTCCACAGTATTATATTTACGTATTCAATATACCTATATATTATATCATCATCATCATTTCAGCCGTAAGACGTCCACTGCTAGACAGAGGCCTCCCCCATTGACTTCCATAAATACCGGCTGGAAGCGGCTCGCGTCCAGCGCGTTCCTGCGGTCTTTACTAGGCCGTCTGCCCACCTTGCGGGTGGACGTCCTACGCTGCGCTTGCCGGTCCGTGGTCTCCACTCCAGAACTTTGCAGCCCCATCGGCCGTCAGTTCTGCGTGCCCATGTGCCCACTGCCACATCAACTTGCTAATCCGTTGAGCTATGTCGGTAACTTTGGTTCGTCTACGGATCTCTTCATATATTACATATTATATGCCTACCACGGATAATACTTCCCGTATAGGCACCTGCCTATACGGGAACACAGGTACACAGCCGTGATCTGGTATCGGATGGGTCCGGTTGTGGATGCGGCATTGTCGAGAACGGACGACCTTCCCGATAAGGAATGGAATTCGATTTCGGGGTCCGCATTTATGAGAGATGTGTAGTGAAAGCATTCTTTAACCGTTTATTTCGTAGTAAGAAAAGTTTGTACATAATAATGTATTTTTTATGTAGAACTAGCAACCCACCCCGGCTTCGCACGGGTGCAATGTAGACACTAATGTGGTACATATGAATGTATTATACATTTAAACCATCCTCTTGAATCACTCTGTCTATTGATTATTGATGGAAATCGCATTAAAAGCCGTCTGTACGCTTAGATCTTTTAAACAACGCAACGGATTTTGGCGGGTAGCTACTTTGTTTTATACTATGCAGAGATACAACTAGCGACCCGCCCCGGCTTCGCCCGGGTACAATGTAGATCGAATTATTTAGCACAGCGGATATTTTATAATCGATGTTTTCGGCACATTTTTCTATGGAAACTGACGTGGTTTTGACACATTGTTTTTTATTTATGCGGGATTACTCACTTTTATTGATATCTGATACACTTACTACAGTGTCGCCCACATCCGGTGGCCTTCTTCAAGGAGATAAAGCAGAGTACAATGCGCGCGCGGCCTTGACTTGCTTTGCTTGTTCGTTTTTATGTCTGTCTATTCGATATAATTAAATGTGAGTAAAACAACTTTTTTGTCCTGATTAAGGAATTAGCGTTAATCCCTATTTTAAAATTTATCGATATTTTCTTATGCATTTTTTTGAATGTTAAGGACTTCTATGAAACAGCTGTTTAATTCTCTTCAGTCATAATAACAGTGATGAAAAAATCAGCACCTTTCGGTATATTTTTTTTTATGGTTGACAAGCTAGGTGTTTGACCACAGCTCACCTGATGTTAAGTGACGGTGTGGTCGGAGATGGTAAAGCACAGCTACCCTGGAATAGAACTGGCTCTCAAGTGAGACTGCCGGAACACACCGTTAGATGCTTGGCGGCAGATTCCCAACTTGAGTGTGGTAGCTAGCCAGCCGAGTACTAGAAAGTACCCTACCACCATGCTGTGGTTTCCTCACGATGTTTTCCTTCACCGGCAGCTCAAGTTCATTGCTGGGGTTTGAACCCACGCCCTTCGGCATCCAAACCTACCGCGCTAACCACTGAGCTATCATCGCTACGAATATTAAGATTTATTACGACATTTCTTCAAAACAAAACAAAATTCCAAAAAACTGATAGATAACCTTCCTAATTCTCCAAACCTTTCGTGTGGATAGCCAAGCAGCTACTGACCGACAGACTTGTTTATTAATAAAGCTTTATAAAAAGCTGCGGACAAAGCCCCCTGGGCCGAGCTTCCAGCGTGATTGATAAGCGTATTAATAGCCACCGGCGAATGAATTACTGATAAGTCGAGGTCGACAGCCGCGCATGGATCTTAATGTAAACATTCTGTGTAAGGATGCAAGGTATTGGATCTTACGTCTGTGGAATGCGTCTAGTATGGAAATAAAAACCTGATAAGTACTTTATTGTTATTGTCACCGTCGCGGGTCGAACCTGGACCAGATTGGCACAGGACCGAGGCAGATGGCATGTAAAGAGAGAGGGATAAAGGTTTTGGATCATGATGATGAAGTACTTTAGGTTGACAATACACAACTATATACAACATTTGTGACACAAAAACAATATAAATACAATTACAAATCTTTTATTGATAACATCAAAGTTCAACTGGTAATTTTTCCATTGATGTTTAAAAATGTCAATGAAATAATATGTCAATTATGATTAAATAAATATCGCAGGACATTACACACAGCGCCATCTGACCCCAAACTAAGCAAAGCTTGTACTATGGAAGTCAGATAACTGATAGAATACTTAAATACTTTTTTGTAAATACATACAGAATACCCAGACACAAAACAAACATTTGTTTATACCACAAGTCTGCTCTTGAAGCAGACATTCTACCAATGCACCGACAGGGTTGTCAAAATGTCAATAAAACAAAAAAAATATAATTATTTACTCTTATTTTAAATAATCGTCAAAGACATTAAACAAGGTCTCTTGAATATACAAATATAAAGAAACAATAAACATGACTACAATAATAAAACACAAACAACATACATACATTGTGGTTAAAATGCAGGGATGTTAGATGGCCACTCTGAAATCCTTGTACCAGCTGGCTAAAAAGCTGGTACTAAAGACGGGAAACTGGTACCAGGGTAGCCAGATGTCGAAATTTAAAAAAAGGGTACAAATCGCTTAAAAACTGTGTTTCACACATAAATATTAAAATAAGTATAGGTTTGTATTATCATTCATTGAGTTTGGAGATAGTTTTTTAAAGGTACTCTGGATTGGAATGTTTTTATATGCATCTCAAAAATTTGTCGGTTATATTATGTATATGTATTTTCAGTGAATTTTTGGCGGACAACGGCTAAACTTGACATTTTTCGGTCTACGGCATCTACGGTATTTTTGCGTAAAAGGACCGAGTAACCTTGGTACATGGTGCATGATACTAAAACCTAGTATGAATACCAAGAAGTTGGTACGTCTAACATCACTGTTAAAACGTTCAAAAGATTACTAATTGATAGCTGAAATACAAATACAAGTATAAAAATACAAATAATTTATTGATAATACCGAAGTTACAGGTCATATTTCCGTTCATATTTCAAAATTATGACACATGTCAATGTCAAGATGTCAAATATAAATTATGTCTTTATAATAGACGATTGTCTAGTCAGGTAAGTTGCTACCGTTATTTTGCCGCTTACCACCAGCGTGTACATAACTACGCTTCTTATAATGATTTTTGGTTCGAAGTTCTGTTAGTTTAAATTTAAACGCATACGTGAGTTATAAATTTAGTATCATTAAATTTAATGACGATTTTTTTTTTATTTGTGTTGATTTTGCTTGTGTATCCTCGATGCGAATGGTTCTTCTCGCGCGTTTTCCTTGTTTCCTACTAACTCTAGTTCAAACTGTAGAGAATATTTCTAGATGATTCATTTTTGTTGTATTTCTTCTACATTCTTATATCCCACTAATATTATAAATGTGAAAATTTGGTTGGATGGATGTTTTATAGTCTGGAATAGCACATAGGCTACTTTTTATCCCGGTAAAATTTATGGTTCCCGTGGGATAGATTTGTTTTAATTTTTTATAGAGCAAAGTATCGACATGATTTTTTGCATAGGCGGTAGTAGTTTAGGGTCAAAAAATGACATAGGCTAATTTTTATCCCGGAAAAATGTACGTAGCATACAGGAACCGTGATTTTTGAAGGGTTTTGAAAAGTTCGTAAAATAGGTTATTAGCGCATAGCGCATGAAATTTTGCATACAAGGGGTACAAAAAAGGACATAGAGGAACAGGACATACTTTTTAATTGCGGGTAACACCGCGGGCTGCAGCTATATATGTATAAGAAATAATACAATAATGCTCTCTTTTCGCACGTTGGACGCGTCACAAGTGAGATGGGGATGTTGACCCGCGCCTCCTGCAAAGATCATCATGCCGCCAATAACATGTGTATTTACTTTAATTATGCACGTGTGTTTATGTTTTCATATTAAAGGTTACGATGTCTTGTTTTTAATAACTATTCGTGAATTAAAGTCAAAGCTGATATTTATAACGTTCATCAGTGTTCAAAGGATATGATGATCTCTGATTGCGGCTCAAGTTTAAGTCACTGTTTTTTTTAAATATAATTGTAATGAAACGAACGAGACGCTCTCCTGATGGTAAGAGATAACGCCTGTCTATGACCATTGCAGCGATACACAGAACTTTGTGTGACAAACCAAGGTCCAGGGCATCGCTGCTTTGGCGCTCGTTACTTTGAGATTTTAGATGGTTAGTCTCAAAAGCCCTGTAATCTCGCTAGCTGCAGTACTATTCAAACCGGAATACAGTAATGTTTACACACTACTGCTTAGCGGCAGAATATCTGTTGTTATTTTACGTGTGGAGTGAATACCACGTTTTTGTATTCCTCGTCTATCTTTGCGTGTTAATCTTTCGAAATTAAAGCGGCACCAAGCCGGTTCTAAGTTTCTAAATGTTAAGATATGCGCTGACTTCCTGCTTAAGGTATTTGATTTGTTGCATCTGCGCTAATTATATTGATACCACGTGCTGATTGAAACTTGCTTTCTATTTTGTCGGGCTCGTTTTATCATGACCCCAAGGCATTTCACACCAGATAGGTACTTGAATACGGCTAATGCGTTTGATAACTTATAAAATGATACATATTCTAAAATGGATGTTGTATTCTTGTTTAAAGGTATCAGAGCAGAATTGGGATTTTTGAAAGGAATGATGCCTACTTGTTTGTGATTAAATAGATAATGTAATCCATATCTAGTTTTTACCATTTGTTCTAGCGCTGTGATAAATTTAAAGTATTGTATCGACCCAATTCGGAGTAGATATGCCCAGCTGTGCAGTGGGTAGGGCTACTCTCCTTTGAACTGTTGGTCGTTGGACTCGGAATGATATTACCGACGTTATCAACACTGGGGTCTGGGGTCTGATGACCGATCAAGGGCTCCACCTGGGGTTTCCACACCTATTCACGTCTCCTAAGATGTTTGGGATCGAATGGTACTAATATTGTTATTTCTAAAGTGGAATCCCTTCATCTTCCACAGCCTTTACCTCACTGCCTATCTCTTACCATGCCGTCTGCCTCGATCCTGTGCCAATCTGATCCAGGATCGACCCCAGAAAATTCCTTATTAGAAATTAAATAGAATTAAATTTCCTATAAGGACACACGCTCCATAAATCATATTATAAAAAAGGCACATGACTGAGCACTGATTCTATGCTTGGAAAAGGTAAACACTGCATATTTCGCTAATGCCCATATTAATACTATTAACATTAACACCATAGCTGTCCAGTATTAGCCATAATAGTTTCCTCATGCCTTATTCAACGCCGGTTGGGGACCCTCACCTAGGTTGGCTAAACTGCCTTGCATTGGAGCTTCACGGGCTGCCAGCTGCCATGGTCGGTTGCCATGTTCAATACGCCTTATATGTCTGTGTTATAGATAAACCTTGAGCTATCCTCGATGTGAACTATTTGATTATAGACTAACTCTTTCAATTCGGTTCACCTCGTTCAGACTCCGAGGCTTTGTGTTCATTCACATTCTTATATTCCACTAAAGGCAATAGATAATCAGCTGTTGGATGGCTGGTTTCGTTGCCCTGTGATTGTTTAGTCGAGTGACATCATCTGTTGAATGGGACATGTAACTGGATACACAATGGCAGGAGTGCCTTTGACCCGCTGCGACCTTGCCTCCACCGTGACGGACGGCGAGGCCTACCTACATTCCACGTGATGTGATTTACGTTCACGATTTGGACGTAAACTTTTGCATGAGTTTCAAAGTCAAAGACAAAGGTTTTATTTACATGACAACAGTATAAGAACCCTACGTGTGTCCGACCGACTCGCACGACTCGCACTTGGCCGGTTTTTTTTGTCTTTAAGTTACAAAATAAAACATTTTTCTTTCTTTCTTTCAAATGTAATAGTGTGCGTTTATTGTCAACCATTACGGTATGCAAACACATGTTTGGGGGATCAAAACTCTATACTGATTCATGTTTTTGTATGAAATTCTTTTAAGTAGCGCCTGGTCCGTTTAGTTCTGAATTTATTGGAGCACGCGGATCCAAATTAGGCGTTAAATTTAAAAATAGCAAATAGAACAAATTCAATCTGCGAAGAGCATGTCTAAAATACAATTCAATTGGGAATCACCACCCACGAAGGTCATAAATTGTGCCAAATGCCAGTAACATGTCTGGCTGTAGAGACAGGCGTACGACCCTAGGAGCATGTTGAGATCTCTTCTAGACTCGACTCAGAGAATAGCATACAAACGTGCTTTTATGATAGACTATTATTTGTTTAGTCACAGGGATATGTATTTTCTAAAATGTTATCTACACCTTTAGCTTCAGATCAGACTTTTAGCCTTGGAACTGTTTATTTTTCAAGATAATAATTTAACGTTTTATTTATTTCCTTCTAAATTTGAGTTGGAAATGAAAACAAAAATACCACAGTATATATACATTATACATATATGTATGATATTAACAGCTGCGTAGCGCGGTGTTACCCGCTGTTCCCGCGTGAACACAATCCATATCAAATTTCTTCAAAATTGGTCCAGCCGTTTGAGCGTGAGGAAGTAACAAACATACTCACATACTTTCGAATTTGTAGTATTAATGTTTTTTTTTTATAGCTGACAGGCTAGGTGTTTGACCACAGCTCACCTGATGTTAAGTGACGGTGTGGTCGAAGATGGTAAAGCACACCTAGCCTGGAATGGAACTGGCTCTCAAGTGAGGCTGCCGGAACACACCGTTAGATGCTTGGCGACCGATTCGTGATGTGATGTTATTAACCTACACTATGTATTGTGATGTATGATTTATCTCTAAATTGTGCAAAACCAAGTCGCCGTCCTCGTCTGCCTACTTTGTACAATACATCCATGTTAAACTTTTGTGTAGATAAACTCGAATGATTTTGTAATCGAGTGCCCAAAATAAAATGTATCCGTGGCCGAGACTAGTCACGATCACTACGTTCTGCATGTACCGAGTTACTTAGTTTCTCATAAAGTCATGTCATGAGGGATTACAGGAAGCTGCATTCCACCACCAATTACTAAACCAACTGAGAATCCTAATGAAGCGCAGCGACCTATTGTTCCACCACCATTATCCTTTTGACAAATGAACCGTGGACGACTCCCGCTCGCACAGACATGATTTATTCTAGGCATTTTCTTGGTCACCGAGGCAAATGAACTATTCTCTCAATTCCACGGCTGCCTTAGTTTCAAATCGATTTTCAACGTCCCACCAACGGCTGTCCGTGTTCAAGCGAGATGTTCGACGACTTCTAGAGAAATCGGGCGTGTGATTGAAAAACTTTTGCGAATATTTTTTTGCAATAGTATTTTTTTCGGCAATTGTAGGAAGTTATTTCTTCTTGGCCTCAACTTTGTTATAACACTGGAATAGTTTATCCAACAGCCCATTGTTAGTTTTCGTTTATCTGCTAACGCTCTCTAATGTATTAAAGTAACAATATTTTTCATGAAGTAGTTTCACAATGGCGTATTACTACGTACAATATTAATGATTGCTTTGTATCTTTCCAGATCAAAATGAACGGTTTAAACGGTCACAGCAACGGTGAGATGAACGGTTCTGGCGACATCATCACGCAAAACCAACAGCGTGGTTGGTGGACCATCGGGCTGATCAACTCCCGGTATCGCTACCTGACTGCCGAGACCTTCGGCTTCAAGATCAACGCCAACGGCACCAGCCTCAAGAAGAAGCAGATCTGGACCTTAGAGCCTGCCTCGGGCAATGCAAATGATAGTAAGTTTCTTCTTCGTTATTAAGGCCTTGTCTGTTTATCCTTGTATATATTTTTATCAATTTTAAAGTACTTTATAAAACTATATTTTTGAGTGTGAACTGAAATTTCGCTTGTTTGCTTATTAAATCGGTCTGTTTTGGATAAAAAATCAAATTTCTTTGGTTTTCGAGCCGTATGAAGACTGAAAAGATCCCTTAGATATTTATAATCACCAATTTCTCTGATGATGTGCATATGCTAAAACACGTTCCACACTTGCAATAACGTAGGTCTCGCACCCCTGCCCTCGCTAATTGAGGTGAGCTACCCTTCCTAATATGATTTAGGGCCCCTTTATTTAGCGCCACGGGTATAACCGCTTATTTAAGAGTAGAATTAGTTCCTATTGCCTATTAAATATTCTCAGTTTATGTAAGAATTTATGACTTTTATAAACTCACAACAAGATTTATTCCACCGTGATAAATATAACCATAAGATATATTTTTGTAGTCAATGTCTATCACACCATTTGCTTACTGGGTAAGTGCCTTTATTAACTACAACGAAATAAATAATGGATTGTATATATTTATACCGATGAAGTTTGTAGATAATCCGAATCTACTCTCACGCTCAGTATCAGTCGACGTGTGCAGCATGCTGGCAGTATTGCACCTTGAATAGATTGCCATAGGTGTTGCGTTGGGCCAAATAAACGCGAGCATTTTGGTCATAGGCCCTTTTAAGTAACTAAAAGACTATGGTTTTATTGTATCATCAACATCATATATCGTTGAAGATGTACCGTGTATTTCGAATAGGCCACAAACTTCCAATAAAATATTAGGCAGAAGTTTATAACCTTCATTAGATTTAGAGTCATTGGTTTACAAAATGTCAATCTCTCAAAACGACAATTTAACTTGTAATGTACTCGTGATCATAGATAGGTATTCGTTTATCGACATTTAATTGAAAACAATTCGGAGATGAGCCCTGGGCTTGCACAATTTGATTCCACTTGCCTTGCTTTGTGAATATGTTGCTTAGTCCATCCTAGACTGCATCATTATTTCTAGCCATTATTCAGAATGTGATCAAACAAAACTATTTAGACGAAGAAATTGTGTTCGTACATCATTCAAAATGAATATTCTGGAAACTCAGTATCTATGAGAGCATTGTTAGGAAAGTTCCCTTTACCTTCCTTATCTCTGCGATGTCTGTTAGAACTATGACAGCGATTGTACGCCTGGGAATCAGAGAATACCGGTCGCTAGTAATTAAGAACATGAATTTACCTACTTTGGCTATCATATCGTTTTGCTATAACGCTCTTACTTTTAACATTACTTCTGGTAGTAAAACTTTTATGTGCGTTTTTTCATTCAAAATTGGTTCACGTTTGTCCACATTCTGCCTGATCTTAAGCAGTAGTGTGGTCTAAGATAGATCACGCTTACCTAGAAGAAACCTATTAACTATAGATTTGAAGACACCCATATTGTACCTAACAGGGAACACAGACTCCGGGTGAGAGTTCCACAACCTCAACGAAAAATTTGGAATCAAAACGCTGTATGCGTACATGGGATATGTACGCATACATCGTTTTGATTCCAAATTTTTTCATTCAACATTGTTTAAAAAATTGCTGGTTTTTGATCCTTCCACTATACAAACATACACAACTTAAAAGATTTATTTTTTTCCATGGATTTGGCCCTAGATATCAATAAAACAAAGGTGGATAAAAACGTATTTTTTCATAATTTTCTTATTAGGTACCTACATATTTATGTTTGTGAGCTGTCTTGTTGTCACAAATATAATGTTATTTATTGTCTAAATATGCTAGAACATACATCGGCTGATCAATGGGTACATGTTGTTAATACTTCGTGGTGTGAGGGGTGCATTCAACTCCCTTTCCTCCCCATTGTTATGAGGGGGAGTATTCCTCCATTGTCAAGGTCTGTGCGCCCGTCTGATCGATATATGTTTTCACTCAAAACATTGCGTGCAGGTGTTATTTGCAATGGTTGGGATTTGTTTTGTACTATCTTGTTGACTTTTTGGTTGTATGTTTGCTTCGTAATAGTTATTTTGATGTTTATTAAACGATTTGGCTCTGCTTTCCCACTTCGAAAAGATTAATACAAATCTACATACTGCTTAATTGCTTTCTCAGGAGCATCATAATTATCATCATCGTCCATAATGCGCACGGTTCCGCCATGATTATTGATAGGCTCAGCTTACGTAGTAGCTGCCGGCTAATCTATGGCTCTCATTTCACACCATCTAGCGGTTAATCTACGACTTAGTTTCTTAATGACTAGTGTCTAACCTGTGGCATAATTAGTTCGTTCCAGTCTACGGCTGCTTCATTTCTGCCAGCTTCGGTTTCTTAGTCCGATGATTTATCTGCTTCACTGTGATTTATTTCGTTTTGTGAAGTGTTTGCTAGATTAATGCTAGAGATAGAGGCAATTAGCTTCAGAGCCTACTTTTCTAGTTGCTGTAATTAAGGCCAATTCGCTAATTTCTCAAGTAGCTTAGGCAGCGTACTTGTAATTATTCAAATTATGTACGATTATTATGTAAATTTAACTGCATACCTAATTAATTAAAACTTTTTTGTTTGGCGGGCGTTTCGCTATATTGTTCGCCAGTTTTTTTAAATGTAAAAGTAATTAGACGAACGATGCGCTCTCCTGATGGTAAGAGATAACGCATGCCCATGATCATTGCAGCGATACACAGAACTTAGAGTAGCAAAACAAAGTGCGGGCATCGCTGCTTTGGCGCTCATTACTTTGAAACTTTCGATGGTTAGTCTCAACAGCCCAGTAATTTCGCTAGCTGCAGTACCCTTCAAACCAGAACACAGTAACGTTTACACACTACAGCTTGGTGGTAGAATATCTGGTACTGCGGTGGTACCTACCTACCTAGACGACTTCCTGCTAAAGAAATCTACCACCAAGTTAAGCTTATTATTAGGTGCTATCAATCATAATATACTAAAAGTCTAGAATGGAATAATAAAATTCAAAGATTTAGCCCATCAAGTTTTGTCTAGTCCACGCTGTTCAGTTTGTTACGGCAAGTCAGTTTCTTTTTTTCCTTTTATTTCTTAATTAATGGCATCTAGCTTATGTGGTACTAACTCATTGTTTCTTCGAGTTTTGGCGGGAACGCGAGAAGAGTCGTGTCGCTCCGTTGTATTTTTTTCCAAAACTAGTGTTTGTCGAGTGTTTATGCTTAAAAATGGTGGTATTTTATTCATAAAGTGCCAAATTACATGCGTGAGTGTGGGAAAATGATATAATGTGGTGAAACATGACTTTTCGTGGTGCTTCCAAAACTCCATCGAAGCTTTATAGTAAAGTCACCACTACTTTACTAAAGCATGACTGGACTTGACTGACACAGACTGGACTTGACTAAAACTGGACTTTGACTATAACTAGCTACGAGGACACTTATTTAACTTTTGTAACTTGAAAATATATAAATACTTGACACTGGCAAATGCTAAAACGCGACGCCAAAACCAAAGAAAAAAAAAACAATACCTTTTTTTTGTTTTTGGCGTGGCACTTTGTACATTTGGCAGTGTCAAGTGTTTTGATATTTTCAAGTCAAAGCACACAAAGTAATTCACATTTGTTTCTCAGGCCTGATCTACCTCCGGTCTCATCTGGACAAGTACCTCGCAGTGGATTCCTTCGGAAACGTCACTTGCGAGGGCGAGGAGAAGGAGCCCGGCAGCAAGTTCCAGATCAGGTTGGTTTATTTCTTTTGAAGCTTTCTTTTTTTTATGTAAAAGTTATGAGACGAACGATACGCTCTCCTATTGGTTGATAACGCGTGCCCATGACCATTGCAGCGATACACAGATCTTTGAGTGGCGAAACAAAATGCAGGGCATCGCTGCTTTGGCGCTCATTACATTTGACGGTTAGTCTCAACAGCCATGTAATTTCGCTAGCTGCAGCTACAAACACACTAATGCTTGGCGGCAGAATATCTGGTACTGCGGGGGTACTTAACTAGTTAACCTCCTGCGAAGAATATCGACCACCAAGTTTCTTATTAGTCATAATAGAATATTAAACATACCACAGAAGTCTAGACACTTCAGTGGTCTATTAGGAAAATGTTCCTATCATCCATGTTCCGGCAGTTCCATTCCAGGCTAGGTGTGCTTTACTATTATCGACCACACCTTCACTTAACGTCAAATGAGCTGTGGTCAAAACACCTAGCCTGTCAACCATTAAAAAACAAGCTAGGTCACAAAATAATCAAAATTGTGTACGATCAATGATGCTAACATGAAATACTCCCATCTCTATCTAATCAAATTGTGAAACCAGATAAACATCTCTTATCAAATCTTAACTCTTGAAGCATAAAGTGCAAGGAGCGTCCATCCCCGGAAACCGGAGTTATCTGCGTTCGCATACTAATATTAGTGATCCCGCATGACTCACCGGAAGCGAGGTTTTTGAACCACCTTACCGTGATGTATTTTTTTAACAAGTGTATTATTTTAATGAAATACTCGCGACGTTTATTGCATTGGTTGATTTATGGCCGCTACATAGAATAATTGTCCGATTTAAATTCAACGAGAATGAATAAAAGATTGTTTCACTGGGGTTCATCATTATTAGGGTTCCGTACCTAAAGGGTAAAAACGGGACCCTATTACTGAGACTTCGCTGTCCGTCCGTCCGTCCGTCTGTCACCAGGCTGTATCTCAAGAACGGTGATAGCTAGACAGTTGAAATTTTCACAGATGATGTATTTCTATTGCCGCTATAACAACAGATACTAAAAATAAAATAGTGTAGTGTAGAGTCCGACTCGCACTTGGCCGGTTATTTTCTGTTTTTGGGTAGGCATATTTGTTTTTTGTTTCGCTGCATTGATCATGCACATGCGTTGTATCTTACCATCAGGAGAGCGTCTCGTTCGTCTCATTACTATAAATAAAAAAAATAATTAGGATCCGAGATAAGAAGTAACCTATGTGGTAATCCTGGGTAAACTCCTTCTCATTTTGTATCTCTCAGTAGTTTTCGCGTGAAAGAGTAACAAACATCCATCCATCCAACCATCCGTCCATCCATCCATCCATCCAAACTTTCACATTTATAATATTACTGGGATTGACACCACTTAAATTTTATCAAAACCGTTGTAATAATTTGATTTACAAAACCAAAATAGATAAGTAGCACAATTATGTCAAACGAAATTTCGTATTTTACTTTCCTGTGACTTTTTTGTGACTGTACACAGTCGCTAGAATAGTTCTTAAATATTGTGTAGTACTAGAAAGTTTGAGATTATTGCAGAAAGAAATGATCAAGATAACGCGGCATCACCTCCAAATAAATTAACAGTACTCTACACTCGGCATGTGTTGCACCAAAAATACACGAACCAAAACAAATTAAAAATCCAACGGCATTAAGACAAGCAAAAGTTCAGTAAGTTCAAGTTATTTTTGAGAGTGACTGAAATTCACTTAGTGAGTCACGGTGAGTCATCTCATCTCTTTGCCTGAGAGGACGCTGAAAATGACTCAGAACAATTATCGATTGTATTCGTTGAAAGGGATTTGTAAGCTTTTACCGAATCAGCTCTGGTCTGGTTGGTGGTCTGGTCTGGTCTGGTCTAGTATGTCACATATAGTGACATATTATTTCATTGACATTTTCATTGTTTTGACATATATGTATATGAAAATAATATTCTGTAAACTAGCTAGGGTATCTGATGAACCTCATTAACCTTTCCAAATATACGACTATCGATTTTCTGTAGAAGACACAGGACTAGGGATTTTATGCGAGGGTTGAACTTTTATATAAATCAATTTGAACTCTTTGTTGTAGACGTTAAAGCGGAATTTCAATTACGGAAGCAAAGTGTGGGGACAATTTTTGAATGAGCTCGTGCCTCAATTTTGGAGCAGTTTCGAGAGCCGCCCTTGTGTCGTTAGCGAAGTTAATTACTGTGAAATGTCTTGTTGCTCGATGGTGAGATGATATTTTTGTTTCTGCTGGAGTTACGTTTAAAAAAGTCGTATGTTTTTTTTTATAACCGTCCGTAAAATATTGGGAATATACTTAAGGTGGTTCGATTTCCATAAAAACAATTTTTTTCCCATTTATGGACAAATGGAGCATAATTTTATAGTGAAATCACAGCTTATTTTGGTCTTAATTTGCGGTAAATCACAATTTATAAATAAATATCGTGGGACTATACGCACAGCGCCATCTGCCCCAAACTAAGCACAGCTTGTGTGATGGAAGTCGGATAACAGATAGAATTCATAAATACTTTTTTTTTTTTGTAAATACATACTTGTAATACATACAGAACACCCAGAACAAACATTTGTTTATTCACAAAATGTTTGCCCTGAGTGGGAATCGAACCCACGCCCTACAGCTCGCCAGGCAGATATACCACCAATGAGCCAACGGGGCTGTTAATTGCTTGAATAAAACAGTAGATTATTATCATATTTGTATTAGTATCTATAATGCAAAAGCTGAAGACAAATCAGTCTATTACCTTCCTAGTTGATCTCGCGAGTAATTCCGCATTCCCATAACATCCCTGGAACGGGCCGCTATCTGTCACGTGGAGTCACGAAGCGGTCAGCGATCCTGCCACATTTCCATACCGGCGGCCCGTCCGATATCTTCAGTGTACAAGTCTCCGTAAATCCGTGCGGCATTTAATAACGCTGGCGAGTGGAGTCAATCCCCTTTGGTATTTGCCTGGCGAACTTTAAAGCTACCTTTATGGTTTCACTTTGCACCTAGTTGTAGTCCGATTGACTCCGCCAGTCTGAGGAGAGCAGAAGCTCGTTTATTAATAAAACGTTTTATTACAAAAATTATGGAATTTTAAAAGTTTTTTTTATCAACCATAAAAAAAAACTTTTAACACAAACACATTGAGCGTCGGTCGTCCAGCCGCAAGATGGGTCGACGATATTGTCACCGTCACGAACCTGGACCAGATTGGCACAGGACCGAGGCAGATCGCATGACAAGAGAGAGGCCTATACCCAGCAGTGGTATAAAGAAGGCTTTGGATGATGATGATGATGATGAAAACAAACACACACAACCTCTACAGTTTAGTAAGATTTGTCAACACGCTGACCGCTCTATCCTTGATTCAAAGACTCCTAGAGACAAATTGCAAAGCCAACACTCGTCAAGTGTCGCGAGCCTACTTGAGCCCTTCGCTGCCGTGCCAAGGTTCATTAGAATGCACCGCAAGGGCTTACGGAGCTTCCTCCCGTCTTCATAGGGGAACTTACACCCTTTCGACGAATTCTAAACGGTATGTATACTCGTTTTTTTTCTTTCCTTTTTAGCGTCGCGTTTTGAGCATTTGGCAGTGTCATGTTTGCGATGTTTCTCACATAATTACAGAGTCTTACATATTGGTCAGAAGGTATAAAACTAGATGGCGTTAGTAGCGCGCAGCCTTTCTACTAAATCGCCCAAACGTTTCGCTCCAGTCAATTTCCGCACTAAACAGTTTATGTTTAAAATCAATGAGTAACGCAACCAGTCAAGTATTTATTTATTTATTTAATTCTTTGTTGCACACTTTATACAAAAATATGTACAAAGGGAGGACTTAATGCTAAAGCATTTTCTGCTAAAGTATTTTATATTTTCAAGTTTCAAAAGTTAAATAAGTAAAGAAAGAAAGATTTTTTTTTATTTTTTCGCTACAATACACTAGGCACAACAACAGATAAGTACAAACAACACACACAAATAAAAAGAAAGTGTCACAAATAATAAGTGTCCTTGAAGCTATAGTTATAGTCAAAGTCCAGTCTTGTTCAAGTATATTCCGTGTCAGTCAAGTCCAGTCATGCTTTAGTAAAGTAGTGGTGACTTTACTATAAAGCTTCGATGGAGTTTTGGAAGCGACACAAAAAGTCATGTTTCACCACATTATATCATTTTCCCACACTCATGCATAAACACGCAATAAAACACTAGTTTTGGAAAAAATACAACGGGGCGACACGACTCTTTCCGCGTTCCCGCCAAAACCCCTATACTTGTATTCTTTGTACCTAAGTAAATGAATATGATGTCCGCGCTAACCACTGAGCTATCATCGCTGCAGCGACACGTTTTGTTTACCCAAATTATACAAGTCTTGTAAATTGGACACAGTCTATAAAATTTGCTTAAAAATATAGTGCAGAGACAATTACTGGCGTATGCCGCCCACATCTTCGTCTTATAAAAGTTTGGTCATGGTAATTTTGTAAGACATGGCATATGTACTGTAAGTACGTAACATTAGTTTTTATTTTTTACTAGCAGACGCCTCGCGGTTTCACCCGCGTAGTTCCCGTTCCCGTGGGAATACAGGGATAAAAAGTAGCCTATAGTCACCCGGGGATAGTGTAGCTTCCCAACGGTGAAAGAATTTTTGAAATCGGTCCAGTAGTTTTCGGAGCCTGTACAATACAAACAAACAAACAATCTAATCTTTCCTTTTAGTCTTGACAGCCCTGTTAATTCATTGGTAGTATGTCTGCTTCAAGAGCTGAAGGGCGTGAATTCGATTCCCAGTCAGGACTAACATTTGTGTGACTAACAACAATGTTTGTTCTGTGTCTGGGTGTACTGTATGTATTTACAAAAAAAAAAGTATTTAAGTATTCTATCAGCTGTCTGGTTCCCATAGTACAAGCTTTGCTTAGTTTGGGGCTAGATGGCGCTGTGTTAAATGTCCTTCAATATTTATTTATTTATTTAGTAGTCATCATCATCATCATTTCAGCCGTAGGACGTCCACTGCTGGACATAGGCCTCCCCCATTGACTTCCATAAAGACCGGTTGGAAGCGGCTCGCATCCAGCGCGTTCCTGCGGTCTTTACTAGGTCGTCTGTCCACCTTGTGGGTGGACGTCCTACGCTGCGCTTGCCGGTCCGTGGTCTCCACTCCAGAACTTTGCAGCCCCATCGGCCATCAGTTCTGCGTGCTATGTGCCCTGCCCACTGCCACTTCAACTTGCTAATCCGTTGGGCTATGTCGGTAACTTTGGTTCGTCTACGGATCTCCTCATTCCTGATTCGATCTCGTAGGGAAACTCCGAGCATAGCCCTCTCCATAGCGCGTTGTGCTACTTTGAGCTTACCAAGAAGGCACACAGTCAGAGACCACGTTTCAGCGCCATAAGTCATCACTGGTAACACACACTGGTCGAAGACTTTCGACTTGAGGCACTGAGGTAATTCGGACGAGAAGACGTCGCGCAGTTTTCCGAACGCTGCCCAGCCGAGTTGGATTCGACGACTGACCTCTTTCTCAAAGTTGGACCTACCTAATTGGACTGCTTGTCCTAGGTAAATGTATGTGTCAACAACTTCGAGAACCGAGTTCCCAACTGATACTGGGGTGGGCACAACACGGGCATTCAACATTACCTTCGTCTTGTCCATGTTCATTTTAAGACCCACCCGTTGGGAAACTCGATTGAGGTCTTCGAGCATTGTGCTGAGATCTTCCAACGATTCTGCCATGACCACTATATCGTCGGCAAACCGAAGGTGAGTGATATATTCGCCATTAATATTGATGCCGAATCCTTTCCATTCCAGGAGCTTGAAGGCGTCTTCCACTGTGGCAGTAAACAGTTTCGGAGATATAACGTCTCCCTGTCTTACGCCTCTTTTTAATGGAATCGCCTTCGAAGTCTGCTCCTGTACTTGGACCGACATAGTGGCGTTATTATACAAACACTTCAACACTTCGATATACCGATAGTCAATATGGCATCGCTGGAGAGACTCAACCACCGCCCATGTCTCGATCGAATCAAAGGCTTTCTCATAGTCCACAAACGCTAAACATAGAGGCAAATTATACTCTTCGGTCTTCTGTATAATTTGCCTTAGCGTGTGGATGTGGTCTATGGTACTGTAACCTTTTCGGAAACCGGCTTGTTCGGAAGGCTGGAAGTCATCGAACCTGCGACTGAGACGGTTCGTAATGACCCTCGAAAACAGCTTATAAACATGGCTCAGAAGCGAGATGGGTCTGTAATTCTTCAATAAAGTGTTGTCACCTTTCTTGAAGAACAGCACCACCACGCCTCTGTTCCATGCTTCTGGCGTTACACCTTCGAGTAATACGGAATTGAAGAGCTTCTGAAGGCTATTTAGTAGTAGAGATAGAGAAATGGGTCAACGTTTGGCCACCAACTCTTTCTCTCTGTTTGCTCGCTGGCGAGATGTGTATGATTCTGTTCCGTTATACAGATCCTGCGTTCATGATCACGTCATGCTGATCTGTAATTTGCATGTGAGTTTTAATAACTTTCAATACATGTATACATATTTATGTGTAACGGGTTTAATAACTGTTATGGTTTACATTTCAACATTTATATGTTCATTAGTGGCGAATAAAATTAATATTCTACGTGGAATATTAACGTGTAACAAATTTATTACAATTAGCTGTAAGGCATTAAAATTATTTGTAAATAGTTGTTTGTTAACTGACAGCCCTGTTGGCTCATTGGTAGCATATCTGGGCGTGGTGAGTTCGATTCCCGCTCAAGACAAACATTTTATGTAGGACTATACACACAGCGCCATCTGGCCCCAAACTAAGCAGAGCTTGTGTGATGGAAGTCAGATAACTGATAGAATACATAAATACTTTTTTTTTGTAAATACATACTTATAATACATACATGCGGATCTATACATGCTTACCTAGCCTTTGAACTCGGAAGCTTAGAAGCTTAGTACTAATACTAGAGCTTTTATTAATGGAGGCGATTAGGCGAAGCTTCGAACATCCGACGTAGGTTGTATCCAACACTATGACTTAGCTTTTAAATCAAATTTTTATAAAGCAAAAACTGAAATCTATTTTTTTTAATGTAAAATTGATGAGTCGATTGAGACACCCTCCTGATGGTAAGAGATAACTTTTCATGAACATTGCAGCGATACACAGAACTTTGAGTAAAATAAAATGTAATATAAATTCATACTTTAAAAAACCGATTCTGACCCTTAGGCCAACTAAACGCACTGTTCCAATGAAACAGCAAAGTTTCGTAGTTTTTAATTTTTTGTAGATTTTTTAAAACCCGCTTGATCGATTTCGATAAAATTTATACGGGACCATTTCTGAAATATGATCTACCAAGCGAAAAAAGAATCATCAAAATCGATTCATAATTGGCGAAAGAATCGCATAACATATACGCATACGAAAAAAAACATACAGTCGAATTGAGAACCTTCTCCTTTTTTGAGTCAGTTAAAAACAAAAGTCAGGCCATCGCTGTTTTGGCGCTCGTTATTTTGAGCGTTTCTAAGTTTGAAATTAAGAATTCAAATCTTGAATCTTCTAATTCTAGATGCACTAGAATTAGAAGATTCAAGATTTGAATTCTTAATTTCAAACTTGATTGCTACAGACGAGTTGGTGGCCAAAAAAAAAATTATAATGTTTGTCTTGTGCTTCAATTAAAGAACAGCTGGTTAAGTGAACGGCTGCTGATCAGTCGGTGTTTAATAAAACAATTGCATACCTCCTGCACTTGGCGATCGAACACCAGTTTTTGCCGACATAGCGTCGAAATCAACCATCGACTGCTTCACACAATTTTAAGCTCTATAACGCAAGCAATTAATCCTATTGTTGTAAGTTCAATTCAGACTCAATGAGGTCCCAGCTGGTCAATTAATGTTGTGACTTTTGACAACATCGTCGATAAAAAAATTCAATGCACTTGTTAAAATTAAGTCATGAATTTATTGGCGGCATTTTAACTTTTATTGAAGGTGTATATGGTATTCGTTGGAATGCTTTTGTACTGGTTGATAACGTGATCTTTACCATGTAAGTAGAGGATTGTAATTGCAATACACTTTTAATAAACTAGACAAAGTATTTACAAATTTTAAAAACATATTCTCGTGGAAACAGCAAGATACACCGATGTAGTAGACGATGCATAATTATGCTGATTACTACGATCGCGACTCACCAAATTTATGTTTGACAGGCTAGGTGTTTGACGACATCTCACCTTATGTTAAGTGACGGTGTGGTCGAAGATGGTAAAGCACACTTAGCCTGGAATGGAACTGGCTCTCAAGTGAGGCTGCCGGAACACACCGTTAGATGCTTGGCGGTAGATTTTCAACTTGAGGGTTGTAGCTACCCAGCCGAGTACTAGAAAGTACCCTACCACCATGCTATGGTTTCCTCACGATTGCTTTAATTAATTATATTTTATTTTGACTGGACAATTTACCTAATATTATATTTGACTCTGACATTAACATAATTATTAATTTTTTATTATATTATTATTAATTTGTATCAACTTGACATTGTTTATTTTAATCATAATATTTAATAAATTTATTCTATAATTAATTCACATGCCGAGTTACGGCAAAATAGGAGGAATGACTTATACTTATAATTATAATAACACCAATGTAAACCCTATTTTTCGTGAATAAATCTCAGTGAATAAATCTCTCTCATTTCATTTCACGATGTTTTCCTTCACCGGCAGCTCAAGCTCATTGTCGGGGTTTGAACCCATGCCTTTCGGCATGCGAACCGACCGCGCTAACCACTGAGCTATCATCGCTACAAACATATGTTATTAACATATACTACATACATGTTATGATTTATGCTTTGACAAAACTGACACTAAGATGCGGATTGCTGGAAAACGAGATTTATACCTGGCACTGTAGGTACTGGCATGAATTGGCGATAATGATAAGCTGTATATAATCCACCAAACCAGTTTGCCCCGTTAACATTAAATCCAGAATTTCCATAAGTTCAGAATACATACAATGTTTATAGGAATTTTCGATTTGTATACATTCCGTAAGGTGTGGTTTTGCAAAATCGAATTCCGCCTGCCCCTAACTAATATCGGCTGGTCAGACAAACGAGATCAATGCGCCACGCAAAGCGTTTCAAATCCACATTTTTTCCACTTTGTGTTCCTCGCAAAGTGCAACATACCTACACTAGACTGTGCTTCAGATCTACATGACCTAATTCTACCCTGCGCATTCTACTCTCGGACGGTCAGAAGCTCTAAAAAGCGACCAAACCCAAAACGAAATAAACGGTTCGATTCTACCTTCATTGCACGAACTGCTCAACAATGGAATTTGTATATTTGTAAACAATATGTATAAAAAAAACTTGGTATAGTCCATGTCAGGATAAATAAGTTTAATATAATGTTCTAGGTGAGCGTGATCCACCCTAAGCGTTTTGCTATAACATCGGACAGGATAAGATCACACTCAAACCTATTATAGTGAGTAAAGAAAATAAGTAAACTCGTTTATATATTTTTCTTAAGTGTGTATGTCGTTTCAGTGTGTCAGAGGACAACAGTGGCCGCTGGGCGCTGAAGAACGTGGAGCGCGGCTACTTCCTGGGATCCAGCTCCGACAAGCTGACCTGCACCGCCAAGGTGCCGGGCGACGCTGAGCTCTGGCACGTGCACCTCGCTGCCAGGCCGCAGGTAATGCCTTATCACATGCACCACATCATCTCAGTCATGAGTCATCATAACAAAACAAACCTCAACACAACATGTTACCCGGTTGATGTGTTTAGTTTGTTGAACGTTGTTTATGGTGCTATAATTCGTATAAAATGCAAATCTAATGACTGACTAACTGTCCCAGCTTGCAATAGGTATCTGTATAAGTTTGTCTCATATTACGAGTTCATTCCGCTTGAGCTATCCAGAATGAATCGAATACTAACATCGTGTGCTGCACAGAGAAACGCCTTGTGTATCCGCTGTCATAACATTCATCAGACAAGCGATAAACCTCGCTTCATTATTGTCAAGCCATTCCATTTCTTCCTGATAAGTAATCTGATGGATGACGCATGGTGCTTCAATTGTTCCCGATGTGGTCACTGCGCTGCGCTGTTGTCAGCTAGTCTCGATAAAACGCTATGCACTTCTTTAATGAGCTATTGTTGTGATTTGACAAAGGACTTGGTCAATGCAAAGGTCGTGGGCAGTTTGATTTAAGCCGGCCTACGAACAGCGTATACTGATTAGTCTGTTTAGGACTGGCCTACACTGGATAGTAACTAGACGAATTTGACAGCTCGTGGGGATGCGAGCCACTTTTAGGCAGAAACCAAGAAGGCTATTGATTTCTTCTGAAGAAATAAAATCAGATCAGATCTCAGCTACAATATTATCTATTTACCTTCAGACCTCCAACAATCTTGAAACACAGGGCGTAGAATAGAGAGTTGGTCCATCACTGTAGAGCTTATATGTCAAGATTAGTCGAAAGACAAGGTTAAACCAGATCCAATGTCTCTCTAGACTTATGAGTGCTGGTAAGTTACGAAGTTTAATGTTTTCTCTACCGGTGACTGAACTAAATCTTTCCCCCAGGTGAATTTGCGCTCGATCGGTCGCAAGCGGTTCGCACACCTGTCGGAGTCGCTGGACGAGATCCACGTGGACGCGAACGTGCCCTGGGGCGAGGACACGCTCTTCACGCTGGAGTTCCGCGCCGATGAGGGCGGCAAGTACGCGTTGCACACCTGCAACAACAAGTACCTCAGCGCCTGTGGGAAGGTAGGTCCAGGGCCTATAACCTGCGTCTTTTAAAAAGTAGTCGAAGCTAAGAAGATGTTTCCATCCTTATTTTCCTTATCTCTGGGTGTAAATTATGCAAACGAAATACAAATCGTAAGTTTTTAGATATTGGCGTCTCGTTGTTTTGTGTAGAGGATGTCCTTTTTCGGTGGCACGGCTAGTTCTGCTATTAATCTTGTCCTAACAGTTATTGTCACTTAGTCTATAAGTCTGTTCTAGTTTTTAGAGCGACAGTGCGTTTTCCGGTCTATCGTTTCCTCCATCCAAATGACTAACGATTCGCTACATGCTCGTGAATATGATGCCGTGGGTATTTCTCTTCTGTGATCGTCGTGTCTATCAATTCGAGTCATACTTCCTCTTAGTATCAGAAGATTGTTTTGGCAGCTCTCCGATAACGTACGCAGATAATGAACGCATACTTTTATTTTTACACGAAAGATAATAATGTTTTCAGGGTCCATGTATGTGAGTTTTTTATATCACCATAACTTTAAAATGTGAGTGTGGTAGCTAGCCAGTCGAGTAATAAATCTATCTATACTATTATAAAGAGGAAAGATTTGTTTGTTTGTATTTATTGAATATGCTCGGTAACTACTGGACCGATTTCAAAAATTCTTTCACCGTTGGGAAGCTACACTATCTCCGGGTGACATAGCCTACTTTTTATCCCGAACTACGCGGGCGAAACCGCGAGGCGTCCGCTAGTAATAATGTAACTTGATTGTTTACACCAATTACAAACAAAATAAACTTAACACTAGTGCAACAATTGACGTTCTTATCGCTAAGAGCGATCTCTTCCAGGCATATCCTTAAGGGCAGGGTGTTGATAAGAGAATTAAAATAAAAAACATTTTAATTAAACTACTATTGCTTTTTTGCTAGAAAATACCCTATCACAATACTATGGTTTTCTGACGAAACGTTCTGTGTATTGCTGTAATGGTCATAGACATGCGTTATATCCTACCATCAAGAGAGCGTCTCGTTCATCTCATTGCTTATATTTTTTTAAACATAATGAAGGCACGGTTGATATTTTTTTGCTATTTAATATCTAAGCAGATGGTACAGGCAAATGTTGTTAAAACAAGGCTAACTCATTGCGACGCGACACGCTGAGCACCTGTTCAAACATAAACGGTTTCCCACATGCAACTTAGTAACGCATGACATTTCTATACCACTCGATTGTATGGTTACAAACATTAACATATATTCATTCTACGTGCAAACCGTTTCTTCAATTTGTCTGTATCTGCAGAGAAACGTTTCGCGTGCACGTTGTAGCACCAGTAACCTAACTTTGGTTGAAACTGTTTGTAACGAGACTCTTTTTGTTTCTTTGGTTTTGGCGTCGCATTTTGAGCATTTGCCAGTGTCAAGTGATTTATATTTTCAAGTTTCAAAGGATAAATAAGTTGCCTCGTAACTATAGATATACTTAGTCAAAGTCCGTGTCAGTCAAATCCGGTCATGCTTTAGTAAAGTAGTGGTGACTTCACTATAAAGCTTCGATGGAGATTTGGAAGCAACGAAAAGTCATGATTCACCACATTACATGGAAAAAAATACAACGGGGCGACACGACTCTTTCCGCGTTCCCACCAAAACTCTATCTATCTCTTGTAGGTACATTTTTGATAATCAAAAAATATAATCACTCATTGTAAATAACAATACCTTTTTGGAGTTTTGGCGGGAACGCGGGAAGAGTCGTGTCGCTTCGTTGTATTTTTTTCCAAAACTTGTGTTTTGTCGAGTGTTTATGCATAAAAATGGTGGTGTTTTATTCATAAAGTGCCGAATTACTAGCGCGAGTGTGGGAAAATGATATAATGTGGTGAAACATGTCTTTTCGTGTTGCTTCCAAAACTCCATCGAAGCTTTATAGTAAAGTCGCCACTACTTTACTAAAGCATGACTGGACTTGACTGACACAGACTGGACTTGACTAAGACTGGACTTTGAGTATAACTAGCTACGAGGACGCTTGTTTAATTTTTGAAACTTGAAAATATATAAATACTTGACACTGGCAAATGCTAAAACGCGACGCCAAAACCAAAGAAGAAAGAAAGTAATTCACGGTCAACTCCAGTCAATGGAAATTTGAAAGTAATACGTGATGTCATGTTTCACCACATTATATAACTTGCCTACATACGCGCTTGTAATTCGGCTATTTATGAATTTAAAAAAAAACTAGACAAAACACTTTTTGGAAAATAAAATAAAGTGGCTTTCCACGTTCCTGACGCGTTCTGAACTCCGACAGTTGCTAAGTCTACCATCACGACGGTCATGACTTTGGCATTTGAAGTAAATAGAAGATAGAAACTGGTGCACATCAGAAATAGAAAAATGTACAGAAAACAAAAGCAATCTTATGAGCAAATTCTCAATATTTTTTTTGCATGAAGTAATTCCTTGTACAAGGATTCTTGTCTTTCATGACATTTTCATTGTAACTTATTGGCTTGAGCTACTCATTATATTGCACAAGAGTATTGACACCTCGCTAAGTTGTTTATGTGTCAACTCATCGGAACAATGCGCGGCAAATTTGTTATTAAAATCGACGTCGATGCACGTTTGCAAACAATGCCGGAGATAGGATGTGAAAACGGTTGTTTGTTGCGAGATGAATGTTGTTGCAATCTGTGGAATGAAGCCGAACACAGGCGATGATTAGCAAAAGCAATAGTAGGTACACTCGGTATTAAAATATTTGTTTCTTCTTCTTCGATTTTGGCGTCGCATTATTAATATTTATTTGTGCTTTAAAAGATTTTTGTAGGACATTACACACAGCGCCATCTGACCCCAAACTAAGTACTATGGAAGTCAGATAACTGAGTAAAACCTTTGCGCTACTCGGTCGAGAACAAATCACTAGAACTCATCATCATCATCATCTTCGACCACACCTTCACTTAACTTCAGGTGAGCTGTAGTCAAACATCTAGCCTGGCAACCATAAAAAAAAAACTTTTCTCTTTCTGGTCGCGACTCAGCTGCGCCTCTTATTACTAGAGAATAGACAGTAAGTACAGTCATTGTGCCTACGAGTCGTGCGTTCGCATCGCAGCGACTCAAAGTGTCCGTGGGAACGCTACGACACGAGGTATCGTTATAAAGTATAGGATGTCGATGCCTTGAGAACTTTTCTGTTCAATAGATAGATAGACAAAACTCTTTATTGTGCGCACCATAAACAGAAAAAAGTACAGAGAACAAAAGAACATTATGAACTGAGTTTTGGCGGGAACGCGGAAAGAGAAAAAATACAACGGGGCGACCGTTTTTCCAAAACTAGTGTTTTGTCGTGTGCTTATGCATAAAAATGGTGGTGTTTTATTCATAAAGTGTCGAATCACAAGCGCGAGTGTGGGAAAATGATATAATGTGGTGAAACATGACTTTTCGTGTTGCTTCCAAAACTCCATCGGAACTTCATAGTAAAGTCGCTACCACTTTACTAAAGCATGACTGGACTTGACTGGCACAGACTGTGCTTGACCAAGACTGGACTTTGACTATATCTATAACTACGAGGCAACTTATTTAACCTTTGAAACTTGAAAAGATAAAAACTTGACAGTGGCAAATGCTCAAAGTTTGTCGCCAAAACCAAAGAAATATCTTATGAACTTGTGCCTAATACCCATAGTAAACTAACTGTTGACGCGGCTTCGCTCAATCGCGTGAACATCCTACTATAATCACACTAATATTATAGAGGCGAAACTTTGTCAGTGTGTTTTTATGTTTGCCACTTCTTAACGCTCAAACAGCTGGAGCAATTTTGATGAAATTTGGTATAGAGGCTATTTATTTGCTATTTTTTATCCCGAAACCATGGAGTGGGTAACACCGCGGGGCGCACCTAGTAATATTATAAATGTGAAAGTGTGTATGTTTAGATATTTGGCTACTCAATCACGCAAAAATAGCTGAACGGATTTGGATGAAATTTGGCAAATATACAGTTACAACCTGGAATAACATGTAGGATACTTTTTATGTCGAAAAAATGTAAGGTCCGTGCGGGACTATCAATAAATATTACAGGACGTATCTGCTTGACAGCACTGTTGGTACATTGGTAGTATGTCGAGCTTCGAGAGCTGAAGGGCGTGGGTTCGATCCCCACTCAGGACGAACATTTGTGTGACTAACATCGATGTTTGTTCTGTGTCAGGGTGTACTGTATGCATTTACAAAAAAAAAGTGTTTATGTATTCTATCAGTTATCTCAAGCTCTGCTTAGCTTGGGGACAGATGGCGCTGTGTGTAATGTCAAAAAAAAACTTGAAATTTTGTGTAGATGTTTAGTAGATGTGTCTTACGGAACATTATTCCTAAATATATGTACTTTACATGGAATAAGTAGCGCTAGTTTGAATGAAACTATTACTCTTTGGTACTTACCTACACATATTTAATTAAATTCACATTAAAAGATATTTTCTTATTCCAACCGGCAGTCGCGCCAGTGGCTCGAAACGGTAAAGTAATAGAATGGTGGTCAGGTGTAATTTGAGTCGCATCTTAATCATATAGCATTAGAATGGGCTCTCGTGCCGCGGTCCAATCTGTCTGCACTTACTAGCTGGCGCATGTGACGTGATCTTGGACACGACTGGTGGTTGGAGAGAATCATCTCGTCATATTGAGATAATGATAGATCGTAGCGAGATGGGAATCTTGAAATTGAAGATCATGTTGCAGGAATTGAAAAATGGATTATTGGATAGTGTTTTGTACAGTGCAATTTTGATTGATCTCGTCTTATAAATAACGCTTTTGTATGACACGATAGAAAGTGATGGCTGTGACACAAAACAGCGCGATTCTTGTGACACGACAGAACGCAATTCTTGCGACGTAAAAAACGCGATTCTTGCGACGTAAAAAACGCGATTCTTGGAACACGAAACAGCGCGATTCTTGTGACGTAAAAAACGCGATTCTTGTAACACGAAACAGCGCGATTCTTGTGACGTAAAAAACGCGATTCTTGCAATACAAAATAGCGCGAATCTTAATTTCGTCCACTACTAACTGGGTGTTTCTTCCGCAGCTACAAGACACATGCACGGCGACGTGCCTGTTCAGCGCGGAGTACCACGCCGGAGCGCTGGCGCTCCGCGACAGTTCGGGCGCGTACCTCGCGCCCATCGGCTCCAAGGCCGTGCTGAAGACGCGCTCGACCGCCGTCACCAGGGACGAGCTCTTCTCCCTGGAGGACAGCCTCCCGCAGGCCGCCTTCGTGGCTGCGCTTAATGAAAAATACGTCTCCGTCAAGCAAGGTGAGTACGGAAAGTCAAACGGAAGTATTGCAGAGAGAGAGGATATCAAATAAAATTAGATGAGTTTTGATTAAACATAACTCTGTTATATATTTATTTTGCTTTGTTCATTGGTCAGTGCTAAAAATCAGCGCTGCGGAGTAATCCCCAGCGCAATTGCTGAGCGCTGGCCTTTTTCTCTTTGTAATGCACTAGACACCGCAGCGATAACCCTCTTACTGACATTTGAAATTTGTTGTGTTTAATTCATTGTTGTATCTAGTGACTCATTTAAAAAATGTTTTCCTTTCTTCCTTCTATTTAGAAGCTAGAAAACTATGTAAAACAAACCGTCAAGAAGAATCATTTGAAGAATTTTGATAGTTTGTCCGTTTCTAGTTTAAAAAAATATTAATTATCTTTTTATTGTCTTGAAAAATATATAGTGTCGTACAATATAATAACACTAGATATTTTTTTGTTGTTATCGTGTTATTTTTTTGTTTGTTATGTGTGATTGATTCACAATTTCTTTGATAATAATAATTTATTGGTACTAGCGATGTATTTCAATATAAATAAAATAAATAATAAATAAATATCGTAGGACTATACACACAGCGCCATCTGGCCCCAATCTAAGCAGAGCTTGTGTGATGGAAGTCAGATAACTGATAGAATACATAAATACTTTTTTTTTGTAAATACATACTTATAATACATACAGAACACCCAGACACAGAACAAACATTTGTTTATTCACAAAATGTTTGCCCTGAGTGGGAATCGAACCCACGCCCTACAGCTCTCAAGGCAGATATACTACCAATGAGCCAACGGGGCTGTCTGCTATGTGTACACACTTCCAATAGCGATTACCGAAATGAAAACTGGTCGAGTTGAATGTCTGTTGCGATATGAATGTCTCGCAAAGCCACCGAGTGCAGATGCATTGTCGGGTTCCGAGAAGTGAACACCGTCCCGCCATTGTTTGTCGCCGACTGCCACGCTTGCTTGACGACATCCGTGTCGAAGCTTATTCAAGCTGATTGAGCCGTTGCTAATGTTGTTGTGATCTGTCAACAGAATGTTACTAACTAGCTGTGCCCTCGATTCCATCCAGCTAAATCGTTCGAATAGCTTGCCCTGTTCTTGTGTCAAATTTTTACTCTTTTAAAAAAAAAACAAATTTCAAAGTTGATCGGTTATATCTTTTTGTAGCGACTTCATTTCTTTGATAGAATATCAAATATGAAACGGGTTTCTGTTGCGAAAGGTACCTAGTATTAAAATGTTTTAACCGACTTCATAAAAGAGGAGGTTCTACCTACTTCAGAACCCCCTTATTTATATACAGACTAGCTGCGTCCCGCGGTGTTTCCCGCTACATGTTTTCGAGATACAAAGTAGCCTATGTGTTAATCCAGGGTTTCAGCTACCTCCATACCAAATTTCATTCAAATCTATTCAGTAGTTTTTGTGTGAAAACAACAATCATCCATCCATCACACACCGTCTTTTTCTTCCTCTGATCCTGTTCGTCCTAAAGTTGCCTGGAAGAGATCGCTTTTAGCGATAAGGTCGCCAGATGTTACACCTCTTAATTAAGTTTATTTCTTCAGTGGTGTATTATTTTTTAGTGTGTGCAATAAAGAGTTAATCAATCAATCAATCATCTATCCATCCAAACTTACACATTTAAATAATACTAGAGGGATTTAAAAAAAAAAGGAAAGGATATACTTTCATGGAAATTTCTTGATAATTGGTTCAGTAGCTTGATTTTTATACTAAAATTAACTTTATAGAAAATTAATACGTAAAACCTACCCGTATTTGGACTTGGGAGGATGGAGTCAGTTTGTTTTATTGCTAAGTCATAACTGTTACGCGTTGGTTTTAATTTTTACAATTCCAGGATCCGTAAGTATCTTCTCTAGTTGACCGCGGTGAACTCACGTTTGAGGCTTCACGCTTATCCGGCATCGGCCTCACGCCCCCACGCCCCACACCCCCGCGCCCCCACGCCCCCGCGCCCTGACACGCCGCTAAGCTAACGGTGTCACTCGAGTTTTAACACGATAATTCTGCTCCTTTTGTTAATTCTTCTCAGTGACTCACATTTTGTATGATGATGTTAAACAGCCTATAACCTTTCTCAAGAAATGCAGAGAGAATATTTAAATTTGATAGTTCCTGAGAAACTTTTCCGCATAATTATATAAGTACTAGCTGCGCCCCGTGGTGTTACCAGATGTTCCCACGTGAACAGTACATTCTTAATTCTGATACTTAAATAAATACAACAATGTTGCAATATTTTTTTACGCATGCTGTTTTTGCATCTAGAATATGCATATTGTAACTTTTTGTATTTGTTATTGTAACTTTTCGTATATGTCCAGTTTTGTGAAACTATTAATCATACTAGAATAGAATAGAATATTTTGTTGGCCTTATAACTACATATGTTACACTAGGCGCGTCAAAATTACAATTATTAATAACAAAATTATAAAGAACAGTTAAACAAAATGCCACTGCCTAATATTAACAAAAATGTCCAGTGATTAATATAAAATGTCAAATTATTATTTAGTGTGATAGATTTGTTCCCGTCGATGACCATTTTAAGATTCGTACCGATCTCGCCCGCTGAGTCATGCATTTCTCCTCTGTTTCCCATGTAACACAGAGTATACTCATAAACTAGTTAATTATCAGTTTATTCGCGGTTTCTTCAGCAATTAACCTTGATTTAAACTTTTATCTCGTGTTAAAGAACGGCTGAAGAGAATCCGTCTTGTTTTCTATCCATGTAACTTGGCGGTCATTAAACATAGCTAATTAGAGGAAACGCTATCCACGATCTGTCGTCGGGTAGCGTCAACGATTAGCTGCTAGGGCTGCCACTAGAAAGTTTTCCTCGCGCCCTCGCAACAAGATCAGAAGATTCCTCTTTTCTATACTATAATAAAGAGGAAAGATTTGTTTGTTTGTATTGAACAGGCTCCGAAACTACTGGACCGATCTGAATAATTGTTTCATCATAAGAATTCTACATTATCACTGAGTGACATAGCCTATATTTATATTAAATGTTTAAGGTATATATCTAGTTTATTTCCGCTTAACAACTAGATATATACCTTTTATTATTTAGCCCACTTTGTCCCACTGCTGGGCAAAGGCCTCTCCCTCCCTTCCACGCCTCTCTGCTTTGTGCTGTTGTGGTCCACTCCTTGTTGTGGGCATCGAGCTCATCTTTCCACCGCCTTCTAGGCCGGCCTGGTGGCCGTTTAACATCCGGGACTCAGTCGGTGGTGGTTTCCGCCCATAGCTCCGCTGGCATTCGGCAGACGTGTCCCGCCCAGTCCCACTTTAGTATGGCAGCTTTTTGAGTCACGTCAATGATCTGAGTTTCGGAGCGCAGTACCGAGTATTTTTATGCGGTCTAATAACCTTACGCCCAGTATGCTGCGCTCCATCGCTCGTTGACAAACCGCGAGTGTCGACCTTTGCTCGATTGTCAAAGACCAAGTTTGAGCGCCGTTGGTGAGGATGGGAAGAATGCACATGTCCATGAGTTTACGTTTCAGGCACATGGGTAATTTACTCTTCATTAAGTCCTTCATGACCCAATAGCTCTTCCAGGCATTTTCGGTGCGTCGAGCAACTTCTTTCTCTTGTCTCGCCTGGAAGGATACTATTTGGCCAAGATATATACAATGAACTTCCGCAAAGTAACGCCTGAATCAATCAATTATATTTATATTGTTTATCGAGTTTTGTTTTCCCGTGCGAAGCCGGTGCGAGCTGCTAGTTGAAAATAAAGTTAATCTCGCGCGACAGTGAACTTCAACAGGCGTGATGGTGGTCAAACGTGAGCCTGTTATTTTTGTTTTGTTATTTGTTGTATGTTGATATATTGAGGGGAGTTATTTACATAGTAGTTTGTTTGTTTGAATTTTTTATTTCGTTTTGTTATATTTGTTGTTGGTAATTTGTTATGTTTGTTTTGTTTGACCGACAAGCGCTCACCGGAAGACCAGCGCTGGTCATACCAATTAGCATGACCAGTATTATGCTGAGGTGAGCCCCTATTTTGTAACTGTTTGTCTCTATTTGTTCTTATTTTTGTTTTTTTTTTGTTCTATGAAAATAAAATTATTTTCTTTCTTTCTTTCTTTCAATGCAGTAGTGACCCTACGCGGGGGCTGCGCGCTGATATTTGCGCAAAAAGTTGGTTGCTTTCTACCGTTTCTCGCACACGGATGCCGCCTGTGCGCGTGCTCAGCGCTGACTTGCATCGTCATTACTGGTCATCTTCATTGGCTGTAGGCCGGGCCCGCAAGAGATATGCGCGGTACCGTACAATCTGTTATGATATTTACCGGCTTAATTGAAATTAATAAAGTATGATTAATGTTCTGAAATTAAACAAAGTTGTTAACGTACAGTGGTTTTTAGCACGTAAGAATTCTCATTTGAAGTGGCCGACGATGTTTTGCAAATTGAGCAAAAGGATTAGATTAAGTCCAGCTCAACAAAGAAAGAAAGTATTCTTTAGTATACATTATGAATTTGTTGGGCTGGCTGCAGAAACGACGGACCTGTGGTCGTCTGATACAAAAAAAATAATGACCTTTCAAAGCGGCTGATCCTTTGAGGGATCTCAGAGCTGGCGTCTGTCCACATATTTATTATATTTATTTCTTCACATCATTTCACACCATCCTTACAGGGTTTCCCTAATGCGATATGTCGTAAGTTGAGCATAGCAATACAACCGGGCAATGCCGTCTGTGTACCGTTATAGAGAAATAAGCATAAATCTTTTGAAGTATCCGACGTGCATGTAGGATCTAGATACTTATTGGTTTGCGTTTGACAACAACTTTTCTTATGTTAAACAACAAGGTGATTTGAGAAGGACCATTATAAGGAACCATTCAACTATTAATTACGTAGAATTGTAGTATGTAGTAATTATTTGTCGCCCAGCGGGCGGAGCGATAATTGCAATAATGGTAATGGACTCGAAGGCTCGTGTGCGATGTCGTGCGGAAACTCTGTAATAGAATATCTCGCTGCACACACACACGCACACACTACACATATCTACTAGACATGGTTCTTGCGGTTACGTTGGTACCCACACAAAAGGGACGTAAGTCGTCGGCAATTTGTACTTCATATCTCACCGCAGTACCAGATACTTGGTGGTAGATTTCTTTAGCAGGAAGTCGTCTAGGTAGTTACCACCGCAGTACCGGATAAGCCACCAAGCAGTAGTGTGTAAACATTACAGTGTTCCGGTTTGAATGGTACTGCAGCTAGCGAAATTACTGGGCTATTGAGACTAACCATCGAAAATCTCGAAAGTAATGAGCGTCAAAGCAGCGATGCCCCGGACTTTGTTTTGCTACTCAAAGTTCTGTGTATCGCTGCAATGGTCATGGACATGCGTTATCTCTTACCATCAGGAGAGCGCATCGTTTGTCTCATTACACATTACATCGTATGTCTCAACTTTGCGACGATGTTCAAAGCTACGTAATTTAGCTTGAACAACAGCGTCGTTGCAGGTGCGCTTTTTGGCACGCTTCTATACAGACTCCAACGCCACGACTCCAACCTCACTACTGTTGAATGATGGTACAAGATCGGGCTGAGTAGCGTGTTTTGGGGAGGGCTTTATTCAGCAGTGGACTTCCATAGGCTGATGATGATGACCTACACAAGTTATTATGGTGTCCTAAGTATGAAACTTTGTTAGTTTCTCGATGCATCCACTTTGAAGGCAAGCTTTCACTCTTAAAGTAGGTTTTCTGACCATATTCAATAGATTCAAATGTTCAATATCCCAAATGGTTTTTAGCTATGGTCTTCTATAGATGACCCACTTGGGTTTGTGCATGTCATGCAGTTGATTGAAAATATATGCCTTGTCAGAACATACTCACTGAGTCCGCAGATTCCATGCCGCTTCAATGGGCTTTAAACACCGCTTTCCTATAAATACACTAAAGCATTCGTAAACACGCAATTTCTTCATTTTGTTGTCTTAGCAGACAGAATAACTAAGTAGGGTTGTTACAAGCGTCTTACTCTAATTTCTATATTATCGTTTTGCATCTGCATTATTTTTTCTGCCACTAAAAGAAGGAGATGTTTATCGTTCGTCTATTTGAACTCTTTTAAATGTGCTTCACCAATGAAGTAAGTTAATTAAGACATCGTGACCTGTCAGGGGTTTTATATATATACAATATTAGTTATAGTTCTTTGTGACACCTGAAGATTTTGAACAAATACAAATACAAATAATTTATTAATAACACCAAAGTTACAGGTCATTTTTCCAACATGTTATAGGACAAAGAAACGGAACCAAAATTTTGTCATATCGTCCGATTTAACCTCTCAGTTGTATATGCTACTCGCCTATTTCATCTATTTGAAAGCTGATCGCATCGTCTACTGCTTAACTACAGTAATCAGAACCTTCGCCTTTTTATCAGGACTCTCAGTAGGCCTCTTTACCGGTAATTACTTAAATAGTCCAACTCTTTAAACTGGGAGCTACGGATAGTCCGTTATGCCGTGTCTGTTTGCCAGAGAATGAAACTTTTGCGTTACAAAGCCACAGAAGGAACTAGAATTGACACTGCATGCTGGCTGCATGAAGCTGTCTCGCTAGCATCCTTGTAGTCTCAACACCTTAAATGTCGTCGTCAACGTCATTAAACATTCCATTCAACTCACTGGAGCTACTATGCAAAGGGCCCAGAGCCTCGCTACTTCAAGGAGCTGGGATGGCTTGGGTTGCTGCTGGTAAGGGGAAAAGCACAAAACACCCCAAGTGGGACGTCGGTGCAGGACATATAGCCCCCATAAGTATAAGAACTTTGGTTTGGAACACCGAGTCGGCGTGGCGAGTCCTAGGTACGCCTGTGGATGTGGGAGTTTGTTGTCGTATGTTGGTACTTGGTGGTAGATCTCTTTAGCTGGAGATCGTCTAGGTAGGTACCGCAGTACCAGATATTCTGCCGCTAAGCAGTAGCGTGTAAACATTACTGTGTTCCGGTTTGAAGGGTACTGCAGCTAGCGAAATTTCTGGGCTGTTGAGACTAACCATCGAGGGACTCAAAGTAATGAGCGCCAAAGCAGTGATGCCCTGGACTTTTATTTCGTCACTCAAAGTTCTGTGTATCGCTGCAATGGTCATGGACAGGCGTTATCTCTTACCATCAGGAGAGCGTCTCGTTCGTCTCATTACTTTTTTACATAAAAAAAAATTCCGATGTCATCCTAGCGCGAAACTTGGGTATCTAGCGTTATTTATCCTGCTTGATAGCAAAGTATGTAAGAGTATGGTATCCGCGGTGGAGGGGAGCTGTAGCGGTACAGAGGCGCGGTCGATGGCCGATCAGGCGAGGGCTAGGGGCGCTCCGCACGCGAACCCGTCGTTAGCTACAACTACACCAGTACATACCTCCTGGCCATGGTGAGCGCTGACCATGGATTCTGATTTATGGAATCGCAGGCAATGACCGTATTAATGGTTTTACTTTTGAAATGTTGTATATTCTTGGCACGCACACCTGTTCTTAACTAGCTTATTAAGCTCTCTAAGAAAAATTAGTACTAAAAGTTTTAGGAAACTTAAATTTCAGATTTTCGGTTTAATGTATAAGTTTTGTACAACTTGGTGACATTATAAGAGTTTTCGTAGGGATCGCTAATTTAACTAAATTAACAATATAGCCTACAAGGTGCGTCCCGCGGTGTTACCCGCGACATGTTTTCGGGATAAAAAGTAGCTTATGTTCTAATCCAGGGGTTCAGCTACCTTCATATCAAATTTCATCCAAATCCGTTCAATGGTTTTTGCGTAAAAGAGTAACAGACATCCATCCTTCCATCCAAACTTTCACATTTATAATGTTAGTGGGATGTTACTCAGTGATAATGTAGAATCATGGAAGAATTGTTCAGATCGATCCAGTAGTTTCGGAGCCTATTCAATACAAATAAACATACGAAAAAATCAAATCTTTCCTCTTTATAATTAGTGTAGATGTAGATTATGCAATTATCCCACTAATATTATAAATTTGAAAGTTTGGATGGATGGATGTTTGTTACTCTTTCACGCAAAAACTACTGAACGGATTTGGATGAAATTTGGTATGAAGGTAGCTGAGAGCCTGGATTAACACATAGGCTACTTTTTATCCCGAAAACATGTAGCGGGTAACACCATAGGGCGCAGTTAGTTCATGTACATATAAGTATGTTCAAAGAAGACCTGAGAGAGAACCCATGACGGGTTGCAGTGCTAATAAAGTTAGTTTTAGTCAGTTTCCGAGTGCAAGCCCTACTCGCCGACGGTTGCGGTCGAGTAGACGTCGCTCGTGCAACAAATCTTGTATCTCGAGCGGAGTCGGCGCGGGAGTCGAACCGCCACGTTGACAGCGCAGTTGATGCGATGCACTTCCTTTATGTTTTTCTGCTTGTCGCGTTTGCTATTCATTTCATCGATTTCTTTCTGCTGCCTACTCAACCAGAAAAACGTATGCAGGAAACTTTTTACTTGGTGGTAGATCTCCTTAGCGGAAGGTCGTCTAGGTAGGTACCACCTCAGTACCAGTTATTCTGCCGCTATGCAGTAGCGTGTAAACATTACTGTGTTCCGGTTTGAAGGGGGCTGCAGCTAGCGAAATTACTGGGCTGTTGAGACTAACCATCGAGGGTCTCAAAGTAATGAGCGCCAAAGCAGTGATGCCCTGGACTTTGTTTCGTCACTCAAAGTTCTGTGTATCGCTGCAATGGTCATGGACAGGCGTTACTTCTTACCATCGGAAGAGCGTCTCGTTCGTCTCATTACTTTTTATATTAAAAAAATGTAATTCTCTGTATTTTGCTGCACTCCAAAAATGCAATTCATGTACAAGAAATAGGTATTGATTTAAGCACCTTTCTCTTGTGATTGGGTGCCCATTCTTGTAACTGACTTGACACTGATTTTAGAATAGAATTAGCTGTAAATGAACTTGAATTTAAACATCGCTCCGTGATAAAAGTGGTACATTTGAAGACTTTCAATATAACTAACTGTAAAGCAGCTGTCATTTTTTTGGATCGAAATTTTTATGAGTTGATCGCTTAAAAACATTCTAAAGTAAAATAGAAAAAAAAAAAACTAAAAAGAGGTACACGTCCACTGCTTGGGTACAATTCAATTGCTGTTCTAAATTATGAATTCGTGAGTTACTTTAAAAATACTTACGTACGTTTGGTAGGATTTTTTGTAGGTCCTAAAAAGGTATGATAAAAAAACGAACTAAATTAAGAACCGACAACAGCAGGTATATATAATAAGAACTAGCTGTTTACCAGTGACTTCGTCCGCGTGAAATTTAATAAAAAAATGTTTGTTCAGTCCGCATAATGTACAAAAAGTTAAAAACTGTATTCTTTGTTAAGATTACCAAACTAACATTTTCCGGTATGAAAAGTATCCTGATACCTAATAAAATTACATCCAAATCAGATCAGCTGTATTTGCGTGATTGAATAACAAATATCCAAACATACACATGTATAATATTAGTAGTCTTACACATACTAGCGGACGCCTCGCTGTTTCACCCGCGTAGTTCCTGTTCCCGTGGGAATACAGGGATAAAAAGTAGACTATGTCACCCGGGGATAGTGTGCGGGTGTAGTGTCCCAACGGTGAAAGAATTTTTGAAATCGGTCCAGTAGTTTCGGAGCCTATTCATTACAAACAAACAAACAATCAAATCTTTCCTCTTTGTATTATCTATATCTATTATACATAAAAAGTATTTTATATGTTAATCTAGGTAAAAAACTATATGTATGCCAAATTTCATCCAAACGGTTCTGCCGTTAATGCGTGATTGAGTAACAAACATGAAAACATACAAACATACACATTTATAATCTAACCTATTCTATTCGTTATCTGACTTCCGTAGTACAAGCTTTGCTTAGTTTGGGGCCAGATGGCGCTGTGTGTAATGTCCTACGATATTTATTTTATTTATTTATAATATTAGTAGTACTTACTAGTAGAATAAGCGGTACTGTGTAGATGGATCCGAGGCCGGAAGGAAGATGCACTAAAGCCGGTAAACAGTAGACAGCCGTCGCCGTTAGAAGTTTAGTGTTTACTCACAGACGGGCCCATTGTCGACGTATTCTCGAGTGCACGACCAATATACAGCGAGGATTCGAGTTAATGGGTTCTCGAGTGTCTAACTGTCTTTTAACAGAGACAGAAAATGCATTCACTTGATGCTCGATGTAAGAGCAGAGGATGTCGGGATGATCTAGCTGAGCAGTTTGTTTAAATCATTTGTTATCTCGGCGTATTATTCTTCCGCTTTTCGTCCTTGTGCTTAACTATAAAGCCTGTTGTTTAGCCAGAATGAGATTCTTATAGCGCCATCTGAACAGCTTCAAATATCACTACTTGGGTACTAATCACTACTGACTGATTTGGTATGGGTCACTTTTATGTTTTAAATAAATAATTAAATATCGTAGGACTATACACACAGCGCCGTCTGGCCCCAAACTAAGCAGAGCTTGTGTGATGGAAGTCAGATAACAGATAGAATACTTTTTTTTGTACGTACTTATATGTATGTACTTATAATACATACAGAACACCCAGATACAGAATAAATATTTGTTTATCCTCAAAATGTTTGCCCTGAGTGGGCATCGAACCCACGCCCAAAAGCTCTCAAGGCAGATATTCTACCAATGAGCCAACGGGGCTGTCAAGAAGAAGTTTTTCTTACACTTATTTGGTTTTGTAGCCGCAGGTAAAAAGGGATTGTTTATTATATTTTCATTGAATTTTTTTGCGTATACTGTTGTGAATCCATTAAAATTGAACTCTTTATATTCTTGTCAATAAAAATATTAATAACTAGCGGATGCCTCGCGGTTTCACCCGTGTAGTTCCCGTTCCTGTGGGAATACAGGGATAAAACGTAGCCTATGTCATCCGGAGATAGTGTAGCTTCCCAACGTTGAAAGAATTTTTGAAATCGGTCCTGTAGTTTTGAAGCCTATTCAATACAAACAAACAATCAAGCAATATAGATTAGTTTTATTGTTTCCTTAATACTTATGTCTACAATTCAATCTGAATGTTTTGGATAGCGTCTGATGGCAGACTCGTTTCGTTTCCAGGGGTGGACGTGACCGCGAACCAGGACGAGATCTCGTCGCACGAGACGTTCCAGCTGGAGTTCGACTGGGCCACGCGGCGCTGGTACATCCGCACCATGCAGGACCGCTACTGGACGCTCGAGACCGGCGGCGGCATCCAGGCCAGCGGAGACAACAAGTGAGCACGGCCCTCTAAAAATCATTATTTTGGTGACTTTGGTTGAATTCGTTGACCGTCTGACTGATTGGATCCCCTCACGCTAAATGCCATATTTTTGTTTTACGTATGTGGGGTATCTCACGTTTTATTAAGTCAGACTCCGACAACACTTGCGGCCACATTTCATAGCTCAGTGGTAAGCGCGGTCGGTTCGCATGCCGAAGGGCGTGGGTTCAAACCGCAACAATAGCTTCTTGTGCTTCAATGAGCTTCAGCTTGCCGGTGAAGGAAACCATAACATAGTGGTAGGGTACTTTCTAGTCAAACACCTAGCCTAAAAAAAAAAAACATAAAAAAAACATCCGGTGGCCTTCAAAGAGTCGTTTGTTAACGTGAGAAATTATATATGGCATGGATGGATGGCGGTAATGGGCCATCTTCCTACTTGGCTAGTATCTGTAACGATGTATGTTGATGTCTGGGCGTGGTGTTCCAGGTCCTCGAACGCGCTGTTCGAGCTGGAGTGGCAGGGCGACGGCTCGGTGGCGTTCCGCGCGAACAACGGCAAATACCTGATGACCAAGCGCTCCGGACACCTGTACGCCAACGCGGATACCATCGACGACAACTGCAAATATTATTTCTATCTCATTAACAGGTCAGTATTTTTGCAATAAACAAAAAAATCGTTGTATTTTCTGTGCGATTAAGGTCCGCTGATAAACATAAATAAATAATTACTCGTGTGTTTTAAAAGCTACAAAAAAACTACATTTACTTTTCTATATGCCTTAAAGTCGCATGGTCGTTTTGCATGATGGTAGGGTATTTTCTAGTACTCGGCTGGCTAGCTACCACCCTCAAGTTGAAAATCTGCCGCCAAGCATCTAACGGTGTGTTCCGGCAGCCTCACTTGAGAGCCAGTTCCATTCCAGGCTAGGTGTGCTTTACCATCTTCGACCACATCATCACTTAACATCAGGTGAGCTGTGGTCAAACACCTAGCCTGTAACCATAAAAAAAAGAAAAAAAAAAAAAGTCGATGCCTTTTTTTCAAAATAAGTTCGTGTTTGATCACACACTACCTGATGTTAAACAGTAGTGTGGTCTAAGATGGAGCACGCTTACCCAGAAGAAACTCTAGATTTGAAGACACTCATATTGTAGCTAACAGGGAACACAGACTCCAGCAGAGAGTTCCACAACCTCGCTGTGCGAATGAAAAATGTGGAATCAAAACGCTTTGTGCGAACCTAATGTATGCCACAGAATTCTCGCCCATTACATACATCATGCATATAATTCGACGAAAATTCTGTTTTACTTGCAGGCCGATCTTGGTGCTGAAATGCGAGCAAGGGTTCGTGGGGCCGAAGGGCGTGCGGCTCGAGTGCAACAAGGCCAACTACGAGACCATACAGGTGGTGCGCGGGCCTAAGGGACAGGTCTACTTCAAAGGTCAGTTCACCTTCACAGCGGCTTTATTAAGCTTTAACTGCGGCCAAGGTAAAAATATCTCGAGGAAACCATGATAAAAGAATGAAAGTTGTAATTTTGTAACACAAAACAAACGCACAAAGAAAATCAGGGGTAATTACAAAATAGGGGCTCACCTCAGCATAATGTTGGTCATGCTAAGCGGTATGACCAGCGCTGGTCTTTCGGTGATCGCTTGTAGGCATAGTAGATACAGCTAATCCACTTATCAACAACACAACAACAAAATATCTACACCCAAAATAAATACAAATACAACGAACGGGCTCACGTTTGACCACCATCTCGCCTGATATCAAGAGAAGATGCGATCTTCGATGTCGCTTAATAAGACTAGCAGTAACATTATATAGCACTGATTTCATAGACAAGAGCTTCCTGGCACTTCTGATGAGAATTCTGAATTTTTCTTGGCTTGTCACGGAAACCCTTGATGTGTTCCTGGTTCCTAATGGGAAGTGGAATGTTATTCCACCCCTGTATTCAACACCTGGCCTAACCAACCGGGTCCGCATCAGCTGTCACTACTAGGCGCGGTCTTCTCTTCGGTATTCTCATTGTGATGAGGGTAAACCCACACAACGCTTGTTAGGTGCAGTTTAGCACACATCTCCGAGAACATCGACGACTTTCAGATTAAGAGCAGTTTGCTTTACGATGTTTTCCTTCACCGTTTCAAGCTAGCGGCAATACGCGTTTAGAAAAGATTGGCAGTAAAACAGTCTTCCAAATCTTCTAACCTGAATCAACAAATGTTGACAGAAATTTGTGTGTTTAGTTAGAGAATGGTGGTTCCCGCAGGTCAAAACGGCAAATACTGGCACGCGGACAGCGAGTCGGTGACGTGCGACTCCGAGACTACGCAGGGCTTCTTGCTGGAGCTTCGCGAGCCCACGCGCCTCGCCATCCGCGCCGCCGCCTCGCGCGACTACCTCGCCGCTGCCAAGAACGGAAACTTCCGCCTCGCGGGGCCCGACCTCAGCCACGCCACGCACTGGGAGTACTAGAGCCCCCGCCGGCTTGCCCCGTGCTATACCCTCCTACCGATACGGCTGAGTCAATGACCTCCTTGGGAATGTTGATTATTGAGATTACATTAACTTTATCTCAAATGTCTCAAAGTAATAAGCTCTGACGTGGCGATGCCCTCAAACCGGGTACCATCAGGGGTGCGATTTGTTCGTCATATTACTTCTCACAGTTAAAAAATTTCAACAGTCCCATATACATTCTTATGTCGATATTAAATTTGTATAGGTTGATAAAATAGAAGAAAGGATACCTAGCAAACATTTTGATTTGAAATTTAACTTTTCGTATTCTATATTGCCGCGAGACAAAATTCAATGTCAGAATGTTTTTGAGATCAGAAGGGCACATTTGCAAAAAAATACATTAGTATGTAAACGATAGAAGCATTTATAGAAACAGGGGCGTATATTTTTTGTTAATTTCTATGCTAGCATCTCGGCACAACATTTGCCATCTACTCTGAAAGTAATCTCTAGAAATAATTGTTAGAATTTTGGTGTCAAAGAATAGAAATCTGTTCATCATTTCCTAGGTGGAGACTTGGACGTATTGTGATTGTATAGCACGAAATAGCGTTTCCGCTGCAGGACGAAGGAAGGCGTGAGGCGCGAAACAAGCAGCCCGTACCCATAACCTTTTTTAAGCTTGTGTAAAAACAAAATTAGAGTCTAGCACGAACTGATAAAAGCTGTTTCCTCTCTAATAGCGTCTTCTTTCGTTCTGGAGCAAATCTACCTGAACAACTCAAGTGAATCTCCGATGACAAAAAAAAATCCTGTTCACAATACTCTTCCAATTGTATCCAAAACTATTCAGAGCTCGTATAAGGTTGTATTGGCGAGGGACTTAATTTTCATATCGATTGAAGCGCCGCCGCCGCAGTCTGCATCTATAGCCGCCATCTTGTCTTGTAGATTCGAGCAAATGGCGGCAACGAACGAACCAATCAGCTTGTTCTATAGAGAACCCGCTGCCACTGGTTTCTAACGAGGATTGAGCGGGAATGTTGGTCAATGTACCGCCATTGATGTCACACATTCCATCACTTGGAAATTAAAGCTCGCGGCGCACGGCGAGCGGCGCCATTTGCATTTAGTACGTTAAGGTTTTTAGTGCGCGGACGCGCGTGTGATCATACGAAAATATCGCTTCACTATTAATTATAATAATCATAGATTTATTTTTCGTATTGGTACTAAGGATCTGTCGAAATTATCGTATCGCTTTTTCTGAATAATTTATGTAAACCGTCACTCGATGCTTGAATTTATTTATTTTAGATGTAACGGTTCGATTGAGTTTGAAATTTATGTGGAAAATTATTTATTGGTACGTAGCGTCTAGTCGATGGGTTTCCTGTATCCGCCCCAACGTGACATGCGTGTAGGTTAGTGAAGTGACACCGTGAGACTGAACCCTACAAATTGCCCAAATTACATTTCATTTTGTACCGTAACTACTTGTACTTTAAGTTTAAAACAGGGAAAGACGCAATACCAGACACGAGTGCAGAGAGAGACTTGCTCGTCGCTCTAAGGCTGTGTCTCCAGTGCCAGACACGACAAAGATTCGAGACGGCTGTCGCCTCCGGCAGCCGTTCTCGTTGCCGGCGCCTGCACTGGGCCACTCTCGCTCGACTAACAGCTGCACAGTCTGGCTCTACTAATTATGAAAGTGTACTAGTTAAGTAATTGTAAGTAACGTGTAGGATAAGCTTCGAGAATGCCGCTTCCAACTATAATTATCGTCCATTCCATGCTTTTTTAGACTTACGAACGTGGATTTATAAACCATTTTTTACGATTTTATAAACGTTTTTGTACGTGGTGCGTTAGTGTATTGTATATAAGCGACATTTCCGACGCATTTGGTATCTATGTACTTACACGGCGCGGGAAGCAGTATCTCCTGAGGTCTTGTAACGAACAAAGCAATGATTATTGTGGGAATATTTTGTAGCGGAATGCTGATACTGGAAATAATATTTGTACGATAACGTCTTTGTAAACTATTAATTAATAAATTATAATCATATTGTATCCGCGTGGTGTTTTATTTGTCATACTTCTCATTAACTATAGGACCCTCCACCTACCATGTACACCTTACATAAATCCTTTGGGATTATTAACAAATACATTGACATTTTGTATTTTTAAAGTTACTCTCCAAAAATATATTAATTTTTATTTTGTAACAAAAACAAACATATTAGAGATAGGCGTAAGCATAGTAGAGATACTGGTCATACCAACCGGTAGGACTAGCGCTAGTCTTCCGGTCAGCCTTGTAGGTCTTAGACGAATAATTAGATGCAGGGTCCAAGACATAGATAAAGCAATATACAGATATAAAATTTAAAACTATTTACTAACTTCAATACGTATACCAAAAACAATAAAACAAATGTCTTCTAACAAATCCCTCTACAAAATAGCTAATCAGGTATTTTGAATGGAAGAAATATTGAACAAAACGTTTTGAGATTAAAGATATTTGGAAATAAGCCATATCGGCTAATATTTTGAAATTGCTAACCAGCCGGACCCTACGTGGTATACCTACGTCGCAAGATGCTAGCCTAAAAGAAACCAAGACACCCAAGTTATATCTATCGAGTTGGTACCGACAATACTATCAGAAAAGTGTCATAATTTAGTCTCCTTTTTTTTTCTCCCAGGGAAATCCTTAATAGGGGGAAGCACGGTAGTTATGTGGGACTCCGCCATTGTGGCGGCCTACCCACTAAAAACCCTGGGGTGTTTCTGCCTGGCGCCTGTGTCGGGGCTACGGGAACGCTTTCGCACTCGTCCGCCGCCCCGACGGATAATTTAGTCTCATACCACAGCCATTCTAGGACTTTGGTAATCGAGTCAATATAAAAGTTATCCGTAATTAGGACTAAAGGATGTTTTTTTTTTTTATGGTTGACAGGCTAGTTGTTTGACCACAGCTCACCTGATGTTAAGTGAAGGTGTGGTCGAAGATGGTAAAGCACACCTAGCCTGGAATGGAACTGGCTCTCAAGTGAGGCTGCCGGAACACACCGTTAGATGCTTGGCGGCAGATTTGTGGTTTTTTTAATGTATAAAAAAAACACAGTATATTGAAAAACTTATATATTTTAATTAAATAGTTACATTTAATCTTTACAGTTCTCCCTAGCTAGTGACATTGGATTAGCATCGATGCATTTTATTGGTCAAAATTAATAATTAAATATTATTTATAAATTTATCTACAAATAACGTGATAAACAAAGTCAATATAACCATTTGAACCGGGGTTAATTTTAGAAGCAAAAAAATAATCTCCTGCTTGCCAATGTGAAAAATACCAAAACGGTATAAAAAAACCTAATCAATTATTGCTTTACTCACAACATTGGCGTTATATACGTAAACTTATTTATTTAAATGCTATATTTTAATAAAGTGGCAAGCCCGTTTCACGTAAGTTTTTCGCCACTGGCAATACACGAGTTAAGTATACGTCATACATAATTTACCTAATAACTAAACTTCAATAATTAGGGTAGTAATAAATAATAAACCAATATATAGCAAGTAAATGGAATATGAAAGTATTATACGCGATATAAGTAACGCCAATAAGCGCAGGGTAAAAATAAGGCTTATTTTTTTCTTATGTAACCTGTCAAAGTTACCATTTACATTTTCTTCGCTTGTTGGTTTTACCATCGCATGACAAACTGCGAGCGTGAACATACAAATCATCGTACAGTTACAGAAAAGTCAAATATTTTAAAAAAGATACAAGAAAATGTCTGAGTATTTTTTTTTTACAATCTGAAGCAAGATTAATAAACTGAAGGGATATATTGAGCACGAGATATTCAGAATAGGCTCTGGGTCTATACCCAGAGCCTATTCTGAATATCTCGATAGCCGTTCCATTGTATTAATGTAGGATCTTTTTCAGTTAATTGAAGATATTTGTATTGGTTTAGTACCAAAGAACTTTTAAAGTATTTAACATTGTGGTGGTTTGATTTCCATACAAATATTTTTTTGCCATTTATGGACAAATGGAGCACAATTTTACAGTGAAATCACACCTACTGGCATTTATTTTAATCCTTATTTTCGTTAAATCACAATTGCTTGAATGAAACAGTAGATTGTTAGCACAGTAGATACTGTTTTTTATGCTAATAATCTACTGTTTTATTCAAGCAATTGTGATTTGCCGCAAATAAAGACCAAAATAAATTCCAGTAGCTTTAATTTCACTGTAAAATTATGCTCCATTTGTCCAATAAAATATTTGTATGGAAATCGAACCACATTCAACGTTATCGTCGCAGTTTTTTTTTTAAATTGATTTTACACGAGGAACGGCTAAAATATAACAGATATAAATATCAGAATCATGTCTGATTATACCGCCAATATAATTATATTCTAACACATTGAATACTCAGTTGGACGTCCGTGTAAAAATAATATTTATTTCATGTCATTTACATTTTTTTTTACAATATCTTAACATATCAAGTATTATGGTGTTCTTATTCCTTGTAAATGTTACGCGACAATTATGTGTCAAAAGGAGGCCTCCAGTGGTGACAACAGACTTGTATAACAGATGTATTGTTTTTTAGTATCGTAAAATCTTGCCAAATTTCGAGTTACACAGTTTATAAAGTATAGTCGAGAGTATTGCATGTTAATTACTTTGATACTTTGCTAGTCATTCCAATATTCATAATTTCCGGTCGTATCACTGGAGACAATCCATTAAATAAATTACACTTATAATTTGACATTCTCCTCACAAAACTGGAACAGCAATAGACTGGGGATACGAGACGGATTACTGACCTCTATTCATGTTCGCTTCAGATTATCCTGGTCACGGCTTAAAGCATTTACTATGTCAAGAGAATGAAATTGTCATTTATACCGAACAAGAATTGACTCTCATTTGGATGGCCGTTGGGAACAGTGGTAAATCCCGCCTTTCTACCCCTACTGGTTGTTCAGAAAGATCATAATCCTTCGTGATTCAAACTAATAACATAAGTCGATGCGGACTACTACGTTTTATTAAAAGGTTGATGTCCACCAAAGCGATAGTTTGTGATGACAGAATAAGAGACTCCAAAAACCAATAACTTTCATTATTTCATGGATAAACGGCAATACTTATGCCAGGGTTTCGCAAGACTTAGGAAACGAAACACCCTAAAGATGACACTGACATGGTTTAGCTTAAACGGTTTTGTATTTTCTACAGACTTCATTAGAAATCCGTAAGAAAATTGCAAAAACCTTCCGGTACGGGTCGGATATCTCACAAAACTGGGCTAGCAAGACTTTAGTTTCGGCGTACACGACCCCCGTCTCATATCCCCAGGCGTTTAAAGTGTGATATATATTTATAATATTCCTAACCGACAGAGGAAGCGAGTTAGCACGGGATGGCGGAATCACTTATTACAATACCGTTCAGTTAGCTAAGGCACGATCAATAACTCCCCCTTATACCTTAGTCGGGACGTCGCCGGCGGACTTTCAACGTGGGAATGCAACGGTGTTGATTACATACTTACAATACAGCTTAAGTGCTGTGCCATAAAAATATGTGAGTCATGACCAGGACTGGGTTTCGCATGCAGAAAACGATACAACAAAAATGTATAATTATTAAACGGACAATAAGTATAGTGTAAGAAAGTATCAACAAATTAGAATTTTCCACAAAAAATCGAAGACGATCATGTTTTTAGGGTTCCGTACTCAAAAAGTAAAAACGGGACCCTATTACTGAGACTTCGCTGTCTGTCCGTCCGTCTGTTGACAGTTGAAATTTTCACAGATGATGTATTTCTACTGCCGCTATAACAACAAATACTAAAAATAAAACAAATATTTAAGGGGGGCTCCCATACAACAAACGTGATTTGTTTGCCGATTATGGTACGGAACCCTTCGTGCGCGAGTCCGACTCGCACTTGGCCGGTTTTATTATTATCCTCCTATATGAATAGTGAAATGCGGGTCGCTGGTCTGCTCGCGGTATACACACAATCTAGTACCTACATTAACCTTAGATTAAGATCCTACTAACCTCTCCTCTTTTTGTAATGTAAAATTGTAAAAAAAAAAAAAAAAATTTGTAACTAAAGTTGACAAAGGTCACGGACCCCAGCGTCTGTGGAGCGTATAATAATAATAAAAAAAAAAAAAAAAAATAGTGAAATGTAAAATTGTAGTACAAATAAGTTACAATTATGTTTATCACCGGGTCTAACCCTTGATAGACATAATAATTATAGCTTATTTGTACTACAATTTCACTTTTCATATAGAAGAATAATAAAAACAGACAACCGTCTTCGATTTTTTGCGGAAAATTATAGTTTACTGCTATGTGTTTGAGACGGTGAAGTTAAAAAAAAAATTACTACGAAATTAAATGTAATAACTAATCGAGATATTTGGCAAACAATATCGCAGCAAAAATAGTTACAACGAAATCCAATTCTAGTCATTTCAAAGATGTAAGTCGATTTAATGTGGGATTTTACAATGTTTTTGAGATTATAAAGTGATTTTAGATCCTGCGCATTCTAGTCTGCGAGCTGGACAATATTGAGGTCCGTCAACACTTGTAAAAGATAAGTTTCCCCATGAAAGCCCACTAGCACCTTATTACGATTTTATATCCGATACAATTATGTAGTTTACAGTTTGGACCGAAAGTAGCAAATTGAGATTTCTTTGCTCAGTATAATTTCTTATAAACTCTCGGTCCCAAATCTAGGTCTCTATAGATGATAGGTTACATTGCCTATGCTACTTCTATTATTTTGTACGTGTTTAGATAATTTTTACGTGAACATTAACATCGATTTTAAAAGATCTAGTTGACAGACCGCCTTGACGATGTTTTCAACAAGTTTAGATATGTCAACTAAAACCTTCAAAATTTATAATAGGTTTCCTTTTGATAAATTGTATTTAATCTATACTGTTATAAAGACGAAAGATTGTTTGTTTGTTTGTATTGAATAGGCACCGAAACTACAGGACTAGGGATTCCAATACCGAAGGTGTTTTTCCTGAATGATACCGGGATACCGGTATTATGATAACAATTAAAATTTGTTCAAATTAACAAACAATAACAAATGGCACAACACGCATTGAATATAAATGTTAATAAAAACAATTTGTTATAATTTTTTGTTTTTGTTTGTTTAGTTTTGTTGCATTCATTTATTATAATTATCTATTTTCGTTCGTCAAATTTAACAAATCAACAATTAGTCGATACCGAAATTTCGGTATTGTCTTACTAATACCGGTATTGTAATACCGGAGAAAATCGGTCCGGTATCCCGGTTTTCGGGATTCCGGGATCCCGGTATTCAATCCCTATGGACCGATTTCAAAAATTCTTTCACCGTTGGGAAGCTACACTATCTCCGGGTGAAATAGGCTACTTTTTATCCCTGTATACCCACGAACGGGAACTACACGGGTGAAACCGCAAGGCGCGCCCGCTAGTAAATAATAAGGCTAGCTAGCTTCTACCCTCAAGTTGATAATCTGCTGGCAAACACCTAACGGTGCGTTTCGGCAACCTCACTTGAGAGCCAATTCCATTCCAGATTAGGTGTTTACCATCTTCAACCACAACGCCATTTAACATCAGGTGAGTTGTGGTCAAACACCTAGCCTGTCCAACAGAAAAAAAAGTAATTGTGATTCACATTTTGCGAGTCTTTAGAACATCACGACCTTTTTTTTAGTGAGTTAAGATTTAAAATTATATAAACACGTACAAACTACCGGTTCTAGTTTAGTTTAACACGTCACAGCGATAGTCCAGTCTATGAAAACGTTCATTTTACAATAAATTTAATGTTCCTATCTGTTATTACTAAATATACCAAGGATTCTTGCCTTCCACTCGACTGCGAGAATAAACTCGTTAAATTTAATCCTTATTGCTTTTGGACAAGGTCTTATTTGCAACACCCAATGTCATTACAAATCCGCCACATTTCTTTTCTAGATAAATAGATAGATAGTATTTTATCGATTGACACTTGATAATTTTATTCGACTCGATTTTCGTTCTATGGTTTCTTGAAGACGCCTTGTCTAGATAAAAAAACCGTATGTACACTATTCAAGCCCGTTCAAGTATTACATAAGCAGAATTTAACCCCTTCTTATCAGCAAAAGTAAATAAAGTGGTGTGCTGAGTGTTAGCTGAGTGCTGAGTGGTTAGCGCGGTCGATTCGCCCGCCGAAGGGCGTGGGTTCAAACCCCAACAAGCTTGAGCTGCCGGTGAAGGAAAACATCGTGAGGAAACCATAGCATGGCGGTAGGGTACTTTCTAGTACTCGTCTGGCTAGCTACCACCCTCGAGTTGAAAATCTGCCGCCAAGCTTCTAACGGTGTGTTCCGGCAGCCTCACTTGGTCACTTAACATCATGAGCTTTTTTTTTTTTAATGTAAAAAGTAATGAGACGAACGGGACGCTCTCCTGATGGTAAGAGAGAACGCCTGTCCATGACCATTGCAGCGATACACAGAACTTTGAGTAACAAAACAAAGTCCAGGGCATCACTGCTTTGGCGCTCATTACTTTGAGACTTTCGATGGTTACTTCTCGACAGCCCAGTAATTTCGCTAGCTGCAGTACCCTTCAAACCGGAACACAGTCTGCACACTACTGCTTAGCGGCAGCATAAAAAAAAGGTAAAGATATACAACCAAGTGCTTAAGTAATATTTGAACGATCCCTAATCACAGTTATCGTCTCGACAATTAAATATTATAAATGGTCATACAAATTGTATATAATCAACACTATTATTTGTATATAAGGTCATTTAGTTATGTACAGCAATTATTGATATATTTTAAGTCCAAAAAACGATCGTGAAGTCACTTTAATATCTACTCTCGCTTAGATTTTTTCATTCGTACAGTCGATCAGAAGTCCGCGATTTGTAGTCACGAGTCACGAGAGCGCGTCCCGTTGCTTAATTATTTAAAATATTCATTTGTAATTTGTTAACCTACACCGTTTTAATAGCAACTCGCGTTTCTAATATAAAATACGCAACATTTAATCCAATCGCGTCGAAAGAAACTAAAAAATAATATATTACTTTATCGGTAATAGTAGTTTAAACAATAAATCGTTCACTCAGGTCGAGGGAAGCGGGAAAATTTGTCTATTTTTTTCGGATGATCTTGCGGCCAGTATTTATAAATGATTAGGAACTTTCAAAATTCCATTCATTGAGGTGAGATACGAGAAAAACAAATTGATATTCGCACACGAGCCGTTATTACTAAAAGTTGATTTACAAAGTGTGTTGAGTGTGTGTGTGGCCGCAAGGTAGTGTGTAACTCCAAGCTTCACGCAGTGCGGCGTGCTGTGGGCGGCGAGCTGCCGCGAGCGATGGTTAGCGCTTAGCCTGGAATGCACAAAGACTAGGATTCAATTTTTGTTTCTTTTTATACGGAATTATTCGTCAGAATAGCATTGCTTAAAGTCGCCAATAATAGGGAAGATAGGGGCAGCAATGGACACAATAAATAAATATCGTAGGACTATACACACAGCGCCATCTGGTCCCAAACTAAGCAGAGCTTGTGTGATGGAAGCCAGATAACTGATAGAATACACAAATACTTTTTTTTTGTAAATACATACAGAACACCCAGACACAGAACAAACATTTGTTTATACACAAAATGTTTGCCCTGAGTGGGAATCGAACCCACGCCCTACTGCTCTCAAGGCAAATATACTACCAATGAGCCAACGGGCTGTCAATGGCAATATATGAAATTATTTGGGGTTTTTTTTTTTTTTTTACATTTAATAGATCTACGTTTGGCCACCAACTCGCCTAATGCAAAGCGACGGTGTGGCCGAAGATGGAGCACGCTGATCCAGAAGAAATCTATTCACTCTAGCCTTAAAAACGCTGCTTTGGAAGTTTGATTGAACTATTCAGTGTTCCGGTTTGAAGGGTACTGCAGCTAGCGAAATTACTGGGCTGTTGAGACTAACCATCGCAAGTCTCATAGTAATGAGCGCCAAAGCAGCGATGGTCTAGACTTTATTTTGAATTACTAGTAAGTAACTATGATTCTTTTGTAAAAAATAATCAGACAAACGAGACGCTCTCCTGATGTTAAGAGATAACGCCTGTCCATGACCATTGCGGCGATACACAGAACTTTGAGTAACAAAACAAAGTCCAGGGCATCACTGCTTTGGCGCTCATTACTTTTGTCATGTCATTTAATTATATTGACAATATTTTTCTATATTGACATACCTTATTTTTGACATGTAATCAGTGTTTTAAAACTCGTATAATGACATATTTGAAATTTTGAAGTGACTTGTGACATTGATGTTATTAATAAAATGTTTGTATTTGTATTTCAATAAAAAAAAAACAAAGCGGCGCCACCTAGATCCGCATCATACTAGAAATACTGGAACAGGTCGATATACCGTAGTATCGGGTTTCGTCCAGAATGATATATCTGTTTTTTTTTATGGTTGACAGGCCAGGTGTTAGACCACAGCTCACCTGATGTTAAGTGAAGGCGTGGTCCAAGATGGTAAAGCGCACCTAGCCTGGAATGGAACTGGGTCTCAAGTGAGGCTGCCGGAACACACCGTTAGATGCTTGGCGGCAGATTTTCAACTTGAGGTTTTCTATACTAGCTTTTTTGTTACCTCCTATTACCAATATGTACTAGTACAGATTACGTACTGACCTGTGAGCAGGGCTAGGAGAGGAAAGGGTTGGGCGTGTGGCGGTTGTTCTGCGGCGACCAGGGCGACGCGCCGCGCGGCGCGGGCGTGGGCGCCGGCGCCCACGGGTCCGCCGCCGCGGCGCCCCCCACCGCGCCGGCGGGGGCGAGTGGGGGCGCGCCGAACGCGGGCGACGCGCTCGGGAACGTCAGCCCGGTGAGGCCCATCTGCTGCTGCTTGAGCTCGTTTATTGACAACTTCGCCTGGAACAAAACGTAAAATCAATAACAAGTTTACAATACAAAATGGTTCAGCCGTATTTCATAAAAGGTTATTCTCAAATGCGTGACGATGGTAGCTTAGGGTTGTCGATCAAGTCGATGTGATTAATAAATGCGAGTTGTACTGACCGGCGGGGGCTGTGCGAACTGCCGCGGCGGCGCCGCGACCGCCGCGAAGGGGTTGGCGGGCGCGGGCGCGGCCGCCTCCGGCGTCGGCGGCACCAGCAGCCGCTCCAAGTTCACCAGCGAGCTGTTCTCGCCGAGGAACGCCGACGGGGACTTCTTTATCGCGCCCGTGCTCAACGGGAGCGGGGACGCCGGCTTCAATGTGCTGTCTGGGAAGACACATAAAAGAGAAATGAGAATGTGGAAATGAGGAGAAATCCTCAGCACTGCTGAGCTCGGGTCTTTATATTTTGACGAACTGGATACTGCAGTGATAAACCTCTATCTATCTACTGTTATTTAAAAATTGTTGTCAAAATTTTGTCGAGTGTTTATGCATAAAAATGGTGGTGTTTTATTCATAAAGTGCTGAATTACAAGCGCGAGTGTGGGAAAATGATATAATGTGGTGAAACATGAGTTTTCATGTTGCTTCCAAAACTCCATCGAAGCTTTATAGTAAAGTCGCCACTACTTTACTAAAGCATGACTGAACTTGACCAAGACTGGACTTAAACTATAACTATAACTTAAACTTGTAGCGATGATAGCTCAGTGGTTAGCGCTGTCGGTTTGCGTACCGAAGGGCGTGGGTTCAAACCCCAACAATGAGATTGAGCTGCCGATGAACGAAAACATCGTGAGAAAACCATAACATGGTGGTAGCGTACTTACTAGTACTCGGCTGGCTAGCTACCACCCCTCAAGTTGTAAAATCTGCTGCCAAGCACCTAACGGTGTCTTCATTTGAGAGCCAATTCCATTCCAGGCTAGGTGTGCTTTACCATCTTCGACCACACCGTCATTTAACATCAGGTAAGCTATGGTCAAACACCTAACCTGATAACCATACTAAAAAGTTAAAAAAAACTATAGCTACGAGCAATTTATGAAACTTAAAAATATAAAACACTTGACACAGGCAAATGATCTAAATGCGGTGCCAAAACCAAAGAAAGAAAAAAGATTTTCAGCGGGAAAATAAAAGGTTAGCTCACCGAGCGCGGAGAGGTCGAAGGGGTCGGACTCGGCGTTGTTGTTGTGGTTGCGTCGCTGCGACAGCGCGTCGAACTGCTCCAGCTCGGTGGACGACGGGGACGATAGCACCGATGGCGGGGATTTACTCTGGCGATATAATACAACACATACTTCACACTCATTTATTAATAACCAATGGTTACAAAAACAAACACAATCCAAAAATTAAATAAAGTCAAAATTGAACTAGCTGGGCCCCGCGGTGTTACGCGCTACATGTTTTCAGGATAAAAATTAGCATATGTGTTAATCCAGGTTATAAACTATCTGTGTTCCAAATGTCATCCAAATCCGTTGAGTTGTTTCTGCGTGAGAGAGTAACAAACATCCATCCATCCATCCAAACTTTCACATTTATAATATTAGTGGGATTAAATTGAACAAATAATAGTAATTCAAATATCAAATAACCTAATAAGAAATTTTGTTTTTTTTTTACTGTTGACAGGCTAGATGTTTGACCACAGCTCATCTCATCTCCTGGAATGGAACTATATAATAGGCATGATGACAGATTTTGAAAAACTATCCAATAATGTTCGGAAACGTATGTTGTTACTAGCTGCGCCCCGCGGTGTTACCCGATACATGTTTTCGTGATAAAAGTAGCCTATGTGTTAATATATTTATGCATACATGTATTATGCAAACACAAAAAAAAAAAAAAAAAAACCTGGGTGTCAGCTACCTCCATATGAAATTTCATCCAAATACGTTCAGTATTTTTACATCCATCCAATTTATAATATTAGTAAGATAACATATTTCTGCAGATAATAAAGGTTTAGTAGGAAAAAATGTCCTTTAAGTTACATTAGGTACGATTCAATTTTCGATAGGATTGTGGTAATAGTGCAAGGTACCTGTAGTAGTGGCGGCGCGTGCGCCGTGGGCGCCCAGGGGTCGGCGGGGAGCGCGGGCGCGGCGGCGGGCGCCCAAGGGTCGCGCGCCGGGCTGCCCACGCCGGACCACGCGTCTGCGCCCGTATCCTGCACCGATACACGCAAATTAAAACCGACGTCAAACGCGTTTTGTGATTATAAGTTTTAAAAACTTCATATTTAAAAAAAAAAGGTTAAAACACAACTTGCGGTCACAAATTACAAACTCATATCTCGTGTTTTGTGCATCAAAATAACACTTGTACTGATAAAATTTAACACCAATTTCTTTTTCATGGTTGACAGGCTAGGTGTTCGACCACTGCTCACTTTTGTAAAGTGTGATCTGTGATCGAAGATAGTAAACTCACCTAGCCTGGAAGTAAACTGGTTCCTAAGTGAGGATGACGCATTTTCAACTTGAGGGTGGTAGTAAGCCAGTTGAACACAAGAAAGTACCCTATCACCACGTTGTGGTTTCCTTCTGAGCTTAGGAATGAATGAGATGAGAATTATAGCTCAGCTAGCGTCTTTTAAGCCAACAAGAAGAAAATAACTTGAAGTTTGAGTAGCTAAATCTAAAGAATTAGTGCGGACCGTAATTATTAATAAATGAAAACCGACCAGTGGCGTAGCGGAAAAAAAAATAATTAAAAAAACAAATGTATAAAAATTTGTTGGCTAAAAAAAAGACGTGTGGCACTCTGGGACTGCCGCGGTAAAGCTATTGCATAGCATTACAACCAATGCCACCTAGAGGCGAGTTGCTGAACTAAAGAGACAAGCGTGATATTTCAAAAAAGTCATTAAAAGTTCTGCTATTCATCGATAGCAAAACTAAAAAGTATCACTGCTGTGCCGGTGGGAGTGGGGGTGTTAGGTTATTTTCGTTACGGAATTTCTGGATTCGGTCTCCACGCTCAAGGCCCGCGATAGAAGCTATGCAACAGCTTAATAAAAAACAGTTTATTTTTTACCCCTTTCGGTATAATACAGCCGAAGCTCATAACCCTGTACAAGAATATCTGTAGCGCTACGTGACAAGTAACACATCACACACAATCTTACCATGGCGTCATAGTACGCGCCACAATCCATTTCGTACGGCTGTCATAGTTGCCTCGTTGTAAAAGTAACACAGAAAGAAAGTTTCTATTTTGCATTTACAATTTATCTTTAAAACTAAACTAAGCAAACTATATTGAACTGGTATCCCATTAAATAAAGATCGTAGGACATTTCACACAGCGCCATCTAGCCCCAAACTAAGCAAAGCCTGTACTATGGTAATCAGATAACTTATAGAATTTGTATACATACATTTTTTTTTAAATACAAATATTTTATTGATAACACCAATGTTACCAGTCCAACCAAATACGTTTTAAAACACTGATTAATCATGTCAAAACAAAAATGTCAAAATAAGGTATGTCAATATTAAAATGACATGACGTAAAAATGTACTGTACATTCAGACACAGAAGAACCATTTATCGTCGCATAAATTGTTTGTCCTCGTGGGAATCGAACCCACGCCCTACAGCTCTTAAAGCGGCAGCATAATAATACTATTACAGATAAAACGCAAGGTACTAGATGGCGCCACTTTATGCGTGTTTCGCGCGCTTGTCCTCTTCGTAGTAGTGAAGCGTTACTTCAATAGATGGCGCTTGTTATGATATAACATAAAATTTACAATTTAAAAAAACCGACTCCATGACCATTAGGCCAACTAAACGCACTGCTCCAATGAAACACCGAGGTTTTTTTATGTAAAAAGTAATGAGACGAACGAGACGCTCTCCTGATGGTAAGAAATAACGCATGTCCATGACCATTGCAGCGATACACAGAACTTTGAGTAACAAAACAAAGTCCAGGGCATCGCTGCTTTGGCGCTCATTACTTTGAGACTTCCTTTTTTTTTTGTTTCGGAGTAAACGAAAATATCATTGATGTATACGATTTTTGTTGATTTTTTTTAAAAACCGCTCGAACGATTTCTATAAAATTTATATGGGACCACCTGTGAAGTATGATCTACCAAACATAACAAGAATCATCAAAATCGATTCATTATTGGCGGAATTATCGCGTAACAAACAGTGGCGGTGGTAGTGACCTGTCGTTGTTGTTGCATGGGCAGGTGCCAGGGGTCGGCGGGGGGCGCGCGCGGCGCGGGCGCGGGCGCCGGGCTCAGGTTCACGTCCAGGAGGTCCAGCAGATGGGACTGCGGCTCTGAAGGCTTCAGATCAGGCTGCCTGCAAACATTAAACATCTACTATAGGATCTGACGCACTTTTGACAGACTTTCATATTCATACAGCCCCGTTGGCTCATTGGTAGTATATCTGCCTTGAGAACTGTAGGGCGTGGGTTCGATTCCCACTCAGGGCAAACATTTTGTGAATAAACACAATCATGTTTGTTCTGTGTCTGGGCGTTCTGTATGTATTATAAGTATGTATTTACAAAAAAAAAAGTATTTATGTATTATATCAGTTATCTGACTATAACTTACAACTTGACATAAATAATTCAACATTAAGCACTAATCTACACAAACAATACATCATTAATGTTCATCATCCTTGTCAAATAATTACGTTGAAGTTGCGGTATGCAATATCAAAATAACAGCTTTTTATTAAATGCATAATTATGCAAGTATACATTGTACAATTACCAAAACACCAAGTTTCAAAGTTTCGCGAAAGGCTTTATAAGGAACTAGCGGACGCCTCTCGGTTTCACCCGCGTAGTTCGTTCCCGTGGGAATACAGGTATAAAAACTAGTCTATGTCACCCGGGGATAGTGTAGCTTCCAAACGATAAAGAATTTTTGAAATCAGTCCATTAGTCTATTAGTCACAATGATGTCACGTCGTCGGCTGTATAAGGATTCTTTGAGTGCCTAAAAAAATAATGGCAAACCTCAACAAAATCTGTCAACGTCAAGTCAACGGTTACCGTTATACTTGTAACCTCCATACTTATCTACGTCGAGTTGTTTTTTTTTTTACATGGCTAATGCATGTTTTACATATTCAGCCTACCTCATGACGTCATAACTATAAAAAGTTTGAAAACGTATTAAAAATAAACTATTGCATAGAAAGCCAACAAATTCAAATTAGTTTCATAAAATAAAGTTTACTATCAGTAAATAATATAAAATAAATACAAAAAAAAACTTTACATACCGAATTCTAATTTAAAAAAAAAACCCCTCCCATGATTGTGGGTCCTGTAACGGGATAGGGAGTCAAACCATGTGACACTGGTGTTAAAACAAATAAATCTACGCAAGATATACTATAACTTGTACAAAAACAACAACTAACTGTACATTCTGTTGTATACAGCGAATACATCCGAAAAGCCAGCAACCGTTCCCGCTGTGATACTTTCTGACTCCATTTGACCGTTTTTTAGTCACGTCTGACCACTTTCTGGGGCCATATGGCCACGTCCTGTCAGCGTCTAACCAGCCAGACCGCCACTGGCTAGTTACAAGCCAGCGATCAGCGAGCGGTAGCCAGTTCAGCCACTTATGTTCTGATATTGAAGTGAGATGGAAAAATTCTTGACGTATGTATTCTTGACGGATATACTCTTGGAGTCTGAAGGGAGAAGGCAGGAGATGATTAGGGAAAAGGTTATTGTTGCGGTGTGGTGATGAGGAACTGGTGGATTCTGTTGCTAGACGATAGGGGCTGAAATCTTTGGAGGTCCAATTTTAAGCAGAATGAACCATTGACTAAAGATATTTTTCATTTCATTTTTTGCATCACACAGTGCATATTACGATAATTTCATGTATTATATAATAAATCAAATGAAATAGATTGAAGTAAATCAAAGCCGTGTCTAATATTTCTATATGGAGCCAGAATTCTGGGTCCTATCATAATGTACTCACTGGAAATCCTGCTGTGATTGGCTGAGCGCGAGCTGCAGTCTGACGTCATCAGAGCGCCGCCTCCGTTCTTCTCTCTCAGCTTCTTCCCTGGACATGGCGAGCGCCAGTTGGAGCTGGAGTTCCTCCTCGCCCGCCGTGAGAGGGCGCGCCAGCTCCGTCTCCCGTCCGCCGGTCCACTCGGCTGACTCTGCACTTAGCTGGAAGGTAGTAAATAAATATTGATGGGCATTTCATACAGCACCATCTAACCCCAAAGTTAGCAAACCTTATACTATGAAAACCAGTTGATAAAATATTTTTTTGCCACTTTTTTGTATATACAAATAATTTTTGTATAAAGCATGGTAGCATGCTCTATATAAAAAGTGAAGATTTATCATCGTCATGAATGAAATAGGATAAGATGTCTTTTGGCACTCTTTTATCGATGCAAGTATTAAGACGAACGAGACGCTCTCCTGATGGTAAGAGATAATGCATGCCCATGGCCATCGCTGCGATACACAGAACTTTTGAGTAGCAAAACGAAGTCCAGGGCATCGCTGCTTTGGCGCTCATTACTTTGAGACTTTCGATGGTTAGTCATAAAGCCCTTTAATTTCGCTAGCTGCAATACCCTTCAAATTGGAACACAGTAATGTTTATACAACACGGCTTGGCGGCAGAATATCTGGTACAGCGGCAGTACCTATCTAGATGACCTGCTAAGGAGATCTACCAATAATATCTATCTGCCTTTGTCTAACGGGGGACGTCCTACGGTTGCGACGATGATGAATAGTTCACCTGTGGGTAGACGGGGCTGGAGGGGGTGTCTATGGCGCCGTCGCTGCCGAACCCGCTGGCAGACTGCGCGAACCGCTGCTTGGCCTTCATGGCGCGCTCCCGTTCCGCCTTCAGGCGCTCCTCATCCTTCAGCAGGATCACTAACTGTTTCGCCTTCTCGCGCACGTTCAGACCTGAAATATACATTTGTTTATGTATTCTTGTATGTATATGTTTCACAGGATAAGTGTTTGTTTGCATAGCTCACCTAATGCTAATGCGTGATGGAAGATGGTAAACACATTGAGACATTCGATGGTTTGTTTCAATGCCACTATTATTATGCTCAACTGCAATGCTGACACACTACTGCTTGGCGGCAGAATATCTGGTACTGCGGTGGTAATCATAGACTGTGCATAAACAGACTTCTTAAACATTCTTCTTCAAAATACATAAGAAAAAAATTTATTATTATTTATTATTAAACATTTATTTATTATTTAAAAAAATTCGCCAACCCACTTTGGGCCAGCGCGGCAGAACATCGTCCATCATGGCTAATGGCTATATCATCACACTACATTAAATTATACGAACCCCTAAGTGTTTTTGGGCTACGGTCCATTATCACTTGTTTCTGGTTAGGTCTAATTAGCATTTAATGCAATCGCAAACTACCTTCACGATCAATGTACCCACCCTACCACTAAATCAGGCGAATGTAAATTCTCCAAGTAGTTTTGGACCTAGCATGACATGGATGTCACGAAGCCGGAGCTGCTTTCCGAATGCTTGTCAGTCGCCGCTAATTAGCAAATAGGAATAGCGAATGCTAATTAAACGTTGCATGCTCATTTGTATAATTAGACGACCATTGTGAAGCGTTGGCATAGCTAAGCAACTATGGGGGTTTTCAATTTTTTTTTATGGTTGACAGGCTTGGTGTTTGACCACAGCTCACCTGATGTTAAGTAAAGGTGTGGTCAAAGATGGTAAAGCACACCTAGCCTGGAATGCAACTGGCTCTCAAGTGAGGCTGCCGGAACACACCGTTAGGTGCTTGGCGGCAGATTTTCAACCAGCCGAGTCCTAAGCTCCTAAGCTTCGTGAAATGCCATGTGTTAATGCTATACTTGTTTAATAACTTTGTAAAATATGTAGCACACCAGAGAAAGGAGTTCTCACTGTCGATGGGATGTAACATATAACGCATGTGGTCAAGGACATGCGTAGCGATACACAGAACTTTGATTATCAAAACAAAGTCCAGGGGATCGCTGCTTTAGTGCTAATTAATTTGAGACTTTCGATGGTTAGTGTCAATAGCCCCCGTAATTTCGCTAGCTGCAGTACGCTTCAAACCGAAACCCAGTAATGTTTACAAACTACTTCTTGACGGCAGAATATCTGGTAGTGGTAGTACATACCTGGCCGAGGTCATGCTAAGGAGATCTACCAACAAGTACATACAATTATTTTACATTCATGGTGATTATTGTATTTACCTTGATCCTTCCCTTCCTCCATATATTGGAAGTCTTTGAGCGTCTGTATGGCGTATATATTTTCTTTACACTGCAGCGCAACTCGATCGCTGCCGGTCTTGAGGAGGTACTCGAGAAGGACTAGGGCTTTGTACACATGTCTCCAGTTTTTGCCGTGGTCGTTTAAACGCTTCCACACCATCTAGAAGTTAGAGATCGATAGGTAAGTACGGGCACAGAGAGCTAGCACAGTCTTAAAGCGTTGTCTTGGAGGAAAGCCTCCATAATGGTGAAGAACGATCTCTAGCTTCCAGCGTTGATACGCTCAATGCTCAGATGCAAAAGATCGTAGGAGGCAGCCATTTCCTTCTGTGAACAGGTTATGTTCCAGAAAGAAACGGAGGAGTGCCAACGAGAGGTTACTACAGACTTCCCAATGCACCGCTGGAGAGCCGGGCGGCAAAGGGGGATCCACGCTCTTTCTCAACCGCCATAACAGGGGCCTTTCACTCGGGGGAGTCCGTCACCCGACAAGATTAGCCCCTGAGGTGGCGCACGCGATGTTTTCGCTTGCCCTCGGAGAAAAGAGGTATAGAGGCTCTAGCTCCATCCCCAACAGGGACGAGTCCCATGGGACCAGCACTATCAGGGCCGCGGACGTCTGCGAAAGTAACCCCGTAGCCCCGGTATATAGGCGCCAGGCAAAAACACTCCAGGGTTTTAGTGGGTAGGCTGTCATAATGGCGGAGTCTCACATAATCGCCCACCTTCCCCCGGAGCTAGTGGTATCTATTAACTGTTCTCCCTTGGCAAAAAAAAAAGCTTTAGACTTCCGCATACCCATGTAGTCTGCTAAAATCGGTGGAAACTGCCACGGTAGCAAACTAAGAAGTCTGCCCCGTACAAAGACGGTCTACGGTAGCCGTAGGCCGCATAAGTATTAAGCAGGCGTTGTGCAGTAAGCACTAAGCATGCTCTACACCGGTGCAGCCTGCAATAGCCGCCACGCTGGGAATAACAGAGCCAGTACCTGCATGATCTCCGTGAAAGCCATCACGTTGTAGGTGAGGTCGGCGATCTCCGCCATGAGGGTCGACGAGGGCCCCCATGGATCGTTCGACGTCGCCTCGCGCACTTTAACCTGAAACACGAAATCTCAAATGATTAACTGGACTTACTTAGGTGAGGTGGAAAAGGATCCCCGGAAATTTAAAGTCAATATTTGGCATAAACAAGTTCAAGACAGAATAAGATGTCGCTTTTTAGTATCTAAAGTCTTAGTCTTAGGTATTGGCAAAAAGTAAGATGTCATATGAAGAATGTATGACTTGAAACTGAATTGACTTTTAAATCTAATGGAATCAAGTCGAGAGTGAATAGGTATCTTCTAAGAAAACGTGCTCCATCGTAGATCGCATCTTCACTTGACATCAGGTGAAATGGTGATCAAACGAAAGCCTATCCATTATTTAAAAAACCGTGTGAAGACATACATGTAAATGTAGATTGAACAAACAAAAAACTTATGGAAACTGAGAAGCGCCTATGGCGGGAACGAAAAATTATTTTTATCATACATTTGTATTTTTCTATCGTACACATTCTACGTAACACTTGTAAATTGATACACGTTTCCGTAGTAACACGTAAAGTAACAGGTTTGGTGTAATATCGCGGCGTCAGGTCAAGGTGACGACAACAGCGACAACGGTAATACAAACAAGAAATTAAACGCACACACACACACACACTCACACACTCGCACGTACCTGAGCATCAGAGTAGTTGTGCGCAAGGTTTTTAATATTTCTCCTTAGGCCCGCCACGTTTACTTGCATATCGTCCCGACCACGGGGCATCTGAAAAAAAAACCATCTTTATTAGGTTCTATTATTCCCTTTTTTTTTAATGTAAAAGTAATAAGACGAACTAGACGCTCTTTTGATGGTAAGATATAAATCATGTCCACATCTTTAGCGTCTCGTTCGTTTCATTACTTTTTTTACCGTATACAGTACCAGATATTTGCCGCCAAGCAGTAGTGTGTAAAACTGTGTTGTGGTTGGAAGAGTACGCAAACCAGCGAAATTAATGGGCTGTTGAAATTAACTAACCATCTAATGTCTCAAAGTAATGAGCGCCGTTTCAGCAATGCCCTGGACTTTGTTCTGTGTACCACTGCAATGGGCATTACCATCACGCAGGCGTTGTCTCTTACCATCAGGAAAGTGTCTCGTTTATATCATTACTTTTACGTATTAAAAAAAAGCTTTGGGTGTACTAAGCCGAAAGGGGGTTATTGCGATCATGAACAACTTTTACTATGAGCACAAATAAGAAATCAGGAAAATCAATCATTAAAAAAAAATTAAGTATCTACGAACATAAACAAGTTTTTTTTTGTTTTAATACGTGAGAAAGGTATTGCACCAATATTGGAGATGCCAAATTAAGTTTAAAAAAAAACACTATTAGAAAAAGTTCGAATCAAGATCATAACGTACAAAATATTTTTTACGATTAAAAAAAAACTAGGTACATTCCACCAAGCCTATACACGGCTAGGACACATTGCTTTATTATGGAATTCCGGATCCGGTAGGCAGTTCATTGGAACTATTCTAGTGACCGTAAACACCACGGGAAAATACGCAATTTTGTAAATTTCAATGACATATTCTTTCCAGTTATTTTAGTTTAATAATAATCAAACTATATTGATGACATTTCTACGAGACCAATATGAAAGTAAATTTGAAATAAATAAAGAATTTTTCAAATCGACTTATAAACAACAGAGTTATGATGTAGATGTATGAGCTAAACATAATAAAATAAATAAATAAAATTTTATCCAATTGAGAACCTTCTCCTTTTGTTTAATAATAAAAACCCCGACTCCATGACCCTCAGGCCAACTAAACGCGCTGCTCCAATGAAACAGCGAGGTTTCCGAGTAAACGAAAATATCATCGATATATATACAATTTTTGTCGATTTTTTAAAAACCGCTCGATCGATTTCTATAAAATTCATATGGGACCTCTGAAGTATGATCTACCAAGCAAAAAGCGATTGTAGCGTAAATCAGTGGTTAGCGCGGTAGTTTCGCATGACGAAGGGCGTGGATTCAAACCCCAATAATGAGCTTGAGCTGCCGGTGAAGGAAACATCGCGAGGAAACCATAGCATGGTGGTAGGTTACTTTTTAGTACTCGGCTGGCTAGCTACCACCCTATGAGCTGTGATCAAACACCTAGCCTGTCAACCATAGAAAAAAAAAGTGTCATCAAGATCGAAAAAATGAATTGGCAGACAACAAACATTAAAAAAACATCCAGTCGAATTGAGAACCTCCTTTCCTTCCTTCTGGTTAAAAATAAACAACAGTAAGTATTTTAAGGTAACCTTGTATAATGATTTCAATGATAGTAGGTTAATAAGGATACTATGCAAGGAAAATGTAAGTAGATAAAGATGAGAAGACAACATAGCGTCAGGTCAATTCAAGGAAAACAATCTTATAAAATGAGTTTTATTAACATAGCCAGCACTTCCGCTCGAATGTGTTGTGAACAGTTTCCTTGTCTCATTTCTGCAGTGATTTAATAGTACTAACCAATAAAAAGGTTTTATACCACGTTACAACTTTTAGGCTGATTTAAATATATATAAATAAATAAATAAATATCGCTGGACATTACATACAGCACCATCTGACCCCAAACTAAGCAGAGCTTGTGTGATGGAAGTCAGATAACTGATAGAATACTTAATCTACTTTTTTTTTGTAAATGCATACTTATAATACATACAGAACACCTAGAGACACAGAACACACATTTGTTGATACATAAAATGTTTGTCCTGAGCGGGAATCGAACCCACGCCCTTCAGCTCTTAACGCAGATATGCTACCAATGAGCCAACAGGGCTGTCAAAAAAAAAATTTTTTTTTTATGTTTGACAGTCTAGGTGTTTGACCACAGCTTACCTGATGTTAAGTGAAGGTGTGGTCAAAGATGGTAAAGCACACCTAGCCTGGAATGGAACTGGCTCTCAAGTGAGGCTGCCGGAACACACCGTTAGATGCTTGGCGGCAGATTTTCAAATCGAGGGTGGTAGCTAGCCAGCCGAGTACTAAAGTACCCTACCACCATGCTATGGTTTCCTCACGATGTTTTCCTTCACCGGCAGCTCAAGCTCATTGTTGGGGTTTGAACCCACGCCCTTCGGCATGCGAACCTACCGCGCTAACCACTGAGCTATCATCGCTACAAATGTATACAAAATGTATTTATTTGCTAAATACAGAGCCTCGATCACGAAAATTCATCGAATTCGTATCGGAAAGGTATCGAGTCCTCGATAACATACAAAGCTGTACAAATCTCATACAATTTTTTGTCGATATCGGTACGAATACCTTTTCGCAAGTCGTTCGCGATCGAGGCTCACGTGTCAAAATGTTTATTGGTACATAAATAAAAACGTCGCTTAATCCATACTTAACCCAGAATTGCGTGTGCAAAAATTAGTTTTTTTTTTAATGCGAAACGTAATGAGACGAACGAGCCGCTCTCCCGATGGTAAGAGATAACGCCTGTCCATGACCATTACAGCGATATACAGAACTTTGAGTAACAAAACAAAGTCCAGGGCATCACTGCTTTGGCGCTCATTACTTTGAGACTTGCGATGGTTAGTCTCAACAGCCCAGTAATTTCGCTAGCTGCAGTACCCTTCAAACCGAAACACAGTAATGTTTACACACTACTGCTTAGCGGCAGAATAACTGGTACTGCGGTGGTACCTACCTAGACGACCTCCTGCTAAGGAGATCTACCACCAAGTAAAATAGTTACTATTAGAGGTCGGCCCCGGGAAACGGAATTCCTTGTCCGGTATATAATACATATTTATAATAATTATTCCCGGTAAAACATGAGTTATTATCACATGTCACCATTTCTACGAAGCGTAGTCTGTACCTACTTGCCACCGTCAAAAAAACATAATAGATAAAGATTTTTCTCAAAAGGTAACGATTGATAAGGCGTTCGCTTATTTTTGCTTATCAAATACATGAGGTCGTCGTACCGGGTCCGTTTCCTCTATCTTGCTGACAAACAGCGTTATTTGGGCGCACGCTTGTAAACAAAGCACGCGTCACGGCGCGTTCGTAAGTATTTTTAACGCGGTGCTAGCGACCTTTGCTGTATGGCCGCACTGAAATATGGCTACAAACTTTTTTTTATGTAAAAGTTGTGAGACGAACGATAGTCTCCAGAGGGCCTAGACAAAATCAGTAATATTTATTGGCCATAAATAACAATAATGTTAAGGTGGTTCGATTTCCATACAAATAAATTTTTGCCATTTATGGATAAATGGAGCATAATTTTACAGTGAAATCACAGCTACTGGCATTTATTTTGGTCTTCATTTGCGGTAAATCACAATTGCTTGAATAAAACAGTAGATTATAAGCATAAAATCCAATTTATGAATTTATGTTTTTTGAAAAAAACAGTAGATTCTGCTAATACCTACCTAACCTACCTAGACGACCTCCTGATAAGGTACCACGTAAAACCTACAAGGGACCTAACAGTAACTTTTTAGTTCAACCCACCACCATCACCACAGATTCTTTATGATACCCATTAAAAAACAAGATAAAAACATAAATCACAATCACTCTAATATTATAATTGAAAATATATTTTTAACTTCGTTATGCTGAAACGGCTGGACGGATTTGGAACATTTATTTTTTTCTAATTATTTTGGTTTAAAATTCAAACTAATAAAACTAATTTTGATAAAATTTCTATGGTAGGTACCAATCGTTCAAATAAAGAAGTGTTATTCCAAACCGGTTAAAAAATGGCGGAGGTAACTAACTATTTATATTTATTTATTTTATATGTAAAAGTAATGAGACGAACGACGCGCTCTCCTGATGGTAAGAGATAACGCATATCCATGACCGTTGCAGCGATACACAGAACTTTGGGTAGCAAAACAAAGTCCGGGGTATCGCTGGTTTGGCGCTCATTACTTGACTGCGCTAGAGGGAGCAGCCGAAGCACAGCTGTAGCCTCGAGGCCGAAGAACAGCCATGTTAGTGCAAAAACGAATACACAGCAACAAAATGGTATGATCTGCGGTTTCACTTACTTTTAAAGCATATAATGCTGTGTATTGGCTTTTGGAAATGTCAGCCAAAGTAGAGGTGCGAGCCGCTTCTGTCGACAATACACACAAATATACACACAGTCCCAGACAATATAGCGTACACACACATGCAACAGTATAGTGACCGACAACACATAAGCAATAGTTAACCTTAAGCCGAAAATAAACACTGATCAATATTTGATAAATTGAGTCGTAGGATTGTAGAAAGCGAAGGAAAACAGGTAAACTTAGAAAAAAAAAACAATGAAATCTGGTGTCATTTCTGCTCTACGGTTCTATACGAAGAATTTTGAGAACTCTGTCCAAAAGTATCTTAATTCATTGACATTCCGAATAACATTTTTTTTATGTAAAAAATAAATATCGTAGGACTATTACACACAACGCCATCTGACCCCAAACTAAGCCGAGCTTGTGTGATGGAAGTCAGATAACTGATAAAATACATAAAAACTTTTTTTTTTGTAAATACATACAGAACACCCAGACACAGAAGAAACATTTGTTTATTCACAAAATGTTTGTCCTGAGTGGGAATCGAACCCACGCCCTACAGCTCTCAAGGCGGATATACTACCAATGAGCCAACGGGACTGTCAAAAGTAATGCGACGAACGAGACGCTCTCCTGATGGTAAGAGATAACGCGTGTCCATGACAATTGTACACAGAACTTTGAGTAACAAAACAAAGCCCAGTACATCGCTGCTTTAATGCTGATTATTTTGAGACATACGATGGTTAGGTTATACTATAATTTCGCTACCGGAATACAATATTATTATTATTAAATAAAATAAATAGGCTTTAGGCTTCAGATTACAAGTAATTAAATCTAATAGCGATGGCATGATAAATAAATAATTTATTTTATATAATATACCTAATAATTATATGAAATTCATTCATCAAATTCATTATAATAAATTGAAATTCAAATTACAAAAATAATAAAAAGTTAACATCGAACAGCTGTTAAAATAATGTCAAAGTTGATTTTTAATTCATTTGACATTATTTTAATTGCTTTTCGATTTTAATAGTAATAATAAACAATATCAATCAAATTTGTCGAAAGCTAAAAACGTTATGTTCGAATTCAATGTTACAAATTATAACTTAAGGTGATTAAAACAGGGAAAACAGAGGGTTTTCTGTGCATGAAAACTAGCTAGCAATTCAACCTACACTATTAATTTATTTTGACAAGGACGAGTATCTGTTAAAAAAAAGTATCATATGTTCTAGTTAGTAACCGGTTAATTAGAACTCCTTGATTGATTTTAGGTCATCGCCTGACTCACCTGATCGACCTCATTGAAACATAGTCATCAGTTCTACATTCGATCCAATCCAAACAATACATGCGCAAAACACAAAACTAATATACTATCGCCCAAGAATAAACACCAGCACGAACAAAACGCACAATTTTCTAAACAAACATTCACAGTTACGAAACAAAAAGTACACACACCGTACGTAAAATCAGCGACGAAGAAAAATGTTACTTTTCAAAGTACTAAATGGTACGCGACGTGAACACCGCGAGTGTGTAAACTGAAGTGTAAAGCGCGCTACTCACGGAGCATTGTTGGGATATGACGCGGGAAAAATGAATCAGCATTTTTGGAATCGCAAAGTTTGCTATCAATCGCTTGTGATACACAAACGTTAGGAATTTAAAAAAAACATTAAGTTTCAAGATATTTATTGCTTCCATATAGTATATAGTACACAGTCAAATATGGACCCTGTCGGGAACAGCAACGTTTAGAAGAGAGACGGGAAAATTCATGCAAAAGTAAAAAAAAAAAAAATTTTAAAATGGTTTAAAACATTTAGTTTAATTAATTACATTTTAGTGAAAACTATAATTAACTTACAAACGTATTTCTAGAAGTCAATATCAATATGTCAAATACAATTTTCAATCATTTAATTAAACTAAAATAAACCGCCCCCGACCGTTCTCGGTGCAAAGGTGCCCCATCACACTCGCCGCATTTTTAAAATGTCATATTTTTAACATAAACTAAATATCATTACCCTGCTTTTTAAGGTAATATTAATGAGATGAACGAGACGCTCTCCTGATGGTAAGAGATAACGCATGCCCACAGCAGCGATACACAGAACTTTGAGTAGTTAAAACAATGTCCTAAAATCGCTACTTTGGATGGTTAGTGAACAACCTTGTAATGTCACTAGCTGAAGTAACTTTCAAACAAGAACACAGTAATGTTTACACACTACTGCTTGGCGGCTGAATATTTGGTACTGCGGTGGTAGATAACCTAAGAAATTACCTAGGTAATATTTGAATCCACAATTTTCAAATATAAAAAATAGCGAAAATCTTTAGTAACACTACTGATCGCACTAAGTTTTTTAGAATATCTGGTTAATCATTTATCATTTCAATAAATATTTTTCAAGCTATTAGATTCTAAATTGGGCACTATTATTCTAACTTCTACAAAAATTCTACTTTTTTTTTACTTATCGTCAACTGTATTGTTAAACTGGGAAAAAAAAGATTATCTGTTCTGTAAAATCAATATACCTACAAACATATTTATCTTGAGTGTCATCTGTTACTGCGCCTACGTGATTGTTTGTTATCACTTATTGTTTTGATAACAGATACTTTCGCAAGAGAAAGTTCAGAACACAACATAGCTTCGATCCGACCTTCATTTTTGGGTATCGCTGTTGCTTTCTTAGAAAATTACTAAGATTTGTTTGCACCCAAATATCATGTAGGTACCGAATGTGGAGAATGTAAGCCGTTATTTCAGCAGTTTAAAGACTTATGACCAGTTTTATTGGAGTTATGGAAATTTGAAAAGTTATGGCCTTCGACAGATGGCCCGCCTGATGGTACGCTGATTTTGTAGTTTGAATAAATAAATAAATATCGCAAGACATTACACACAGCACCATCTGACCCCAAACTAAGCAAAGCTTGTGCTATGGAAGTCAGATAATTGACAAAATACATTAATATATTATTTTTTTGTAAAAGTAAGTTGACCCATGACCAAATGTAGCATTAAACTCTCTAGACCAAACGGAATTGACCGCGTTAAGTTTTCTGGGCTTATTATACATACGTATAGATTCCATGTAATGTCCTTTCAATCCTAACGTTGCCTGGTAGAGATCGCTTTTAGCGACAAGTTCGCCAATTGTTGCACAAGGGGTTTCCCCCTATTGTTTTAGATGTTCAATCGATGGTGTGGACAACATGGAGTTCATCTATTCATCTACCTTGCCATCAAAGATCGAACCAAACTGTTCAGCAAAGGAAATTATTATCAATTGAAAAATTTGACATTCATAATGTACATCATTATAATATGACATTTGTTCCATCAACATTGTTTGCCGATGAACAATGTCAAACATTACTTTTGCTAAAGATAGAAGAATTTATTTCTATCCATATTATCTACCATCTTCAATTACACCGCCACTTAATATCAGATGAGCTGTGGTCAAACACCTAGCCTGTTATCTATTTTAATAAAAACCTTAAAAACGTAAAAAAAAAAAAATATATATATTATATTTTTTTTATGTTTAACAAGCTAGGTACTTGACAAATATTTAGTGACGGCGTGGTCGTAGATGATAAACGCACTTTGCCTAGAATGGAACTGGCTGTCAACCGTTAAGTGCTTAGCGGCAGATTTTCAACTTGAAGGCGGTGGCCAGCCAGTGGAGTACTAGACAGTACCATCACGCTATAAATTCTTCAAGACGTTTCCCTTCACCGGCAACTCAAGCACATTGATGCAATCAGAACCCACGTTCTACGGCCTGCGAATAATATTTGCCGTTGTAGACGGTACTGCGATCATGTTGTGTATAGCCGTCTTTACGTGTAGGGTGGTTGGATAACAGTCAGGGGGAGGAAGCACTACGACATGTACACAGCAAATGGAAATGAAACCAACAACTACCAAGGTTGAAGGGGGAAAGTCTTCATCAGCGGGGGAGAAATTAATACTCCTCTGCGATCGGGGTGCGTGTTGGAATTTAGACAATTGGCTTATCGAATTTAGATTCGACATGGCTCAATTATAAATATCGTAGGACATTACACACAACGCTATCTGATCCCAAACTAAGCAAAGCCCGTACGTTTATATGTATCGTTTATTTGACATTTAATCATATTGACATAATTATTTTATACTCTAGCAGCTTGCCCCGGCTTCGCACGGGAAAACAAGACTCGATTAACAAAATAAATTTATCGATCCAGTAGTTTCGGAGCCTATTCAATACAAACAAACAAAATTAAATATTTACTCTTTATAAGATGTAGATGACAACTGTAATAGTTAGACATATGATATTGCGGACTTATTTGTAGTCTGTCAATTTGCTCTATAAAACGTCACTTTATTCTACTGTCAATAGTTTTCGCTGCTTATGCTAAGGATTTTTTTTTTCACAGCTTCGGTTACATTATTGGATTTTCCGTACGGATCCCTAATTGTTTTTTAAATAAAATATAGCCTATGCCCATCACGGATAATGTAGAAAGAATGAAAGAATTATTAAGATCGGCCCAGTAGTTTCGGAGCCTATTCAATACAAACAAGCCAGGCTAGGTGTGCTTTACCATCTTCGACCACACCTTTCACTTAACATCAGGTGAGCTGTGGTCAAACAACTAGCCTGTCAACCATAAAAAAAAAAAAGAAAAAAAGTGAGCTGTGGTCAAATATCTAGCCTGTCAACCATAAAAAAAACAAACAATCAAATCTTTCCTCTTTATAATAGTATAGAATAGATAATACAATTACCCTCGTCACCGTTGTAATTGTAACCAAAATTACTTTTAAGCGGAAATACACTAAAAATATAACTGTTAAATAATAAAATAAATAAATATCGTAAGACTATACACACAGCGCCATCTGGCCCCAAACTAAGCAGAGCTTGTGTGATGGAAGTCAGATAACTCATAGAATACATACTTATAATACATATACAGAACACCCAGACACAGAACAAACATTTGTTTATTCACAAAATGTTTGCCCTGAGTGGGAATCGAACCCACGCCCTACAGCTCTCAAGGCAGATATACTACCAATGAGCCAACGGGGCTGTCAATAAAACACTTAACTGCCTTAATTTCGTTCATTTAGCTTTAATCAAGTTGTCTAAAATGAATGCAATTATATACCTATTTACTTTCCAACGGTTCTATTTTAAAGTAAAATTGTTATTGTTGAACACAAAGAACGCAAACAAAGAATGTTTGCAAGCGATGCTTTCAGCGCTCTGACGTCACAGTGATAACAGAACACTGAAACATTAAAGTACATACGCAAACTATTCTTATCGGCATTTTGCATCTTTAAGAGTTAACACATTTTTATGCAAACAAGCTGAAACAAACGCCCTTCTCAATTCGGTATGTAAAGAAAAAAAAACTTTACTGATTACAAAACCATTTCGAAATAGTACATTTCTTTACAATATTTTTACGTTTAAAACTCTGTAAACTACACTTCCATCGCACAAGCTCTGCTTAGTTTAGGGTCAGATGGCGCTGGGGTGCGGTGCCAGACTACCTCCTCGAAGCTCGTCCATTACTATCCTTTGCGAATTTCTAATCCGGAGGGATGGTAATGGTTCGGGCGGGTGCACCCTGGGTACGGTCAATAACTTCTCTCCATGGGGGGAGATCTTGTTGGCCGTAGCTGAAGTCTGGACGGGGGGGAGCCTCTCCACGTGCGCTATGATCAGCATAGCGCACAGTGGATGTGAGGCTAGCGGGCTCATTTTTGAGCTCCGCGGTGGACGGATCCAAGGTTGGACTGCGCGGACCTACGGGTCGTGGGATGGCAGGCCTTCAAGGCCTGCGGCGCGGCAGGGGTTGTCAACTCGGCTCCCCTGTCGGGCAACACCGACGGCAGCTTTTTTGGCTGCAGCGGACCCTTAGGGGTCGGGGGATGGCGGACCTGCAAGGCCGCGATACCCAAGGTTCGGGGGTCGCCGAAGGGAGTGCTCGGGTTGCTAGTCTGGAGCTATGTTGCTATTGCGACATGGCTCCTGGTTGGCATTCCTGGGCATGGTCAAAGGTTGAGGAGTTTGGCCGCTAGACCTCTATTATTTATATATGTATATATTTATTTTATATTGTGGGGAGCTCTACCCGTTAAAATTGAGCACAAAACAAATATGAAAGCTAGCGATTTGAATACGACTACCCAGGAGGGTCTCCGAAAGGAGGAATCCCTCCACGCTCCGGCGTGCAGCCCCACGTACTCTGGGGGGGGCAAAAATCGCTCAACAAACGACCCAAGCATGATAATGGACACCGATGCCAAATTGAAGGAGGCGCGCGTCATAGTGACACGTTGCGAAGAGGAGGGTGACTCGGACTCGTCGATCACGTCGATGATGACTGTGTCCGAGTCGCCGGATAGGGTCCCTCGTAAGAGGGCCTATGAGGGGGAGAGTGGGTCCGGCAGCTGCTCCGGCTCCGAAGGTGCCTTAGAGGGTCCGGCCTCTAAGGTTACCGCGGTGCGAAGGGGCAGAGGCCGACCGCCTACCACGGGAGAGTACGTCGGCCTTGCAAAAGCCAAGGCCGAGCTCAACCGAGCCCGGGAGGAGGAGCTGCGGCTGGAGGCCGAAAAGCAGATGTCTGCGAAGCTGCAGAAGAGAATGGAGCGATCGCGCGCCTTCTTTAAGAAGGACTCGCGGGAGGTAGGGAGCCACGACGCTGCCGAACTTGAGAGGCTGGTTGCGGACTCGTTGGACACCATCACGATGGTGGCCACGAAGTCTAAGAACCTCAAGGGCACATACGTGGCTGCCCTGAAGGACGCCGCACGAGTAGTGCAGGAGTCCGTAAAGGAGATGCGCGATCGCACCATTCCTGAGGAGGTGGCCTTGTTGGTGGAGGCCAACAAGAAACTCACGGCGGAACTCAAAGAGATCCGCCGGGAGATGGAGACGTTACGCGCCGCTCGGGCGAGTCCGCCCTCGACGTCTTCTTCGGCCTCCACCTTAGAGGAAGTAGTGAAAGCTGTCATGGTGCAGGTGGGCACCATGATCAGTGCCCGGTTTGAAGGGCTGGAGGAGCGACTTCTCCCTGAGAAGCGCCTCAGGCCGCCTCTGGCGGCGGATCGGCGGAGGGAGGGAGGGACATCCCCTACTGCCAGCACATCAGCGGCAGTGGCTCGCCAGGTCACTCCTGCAGCCCACTCATCAGGTGCCTCGAAGCCCACCACATCGAGGACGGGGGTGAGGAAGGCCCCGGCTGTGGCTCGGCCCGTTGTTCCGGAGCCTGCGCCTGCGACTCGACCTGTGCCCCCTGCTCAGGGAACATGGTCGGAGGTCGTAGGGCGCGGCTCGAGGAGGAAGAACACAGCCGCGAGGCCCGAAGGACCGAGGTCATCGGCCCCAGGGCGGACTCGGGCTCCAGCACCAAAAGCCGCTAAGGCGAAGGCGGCTAAACTCCGCCCTCCCCGTACCGCAGCCGTGGTTATTACGCTGCAACCGGGGGCGGCGGAGAAGGGCATTACCTATGCCAAGGTGCTGCAGGAGGCCAAGAGCCGCATTGATCTTGCGGCTCTCGGAGTGCCTCCTTTGAGGATGCGGGCCGCGGCCACCGGGGCACGCATCCTCGAAGTTCCAGGGGCGGAAAAAGACGGGAAGGCGGACTCCCTGGCCGAAAGGCTCAGGCAGGTCTTCCAAGGCTCGGAGGACATACGGGTGTCTAGACCGACCACCACCGCGGACTTGCGTGTGAGTGGGTTGGATGACTCCGTGGACTCCAACGAGCTGAGGGGGGCCTTAGCCAGAGCCGGGGGATGCCCTGAGTCCGACATAAAAGTCGGCGATGTGCGGAGAGGGCCAGCCGGCATGGGAACCGCCTTCGTGAGGTGCCCCGTCGTGGCTGCCAAAAAGGTCGCGGCCAGTGGAGGCCGCCTGATGGTCGGGTGGGTGGCGGCGCAGGTCAGGCTTTTAGATGCCAGGCCGCGCCGCTGCTTTAGATGTCTTGCACTGGGTCATTTACGGGCCCAGTGCAAGTCAGAGGTGGACCGCAGCGATGACTGTTATCGCTGCGGTAAAACCGGCCACAAGGCCAGAGATTGCTCCGCCGCTCCGCACTGCACTTTATGTGCGGCTGCAAAGAAGCCGGCGGATCACCTCTCCGGGGGCAAGGCCTGTGCCAAGCCCCCGTCGAAAACAGGGGCAAGGAAGAAGTCCGCTGCAATTATGGCCAAGGCCAAATTGCAGCCGACTCGCCCCGTGACGGAGCAGGTGGAAGGCATGGAGGAAAATTAGAATGGCGCTAACTTTCCTCCAGGCGAACATCAACCACTCCGCCCGCGCACAGGACCTTCTCCTGCAGTGCATGGCGGAGCGGTCGATTCAGGTGGCTGCGGTTGCCGAACCGTATGTGGTCCCGCCCAGGTCTGACTGGGTTGGGGACCTTGACGGACTGGTGGCAGTCACCACGCAATCGCCGGTGCCTTCCCCCAAACTCGCTGGGGTGACGAGGGGCAGAGGCTTCGTCGCGGCTCGGGTTGGAGAGGTGGTCGTGGTGGGGGTGTACTTCTCTCCCAACAGGGCCCTCGCTGAGTTCGAGGATTTTCTCGTCGAAATGGGGGCCTTGGTGAGACAGAGTCGCCCATGCCCTGTCATCGTCCTTGGGGACCTCAACGCCAAGTCTGCGGCGTGGGGGTCTTCGACGACAGATGCACGGGGAAGGGTGGTCGAGGAGTGGCTCGCGGAAGTGGGGCTATGTGTTCTCAACCGAGGGGTTGAGAACACTTGCGTGCGGCGAGGGGGTGGGTCAGTGGTTGACGTGACCTTCGCCGCGCCCGAGATTGCCCGGCGCGTTCGTGATTGGGAGGTGCTAGTGGACGAGGAGACGCTGTCCGACCATCGTTATGTTCGGTTTAGCGTCTCATCGTCTACGGCGGAAAATCGCGAACGCGCACCACCCGAGTCAGGCCCGAGGTGGGTCCTGAAGCGCCTGGACGTGGAGTTGCTGCAGGAGGCGGCAATAGTCCAGGCGTGGAATGCTCCTCCCTCAGAGCCAGTGGACCTTGGCGCGGAGGCCGACGCGTTATGCGGGGCAATGGCTCATGTCTGTGACGCAGCCATGCCCCGTGCGAGGGCCTTGGCACCCAAGCGCCAGGTCTACTGGTGGTCTGAGGAGATCGCCGAGCTCCGCCGCCGTTGTGTAGCGAGGCGTCGCCGCTACCAGCGGTACAGGAGAAGGGCGCGCCAGGAGACGGCCGAAACGGACGCTCTCTATGCCGCCTATAGAGAGGCGTCCAAGGCTCTCCGTGTTGCCATCACCGAGGCAAAGGCGGATGCGTGGAAGCAGCTGCTGGAGTCGATGGAGCGAGATCCGTGGGGACGCCCGTATTTATTGGCGAGGCGGAAGCTCCGCCCATGGGCGCCCCCGGTCACCAGCACGCTGCAACCACAGATCCTGCGGCGAGTGGTAGAGGGACTGTTCCCCGGTAGTCCGGGAAACGACTTCGTGCCTCCCACAGTGGTGGCAACACGGCGACAGGTCGCCGGAGAGGAGCAGGACCAGCCCCCCGATGTCTCCGAAGGGGAGTTGGGAGCGGCAGTCCTGAGAATGAGGGCCAAGAACACGGCGCCGGGGCCTGACGGCATACCCGGCCGTGCGTGGGCACTCGCTCAGGACGCCTTGGGGTCTCGCCTGGGAGATCTCTTCACCCGCTGCATGCGGGAGGGGAGATTCCCAAGGCGCTGGAAGAGAGGGAGGCTGGTCCTCCTCCGCAAGGAGGGACGCCCTGACGACGAGCCGACGGGCTATCGTCCGATAGTGCTGCTTGACGAGGCGGGCAAACTCTTGGAGCGGGTGGTCGCTGCCCGACTCGTCAAACACCTGGAGAGGGTGGGGCCCGACCTGTCTGAGAGGCAGTTCGGGTTTCGGAGAGGTCACTCGACGATCGACGCCATTAAGCTCGTGAGGGACCTCTCCGAGAAGGCGTGCTCCAGTGGCGGGGTGATGTTGGCTGTGTCTTTAGACATAGCCAACGCGTTCAACACCCTGCCCTGGACCACGATAACGTCGGCGCTCGGGTATCATCGCGTGCCCCAGTACCTGCAGCGTCTTGTTGGGGACTATCTCTCTGAGAGAGAGATAGTGTTCCCAACGAAGGAGGGGGAGGAGGTGTACCCCATGTCACGCGGGGTTCCGCAGGGTTCGGCTCTGGGGCCGCCCCTGTGGAACTTTGGCTATGACTGGGTGCTTCGATGCGCTAACCTCCGTGGCATCAGCGTCATTTGTTACGCTGATGACACGTTGGTTACCGCCAGAGGGGACACCTACAGGGAGGCGTCGATCCTGGCAACCGCTGGTGTGGCTGCGGTTGTGGCCAGGATTCGACAGTTGGGCGTGGAGGTGGCGCTCCACAAGTCTGAGGCCATCTGCTTTTATGGTCCTCGGAGGGCGCCACCTGCAGGTTCACATATCGTGGTTGGGGGAACCTCCATCGCTGTCCGGTCGACGCTGAAGTATCTCGGAGTCATCCTTGACAGTAGGTGGAGGTTCGGTGCGCACTTGCGGCAGTTGACCCCCAAATTGACGGGCACTGCCGCTGCGCTGAGTCGCCTTTTGCCCAACCTTGGCGGGGGGAATGGGAGCTGCCGCCGCCTCTATACAGCGGTGGTACGCTCCATGGCCCTGTACGGTGCCCCTATATGGGCGGGATCGCTGGACCGGGCGGAGTCAGCGCTCCTCTGCAGAGCCCAGCGGACGATGGCCGTGAGAGTGTGCAGAGGGTACCGCACACTCTCACACGAGGTGGCATGCGCCCTCGCCGGATCGCTGCCCTGGAGGCTAGAGGCCGAGGTTCTGTCCTCGGTCTACTGGCGAAGGGCACGCGCGAGGGAGCAGGATTTGCGTCCCGCCCCACAGGAAGTGGCGCGGTGGCGCTGTGATGCCAGGGCCAGGGCTCTGCAGAGGTGGAAGGAGGGTCTTCTCGCAGGGCCCACACAGAGGGGGACCGGAGCCCAACGGCTCCTTGAGGCAATCCGGCCCGTACTCGTGGAGTGGGCCCAGCGAGAACACGGAGGTCTGACCTTCCGGTTGACGCAGGTTCTCACGGGACATGGTTGTTTCGGGAGATACCTGTGTCACGTTGCCGGAAGGGAGGAGACCCCGGAATGTCACCGGTGCGGCTCTGTGGAGGATACCGCAGAGCACGTGCTGGTGACTTGCCCGGGGGAGGCGGAACCGCGACAGTCCCTGGTCGCGGTTGTGGGGGCAGACCTCTCCTTGCCGACCGTCTTAGCCAAGATGGTCGCCGACGAGAGGTCATGGGAGGCGATGGTCTCGTTCTGTGAGACCGTCGTCTCACGACGAGAGGCCGAGGAGCGGGTGAGAGAGCTGGACCCCTTAGCTCCTCCCCGCCGGCGGGTGCGGACACGGAGACGAGCCAACTTGGCTCGTACTCCGTCTCCCATTGGAGGGCCTGGGGCGTCAGACGACGGGCTGTCTGTCGCCCCACACCAGGGATAGGCCCTCGAGAGTAGGCGACGCGCCACTTGTTCCTGGCGCGTCGCTGGAGCCGAATGGGAGGGGTTTTTCCCTCCCCGAGGCGGGTCCGGAAGGACGTTGGCAGGACGGGGTTGCGGCGAATGCGAGAGCAGTCCCGCAACCCTGTCACTTGGTCACTGCCGAGGGAACACGTGGGGGTTTTAGTCGGTAGTGGCACCACTCTGGTGTCGAGCCCGACATACCCCGCCCGTCTGCCCGGCGGGCGGAAGTGCGTAAATGCATTTCCCCCACGCAAAAAAAAAAAAAAAAAAAAAAAAGGGGCAGATGGCGCTGTGTGTAGGTATAGTCCTACGATAATTATTTATTTATTTATTAGTTATCTGACTTCCATAGTACAAGCTTTGCTTAGTTTGGGGTCAGATGGCGCTGTGTGTAGGTATAGTTCTACGATAGTTATTTATTTATTAGTTATCTGACTTCCATAGTACAAGCTTTGCTTAGTTTGGGGTCAGATGGCGCTGTGTGTAGGTATAGTTCTACGATAATTATTTATTTATTAGTTATCTGACTTCCATAGTACAAGCTTTGCTTAGTTTGGAGTCAGATGGCGCTGTGTGTAATGACCTACGATATTTATTTATTTATTTATCAGTTATCTGACTTCCATCACACAAGCTCTGCTTAGTTTGGGGTCAGATGGCGCTGTGTGTAATGTCCTACGATATTTATTATTATCAAGAGCGCGTCCTGTTCGTCTCATTAAAACATTTCTCGACACGACCTCTACACTCAAACACGTCTGCAGATAGCAGATCCTAGAGATATCGTATCAGCTCTTACCATTACGTTCGGTTAGTGATAAAAATAGGCGAGAACAACAATAATACATGACGCAGATAAGCCGAAAACAACGCAACATCGCGCCGGGGGAAGCAGATGTCTCGCACGATTAAAGCCGACAAGCGACAATAATTGTCCGATAAATTATCAATGGGTTTTAAGAAATAATTAGGTGTACTAGAATAACGGTCTCTAGTAACGAGTCGCTGATGAAATTTTGTTGCAATAAACTTTCAAGATTAGAAGCGTATATACCTACTGTGGCGCGCAAGTCCGCCAACTTGCACTTGGCCAGCGTGGAGCCTTGCCATTCCCACAATGGGATTTTACTTGGTGGTAGATCTCCGTAGCAGGAGGTCGTCTAGGTAGGTACCACTGCAGTACCAGATATTCTACCGCCAAGTAGTAGTGTGTTAACATTACTGTGTTCCAGTTTTTTTTTATGGTTGACAGGCTAGATGTTTGACCACAGCTCACCTGATGTTAAGTGAAGGTGTGGTCGAAGATGGTAAAGCACACCTAGCCTGGAATGGAACTGGCTCTCAAGTGAGGCTGCCGGAACACACCGTTAGATGCTTGGCGGCAGATTTTCAACTTGAGGGTGGTAGCTAGCCAGCCGAGTACTAGAAAGTACCCTACCGCCATGTTATGGTTTCCTCGCGATGTTTTCCTTCACCGGCAGCTCAAGCTCATTGTTGGGGTTTCAACCCACGCCCTTCGGTATGCGAACCTACCGCGCTAACCACTGAGCTATTATCGCTACAACATAAATTTGAACGGTAGGTACCTACTGCAGCTAGCGTAATTACTGGGCTGTTGAGACTAACCATCGAAAGTCTCAAAGTAATGAGCGCCAAAGCAGTGATGCCCTGGACTTTGTTTTGTTGCTCAGAGTTCTGTGTATCGCTGCAATGGTCACGCGTTATCTCTTACCATCAGGAGAGCGTCTCGTTCGTCTCATTACTCTCATTACGTTATTCTTTCTTTCTTTCATTACTTTCACATTAAAAAAAACAGTACGCCTTTCTTGATTTATGATCCATGAACAATAAACAAACCAAGAAAGTCTTACTGTATATTTATAAAGTTTCAAAGAGTATATATATTATTATAGGACTATATCAATGCAAATGAAAGCTTATAACATAGTTTTATGGATACACTTGGACTATTTCAAATATAAACTTACTAGCTGCGCCCCGCGGTGTTACCCGCTACTTGTTTTCGGGATAAAAAGTATCCTATGTGTTAATCCAGGGTCTCAGCTACCTCCATACCAAATTTCATCCGAATCCTTTCAGTAGTTTTTGCGTGAAAGAGTAACAAACATACATCCATACTCACAAATCTTAGTAGGATAAGCATTATAATTATAATCTAGGTCGATTTTGTAATCTATTCTCAAAAGCTATTTAGGGTAATTTAGACAAAAATATAGAATTACATAACTCGCAATCTCGAGACATTTCAGCGATCTTGAAACAGTAACATAGCACGATCCTAACTGTACACTGACCGTTTTTAATTTAACTAGAACACTTCGACATGACTTCTATCTCTATGGGGATAAAGTTTAAAATGTACACAGTGAGAGGTAGACGTATTGTGGCAGACAAAACGATGGTAGGTGTGCAGAATCAGGCTCTGTAAGTGAGACGAGCGTTGAACTCTAAGATTTGTGTATTTCGCGATTTTTATGACATTTCAGAGATAAGTATGTTTACTTAACTTTATTTGTATATTGTGTCATCATCATCATCAGCCTATATTAGTCCACTGCTGGACATAGGCCTCTCCGAAGACACGCCACTCAGCCCGATCTTCGGCTTTTCGCTTCCATCCACCGCCAGCTGTCCTACGTATATCGTCACTCCATCGAGTCTCAGGGCGTCCTACGCTACGCTTGCCAATACGCGGTCTCCACTCTAGAACAAGTCTACCCCAGCGGTTATCGGTTCTGCGACAGATATGTCCAGCCCATTGCCACTTCAGTTTGCTAATACGCTGAGCTATGTCAATGACTTTAGTTCTCTGGCGAATTACTTCGTTTCGGATCCGATCCCTCAGAGAAATGCCAAGCATAGCTCTTTCCATAGCTCGCTGAGCGACTTTGAACTTACGGACCATTCCCGCTGTGAGTGTCCACGTTTCGGCTCCGTAGGTCATGACAGGTAGGACGCACTGATTGAAGACTTTTGTATATTGTGTAAACGGTAAAAAATACATGCACTAAATTTAGTATGCATCTTAATAGTGCAAATAGTTACTAAACAATTTCATAGCGATGATAGCTCAGTGATTAGCGCAGTGGGTTCACATGCCGAAAGGCGTGGGTTCAAACCCCAACAATGAGCTTGAGCTGCCGGTGAATCGCGTTCATCATTCTGCCAAGCAGATAGTACTAACGTAAGATAGTGATAACGTCGGGCTGGTGAATGTAATGTGGTACAAGCAAATACGAAGCCTCATGTGACGACATATTTGTAAAGCAATCCATGGAATGTTAGAAAGAATTATAGCAATTACTGTGATTAGATAATGACAAAAAGAATTATTTTTTTTGGTATGAGCTATGTTGCTAGGTAACTATTTAAGAACATCATTGTAGGATTTGTAGATCGGGTTATCAAAGAGTTATAAAATATTGTTTACACAAGTTTTTTTTTTTTGTTTTTTACTCTTTATTTATCGCTTATAATTGACATGGAAAAGCTGATTTCTCTTAATTATTATTTTTTTAATCTATTTATTAGCCGACTAAAAAAAGGAGGCCGTTCTCAATTCGTCAGAAACTTTTTTTTTTATCTATGTTCCCCGATTATAACGTGTTTTTTTATTGGTTCAATTTTTTTTAAATTAATGATGTTACAACTGTAGTCTGTTTTTAATCAGTAACGTGTTTCCCATTCATGGTTGCCAGGCAAAGATCGCCGCCACTTCTGGTACTAGCGCATAAGATTCTTTTGCATTTTTTCTATTTCTGGTGTGCACAATAAATTTTTCTATCTATCGCATGCTTACGCAGTAAATTTTTCAATCCCGTAGTTTTTTCGTGATCACAAACGAGAATTGCAATAAAAAGACATGGTACGGCCTCTGGGGTATAAAAATGCAACATCTATGGAGATCTGCTCTGCGCACGATCGTTCACCTCTCCACGAGTATGTAATAACATAGCAATCGGCGGAATCAGCGGTCGTTGTTTCCGCTTTCACAGATTAAATAGCTAGACAGATGAACAACTCTTATAAACTTCTCAACAAAACAAATAAGAAAAAAAGGACAAAAAAATATTCGAAACCCTTAGAATGGATAATGGAGTCGAATAGGAATCAAACGCCCAATAATAATAATAATTTAACATCACAAGTGACGTGTCCGTCCTTATTTTGCGTTGCTAATTGTTCTAGTTGGCCATGTTTGAAAATAGGACGAATTTGCGAAATTTCAACAATTACCTAAACAGAAAATTAGTTTTATAATGCGTTCAACCCAAAATGTACCTACATCTTACAATTGTGCAAAAGTGGACTTCCCGAAACATCAAGAGAGCGTCTCGTTCGTCTCATTATCTTTCAAATAAAAAAAAAAAAAGTAGGCAGCCACAAACTACTGAAAGTAGAGAGAACTACGAAAAAAACTAATTTAGTTACCGATACAGTTGGCTAATGTAACTTTAGTAAGATAAGATAACTCGTAAAATACGAATTGAATCATACCCATTTATCAGTAAGAGCTAAGCTACCTTTGCGAGCCTTGCAATAATACCGCACACCGATGTGCTCATTTTTAAAAGTGCCCGTTATATGTATGAAGTGCTCTTTAAGGTTCGATTTCCATACAAATATTTTTTTGCCATTTATGGACAAATAAAATCACAGCTACTGGCATTTATTTTGGTCCTTATTTGCGGTAAATCACAATTGTTTGAATAAAACAGTAGATTATTAGCATAAAATCAAATTTGTGAATGATTTATGAATTTATGATTTTTGAATAAAACAGTAGATTATGCAAGTAATCTACTGTTTTATTCAAGTAATTATGATTTACCGCAAATAAAGACCAAAATAAATGCCAGTAGCTCTCTGCGATTTCACTGTAAAATTATGCTCCATTTATCCATAAATGGCAAAAATTTATTTGTATGGAAAACGTACCACCTTAAGTATTCTATCAGCTAGCTGTCTTCCATAGCACAAGCTTTGCTTAGTTTGGGGTCAGATGGCGCTGTGTGTAATTATCATCATCATCATCATTTCAGCCGTAGGACGTCCACTGCTGAACATAGGCCTCCCCCATTGACTTCCATAAAGACCGGTTGGAAGCGGCTCGCATCCAGCGCGTTCCTGCGGTCTTTATAAGGTCGTCTGTCCACCTGATGTATCCTGCTGTGTGTAATGTCCTACGACATTTATTTGTTTAACTAAATTTTATGAGACAAAACACAAAATGAATCAGGAAATGAGTCAACCTTGGCGCGTAGCATGAATCATAAAGCGCGAAAAAAATCAGATTACGTGGTATCACCACCATAATCGGTCAGGATTCTAACACTGATAACATTAGGCCGTGAATAGGCCTAAACGTATAAAAATAGATCATAAAACTGATCTAGATAAAGTACGAGCTAGCCGTGACATTTCAGCTTCGGACAAAAAATATCGATCGGCACTCGGTAGTACAAAAACCACGACCTTACCGAGAAAGATTTACAAGGTTCCGTAGGCCCAATTTCCGAGCTGACGTAAAAGATTGAATAAATGATGTAAATTCACGAAACACTGACTTGCGATGGGCTTTAATATCGCGGCCAATTCGCATCGAGAAAAATGGAGCGTTTACCAGGGCCTCGATCACGAAAATTTATCGGACCCGTATCGTAAAGGTATCGATTCCTCGAAGTCCTACAAAGCTGTACAAATCTCACACAAATTTTGTCGATGTCGATACAAATGCTTTTTCGCAAGTCGTTCGTGATCGAGGCATCAGATCATTCTAGACCCCAAATACCGCAGTTTCCGCGGCTTCAGCGAGTTGGGATAAAGCTATTCACTAGTCATAAGGATACAGCATGTATATAATACTAGCTGCGTTCGGCGGTGTTACCCGCTACATGTTTTCGGCATAAAAAGTAGCCTATGTGGGAATCCAGGGTCTCAGCTACCTCCATACCAAATTTCATCCAAATCCGGTCAGTAGTTTTTGCGTGAAAGAGTAACAAACATCCATCCATCCAAGCTTTCACATCCCACTAATATTATAAATGTGAAAGGATGTATGGATGTTTGTTACCCTTTGACGCAAAAACTACTGAACGGATTTGGATGGAATTTGGTATGGAAAAAAAGAAAATGATTTTTTATTTTGCAACATAGAACACACAAAAATAACAACAAACGGAGGCAAACAGTCACAAAATAGGGGCTCACCGCAGCATAACACTGGTCATACTAAGTGGTATGACCAGCGCTGGTCTTCCGGTGAGCCCATGTCGGTATCTTGTATGGGGGTAGCTGAGACCCTGGATTAACACATAGGCTACATTTTATCCCGAAAACATGTAGCGGGTAACAACGCGGGGCGCAGCTAGTTTATAATATTAGTTGGATGGGATTTTCAAAACTCATAAACGTTGCACCTTTGACCTTCACGTTTGACATCGTAACACTGAACTGAAATCGTCCTTCCCTGTCAAAGGCATCAAATAAAAGACGGTAACGGTTGCTATAAATAGGAAGGCATGTGCTGATAATCGATACATGTAAAGTGTTAGGCAAGCGACTTCAAGGTTTGTTGTGTTAGCCGGCCTTGGGTCAGTTGCAGCACCTATGCCATGCCAGAAATGTTGATTAGGCATGATAATAATTAAATTTTGTAGCGATGACAGCTCAGTGGCTAGCACGGTAGGTTTTCATGGCGAAGGGCGTGGGTTCAACCCCCAACAATGAGCTTGAGCTGCCGTTGAAGGAAAACATCGTGAGGAAACCATAGCATGGTGGTAGGTTACTTTCTAATACTTGGCTGGCTAGAAAATCTGGCGCTAGTTCCATTCCAGGCTAGGTGTGATTTACCATCACACCTTCACTTACATCAGGTGAGCAGTGGTCAAACACACTAAACGGTTCGAGTCTACCTTCATTGTACGAACCGCTGAACAATGGAATTTGCTGCCCGAGTGGGTGTTCCCTGATGGATACAATCTGGGCGCCTTCAAGTCGCGAGTGCATCGGTTTCTTCTAGGCGAGCGTGCTCCACCGTAGGCCGCATCTTCGCTTTACATCAGGCGAGTTGGCGGTCAAACGCAAGCCTAATATGTAAAAAAAAAACATCTAGCCTGTCAACCATAAAAAAGGTTAGAAAATAAAAATCAGATACAGGCATCCCTAATTAGATTTAGACAGCTCTAAAAGCTAGTATAACTCATGCCTTACAGAAATGATAGAAAGTAGTAATTTACACCTCTCCTTGAAGTCGTACGACGTAATGCTCTTACGTTTTCCAGCTAAGCCTATTGTGGTGAAGCTAACACGTTGAAAACTAATTAGCAGTTAGGTATATGATTAGCACCAGATTTTCAACTACCCTACGACCATGCAAAACGTATACCTAAGCAGAAAAGTTATATTATGAAATAGGGACAAACGGCAGTAATAAAGCATGTAGTAGCAGAACAGACTGACAAAGTAATCAAAGCGTATATATTTACATGGTTGTAGATCTCCTTAGCAGGTCGTCTAGGTTAACAGTACTGACAAGCAGTAGTGTGTACACATTTCTGTGTTCCTGGTCTGAAGGGTACTGCAGCTAGTGAAATTACTGGGCTGTTGACATTATGATATTAAAGGTTGACGCACACTTGTCTTGCAATTTAGTGGTAGATCTTTTTGCAAAATGTATATCAAGGTTACCAAATTTTTTTAGTATTAGTCTAGCGTGGTAATTTGCGAAAAAGCTTTGTCAAGTTTTACTTGGTCGTAGATCTCCTTGGCCGGAGGTTGTCTAGGTAGGTACCCACGCAGTACTTGTTATTCTGCCGCTAAGCAGTAGTGTGTAAACATTACTGTGTTCCGGTTCGAAGGGTACTGCAGCTAGCGAAATTACAGGGCTGTTGAGACTAACCATCGAAAGTCTCAAAGTAAAGAGCGCTAAAGCAGCGATGCCTTGTTTTGTTACTCAAAGTTTTGTGTATCGCTGCAATGGTCATGGACATGAGATACCTCTTACCATCAGGAGAGCGTCTCGTTCGCCTCATAACGTTTATTTAAAAAAAGAGCAGCCCAGGAATCGATCAAATTGAATTCTCGTATTTGCTGCCTTTCCGGGTCTATTTTTTGCGGTTCTATGATAATTTTGAGTAGACGATTTAATCATGTTCGCCTAAATTTTTCCTTTAAGGTTCCGTAGCCAATATGTCAACGGGAACCCCCATTACTAACCCAAACCGCTAGACTTTTATTACCTGTTAATATTGAGTGAGTTTCATTTTACGACTGGGCTATTTAATTTATTACTTACTAGCACATGCCTCGCGGTTTCACCCGCGTAGTCCCCGTGGGAATACAGGGATGAAAAGTAGCCTATGTCACCCGGGGATAGCGTAGCTTCCCAACGGTGAAAGAATTTTTGAAATCGGTCCAGTAGTTTCGGAGCCTATTTATTACAAACAAACAATCAAATCTTTCCTCTTTATAATAGTTCAGATAGATAGATCAGAAGCGTCGGGAGGATAGCGTAGAAAGTATACAACATAGTTTGTGTTTAAAAAAATGGCAAATCGTATCTTTCGTTTAAGGCCGACACAAATACAGCCATAAAAATAAATTATCATAAATTTGGCTCTGTCATAAACTACCTATATATATTTTTTATAGAACACGTATAACTAAGTGTTTCTGCGGGGCTCTCAATAGAAATACTTAATTTTATCGTTAGAATCTCTCATACTTGGTGGTAGATCTCCTTAGCAGGTGGTCGTCTAGGTAGGTACCACCGCAGTACCAGTTATTCTGCCGCTAAGCAGTAGTGTGTAAACATTACTGTGTTCCGGTTTGAAGGGTACTGCAGCTAGCAAAATTACTGGGCTGTTGAGACTAACTCCATCAAAAGTCTCAAAGTAATGAGCGCCAAAGCAGTGATGCCCTGGACTTTGTTTTGTTACTTAAAGTTCTGTGTATCGCTGCGATGGTCATGGACAGGCGTTATCTCTTACCATCACGAGAGCGTCTCGTTCGTCTCACTACATTTTACGTTAACAAAAAGTGACACTAGTACTTTTAACCGACTCAAAAAAGGAGGAGGTTCTCAATTCGACTGGTATTTTTTTTTTAAATGTTTTTACGCGATTATTCGGCCAATTACCTATATGAATCGATTTTGATGATTCTTATTTTGCTCGGTAAGATCATACCTACTGGTGGTCCTGTATAAATTTTATCGAAATCGATCGAGCGCTTTTAAAAAAAAAAATATGATATTTTCGTTTAAAGAAAGAAAGAAAATAATTTTATTTTGTAACACACAGAACAGAACCCAACTAACAGAGACAAACAGTCACAAAATAGGGGCTCACCTCAGCATAATACTGGTCACACTAAGTGGTACGATCGAGTTTACTCCGAAACCTCGCTGTTTCATTGGAGCAGTGCGTAAATTTTCTATTATAATGAATATGGCTCTACAATCTACACACTCAAATGTAAATAAAACTTTTTTTGTTTTTTTTTTTGGGATGGCAGTCGAGTCTTTTAAATTATTTATCCGATATTTTAGTATGGCAGTTTGACCCAGACTGGCGCTCCACGTCAGTGGCCTAGCTGATGGTGATATTGACCTGTCCGGATAGATACAGGAAACACGTCATCCGGTCCGATGCGACGCGGATGCTATGATTTAATGCCACCGTATGTGTTGCTAGCACAGATCGCTTAAATTAACTCGGTTTTGTTTTTTGAGGTCAATTTTACCTAGGACATAGTGGCCGTTCAAACGTAAGCACCAAAGGGGGGACGGGGGAGTCTTTGCTTTGCTCATTTTTGATCACATGGGGGGAACTAAATGGCAATAACGTCAACAATCCAACTAATATTATAAACGTAAAAGTTTGGATGGATGGATGGTTACTCTTTCACGCAAAAACTACTGAATGGATATAGATGACATGTGGTATGGAGGTAGCCGACACCCTGGATTAACACATAGGCTACTTTTTATCCCGGAAACATGTAACGGGTAACACCGCGGGGCGCAGCTAGCGTCATATAAATTATGCTGATTGTTGGTACACCTCGTTTTCAACTTGTTTCTACGATATATTTATTTATTTATTATATTCTGGTGCGTCATATCTTGCTTACTATGAAAGCTGACGTGGTTTCTACACATTTGTTTTTTGTTAATCGTGAGTAATTCCGCATAAATAACACAAAAATATTATCAAATACCTACAAATATTTTATTGATAACACCAATGCTACAGGTCCTTTTATTCATACTCAAAATAACATTAAAAATGTCATAATCATAACATCCATCCAATCACAGCCGTTAGTTCATTGGCAGTATGTCTGCTCCAAGTTGAGGGGGGGGGGTTCGATTTCCACCTAGGATAAACTATTTGTGGTATAAACAAATGTTTGTTCTGTGTCTGGGTGTTCTGTATTTATTCAAATCGTTTCGTTTGGTACGTCAACCATGAAACGATATCGCTTTTTCGAGCTTCTGGCTCCAATAGAAAAATGGGCATGGGGGATTTAGAGCATGCAGATTGCAGATCTGAAGCACACTCTCCGAAATGAATCCGATAAAAAACTGATAAACTAGTAAATTTGCGACGATGTTCAAGGCTATGAAGATTAGCTTGAACGAGGATGTGATTGCAAATTAGTCTCTTGGCATGTTTCTCAATTGACTCCAACGCTACTAGCTGGTACTTGGCGGATCCATCCAAAAGATGAGAGCAGTATTCCATGCACGATCGAACTTGTGCTTGGTATAATATGAGCAACTGTTCCGATGTGAAGTACCGATAAACCTTCGAGAGGATATCCAGCTTTTAAAATATGTCAATAAAAAAAATATTACTTACTAGTAATTCAATAATCTCTTATCTATACTATTATAAAGATTTGATTGTTTGTTTTGAATATGCTCCGATACTACGGGATCGATTTCAAAAATTCTTTCACCGTTGGGAAGCTACACTATCCCCGGGTGACATAGGCTACTTTTTATCCAAGTACTCCCGCGGGAAAGGCAACTACGCGGGTGAAACCGCGAGGCGTCCGCTAGTTTTTAATAATAATCGTCAAAGTCATAAAACAAGGTCATTTGAAGCCAAGATCCTAGCTTCCTTCTGAAGCACGCGATCTGTGATATCTGGCAGTTCAAAGTCATTGTTGGGATTTATTGAAATACCCATTCTAGTTTCAACGCTCGAAGGACCAATTTATGTTTGTAATAATCGCAATTTATAATATTGACAGTGAGAAACTCGTAAAAACGACATCATTTAATTATTAACATTCCGGATTCTTAATAATGAAATGCGCTGCCAGAGTGAGTGTTCGATTGAAGAAGAAATTGAAGAGATGTTAGAATCAACCTGGGTGCCATCAAATCGAGAGTGAATTGGGCGAGTGTTCTCTATCACATACGGTATCTTCGCTTAATATCAAATTAATTGGTGGTCAAATGCAAGACTATTACTCTTCATTAAAAAATAATTAACTGCAAACGAAATTCACTAACTGAGCTATCATTTAATTACACATTACATTTGCCAAATTGCAGATAACAAAGTGCTAGCCGGCAAGATATCGCCTGAGCGTCGCATATTTGCGTGATTTAACGTGTTATATTGTCTACGTATGATTGTTTACAAATCACAATGGAAATAAGCTGCCTCCTTGAATCGGCATTGTGTATGCCTTTTTATTATTGTTCCAATTCTAGCTTGTTTTGATTTAATAAATTGAATTCATGTAATGTTGGTAACAATTGTCAAACTAGGTATTATATCTAGTATTTAACATCTCATTTTACATTGGTATTTAGATGAATCAACTTTTCGTTTAACCATCACAAAATACTGTCTTGACAACCCTGTTGGTTCAATGGTTGTATGTCTGCTTTAAGAGCTGAAGGGTGTGGGTTCGATTCCCACTCAGGACTAACATTTGTTTGACTAAGATCAATGTTTGTTCTGAGTCTGGGTGTACTATATGTATTTACAAAAAAAAAGTATTTAGATATTCTGGCAGCTGTCAGGTACCCATAGTACAAGCTTCGCTTAGTTTGGGCCTAGATGGCGTTGTGTTAAATGTCCTCCAATATTTATTTATTTATTTACTGTGATTCTAAGCTTCATCTGCGATATTAGATCATACAGCTGAATGAAAATTGTGAATTCTGTTTTTAACACAGATAATAAAAAAGAATGCTTAAAAAATTACTGAAAACTTCTTAAGTGTGAAACAAGTAAAAACTGTTGACTTAAGATGTGACCACACACAAAATCACCCGGAAAGTTGCAGGACAAAATATTGACCTAACTCATTTTAATGCAATTGGTTTAATGTACTTAATAAATGTTACCTAGATATACATATACATAATAGTTATTTCGGTATCTTATTGGTACAATAGGATGCAAGGTCATATGCTTTAACTAATCTAGTTGATTGCATCAAACAGTGACCATGCAACTAAATATTCACAATCGTTTGAATAAAGAATGTTGATGAAAGCTGTGAATCATAAAAAATATATACATTATATATTTAATATTGTACTAATTTACTTATTTTTATACTACTCAAATACTGTTTTTTTTTTTTTTTTTTATGTAAGAAGTAATGAGACGAACGAGACGCTCTCCTGATGGTAAGAGATAACGCCTATCCATGACCATTACAGCGATACACAGAACTTTGAGTAACAAAACAAAGTCCAGGGCATCACTGCTTTGGCGCTCATTAGTTGTTCATTTCTGTGTTTTTGGTGTATAATAAAGTTATATTCTATTCTATTCTATTCTATTCTACTTTGAGACTTTCGATGGTTAGTCTCAACAGCCCAGTAATTTCGCTAGCTGCAGTACCCTTCGAACCGGAACACAGTCATGTTTACACACTACTGTTTAGCGGCAGAATAACTGCTACTGCGGTGGTACCTACCTAGACGACCTCCTGCTAAGGAGTTCTACCACCAAGTAAATTAATCAACAATATTGTCACCATAGTGGGTCGAACCTGGAAAAGATCGGCACTTGACCGAGGCAGATGGCATAACCTGTTATGCCATCTGTCTTCGTCAAGTGCCAATCTTTTCCTATACAAGAGATAGAGGAGAGAGGCCTGTACCCAGCAGTGGGGTAAAGAAGGCTGTGCATGATGATGATGTTGTCTGTACTAAACTATATTAATCATGAATCAAGTTGTGTTAATACAAAAACAAGAATATATGATCAGAATTTATGTTAAAAGTATTATGTCCCCAATCCCTGGCTCAGTCCAACCCCAAGCTGATAATGTAGATATTTTACCCATAATTATATTTAAAAATGCTAAACCAATATTTCACACACGGTTTGAGAATTCCGCTTAGATCCAGCTTTCCTCTAGTCTAGTTTTTCATTTGATTGTAATTTGTTTTGTGTGTTTGATTGAATAAAAAACATTTACTGTTTTCATAGTGTTTTCTGAGTGGTGATTGAAGGTGTTTAGAGTTTTTATTTTAGGTAAGGTTTATGCCAAGACTTTTAACTTAGAGTTTAGTGTATTACGAGGCAAGTACATTATTAATTCAACATATATTACAAGATTACAAGAGTAGTGTTAAAATCTCATGTGTTAAATGAGGAAATCACTTTTATTAAGCACTGCACTGGCATTGTGAGTGAACCTTGCCACTTCAGGGCTGCCATGTAAGGAAATTATTTATAAACAATGCTTCATACATGATGCAATTAACATTTTGCAGGATAAGGGCTTCACACAATATCTAAATATTGTTTTTGTAATGGAACATGCTATAAGAACATTAAAATGTATCTGACACCAATATTTTGCAGAGGGAAGTTCTCAGTCCATGATAAATTGGTTGTCAACCATTCTCAAGCAGATAATATGTTAAGAAATCAAATGGTAGATACATAGTTTAATCATTGGTTTCATTTTCAGAAAACTAGCACACTATTTGAACAAGCATTAATATTTCATTGGTTCCCTTGAGCTTGTTCCAATGTAGCTGTAATGATTTTGAATTTGGCAAATAGGTACATGTATATATATATATATATATATATAAGATAATATTGAACAGTGGGCATAACTTTATTTATCAAAATAGTTTGTAGAACCTCTGAGCAATTTAGGTATATAATTGGTAATAAGCAACTATACTGTCATGTTACAGGTATTCCATTATTTCTTATCAGAATGATGATTAGTGAGATATTTTTGTTTTGGGTTCAAATTAAAATAGATGGCTACTAATTTTTGTATGAAAGTGAAACAAAAACAATTAGGAGGTTAGTCATAATTCACTTACAGGTTAGCATTAAAAAAACTGGGTTATACAGAAGCAGTTAATAACATATTAGCAAAAATCAGCATATCATCATTTTCACTAAAGAAAATTGTTTAGGTAAATAAGTTATCATGTATTACATGTACAGATATCAGCTGCAGATCACATCATCAGATAACATGTTATGTTTATCAATCAGCAATCAAGAAGAAACACTTAATTTATGGTGCTGAAAATAAATTTCTACAATTATTACTCACACAATATTGAAAACCAGGCTCCCAAAATTCACAACTGAATTAAAACAACACTAATTTAGGTGTTAGTACACCAACAACAAGCCCTACTCAAAGGCAACTGATTGATAACACTATCTATCATTTACAGATATTTTTTATCATATCACACTGTATAAGCACAAAGAATCTTCAGCTCGCGATCGCGTGACGTCAACAAAACAACCACTTTGCACACATTAGTAGCACATCCTCTAGTTGATACGCGGAGGCCTAATTTGATCAACACAGTACTTTATACACAACTAGTCTACATACGTCAAACCGGGGTCACTTTTTACAAAATTCTAGTCACCTGATGAGGTGAAGGTCTAGCCACAACAAGCGCACAACCGTAGTGTCTGCTTAGACCTAGTAACTGGCTATTATTTGATGCAACACCGAAAACTTACCAAATAGAAGTAGATCTACGGCTTTCGTAAGAATCTTGTTTCCCAGTCAGACTTATTAACGTAAATATATATCACACATTATACTGCTGTCACGTTTCACAACACTTAATTGTTTAATTTACTGTACAATTTTATTTTAATTTATTTCTAAACAAAACTTTTGATGAATTGACATCTATCGTTCTATTCGTGACAAATTCAACATGTCTTCCAACAGGTTATCCGGTCAAGCCATTGTCTAAAAGTACATTAGGAAAAAAAATTCATTTTCAAATTATAATTCACTAATAATTAGTCAATAAGTATAAATTTACCTTTACAGGCAATTATTATTTTAACTGATAATAAATAGGTTCTCAGTTTACACTTCACAGCCACAGAATGCAAAGACTGTTTGATCAGTCAACTGCAACTCAGTCAAGTTTGATGAAAAACTATGTAAACTAATTATAGCAAGTATTTTGGCGGGAACTTGGAAAAATTACATTTTAAATTTTTATCTGAAAGAAAACGATAACGAGTGATTGTTTATAAAAATGGTGGTGTTTTATTAATAAAGGTGATCAACACTTACGTCCATGAGAGTGCATAATAATTTAGTATGATGAAGCACGAAATCTTGTGTTGCTCTCAAAACTCTATCTTGTAAAAATAAATATAAGTCACAATGAATTATTGCGGCATGACTAGCTCGACTTTGACGTATTTAACTTGATTTACCACTCAGATCAAGTAGTTTTTAATCTGAGATTTACCACAAAATCCTCAGACAAATCAATAGGAAGAAAAAATATTTGACAATCTGTAAAAGCGCGATGTCAAATACAAAGAAAAGATCTAGTTAGATTGTGGGAGATAACTTGGACCCTTCTATAAGGGAGATAATCTTGGACCCTTCATTATTCTGATTATTCGTCTGAGGGGATAATATATGACATTTTTAGAAGGACCTAGTAAAATACTATAAAGAAAAACATATTTATGAAGGCTGTTTCAAGTCGATATAATATGGTGGAAAATACAATTTAATATATTCCTATTTTTACAATCAAGACAATTTTAAAGTTAGTTCTAATGTCAAAAACATTTCTTTTTAAGTATACTTTTTAACTACAAAGTATCTACACTATTGAAGTAGGTCGTATAGGTAGATACTTCACAAATACATTGTATTATTTTCAAAAGCAAGTATTTTTCTTGGTTCCTTTTTAAAAAAGCGGTGTGTTAAACATTTCAATTCTTGGTTTATGCCTTTTGTGAAAACGGCATAAACTTGTTTTCTTAAGCTTCATATCTCATTCCACCACTGTCACGTAGAAAGATAGACAATCAAACGCATTTAAACAAAATATTTTTTTACGGTGCCGTATGATCTTCGCTGTTCGATGTATAAGAGATTTGTGTTTGCCAGAACTTCGTGCGTGATATCAAAAACAAAAAAAAAATATTGTCATTTTGTCACAGTTGTCGTTATCACTGTCACTATCATAAACAAGCAAGCGGGAAGGATTGATGCAACGGTTAATTGCAAATAGTTTAATTTTTTTCGCTTCTGCAATATTTTCTCATCAATAAATATGAGTTTTCCGACATTTACCTTCAACCCGCCGCAACCCATCAGTTCGGAATCGAAAAGTCGTCTAAAAACATTTGTAAGTGTAATTTAAAAAACACGAAGAGGTTATGTTTTGTATCATTTTACATAAATTTTTATTTTCACAGAATCTGCCTGGAAAATGCTTCGAAAAGCACGTCGGATGTACATGGAGACGAGGCAATAAGTTCACAATATATCCTCGAAGTCAGTCGACCGGACAAAACCAAACGGCAGTCCAAAACAAAATGCTTAACATTCGCCAAGACATCTTACTATTTAAACCTCTGTTACGAAAATTAGTAAATGAATCAAATGGCACGTACTTAAATTTACAAAAAGCGGCGGAAACGGCAAAAAATTCAGATAATCAAATGGAATTTTTAAAAACTTCCAGACAATATCGTTCCATTATTCGCGTTTGTATCGAGAGCCTTCAAGAAGCCGCGGAAAAGTGCACCGATGGCGTAGAAAAAGCTAACTTGCTTGCTCACGTCACTATCTTCTACTCTGTGGAGTGTGTATGGCATTTATGTGAAATATTGTATATTGACAATGTTCCTGGAGACATAGTGTTACCATTTTTACTCGAATGGGTCAGATTTCATTTTCCTTGCCACGAACAGACCGCGGCCAAGTTGTTAGAAGCATGTGAGCGAGGGTCAGAAGATCACAAGGACTATTGGGACACAGTTATCGGAATGATAGTGCAGGGAAGAGTGGATGTAGCAAGAGCACTAATGAAATTGCATTCTGCTTCTGATACCAATGAGTTCAAACTGGTAGATAACTCTTTGAGGAGCATGCCAGTTTATAATGTAAGTAGCTTTGCTGACTAAGAGAAAATCCCCACACTCATGCAATCTGCTGCAGCCTGGCTTGTATTCATTGTTAATGAAGGGTTATAAAGTTTTGTATGTATTAAGTCAGGAGTGGGTCATTGTACTCATAATTAACGACTTTTTATGTGGGCACAATACTGAAATCATCAAAAACAAAATCTTATTCTTATTCAAAGTGGGGGCAATAAGTCTTGCACTGACATCTCGCTTAGGGTGTTTTGTGCATTTCCCCCTGCCAGTGTCTACCTGGGCCAACCCAGCTCCTTGAATTATCAGAGGGAGGCTCGGGGCCACTGGCAAACAATCTTGTTCCATAAAGTTTGTTGACCTTAGTTCCAATGTATAGAGTAGCTTTCCATAGTTTTGCGATCTTAGAGCTACCATAAACCACCATATAGCAAATAACATTGAAATTGTTAGAGGCATTTTTGAGATTTCAAAATAAATAAATTTATTTATTATATCAAAGATTAAAACCCTGTACACTTGTACAGCTAAATTTATACTGACTGAATTATTTCAATTGAATAATGTAATTTGTATGTTGTACCATTTTAATCAATACACAATTATTTATTAGTTTTTAAAAATTGTGGTTATGATCTTACTTTCAGGTTTATGGGGGCATATCAACTGGCGAGTTCACAATATCATGGAAACACTGGCAGGCGGAGAGCCGCTCCAAGATTAGCAGCCAAGTGCTGGCTTCACAGCCCAAACTAGAGCTTATTATGAAGGTGAGGTAGTATAATAAAGAAAATGGTAATTAACTTATTTAATGTATATAGTTTGTCATAAATTTATCAGTGATCTCTGTAAGTATATTTGTTGATTGTTATCTATGTATCTATACTATTATAAAGAGGAATGATTTGATTGTTTGTTTGTTTGTTTGCATTGAATAAACTCCGAAACTACTGGACCGATCTTAATAATTCTTTCAATATTAGAATGCTACATTATCCGTGATGGACATAGGCTATATTTTATTCAAAAAACAATTAGGGATCCGTATGGAAAATTCAATAATGTAACCCAGGCTGTGAAAAATTTGATAAAATCCTGTGAAAACTATTGACAATAGAATAAAGTGAAGTTTTATAGAGCAAATCAAAAAAGACTGCAATATCATATATCTTAAGTATTACAGTTGTCATCTACCTACATTTATACTGCATGGCGGTAGGGTACTTTGTCACACCTACCCGGTTTTACAAATAAAAAACTGGTGTTACAAAATAAAATCAATGTATAATTTAGTAGTAGGTAGGTGAGCACAAATTTATTAAGGTCGTGGTGTACGGCCAACCTGACAATGCCAATTCAAATCACTTCCCTGTTAGCCGATGGTCGAGGATGGCCCTCGTCCGTAGGGAAACGCTGGCGTCTAGACTTGATAAGGATCCTCTTCTGGGAGGTTTGGCCTTGTACGAGTACGGTGTGCGTAAATAATAATAGGTGCAGAAGACCCCTAAAGCGGGGTTGTATCCGGCACTCAACTAGTTAAATTATAACTATCAATAATATAAAACATTAATATTATTATGGATCGCGCGTCGTTCGGCAAGGCACAAAATAGCGAGGAGTGGCGTGAACCGACGCAGACTGTCGTCTAGCTGCGAGTGCCGGCCGCGCCGCTTGCCTCGCTGCGCGGGCGGTGTATGTCCAACCGTGGATACTATGTAACCTTCCGTTACATTACCCGCCGGTCCATGTAAGGATTTTATCTTACTAACCTTAAGATAACCAGGACATTAGGTATTCTAATGATAAAATCCGTACTTAACATTAATTACTATGGATTTTTTTTAAATTTAAATTTAAAATAGTTAAATATTGTGAATATGCTACAAAATTAAATTAAATCTTTAAAATGTATGTTAAGAAAGACAAGACTTAATCATTATTTTGGTTTGTTATTTTTAAGTCTTTGATGTGCCATGTGCCTAAATCTTTCCCCGACATATTTTCTAAGACATACACGAGTGGTGAAAGCTTTTGAGTCACACGGCATTTAATATACTTCGGTGCTAACTTCTTGCTAAAAAATTTGTCTTTATCACTTAATACATAGGCACGTTTAAACACGATTTCACCAACTTCAAACTCAAAGGCTTTCCGTCGCAAATTGTAATGGGAAGTATTTTTTAGATATGCGTGAATTAATGATTTCTGTACCTGATCAAAAACCGTTCTTAAGCAGCCGAGGTTTTTCGCATATACTTCACGTGGTAGAAACAAAACCTCCGAACCCAAATCAGTATCTGTGTAATGAGTGCCACAAAGAACTAGCTCCCTTCCATATACGAGGAATGAAGGAGTAAAACCTGTCGCTTCATTAATAGAGTTATTGATAGCGAATTGTACTTTTGGGATAAATAGGTCCCAAGTTCTGTGGTCACCGTCAACAAAAGTGGAAAGACACGTTATAATTGTTTTATTATAGCGCTCAACTGTATTTATTTGTGGCGTATATTTTGGTGTGAAGAAAACATTTGGAATGGTGTATGTGTCAAATAAGTTTTTGGTCTGTCCACTTATGAATTGACTACCATTATCCATAAATATGGTTTGAGGAACACCATGTACCAAGAACACTTGTTCTTCAAGGATCTTGACTATAATTTCAGAAGTTGCCTTTCTGATAGGAAAAATTTGACAAAACTTAGAAAAGCAGCAAGTCACTACTAAAATGTAGTTATTCTGCTTACGAGTTGCTGGGAGCGGACCCATCAAATCTATGGAGATCATTTGGTATGGCCGAGAACATTGTTTAGGACGTCCCATTTCTCCAAGTGTGGCATGGTTTTGTGTTTTGTATGAAAGACACGTGGAACAGCAACTAATGAACTTAGTTATATCGCTGTGCATGTTAGGCCAGTAATATCTGAGCGCAATGCGTTTATATGTTTTAAAAATACCCATATGTCCTGCTGTTGGTTCGTTATGGTTTTCCGCTATAACTTTATTTCGAAAATCAATAGGAACGACTTCTTTCCATGAAAATTCATTCGTAAGTTGATATTTGTTTTTGCTAAGACGATAGAGAGTGCTGTTTTTAATTTGGAAATTAGGAAATTTTTCTGGATTAATGGAGCAGCTATTGTATATGTTTTTGTACCAATTGTCACTAGTATGCGTAACAGAGTTAGCGGTAGAAATAGAGTAGGCAGGAAATGCTCTTGATAGTGCATCTGGGATTACGTTATCTACACCGCGGCGGTGTTTCAGCATGAAATTGAAAGACGATAACCGTACTCCCCAACGAGCAAGTCTGCCTGTTGGATTATCCAAAGAGAGAAACCATTTTAAAGCACTGTGATCTGTATAAACCGTGAATGTTTTTCCATTCTCTAAGTAACAACGCCAGTGCTCTAAAGCTACTAGAACTGCCAAGGTTTCGCGTTCAGTGATACTATAATTCTTTTCTGCTCCTGATAGAGATCTGCTCATGTAAGCTATGGGGTGTTCTTTTCCTTCGACAGTTTGCGTTAGCATAGCACCAACCCCAAAGTTACTGGCATCAGTGTGGACTTCGAACGAAAGATCATAATTGGGGCAGGAGAGAATAGGCGCGGAAACCAAACATTCTTTTAACCTTTTGAACGCAGTGTCAGCTTCTGCGGTCCATTGAAAGGGCGGTGTCGGTTTTTTATGAGAAGTTAACTTATTGAGTGGACCGGCAATCGTGCTAAATTTGGGAACAAATCTTCGATACCAAGTCGCCGTGCCTAAGAAACGTTTCAAATCCTTACGACTCGTAGGAGTTGGATAGTTTAGAATGGCCGTGACTTTATCCGGATCTGTCCGTAACCCACTCGCATCGACTACATAGCCTAAGTATTTCAGTTGTCTTCGAAAAAATTCACATTTTTCTAAGTTAACGGTTAAATTGGCACGTCGCAATTTGTCTAGCACACGATGAAGTAGGATCACGTGATCTTCGAACGTGCTACTTATTAATATAATATCATCTAGATAGGCAAATGCTTTGTGATCCATGTTTCCAAATAGTAAATCAACCAGACGCTGTTGTGTTGAAGGTGCATTGGTCAACCCAAATGGTGTGGTCTTGAAACGAAATGTTCCACGGCCTGGGACGTAAAACGCGGTCTTGTCTCTGTCCTCAAGAGCTATAGGCAATTGCCAGAAAGCCTTAGACAAATCGATACTACTAAGGTAGTGACAGTCACGCAGGTTGTCCAGTATTTCGCTGATGTAGGGCAAGTTATAAGCATCGCGTTTTGTAACAGAGTTTAGTTTTCTGCTATCTAAACAAAACCGGGGCTGACCATTTTTCTTATTAACTAATAGCACCGGTGATTGCCATGCGCTTTCACAAGGCTCGACCACGTCAAGTTGAAGCATCTCGTCTACTTGTTCTACTAATATTCGCTGTTTTTCCGGTGAAAGTCTATAATAGCGCTGTCTTACAGGAGGAGAGTCTCCAGTATCAATATGGTGAGTAATTAAGGTAGTACGACCTAAACCCTTGTACTCGAATGATATTTCTTTAAATTGTTCTATAATGTTATCAGCAATTTCTTTCTGTGATTCATCTAGATTATTGTACGAATGTATCACAGTAGTTGGTTTACTTACATTTAAATCAGCGAACGGTACGCTGGATAAATGTAGCGAGCCTAAGTATTTAGGGCATATCTTAAAAGCGCGCCAGAAATCAATCCCTAATATGAGTGAAGATTGTACTTCTGGAACGATGTGAGTTTTAATAATATGGAATTGATTTTCAAAATGCACAGGCATGTTGATGTAGCCTATACTTTTTAAATTTTGTCCACCGGCTGCCACAACCGACAATCTATCATCTGTGCACAACTTCAGACCACGATTTACCAATGCCTCATGACTATTCTTACCTATAATAGTAACTGCCGAACCTGAATCTAGAAGACCTGAAGCTGTTAGGTCGTTAACTTTAATATTAACGTATGGTCTTGTGTCGTTTGCAGGTTTAATATGCAGAATTGAAGCAACCCTGTAACCATTGAAAAATAAACGAACCGTTTCTATCCAATTAATCCATTCGTCATTACTTGTGCGGTTTGCAATTGTAATATTAGGATTGCTGCAATTCTGCTTAATTAGTTTTTTGGTACCTGAGTTCCTGTACAATTTGGACAGTCAGGTTTCCTTACTCCTTTGTAACCGCATTTGAAACACATAATTTCGGTATTACTACAATCTCGCAAGCTGTGTGTATTGTCGCGACATCTGGGACAGTAAGGTAATTTTTTCGTTGTATTAGAATCGTTTTTGTCGATACTGTGTAAATACTTTTCGTTAATGTTACTGTTTGTTTTAAAATTATTGTATGGTTGTTTGTTGTTATTACTGTTGTCGTTGATATAAGGTTTGTAATTGTTGTTTGCCTTGGGTTTGCATGTTGGTTTATACGCAAATTCTGGTGCCAATGTATCAGAAGTTGCCACAGATGGTTCCCGAAAAAGAGCAAACCGAGACTGAAAATTTTCGTAATTTTTGCATAATGACCTTACTTGTTCAATGTCCCGTATTTCCGTTGCTGAAGCCAAAGTGCTTGCATAACAAGGTCGAATGTTATGTAACACTATCTCGAGCTTGTCCTCTTCTGACAACGATCTCGATAGCCGAGCGAACATCCCAGACAGGATAGATAAGAAGATTGCAATATTTTCTGTTTCCCCTTGAGTCCTAGAGCGAATCTCAGCTAGTAGACGGTAATCATAATCGGCTTTATCAAAATCTTGTTTTAAAAGAACGACAAGCTCCTCCCAGGATGCTATCTGGTCCTTAACGCTTCTGAACCAGTGTAGTGCATCATCCGTGAATATTTCTGGTGCAAACGAGATAAGTTTCGTATCGGAAATATTACGTGCTTCGCTAAACTCGTTGACACGTTGAATAAATGATCGGACGCAAGTTTTTCCATCGAATTTTAGCCTACCTAGTTCAGAGGTGACACTCTTGTCACAGGTAACTGCGATGTTAATTGGAACCTGACTGGTAGACGCAGCTGCTGGAAGTGTGGTAGATATGCCGGCTAAAAGTGAGTCTACTGCTTTTTTATTAAGTTTAAGAAATTGTTCGTAGCATTCTTTATACAGTTTCCTACAAACGGTGTATTGTTCCTGTACGTCGTCAGCCACAATTCTATTAATTCTGTGATAAAGATGATGAAAAACATTCTCTATGCGTGATAAAGTACTTTTATCAGTTAAGCCTGACTCGGTACTGGTTTTAATTTTGGTTAGTATCTCTAAAACGCCTTCAAGATCATGTAATGGTTCAAGATGAGAGCACAGTATTTCCTCAGATGGAAACAATTGACTTAGTTTATTGATCTGTTTCCTAAGATCAGCTACAGTGAGTCCTGGGGTCTCACCTCTAACGGCAACTTCATACTCCAGTTCGTTTTTTTGCAGAGAAAAATATTTTATCGTAAATGCCATAGTTAACTTTAAGGTAAGTTTCAAATAGCACACTCGTAGAAATTACTCCGTTCTGTTACAAAAAAAAACTAAATAAACGTTTCCTTTTTTTTTTTTATAATAACTAGTTCGACAATTATGATCCCTTTGGTATATCAATGAAATGTATATATGGAATATATAACTATTTATTTACTTTACCATTTGGTTTTAGGTTGTATGCTTCTAGAACCCGTAATACATCTATACAAGTATATTTTTGTTAACAGTGAACGTTACGTGGACGGCAAACAATGTTATAGAATATATTATGACAAGGTTAGGAAAACGTTTTACAAATTAAACACACACACACACGTACAATCTGCTTTCTAAAATGGCAAAATCTCCTGCCCCACGTTGGGCGCCAGTGTCACACCTACCCGGTTTTACAAATAAAAAACTGGTGTTACAAAATAAAATCAATGTATAATTTAGTAGTAGGTAGGTGAGCACAAATTTATTAAGGTCGTGGTGTACGGCCAACCTGACAATGCCAATTCAAATCACTTCCCTGTTAGCCGATGGTCGAGGATGGCCCTCGTCCGTAGGGAAACGCTGGCGTCTAGACTTGATAAGGATCCTCTTCTGGGAGGTTTGGCCTTGTACGAGTACGGTGTGCGTAAATAATAATAGGTGCAGAAGACCCCTAAAGCGGGGTTGTATCCGGCACTCAACTAGTTAAATTATAACTATCAATAATATAAAACATTAATATTATTATGGATCGCGCGTCGTTCGGCAAGGCACAAAATAGCGAGGAGTGGCGTGAACCGACGCAGACTGTCGTCTAGCTGCGAGTGCCGGCCGCGCCGCTTGCCTCGCTGCGCGGGCGGTGTATGTCCAACCGTGGATACTATGTAACCTTCCGTTACAACTTTCTAGTACTCGGCTGCCTAGCTACCACCCTCAAGTTGAAAATCTGTCGCCAAGCATCTAACAGTGTGTTCCGGCAGCCTCACTTGAGAGCCAGTTCCATTCCAGGCTAGGTGTGCTTTACCATCTTCGACCACACCGTCATTTAACATCAGGTGAGCTGTGGTCAAAACCTAGCCTGTCAGCTATAAAAAAAAAAAAACTAATTCCAGGCTAGGTGTGCTTTACCATCTTCGACCACACCGTCACTTAACATCAGGTAAGCTGTGGTCAAACAACTAGCATGTCAACCATTTAAAAAAAAAAAAAATTATAAAGAGGGAAGATTTGATTTTTTAATTGTTTGTTTGTTTGTTTGTATTGAATAGGCTCTGAAACTATTGAACCGATATGAATAATTGTTTCATCATTAGAATGCTCCATTATCACCGAGTGACATAGCCTATATTTATATTGTTAATCGAGTTTTGTTTTCCCGTGCGAAGCCGGGACGAGCTGCTAGTGTTATACATGTATTTAATTCCAGCTGATAATCGGCGAGTACTCTGCGTTCGCGTCGGTACGGTCCCAGTATTCGTCGTGGTTCGACATCCTCGGCGGCTGGGTGATGTTCACGGCGCCGTGCAGCCGCCGCCACGAGCTGGGCGCCGCCGCGGCCGCCACCGCCGGCATGCTGACACAGCCGTCGAATCCACTCGATGAGATGGTGCGAGCACTGTTAGAGGGAGATCTGCATCAGGTAACTTATTTCTGACCCGTAACTTCGTGGAATCTCTTAAGCTTACAAGCTGCAATAAACTACATGTAAGTACAATGAACTCTTTGTGTCGTTGATTGAGTGTTCTGGAATATTTATGGAATTCACTGTCCAATAAATTAATGCCCACTTTATTAATTTATTTATTAAGGTAAGCCAACAGCGGACATATTGAAAATTTACAAAGATAATTGTTTGATTCAAGCGTTACTTTGCGAAGTTCATGTTATTTTATTAATATTAGAGGAATTTACAGCTTTTTTTTTTTTTTAATGGTTGACAGGCCAGGTGTTTGACCACAGCTCACCTGATGTTAAGTGAAGGCGTGGTCGAAGATGGTAAAGCACACCTAGCCTGGAATGGAACAGCTAGGTATATACATTTAGTTACCTATAAAAATAAAATCGTAGGACATTACACACAGCGCCATCTGACCCCAGACTAAGCGGAAGTCAGATAACTGATAGAATACTTGAATACTTTTTTTTTTTGTAAATACATACTTATAATAATTACAGGACACCCAGACACAGAACAAATATTTGTTTGTACCACAAAGTTTGTCCTGTGTAGGAATCTAACCCATGCCCTTCAGCTCTTGAAGCAGACATTCTACCAATTAACCAACAGGGTTGTCAACCTATATAAATTTAAAAGGCCAAGGTTTCGGATAAGTTTTTAACTGAAACGACTGTGAAGCGGAAATAAACTAAATATATATCTTGAATATTCAAAATGTACTTCCGCAAAATAACGCCTGAATCAATCAAACACGCCCTGATGTTTTTTTTTTATAGTTAACCCAAAAAACCTAGCCTGGTTTGACTACTGACTACTGACTAGAATTGGCTGGCATGTCAGGCTCTAGCCAGCTGGGTCCTCGAACCAGCATGCTTCATATGCGATACTGAAGTACAATTACAATTTAATATACTATAATTTCAGGTTATACACGACATACAGCAGATATCCGACAATGGGTGGTTCGCGACACATCTCACCGATATCTTGTACCACTGCGGAAAACTAAAGATTTTCGATAAACAACAGAATAAGTGAGTTCTAAATTAACAGCCCTGAAACTGCACGAAGCAATACCTATCTTTTTTTTTTCTTTGGTTTTGGCGTCGCGTTTTAGCATTTGCCAGTGTCAAGTATTTATATATTTTCATGTTCATCAAAAGTTAAATAATTGTCCTCGTAGCTAATAGCATAAACACTCGACAAAACACTAGTTTTGGAAAAAAATACAACGGAGCGACACGACTCTTCCCGCGTTCCCGCCAAAACTCCGTAAACAAGACAATGTCATATAAGCAAAACCAATGAGCCGTAAACCAGTCTCCAATATTTATTAGTTTAGTTAATTAATCAGCAGTATTGAAAGCTTTCATTGTGTTTCATGTATGTAGTGTAACGAGCCGACTTCGAGACAGCCTCATCCTTGAATATGGCTGTTTGCTAATGGAACACAAGTCGATGTGGCCCGTGGGGCTCTCTTATCTCGCTTCCTGTCCACCTGAAGGTATGTTTCCCTAGGCTATGCTCTGCCCTGATCTTATTGTGTTCTTTTAATGGTAGAAAGAATTGAGACGAATGAGACGTTCTCTTAATGATATTGGTAAAAGATAACCACCAATTTTTTTTATGGTTGGCAGGCTAGTTGTTTGACCATGGCTCACCTGATGTTAAGTGACGGTAAGTATTGCTGAATCAGCCTGGTTTGAAGACGGTTCGACTTCCAATTTGGAGGTCCAAAGTTCGAGTCCTATGGCATGCATGTGTAAGTCTGCCAACCCGCACTTGACGGGGTGGTGGACTGTAGCGATACCCTTCTCACAATAAGAAGAGACCCACGCCCAGCTGTGGGACAGTGTATAATTAGATGGCTGATTCAATTTGCTGACTAGGCCAGCAGCAGAACGTTGGGTAACAGAAAGTCGTTTGACATATTCAGAAGTGTGTTTTTTTTAATGTGATAGTAGTAAGATGAAGAGAGACATTGCCCTAATTGTAAAAGATAATTCATCTCCACGACCATTGCAGCGATACACAGAACTTTGAGTAGCAAAACGAAGTCCAGGGCATCGCTGCTTTGGCGCTCATTACTTTTATACTTTCTATGGTTAGTCTCAACGGCTCTGTAATTCCTCAATAATTGCAGTACCCTGCAAACCACAACACAGTAATGTGGACTATTACTTTATTTTTTACTTTATCTGAAAGGTCTGCGTCGAGCTGAACTGGTACTGGAGCGACTCCCAGTGGAGACGGAGGCGAAGGCTTTGAGAGTGGTCGCTGAGGCGAAGAGATGCGGCTTGCTTGGAGTTGGTAAGCTTTTGAAAGTTCCGTACCTCTGCAAGAAGAAGGAATACGTGTAGGATCGCAGTTTTATCTGTGGTCAGCATCACCTTTTTTACCAGTCCACTCCACTCCACTCGCTTGGTTACCACGCTCAAATTGAAAATTTGCCGCCAAACACCCAACAGTGTGTTCTGGCAGCTTCACTTGAGAACCAGTTCCAATCCAGGCTAGGTGTGTCTACAATCAAATCTTTTATTAATAACACCAAAGTTACAGGTCATTTTTCCATTCATATTTAAAAATATCAAAATCATAACATATGTCAATACAGTGAAAATGTCAATGAAATAATATGTCACATGTAAAATAATTAAATGTCAATAAAAATAAAAATATTTCTCAATCTTCAACCAAATCGTTACTTAGGTGCCTGCCAACAATGTATTTCCTAGATTTTCCGAAGGATTTGTTTCATTCCAGTTCAAACCGTATGTCGGTGCATGTCGGCCCGGCACCTGTCCGCGCGCCGGGCGGGCGGAGCGCTGGCGTGGGCGGTCCGCGGGCGGAGCCCCGCCGCCGCCGCGCGCGCGGCGCATGCCTGCCTCAAGCAATACTGTGACACCGGGAAACTCCCGGCTTTGGACTTCTTGCTCACTGCCGGGGCTGCTATGTTGCTACATGATACGCTGTTGTTTCTTGGTAAGATGTTGCTAAAATTGTGGACTTGATACATACATAAACATGGAAATAAAGAAACAAAACATTTATTTTGACACACAACACTAAACTACAAAACACTACAAATAAAAGATTAAAAAATAAAAAGACTATAAAAATAACAAAAGACAAATACACAAAAGACACCACTCAAAAGTCAATTGCTTTACTGTCAGTAGGTAAAGCTTATGTCAGTATATGTATTACTAGCAACTCGCCCTGGCTTTGCACGGGAAATCAAAACTCGATTAACAACATAAATAGAGCCTATGTCACTCAGTGATAATTAAATATTCAGTAGCATTCTAATGATGAAAGAATTATTCAGATCGGTACATCAGTCCAGAGCTAATCTATTCAATACAAACTCCAAGTTCCATTTCCAACTTTCATTTCATTTCATTTCATTTATTCCAAAAAACTTGTGTGTGGATGAACTGATTTTTGTTTAAATGGTCATGATACTTTGAATGAAGTTTATTTGTATACTAGCGAACGCCTCGCGGTTTCACCCGCATAGTTCCCGTTCCCGTGGGAATATAGGTATAAAAAGTAACCTATGATACCCGGGGATAGTGTAGCTTCCCAACGGTGAAAGAATTTTTGAAATTGTCCAGTAGTTTCGGAGCCTATTCAATACAAACAAACAATCAATCAAATCTTTCCTCTTTATAATAGTATAGATGTGAGGGCAAAGTCGGAGGTCTACTCTGAATACAAAGTACCCATTCAGTAAATTAGTCTTTTCCTTACTTATAAACAAAAACATAAATGAAAGTGTTTGTTACAGGTAAATACTGTGATTTCCACAGACTGTACAAAAACAGAGAGTTTCAGAAAGCGGCAGAACTACTTGTATCTTTGATCACTTCCAGAATTGCACCCGACTAGTAAGTATTAAATATAAAAATATTTTATTGATAACACCAAAGTTATAAGTTATTTTTCTATTTATATTTTAAAAATGGCAAAATTATAACACATGTTAATATAATGTCCTACGATATTTATTTATTTAATGAAATGTCAATATAATAATATGTCAAATATAAAATTTGACAAAATGATTATCAACTTGAGGGTAGTAGCTAGCCAGCCGAGTACTAGAAAATACCCTACCACCATGCTAATAATGAATATTAAAATGAATGCTTATTTTTTTCAGTTTTTGGGACACTCTTCTACTAGACACATTACCATTGTTAGAGTGTGATACCCCAGTGCTGTCCACATCAGCGACATGTAGCATAATGCAGTGTGTAGAACTCAGGCCATCCTCACTGAATGGGGAGCAGGCAGAGTTGCTGCGACTCGCACTGGCCAGGAACCTTGCTAGGGTAGCTCTGCTGGAGATACCGGAGAAGAAAGAATAGCATCTGAGATAATACTGGAACTAACTAATGGTGAATTGTAAAACTGTGGTAGGGTAGCACTACTTGAAATACCCAAGAAGAATGGCATAGTATCTAAAATAACAATATGATGTGATACCATGCCAGGGTAGCACTACTTGAGACACCAGTGAATAAAGTGTGGCGATCGAGATAACACTGACCACTAATAATTAACAGTAAAAGTGAAATCAATTTTATTAAGGTTCTATAGCATAAGCTACTAGCCTTATCAAATAAATAGTGAAAGATAGTAGGTGCAGGCATAATTATTGGGGTAGACATGTTCCAATCGCTGGTGTACATGCCTTCTAACGGCTAGTATAGACATGTCTTAAAGGAGCACCACAATTCAGCCAATGTAATGCGGGATGCTCAGAGATATGATTAGATATACATATAAGATAGCTGGCAGTGACTTGAAGCAAATTATTGAGAATATAGAAAAGTTATATATCTTGGAAAAAGCCTATATCATCAAGACATTACACACAGCACTATCTGACCTCAAACTAAGCTAAGCTAGGGGCTATGATAATAGCAAATATGGCGGGGAAAAAAACAAATGTTGAAGAGTAATGCCATCAATGTTAGTAAAGGAGTTGTAGGCTTGAACCTTACTAACTTAAAGTTTAAGAATAGAGATAAGTTAATTTCCAAAATAATATTAAGTCAATTTAAGTAACTTTGTGATAAGTGTTTTGTATGATCATAAATAATAAAACATTTTAAGATTACTTGTATTTTTTATCATTGACAAATTGTTAAACATGAAGAACATGACAGGCCAGATGTTATAAAATATAACTAAGAGACAAGTAATAACACACACAAACTTTTTTAATAATAGACAAAGCAAAGTTAGCAATGCAGCTACAACATTGTCTAGCAAATGAAAATATTTTATCTATATTATACAAACTATATAGATACAAATTGTGCAAACCATACTTGGAAACCAAATTACAAACAAAACAGGAAGAAAAAATATAGTTAGCGCTTTTTCAGACAACAGTATGCAGCCTACAGATATACATAGTTATATAGGTCTGTTGTGGTTGTAAGTAGTCGTTACATTATATCAAATAGTTAAGGCAATCAAATCTTATAACCTACATAATACACTATTTTAATCACAGCACTTTCCATATGGGAAATATTTTCTGATTCCGATTATCCTTTTCTATTTCCTACTGTCATAAAAAGCTTCCATCGACTGCAACTCTATAATATCTGATGATAATATTTTATCATGCCCTTGGTAATGAAACTTTCCATAGAAAAGTTTATTTTGTAACATGTATGGAAACCAGTATTTGTCGTCCAGCCACATGTCTTTGAAAGGGATTTTATCACGTGGAAACCACTTTGGTAGCATTTCATCGGACTCTTCTGGCGTTCCTTCGAAAGCGTCGGTGGTGAAGACTCTCACGTCCATCATCAATGGTTCACCTTCGAAAGTAAACTCCAAGTGGCCGATATTCTTCAAATCAGTTCTGTTTACCGTCAGTGAACACTCTTCCTTTAATTCTCGCACAGCTGCGTCTAATACAAACTCATTAGGCTCGAGTTTCCCGCCGAAACCGTTCCATTTGTTTACGCCGAATCCGCGCTTTTTTAAGCCTAAAAGTATTTGTCGTTCTTTATGTACAAACACTAGAGTATAGACTTTTTTCAAAATCATCTTGAATTTCTTTTTTTATATTTATTTACATCAATAGTCGGTTAGTTGGACTAAGACGGTTAGAATTTTTTAAAGATAAATGATTTAAATCAAATCAATTTTTTTTTTAAATAATTTTCCCCTTCGGGCAGGCTAAAGCTATAAAGCCATACTGCCTTGTCTTCAGTGTTATTTCTGCTGTATCTTAGCTATAGCTATCGTCAAAGTCGTCTTAGTCAAGCCCAGTTCGTGTCAGTTAATTCCAGTCATGCTTTAGTAAAGTAGTGGCGACTTTAATAAAAGCTTCGATGGAGTTTTGGAAGCAACACGAAAACTCATGTTTCACCACATTATATCATTTTCCCACACTTGCGCTTGTAATTCGGCACTTTATGAATAAAACACCACCATTTTTATGCATAAACACTCGACAAAACACTAGTTTTGGAAAAAAATACAACGGAGCGACACGACTCTTCCCGCGTTCCCGCCAAAACTCTAAATGAAATCAAATGAAAGAAAAGCTATTTTTTTCTTTATTTTTCGACTGTGATATTATGGATTCTGCCAGTGTCAATTATTTTATAATTTGTTGTCTTACGATTAAAATAAAATAAAGTTATTAAGTCACAATCATATTATAACACATATAAAGTTGTAGTCAAGTCTAGTCCATGCCCTAGTAAATCAGAGGTAACTCTAACTCTACTAGAAAGAAGCTTATACGGAGTTTTGGAAACAACACAAAAATATATTATGTTCTACAACAATATGTCACTTGATCATATTCGTGTGAATAGTTCAAAATTTAGTATCTGATTTCACGGCATATTTTTAAATTTAAATACTCGAAATAATATAAACAATGGACTAAAATAAAATACAATGCAATGACGTGGTTTTTCGTGTTCCCGCTGAATTTATTTGACAAGTTCAGAAAAATTCGTCCGAAATATGCTAATAGTACCATTAATGCTTATGTCACTAAAAAAATCAACACGAACAAGTTCAAGTCATTTACTATTAGTTAAATTGTAGTTACACAATGTCTTTTGGTAATGTTATAAGTACAACACAATTTTAGCTTTAATAACGCACATAATCATAATTATTTAATCACTCAGTTTTTAGTAGCGTTATTGATAGATTGATTGTAACACATGTCGCAGTGAGTGCTGAGTGCTGGAATATTCCTGACATCGTAGAGGAGGATTCCGATGAGGAGGGGCTCCAGAGTCCAGAGCGTACCAGCGCATCATGGCTCTCATGGCTCACCCCCACCCTCGCACCCGCACACCAACCGCTGTCTTCACGTGCGAGGCGCGCAGCGGCTTGAAGATGTAGCAAGACGTGGCCGCACGCGCGTTGTACTCTGCTTTGACACCTTGAAGAAGGCCACCGGTTGTGGCTGAAATTATAATCGGACCACCCGACTAATGTAGCTCTCGCAAATCAATATGTACCTACAAGCGATGATAGCTCAGTGGTTAGCGCGGTAGCTTTACACGCCGAAAGGCGTGGGTTCGAACCCCAACAATAAGCTTGTCGCTGAAGGAAAATATCGTGAGGAAACCATTACATGGTGGTAAGGTAGGTACCATTTTACTCTGTAACATAAACACACAAAAACGAAAAAATAGAGTCAATAACATTAGTAGGTACTCGGCTTGCTAGCTACCACCCTCAAGGTATAAATCTGCCGCCAAGCACCTAACGGTGTGTTTCGGTAGCCTCACTTAAGGGCCAGCTCCATTCCAGGCTAGGTGTGTGTTTACCATCTTCGACCACACCGTCACTTAACATCAGGTGAGCTGTGGTCAAACCTAGCCTGTCAACCATAAAAAAAGGCTTGTTACATAGAATTATAATTGTAGGTTACATAAACTTATAATTATAGGTTACATAAACTTATACCTAATTATAGGTTAATGTAATTATAATTTGCTTGAAATGCGTAGCTCAGTGGATTATGTGTAATTATAGGCAAATCACAAAGCCATTGAGCGCCGTTCAGGACGCCGCAAATAGAATATCGATTCCGTGAAAGCGACGGCATCCGCATTAGATTGCGGTCATTAAGCGATCACAATGTACCTACTAGGGGTTCTCTGCAGGCTTGACATCATAGGGTTGGTTGGGTTGGGTCGGTTGCTTTCTATATCGCACACTTAGGTACTAAAATACATACAAAAGGAGGGCTTGAAGTTAAAGCATTTTTTACCAGCTATACCCACAGTACTTACAAAAGACGAGGATGTAGACGCGCATTTAAATATAATTATATTAAAAAACACTAAAAGAAGAAGATCTTAAAGACGATGACAGCTGTCAGCTGAACAGCGCGGTCTGTTCATTTTCTGAAAAGCGTAGGTTTAATTCCGAGTAATGAACATGAGTACCTACCTTTAGTTGTACGGTCTATTCGATTGGCTAGTTCTCAAGTTAAAAAGAAAAAGAAAAATAGTAAAAACCACTATAATTATGTATAATGTAGGTATATAGAACACATTGCATAATGTAACGCAATATTATATTTTTGTGATGCCCAATTATTACGAAGTTATCGTTGTCAAATGTCCGATAAGCGTATTTATATTTACAAAATATTATTATTTATAAATAGCTTAACTTGGCGGTAGATTTCCTTAGCAGGAGGTCGCCTAGGTGGGTATACGGTATCAGATATTCTGCCGCTTATCAGTAGTGTGCAGCTAGCAAAATTGCAGGGCTGTTGAGACTAAGTTTTATAGTAATGAATGTCAAAGCAGCGACGCCCTGGACTGGATTAAAATCCAGTCCAGGGCGTCGCTGTTTGTGACTGAAGTTCTGCTATGACGTTATCTCTTACCATCAGGAGATCGTATCGCTTGTTTCATTACTTACCTTACATTAAAAAAAAACCAGATATTACAATCATTGTATTTTTGGCATCCACAATAATACTCATGCGCTTCTAAATTACTTAAACCTTCGCTTAATGCCCGCGATTGTCAATCTTTTTTTACTTACTTTTACTTTTTTTTAATTTATGATCAAAAAGAACAAACATTTATTAAACAGAACAAAATATCTTAAATTAATACTATTTATGTATAAAAAAAAAACTTAATCTAAAAGTCCATCAGAGGAGAGATAGCTAGAGTGCTGGCAGCATTGCCTCGTTGGATGGTAATGCTAAGCTTTTGACCAAAGCAGATGCCAGCATTCTGGCCACCTGAAACCATTTTATCATAAGGTAGATCTGATAGAAAACTAATTTATATGCTCGGTGAAAGATTATTGAATTACTAGTAAGTAATTATGTTTTTTTTGTCATGTCATTTTATTGACAATATTTTTTTTAAATTGACATGTTTGTATATTGCCACACCTTTTAAAAATTTTGAAGTGACTTGTATCATTGGTACCTATTATTAATAAAATATTTGTATTTGTGAGAATTTAGTTAAACAACCTTTGTATACGGAACCCTAATAAAGTTATTCCTTAGATATGTTTGTTTAGTAATCTTATTTATTTAGTGGACATTATTACTATCAACACATTAACATGTAGATACAAATTATTCGTGTAGCGATAATACTGATTTATCGAGTTGTTATCTAAGAGCACCTCTCGTATAATACTAGTAATTGTGGCGTTGTGCTAAGACCTGGGTGCGTGTTATTAATAAATGTTTATTGCAAATTTATTACTACTTAGCAGAAGGGCTTTTAACTAAATTCAGTTTAGTGGAAAGCTAGTAAAGTGTGGACAGAGGTAATAGTTGTTCAGTTTGTGGTATCATCATCATTTCAGCCGTAGGACGTCCACTGCTGGAAACATTGTAGCGATGATAGCTCAGTGGTTAGCGCGGTAGGTTCGCATGCCGAAGGGCGTGGGTTCAAACCCCAACAATGAGCTTGAGCTGCCGGTGAAGGAAAACATCGTGAGGAAACCAAAGCATGGTGGTAGGGTACTTTAGTACTCGGCTAGCTAGCTACCACCCTCAAGTTGAAAATCTGCCGCCAAGCATCTAACGGTGTGTTCCGGCAGCTTCACTTGAGAGCCAGTTGCATTCCAGGCTAGGTGTGCTTTACCATCTTCGGCCACACCTTCACTTGACATCAGGTGAGCTGCGGTCAAACACCTAGCCTGTCAACGATTAAAAAAAAAAAAACCTGCCTCCCCTATTTGTGACGGCCCTGTTGGTTCATTATATAGTATGTCTGTTCCAAGAGCTGAAGGGCGTGGGTTCGATTCCCACCCAGGACAAGCATTTTGTGATATAAACAAATGTTTGTGTCACAAAATGTGTCTGGGTGTACTGTATGTATTTACAAAAAAAAACTATTTAAGTATTCTATCAGTTTTCTGTCTTCCATAGCACAAGCTTTGCTTAATTTGGGGTCAGATGGCGCTGTATGTAATGTCCTATGATATTTATTTCTTAATTTTTATTTATTGACTTCCACAATGACCGGTTGGAAGCGGCTTGCATCCAGCGCGTTCCTGTGGTCTGTATTAGTTCGTCTGTCCACCTTGTGGGTGGACGTCCTACGCTGCGCTTGCCGGTCCGTGGTCTCCACTCAAAAACTTTGCAGCCCCATCGGCCATCAGTTCTTCATCAAAAACTGCTATTTTTTTCGCGATTTAAGGGTCGGTCCTATAATATAAGTTGATAGGTACCATTCCCCATAAACCCGTACCTAATCAAGTAAATTCGCGTTTAAAAATTTGCAAGCATCACGATTTATATATTTGCGACATTAAAGAACCACACGTGTATTTAACAGCCACTTTCACAGCTCCGTTGTACAACAACAAAAAAAAAACGAAGAATGTATTATTTATTTTTGGTCGTGTTCCAAATTTTTTCTGTCAGTTTTGCTTCAAGTTTATGTACATATAGGTATTATGAGGTTCTTCTACTGACTACTGACTTACTAGTCGACAGAAAGCCATCCTGTTTAAAGGTAAAAAGGACCTTGTATGCTCTGCATGAATCCTAAACTAAAACATAACTAAGTACTAGCTGCGCCCCGCGGTGTTACGCTATATGTTTTTTTTTATTCATGTTTTCGGGATTAAAAGTAGCCTATGTGCTAATCCAGGGTCTCAGCTATCTCAATACCAAATTTCATCCAAATCCGTTCTGTAGTTTTTTTGGGGAAAGAGTAACAAACATCCATCCATCCAAACTTTCACATTTATAATATTAGTGGGACTATAAATACGATTGTGAGTTTGTTTGTTTGTTTGTTACGCTTTCACGCGTAAACTACTCAACGGATCTGGGTAAAAATTTGCATGTAGGTACTTTAGGCACTGGAATAAGACATAGGATACTTTTCGTCATCATCGATCACCACGCGGGTAAAACCGCGGAGCGCAGCTAGTAAATAATAATTTTGCAGAACGTCCAATACAAGCGATTGTTAATGAAACAGACAGAATAGATTCCATGCTAAGTCATTGACTAGTCGTTGTACTTATATGGTATATTTGGCTCTTTAAAACTGCAAATTCCTATCAAAATTTCATTAATACTGAATCTACAATTCGAAAATTATCAAGATTTAGCAAATAGTGAATTTTCTTAGCAGACTTCGACACTCTCGCTTGGATACGCTGGTTCTGTGATGCACCATGAAATGATGTCCACATCATGTTTGTTAACTCTATCGTTTTAAAAGGTCTTCGTTGAAATCACGAGAGCCCAATCGTGACCATCTATGTACTGTCTACCTATAGCTTATTTTTCCAGTTGGAGCGAAGATGCCGTGCATCAACGCCACCTGTGCTGCATATAACCAGGGGCCAGCAGGAGTCGCCTTCACCGGACTGGTGACCCAACTCCTGGCTGCGACATGCCTCGTCACCGAGCAGTGGCCACTGGATTACTCCTACGGCCTTACTAGTAAGTAGATTTATCTAACACCGACTGTACCTCGGTAGTCTATACAATTTCAGAAAGTCAGCACAAAACTTAAAAAAAAAAAAAAAAATTTTGGCTTTGTCGCTGAACGACCATATTGCCTTATCAGAGTTTTGGCGGGAACGCGGGAAGTGTCGTGTCGCTTATGCATAAAAATGGTGGCGTTTTATTCATAAAGTGCCGAATTACAAGCGTGAGTGTGGGAAAATGATATAATGTGGTGAAACATGACTTTTCGTGTTGCTGCCAAAGCTCCAGCGAAGCTTTATAGTAAAGTCGCCACTAATTTATTAAAGCATGACTGGACTTGACTGACACGGACTGGGCTTGACTAAGACTTGACTTTGACCATAACTATAGCTAAGAGACAGCAGAAATAACACTTAAGACAAGGCAGTAGGTATGGCTTTACAGCTTTAGCGTACCTGATGCGGCAAGTTAATAAAAAAATATTGCCTTATCAAGTCACAACAAAAATAGACCACAAAAAATAAAATACAAAACAAGAATACATAAATCAACTACAAATTACCTAGTTGACAGAATTAGGTCTTCTCAGACCTAGTTCTGCTACTAACTTATAAGGATAAGATGACTGCCCTGTTGGACTTGACAAAATATAATTGCAGAGATCGTATCATGCAATTGATTTTATGCTAATAATCTACTGTTTTAATCAAGCAATTGTAATTTACCGCAATTAAGGACCAAAATAAATGTCATTAACTGTGATTTTACTGTAAAATTATGTTCCATTTGTCCATAAATGGCAAAAAAATTATTTGTATGGAAATCGATCCACCTTAATATAACCAATCCACCTTAATATAAAAAAATATAAATATACCTAAATATAATGTTTACGCCTCAGCGTATACGCTCAGTATTGACTGAGCATCAGACGTATGCACGTCTGTGTGAGTGGAAAATATCAATGTAGGTGTTCAAGCAGAAGTTCCCACGGTCGAGGACTTGGCCGTTAAGTAAAGAGGTTGTAAGGAAATTGTAAAGATATTTGCAAGATAAGAAAGCAAAGTTTTCCGATTGCTTTTGCAAATATATTTCACGATTTACTTATTGAGCAGACACATAATACAGTTTTAATTTAGGTTTATCCCTGCTGAGCAATCACCTCTGGGCCAAATCACACATTTATTATACACGTAGTAACTTTATCTTATAATACCAAGCTTTATCTTAATCCATGCATCCATGCCTACTACTAAATTACTATCAGCATAAGCCTTGACGCCGATGATTCGAATTCCATTAAACTTAACTGGTGTATAATTTTAGCTGTCGTGAGTGTTGGCACTTACCGTTTAGATTGACCATGATATCAGAAAAATCATAATCATTTACGGTACCCATTTATATACATACTAGCGGACGCTTCGCGGTTTCATCCGCGTAGTTCCCGTTCCCGTGGGAATACAGGGATAAAAAGTAGACTATGTCACCCGGGGATAGTGTAGCTTCCCAACGGTGAAAGAGTTTTTGAAATCGGTCCAGTAGTTTCGGAGCCTATTCAATACAAACAAATAAACAAACAATCAAATCTTTCCTCTTCATAATATTATAGATAGATAGATGTAATATGTGCATGTAACGCTGAAACGCTGCTAATTTTTTTTTTGAACTTTTTAACTCTTTCATATTAAAGAATTAGGTAAGTATTTAATTAAGTAAAGTGAAGAAATATTGAAATGTAAGAGATGGCGGTCAAACGAAATTAAACGCAAGCCTAACTTGGGTGCTTCATAATGAGATTGCTGTCTTTTGACTTTTCTTTTGTGAGTTCTGGAACAGACGCACACATAAACCAGGAGCTTTGCATCATCCACAGATGGTGATAAGTTTGACTTCATTATCATCGGAGCTGGTACAGCAGGATCTTTATTGGCCAACCGATTGACGGAAGTCGAGGATTGGAAGGTGCTTCTCATTGAAGCTGGTGGTGATCCACCGATGGAAGCTATCGTAAGTTTCTTACACATAATAATATCATACCATACATTTACCGATGATAGTTCGGTGGTTAGCGCGGTCAGACGACACGCCTTAGGGTGTGGGTTCAAACCCCAACAATGAGTTTGAGCAGCCAGTGAAGGAAACCATAGTGTGGTGATAGGGTATTTTTTAGTACTCGACTGGCTAGCTACCACCCTCGTGTTCAAAATCTGCCGCCAAGCACCAATCACTGTGTTCCGGCAGCCTCACCTGAGAGTCAGTTCCATTCGAGGATAGATGTGTTGTGATGATTACCATTTGCGACCACACCATCACTTTGTACACTATTCAGTACATGCAGATGTAATAAACTGTTAACCTACTTTCTTTTAATGTTTCATAACAAACATTTTTAATAATCAGAAATGTTTAATTTTAACTACATATTTAGTTATTTTTATCATCAGAATTGCAGAATTATTGTTGCTGTTTCAGATTCCAAATTTCTCCGGCGCGACTCACCAATCCAGGCATGCGTTCCAATATTACACAGAACTAGATGAGACAATAAACCGAGGCAGCAGAACTCAGAGATCTTATTGGCCTCGAGGGAGAGTTATCGGAGGAACTGGCTCCATCAACGGACTTCTCCATATGAGAGGCAGTGCAGGCGACTATGAACCTTGGCATCTTGACGAAAACGATGGTTGGGATTGGCCAACCCTTAAAAAATACTTTAAAAAAAGTGAAAAGATTATTGATCCTTTCATTCTTAATAACCCAACACTTCTTGAAGAGCATGGTACTGAAGGGGAATTCATTATAGATCAACTGAATTTTACTCATCCTGGTATAGCTGATAAATTAACTGAAGCTTATAAGGAATTAGGTCTGACATTTTTGGAAGATTTAAATGGTCCAACGCAAATGGGTGTCGGTAAAATAAGAGGTGGCAATTATAAAGGGAAAAGAGTTAGTACAGCGACAGCTTTCTTAAGTCCTATTAGGGATCGTAAGAATTTGCGGGTACTGAAAAATGCTTTTGTATTGAAAATTGAGTTTGAAGGGAAAACCGCCAAATCAGTTAAAGTTATTCTTCGTTATGGAGATGTTGAGCATTATTTTGCTACTAAGAACATAATTGTTAGCGCTGGTGCTGTAAACACACCTGTGTTGCTCTCTTTGTCAGGATTAGGACCAAGAAAAGTTTTAAAAGAAAAGAAAATAAATGTGATCGCCAATTTACCTGTCGGAGAAAATCTGCAGGATCATGTCAGAATACCTATTCCGGTGACAATAGAAACAGGAGCAGAGCCAAAAGATGAAGCGTTCTGGAAAAAAGCTTTAGCAGAATATCTCATTGACCAAACTGGACCACATGCTACTAACTATGATCAGATTAATATTAATGCTTTCATTTCTGTTCCTGGTGGTAAACAATTGCCTGATGTTCAAATAGATCACAATTATTTCCTGCCGAATACCTCTTATGTATACAAAACATGCTCAGATATCGTTTCTTTTAAAGACTCCATCTGTCAACAGTTTGTTGATTTCAATTCGGAAAAAGAGCTTCTTATATTCTACGTTTCGTTATGCCGACCACATTCTAAAGGTAGTGTAGAAATTCGTGGTATAAATGCTATGGAACATCCTAAAATTATGCCTAAATACTTTAGCGACAAACGAGATATGGAGATATTTGTCAAGGCTCTCAAGAAAATAACAGAAATTGTTGATACGCCAACTTTCAAAAAGTTCAAAGGTGAAGTTAAGAGGATACAGTATGAAGATTGTGATGGATTTGATTTCAAGAGTGATGAGTATTGGGAGTGCATGGCTAGGACTGTTACTTACAATGTTTACCATCCAGTTGGAACAGCTAAGATGGGTAAAGCCAATGATTCAACGTCTGTGGTTGATAGAAAACTGAAAGTTTATGGTGTTAACAATTTAAGAGTTGTAGATGCTAGTATAATGCCTACTATACCCAGTGTTAATACTAATGCAGCAGTAATGATGATTGCGGAGAGAGCAGCTGATTTTATAAAAGAAGAATATCTTGACAAGAAACAGAAGGACGAGTTGTAATTAGCATTGTTATATTTAATTAAAGTAGATGTTGATCTTAATATTGTGTATCGTGAATCACACTTCCATATCTCATGTACCTCACTAATGATTAATTTATTATAACCGCGGAAATATGCGTGTAATTTGCTATTTCTTTACGCTTTAACGACTCAAATAAATTCTATCGATCATAAAGTTTTTGATTTGGATTATATTTAGATAGGTAGATTTCAATCTGAGCTATCACATTGTTTTTTTATTTTATTCTAGAAAATTTTAAACTAGAGCTCATATATTTTGACAACAATTTAACTATTACAGACACGTCTGCAATCAACACATTTACCTATTTTTCTTTTGTTTAGTATATAATTTGGGAGAGCAAACAATACACCTCAAATGTGTTTCCGAATGAGCATCATTACTAATATTTTGTTATTCATATTCTAAAATTTAGTACTTATCATGAACCAAGAAGAAAGTTACGAGTAAGCAAAGTTAAAACTTTGCTTACTCGTAACTTTCTTCTTTTGCAATAAATGCAAAATATAATGAACTTCTTTGCCTGGTTTCTCTGCAGAGGTTTTGCTCATTTGGATAACACTGACTGCGAAAAAAAATCTCCATTGACAGAAGCATAATGAGCATTTGTGTTCGTCGTGTTTTTATTTTTGTGGCTGAATATGTTTTATAATTTTATTATCCATCAATTAATTACAACAAATCTTCTGATATTTGTCATATCAAGCCCAATTAAGGTTCTAGAAAAAGGAATTTTACCACTGGAAACCTATTCTGTCGCGATACAATTCTTTTTAGACCTTGAAAACGACGATAGATTAGAATCTTGTTATTTACATATAAAAGCTAATAAATGTTGCTTATATGATACAGCAGAAACAGACTGTGATTCTATGAAACTAATTGGGACGTATGATGATATGCTGAAACCAAAAGATCGGAAAACGTATTTGTTCTTTTACGTAACCATGTTCCATATAAATCACGAAGGATATTGTAATTTTGACTTGGTCCACCGCTGTGGACTAACAGGGAGTAAAAGTGAAGAAATTAGAGTACCTTTCAATACGCGATTGAATGCAAAACATACACACTATCTGCTCCGGAATTTTAAACACCAAAAGACAGTTAAATGTAAATCTGTTGATGAAGATCCTCTGAATGAATGTAGACCAGTGAACTGTGATGACAAGTATGCAGGCACCAAGGCTTTTTTTAGTAAACTTAAACGTAGATGCATAGACGCTGTGGAATGTATCGCAAGCCCTTTCAAAAGTTTACCTGACATAATCTATGAACCTATCAGCAACACTTGCAAAGATTTAGATCATTCTTTAAGCGTTTCCGATATCTATGCTATTAACTCTGGCTTAGGAATTATTATTGCGCCCAGCGAAGGAACTAAGCCCAAAGCAGAAGACAAAAATGTTGTTGTTTACAAAACAAATAAAAGTTCTACAATATCACAGAACTTGCTGTTCCTTAAAGACTTAATGACTGGTAAAATAAAGCCTGTAAGAGGATACTCTGTTGATTTCAAACAGTCTTGTAAAAATGCTTTCGTTGCGATAATGTCTACTATTTTTGGAATAAGCGTTGTAATAGTACTATTTGTTTGTTTCACAAACGCAGGTTTTTTGATTTATGAAGAATGGAGGGCTGGTCGTATACATAAAAAAGATGACAAAAGGGAAGCAAATGATTTAGAAAGTTACGAAGAATGTTGTTTTGTGAATAAAGAAAGAGTAAACAAAGAAGTAACGAATAAGTTGCTGAAAGAAGTGATTGTATCCGAGTTGCCTATGGAACTGCGAACCAGTGTTGTTGACATTTGTGAAAGGATAGGAAAAGAAGTAAGGTGGAAAAGAAGATATAGAATGATAGACGACGGCAGTGATATAAATCTTAAGCCTCTCGCGAGTTCTGATACTTCTACTACTTCTGATTTAGACGCCAGTGAAAAGGCAAGAATATTAAAATAAATGCAGTCAAATAAAACCATTAGTAGTTATTTAATATTTTAAAAGTAACAAACATACATATTAAGCATTCGTATAAATAGTATTAATACAATGATCTTACTAAGGCTATTTAGCCAATTTATTAAAAATATGTTACGGTTTGTAATTTACGTTTTTGAGACTTGCACAATGCACAGCCTTTACACTCAAAAGCTGAGTATTAATCGTAGACCGATTTCCATACATGGTTCTGCGATTGAATATATGACCTTCTAAGGAGACCTACCACCAAGTAAAACAGTGGGCTTTTTAGATGCATGTACCTAGTTATGTAGTTAAGTATGACGCGGAACAGTAGTGTTAAACCGATTAAATCTACCACGTAATCACGAAAAAATGTACAAATATTCACAACAGAGTAATATGTCATCAATAAAAACGACTTACTATTGACCTTGACCTACCACGGAATCCAGAAATAGTCGTATCTTTGATCACCCTCAGTATTTTCTCATGAAATTAGCCTCTCCAGATCGAGGGCGATAAAATTAAAGCGATTCAAAGTTAATTTATTTACCAAGAACTGAGCGAGAGCAAGATCAGCCCTTTTTTGTAGCTCCTTGATAAAACTCTGAATCCTACCCTTTTTGCACGCAGAGGGTTGCGTTTCTAAAGAATTTACAGAATGAGTAATGGCTTTTTCAAAGACTTTAATCTGACCTTCGGTGTGGTAGGCTAAAACCACATCCTAAATCCTGTGGTGAAAACTTTGCGGGCTAAAGCTTCCCTACACTGAAAGCAGAACCCTGAGTTGATCCAACAGTCGGTAACGCTGTTTTACTTTAAGATCTATACAGTTTGTGCAAATGACGAGCTATTTTTAACATAGCTATTTTTGTAGCGATGATAACTCAGTGGCTAGCGCAGTCGTTTTCATGCCGAAGGGCGTGGGTTCAAACCCCAACAATGAACTAGAGCTGCCCGTGAAAGAAAACATCGTGAGGAAACCATAGCATGGTGGTAGGGTACTTTCTAGTAATCGGCTGACGAGCTACCACCCTCAAGTTGAAAATCTACCGCCAAGCATCTAACGCTGTCTTCTAGCGATCTCGATTGAGGCTGTGTGCTTACGATCTTACAACATAACTTAACATCAGGTGAGTTGTGGTCAAACACCTAGCCAGTCATAAACAAAGCAATAAGCAAAAAAAAAACAACAACTATGGAACAAAACAGAGAATCTGATTTCTGACAAAACTCAGCCACGGTGCTGCGAACCGCACCTCTTCTTGTGTGAAACAGTCTCATTCCAGCGCCCACAAGGCTGATAAGATATTGATAAAGGTTTTCGTGGCGTTGAATATTCAGAGATAAGTAGGTAGTCCAATGGTTCTGTCGACGGTCGGGCACGGGCAGGTCTCAAGTACGTACCTAAAGTTGGAGAGACCTAGAGCATAAAGGTATTTGTTACTAAATAAAATGTTCGGACGTTCCACACGAAGCGAATACACATCTTTTTTTTTGTTAGCGCACATGTGGCATTTACAATGCTTAGATAATGTAAAAACCATGTAAGGTTACTTTTAGAATTGTAGGTACCTATATGACAGCCCTGTTGGTTCATTGGTAGTATGTTTGCTCCAGGAGCTGAAGAGCGTGGGTTCGATTCCCACCCAGGATAAAAATTTTGTGGTATAAAAATGTTTGTTCTGTGTCTGGGTGTACTGGATGTATTATAAGTATGCATTTACGAAAAAAAGTATTTTAAGTATTCTCTCAGTTATCTGTCTTCCATAGTACAAGCTTTGCTTAGTTTGGGGTCAGATGGCGCTGTGTGTAATGTCTTATGATATTTATTTAAAAAAAAACTATCTGAAATTCGGACTGATGCGAAAAGAAATACGCACATACTTACTTATCTGACTTGACGAGCTGGTGCGACGGCGTTACCAGTTACTCTTTTTTTAAATTGCTGCAAAGATCTGACGTGCTGTGGACACGCCTGGTTTGGTGGTCGTGGTTTCCCCAGGCCTGAATAAAATTTTCTACAACTTACGTATGAATTTGTATGCTGGGTTTTCGTTCAAGAATTTATGAGGATATCTGCATATGTCCTAGTCAGCACTGTTTATAGTAAACTGTCCCACTACTGGGCGCGTCCAGATCTTTTCTCATTGTGAGAAGGATAAGGCCATTGCCCACCACGCTGGTCCAGTGTGGGTTGGCAGACTTCACCCATCTTCGAGAACTTTTTTTAAGAACCATCTTACATGTAGGTTTCCTTACGATGTTTTCCTTCACTGTTTGAAATCAGCGGCAATCGTGCCCTACTGATCCCACTAATATTATAAATATGAAAGTTTGGATGGATGGATGGATATTTGTTACTCTTTTACGCAAAAACTACAGAACGGATTTGGATGAAACTTGGTATGGAGGTAGCTGAGACCCTGGATTAACACATATGCTTACTTTTTATCCCGAAAACATGTAGCGGGTACCACCGCGGAGCGCAGCTAGTGTGTAGTTTGTGAGGCTGGATAGATGTTTGTTACTCTTTCATGCAAAAACTACTGAATGGATTTGTATGAGTTTAGGCACACACATAGTGGCCTGGATTAATATTAGGATACTTTTTGTACCGCAAACTGAACAAATTACATAACTTTGAAAAGACAGGTGGAATGTAAATCTAACAACATGCACTATATATAACTGACACTGAAAAGTGATTGCCGCTGGACATTGGAATCTGCTGCCCAAGTGGGTGTTCCGAATGAATATAGTATGGGTGCCTTCAAGTCGCGAGTGAATCGGTTTCTTCTAGGCGAGCGTGCTCCACCGTAGACCGCATCTTCGCTTAACATCACGCGGGATGGCGGTCAAACGCAAGCCTATCTACTATAAAAAAAAAAACAAAGCGTGGGGGAATATCTTCTAATCACTCTTCCAAATGTAAACCAATGTCCAGCAGTGAAATGCTAAAAGCTGAAGCAGTATAGTAACAAAATTGCTGTTATTAACAGCAGAGATAATTGAGCGCATAAATTCAGTTGTTGTAACGTCTACTTCCGACGGAGTCTTGCGCACAAATGAGATTTTCCAAATGCCGTCAGCGGGCGCGTCCTAAACAAAATATCCGGCGTCACTTTTGCCGATAATTAAGTATTGGAACCAAGGCGGCTCGCCTTCGATAACGAAATTGATAATGGAAATTCTGATATTTATTTTCAGTAGTGGTTACATAAGAGTATTTTTTTAATTCGTTTTTTTTGGATTTCTTCTTCTTCCATCCCTGATCTCGTTATTTGGGGTCGGGTCTCCTCACTTTCCTGTGCCAAGATAAACGGTCTTGGGTTGTCGTGTCAGGCAATTGGGATTTTTTAGGTCTCTTGTTATGTTGGACCACCAGGTCATTGGCGGGCGGCCTCTACCTCTTTTTGCTTCCAGTAAATTTAAAGCTATTTGGACCACATGACCTTTGCTGCGTCTTTAAATGTGTCCATACCATCTTAAGCGGGCTTCTGTCATTTTGTCAGTGATGTGTGCGACTTTGAAGCTACCACGTATATGTTCATTACGGACTTTGTCAAGCCGGGTCACACCTCCCGCCCATCTAAGCATCTTCATTTCATTGGTATGGACCTTTTGCTCATGCGATTCGTTTTTTTAGGACAGAAGGTCAAAAAGAATATATCGTGTCTGATGTGATTGTTTCTACTACTGACTACTATTGTGATATAATGAGAAAATCCGAAGCCAATTAAAGCTTAGTAAGACTGGCAATATACATGTTATGAAATTATTTTTGATTATCTCAAATACACCGCTATTTTTCATTGCTCCTCAGAAGTAGGTTTTTTATGTCTTAACTGAAGAATTTTGATCAACACCAGTCTGTTTTCAGTAACCACAATCTTATAAAATCGAATTAAAATGAAAAAAAATTGACATTTCAAAACATTGTTATTTAGCCAACAACATTAATAAAATAAACTAAGTTTAAAAATAAGCATATTATAAAAAATAGACGTTAAAAAATATACAACTCAAAAAAAACAGTATAATAAAAAAAAACACAGTTCAACTGATGGTAAATGTTGGTCTAACCATACCAAACTAAGAGTGGAATAGAAATGCAGTTATTCATGACGGTAGCCAGCTGTTCCTGAAATTTAAAAAAATTAATGAATACTTAGTAAAATGGTAGATATCTACTTGTGTACTTAAGTAATGAGCGCCAAAGCGAAAGTCCAAGGCATCACAATGCCTTGGACTTTCGCTTTGTTACTCAAAGTTTTGTGTATCGCTGCAATGGTCATGGACAGGCGTTATCTCTTACCATCAGGAGAGCGTCTCGTTCGTCTCATTACTTTTCACATAAAAAAAAACTTAAAAAAAAACTTAATAGATAGAAATGACCGATTACCTGCCCAGTTTGATTTTAGTTCTATTTTCCTGTAGAAAATCATTCGCCATGTAGATGCTACAGCTAAAGTATATCAAAGTATTATAAATATTATTATTTTTATTTCATCATCATCATCATCATTTCAGCCGTAGGACGTCCACTGCTGGACATAGGCCTCCCCCATTGACTTCCATAAAGACCGGTTGGAAGCGGCTCGCATCCAGCGCGTTCCTGCGGTCTTTACTAGGTCGTCTGTCCACCTTGTGGGTGGACGTCCTACGCTGCGCTTGCCGGTCCGTGGTCTCCACTCCAGAACTTATTATTTTAGTATTAGTATTTTTATTTATTTAAAGTAAATCGTATCTGGAGTTTACGCATTATATTCTGTGTTTTTTTAATGTTTGACAAGCTAGCGTTTGACCACCGTTAACCTGATGTTAAGTGAAGGTGTGGTCGAAGATGAAACTGGCGGCTCTTAAGTGAGGCTGCCGGAAAAAATCGTTAGGTGCTTGGCGACAGCTTTTCAATATGAGGGTAGCCAGCCAGCTAGTCAGCTGAGTACTAGAGAATACCATGCCATCATGCTATGGTTTCCTCAGATCGTTTTGCGACACGGGAGAACCGACCGTGTTAACCATTCAGCTATCGTCGCTGCAAACAATATCTATTGGGAGTTTTTTAGAATGTTGAAGTTACCTTTGTGACGACTATGAGTAACTTCTTTCAAAGCAGGGAGTGTGTGCTTGCTGCTTACTTTTTTCGAAACAGACTGCTTCTTGTGCACCGGAACGCATTCCTCATCGTCGACGTACGGTGATTTTACCTGTAATAAGAAAAAAAGTAGACGAAATCTTTTTTCTAATGGTTAGTAATAACGCCTTTCCATGGCCATTACAGTGGTACCAAAAACTTTAAATACGAACAAAGGCAAGGGTATCGCTGTTTTGGCGTTTATTACATTGAGATATTTAATGGATAATGTGCTCTTCAAACTACACCTCAGTCAGTGGCGCATACTTATGCTCTCCCCCATTTACATATTTTATTTAACAACCAGCAGCAGTATCAGGAGAAAAGTTTTGCCATTTCTGTAAATAGACATCTTCTAATGCATGGCGCAACGCTTTTGCTTTTCATTTCTAGTATTCACCTCCCACGGCTCTTCGCTGATCTTAAAAGCAACTTTATTCATCTGCAGTTCTTGCCCAGCAATATAATAGTAGCGTGGTTTACATGTAAGGTCTCACCGAAGTAACCATCATCCCTTCCAACTCTGGTTGGTTTTTCAGCAGCTCCCAGAACTGGTTGCACTTGACAGCTGTCTCGTCCGTGTCGTGGGGTTGCGGCGTGAAGTCTATCGTGACGCATTGGGCAGGCAGTGGTTCTCCACTCCCTGCTCGTCCAATGTCTATTACGGGTTTAGCGTCCTGGAAAAAATTCTGTTGTACAGAAAAAAATATAGAGAGTAAAAGAGTATTTGTGAGCGTTTCATAATTCTTACCATAATCGATGGGGAGGTGAGAGACGTGGACGTTGACAACGGTATCGGCGGGAAGCACTGGCAGCAAAGAGCTGATAGGATACAGGTCAACCAGTCTGACACCACCTACAAAACAGTTTACCTACACATGTATTGTGATGACATCATTGTCATCTAAGATCACAGGTTACGATATGATTATACGAGCTAAACTTCTTCTCCATTGAACGTCTGTCATCTATGAATATGAATATATATCGTCGGACGTTTCATAAAGCGCCTATTAGCCCCAAACTTTGTACCTACTGTGGGAACAGATAACTGATAGAATACTTTTTTTTTGTAAATACTATACATACAGCTATATCTATATCTGTCGCAAACCGATAATCGCTGGGGTAGACGTGTTCTAGAGTGGAGACCACGTATTGGCAAACGTAGCGTAGGACACCCTGAGACTCGATGGAGTGACGATATACGTAGGACAGCTGGCGGTGGATGGAAGCGAAAAGTCGAAGATCGGGTTGAGTGGCGTGTCTTGGGAGAGGCATATATCCAGCAGCGGACTAATATAGGCTGATGATGATGATGATGATGATGATGATACATATAGCAAACACAAAGAGCAAACATAAATATTTGTTCTGGTGGGAATCCAACCCACGCCCTTGAAGCAGATATTCTGCCAAAAGAGCTAATATCAGTCCTGAATATTTTTAGTTTATAATGTAGGTAGGTAACTACTGATCATCGAATATAATATATATATGTATGTAGATACTATAAGGTGATCGTATTGTGATCGTATAACATTCAGTCTCGACCGCGCGCTGGAAGAGTCAACACGTCCTGAGGATGCCTCGTGTAGAGGCGACACACGTGTCGCCTACTGGTTACTGCAGCGAGTAGAGGATATAAATACTTGTAGTAATTTTAATTTGTAATTTATGAATTCATTTCGTATTTAAGTTTTAGATATTAAGTTTATTTCGGATCAATACTTGAAATGGCTTCTAAGACACATTATTGTATTATTATTTGTATTGTTGTTGTCTATTAAAAAACTCTTTGGCAAAGTAACGCGCGAATCAATCCAATTATAGTTTTTTAGTTATAATTTACATGTTTGTGCCGTTTGGGTTGAAACTTTAGGCCCCCCTATGCCCCCCAGACGCTCAAAAACTATAGTAGGTGTATAGAGGCCTTGCTAAACGTTTAGAGATAGCTTTAGGCGACCAGATTGCTGGCATCTAATCTACTTTGGTCAAAAGCTTAGAATGCCCATCTAGCGTGGCAATGCTGCCAGCATTCTGGACACCTTCTAATGGACTCAATAATGTGAGTAGTATTAATTTTAAGATATTTTTTCAAGCCCTTATTTGTCAAAAAACTTAGTCTAAAAGTCCGTCAGAGGAGGGATATGTTGCCAGAATACTGACAGCATTGCCACGCTGGATGGCAATGCTTAGCTTTTGACCAAAGTAGATACCAGCATTCTGGTCACCTGAAGCCTCCTCTAAACGTTTGGCCAGGTCCCGATACAGTTCGAGAGCGGCCGGCCTCCACGGACCTAAAGTTTCAACCCCAAACTTCACAAAAAGATACATTCTATCCAAATAACTATATTTGTGCCGTTTGAGGTTTTCAGCTTTATATGCGGCAGCACCAGCTTGTCCTGAAGTCACAGGAAGATGAGACGGCGCCAAGGTGTCGACACAAGTGGCGTCAGTATCAAATTGTCAGTATTAAATGAGATTTTCATTAACTTCTGTCAATTTTGTATCGAACTCGGAACTGCAGCTGCTGCTACTCGAAAAGAAGAATGGGTGATGTCGTCGTGGGCACCTGGACTCGTTTGTACAGCCGGACGAACCGTTGGATCAGTGGATGGAAGGTGTAGCAGCTGATCGTTATCATTAATTCGGCATTATTCGGGTCGGCGGCAAATGACCTTGTAGAGATTATTTGCGGTAAACTTAAATACAGTATTATTTTAGGTGAGTCAAAGATGAATTTTAGATGTCAGAAAAAATGTCTTAGATTTTTTTACGCGTGTGTCTTCTGTACTTTTTTTTTCCTTTAGTTTTGGCGTCGCGTTTTAGCATTTGCCAGCGTCAAGTATTTATATATTTTCAAGTTTCAAAAGATAAATAAGTGTCCTCGTAGCTAGTTATAGTTAAAGTCCAGTCTGTGTCAGTCAAGTCCAGTCATGCTTTAGTAAAGTAGTGGCGACTTTACTATAAAGCTTCGATGGAGATTTGGAAGCAACACGAAAAGTCATGTTTCACCACATTATATCATTTTCCCACACTCGCGCTTGTAATTCGGCACTTTATGAATAAAACACCACCATTTTTATGCATAAACACTCGACAAAACACTAGTTTTTGAAAAAAATACAACGGAGCGACACGACTCTTCCCGCATTCCCGCCAAAAACCCCCTTCTGTACTTATGTACATGATATCACATTCAAAAAGTTTGTACATAAAGAGTGAGTATATGTATATTAGTCGTTTAGGACTTCAGGGTTCAATGATTCAACCCTTTAAGGAGTTTTTACCCTACGTTAAGTTTTTATGCCAGTATTTCTGGTGTGTCATGTTTTGCTCTTTTGTTTTGTAGACAGTCTGTTTTGCCCTCAGACGAATAAATTTTACCCTTGGACTCTGATCATTAGGTACTTCTTAGTAGGTAAAGACTTGGTTTAATATTTAAATATGTATTTATTTCATTATCATTATAATATTATGATAATCTAATTATAATGTAAAATAGATAATACAAGTAATTTTACCGTGACTAGCTGTTTAATTGTATGCCAGTAATTTGCACACATGAAACGTAATTAACTATAAAGTAAATAGTCATAAACGTTTGAACTAAATAATAACAAAAGGGTCAACGGAAGTTTCGACAACCTAGTTGGGAGACCGCACTGACTGAGAAGGAAAACATCGTGAGGAAACCGTAGCATGGTGGTAGGGTATTTTCTAGTACTCGGCTGGCTAGCTACCACACAAGAGATAAAAATCTGCCGTCAAGCATCTAACGGTGCAGTCTCACTTGAGAGTCATTCCAGGCTAGGTGTGTGGTAGAATACTACCACACCGTTACTTAACATTAGGGGAGCTGTGGTCAAACTAGCTTGTCAACCATTAAAAAAAAAACATGTAAATTTGTTTTTTTCTGTTTTAATGTTTAAATATTCATGTTGACATCAGGTTTTATAATTTGCATCGAGATATCGCATTAGCCTAACAACGCGATATAAGCCCGGTGAAAAGGTATTAAGGTGGTTCAATTTCCATACAATTAAATATTTGCCATTTATGGACAGATGGAGCATGATTTTACAGTGAAATCACAGCTTTAAGCAATTGTGATTTACCGCAAATAAAGACCAAAATAAATGCCAGTAGCTGTGATTTCACTGTAAATTTATACTCCATTTGTTCATAAATGGCAAAAATTTAATTGTATGGAAATCGTGCCACCTTAAATATCGTACATAATCTTCATATTGGAGCAGTCGGTTTTGACGCGCGCATCGAATTGACGCATGTCGCCGCGGCGGGTTGTCGCGCGCTCGGCGTCGCGCGGCGTGTACAGCTGGTTGTTGCACGAGCAGCACGTCCCGCGACACAAGCAGAACGCACACCGTGCGCGCACCTGCTCCCACGCACCTGCGGAATACGAAACCTTAGTCTAAACAAAGTAACATTCGATATATTTTAATATAAATTTACAACTAAATAATCATTAAAGATATAAATCACTTTTTTTACCGATGATAGCTCAGTGGTTAGCGCGGTAGGTTCGCATGCCGAAGGGCGTGGGTTCAAACCCCAACAATGAGTTTGTGCTGCCGGTGAAGGAAAACATCGTGAGGAAACCATAGCATGGTGGTAGGGTACTTTCTAGTACTCGGCTGCCTACTTACCACCCTCAAGTTGAAAATCTGCCGACAAGCATTTAACGGTGTGTTCCGGCAGCCTCACTTGAGAGCCAGTTCCATTCCAGGCTAGGCTAGGGCATGTCAATAGAATCTTAAAAGGTCGGCAACGTATTTATAGCGCCCCCGGTATTGCAGATACATATCTGTAGGCGACGGTGATTGCTTACCATCAGGCGACCCGTCTGCTTGAATGCCAATGGACTGCCCTGGACATTGTTTTGTTACTCAAAGTTCTATATAGATCTTTTCAAGGTCAGAGTGAATAGGTATCTTCTAAGTCTGCGTGCTTCATCTTCGACCACATCGTCGCTTACCACCAGGCGAGTTGGTAGTCAAACGCGGACATATCACACTAATATTATAAATGTAAAAGTTTGGGTGGATGGATGGATGTTTGTTACTCTTTCACGCAAAAACTACTGAACCGATTTGGATGAAATTTGGTATGGACGTAGATGAGACCTTGGATTAACACATAGGCTACTTTTTATCTCGAAAACATGTAGCGAGTAACACCGCGGGGCGCAGCTAGTCCGTATATAAAAATGGTCATTAGGTGCATAACTGCATACCCATTATCTCTTACCATCAGGAAAGGGAATCGTTCGTCTCGCTACTTTTACATTAAAAAAATCGACATCAAATCCATAAAGAAATCATATAAATAATATAATAATAATGATTATACAGTCAAAATAAATGTAGAAAACGTATACCAGTTGAAACATCTCACCCAGTTTCCTGGCCATCTCCGCAAATTTCAAATAAGGCAAGTCGACTTTGTCGTCCACGGGCGCCTGGCAAATTCTCACCACGTCACGCTTCTCGAAGGTGTTCCGCTCCTTCACGGCTATGCGGCGCGTCCTGCCCAGCAGTGGGCACGGGCTGTTGGGGAATACTTTCTGGAGAACCGAACAATTGTAAGCTTTGATTAGATAATACACAGGTAAAATCGATTCATCTCTTCTGTTTGGGGATTTAGGGGGTTATAGCAAAATCTTAGTACGACCATCTGTTTATTTATTTTTTCTATTTAGTTTTGTATATTATGTTGATTGTTAATCACACAGCAAACAGTTTCTAGAACACAAACTTACTAAATACAAGAAAAAAAATCGTCCGTTATCCTACATTCCTTCGAATTCAATCTTTCTCTTCTCTCTTCAATGCGCTGCCTGAGTGGGTGTTCCCCGATGGATATAATCTGTGTGTCTTCAAGTCGAGAGCGAATCGGTATCTTCTAGGCTAGCGTGCTCCATCTTAGACCACATCATCACTTAACATCAAGTGAGATGGCGATCAAACGTAAGCCTATTTGGTAATAAAAAAAATAAATTAGAAATATTGAAATTGTTTTTGTATCTTTAGAATTGATACAAAAATACTGCATAATACGTAGGACTAAGGTTTGACAAGTTAAAAAAAATAAGCAGGATAAAAAGTACAAAAGTAGTAACCGTTGGCCACCGTCGGAAGCACTCCGGTTTCGGTTTCCTCTCCAGAAGAAGTTCTGCCGACGTGTTCTGAACCTCGCCTTTCCATTCTCTATGACGGCTCTTGCAAACCGGCCGACATCTGGAATAATTGTATTTAAGCGTCAAATACATTCCGTATTATCGTCACTTCACCTAGTAGTATAGTATCTGGTTTTAATTTATACGACTTCATTGGGGTTTACCCAAAGAAGTCTGAAGCGATGATAGCATAGTGGTAAGCATGGTCAGAATACAAGCCGATGAGACAAAAGACAACACTTTACTATGAGAGTGGATTCAAACTCCAACAAGCTCACGAGTGATATTTTGGCGGGAACGCGGAAAGAGTCGTGTCACCACATTGTATTTTTTTCCAAAACCAGTGTTTTGTATAGTGTTTATGCACAAAAATGGTGGAGTTTTATTCATAAAGTGCCGATTCACAAGCGCGACTTTGGGAAAATGATATAATGTGGTGAAACATGACTTTTTGTGTTGCTTCCAAAACTCCATCGAAGCTTTATAGTAAAGTCGCCACTACTTTACTAAAGCATGACTGGACATGACTGACACGGACTGTACTCGACCAAGACTGGACTTTGACTATAACTTTAGATACACTTATTTAACTTATGAAACTTGAAAATATATAAATACTTGACACAGGCAAATGTAGAAAACGCGACGTCAAAAAAAAAGAAAAAATGAAACAAAAAACAGCTCACGAGCTTGAGCTGCCGTTGAAGGAAAACGTCATGAGAAAACCATAGCATGGTGGTAGAGTATTTTCTAGTAAGCGTTTAGCTAGCTACCACCTTCATGTTGTAATACAAATACAAATCATTTATTAACAACACCAAAGTTACAGGTCATTTTAATTTATGTAAATGTAATGGTGTATTCCGGCAGCCTCACTTGGAAGACATTACCGACTATTACAGATGTGCTAGCTTTCTTCGACCACACCGTCACTTAACATCACGTGAGCTGTGGTCAAAGGTCAAGGCTGTGTCCTAAAAGAAACAGAATATCTTAAGTACAGAAATGACTCACAAACATAGTTTTTCAAGTTCCTTAGGATCCCTTTTATTTTTTGGCAGTTGAAGCATATTCGGCTTTTTTGAATGTAATAAATTTTAATTCATTGTGGCTTTTTTAGGTTAGTCTGTTTGACGTTGATTTTTTTAAATAAAAAATACCAAAATAAGACCTCCTTACTAAGTAGGCAAAGATCATGAAATACGTGTTCACCATAGAGTTTTAACAAATAAATCTTTGGTCTATAGTTATACAAGGAACTTTTAGTCACTCAAAATTAAAAGTTAAATTCTATTTTTACCGGCAAGGTTTATATATTTTTTTTCAATTTGTTGTGCCTTCATATTGTTTTGTATACATAATTATCCAATTATGTTTCTCTTTTTTAATTTTTAATAATTTTAATAACCGGAAGACCAGCGCCGCCTCGCCGGCTGGTTGCAGTCGGCACGACGGAAGACCTGCGCCGGCTGGTTGCCGTTTTTTTTTTAAGTTTCGAAATATTGACATACAAGTAATGTATTTTCACACTTTTAATTTTTTTTTTTTTTTCATAACATTATTATTAAACAAAATAAAAAATACCTTAAATTATACTACCTATTTACAAAATGTATACAAAAAACTTAGTCTAAAAAACCGTCAGAGGAGGGATATGTGGCCAGAATGCTGGCAGCATTGCCACGCTGGATGGCAATGCTTAGCTTTTGACCAAAGTAGATACCAGCATTCTGGTCACCTGAAGCCTCCTCTAGACGTTTGGCCAGGTCCCGATACAGTTCGAGAGCGGCCGGCCCCCACGGACCTAAAGTTTCAACCCCAAACGGCACAAAAAGATACATTCTATCTAAATAACTATATTTGTGCCGTTTGAGGTTTTCAGCTTTAGATGCGGCAGCACCAGCTTGTCCCGAAGTCACAGGAAGATGAGACGGCGCCAAGGTGTCGACACAAGTGGCGTCCCACACAAGAGGCCGTCCCATCTTCCAAGGGATAAGGGTCATCCCGTCGGGTCTCTTGCCGTCGTCACGCATCAGTCCGTTTGGTTCTAAAACTGATGGGACGCCGGCACTGACAAAAGCCCGACGGATGACGTCGTTTAAGCTGGCGTGCCGCGATATACGCCCAGCACTCTTGCTGCATGAAAGCGCGTGGTGGCCGAATATTATTTATAATTTTGTGACATTTTTAATTTTTATAATAAATGTATGTTGACTAGCACCATCGCATTAGGAAAACCCTGTAAGGATGGTGTGAAATGATGTAAATAAATAAATAAATTATAATTGTGTATGCCACTCTTATGTGTATGGCATCTTTAAAATCACGTTACGAAATTTGATTTGTAACTTTGGCGTTATCAATAAAATAAATGTATTTGTGAGAATGTGTTTCTTACCATGCTATACAATTATATGTAAATCTAGACGGCTTCCTGGGAAGAATACCAGCTAATTAGTAAGTTAGTATCATTGGCCCTCCTTATAGGGGGAACGAGTGCAGCATATATCGCACGAGACTGTCGGTTCGTTAGCTAATTGCGCCAGAAATTAAACCCACGGTTCGTTTGGAATTAGAGATGCATTGCCCTGAACCAACAACGTAACCCCCTTAACACACTAATTATTACAGTAAATATTGCCGTTGCATTTTACCTATTCCTCTAGCACCACCGTCCTTTTTTCGAATTAGAATATTGCTGAGAAGAGATCACTTTTAGCCTAAGATCGCCTGTTGTAATTTTTTATGAGGCATAAAGTTTTACTATTTACTTATGCGGGATTACACAAGTTTACGTTCACGTGCGAGGTCCGCAGTGCGAAGACGAGGCCGCGCGCGCGTTGTACTCAGCTTTGTCTCCATGAAGAAGGCCACAGGATGTGGCCGAAATTATGGTCGGATTTTCCGATATAATTAAACGTAATCCCGGATAAATCGATAAAAATAAAAAAATCTATAAAGTTATGTTATTGATTTCCCATTCAAATAATAAAGTTCAAGTATTAATGGGAACAATCCGAATTATTATAAATTGAAACACAAATATAGAATTAAGGAAATTAAAAAACACGAGTGACATATTTTTTTTCAAAAGCTTGCCAGTGTCTTATTTTGGATGTAAGGATTCTAAAGTTACATCCAAATCTGTTCAGACATTTAAAAGTTATGGTGGAATAAAGAAACTTACATTCAAATATTTTTTTTGGTATTTTGTTTATATTTTTAATGAAGTCATACCTTGCTTCGAAGTACAATAAATTTATTATTTCACTTAATGCAATCTAAGTGAGTGAGTTATTGTTATTCTTAAGAAATTAATAAATATTTTTAAACCGATTTAAAAATTAAACCAAGTACAGTTAAACAATAAAATAATATATTAAAATAATTAGTAATAAATAAGTACTAAGAAAAATCTAAATCGATGCTAAACTTGTCAAAAAAAAAGTCAAGTGATGACATTTCTTCGCATGATGCTGTGTGACAGATACGGCTCGTGCCCAGGGGGATCCATGGACCTGGAACCAAAACAATGGTGAAGAATGAGCCCAACGTCTTGGTTAATTATGGTTAGTAACAAAGACGTTGGGCGTTTAATTGACAGATTTTATCAACCCGTCGGGATTTTAAACAATCGAGTAACAATTCACCGAATCACTGATCTTCAAACAACGATTGACAAAAATGTCTATTCTGTATATGAGTGTTCTATATCTATACTAATTATAAAGACTCTATACTAATTATAAACAGGAAAGATTTGATTTTTTGTTTGTTTGTATTGAATAGTCACCAAAACTAATGGACCGATCATAATAATTCTTTCATTAGTAGAATGCTACATTATCACTGAGTGACATAGGCTATATTTATATTGTTAATCGAGTTTGTTTTCCCGCCCGAAGCCGGGGCGAGCTGCTAGTGTATTATAAGTATGTATTTACAAAAAAAAAGTATACAAGTATTCTATAAGTTATCTGGTTCCCATAGTGTATCCCTGTGTGATATACTACGATATTTATTTGTTTAAAGTTCTTTGAATGATAATATAAATGACAAGTAACATGCACATGGAAGTTCAATTCATGAACATTTTCTGCTGGTTATTCATATAAAACCAAAAACTGATTCTGTGACACAAAAATCTATGCTGCTCCTGGTAAGGTAGACAAATGAAAACATTAGTTATTTGCTATTTGTTATTTGTAACATCAGGCAATCGACGAAATGTGATTCGGCAAACCGTTACGCACTCAAATCGTAACACGTTTTGTGTCGAAAGGGGAGCAAACAAACAGATGTATTGTGTGTATAACTATTTTGCTTACTTCGGATGGTCAGAGTCCCAATCTCGCATCGTTTTGCACAGGTGCTTTACCTCTGGCGACGAGGCGGGGATGCTGCCTTTAGGCTGTCTTTTTTTACATGACTTGCATGCCCCATCACATTTGCATGCTGGAAAAACATGGAAATAAAAATTGAGTCACAGCCGTCACATATTTCTCTTAGATATTTTGTGATTGTTTACATCTTTTAGAGATAATGTAAAAACTATTTTTCTAGTTCTTAAGTAATGAGACGAACGAGACATACTCCTGATGGTAAGAGTACAAATTAAATTATTCAAAGTACATTATCAACAACATTCTTAATTTTGTAGCGATTATGGCTCTGTGGTTAGCGCAGTCGGTTCACACGTCGAAGGGCGTGTGTTCAAGCCCCAACAATAAGCTTGAGCTTCCGGTAAAAGAAAATATCGTGAGAAAACCATACCATGGTGGTAGGGTACTTTCTTGTACTCGGCTGGCTAGCTACCACTTTCAAGTTGAAAATCTACCGCCAAGCATCTAACGGTGTTCCGCAAGCCTCACTTGAGACCCAGTTTCATTCTGAGCTAGATGTGCTTTAACATCTTTGATCATACCGTTACTTTACATCAGGTCGGCTGTGGTCAAACACCTAGCTTGTCAACCAAAAAAAAAAATACATGTACCTTAGTACATTCACTTTGAATCCGTGTTCTTTAACAGCTTTAGAACCAATTCTAACATCGAGGCAAGATATATCCTAGATAAAAAGCTGGGCTGTTGAGACTAACCATACAATGTCTCAAAGTAATGAGAGACAAAGCAGTAATGCTCTAAACTTTGTTTTGTAACAATTCCTAGTATCGCTGCAATGGTCACGCACATGCGTTATCTCTTACCATCAGGAGAGTCACGTTCGTCTCAACATACAGAAAAAAACTACCTTTGTTTCTGAGCGACAGGGCGCTGGCGACGGTGGTGGCCGTGGATTGGTTCTCGAGGTACTCCCGCGGTCCCAGTGAACATGTTGTTGGCAGCCGGGGCACGAAAGTGTCGTTTACAACACCTATAATACGATTTTTAAAAAAAACATCACAGACTCTTTATGTGTAGCGCTTAACTAAGTAGGTTCCTGCGGTAGTGAAGCGGTGCGGTAGTCATTATTACATTACTAGCTGCGTCCCGCGGTGTTACCCGCTACATGTTTTCGGGATAAAAAGTAGCCTATGTGTTACTCCAGGATCTCAGCTACCTCCATACGAAATGTCATCCAAATCCGTTCAGTAGTTTTTGCGTGAAAGAGTAACAAACATCCATCTATTCAAACTTTCACATTTGTAATATATTAGTGGGATTATTATGTAATGGTTTTGAGATGAACGAGAAGCATTCCTGATGGTAAGATATAACGCATGCCCTTGACCGATGCAGCGATACACAGAACTTTGAGTAACAAAACAAAGTCCAGGGCGTCGTTGCTTTGGCTCTCGTTACTTTGAGACTTTTGATGGTTAGTCTCAACAGCCCAGTAATAATTTCGCTAGCTGCAGTACCCTTCAAACCGGAACACAGTAATGTTTACACACAAGCTTAGCGGCAGAATATCTGGTACTGCGGTGGTACCTACCTAGATGACCTTCTGCTAAAGAGATCTACTATCAAGTTGTGTGTTTTCGTTTCGTCAAATGACGCGTGACTTCAGTCGGGCGTCAAACATAAATCAATATTGTAGGACATTTACACACAGCGCTATCTGACCCCGAACTAAGCAAAGCTTGTACTATGGAAGTCAGATAACCGATAGAATACTCAAATACTTTTTTTTATGAATACAAACAGAACACCCACACAGAACTAACATTTGCTTATACCAGAAAATGTTTGTCCTGGGTGGGAATCGAACAGCTACCGCTCTTAAGCACTACCAATGATCCTACTGAGCTGTATAGACTATATTTTTTATGTTCATATTTGACATATCTTATTATATCTACCTTGAGAGCTGTAGGTTCGTTGGCGTGGGTTCGATTCCCACGCAGGGCAAACATTTTGTGAATATGTATTTACAAAAAAAAAAGTATTTATGTATTCTATCAGTTATCTGACTTCCATCATACAAGCTCTACTTAGTTTGGGGCCAGATGGCGCTGTGTATAGTCATACGATTAAAAAAAAACTGAGCGACCATCACTACGTAAATAGGTACATACTTATTTTCGAGGTAAGTACATTTGAGACAAAAGCAATAATTCCCACGCAGTCGTTGACATTTCCATGTAAAAATCATCGGATTTCCAAATATTAATTAAAATCAGATAGGCTTAATTTTGCGTGGGTCTCGGAACTTGAAATTTCAATTCGGTCCCTTTAAATTCTTGACATGCCAAATACCGAAAGCGCTTAAACAGGGGAGGATTTATGTATATTTTTAGCTTGGAATCGTTCCCTAATTAAATTATCTGTTACTGTTAAAGTGCCTTCTAATGAACTCACCATTTTCTTCAACGAATTCAAGCACAGATAGCGCAGTCCTCTCGCAGGAGATTTGTCCAGATGATGAGGTGGAACAATCACTTTCTAGAGACTGCGATGAAGGTCTTTCAGGTTTGCTATTGTATTGGACTAATTCCTGACAAAAAAAAGGATTTTTTCCTGAAGTTAAATCTTTGAATATCACCTATTCAATCCAGAAGTATTGAAATAGTATCTTTACTCTTTTTGTCCATGAAATCCTACTAGTATTATAAACTAGCTGCGCCCCGCGGTGTTACCCGCTACATGTTTTCGAAATAAAAAGTAGCCTATGTTTTAATTCAGGTTACAAACTATCTGTGTTTCAAATTTCATCCAAATCCGTTTAGTAGTTTTTGCGTGAAAGAGTAACAAACATACTCAAAAACTTTCGCATTTATAATGTTAGTAGGATGTGGAAATTTGTATGTTTGTTTTCCAATCACGTACAATCGGCTAAACAGTTTTGGATGCAATTTTATAATTTATGTCAACATATTATAAGAAAACTTCATACCGGAAAATGTTATGCTGCCAAAGTTTAAGATATCTCTTTATGAGGAATACAGAATTATTAACTTTCCGTAAATGCTCTGAACTGAACAATATTTTTTTAAATTAAATTCCACGAAATTGTGCGTAGTAAAAAGATGGAAATATAGAAAGAGAACTAGAAAAATGTCGACCATTAAAAGCATAACATTGTTTTAAATAGCCTGACGCATCAGGACGAGACCTCCAAAAGGAAAAATAACGTAAAATGAAAAAAATATGGGCAAGTTTTTCGACAAATAAATACTTCTTAAATAATATAAAAAATATAATACGTACATAGTTTAAGATTTCAGATTTAAAAAAATAGTTTTCTGAGTGTTTTTTAGTATGTATTTAGTTAATTTCCACTTAACAGTCGTTAGGTAGTCTTCGGTAGTAGTTATGAATGAAGTAATCAACTAGTTCTATGATTGGTATATCGGATAACAAATATGATTTATTATATATGCAAAGTTACATTCCTTAAAATGTCTTTTTAGTTTGTTTAAAACATATCAATATGTCTGATAGCGGTCTTTTAGAGTAGTTATTATTTTAAGTTATTTTATTTTAGGTCAATTCTTGTGTGTTTATTATATGCGTTTACTTACATAATTATAGATTATATTTTATATCCAAACTCAATATGTACTTTTATTTCGGTCTTTTTTTTTTTATAGCTGACAGGCTAGTTGTTTGACCACAGCTCACCTGATGTTAAGTGACGGTGTGGTCGAAGATGGTAAAGCACACCTAGCCTGGAATGGAACTGGCTCTCAAGTGAGGCTGCCGGAACACACCGTTAGATGCTTGGCGACAGATTTTCAACTTGAGGGTGGTAGCTAGCCAGCCGAGTACTAGAAAGTACCCTACCACCATGCTATGGTTTCCTCACGATGTTTTCCTTCACCGGCAACTCAAGCTCATTGTTGGGGTTTGAACCCACGCCCTTCGGCATGCGAAGCGACCGCACTAACCACTGAGCTATCATCGCTAAAACTATAACAACGGTAGCGATGATAGCTCAGTGGTTAGCGCGGTAGGTTCGCATGCCGAAGGGCGTGGGTTCAAACCCTAACAATGAGCTTGAGCTGCCGGTGAAGGAAACCGTAGCATGGTAGTAGGGTACTTTCTAGTACTCGGCTAGCTACCACCCTCAAGTTGAAAATCTGCCGCCAAGCATCTAACGGTGTGTTCCGGCAGCCTCACTAGAGACCCAGTTCCATTGCAAGCTAGGTGTGTTTACCATCTGACAGCCCTGTTGGTTCATTGGTAGTGTGTCCGCTTCGAGAGCTGAAGGGCGTGGGTTCGATTCCCACTCAGGACTAATATTTGTGTGACTAACATCGATGTTTGTTCTGTGTCTGGGTGTACTGTATGTATTATAAGTATATGTATTTACAAAAAAAACAGTATTTAAGTATTCTATCAGTTATCTGTCTTCCATAGCACAGCTCTGCTTAGTTTGGGGTCAGATGGCGCTGTGTGTAATGTCCTATGATATGATATGATGATGATATGATCTTCGACCACACCTTCACTTAACATCAGGTTAGCTGTGGTCAAACATATAACCAGTCAACCATAAAAAAATATATAACTAACAATGTTATTTTCTCAACCTTTTATTGGTTATTGACAAGCTAAAAACAAGATATGTACCTATATCAAAATTCAACTAAACTATTTAAAAATATAGTATCATTTCTCTTACTTTACTTACATGAACGAGCATGCCTTTCAGTATGTTTCTAAGAAAACATTTTTTCTAGACTGATTCCTTTACTCTTAATAGATTTAATTAGATTTGTGATTTATGGGTGCGTACTTCCGAGCAATGGTACGGTCGAGCGGTAATTTCTATTTCTATTTTCATCCCTATTATTTCGTCTGGACGTAGCGAATGTGGGATCTTTTTGAGGGTGTCTACTCTTAAAGTGTATGTTTCTAATTAGAGCGATTAAAAATTTATAAGTTAACGTACCGGCATCACCAGAAGTTCTCTAAGTTCAGGGCTTTTATAGACAAGGTCCCAAAGCGCACAACATTTCCTTTGTACAAAGTCATTATCGATTTCTTCTGAAGGAGTGAAGTCCATCAAGAGATGCTGTGCAGTCAAAGGCTCACCACAAGACCAGTCTCCGAAGATGCTGGACGATTCTTCCGGCTTTGAGATTGTAACACGCGAAGCTGTAGCATTTAGAATAGATAGATTTTCGTTCATATCTACAGTAAAAAGTTCTCTTAAAATCTTGTAAATTAATCAAGGTTACAAATTACAATATCAAAGTCAAATTGACAAATTTTTTGACTGAGTTTTTTAATTGCTGTGCTTTTAAAAAGATGCCATCATCGATGAGCTGAAGGAGGTTTTTTTTTCACGAAATTTTTGTGTCTTTTGGGAGATTTTCCTAACATGTTAATTTTTAATTTTAATTTAATTTTGTTTATTTCCATTTGTGCCATTTAATGTAAGATTGTATAATATTTAGATAATTATTTTAGGGTAGTATAATTCATAAAATTGTTAATGTAGGTATGTAGATATAATTAAAATAGTGATAGTGATAAATGATAATAATATTGTATGTCCGTGATGGACATCGCTGTTGATACTTATAATTTTGTAACACCTTTGTACACAGTGATACAATAAAGCTTATTCTGATTCTGATTCTGATGACTTAAACACTGATCTCACCATTGTATAGCAAACCCTTTGAATATAGTATATCTCTTATATACGAGTATAAGACGATGGCTTACATATAATAAGTAGGAAACAAAAAAAACCTTTTTCTATAATATTATTCATCAATCATGACAATTTGGAGAAAATTAAACCAAAGAGTTTAACTATAGCCATTTTTTTTATTTATTATACTAGGTCCAAAATATGCTTACAACAGCCACGACTCGAATTGTTCCAATGCAAGGCAAGATTAATTGCCCTGTTATTTCTTTAAGTAGTATCTGCTTTAAGAATTGAAGTGCGTGGGTTCGATTCCTACTCATGGCAAACATTTTTGTGTGCATATAAATGTTATGTATCTAGGTGTCCTTTCTTTATTATCAAAAATGGGTTTACAAGTATTATATCAGTTATTTGGTTCCCATAGAATAGATTAGAATGTAACTTTATTATACACCCAAACAAATCACAACAACATAAAAAAAAGAAGAGGTAATTAACATAACAAAACAATATAATACATATTTGGTGTATAAGGGCGGTCTTATCGTCTAGAGCGATGTTTTCCTTTGGATGGAAACAAAAACAGAAATAAATATTAGGTTGGTGTATAAAAAAATTGTACACAGTTTATTAGACAGCCCTGTTGGTTCATTGGTAGTATGTCTGCTCTAAGAGCTGAAGGGCGTGGGTTCGATTCCCACCCAGGACAAGCATTTTGTGATATAAACAAATGTTTGTTCTGTGGCTGGGTGTACTGTTTGTATGTATTGTAAGTATGTATTTACAAAAAAAAAACTATTAAGGTATTCTATCAGTTATCTGTCTTCCATAGCACAAGCTTTGCTTAGTTGGGGTCAGATGGCGCTGTGTGTAATGTTTAGGATTTTTTAAAGCTTTATAGTTCTCATTAGCATTATTGGCTTTATAATTCATATAGGTTTAATTCGGATCGCGTCACGAGCATTAAAGAAAAAAAAAAACTTAATTTCCAATTACATCAATCAAAGCAAAATAAAAACAAGAGAAGCGAGCAAGAAAGAAAATCAAGAATACAATTGGAACGACGTGCTTTCTGATCTTTACATTGCTACGAGTATGTCGTGCCCCAGAGTGACTATCAATGAAAGCGACGCAGAAGATGAGTTTACCCAGTCTTCTACTTCGACAGACAACATCAGCACCGACTCTCGGCAAGACTTACTGTCACACACTGACGAGTTAACCACAGAATATGCAGATAAAGAAGAATTTTTAGGAAAGTATTTCTTATCTAAACTATTATAATTATAAAGAGAAAAAGGGAAAAACGTCGCACTACCAACCGTTCATCGTGGACGTTCCTAGTATGTAACAGATTATAGGTATATGTCGACGGATACACGACACATGTATATTAATATGTGTCGTGTGGTTATATTAAAATAAGTTGAACATAATGTCTGTTTGTAACACAATTAATAATTGGTTAAATAATGTAAAAGACTTGATTTGACTAAATGACTGTTGTGAGTCACGTGTTTTGTGAATATAAAGGGCCGCTCTGGCTCGAATACGGGATTTTTTTGCTCAGATTACAACCTATAGTAGGTGCCCACTTAGGGCAAGTCAGGTCCCTTTCGTCTGGCGACAGCCCAAGCTGAGGTCCGTACCACTTTGGTGCCCTTGTGCTAGTCGTCCTTAACATTTAGGCTCAGTGCCCTTTGCGCTCGCCAAAGTCTAGCACAACACTAGTCATTAAAAAAAAAAAAAAGAACACGGGATTCGGTTGTGAACCGTCGTACTGAACAGATCAAGAGACACTTAAGCTAAGTAACCTATTTATTATGTTGGTTGATATTCTTTTGTGTTACCTATTATGTGATAAATATTGACGCTTTATGTTAAATAGCGTGTTATCATTATCTTGGTGTCTTTTAATGACTATTGCTTAGTAAATCAATATACGTTGCTTATAATAACAGTTTCTGGTCTTCCTTTCTGCCTACTTTTGTCTTACATAACGTATGATGGTTGGTTGATGACGTATGTGGTACATTCCGTTCTTATCCTTATTCCTTATTGATGCCTCGAATAAAAACATATTCTAACAAATGGACCTTATTGCCGGCTTCCCTGTTTCTTATAAATTACAATTTGGACGTTTTTAATAAGGCTAGAGTTAAAAGATTTCTTCTAGATCAGCGTGCTCCATCCTCGGCCACACCGTCGCTTTGCATTAGGCGAGTTGGTGGCCAAACGTAGATCTATTTAAAGTTAAAAAAAATATTGTATTTTTGTAATGATCAAACTCAAAGACTAATGGACCGATTTCAAAAATTCTTTCACCGTTGGAAAGGTACACTATCCCCCGGTGACATAGGTTACTTTTTATTCCTTTATTGCCACGGAAACGGGAACTACGCGAGTGAAACCGCGAGACGTCTGCTAGTTACCAATAAATAAATCTGTTCGATACTCAATCACGCAAAAATGGGTGAACGGATTTAGATGAAATTTGGCACAAATATAGTTTATTACCTGGATAAATACAAAGGATACTTTATATATCAGAAAAATGTAAGGTTTCTGTTATCAAAAAAAAACGAACTACTGGACGTATCCACTTGAAATTTGGTATAGATGTGTCTTATGGAACATAATCCATAAAACATAAACATATCTTAAACTAATTTGTTACATTTGTTTCATTTCTCTCTGAACCTAATTCTAAAGTTAACATCGACGAAGTCGCAGGCGTCGGCTAGTAATTTAATATTAACTTTTGTTACAGACATTGCAGAGGGATCTGGATCTGGAGAATGTTCCTACAATCACAAGGAACTAAGCCAAGACGGCATCAGCGAGATCCTGGAGGTGGACTGCGGGGAGCCGATCATGTCTCAGCATTTGAGGATCGACTTCAACCCGCTAGAAGGAGTCGAAGACAGCGAATATCTGCTGCAGAAGTGCATGAGTTTCTGGAAACTCATTGAGGGGAGCAAAACTCTGCAGGAGCTGAAAGCTTTACCAGAGGCGAGTGTGTCGAGTATCTACACACTAAAATACACTAATATATGTATATAATAAATAAATAAATATTGTAGGACACATACACATTACACACAGCGCTATCTGGCTCCAAACTAAGCAGAGCTTGTGTGATGGAAGTCAGATAACTGATAGAATACATACTTTTTTTTGGTAAATACATACTTATAATACATACAGAACACCCAGACACAGAACAAACATTTGTTTATTCACAAAATGTTTGCCCTGAGTGCCCTACAGCTCTCAAGGCAGATACACCACCAATGAGCCAGCGGGGCTGTCAGTATTGTTACTAGTTGTGCTTGTCGTATACTATGGTGACACTTTTTTTATGTAAAAGTAATGAGGCAAAAGAGATGCTCTAAAAAGAAATAACTCGTGTCCATGACCATTGCAGCGATACACAGAACTTTGAGTAACAAAGCAAAGTCCAGGGCATCGCTGCTTTGGCGCTCATTACTTTGAGACATTCGATGTAATTAGTCTCGACAGCCCTGTAATTTCGCTAACTGCAGTACTGAGGTAATTGATTGATTCAGGCTTTAATTTGTGGAAGTTCATTTTGAATGTTTAAGGTATATATTTACTTTATTTCCGCTTAACAGTCGTTTCAGTTATAACTAACTTGACAAGAATTTAATAATCAAAGCTAAGCCGCCTAGCTTAATGTATACTTTATATTTAATTTATTATTGCACACTTACTAAAATAATTATGTACACAAAGAACTAAGGTGGTTCGATTTCCATACAAATATTTTTTTGCCATTTATGGACAAATGGAGCACAATTTTACAGTGAAATCATTGCTACTGGCATTTATTCTGATGTTTATTTGCGGTAAATTACAATTGCTTGAATAAAACAGTAGATTATTAGCACAATCAACTGTTTTATTCAAAAATCATAGATTCATAAATCTTTGATAAATTTGATTTTATGCCAATAATCTACTGTTTTATTCAAGCAATTGTGATTTACCGCAAATAAAGACCAACATAAATGCCAGTAGCTGTGATTTCACTGTAAAATTATGCTCCATTTGTCCATAACTGGCAAAAAATTATTTGTATGGAAATCGAAACACGTTAATGCCAAAGCATTTTCTATCTGTTGAACTGTCCCTAAGCGATTAATTTTTTTTTGTCGTGTATTTAAATCACTTTCATAAATTCACAGAAAGACTTTGTAGCAGAATCGGTCGAGAGCACAGAATCTGAAGGTTTCTTGCTTCATGGCGATTTTCCGCCTTCTAGGCTAGGCGCTATCGAAGTTATGGAAGACAATGGTTTGTTTGTCCTTATTTGTTAATTAACACGTTCTCAGTTCTTAAAGTGGTTCGATTATACTGTTTTTCAAAAATAATAAATTTATAAATATGATTTGATATATATTTAAATTTATTAATTATTAAAATAGTATTTTTCAATTTTATTCCAGAACGAATCGTGAACGATTGCCTGGTAAGTAAAATGTCGAGGCGGTATTGCGAGGAAGGTAGTGGCGACTATTTCGTCGACTTGCCAGCTACGAAACCGGGTAAGTCCTTTCGGAGTATTTTTATGTTAAAATGATGAGACTAACGAGACTCTCTCCTAAAGGTAAGACATAACGCATGTCCATGACCATTGCAGCGATGCACAGAACTTTGAGTAGCAAAACAAAGTCTGGGGCATCGATGCTTTGGTTAGTCTCATCACTACATAGTATAAAACAAAGTCGCTATTTTTGTCTGTTTGTTTGTCTGTATGCTTAAATCTTTAAAATTACGCAACGGATTTTGATGCGGTTTTTTGTAATAGGTAGAGTGATTCAAGAGGAAGGTTTTTATGTATAATAACATCTATTAAATAATGGAGAAATATTGTTATTTTCAGGGTTTCTAATGTGGTGTCGTAAATTCTTACATTTCTTGCCGCTTACATTGCGTACGCAGGCTTAACCTTACAGGATTTATAAAAATAATGTACTAAGTATTGTACACCTTGAAAAGGTCTACAGAAAAGTCCGCGATGGTATATGTCTATCTCTTATCGATATCCCACAAAACCCCGTGCACCCGTGCGAAGCCGGGGCGGGTCGCTAGTAATCTATATTATAAAGAGGAAAGATTTGTTTGTTTGTTTGTATTGAATAGGCTCCGAAACTACGAGATCAATTTCAAAAAAATTTTCACCATTGGGAAGCTACACTATCCCCGGGTGACATATGTTACTTTTTATCCCTGTATTCCCACGGAAACAAGAACTGCGCGGGTGAACCGTCCGCTAGTTATTAATATTATTACACGTAAGATGAGAAGCCGGAGTTGATGATGAGTCGAGATCGAGATCGATTTATACTGAAATTGATTGTCAGCAAAACAGAATAGGTTACATTATTTCATATTTTGTAAGCACCACGAACCCGAACCACGGATAGAAATGGGACACGGGCCAAAACGCCCGGAAACCAGACAGGCAGAATTAGGCAATACAGCTTTGAAATTGGTATAGTACAGACCTTTAGAATGTAGCTTAGGATGAAGCTGACCGAAGCGAGTTGTGTCCGGTGTGCTTTCCGTTTTTGGAGCATTTCGTGAAATGAACGGACAGGCCCGGAAATAACGTTGGTGAATTTTAGTGTGTACAAGAACCGAGTCAGTTTTTACTTTCCTGCTGGATCTCGATGATTGGGGCATATCCCCCACACGCTTTCTCGGCATATGTCAGCTTGATGTCAAGTACGCCGTTGAATGTCTTCTGTGGACATTTTTCTATCAGGTTATCTTACGGTCTTCATTGAAAAACTAGTGGTATTATTTTATTATCAACTAGATTTTGCACGCGACTACTTTATCTATCTACTAGCTGCACCCCGCGGTGTAACCCGCTGCATGTTTTCGAGATAAAGAGTAGCTTATGTGTTAATCCAAGATCTCGGCTACCTCCATACCAAATTTCATCCAAATCCGTTCCATAGTTTTTACGTGAAAGAGTAACAAACATCCATCCATCCAAACTATTTATTAAATAAACCAATATCGCAGGATATTACACACAGCGCCATCTGACCCCAAACTAAGCAGAGCTTGTGTGATAGAAGTCAGATAACTGATAGAATAAATAAATACTTTTTTTTTGTAAATACATACAGAACACCCAGACACAGAACAAACATTTGTTGCCCTACAGCTCTCAAGACAGATATACTACCAATGAGCCAACGGGGCTGCCAAACGAGGATAAAGGGTAGCCTATGTGTTAATCCAGGGTCTCCGCTACCTCCATACCGTGTTTCATCCAAATCCGTTCTGTAGTTTTTGCGTGGAAGACTAACAAACATCCAACCATCCATCCATCCAAACTTTCACATTTATTATATAAGTGGGACTATTTTATTATCAACTAGTTCCGTGTAAACTTTACAAGTGGGGTTCTTCATAAAGCCAGCATACATTTTTGGAAGAAGAATTAAAAACGGAACAAAGAGAGAATCCCGTTGTCAAAGTACCTCGTCCCAGTTAAACCGAAATTATAAATGACTGGCTTCATTGTATTCTACAATTGCATGCTTTGAAATGTATACTTGTTCGCATGTGTAGTGTTTTGTAGGAATCTACGCTCTCCACCTACGTTGATCGCCGGTAAACATTCCACAACGTTTCAAACGTCCTCATTTGCCAGTATAATACTAACCGTATCTTTTAAAGCTTTGAGATGAGATTGCTTCTTGAGAGGATCGTGAATGGATGCATTCAGCGGAGGTATTTCTCTGAACGCGGTAATGGGGGCTAAATTATGCAGGCGGCCCATCTTGCTTCTCTCCGACATGCTGCCGTCGCGTATTGTGGGCTGGAATTTCAGCTGTTCGGTGTTTATTAACAGCCATTTTGTTTTGTTTTTCTTTGGTTTTGGTGTCGCATTTTGAGTATTTGCCAGTGTCAAGTGTTTCAAGTTTCTAAAGTTATATAAGTTGCCTCGTCGCTATAGTCAAAGTCCAGTCTTTGTCAAGTACAGTCCGTGTCAGTAAAACTAAATAGAAACTAAGAAGCTTTATCGTAAGAGGTTCAGTCCAGTGACAGAAGGCTCATTGGTTAGCGCGGTCGGTTCACGCGTGGGTGTCGGTTCAATGGGCTTGAGCTGCCGGTGAAGGAAAACATCGTGAGGAAATCATAACGTCGTTGTAGGGTATTTTCGACTGGCTGGCTTAGTAAAGATAAAAATAAATAAATAAATATCGTAGGACTATACACACAGCGCCATCTGGCCCCAAACTAAGCAAAGCTTGTGTGATGGAAGTCAGATAACTGATAGAATACATAAGTACATATATTTTTGTAAATACATACTTATAATACATTCAGAACACCCAGACACAGAACAAACATTTGTTTATTCACAAAATATTTGCCCTGAGTGGGAATCGAACCCACGCCCTACAGCTCTAAAGGCGGATATACTACCAATGAGCCAACGGGGCTGTCCAAGATGTGTTCCAGCAGATTCATTTTAGAGTCGTTACCATACCAGGTTCCATCTTCGACCACACCATCATTTAACATCAGGTGAGTTGGGGTCAAACGCTTAGCTTGTAACCTATACTTGAGTGACTTGTAACATTGGTGTTATCAATAAAGTATTGTATTTTATTTGTATTTGTATATAAAAAATCTACACAATTGCACTTTGGTACGTTCTGAATAGATCTCCAGTCGACCAAAGCGAAAGAAAAGGATAAAACATATTTGATTTTCTTTCGCGCTCGTTAAGCTCAGGCACTCCTCGCCAGAAGCCTGGAATCTCTTCAGTAAAGTTAGCCGAGCTTGTCGGGAACCGATCCGATCAATTAGCGAGTCATGCCGTTCCAATACTGTAATTACGAACTCCGGAGAATACGTTCGACGAACGTCTAGCTAGCGATGTTAGATTTCCTCGGGAAGGGAAGTTATCTGGAAACTTGTTTAATGTTTACCATTGCCTTCAGTTAATAGGGCACATTGTGGTGAATCAGGTAACGTAAGCTTCTTTCATCGGGGCCATCCAAAGCTACGTCACACGAATTTCATAATTTTTTGACTCGTCCCCCGTCCCTAGTCTTTGTCACACCTGTTTTTTTCTATGGTTGACAGGCTAGGTGTTTGGCCACAACTCACCTGATGTTAAGTGAAAGTGTGGTCGTGTGGTGGTAAAGCACACCTAGCTTGGAATGGAACTGGCTCCATTGGCCTGTAAGATTTTACATCAGGAAATTATGAAAATAAAGCATCAGTTCCGAAATCGGTGTTATTTCCATTTAAATTATTTTGTAATTAATCAAACATTAAAAAAAAATAACAATAATGATTTCGTTAATAATTAAAATTAGTTTTCTAAATGTGACGTCACGAAATTTAGCACCCTTGTCACAATAAATTTTTTTGTCTTCCCCAATTTTTTGTCGATGTCAATACGAACACTATTTCGCAAGTCGTTCGTGATCGAGGCTCTGTTCTGTATTATGGTATAAGTATATTTATCAAAAAAAGTAGATGAGTTTTCATAGTACAAGTTTTTTTAGTTTGCAGCTAGATGGCGCTGCGTGGAATGCCCTGCGATATTTATTTATTTATATTTACACAGGAGTGATGACGAAATGGGCGACATCGCAGAAGAGCGGTCGGCCGAAGTTCCCGACGCGAGCTCAGCGGGAAGAGGTGTCCAAGATGTGCAAAGACCTGGAACAGTGGGACATAAATCACCCTAAGTAAGCTTCTCTAATGATCTTCTGGCTTCATGAGATAGTTTCCACGCGCTGTAATAGATTGTCACACCTGTTGCGATGAAATTACTTTGAGTTTGAGACAGCCCTATTGGTAGTATTATCTTTATAAGCTGAAGGGTGTGGGTTCGTTTCCCACCTAGGACAAACATTTTGTGGTATAAATATAAAATGTTTGTTCTGTATTTATTACTTGCGAACTTCACCCGCGTAGTTCCCGTTCCCGTGGGAATAAAGGGATAAAAAGTAGCCTATGTCACTCGGGGATAGTGTAGCTTCCCAACGGTGAAAGAATTTTTGAAATCGGTCCAGTAGTTTCGGAGCCTATTCAATACAAACAAACAATCAATCAAATCTTTCCTCTTTCTATCAGTTACGTGATTTCCATAGCACAAGCTTTGCTTAGTTTGGGGTCAGATGGCGCTGTGTGTAATTTCCTATGGTATTTATTTATTTATTATTTTATTAAACAAACAATTTTGACAGCCCTGTTGGTGCATTGGTAAAAATTCTGCTTCAAACGCTGTAGGGCGTGAGTTCGATTATATTATGGAGTTTGTTAATCTTTCACGCAAAAACTACTGAACGCATTTTGAAATAAAAGTTTTTTTCAAATTTTTTATTACATATCGGCTTGCGTTTGAACGCGAACTCGCCTGATGTAAAGCGAAGATGCGGTCTACGGTGGAGCACGCTCGCCTAGAAGGAACCGATTCCCTCGCGACTTGAAGGCACCCAGATTGTATCTATCAGGAAACACCCACTCGGCCAGCAAATTCCAATGTTTATTTTTTAGTATGGAGGTAGCTGACACACTGGATTGATCCATCGTTCCACTTTTTATCCCCAAAAAAATGTAGCGGGTAACACCGAGGGGCGCAGCTAGTATCCAATGTTATTGACAACTAATGATTCAGTTTATCAGACGGGCCGTTCGTTACTTAATTTATTTGTGTAAAAAAGTGTGAAAAGGCAAAGAAATAAAAAGAAAGTGGCACCGAGTCGTCGTTTCGTCCACCCGTCGCGTTGGCACCGCGTCAAGAGTGGGAGAGAAATGTTTTTTAGAATAGTTTTTGCAATAAATTGTTACTATAACCGGGTAGCGTAGATAAAGTAACACATTAAAAGGGAAAATATTTTTGATGTAACCTTTCAAAAGGAAAATCAAAAATTTTGAAAAAACCCACAACTAGTAGTAATGGTATACTACTAGTAATTATAATTAATGATTAATTTTCATTCGCACAGCGAGGTTGTGGAACTCTCTGCCGGAGTCTGTGTTCCCTGTTAGGTACAATATGGGTGTCTTCAAATCTACAGTGAATAGGTTTCTTTTAATTAATCGTGCTCCATTAGAATACACTACTGCTTAGCTTAATTTCAGGCAGAGTGTGATCAAACGCAAACCTATTTTTGAATAAAAAAAAAATGGAATGGCTCTCCAGAAAGCTCTTTTAAATCTTCGGCCATCATCCACTCTGTATTCTCTTCTATAGTTGAAAGTTTGAAAAGGTCAAAAATAGTTCGAACTGACAGACAGACAGGGTAGGCTTAGCAATAGACCAATAGGATATTTGACTGAAGGAATTCGCCAGATTCAAGTATGGTCTTTTTTTAAATATAATAGTAATGAGACGAGCAAGACGCTCTTCTGATGATAAGAGATAACGCCTGTCCATGACCATGGCAGCGATACACAGAACTGTGTGTAGTAATACAAAGCCCAGGGCGTCGCTGCTTTGGCGCTCATTACTTTGAGACATTCGCTGGTCTTAAATGGGTTTCTTGAATATTCCGAAATATTGTCCTGGTACGTATTTACAGATCCATGGAGCCGCCGAATCATGGGCCTCCTCACACCTACGCTGTGATGCAGAGAAACCACTAGTACAATTTATACAGCATGACTAGTTGAAGAAAAGAACAAAAATATTTTATGTCACAAAACCGACCTCAACTCGGCATAATGCCGTCTGCAGCCAGCCGGCGCTGGTCTTCCGTCGAGGCCGGCTAGGCAGTAAAATTATAATATAATTAATTAATTAATTAACAACAACGAACATACTTCTATTTACAGTACACTCTGTTTATAGTATAGAATAGAATATAACTTTAATACACACTAAACATACATACATTATAACAAACAAATATGAAACATAAAGCAGAGATAAACAATAAAACAAAACAATAAATATATGGCGTATAACGGCGGTCTTATCGCCCAGAGCGATTCCTTCCAGACAACCTTCGGATGAAAAGAAGCAGATAAAAAAGGAAGAAAGTTAATAACTTAATTTACTTACTTAGTTTGTGTTTAATTAGTAATGTTAAAGTAATTTACTTGATAAATCCTAACCAGTTGAGATAGGTTTTTTTAAATGGTTGACGACAGACTAGGTGTTTGATCACAGCTCAACTGATGTTAGGTAAGTGATGGTGTGGTCGAAGATGGTAAATCACAGTGGCCTGGAATGGACCTGGCTCTTAAGTGAGACGGCCGGAAGACACCGTTAGGCGCTTGGCGGCAGATTTTCAACTTGAGGGTGGTAGCTAGTAGTAGCCAGCCAAGTACTCTACCACCATGCTATGGTTTCCTCACGATGTTTTCCTTCAACGGCAGCTCAAGCTCATTGTTGGGGTTTGAACCCACGCTCACGCTTGCGAACCGACCAAGCTAACCAATGAGCTATCATCGCAAAAAAAAGTCTTCATATTTTTTGAAGTGAAAACGTCTTCAACCGCTTTGAGCGATTTTTTGGCAGAAGCATAACTTATGAGTTAATTACATTCTAATATCACTTGCTTTAAGTTTGTTTTGTACCTGGACCTTTGGATACTATGCCACTGGGTAGCCAATAATTTGGAAGATATTTAGGGCAGTGTACATTTTGTTTGATAAATAGTTTCTATTGTATTTTCCAATAAGGACATCCTAATATTTGATTATTTAATAATTTATTTAAATACTTGAACTGTGCAGCGAGCATTCTGTTTTAATATTAATGTTTTCTTGTCTTATAAAATATACAGTAGGGTACTATTAGGTTGTTTTTATTGTTCAATTGTTCTATTTTAATGATCGTGTATTTTTAAGTTTTGTTTTTACCTTATAAAACTTTGTTGTTGAAAAATGTTTATAATTTACTACGTATAATTTTTTATTACGAATAAAGTAGTAGTGTGTACATTATAGTGTTTAGATTGAAGGGTGTACTAAGGCTAGTGAAATGACTGAGTAAAGTCTCCAAAGTAACGAGCGCCAAAGCAGCGATGCCCTGGACTTTGTTACTCAAAGTTATAGGTACGGTTACAATGGTCATGTACAGTTTGGACAGGCGTTATTTCTGACCATCAGAATAGCGTCAAATTGCGATCCCAAAAAAGCACACTTTGATCATCATCTTTTCTATTTTGATTTTTATTATAAATGTGAAAGGAACTTTTTATAAAGATATATTTTTTTAATGCAATAACTACTGAATGGATTTAGATGAAATTTGGTATGGAGGTATTAGCTGAGATCCTGAATTGGAACATAGGCTACTTATGATCTCGAAAACAGGCGCAGCTAGTATTTTAATAAAAATGTGCATTTGGGGTTTTACAAATAGCTTCTTTATTTTTGACTCTATGATCTTGTAACTTTGAATAGCAAAAACTTAAAAAGCCGTTATTTTTTAAATGTTTTTTTTTTGTCACAAATAAAGTATTGTCTATTAATATCTGTAAGCACAACGTCATCAAATCAATGCAACCGTTTTTTCCTACTATGACACGTAAATTATTCCACTCTTTTTTTTACGCGAGAAAGTGTAACTAAACCGCTATCTTTTTAATCAGGTAGCTCTTTAATTTAATCTTAAATTGTAGCTAAAGGAGACTGGCGATAAACTTAGATTATTATTATCATCTTAGCCATATTAATTACTGCGAAGGTACGCACTTGCCAAATAGCGATTAGAAAAGCATTTCTCATAGATCAATACCAGAAAGACACGAGCTTGACCTTCCATTCCATCCTAGCATCCTGACGAAAACGCTTCATCAACATTCCTTGTTTGTTTGTTGGAATTCGGATCCGTCAATATTTTGCATTCTAATCCGGAAAGGGTCATGTTTTGGGCGTTCAAGGTAAGAAATTATTTAGCTGTTAAATAACGGATGCCACGTTATATTACCTCATTTCTATCGATGTATTTAAAAATAAACTTGTGTTAGGACCTAGGACAGACAGAACTGTCCAGCCCCACCCCAAACTAAGCAATTGTACTATGGGAACCAGATAACTGATAGAACACTTATATATTCGACAGCCCTGTTGGCTCATTGGTAGTATATCTGCCTTAAGAGCTGAAGGGCGTGGGTTCGATTCCCGCTCAGGACAAACATTTTATGTATGAACAAAATTAAATGTTTGTTCTGTGTCTGGATATATTGTATGTATGAAAAGTATGTACCTATTCACAAAAAAAAAAGTATTTAAGTATCCTATCAGTTATCTGACTTCCATCACACAAGCTCTGCTACGATATTTATTATATTAGAAGATTCGCCTCGAATTACGAAAAAAAGAATACACATTTAGAGATTAAACATGAGTGTAACATAATATCAAAATATCAGTCTCGAAGGGCGCCAGGAAACATCCGGCGAGTCGCACAATATCCGGACTAGAGTCGAGATTCTACGGTTGCTACTCGTTTCCAGAGATCAGAAACTTCTACGGAATTCTTTTATTGTATCTTGTTAACTTATATTTCTAGAAATAATGAAGCAAAATAAAGAATAATTGAATAGGTTTAAAATCTACAGTGAATTTATACTATCTATGAATGAAAGATAACAATCATAATTATTATAATTTTACTCGGTGGTAGGTCTCCTTAGCAGGACGTCGTCTAGGTAGGTACCACCGCGGTACCAGATATTCAAATACACATACATACAAATATTTTATTGATAACACCAATGTTACAAGTCAATTCAAAAATTTTAAACTATTTACTCGATGAGTTTTAAAACACTGATTACATGTCAACACAAAAATGGCAATATACAAACATGTCAATGTTAAAAAAATATTGTCAATATAATAAAATGACATGACAAAAAATTTATTAATAATATTCAAATTATTAAATTAATATTCTGCTGCTAAGCAGTAGTGTGCAAACATTACTGTGTTCCGGTTCGAAGGGTACTGCAGCTAGCGAAATTACTAGGCTGTCGAGACTAACCATCGAATGACTCGAAGTAATGAGCGCCAAAGCAGTGATGCCCTGGACTTTGTTTTGCTGCTCAAAGTTCTGTGTATCGCTGCAATGGTCATGGACAGGCGTTATCTCTTACCATCAGTAGAGGGTCTCGTTTGTCTCATTACTTTTACATAAAAAAACTGATTAGTTCTGCTCGGAATTATAACGGAGGACGCTTGTCTATACTATTATAAAGATTTAATTGTTTGAGATAAGTGAGATTTGTTTGTTTGTTTGTTTGTATTGGATAGGCTCCGAAATTACTAGACCCATTTCAAAAATTCTTTCACCGTTGGGAAGCTACACTATCCCCAGGTGAGATAGGCTACTTTTTATCCATGTACTCCCGCGGGAAAGGCATCTACGCGGGTGAAACCTTGAGGCGTCCGCTAGTCTAGAATAATCCAATTCACTAACGACGTAAGGGTTTAACCATGCTATGGTTTCCTCACGATGTTTTCCTTCACCGGTAGCTAAAGCTCATTGTTGGGTTTTGAACGCTGTTCGGCATGTAAACAGACCGCGCTAACCACTGAGCTATCATCGCTACCAAAGTTTTGCAGCGACGGTAAAAACTAAATATATTTCGGTATAAAAACCATGATTTATCCTGTTTTTTTAACATAATCATAACCTTTTGCGAGCTGTTATTTATTTCACCCCTGAAACGGAATAAATTCTTTTTTCGGCGTTTATCGCTTCAAAAGATAACGACGACGTGTGCTGGTACGTTTTGTTTTCAGCTTTTTTTTTCTATCTTGTATTTGTACCTAAGCAATATGAACGTTTGCGTTGAAAATACTACATTTTTAAAATGCTGGTAGATACGCATGCTATAAAATTAAATAAAGGTATTAAAAAAGCTAGTTTACTTTTGCCTCCACTGGGAGCACTTTCATAGTTTTTATTATTTTTTCTGTCGTAGCCGTTCTGATTTTTTTTTAAATATGCGTTTAGCTTGCGTTTGACCGCCATCTTACCTGATGTAAAATGAAAATGCGATCTAAGATGGAGCACGCTTGCCTAGAAATACTGATGTACTCAACTTGAAGACACCCAGATTGTATCTATCAGGGAACACAATACTCAGGTATCCGATGGTTGTGTACGGACACACAATATGCACTATATTACTTGGTGGTAGATTTCCTTAGCAGTAAGTCGTCTCGGTAGGTACCACCGCAGTAGGTACCAGTTATTATGCCGCCGAGTAGTAGTCTGTAAACATTACTGTGTTTCGGTTTGAAGGGTACTACAGCTAGCGAAATTACTGGGCTGTTGAGACTAACTGTCGAAAGTCTCGAAGTAATGAGCGCCAAAGCAGCGATGCCCCGGACTTTGTTTTTACTCAAAGTTCTGTGTTCGTTCGTCATATTCATTTTACAAAAAAAAATTGACTTATGCCATCTGACCCCAAACGAAGCAAAGCTTGTACTATGAAAGTCAGATAACTGATAGAATACTTAAATACATTTTTTTTGTAAATACGTACCTACTTATAATAAACACAGAACAAACGTTTGTTTATACCACAAAATATTTGCCCTGGATAGGAATCGAACCCAGTGTGGGTTCGATTCCTTTAGCTCTTGGAGCAGACATACTACCAATGAACCAACAGGGCTGTCGCACATGTCACTTGTGTAATAATAGTTTTTCCGCAAAATCTTTCGATAACACATCGTATGAATCAATTCGAGGAAGCTTTAGTAGTGCGCGTCGGAATACCAAAATTCTATTGAAGGAATATTTGTTGCAGCGTCCAAATACTTCTCAAGAAAATAAGATACGGATTTGTTTTATTCGAAAGGTGTTTCAATGTTTGGGAAATTCCTTAGAGACACCGTGAAACGAAAACCTTCAAATATACATAATTATGACAACACAATCAACATCATATTTTTACAGAGTACATTCGGCAGCTCTACCTAATGGTTTCTTTTAATGAAACTTGTCTTGTGCGAGTTGGGCTAATGTAAACTTAACTACTTCAGAAGGGGGGAAGAGACATAGAACACTGTTATATTCAGAAGTTACATTTATTTTAAATTTACAAGAGATACGTGAAATCATAAATAGCTAATTGGTCAATCATATTTAAATTAAACCGCAAATCAACAAAGATGGATTCCTACTGAGGCGCAAATGGACACGCCCGGCTAGGTATTCGGCTGGAGCAAAAGTGCCCTACGCCCCGGTCGCGCCTCGCTTAAAACGTCACCGAACTGGCGTTGCTTCCTTTGCGGAGGTCGCATTCCAGGCCACTCGTTACTCACTTCACGCTGTTAACATTAGCGTTGTCAACACTAATGCATATTTTTTATGTAAAAGCAATGAGATGCTCTTCTGATGGTTAGAGATAACGCCTGTCCATGACCATTGCAGCGATACACACAATTTTGAGTAGCAAAACAAAGTCCAGGGCATCATTACTTTGAAACTTTCGATGGTTAGTTTTGCAACTCAAACTTCATATTCGCCTCGCGATTTCACCCGCGTAGTTCCCGTTCCCGCAAGAATACAGGGATAACAAGTAGCCTATGTCACCCGGGGATAGTGTAGCTTCTCAACGGTGAAAGAATTTTTGAAATCGGTCCAGTAGTTTCCGAGCCTATTCAATACAAAGAAACAGACAAAAAATAAAATCTTTCCTCTTTATAATAGGATCCCATTAGTCTCTTCGGTTCAAGATTGAAAAACAAATATTTGCTTAAGTCGCTCATAAAATGTAATGTGATCTTTAAACCTCAAAAAGGTACTCAGTTTTCGTTCTCGATTATCCGGTCGCCGGTGCTCAAACGGGTTAAAACCGGAGATTACTGCCGCTGTCCGGTGGCTCCGACACAGTTTTACATCCCACGGCTACAGAATATACTAGAGAACTGTATCATAATGTATTGAACGACAATACGACTCTATATATATATATATATATATATATATATAATAATAATATACATACTACTTAATACTACCAACTAATTTATAATACAAGTCAAGGAAAAACAAATTTTATTAATCAAAAACTCGGTCCACCGGTCGAGCCCGCCGCAAACGTACCCATGAAACTGGCGGCATTTCCTCGCTGGATCGCTAGAGAAATGCGCTGGACTATGTAGTCTCCCGACCTCGGATCCCGATATCCCGATATATATATATATATATATATATATATATATATATATATATATATATATATATACAATACATTATGTAAGTTTGTCTGCTAGTTATCTTTTTGTTAGACAACAAACCGATTGTCATGATAGTCAGGAAAGAAAGAAAGTAATAAAAACATTTTATTTTGTAACTTAAGACTGTAAGACACAAAAAACAAAAACGAACAAACAGTTACAAAATAAGGGCTCACCTCAGTGTGTGTGTGTATATGTGTTCGTGTGTTTTGTGTGCGTGTGTGAGTGTGCGTGTGTGAGTGAGTGTGCGCGAGTGTGTGTGTTCGTGTATTTTGTGAGCGTGCGTGAGTGTGCGCGAGTGTGTGTGTGTTCGTGTGTTTTGTGTGCGTGCGTGTGTTTGTGTGTTTGTGCGCGCGAGTGTGTATGTGTGTGTGTGCGTTGTTCATAAAGTGTCGAATTACGTGCTCGAGTGTGGGAAAATAGTATAATGTGGTGAAGCATGACTTTTCCGTGTTGATTTCAAAACTCCATTGAAGCCACAACTTTATTAAGCCATGACTGGACTCCACCGTAAATTACTTTGTGTGACTTGAGCTCATTTTTAAAAGAAAATATCTAAATGCTTGACACTGGCAAATGTAATAAATTGTGACGCCAAGAAGAAGAAGAACTTAGGTCTGCTAGAAGAAGAAGAACTTAGGTCTGCTAGAAGAAGAAGAACTTAGGTCTGCTCAATAAAGTCATTTTACTTTAATTTTTACGCAAAATGTTTGTATAAAACAGATCGAGATCTGTCTCTTTCATTTTCTCTGTAAATGTAAATGGCCGTTAGGATTATCGTTCCGGGAATGTCCTACAAACACAACGACTTTTTTATATTTGTCATAATAAAAAAAGCGTTACGGCTGACAACGTTTATTTGTACACGCTAATCAAACAACGTATGATAATTCAAATATAGAAACACTGTGAAAATTTTTCAAACATACCCACATAATTATTTACAATTTACTTTTACTATACTTGTATATTGAATAAAATGTGGGGGGGAAAATGCCAAGAGACATTCAAATCAGCTACGCACAGGTCCGTAATACCAATAAGGGAACAATATACTCCATATAAATATTCTTCTTAAGTCCCAGTTTGGGCGCCAATAATGTAAATTTGGAGCTTACCGTGGTCTAGCACGTGTTTGTTATTGTCAGCCGAGGTTGGTTGCTTACGTTTATTGTGTTTTGCTTGTGTGGGAGCAAAAACCATGAATAATAATCCATTGTGCATAATATACCCCAATTTATTCACGAGCAATAAAATTTCCAGAACAGAATTAGACACAATAGTCATGAAGAATGGAGATGAGATTCGGACTGGCTCTTTCGGTGGACCCGTCAAGATTATTCAAGGGTCGTAATAATCTTGGGTTATGTTTGAAAAGCTATTGGAGCTCTATAAATATCATCTACACTTGTTAAGAGGAAAGATTTGTTTGTTTGTTTGTATTGAATAGGCACCAAAACTACTAGAACGATGTTAATAATACTTTAATTATTAGAATGCTACATTATCCGTGATGGACATAGGCTATATTTTATTTAAAAAACAGTTTGGGATCCGTATGTAAACTTCAATAATGTAGCGATGTTAGCTCAGTGGTTAGCGCGGTAGGTTCACATGCCGAAGTTCAAACCCCAACAATGAGCTTGAGCTACCGGTGAAGGAAAACATCGTGAGGAAACCATAGCATGGTGGTAGGGTACTTTCTAGTACACGGCTGGCTAGTTACCACCCTCAAGTTGAAAGTCTGCCGCCAAGCATCTAACGGTGTGTTCCGGCAGCCTCGGCAGCCTCACTTGAGAGCCAGTTCCATTCCAGGCTAGGTGTGCTTTACCATCTTCGACCACGCCTTCACTTAACATCAGGTGAGCTGTGGTCAAACACCTAGCCTGTCAACCATAAAAAAAAAGCCAAGCTGTGAAAATTTTACCAAACAAATACCTTTTTATAGAGCAAACTAAAGGAACAAACAAGTCAGCAATATATGTCTAACTATGACAATTGTCATCTACATCTACACTAATAAAATAAAAAGGAAAGATTTGATTTTTTGTTTGTTTGTATTGAACAGGCTCCGAAACTACTGGACCGATCTGAATAATTCTTTCATCATTAGAATGCTACATTATCACTGAGTGACATAGGCTATATTTATATCGTTAATCGAGTTTTGTTTTCCCGTGCGAAGCCGGGGCAAGCTGCTAGTATCAAATACAGAAGCTGACGTGGTATTGACATATTTTACTGATGCTTCCACTACTTTGTGTTGCGATATAGATTGTATTGTATTGCGAGTTCCTGAGACCATACTACTTTTTAAAAATAACTTTAAAGGATGTTTCAAAAATAAATACAAAAAGATTTTTTTTTTATTCTTAATAACTTTTGGTGTGTCCACCCTAACTAATATCAAACAGGATGCGGTCTAAGATGGTGCACGCTTACCTTAAAAGAAACTGTATTTGAAGACACCCCAAAACATATAATTACTTTAACGGTGATGGTAAAAACATAAAACATAATGGTAATAAAGGGGATGATCGTTCTGACAATGGTATGACAAAATCGCCGGTCGTGGCGCGAAATTCTCAAGCTTTATATTTCCCGTTACAAAAGACTTATCGATAACCATTTAAGGGATAAAATATACTTTTAATAATGGCTATCCTGGTCAAAGCTGAGCCCATAATCTCATCCGATATTACTTTTGCATACCTAATTCTTTTACGGTACCACTAAACTTTATGCCATGTAAAATCTTTATTGGCCGTCGTTACTCACACATTCGCAGTGTCTCCGAAGTATCTGACTGCATTATGACAAGTTTAGGATGGCAGTAAAGATTTAACTTTCTTGTTAATTGATTCGTGTTACTGCAAGGTATTTTCGGGACGTTTATTGTTTGTTTTGTGCGGCGATGGGTCTCGTTTGTGGCTGAAGTTTTATTGGACCACTTTAATCAATTCTTTTCGTGACTTTATTAGCAGAAAGTTTACAATTGCTAGCCGTATCTCATTTGCATTGCACAAGGCACTTCAGATATTTAGGTGTCTATATAATAAATATCGTAGGACATTACATACAGCACCATTATTTATATATAAGTGTGTTTTTAATAATTATTAAGAAATGTTCTCTTTTTTGTATACAAATAATAAATAATTATAAATCTAGTGAATCTTATAAATGGAATAACGCATGCACATTAGTAGAAACAAATAATTTTTTTTTTTTTTTTTTACCATCTGACCCCAAACTAAGTAAAGATTGTGCTATGGAAGGCAGATAACTGATAGAATACTAAAATAGTTTTTTTTGTTGTAAATACATACTTATAATACATACAATACATCCAGACACAGAAAAAAATTTTGTTTATATCAGAAAATGCTTGTCCTGGGTGGGAATCGAACCATGCACAAGCTCTTGGAGCAGACATACTACCAGTGAACCAACAGGGCTGTCGCACATGTCACTTGTTTAATAATAGTTTTTTCTACATGTCAAGACATGTTACTGATTGATTGATTGATAACTCTGTTTTGTACACACTAACTACATACATTCTAATAACAATACATCTTAATACTTAGAATAACTAAAAATACACTAATATAATTATATCAAATTGGTTTATTATTTCAAAATAAAAGAAATATGTTAGGGTGTACTTGGTGGTACATTTCCTTAGCAGGAGGTCATCTAGGTAGGTACCACTACAGTACCACTGTGTTCCGGTTTGAAGGGTAATGCAGCTAGCGAAATTACTACTAATTAATGAATAAAGCCTCTAAGTAATGAGCACAAAACCAGCGATATCTTAGGCTTTTGTTTTGCTACTCAAACTTCTGTGTATCGCTGCAATGGTCATGGACAGGCGTTATCTCTTACCATCAGGAGAGCGTCTCGTTCGTCGCATTAGATTCACATAAAAAAAATCAGCAAAGAGTATCGTTTCGTCTCATAACTATGTTTTGATTAAAACTAACTGTATTGGGTGTACACTTGTACAGTGTTCTGTATTAATTATAAGTATGTATTTACAAAGAAAAAGTATTTAAGTATTCTATCAGTTATCTGTCTTCCATAGCACAAGCTTAGCTTAGTTTGAGGTCAGATTGCGCTGTGTGAAAATATTTATTTATTTTAATTGTAATTTTTTATTTTTTTTAATGGTTGACAGGCCAGGTGTTTGACCACAGCTCACCTGATGTTAAGTGAAGGTGTGGTCGAAGATGGTAAAGCACACCTAGCCTGGAATGGAACTGGGATTAGGATTCAGTATACCTATATATCCATTTTAATCCCAAAACAAACCATTGAATGTTTTGCGATTTATCCTTTTCTTCCTCCTTTGTTTTTGAAGTGGCTAATCAGCAGTAATTATATAGCTCAATGAATTTTCCTTTAACGACTTCTTCTTAACAATTTTAATTACTAAGAATTTCTTGTTAGAACAATTAAAAGTTTTTAACGTGCAAAATAAACCGGTAGCAAAAGTGCTTACCTTAATATTGGCAATTTATAAACGAAATTTTTTTTTTTTTTTTTTTTTTTTTTTTTTATGTAAAAAGTAATAAGACGAACGAGACGCTCTCCTGATGGTAAGAGATAACGCCTGTCCATGACCATCGCAGCGATACACAGAACTTTAAGTAACAAAACAAAGTCCAGGGCGTCACTGCTTTGGCGCTCATTACTTTGAGACTTTTGATAGAGTTAGTCTCAACAGCCCAGTAATTTCGCCAGAAATTAGGTTAAGACGTAGCATCTAACTTGAAATGTGGGTCTAGCATACCAATTTGCATGATTTAGGAAGTAAGTAAAAATTAGTTAAATTTGTAAAAGCCTGGGGCGCTGTTTTCATATTTTTTTTTATCGTTTGCGTAGATGATATACTATGTTGTAATCTCTGAACTAGTTCTCATGCTATGCTGCAAAATAATAATTGAGACAGTTAAAAACTATTATTTTAGTTTATATAAATACATTTTGAAATGTCTAACGGCTGTTACAATTTCGATGGAATTTGATATACGGCTTTTGGGGGCGAAAAATCGATCGATTTTGTCGATATCGATAGCTAGGTGTCATCTATGAGAAATATCATTTATGCGAGTTTTCCCATACTTACGATGCGAAAATTTTGCATCAGATCTTTGTACATTACTCTCCTGTCTATTTTACTGATGGTTACCAAGAAGCATGAAAATGCAGCTTCATATAATGAATGGAAATTTCTAGTTTTTTTATATGGTTGACAGGCTAGGTGTTTGACCACAGCTCACCTGTTAAGTGACGGTGTGGTCGAAGATGGTAAACATGCCTACCCTGGCTGCCGGAACACACCGTTAGGTGCTTGGCGGCAGATTTTTAACTTGAGGGTGGTAGCTAGCCAGCCGAGTACTAGAAAGTACCCTATCACCATATTATAGTTTCATCACGATGTTTTCCTTCACCGGCAGCTCAAGCTGATTGTTGGGGTTGGAACTCGCCCTTCGGCATGCGAACTGATCGCGCTAAACACTCAGCTATCATTGCTGAAATTTAGCAATATCCAGCACACAAAACTCACCGCGACGTTTTCAAATCCGCAACCTTTTCACGGGCTCTATGAGGACAAGAACTCGCAGGTCGATAGCTGATTCCATCCCCATTTCTATGATATATAGTCAGAGTACCAGATATAATTAAACTGAGTAGTCCCGCATAAGTAAAAGAAACCCGTTTCACGATGTTGTCTTTTCACCGCAAAGCTATGCTCACATCATAGCGTATGCGCGTCCTTCCGCGTTCTAAGCCGACTTTGCTCTACCACGAGCTGCCGCTTTACATCTAATTATTTGGAAAATGGGCCAAGACAACCGTCGGTCCATGTAAACAACACGAAACTCCGATCGGAAAATTTTATAGCGAAATTGAAGTCACCCCAAATTGAATTTGTTTTGTAACGTCTACATGGTGATCTGAATCTTTAGTAGGTCTGTAATTTACTTACGCGTGTTCATAGATCGTGGTCTAGTTCCAAAATAACGACACAGTAATGAGCTCTCTTTTTTTTCTGACATCGCACTTTGTACATATTACCAGTGTCACATCACCGTGGTCTCGTTCTAAAATAACAACAGTAATAACATTGTAGATCTTCTAAGGTAATAAGCTATTTTTTTGGCGTCGTACGTTGTGCATTTTCCCAGTGTCATATCGCCGTAGTTTCGTTTTAAAATAACGAAACAGTAATCAGCTTTCTTATTTTTTTCTGCCATCGCAATTTGTGCATTTTCTCAGTGTCAAAACGCCGTGGTTTCGTGGTCAAAGACCGAAACAGTAATGAGTGTTTTTGGCATCATACTTTGTGCACTTTGTGTCAACTATTTAGATATTTTCGAGTGTTTTTTAATATGATCTGAGCGCCTATGCTACGACACCCTGAACTTTGTATTGCTACTTAAAGTTCTATGTACTACACAATGGTCACGAACGCGCGTTATCTTTTACCATCACGAGAGCGTCTCGTTCGTCTCATTAATTTGCTCTTAGATAACTTTGTTCCATGGGTAAGATGGTGGGACTATACTAGAAAGTTCCTATCATGCTATGATTTCCACACGATATTTTCCTTCTCCGGCAGCTCAATCTCGTCGTTGGGTTGGGTTTGAACCTATGCCCTTCAGCGTGTGAACCGATTGCGCTAACTACTGAGCTATAATCGCTACGAATTATTTACATAACCTCGCCTTTCTACCTTCTGAGGAAATATGTCCCTTTGTAATCGGCCTTCTTCAGGTAAGGTCCCTAATTCACATTACGACTGAATCCACTCACTCAAGAAAATCACTCAATCATATTTCCGAATCCCGGGACAAACCTAACTCATCTTTATTTATTCATTAAATGTATTGTCCCTCGGCATACCGGAAAAAATTTAGATCGAAAACTTTATCTCAATAACAATGAATACTATATAAATATAATATAAATATGTTTGTAGAATAATATTTCCGATATTTATGAAATAATGATGACATTTTGTATCGTAATTTGGATGAAATTTTGTTTGTTTTTTTTATGGTTGACAGGCTAGTTGTTTGACCACAGCTCACCTGATGTTAAGTGAAGGCGTGGTCGAAGATGGTAAAGCACACCTAGCCTGGAATGGAACTGGCTCTCAAGTGAGCCTGCCGGAACAGATGCTTGGCGGCAGATTTTCAACTTGAGGGTGGTAGCTAGCCAGCCGAGTACTAGAAAGTACCCTACCACCATGCTATGGTTTCCTCACGATGTTTTCCTTCACCGGCAGCTCAAGCTCATTGTTGGGGTTTGAACCCACGCCCTTCGGCATGCGAACCTACCGCGCTAACCACTGAGCTATCATCGCTACAAAATTGGTATGGAGATAGCCGAGATCCTGGATTAACACATAGGCTATTTTTTTATGCCGAAAACATGTAGCGAGTAACACCGTGGGGCGCAGCTAGTATTATAAATGTGAAAGTTTGGATGGACGTTTGTTATTTTTTCACGCAAAAACTGCAGAACGGATTTGGATAAAATTTGGTATGGAGGTAGCTGAGACCCTGGATTAACACATAGGCTACTTTTTATCCCGAAAACATGTAGCAGGTAACACCGCGGGGCGCAGCTAGTATTTTATATTTTGCCCAGATAAAGTAACAGTGGATTTATGTCGATCTTAATAAATTGATCTTTATAAAGCGTTTGTTTTATTGAGACAAAGTTGTAGGTGAGGGTCCTTGACGTCGGCGTAGCCTTGGAGTTGTATTGAGAACCATTGGATCGCACCTAGCAATGCCCTTGGATAAATCATTCTGTGTACTATAAAGCCGACCCTATAAAAGCCCTTTGCAGTTAAATGAAGTAGCAATAATTCCTTAATCTTGGGTACGCACGGGCATCGGTTATGGGCAGCAAAATGCTCGGACAATAACTATAGAAAGTTTGTGATGATAGAATGCATGGACATAACAAATAGATCTGCGTGAATGCTATCCATGTAAGGATAGATTGTGGCGACAATAGTGGTTACCCGGGTTCAAGTTCTAACAATGAACTTGTGCTGCCGGTGAAGGAAAACATCGTGAGGAAACTACCTCAGCTATGCGTGTTATCGTGGTGCGTGCTTAGCGCCGTGGTAGGGTACTTTATAGTACTCAACTGGCTTGCAAACCATTTCCATTACTGGTTATTTGTTTTATAAACATCAAATGAGTTGTGGTCAAACACCTACCCTGTTAACTGTTAAAAAACTGGACTCCTTGTCTGGAGCCGGATGGTTTGCTTTTTAGTGTATTGTTGTCATTTTTAAAAGGATTTCATTCATTTTCGACTTTGAAATTTCGCTGGTTTTTTGATGCATTTTAATGCGGATTAAAATGCGTCAAATATCTTATCTAAGATTCTTCAAAAGGATTTTATAAGTACTTGCTAATAACATATTCTGGATTCTAGATGTGATGAATTACTTCATTAATATTGATATTATTTTATCCGGACCGAACCAGAACTGTTTTTATACTGGCCCACAGCTGGGGATGGGCCTTTTCTCATGCGGCGTGTGTACCGACCGCGCTAACCACTGAACTATCAGCGCTACAAAAGTATATATATCACTAGCTGAGCGCCGCGGTGTTACCTGCTACATATTTTCGGGATAAAAAGTAGTCTATGTGTTAATCCAGGGTCTCAGCTACCTCCATACCAAATTTCATCCAAATCCGTTCAGTAGTTTTTGCGTGAAAGAGTAACAAATATCTATCCATCCATCCAAACTTTCACATTTATAATACTAGCTGCACCCCGCGGTGTTACCTGCTACATATTTTCGGGATAAAAAGTAATCTATGTGTTAATCCAGGGTCTCAACTACCTCCATACCAAATTTCATCCAAATCCGTTCAGTAGTTTTTGCGTGAAAGAGTAACAAACGTCCATCCATCCAAACTTTCACATTTATAATATTAGTGGGATCGTAAGTTTGTCTTACAATGCTCATCAAAATGTACGTACTATGTTTTTCAGATAGCTACAACTGAGATCTGCCGCCGAGTAATGATTGATGATTGCTATGAGGCTTGATCTTAAAATAATTCCATAGCAATCATTTTGGCATTTGTCGTTTGCCTTCTATTAATTTTTGTTCTGGATTAAACGTAAATTGAAAGCGAAATATTAACGCGAGAAAAGTTATTTCGAATAAGATTCCAGTATTCACAAATTGTTTGCCTATGTACCTATCGATTGTGGACGGATTTGTATTCAACGCGGGCTGACAGTAACTCGATGTCTGTTACAACCTGAGATTACCAGCCTTCACCGTTCTTGTGGATTTTTCATCGTGTGTAGGTACTGTACAATATGAATGGATGATAGATCAGTGGTTAGCGCGGTAGGTTCGCATGCCGAAGGGCGTGGATTCAAACCCCAACAATGAGCTTGAGCTGCCGGTGAAGGAAAACATCGTGAGGAAACCATAGCATGGTGGTAGGGTACTTTCTAGTACTCGACTGGCTAGCTACCACCCTCAAGTTAAAAATCTGCCGCCAAGCATCTAACGGTGTGTTCCGGCAGCCTCACTTGAGAGCCAGTTCCATTCCAGGCTAGGTGTGCTTTACCATCTTCGACCACGCCTTCACTTAACATCAGGTGAGCTGTGGTCAAACACCTAGCCTGGCAAACATAAAAAAAAAAAAATGCCAACATAAGATAGATATAAACTCTTTATTGTGCACACCAAAAACAGAGAACAAAATAATCTTATGAGCTAGTGCTACAAGTGGGGGCCTTATGGCTAAGAGCGATCTCTTCTAGGCGACCAATAAAAACGCGATACATATTAAGAACAGACGGGAAATGTGGTAACACTAATAAATTAATAAAAATAATACAAATATATTTAAATATTATGTAATATAGTAAAAATAAATAATAATGTAGTAACCAGCAGCGACGAATATTTTTTGTTAAAAATATAGATATTTTTAAAATGTCAGAGTGCAATAGAGATCACTCTTAGCGATAAGGCCGCCACTTGTGGCACTAGTTTATAAGGTTAAGTAACTAACTATACTTAGTAACTAACTATACTTAGTAACTAACTATACTTAGTAACTGACTATACTTAGTAACTACTTAGTAACTGACTATACTTAGTAACTAACTATACTTAGTAACTGACTATACTTAGTAACTAACTATACTTAGTAACTAACTATACTTAGTAACTGACTATACTTAGTAACTAACTATACTTAGTAACTGACTATACTTAGTAACTGACTATACTTAGTAACTAACTATACTTAGTAACTAACTATAGATTTGGTTGAAAACATCCAAACGGAGTGAATTTCGCAACCAGCATACCGTTTATAAAACAGTTAAACAGAACACCAATTACAACAAAAGTATACCTTTAATTTTGTACACTCTGCCACCCCGATCCAAACTTATATTTCTAAAATTTTATTTGCTGTTTGTTAAGGTTCAGAGTTTAATTTTACCTGTAGACACTAAAACTCATTAAACGTTGATTGAGGCAGGAAACAAGTTTTCAAATGTGTATTTCTCAAAACACCCAAATGTAAATAATTCACCTCCATTTATTACATTTAGTCTCTCTGTCCTAGTAGAGGAGCCAACGTCGCACTCACTAAAGATCTTGTAGATATCTTTATTGACATAAAAATAAATCTATTATTATCTAATGGGTATAGTAATGATTTTGTACAAGAGAATTCTTTTATTTTTCTTGTAGTAAAAAATGTATCATTGTTTTATGACTTATATTTACACCTACTTAAGGTGGTTCGATTTCCATACAAATAAATTTTTGCCATTTATAGACAAATGGAGCATAATATTACAGTGAATTCACAGCTACTGACATTTATTTTGGTCTTTATTTGCGGTAAGTGATTTACCGCAAATAAAGACCAAAATAAATGTTTAAAACAATAGATCATTAGTATAATTTACTGTTCTATTCAAAAATCATAAATTCATAAATAATAATCTACTGTTTTATTCAAGCAATTGTGATTTGCCGCAAATAAGGACCAAAATAAATGCCAGTAGCTGTGATTTCACTGTAAAATTATGCTCCATTTGTCCATAAATGGCAAAAATTTCTTTGTATGGAAATCGAATCACCTTAACTAAATCAGTAAAAAGTCAGTTCCGAGCCCTGATTTAATTTGTATAATGTAAAGCACTAAACCTAGTTCTCTGGCTGAAACTCATAAACCTAATTTTCATATATACTGTTGGTTTGGTTGAAAAAAGAGTGTCTTTGGACTTTATATTGCTCATAAATAGAATATAGACTTGCATAAAACGGAAAGTGCACAGGACACCTGTAATGGAAGTAGCGATGATAGCTCATTGGTTAGCAGGGTCGGTTTATACGCTGGGCGTAGTTTCTAATCCTGATAATGTGCTTGAGTTGCCAGTGAAAGAAAACATCATGAGGAAACCGTAAGCAGTATTTTTTCTTTGGTTTTGGCGTCGCATTTTGAGCATTTGCCAGTGTCAAGTGTTTTATATTTTCAAGTTTCAAAAGTTAAATAAGTTGCCTCATAGCTATAGTTATAGTCAAAGTCCAGTCTTGGTTAAGTACAGTCCGTGTCAGTGAAGTCCAGTCATGCTTTAGTTAAGTAATGGTGACTTTACTATAAAGCTTCGATGGAGTTTTGGAAGCAACACGAAAAGTCATGTTTCAGCACATTATATCATTTTCCCACACTCGCGCTTGTGATTCGGCACTTTATGAATAAAACACCACCATTTTTATGCATAAACACTCGTCAAAACACTAGTTTTGCAAAAAAAATAAACAACGGGGCGACACGACTTTTCCCGCGTTCCCGGCAAAAAACCCCGTCATAAGCAATTGTGGCAACTATTCAAGATAGAAAATTTCACCCAGATAAAATGAAAGCATACACCCATTCATTTATGAATGAATCTTCCATGTTCATTCATGAATGTATGAACGCTGTCCCGCGTGCTCCTGGTTGAATAGCAAACTGTCACAGTCATGAAAATGGCAATGCAGGTACAAAACCGTGAGCGCCAGTACACGACGGGGTTGGGGTTATTACTAGGTACGTGTATCGTATGAATACCACTAGAAAAGTAATTAAAGAATAGATATATACGTAATTATATTTTATTTATTATTTCTCATTGGGCATCTTTCTGGTGAGTAAGTGTGTAGGTAGAGCAAAGCGCGTTACAAAAATTCTGGGTATCGCTGCATTGGTTATGGATAGGCGTTATCTCTTACCATCAGGAGAGCGTATCGTTCATCTCATTACTATTACATAAAAATGAAATGAAATAAATGTTTTGTACTTAAATATTTTTTTTCTTCCTTCCCTGTTCCCACGTTAGGTGGGGTCGGGTCTTTTAATAAGCCTGCGCAAGGATGCTCTGTCCTGGGTTGTCAGTGGGTCTAATTGGGCCTTTAATGATTTTGGTTATGCTCGTCCACCAATCGTTTCCCCTCTGGTAGCTCCAGCACTCTTCGAACAGCATAATCATCGTCTCAATGTTCAAATGTTTCAAATGTTTTGTAGCAGGGCGCCCCTGCTTCACACCTGTGTGTGAAGCAGGGGCGGATCGCTAGTCGGTTAATAAAGCTGCCGTATACAAAAGAATGTCCCTTAAATTCCCCCTTCAAGTTTGTAGCATCTCATTCGAGCTGCCTTAAATTTATTGCTCTATAAATTCACCTCACGGTTTTTTCTAATCGCTATAAATTACTTTCGAGGAAATTACGTCAGGTCGCCGAAACGTCGACAGCTACGGTTCAAGTAGAACGATGACCTTGGAAGTATCGCAAAATCTAGCAATATTAAAATGTTACTACATAATATATTTATAATACTTTTTGCAATCAGATGCAGTTTTAGTTTAAAAAAAAAAATATATTTGACAATTTAAACGAAGATAATTATAAAAAAAACACTTGATTATTTTAACTTGAAGGTAGATAGAATAGTACGTCCCGTCCGTTCAGCTTAAAAACTCGGTCGATAGTGAATGTACGCTTTTTTTTTGAATAACTCTTGCTGTTGGCCGTAGATGGCCTCCACAGTGTCACCGGAGTGTGGCGAGCGCAAACTGACCCTAAAGGTTAAAAGCGACTAGTACAAGGGCACCAGAGTGGTACGGACCTCTGCTTGAGCTGTCGCTGGACGAAGGGGACCTGACTTGCTCTGAGTGGGCCCTACGAACGTGCGCTGCCTCTGCTTCGCCTTTTATACTAGTCTGATTTTTTAAGCACTCATGTCTGCCAACAATACATATTATTTATAAATATGTATAATTTATATAAACCTTTACATTGTTTTATTACAAAGTTCTGGTTTCACCAACAGCTTGACAGCCCCGTTAGCTCATTGGTAGTATATCTGACTTGAGAGCTGTAGGGTGTGGGTTTGATTCCCACTCGGGGCAAACATTTAGTGAATAAACAAATGTTTGTTCTGTGTCTGGGTGTTCTGTATGTATTTACAAAAAAAAAAGTATTTATGTATTCTATCAGTTATCTGACTTCCATCACACAAGCTCTGCTTAGTTTGGGGCCAGATGGCGCTGTGTATAGTCCTACGATATTTATTTATTTATAGCTATGGCTATTGTAGTGACCGTAAATACCACTGAGAAGTTACAGGAAAGCAAAATTTATAATTTTGTTTTTTTTTTCCTAGTTATTTCCGTTTCAAAATCGAATTTTTTCTAGCTCTTCAACTTTTATGGAGCTCTTCTACTATACCACAATGATACTGGTACGAGGGCTGAACGAAGAGGATTATTTTAAATGGATTCGTAGGCAAAAGCACAGCCACTGGGTTGCGGCTGATAAACATTTTGGATTCATGTTGTGTCACATAAATGTTATTAATTTTACCTAGGTTCGACAAACAGCTATTTTTTTTTCGACATCGATTTTTAAAGATTTTCCTAGATGGGTTCACTTATAACGCCATTTACTTCTAGAAATTAAACAGTAGTAGTGTTTAGTTGTCTAACTGACAGGACAGGGTAAGGGTTCAAGGAGATATATAATAATATAAGACTAGCTGCGCGCCGCGGTGTAACCTGCTACATGTTTTCGGGATAAAAAGTAGCCAATGTGTTAATCCAGGGTCTCAGCTACCTCAATACTAAATTAATAGCTAGTGATAACTCCGTGGTTAGCGCGGTAGGTTCGCATGCCGAAGAGCGTGGGTTCAAACTCCAACAATGAGCTTGAGCTGCCGGTGAAGGAAAACATCGTGAGGAAACCATAGCATGGTGGTAGGGTACTTTAGTACTCGGCTGGCTAGCTACCACCCTCAAGTTGAAAATCTGCCGCCAAGCATCTAACGGTGTGTTCCGGCAGCCTCACTTTAGAGATAGTTGCATTCCAGGCTAGGTGTGCTTTAACATCTTTGACCACACCTTCACTTAACATCAGGTGAGCTGTGGTCAAACTGTGGTCAACTAAAAAAAAACATCCAAATCCGTTGAGTAATTTTTGCGTAAAAGAGCAACAAACATCAATCTATACCTCCATCCAAACTTTCAAATTTAAAATATTTGTGGGATTTACATGCGTTTTCATGATGTCGTTTTTCTAATTTGACTTTTTTTTTATGTGAAAAAGTAACGAGACGAACGAGACGCTCTCCCGATGGTAAGAGATAACACCTGTCCATGACCATTGCAGCGATACATAGAACTTTGAGTAATAAAACAAAGCCCAGGGCATCACTGCTTTGGCGCTCATTACTTTGAGACTTTCGATGGTTAGTCTCAACAGCCCAGTAATTTCGCTAGCTGCAGTACCCTTCAAACCGGAACACAGTAATGTTTAAACACTGCTGCTTAGCGGCAGAATATCTGGTACTGCGGTGGACCTCCTGCTAAGGAGATCTACCACCAAGTTTGTAGACTAGAAGTTTCTTGTTACGGAATATGGAAACAATATCAAAATAGCAAATTCCACAACGCGCACGTCTCGCGCTTGTTCAGATTTAATTATTTCTTGATGTATCATAAAACTAAGCCACTTCAAGGTTAAAAGAACTTCAAGATACAAAATATTTAAGTCACGTTTCTTGTTTGGGAATCCCATAAAAAACAAGACAAACATAGGACATTTTTCGTATGTATATTACATTCAACGTCATACCGCTAGATAAAGCTAACTCTCAAAAGTTATTATGTAGTCGTAATTTTGAGTTAATTAATACTTCATCACGACAACGACAAATCATTAAATTTGTTTTCGTATATTGTGTATATTTCTTCACAAGTTTCAAAAATCAGTATTAAACTTAGTAGTGGTGATATTTCAGTGGTTAGCGCGGATGGTTCACACGCCGGTAGCCGTGAGTTTAAGCCCCAACAATGCGCTTGAGCTGCTGGTGATGGAAAACATCGTGAGGAAACCATAGCATGGTGGTAAAGTATTTTCTACTTCTAGACTGGCTAACTATTTCTAGTCTATGAGAACTAGATAACTAACAAAATTCTTTTAAAAATGTTTTTTGCTGAACAAACAAATCTTATGAACTAGTACCACAAGTGGCGGCCTTATCGCTAAGAGCGATCGCTTCCGCGCAACCAAGAAAAGAAAAACACGATGACATAAGAAACAGACGGGACTTACTAAATTATGAAATGATACTAGATACCATCAAGTGAAACAAATACATCATCGTCATATCAGCCGTAGGACGTCCAGTGTCCACTGCTGGACATGGGCCTCCCCCATTGACTTTCATAAAGGGCTGGGCTGGGAGTGGCTCGCATCCAGCGCGTTTCTGCGGTCTGTAACAAAAAATACTTTCTTCTTGTCTAAGTAAGTTTCCCCAAAAATAAACAATTCGGTATGTAAAGTTTTTTTTGTATTTATTTTATATTTTTTACTGATAGTAAACTTTATTTTATGAAACTAATTTGAATATTTTGGCTTTCTATGCGGTAGTTTAATTCTAATACGTTTTAAAACTTTTTATAGCTATAACGTCATGAGGTCGGCTGAATATGTAGAATATGAGTTTGCCATATAAAACAAAAAAGTATACAAATACATTTGACACATTTGTTTAACTTTGACAACAGAAGTAACAAGTTTTTTTTTTAATTTGCCCCATCGGGCAGGCTAAAGCTGTAAAGCCATTCTGTCACGTCTTCGGTTTTTACAATTCATGACATGAAGTAAACGAATCTTATGTCATAAAAGCGATATCAGAGTCCAGATAATGTTTAAAGTAAAATAATCCAGATATTTGTATCAATAAAGCGAAAAACAACTCGATGTACATGTATTGATGAGATTATTATGATCGCCGTCGACTTGACATTGACAGATTTTGTTTTGGTTTGCCATTGCTTTTTTAGTCTACGAAAGTTGCCCTAGTAGGTGACGTCATGAGACATCAATTGAAAGTCAAGTTTGATTTATTTATTTTATTAAAATAAACCCTACCTTACAGATCTCCCTGCCCTAGTTTACAGAGTTTTAAACGTAAAAATATTGTACAGATATATAAAAAATCAAAATGGAATCAGTAAAGTTTTTTTTTTCTTTACATACCGAATTCTTTCATGATTGAGCTACTATTAAAATCAAAGCCCTTGATGAAAGTTCAAGAAGATAGAACAACAGTAAATATGAATTTCTCCACAGTAACAAAATTAATATCGCGGCAAGTTGAAAACCAATAACTCGTGGTCTTGGTATTGAAAAAGTTTCGCGCGCGAGAAGGTATTTTATATTGCAGTAGCTGGTGATACCCTATGTATTAAAGAATTGGGGAAATTTTAAAATTCCAAAACTTGTGTTTTTTCAAGAGTCTATGCATAAAAATTTGATTAAAAAAAACATGGGCAATAACAAACAGAGCAAGCAAAAGCCATACCGTTTAAAAATATTATGATAAACATGATGAATCATGAAGTATTTTTTTTTATGTGCCAAGCTAGGTGTTTGACCACAGTTCACGTGATGTTAAGTGATAGTGTGGTCGAAGATGGTGAAGCTCACTTAGCCTGGAATGACACACTGTTAGGTGCTTGGCAGCTTTTTCAACTTAAGTGTGATAACTAGCCAGTCGAGTACCATAAAGTACATTATCCCCAGTCTATGGTTTCATTATGATCTAATTATAGGGGTTTGAACCCACGCTATTTGGCGTGTGAACCGACTGCGCTAACCATCCACCCACAACGTGGACAGACGACCTAGTAAAGACCGCAGGAACGCGTTGGATGCGAGCCGCTTCCAACCGGTATTTGTGGAAATCAATGGGAGTGGCCTATGTCCAGCAATGTACGGTCTGTATCCTACGGCTGAAATGATGATGATCTCGTTTTATATGAGATAAAAGCACTATAAAAAAAATAATATCATAGGACTATACACACACAGCGCCATCTAACCCCAAACTAAGCAGAGCTTGTGTGATGGAAGTCAGATAACTGATAGAATACATAAATACTTTTTTTTTTGTAAATACATACATACTTATAATACATACAGAACGCCCAGACACAGAACAAACATTTGTTTATTCACAAAATGTTTGCCCTGAGTGGGAATCGAACCCACGCCCTACAGCTCTCAAGGCAGATATACTACCAATGAGCCAACGGGGCTGTCAAATAATATAAGATGTAGTACAGAGTACGACAGAAATATCTTTGTACTTAATTAAAGGATTTTGTAGGTATTTATACATACCAACGTGGACCAACGACTTCATCCGAGAGACGCTCTCGAATCCGATGCATTCAGCTATCACATCGGCACAATGTGTGCTTATACAACACTATGGCACTACGGTTTAGATTTCAATTGAACGCCGTAAAATAAGGAGAACATACTGTCATAAGTCATGTTTCACCACATTATATCATTTTCCCACACTCGCGCTTTTAATTCGGTTTTTTATGAATAAAACACCACCATTTTTATGCATAAACACGCGACAAAATACTAGTTTTGGAACAAAATACAACGGGGCGACACGACTCTTTCCGCGTTCCCGCCAAAACCTCATGAAAGAGTTTTTTTTTTCCTTTGGTTTTGGCGTCGCGTTTTAGCATTTGCCAGTGTCAAGTAATTATATATTTTCAGGTTTCAAAAGTTAAATAAGTGCCATCGTAGCTAGTTTTAGTCAAAGTCGTCTTTGTCAAGTCCAGTTCGTGTCAGTTAATTCCAGTCATGCTTTAGTAAAGTAGTGGCAACTTTACTACAAAGCTTCGATGGAGTTTTGGAAGCAACACGAAAACTCATGTTTCACCACATTATATCATTTTCCCACACTCGCGCTTGTAATTCGGCACTTTATGAATAAAACACCACCATTTTTATGCATAAACACTCGACAAAACACTAGTTTTGGAAAAAAATACAACGGAGCGACACGACTCTTCCCGCGTTCCCGCCAAAAAACCCAATGAAAGAGTTATGTAGTAAGTAACATTTGTAGCAGTAGTAACAAACATTTTGTAAAAATACAACCCTCTTTAAAACGGTTACAAAAGCCATAGTATTTTTTCTATTCTGATCTTTTAGATGTACAATCAATGGTATACTCAAAAGCAAGCATTCAATGGACATCAAAAGATACATTAGACATCAAAGAAATGCGTTAATATCTGAGAGATGATGAAAGATATCTTTCATAATCAAAACGAATGGATGGTTAGTAATACATAGGTTCGTTTAAATTACATAGAATTTGAGAAGTAAGTTTTTTTACAGTTGGCAGATAAGGTGTTTGACCACAGCTCACTCTGATGTTAAGGGACTGTGTGGTTGAAGGTGATAAACATATCTAGTAGAAATATACTTAGGCTTTTCAGAATTTATGACTATTAACTTATCAGACACTCTTGGATCCAAAATGTAAACAAAACAATCCTACTAATATTATTGAAAGTTTGTACGGATGTTTGTTACTCTTTCACGCAAAAACTACTGAACGGATTTGGATAAAGTTTGATATAAAGGTAGCTGAGACCCTGGATTAACACATAGGATACTTTTTGTCTCGAAAACATGTAGCGGGTAACACCGCGGGACACAGCTAGTCTTGAATAAATTTAATACAAACAGAGATGATATCGTTGACGCTAACATCAGGTGAGGTATGGACAAACACCTAGCCAAAAAAAAAAAATCGTAAGACTATACACACAGCGCCATCTGGCCCCAAACTAACCAGAGCTTGTGTGATGGAAGTCAGATAACTGATGGAATACATAAATACTTTTTTTTTTTTGTAAATACATACTTATGATACATACAGAACACCCAGACACAGAACAAACATTTGTTTATTCACAAAATGTTTGCCCTGAGTGGGAATCGAACACACGCTCTACAGCTCTCAAGGCAGATGTACTACCAATGAGTCAAACTATCTTTTTTACACACTATCTACAACTATGAAAACAATATTGGTGTATTATGGCAATGTTGCAGACATCTGACTGCATTTCTACGTTGAATAGCAAAAGTGATACGCTGCACGTGAAACGAGTTCGCTCTTTTGTCGTCATATCAAACCAAATTTTTATGTCAGGAACAAGTCCTTATTATGTCTTTGTCGTTGTTTCTCGTTCAGTGTCAGGTGAAATAATACAATAGTAGTTAATGAGAAATGGGGCCACGTTTGTCGTATGTCAAACGACCGCTGGGCAAAGGTCACCACAGTTTGGACGCCAAAATTGAAACGGCCTTATGGTCGACCCAGACGAAGGTGGTGTGACGAACTACATCGTGATGATAGTCACTGGACCACCAAAGCTGAAGACCGGGCAGTCTGGAAGGAGGAAAGGAAGGCCCATGCCCAGCAGTGGATAAAAATACAACGGGGTGACACGACTCTTTCCGCGTTCCCGCCAAAACCGACTGTGTATTTTTTTTATAGCTGACAGGCTAGGTGTTTGACCTCAGCTCACCTGATGTTAAGTGACGGTGTGGTCGATGATGGTAAAGCACACCTAGCCAGGAATAGAACTGTTCTCAAGTGAGGCTGCCGGAATACACCGTTAGATGCTTGGCGGCTGATTTTCAACTTGAGGGTGGTAGCTAGCGAGTACTAGAAAGTACCCTACCACCATGCTATGGTTTCCTCACGATGTTTTCCTTCACCGGCAGCTCAAGCTCATTCTTGGGGTTTGAACCCACGCCCTTCGGCATGCGAACCGAACGCGTTAACCACCGAGCTATCATCGCCACATAATCGTATTTATAATATTCCGGAGTATTATAGAACTGGGAGTTGAAAATAATATATAATAAAAAGGGTTTCTTTTATTCAAAGCCTGTTCAGCTCAAGATCTTGGTGAGGAATTACAAATATGATTTCTCTGTTATTTAGAGAGATCAAATTCCAAAAAATTAAGTAAGCAAGTAATGTTGAATTATACACAAAGGAAAATGTGTGGGTGCTTTGTAAAGTAAGACGTTTGTTGCCCAGTTTATACGTACATCACGGTTGTTCGGAGAAAATGCTTGAAGAACTTATTTTCCTCGAGGTAGATACCTACCTTTAATTTTAAAACAGAGAGAAACTGTTGCCATGCTCGCTTTTAAAACAAATTTAAAAATAAATGTATTTTTGTTAGTACTTTAAACTTTTACGATCAAAACTTTGATATCATGGACGTCGAAAAGTTTGTGATAATTTTTCTTTTGCCAAAGGGTAAAACGGGACCCTATTAGTAAGACTCTGCTGTCCGTCCGTTTGTCTGACAGACGTAAAACCGTTAAAACGCCACTGGCAGTCCCATCGTATTTTCTCACATGTAAAACACAAACATAAAACACAACTAAAATAAAAAAATATCTACACACCACACAAACATATCTCACACTCTCTCATACACACATTCAATCCCCCGCATACATACTAATCATAATATAGGTGGGTCACTTGAGGCGACTTACACAGCTGAACAGCTCCCTGGCTGCGTCAGAGTTTTGTGCTTGTGTCCGGTTGTGTTACGAAATAAAACTACTTTCTTTCTTTTCTTTAAAGAAGGGAATATTCTACTAATGCCCTTTTTCATAGAAGCTGCTGGCGACCCGGTAATCTGAACTCATGTAAGATTTACTCGGTGTTGTTTCGTTCTTCACAGCTGTAACAAAGTGAACAATATCTCAGTGGGTCTAACATTTGGTACAAAAACCGGTCAAGTGAGAGTCAGACTCGCGCACGAAGGGTTCAAATACAAATCCAAATCATTTATTAATAACGCCAAAGTTACAGGTCATTTTGCCATTCACATTTAAAAATATCAAAATCATTACATATGTCAAAACAATGAAAATGAAAATGTCAATGAAGTAATATGTCACATATAAAATAATTATGTCAATACAAATAAATGTAAATAAAAACAAAAATGTTATAATTGCTTGTTAGTAATTCAATAATCTCTTAGTTTTAAATAATCTTCTTACTATAAAACGGCAAAAAAAATTACGTTTGTTGTATGGATGCTCCTTTAAATATTTATTTTAATCTGTTTTTTGATATTAGTTGTTATAGCGGCAACAGAAATACATCATCTGTGAAAATTGCAACTGTCTAACTATCACGGTTCATGAGATACAGCCTGGCGACAGACGGACGAACAGCGGAGTCATAGTAATAGGGTCCTGTTTTACCCTTTAAAACATCGAAATTGACGACAAAACAGCTTGAAATTATAAAAATCTAAAAATAAAAGTGTATATTTATATGCTGATCACATGTTAGCGGTACGATGCTGTTTGTTTTGTATGCAATTTGCATATACTAATAATGTGAGGTACTTATGCGTAAGGCCGCACTTTAGGATACTGTCGCTACTGCGTGTCCAGTAGTCGCCATTAATTATTCAACCTTTTTTCATATTTTACAGACTAGGTGTTTCACCACAGCTCACCTGATAACACACATAATCTGGAATGGATCTGATTCTCAAGTGAGGTTGCCAGAACACACCGTTGGGTGCTTGGCGGCAGATTTTTTACTTGAAGGTGGTTGCTAGCCAACCGAGCACTAAAGTATCCTATTGTCTATTGTCTAATGAGCGCCAAAGTAGCAATGCTCTGGCTTTTGTTTGTAGTTTTTTTAATAAAAAAACTTCATCGATTGTACAGCTACGTTTTGATAGTGAATCTTCGCAGTGTGTTACGTATTTAGACAATAGACATTAGACAACACTTTATTTGAGACTTAAAACATATTAAAAATGATTAACAATACATACATTTATTTCATTTTATATGTTACTAGCTGTGCCCCGCGGTGTTACCCGCTACATGTTTTCGGGATAAAAAGTAGTCTATGTGTTAATCGAGGGTTTTAGCTACCTCCGTACCAGATTTCATCCAAATCCGTTTCGTAGTTTTTGCGTGAAAGTGTAACAAACATCCATCCATCAATCCATCCATCCATCCATCCATCCATCCATCCATCCATCCATCCATCCATCCAAACTTTCACATTTATAATATTAGTGGGATTGGATTGTTTTCCTTTCATCATCACGCTTCACTCCGCTTTCATTACCGCCCGGCTGCCCACTAAAGTCCAAAACGCTGCCTTAGCATCGAAACACGCTAATGGTGCCAGGAATGTTTTCAATTTGGCTTTATAGAAAAAGTCTAGGTTTTATATTCGGTGCTCAAAATATACCTGGATTGTACAGACAAAACATTATTTAATATTAATTTAATTTTAAATGAATTATTAAACGTACTTAGTTATCTAAGACTGAGGAGATTACAAAGAGTAATAATTAATTATTACATCAATTTTTATGTAGGTATTTTTTGTATTTATAAAGAGGAAAGATTTGTTTCTTTGTATTGAATAGGCTTCGAAACTACTGGAATAATTTCAAAAATTCTTTCACCGTCGGGAAGCTGCACTATCCCCGGGTGACATAGGCTACTTTTTATCCCTGTATTCTCACGGGAACGGGAACTATGCGGATGAAACCGCGAGGCGTCCGTTAGTGTAATATAAACAGAAATAAATAAATGTTCCTACACTTATGTTTGAAATTTGACTGCCTCATTAGCTCATTAGGTAGAATATCTGCTTCTAGTGATGTAGGGCGACGGTTCGATTCCTGCCAGGACAAACATTTATGACGATATTTTTTTTTATGTGAGAAATAAATAGACGCACGAGAGGCTGTCCTGATGGTAGGAGATAACACCTATCTATGACCATTGCAGCGATACACACAACTAAACTAATAAAACAAAGTCCAGGGCATCACTGCTTTGGTGTTCATTACTTTCAGACTTTCGATGGTTAGTCTCAACAGCCCAGTAATTTCGCTGCAGTACCCTTCAAACCGGAACACTAATGTTTACACACTGCTGCTTGGCGGCAGAATATCTGGTACTGCGGTGGTACCTATCTAGACGACCTACCGAGTAAAAGTGTTCACCATGTTAAACCATAAAAAACAGAAAAAAAAGTAATCTGTCATTTATCTGGTTGCCATAGTGCACGCTTTGTATAGTTTGTGGTGTATAATGTCCTACGATATTTATTTATTTATTTGAAGCCAATGTGTTATAAAATAAATTCAATACTTTAAGAACTCGATTTAAAACATAAAAAATTTGGTCAAGTGCTTGCCGGATTCACGTATCGAGGGGTTTGTACCATATCTTTAAAACAAGAGAAAAGTGCGCATTAAAAAATGTATTTTCTTTGCTTCCCAAATACATCTTTCTAATTAATACAAAATATCTCCCAATACATTTTTTTATGACGTGGTCTTAAGATGAAATGCCAACATTTCCAACATTCCCAGTAACAGACAACAAAGTCCAGATCGCACACTTGAGTCTCGATTTCAATGGGTGGATATCTAATTCAAGTCACAGTCGTGTTTTTGGTGATTGTCACAATATAAAAACGAAGGTAAGAATATTTAATTCTTTAACACTGATTGAAGATCTTTGAAAAACTTATTTATATTTTAAATTACACCTTTATGATTCCAACCGCAGACCAACCAGAGCAAAATGAAAAATTTAAACTCTTTCTCTCTTTAGGGTTCCGTATGCGAAGAGCATCCAATGAGACCATATTACTAAGCTGTTTATATTATTTGTTTGCCCGTCCGTCCAACCTACTATTACTTGGTGGTAGATTTCCTTAGCAGGAGGTCATCTAGGTAGGTACCACCGCAGTACCAGATATTCTGCCGCCAAGCAGTAGTGTGTAAACATTAATGTGTTCCGGTTTGAAGGGTACTGCAGCTAGCGAAATTACTGGGCTGTTGAGACTAACCATCGAAAGTCTCAAAGTAATGAGCACCAAAGCAGCGATGCCCTGGACTTTGTTTTGTTACTCAAAGTTCTGGGTATCGCTGTAATGGTCATGGACAGGCGTTATCTCTTAACATCAGGAGAGCGTCTCGTTCGTCTCATTATTTGTCACATAAAAAAAAAAAAAAAAAATTAACGACTAGCTTGCGCCCTGTGGTGTTACCCGCTACAGTATTCGGGATAAAAATTTGTCTATATGTTTATCCAGAGTCTCGACTACCTACATACCAAATTTCATTCAAATCCGTCCAGTACTTTTTGCTTGAAAGAGTAACAAACATCCATCCATACATCCCTACTCACAAACTTTCGTATTTATAATATTAGTGGGATAACTACAAATGTGTATCCAATTGATAGGGTTTTTTGTAGCGATGATAGCTCAGTGGTTAGCGCGGTAGGTTCGCATGCCGAAGGGCGTGGGTTCAAACCCCAACAATGAGCTTAAGCTGCCGGTGAAGGAAAACATCGTGAGGAAACCATAGCATGGTGGTAGGGTACTTTCTAGTACTCGGCTGGCTAGCTACCACCCTCAAGTTGAAAATCTGCCGCCAAGCATCTAACGGTGTGTTCCGGCAGCCTCACTTGAGAGCCAGTTCCATTCCAGGCTAGGTGTGCTTTACCATCTTCGACCACACCTTCACTCAACATCAGGTGAGCTGTGGTCAAACAACTAGCCTGTCAACCATAAAAAAAAAAAAAAAAAAAAAGGCTAGGTGTTTGACCTATTTTTATCTGGCTGGTATCACCGCGGGGTGCAGCTAGTGCTTAAATAAAGATAGAAGGCAAAACGAATTAATAAAAATGTAGTGCGTTTTATTTTATCTTGTTTATCTGTTGTCGTCCTTTTTGTTGTTTTCTGCTAGTTATGAATGCCGCAGACTCCGTGAAGTTTTTCCAGAGAACCTTGAAAGCTTTGTATCTCGTGAGCATCCTCCAACTTTCTGGCTACCTTTGGCCTCAACAAGCTCAAGTGCCAGGTCAGTATGTGTTAGATGCAGAAAATTAAGTTATGCAATGAGAAGGCTTGATTGAAATTGAAATTTTACTTGGTGGTAGATTTCCTTTTTAGTAAATCATGAACATCATGCGTTGAAAAGTTTAAACTACTTTTTTTACTATTTTATTTTGTAGGTCAATTACGAATTATTTGTATACAAGTCAAGAAAAAACAAATTATTTAATTAAAAACTCGGTCCACCAGTCGAGCCCGCCACCGTACCCATAAAACTGGCGGCATTTCCTCGCTGGATCGCTAGAGAAATGCGCTGGACTATGTAGTCTCCCGACCTCGGATCCCGACCTCTCTCCAAAACTCTCTCTTTCTCTCTCTCTCTCCAAAACCCTCTCCCTCGCCTGAACATCATTATCTTCTTTATCTACACTTATCTACACTGGTATTATAAAAAGGAAAGATTTTAATTTTTGTATGTTCGTAACGAATAAACTCAATAACTACTGGACCGATTTCAAAAATTCTTTCATCGTTAGTAAGTTATCTCCTGGTGACATAGGCTACATAGGTTTATCCCTGTATCCCTACAGGAACGGGATCTACACGGGTGAAACCGCGAGATGTCCGCTAGTTTTCAATAAAACCGATAAACTTTTTTTTTTAACTTATTTGAAAAACATAACTTATTAACACTATTTAGAAATTTGTACAAAAAACTTAATCTAAAAGTCCGTCAGAGGAGGGACATGTGGCCAGAATGCTGGCAGCATTGCCGCGCTGGATGGCAATGCTAAGGTTTTGACCGAAGTAGATATCAGCATTCTTGCCCCCTAAAGCCTCCTCTAAACGTTTGCCGAATTGGTTTACTGAACCAATTAAGCAGTCAAATGTAAACCCTACGTCAACCTACATTAGACTGCTATCTCTTTCGATGTCAAGCGAAGACGCCGTCTATGAGCACGTTTGCTTAAAATTAATAAAAAAATCACGACATACATGTTGTATCTAGAAAAGACTCTCTCTAGCAGTACATTTCACGCTAGTCTATTAATAGTTTTTAATTTCGTGATAGATGGAGCCACGTTCAACTTCATCGTAGTGGGCGCTGGGTCCGCCGGTAGCGTCATAGCAACTCGACTGGCTGAGGATCAGAAGACCAGAGTCCTACTCATCGAAGCTGGAGGAAACCCTCCCGATGAAAGCCTGGTAAACTTTTATGTAAAACTAGCTCCGCCATACGATTTCACCCAAAGCAATAATAAATAATCAGAAATGTCACACACACTATATATCATTGCTGAAAATAGAACCAATGTATGTCTTTATGCTGCATTAAAGAAAAGAGAGCCCAAGCAAATCAATGTTTGCATTCATGATAATAATGATTTATTTTTTTGTAGCTATGATAGCTCAGTGGTTAGCGCGGTAGATTCGCATGCCGAAGGGCGTGGGTTCAAAACCCCAACAATGAGCTTGAGCTGCCGGTGAAGGAAAACATCGTGAGGAAACTATAGCATGGTGGTAGGATACTTTCTAGTACTCGGCTGGCTAGCTACCACCCTCAAGTTGAAAATCTGCCGCCAAGCATCTAACGGTGTGTTCCAGATGTCTCACTTAAAAGCCAGTTCCATTCCAGGCTAGGTGTGCTTTACCATCTTCGACCACACCTTCACTTAACATCAGGTGAGCTGTGGTCAAACACCTAGCCTGTCAACCATATTTTTTTTTTTATTACGGATAAGAATCTTATTTTGAATCTAAAGTAAACCTAAGAAAATATGCATTGTTGTAAGTTGGTATCAGTTTTAAGACTCCGAATACTAATAAAAGATTAAATATTATAATAAATTTAAACATCATAAAAATCTACATCATAAATTTTGACTAAAATACAAATGCAGCATTTCAGTAATTTAAGGCAATAAAAATAATGATATTTTTATTGCCCGACGTCGAAGAAACGAACACCACAAAAAGTGGTTCTTAGATATAATCTGAGATAACTCACTTATCCAAAAAATGTAGCTAAATATTTAGTATTTTTGATGGTGAAGTGTCACAAGTCTATTTGGAGACCGTCTGACTTCGAATCTGGTGAGCTTGGGTTCGAATCCCACGGCACGCACATCTTTTTTAATTTTAAATAATATTGTGTATGCATAATGCCGATAACATCAAACGGCGAAGGAATGTACCTACATGTTCGAGGATTCTTTATAAAAAAATCTCAAAGATGTGTGAAGTCTGCCAACCTGCACTTGGCCAGCGTGGTGGACTATGACCTTACCCTTCTCACAATAAGAAGAGGCCTTCAGATTCGGATATTTAATGGGAATAATAAATAAATTGGTCATGCAAAAATAATAAGAAAGAAAGATTATTTTGTAACACAAGCACAAAAACAAAAACAAATAAACAGAGACAAACAGTTACAAAACAGAAGCTTACCTCAGCATTATACTAGTCATACTAAGCGACAAGGCCAGCACTGGTCTTTTGTTTAAAACCAACAAACACTAATACTATTAGAACACTAATAGGGGTTTTATTATTGCAGCTGGCGGGTTCCTTGATATTTTTGGAGAAGAGCCATGTTGACTGGAACTACACGACAGAAGATGATGGCCACACAACTCAATGCCATAAAAACCATGTAGAAGATTTGTTGTTAGGCAAGATGCTTGGAGGCACTAGCAGCTTGAATTACCTTATGTTCTCACAAGGCCACTATAGTGACTACAATAACTGGGCAAAAATAGTAGATGATGACAATTGGAGTTGGCCAGCCGTCTTACCTTATTTCGTCAAAGCGACAAACCTACACGAAGCATCTCTATTAGAAACACCTAGCAAAAACTATTATGGTGACCAAGGCCCTATGGGACTGACTATAGATGCACATAAACATTTTAACGATATATATTTAAAAGCCTTTGAAGAAGCTGGCAACAAAATCGTACGCGAAAGCAATGGAAATAATACATTGGGTTATGCTAAAGCTATGTACAATATAGCTGATGGTAGGCGCCAAAGCTCAGCTTACTCTTACTTGAGAATTTCCAAAGACTATCCAAACCTCTTTGTCTTAAAAAACACAGAGGCCAAGAAAATATTGTTTGACAATAATGAAAACGCCGTAGGAGTAGAAGTCGTTACTGAAGATGGCAAGGCGATGACATTTAAATCACTGAATGAAATAATAGTATCTTGTGGTACTGTGAAAAGCCCTCAACTTCTTATGTTGTCAGGGATAGGTCCTAAAGAGCATTTGGAAAGTAAAGGAATAAAGGTAATCGCTGATCTACCAGTGGGACAAAATTATCATGATCACGTTACAACAATTTTGATACATAACATGACAAAACTGGAAGATAAATACCAACCGAGAGATCCTCATGAATATCCAGCGGACACCTTTGTTGGATACGTTAACTTAGACAAAGCAGAAGATTACCCCATGTATTCTTCGTTGAGTTGGGTAAACTATTCACCTTTCTTAGTGCAATTTTGTGCTTGGACGTATGGACTAAATGATGAAATATGCAACGCTATGTTTAAGTCAAATACAAATCCGATGGTTTGGACTTTATTAACAAACCTGCTACCAAAATCGCGAGGTGAGATTCTTCTAAAAAGTGCCGATTACACCGATGCTCCCATAGTTCGGACTGAATACTACTCGAACAAAGAAGACTTGGAGAACCAAGTGAATTATATAGAGGACTTCATCCGTGTGACAAACACTTCTAGCTACATTAGTGCTGGAGGAGAAATTGTGGATCCAAAGTTATCCTGCTGCGCTGAATATGTGTTTGGAACCAGGGATTACTGGCGATGCTATGCCTTGTGCATGATGAACACGAAAAGGAACTATTGTGGTACAAACGCAATGGGATCAGTAGTAGACAGCAGGCTTAGAGTCAAGGGTGTAAATAAGCTGAGAGTGGCGGATGCAAGCGTTATTCCGAACATCCCCAGTGGAGATATATATGCACCGGTTGTCATGATTGGCGAGAAAATTGCTGATATTTTAAAAGAAGATTACAAGATGCAACGTTAGTAATTAAGTGTCGTTTCTTATTCGTTTAATAGATACTATTCATATGTGTATGATTTTTATTGTAATTTTTAATTCTTTGCAATAAAATTATCTTAATACTTTCAATAATGCAAATGCAGAAGTAGCTTTGTCCATTTTTAAATTATTCCTACATCAAGACGCACCGATGACGCTACAAGATAACTGCGTGTTGTGATCCTTTATACCTTTTTTGAATAGGCTCTTTGATTCCAAGGACCTGTTTAAAGTATGTTATTCGCCTACTACTCTTTAAATTGGAATACAATTTGTTTATTCTATCTATCGTGATTTTGCAGACTGCATATTAAAATTTGTACAGTATTCCTCACACTCAAACTCAGGGTGGACCCATAGAAAGTGAAGAACTCAACTTCACTGGACCACCAAAACCAACAACTGGGCAGAAAGAAAGAAAGGAAAACGTTTAATTTTGTAACAAGCACAAAAACAAAAACAAACAGAGACAGACAAAAGTAGTGGGACACTAGAGGCTGAAAAAATGATAATAGCTCCTTACGTAATGAATAATGTAAAGTATTGCAAAGGGCAATCTTGATAAGTAACAGTGAAACAGGGCTCGTTACTAATCGTAAGCCCTTTCTTACCTGCTTTATATGATCACTCCATCGTGTAAACTCGTTAGCTGAGTGTAAAGCCAAAGTGCAAACGGTGATTGAAAGTCGTGCGTGTCACCCGGTGATTGATTACATTCCATCACTATGACTCTTGTGTTTGATAACCAGTAGAACAGTTTCAGACATTTGTTGATGGTATTTTTTTTGTGATGAAGTAATGATACGAACTAAATTTTCTCCTGATGGTAAAAGATAATGCCTGTCCATGACTATTGCAGCGGTGCCACTTACTCGCGCTTTGAGTCCACATTCTTTATTCGCACAGCGAGGATGTGGAACTCTTAGAAAAGTACAATATGAGTGTCTTCAAATCAAGAGTAAACAGGTTCCTTCTAGGTAAGCGTGTTCCATCTTAGACCGCATCGATGCTTCACATCAGGCAGGATGTGGTCAAGCGCGAACCTTTACAATATAAAAAAAAACTCATGTAACTTTTTAGGCTTTTCAATGATCACTTATATCTTCATTTTCAAAATTAGTAGCCATTTTCCATGTGAAATAAAATAAATAAATAAATGTTTGTCTGTTGGGAATCAACCCCACGCCCTACAGCTCTTGAAGCAGATATTCTAATGAATGAGCTAATAGGGCAGTTTTTTTTAAATTGATACGCTCCACAGACTCCGGGGTCCGTGACCTTTGTCAACTTGGAAATGACATGTTTTTTTTTACTTTTGATATTGTAAGTTTAGTAAGTTGTATTTAATAGGCAGGTCCAGATTTGCACTTACGTACGCCCCTGGTATAAGAAAATCTGCAGTAGTTTCAAGCTAGCTGAAGCAAGTTGCCGCACCACTTATTTAAGGCGCTGCGGGTTCTAATAAACTTCTAATCATTGTACTAATATTATAAATGTGAATGTTTAGATATTTGGTACTGGAAACCATAGCATGGTGGTAGGGTACTAGAAAGTCCTAGTGCTCGGCTGGCTAGCTACCACCATCAAGTTGAAACCACCGCCAAGCACTCAGCGGTGTGTTCCGGTCTCACTTGAAAGCCAGTTATTCCAGGCTAGGTGTGTTTACAACCTTCGACCACACCGTCACGTAACATCAAGTGAACTGTGGTCAAACACCTAGCCTGTAAACTATAAAAAAACTTAATTACGCAAAAACGGCTGAACAGTTTTGTATGAAATTTGGCACACAATGTGAAGTTCCTGTAGGATTAATAACATACAATATCGATTTCTAGCTGCGCCCCGTGGTGTTACCCGCCACATTTTTTCGAGATAAAAAGTAGCCAATGTGTTAATCCAGGGTCCGGCTACCTCCATATCAAATTTCATCCAAATCCGTTGAGTAGTTTTTGCGTGAAAGACTAACAAACATACTCACAAACTTACGCATTAACGATATTAGTAGGAATAGTATAGGATAGTAGGAAGTAGGACATAAGTAGGTAGGATTAAATCCGCTTAGCCCAACTTTCTTAAATCAGGATAATTCCGCATTTGACCATCATCTCGCCTGATGGTAAGCGATGATGTGGCCGAAGATGAAACACACTGACTTAGAAGATACCCATTCACTCTGACCTTGAAAAGATCTATATTATATATCTTAGGAAACAAGGAAGCCGGTAGTTCTATAGTAGTGCATTAGTTGTTCTTTAGTAGTTCCATTCCAGGCTAGGTGTGCTTTACCATCTTCGACCACACCTTCACTTAACATCAGGTGAGCTGGGGTCAAACAACTAGCCTGTCAACCATAAAAAAAAAAAAGTTGCAATCATTACGTTTCTACTACATGATTAAAACTTTGAATGACATCATTTCGATATAGAGAAAATCTCAGCCATTACGTTTTCTCACTTCGCGTTACGTAAAACACAGTATAATGAAGTTCAGTAGGCAAACAACTCTATATCCGGACGGAAGATTGATTGTGATCCATTACAGTACTTGTAAGACACGTGGCGTAGTGCAAGAGCCAGCAGTAACCAATGCTCTAACCCCACAGTTTAACGGTCCTGTGATCAAACAGTAAGAACCGTACTCAACTATAATTTCACGTTTTTACTTGAAAGAAAGAAAGAAAGAAAAACATATATTTTTTTACTAACAATACACTAGACACAACAACAGATAAGTACAAACAAAACACACAAATAAAAATATACAACATATTAACAAAAAGGCAACAAATACTTGAATATGCGTTTAAGGTGGTTCGATTTCCATACAAATAATTTTTTCCATTTATGGACAAGGAAAATAATTTTGCAGTGAAATCACAGTTACTGGCATTTTTTTTTTGACAGGCTAGGTGTTTGACCACAGCTCACCGAATGTAAAATGTAAATGTGGAATGTTTATTTGCGTTACATCACAATTGCTTAAATGAAACAGTAGATTATTGGCAGTAGCTGTGATTTCACTGTACAATTATGCTCCATTTGTCCATAAATGGTAAAAATTTATTTGTATGGAAATCGAACCCCCCTAAAATAGCTTCCAGAAAACTGATGATTACAGAATCTGGGGATACAAATAAATAAATATCGTAAGACATTACACACAGTGCCATCTGACCCCAAACTAAGCAAAGCTAGTGCTATGGAAGACAGATAACTGACAGAATACTTAATTATTTTTTTTGTAAATACATAAGTATTTATATAATACACACAGAACAAACATTTGTTTGTATCACAAATAAAATAACATGAATTACCTACTTTGAATCATTACACTGTGGCCTTAAAATTGCTAATGACTCTGAATATGACAGAAAGCTAATTCCGAAATATAATTAAGATTTAATTAAAATTATCAACATCTGTGTTTGTTTGCTATCTCGTACCTCTACCATACGGCCGAGATGGTTTTACCTGATTACACAAAAAGGAGAGTATCGATTTTAGTCTACGTACATAATTATGTTGCATGTCTCTTGAGACTTATCTTTTTTACATTTGACAGATTAGATATTTAACCACAGCTTACCTGATGTTAAGTGACGATATTGTCGAAGATGGTAAAGCACACTTAGCCCGGAATGGAACTGGTTCTCAAGTGAGGCTGTTGCAATACACTAGTGGTATAACAAATAGTTTATTTTAAGTTTTGGGGTTAAAAGTAGTAGTATCCTTCATTACTTCATACTATACGATAACCCACTAAAATCAATGGAAATCAATACCACACACTACAACATAGGAAACAGGGTAAATAAATGATATTAAAATTCTCAAACAATTTATTCAAGTGAAAGTGAAAATATATTCTATAAAAAATAACCATGTAGGTACATAATTCTCTAAACTACTCACTCTGATAAATAATTTTACTTTCTAAAACAATATAAATGTTTAACAAAAATGTTTTTAATGAAACAATAACATGACAACGTAATAATATATCTAGGACGATGTAAGGATTCTAACAATATTTATAAATCTTTTAAAAGTTATTGTAGAATAAAGGAATACACATACATATACACGAACCCTGAAAATAATACCCTTCTTTCTTTTTCTTTGGTTGTCTGGAAGAAATCGCTCTAGGCGATAAGGCCCTTATACATCATGTATCTATTCTATTGTTTTGTTATATATCTTCTTTTTTGTTTGTTTCCTATTTGTATAAATTGTGATCTGTGTTTCACTTTTGGAGTATAATAAAGTTATATTCTATTCTATTCCTTTTTTTGGACAGTCGTGTAAAAATTAACAATTGTTTTGGTATTTAGTCTTAGTTATTTATTAGGATCCCATCCGGTAATCTTTCTTTATAATATCAGCTGCTTTCTCTCCAATCATGATAGTTGGTCCATTTGTATCTCCGCTAGTGATGATAGGCATAATGCTTGCATCCGCCACTCTCAGCTTCTTTACTCCTTTGACCCTTAACTCGCTATCTACCACCGACCCCATAGCATTAGTTCCAGCGTAATGCCTTCTTGCCATCGTCACGCACTTTGCATAGCATCGCCAGTAGTCCGTACTTCCAAATTCATATTTAAGACAACAACTCAATTTTGGATTTACTAATTTTCCTCCAGCGTTTTTGAAGCTCGTCGTGTTCGTAACACGCACAAAGTCTTCTATAAACTTTATTTGATTTTCTAAGTCTTCTTTTTTTGAGTAGTAACCAGTGTTAACTATTGGAGCATCGGTGTAATCTGAACTTCGTAGAAGAACCTCACCCCGTGACTTAGGCCGTAAATTTGTAACTACTGTGAAAATCATTTGGTTTGTGTTCGGGTTAGCAAACATAGCGTCGCATATCTTACCACATATACCGTACGTTACTGTACAAAACTGTATAAGGTATGAAGCGTAATTTACGTAATTAACAGTTGAATAAGTAGGGAAATCTTTTGTTTTGTCCAAGTTAACATATCCTGTTACAACGTGAGCTGGATATTCTCGAGAATCTCTGGTCTTAGTTGAACCTTTCAGCTTCGTCATATTGTGGATAACAATTGTCCCAACGTGGTCTTGATAATTTTGGCCCACTGGTAAATCTGATATCACTTTAATATTTTTACGTTCTAAATGATATTTAGGACCTATTCCAGACAACATGAGAAGTTTAGGACTGTTAATGGCGCCAGCGGATACGATGACTTCTTTAAGAGATTTATATTTCACAGTTCTTCCATTTTCAAGGACGGCTTCGACACCCACAGCGTTTTTGTTATTATCGAACAATATGGATTTTGCTACTGTGTTTTTCGTGACGTACAGATTTGGGTAATCTTTAATAGGTCTTAGATAGGCGTAAGCAGCGCTTTGACGTACGCCATCAGCAATTGTATTTATAGACCTAGTGTACCCTACTGTATTGTTTTCATTAATGAATTGCACGAGTTTGTAGCCAACTTCTCGAAAACCGTTCAAATAGGTGCTGTCGAGATCGCTTCGTACATCTTTTGTTAAGCCAACCTTACCTTTATTGTAAAAATTATTAGTACTATTCATTGTTTGTTCTAGCTTGAAAGCTTTCTTAAAAAAAGGTCGAACCCCTTTCCAGTTCCAAGTTTCATCATCTACTATTTTCGCCCAATGATCGTAGTCCCTATAATGACCTTCTGAGTAAAGAAGGAAGTTCAAGGAACTAGTGCCTCCCAACATCTTGCCCAGCATGAGGTCTACCACGTGGTTGCGAGTGCATCGTTGTGTGTGACCATCATCTTCGGTGGTGTATTTCCAGTCTAAGTAACTTTTTCCCAGGTAAATCATAAGGCTTGGAACCTAAAAAACAACAAATTTTAAGTCATTTTAAATTTGTTTCAAGAAAGGGGCAGATCTTAGTTTGATCTCGTAAGGGGTTGATATCATATAATTGTAGATTTGACAACGGCGGGGACCATAAAAAAGATCAGCATATTGTTATATTTTCTTATCAAAAAGATGGTGACGGTTAATTACTCAAGTCTGTTAGAATGCTTAGATATTACTATTATTTTACTCTTCTGTTTGCGTTTTTATTGTTGGTATATTATGTTTTGAACATAAATCTCGTTACTTTAAGGATAAGGTCTGCGCTGGAGCACACTTTTCTAGAAGAAACTGATTCACTTGTGGCTTGAAGGCACTCATATTGGAATTATCAGGGAACACCTACTCGGACATGAAAATTCCATGAAGGTAGAATTGAACTGTTTAGTTCCAGTTTTAGTAAAAATCGCGGATTGTTTGATGATCACATTAAACGCTAGAATAGAAACTGACTCTGGAATGACGCTTCCGGATCGTATCGTCATTTAGCTTGTTTTGTTTGTTTTTATGTAAAAGTAATGAGACGTTCTTCTGATAATAAGAGATAACTATTGAGTACCGAAACAAGGTTCAGCATTGCTGCTTTGGCGTTCATTACTTTGAGACTTTCGCTGGCACGACGATATTCGAAATCCTGTTCATATTTTAATGATCAATCAGATTAAAGTTTCGGAACATTTGCACAAAAAATTGACTTCCACGAAGTAATGCTTCATTGAAGTATGTACCTACTTTAGTAGCTTCTGTGATTTAATAATAATAGACATTACTGTAGTTTCTAAGGGAGCATCTCCACCAGCTTCGATGAGTAGGACCCTGGTCTTCCGATCTTCAGCCAGTCTAGCTGCTATGACGCTGCCGGCAGATCCAGCGCCCACTACGATAAAGTCGAATGTGGCTCCATCTGCAAAAATATACAGAATTTTAAAAATTATCATTTTCTTTTTTTTAAAAGCCCCTATTCTATAGTCTTCTTTAATCGGTCCCTCATTTCTGAGGATCGTGGTCACTGAAACCCTATGAACAGATAATCTGCCTTTATAGACTCCGGACTGATGTAGCCACCGCCTGGTAGAATTTAGAAGAAATGGTGGCAACAGGCTTTGTTTTCTCATGCTTTCGGTATTCCAACAGTGACCAATCCCCTCTTCGCATTATATGGCCGAAATATATAATAATTTTTTTACATTCTTGTACTAAATGTCGGAGACAGTCATTGGTACGGACGTGAAACGAAACGCGTCACGCGGCACCGTCGCGATGACGTCGATTGTCGGCGAACTTTGTGCTACAACAGAGCCTAGCTGGTGGTGGAGCGCTAGTTGAACAACACTTACCATTTGGCCGTTGTTAAATGTCTCTCCACAATAGGAACTGTTACTCGTTTCGTTCGCCCAGTGAGATTTTGAATTGCGTAAAGTAAATTGTTAAAAGTGATAAAACGTGATTATTTTGTATTCGCCGTTTCTCTTTGCTCGGTTACCCGAGCTATACGCCCACACTATATTGGACGATGGTGCTCAAAATACTGACGATCAGACATATTTATTAATTTAATTTTTTTAACTTGATTGTGTTACAACATCAATGTATCATGTTTTCCATTCTTGGTTGCATGGAAGAGATTGCTCTTAAGGCTACCACGCTAAAAGCTTATGAGCCAGAGCCAGCTCATATAAGCTTTTAAATTTTTGATGTGCACAATGTGACTAACCTTTAAGTATAGCTTGTTGAGGCCATAAGTAAGACGTAATTTGGAGAATAGCTAGCACCTGGAAAGCTTGCCGAATTTTCTGAACGATCTTTACAGCTGCTACTGAATCCATGGCTGAAACTTTAGAGCAGAGGTCATGAACCACCCGACTATATAATTATATACCAGCACTTTGAAATAAAATAAATTAACTAACTAATTATCGTACAATATTTCACACAGCGCCATCTAGCCCCAAATTAAGCAAAGCTGATCTAATCCCACTATCGCACTAATATTATCAATGTGAAAGTTTGAATAAATAATAAATAATAATAAATAATAAATATCGCAGGACATTACACACAGCGCCATCTGACACCAAACTAAGCAAAGCTTGTACTATGGGAGTCAGATAACTGATAGAATACTTTAATTTTTTTTTTTTGTAAATACATACTTAGAATACATACAGTACACCCAGACACAGAACAAACATTTGGTTTTATATCACAAAATGCTTGTCCTAGGTGGGAATCGAACCCACGCCCCATAGCTCTTGAAGCAGACATGCTACCAATGAGCCAACAGGGCTGTCATGGATGGACGGATGACCCTTTGGGTACGAAACCCTAAAAAGAACAATGACTACTTACCAGAAATTTAATATTTAGAATCGAGAATTCTCTACAAATCAACATGTAACAGTAATGATACACCAAAATAAAAAAAAATGTTTGACGACTAGAAAATATTAGTGTGCGCATTTATATAAGTTTGTTAACATAGATTTGTGGTTCTGGAAGTTAATTATATTTCACATCAAACCTGTGTCGACGACGGTTAGTTAAAAATATATTATAATATATATAAAAGTAATTAAAATTATAAATATAAGTCTTTGCTACAACCATTTATAGCTTCAACAAAGCGAGGCGTCAGTAAACTATCAATTATTCGAAGCACTCTCACGAGATCGGTATTGGGTCAATAGCGCTCAATCATTCATATTTACATAGTCGCTATTATAACTCAATTTGTTAAGTAATTAGCTTGAGATGGCATGCAATTCTTATTTACAGGTTCATTATATCGTTGTACGAACCGTTAAATAAAGCGAACGTTGATTGATTGGATCTTTATTGTCCATACCAAACATTACATACAGAAGAAAAATAAATTTAAGTAACTGGAATTAACTGGCTCTCAAGTGAGGCTACCGAAACACACCGTTAGGTGCTTGACTAATTATGTATTTATAATCTAATATTGTTACACAGTTTTAAACAATAAACATTTCTGATTCTGATTCTGATTCTGGAGGCAGATTTTCAACTTGAGGGTGGTAGCTAGCCAGCCGAGTACCAAAGTACCCTACCACCATGCTGTGGTTTCCTCACGATGTTTTCCTTCACCAGCAGCTCAAGCTCATTGTTGGGGTTTGAACCCACGCTCTTCGACATGCGAACCTACCGCGCTAACCACTGAGCTATCATCGCTACTAACTAAGTGTAACAAGGAAAATTACAAACAATTTATTGAAGTTGCAACGACAGGACCTTCGTATTTTAGTAGGCCTTATAACCGGTCATTGCAACTTGAATAGTCACCTTTTTAAACTGGGAGCCACGGATAGTCCGCTATGCCGTGGCTGCTTGCAAGAGAATGAAACTGTAGAGCATGTGCTTTTGCATTGCAAAGCCACAGAAGGCACTAGAATTGTTACTAGGCTGCATGAAGCTGCTTCGCTATCGTCCATGTCACCGCAACACCTTGAATGCTTCTCGTCATCAATGCCTTTAAATATTCCACCCATCTCACTGGAGCTACTATGCCAGCGGCCCAGAGCCTCGCTCCGGTACTTCAAGGAGCTGGGTTGGTACGGATGGACGCTGATAGGGGGAAATGCACAATAGACCCCAAGCGGGACGTCAGTGCAGGACTCATCGCCCCCACTTTGAATAAGAATAAGAATAAGTGTAACAACTGACGATCTTATCTCTACAAGCGATCTCTTCCAGAATTTATATAAATGAAACCACCAACACCAGTACCTACCAAGGTACCACATTTCGTGGGGAAGACGCTCAACCATCCAACAATTAAAAGAGAGCTGATAATAAACTTTAAACGGTTGAATAGGTTTTTTCAATCATAGCTAAGGACACTCTCAATCAATTTTTGTTTCACTCATAATATGGTGTCACTTACGTTTAATTCAATTCTAGAAATCAAAACCACAGACCCCTATACCCACTCCCACTTCCGCCCTCGCGCACCAACCGCTTCGCATTGCGAGGCGCGCAGTTAGACCGCGAGCGCGGGTACTTTGCCTTGACTCCTTGAAAAAGGCCACCGGACGTGGCCGAAACTGTAGTCGAAGTTTGATGTAATTAACACGTGAGTAATTCCGTATTAGTGTAACAAACATGTGTCAAACTAAGTCAGTTTCCAAAGTAATATACTAAATCTAAATAAACCGGCCAAGTGCGAGTCGGACTCGCGCACAAAGGGTTCCGTACCATTATCTATAAAATCGGTAAAAAAAAAGAAGTTTGTTGTATGGGATTCAATATTTATTTTATTTTTAGTATGTGTTGTTATAGCGGCAATAGAAATACATCATCTGTGAAAATTTCAACTGTCTAGCTATCACCGTTCTTGAGATACAGCCTGGTGACAGACGGACGGACGGACGGACGGACGGACGGACAGCGAAGTCTCAGTAATAGGATCCCGTTTTTACCCTTTGGGTACGGAACCCTAAAAAGACACCATTTGAACACAAAAAATAGTTAGATCAAAATTGGTTCACCTGTTTGGGTACTCCGATGTCAGACACATAGATTTAACGCTCGCTTACAAATAAAAAGAGGTAACTCAAAAATTACAATTGGGAATTGGCTTTACAGTTTTTGCACTTTATCCTAATGGTTTTTGATTGAAAATTAACGGTTATTTATGATGTTATTCAACACTTTTATTGTTGATATTATAAGTTTAAGCTACGGAGATGTAACAGTTAAGAGAAAAAAATGTGTTATGTACGTTAAACTTATACCAACAAAGTTAAAAACGTCAACTAACTTTGGCCCAAAATTCAAAGCGGCAATACTTCAGTACTTAACACAGCCACACATATACTAAGTGACACCCCAGTAGCTCACTTTAAGTTTTAACTTCATCGCTCTAATGGGAATTACAAGTGCCTGGAACTTGATGGACTAAGTCTATGGAAATGTGAACGTTATAACAAATACCATAGGATCAAAAATGTATTACACAGTGTCTAAATTTGAGGCTTAAAAAATTAAGTAAAGCGTTAGTGCAAAGTTCTAGAAACAGAAGTGCCCCGCGTTGAGAGCTGCAAAATTAAATTTTTAGTTTTTGGCTTCGTGCCAAATATCCAGAAGTTAAAACGATTTATTGAGATAGCACGTTTTGGGGCCCACTGCTTACCTTAAAAAGCTAGGGGCCGTACAGTGAGGTCTTATTACCGTATTATCTTCTCACTATCCTCCGAAAATCTGTTCGTGATCGCCTTATTTGAATGGCAAATGGCAATTAGCTCACGATACGGCCTTCATAGTTTAGTTTTCACAAGAATGTGGAAGAATCCTATCATCGTAATTTATTTCATAAAATTAGTCAGTAAAGTCATTAGTCAGTCGAGTAAAGTCATAATGTACTCATGACATCCAAGTAATGTTATAATAGAGATGCCTCGTTCCAGCTCGTTTCTGGTGCAAAGGCTGGTCACTTTGTATGACTTTATCTCTGACTATTCTTAGACTTATTTTGCTTTATAATAAAATGCTTCTGGCAATCACACAAAATGTGATGCCAAAAAGTACAAAGAAAAAAACGGGTCTGTCGTCACTACCTTTTTTGTGTGATAGGTTAGGTATTTGACCACAGCATAACTTATGTAAATCGATGGCGTAGTTGAAATGGTTGAAACACACTTAGATAAAATAAATAAATATTTAAAGAATCTTACAATCTGTCATCATTCCTCATAATTGACTCATTGATATTGGTTCATTGGTAGAATGTCTGCTTCGAGAACTGAAAGGCGTGGGTTTGATTCCCACTCAGGACTAACATTAGTGTGACTAATATCGATGTTTGTTCTGAGTCTGGGTGTACTATATGTATTATAAGTATGTATTTACAAAAAAAAAGTATTTAGATATTCTGTCAGTTGTTTGGTTCCCATAGTACAAGCTTTGCTTAGTTTGGGGCTAGATGGCGCTGTGTTAAATGTCCTCCAAAATTTATTTATTTATTAATTCTCAATATTGATAGTATCTCGCCGCAACACGCGTAAAAAACTTGATTTAAACAATCATTCTTCTGAGTCTCTTTATCATCCGAAATATCCTCGATGACAGATAGACGCCGACTTGTCTCCGTCAATAAACGGTGATGGATGTAGCGGACTGCGGATTGGTTGATTTGTTTTATTGGATTTGAAAAAAATAAACTCGATTATGGATACGTTTCTATGTGGGTTTATATTGGATACCGATATTTTTTAGATCAACACAATCACAGACGCTATTCCAGCATGTTCTTTTTGAGAATTAGAGCTGGAGTATTTAAGTTACACGATTTTATACAAATCTTGGAAGCCTTATAGAAGAATTATAAACTTTATTAGGCGTATTTTTTTTTGGCGTTTGATTATAGTTCAATTGATGTTACAACCGCATTAAAATACGTTGCGTAGTTCAAAAGCAATGGCAGGAAGCGACTTTGTTTTATACTTACTACTTGTCTCGAAAACATGCAGCATGCATTATGTGTTAATGTAGGGTCTCAGCTACCTTCATACCAAATTTCATCCAAATCTGTTCAGTAGTTTTTGCGTGAAAGAGTAACAAACATACTCACAAACTTTCGCATTTATGATATTAGTTACTAGCTGCGCCCCGCGGTGTTACCCGCTACATGTTTTCGGGATAAAAGTAGCCTATGTTCTAATCTAGAGTCTCAGTTATCTTCATACCAAATTTCATCCAAATCCATTCAGTACTTTTTGCATGAAAGTGCAACAAACATCCATCCATCCATAGTTTGTTCTGTGTCTGGGTGTTCTGTATTTATTATAAGTATGTACTTACAAAAAAAAGTATGTAAGTATGTTATCAGTTATCTGACTGCCATAGTACAAGCTTTGCTTAGTTTGGGGTCAGATGGCGCTGTGTGTAATGTCTTACGATATTTACTTATTTAGTTCTTGGCTGGCTAGCTACCAACCTCTTAAAAATTTGCCGGCAAGCACCTAGCGGTGTGTTGCGGCAGCCTTACATGAGAGCCAGTTCCATTCCAGTCTAGGTGTGCTTTACCACCTTCGACCACACCGTCACTTAACATCAGGTGAGCTGTGGTCAAACACCTAGCCTGTCAACCATAAAAAAAAACAAGGTTAACGATATCATCGTAGAAACATTTGGTTAGTCGATCAAAATATTTTCAATCGGTAGGTATTCGCAAACGTGTTTTGGTGAAAATAACGCGATAGTTGGAAGAGGGTGTATCTTTTAATTGGTTCAGTAATTACTGATATACTATTTAAATGCGCTTTATAGTCAAACAGTATGTAGATTTCTTTAGGCGTATAATTAAGTTTCTATAGATAATGATTTTTAAATACAAGTATATAATTAAAACACATTACTAAGTACAATGTTTTTACTAATTTACTGTAAAAGTCTAGATTATTCACTAATTCACATTAAAAGTATACATAGCTATTGTGACACATTTGATTGAGTTTGACAATTGACATGAAGTAAAAAATAAATCTAATAATCTAGTAAATCTTATATCATAGTAATATCAGAGTCGGACTACCGTTTAATGTAAAATAATCAAGATATTTGTATCAATATAGCGAAAAATAACTTGACGCTCGACGTACGTGTATGGAAGAGGTTATTATGGCTGCCGTTGACTTGACATTGACAAATTTTGTTATGGTTTGCCATTGCTTTTTTTAGGCACTGAAAATAACCCTATATAGCCTACTATGTGACGTCGTTAGACACCAATTGAATGTTCAGTAAATAAAAAAACCGGCCAAGTGCGAGGCGGACTCGCGCACGCAGGGTTCCGTACCATATATATTTTTTTTAAATGATAAAGTAATGACACGTAAGAGATAACGCCTGTCCATGACCATTGCAGCGACACACAGAACTTTGAGCAACAAAATAAAGCCCAGCCATCGCTGCTTTGGCGCTCATTACTTTGAGACTTACGATGGTTAGTCGCAACAGCCCAGTAATTTCGCTAGCTGCAGTACTCTTCAAACCGGAACACAGTAATGCTTACACACTACTGCTTAGCGGCAGAATAACTGGTACTGTGGTACTAAAGATCATAACAAAAAGTATTTATGTATTCTATCAGTTATCTGGCTTCCATTGTAAAAGCTTTGCTTAGTTGGGTGTCTGATAGTGCTGTGTGTAATGCCCTACAATATTTATTTATTATAATTTTATTTTAATAGACCAACAACCGGCCAAGTGCGAGTCGGACTCACCCACGTAGGGTTCCGTACCATTATCTAATGTCCATACTGGACATAACGACAGCCTAACTACGGAGTCAGCAACCTAGATTAGCGGTCGACCGTGAAGAGGTCGCCGGAGCCGTTCCAGGCCGACCACACCGGCGCGAGAAGTGCGCCATGCCCGGCAAGTGTCCGCTGGGCGGGCGGGTGTACCTATCTCATCCCTCCACTGTGGCAAGACTATTAGCACCGTCACCTTCTGTGACCGTGACGTGAGCCTGCGTCACGACAGTGGAACATCGTACCTCCTCCTGTATTCCTTCCCCTTCCGCCTGTTGCCGATAGGTCTCACGGCACCAGGTATCCTGTACCTATCTATCTAAGTATATATTTACTGTATACGGTAGGTTAGGGTCGCTAGGGAAGTAGGGAAGTAGAGTTAGGGCGGTAGGGAACATAGGTGCACAGGGTAGGTTCCCCCGATAGGGCCGGACAGCCGTCGGATCGCTCCAAGTGAGTTCCGCGGTTGCGCGGACGGAATAGCCAGGCGTCATCCGAACCTAGTAAGTGGGTTGAGACGGCTTGCTATTCAAACTTCAACAGGCGGTTAGTCATTCGCCGAAGTGGATGGCTAGGCGCCCGTTCATCTATAATGAAACTAAATATTCTGTGAATAGTTAGAGGGTCTACCTGTCACCGTTATTAGTATCGAGGAAGAAACGGTAAAAAAATCAAGTTTGTTGTATAGGAAGTTAAATATTAATTTTATTTTATTTTTTGTATTTGTTTTTATAGCGGCAATAGAAATACGGACAGCGAAGTCTCAGAAATAGGGTCTGGGTCCCTTTGGGTACGGAACCCTAAAAAGAACAACCGAATAAAACCCACAAAGTTTGATTTATAATTTCGTTAAAACGCAGTTTTTTTACTTACCACGGTAGTACGCCGGAGACGTCCGCTCTGAACCAGTGACGATTGGGAAGTGCGGCCTCGTTCGTTCCGCTATGCATTCTTAATTTACACGAAAGTCACTATCTCTTAATAAAACCAATTCCTAATTGTCATATGAAAATGAAGCTTTGTACGTATATATAAAGTTTGAATGACAATACCATAATTTGGTATCTTCGAGGTGATCTGATGATGGAACCAGGTGGTCAGTGGAGCGCTTCTGTGGCTTCTAGTAAACCCCTCGAGTTTGGGCTCATATGATTAGTTTTGCCGAGTCTAATACATTCAATTTGTCATGACATCCCTGTTGGTTCATTGGTAGTATGTCTACTCCAAGAGCTGAAGGGCGTGGGTTCAATTTCCATCCAGGACAAGCATTATGCGTTATAAACAAATGTTTGTTCTGTGTCTGAGTGTACTGTATATATTATAAATATGTATTTACAAAGAAAAAAACTATTTAAGTATTCTATCAGTTATCTGTATAAAATCAGAAGTGGTAAATCAAACACCGTGGGCGTTTAACAGATTTATTCAACTCGTCGGTTCTTCAATAATCTATCTTCAAACTTAATTCCAAACATAACCTTCTTGTAGTCTAGATGGTGAGTCAGTCCCGTCCGTCCGCCATGCCAGTGTTGCCAGCGTGTCCGGTGTTGCCATTAGCTATTCGTTACACAGTCAATAGTTAATGGCAACAAATACCAAATATTCAACGAAGACGAGACACACTCCAATACATTACAGAAAATGCTCAATAAAGTCCACATAAAATCTAACATTCGGCCTTTCCTGACACTAAGTTTGTCCTCAAACTTTAATCATGACTCCGTCCAATGTCTCACTAACCAGCCAATTTATCTCCAGTTTAATGTTAAAAACATCCATGGATCTCTCAACACGGTCTACAATGTTTTTAACACTTGTAAAGGCAAAGTACTAAATGTCCCGATCTATCAAGGGTACGAACATTCAGTAAATTGACTCCGCTCATCACAATTTCATTTCGCTCACTTTCCATGTGGATTGAAAATACCCATGGATCTGTCAACATGGTACCCAATATTTTCAATCCCTTCTAGCCAGTGAGACATTGCTCAATCCATCAAAATCACGTGTGTCTAAAACACACACACTTTCTTTTCACACATTATATTGAAATAACAAACACTCATCAAAACATATTTTACACATTAACCAACTTTTAATACTATTTAAAATAGGTCTGCTTACCATCGATCATTAATCAAAGCAAGTATATAAATTCAAATTTTCTCTTTTTATATCTTAGGTACTTTACAATCAGTTATTTATTATTAGCATACCTACTTGTACATTATTTATATTATTTATTTATTTATTTTTGTTGCATCAATACTCAAAATATCTTATTATCAAGTAATCATCACCAATTAGTTTCTGTTAGGTTCAATTAGATACATTTGATTCAGATTCGGCACTACTGCTGTTATCATTGTCATTATAATTTTCATCGTCATTGCTGATGGATATCCAAGGTTTGATGCGATCAGATGCCCATATGTTGCGGTATCCCTTCTGCGCAATATTCGTTCCAGGAATGGTTGCAACTTCGTACCTGTCATTATCTAAAATCTTTGTGATTCGAAACGGACCAGTGTATTTTGGTAATAACTTCTTGCTTTTTCCGTCATTATTTGGTGTAGGTTTCAAAATCTTTACTAGATCATCCAATTTGTAAATTTTGGCTTTTACCTTCGTTTTGTCATATCGCTCCTTTTGAGCTAGTTGATCCTTTACTATATGTTTACTGATTTCCCCTCGCATCTCTTCAAAATTACCGATGCATCGCGTGTCTTTTAAAATAGTGCTAAAAATATTATCTCCTTTGCTGACCATTGGTATAGCGAAAAGGGCCTCCGATGGAGCTTTTCCTATTCCTTTATTAAGGGTGTTATTCAAGCCCCATTGTAGCTTTCCTAATGCTTTGTCCCAACATCTCTCACCCAACTTATCGGTATAGGCAGTCAGAGCATTTAATACGGTTCTGTTGTATCTTTCTACTTGGCCATTAGCTCTAGGAGATGCTACAGCGTTGAGAACGTGATCTATTTTTGAGTCATTGCAGAAGTGTTTGAACTCATGTGATGTAAACGTTGATCCTTGATCAGATATCAATCTATTGGGATAACCGAATGTGCAAAAAGTGTTTTCTAAAGCTCGTATAGTAGGCGAAGTTTTTAGATTTCGTAACGGTGTTAAGATACAGAATTTGGTGAAGCCATCAACCAGAACAAGAAGGTAACAGTTGCTATTAGAACTCTTAATAAAAGGTCCTAAGTGATCGATGTGAACAGTGTCAAAGGGTCTCTCCACTTTGTGAATCGGATGCAGAAGTCCTTCCTTAGGTCCAGCTGGTTCCTTACTATATGCACACTCCAAACAAGAACGTACATATTTCTTGATAAAGCGCTTCATCTTAGGAAACCAGAAATCTTTACTAATTTTATCAACTGTTTTCTCGACGCTAAAATGACCAATGTCGTCATGGTTGAGCTTGCACAGTTGGAATCGAGCTATCTTTGGTACCACCCACTTAAGCTCTTCTCCAATTTTTCGATATAATTTATTATTTTTAAGTGTATAATTCTTCTTTACATCTGAATATTCTGTATCATTCAAGATTTTTCTGATTCGTTGTGATTCAGTATCTTGCAACTGTAGAGTAAGTAACCAGTCTTCTTGAGATATCTTTAGAACACTTGGGTCCGTATCATTCACGTCCGACTCACAAAGCAAAGGATTTCTGCTTAAAGCGTCCACATGGGACATTGCATGTCCTGGCCTGTACTGTATATCAAAATCAAATTCTTGCATGGCCATCCACCAACGTGCTACTCGTGGTATCAGATCACGTTTGCTAAAGGTGGCCCTAAGAGCTGCGCAGTCCGTTACTAAAGTAAACCGAATACCTAACAAATATACTCGAAATCGCTGTAGCGAAGCCACAACAGCTAGCGTTTCGAGTTCGTACGCATGATAGTTCTGTTCATCTAGCGACGATTTCCTACTGAAATAGGCTATAGGTTTAAGTTGGTCTAGCTCATTTTTCTTTTGTAATAAAATGCCGCCTAAACCGTGTTTACTAGCATCGGTATGTAAGTATGTGTCATGATTCGGATCATATATACCTAACACCGGTCGTTGCGTTAATTTCTCTTTAAGCTGTTCAAAAGCTGTCTGTTGCTCAGCACCCCAACACCATACTCTACATTTTCTAGTCAAATCGGTAAGTGGTCTAGCGATGCTTGCGAAATTTTGAATAAATTTTCTGAAATAACTAGCTAATCCGATAAATTGTCTAACTTCATGTACATTGCGTGGTAATGGAAACTTGTCCACAGCATTAATTTTCTCTGTTCCAGGTCTAATTCCGTGCTCGCTTATTTCGTAACCGAGATATTCCAGTTCTTCTTGGAAAAAATTGCATTTTTGTATATTTAGAGTTAATTTAGCGTTTCGAAGTAATCTAAAAGTATTCTCTAGTCTTTCCAGTTCCTCGTCAAAATTTTTCCCGGGTATAAGTATATCATCCATGTAAGCGAGAGCAGAATTAAACCTAGAATTACCGAGTACTTGATTAATTGTCCGTTGAAAAACAGCTGGAGAATTCACCAGTCCAAAAGGCATTCTCTTAAATTGATAAAGACCGTCTGGTGTTACGAAGGCTGTGAGATGCTTACATGCGTCATTAATTGGAATTTGATAGTATCCGCTTGCTAAGTCAAGAGATGTATAGTATCTATTACCATTTAGCATATCTAATTGATCATCTATCCGCGGCATAGGAAAATGGTCTTTTCTAGTTTTTCGATTCAACGCCCTAAAGTCGACACACAAACGATACCCTCCTGTCTTCTTTTTTACAAGTATGATGGGACTCGAGTAGCAAGAATTTGATTCTTCAGCAATATTATTATCGATCAACTCTTTGACCATCTCGCGTACCTTCCCTCTTTCACTGTGACTTAAGCGATATGGCCTGTAGACGACAGGAGCGGTATCGTTCAGTTCGATATCCATTTCGGTTACATTTGTACATCCTAACTCAGACAACGTTTGTGCAAAACAATCTCTGTATGTATTTATTAAGCCCAAGATTGTTCGTTGCTGTTCTTGCGTTAGGTTAGGATTTATTTTGACATTGTCTATAGTGAATGGTGTTAGAGGGCCACAGTTAATTTGGCGACAAATTACGTCAACATCAGAAGAGTCTGACGCAACAACTCGTTCACTTCGTGAGAAAACTGAATTGCTACGGAAGAAAATGGGCTGATCAGACAAATTACAGACTGCAATTTGGCATTCTCCGTTAGCAACTTTATAAATACCGCCCAAAACACAATATTCTGCGTTATTTACTCTTCTAACACCATCCTCTACCAAGACGTCACAACTAGATTTGTCTTCATTTACGCACCCGATATAGTCTAATTTGTCAATTACAGTATCTATTTTTATCCTTAAGATAATTTTGTCTTTAGGGTTATCATCGAAACGCAGGTTTGATAATAATTCGTCAGTTGTCCTTTTTAAAATTTCTAATTTATCATGAGTTTTTATGACCACTACATCTGCTCGCTCAGTGAAGTCTTGACCAACTAACAATGGCTCACTAAGCAAAGCTGATTCGATTATGTAAGCGTCGATTTCAGCCGTAACTTCACCTACGCACAAATTTAATTTTGTTCTGCCTAAGGGAGTCGACGACCCATTACCAAAACCTCGAATTTTTGGTACGTCGTTTTCCTCTTTAGGTAGTCCATACTTTTCTACAATATCTTGTCGAATTAGTGTGCAATCGCTTCCAAAGTCCACATAACATTTTACATTAATGTCTTTATTTATGACAGCGGTCTTATAATATTTCGAATCCGATTTATATCCTTTTGTTAATAAAGTTTTCTTATCACTCCTGGAGCTAGTTTGTGTTTGTCCACTGTCCTTCGACTTATAACAATCATTTGTTGCATGCCCAATTCGTTGACAATTATCACAACGTACTATTGGTTTTGGACATTTACTAGCTGGGTGACCCAGCTCTTTACAATTGAAGCACACAACATCATTCGTCCCCTTGCTACGACAATAGGCAGCTCGATGTCCTGGTTTGTTACATTTGAAGCATTTGCCATCATTTGATGTGGATATAGGAACCGTTGCATTAATTGATCGCTTTACAAGACGTGAATTATTGGCTTCCCTACATAAATCTTTGAGGAACTTTAGTAAGTCTTCGGGATCCGAACATCGCGCCGAAGATGCACTAGCCCGAATTGTCCTATCTTCTATCCCATATACAAGACAATCGACTGCCTTCTTCCCCGTTATACTACATGCGTTTATTAATAACATTTTATCATAATAATATTCATCTATCGATTCCCCAAATTTCATCCGCCTATCCAACATTTCTGACAGCAGCGCTCCATAATTACTTTCCGACGGGAAAGCTTTAATTAATCGGTCCTGCCATTCTGTCCACGTTAAGAGTATGGTTTGAAGACCTTCGTACCATTTCATAGCATGACCCCCTAATTTAGGCAACGCATAATGCGCCGTTTGCTCATTAGTCCAGCCGTATATTTTTGCGCATTCGTTAACCTTGGTTATCCATCCTTCAATACGTTGATTTTTCTGCGATGGATCAAATGTAGGTATAATATTTTTATCATATTTAACTTGAGAATTTGAGCGTGTGACACTTTGAATTATTTGAGCAATATCATTTACACTAAGTACTAAACTAGGTGTACTTGCTGAAGTGGAGGGATGAGCCACTGCTGCCTGTCCGTTGACGCTTGTAGACGGTTGAGTATTCTCCAAAGAAGGCTCTCGCTGTAGCGCTGCAGAAGCACCATTCCGTTGTGCTTCACCCGAGGCTGGGGCATTCGTCACGTCATGATTGCGGTCGTCCTCCTGAAATGTCAACGTCAGTGCGATATGTATGTGTACATAACTAAAACACAAACTAGTAAGATTATTACCATCGCTACATCACTTAACTTGTTTAATGACAGTTAAATATAATTAAGTAGGTACTGTTAAATTCCAAAAGAACATGGGAAAGTGTTCCCATATTATCCTGTTACATTATTTTAATTAGTTAGCCCGTTTAAATGCTGTTTTTCAAACAGCGAAAAATCTCCTTTTATGTTGTAGGTAGGAGATAAAAGCTGCATCATCGTTCACAGTAGTGACATAAATGATTAAATGTTATTTCATTTTGTAGTGAAGTGAGTCGTTAGTAATATTGTGTAAGATTCAGTACCAGCAGTCAATCATTGCGTAAAGCTGTAGTAGATATAAATACTGAATGATCACAATGCTTATTGGACAAACAGTTATTTTTATGCAACGAAGTCAGCATAGAAAGTAAGCAAACAGTTCCATGACCGTTTATTCATTCGTTGATAGAAAACAAAAAAAAACCTGACTACCCTCATAATGCCCTTGAACAATAATAGTTAGAATAATGTAAAATGGGTACCGTCGTATCACGATAATTCAAAAGAAAATTGATAGGATTAATTCGAAAACATGTATATAAAAAAAAATTCATGTTGCATCCAAATTTGCAGATTCACAGGTTATACGGACTCAAACTACCAGCAATGAACAAGGACTCAAGCTACTAAGGAAATCAGCGTTATCATTTCACTTGCCTGTATTGGTTGTTGTTCCATACGCATTGTTTCACGCCGCCGTGCCTGGGGTCGTCGACGTTGGGACTCCGAGCCACTGCTTGCAGAGTTTTGCGAACGGCGGCGTTTACTTCCACGTTGCTTCTTTTTCTTGTGTTTAACTGCTGCTTCGCGACGCCGGCTTGACTCCGACGTCGTAGATTGAGAGCCGGAACTGTGTCTGCGCCGGCGCTTGTGATGCCGAGAACGCTTTTCGCGGCTGCGAGAGCGTCGCTCATGTCGTTCACTAGTTTTAGTTTCGCTTCCCATATTGGTTCGACAATCCCACTTCTGATATAAAATCAGAAGTGGTAAATCAAACACCGTGGGCGTTTAACAGATTTATTCAACTCGTCGGTTCTTCAATAATCTATCTTCAAACTTAATTCCAAACATAACCTTCTTGTAGTCTAGATGGTGAGTCAGTCCCGTCCGTCCGCCATGCCAGTGTTGCCAGCGTGTCCGGTGTTGCCATTAGCTATTCGTTACACAGTCAATAGTTAATGGCAACAAATACCAAATATTCAACGAAGACGAGACACACTCCAATACATTACAGAAAATGCTCAATAAAGTCCACATAAAAAGCATCTGTACTAAGTGTTAGAAAATTATTCATTTATGAAAGTTTGCGACGATACCATAGAAAAACTGTCCCGGCCTTACTAAATGAAACCAAAAGACCCCGGCGGTGTCCTGTCCCGGGTGCTAAATTAAAATTTGCACGTAAAAGTTTTGAAGGTATTGCTCCGCGTTTATATAATAAAATAGAACTTCGTCATAAAATACGAAATTATAGTAATAATGAGATTAAAAAAACTATATTAACTTGGCTAAATACATTTGATTATGATAGATTGGAACTTATGCTTACTGACCTAGAAACATCATAAAATGTAGAATGCACAAGCATACACACACACTCACACAAACACACACGCTACATGCATACGTACACACACCCGTGTGCGCTCACACATACACACACTCACACAAACACACACACACACACACACAAATATATATTTATATATAAATGCAGGTTAAATTTTTGTTTGTTTACTTTAATTTTTAATTGTTTAGTTTTTTTGTCTGCATTTGGCCTTCTGTATAAAAATATCGGGAGAAGCCATTGGTTCCCGAAACACAGTACTATTACTAGTTCGGAGCCAATGGGTTCATTTTTATGTAACTATGAATTGTGCCAAATAAATAATTTGAATTTGAAAAAAAAAAAAAAAAAAATCTAACATCTGTAATCCATAACACAAGCTCTGCTTAGTTAGGAGTCAGATGGTGCTGCGTGTAATGTCCTATGACATTTATTATTATTTAATTTGATTTTGAGGGTCTGATGATGAAGCCATGCGGTAGAAGGAGGAGCTTTTCAGAAGGCATAGACTCTTCGGTTTCATAATTCGTTTGGCATGTGGGATCTATACCTATGCACACATACACCTTGATGTATTTGTGAGATTAACGTCTCTCACGCTATCATTATAAATTATTTTAATATTACCTTATACAATATCTTTATAATTTAACAAACTATACATTTTACTTGGTGGTAAATCTCTTTAGCAGGAGGTCACCTAGGTAGGTACCAGATATTCTACTGCATGCGTAAACATTACTGTGTTCCGGTTTGAAGGGTACTGCAGCTAGAGAAATTACTGGGCTGTTGAGACTATCCATCGAAAGTCTCAAAGTAATGAGCGCCAAAGTAGTGATGCCTTGGACTTTGTTTGTTACTTAAAGTTATGCGCAGTACTGCAATGGTCATGGCCATGAGTTGTCTCATACCGTCAGGAAAGCGTCTTTTAGTCTCGTTACTTTTAAATATAAAAAAATAACCACCTAAAACTTACAGCAGAAACCAAGATATTAATTTCAGATAGCGTCTGTAAATCAGTTATTCATTAACAGCTAAGAAAAACAGGCGTTTCAAGTCATAAACGAACGCGATCCTGGTCTATGGAAGGAGACGGAACCATCTGCTTGCCTTTAACAATAACAATTCAAATTACAAATTTTTCAGATCACATTCAAGAAGTATGTAGGTATGTCTAAGTGCATTTTTTTAAAGTCACTAGAGAATTTATTCGTAAATTAATTGAGCCATTGATTAATTAGGATTATAATTATAAATGTAACAATACCACCACGCTTACCACCTTTGGTTATTCCGCCGAGTTTCAATCTGCATAGTTTCAAACGAAGGATGAATAGGGTCCGTACAGGTAGGCAACGCACTGGCAATGCCCCGGGTATTGCAGGTGTCCATAGGCGGCGGTGACCACTTACCATCAGGTGGCCCGTTGCTTGTTTACCACTTAATTCACATAAAAAAATAAGTAAGACGTACAGTAAAGATACATAAAAATGTATAATTATGTCGCAGCCAACTACCTTAATTAGCCGTTCAATGAACAGCCTTGCCTCATTACTAAACAGCGCCGTTCAACTAGCGGCCTGAATGATATTCAGCTATTTGATCAAACAGCTAGGCAACTTTGATCGATGACGTTTCATTACTTGCCTAGCCTGTTCATTTCAATTTAGTTCCACTCTCTGCCACCTAGCGCCAAAACTCTCCAAACTGTCCATATGACGTCGGCAAATAACAAATTTGATCGTGTTTTCAACAATTTTTTTTTACGTGTAATAGGACATTAGAAGAGTATAGTGACATCAATAATTTAGCTGTGACTTGACTCGAGCAATTTAAACATGGTCACTCTATCGTACAAATGGCCTGAGCATTAGCCAGCCAGTTTATCAAATGTTGTAACAAACGCTACGGCTGGATATCATTCAGGCCGCAAGTTGAACGGCGCTGTTTAGTAAAGAGCCTAGGCTATTCATTGAACGGCTAACTAAGCTAGTTGGCTGCGACATATACATCAGGTGAGTATACACACATTACATAGTTGACAGCCCTGTGGCTCATTGGTAGCATATCTGCTATAACAGCTGAAGGGCGTGGGTTCGATTCCCGCTCAGGACGAACATTTTATGTATCAACAATGTGTGTTCTGTGTCTGGGTGTTCTGTATGTATTATAAGTATGCATTTACAAAAAAAAAGTATTTATGTATTCTTTCAGTTATCTGACTTCCATCACACAAGCTCTGCTTAGTTTGGGGCCAGATGGCGCTGTGTGTAATGTCCTAGGATATTTATTTATTTACATTTTTATGTATTTACATCAGTGGTCAAACAAATAGTTTGTTAAACATTGAAACAAAAATAAAGAGACCGTAATTATTATCAGGTAGCATGTAGTCAAATGCGAATTTGTCCAGAAAGCAAAAGAACATTAACTTCTCTCCATTGCTGAAACCTGCCCACGCTTTTGAATTACAACAGCTGTTCGCGTGTCAAGAAGTCTGATGGTTGATAATCATCGCATGTTTTTACATTTTCTTCTATAAAAAGGTCGACGGCGCGTGATGAAGACAAATTGATCACATTTTTTTGTTTTCTGTTGTAATGACGGTGTCGTAAGCAAGCTAACACTTACGTCATAAAGTTGATTCGACTAAGTGAACGAAAGTGAGTGATAAGTAATATTCTAATGGTTAACGTACGGGTGCTTTTTGTGGTTGAAAGGCTAGGCTTGGTCTTAGACAGTTTTGTGGCGATGATAAAATACGAATACAACAAGCTGAAGAGTTTTTTTTTTTATATTGAATAGGTTCGCGCTTGACCACATCCTGCCTGATGTGAAGCATCGATGCGGTCTAAGATGGAACACGCTTGCCTAGAAGGAACCTGTTTACTCTTGATTTGAAGACACTCATATTGTACTTTTCGGGAAACACAGACTCCGGCAAAGAGTTCCACATCCTCGATGTGCGAATAAAGAATGTGGACTCAAAGCACTGAGTGCGCACATGGGGAACATCCAGCATGTACGGGTGTCGCCTCGGTCGCGTTTGTCTGGCCGTCCGGTAGTAGAAAGGGGCAGGGGGAACCAAGTCGTGCAACTCCAAGACACTGTATCCGAAATGTATCCGGTAGAAAGTCGATAGACAGGCGACCATACGTCGATGCTCGAGGCTTTGCAGCCGAGTCTTAAAAAAATGAGTTTAAAAAATATCTCGACAGCGAATAAAATATCTTGCGATACGAGGTTGTAAAGATATTCACTACTAGCGGATGCCTCGCGGTTCCACTCGCGTAGTTCCCGTTCCCGTGGGAGTACATGGATAAAAAGTAGCCTATGTCACCCGGGGATAGTGTAGCTTCCCGACGGTGAAAGAATTTTTGAAATCGGTCCAGTAGTTTCGGAGCCTATTCAATACAAACAAATAAATCTTTCCTCTTTATAATAGTACAGAAAGATATAGATATAAGATTTTACCATGTAGTGTTGTGGTGGACATTTGACAATAGCAGTATAGATAAATTTACTTGAATAAAACATGAGTAGCAATATATCTTTCATAAATCATCTCTGAAAAAGAAAATTGTAACACAAAATAAATGTTGGCAAAGGTTACGTTTGAAAATTAACCAGTCGACCACTACAGAGCCTTAATTTAAATATTTTGTTTCGGCGATGACATACGAGTATTTATTTAAGTAGATCAAATTTTATCTGTAGAACCTCGTTTATTTAAAAATTCTCGATTGTAAAAATAGATATTTCTCTACCACCTGGCACAATAAATCACGTTTGTTGTGTGGTAGCTCCCTTAAATATTTATTTTATATCTGTCTTTTAGAATTCGTTGTTAGAGTGGCAACAGAAAAACATCATCTGTGAAAATTTCAACTGTCTATCTATCACGGTTCATGAGATACGTTCTGGTGACGGACGGACAGGCAGACAGACGGTTTTTTGTGTTTGACAAGCTTAATGTTTGACCTCAGCTCCCTTGATGTTAAGTGACTGTGTGGTAAAGTACACCTAGCTTGGAATGGAACTGACTCTCAAGTGAAGCTGCCGGAACACACCGTTAGATGTTTGCCGGCAAAATTTCCAACTTGAGAGTGGTAGCTCGCCAGCCGAGTACTTACTTGTTTACTTGGTGGTAGATTTCCTTAGTAGGAGGTCGTCTAGGTAGGTACCACCGCAGTACCAGTTATTCTGCCGCAAAGCAGTAGTGTGTAAGCATTACTGTGTTCCGGTTTGAAGGGCTGTTGAGCCTAACTCTATCAAAAGTCTCAAAGTAATGAGCGCCAAAGCAGTGATGCCCTGGACTTTGTTTTGTTACTTAAAGTTCTGTGTATCGCTGCGATGGTCATGGACAGACGTTATCTCTTACCATCAGGAGAGCGTCTTGGTACGTCTCATTACTTTTTACATTAAAAAAAAAGAAAGAAATCCCGCCCACCATGCTATGGTTTCCTCACGATGTTTTCCTTCACCGGCAGCTCAAGCTCATTATTGGGGTGTGAACTAAGCAATAAAATTTAATTTTAAAATAGTAATAAAACAACACAATATTATTAAAACATTTATTAATTAATTTCTTTACAGTGGCATGTTACATGAAATCATAGTACATTGTAGTTTACATCAAATTCTCTGAAGTAATACTTAATATAAATAAAATAATTTCACTAATAAAATCCATATTCTTATATGCATACAGTACATAAAGCAATTTAGTATCTTTGATACTTAATCATCTTAAATTACTTATAGTCTTTATAAATATAACAAATAGATTTTATAAATCGATACAATTTTTATTTACATATTAATTATTCTATTTATTCCTACAAAATCCTAATTCGATGTCGTAATGATACTTAATTTTAGCAGATATAAAACAAAATGCATTATTATTTTAAATACAATAGTTATTATTATTATTTACATTTATTATTTGTCACACATTTCCATATTAGGGCTCTAAATACGGAACTATGCAAGAAATCTTAGATATAATTTACACTAACACTAAAAATATAACATCGACTAAAGTATTTATTCTAATTATTAAATTACATACAAATTATTATTTATTAGTGATTTTAGTTTGTCTCAGCGGCACTTCTATGCAAAACAGTATTTTTGTTCCTGAACAGTACAGAAAAGTCATCATCAGTAAATATTATAGTCATGTTTACAACGGGGTTTTAAGCTTGGAATGTACTAAGTCAAAAGAGAGTCATTAATAGTCATCGTAATAAACAGTTTTTACAATGTGCCCAACTTTGAAATCATAGAAAAATCAGCTGTTTGAAAACATTTGATCAAGGCTCAACATAAGTTCTCTGTAGAACTGCTGATTTCATCGTTTAAGATAATACATTAAGTCATAGTCAAGTCCGTAGTAAAAGTTGTTCATAATGTTATATGATCCTGCGGCTTAGTACCTACACCCCAAAATCGTAATCGGATATATCGTGATTCTGGCAAACGCACGATGTGCGACGCCATAATCAGGATACATAAGGAAAGTTGAAAAAGTAATTTTTGAGTTTTGGCGGGAACGCGAAAAAATCATGTCGTCTCAATGTATTATTTTCCATTAGTGTTTTATTCATAAAGTGCCGATTTATAAGTAATAATTTGACGAAACATGACTTTTCGTGTTGCTTCCAAAACCTCTGTCAATAATAGTAAAGTCACCACTACTTTACTAAAGCATGCGCTGCACTTGGCCGTGATTTTATTCTGAGACATTTAAAAACAATAACTACTACACATTGACACAATACACAAAGTGCGATGCCAAAAATAAGGAAAATTAGTTTAATGTTTTTTTTCGGCTCGTCACGGTAAGATTCATTCGGCTTTGCATGTGCTCACACTACGGTGATTTGGTCGGCTGTGGTGCGCCGACCGCGCGCCGAGCCTCAGACGATGTCGTGGCAGCTGTTACCGTTGCCGGTTCGGGTAGTTTTCGTCGGCTGCGGTCGGCCGGACATGCCGTCGTTGTAGGGCGGCGGGCAGTACATCACCTACCGACAAATGTAATATATGACTAAAGAAAATTTATATGTGGGAAAATTCTTCGTTGACCAAATTTCCGACCGCGGTATTTGTGGAGTGTATTTTTAATTAAAAAAACATAAAATAATCATAAAATCCCTGTAAGATTCGTCTCACGAAAGAAGTCTCGCAGACGCGGCGCTGCAGTCGGGCGACAGAATGCTTCTAACCTCTGTCATTATTAGTTCCACTTTTTGCCGCGGGACTTCTCTCACGAGACGGACTCTACTCGATGTCATCTACCTCGTTTAATTCATGACTAAACGGTTGAATAAATAAATGTAAATATCGTAGGACTATACACACAGCGCCATCTGGCCCCAAACTAACCAGAGCTTGTGTGATGGAAGTCAGATAACTGGTAGAATACTTAAACACTTTTTTTTTTGTAAATACTTATAATACATACAGAACACCCAGACACAGAACAAACATTTGTTTATTCACAAAATGTTTGCCCTGAGTGGGAATCGAACCCACGCCCTACAGCTAACGGTTGAATGAAAATAGGATTTTTTTAGGGAAAATTAAATAGCTAAAAAAATTTACATAATTTTTTTTCTATACAACACGAGTAAACCCGCACAGCGTAGCTAGCAAGAAATAAAAAGGACACCTCTCATTTTAATTACAAAACGCCCCCTGCAACAACAGAAAAAAACAACAACGCAAAAAAGGTCAGAACGCTGAAAAAACATTAAAATGCTATAAAACATTATACTGGAGAGCGCACATAAAGGTATTAATTTATTTTTCTAAACATCCCGTGACATAAATCACCTGAGGAACTCATTCCGTTTGTATTCATGATTTAGGTGAAAGGGTCGAGAGATTGCTTCGTCGGCCTGTGGCATTTCCCTCTTCTTTCTGCGGTTTACCGGGAAAGAATTGGGTATTATATTTATTTATTTGGGTATCAGAATATAACGTGTCGTGAGTGATATATGAGCTTAGGATTTTGTGTCTATTCTTAGAGCTAGAGAGCTATATTAGCATACAATTTATTTTCAGTCGTCAACTTAGATATAGACAGGTGTATAAACAGAATTTAAAGACTTGGCTTATGCCAGCAGGCGTTCTATAGGTTCGATGACATTAAAAACAGTATAATTCGTTCATTTTATAACATACTAGTGGATGCCTCGTGGTTTCAGCTGCGTAGTTCCCGTTCCCATGGGAATACTGGGATAAAAAGTACTATGACACCCGGGGATAGTGTAGTTTCCCAACGCCGAAAAATTTTTAAAATCGGTGCAGTTGTTTCGAAGCCTATTCAATACAAACAAACAATCAAATCTCTCCTCTTTATAATAGTATAGCTAGATTTATTATTTTATACAATTTGACTTAGTTTTTTATAGTAATTTAATTTAATTTTTAATATCAAATTGACATTTCCCGTCAAGTTGACGGGACATTGTTAAGCGTTGATTATATTTACACAACGTTTTAAGTAAGGCCCTTACACTGCAGTGTACATTGCGTCCTTACATTGCGGAAAACCCCATCTTTAATATCCGGGATCAAAGCAAAGTAGGGGAAGTTGATTTTAGGATAATCTCAACTCTGAACACCCGGAGGAGTAAAGACGACGTGATTCAACTAAGAAATACTTATTGAAATACAATGAAGCCGAGAGGAATCAGCAAAGGTGTCTTGCTATACTTCTTGAAGCTACCTTTTGCACGTAGCATTTGATTTATGTTTATTTACAAATTTGATTGTTCGCTATGAATTTTTCTGAAATGATTACAGTTAAGAAAACAAAGGAAAACGCTTTCATTTGTTCAAATAAATAAATGTCGGTAGACGCAACCGTTCGACCACCACTTAACATCAGGTGAGCTTTGGTCAAACACCTAGCTTGTCAACGATGTAATAAAAAAAGTTTTTTTTTAAGACCGTCTGGCTTCCAATCTGGTTCGAATCCTACGGCGCGCACCTCTCATCATTTCTAAGTTATGTGAGTATTGCCGAAGAAAATATGGTAAGGAAACGTACACGTCTGAGAATTCTTATGCGGATACACCGGCTAAAGTTTCGGCCACATGCGGTGACCTTCTTCAAGGAGACGAAGCTTCGTCTCCTTGAAGAACGTTTTGTACTCAGCTGAGTACAAGACGCGCGTGGCCTCGTCTCGTTTTGCTCTATAGTCGGAGTTTTCGATGTAATTAAACTTAGTATTTCCGCATATAAGTAAAACAAAACTATCAAAACCACGTCAGTTTCCACGTCAAGTTCTGTGTATCGCTGTAATGGTCATGGACAGGCGTTATCTCTTACCATCAGGAGAGCGTCTCGTTCGCATCATTACTTTTTAAGTAAAAAAAAAAAAGTTTCCATAGTACAATAGTATCAGTATTTTTTAACTTTGACTATAGATGGCACTGTATTAAGTAAACGTATATAATATAGCTCCAGATAGCGCAGATTCTCACCAACAATATATTAGAGTGATTACACGCTTACTAAAGTACAAACACTGGTTCAACAGCCATTCATTTTCAAATACACCGCTAAAACTTTTATCTCATTTAAATTACAATCTAATGACAATAATTACAAATACATAAACTCACAAGAAGTTGTGGAAGCCAACTCGTATCCCGCCAGAATTATTATTTACAAGTTTAAGCAAACTTGAGAAAGTTGGTGTACTTCTGAACTCCTTCATTTCAACAATATCCATTCAAGTCTTCTTGATATAATTACCATTCATAAGTACCGTACAAAGTTCTTGAAACAGACTTTTGCAAATGTTCGTTTCAAGGCATAACTTTTCCTATTTGTCTCAGGGTTAAAGGTAAACAACTAATTCATAGTATTTTACGCTCGATTAAATCCGAACCATGAACATCATTGTATGTTTATGTCAAAAACCCGAAAGTTTAAAAATAACAGTTACAAGCTAAAAAAACATTTTGTAGCGATGATAGCTCAGTGGTTAGCACGGTAGGTTCGCATGCCGAAGGGCGTGGGTTCAAACCCCAACAATGAGCTTAAGCTGCCGGTGAAGGAAAACATCGTCAGGAAACCATAGCATGGTGGTAGGGTACTTTCTAGTACTCGGCTGGCTAGCTACCACCCTCAAGTTGAAAATCTGCCGCCAAGCATCTAACGGTGTGTTCCGGCAGCCTCACTTGAGAGCCAGTTCCATTCCAGGCTAGGTGTGCTTTACCATCTTCGACCACACCTTCACTTAACACCAGGTGAGCTGTGAAAAAAAAAAACATTGGATTTTTACCGGACTCAAAAAACGAGGAGGTTTTCAATTCGATTGTATGTATGTTACGCGATCATTCCGCTAATTATGAATCGATTTTGATGATTCTTTTCTTGCTTGGTAGATCATACTTCAGAGGTGATCCCATACAAATTTTATCGAAATCGATCGAGCGGTTTTTAGTAAATTAACAAAAATCTAAAACTTGTTTACATCGATCATATTTTCTTTTGCTCCCAAACCTCGCTGTTTCATTGGAGCAGTCCGTTTAGTTGGGCTAAGGGTCGTGGAGTCGGTTGTTTTTAAATTGTAAATTTATATTCTTTACAACATTTTTTACGCACTGTATTTCACGGTTTTATCCAATGTATACTCGTTCAAACTCTATACTCATCGTATTGCATACCAAATTTCACAAAAATGTGTTAAGCCATAACAGTGAGTTGTACTAACAGACATACATTCAAATACAAATCTTTTAGTAACAACACCAAAGTTACAAGTCATTTTTCTATTCATGTTTAAAAATATCAAAATCATAACATAATTATGTCAATACAATGAAAATGTCATTGAAATAATATGTCACGTATAAAATAATTATGTCAATAAAAACAAAATTATTATAACATAACTATCACATTCGTATAAACTTAAGCTTTTATGTAAAAACAATGCGAACGGGCCGCTCTCCTGATGGCAAGAGATAACACGTGTCCAATATTTATGGCCATTGGAGCGATAAACTGAACTTTGAGTAACAAAACAAAGTCTAGGGCATCCTTGATTTGGTGCTCGTTACTCTAAGTTATTAGATGGTTACTTGGTTAGTCTCAACAGCCCTGTAATGACCTAAACAACCTCCTGTTGAGGAGATCTACCACCAAGTGTATAAAATAACACTAACAATATTATAAATGCCAAACTTCGTCTGTACATAATGTTTGTTTGTTCTTTGCGCTGTAACGAGATCATATATTTCTGTGAAATTTGAAACAGATAATTTTATTCTCTGGCTAATATTTATCCCACAAAAACATAGGTAAGGCAGCCAGCCCTGTTGGTTCATTGGTAGTATATCTGCTCTAAGAGCTGAAGGGCGTGAGTTCGATTCCCACCCAGGCATTATAAAATAATATGCATTTTGTGATATAAACAAATGCTTGTTCTGTGTCTGTACGTATTATAAGTTGTTGGGTGTACTGTATGTATTATAAGTATGTATTTACAAAAAAAAAACTATTTAAGTATTCTATCAGTTATTTGACTTTCATAGCACAACCTTTGCTTAGTTTGGGGTCAGATGGCGCTGTGTGTTCTACGATATTTATTAAGATTTTTTATATTCCCAGAATAAATTCAAACGACTAATGTACATAAAGACAACTTGCCTATTTAATGTAACATAAGCCAAAACAGATCTCGCTTAACTTTCCCCGAGCCAGCCGAGTCGGCAAGCTAAGTAAAATCAGTACTAAAAACAATCGTGGCATAACTCTGTAGACATAACTAGATTACTTAGTAAGTTACTAAGTAGGACTGACTCAGCATAATTGACTCGATGTTTCACGAACTGAATCGAGATATCGGATAGATTAAGTGTTCTTTATTTGAGCTTGCGGAAGCTCTATCGATCTTATTTTATTGGCGGGCCAGGTAACAGTATTTTTAGTATTATTTTTTTGGATGACAGGGTAGATGTTTGACTATAGCTCAAGTGAATTTAAGTAAATAAAAATAAAATAAATAAATATTGCAGGACATTTTACACAGCACACAACTGATAGAATACTTAAATAGATTTTTTTTGTAAATACAAAACTTATATAATAAATACAGAAAAAAATACATTTACAATAATATAATATTTCTTTCTGTACTTTACAATACCTAATTTTTATTCGTCATATAAAAATATTTTTTCAAAGGAATTCATCATCATCATCATCATCATTACAGCCGTAGGACGTCCACTGCTGGACATAGGCCTCCCCCATTGACTTCCATAAGGACCGGTTGGAAGCGGCTTGCATCCAGCGCGTTCCTGCGGTCTTTACTAGGTCGTCTGTCCACCTTGTGGGTGGACGTCCTACGCTGCGCTTGCCGGTCCATGGTCTCCACTCCAGAACTTTGCAGCCCCATCGGCCATCAGTTCTGCGTGCTATGTGCCCTGCCCACTGCCACTTCAACTTGCTAATCCGTTGGGCTATGTCGGTAACTTTGGTTCGTCTACGGAAAAACGTGTTGTCAAAGGAATTACACCCACGCTATTCATCTCAAGAATCAGATTAGCTAACGGCGTCACGCCAAGTCACGAATGAAATAGCGAAGTCATACAAGAACGTGATATTGTGCTATAAATTTTTTCAGCACCAAAACATTCAATATTACAATATCATCAAAATAATTCTAATGAACAGTGTGTATAGTGCATTATATTTCCACGACTTTACTAAATAAATAACCCATTCATAACTGACAGGTTGAAACGCCCCGCTTCGCTTCTCACATCAAAGCGTTCTAAGAAAAACTGTGTAGAAGGGATTCTTATTTTGTTATTCTGTACGCCGTAAACAACCTTCAATTACTGACTGCGATAAATCATCCATAAATATATTACTATCAGCTAGTAGCGCTCCGCGGCTGCACCCCTTCATACAGGACCGCTCATTTTTACTAAAAACACTTAACGTGACCAGTATTATGCTGAGGTGAGCCTCTATTTTGTAACTGTTTGTCTCTATTGTTGTTATTTTTGTTTTTTTTTGTTCTATGTTACAAAATATAATTATTTTCTTTCTTTCTTTCTAAAAAGGTCATGATATGCATGTTTTACTTGGTTGTAGTGTAAGATACTCGACCAATGCTATGTATACGAGTACATATATGTATATTTGTCTAGTTATGCACATTTTTTTTTTTTTTCTTTGGTTTTGGCGTCGCGTTTTAGCATTTGCCAGTGTCAAGTAATTATATATTTTCAAGTTAAATAAGTGCCATTTTAGCTAGTTTTAGTCAAAGTCGTCTTTGTCAAGTCCAGTTCGTGTCAGTTAATTCCAGTCATGCTTTAGTAAAGTAGTGGCAACTTTACTACAAAGCTTCGATGGAGTTTTGGAAGCAACACGAAAACACATGTTTCACCACATTATATCATTTTCCCACACTCGCGCTTGTAATTCGGCACTTTATGAATAAAACACCACCATTTTTATGCATAAACACTCGACAAAACACTAGTTTTGGCAAAAAATACAACGGAGCGACACGACTCTTCCCGCGTTCCCGCCAAAAACCTATGCACATTATCTCGGATCTAAATTTTTTTTTTTTTTCTTTGGTTTTGGCGTCGCGTTTTAGCATTTGCCAGTGTCAAGTAATTATATATTTTCAAGTATCAAAAGTTAAATAAGTGCCATCGTAGCTAGTTTTAGTCAAAGTCGTCTTTGTCAAGTCCAGTTCGTGTCAGTTAATTCCAGTCATGCTTTAGTAAAGTAGTGGCAACTTTACTACAAAGCTTCGATGGAGTTTTGGAAGCAACACGAAAACTCATGTTTCACCACATTATATCATTTTCCCACACTCGCGCTTGTAATTCGGCACTTTATGAATAAAACACCACCATTTTTATGCATAAACACTCGACAAAACACTAGTTTTGGAAAAAAATACAACGAAGCGACACGACTCTTCCCGCGTTCCCGCCAAAACTCCGGATCTAAATTATACTCTGTGGTGACGAGCATCTGTTGACATTGACAGTTGTATTGCGAGCGACACTGACGTTTATAAATACGAGACATGGGTTTTTTTTTTCTTTGGTTTTGGCGTCGCGTTTTAGCATTTGCCAGTGTCAAGTAATTATATATTTTCAAGTTTCATAAGTTAAATAAGTGCCATCGTAGCTAGTTTTAGTCAAAGTCCAGTCTTATTCAAGTCCAGTTCGTGTCAGTCAAGTCCAGTCATGCTTTAGTAAAGTAGTGGCGACTTTACTATAAAGCTTCGATAGAGTTTTGGAAGCAACACGAAAAGTCATGTTTCACCACATTATATCATTTTCCCACACTCACGCTTGTAATTCGGTACTTTATAAATAAAACACCACCATTTTTATGCATAAACACTCGACAAAACACTAGTTTTGGAAAAAATACAACGGAGCGACACGACTCTTCCCGCGTTCCCGCCAAAACTCCCCCAAGACACGGGTTTTTTTTTCTGTGGTTTTGGCGTCGCGTTTTAGCATTTGCCAGTGTCAAGTAATTATGTATTTTCAAGTTTCAAAAGTTAGATAAGTGCCATAGTAGCTAGTTTTAGTCAAAGTCGTCTTTGTCAAGTCCAGTTCGTGTCAGTTAATTCCAGTCATGCTTTAGTAAAGTAGTGGCAACTTTACTACAAAGGGGTTATTGACACCGAAGCGATATGGGGGTTTTTTTTTTCTTTGGTTTTGGCGTCGCGTTTTAGCATTTGCCAGATGTATTTTCAAGTTTCAAAAGTTAGATAAGTGCCATAGTAGCTAGTTTTAGTCAAAGTCGTCTTTGTCAAGTCCAGTTCGTGTCAGTTAATTCCAGTCATGCTTTAGTAAAGTAGTGGCAACTTTACTACAAAGGGGTTATTGACACCGAAGCGATATGGGGGTTTTTTTTTTCTTTGGTTTTGGCGTCGCGTTTTAGCATTTGCCAGTGTCAAGTAATTATATATTTTCAAGTTTCAAAAGTTAAATAAGTGCCATAGTAGCTAGTTTTAGTCAAAGTCGTCTTTGTCAAGTCCAGTTCGTGTCAGTTAATTCCAGTCATGCTTTAGTAAAGTAGTGGCAACTTTACTACAAAGGGGTTATTGACACCGAAGCGATATGGGGGTTTTTTTTTCTTTGGTTTTGGCGTCGCGTTTTAGCATTTGCCAGTGTCAAGTAATTATATATTTTCAAGTTTCAAAAGTTAAATAAGTGCCATCGTAGCTAGTTTTAGTCAAAGTCGTCTTTGTCAAGTCCAGTTCGTGTCAGTTAATTCCAGTCATGCTTTAGTAAAATAGTGGCAACTTTACTACAAAGCTTCGATGGAGTTTTGGAAGCAACACGAAAACTCATGTTTCACCACATTATATCATTTTCCCACACTCGCGCTTGTAATTCGGCACTTTATGAATAAAACACCACCATTTTTATGCATAAACACTCGACAAAACACTAGTTTTAGAAAAAAATACAACGGAGCGACACGACTCTTCCCGCGTTCCCGCCAAAACTCCCAACATGGGTTATTGGCAACGAAGCGATATAGGGGTAGATACAGATACTCGTCACCGCAGCCGTCTCGATTAGTAGTTAGTCTTAACTCAGTCTTAACGTAAAAATAAAGAAACCAAGTTGTAAAAAGCTTTTTTTTTTTTTTTTTTTTTTTTTTTATGATTGACAGGCTAGTTGTTTTGACCACAGCTCACCTGATGTTAAGTGACGGTGTGGTCGAAGATGGTAAAGCACACCTAGCCTGGAATGGAACTGGCTCTCAAGTGAGGCTGCCGGAACACACCGTTAGATGCTTGGCGGCAGATTTTCAACTTGAGGGTGGTAGCTAGCCAGCCGAGTACTAGAAAGCACCCTACCACCATGCTATGGTTTCCTCACGATGTTATCGTTATTTCAAGCTTATCGTTGTTTCATTTCTGAGATATAAAGCTAGGTCCTTTATAGTAGATCTCCTTAGCAGGAGATCGTCTAGGGCACAGCTCATTAATTTATAAAACGCAAACCATTATAAAAATAAAAATAGTATTTATTAAAACACCATTCACGACGGCCACAGCAGTCAAGTTTTTCCTCAAAATTTCAAGCTCTCAAGATAGGGTGCCGATTCGATAAATCCAGTAACTTTTCCGAACGAAATCAGATTTCAGTTTTTGACACAAAGTTTCGATTCGTCTGATTTTATGTAAACGATTTCGAATTTTGTTAGCAACGTTTTTGAAGTAGGATTGGATCTAAATGAAGGAAAATTTCCAATGCGAGTATATCTGGAAATGTGATTTTGTCAGCCGTGGGATTTATCTAATATCTGACAAATTCTACGCACACACGCCTTCTCATGCCCCTCATACTGTATTCAACAATATATCTTTTATCTTGAGTTGATATAATACAATATTAGAAGTTGATTTGAACTTACAGTATTTTTTAAAAAGGGTCAGACAAATTAGCCTAAAACCTTACCATACAAAAACAATAGTATCGTATGTATATTCATTAGGTCCATAAGGATGATAGCCTAGTGATTCGCGCGGTCGGTTCATTCGCCGAAAGGCGTGAGTTCAAACCCAAACAATAGGAAAATATCGTGAGTTCATCGTTGTTGTCTGTACTTGTTGATCTATCTATGTATTAACAAAAAATATTTTTTCATCCCCCCATCTCGGAAAGAGTATTTTTGCTCTTCGATATCTGAGTGCAAAAGTCGTTTTTATTCGCTAGGGGATAAAGTAAATTTGAATTTAGAACATCGTGTGCACTAAGTTTGTGGCATCATTAAACCTATTTACTCCTACCTCCATGGTGCTGAATTTATCATACAACTTTTTTAATTTGTTAAAAAGTGATACTCGGAACCTCGGTGTACTTTTTTTTTTAATTTGCTTAGCGCGCGCAATATTCTTTTCCACGTCATATTGTTAATGCAGTAGTTAACACCTAAACTGAATCTTGTGAATATCTTGTGATTGTAAAAGATTTTTTTGCATTTAGTCATTTCCTCGCTGAGGTGGGATGAAAAGTTACGTGTTACGTGCACTCGAGTGCAAAGATTTTTCACCTCTTGCTCTTTTGATTCCCTCGCCTTTAGAATCCTTCGCTTGCTCGGTCATCAAAATTGAGCACGCGGTTAAAAAGCAACTTTGCATAACAAATAAGTATTGTTACCTTTCTGAAGGCGACCCGGAAGTTTTCCGAGAGGAAGGCGTACAGCACCGGGTTGACGCAGCTGTTCATGTACGCCAGCACGTGCGACACTATCTGCGCCGTCACCGTGAAGTAGGTGATGTTGTACGCGTCCAGAGCCTTCACCAGCAGGATTATCTGGAACAAATTCAAATTCAAATGTTTTATTTTTATGCAAATTTTATCATCAGTCTCTTGAAGGCAAAACAGCACTGGTAATGCGGTGGTACCTACCTAGACGACCTCCTGCTAAGGAAATCTACCACCGAGATCCTTGGTGATCCTTGATCCTTCCACTTGGTGGTAGATCTCCTTAGCAGGAGGTCGTCTATGTAGGTACCACCGCAGTACCAGTTATGCTGCCGCTAAGCAGTAGTGTGTAAACAATACTGTGTTCCGGTTTGAAGGGTACTGCAGCTAGCGAAATTACTGGGCTGTTGAGACTAACCATCTAGTCTCAAAGTAATGAGCGCCAAAGCAGTGATGCCCTGGACTTTGTTTTGTTACTCAAAGTTCTGTGTTTCGCTTCAATGGTCATGGACAGGCGTTATCTCTTACCATCAGGAGAGCGTCTCGTTCGTCTCATTACTTTTTACATAAAAAAAAATTAAAAAAGATATATCGTCACTCCGCTAAGTCTCAGAACGTCCCATGCTAAGTTTCCCCCAGAGGTAATCGATCTATAACCAAACTGTGTACTACGTTAGAATTAGTTGCATATAAAGTAAGTCCTATAATTTACTATAAACTATTTGATTACATGTGTTCAAACTACACAATTTACGTTCGCAGCTCACCGACATTTCAAATTAAAGTTTGCCTACGAATTTGCAGTTGGAAGTGAAAACGATTACGATACGATTAATCAAAGTCAGACACGTAGTTCTGGGAGGTTTCATGACTAATCCGCTTAAAAGTACGAACATTATGTGAATTACGTAAAAAACAAAGACAATATCAATCGCTGTCTAAACGCAAACAAATTGGTCAAGTTTTCCATTTTTTTTGTTGTCTTTGTTTTTGGCGTCCCACTTTGCGCATTTGCCAGTGTCAAATGTTTCAATATTTTCATATTATGAGAAATCAAATTTAAGTTACAAAGTCAGGTTTCCAGTCCCGACAGCCCCGTTGGCTCATTGGTAGTGTAACTGCCTTGAGAGCTGTAGGGCGTGGGTTCGATTCCCACTCAGGGCAAACATTTTGTGAATAAACACATGTATGTATTTACAAAAAAAAAGTATTTATGTATTGCTTCCATCACACAAGCTCTGTTTAGTTTGGGGCCAGATGGCGCTGTGTGTATAGTCCTACGACATTTATTTTTCAGTCATGCAAAAGTAAAGTAGTGGTGACTTTTATCAATTTCAGTTTTTTTTAAGTTTTGTTTTTCTTTGTAGAATGTGTCTTACAGAGATAAAATTTAAAAAACTTGCACAGAAAGAATATTTCAGAACACTTAACGACTATTTCAACTTCCATTCAGTTCTAATCCAGGCTAGGTGTGCTTTACCATCTTCGACCACACCGTCACTTATCAAGTCAGCTGTGGTCAAACATTAAAAAAAACTTCGCGCGTTTGACGACTAAGTACGAATATCTCTATTTATGAGAATGAATAAGCCACCGCAGTACCAATTATTCTATCGCTAAGCAGTAGTGTGTAAACATTACTGTGCTTAAAGGGCACTGCATACTGAAATTACAGAGCTGTTGAGACTAACCATCAAAAATTTATAACTGAACTTAGGTACTCGTAGAATGCGTATATTAACTTATATAATTTTTTATAGTAAATACGTACTTATAATACACTAGCGGACGCCTCGCGCTTTCACCCACGCAGTTCCCGTTCCCATGGAATACTCGAATAAAAAGTATGTCACCCGGGGATAGTGTAGCTTCCCAACGGTGAAAGAATTTTTGAAATCGATCCAGTAGTTTCGGAGCCTATTCAATACAAACAAACAATCAAATCATTCCTCTTTATAATAGTATAGATAAAGAAAACAGAACAAACATTTATCGTCACATAAATGTCTGTCCTAGGTGAGAATCGAATCCACACCCTACAGCTTTTGAAGTAGATATATACATTTTACGTGTGCATCCATGCCTTTGAGGAGATGAGATTCGAAGGTATGCACATAAAGTGCCGTGTCGTTGGTGCGCGCAGCTGATCGACAGTTCTTTGTGATGCTGTAACTATCACTGGTAACCTGCTTAGCTCAAACACGCATCAAACTCTCAAACTCAAACTGATTACTCAGAAGTAATCAGTTTGAGTTAAAAAATAAACAGCGCAAATGGTCGGCGTCATTGTAAAATCAATCTTAACTTCTCTTTAAAACTTTTACGACTATATCGTACTCTGAATTTTAAACACGTACTATGTTTTAACTATAAATTTATTGCGACTAAAATAAAAGCTCAAAGCTTTACGAAAAAAGTTTACAGAAACAAAAGATGCGAAATTTTATTCTCTACAAAAATGGTTACAATGACTTTTGCCCTAAAGTAGGTACATAGTTTCTGAGATAACGGCAAAAACGTTTTTTCAAGATGGCGCCTGAAACTCCACCATACACACTCCTATAGCACACGAGGCTCGCAGCGAAACGTGGCCGCGCGTGTACTCTGTACACTGCTTTGACTCCTTAAAGAAGGTCACCGGGTGTCAATCTGACACAATCAAAACTGAGTCTCGCATATAAGTAAAACCATGTCAGTTTCCATAGACAGCCCTGTTGGTTCATTGGTAGAATGTCGCTACTTTTTATCTTTGTATTCCCACGGGAATGGGAACTGCGCGGGTGAAACCGCGAGGCGTCCGCTAGTGGGTAATATTATAGATACTTAACATATAAATATTTAAAGTAGTATACGATAGCGATAGCATTTTTATTTGTAGCGATGATAGCTCAGTGGTTAGCGCGGTCGGTTCGCATGCCGAAGGGCGTGGGTTCAAACCCCAAGAATGAGCCTGAGCTGCCGGTGAAGGAAAACATCGTGAGGAAACCATAGCACGGTGGTAGGGTACTTTCGTACTTGGCTGGCTAGCTACCACCCTCAAGTTGAAAATCTGCCGCCAAGCATCTAACGGTGTGTTCCGGTAGCCTCACTTGAGACCCAGTTAAATTTCAGGCTAGGTGTGCTTTACCATCATCGACCACACCGTCACTTAACATCAGGTGAGCTGTGGTCAAACACCTAGCCTGTCAGCTATAAAAAAACATCATGAAAATACATAACCAGCACCTAGTTTAAAGCTAACACAATTAAAATAAGATGAACGTACCTAAAAATAAAATAACAAATACTTACACAAGAAAATACTCTCCTAGGTTAGTTAGGGTGTTCTGTATGTATTATAAGTAGGTATTTACAAAAAAAAAAAAAGAAGTATTTATGTATTCTATCAGTTATCTGACTTCCATCACACAAGCTCTGCTTAGATTGGGGCCAGATGGCGCTGTGTGTATAGTCCCACGATATTTATTTATTATTTATAAAAAAGTCAATTTTCGTGCATTAGATCCAACATCCATTATATTGTTAAACCTGTGGGTATAAATCTTATTAATTAAATAGTAATTTAGTCCCCGCTGTGAATTATACGTCAGGCATTAAACATAAACAAGTTACTCTGTTAAATTTTTAATGTGATCCATTAGTTTGTACGAATAATTGAGACGTAAAACCCAATTTAATGACGAAATTATATCTTCAAAGCGAGTTGAGAGTTTCGAGAAAATCATTCGTTCAATTCTCTCGATTTTTTTTATTGTATTAGATTTTAGTTTAGTAAATAAATATCGTAGGACTGTACACACAGCGCCATCTGACCCCAAACTAAGCAGAGCTTGCACTATGAAAGTCTAATAACTGATAGAAAACTGAAATTCTTTTTTTTTAAATATGGAACACCCAGACACAGAACAAACATTTTTTTTACCACATAATGTTCCTAAATCGAAGAAATAAAAAAATCGAACCCATGCCCTTCAGCTCTTGGAGCGGACATACTACCAATGAACCAACAGGGCTGTGAATTGGCAATAAATTACCGTGATTATACATGATTGATATATGATTATACTATAATACCATTTTTGTTTTTATTAACTGTAGCGCGCCATATGGAGAGAGAACCCTTTACCCCTCTCTCCTCGCCTCCGCAGGGGCGCCGGCGCTCGCAAAGAATCCAAGCGCGTGCGCACCCCAGCTTCCACTGGGAGTTCGATTTCTACCGCGATCCAAAGCGCACGCGCTGCGCTCGTGCGCCGACGCTCCCGGAACTCCTTGTAACCAACCTAGTCTAGAGTCTCCGTTATCACTTGTAGTTTAGGACCCAGCCCGCACTGCAAACTAGTAATAAATAATTTTATAGCGAGTGGGTGTTTTGTGTAATTGTTTCGCCTGCCCGTTATATAACATAATTATTTTATATGTGACATATTATTTCATTGACATTTTCATTGTTTTGACATAATCATGTTATGATTTTGATATTTTTAAATATGAATGTAAAAATGACCTGTAACTTTGGTGTTATTAATAAAGATTTGTATTTGTGAATAATCGCATAGTACAAATTTATATATATTTTTAATAATATAATAAAAAGTTGCCAAACGTAGCGTAGGACGCCCCGAGACTAGATGGAGTGATGATATAAGTAGGCAGCTGGTGGTGAATGGAATCAACAAGCCGAAGATCGGGCTGAGTGGCGTGTCTTGGGAGAGGCCTATATGTCCAGCAGTGGACTTCGATAGGCTGATGATGATGATGATGATGATGATAATAAAAAGAGCAGTTTTTTTGGTTGCACAAAATATGTCCGAGTATATAAAAAAATGTATTCAACATCATATTTTTACAGCTAAAAATTCTAGCGTGTTAGTAATAGGATAACACGGGCAGTGATTGCGACGAAAAATCGCAATCTGATAGTTCGATTCAAAAATTTTCCTTTAGCATGAGTTTCCTGCGTGGATTTAAAAATGACATTATTTTTATAGTCATCGATTTTCACCGACTTTCCAAAAAAAATTACAGAGCTCATAACCACTTGTACCTTTAAAAACTGTCGCGATTCGAATACACAATTAGGTTTAGCAGCGGGACTTAATCGCGCGCAAAATACTATAAAATTCGTTTTCTCATTTTGGCCATAGATTTTCGTTGATTTCGAAAAAAACGCTCGATCGATTTCGATATATGGGACCATTTCTGAAGTATGATCTACAAAGCAAAATAAAATCATCAAAATCAATTCATAATTGGCGGAATTACAGTCGAATTGCGAACCTCCTCCTTTTTTGAGTCAGAAAAAGGAAGAAAATTGAACAGAACTGATGTTTAGTTTTTTTTTTGGTCACCGTCACGCTGTGGTCTATCCACAGCGATCCCATGTTTTCCGGTATTTGCTAGCGAAGCAACGCGTGGGCAGCGGTAATTTCTACGTAACGGCGTCATTTCACCCACACAGAATAAATAATTGCACCTAGAACCCACTCCACGATGTGTTTACTGCTTAGTTTTAATTTAAAACGAGTATTTATAGTGGCAAACTAATCTCTGTAGGAATTGCGATGTTGCACGGGATTTGTTCCCATCATAAATCATTACGTAAAGATGTTTAAAAAACTGGAAGTGATAGCTGATGGTAAGAGATAACGCCTGTCCATGACCATTGCAGCGATACACAGAACTCTGAGCAACAAAACAGAGTCCAGGGCATCACTGCTTTGGCGCTCATTACTTTGAGACTTTCGATGGTTAGTCTCAACAGCCCAGTAATTTCGCTAGTTGTTACTGTTTCACGCAAAAACTACGAAACGGATTTGGATGAAATTTGGTATGGATATAGCAGCGACCCTGGAATAGAACATAGTTAGATTACTTTTTATCCCGAAAACATGTAGCGGGTGCCGCGAGGCGCAGCTAGTTAGCTATAAATGTGAAAGTTTGGGTGGATGGATGTTTGTTACTCTTTAACGCAAGAACTACTAAACGGATTTGAATGAAATTTGGTATGGAGGTAGCTGATACCCTGGATTAACACATAGGCTACTTTTTATCCCGAAGACTTGCAGTGGATAACACCGCGGCGTGCACCGAGTATTAGGTATAAATGTGAAAGTTTGGATGGATCGCTAATGGATGGACGTTTGTTACTCTTTAACGCAAAAACTACTAAACGGATTTGGATGAAGTTTGGTATGGAGGTAGCTGATACCCTGGATTAACACATAGGCTACTTTTTATCCCGAAGACTTGCAGTGGATAACACCGCGGCGTGCACCGAGTATTAGGTATAAATGTGAAAGTTTGGATGGATCGCTAATGGATGGACGTTTGTTACTCTTTAACGCAAAAACTACTAAACGGATTTGGATGAAATTTGGTATGGAGGTAGCTGATACCCTGGATTAACACATAGGCTACTTTTTATCCCGAAGACTTGCAGTGGATAACACCGCGGCGTGCACCGAGTATTAGGTATAAATGTGAAAGTTTGGATGGATCGCTAATGGATGGACGTTTGTTACTCTTTCACGCAAAAACTACTAAACAGATTTAGATTAAATTTGGTATGGAGGTAACTGATACCCGGGATTAACACATAGGCTATTTTTCATACCGAAAACATGTAGTGGGTAACAACGCGGGGCGCAGCTAGTAATACATACACCCAGACACAGAACAAACATTTGTTTTTATATCACAAATGTTTGCCCTAGGTGCGAATCGAACTAACGCCCTACAGCTCTGATTAAATAAGGCAAACACTGAATACGATGCTCGCTCGAAGTCGGCCCATAAATTCTAGTTAGAATTCCGATAGTCTCACTGGAAGCGACATCTACAGTATATTTTATTTAAATTCGTATTTCTACTGCTGTATTCAAATATAGGTGTCGTCTGAGCTTTACAGATTTCCAAGCGAGCTCGATCTGACATGCATTTAAAATCAGATGATGTTTCATAAACGATAGACAGCCAGACTTTTTTATCTTTGGTTTTGGCGTCGCGTTTTAGCATTTGCCAGTGTCAAGTGTTTTATATTTTCAAGTTTCATAAGTTAAATAAGTTGCTTCGTAGCTTTAGTTATAGTCGAAGTCCAGTCTTTATAAATATAAATATAAATAAATATAAATATCGCAGGACATTACACACAGCGCCATCTGCCCCAAACTAAGCAGAGCTTGTGCTATGGAAGACAGATAACTGATAGAATACTTAAATACTTTTTTTTTTGTAAATACATACTTATAATACATACAGTACACCCAGACACAGAACAAACATCGATGTTAGTCACACAAATGTTAGTCCTGAGTGGGAATCGAACCCACGCCCTTCAGCTCTCGAAGCAGACACACTACCAATGAACCAACAGGGCTGTCAAGCCCAATTCGTTTAGTTTTTTTTAAATAGTTGACAGGCTGGGTGTGGTCGAAGATGGCAAAGCACACCTAGCCTGGAATGGAACTGGCTCCCAAGTGAGGCTGTCGGAACACATCGTTAGGTGCTTGGCGGCAGATTTTCAACTTGAGGGTGGTAGCTAGCCAGCCGAGTACTAGAAAGTACCCTACCACCATTTCATTTTATTTTATTTGGAAAACATACAGTGAAAAATATCTTAGTTACTAAACTATAATTCTATGTTAACACCATTTAACAGTTTTCGCATATTGAAGCTCAGCTTGTTTGCTAACAGAGAGAAAAGTACCTCTATACATAGTACAGGTTATATTTGGAGTAAAAGTCAGACAGGGGACTCACCGAACCAGTTTGTAGTAAGATTTAGTCTAATCAAATTCGTACTAGTATTAAAAAAGTCAAACTCGGTAAAAATGCTATGGTTTCCTCACGATGTTTTCCTTCACTGGCAGCTCAAGCTTGCTGTTGGCGTTTGAACCCTCGCCCTTCGACATGCGAACCTACCGCGCTAAGCACTGAGCTATCATCGCCACCAATATATTCAATTAATTATTTATTTATTTATTCAATTAATAGGGATTCGGTTCCAATATATTGTAATCCGGCGCGGTACTCGCGCTAACGCCCGGCGTTGCATTCACGTCACGTACCAAGTACTATAAAAATGGTACGCGCGTGTAAACCATAGCTGCACGTAGACGGTTAGTTCATCACATGTAATCTCACTTCTATATCTCACGTCAAACATGACTATTTTACTAGAAAAACTGACGTGGTTTTAACACGTAAGATGGCGATAAGGTCACCAGTTGTTACAACCTCTTAATTAAGGTGGTTCGATTTCCATATAAACAATTTTTTACCATTTATGAACAAATTATAGTAGATTATGATAATCTACTGTTTTATTCAAGTAGTTATGATTTACCGCAAATAAAGACCAAAATAAATGCCAGTAGCTTTGATTTCACTGTAAAATTCTGCTCCATGTGTCTATAAATGGCCAAAATATATTTGTATGGAAATCGAACCACCTTAAGTTTATTTCTTCGGTATTGTATTATTTTTTAGTGTGTGCAATAAAGAGTTAATTAATCAATCAATCACATCTTGCTTTTATTTATGTGGGATTCATCATCATCATCCATCAGCCTTCTTTATCCCACTACTGGGTATAGGCCTCTCTCTTCACATGCCACCTGCCTCGGTCCTGTGCCAATCTGGTCCAGGTTCGACCCACGACGGTGACAATATCGTCGACCCATCTTGCGGCTGGACGACCGACGCTCCGCTTCCCTTGCCTAGGCCATATGTGGGATTACTCACTTTTAATTATATCGGATACTCCGACTACAGTTTCGCCATAACATCAGTTTAGCAGTGGTCAAACACCTAGCCTGTCAACAACGTTACCTGTAAAAATGTAAGAAATAGACATTCTTGGCAGGCCGAGGTTTTTTAGTATTAGGTACTTTTATTTTTAAACTGAGTACTGTAAAAAACGTAAAAAATTGTGAGTTTATTGACAATTGGCAACACTTTATTTATGACATAAAACAAATTTACATTAAATTAACAATACATATAAATATTTATGTTTACTTGGTGGTAGATCTCCTAAGCAGGAGGTCGTCTAGGTAGGTACCAGTTATTCTGCCGCTAAGCAGTAGTGTGTAAACATTACCTACTGTGTTCCGATACGAAGGGTATACCTACTGCAGCTAGCAAAATTACTGGGCTGTTGAAACTAACCATCGCAAGTCTCAAAGTAATGAGCACCAAAGCAGTGATGCCCCGGACGTTGTTTTGTTACTCAAAGATCTGTGTATCGCTGCAATGGTCATGTACAGGCGTTATCTCTTACCAACAGGAGAGCGTCTCGTCCGTCTCATTACATTTTACATTAAAAAAAATACAAATAAACAAAACACAAAAATTAAAAAACTATTTCATCAAAATAAAAGGCAAAAAAGAAAATGTTTGATTTGAAAAGGTCAGAACGGTTGACGTATTCAACGATGACCTCTTTCCACGGTTTGTTAAGTTTAGAATGACACGCAAGTATCTCGGGTCGAGGATGACCAGGGAAGTACCGTCGACTACAGAACCCTTTATTGTTCGCCAGTGACGGTAATGATATCACCCAGCCTGGGATCACTTGTCAACTTACACTTGCTTTACAGCCGAGTAGGTACTATAAATGTATTTTCTCAGAATGTATCCTTCACCGGTAGCTCTTTGTTAAAAGAAAAGTGTTCATGTTTTCTATGTAATATGACTTTCATAGTACAAACTTTGCTTAGTTTGGGTCCCATGACGCTTTGCGTAATGTTCTACGATATTTATTAAGTAAGTAATTACATTTTTTTTTAATTTACATTTAATCATATTGACATAATTATGCGCGTTATGATTATGAAATTTTTAATGCTATTTTTAAATATGCATAAAAAAACCGGTCAAGTGTGAGTCAGATTCGCGCACGAAGGGCTCCGTACCGTTATCTATAAAAACAGCAAATGTATGGGAGCCCCCTTAAATATTTTATTTTATTCTGTCGTTTAGTATTTGTTGTTATAGCGGCAACAGAAATACATCATCTGTTAAATTTTCAACTGTCTGAACTATCACGGGTCATGAGATACAGCCTGGTGACAGACGGACAGACAGACAGACGGACGGACAGCGGATTCTTAGTAATTCCGTTTTACGCTTTGGGTATGAAACCCTAAAGAAAACCAAACCTATCAAGTAGGGTATCTAAATAAGACAGAGGAGTCTTAGCAATAGAGTCGGAACCCTATTGACCTGTAACTGGTGTCATTAATAAAATATTTGTATTTGTCACTGACTGTACCTAACGAAAAAGATAAGTCCATACCTATATAGGTATGTATACCTATATAGGTATATACGTACAGATAAGTAGCAGCAAACATCCGAAACGTATGTTGCACGGTACAGGGAGTTTTAATTACGTCCGGGTTTCTTGCAAGGCGCAGGGGCCCGTTATTCCCGGGGGTATACGGAGGTACAAGTTTGTTGTCCTTCATGTTTTTACCCTTTGGGTTGTAGACTTTTTGATGGAACGGTGCTTTTGAATTGGTTTACTTTCCTACTTTTTAAATGTTTCCTGATCGACCTAGCGTTTTGTATATCCGTTGTAGTGGAAAGTGGAACTTACTGGTAACAAGAACTTTCATATGTTCAATGTTTCTTAAATATCCAATGAAGTTATTTGATGAAACGACTTCGTTCTGGAGTTTCACTGGGCGGCATTTATTGCTAACAGTTCTTTCTTTGTTAAAATTTTATTTGACTCGTTCTTCCCTCGGCGCCGGAGAGCGTTTAAACTGGTTCATTCTAAGGCAGGGATTTAACAAAGCCAGGGTTCGTTTAGGACTAAATAATATCAGCTAAGGTGTAATAAAACGAATTTTTATCTCTTCCACCGGTTTACAAATGAACTGCGTGGGTTTTGACTAATTCTGGGAGCTTGGTTTAATGTTTTAAAACATTGTTATTGACTAAAATTGGTACTGAATATACGAATTAAGTTGCTAAAGGTTTATTTTTCCAGTGGGTTATTATTAATATTTTTTAAACACTAATTAAAATGTAAAATGATTGTTTTCTGTAACTAACTTCGTCCCGCTGTGTTACCCGCTACATGTTTAGGGATTTAAAGTAGCCTATGTCTTAATCCAGGGTGTCGGCAACCTCCATACCAAATGTCATTAAAATCCATTCAGTAGTTTATGCCTGAAAGAGTAATTGACATGCATCCTTCCATCCAAACTTTCACATTTATATACTAATAAAATGGTATACCATTTTATTACATCCCACTAGTACATACTTGGTGGTAGATCTCCTTAGCAGGGGCGCACTTATACCTACGTAGGTACGTAGGTATAAGTGCTACTGCAGCACCAGATATTATGCCGCTAAGCAGTAGTGTGTCAACATCACTGTGTTCCGGTTTGAAGGGTACTGCTGCTAGCGAAATTACAGGGCTGTTGATACTAACCATCGAATATCTCAAAGTAATAGGCGTCAACGCATAATGCCCTGGGCTTTGTATTGCTACTTAAAGTTCTGTGTATCGCTGCAATGGATAGGACAGGCGTTATCTCTTACCAACAGAAAAACGTCACATTACTTTTACATAAACAAAAGCTGTGCCCGATGGTTTCACCGACCATCGGCTTCTAAAGATCGCACCGTGATATTGGTTTGGTTGATTTTTCTACTTGTTCTATTGTAAAAAGGGTATGAAGTGTAAAGGAAGGTATTTAAAGATGTAGAAAATAAATATCGTGAAATTCTCACCTGTATAGGACACCAGCATACTGCAAACACCACGACCACCACAACCACCATCCTTGTCACCTTCTTCCTCCCCCTTCTACTCTCCGCAGACACCCTCCCCCCAGGCGCGCTCTTCCAAAGCCTCGTCAGCATACACATATACAGCACACTAATCAGCGCCAACGGTATCACATACGAAGATAGGAAGAACGACATCTGGAATCCCAGCTTACTATACCCTTGCTCTTCCAAAAATACACAAGAGGAATGATTTCTATGGAAGTATGAGTATTCCCTCTCTCCGTGGCAAATGCCAACTGGAATGGCTGTTGTTAAAATTACCACCCATATGCATCCAATGGCCAGCAAGGCGTTCTTTTCAGTTCGTATTGACATTGATGCTATAGGATGCACTACAGCCATGAATCTATCCAAAGACATGAGGACTAAGGTGTAAACTGAAGCGTGGGCTGTGACCACAATAAAGTACTGGACGACTTTGCACCACCAGTCTCCGAAAGGCCATCTTGGCATGACGTAGTCTGTTGCAGTGAACGGTACACAAAAGATGACGAACAGAAGATCGGCCACGGCCAGGTTGATGATCAGTAAGTTCGTGGTTGATCTCATGCCAGGGTTGGCTGCGACTACGAGGACAACTAAGGCATTGCCGACGAGGCCGACGATGCCAATGAAGCCGAAGAAGATAGGGACTACTCTGGAGACGACTTTTTCGAGGAGTTCTCCATTCTCGAATTCGCTAGAATAGTTGCAACCGGCAAGGTTTGCGATGTCTCCAGTGAGATTGAGGCATATGTTGTAGAATTCATCGTCGGTCGACTCCATCTTGGTGGTTTGGTCAGTGAGGCATCATCGAGTTGTCGGAATTATCTGGAAAGAAAAGATAGCATTGCTAAATAATTTGTTACATAATTATGTTATTTAAGTGTAAAAACCGGTCAAGTGCGAGTTGGACTCGGACTGGTACTATTCGTACCATTATCTATAAAATGGCAAAAAATCACGTTTAATTGATAACTCTTTATTTTACACACTAAAATACAGAAAACAGAAGAAAAAAACTTAAATGTAGGTGTAGCAACTGGCGACATTATCGCGTAAAGCGAGCTCTTCCAGGCAACATTAGGTTTGTTGTATTGAAGCCTCCTTAAATCTTTATTTTATTCTGTTTTTTAGTATTTGTTGTCATAGCGGCAACAGAAATACATCATCTGTGAAAATGTCTAACTATCACGGTTCATGAGTCACAGCCTGGTGACAGACGGACAGACAGCGGACAACAAACCCCAACAATGAGCTTGAGTTGCCGGTGAAGAAAACATCGTTAGGAAACTACAGCATGGTGGCATGGCAATTTCTAGTACTCGGCTGGCTAGCTACCACCCTCAAGTTAAAAATCTGTCGCCAAGCATCTAACGGTGTGTTCCGGCAGCCTTACTTGAGAGCCAGTGCCATTCCAGGCTAGGTGTGCTTTACTATCTTCGACCACACCGTCACTTAACATCAGTGAGCAGTGGTCAAACACCTAGCCTGTCAAAAGTCATCATCATCATCAGCCTTTTGTAGTCCACTGCTGGACATAGGCCTCTCCCAAGACACGCCACTCAGCCCGATCTTCAGGTTTTCGTTTCCATCCACCGCCAGCTGTCCTACGTATATCGTCACTCCATCGAGTCTCAGGGCGTCCTACGCTACGTTTGCCAATTCGCGGTCTCCACTCTAGAACACGTCTACCCCAGCGGTTATCAGTCCTGCGACAAAAGTAAAAAATAAAAATCATACGATAATACAAGTAGGAAAAATCATACGATAATGGATTGCGTTTATTTGTAAACCATCACGTAGGATGAAAATGATCGGATATTGATATTGTTCATCCAAAAGCAAACTCAAAACAGGAAATCGTTAGGAGTGGAAAAATCGTGATACATCATTATTATGGCCCCTCAATATCGTTTGCCATGTTTTCGTTTCTGCCAAAATAACTGATCTGCTAGCAGCGCTAAGAGATTTACAAACCGTATTTATAAGTACCTATTTTATTCTAAATATATCATCACTACATGGAATAAAACAAAGTCGCTGTCGCTGTCTGTCCGTCCCTATATGTGCTTAAATCTTTAAAACTACGCAACGGATTGTGAAGCGGTTTTTTAATAGATAGAGTAATTCAAGAGGAAGGTTTATATGTATATAACATGCATAATATTGTAGAGAAATAAAATATGTATTTTTGTTTTTTATGGACATTTATTTATATTGACATAATTATTTTATATGTGACATATTACTTTATTGACATGTTCATTGTTTTGACATATGTAATGATTTTGAAAATAGTATTTAAATATGAATGGAAAAATGACCTGTAACTTTGGTGTTATTAATAAATGATTTGTATTTGTATTTGAAACACTGATAAATTTAGAGGTTTCTAATGTGATGTCGTAAATAAACACATTTTTTTGCGTTTGCATTGCAAACGCTGGCTGAACCCCAAGAGATAAAATTGAAATAATGTACTACAGTACCTATTGTACACCTTAAAAAGGTCAACAAAAAAGTTCGCACTAGTGTATGTCTATTTCTTAAGGATTACCCACAATAACCATTTTTTATCCTTTACATTTGACGGAAAAAAATGGCTTATTTACGAAGTGATATTAAGCAATACAGCGTTAATTTTTATCCGATTAAGTACCTTACTAAATACATTGTCCATTTAATATAGATCAATATGGCCCTTCACAGCATGTAATTTAAATGAATATTTCCGAAGATATTACAGATTTAAAATGCAGGGACATAGCGGTGCGGCGGTACCTTCCGGTAAAGACATCATTTGCAATGACCATTAATACGAGTATTACGCAGGGTCAAACTTTCAACGTCACGGGCTTAGATTTGAGCGTTGAATATTTTCTCATGGTCAACTATATTATATGTCGCTCTTTCAAGAGTAACCTCTAAACAAAACATGTTTGTATTGTCTAATGACAAAACAGCTGTAAACGTTGTTTATAAGGACATTCTGTAGTAGGTAGGTATATTGAGTATCAGCATTGCACACGTGCGAAGCCGGGGCGGACCGCTAGATTTTTTATTCTAAATATATTAAAAATCTACATTCCTAACGAATCTTTATTCAGATCAGTAGGTATTTGTAATCATAAACTCGAACAGTTTGTAACTTTTCTCTTCTTACTTGTCTCGTATACGTTATACTGTTTGTATGTGAATTTATTCTACGAATTGGACGTAACATTTGGTAGGTACATCGATCTTAAAAGTAAGGATGTGGCTCTGAGCATTTGTGTATCGGTATATTTACTACTAGCTGCGCCCCGCGGTGTTACCCGCCACATGTTTTCGGGATAAAAGGTAGCCTATGTGTAAATTCAGGGTCTCACCAATTTCACATTTTTAATATTAGTGTGACCAGCTGCGCGCTAGATGTTTTCGGTATAAAAAGTAGCCTATGTGTTAAATCCAGGGTCCAAATCCGTTCGTTCAATAGTTTTTGCGTGAAAGAGTAACAAACATCCATCCATCCAAACTCTCACTTTTATAATGTTAGTGGGATGGGACTAGCTGCTATATGTTTTCGGCATAAAAAGTAGCCAATGTGTTAATCCAGTAATCAGTTTTAAAAGTTGAAGAAATCAATATCAGTTGAATGCGTACAAAATTCAAATGCGCCCTAACTTTTTACATAATCAAAGCTCATAAAAAACGATGAATAAATAAAATTTGATATTCGTATTGATTTGGGATGCTCATAATGTCATGTCAAATATAATTTCAATTGTTGATTGCGAATGAGGGCCTGAGGACCTGACGACTTTCAAGAACAAAATTTGCCCGCCTTCCGAATTCATTCCATCCTTCAAAACATCGTAAAAACGTAAAAGTTCTTTACCTCTGATTAAATAAACGACTTTTTGAATAACATTACTTCGTTACAGGGCATTTGGAACATAGTTATGTTAGACTACATAACGATATGTCATTCAAATCTCAGGGCCTACTTTGCAATATTCGTGATTTTAGCAATCGATAAATATGTGGTAATATTTTACTTGGTGGTAGATCTCCTTAGCAGGAGGGCGTCTAGGTAGGTACCACCGCAGTACCAGTTATTCTGCCGCTAAGCAGTAGTGTGTAAACAATACTGTGTTCCGGTTTGAAGGGTACTGCAGCTAGCGAAATTACTGGGCTTTTGAGACTAACCATCGCAAGTCTCAAAGTAATGCGCGCCAAGGCAGTGATGCCCTTGACTTTGTTTTGTTACTCAAAGTCCTGTGTGTCGCTGCAATGGTCGTGGGCAGGCGTTATCTCTTACCATCAGGAGAGCGTCTCGTTCGTCTCATTACTCTTTACATAAAAAAAATAAAAATGAAAAAATTATATGATAAATATGAAGAGAGTTGAGTATTACAGGGTTAAACTTAATAAGTAGGTACGGTTTTTGTACACTGAGCGTCATGAGTAGCAAGGAAACTGCTCTGATTGGCGGTTCAGGCCCACCACTGACACGAGAGAAGAGAGGTCGTGGTGGGCGCTCGGGAACGACAACCAGCGTGGAGGAGCGACACAAGTCACGACGTTTGATAAATATATATAATGGGTACTTAATATATAAATGCTGTCAAGTGTAATACCGAGAAGATGTTGAAATGTAAGGAGGTATGAATTATCCAGAAGTCTTGAGTTTGATTTTTATAGTTAATAAAATAAATGGTATGTTTTTGTAACACTGGAATTGTAATTATGTTTATCAACGGACAAACACAATGAAATAAGTTTTGTTTATTCACGTTTCAGGCATGTTGCAATCGAGACACGACAATCGATAATGTCGTGACATGTTCTAAAACGATCTGATATTTTTTTATTTTTTTTAATGGTTGACAGGTCAGGTGTTTGACCACAGCTCACCTGATGTTAAGTGAAGGTGTGGTCGAAGATGGTAAAGCACACCTAGCCTGGAATGGAACTGGCTCTCAAGTGAGGCTGCCGGAACACACCGTTAGATGCTTGGCGGCAGATTTTCAACTTGAGGGTGGTAGCTAGCCAGCCGAGTACTAGAAAGTACCCTACCACCATGCTATGGTTTCCTCACGATGTTTTCCTTCACCGGCAGCTCAAGCTCATTGTTGGGGTTTGAACCCACGCCCTTCGGCATGCGAACCTACCGCGCTAAACACTGAGCTATCATAGCAACGGATAATCTGGACTGTCTTCGGAAGGGTTATCATGAGTCGTATTACACTTTGAGCGCTACCATGGTTCGGATGACACGTTAAATTGTATGGTAGGTCTCTTTTTTTAATCTTTAAAAGGCTAGGTGTTTGGCCACAGCTCACCTGATGTTACGTGACGGCGTGGTCGAAGATGGTAAAGCACGCCTAGCCTGGAATGGAACTGGCTCTCCAGTGACTTCCGGAATACACCATTCGATGCGTGGCGGCAGATTTTCACCTTGAGGGTGGTAGCTAGCCAGCCGAATACTAGAAAGTTCCCTACCACCATGCCATGGTTTCCTCACGATGTTAGTTCTATATTCCTATAATACCTAACCGTCAAGCCATATGCCGTCGGAGATTAATTCTGAAATTAACCTTCTTAATAATAATAATAATAGTTCTGATTAACATTTACAATAAAAATGATTACGTTAATCCAATTTCAAATGCATGTCTGAAAATCGAATCTTCCATTGGAATATTAGATAATTGATTGATTCGGGCGTTACTTTGCGGAAGTTTGTTTTGAATATTCAAGGTATATATTTACTTCATTTCCGTTTCAACAGTCTCAGTCTAGGCCAAGCGCTCGAAGAGTCAACACGTCCTGAGAATGCCTCGTGTAGAGGCGACCACGTGTCCGCAACTGGTTACTGCAGCGACAAATGTTAAGCGGAAATAAACTAAATATATACCTTAAATATAAAAAATGAACTTCCGCAAAGTAACGCCTGAATCAACCATCTAATCTTCTATTGTTGACGCTTGACCTGTCTAGTATCTGATGTTTTTTCGATTCACAAGCTCCTAATAGTTATCAATCTGTACTTTCATTATCTGCGTCTCGATGTGAAACATACTTGCCCGTATTGGTCTGAATGGAACTATTTGAGAGGTAAACATAGACGTAATTGTTTACTCAATAAAGCTAAAACGGATATTCCGCTGAAGTATATACCTTTTGTTACCTAGTGCTGCTGAAAGCCAGCCATTGGATGGCGGATTCTCCTTTAGAGAACTATTGATGTGAGTGCGGAATTCTTATGAATTTAACTGAAAGAAAACATTAAATAACATTATTTTATAGCGATGCTCAGTGGTTAGCGCGGTCGGTTCGCGTGAAGAAGGGCGTGGGTTCAAACCCCAACAATGAGCTTGAGCTGCCGGTGAAGGAAAACATCGTGTTGAAAATCTGCCGCCAAGTATCTAGGTAAGTGTGGGAAAATGATATAATGTAGTGAAACATGACTTTTCGTGTTGCTTTCAAAACTCCATCGAAGCTTATAGTAAAGTCGCCACTACTTTACAAAAGCATGACTGGACTTGACTGACGCGGACTGGACTTTGACTATAACTATAGCTACAAGGCGACTTATTTAACTTTTGAAAATATAAAACATTTGACACTGGATAATGCTCAAAATGCGACGCCAAAAGCAAAGAAAAAAAATTTGTATAGCCTTGCCATAGAAAACTATTATAGTCTATATGCTGCGAAAATAAGTATTTCCATGAATTTTAACAAATTATTCAACGTTGAATCTTTTCCACTTCCGGAACTCCGTAGTGAAACGACTTCCTGGCTTAACAGAGATTGATTGCCAGGGGTTGGTGTATATTTTACCCGAATCTTAATAACATATTCATAGTACCTACCGTTATGTGTTTTATTTAGTGTCAGTGAAGTACAAGGATTTTTAATTATCATCATCATCATCAGCACTGCTCGATTTTATCGAAGTCCACTGCTGAACATAGGCCTCTCCCAAGACACGCAACTCAGCCCGATCTTCGGCTTTTCGCTTCCATCCACCGCCAGCCTACGTATTGTCACTCCATCGAGTCTCAGGGCGTTCTAAGTTTTTTAATGTAGAAGTATAATGACGAACGAGACGCTCTCCTGATGGTAAGGGATAACGCATATTTATGACAATTGTAGCGATACACAAAAGTTTGAGTAGCAAACCAAATTGCAGGGCATCGCTGCTTTGGTGCTCATTACTTTGAGACTTTCGATGGTTAGTTTCTATAGATATAGAGATATTTAAAAATATAGACAAAGTTAAATAAGTAAACAACAACAACACACTTCTGTTTACATGTCTGTAGCGATCATAGCTCAGTAGTAAACGCGGTCGGTTCGCATGCCGAAGGGCGTGAGTTCAAAACCCAACAATGAGCTTGAGCTGCCGGTGAAGGTGAAGGCCGGTGAACTTTCTAGTACTCTGCTGGCTAGCTACCACCCTCAAGTTGAAAATCTGCCGCCAAGCATCTAACGGTGTGTTCCGGCAGCCTCACTTGAGAGCTAGTTCCATCCATCTTTGACCACAACGTCACTTAATATTAGGTGAGCTGTGGTCAAACATCTAGGCTCTCAAACATAAAAACACATTGCAGGCTCCGTTTTTATGCAACAAAGCAGGGCAGGGGTAAATAATAAAGAATATTTTTATATGTAACAATAATCTTTACGCTAGTTAATTTTCTTGGTTATTCTGGTGTGTGCTATCTCGGTCAATAAACAGCTGTCAGCAGTGGTTTGAAGGAATGCTGACAAGATTGACGTATTGATAGATGAGATGAAATCTTCGATGATCTAAAATAGCATTGAGATAAATTATCGCAGTTTTTGTGATGTAATGGCCGGTAATCGTATTTCATGATGGAAATAGTTTCATGATGGAAATAGGGTTAGAAGACACGCTTTACAATTGAATTAATTCACTCATTAATGTGTCTAACTAGCTGCGCCCCGCGGTGTTACCCGCTACATGTTTTCGGGATAAAAATTATATGCTTGTGTATTAATCCAGGGTCTCAGCTACCTCCACACCAAATTTCATCAAAATCCGTTCAGTAGTTTTTGCGTGAAAGAGTAACAAACATCCATCCATCCAAACTTTCAAATTTATAATATTACTGGGAGAAAAAAATATTGTAATTAAAATGTTGAAAAATGTAACGGACCTCAGTGTCTTTCGAGCGACTATATTAATTTAAAAAGAAACTTGAATTGGTTGAAAATACTCGGACGAGCCCACGTTTATTTTGATAACATTAATTAGTTTTAAGCCGTACGGTTTTCACAGAGAAAACACCCTCAAACTATCTTTGAAATGCCAAAGCTTTCTAGGTCTAAAGTAAACTAAACATCCCTCAGGGTAATACATTATTTATTTTAGTACCTACTTGCTAGAGAGCCGTTGAATTTATTCAAAAGAAAATAAAACATTTAGGAGATTTCCCTACCTAAGTGCTTTCAAATTGTTGGCAAATATTTTTTGTGAGATTTACGTATCGCTTTTGTGTCAATTGAAAACTATTACGACCGTTTTGTACTAACTGGTAAGTATTGTTGTAACGTTTAAAAAAATATGTAAATTTAATGAGACTTATGATGCGCTCTCCTGATGGTAAGAGATAACGCCTGTCCATGACCATTGCAGCGATAAACAGAACTTTGAGTAACAAAACAAAGTTCGGGGCATCGCCGCTTTGGCGCTCATTACTTTGAGACTTTCTATGGCTAGTCTCAACAGCCCAGTAATATCGCTAGCTGCAGTACCCTTCAAACCGGAACACAGTAATGTTTACACACTACTGCTTGACGGCAGAATATCCAGATACTGCGGTGGTATCTACCTAGACGACTTCCTGCTAAGAAAATTTACCACCGAGTAGAATGTCAAAGTAATGAGACGAACGAGACGCTCTCCTAAAGGTAAGAGATAATGCATGTCCTTACACAAAACTTTGAGTCGCAAACAATGGGGTTATAGTAAACAGGCGTCGCTGTTTTGGTGTTCTTTCTTTTGATATTCGATGATTACTCTCGACAGCTTTATAATTTCGCTAGCTGCAGTACCCTTCTAATCGGAACACAGTAATATTTAACCTTTATTTAAGTTTCTTAAACCTTTACTTCTCGTTGATCCGTAGTGTACTCGAATACAATTCTGTTATATGGTCACCCTTCTACAAAGTTCACGAAAATAGAATTGAACGCATACAAAGTAAGTGCTTAAGCATATTATGTGGTAGATTAGGATTAAGACGTCAATTAAAATCGTACGATGACAAGTTGGCAAAATTTAAATTACAAACATTAAAATCTCGGCGTATTTATACGGATATGGTTACTCTTTTCAAAATTGTTCACTCCATCATTGATTCTAATTCACTTCTCTCGATTATTAACATTAACACTCAACATAAGACTCGTTATCCTAAAACTTTTATGTTGCATGTTTATCAGAATAATATTTCATATTTTAATCCTGTTGTAAGGATGTGTCGCCAATACAACGAAATTGCTAAAGATCACAAGGAATCTATTGACACTTTCAACTTGAAATTGTGTATATTTAAAACTAATGTCAGAAAAATTGTTTACTGCGTATGACATTTGTACCTAACCAGCTTAGTCTTGTTGTTTACACATATGTAAGGGATGTAGTTCGGATCGAAACCAAAATCTGTTCACCTCTGTTAATTATTGGACTGTATCCTGTTTTGTGTAATATAATTAAATAAAATAAATAAATAAATAAATTTAAACACTCGGTTTCTTCTAGGCGAGCGTGCTCCACCGTAGACCGCATCTTCGCTTAACCTTCCGCAGGCAACACTATTTTTGCATACATAAATGGCAACAGGGGTGGCGTATCACCCCCACATCTTTAAATTCAAATAAAATGTCAATATTTCAGAAAATCAAACTTATTTATTATGAGATCAATCGCTTATACAATTTAAAATATGAAAAATCGTCTTTTGGATGGTAAATATAATTTGGTATTATTAATTTTAGCATTAAATGCAGTTTAGGCAAATATTTTTTCGGTGTTCAGAGCGAGCGTGCAGAAGGCATTTTGTGCAAAAGGTGTTTACTTTTTTGTCCCGTTTTCTTGGACATTGTCCACATCTTGCTTGTATCTGCTACTTTGCACCTTCAGGAAGTTCCTGATTTATATTTAGAATATCACGTAAGGTCTCTAATTTCATGTCACTAATTCTCGAGGCAAATTTGTACTCAAACGACCCTTCATGTGCGGTTCCGCCAATTGTAAAGCTAATTTCTTCAAAAAACTTCAAATAACAAATAACTGTGCCAGTGGCACATCCTCGCCGGCACTACTTTTGCAATTTGAAATAATGTCCTCCTCCTCCGACTGCACCGAAAAATTATCATTATTTTCAGAGATGTCACCATCTTCTGAACGGCTCTCATCATCTGAGATAGTGCAGCAATCCCTTTCAAGTAGTTTTGAACTTAATCATCTGTAATCGAAGCCATTTTTACCTTAAAATATAAACATTTATTTTAGTACCACAAAAAAATTATACTTACGTAAAAAGCAACAGGGGTGACGAATCACCCCAGCAATGTCAATATAACAAAAACAACAACTTACCGCGACACGTTGACGCGTGCAACTGATTGCAATCACTCTAATTAGAGAATAGATCGAGCATTAGAAAGACACAAAAACAACACCAGTAAAATATTGAGACTTTTTTCGAGTAGTGGGGTGACGCGTCACCCCGGTTGCCTTCCTAGGGTTAACACCAGGCGAGATGAGATCTACTTTTTAGGAAAATGTTAAAATAGTAGTGAGATGTACCTAAATCGATTTAAGCAACGTTTTGGAAAAAATAGCTGTCGATTTCCTAACGTCAGGCTCTTGTATAAAGAGCAATGGGATCGGGGTCGAGTGTCGAAGGGTCGGCAGAATCGTCAATTTGAGCTTAAATCCGTCAAATAGGTACGAAAAGGACATTGTTCACCGTTACGAACTGTTCTTAGGGTTCAGTAGGCGCAGGGTGTTCGAAAGGAATTCCATGATGTTTTTTTTACGCATTAATTTATTCGTAAATCTTTTGCGAAGTGTGTTTTTTTTTTGTGAAAAATAATGAGACGAACGAGGCGCTTTCCTGATGGTAAGAGATAACGCCTGTCTATAACCATTGCAGCGATACACAGAACTTTGAGTAGTAAAACAAAGTCCAGGGCATCGCTGCTTTGGTGCTCATTACTTTGAGACTTTCGATGGTTAGTCTCGACAGCCCAGTAATTTTGCTAGCTGCAGTACCCTTCGAACCGGAACACAGTAATGCTTACACACTACTGCTTAGCGGCAGAATAACTGGTACTGCGGTGGCACCTACCTAGACGACCTCCTGCTAGGGAGATCTACCACTAAGTAAATGTAAGTGTTGTTCCGTTGTAAAAGAAATAAAATGTAAATAGAAACGTTTGACATCAGAGCAAGGTCCCTCAAAAAATCCCACGTTCGATCCGCCAAACACTATCCCCTAATTATAAAATAATAAGGACGAAAATAATATCTACTGCTTGATCGTATAGTATAGTAGGTATATCATCGTAACGAGAACGCAAACGTAACTCAAAAAATCTAATTAAATTTATTAAGAGTAAATCAATTGTTCTAGAAAATATGTTTTCTTAATGGATGCTCGTTTCATGTGTGTGTCGTTTCGCATGGCGTGACGTCACACTCTCTGCTTGGTGTTCACGGTCACGTGACTAAACGTCTACTTTTACCAAGTTTAAAAAATATTCATATAATTTTGTAGACTTAACTAATTTTTGTTTTTTGTTACCTACCTACATATTATGATTCATCATTGTAAACTATAATTCGTTCATTTCGTTTTTAGTGAACCCATCCCTATAAAATTTCAAGATTACATACATATAAATAAAACATGAATACAGAGTTTTGGCGGGAATGCGGAAAGAGCCGAGTGACCTCGTTGTATTTTTTTGTAAAAACTAGTGTTTAGTCAATTGTTTATGCGTAAAAATGGTGGTGTTTCATTTATAAAGTGCCGAATCACAAGCGTGAGTGTGGGAAAATGATACAATGCGGTAAAACATGACTTTTCGTGTTGCTTCCAAAACCCCATCGAAGCTTTATAGTAAGTCGCCACTACTTTACTAAAGCATGACTGGACTTTGATTATAATTAGCTACGATGCAACTTATTTAACTTATGAAACTTGAAAATATAAAACACTCGACACTGGCAAATGCCCAAAAAGCGACGCCAAAACCATAGAAAAATGGGTACTATCCAAGTGCTCGCCCAAAAAAAAAAACTAATCAAATAGAAAATATATGGAACTCTCGACGCGAAGTCTATTCTATATTGTGGTGCTTTTGCTTTGTCAGTAGTGAGCTATGAAGCTCAAGGGGTTTTGTTTAGTGTTGAAAAGCATTTTCCGATTTATAGCGCCTTTGCCTTAGTGGTAGTAAACCAACTCTCTAGGCTCATATAACCGTGGTTAACCAACCTTAGATCTGGTCAATTTCTACTGATAGAAAATGTACTATAATTGAGACAAGATTTATGATGTCAAAAATCAAGTTATTTTCTACTAGCAGCTCGCACCGGCTTCGCACGGTAAAACAAAACTCGATTAAGGTGGTATGATTTCCATACAAATAATTTTTTGCCATATAAGGACAAATGGAGCATAATTTTACAGTGAAATCACAGCTACTGGCATTTATTTTGGCTTTATTTGCGGTAAATCACAATTGCTTGAATGAAACTATTAAATTATTAATATATTCAATTATTAATATATAATAGGTCATGGGCAGGCGTTATTTCTTAGGATCAAGAACATCTGGTTCATCTCATTACCTACTTCTTACAACAAAAATATTTGTTTCTCCTTCTAATACCGCCTACCATTGTACCATATTCTGACATTTGGGAAAGCTTTGACACGGCCGATCGAGCGTTACGATATCTGAACGAGCTAAGGCTCACAAGTCGAGGGTCCTCGGCTACCTTCCGAAGAAAGGTCGAGGACCGCCCACCACTCGTGGCTATGGAGAAATAAGACGTTAGAGGTTGGCGAGGTTTGAATCAAACTTTCAAACCAAACACAATACATACTTACCATTATAATTATAAAGCTAACAATGAGCCTTTTAATTTTTACAATTAGCTTTCAGCTGGTAACATTAAAAACCAGCCAAGTGCGAGTCGGACTCGCGCACGAAGGGTTCCGCAACATTATCTATAAAAACGTTAAAAAAATCACGTTTATTGTGTGGCAGCTACCTTAAACATTTATTTTATTCTGTTTTTCAGTATTTGTTATTATAGCGGTAACAGAAATACATCATCTGTGAAAATTTCAACTGTCTAACTATCACGGTTCATGAGATACAGCCTGGTGACAGACGGACAGTGGAGTCTTAGTAATAAGGTCCCGACCCTTTGGGTACGGAATCCTAAAAATACACTTGATTGAATCGTTCTTTTTACGCCATAGTTTTCTTACGAATTTTAATAGAACAAAAGTTATTTGTTGTCGATGTATTTATTGCCAAGCAGTAGTGTGTAAAAGTTTCTGTGTTCCGGTTTGAAGGATACTGCAGCTAGCGAAATTACGGGGCTGTTATGACTAACCATCAAAAGTCTCAAAGCAGCGATGCCCTGGACTTTTTTTTTTTTTTTTTTTTTAATGTAAAAGTAATGAGACGATCGAGGCGCTATCCTGATGTTAAGAGATAACGCCTGTCCATGACCATTGCAGCGGTACACAGAACTTTGAGTAACAAAACAACGTCCAGGGCATCGCTGCTTTGGCACTCACTACTTTGTTTTGTTATTCAAAGTTCTGTGTATCGCTGCAATGGTCATGGACAGGCGTTATCTCTTACCACCGTTCGTCTCATAAAAAAACAACCCAAACGACCTCCTGCTAAAGAGATCTACCAATTAAAATTACATTTTGCGTAGAAACTAAAAAAAGTAACATTTCCATTATCAGAAAAGAAATTACCCTTATAAACTTCTCCTATTACTAATAGAAGCATCACAGTAATAACAGAATACACCTGTAATATAAAACGAAATAAAATAGTATAATAACGTAAATGGTACCTTTTCCTCATATATAACACAGTAACTATGGAAACTGGGGAAAATCCCGGGAAACCTTTTCACGGAGACGCCAGGTAAACAGATGTCTCGGGACGTTCCTCGTATAGAAAATTCCATTCTATTTGATTTTTCCTTTGACGTCTTGTTCCTCATAGCGTTAACGGTATTTGTATAGAACACCTGTTTCAATGAGAAATTCATAGACAGCCCTGTTGGCTCATTGGTCTGCTTCAAGAGCTGTGGAGCTAGGGTTCGATTCCCACCCAGGACAAGCATTTTGTGATATAAAACCAAATGTTTGTTCTGTGTCTGGGTGTACTATATGTATTATAAGTATGTGTTTACAAAAAAAAAAGTATTTAAGTATTCTATCAGTTATCTGACCCATAGTACAAGCTTTGCTTAGTTTGGGGTCAGATGGCGCTGTGTGTAATGTCCTACGTTATTTATTATTATTTATTTATTTTATTATTATAGTATAAACGTGTCAAAAGCGTCATCATCATCATCATTTCAGCCGTAGGACGTCCACTGCTGGGCATAGGCCTCCCATTGACTTCCACAAAGGCCCCATGGACTTCCATAAAGACCGGTTGGAAGCGGCTCGCATCCAGCGCGTTCCTGCGGTCTTTACTAGGTCGTCTGTCCACCTTGTGGTTGGACGTCCTACGCTGCGCTTGCGGGTCCGTGGTGTCCACTCCAGAACTTTGCAGCCCCATCGGCCATCAGTTCTGCGTGCTATGTGCCCTATCCACTGCCACTTCAACTTGCTAATCCGTTGGGCTATCCGTGTCAAAAGAGTATCGTGATATAGTTATAGCAGGGATCAGTGGCTTCATCAGCCAATCGAAGTCCACTGCTAGACATAGGCCTCTCCTAAGTCACGCCACTTAGCCCGATCTTCGGCTTTTCGCTTCCATCCACCGCCAGCTGTCCTACGTATATCGTCACTCCATCGAGTCTCAGGGACAATTGCCAATTCGCGGTCTCCGCTCCAGATCACGTCTACCCCAGCGGTTATCGGTTCTGCGACAGATGTGTCCAGCCCATTGCCACTTCAGCTTGCTAATACGCTGAGCCTATGTCTACGACTTTAGTTCTCTGGTGAATTACTTAGTTTCGGATACGATCCCTCAGAGAAATGCCGAGCATAGCTCTTTAGGATACCTTTTATAACAGAACAATCTCAGGTTCCTGTGGTATAACCAAAAATGTTCATGGGCACTACCGTTACCCACCACCAGATGTCGCCAAGTCATAAATAAAGAAAAAAAGGAAAGAAAAAAAATTATTTTTATTTTGTAACACCACAATTTACAATAACAACAACCAAACAGAGAGAAACAGTTACAAAATAGGGGCTCATAAATGGTCATTATTATCCGCGTATATTTTGTATACGCGGACGAAGTCACGAGTAACAAGCTAGTATGACAATTAAATTAAAATAAAATTACACTGAAAATAGAAGATAGATTTTGAAACTTTCAATAAATATTTCTTTTGAAACTGTTAAAAAATAATTATCAAAGGTTTTGTTTGATTGGTAATAAAGCTCACATATTGAATCTTCTACGGTTTGAATACGCTAAATGAACAATATTAAACAAACTATTGAAAATACTCTCCTTTTTTTACAAATAAACTTTATTCCTTTTCTATAAGGCATGTTTTGGCTCAACAAGTGTTGATTGAGTTAACCGGAGTGACAGCTAATTGATGGATGGCCTAATTCTCTCTCAATTGGCTCTGTATAAAATGTATATCAGAGAGGGTAGATTTATCGCCTGGTTACGTCAATTTAGTCTCTTGCGTTGTATTACTTTGAAATGTACAATTGAGTTGCAACTGTATTACTATGCGCGTCAAGATTTAACGGTAATGTTGACACACTACTGCTTGGCGGCAGGGTATCTGGTACTGCCGTAACTACCTAGACGACTCCCGTAACATTTGATCTACTTGGTGGTAGATTTCCTTAGCAGAAGGTCGTCTGTAGGTACCACCGCAGTACCAGTTTTTCTGCCGCCAAGCAGTGGTGTGTAAACATTACTGTGTTCCGGTTTGAAGGGTACTGCAGCTAGCGAAATTACTGGGCTGTTGAGACTAACTCTATCAAAAGTCTCAAAGTAATGAGCGCCAAAGCAGTGATGCCCTGGACTTTGTTTTGTAATACAATTATAATATATCATATGAGTGTTCAAGGTAGGTATATATTTAGTGAATTTCCGCTTAAAAGTCGTGTCGGTTCCAATAGATAGATAGAATATAACTCTTTATTGTGCAAACCATAAACAAAAAAAAGTACAGAGAACAAAAGAACCTTATGAACTAGTGCTACAAGTGGCGGCCTTATCGCTAACAGCGATCTCTTCTAGGCAACCAAGAAAGAAAAAAACACGAATAGGGATGAGGATGCGACTTTAGCTGAAAATTTGACAGATGGCGTTAATCACTGTTATGATACCGAGTTGGAAATGTTGCGAAGGGATTTCCTTACATTTGAGATCTTTAGCAGTCCCGGATAATCTTAGTAGCCGAAATGGTTCCGTTATTAACTAGGGAAACCATTTCCAATACTTGGATCTTTACCATTTCAGATTTCTATTATCATAGAATGGACTTTCATTATTATAGGAAAGGATTACTTACGATTTTGGGATTTCGAGAGTGAGATATTCTGATAATATTTACCTTACAGATGATAGAATTACAAGAATTTGAAAAATGTGTATGTTCATGAATTGAACACCATCGCAATTGTGATTCAGTATTATATCAGTGTGACTTTTAAGGTTATTCGATCTAATCTATTGATAATAAATATCAAAATATATGCCAGTGGCTGTGATTTCACTGTAAAATTATGCTCTATTTGTCTATAAATGTCAAAAAATTATTTGTATGGAAATGGAACCACCTTAAATCTGGTTCACGCTCGACGTCTTTCAACCAAACTACATAGGTGTTTGTTTCGTAACCCGCCGTACTGGAAGTTTGAAGAGTAGTGGGTAAGTTGGTAGGTATCACTTAATTTGTACGTTAACTTGAAAGGATTTCTTCGTAAACAAACTTGGGTTGAGAGGCTGAAAGTTAATGGAGCTTGAGGCGGATATACGCGTAATATGTCTGGGACTATTTACTTGTCTGTCGAAGTTGTAGCTCTATTTTAATTACACCCAAACGTACGCTGGAAATAACTTAGAAATTGTCTAGTGTCGTTGAATAGTTTTTTTCTTTGTTTTCGGCATCGTACTCCAAGTCCTTATTCATTCTACCACTGTCAAGTAACAGTTTATATTTTTATAAGATTACAATATTATAAATGTGAGTTTGGATGGATAGATGGATGGATGGAAGAACGATGCGCTCTCCTGATGGTAAGAGATAATGCATGCCCATGACCATTGCAGCAATACACAGAACTTTAAGTAGAAAAACAAAGAAAGTCCGGGGCTTCCTGCTAAAGAAATCTACCACCAAGTAAGGATGTATGTTTGTTACTCTTTCACGCAAAAACTACGGAACGGATTTAGATGAAATTTAGTATGGCGGTAGCTGGGACCCTGGATAAACACATAGGCTACTTTTTATCTCGAAAACATATAGCGGGTAACTCCTCGTGGCGCAACTAGTGTTGTAATACAGCAGATATATTACAGGGCTGGTGAGAGGTTGAGACCAACTATCAAGTCAAGTAATGAGCGCCAAAGCAACGACGCCCTGGATTTATTTTGCTATTTAAATGTTTGTGTATCGCTGTAATAGTCATGAACATGCCTTATCATTTACCATCAGAACATTGTCTCGTTCGTCTCATTACTTTTACATAAAAAAACGACCTGTCTATATTCTAGTACAGTCACCTTTCTACGAAACACAAAAGCAATTTTAATTTTGAACAATAAGTAATCGAAAAATACAGTTTTTGGAAAATAATATAAACGAGACTATTACACGTTACTGCTCATACTGTTTTAGCTGACACATTTCCAATATGTCATATGGACACTGATTTTATTGACCTATGATCAGTGTTTTTGACATAATATTGGAAATTGTGTTACGGAATTTGCCTTGTGACTTTGGTGTTATCGATAAAATATTTGTATTTACTTATGCCCAATGTCAATTTTTTTATTAAGTTACATGCTAGGTGTTTCACCACAGCTTACCTAATGTTAACTGATGGTGTAGTCCAAGATGGTAGCGGTAGCTGGCTAGCTACCACCCTCAAGTTGAAATTCTGCCGCCAAGCATCTAACGGTGTGTTCCGGCAGCCTCACTTGAGAGCCAGTTCCATTCCAGACTAGGTGGGATTTACCAACTTCGACCACACCTTCACTTAACATCAGGTGAGCTGTGGTCAAACACCTAGCCTGTCAACCATTAAAAAAAAAAAAACCGCGAAAATGATAATTGTAAAAAAAAAAGCTTGTCGAATAAAATTGTTTGTTTAGAAAGAATGTTTGTTTCTGCTCCAAGAGCGGAAGGGCGTGGGTTCGATTCCCACACAGGACAAGCATTTTGTGAACTAAACAAAATGTTTGTTCTGTGTCTGGGTGTACCTACTGTATGTATTATAAGTTTAGTATGTATTGAGCTGGGCTGTTGAGACTAACCATCGAAAGTCTCAAAGTAATGAGTTCCAAAGCAGCGATGCCCTGGACTTTGTTTTGTTACTCAAAGTTCTGGGTATCGATGTAATGGTCATGGACAGGCGTTATCTCTTACCATCAGGAGAGCGTCTCGTTCGTCTCATTATTTGTCACATAAAAAAAAAAAAAAAATACAAAAAAAAACTATCTGAGTATTCTATCAGTTATCTGACTTCCATAGCACAAGCTTTGCTTAGTTTGGGGTCAGATGGCGCTGTGTGTAATGTCCTATGTCCAAAAAAACAGCACTATCACTGTTTGTACAAAATCATAAATTTCAGCTAAAATTTCGATCATGTATTTAATTCGATTCTAACTTTGATATATATACTACTTTGCTAGGACAGGGTAAATGGTTTGTTCTCAATCGTATCTACTCAACTCCGGAATGAGTTCAGTCACACGTAACCCAGGTTATTGGTTGTGACCAGTTAATCTGCGTATCAAGAACACACGAATAGCTGGCTAGGAATCTTAATAAACGGCGGAAAATTTCAAGTTCGCTTCACGTGCGCAGTATGGGAAGTACAAAAATTGCAAAGTTAGCAGCAAGGTGTGTACTAGGGCAAAAAAGGGTAATTTTTGAAGTGAAACACACGGCAGAACCGCCTTCGAGTGATAACTCTGCCGGAGGACGCGTGTTCCATATTGAATATGTATTTACGAAACACTCTAATATTTATATAAATTCGATTAAAATAAAATTTTATAGGTACGACTAGTTTTTGAATTAAAATAAATTCCACCGCTGTCACCATGAAGTGAAACACGCGTAAGTTGGTTGAACACTGACGTTTATTCCAACAATATAATGAGGGTAACCAAGTACTTACATATATTACAGTAAATATTTTAAATTGACAGTATTTTTATATTGACAATTTTATTTTATATTGACATGTTTGGATATTGACATATCTTATTTTGACATGTGATCAGTCTTTTAAAACCCATTTAATGACATGTTTAAAATTTTGAAGTGACTTGTAACATTGGTGTTATCAATAAAATATTTGTATTTGTACCCTCATTATTATTTATTTATACTACAATTTTGATCACTATTAAATAAATAAATAAATAAATATCGTAGGACTATACACACAGCGCCGTCTGGCTCCAAACTAAGCAGAGCTTGAGCTTGCTATTATGATCAACTTTTACAGAGAGCATAATTTTGAGACCGTGAAAAAACGCGAACGCGACGCTCTCCTGTTGGTAAGAGATAACGCCTGTCCATGACCATTGCAGCGATACACAGAACTTTGAGTAACAAAACAAAGTCCAGGGCATCACTGCTTTGGCGCTCATTACTTTGAGACTTTCGATGGTTAGTCTCGACAGCCCAGTAATTTCGCTAGCTGCAGTACCTACCCTTCGAACCGGAACACAGTAATGTTTACACACTATTGCTTAGCGGCAGAATAACTGGTACTGCGGTGGTACCTACCTAGACGACCTCCTGCTAAGGAGATCTACCACCAAGTAATTCAGCTTAACAAACATTATTAAAAAAAAATATTGTGGGTGTCGAGGTTGTATAATATAGTCTATCTCTTTCCCCCACACAAGTCACTATACTTGTGTAGGGTACATGATGTCATGTCATATCTATCTATAGTGAGTCCTCTGTGTACCATTAAATGGAATAAAAAATCAAAATTTCTTTGTACGTAAAAAAACGTTTATCATCTCTTACTGGTTATAAATTGTAGTGTGACAACGAAACGTGCTGCTAGTTGGAATTTAATCTCGTATTGTCCCACGCACGGTTCTTTTACAAACAAAAATGTAGTCACCATTTTTAATAAATTTTATAAAAACTCGGATTCGGCTATGTGATACTTTATGTAGAGATGTTCAAAATCCTCCTCCAAAAGCAGAATAAGAAATCCTTGTAAAAAATCCTCACTGTTTTTAATAATCTAGTAACCAATATCATAAGAATATATAACATTTACTTGGCGTTAGATCTCCTTAGCAGGAGGTCATCTAGGTAGGTACCATCGCAGTACCAGTTATTCTGCCGCTAAGCAGTAGTGTGTAAACATTACTGGGTTCCGGTTTGCAGCTAGCGAAATTACTGGGCTGTTGAGACTAACCATCGAAAGTCTCAAAGTAATGAGCGCCAAAGCACTGATGCCCTGGACTTTGTTTCGTCACTCAAAGTTCTGTGTATCGCTGCAATGGTCATGGACAGGCGTTCTCTTACCATCAGGAGAGCGTCTAGTTCGTATCATTACTTTTTCGTATTTTTCTTTCTTTACTTAAAAAAAACAGTGTTTTTAGTTTTTATTTGAACATATTTTATGTAAATGTTTTTATCACAAACAAACGTTGTCTATTGACAATAAATCACAACGTAAAATACTTTTTTATCTTTAATCGTGTTTTTCTTTTCTTGGTTGTCTGGAAGAGATCGCTGTTAGCGATAAGGCCGCCACTTGTAGCACTAGTTCATAATGTTCTTTTGTTTTGTGTACTTTTTTCTGTTTATGGTGTGCACATTAAAGAGTTATATCTATCTTTTTTTTTTACTACAATTTTTTTAAATATTTTCTATTTTACTTTCAATTTTTTTTACACTAATTTTCTTATTTTTTCTTTTAATTTTTAATCACTGTTTTTTTTTACTTTTAAAAGTTACGTTACTTTGTGAGATTGTATTTGATTTGAAATTTGAATTCAAATTTAAAATCCAATACAAACTCACTGAACTCTGTAAAAACTGATTTAAAGAATCCACCTAAGTCGAATTTAAAGACTACAAAACTAAGCTCGATCCAGAGAAATTGAAAACTGACGCGTCAAACAATTATTAACAGCGAAGTACAAAAAGCAGGTGCAAATAAAGTAGCACGAAAAATGAAAATTAGCAACAGTGATTAAAAATAAACCATGTTTGCTTTCGCTTGAAAATTGCTTTGTTTCATACAATCATAACACAAAGTTCATTAAAAGTTACATCCCATATAAATAAACAACTCAAGTCTGCAATATTCACAGCATGTAGTACTGCGAGGAATCTCGCGGTACCAATTAGACGAAGTTCCAGCTTTATCTGTTTAATTGAATTTCCCGCCAGCGTTCGGCCACGTTCGGTCGTGTTCGCGTGTCCAATTGATTTGATTGGTGGGCAAATGGGACTTTGTTATTGGGTTAAAACAATTTTTGTCTGAAACTGCGGGTAGATTGTTTGTTTACAAATCAGATAAATAATTTCAATTCAATTCAATTCTTGATGAATGGCCTTTGCAATAAGAATGCCTCTAGAGTTTATGGCGGGACCGCGGAAAGAGTTGTGTCGCACCGTTGTATTTTTTTTCCAAAACTAGTGTTTTGTCGAGTTTTTATGCATTAAAATGGTGGTGTTTTATTCATAAAGTGTCAAATCACAAGCGCGAGTGTGGGAAAATGATATAATGTAGTGAAACATAACTTTTTGTGTTGCTTCCAAAACTCCATCGAAGCTTTATAGTAAAATCGCCATTACTTTACTAAAGCATGACTGGACTTAACTGACACGGACTGTACTTGACCAGGTTGGACTTTGACTATAACTAAAGCTACGAGGCAACTTATTCAACTTATGAAACTTGAAAATGTAAAAAACTTGACACTGGCAAATGCTCAAAATGCGACGGCAAAACCAAAGAAAAGAAAAGAATGCCTCTATGTTAAAGTTATTTTGTCTAATTATAGTAAGATACTGGACCAATGCTATGTATACGAGTACATATTTTATATGTATATTTGTCTAGTTATGCACATTATCTCGGATCTAAATTATACTCTGTGGTGACGAGCATCTGTTGACATTGACAGTTGTATTGCGAGTGACACTGACGTTTATAAATACGAGACATGGGTTATATGGGGGTAGATACAGATACTCGTCACCGCAGCCGTCTCGATTAGTAGTTAGTCTTAACTCAGTCTTAACGTAAAAGTAAAGAAACCAAGTCGTAAAAAGCTTATCGTTATTTCATTTCTGAGATAGAAGTCTAGGCCCTTATATTATAAACTAACGACCCGCCCCGGCTTCGCACGGGTACAATGTTGATACTATATATACCTACCTTTTTATTAATGCTGTATTGCTTGAAATCACTTCGTAAATAAGCCATTTTTCCCCGTAAAATGTAAAGGATAAAAAATCATTATTGTGGGTTATCCTTAAGAGATAGACATATACCATCGCGGACTTTTTGTTGACCTTTTTAAGATGTACAATGCTGTAGTACATTATTTTGATTTATCTCGTGGGGTTGCAATGCCAGCCAGCGTTTGCAATGTAAGCGCAAAAAAGTGTTTATTTACGACATCACATTAGAAACCTCTAAATTTATCAGTGTTTCTCTACAATATTATGCATGTATTATACATATAAACCTTCCACTTGAATCACTCTATCTATTTAAAAAACTGCTTCAAAATCCGTTGCGTAATTTTAAAGATTTAAGCATACATAGGGACGGACAGACAGCGACAGCGACTTTGTTTCATACTATATAGTGATTTACCCTTATACTTCTAAGTTATATATCTGTTACTTATTAAACTTAAAATTCTCTAACTTAAATTGTTTAAGTTATTAGACTAATTAGCAACTGCGCTGAGGAAATAATTTTGCGGTACCGACAATATGTGGGCCTATATTTTGGGACCCTAATACGGGTTTAATGAAAAGGGTCGGGTATAATGCTGAAGACTGTCGGTTCGTAGATTCGCTACAACTTTAGCAATTATGTAAGTAGGCACTTTAAATATTAATAAGTTCCAATATATCGTGAAAGTTTTAATAACATGGGTATTTTAATAAAAAATTCTGATTCTTATGTACCGAAATAGCTGTTAAATATGATTTAGCATAATCGTATGTACTAGATGTCTACAAATGATTCCCAAAGTTAGGAAATGGACAATCCGGTTAATTGTCGGATGGGTTACCGCGAGTAGTATTTATAAGTAAGCTTTTTAATACGAGTCGTATGACACGTTAATTTTTCGGTTGTGCTAGTTCTTTCATAATACCAATCGACTAGCTATGTTAGGGTTTTGATCAGCACATATCTCTGACACTAGGGTTTCAGAGTTAAAACAGTAAAAATTTAAAATGTTTTTTTTAATCGCAATAAGTTTTTATTTTACCACATTCTACCAAATATTTAAACATTTTAAAAATCGTACTTTGATCAATCAGCTACTTTTTAGGCTTCTGTACCCAAAGGGTAAAAAAGAAACATATTACTCAGTACTGCGCTCCAAAACTCAGATCATTGATGTAACTCAAAAAGCTGCCTTCGCACTTCGGTGGTTTTTTCATGTACCTACTTTACATTACATTTTTAGTAATGATAACCCTGTACCGTACACTTAAATAAATAAATATCGCAGGACATTACACACAGCGCCATCTGACCCCAAACTTAGCAAAGCTTGTGCTATGCAAGTCAGATAACTGCGAGAATACTTACATAGTTTATTTTAATCTTGGATAGAGGAAGTAGTGATAAATGTAACATGCTATAAAGCCTTATAGCATGTTACATTTATATATACTTGTGCGTAGTAGGTATCTAAAGATCTCGAAAGTAAGGATATGCCTCTGACAATACTCGTCTCTTTGTCAAAATCTCCAATAACTGGGTTTTAACTTTCTTACGTTATCTAGGTACACCTTATAATCTAACTTAAGTTTTAAACACATCCGATAACTTTTGCTTTATTGTTGATGGGCTAGGTGTTTGACCACATCCCACCTGATGCTAAGTCGAAGAAGGTAATACCTAGCCTAGAATGGAACTGGCTTACAAGTGAGGCTGCCAGAACACATCGTTAAGTGCTCGGTGGCAGGTTTTCAACTTGAGGGTGGTAGCTAGCCAGCCGAGTACTATGGAGTACCCAACCACCATGCTATGGTTTTCTCACGATGTTTTCGTTCACCGGAAGCTCAAAATCATTGTTGATATTTGAACCTACGCTCTTCGGCATATGAACTCAGCGCTCTAACCACTGAATTATCATCACTAAATTCAAAACTTTTATCAAAAGAAAATCTGAGAAAAGGTATCAGAACCATATTAGTTTTCATCACAGAAATATTGGAAGACTGAAAGTTTGTCAGTATGGCTGTTGTTACTTCTTAACGCTGTAACGGCTTATATTCTTGACAAGCAGCTCGCCCCGGCTTCGCACGGGAAAACAAAACTCGATTAACAATACAAATATAACCTATGTCACTCGGTGATAATGTAGCATTCTAATAATGAAAGAATTATTTAGATCGGTCCAGTAGTTTCGAAGCCTATTCAATACAAAGAATCAAATCTTTCGTATTTATAATTAATGTAGATAGGTAGATCTTTTATCCCTAGAAATATTTATAAAAAAATTATAAATGACTAGCGGACGCCTCACGGTTTCAGCCGCGTAGTTCCGTTCTCGTAGGAGTACAGGGATAAAAAGTAGCCTATGTCACCCGGGGATAGTGTAGCTTTTCAGCGGTGAAAGAATTTTTGAAATCGGTCCAGTAGTTTCGGAGCCTATTCAATACAAACAAAAAAACAAAAAACCATAAACTTATTTACTTATTATAATTTTAAACCATAACTTTAGTTCCATCTTTAATGTTCTGTGTCTGGGTGTTCTGTATGTATTATAAGTATGCATTTACAAAAAAAGTATTTAAGTATTCTATCAGTTATCTGACTTCCATCACACAAGCTCTGCTTAGTTTGGGGCCAGATGGCGCTGTGTGTAATGTCCTACGATATTTATTATTATTATTAATTCGAGTGAGTTCCGTTTGTTTAATTGAATTCCCCGCCCGCGTCCTGTCCTTTCGAAGTCACACGTCCATGAGTGTACGTAATGTTTATGTTTTCCGACACCCCTAAGAGCTTAATCCTCTCAGACACGCGCTGTAGTGCGTTTACATCCGCTTCGGGTCTCTTTCCCTTTAACTTTGAGTAATGTAACATTTCACAAGGATCCAGTAGTTAGGGAACATTAGGGTGTCCGTCTGAACTATGAACAGTATGGTTGTTTTGTTATGTATTTATAAATAAATAAATATCGTAGGACTATACACACAGCGCCATCTGGCCTTAAACTAAGCAGAGCTTGTGTGATGGTAGTCAGATAACTGATAGAATACATAAATGCTACTTGGTGGTAGATCTCCTTAGCAGGAGGTCGTCTAGGTAGGTACCGCCGCAGTACCAGTTATTCTGCCGCTAAGCAGTAGTGTGTAAGCATTACTGTATTCCGGTTTGAAGGGTACTGCAGCTAGCAAAATTACTGGGCTGTTGAGACTAACTCTATCAAAAGTCTCAAAGTAATGAGCGCCAAAGCGGTGATGCCCTCGACTTTGTTTTGTTACTTAAAGTTCTGTGTATCGCTGCGATGGTCATGGACAGGCGTTGTCTCTTGCCATCAGGAGAGCGTCTAGTACGTTTAATTACTTTTAACATAAAAAAAAAACAAAAATTTTTTTTTGTTGGAATCAGTAAAGTTTTTTTTTCTTTAAACACCGAATTGAGCACATTCCGTGACCTAAATATGTAATACTAGTTTAAAATATTTTGTGCACGACTCAATCCCGGTGTTAAGTTTGATACACTACAAAAGCTTTCATGGAACAAGATTAAAACACTGTTCGCTGGAAAAGGCTCTACAATATTAGGCCTAATTAGCATTCTGTAAAGCAGCGCATTATTTTTGCACGGCACGTACTTGTTTTACTGTTCTGTATTGTATTGTTAGGGCTACATCAAAAGCTTGTTAGACGAGACTAAAATATTGTTTCGTCATTAGTATATTTATGCAGAGAGTCGCGCCCAGTCACAATAGCAGTGGTTACCAGCCCTGTTCACCGCCATTGGTGAAATACAATAATGATTAGTGGTAACTGAACGTATTTCGTGTTGTCTTTCGCAAAATATGGTGGACTAGCTGCGACCGGTGTTACCTGATACATGTTTTTTTGAGCTAATGTGTTAATTCAGGGTCTCGGCTACCTCCATGCCAAATTTCATCCAAATCCGTACAGTAGTCTTTGCGTGGTAGAGTAACAAACATCCATTCATGCACACAAACTTTCGCATTTATAATACTAGATGCGCCTGCGGTGTTACCCGCTACATGTTGATAAAAAGTAGCCTATGTGTTAATCTAGGGTCTCAGCTACCTTCATACCAAATTTCATCCAAATCTGTTCAGTAGTCTTTGCGTGAAAGAGTAACAAACATCCATTCATGCACACAAACTTTCGCATTTATAATATTAGCTGCGCTCGCGGTGTTACCCGCTACATGTTGATAAAAAGTAGCCTATGTGTTAATCTAGGGTCTCAGCTACCTTCATATTAAATTTCATCCAAATCTGTTCAGTAGTCTTTGCGTGAAAGAGTAACAAACATCCATTCATGCACACAAACTTTCGCATTTATAATATTAGCTGCGCTCGCGGTGTTACCCGCTACATGTTGATAAAAAGTAGCCTATGTGTTAATTTAGGGTCTCAGCTACCTTCATATTAAATTTCATCCAAATCTGTTCAGTAGTCTTTGCGTGAAAGAGTAACAAACATCCATTCATGCACACAAACTTTCGCATTTATAATATTAGCTGCGCTCGCGGTGTTACCCGCTACATGTTGATAAAAAGTAGCCTATGTGTTAATCTAGGGTCTCAGCTACCTTCATACCAAATTTCATCCAAATCTGTTCAGTAGTCTTTGCGTGAAAGAGTAACAAACATCCATTCATGCACACAAACTTTCGCATTTATAATATTAGCTGCGCTCGCGGTGTTACCCGCTACATGTTGATAAAAAGTAGCCTATGTGTTAATCTAGGGTCTCAGCTACCTTCATACCAAATTTCATCCAAATCTGTTCAGTAGTCTTTGCGTGATAGAGTAACAAACATCCATCCATACTCACAAACTTTCGCATTTATAATATACTAGGATTTTTTCATTTGATATCATTAGGTATGCATTTTGATGACATCCTACCATATTGTATTGTACGTCTCTCAAGTATATTCATTTCTATTTAATGTAGAGGTATCGAGATAATAAGACCCTCTCCTATTGGTGAGATATTACAAATAGAAAGTACAAATACAAATACTTTATTGATAACACCAATGTTACAAGTCATTTCAAAATTTTAAACATGTCATTAAATGGGTTTTAAAACACTGATTACATGTCAAAATAAGGTATGTCAATATCCAAACATGTCAATATACAAAATTGTTGTCAATATAAGAATATGTCAATACCAAAAAAATATTGTCAAAATATTAAAATGACATGACAAAAAAATCATAATTACTTACCAGTAATTCAATAATCTTTAAGTTTGAAATTCTCACGCACATCCATGACTACTGTAGCGATACAGCTGAAAGCTGTAGGGCGTGGATTCGATTCTAACCAGAACAAACATTTACGCGACATTAAATGTTTGTTATATACCAAGTAAAGACCTTAGTATCGGTGGAGAAAATATATTTAAAAAAAAAAGTATATTAATAACCTCTCGACAGATTTCATGTCACAGCAGAGGAAAAACCGAACATGATTACTACGTGCTCGAGTGTCGGGAAACTCATAAAAACGTAAGATTAATTTTTTATTACGCTCTGTCAGCGAAAACGTAGGGATATGAGTAAAAATGCTTGAATGAAATAGCCTCCAGATACGCTCCTTGCTCAGCCATGTGCGCGGAAGATTGATGGCATGCCACTCACCCATGCCCGAAGGAATGGAACGTGTACCAAATTAGAATAGGTACAAAGTACAACGTTAGCACCATAAAAGGTCACGTCACAAATGACAGCTTTTTACAGCCCTTTTTTGTTCATCATTAGATTGGATGGGCAAAACAATTGAGCATCTGCTGATGATGCTTGATTCTTTTGCCCATCAGGTGAGCTGTAGTCACACAGCCTGTCAAGAAAAAAACTGAGCAAAACTTTACCAAAAACCAAACTAAACAAGGCCAGGTGGTGCGACGACCTGCGTAGAGCGGCGGGAAAGCAATGGATGCAGAAAGCTGTCGACCGAGCTCAGTGGCGTGCATTGGGAGAGGCCTACGTCCAGCAGTGGACAGCGAAAGGTTGATGATGATGATGAAACCAAACAAACCTAACCGAGCGGAAATACACTAAAAATATAACTCTTGTACACTTTAAATGAACTTCCACAAAGTAACGTCTGAGTCAATCAATTAAAAAAAAAAATATTTAGGATAAAAATTCCATTGAAAAATTAAATCCATCTGTGCTATTTCCGGAGTAATACCTGTTCCCACGCTTTCGAATACCCCAGTTTTACCTCATTGTTAATCTCTCATCACTCATAGCAATCCTCTTTGATCGAAAGGCATTATCAGAAGCCAATTCAAAACGGAGTTTTTAAAGCCGACGCTAATATTGAAATAATAACAATGTAGAGATGATATGCTACATTCGAATGTTTGTTCGAGTTCAGTTTGGAGTTTTATTCGATTTATTCAACAGTTAAAAAAAAGCTAAATCAATTAAAAAATCGTAGACTAGGGTTTTTTTCTTAAATGAAAAGCGTTTAAAACTTATTTTGTGAAATACAAATAGGTGATTTAGGTACGGTCTTAAAACAGTTACACATCCTTAACTATAACCCAGATGGTGGCGGTGGTATAGGTAAACCATTTTACAAATACAAATACATAACACCTAATGAAAATATGACTTGTAACTTAGGTGAAGTTACAAGTCATATTTTCATTCATTTATAAAATAACATTTAAAATGTCAAAATTATAAAGCTGTCAATCAATATGATGAGATACCCATGTGAAATATAAAAATATGTAAATATAATTAAATGAAAATAAAAATATTATTACTTACAAAAATAATAATTAGTAATACTAATACTAGTAATTTAAATGATCTCTTATTTTTAAATAATCGTTCAAGCCGTATTACTCATTATGTAATTAATGTATGCGTCTATTTTGACAAAAACCAAAAATAAAATTCCTGAATTAAAATTCGAATAAAACTGGTAATTTAAAATCATTCGAATAAACCAGTCGCTATTTTTATCATTTCAATTTAGAAAGTATAAATCATACGCCGAATCATCTGATCTCGATTGATCGTCCATCAGATTGGGAGGATTATCCGAAATTTTGTTTTGATAAAAATTTCGATGTAAGTCAAGAAAGGTAGCGTTTTTTTTCCACTAGAAACGATGGAAAATCTTATGGATTTTTAATCACATGTGTGTAATTTGAAATTTGCTTTAATTTTAAGAGATATTTTATGGTTGACAGATAACTGGTTGACCACCGCTCACACAGATGTTAAATGATAGTGTGGTTGAAAATGGTGAACACACCTAGCCTGAAATGATACTGGCTCTCAAGTGATGACACCGAAGGACACCGTAAGGTATTTGGCGGCAGATTTTTAATTTGGGGATGGTAGCTAGCGAGCCAGCTATAAAATACCCAAGGATGCCTCACGACGTTTTCTTTCACCGGCAGCTAAAGCTCATTGTTGAAATTTGAACCCACGCCCTCTGGCGTGGACTGACCGCGCTAACTACTGAGCTATCATCGCTACGTTTATTTTAAGTTTATTCTACTTAATAATGTTATTTCTTACCTTTTCGTACGTACGTCGTGCGCTAGTTAAATGTTATTTTAACTGCAGCCGGTTGTTATGGACGCATCCATCAAAACACCGTTATCTGTAACAAAAATAACACCTATAGAGAAATACTAGACGGTTCGGTGAAAGGGAAAGTAGCGATGACATCTCGGCGATTACCTCGTACCACAAACCGGGGAGCGTGGGTTCAGAGCCCAACAATGAGCTACGGAAAGCATCGGAAGAAAATGGTGGCAGGATATTTTCTAGCAATTGAATGTGGCGCGAGTTATTTTACCGCGTATTCTGGCAGCCTCAATTGAAAGCCAGTTTCATTTTAAAGCTAGGCGTGATTTCTAGTTAAAGCACGCATTGTTTAGAATTTCTATCTTTATGGTTTTCTGTAGATTCCTGCTCTCAAAAGGGTTTACGTGTTACGATTTTAATATTAATTTATAATAATTACTTATTCGTGTTCTTAAATCGAAAAAATCATTGCAAGGATTTATGTTATTACTACAATACTTGCAATACTTAGTGAAAATGTTTTAGCAGCTTAGTCAGAAGACGGTCTGGCTTCCAACCTGGAGATTCTGGGTTCGAATACCATGGTCTTCTGTCTTTTTTAAGTTAGTGCTTGTTGCCGATGACTTTAAACAGTGAAAGAAAACATCGTGAGTCCACCTACATGGACAAGAGTTCTTAAAAAATGTCTCGTAGATATGTAAAGTCTACCAACCCGCACTTGGCCAGCGTGGTGGACTACGGCCTTCATATCTCACGTTGAGAAGTATCCCACACCCAACAGTGAGACTGTATATGAAAATAGGAATGATTCGGAAAAAAGTCTTCATGGTTTTAAATAACGCTACTGCTTGTTACTTGAACCACAATAGGTGTCTAAATATACCATTGATTTATATATAAATATAATCTTCTGCCGAGGATGGATACTTTGATAAAACAATTGGAAACTTTTCTTTGTTAGCAATTTCGTTTTTATTTTTAACGATTTCACAAAAATTATTTCGTTAGAAAAAACACGATAAAAATAGTCTAAGTGTTACTCCAGGGTGTTAGCTATCTCCATACCAAATTTTATCAAAATTGATCCAGCCGTTTGCGAGTGTAGAAGTAACAAACATACAAGCACACTCATAAACTTTCGCCTTTATATTTTACTAGCTGCGCCTCGCGGGATTATTCGCTATATGTTTTCAGGACACAAGCAACCTCTGTGTTATCGTTATAAACTATCTGTGTTCCAAATTTCATCCAAATCCGTTTAGTAGTTTTTGCGTAAAAGAGTAACAAACAATCCATACTCAAAAACTTTCGCATTTATAATATTAGTAGGACTAACTGCGCCCTGTATTACCCGCTACAGGTTTTCGAGATAAAAAGTAGCCTATGTGTTAATTCAGGGTCTCAACTAGCTCCATACCAAATTTCATCCAAATCTGTTCAGTAGTTTTTGCGTGAAAGAGTAACAAATATCCGTACATCCATCCATCTAAACTTTCACTTTTATAATATTAGTAGGGTAGCAGGATTAGTGTGGTTGCTGATGTATCATAATTCACATCCGTCCATTTCTCATATCATCAAAAATAAGCAAAGCAAAGCCTTTTCGCAACGCTTACGTAATACTTGAACCCAAGCAATTAAGGTCTCAAAAATAAAATCTTCAGAACAACCATTTATGTAGAAAACTAAAATAAAAACAATGCAAACTTTTTTAATTACGGAAAGTGTATTACGTTTTTCTACGACAACTTTAAAACTGAGCTTACTGAAATAAAAATCATAACATGAAAACGTAAATTTTTCTACACTTAAAGTATGTTTAAAATTATGTTAAATTAGGTTTTGGGTCGAGAGAAATTTTTGAACAAACATCGTTTGTTATTAGACGCAGCGTTTACGTTAAAATTTAATCCCGTGTGTTTTTTAAAGGCAATATTGAAAAACACGTATATAATACTTTTGAGACTCGATGGAGTGACGATATACGTAGGACAGCTGGCGGTGGATGGAAGCGAAAAGCCGAAGATCGGGCTGAGTGGCGTGTCTTGGGAGAGGCCTATGTTCAGCAGAGGACTTCTATAGGCTGATGTTTTTTTTTTTATGTAAAAGTAATGAGAGGATCGAGGCGCTCTCCTGATGTTAAGAGTTAACGCATGTCCATGACCATTGCAGCGATACACAGAACTTTGAGTAACAAAACAAAGTCCAGGGCATCGCTGCTTTGGCGCTCATTACTTTGAGACTTTCGATGGTTAGTCTCAACAGCCCAGTAATTTCGCTAGCTGCAGTACCCTTCAAACCGGAACACAGTAATGTTTGCACACTACTGCTTGGCGGCAGAATAACTGGTACTGCGGTGGTACCTACCTAGACGACCTCCTGCTAAGGAAATCTACCACCAAGTATGATAATGATGATGACGATGAATACTTTTACCTGTGTTTTTTTTGTCAAATTGGCAAGTTTTGAAGCGATTTTAGCTCAGTGGCACACTACTGCTTGTATGTCGAGCGAGGATGCCTGTCTTCAACTGGCTACTGCATCGAGGAGAGGATTGTGGTTATTTTATTTTAATTACTGTTTTAGTTTTTAAGTATAAGTCAAATTTTAGTTTTAGTTTAAAATTCTGGACATGAAAATGAACTTCCGCAAAGTAACGCATGGTGGTAGGGTACTTTCTAGTACTCGGCTGGCTAGCTACCACCCTCAAGTTGAAAATCTGCCGCTAAGCATCGAATGGTGTGTTCCGGCAGCCTCACTTGAGAGCCAGTTCCATTCCAGGCTAGGTGTGCTTTACCATCTTCGACCACACCTTCACTTAACATCAGGTGAGCTGTGGTCAACACCTAGCCTGTCAACCATTAAAAAAAGTAACGCCTGAATCAATCAAATAACAAAGGTTTCAAAAAGCAAAGCTTATCGTATGACATCATTAAGATACTAAAATGGGTTTTCCTTATACCTCCCATATTTCTCAAAGCTCGGAGAAAGATTTCCGGATTGCAATCTACACTCAACAAAGGAAATGATGTTCCTTCTATCATACTCATATAAATTTTACTCAATTATGGCCTTTAAATTTTATGATATAGGAGCGATAATGAAACTAGATGGCAAAGCGTTTAGAATGCATGGAAAATGTAGGGAGGTCGTGTCTAGGGAAGATTTAAACTACGCGTCGGGCAGCTACTTCAAATTTCATTTTTTTGTATAAGTATTGAGACAAACGAGAGGCCTTCCTGATGGTAAGAGATAACGCATGCCCATGACCGTTGCAGCGATACACAGAACTTTGAGGAGCAAAACAAAGTCCAGGGCATCGCTGCTTTGGCGCTCATTACTATGAGACTTTCGATGATTAGTCTCAACAGCCAATATCCTTAGTACTCTTCAAACAGAAACACGGTAATGTTTACAAACTACTGCTTGGCGGCAGAATATCTGGTACCTACATACGGTAGACGACCTCCTGCTAAGGAAATTTACCATCAAGTATTAACATTGCTTTGAGGCGCGCGAAACCTTCAATTTTTTTTTGTTAGCTTACTAGGTGTTTGACTACTGCTCACCTAAATGTTAAATGACGATGATCGAATATGATAAATCCACCTAGCCTGGAATGGAACCGACTCTCAAGAATAATCTTATTCGTCTATGTTTAACGCAGTCACGTAGATTTTACATTCGTTTGTTGATTTTAGTAATGGACGAGCGAGAGTGCCCGAAGATATGAGCAGATTAGATCTGAAATTACGACGAGAAATATTTGTGATACTGAGATAGAAACTAGTCACGGCTGAGGAATGCAGGCGCTATAGTTAAATAAATAAACATCGTAGGACATTACGCACAGCGCCATCTGGCCCCAAACTAAGAGCTTGTGTGATGGAAGTTAGATAACTGATAGAATACATAGACACAGAACAAACATTTGTTTATTCACAAAATGTTTGCCCTGAGTGGGAACCTAACCCACGCGCTACAGTTCTCAAGGCAGATATACTACCAATGAGCCAACAGGGCTGTCAAGTAGACCTGGTCATTCTAAGGGTCACATAATTTTGAGTTGTACTTATTGTTATGTGAAAAATCAGTCGACGATCATAAATTATTTCTGCGCTTCACAATCTTTCCAAAACAGTGAAAATATTTAATAATCATTGGAGCAGTAATGAGCGCGTCGACATGGAAAAATCACGCTCTCACGCGTTTTCGATCAATCGTTTATTAGTATGAATAAAATACCGTTAATATGACTGAATGATTTTATTTGTCTGTGAGGTACTTACATACATATAATGGGATTAGGTCAGGATAGAATAAGATTCCACAGTTTCACAATTCACTCTTGATTTATTAATGATTCCCACTTGCTTATTCCTCATCGTTTTTATCACAATCCCCCCTTCCAACCCATCTATCCGTCTGTCCGAACCTCGCCCGATCGCCGTCCCTACGTCAGTGGCCGTGATTGGGCAACGCTCGTCATTGGCCGGAGTCTCACAAATTCCGTAAAACTAAACAATTTACTAAGTTTAAATAATCGTAGAAACATGTATTCTTACAACATAAATAATTTACTATATTCACATTTCTATTTGTAGAGAATTATACAACTCAATCCGTATTTTAATAATAAAACTAGCTGAAACCTAACACAGATGTTATCACAGTTAAATAGTTCACTAGATTCTACTCTGGATGGGTTTACAGACGTAGCTGTGTAACTTACCCTAATATCTATCTAATTATTTTATTTTATTGGGTACATGAGATTTATTTTCAAATTTTAATGCAAGTGAAATAACTGACATATAAATAAATAAATAAATAAATAAATAAATATCATAGGGCATTACACACAGCGCCATCTGACCCCAAACTAAGCAGAGCTTGTACTATGGAAGACAGATAACTGGTAGAATACTTAAATACTTTTTTTTTTGTAAATACATACTTATAATACATACAGTACACCCAGACACAGAACAAACATCGATGTTAGTCACACAAATGTTAGTCCTGAGTGGGAATCGAACCCACGCCCTTCAGCTCTCGAAGCAGACACACTACCAATGAACCAACAGGGCTGTCAATATATTTTGACATATTTTGTAATTATTTTTTAAGACCGCTTATTTTTGACGCTGTATTTTATATGTAATGTAATATTTCGAAATTTATTTATTATCAATAAATATTTATGCGCGCTGGATGCGAGCCGCTTCCAACCGGTCCTTGTGGAAGTCAATGGGGGAAGCCTATGTCTAACAGTGGACGTCCTACGGCTGAAATGATGATGATGATGATGATGAAATATTTAGTTTGAAAACATTGTTTAAGATATTTATTTCCTTATAGAATCAGTCTCACTCACTTGTTGAAACAATGCAAAATATTCTTAACAGTAAGATTTTTAAAGTAAATAAAATTATAAGTTACTAAGTTTGTAGTTTCTATATAATTTGTATCTTGGATTGTAGGAACTACAATAGGTGGTTGTTTTGGGGAGACTGCATTAAAATAATGACATTGGTTTTGGTCGAATTCAATTTCTTTGATACTTTGATATCATGTGATGTCATGCATGTGATGGTCATGGACAGGCGTAATCTCTTACCGTCGTTCTCTCGTTTGGCTCATTAAAAAAAAAGTGTAGGACTAGATCGCGCTGAGTGAAATGCCCTTGTCTGATATTTATTTTGAATTCCACGTTCTGTAGATATTGGTTTGGTACTGCGAGAACGAAAAGTAACCATTGAATAAGCAATCGCTGCGGGTTCCGCCGACGCCGAGGTGGCAGGTTTTGTAGGAGCCAGTATCGTTTAAAGCTCACAAATTGAGTTCACAAACGAAATGAGAGTTCATTGGGTTTGTTGTCTTTTAATTGGTGGTTTGCTTTTGAATCGTTTATTTCTATTGAGTTATTATCATTTTAGAATGACGCCGTAGTCTTTAAACTGGTTATATTACTACCCGACTACAGTGAAGCCAAAAAGGAGGGTTATATGTTTGACCTATATGTATGTATAAAAGGACGATGGACCGGCAAGCGCAGCGTAGGACATCCGCCCACAAGGTGGACTGACGACCTCATGAAGACCGCAGGAACGCGCTGGCCACCGCCGCTTCCAACCGGCCTTCATGGAAATAGACTTTCTAGGGCCAAGATGATGATGATAATAAGTATACTATCACCTGAGATCTAGTACTTGGTGGTAGATCTCCTTAGCAGGAGGTCGTCTAGATAGGTACCTCCGCAGTAACAGTTATTCTGCCGCTAAGCAGTAGTGTGTAAGCATTACCGTATTCCGGTTTGTAGGGTACTGCAGCTAGCGAAATTATCGGGCTGTTGAGACTTACTCTATCAAAAGTCTCAAAGTAATGAGCGCCAAAGCAGCGATGCCCTGGACTTTGTTTTGTTACTCAACGTTCTGTGTATCGCTGCGATGGTCATAGACAGGCGTTATCGCTTACCATCAGGAGAGCGTCTCGTTCGTCTCAATACTTTTTACATAAAAAAAAAGCTGTAAGGCGTGGGTTCGATTCCGACTCAGAACAAACAGTTTGTGGTATAAAACAAACGTTTGTTCTGTATGTATTATAAGTATGTATTTACAACATAAAAGTATTACAGTAGTAGTAGTTAGTAGTTGTAGTATTAAGTAGTAGTAGTAAGTGTTAGTTGCTCAGGGGATGGCTGGCAGAAAATGCTTTAGCATTAAGTCCTCCCTTTGTACATGTTTTTCTTTTCTTGCCCACAGTTACCGATTCAAACTGGACGCGTCGGACAATCTACATGACAATTGTGTAACTTAACAACCTGAAACTAAGCGCATTATAGTTTGATGCCAGCGTTCATTAACTTAATTAAGTCGAAGTTAGAATTCCACTGCAGTTCCAGCCATGAAATAGTGTATTTTAACTTGACGTTTTAAACTATTCCGCATTTAGTTTCGTTAATTTACATAAGACAGTAAGAAGCTATTTGCTTGACGGATATTAATTGCGCTTTCTCGTGAGTTATAGACTTATAAGGTATTGATCTGTTTTACACCTAATTAGAAAGAAAAAAAGGATAACGTTTAATTTTGTAACAAGCATAAAAACTAAAACAAACGAACAGAGACAGACAAAAGTTAAAGAATAGGGGCTCACCTCAGCATAATGCTGGTCATACTAAGCGGTAGCCAGCCGAGTACTAAGGTACCCTACCACCATGCTATGGTTTCCTCACGATGTTTTCCTTCACCGGCAGCTCAAGCTCATTGTTGGAGTTTGAACCCACGCCCTTGGACATGCGAACCTATCGCGCTAACCATTGAGCTATCATCGCTACCTGATAGTTAGAGATGGTGAGGTCGATGATAGTGGTGTCGTTAGTTATGGGTACTTACGTACTTACGTCACAAAGGAGGGGGTAAGAGATCAAATCGACCTCATCGTGGTTACGCCCATACCTCACATTAAACGTTTCTCTGTTGCGCCTTTGTGTAATGTTCGTTGGAATAATCCCGTAACCTTTAGATTACATGGGTCTTGGAAGGCCGAGGATACACTATCGGAGTCCTATAGCTAGTTGAACAAGCCAATAATGGCCAAACACGTCCTTGAAGCCCTGTGGACATCTACTAGTTCATTATGTGTGTTTGAATTTCATTTCATTAATCTCTAGCCGAAAACAACCTATAAAGTAAAAATCTGCATAAAAGGACCATGCAACACAAAATATCTTTTGCCATAGTTCCACTAGAATAAACTAGATGGCGCTAATATAAAATTTATAGTCACAAGTGTTTCGGTCAGATTAAATAGTGGTTAAAAAGATTATTATAGAATGTGTTGGTTTTGTTTTAATTTAAATTTGTATTTGTATAAGCATACTAATTTAATATATAAATTTTGTAATTGTACATAGGTACATGTATAAATAATAATTAATTACGTAGTTTTTGAGTTTGTTCGTTACAAACATACAAAAATAAAAATCTTTCCTCTTTATAATATTTATTTTTTTTATTTTGTAATTTATTTAATTATATACATACTTTATAATTATAATTATGTTTACTGTATGTTTTTGAATTTATAGTGTATATTTTTCATATGTTTTATGCCAACCTTAAATAGTTGTGCCATTCTTACTATCCATTCACAGGTTGTCTGGAAGAAATCGCTATATGCGATAAGGCCACCGCTGTTTTACCGTATAATGTAATCTTTATTTTAAACTCTTTTTTTATGCTTTGTATGTATGTATGTCTTTGTAATGTATGTATGTTTGATGTGCAATAAAGTTATATTCCATTCTAATTATTATGTTTTAGGTTCTGTTTAATAAACATAAAAAAACCGGGCCAATTTTAATTGTTGATTCAAACCGTGCATGCGGTGCGAAACGCCCCTCCGCTGTCACCTACACGAATAAAGAAAGGTAAAATCGATCATCTGCAATGACCTTTATGTCATTTCGGCTCCTCTCATTACTTTGAAAGAGACAGCGATAATTTGGCGTTGTCAAATTGTTTTAGAAGAAAACGTTTGCCGATCGACGATTCTGAAGTCAAGCCAATTTGCGCCCACCTCAATACGCAGTTTAGTCAGGTGTGAACCCTGCTTATTCAAGTAATTATGATGAGCTCAAGTCGGATGTACAAAGGAAGCATAATTTAACGTGGGTGTACGCTCCTGTATACAGGATGTAGGTGGATGAGGGATGACAAAGTCAGTCTTGATAATTGTTGATAATATAGGGTAAGGTGACATTTTGACATCCCATGATATCATATTTAATAGAACCAGTTTCTCAGTATAAAGCTGTAAGATGTTTGATCGAGGATGTTTTTTTCGCACCTTTGAAATGGATCTCATCTCATGTTAAGCGACGGTGTAGTTGTAAGTAGTAATCACACCTAGCCGGGAATGGCGGTTTTGTAGCGATGATGAGCTCAGTGGTTAGCGCGGTCGGTTCGCATGCTGAAGGGCGTGGGTTCAAACCCCAACAACGAGCTTGAGCTGCCGGTGAAGGAAAACATCGCGAGGAAACCTTAGCATGGTGGTAGGGTACTTCTAGTACTCGGCTGGCTAGCTACCACTCTCAAGTTGAAAATCTGCCGCCAAGCATCTAACGGTGTGTTCCGGCTGCCTCACTTGAGAGCCAGTTACATTCCAGGCTAGGTGTGCTTTACCATCTTCGACCACACCGTCACTTAACATCAGGTGAGCTGTGGTCAAAGACCTAGCCTGTTAACCATTAAAAAAAATGGGAATTGGCTTTCAAGTGATGTTGCTGGAACACTGCTTGGTGGTAAATTTTCAACTTGATGTTTGACCAGCCGAGTACTAGAAAGTACCCTACCACCATGCTATGACGTTTTTTTCACCGAAAGCTCAAGATCATTGTTGGATTTTTACCCCATGCTCTTCGTCTTATGACTGGACCTCGTTAACCACTAAACTATCATCACTACAAGAGCAAAATCTTGCGTTAGTGACTAAGATTAAAAACCCGGCCAAATGCGAGGCGGACTCGCGCTTGAAGGGTTCCGTACCATTATTTATAAAAAGGCAAAAAAAAAAATTGTATGGGAGGCAGTTATAACAGAAATAAAAGTTTTTGAGTACTCAAGGTATACTTAGTTTATTTCCGCTTAACAGTCGTTTTAGTCACAACAGTGATAAAGACTTGTAGAAAAACGACTGAAACGATTGTTAAGCGGAAATAAGCTAAATATACACCTTCAAAATTAACTTCCGCAAAGCAACGGCTAAATCAATCAATTCATAAAGATATTTTTTTTTTTTTTTTTTTTTTATGGTTGACAGGCTAGTTGTTTGACCACAGCTCACCTGATGTTAAGTGAAGGTGTGGTCGAAGATGGTAAAGCACACCTAGCCTGGAATGGAACTGGCTCTCAAGTGAGGCTGCCGGAAGACACCGTTAGATGCTTGGCGGCAGATTTTCAACTTGAGGGTGGTAGCTAGCCAGCCGAGTACTAGAAAGTACCCTACCACCATGCTATGGTTTCCTCACGATGTTTTCCTTCACCGGCAGCTCAAGCTCATTGTTGGGGTTTGAACCCACGCCCTTCGGCATGCGAACCTACCGCGCTAACCACTGAGCTATCATCGCTACAAAATTTACTTAAATCAAACATATTGCAAAGCGATGTGCAAAGAAATAAATTTGCCCTACAATAAAAATAATTTGCAGATTTTATGACTCAGATAATCTAGATATTCTATTGTAACAAAGCTTACCCATAAATAAATGAGTAGAAACTGAAATTACCATTTCCCAGGTAATTTCGGATTCAGTTTAAGATATCAGCTTTATTCTAAATCCTATTGTCTAGTAAATACGATAGAAAGAAATTGCTAAAATATGATGGGCTCAGAAAATGTACTTTACTAAATTTAACTTCTATCGTTAGACGTAGATGTCTAAGTTTTAATCTCGAACAAATCCCTGGAGAGTGTTGTTTGAATACAAGCAAATCGTTTCTAGATACTTGTTACTATAAAACTTAATAGACTACATTCTAACTTCACGGTTCGCGAAATAACCTCGTATTCATAATCATTTAGGGTTGAAATTCACTAAGTTTACGTATTTATTTGGAGAAAATGGAACATTCTCAACAGCACCGACTTGGCATCGTCATTTCATAATTTATTACTACATATTATATCATTTATTTATTACTGACTTAGTATCATCATGCCATCATTTATTTATTACCGGCTTAGTATAATGATTTCGTCACTTTTTACTGCATACATCATTTGTTTTAATATAAATATCGACTTAGCATCGTCATGTCATCACTTATTACTACATACACCATTTATTTATTACCAGCTTATTTATTCCATTCCAGGCTAGATGTGCTTTACCATCTTCGACCACACCTTCACTTAACATCAGGTGAGCTGTGGTCAGCCAACTAGCCTGTCTAAAAAAAAAAAAAAAAGCTTAGTATAACGATTTCGTCATTTGTTACTGCGTACATCATTTGTTTTATTATATATCGACTTAGCATCGTCATTTCATCATTTATTACTACACACATTTTTTATTATTGCCGGCTTAGTATCGTCATTTCGTTATCATTAGAATTAGTGGAATGTATGTCTAGATTATAGTTATGTATTCTCCTATATATATTATAATCTACCGTTTAATTCAAGCAATTGTGATTTACCGCAAATAAAGACCAAAATAAATGCCAGTAGCTGTGATGTCACTGTAAAATTATGCTCCATTTGTCCTTATATGGCAAAAATTTATTTGTATGGAAATCGTACTACCTTAATGCGTATTTCCTTTTTCAGGCGGTAGACAGCAAACACGGAGACTCGCTCTACGACGTTCGCTTTTGGAAATCGGTCAAGTATTGGCTAAGTTTAGAAATTTATACATTTCTGAATAGTCTAGTAAGTGGCTTACTAGAAAGTTTGGGGGCCTCTGATTTAGATGTTGTTCTGAAGAGTATTGTGCGGTTGGACCTTTGGGCAGCATTTCAGAGGAAAGCCATGAATGTTATTAAGTGTAATTACTGGCGAATGCGCATTAGCCGGCTATCCACGGACATAATGCTGAGAGCCTCGACACACGGCGTCATAACCGCGGCTGAGTCCTATATCCGAAATGAACACTTCATTACACTTCTGTAGATAAGTGTGTTGGAATCTCTTTGTATAATTGTTAATTATACAAAGAAAGAAAGAAATAAAAACGTTTAATTCTGTAACAAGCACAAAAACAAACAAACAGACACTGACAAAAGTAAAAAGTGTTGCGCTTTAAATAATTTCAGAAGAAAAAATCTTCATTGGTTTTTATGATTGTACCTTTATTTGATCACTAGCGAACGCCTCACTGCTTCACCCGCGTAGTCCCCGTTCCCGTGGGAACACAGAGATAAAAAGTAGCTTATGTTACTAGGGGATAGTGTTGCTTCCCAACGATGAAAGAATTTTTGAAATCAGTCCAGTAGTTTCGGAGCCTATTCAATAAAAATAATCATTCAAATGTTTCCTCGTTATAATAGTACAGATTTGTTATTAAGTTGTATTTTTGTATATGGCTTACAATTCTAAGGCGCTGGAATTAGACAGGAATTTTCAGTGATGAGTACAATCACCCTTTTTTAGCTTAGTATACCCCAAGCTTAATATATATAGTATATATAACATATAACCTTGTACGCTCATTTAGAACATCGAAACACAGAATTTCAATATTCATCATAAAAAAATATTACCCAAGTAGGAATCGAATTCACGCCCTACAGCTAATAAATAAAATTCAAGAATGGATTCCGTGTTTAGCTGAAAAAGCCAACATCATCCCAAGGCAAACAAACCATAACAATAACCGTATTAAAAAGAAAACTCACTTAATAAGAAACTTTTATGATTTTCAATTTCATAAAATTAAGTATATTATTTCTATTGGAAAACTTTGGTCCATGACCGTAAATATTGGAAGTACTGCCGAGTATCACAAAACACTACAAAAACCACAGTAACACAAAATAGAAGAAAAATTGTATTAATTTTTTGTGATTTAATTTTGATTATTTTTTAAACCTTCCACAGTTCAAACTATTTTTATTAACTTTTAGTTTTTAATTTACATTTTAAAATTTCAAATCATACAGCATGACTGGTACACCTACGAGACGTGAGACACCTACGATACTGAAGCAGAGTACTCGATATTTTTTTTTTAATGGTTGACAGGCTAGGTGTTTGACCACAGCTCACCTGATGTTAAGTGAAGGTGTGATCGAAGATGGTAAAGCACACCTAGCATGGAATGGAACTGGCTCTCAATCGAGGCTGCCGGAACACACCGTTAGATGCTTGGCGGCAGATTTCCATCTTGAGGGTGGTAGCTACCCAGCCCAATACTAGAAAGTACCCTACCACCATGCTATGGTTTCCTTGTGATGTCTGACGTGTGAACTCGCGCTAACCACTGAGCTATGATTTCAACAAAAAGTAAAAGTAGTTTAATAAAACTTGTTGAGAAAAGATCTTCGAGGTATATCGCGCCAAACTTCGCTTATCGTCGAACACGACGGTGCATGTATTAGCATTTTCATTAGCAAAACGTAAAGCTGGTACAGAGGAGTCTGTGCTCTAGGGATGAGTTTCGGGATACTACGTGATGTGCAACAATAACAGGTTTGTACCTATAATTCTGCGACATAGAAGTTATTGTACAAACAAAACTTTTAACGTGTAGTTGGTAATATGTTTAATTCGACTATCAAGCTAAATTATGAAAAAAAGTATAATAAATATCTTCAATTAAACAAAACAAAATAACTAAAAATAATAACTAGTCTAAAAGACCGCTATCAATGGGAATAGTTCCCAAAACGCTGGCCCCATTGCCGCGTTGTATGGCAATACTACGTGTAGTTAGGGTTATATTTCCATAATGATTCTCGTTTTTTTTTTTATATAAAAAGTAATGAGACGAACGAGACGCTCTCCTGTTGGTAAGAGATAACGCGGTACTGTGTTCCGGTTTGAAGGGTATTGCAGCTAGCGATATTACTGGGCTGTTGAGACTAACCATAGAAAGTCTTAAAGCAATGAGCGCCAAAGCAGCGATGCCTCGGACTTTGTTTTGCTACTCAAAGTTCTGTGTATCGCTGCAAAGGTCATGGACACGCGTTATCTCTTACAATCAGGAGAGCGTATCGTTCGTCTCATTACGTTTAGATTAAAAGTCAATTCAAAATTTCAATTACGTATGTCATTATGAGTTTAAAACACTGATTACATGCCAATGAATAAAAAACAAACAAAAATGTCAAAATAAGGTATGTCAATATACAAACATGTCAATACATAAAAAATATTATCAATATAATAAAACTAGCAGACGCCTCGCGGTTTCATCCGCGTAGTTTCCGTTCCCGTGAGAATACAGGGATAAAAAGTAGCCTATATCACCCGGGGATAGAGTAGCTTTCCAACGGTGAAAGAGTTGTTGAAATGGGTTCAGTAGTTTTTGAGTAGTTTCTGTACAAACATCCAAAAACACAATTCTTACCTCTTTATAATATTAGTGCAGACAAAAACAATCATAATTACTTACTAGTAATTCAATGATCTTTAAGTTTGAAATACTCGTCAATGTCATAGAATAATGTCTCTAGCAGCCAAGATCTTAACTTGGTTCTGAAGCACGCGGTGGAAGGTGCTTCCCGGATGGAGGCGAGTACGCGGTCTCAAAGCAATTTCGCTGCGAAATTTAGTACTCTTTAAACCGGAACACAGTAATGCTTACACACTACTTTTTGGTTGCAGATTGTTATTTCGTAACACAAAAAATGAATCCTAGGAAATCCTAGGTAAAATCGAAAAAATTTAAAGATACTTTCTAGCTGTCTAGTCTACATTTATAATTTGATCCTCATCAATAGATTGCTTATTAAATCCAGAGAGGCAAACAGTTTTGTGGTTTATCGTCACGAACTCTGCTAATACTGCTATATCTCTTTGATTACTAAACTAGTAGGCGTAGTAATTCGTAGCGATGATAGCTCAGTGGTTAGCGCGGTAGGTTCGCATGCCGAAGGGCGTGGGTTCAAACCCCAACAATGAGCTTGAGCTGCCGGTGAAGGAAAAACATCGTGTGGAAACCATAGTAAGGTGGTAGGGTACTTTCTAGTACTCGGCTGGCTAGCTACCACCCTCAAGTTGAAAATCTGCCGCCAAGCATCTAACAGTGTGTTCCGGCAGCCTCACTTGAGAGCCAATTCCATTCCAGGCTAGGTGTGCTTTACCATCTTCGACGACACCTTCACTTAACATCAGGTGAGCTGTGGTCAAAACACCTGGCCTGTCAAACATTAAAAAAAAAAAAAGAAAAGGTACTGCTGTGTATATTGTGGTAGGTGATAGGTATATAATTGAATACATTACTATCTATCTATATACTATTATAAAGAGGAAAGATTTGATTGTTTGTTTGTGTTGAATAGGCTCCAAAACTGTTGGACCGATTCGGAAATTCTTTCACTGTTGGAAAGCTACACTTTCCCCGGGTGGCATAGGTTACTTTTTATCCCTGTATTCCCACGGCACCGGGAATTACGCGGGTGAAACCGCAAGGTGTCCGCTAGCATTACATGCATTTATTACAAATCCTACTGATCCAACTATCCCACTAATATTATGAATATGAAAGTTTGGATGGATGGATGTTTGTTACTACACTTTCACGCAAAAACTACTGAACGTATTAGGATGAAATTTGGTATGGAGGTAGCTGAGACCCTGGATTAAAACATAGGCAACTTTTTATCTCGAAAATATGTAGCGCGTAACACCCGGCTTCGCACGGGAAAACAAAACTCGATTAACGATATAAATAAATCCTATGCCACTCAGTGATAACGTAGCATTCTAATGATGAAAGAATCATTCAGATCGGTCCAGTAGTTTCGGTGTCTATTCAATACAAACAAACAAACAAAAAATCAAATCTTTCCTCTTTATAATTGGTGTAGATAAAATTCTTAAATACTTTTTTTTGTAAATACATACTTATAATGCATACAGGACACCCGGACACAGAACAAACATTTATGCCCGTCACACTAATGTTTGTCCGGAATGGAAATTGAACCCACGCCCTATGTTAATGTACCAGGCTTTGCGATCGAATCTGCAGGATGCAGATAGTTATTCATAAAAGGATGTTTATTAGCAAAGAATTTAATACTTTTTTATAAGTATGCTAAAACAACTCTTATTAGCCAAAAGTAATGAAACTTTATTTTGCCTTTCACAAACAACGAAGTCACATATACTACGACGCGAAAAAATCGAGCCTTGACGATGTTTTGATAGCATAACTTTCTGAAAGATGAAAGATCGAAAAAAGTTGACGAATAGTGTGCTCTAGTTTTTCCCGCCTTTAAGTATTTTTAAAGGAAAAAGAGATTATTTTTTATACCCGTAACTATATGTTAAGAAGAGCGCGGGGCTAAGGATACCGCCCTGCGGCACGCCAAATTATACTTCTTGTATTTTAATTATTTGAGTCCTGTCTGTTAGACTTCCCTCATTTGGTAGAATATCTGCTTGAAGAGGTGTAGGGCGTGGGTTCGATTCCCACCAGAGCAAACATCAATGTGACGATAAATGTTTGTTGTTGTTTTTCTGTGTCTGGGTGTTCTGTATGCATACTAAATATGTATTTCCAAAAAATAAGTATTTAAGTATTCTGTCAGTTATTTGGTTTCCATAGTACTTTGCTTAGTATGTGGCCTGATCGTGGAATTTCCCACGATATTTATTTAATTTTATCTCTCCCCCACCGGTATCGTCACTTAACATTACGTGAGCTGTGGTCAAACACCTAGCCTGTCGACGATAAAAAAACTGATACTTAGCTTGAGCTAGGTGTGACGTATGATCACACCTAGCCTGGCATACACCATATCCATCTTCGACCACACCGTTACTTAGCATCAGGTAAGCTGTAGTCAAACACCTAGATTGTCAACAAAAAAATACTGACCAGCAGTAGTAGTAGTAGTAGTAGTAGTAGTAGTAGTAGTAGTAGTATTCCAGAGATTACACGTTAAAACACACTCATTTGTTTTATTATATATATATTACTAGCGACCCGCCCCGGCTTCGCACGGGTGCAATGCTGATACGGAATATACCTACCGCCGCACCGCTATGCCCCTGCATTTTAAATCTGTAATATCTTCGGAAATATTCATTTAAATTATATGCTGTGAAGGGCCCTTAATCTATATTAAATGGACAATGTATTTAAGGGATTGTACTTAATTGGATAAAAGTTAATGCAGTATTGCTTAAAATCACTTCGTAAATAAGCCATTTTACCCATTAAATGTAAAGGATAAAAAATGCTTATTGTGGGTTATCCTTAAGAGATAGACATATTATACCATCGCGAACTTTTTTGTTGAACTTTTTAAGGTGTACAATACTGTAGTACATTATTTTCATTTATCTCGTGGGGTTCAGCCAGCGTTTGCAAAGCAAGCGCAAAAAAATGTGTTTATCTACGACATCACATTAGAAACCTCTAAATTTATCAGTGTTTCTCTACAATATTATGCATGTATTATACATGTAAACCTTCCTCTTGAATCACTCTATCTGTTAAAACTGCTTAAAAAAACTTGCTTTTAAATCAGTTGCGTAGTTTTAAAGATTTAAGCATACATACGGACGGACAGACAGCGACAGCGACTTTGTTTTATACTATGTAGCGATAGTGGTGTACCTAGTGATATTATCAGTTATGTACACCGAAATAAATCTTGTTTATTAATTTCACAAACAAAAGTTTTCGTAATAAATTAAAACATTTGTTAAAATTAAAACAGTTGTAGTGATGATAGCTCAGTGGTTAGCGCGGTAGGTTCGCATGCCGAAGGGCGTGGGTTCAAACCCCAACAATGAGCTTAAGCTGCCGGTGAAGGAAAACATCGTGAGGAAACCATAGCATGGTGGTAGGGTACTTTCTAGTACTCGGCTGGCTAGCTACCACCCTCAAGTTGAAAATCTGTCGCCAAGCACCTAACGGTGTGTTCCGGTAGCCTCACTTGAGAGCCAGTTCCATTCCAGGTTAGGTGTGCTTTACCATCTTCGACCACACCTTCACTTAACATCAGGTGAGCTGTGGTCAAACACCAAGCCTGTCAACAATTAAAAAAAAAAAAAAAAAACACTAGACATCACCCAAAGTCTGAGTTTCCATTAAATAATTATCCGCAAAACTTTTTTCTTGCGACAACATAAATCATTTTATCCTTAGGTCGTTTAACAAACAGCTAGATCAAATTTTATGAAAGAACAAATAAATTAACTCTACCATTTTTTGTTACGAAACAATCGAGCAATTTCCAAAAGTTTTTTCTGCCTACTTTATTACAAAAATATGTTTGTAGTTCTTTTGTTTTGATAGGAATTTGTGTAGTTTAGATGTTATTGTTTGTTTTTTTTTAATACAACCTTGTTTTGGCAAGGGGCTTTTATTAATTAGCATATTCATTTTTATTAGAAATAAAAACAAATAATTTGGTTGGTGGTAGATCTCCTTAGAAGGTTGTCTAGGTAGGCATCGCTGTACCAGATGTTCTGTTGCCAACCGATTTCAAAAATTCTTTCACCGTTAGAAAGCTACACTATCAAATTAAATACACTATTAAGTATCATAGGCGACTTAATATTCCTGTATTCCCACGAGAACGGGAACTACGCGGGCAAAACCGCGAGGCGTCTGCTAGTCTATACTATTATAAAGAGGAAAGATTTGATTGTTTGTTTGTTTGTATTGTATAGGCTCCGAAACTACTGGACCGATTTCAAAAATTCTTTCACCGTAAGGAAGCTTCACTATCCCCGGGTGACATAAGTTACTTTTTATCCCTGTATTTCCACGGGAATGGGAACTACGCGGGTGAAACCGCGAGGCGTCCGCTAGTACTAAATAAGTTTGTTAATAATCAACTAAGCAAAAAACGATCACGTATCTATGAGCGCATAAAACCCTTTTTAATGCACATCAGAGCCCAAAACTGAGTTAGATTAACGAAACTTATAAATATTTTCACCATAATTCTATTTGGGCTATTTTTCTACGATAATTCTCATATTTATTATAACGATGTACTTACTATCTAATTTTCCATTACGCCTGAAGTCCATGTTCAATGTCACAAGTAATTGGATGTTAGACATAGTCGCTGTTTCCACGGATACACGAGATTTATTATAATGCCGAATGCCATTTATATAAACACGCACTATAATTAAAAATAATAATAAATATCGTAGGACTACACACACAGCACTATCTGAGCCCAAACTAAGCAGAGCTTGTGTCATGGAAGTCAGATAACTGGTAGAATACTTAAATACTTTTTTTTGTAAATACATACAGTACACCCAGACACAGAATATACATCGATGTTAGTCACACAAATATTAGTCCTGAGTGGGAATCGAACCCACGCCCTTCAGCTCTCGAAGCGGACATACTGCCAATGAACCAACAGGGCTGTCAAAGTCTGGAAAACACTGCTATAGACAATAACCAACTTTAGCTAGTTTGTGTGAAATCATGCGAATGATTCAAAGATCCCGGCGAGCTCTCGAGAGAGTCTCGCTAGTGAAGACAGTGCCTTCGACGTATAACAGTCATGTTCAGCCAAAGAGGTTTGTTATTTCAAGTCCTTAGTACGGCTTCAGCAATAAGCAAACCAATCGGCGACGCTGAGCGCTGGATGGCGGTGATTACGTCACAGCGACTACAGAACTCCAGGGCAAGTGGAATTTATCGCAGCGGTTGACAGCTGTATGCCTCAGTACCGAGTACTGAGTACGGAAGATTAAAAAAAAAAATGTCTATTTAATTTTGTTCATCACTACTTTACTAGTAACTAACATAGCCAAGAGAATCAGCGAGTTGAAATGGCAGTGGGCAGGGCACATAGCACGCAGAACTGATGACCGATGGGGCTGCAAAGTTCTGCAGTGGAGACCACGTCGAGACATCCACCTACAAGGTGGACAGACGACCTAATAAAGACCGCTTTAAAAGAAAATTAAGCAAAAACTACTCATTACTTTACTTTTTAAATGCTTTAGCATTAAGTCCTCCCTTTGTACATGTTTTTTAAGTGTGCAATAAACTATTAAATAAATAAATAAATAAATAAATAAATAAATACTTTGAGACTTTCGATGGTTAGTTTCAACAGCCCAGTAATTTCGCTAGCTACGGTACCCTTCGAACCGGAACACAGTAATGTTTACACGCTACTGCTTAGCGGCAGAATAACTAGTACTGCGGTGGTACCTACCTAGACGACCTCCTGCTAAGGAGATCTACCACCAAGTATATAACATACGTCCGTCTCCACTCTAGAACACGTCTACTTCAACGGTTGACAGTTCTGCTGCAATTAGTACCAGCCCACTGCCACTTCAACTTGCTAATACGCGGTCCAGTTTGCATAACTTCGCATAATTCTAAATCAGTGAATGCATTATTCCGTGCAATCAATTCAACAGAGAATAATTTGAATAACACTAGCGGATTGCCATAAACCACTGCTGGTACCCCGTAATGGCTATTAATGTTCCACAATGGCTGGAAGATGTACAATTAAATACACATTACTGGATGGAATGGTTCTGCCTTATCTCGTCTAGACAAAACGTTACTTAGGAAAACTAGAGTAATAAGTAATTCGTGCTAATTATTTGTTTTTTGGATGTTGAAGACAAAGTAATCGTAAAACCTAAAACTTTTATACTCATGAAGTTTCTGTTGGGAGACTTTTTTGTTGGGAGGGGTTTTTCACGCTCCGCAGACACCGGGGTCCGTGAAATTTGTAAACTTTAGTTACATTATTTTTTACAATAATACAATAGAAAAAAAGGAAAGTTAATCAAATTAATTTAATCTTAATGTAAGGTTAAAGTAGGTACTAGTTTGTGTGTATACCGCGAGCAGAGCAGCGATCCACAAGCAGCACCCGATAACGAGTATGGTGCATGTGCCGCCATCGCCCTCCTCCACCATATATGTGGGAAGAGAGCGCCGACACACGACGCCGCCGTAAGAAGAAGTCCTAGGTCTGAATCCCTATCTTTAGTCTTTCCTAGTCTCCTAGTCTTTCTATTTAGGGTTCCGTACCCGAAGGGTAAAACGGGACCCTATTACTAAGACTCCGCTGTCCGTCCATCTGTCGCTCTGTCCGTATCTCATGAACCGTGATAGTTAGACAGTTAACATTTTCACAGATGATGTATTTCTGTTGCCGCTATAACAACAAATACTAAAAAAATAGAATAAAATAAATATTTAAAGGGGCTCCTATACAACAAACGTGATTTTTTGCCGTTTTTATAAATGGCAAGGAATCCTTCGTGCACGAGTCCGACTCGCACTTGGCCGGTTTTTTAAGTTATCTGCGCATTGACGATGAAGGAAAAACTCATGAGGAAACCTCTTGGCTGAAATTTCTTAAAAAAAGTTCTCGAAGATTTGTGTGGTCTGCCAACCCGCTTTGGGCTAGCGTTGTGGATTATAGCTTTACACTGCTCAAATACAAAATACAAATATTTTATTGATAACACCAATGTTACAAGTCACTATGATAAATAAATAATGCTCACGATGAGAAAAGGTTCACGTTTAGCTAGAGGCATGTTATCCGAAAACAAAATTAATTTTCATGAGGTGCTTGGCGACAGTTTTTTAACTTGAAGGTGGTAGCTAGCCAGCCGAGTACTAGAGAGTAACCTACGACCAACCTTCACCGGTAGCTCAAGCTTATGTTGGGGCTTGAACCCACCCCCTTCAGCTTGTGAATCGGCTGCGTTAATCACTGAGCTATCATCGCTACAAAAATTCAATAACTAGTGTGTTGTGCGTAATCCACGAAAAGCTAAAGTGAATAATACTAGTCAGCGTTTTTTCCTGAAATATAGTTTCTTGATAATTCCCTAAAAGTAAGTAGGTACAGCAAAAACTTGGTAAGCAATGTTATTATCACACTTTTTGTTTGGGGGATAATGAGGGTTGAAATGGGGAAACGTATTCCCGCTCATTTCCGCTCAGAATAGGTAGTAGGTACCTACCAGTTTTAGCAATGACCAACCTAATGAGGTAGACCACTATAGATTGTGGATTTAGAGATGGTAGTTTAGTGGTTAGTGCGGTTAGCTTACACACAAGCAAGCGTGGGTTCAAACCCCAATATAAAAATATTGTAAGGGCATTACACACAGCGCCATCTGGCCCTAAACTAAGCAAAGCTTGTACTAAGTCAGATAACGGATAGAATACTTAAATACTTTTTTTTTGTAAATACATACTTATAATAAATACTGAACATCCAGACACAAAACAAACATTTGTTTATACCACAAACTATTTGTCCTGGATGGGAATGGAACCCACGCTTTTTAGCTCTTGAAGCAGACATTCTGCTAATGAATCAACAGGGCTTTCAGTTATACTTTTGGTTTCGCCCGAAGAGATCAGCAAATAGATAATAGTGCGAAATGGTGATCGCTTTGCGTTACTACAAGTGTTTATCTATTTCTATTTCTTTCTGCGAAACCTTCGTATAATTATGATAGCCTTCACTTACACGTAAGTTCATTTAATCACTAATTATACTTTTGGCTTCGCCCGAAAAGATCAGCACATAGATACACACTCGTAGTAACGCATACCGATCACCATTTCGCAAATCAAATCATATCAAATAATTTCAAATCAAATCACTATCGCACGCTAATCGCACTATTATCTATTTGCTGATCTCTTCAGGCGAAGCCTTCGTATAATAATGATAGAACTTTATTTACAGGTAAGTTCGTTTAATCCTTAATTATATTATCTACCATGCATCGGTGTTTTTTTGGAGCATTTAATTTTGTATCTGTATATTGTTTATTGCTATGACTATTATTTCGACCAGATTACTGTAACCAATATGGCAGCTATTAAAACTTATTTATGCCCAATACGTAGCTGCAAATAACACCAGTCAGACAGATTTATTGATTGGCAATACGATATTAATGGGAAAGCGTACTTCGTCCGATTCAATGATGAACACTCCATGCTATAACCTCAGAACATTTACTCAGGCGACGCAGAATCTAATCAATTGACCATCTCACGTAAACGTCAAGCCTACGAAATTATATGATCAGATGCAGACGTCATGTCAAATCTAACACATCTGCTTGACATCAAACGCAGCCATCACGCCATGCGTAAACTGTCTCAGGTAATTCAGTTGTTCTGTCGATTGTGTGTTGTGACATCCTATGGTATGCTAAGGTATAAATAAGCTGTAAAGACCTTACAAAAGGATATGAACACTTAATATAGGATCTAATCCCAATTATTAGACTAACCCTAGTTATAAGTCTAACCGTAATTACATAATACTAACCCTAATTATAATTAGGGTTAGTAGTATTAGTTATAATAATTTTTATAACTAATTATCCTATAACTATAGCGACGTTTTATTATGTACCAACATTTTCCCTGTACTCAGCAAATAAACACATTTTGATTTTGATTTTGATTTTGCCTTTTGTAGTCCACTGCTGGACATAGGCCTCTCCCAAGTCCTAATTATAAAAAACTAACCCTAGTTATAAGTCCTACCGTATTTATATAATACTAACCCTAATTATCCTACAATTATAGGATTCACCCTAATTATAAAAGTAACCCTAATTACACTAAACCTAATTATAAGACTAACCCTAAGAATGAGTCATGAATGATTTATTATTGTCTTAGATTTTTTAGAATACTGTTGCTAAAACTGTTAAATAAATGGAATTAAATAGTTCATTGATCTTATAGTATTATTACAATGGGGAAGAAGAAGTATGTATAAAAAAAAAATGATAGAGTATACAAAAGATAATACTCAAAAATAGTTCAATATATTATAATTAAATTATTCTCTGAAGGAAGCTAAAAGAGCTGCCATTGACGATGATATTGGTACAGGTACAAAACAAAAACAAACATTTTAATTGTTACAATTAGTACACGTGTCATATATTTCATAACGTGTGCATATTTCATGGTAAATAAATAATGTACATTTTTTTAAACAAATTAATTTTTCCGAATCAGATTTTTTTTTTGCTTTAGTAAAAGAATTTGTAGACGTGACCTTTGCGGAAATATTGTGCGTATAAATACATCTATTACGTGTGGTCCGATGTTAAAAAGCCTACATGACAGCATTAACTGAGGTAGGAAACTAAGTTACCTTCATTGTGGAACACTATAGAGAATAGATTCCGCAAGTTTACCTATATTTAGTAAACTAAACATATAAGCACGGGCTATAAAATTGTAATATAATTAGATAATTTAATATTTAAGGCATCCTTAAATAAAGATTTAAGGATGTCTTAAATAATGGAAATTATCTTGTCTTTTATTATTTAGACATCAAGTGCTGTAATTAAATTTTGGATATATTATTAAAATAATAACTTATAATACAAGTCTAAGGAAAAACAAATTAATTAATTAAAAACTCGGTCCACCGGTCGAGCCCGCCGCAAACGTACCCATAAAACTGGCGGCATTTCCTCGCTGGATCGCTAGAGAAATGCGCTGGACTATGTAGTCTCCCGACCTCGGTTCCCGACCCCTCTCCCTAAGGCGACGCCCTAACTCTGCCACAAACCTTGCAGCGTCGGAACCCCACGGGCCCGCCGTCTCGACAGCAAACGGAACGAACTCATACGCTGACTCCAAACATGCGTATTTGAGACGGTTAGCCTTCGCAGCCGCCTCCGCTCCCGCACCGGCCACTTGCTGGGCTGGCTGGTAAACTATTTATTTATTTCGAAACAATGTCACAGGTTAATTACAGTTTTAACAAAGCAATATACTACATATATACTAACTACTAATATATATACTAACTATAAATAAGGTATTACATACAAAGTTCCTGCTTATTAATTTCTTCTTTTTTTTTTGTTAAAACCACACATACCAGGTTTCCTTGTTATTCGGAGACCAGTTTCACATAAAGATGATGTGCTAAGAGCGTCACCCAATAACATTTTAGGCACAAATGCTTGTCGCTGCATGTGAGATACCTAGCAACAACACTAAACTGTATCCCCAGATGTTGTAATAATCAGTTTACTGAGTTGTTCCCCACCATGGAAGCTAATTTAAAGATGTATTGACGGCAAAACTTCTTGGAAGATAATTATTTTATGTACCTATCTATGCGCTATATTCTTTGGAAAACCCCTATAAAATATGCGACTAAAACAAGTCACCATTTTTAGTACCATTCACCATTTTACAAAACATGCACGTTATTGTGGGCGTATTTTGATAATTATTATTTATGAACCATAAAAATAGATAACATTTTTTGTCTGGTCTAAAACTAACGACTAATATTAAACTGGTGTTAAATTTAATATTATTTATTGTTTGAGCTGAATTTGTGGTGAGCTGTGGTCAAGAACTTAGCCTTTAAACTATAAATAAAATAACCCTAACTATGTCAAATTAGGGTGTTTAGATTACTGCATATTTATTATAAACATATACATAATTACCTATGTACATTGTACAAAACACTACAACTACTTTACTATAAAACAAGAGTCTAAAAATACTCGTACCATAAAAAAATAAGAATACATTCGTAGCTGATACAACCAACGCGATCTAAAAGTATTGAGATGAACGAAACGTTTCTGATGGTAAGAAATAAAACCTAGCCATGACCATTGCAACTTATAAAAAATTCGCCCTGCTGCACTATAGAGTTTAGATTTGACCCTGACTTACTATAATATGTAAAATTAAAAAAAAAAAAATTTGATACTGGCCGAATACACAAAGTCCGATGCTAAAAACAAAGAAAAAAATTGTAAGCAGCATCAAAATGCAGAACGCTTTTTCTATTAGGTAGAAAATTAAAAAAAATAGCATTCCGCCGTCCGTAATCCGTTTTTTCTACGTATAACTGAAATGATCATCTCTTACCATCATTGTCGTAGAGCGTCTCATTACTTTCACATAAAATAATTTATAATTTAAAACCCGACTCCATGACCGTTAGGCCAACTAAACGCACTGCACCGATGAAACAGCGAGATTTCGTAAACGTATTAAATTTTTAGAGCTATGATGATTTTTTTAAAACCGTATGTATATGGGACTACCTCTGAAATATGATCTACCAAAAAAAGAGGAACATCAAAATCGATTCATACGTTGCGGAATTATCGCGTAACAATCATATGAAAATAAATGCAGTCGAATTGAGAACCTCCTCCTTTTTTGAGTTGGTTAAAAAGACAACAAATAAGCTGTGTAAAAAAAAATTAAATGCAAAGTTATCTGAACTTCCAGCAGCTGAAATCTCAGACAGAAAGTTACTAAGTTTAAACGTAAAGTTCTAGACAGGATCTGTTCAGTCTAGCTTTAGAATAAAATCAAAAAATTGTATACATACATCGATGATATTTTCGTTTGCTCCGAAAGCAAAAAACCGCTCGATCGATTTCGATAATATTAATGGTATTATACGGTACCATCTCTGGAGTATAATCTACGAATCAAAAAAAAAATCATCAAAATTGATTCATAATTGGCGGAATTATCGCGTAACAAAAAAAACAGCCGAATTGAGAACCTTCTCCTTTTTTGAGTCGGTTAAAAAAGAAGAAGTTTTGTTTTATGTTACGACATTTTTTTTAAATATTTATTTTTTGAGATAAAAATGACTATAAAATTCAATTATATCTATTTCACAATTAAATAATGAATAATTATCCAATCGAATATAAAATATTTTTTCAGAATCAGATGTCAAGATAATTTTGTTTATACATGCCAAAAATAAATATTCAAGTTAATATTCAAGTTACGTCATCTACCGCTTCTAAATCACAGAGTTCATCTGACCTAGTAAGTTCGACACGAGACGTCGACGTAACATGACGTAACCGACGTCAGCAGTTTTCAAGAAAACTGTTTCAGCTTTTACAACTTCACTTCCCGTTTGAAAGTTGGAGCTCATTAGGGTCACACTGTTCTATCGACTTCTAACGACCGATAGAAGTTGCAAGTTTGATTTCTTGTAATTTACGATTACTCTACTTGTGGTGTTTGGTTCTTTTATCTGTTTTAAGTTTCTTTACAAGGATAAAGACATGGTGGTAATAACAATGAGAGTTTGCTATTACATTTCTGATATAATCTGGTTTTCAAAGTTTATGCGTTTGTAAGGGGGTTTATCTTTAAAAATAGTGTTGTTTCTATAAACTAGCTGCATCCCGCGGTGTTACCCGCTACATGGTTTCGTGATAAAAAGTAACTTATGGGTTAATCCAGGGTCTCAGCTACCTCCATACTAAATATCATCCAAATCCGTTCAGTGGTTTTTGCGTGAAAGAGTAACAAAATATTTGATTATTTTTTAAATTCGTCGTTCGTTTGTAAATAAAATTATTTTTAAAAAAAAGTTTAGAAATCTAAACTTTTTTTTTTTAAACGAATTTTACAAATTATGCTATAGTTTTTCGGCGGCAACGCGGAAAGAGTCGTGTCGCTCCGTTGTATCGTTTTACCAAAACTTATGTTTGTCGAGTGTTTATGCATAAAAATGGTGGTGTTTTATTCATAAAGTGCCGAATTACAAGCGCGAGTGTGGGAAAATGATATAATGTGGTGAAACATGATTTTCCGTGTTGCTGCCAAAATTCCATCGAAGCTTTATAGTAAAGTCACCGCTACTCTACTAAAGCATGACTGGACTTGACTAACATGAATTGTACTTGACCAAGACTGCACTTTGACTGTAACTATAACTACGAGGCAACTTATTTAACTTTTGAAACTTGAAAATATGAAACACTTGACACTGGCAAATGCTTGAGATGCGACGCCAAAAACAAAGAAAAAAAACTATTCTAAGCAAAATGGTATATCTAATTGTGGAGCTATCTATGAACAAAGAACGTTCAGTATAATTATTTCGTCGACTCGAATTCACCGACAGGCATTTAGGTACTAAATTTAACTAGTTATATCAGCTCGTTGTATTTCAAGAAGGTTCGTTAATTACATTTCTCTATAGATGCTTTAGCATTTCAATTATTCAGGCTAATGTATGAATTCACAGAGAATTTTCTCAGAAACACTGGTAAGTACATTATAACTGAAAATCATTATATTAAAAGCAAATTTAATAATTTAGTTATGATATTAATTTTGATCTGACAAACATAGTAGGCGTACCGCCCTTTTTTTCTTGCCAGTGTCAAGTATTTTATATTTTCAAGTTTCAAAAGTTAAATAAGTGTCCTCGTAGCTATAGTTATAGTCGAAGTCCAGTCTTGGTCAAGTATAGTCCGTGTCAGTCATGCTTTAGTAAAGTAGTGGTGACTTTACTATAAAGCCTCCGTGGAGTTTTGGAAGCAACACAAAAAGTCATGTTTTCATTTAATTTTTTTAAATAGGCACTGCGCAAAAAGAAGCTTTATGACAGTCTATATTTGTTTCCTTGTTTTTCGGTATCTACATATTTGACGTCATAGACGCTTGACGTCACAATAAATCAATATAATTTTGGTGGTAACGCGAAAGGTCATATCGCCGCATCATATCTTTCAAAACTTGTGTTTTTCGAGTGTTTATGATTGCGTTTTATTCATAAAGTGTCTAATTACGTGCTGTGTAGAAAGTATGTATTAACAAAAAAAAAATATATTTAAGTATTACTTATGCATATACAATATACACACGTATATGGTTCTCATAATACAAGTTTTGCTTATTAACAAGTTGTTGTCAAATATTACATTACATATAAAATACAGAGTCAAAATAAGTGGTCTTAAAAATAATTACAATATATGTCAGTTATTTAACTTTACATTTGTGAGGCTGCCGGAACACACCGTTAGGTGCTTGGCGGCAGATTTTCAACTTGAGGGTGGTAGCTAGCCAGCCGAGTACTAAAGTTAGTACTCGGCTGGCTAGCTACCACCCTCGTGAGGAAACCATAGCATGGTGGTAGGGTACTTACCCTACCACCATGCTATGGTTTCCTCGCGATGCTTTCCTTCACCGGCAGCTCAAGCTCATTGTTGGGGTTTGAACACACGCCCTTCGGCATGCGAACCTACCGCGCTAACCACCGAGCTATCATCGCTATAAACTTATTTAGTCCCTAGACGGGGTTTGCTTTTTTCGAGTGTTTAAATGCATCAAAAAAAAAAATCAGCAATCATCAAACAAATCATCAGTCAATCAATAAAAATTACTACTTTCACCCTTAGAGTAACAACGCACGATTGTTATACGTAAGATTTTTAAATTTTCCTTACGGAGCTAGAAACAATTCAGTTACGCTACATAGAGCAGTCTTCCTGTCTGTTTGTCATGGACATTGTGTTCCATTCTTTTTTTTTACATCAATATTTTTCCCAGACCGTGTCCTGCAAAATATTGTTTGACATTTAAAATAATGAAAAGGAAATGCATAAAGTTAAAAATCATCCCTTGCGGGGCGTTATACGGAATTGCAAATAATACCTCGGGCGAAATTTTGACATTTAGACTAATCATTCATTCGTAAAATAAGACGTCGGAAAAAGCAATTCTTTCCTTAAAATAAATCTTGTTAACGTCCACTTCTTCCGGTCCAGTAACTCTTTTGACGTCTCGACGTCTCTTCAAAAAGTACAATCAAGTCCTATTGACACGAATTGCTACTCCAATAAAATATCAAGCAACTCCTTCCGGTGTGTGACACGCACTTTGACCATCCAGTCAGCGACACGCTTCGTGGCGTCTTGTAAGATATAGTTTCAACTAGCTGCGCCATTCCAGGCTTGGTGTGCTCTACCATCGTCGACCGCACCGTCACTTAACATCAGGTGAGCTGTGGTCAAACATCTAGCCTGTCGAACATAAAAAAACATTGCAGGCTCCGTTTTTATGCAACAAAGCAGGGCAGGGGTAAATAATAAAGAATTTTTTATATGTAACAATAATCTTTACGCTAGTTAATTTTCTTGGTTATTCTGGTGTGTGTTATCTCGGTCAATAAACAGCTGTCAGCAGTGGTTTGAAGGAATGCTGACAAGATTGACGTATTGATAGATGAGATGAAATCTTCGATGATCTAGAATAGCATCAAGATAAATTATCGCAGTTTTTGTGATGTAATGGCGGGTAATCGTATTTCATGATGGAAATAGGGTTAGAAGACACGCTTTACAATTGAATTAATTCACTCATTTATGTGTCTCACAAGCTGCGCCTCGCGGTGTTACCAGCTATATGTTTTCGGGATAAAAAGTAGCTTATGTGTTAATCCAGGGTCTTAGCTACCTTCATAACAAATTTCATCCAAATCCGTTTTGTAGTTTTTGCGTGAAAGAATAACAAATATCCATCTATCCATCCAAACTTTTACATATATAACATAAGCGGGATATATATTTTTAAAGTGACAGCTCACCCGATCGGAGGATCGATTCGTGATGGTAAACATACCCAACCTGGAATAGAACTGGCTTTTAAGCGAAGCTACCGGAACACCGTTAGATGCTTGGCGGCTGATATTCAACTTGAGGATGGTAGCTAGCCAGCCGAGTACTAGAAAGTACACTACCACCATGCTATGGTTTCCTCACGATGTTTTCCCTTACTAGCAGCTGTGTTTCCTGTGCTCCGGTTTGAAGGGGACTGCAGCTAGAGAAATAACTGGGTTGAGACTAACCATCGAAAGTCTCAAATTAATCACTGCCACAGCGATGCTACTTTTGTTACTTAAAAATTAAAAGAATATCAGCAACAATGAATTACAGTTGCAAGTAAATAAATAAATAAATATCATAGGACATTACACACAGCGCCATCTGACCCCAAACTAAGCAAAGCTTGAGCTATGGAAGACAGATAACTGATAGAATACTTAGGTAGTTTTTTATTTGTAAATACATACTTATAATACGTACAGTACACCCAGATACAGAACAAACATTTGTTTATATCACATAATGCTTGTCCTGGGTGGGAATCGAACCCACGCCCTTCAGCTCTTGGAGCAGTAAGATATACTACCAATGAACCAACAGGGCTGCAAGTTTTTTAAGTATTGAAATAACGCTGCTGAGAACATGCCAAACTAGATACAGGGTTTTTTTTTTTTTTTTTATAGTAGATAGGCTTGCGTTTGACCGCCATCCCGCCTGATGTTAAGCGAAGATGCGGTCTACGGTGGAGCACGCTCGCCTAGAAGAAACCGATTCACTCGCGACTTGAAGGTACCCAGACTATATTCATTGGGGAACACCCACTCGGGCAGCAGATTCCAATGTCTAGCGGTACGCATGAAAAAAGTGGAATCAAACCGCTTAGTTCGAGCTTTTGGAACATCAACCATGAAGCGGTGACGCTTTTTAAAGCTCCTGGCTGTCCGATAGTAGAATGGGCAAGGTGGAATTAGGTCATGCAGATCTGAAGCGCACTCTCCAAAATGTTAAAGCGATCAACAGTTTCGTGAGGTAAACAGACGCCAGCAAGAATAACGTTGCACGAGCGACTTCAGCAGAACTGCATAAATTATACATCAATGTTGTTTTCGACCCTTTCGCGTGTCGCAGTTTTTCAGGTTCAGCCAGAACGCGCCGTCATCGGCGACGGAATGCATAATGAATTAGAGGAATAACAGTCATTGCGAACTCGTGCAGGGCGAATACTACAGTAGGACGTCATCTTCGTCTTGATGTTACGTCAAGGGGCGGCAAAATACGGCTCGCGAGCCGCATTTGGCTCTTTCCATGTACACACAGCGCCATCTGACCCCAAACTAAGCAAAGCTTGTACTATGCAAGTCAGATAACTGATAAAATACTTTTTATTTGGAAATACATACAGTACCTACACCTAGACACCCGCGCAGTTTGCGTTCCCGTAGGAATACAGGGATAAAAAGCCTATGTCACCCGGGGATAGTGTAGCTTCCCAACGGTGAAAGAATTTTTGAAATCGACCCATTAGTTTTGGAGCCTATTCAATACAAACAATCAAACGATCAAATATTTTCTCTTTATAATAGTATATAGAGATAGATTACGCCCCAGTACTAAAACTACATTTATTAAAACAACAAGTGAGGCAGTCTACTGCTTCTATCTGCGCTGTGTCGCGTGTTTCTTTCCCGATATGCAAATTTATTCAATGTCTGCGAGCAGTTTAGTGATTCTGTTTTTACGATGCCGATATCAATTTGAGCAGTGAGTTCGGAGGCATCGAGCATCGGCTCGGAACATTTGGGCATCGGCTCGGAACATAAGCGTCGACTGGGAACATTCCCAGCCTCGTTTTAGAACATTTCGGAACCGCTCCAGAAAAGATTTGCATAAAGAATTCTTTACAAACTGTTCATGAACATTTAGTACGTTGAAATCTGAGTCGTGGCGAGTTAAGATTACTTTTCATTGTTACTGTATTCACATAACATGAACAGTAATGAATTGGGAAAAGGTTTCAAGCGCTGTTGGTTTTTATTTTATTTATTTATTACAATATCATAGGATGATACACACAGCGCCATCTGACCCCAAACTAAGCAAAGCTTGTACTATGAAAGTCAGATAACTAATAGAATACTCTTGGTTGTAGGTTTTCTTAATACGAAGTCGTCTAGGTAGGTACCACCGCAGTACCAGATATTCTGCCGCCAAGCAGTAGTGTGTAAACATTACTGTGTTTCGGTTTGAAGGGTACTGCAGCTAGCGAAATTACTGGGCTGTTGAGACTAACCATAGAATATCTCAAAGTAATGAGCGCCAAAGCAGCGTTGCCCCGGACTTTGTTTTGCTACTTAAAGTTCTGTGCATTGCTGCAATGGTCATGGACATGCGTTATCTCTTACCATCAGGAGAGCGCATCGTTCGGCTCATTACTTTTACACAAAAAAAAGACTTTTTTTGTAAATACATACCTATTTATGATAATTAAAGAACACCCAGACACAGAACAAACATTTGTTTATACCACAAAGTTTGTCCTGGGTGGGAATCGAACCCACGCCCTTCAGCTCTCGAAGCAGACAGTCTACCAATTAACCAATAGGGCTGTCAGAACTTACAGAAGAGTTTCAAATAAAACCATGTGATATTAATACAGAAAAAACACTTAATTGGGGCTCCCTTCGTGCTAGCAAGGGATCTATGTACCTATTATATCAACCGGGAGTATAAATATCTATTTAAAGCATTTGCACTAACATTTCCCAGTCAGCTCTGTTTTTATAAACTGGCCCACTGCTGGGCACTTGCCTCTTCTCATTGTAAGAAGGTTAATACCATGGTCTTGCACGCTGGCTGAGTGCGAGGTAGATTTTACGCATCTTAGACAATTTTACAGGTAGGTTTCCTCACGAAGGAAACGAAGCGTGTGAATCGGTTTCTTCTGGGCAAGCGTGCTCCATCGTAGACCGCATCTTCGCTTAACATCATAAAAAAAACGAAGATTTCCTTCACCGTCCAAAGTCAATAGCAAGAGACAAAACTTAGAAGAAATAGAGGTGCATAAAATAGAATATAACTTTATTGTATAACATCAAAACAAAAAACAACAACATATAAATATGAAACATAAAAAAGGGATAAAGAACATAACAAATCAATATAATACATAAATGGAGTATAACGGCGATCGCCTAGAGCGACTTCTTCCAGACATTTGGATGGAAAGAAAAACAGAAACAGATATCAGGTTGGTGTATAAAAAATAAACTTAATATAACATACACGTACGTACGTATATATTACATAATAACGCGTAAGCAAACGTTGGCAAACGTAGCGTAGGACGCCCTGAGACTAGATGGAATGATGATATACGTAGGACAGTTGGTAAAAAGTCGAAGATCGGGCTGAGTGGCGAGTCTTGGTAGATGGCCATGCCCAGAAGTGGACTTCGATAGGCTGATGATGAGGATAATGATAAACATAATAACGAACAGTTACCGTATCGCGTGATTCGAACCTAGGACCTTCAGATTGGAAACCAGACGGTCTCCAAACTAGACTGCCAAAACTTCAGTTCAGTTTTTAATTTCATGCCTGGCTAGGTGTGCTTTACTATCTTCGACCACGCCTTCACTTAACATCAGATGAGATGTGGTCAAACACCTAGCCCGTCAACCAAAAAAAAAAAACTAAAAAAAAAACAAAAAAGAGAAAAGAAAAATACGAACAGTAGTAAACACTCAGGCTTCCAAGAAACCTAGTGACAGTGAAGAGACATAGTGAAATTTTAACAAATATTGTAAAACAAAAACTTTAGAAATAAATTAATATTAAAATACCAACTAAAAGAAACAACGGTCAAACTAAAACCGTAACCTACATTCTAGTCTCTACGGGACAAAAAGTACCAAAAAAACTTCAAAACGAAAAGTCATTCGAATCTTCCAAACTGACAAGAGTTTGATTCAATCTTACAAACAAAACAAAAGCGTCGTCCCAAAAACGACACTGTACGACCAATAACTGGAATATAAATATACTGAAACATAAAGGAGGAGTGAAGAGGGGAAAAGCGGGGGAGAGTATCGTCCCTCCTGGACCCGTTTGGGAGAAGAAAAATGCGACGCTCAACGCCGTGTGATGCCAAATAATACACGCTGACGTGTGTTTTGACACTACGTTAGGCCGAGTACTCATTCTCTAATTGTGGAGAGGAGAGGAAAAAAATTGGAGAATTGAAAAGTAACTGTACTGTGTAGGATATAATTATGTAGTTATATTTAGTGAGATTGCTACAAGTTAATCGGGATGGAGTGCACAATAAAGAGTTATATCTATCTATCTATCTATCTATCTAAAATAGGATGTAACAATATTAATTTCAAAAGGAATACACATTTTTCAGGTGTATTAAAAACCATTTTATTTGGTATCTAGTACCTATAGTACAATCTTTGCTTAGTTTGAGGTTATATGGTGTTGTGTGTAATGTCCTACGATAAAATACTATTAATAATAGTATACTATTTAAACGTTGTTAACGTTAGTAGTATTATTATTAATAATATTTTATTAATTGTGTGTATTTACATACAATTTCGCTTCAACCCGACCACATCACCACCATCACCTTCTTCTTGGTCGCCTGGATGAGATCGCTCTTAGCGATAAGGCCGCCACATGTGGTACTAGTTCGTAAGATTCTTTTGTTCTCGGTACTTTTTTTTGTTCATGGTGGGCACAATATAACAGAATATAAATAACTTTATTACACACCAAAACAAAACACAACAACATACAAATATTAAACATAAAAGAGATAATTAACATAACAAAACAATATAATACATAATTGGTGTATAAGGGCAGTCTTATTGCCTAAAACGATTTCTTCCAGACAACCTTTGGATGGAAAGAAAAACAGAAATTGATATTAGGTTGGTGTATAAAACACAATACAATAAACGTGTAATATATCCATATAAATAAATACATATAAAAAATAAATGCTAAATAAACTAAATGTAAATGAGCATGCTGATAAATAATGTTTTTATAATAAAGAATTCTATCTATTTATTACCACCATATTTTACCATATTATTTCTGTTTATGGTGTGCACAATAATGAGTTCTATCTATCTATTATATAATATTTCATCTCAAGACAATATACACACTTGCGTCTCAGTTTGATTTGTCGTTCCCTATTCCATGTCTCCACTCCACATGTACGCTGTACACCCGCCCTTACAAGAGGTTACCTTTGGGAAATGACACCGATTGTTATTCTAATGGGGACGTAATGGTGGATTTGATGTCGGGATCACTTCCATGGGATGGGTTTAAAAGCGTGCAATATGAATAATAAGCCTATTGTTATGTTTTGCTTGTTTGTAAAAGCGAGAGTTATGTTACGTTTTGCATAAACCTGATTTTAACCACAGAATGAATTAGGTACGACATCTCTTTGTATCTTCTTTTTACATGGCGTACAAAAAAAGGAGTGTCATGTTTTCAGGGTTCATTTATGTATGTGACTTGTTTTATAATGTAATAGTAATAAAATGAACGGGATGCTCTCCTGATGGTAAGGGTAACGCATGCCCACGATCATTGGGGCACACAAAACTTTGAGAAGCGAAACAAAGTCCAGGGCTCCCGTCCACCTCAATATATTAAATTACTAGTAAGTAATTTGATTTTTTATTGCCATTTTACTACATTGACAACATTTTTTATATTTGACATATTTTTGGATTGACATATTTTATATTTGACAATATTTTTATACTGACGTTTATATTATGTATTTTATTTGACATTATGTTTTTATTCATTGTCATGTAACGAGTTTTTTTACACCTTTTTTTAATGATATACCGACATAATATTTGAAATGATTTTACGCAATTTGTAACCTTTCTCAAATTGTACGTGGCACACTCGTAGATTATGGTAATAATTGTGAAAATTCATTATTCTGTCCCAAACATTAGAAGAATTTAGAATTTAGATTAGTTATTTCTCAGTGATACAGCTTTTGATATTTCCTCTATGCATAGCAGATTTACACACCGTGATTTACAAATTAATAGATATGATGCTTTAATTTAGCTTCGTGCTCAAATACAAATCATTATTAATAACACCAAAGTTACAGGTCATTTTTCCATTAATATGTAAAAATATCAAAATCATAACATAATAAGTCAAAACAATGAAAATAAAAATGTCAACGAAGTTTGTATTTGTATTTGGGTTCCTTTGCACCAGGTTCAGTGTCAGGGGCGGGGTATTTAACTGATTGTTTATTTTAATTTTGATTTTAGCAATTATTGTATAATGGACATTTTATTTTATTTGTTTTTCCAGTGTGTTTTAAGTGTATATGTGTGAATTGACAGTAATTTTGTAATTATTTTTGACATTTGAATTATTTTATAATTTATTTTCTATATTATAATAAGGCCTTCATAAAAAAAATGTATGTCAAATACTCCGAATATATAAATCAATGTAATTAGATAAGAAATTAGCCAGTATTTTTTTCTTAGATACCAAATCAATCAGCTAGATATATTCTCAGAACTATTGTAATGATTATTTTACGTAATTATAAAACTGTTAAAAAAATTTAATATAGTTTCGGCCACATCCAGTGGCCTACTTCATGGAGGTAAAGTTTCGTTGTGAAACAAAACGGGGTTACTCTGCTTTGTCCCTTCGTCACTTGTGAAAACTACGTGGTAAATGACCTCATCAGAATAATTAAAAAAAATAGCAAGGACTCGTTCCCGAATAGAATGCAAATGCTATGACTAGTCTTTCTTGCATTTGCATTCTTTTTCAGAAGTCTTTCTTGTTATTTTGCAACCGCGAGCAAAATTAACTTGAATATTTTACTAGCTCGAGCTATTCAAGCTAATGTCCTGCGAACAGATGGCGGGCTAAGTTAACTAAGTATGTAGTTAAGTTACTGTAACTAAGAACGGGTTTAGAGAAGATTATGCAGCTTATTCAGCATTGGACAGGGCTTTTACTTGAATTTATCATGGGACGCTTTATCTTGGTTTAAGGTTAAGGAGGTTAAAGGATGGAAATGGCCACAGAGCTGTCAAAAGACTAACTTGCTAAAGTTCTGATGAAACCAACACATGCGGTAAACTAAATTTAGGTACAATATATGTAGGCATCTGCTGTATTTTATTTAAGTTATTTATAGCGATTATAGCTCAGTGGTTAGCGTGTTTGGTTTGCACGCTGAAGGGGGTGGGTTCTAACGCCAATAATGAGCTTGAGCTGCCGGTGAAGGAAAACACCGGAACCGAAACATGCGGAAACCATAGCATGGTGGTAGAGTATTTTCTAGTATTCAGCTGGCTAGCTACCTATAGTTGATGTTATGATTTTGATCGTATAAATTTGATTTTTTTAAATATATATATAATGAGAAAAACGATGTGCTCTACTGATGGTAAGAGATAACGCATGCCCATGACCATTGCAGCGATACACAAAACTTTGAGTACCAACACAAAGTCCGGGGCATCGCAGCATTTGGCACTCATTACTTTGAGACTTTCGGTGGTTAGTCTCATCAGACCAATAATTTTGCTAGCTGCTAATACCCTTCAAAATTGGAACACAGTAATGTCTACACACTACTGCTTGGCGGCAGAATATCTGGTACTACCTAGACAACTTCCTGCTAGGGAAATCAACCACCAAGTGATGTTACGACTTCGATAATGCGTATATGCAGTTGTTGTTACGATTTCGATCATTCAAATAGTTGATGTTGTGACTTCGATTATGTAAATAATGTAGATGTTAAGATTTCTATCATACTTACAAATAGTTGATGTTGTGACTTCGATTACGTAAATATTGTAGTTGTTAAGATTCCTATCATTCAAATAGTTGATGTTATGACTTCGATTGTGTACGAGTAAATAATGTAGTTGTTAAGATTTCGATCATTCAAATAGTTGATGTTATGACTTCGATTACGTAAATATTGTAGTTGTTAAGATTTCGATCACTCAAATAGTTGATGTTAGGACTTTGATCGTGTACGAGTAAATAATGTAGTTGTTAAGATTTTGATTATATGCAAATAGTTAGTTACGATTACGATTGTTGGCGAGTACAGTAGTCGCCGTCGTCGGGAGGCTTAGAGTTCCCAGTCTACAGTATTTTCCCATATGAAATCACTAACGGTAATACACCAATAATTTGATTGTGTTGCAAGTTGGCCGCGCCTCCAATATTAGTTCCGTAACTACGTCAGGGAGCGAACTTGGGTCGCGCCTGCGGGCTCGCTAAATGACTTAGCCGACTTGTTTTAAGTTATATGAGTGAGTACGATAGACTTTTAATTTTAAGTGAATGTTTGGAAGCAGCTATCTTGTTTTTACAAATTTATACAAAAAACTTAATCTTAACGCTAGGCTGTTTAACCACAGCGAACTTGATGTTAAGTGAAGGTGTGGCCGAAGATGGTAAAGTACACCTAGCCTGGAATGATAGATAGATAGATAGATATAACTCTTTATTGTGCACATCATAAATAGTAAAGAGTACAGAGAACAAAAAACCTCTCAAAATGAAAAAAAAAAATCTCTCTCGGAATGGTGGGCTCTCTAGTGAAGCTGCCTGAACACTCCGTTAAGTGCTCAACTTGAGGGTGGTAGCTAGCCAGCCGAATACTAGAAAATACTCTACCATCATGCTATGGTTTCCTCACGATGTTTTCCTTTACTGGCAGCTCAAGTTCATTGTGGGGTTTGAACGCGCCCATGCGCGGCAACGCGGCATGCGAACTTACCGCGCTAACCACTGAGTTATCATCGCTACAAAAAATATATCAGCGTAAGAGCAAGCCTACCCTCAAAAAAACTCCCACGTTCACTCCGCCCATACGCTGTTCCCTTATCATAAAAGAAAAAAAGATGAAAATAGAATTTACCGCTTCACTGTATTGTTGATCGGAAGTACGCAAACATAACTCGCAAATCTAATTACATTAATAAAAGTGAAGCAATTTTTCTAGAAAAACAGTTTTCTTATGAACGGATGTCTCTGTTCATGTAATTGTATGTCATTTAAAAAATCCGGACTCGCGCACGAAGGATTCTGTACCATTATCTATAAAAACGGCAAAAAATCACGTTTGTTGTTTGACAGCCCTGTTGGTTCATTGGTAGTATGTCTGCTCCAAGAGCTGAAGGTTCGATTCCCACCCAGGATAATCGTTTTGTGGTATAAAAAATGTTTGTTCTGTATTTATTATAAGTATGTTTTTACAAAAGAAGTATATTTAAGTAATTTATCAGTTATCTGACTTCCATCACACAAGCTTTGCTTAGTTTGGGGTCAGATGGCGCTGTGTGTATTGTGTAATGTCCTACGATATTTATTTATTTATGGGAGCATCCTTAAATATTTATTTTATTACGTTTTTTAGTATTTCTTGTTATAGCGGCAACAGAAATACATCATCTGTGAAAATTTAATTACAATTGTCTAACTAACACGGTTCATGAAATACAGCCTGGTGACAGGCGGACACACGGACGGACAGCAGTTTTAGTAATAGAGTCCCGTTTTACCCTTTGGGTGCGGGACCCTAAGAGGAAAAATACATTTTTTTTTAATATTATAGGACATTATACACAGCGCCATCTGACCACAAACTAAGCAAATCTTGTACTATGGGAGTCAGATAATTGATAGAATACTTAAAAACTTTTTTTGTTTTGTGTCTGGGTGTTCTGTATGTATTATAAGTATGCATTTGCAAAAAAAAAGCATATAAATGTATTCTATCAGTTATCTCAGTTTAAAGACATTTATTTCTCAAAAGAATTACAATTTAATTCGCTTATTTGAGAATTTAGTTCGTCGTATTTTGATGCTTTGACATTAATAAATAAGTACATCATTTATAATTGTTATTATTATCTGACTTCCATCGCACAAGCTCTGCTTAATTTGGGGCCAGATGGCGCTGTGTGTAATGCCCTACGATATTGTTTATTTAAATAGCGAAAGTATCTGGTGAATTTCTATCTATCATGTTTTTAGCTTGTAGAATAGACAGAAAAAAGTTTATAGAACATCGACCCCAATTACGGTTGATTTGCAATGTCATGGCAAAAAAAAAATATTTATTCGCGAAGTCTCCTCTTAATAAACGTCACGGAAAATAAATATAGTACCTGGTTTATATAATTCTGTGCAATTTACATAATTATTTCTACTAACCAATCAATGAAAGACGAACGATGAAAAGACCATTGCGCGTTATTATAGGGATCGAGATAAATAAAAATGCTTCTGTTATGACAAGGGGGCCTCATTTTAATTTAATTGGCTTCCCAATTTTATGAAAGACGGAAAACACTCGTGAAAATTGTCCTTACAATTCTCGATAGTAAATCACGGCTCGATTTTTTGGGCTTGGAAAGCAAATTTAAATTAACTTTTAGGGAAGTTTTTGCTTTTCGTTTTGAAGGTTCCTTTAATTAGCAATTAATTTTACGTAACTAATAATGAAATTATGTAATCTTTTTTGTTAATCAATTTATGCTACTAATGAAATAACTTAGCTAACACAGTGTAAAGAGAGAGTGAGTGTTGTTTTCAGAAGTATTGAACGTATACTACAGCTCCCATACTCTGAGCTGCTTAAGGTGGTTCGATTTCCATACAAACATTTTTTTTCCATTTATGTACAAATGGACCATAATTTTTGCAGTGAAATCACAGCTACTGGCATTTATTTGCGGTAAATCGCAATGCTAATAATCTACTGTTTTATTCAAGCAATTGTGATTTACCGCAAATAACGACCAAAATAAATGCCAGTACTTAGCCACAGAACTTTGAGTAACATAACAAAGTCCACGGCATCGCTGCTTTGGCGCTCATTACTTTGAGACTTGCGCTGGTTAGTCTCAACAGCACAGTAATTTCGCTAGCTGCAGTACCCTTCAAACCGGATCACAGTAATGTTTACACACTACTGCTTAGCGGCAGAATTCCTGGTACTGCGGTGGTACCTACCTAGACGACCTCCTGCTAAGATCTGCCACCAAGTAATAAGGCCATGTTTGAAAACATCAAAACATCATATCACTTTAAAAAACAAGCATGCATGCCAAGATTTTCCGAATTCAATTGTAAAATCGGGATGACTGCCAACGATCATCGTGTATAGAATAGATGACGGATATTTGTTTAGTTATCTTGAAGATGGAGCAACAAAAGCAATACATTACAACAAAGAAAACGTGTCTCGTTTAACGTAATATTACCTTTTATTTTGGTGTTGTGTGTTCAGTCGCGAAAAACACGTCAATCTTGATTGACGTACCGACAACCACTAAAATATTCCATTTATATCGTCTCATTATTTTATTTTCCTGTTGATGTGGGTTGCTCTATCAATATTTGTTAACGACATACGTATATCAAAAATTTGCACGCGTTTTATTAATAGCGAATGTATGTTAGGTACTGGAATATAATATATCTATCTATAAATGATATTGTAGCGATGATAGCTCAGTGGTAAGCGCGGTAGGTTCGCATGCCGAAGGGCGTGGGTTCAAGCCCCAACAATGAGCTTGAGCTGCCGGTGAAGGAAAACATCGTGAGGAAACCATAGCATGGCGGTAGGGTACTTTCTAGTACTCGGCTGGCTAGCTACCACCCTCAAGTTGAAAATCTGCCGCCAAGCATCTAACGGTGTGTTCCGGCAGCCTCACTTGAGAGCCAGTTCAGTTGTTTGTTTGTATTGAATAGGCTCCGAAACTACTGGACCGATTAAAAAAGTTCTTTCACCGTTGGGAAGCTACACTAGACATCTCCAAGTGACATAGGATACTTTTTATCCCTGTATTCTCACGGGAACGGGAACTACGTGGGTGAAACCGCGAGGCATCCGCTAGTCTACGATAAAACAGAAATTATACAACCAAAGATTCGCTTTGAGAACACCAAAACGTTGATTCACTCGGAATTTCAAAACATCCAAGTATATTCTGAAAATACAGGAAGTCAGAGTTTAATAGCATTTTCAAGAAGAAAACACATTAGCTAATCCAATAGCAAAATTCTAATGAAAGTGAATAATTAAAAAAAAAACCTGGAATATTCATAAAACATTGAAAAGACATAAAGAAGGTGGGGGCTCTGACAGTCGTGACAGAGAAATTCAGAGGTTGACTTTAAGAGGAAAGAGCGATACTTAATTTTCATAGCTATAAATTTATAATGGGCTTTCACAAACCGATTGAAAAGCCGCGTAGAATTAGGGAGAAACAATAAATAATTAACAATGTTTTTACAAAACATGACGATAGATTGAATGGAATTTAAAAGAGCAAGAAATGATTTAATCAGTGTTTAAAACTCTACATTTAAAATTTTGAAGTGACTGACATTGGCGTTATCAATAAAATATTTGTATTTGTATTTGTGTAAAATATGTCAATAAAAAAAAACACTGTCAATATAATCGTAGGACTATACACACAGCGCCATCTGACCCCATACTAAGCAGAGCTTGTGTGATGGAAGTCAGAAATAAAATGACATGACAAAAAAAATCGCAATTACTTACTAGTAATTCAATAATCATTAAGTTTGAAATACTCGTCAATGTCATAGAACATGGTCTCTAGCAGCCAAGTTCTTACTGTCTCTACTTGGCTGAAAATACCATACACAGTGTAACGGCCAGCTCTAAGCCTACAGTCGAAGGGCGAACTCATAACTCTTGTGACAACATACGGAACCGTCTCCGACCAAACATTCGATTCCAAAAATAAGTCTCGCGTACACTTGCACTGTAAACACTTCGATAGTGATGCGACTAATTGTATTTAGTCTCAACATTCCAAATCGGCCCTGTTTTTATAAACTGTCCCACTGGCGTGGGCCTCTTTACATTGTGAAAAGAGTAAGGTCATAAAGGTCAAGTGCGGGTTGCCAGAATTCACATTTCTTCTAAAACTTTTATCTATTTATTTGGATCACCAACACTATATACCTACGTCACAACAATCATAGTTAAGTTGAGTTTTGGCGGGAACGCGGAAAGAGTCTTGTCGCCCCGTTGTATTTTTTTCCAAAACTAGTGTTTTGTCGAGTGTTTATGCATAAAAATGGTGGTGTTTTATTCATAAAGTGCCGAATCACAAGCGCGAGTGTGGGAAAATGATATAATGTGGTGAAACATGAATTTTCGTGTTGCTTCCAAAACTCCATCGAAGCTTCATATTAAAGTCGCCACTACTTTACTAAAGCATAACTGTACTTGACCAAGACTGGACTCTGACTATAACTATAGCTTCGAAGACACTTATTTAAGTTTTGAAACTTGAAAATATAAAATACTTGACACTGGCAAAACGCGACGCCAAAACCAAAGAAAAAGAAATCGATTTATTCGATTATTTTTCGAAAGCATCCACCCCTATTGTAAACACTGTTGCTAACATGGCGTTGACGTCACTCTCTTAAGAGATTCGCTGGCGACACAAACAAGCAGTGTGGCCGTGCCCTAATTAGCGGTGTTCGGGCGTTACTATTATAATTGTTTGATTTGGGACGTTAAGATACTTGATAATATTATGGACTCGCCTTAATTTTGGAACACAATTTCATTCTAGACGACAAACATTGGCGATTTTGTAGAGATGACAGCTAGCGGTTAGCGCGGTCGGTTCGCATGCCAGAGAGCGTAGCTTTCTTTTTTACTTTTGGCAGGCTAGTTGTTTGACCACAGCTCACCTGATGGTAAGTTGGTATAAAGCACACCTAGCCTGGAATGGAACTGGTTCTTAAGTGAGGCTGCCGGAACACACCGTTAGGTGCTTAGCGGCAGATTTTCAACTTGAGGGTGGTACCTATTTAGCCAGCCGAGTACTATAACGTACCTTACCCCCATGCTTCAAACCCCAAAAAAGAGCTTGAACTGCCGGTGAAGGGAAACATCGTGAGGAAACCATAGCATTGTTAAAAAAAACCACCCTCAAGTTAAAAATCTGGATTTCATTTGAAGAACAATTTCATTCCAGGTAAACACACCTAGTGTTACCATCTTCGAACACACCTTCGCTTAACATCAGCTGAGCTGTGGTCAAACACCTAGCCTGTCAATCATAAAAAAAAATTGGGCAGACAGTACCTACCTATCGAACATGGCCTGTTTTAAAAATACACTGTGATCAAAAATAGTTCTTGTTCCACTAAAAGTTATAGTTAAACGAGGAAACTCACATACATACACACATACACAAATCCTGAAAATATTACACTCATTTTTTGGACAGTCGTTGAAAAATAATCATAATTATTAACAAAAGGGTCACTCCGCAGAGCGGTAAGAATAGTTGAGCCATATGCTCGCTTACTTTCGTGCTAAACGTTATAAAGTATAAATTTAAAGTTTTCGTCCCATTTAACTGAGCCACAAGTTTCTGCATATAAGTTAGGCAAGTAGGCGACCCTAGAGGCCTTAGCATGCAGCTTCCTTGAAATATTGGATGAACTTTAACAAGGTTTATATTAAAATGAATAAATTATGCTAAAGAAAGTTGAAAGTGGAAGTAAATAAATTTTAAACAGACAGCGAGTGCTTCTGACGGTAAAATGAACTAGTGAAACAGCATTTATTATAAAACTAAGACGTGTTTTAGTTAAAAGCAAAAAAGGAAGAAGTTCTCAATTCGACTGTAGGTATGTTTTTTTTTAATTTTTGTTACGCGATAATTCCGTCAATTATGAATCTATTTTGATGGTTCTTTTTTTGCTTGGTAAATCATACTTCAGAGATGGTCCCTCACAAATTTAATCGAAATTTATTTATTTATAGTACGCAAAAAAATAATAATGATTTTGACGTTAATTATAAAACACGTTCTATCCACACAATATAAAGTATAATTAGTAATATGTAGCTATAGTTCATTTTGCTCTGGTACATTTTAGACGTTTAATTCAATTTTCAGAATCCTCTGACGGGATAGCAAGAAATCTAATGTACGTACATGTATATCTCCGAGAAATATAACCGTCTACTAAGCTCAAAGCCGTATTGTGGTGAGAGGGTGAAATGTGTGAGACTCGAAAATCTTGTTACTTTACTTACGCACTTTACGCCATCTGACGACGACATCGATCTTGGAGAGATAGGTGTGTTTACTTACTCTACCCTACATTAAGCGTTGTCTGGGAGACAACGGTTACTTACATTTAGATGTTAACTCAAGAGACTTTTTCAAATAAATAAATAAATAATATCGTAGGACATTACACACAGCGCCATCTGACCCCAAACTAAGCAAAGCTTGTACTATGGGAGTCAGATAACTGATAGAATACTTAAATACTTTTTTTTTTGTAAACACATACTTATAATACATATAGTACCTACACCCAGACACAGAACAAACATTTGGTTTTATATAACAAAATGCTTGTCCTGGGTGGGAATCGAACCCACGCCCTTCAGCTCTCGAAGCAGACATACTACCAATGAACCAACAGGGCTGTCTCTCACTCTCTGTCTCTCTCTCTCTCTCTTATTTGTCTTTGTTTGATTTTATGTTAAATGTAACAAAATATACTTAATTTTTTATAGAAAGTAATAGTTTAACTAAAGCAGTCACCAGCTCTTTGCCTTTTAACTTATTAGGGAACTTTCCAGCATATTCTAAAACCACGTTCTCTAAAAGGTACTGACAAAATGGCAGGCATAATGTAAGCCGCGAACTCGCTTTGTTAAGTGATACGAAAGCTTTTTGAACACAGTTCAAAAAGCCCATTCAGAAACCTATTTCCACTTAACTTTTCTACTGGAACTCACTGTTAAGGGCTTCGCGGCGGATTTTCAATTTAAGGGGAAGTAGCCAGCTGAACTAGAGTACCAACGGCGCTCGAATTTACTGCCCGAGTGGGTGTTCCCCGATAGATACAGTCTGGGTGCCTGGAAAATCGATTCCTCTTAGTGAAGCGCTCTCCATTGTAGACCGCATCTTCGCTTAACATCAGGCAAGATGGTGGTCAAACGCAAGCCTATTTACAAATAGGCTTGCGTTTGACCACCGAGCGATCTGACCGGTGTATCTCCACAGTTTCATTACAATAGGCCTTTCCTCACCGTGAGGCACATAATATCAGGTTGTCATTATTCGCTCGGCTCGCAAGCCCTTTTTGACACGAATTTGTTGCAACTGCAACGTCACACGAATGTCATGATTTTTTTACTCTTCCCCCGTCCTTGTCACAGCTGATCACAAATTAGATATGAAATCTTATATAGTGTGTAAGTATTTTGAAAAAATGTGATTTCACAAAATTTGGAACCGCTCCCTGCCCCTTGTCACACAATGTCACACTTTAACGACACACTCCCTTCCCTTGTTACACGATGTCACACTTCGTCGACCCTCTCCCTCCCCCTTGACGTGTGACGATATGGATGACCGCTAATGAAAAACGATATAATCGTTTATGGTTTATGGTTTATGGCCTAGATTAACATAATACTTTTTATACTGCAAACTGAACAAAGTTTTGTTAAATTCCACGCGGACAAAGTTGCGGGTAAAAAACAGCTAGTAAAAAATAAATAAAAGTTTGGGAAAAGGCACTTTCAGTTCTATTCTATTTCTGGGGAATGTAGAAAGTTATTTTTGAACCGACACAAAAAATAAAATGGGTATTGCACGAAAGGGGGAAACCTAGTGAACCCTATAAATACCTAGTATCCGCTATAACGTGACATTTATCATCTATTAAATTTGAACCCAAACGCTTTATAAATAAAGTTAACAATTAATTAGCGGCATCGCCCTTGATTGAATTTTCTAAGAATTTCAATTAAGCTTTCCTTTAGATACGATTTCAGTATCAGCTGACGAAAACTGTTAAATGTATTTAATTAAATTAGAACTCACGTTGAATTCTAATTGAAAGTACAGAATAGAATCTTTAGTGGATACGACGAGGTATTGTGGTAAAAATAATTGACATTTGGAAAGGGTTGAGGACCTGAAACTTCTCCGCAGACACTTATAACAAAATATTATTAAATTATACTCTTAACTAATGTTGTCTGGAATAAATCACTCTAAGCGATAAGACCGCCGTTGTACTACGTATTACTCGTATGTTGTTTTTGTTTCGTTATTATCTTTATCCTATATACCTTTCTTTAACTTTTGTATGTTAAAATGTATGTATGTTTGGTGTACAATAAAGTTATATTCTATTGTATTTTAACTTAACAGTCCCACTATCCCACTAATCCCACTAATATTGGATGGATGGATGGATGGATTTTTGCTTGGTGGTAGATCTCCTTAGCAGGAGGTCTTCTATGTAGGTACCACCGCAGTATCAGTCATTCTGCCGCTAAGCAGTAGTGTGTAAGCATTACTGTGTTCCGGTTCGAAGGGTACTGCAGCGAAATTACTGGGCTGTTGAGACTAACCATCGAAAGTCTCAAAGTAATGAGCACCAAAGCAGCGATGCCCTGGACTTTGTTATGTTATTCAAAGTTCTGTGTATGCAATGGTCATGGACAGGCGTTATCTCTTGCCATCAGGAGAGCGTCTCGTTCGTCTCATTACTTTTTACATAAAAACTAAATAAATAAAAAGTTATCTTTTTTTTTATACACACAGTGCCATCTGGCCCCAAACTAAGCAGAGCTTGTGTGATGGAAGTCAGATAACTCATAGAATACGTAAATACTTTTTTTTGTAAATACATACTTATAATAAATACAGAACACCCAGACACAGAACAAACATTTGTTTATTCACAAAATGTTTGCCTTGAGTGGGAATCGAAGCCACGCCCTACAGCTCTCAAGGCAGATACCCTACCACCATGCTATGATTTCCTCACGATGTTTTCCTTCACCGGCAGCTCAAGCTCATTGTTGGGGTTTGAACCCACGCCCTTCGGCATGCGAACCTACCGCGCTAACCACTAAGCTATCATCATCATCATCATCATCATCATTTCAGCCGTAGGACGTCCACTGCTGGGCATAGGCCTCCCCCATTGACTTCCATAAAGACCGGTTGGAAGCGGCTTGCATCCAGCGCGTTCCTGCGATCTTTACTAGGTCGTCTGCCTACCTACCGACAGTACCAGTGCTAGTTACCGACATAGCCCAACGGATTAGCAAGTTGAAGTGGCAGTGGGCAGGGCACATAACACGCAGAACTGATGGCCGATGGGGCTGCAAAGTTCTGGAGTGGAGACCACGGACCGGCAAGCGCAGCGTAGGACGTCCACCCACAAGGTGGACAGACGACTAATCTATAATCGCTACAAATTACCTTCGGCTCTTGAAGCAAACACACTACCAATGAGCCAACGGGGCTGTCATTCTGACTTCCATAGCACAAGCTTTGCTTAGTTTGGGGTGTGATGGCGCTGTGTGTAATGTCCTACGATATTTATACTTTAGTCCGACACCTGCATTCCAAAATGGACTCGCCTATTACACAACATAATAAAATACTCTATTTTGTTTATGCTCTGTTTCAAGTAAGTAGACGCGTTTAAGTACACGTTACGTTTTACGACTCCCTTAGTGTGTTTACTGTGTTTGCTACTATTTTAGTGTAACGCGCGAATTGGATGTGTATTGTGTAACTCGGTTTTATTTCCAAACACAAAAAAAGTTATTTGGAAATAACTACTTTTTTTTAAATCGTTGACAAGCTAATGTAATTTTTTGAGATGCTAACTTAACAGACATAGATTGGATGTAATTGGTTTAACCGTCTTCTTTCTCAATCAATAATAAATAAATAAATAAACAGGGCTGTCACAGTCAAATACTAAAAAGTCGTCTTCATCATCAATAACTTTTGTAGCGATGATAGCTCAGTGGTTAGCGCAGTCGGTTCGTATGCCGAAGGGCGTGGGTTCAACCCCAACAATGAGCTTGAGCTGCCGGTGAAGGAAAAACATCGTGAAGAAACCATAGCATGGTGGTAGGGTACTTTCTAGTACTCGGCTGGCTAGCTACCACCCTCAAGTTGAAAATCTGCCGCCAAGCATCTAACGGTGTGTTCCGGCAGCCTCACTTGAGAGCCAGTTCCACTCCAAGATAGGTGTGCTTTACCATCTTCGAACACACTGTCACTTAACATCAGGTGAGCTGTGGTCAAACACCGAGACAGTCAACCATAAAAAAAAAATCTACTGTTCGTTAACGCGCTCAAAGACTATAATAATGAAAACAGGATGAAATTGATGAATGATTGATTGATTTCTTGATTTCATGATGGATGTAATTTTATGGAAATAACACACTTTTGGCACATTTAAAGTTAGTACAAAATTATTTAGTTTCGGTAAGAATAAGTTTCGATTGGACACGCTTTTAGTCTGGTGGTTTTAAGTTCTAATCCCACTACACCCTTCTCATAATGAAAACAGGCCCAAGCCCAACAGTAGGACAGTTTACAAAAACAGCTGATTAGTAAAGGTTAGAATACGTCCACGTACTTTTTTTTTCTTCCAGCGAAATCCTTAATGGATACCACCGGCTCCGGGGGAAGCACGGTGGTTATGTGGGACTCTCCGCCAAAGTGGCGGACTACCCACTAAAAACCCTGTGTGTGTGGCGCCTGTATGTCGGGGCTACGGGAACGCTTTCGCACTCGTCCGCGGCCCCTGACGGCGCTGGTCCCCTGTGACCCTTCCCTGTTAGGGATGGAGCTGTAGTGCCTCCATCCCTCTTTCCTTGAGGGACAACGTCCACCTAACCCTATATAGAAAGAAAAAACGCTATAGGCTATGTCTATAAACACTTTGAACATCTAATTCACATAAAAATACATAATCCATAAAAAAATCAATATAAAGCTATAGATCACGAATAAAGACAACGAGCTTAATTTTGAGTCAAGTCTTTAGTAAAATTAAACTGACCTAAATTAAAATATACGGCCAGATCCGGACCAAGGACTGGGGGCAAACTTGACAACCATGTTACCTCATTGATAGAGCAACCTTTATGAGCTGTGGGCTTAGATTTGATTCCCACTCAGAACAAACATTTTTGTCGTATAAACATATGCTATATATATTATATATGCTATATGCTATGTCGTATATTATAATGCTTGAAAAATCGATGTTGAAAAATTGTCCACAAAAAGGTGATTTATGGCTATTATTCTACCCGTAGGCATTAACCTAAATATAGTCCGTCGCAATTCGGTAAAGTAAAGAAAAAAAAAATTACTGATTTCAAAACCATTTCGAAACAGTACATTTCTGTACAATATTTTTACGTTTAAAACTCTTTTAACTATGAGGTGGGGTTTATTTTAATAAAATACATAAATCAAACTTAACGTTCAATTGATGTCTCATGACGTCATCTCGTAGGTCAACTTTAATAGATTAAAAAACCAAAACAAAATCTGTCAATGTCAAGTTAACAGCGGTCATAATAATCTCTTCAATATATGTACGTCGAGTTGTTTTTCGGTTTATACTAATATATGGATTATTTTACTTGAAACGTTATTTTGACTGTGATATCGCTTTTATGACATAAGATTTGTTTACTTCATGCCATGAATTGTAAAAACCGAAGACGTGACAGGATGGCTTTACTGTCAGTAAAAAATATAAAATAAATACAAAAAAAAACTTTTCATACCGAATTTCATTCATAAATCACGTGGCAAGCTCGTTCGACTGGATCGGGAGGCCTCAGTCGCCAGAGAGAGAAAATGGTTTTGCAATATTTCAATAAAAGCCGCCATTGGTTACCGCTGGTCAGTGTGTAGTAAATTAGTGCTACGTCCAAAATTTTAGGCAGGATTTCCGTAAATTTTGACTAGTACCCAATCATATTTATTAATTTGACATTTTATATTAATCACTGGACATTTTTGTTAATATTAGGCAGTGACATTTTGTCCAATTATTCTTTAATTTTATATAATTTTGTTATTATTTAATGTAATTTTGACGTACCTAGTGTAACATAAAATATGTAGTTATAAGGCCAATAAAAAAAAAATCATTAGCATTATGATGTAAACACAAATTCTGACTGCACATTTACGACGTCTTACTCTGTCTGTATTAGCCATTAAAGTGTTTATAGTAATTAAAAAGTTGTGTATAGGTACGTTTCTCATCAACATAAATTCTTTTTTCACGTTTTTTAGGGTTCCGTACCCAAAGGGTAAAAACGGGACCCTATTACTGAGACTCCGCTGTCCGTTCGTCCGTCCGTCTGACACCAGGCTGTATCTGAAGAACGGTGATAGCTAGACAGTTGAAATTTTCACAAATGATGTATTTCTATTGCCGTTATAACAACCAATACTAAAAATAAAATAAAATAAAATATTTAAAGCAGGAGGAGGAGGGAACAAACTTGATTTTTTATAGATATTGGTACGGGACCCTTCGTGCGCGAGTCCGACTTGCACTTGGCCGATTTTAATTGTATTGCCCAAATTTGTCTGTCCTCGGTGCGCTTACTCACTGAAATAACGCCTGGCTATTCCTTCCACTGAACATTTAAATTAAATTTTATTACCATGATTTAATTAAGAAAGGTTTTTAGAAACAGGAAACAAGAATGTTTCTTCAAGGAAAGTAGAATGTAATCTGGCTTAAGGAGGACCACGAGCGCGGTAGCAGATCAAAAAGGGGTTAAAGTACATAAAAAAAAAAATTACCACGATTTTTTTCCTTTGGTTTTGGTATGGCATTTTAGGCATTTGCCAGTGTCTAGTGTTTTATATTTTCAAGTTTCATAAGTTAAAAAGTAGTCAAGTCCAGTCATGCTTTAGTAAAGACTGTAACGTACTGTACTTGAAGTGGCGACTTTAGTATAAAGCTTCGATGGCATTTTAGAAGCAACACGAAAAGTCATATTTCCTCACATTATATCATTTTCCCACACTCGCGCTTGTGATTCAACACTTTTATCACCATTTTTATGCATAAACGCTCGATAAAGCACTAGTTTTGGAAAAAAATACAACGGGGCGACAGGACTCTTCCCGCGTTCCCACCAAAACTCTTCGACCACGTTTCCACTTACACATACTTCATGGTAGATCTCCTTAGCAGGAAGTCGTCTGGGTAACACCGTAATACTAGATGTTATGCCGCTAAGCAGTAGTGTGTAAACATTACTGCGTCCCGGTTTGAAGGGTAACTGAAGCTAGCAAAACACATACACGCACACACACACACAATCACACACACACACACACACCGGAAGACCAGCGCAGGTCATACCGCTTAGTATGACCAGTATTATGCTGAGGTAAGCCCTTATTTTGTAACTGTTTGTCTCTGTTTGTTTGTTATAAAATAAAATCTTTTCTTTCTTTGTTTTTTTCAAACTACCGAGCTGTTGTTACTAACCATCAAAAGTCTCGAAAGTAATGAGCGCCAAAACAGCGATGCCCTGAACTTTGTTTTGCTTCTCAAAGTAATATATCGCTGCAATGGTCATGGACAGGCGTTATCTCTCACCATCAAGAGAGCGTCTCGTTCGTCTCATTACTTTTCACATTAAAAAAACTTATGACATCATCGTTCGATGAAAAATAACCAACGCAAAGTGCACTAGTTACCACTTGAGCAGATAGTGTCAAGGAGGATTACGGCGGTGACACACGAGAGCACCGCTAATGGCGCTTACCATAATTAATGTAGACCCAGCTTTATCATGTTTACCTATTGATTGGTTAGTCTCAACTCGATGATAACTGGTATCTATGTACTTTACAATATAAACTTTATATGACGTAGAGTGACGTAAGTTCAAAAATATATTTATGTTCAGGACGTCCCCCCACAAGGTGGATAGACGGCCTAGTAAAGACCGCAGGAACGCGCTGGATGCGAGCCGCTTCCAACCGGTCTTTATGGAAGTCAATGGGGGAGGCCTATGTCCAGCAGTGGACGTCCTACGGCTAAAATGATGGCTACGGCTGAACGAAGATCTTGGCTACAAGAGTAAGGTACTAGGAAGTAATTATAATATTTTTGTTTTTATTGACATTTTTTTTAACGTAAAAAGTAATGAGACGAACAAGACGCTCTCCTGATGGTAAGAGATAACGAATGTCCATGACCATCACAGCGATACACAGAACTGGACTTTGTTTTGTTACTTAAAAGTAACAAAACAAAGTCCAGGGCATCACTGCTTTGGCGCTCATTACTTTGAGACTTTTGATAGAGTTAGTCTCAACAGCCCAGTAATTATATTGCCATAATTATTTTGTGTGTGACATATAACTTCATTGACATTTTCATTTTCATTGTTTTGACATATTATGTTATGATTTTAATATTTTTAAATATGAATGGAAAAATGACCTGTAACTTTGGTTTTATTAATAAATGATTCGTATATGTATTTTTGTATTTGATTATTTCTCTTCTTGCTAACCATAGCCAAACGGAAATATAAAATATATCTACCACAGTATTTTTTTATATACATATATCTAGCTAGTATTTGGGTGAAGGAACTTAGTATGATGTGCTAAAACTTATCTATACTATTAGAAAGATGAAAGATTTGATTTTTTTGTATGTTTGTATTGAATAGGCTCCGAAACTACTGGACCGATTTCAAAACTTCTTTCACCGTTGGGAAGCTGCACTATCCCCGGGTGACATAGGCTACTTTTTATCCCTGTATTTCCACGGGAACGGGAACTACGCGGGTGAAACCGCGAGGCGTCCGCTAGTCAAATAAAACTAAAAAAAAACTTGACATGGCATTTTCCCTGAGAATTTTTCTGCTCTAAAAATTGAGTCAATGCAATATTTTTTTGCACATATATTTCGAAGAAAAGTGATTTTATGGTTGTATCATTATTTTTATCTTAAAAATCTTTGAAATGTGTGAAACAGTTCATAGTCGTCTGATTATGTTGGTATAAAACGATTTTTAAAGAATCATATTTTCTTATGTAATTAGTTGGTGGAAAAAAAGATATAATAACTGTTGATTCATTGGTAGTATGTCTGCTCCAAGAGCTGAAAGGCGTGGGTTCGATTCCCACCCAAGATAAACATTTTGTGCTATAAACAAAATGTTTGTTCTGTGTCTGGACGTTCTGTTTTATTATGTCCCTATTTACAAAAAAATCTATCCGTAATCTGACTTCCATAGTACAAGCTTTGCTTAGTTTGGGGTCAGATGGCGCTGTGTGTAATGTCCTACGATATTTATTTTAATAGAGACGTAGCTTTAGCAGACCTTGATTTTATGACAAAAATATATTTCTCTGTAAGCATCCACGGAGAAAATACAGGAATACATTTGTATAGAAAAACGCTACAGGCGTTCACAAGTCATCGGCATTGTACGGGTTACTGTCCGCGCGGCACCCGCACGGTGACAGAGTGCTAAGAAATTTTCGTCATAAGTTTTCCAAACTTTTGATCGTACCTTTGTTCCAAATCGTGCCGTACGATTGCTCGAGCAATATTTATTACGCGCCCGGGGACCAGTAGATACATTTTCCTTACGTCAGCCTCGGGAACCAGCTACCTATATCTTTTATCTTTCTTTCCTTTTTCATAGTTTTTCCTGCGAAAAATGAACGCATAAGACGGGAACGCTTTTTAGATTAAACGAGGGGGTTTGGTTCACCTCGATATGAGAATCATGTCGGATCTGTGGAAGACAAATGTTCTATAAATATCAGATGAAAGTGTGTTTTGAGCAGTGTAAAATGATTTGATGTTTTGGCTAAAAAAACTGACAGCCCTGTTCGTTCATTGGTAGTATATTATATTAGTAGTCTGCTTCGAGAGCTCAAGGGTGTGGTTTCGCTTCCGACTCAGGACTAACGTTTGTGTGACTAACATAGATGTTAGTTCTATGTCTGGGTGTACTATAAAATATGTATTTACAAAAAAAAATGTATTTAAGTATTCTGTCAGTTATCTGGTTGCCATAGTACAAGCTTTGCTTAGTTTGGGGCTGGATGGCGGTGTTAAATGTCATCATCATCATCATCATTTCAGCCGTAGGACGTCCATTGCTGGACATAGGCCTCCCCCATTAACTTCCACAAAGACCGGTTGGAAGCGGCTCGCATCCAGCGCGTTCCTGCGGTCTTTATTAGGTCGTCTGTCCACCTTGTGGGTGGACGTCCGCTTGCCGGTTCGTGGCCTTCACTCCAGAACTTTGCAGCCCCATCGGCCATCAGTTCTGCGTGCTATGTGCCCTGCCCACTGCCACTTCAACTTCCTGATTCTCTGGGCTATGTCGGTTACTTTAGTTCGTCTACGGATCTCCTCATAAATAAAATTAAAAAAAAAATGTCGTGAAATGTAAATGTGTGTTAAATGTCGTCCAATATTTATTATTTCAAAAAATGTTTTTAATCGGACTTCAGATTTAAATAAATTATTACACTGTCTTGTGCGATATAAAATCAAAAAGTCACGGAAAACAAGTGATTACGCGAAAACAATTGATCAAACAAGCAAGCGCAGCTTTGGACGTACACAAATGTGGACAGACGACCTAATGAAGACTGCAGGAACGCGCTGGATGCGAGCCGCTTCCAACTGGTATTCATGGACATCAATGGGGGAGGTCCTTTCATGGACGTCCTACAGTTGAAATAATTATGCTGATGAACAAATGATTGTGCTCAAATGCTATACTAAGCATAGCCTGTATTGTATATTATTATTTTATTTATTGCGATATTCATTCCTAGAAATTATTCCAAGTAAAACTACCAATAAGAACAAACATTCGTCTGGAAAAATAGCGCGAATCACGTAGAATTTGAGAACAATATATTTGTAGTATTTTTCCGATTTCGCGCTCCGTTTCGCCGTCAGAGCAGAGACGGCACCGACGCGACGCGACGTATCAATATCGTCGATCCCACGCACTTATTGATACCTATCCTTTGAACATGTATTATAATGATTAATTCTGGCATATTCAAAAACGTTGACAGCCCTGTTGGTTCATTGGTAGTATGTCTGCTCTAAGAGCTGAAGGGCGTGGGCTCGATTCCCACCCAGGACAAGCATTTTGTGATATAAACAAATGTTTGTTCTGTGTCTGGGTGTACTGTACGTATTATAAATATGTATTTACAAAAAAAAAACTATTTAAGTATTCTATCAGTTTTCTGTCATCCATAGCACAAGCTTTGCTTAGTTTGGGGTCCGATGGCGCCGTGTGTAATGTCCTATGATATTTATTTATTTATTAAACCTAGAGCGATCGCCATACCTTAGCCGTTTTTGTGTGCAGTAGTGGGAGCGAGAATTCCAGCAAAATATCTCTATAGACTAAAAAGATCGGCAAGAACGCTAGAGTGCTGAAGACTTTGCAGTTAGCTTTGTGTGATGAAATATTCCTGACACCGCAAAGGAGGACGCCGCTGAGAGCTTCAGAGCGTACCGGCGCCGGCGGGCGTATCTCGTCAATCTACCCGCTCCCTCACTTTCTCTCGCTTATCAACTGCTGTCATCACGTTCGAGGCTTGCAGCGGTACAATACGTAGTGTGAAACAAGACTAAGCCGCGCGCGTGTTGTACTTTGTCTCCATGAAGAAGGGCACCGAACGTGGCCGAAACTATAGTTTTTGTATTAGTTACTATACTTTTTTGACAGCCCTGTTAGTTCATTGGTAGTATGTCTGCTTCAAGATCTGAAGGGTGGGGGTTCGATTCCCACCCAGGATAAACATTTTGTGGTATAAAAAAATGTTTGTTCTGTGTCTGGGTGTTCTGTAGTCGTAAGTATGTATTTACAAAAAAATAAGTATTTAAGTAATCTATCAGTTATCTGACTTCCGTAGTACTAGCTTTGCTTAGTTTAAGGTCTTAGTTAGACTGTCATGGACTGGACTTTGACTAATTTTTAACCAACCAAGCTTATTTTATGGGAGTTAGATAACTGGCAGAATACTTGTTTTGTAAATACAGTATACTCATAATAGGAACATACAGAACAATCAGTCAATCACTCACTCGCTCAGTCTCGACCAAACGCTCGAAGAGTAAACACGTCCTGAGGATGCCTCGTGTAGAGGCGACACACGTGTCGGCAAGTGGTTACTGCAGAGAGAGGAGGATTTTAAGTCTTATGGTTATTTTAATTAGACTTTTTGTTATTTGAATTAAATTTTCGTCAAACTATATTTTTAAATTTATTTCAAATTAGTTTAATTTAAGTCCTCATCACTGTTGGAACTGGAACGACTGTTAAGCGGAAATAAACTAGATATATACCTTGAACATTCAAAATGAACTGAACATTCCGCAAAGTACCGCCTTAATCAATCAATTACATACAGAACACTCAGACATAGAAAAAAACCTTTTTGTTTATACCACTAAATGCTTGTCCTGAGTTGGAATCGAACACGCCCTATGGCTATTGAAGTAGATATACTCCCACTGAGCCAACAGGGCAAATATAATATAAATGTTCGATGACACTCCATCTCATAGATAGTGGTATAAAGACGGGCTGAAAGCTGTTCTACAAACTGAGAATGGCATAACTTATTCAGACTTCGTCACAATATATTGCAAGTGGCTTCATAGCTCTTATGTAGATAAAATTAATGGATTCTCAGGCGTTACTTTGCGGCAGTTCATTTTACTGTTCATAATATTATGTTATGTTATTTTAAGAGTTATATTTTTAGTGTATTTCCGCTTAAAAGTTGTTTTGGTTGCAACAGTGACGAGGATTTGATTTGAATTTTTATTAATTTTTATTTGAAGACAATTTTGTATCAATATAACATTTATCAAATCTGTTTTCTATTGTGGCATATCATTGTGTATATAAAACTCTCTGTATAATAAATAAATAAATAAATATCGTAGGACATTACACACAGCGCCATCTGACCCCAAACTAAGCAAAGCTTGTACTATGGGAATCAGATAACTGATAAAATACTTAAATACTTTTTTTTTTGTAAATACATACTTATAATACATACAGTACACCCAGACACAGAATAAACATTTGTTTTATATCACAAAATGCTTGTCCTGGGTGGGAATCGAACCCACGCCCTACAGCTCTTGAAGCAGACATGCTACCAATGAGCCAACAGGGCTGTCATATCTATATTATCATTATTAAAAGAAACACATAGGCACATTTAATTTCAAAAAAAATCTCCTAATATACAAACTATAGTGTTTCAACAACAGAGGTACTAATAAATAAATTAAATTATAATAAATTAATTAAAATAAATATCGTAGGACATTACACACAACGCCATCTGTCCCTAAACAAATACAAATACAAATACTTTATTAATAACACCAATGTTACAAGTCAATTCAAAATTACAAATATGCCATTATATGAGTTTTAAAACACTAAGCAAAGCTTGTGCTATGGAAGTCGGATAACTGATAGAATACTTAAATACTTTTTTTTTCTGTTGTAAATACATAATTAAAAAAAAACTAATCTAAAAGGCCGCTGTATCAAATATTTGTATTTGAATGAAATATCTATAGCTTCATTTCTTACTCGTTTTATTTAATTTTTTTATATTTAATAGGTTCGCGTTTTACCACATCCTGCCTGATGTGAAGCAACGATTCGGTCTAGGACGGAACACGCTTACCTAAAAGGAACCTGTTTACTCTTGAATTGAACTGGGCTGTTGAGACTAACCATCGAAAGTTTCAAAGTAATGAGCACCAAAGCAGCTATGCCTGGACTTTGTTTTGTTATTCAAAGTTCTGTGTATCGCTGCAATGGTCATGGACAGACGTTATCTCTTACCACCAGGAGAGCGTCTCGTTCGTCTTATTACTTTTCAAATAAAAAAAATAAAAAACCCATCTTGTACTTTGTAAGTTGTAAATAATATAAAGTTGAATTGTAAGTTCCACGAGCAGAGAGGCGTAGTCTGAAAGGGGCCTTGTGTCAAGATGGCTTTATCACCTTGGGAATATACACGATATTATTTTTACGAGATTCAGCCTCGCAGACGCGAGTTCTTAGAAGTGTTCTTAAGAAAATATTGCGCTTCGTTTTTACGCCTTTTGTTATTCTAGGATACCTGAGACTATTTTTTTTAAACTTGACGTCTGTTTATTATCTTTTCCATTGTTTTCTCAAAACATAATATTCTCTATATTTTTCTTTGATTTATACTGCAGATCTTCCCACGTCTAAGGCGACAATAACGGGAACTTTCGCTGATGATACCGCAATCCTGTCATCGGATCAACTCCCGGGAAAGGGTACACAAAAGTTCCAAAACAGCCTTGATGACATCACAAATTGGCTTAGAGATTGGCGTATTAAAGCAAACGAATCCAAATCGGTCCAAGTGACATTTACCACCCGACATAACAACTGCCCACCAGTCACATTAAACGGAGTTCAAATCCCACAAGCTGACGAGACTAAATATCTAGGAATATACCTTGACAAGAAACTCGCATGGCGAAAGCATATTTTCACCAAACGACTGGCAATGGGGCAACAAGTCAGAAAAATGTACTGGATGCTAAACAAAAAGTCACAGCTATCACTGGAAAACAAACTCCTCCTATATAAATGCATAATCAAACCAGTTTGGTGTTATGGTCTACAACTGTGGGGCACAGCAGCAAATTCAAATATTGAAATTCTGCAAAGATTTCAATCTAAAATACTACGTATGATAACGAACGCACCATGGTGTATAACAAATGACAGATTGCATCATGACCTTAACATGAAAACTGTTAAGCAAGAAATAAAGGACAAAATGAGTACATATAGGGCAAGAATCGCACACCATCCTAACAAATTTGCAAAGGATCTTATGAACAAACCAACCACGCCACGAAGGCTTAAAAGAAAATACCCTCAGGATCTCTTGTTATAGATAGACCGAGTTGAAAAGCGGGCTTGCCAATGGACAAGTACCGCACAAGTCTGAAAACAAATTCCAACCTATTGCTGAATGTCTAAAGGACAGATTGCAATACAAAGAAGGAAAAAAAAAAAAAAAAAAATTTTCTTATAATAGATCTACGTTTGGCTACCACCCACTCGCCTCATGGAAAGAAACGGTACGGCCGAGGTTGGAGCACGTTGGTTTAGAAGAAAATCTAGGTATAACTATCAGTACCCTTCATGATTCAGACTGTTTGACTGTTTGTCTGTTTGTTTTGACTGTTTTTTTTTTGGTTTTCTTCATGTCTTCTGGTAGCTAGTTGTTACACTGTATTGTATTATTTTTAGTGGTTTATAAAGAGTTAATTAGTCAATCAATCAATCGATTCATTTATTTATCTGTGTTCCAGTTTGAAGGGTACTGCAGCTAATGAAATTACTGGGCTGTTGAGACTAACCATCGAAAGTCTTAAATCTTAATGAGCGCCAAAGCAGCGATGCCCCGGACTTTGTTTGCTACTCAAAGTTCTGTGTATCACTGCAATGGTCATGGACATGCGTTATCTCTTACTATCAGGAGACCGCATCAAACGTATCATTACTTTTACAAAAAAAAAAATAAGAATTTAAAAAATGCGAAAATATGACAGTAGGTTGGATTACGCGGAACGGTGAGAATTATTAATTAGAATAGAATATAACTGTATTAAAAAAAAATTACTTATTTTTTTTAATTGTATGTACTAACGCAGTATCAGACATTCTGCCGTCTAGTAGTCATTAAGAATAATAAAATTACAATGTAAAGAAAGGTCCGAAGGGCATGGGTTCAAACCCCATTTAGGCTTTTTTTTAATGTAAAAAGTAATGAGACGGACGAGACGCTCTCCTGATGGTAAGAGATAATGCTTGTCCATGACCATTGCAGCGATACACAGAACTTTGAGTAGCAAAACAAAGTCCAGGGCATCACTGCTTTCACGCTCATTACTTTGAGACTTTCGATGGTTAGTCCCAACAGCCTTGTATTTTCGCTAGCTGCAGTACCCTTCAAACCGGAACACAGTATTGTTTGCACACTACTGCTTGGCGGTAGAATATCTGGTACTGCGGTGGTACCTATCTAGACAACTTCCTGCTAAGGAAATCTACCACCAGCTGCCGGTGAAAGAAAACATCGTAAGAAAACCATAGTATGGTGGTAGGGTATTTTCTGGTACTCTACTGCCGCTAAGCACCTAACGGTGTGTTCCGGCAGTTTCATTCGAGGCGGGGTATCATATTCCTTGATGACACCGTCACTTAATTTCAGGTAAGCTGTGATCAAACACCTAATTTGTTACCCAAAAAAAAACTATTATTATTATATAGTTAAAATTATTGTGATTTTATCGCTAACCCCAGCGGAAAGTTTCAGTTTCCCACCAGTGGGCGGCACAGCGTTCTACGTGGGTAGAGTGATTCGCTATTTAATTATTTTTTACTAATTAAGTGCTAAAAGTAGTTGAATCTCCGAGAGAGAGAGACAGCCCAGATTTTACCACAACAAAGAAATCTTGTTCCAGTTAGATAGGTACAAAGTGCCGCAAATAAATACAGCTTTACGGTTTACACAGTACAAAAAGACAGAAGGAAAACGTGTCATTTGGTATGATATAAGGATTCTAGCGATACCCTACACATACAGATCTATTTAGTAGTTACGGCCTTATCGCTAAACAACCAGGCAACCAAGAATGGAAAACACGTTACTGATAAAGAGATTTTTTTTTTTTAATGGTCGACAGGCTAGTTGTTTGACCCCAGCTCACCTGATGTTAAGTGAAGGTGTGGTCGAAGATGGTAAAGCACACCTAGCCTGGAATGGAACTGGCTCTCAAGTGAGGCTGCTGGAACACACCGTTAGATGCTTGGCGGCAGATTTTCAACTTGAGGGTGGTAGCTAGCCAGCCGAGTATTAGAAAGTACCCTACCACCATGCTATGGTTTCCTCACGATGTTTTTCCTTCACCGGCAGCTCAAGCTCATTGTTGGGGTTTGAACCCACGCCCTTCGGCATGCGAACCTACCGCGCTAACCACTGAGCTATCATCGCTACAAAAGTAAATATTATATTTATATTTTTATTTGTTAACTTTAGAATAATAACAGTATCTACTTACTTTTGTAACTATTTATTTTGTACTGTGATAACTCGGGGGAAAAAATTGTGTCAAAGTTTGTCTGGAAGAAATCATTCTAGACAATAAGGTTGCACTGCCACAGTTTAGTCGATGTTGTTTTTTTTTTCATCTCTTTTTTTTAGTTCAAGTTTTTATGTTAGAATGTTTGTCAGTCCTGTTGGTTCATTGGTAGTATGTCTGCTCCTAGAGCTGAAGGGCGTGGGTTAGATTTCCACCCAGGACAATCATTGTGATATGAACAAATGTTTTTTCTATGAATGTGTCAAGTCGTAAAAAAAAGAAAAAAAAAAGTTGTATTCCTTTCTATGTCTGAGTCTCAGCTGTAACGACTTTAGGTTTTTCCTGTGCCGTCTAAAAGCCCTGAGTTACGACAATGGAGTAAATTGCACATTTATAGAAATTATTACAGAGAACAGCTATTGTTGTCGACGAAGGGCTTTGTACTGATATTTTTCCACAGCTTCAGTACAAATAGACGGATAAAGAAAATGATGATATTAACCTTTTTTTCTTATTATATACTAGCAGCTCGCCCCGGCTTCGCACGGGATAACAAAACTCAATTAACAATATAAATTCATCGATCAAGTAGTTTCGGAGCCTATTCAATACAAACAAACAAAAAATTAAATCTTTCCTCTTTATAAGATGTAGATGACAACTGTAATAGTTAGACATATGATATTGCGTACTTATTTGTAGTCTGTCAATTTGCTCTATAAAACGTCACTTTATTCTATTGTCAATAGTTTTCGCTACGCATGCGAAGTAAGGATTTTTTAATATTTTTCACAGCTTGGTTACATTATTGAATTTTCCATACGGATCCCTAATTGTTTTTTTAAATAAAATATAGCCTATGTCCGTCACGGATAATGTAGAATTCTAATAATGAAAGAATTATTAAGATCGGTCCAGTAGTTTTAGAGCCTATTCAATACAAACAAACAAACAATCAAATCTTTCCTCTTTATAACAGTATAGATAAAAAATATCCCTGTTTCCCTTGGTCACACCATAATTTGAGAACGACTTTACCGAATTCATCCATCTTTTGTTTAAAGTTATCTAATACTTTGTAAATATTTCGTTTTAATTAAATGATTATTATTTTTTATATACTTACTATATTATTATTAATTTTTATTTTATTTTTATTTCTTATTAGTGTTACATCTCCCGTCTGTTTCTTAAGCTTTCTATCGTATTTTTCTTTTCTTGGTTGCCTGGAAGAGATCGCTGTTAGCGATAAGGCCGCCACTTGTGTCACTAGTTAATAAGGTTTTTTGTTCTCTGTACTTTTTACTATATATGATGTGCACAATAAAGAGTTATATCTATCTATCTACTTTGAAGAAAGTACGTAAGAAAATTGGAAAATTTCAGATTTTTTTTTGTTCAATTTCACGTTAATGAAGATCGCGTGTAACAATTGGTGATTTAATAAAAAAAACAGTATTGTGTTCTGGTTTTAAGGTAAATGTTTCGCCTAGCGACATCGACCACCTGTCTCAAAGTATTGAGCGGTAAAGAAACGATGCCCTGGACTTTGTTTTGTTACTGGAAGTTCTGGGTATCGCTCCAATGAACGTGGTGGTTCATCTCATTAGTAATACATTGTATGTGTTAATAGATAATTGAAAATAATTTTCTTAATTGCGGCAACGCTCAATTGTTTCAAAAATGTTTTTTTATTTTTATTTAAAAGTAATGAGACGAACGAGGCGCTCTCATGATGTTAACAGATAACGCCTGTCCATGACCATCGCAGCGATACACAGAACTTTGAGTAACAAAACAACGTCCAGGGCATCGCTGCTTTGGCGCTTATTACTTTGAGACTAGATGGTTAGTCTCAACAGCCCAGTAATTTCGCTAGCTGCAGTACCCTTCAAACCGGAACACAATAATGTTTGCACACTACTGCTTGGCGGTAGAATATCTGGTACTGCGGTGGTACCTACCTAGACGACCTCCTGCTAAGGAAATCTACCACCAAGTAAAGTTGGAGCGTTTAGTACCTAATGCTTTTTTTGCTATTTTCAAATACAAACTTCGCTCTATTGTACCATGGTAAAGAGTAGCTCTTAGTGGCGTTCCCACTTTTCAAAGATTGCTTATTATGAAAATGTAATGCCTTAAGGAATGGAAATTGTTCTTTTTTTCCTTATTTTAACTTGAGCGTGAAAAATCCTTTCAAGTTTTTCTTTGCGCGATTGTCAAACTTTTTTACTCTGTTGGATGTGATGGATACATTTATTTGTCTTATTTTTTGCTACGTACTTCTATTTTAAGTTACGTTCATGTTGTCTACATATATTTAGGTATTTCTGATATAGTTAGTAGGTATATATATATATCATAAACTCTACAGATAATACTAGAGCTAAAATTTGACATAGATAAAAAAGGGATGAAGGACCATTAACTGATGATAATTAAAATATATATTTAAAATTTGAATTCAAATCGACATTTTACGCCATTTTTTATACATTTGAGTCTAAAATTCTTTCCTAATTTTAATTAAGGTCAGCTTATTAAAATTATGATAAATAATATTTAATATTTTTTAGTTAAAAAGTAGTACTTGCGTAAAGTAGTACTTCTTTAATATTACCGAACTAACCGATTTAATGCTACAATGAAAAATATATAAATATCGATTTAGTGCGTAAACCGTACCACACCGCTCTAGCAAAAAAATATTCAAATCAAACGAATGTAATTCTAAATATGTCACATTTATCTCGTACTTCAAAGATTATTTTTTACCTAAATAATGTACAACTTAGCCTATTGTTATCGATAGCTTCGTAAAACATCACAAATTTACCTAAAACTTGTGAAAATTAGGACGTTTTTATTCTCTGTCGTTTGAAGTTTTTAAGAAAGTTTATAAAAGATATGTTTGAATACAAAAAACCTTCGGACGTCGTTTAAAGTTTTCTCTGAAGATATTAGCTGAAAATTAACAATAAACTTACCTCACATTTTGTACTTTGCAATATTCTGTATTTTCCAAACCAAGAGATCACAAATCATAAAAAAAATGACTAAAACAACTTTTCACTCGCAACACACTAGGTAACGTATAACAAAAATCCAAACAGAAAAATGACAACTGTTTAAAAAACTTATTTAAAACTTCAAGAAAAAAAATATTCTAAGCAAAGTTTTGCGTCTCTTAAAATTAAAAAAAGTTATGAGTTGAATTCGTTTATAAATAAAAACAATGAAACGATAAGCACTGGCAATTTACCGGTTGAAATTTGAAAAGAGTTTGTTAGTTCGCGATGGGGAAGAATCGGCGCTGAGAATAGACGCGACGCGCGTACCAGACCGCTCCCGGACTCAAACTGAGCGACTGGCGTCTACCAACGTATCGCAGTATCAGAGATCTGAATCAATGCATACCTCAGACCCCTAGCCACATTTTAGGATACTTAAATCACAAAATTTTAGGCCCAACGCTTTGTAAAGATTGATTCAAGATTCAAGATATTTATTATGTACTTGTAAATAAAAAGTACATTATGTATGGTACACAGTCCAATATGGACCCTGTCTGGCGCAGTAACGTTTAGAAGAGAGGAGGAAGCATTCATTGAAGTCTGTAGCGATGATAGCTCAGTGGTTAGCGCGGTAGGTTCGCATGCCAAAGGGTGTGGGTTCAAACCCCAAGAATGAGCTTAAGCTGCTGGTGAAAGTAAACATCGTGAGGAAACCATAGCATGGTGGTAGAGTACTTTCTAGTACTCGACTGGCTAGCTACCACGCTCAAGTTGAAAATCTGCCGCCAAGCATCTAACGGTATGTTCCGGCAGCCTCACTTGAGAGCCAATTCCATTCCAGGCTAGGTGTGCTTTACCACCTTCGACCACATCGTCACTTAAAATCAGGTGAGCTGTGATCAAACACCTAGCCAAAAAAAAAACCACAAAAAAAAGTCTAAATTTGTATTTTTAAAATGTTAGGCTTCTCTGACTACTTGATCATCTTGGAGGATGCAGGAAGATTACAAGGTTAAAACGGCGTACATAACCACCACCTAAACAAACCTAAAGCTTTACCACCAAAACTTGCACCTAAAGGCTTTTCTTGGCTTTTTACCACCTAAAGGTAAAAATACGTATCAGCCGTCCCAAGTATGGATGCACTGGAAGTACTGGAAGTTAATACTTGCTATGAAGTAGTTTAAGATCGAGAAATACGGCGCATTTTAAAACCAAAAGCCAAGACGCATTCTGAGTCGCTAAGCCAGCAAAGTGCCTTCAAGACGCGATTTCTTCTAAGCAAGTGCCGCTTCCAACCGGTCTTTATGAAAATCATTCGTGAAAGCCCATGATTTTTTTTTTTTTTATGTAAAAAGTAATGAGACGCACGAGACGCTCTGCTGACAGTAAGAGATAATGCTTGTCCATGACCATTGCAGCGATACACAGAACTTTGAGTAGCAAAACAAAGTCCAGGGCATCACTGCTTTGGCGCTCATTACTTTGAGACTAGATGGTTAGTCTCAACAGCCCAGTAATTTCGCTAGCTGCAGTACCCTTCAAACCGGAACACAGTAATGTTTGCACACTACTGCTTGGCGGCAGAATAACTGGTACTGCGGCGGTACCTACCCAGACGACCTCCTGCTAAGGAGATACCACCACCAAGTAAATCACCATCACCATCTCCAACAGTGAGCATGATCATCATCAGACGTTCTACGGCTGATGATGATCATGCAGCTTGCTCTCTCGTGGGCTACATCTTCGCTTAACATCAGGCGAGTTGGTGATCATAAACAAGTATATCCTACTAATATTATAAATGCGAAAGTTTTTGAGTTAGTCTTAGTAGAGTTACACTTTCATGCAAAGTTTGTTACTCTTTCATGCAAAAACTACTGAACGGATTTGGATGAAATTTAGTATGGAGATAGCTGATACCTTGGATTAAGACATATGCTACTTTTTATCCCGAAAGCATGTAGCAGGTGACACCGCCGGGTTAGTACACAGTACGCAGTTAGTACATACATACAATAGCTTTTTTTTTTTTTTTTTTTTTTTTTTTTTTTTTTTATGTAAAAGTAATGAGACGGTCGAGGCGCTCTCCTGATGTTAAGAGATAACGCCTGTCCATGACCATTGCATAGCTCCAGTACTACCGGCAAGACGTATTGCCAGTGATAATCAGCGGAAACTCAATTTAGCGAGCGGGTCGACGGGGCTCTAATCTGGTGTCCTGTTACCTTACTGGGGAGTTTTCTTTTCGTAAGAGATAAGAAAGCCTTTGTCTATTGTTCCACATTTGTGCGCAAAGCCGAGGGAGTGGGAGGTAATTGAAATTGATTACGTGAGTTGTGAAAGTAAAGCTTTTGTTTATAACAATTGTCAATTATTTCTTTGAGGTATTTAAATCTGTATTTGTGAACTGATTAAGGTTTTTTTGAAGTGAAAACTTTTTTAGCCGCGTTGTGCGATTTTTTGGTAGGGGCATGACTTGTGGGTTAGCGTGACCGATATGCTTGACGATTAAAATTGTTCACTTCTATCGGCAATCTCGAGGACTACCTATTTTTAAGGTGGTTCGATTTCCATACAAACAATTTTGAGCCATTTATGGACAAATGGAGCATAATTTTACAGTGAAATCACAGCTACTGGCATTTATTTTGGTCTTTATTTGCGGTAAATCACAATTGCTAATTGGAATTGCTTTTCACAGTAGATTATTAGCATAAAATCAAATTTATGAATTTAAGATTTTTTTTTAATAAAACAGTAGATTATGCTAATAATCAACTGTTTTATTCAAGCAATTGTGATTTACTGCAAATATAGACGAAATTAAATGCCAGTAGCTGTGATTTCACTGTAAAATTATGCTCCGTTTATCCATAAATGGCCAAAAAAATATTTGTATGGAATTCGTACCACCTTTTAAACTTTGTACAAGAGAACTGAATTGTATGGTTTGTCTCCTCGCCCGCTACACCTTCGCCCAGTAACCCAGTAACCATCTATGATGCGAATATCGGCCATACCACATACCACTACTACCACCACCATCGCCTATCTGTTGTCGTTCTTCTTCCTCTCTCCGACATATTTAATGTACTGCTCGTATACGATTTTATCACAAATACAATATACATAATTATAATATACATAATTATATATTTTGCTATAAGCTTGTTTCATTTTAGAGTAATTACGTTCCACGTAACCTCGCATCTCATTTTACATAATTACGCAAAATATTTAATTAATTCTATTCTTGTTGCGAAGTTCCAAAGTACTGTTTTGAAGTACGATTTCTCACAATAGTAACTTTAAAAGCGACGCCTTGAATTCAAAGTTGGTCTGAAGACCATCCGGAGTATTCTAAAGCTAGACTGAACAGATCCTGTCTAGAACTTTACGTTTAAACTTAGTAACTTTCTGTCTGAGATTTCAGCTGCTGGAAGTTCAGATAACTTTGCATTTAATTTTTTTTTACACAGCTTATTTGTTGTCTTTTTAACCAACTCAAAAAAGGAGGAGGTTCTCAATTCGACTGCATTTATTTTCATATGATTGTTACGCGATAATTCCGCAACGTATGAATCGATTTTGATGTTCCTTTTTTTTGGTAGATCATATTTCTGAGGAAGTCCCATATACCTATACATACGGTTTTAAAAAAATCATCATAGCTCTAAAAATTTAATACGTTTACGAAATCTCGCCGTTTCATTGGAGCAGTGCGTTTAGTTGGTCTAACGGTCGTGGAGTCGGTTTTTTTAAATTGTAAATTTTGTATTATATCTATACCCATACTATTATAAAAAGTAAAGGTTTGATTGTTTGTAATGAATAGGCTCCGAAACGACTGGACCGATTTCAAAAATTCTTTCACTGTTTGGAAGCTATACTATCCCTGGGTGACGTAGGCTACTTTTTATCTCTGTATTCCCACGGGAACGGGAACTACGCGGGTGAAACCGCGAAGCGTCCGCTAGTCTATCTATAAATCTATCTTTGCTTAGTTTGGGGTCAGATGGCGCTGTGTGTAATGTCCTACGATATTTATTTATTAATTTATCAGGAGAGCGTCTCATTCGTCTCATTGCTTTTACATAAAAACTTTTATAAGAACCACATTGTAACTGAATGAAATGGAGCTATGTTTCTAAAAGCATATTATGTGGTAGATTAGGATTAAGACGTCAATTAAAATCGTACGATGACAAGTTGGCAAAATTTAAATTACAAACATTAAAATCTCGGCGTATTTATACGGACATGGTTACTCTTATCAAAATTGTTCACTCCATCATTGATTCTAATTCATTTCTCTCGATTATTATCATTAACACAACATAAGACTCGTTATCCTAAAACATTTATGCTGCATGTTTATCAGAATAATATATCATATTTTAATCCTGTTGTAAGAATGTGTCGCCAATACAACGAAATTGCTAAAGATCACAAGGAATCTATTGTCATTTTCAACTTGAAATTGTGTACATTTAAAACTAATGTCAGAAAAATTGTTTACTGCGTATGACATTTGTACCTAACCGGCTAGAATTTTGCAAATTTATTTGAAATTGCCACTTTTGCCACATTTTTGGTCATTTTATGGCCACTTATTTCAATCATATTACTTTATTTTATTAATTCTTCTTAACTACTGTTTGAATTAGTCTTGTTGTTTACACATATATAAGGGATGTAGTTCCGATCGAAACCTAATTTGTTCACCTCTGTTAATTATTGTGTCTGTATTATAATTAAATAAATAAATTTCGATATGATTTTCTTGATCTGCTAATTTCTAGACTCACATCGAGATTAAAAGAAAACCTTTTGACTTTTGACGTTGTCATGTACATTTCTTCGGCTACAGGTGAAGCGGCTGCGAGAGCTCATTAAACCAGTGTATAGACGAAAGTAATTTACTACATTCGGCTTATGTTGATGAGAAAATAGCAAATTAGGATTGACGGATAGAGGCTGGCTGCTTGTCTAATGCAGAAACGGCATGAGTAATTTTTTTAAGGACTCAGGTAAAGCTGATTTTTGTCTGTCGCAGAGTGTGGGTTCAAATCAAAACAAAGAGCTTGAGCTACCGAAAACATCGTGAGGAAACCATAGTATGTTTATACGAATCAGAATCATTTATAAGCCACTAGCTGCGCCCGTGGTGTTACCCGCTACATGTTTTCTGGATAAAAAGTAGCCTATGTATTAATCCAGGGTCTCAGCTACCTTCATACCAAGTTTTATTATAATTTTATTGTATGGTACTTATCATCTACCTAATTGTCATATTTTGTAGCTATGATAGCTCAGTGGTTAGCGCGGTCGGTCCGCATGCCGAAGGGCGTGGGTTCAAACCCTTAGAATAAGCTTGAGCTGCCGGTGAAGAAAATCATCGTGAGGAAACCATAGCATGGTGGTAGGGTGTTTTCTAGTACTCGGCTGGCTACCACCCTCAAGTTGAAAATCTGCCGCCAAGCATCTAACGGTGTGTTCCGGCAGCCACACTTGAGAGCCAGTTCCATTCCAAGCTAGGTGTGCTTTACCATAATCGACCACACCGTCACTTAACATCAGGTGAGCTGTGGTCAAACACCTAGCTTGTCAACTATAAAAAAAAAATGTATTTTTATATGGGCCTCGTTGCCTGAAATAAATTTATTTTATTTTTATTTTATTGTACTTATCATCTACCTAACTGTAAGTCTTTAAGGTTGAGCAGTAAAATAAACCATTCCACAAAACCAGTCGGTTCTATTTTGCGACAAATATACCTTTTGTGAGAGGATTATCATATCTATTAAGATGTTCCCTAACCTTTATTAGTTCTGAGCTAAACCCGTGATGAGTGGGCACAGATTTATTTGGACTTCTTATTTCGTATAACAGACATATTAAAAATCACTGAAGAAAGTAATCAACGGGACTCGATCTTTTAATTTAAAATAGTAATTACGAAAATGTAATTTTACAAACTTCGCTTAACATCAGATGAGATGGCAGGTCAAACGCAAGTTTATTTGTGATGAAAAGTCTTCTTCAAGTTGAAAAAGATAATGAGACTCACCGTCGTCGATTGTCTTAAAGTAATGAGCTTGGACTTTGTTACTTTGAGTATTTTTTTGCTTTGGATACCACTGCAATCTGCTATTTTATGTGACAACCAATGTTTGTTCTGTGTCTGGGTGTTCTGTATGTATAACTAGTATGAATTTCCAAAAAAAAGTACACAAGTATTCTATCAGTTTTTTGTCTTCTAATCACTTCTAGTTACAAAGTAATTTATTAAACAAAATAAAACATCTTAAATTAGTACTATTTTTGTATAAAAAAAAGCTCTTATAAATCTTAAAGCGCTTGCCGGTCCGTGGTCTCCACTCCAGAACTTTGCAGCCCCATCGGCCATCAGTTCTGCGTGCTATGTGCCCTGCCCACTACTACTTCAAGTCAAAAGTGTGTGCCACAAGGTGCACAGACAAAACGCGCTGGATGCGAGCCGCTTCCAACCGGTCTTTATGGAAGTCAATGGGGGAGGCCTATGTCCAGCAGTGCACGTTCTACGGCTGAAATGATGATGATGATGATGATGAAATCTTAAAGTCCGTCAGAGGAGGGATATGTGGGCAGAATGTTGGCAGCATTGCCACGCTGGATGGCAATGCTAAGCTTTTGACCAAAGTAGATACCAGCATTCTGGTCACCTGAAACCTATCTATCTATATGTATATCTATCAGTTAATTTTAATTTTGATTATGATCGCAAGTAGTTATGAATTTGATTTTAATTTTGATTAGTGTTTTAATTTAAATTTGATCTTAATTTTGGTTTTGATTTTAATTTACATTACATTATGTTATATTTAAAAATTGCATTCCTTATACAAGCAACTCAATTAGTCATTTATACGTATAATTGTCATTGTACGTATAAATGAATTGACAGCCCTTTGGCTCATTGGTAGCATGTCTGCTTCAAGAGCTGTGGGGCGTGGGTTCGATTCCCACCCAGGACAAGCATTTTGTGATATAAAACCAAATTCTGTGTCTGGGTGTACTGTATGTATTATAAGTATGTATTTACAAAAAAAAAAATTAAGTATTCTATCAGTTATCTGACTCCCATAGTACAAGCTTTGCTTAGTTTGGGGTCAGATGGCGCTGTGTGTAATGTCCTGCGATATTTATTATTATTATTTATTTATTTATTGTAGTTGCTATTATGAAGCCTCAATCAAAAAAACAGTAATCTGTTTCTCATTGTACAAGCTTTGCTTAGTTTGGGGTCAGATGGCGCTGTGTGTAATGTCCTGCGATATTTATTATTATTATTTATTTATTTATTGTAGTTGCTATTATGAAGCCTCAATCAAAAAAACAGTAATCTGTTTCTCATTGTACAAGCTTTGCTTAGTTTGAAGTAAGATGGCGCTGTGTGAAATGTCCTAAGATATTTATTTTATTGTCCTATTTTATTCTCAAAATACAACAATATTAAGCTTTCAAAGGAGCGATGCGTTATACTAGCGGCTGTCACTAAGTTAAGGACTCGAATGATTTATTATGTACAGAGAAAAACATCTAAAAAATATACTAACAAATCTATTGACATCTATGTATTCCAACCCAATATCAGATGATGTCTCTCTCTGTGAACAAGTCGTAGTGCATTGTACCGTCCAAACACTGGAATGGTAAGAAAGAGTTTCAAAGTGTGTGTTAATAGTGTTCTACAGAAAATTTATACACAAAAAATTATTAATTTGTACATATTTCGGTAAACTTTCTACAAATAATATAAAATTGAAAATGAAGTTTTTTTTTTAATGTAAAAGTAATGAGACGATCGAGGCGCTCTCCTGATGTTAAGAGATGACGCCTGTCCATGACCATTGCAGCGATACACAGAACTTTGAGTAACAAAACAACGTCCAGGGCATCGCTGCTTTGGCGCTCATTACTTTGAGACTAGATGATTAGTCTCAACAGCCCAGTAATTTCGCTAGCTGCAGCCCTTCAAACCAGAACACAGTAATGTTTGCACACTACCGCTTGGCGGCAGAATATCTGGTACTGCGGTGATACCTACCTAGATGACCTCCTGCTAAGGAAATCTACCACCAAGTAAACTAACATTAAAAAAATTGACATCTTAATACAATGACAGCTGATAAATAACTTGACCTAATAAATGACATCTGTCATTATCTAGAACTATGACAAGAACAATTCGTACATAAAGAAATCCAACATCAAACCTAAACACGGCTAGGTTTTAGGTATTTTGATTTAAAAATCAAACTATTGAACAGATTTTGATGAAGTTTGTATGGGAACAAAAAGTACTTGTAATCTTTCAAATACAAAAAAAAATGTTTTACACTAAAAAGACGGTGTCCTGAGTTAAAAAATAAAAAATATAAATGAATTTAGAACTTCGTTTTTTGAAGTCTTCGAAAGGCAAAAATGCTTAATTGATTGTTTGATTAACTCTTTAATGCCCATACGAATATAATTAAAATAATACATTTTTGCATTATTTTGATTTAAATAAACATAATATAATTATTATTATAGGTATGTATTACGTAGTGATCTGTTTGAAATCATCGCACAATTTTATTGTTATACAAACGATTATTTTCCAATTTGTTTCTTTTACGATTTAGAAAAAAGGAAATGCTTTCCTTGTTGTCTGCACCGTGTTGAATTGATGTAGTGCGCTCTGACTTGGTAGCATTCTATTTAATGTCTGTCTAAGCTTCTACAACGTTTTTTACACGAGATTTTTATATTTGATCGTTAAGCGGTATTTATTGTAGCTATTTTTATGGTACTGTTTCAATAAAGACTGCCACATACTGGCACGACTTGCGGAAGCCTTACTCATGATTCGACGACAGTCGGAACGTCTTCGTAAGCTCCGCCGTAATACCTACCTTCGGTATAATGCCAACTAGTAGCGATGATAGCTCAGTGGTTAGCGCGGTAGGTTCGCATGCCGAAGGGCGTGGGTTCAACCCCCAATAATGAGCTTGAGCTGCCGATGAACGAAACACATCGTGAGGAAAGCATAGCATGGTGGTAGGGTACTTTAGTACTCGGCTGGCTCGCTACCACACGAGAGTTGAAAATCTGCCGCCAAGCATCTAATTCATAAATCATTTATAAATTTGATTTTATGCTAATAATCTACTATTTTATTCATGCAATTGTAATTTACCGCAAATAAAGACTAAAATAAATGCCAGTAGCTGTGATTTCAGTGTAAAATTATGCCTCATTTGTTCATAAATAGAAAAAAAAAGTTTGTATGGAAATCGAACCACCTTAATAGTTTCATTTACAACAATGATGAGGAATTAAATCAAATTATTAATTAGAAATCTAATCGTAACTTTACTTAATATCTATATAATATCTTTGCTTACTTTCACTAAAGAAACAATTTGGACGAAAAAAAGGTACCGCAATTGGCTTAGTGAGTTATATCAGTGTTTTAATGACTATCTCCTAATCTATTCCCGTTGTGTTTTTATTTTTTTTTGTTTTCTAAGCCAAAAAGTCACCGACAAAAGCTTGATACGTCACTTGGTCGGTAATCATCAGTTATCGAGCGGTATCACGTCTGCCACCTCGGACGGGAGTGATACGGATGTAATATACTCGTGTGTCTGTTATCAATTTAATCTCAGGGGATGTGCCTATCTCAACGTCAAAACGAGTGCGCGCGACAGACGATTTACTAGCGGACACCGCGCAGTTTCACCCGCGTAGTTCCCGTTCCCGTGGGAATACAGGGATAAAAAGTAGCTTATGTCACCCGGGGATAGTCTAGCTTCCCAACGGTGAAAGAACTTTTTAAATCGGTCGAGTAGTTTTGGAGCCTATTCAATACAAACAAGCAAAAAAACAATCAAATCTTCCTCTTTGTAATTGTACTAGCGGACGCCTCTCGGTTACACCCGCGTAGTTCCCGTTCCCGTAGGAACACAGGGATAAAATGTAGCCTATATTACCCGGGGATAGTGTAGCTTTCCAACGGTGAAAGAGTTTTTGAAATCGGTCCAGTAGTTTATAGTAGTAGATGACCTCCTGCTAAGGAGATCTACCACCAAGTAAGTCTTGGTCAAGTACAGTCAAGTCCAGTCATGCTTTAGTAAAGTAGTGGTGACTTTACTATAAAGCTTCGATGGAGTTTTGGAAGCAACACAAAGAGTCATGTTTCACCACATTATATCATTGTCCCACACTCGCGCTTGTGATTCAGCACTTTATGAATAAAATACCACCATTTTTATGCATAAACACTAGTTTTGGAAAAAAATAAAACGGGGCGACACGACTCTTTCCGCGTTCCCGCCAAAACTCCAAATTTACTTTATTGTCTAGCAGATAAAAACGACTTTTGCACTCAGATTTCGAAGAGCAAAAATACTCTTTCCGAGATAGGGGGGATGAAAAATATTTTTCTTTCTTTCTTTGACAACCATAAAAATGCTATGAAACCCAGCTAGTAACGTATGCCATTATAAACCTAACATTGTTCTACTGGCTTTCCGATATTTATAGCTGTGTCCCCAATACCCCCTTATCATATTATTCCAACTCCTTTTTTATGTCGTACCTTTGTTCTTATTTTAAGGGCCATTCTTCACATTTATGGTCAATATTAAATAGGAACGTGTTATGTTTATGAGGTAAATCTACATGTAAGAGCGGGCAGTAAAAACTGTCACGCAGTGGATTTATGTGCCCTTTAATATTTAAGGTAACAGGAAATTAAAATGTTCGAAACGAAATAATGTCTAAAAACTAAGGTCACGGACGTAGGAGTTTTATTACTGCTGACAGGTTAGGTGTTTGACCATAGCTTATGTTAAGATAAGGGACGGTGTAAAGGCCACCTAACCTGGAATGGAACTGGATTTTAAATGAGGCTGCCGGAACACAGTTTTTTTTTAAATGTAAAACGAAATAAGACGAACGAGACGCTCTCCTGATGGTAAAAGATAATGCCTGTACATGACCATTGCAGCGAACACACAGAACGTTGAGTGACGAAACAAAGTCCAGGGCATAACTGGCGGCGCTCATTACTTTGAGACTTTCGATGGTTAGTATCAACAGCCCTGTAATTTCGCTAGCTGCAAACCGGAACACAGTAATGTTTACACACTACTGCTTGGCGGCAGAATAACTGGTACTGCGGTGGTACCTCCCAAGACGACCTCCTGCTAAGGACATCGACACCGAGTACAGTTAGATGCTTGGCGGCAGATTTTTAATTCGAGGGTGGTAGCTAGCCAGCCGAGTACTAGAAAGTACCCTACCACCATGCTATGGTTTCCTCACGATGTTTTCCTTCACCGGCAGCTCAAGCTCATTGTTGGGGTTGAACCCACGCCCTTCAGCGTGTTATCTGACCGCGCTAACAATTGAGGTATCGGTAGGTAAATAGGTATTAGCGGAAGAAAACTGGACATATTCTCGAATAAAGCGCGAATTAGCAAATAAAGCGTAGGACGCCGGGAGACTCGATGAAGTGACTATAAACGTAAACAGACATTGTGTAGAAGCGAAAAGCTTTAGACATATTGGCGTGTCCTTGTCAGACTGTTTCATGCGATATTTCATTTTTGTTTATAAGTAGCAGACAAAGTATTTATTTATGCTATGTAAGTGTGTACAAGCACTCTTTGTTGAGTCTAAAGACAATATAAGAAATGTAAGTTTGTATCGACTAAATAAATCTGTCCGATCACAAAGGTTTCGCCTTGGGGCAGATACAATGGCTGAATAAATATTTAGTCAAAATAAAAACACAGTCTGCACTGAAATGTACTAAAATGTTCTGGAATTGTTTTTGTAGGTACCATCTCTGCAGTGCAGCGTAGGACGTCCACCCACAAGGTAGACAGACAACTTAAGGTGGTTCGATTTCCATACAAATAATTTTTTGCCATTTATGGACAAATGGAGCATAATTTTACAGTGAAATCACAGCTACTGGCATTTATTTTCGTGTTTATTTGCGGTAAATCACGATTGTACGAATAATTATTAGCATAATCTACTGTTTTTTTTTGAGAATTTTTTATTTGAATAAAATAGCTACACTTAAATGCATTACACTAATTACATCTACTGTTTTATTCAAATATCATAAATTCATAAATCATTCACACATTTGATTTTATGCCAATAATCTACTGTTTTATACAAGTGATTGTGATTTACCGCAAATAAATGCCAGTACCTGTGATTTCACTGTAAAAGAAAATTGAACCACCTTAATAAAGACCGCAGGAACGCGCTGGATGCGAGCTGCTTCCAACCGTTCTTTGTGGAAGTCAATGGGGGAGGTCTATGTCCAGCAGTGGACGTCCTACGGCTGAAATGATGATGATGATGATCTCTGTTATATTATATCGTCCACTTGCGACGACAGTGTGACATCTTAAATTATACGATTTTTCGTTTTACTGAGATTCTGAATGGCGACCCCCAAAACGGGTTTTTTATGGTGAAGACTTTTTTCTACGAGGACGCGAGGCCCCTGCAAGAGCGAGGCCCCGGGCGGTTGCCCTGCTCGCCACCCCCTAAAGCCGCCACTGTCTATATGTCCTTCACAGATTGACTAATTTTAATAGATACTTTAAACTCGGATACTAAATACTAAATCTAGATTTTCTTTTGATAGTTGTACATTTTGGTCATGTAAAGTTTAAATTTTGCTGTTGAATTTCTAGTTCGAAATTCAGCTTCAAAATATACGTTCAGTTACTGAAGTCGGGGACAATAAATTGAAAAGTGAAATTTTATTCGATAACTTTGCGCTTCCAGCGGAATGCGAATGAAGTGAGAAAATGCAATCGGCACGTGTGTTGACACGAGCGTCCGTCGTGCGAGATATTTTTAGCTTGCATTTATTAGCTCGACTTTAACGAACTCTCTACGCAGGCTTCGTTTGCGTTAGCTGGAGATAACACTTTGTACTGTTTGTTAAACGTGAAAGGTCGTGTTCACTGTTCATTTTGATAAAGATAAAGATTATTTGTTGGATAAAACACGAGTAATATAAATTGATATACATAGATAGTGAAGCAAAGAGAAGAATACAGCTGGGCTGGGCAGCATTTGGAAAATTACGTCGAGTCTTCTCGTCACCCATCCCGCAAAGTCTCAAGACAAAAGTCTTTAACCAGTGCGTTCTACCAGTCATGACCTACGGAGCCGAAACGGGGACACTCACAGCGGGAATGGTCCACAAGTTCAAAGTCGCTCAGCGAGCTATAGAGAGAGCTATCCTTGGCATTTCTCTAAGGGGTTATATCCGGAACGAAGTAATTTGCCAGAGAACTAAAGTAACAGACATAGCTCAGCGTATTAGGAAGCTGAAATGGCAATGGGCTGGACATATCTGTAGCAGAACCGATAACCGCTGGGGTAGACGTGTTCTAGAGTGGAGATCGCGAATTGGCTAATAGGACGCCCTGTTAAACGAAGATGCGATCTACGATGGAGCACGCTTGCCTAGAAGAAACTGATGTACTTGCACAGTATTAATTTTAATATTAATATTCGACCTTTACTATCTACAACAGAACATAGGTGTATCTATGAGTGTATCCCATAATCTATGGAATCCGTAGGCGATATCACTAATCCTTGAAAAGATTAACCGCTTCGCTATGAAGGTAAATTGTTTTGCCGTATCGTCAACACTGCTACTGTTTCTATTAGGCAAGATAAAAATAACTGGAGACTATTTTCAATTTATTTTTTTAATGTAAAAAGTAATGAGACGAACGAGACGCTCTTCTGTTGGTAATGCCTGTCCATGACCATTGCAGCGATACACAGAACTTTGAGTAGCAAAACAAAGTCCGGGGCATCGCTACATTTTTATATACCTACAATAAAGTATTAAGAAGTTGCAATGATTGATCATGGACAGAAGTTATCTCTTACCATCTCTTACCATCGTTATCTCTTACCTCTTACCATCAGGAGAGCGTGTCGTTTGTCTCATTACTTTTACATAAATAAATAAACGTAGACAGCCGGATTTTTTCTAATTCTTATACTTTTGTAGCGATGATAGCTCAGTGGTTAGCGCGGTAGGTTCGCATGCCGACGGGCGTGGGTTCAAACCCCAACAACGAGCTTGAGCTGCCGAAAACATCGGAAAACATCGTGAGGAAACCATAGCATGGTGGTAGAGTACTTTCTAGTACTCTACCACCACTGAAAATCTGCCGCCAAGCATGTACCAGTGTGTTCCGGCAGCCTCACTTGAGAGCCAGTTCCATTCCAGGCTAGATGTGCTTTACCATCTTCGACCACACCTTCACTTAACATCAGGTGAGTTGTGGTCAATCACCGAGCTTGTAAACAATAATTAGTTACATGTTTGTCCACATTGACCGCCTATGTCAACAGATAGTATCAGTGTAATGAGTGATGACGGGGAACCATTAACGCAATTGCTTCGTTCACACGCAATCACATTAAGGTGAAAATCTGGGCGGATTCCGCCCAATAAATCTCTATTAGACCCTCCGACACACAAATAGGTACGTACGTAGTCACTTTAACGCTTTAGTGGTATATAAAGGCAAACGTGTATATATCGCTATACTGAATCACTCGACTTTGATTAGGTCGGATACTTTGAATATTTTACAAATATTTCAAATCTAGAGTAAATAGGTTTCTTCTAGGTAAGAGTACTCCATCTTAGACCACACTACTGCTTAACATCATCTGTTTTGAATAATAAAAAGTACATTTGTAGTAAAAAAAATCCTTACCTCAGTTTTATTTCGGGAAAATCTACCTCTGCATGTATTTTCTCAAACACAAAAAGCAAAAATAAACATTTTGATAAAACCCACAACGGTTAAAATGTAATTGTCACCTATACAAGATAATGCACCAATCAAACCAAAACCCATAACTGAAAACTGCATCAAAATCGGACTAGAAGTTTTGGAGAAAAATGGCAACATGTATTTGCACAAACAAACAAAAAAGTATTTATGTATTCTATCAGTTATCTGACTTCCATCACACAAGCGTTGCTTAGTTTGGAGTCAGATGTCGCTGTGTGTATAGTCCCACGATATTTATTTATTTATTTATTTAAACATCCTCTCACCCCAAACGCATATACCGTCCCCGTTCCGTCGCGGGTAAAAAGTAAATTATCTCGGCCCCATTTGGTGATCTATTTCAAGGAGTTAAGATAGAGTACCTACGACGAACTCAAGTTTTCAGATGGTTAAATGATCGTAATTATGATACAATCAAAGATTTATTAGAATTTAATGAAAATAGATACAGACCATAAAGTAATTCAGAAATATTTGAACATAATTTTTCTCCTGATCTTAAGAGATAACGCCTGTTCATGACCATTGCAGCGATACACAGAACTTTGAGTGACGAAACAACGTCCAGGGCATCGCTGCTTTGGCACTCATTACTTTGAGACTAGATGGTTAGTTTCAACAGCCCAGTAATTCAGTATCAGTTATAATTTAAATAAATACACATTTTTTTGGATTTAGAATGATAATAAAGTTATTTAAACCTAACCTAAAAATGGTACTAAGTTTTTTGTGACTAAAACTACAACATTTTTCATTGCTTTAAAAAACAATGCAGCCTCATTTTATGGTTGACGTTACTGAAACCTCGAACGAAACGATTTGATTCCACTTTCATTGTGCAAACCAAAAAATAATGGAATACACCGCCTGAGTGGATATTCCCAATATATACAATCTAGATGGCTTTAAGTTGCGAGAAAATCGGTTTCTTCCAGGGAAGCGTGCTTCATCTCAGGTAGGATCTTCGCTTGATATCAGTAGAATTAAATCCTAGCCTCTCAACAATAAAAAAAAAAATGTGATACGGAACAGCCAGACACGGAACAAACATTTATTTATGCCACAAAACGTTTGTCCTGAGTAGGAATCAAACCCACGCCCTATAGCTCTTAAAGCAGATATAACATCAATGAACCAGGGCTATAAAAAACAAATAGGATGTATCATAAAACACGAATGTGAAACTGAAAACATAAAAGTGAACTTTCATTTGATCTAAATTTTCAAGTAGCACATAAGTTATATTACTTCAAACGCAACTTATCTAACTTAATATGTTATTCTCAAACTTAATTGTCACCGAAATATATTAGTGTCTTAAATCACTTTTGCTGGTTGTTGTTAAGCGATTCGAAATTCAAATTGGGATCTACTTCGAAACTTAACAAACTTAACCGTCAAGTAAAATCGCACCTAAACTCCCCGTCAAATGGGATTATGTTTTACATGAAAGATTTATCTAAAAGCTTTGAAATAGATTTAAATTTTAGCAGACATTAGCTTTTAAGGGCCGATCCCCAATGGAACAAGGAAATCGCAGCGCAGTACTTCGACAATTTCGAAATTTAATATAAAAAAACAGGCAGTGGAATTCCGAGAGTTTGTTTTGTTACTCAAAGTTCTGTGTATCGCTGCAATGGTCATGGACAGGCGTTATCTCTTACCATCAGGAGAGCGTCTCGTTCGTCTCACTACCTTTTACATTTGCAAGCTCTGTAGAAATTTGTTCATCCTTCTCATAAGTAGAAATAAAGAGCAATCTATATAACATTCTATAATTAATTATTTGTACGTTGCGCTTCGCTTTGACTCTGCACCAGTGGGGATCGAGCGTAATTAACAATTTTAAGTTTTAAATGTTGGCTAAGAGCATAGACTCAGAATACAACATGACTTAGAATATTAAAAGCTATTAACGGAGCGTTGGATTATTACAAATAAATAGCTCGTGGACAAAAAGATAAATAAATTGAGTGTGGTTTGTTCTAAGTAATACAAACACGCGAATGTGCTTGCATGGTGTTTTTAGGATTCCGTACCCAAAGTGCAAAACGGGACCCTATTACTATGACTCCGCTGTCCGTCCGTCTGTCGCCAGGCTGTATCTCATGAACCGTGATAGTTAGACAGTTGAAATTTTCACAGATGATGTATTTCTGTTGCCGCTATAACAACAAATACTAAGAAACAAAATAAAATAATTATTTAAGGGGACTCCCATACAACAAACGTGATTTGTCGTTTCTTCTTCTTTCTTCGACTCGCACTTGGCCGGTCTTTTTGAATGTAAAAGTAATGAGACGATCGAGACGCTCTCCTGGTGGTAAGAGATAACGCCTGTGACCATTGCAGCGATACACAAAACTTTGAGTAGCAAAACGAAATCCGCTTTGACGCTCATTACTTTGAGACAACCCTGTAATTTCGCTAGCTGACCTATAAACCGGAACACAGTAATGTTTACACACTATGATATTGATGACGATGGAAATTTTAACACTTTTTGATTTACTTATGCCAGACGAGATTATTGTACTCTACTTTGATTCCTTAAAAAACACTTCGCCTTTTTAAAGTAAAAAAAAAAGTTTTTAAATTTAAAAACGATCTAATTAAAACTTCCTTCTCATTTGAAATCTGTTAAAAAACATGTTTTAATCAAATTTTGTCACGAGCAAAGCGTTAAACCAGGCGTTACGAGAGTCATCTCAGATTCAACTCAATCTAAGATCCATACCCAGTCGAAAGAATTTATCCGAGAACGTTGATTAGAAAGAGACTATTTTGAATTAAAAGATCAAAAAGCGAAATTATTAAGTGGAGGAGATTGAAAACGAGCAGTGGAATTCAAGGTGACATAGCTACTCGAAAATAAGTTGGGGGGCTTAATAACTTGTCTCGAGATTCACTCGCTACGATGTTCTGTGCTCTACAGAAAATACGAATGTAAATGTTTAATTTCAGTACGTAATCTAGTCTATTTGGAAAGTTAATGAACTCGGTAAAAAAGTAACCTAACCTTACAGTTTAAAATTGCAATGTCATTTCGGTCAGTTGGCGGTCACTTGCAAAAACCGGTGTTTTGTTCATAAAGTGCCGAATGGCAAGCGCGAGTGTGGGAAAATGATATAATGTGGTGAAACATGACTTTTCGTGTTGCTTCCAAAACTCCATCGAAGCTTTATAGTAAAGTTGCCACTTCTTTACCAAAGCATGACTAGACTTGACTGATACGGACTGGACTTGACCAAGACTGGACTTTGACTATAACTATTGCAACTTATTTAACTTAAGAAACTTGTAAACATAAAATAGTTGACACTGGCAAATGCTCAAAATGCGACGCCAAAATTAAAGAAAAAAAAGGGAGAGTTTTGGCGGGAACGCGAAAAGTGTGTTTTGCAGTTTTATAGCTATGACGTCACCGCGTGCAATACGTAACGTACAAAAATGGCGCGTAAGAATTCGGGTAGCAAAACAAATAGATATTAGCCTTCGACGATCCGCTTTGCGTCTCCGATACAGCCCACCTGCTTTTTTAATTTAATTCAATTTACACTTAATTCATTACAAAGTAATTTAACCAATTCCATTTTCGGACCTATGTTATTATGTTAATGTCAAATGTATTATAATTTTAATAAGATTTGCGTTGGACCTCCATCTCGTCTGATGTGGATTGGAACGTGCTTTTCAGAAGAAATATAATAATATGATATAGTCTGCTTTATTTATTTAGTTATATATTTATACATAATTATGTATAGAGTTTTCGGTATCTTTATCCTCAGCACATGTTTTTTTTATTTACTTGCATCTCTATCTATCTAAATCTCTCTCTGTCTATCCAAAGAGATGGTGGAAGAAGACGTTTACCAGACGGCCACCAATCCATCAACGCCTTTAGCGATGATAGCTCAGTGGTCAGCGCGGTAGGTTCACATGTCGAAGGGCGTGGGTTCAAACCCCAACAATGAGCTTGAGCTGCCGGTGAAGGAAAACATCGTGAGGAAACCAAAGCATGGTGGTAGGGTACTTTAGTACTCGGCTGGCTAGCTACCACCCTCAAGTTGAAAATCTGCCGCCAAGCATCTAACGGTGTGTTCCGGCAGCCTCACTTGAGAGCCAGTTGCATTCCAGGCTAGGTGTGCTTTACCATCTTCGACCACACCTTCACTTGACATCAGGTGAGCTGTGGTCAAACACCTAGCCTGTCAACCATCAAAAAAAAAAAAAAAAACGCCTCAGCCCACCTGACATCACACTGCCTGATTTGATAGCGACATGACTGATTCGATAGCGATACCTTAGTTCCGCTTTGGATCTCATTTCTCAGTCGATCTTGTAGTTTGATGATTTGGGGATATCACCCAGCTTGTTAACCCATCCTAGGAAGACAAACATCAATTCAGCAGCCCTGTTGGTTCATTGGTAGTGTGTCTGCTTCGAGAGCTGAAGGGCGTGGGTTCGATTCCCACTCAGGACTAACATTTGTGTGACTAACATCGATGTTTGTTCTGTGTCTGGGTGTACTGTATGTATTATAAGTATGTATTTACAAAAAAAAAAAGTATTTAAGTATTCTATCAGTTATCTGTCTTCCATCACACAAGCTCTGCTTAGTTTGGGGTCAGATGGCGCTGTGTGTAATATCCTATGATATTTATTATTATTTAATTGAAAAATATCCTTGAACTACAATTATAATCGCTAAAAGGTAAATTCTACTATTACAGCTACAGTACCTAAATATATACTTAAGGTGGTTCGATTTCCATACATATAAAATTTTTCCATGAAAAATTAAGCATAATTTTACAGTGAAATCACAGCTACTGGCATTTATTTTGTTCTTTATTTGCTGTAAATCCCAATTGCTTGAATAAAACTGTGATTTCACTGTAAAATTATTCTTAATTTGTCCATAATTGGAACAATTTATTTGTATGGAAATCGAACCACCTTAATGCTATTTAATTACATGATATAAGACTGGATAAAATGTGACCAAAGCTGTTTATACCGATATGGGTTTCGCGCGAAAGATGTTACGAGAGCAGTGTCATATTTTTATTGCTTCTTTGCAGACGAGCTTCATTTTAATCTCTGAGAATATTTTGAAACAAAATCCTCGTATAGTTGTATTATTTGGCAAAAGCTTTTCAAATTCAATCGAATCCCACTAATATCATAAATGTGAAAGTTCGTATGGATGGATGGATGTTTGTTACTCTTTCACGCAAAAACTACGGAACGGATTTGGATGAAATTTGGTATGGAGGTAGCTGAGACCCTGGATTAGCACATCTTTTTTATGGTTAACAATAGATAGATGTTTGACCACAGCTCACCTGATGTTAGGTGACGGTTTGGTCGAAAATGGTAAAGTACACCAAGCCTGGAATGGAACTGGCTCTCAAGGGAGGCTGCCGGAACACACCGTTAGATACTTGGTTGATTTTCAACTTGAGGGTGGTAGCTAGCCAGCCGAGTACTAGAAGGTATCCTTCCACCATGCTATGGTTTCCTTCACCGGCAGCTCAAGCTCATTGTTGGGGTTTGAACTCACGTCCTTGGCATGTGAGTCTACCACGCTAACTGCTGAGCTATCATCGCTAAACAGTCGTTTCAGATACAACAGTGATAGCGATAATATTTTTTGCGAGATGACTCAGACTTACAATTACTTTTTAATCTTTCTAGATTTATTCGTTCAGAGCTATTCATCCTCTTTTACTTTGCAGCGATACACAGAACCTCGAGTAGTGAAACAAAGTCCAGGGCATCGCTGCTTTGGCGCTCATTACTTTGAGACTTTCAAGCTTGTCTTGACAGCCCTGTAGTTTCGCTAGCTGCAGTTCCCTTCAAATCGAAACACAGTAATGTGTACACACTACTGCTTGGCAGAATATCTGACACTGCAGTAGACAATTGTATAAACTGATTGGCTTTCTATAAGTAAGTGACATGATGGTACTAAAAACTGTATAATTTTTATTTATTTTGTATTAAATTAATTAATTATTATCGCTAGCTGCCGCAAAATACTTACGTAAGTTTTTTTTTACAATAATACATTATAATATTAAACCACTTAATTTTATAACACTGTCTAAAATACATATTATGTCAATATAAGTAAAAAAAAAACTAAATAATTAAAAATTTGGTCCACCAGTCGAGCCCGCCGCAAACGTACCCTTAAAACTGCATTTCCTCGCTGGATCGCTAGAGAAATACGCTGGACTATGTAGTCTCCCGACCTTATTATTATTAATTTATATAATTTGAATTATTTATTTTTTAATTTTCATTATGAAATTTAATGTATTTAATTTAATTTTCTTATTTTTTAATTAACTTGTACCTAACTTATGTTTTAAATAAAATACTATGACTATGAATTACAATTAAGTTTTTAATTAATAAATTGTTGTCAAATTAGCTAAATATAAGTCCTCATCAGTGTTGTAACTAAAACGACTGTTAAGTGGAAATAAACTAAATGTATACCTTGAATACCCACACATTGGTTCGGAGCGCTCGTCTACAATCCCCGGCGAAAGCTCGCAACGTGTTTTGCATGAATTTTAATAATAATTTTTAATATCGCCCCCTTTGACTCTGGCATTGACATTATGAAATAAGACCAATACTCACTTTTATGTTCTATGATTTGAATAAGTAGGTATGTGTGTTTTATTCCCTTTTCTTCTCTAAACCGTGTCCTGTTAAACAGATGATAGCTCAGTGGTTAGCGCGGTTGGTTCGCATGCCGAAGGGCGTGGTTCAAACCCCAATAACGAGCTTGAGCTGCAGGAAAACATCGTGAGGAAACCATATCATGGTGGTAGGGTACTTTCTAGTACTAGCTGACTACCTACTGTCAAGTTGAAAATCTCCCGCCAAGCATCTAACAGTGTGGTTCCAGCAGCTTCGTCGACTTCGTCTACAATACGGTAGGAAAATGGACAAACCTGTTCCCCCATTTCAACTGATTAGTTATGTAAAGTAAAAATCGATCATATTTTACATCTAAATGCTTGACAAAAAGTTAAAAAATCAGACGTCAAGGTTTCCACTCAAAACTATAGTAAAAATAAACAACCGCCTCTGGCGGCAGAAAACGCAATCTGAAACTAAATTTTAGCCAAATGGCAGACCCCCTCTATTTGGTCAGCTACAGACTAAATCGCTCAATATATTTAGCTCTAACCAAACTTTCGCTTCAAATCTGCTATCATCGTTTGTACCCCACAAATCATTGAATTGTTTACCAACAAGCACATGAACAAAACCAGATCAATATCCCCATCGAGCAAATTGTACATTTGGCAGAATGCCGCACTCTCCCGTAGCCAGCCGCGGTGCCACCATCTCACACCATATACGCCATGTCGCCCTATACGACTCTCTTTGCTTACTTCGGGGTAAGTTGTATTTAAAACGTCATTTCCCGATGATCGTTTGCACGGGGTAGACGTGGATTTAAAAATTCGAACGCTTTAATTTTTTCATTTGTTTATCATTGATTTATTTAAAAAAATCTTCTTTACTTTGAAATTTGAATGTAGAAAGCTGTTAGACGCTTTTTTTATTTTTAAAAATGGCCAGTGATTTTTTTTTTATTCCTGTTTATATATTCCTGATGTATATTTTGTTATTTTAAAATGTAATTATGTGTTATGTTTAATATTTATTAGATAGATAAAACTCTTTATTGTGGGCACAATTTAAAAAAAGTACAGAGAACAAAAGAACTAGTGCCACAAGCGGTGACCTTATCGCTAACAGCGATCTCTTCCAGGCAACCAAGAAAAGGAAAACAGGTTTATTGTTTTGTAATTACATTTATCTTTACATTGTTTTTTTAAGTTCATATCAAAATGAAATACAATAAAAAATATGTAGTATAAGTAATAGTGCAAGTAGACGTTTAAGTTAATAAAAAAGGATTTGTAAGTTATGACGTAAGTTCGGAAATGCCAAGTTATTAGGTTAGCTTTGATGTTAGCTTTAAACTAAGTTATGTTTTCCCTTCCAGATGAATCTTTTCACTGTAAACCTTAGTCAATTTGTCCCATAGATGGATCTAAGAAAAGATTTCATTTACCTTTTTGCACTAATCTACAAACTCTTCTGTACTATTAGCGCTAAACGCATGCGTACATCTTGTTTATCTACGGTTCGTTCCACGATGACATCATCCCATGGATCTATGAACCCGAACAAACGATGTAGGTCATTATTTTGTTAGGATACTGTCACAAGGGGATACTTCCACATTTTGCCGTGTCTATTGTGTTTTTTCACTCATTCATCTTTTTGTTAAAGTACAAAATACATGCGAGATCACTCAGGGTTTTTTTAATATCGTAAGACGTTACACAGCGTCATCTGACCCCAAACTAAGCAAAGCTTATACTATGGAAGTTAGATAATTGATAGACGCTAGATTTTTTAAACTACGCAACGGATTTTAATTCGGTTTTCATCAATAGACAGAGTGATTCAAGGTGAATGTTTATATGTATATGTACCATGTTAATACTACATTGCACACGTGCTGGATCGCTAAATTAACACACTCGTAATATCAAACCAAAATTCTGGCTCAAAGGAAGGTAACGAATTGACAATGCCTTGAGTATTCTTGGTGTCTTTTCTTTTTTAATCTTTATTTTTTTACTAGCGGCCGTCTCGCGGTTTCACCCGCGTATTTCTCGTTCCCGTGGGAATACAGGGATAAAAAGTAGCCTATGTCGCCCGGGGATAGTGTAGCTTCCCAACGGTGGAAGAATTTTTGAAATCGGTCAAGTGGTTTCGAAGCCAATTCAATACAAATAAACAATCAAATGTATTCTCTTTATATTAGTATAGAAGATATAGATAGAGGGTTTAGTCAAACATGACTTTATCACCCTCATTGGTTTGTTACAAAAATACAAAATCTTTCTTATATCCCATGCTTATTGTACATATTGGTAATGCGGAATAGTACTCTGTTTTGTATATTTGACAATATTTTTATATTGACATGTTTTTATATCGACATTTCAAGTACTTCATTTGACATTTCGTTTATATTCATTGACATGTAATCAGTGTTTTTTTAAATGATACCTTTAATTAATTGAAAGATTTTACATTAAACTTGTAGTATTGGTGTTTTCAATAAAATATTTGTACCTCTTCAGATAAGGGATTAGCCAGTCCACTGTTACACCCTACATCCTCTAGTAAGTGTCTTACGATGGGGTGTTCCGTCGCTTCTTTGCAACTTTATCATAAATATAAGAAAAAGTTTTCGCAAAGTTTGTCATAGAGACTGAGTTATAATATATTATTAAAATCTCCAATAACATAAAAACCTCCTGAACCCCGATTGAAGTAGGTTAAACTATCCGTCAAACTTCCGTTTGGTTCCGCAGTTACGGCACACCAAACAGATCTTTGTTTGATTGTCATTTGTCGTGTTTATTTACCAGCACTGCTATTGGTTCGATGTTTCGGTTTGATTTGGAATAATTTCAACCTTCAGCGAAGTGGGTAAGGTTGGAATTTACTGAACGTATTGTCGGAAAACTACGCATTTATCTGGAGTATCAATAGTGCAAGCACTTTATCATTGTATGCGATTAATTACAAATAGATTTTTTTTTATTGGAAGATTTTAATCGCTTTAGAAATCGATTGCATTGAACAATCGTGAGAGCGGTTGCTAGCCAGCCGATTATTATAATGGTATGGTACGATTACCATGCTATGGTTTCCTTCCCCGGCTGGTCCAGTTCTTTGTTGGTGTGTGAACCGATCGCGTTAACTGATGAGCTATCTTCACTACATAAATATAAATGTTAAGGTGGTTCGATTTCCGTACTAATATTTTTTTCCATTTATGGACAAATGGAGCATAATTTTACAGAGAAATCACAGCTACTGGCATTTATTTTGGTCTTTATTTGTGGTAAATCACAATTGCTTGAATAAAACAGTAGATTATTATTATATAAATATAATGAGAATTGCTAGTTCGAATTACTTTCAATAGATGGCGTTCATAAGCGGTAATATTCCGTGCGATTATGTGAAATCTATAAAGCAAGACGAGACCGCGCGCGCGTTGTACGTACTCTGCTTTGTCTCCTGGATAAAGGCCACCGGATGTGGCCGAAACTATAGTCTTGAGTTTCCGATAAAATTAAACATGAGTAATCCCGCATAAATACAGAAAACCACATTTTAAAATGTTTTTTTTTTGGGTGATCTGAATTTCAACGGGTCATGTAGTTTTTAAATAATTTTTTTGTTAATAAATTGTATATGTTTCTTTTCAGCTGTATCTTCTCTTCATGCTGGCCTTCTTCATCATACTATGCCTCGTTTGTATTTTAGTTCTTCTGTGGTATAACAAAAGGCACAATACCGAAATTACCTCTTCAACTGAACCAAGAGAAAATACTCCAATACGAAAACCGTGCCAAGGTGATTTTTAACCTACGACTGATAGAGTTAAGATCTACATCGGTGTGCCTTTAAAAAATAGTGCCAAAGTTTTCGTTTTAAGAAAAAAAAAATTGAGTAGAAGTTTAATTATTTTTTTTCATTGTTCACCTAGGACAATGAAAAATAATGACACCTACTTCTTATATAAAGTTCAAAGCTAAATATGTTGAAATAAAGATTTTATTATGAAATCAAAATCGAATTATTTCAAAACAAATTACGCCCTTACTTATAAAAATTTTAAATTAAATAAATAAATAATAATATTTAATTTTAAATTGAAATTTGTTAAATGTCAGAACTAGCTGCGCCCCGCGGCGTTACCCGCTAAATGTTTTCGAGTTAAAAAGTAGCCTATGTGTCAATCCAGGGTCTCAGCTACCTCCATACCAAATTTCATCCAAATCCGTTGCGCAGTTTTTGCTTGAAATAGTAACAAACATCCATCCATCCAAACTTTTACATTTACAAAATTAGTGGGATAAACTGTCTATTGTCTATAATACACGAGGTCACTGTTTGAGGTGTACCTGAATTAGTAGAAGCACATTGTGAGTAGAAGTATATTTACCACAAAACCGAGTGTAACTGGCCGTGCGTAACATTAAACGCATGTGAATGGTTCTATTGTCTTTTTTTTAGTTCTATTGTACATCGTAGCAGTATGGACAAGTTAAATCATCGCTATACACTAACTGTGACCCGCGACTTCACACACGCAGAGATATCTATGTCGGATGGTCAGTATTTTGAACACCATTCGTCCGATATAGTGTGGGCGTATAACTAGGGTAATCGAGTAAAGGGAAACGGCAAATACACAATAATCACGTTTTATTACTTTTACATAATTTTAAAGGATGCCCTGGAATTTGTATTGTTGCTTAACGTTCTGTGTATCGCTACAATAGGAGAGCGTCCCATTTGTTTCATTATTTTTGCATATAAAAAAACCCTAAGCATGTATTGACAAAAACAGTACCTATGCTAGTATTCTATCAATTATCTCGTTCCTATAGAACAAGCATTGCTTGGATTGGGGCTAGATGGCACTGTGTGCAATGTCGTCCAATATTTATCTATGACTAGCGGACGCCTCGCGGTTTTACAAAAAACAGGGATAAAAAATAGCCTATGTCACCCGGGGATAGTGCAGCTTCTCAAGGGCGAAATAATGTTTGAAATCGGTCCAGTAGTTTCGGAGCGTATTAAATACAAACAAACAAAAAAATCAAATCTTTCCTCTTCACAATATCGTAGTATAGATAGATAAATAAATGGATATAGGTATGTATATATTTTGTTTTATTTAAATACATTTTATTTTATTTTTTATATACTTACTAGATATGTTTTATAATGATTATAATTAGCGTAGTAGGTAGTGTAGAAAGAGAACAATAGAGATTGTAAGAAAATAGTCTATCTGAACCTGTCTTAGTTTCCATACTGCTACTTTATGTATTGTATCCATGAGGCAGAGCGGAGATCACAAACTTTTATGGTCTTCTTTTATGGCTTGTCTAGATCTTTGTGGATTGTCAAGTAGCGTAAGAAACTGGCATTGCTCTGCTGATATATACATGTAGTACTAACGGTAGGAGACGAGTACTGAGGAAGTTATTTCCAAACTAGCCGCGCATCGCGATGTTACCCGCTACATTTTTTCGGGATAAAAAGTGTTAATCCAGGGTCTCAGCTACCTCCATACCAAATTTAATCCAAATCCGTTCTGTAGTTTTTGCGTGAAAGAGTAACAAACATCCATCCATCCGGCGATCTTCTTTAATATTAGTAGGATTATAGAAGATTTTTTTTAATTTAAACTGGGTTGCATTTGACCATACTACCTAAAAAATCATTATTATACATAATTATGTACGTAGTAAAATTTATTCACAAACAAAGACTTTTACAAACGAATTTTTTGTAAGAGGAAGTTTGCTACACCGAATCACAATACTTCAACTTTTCATTTTATAATCTGTTACTTTGCAGTACTGATTGCATATGAAGCACATTGATTGCCCGAGCTCTCATAGGAAATTAAGCGCTAACTACATGCCGCAAGTACTGAGAGCATACAATTCGACCACAACCCAATCTTCATCTCTATGGTTTGATAGATAAGACTGTTTTTCAAGGAAACATTTAACTAGAAACTTTTGCGTGCATAAACATTAAAGACAAACTATTTCAAACACTACAACTTTTGTAATAAGGTTGAGAGTTATTGGAAAAATGTATTAAAAGCTTGGATGTTATTGAAACGATTGGAAGAAGTTGCTGAACTTAACAGAATTTAAATTGCACAGAATGTTCAGCAGGCTTTAGCTGACACAAGTTTCACTCCCCAGTGAAACTTGTGTCAGCAACTTTATTATTATTTTTTATGGGGTCAATCCATTGATTACCCTCACCCTTTCCAGCTTCTTTTAGCTAGTATAATGCTTAAAACTCTAGTTGGTATCAAAATTTAAATAAATTAAAATAACTACCAGTATTTGTATCATCGTCTTGCTGCGGTGACCAGTTGCCGACACGTGTTTCGCCTTTACACGAGCCATCCTCAGGACGTGTTGAGTCTTCGATAATGAGTCAACACGTCCTAAAGACAATTTTTATTTATACAAGTATAAATAAAAATTTAAAAAAATATATTGATCCATTTCATTTGATACCCATATTGCGGCAGCCATCTTGGACCGATTTTCATCAAACATAGCTAAGAACACTCCCGACTAATGCACATTTCAAAAGAAGAAAAACAAAATCAAAATCGGTTCATCTGTTCAGGAGCACACATGCCACAGACAGACACACACACACACAGAGAGAGAGAGAGAGAGAGAGAGAGAGAGAGAGAGAGAGAGAGAGAGAGACAAACAGGCATGTCAAACTCATAACACCTCGTCGAGTTTTGGCGGGAACGCGGAAAGAATCGTATCACACCGTTGTATTTTTTTCTAAAACTGTTGTTTTGTCGAGTGTTTATGCATAACAATGGTGGCGTTTTATTCATAAAGTGCCGAATCACAAGCTCGAGTGTGGTAATATGATATAATGTAGTGAAACATGACTTTTCGTGTTTCTTCCAAAACTCTATCGAAGCTTTATGGTAGAGTCGCCACTATTTTACTAAAGCATGGCTAGACTTGACTGATACGGACTGGACTTGACCACGACAGGACTATGACTATAACTATAGCTACGAGGACACTTATTTAACTTTTGAAACTTGGAGAAATATAAATACTTGACACTGGCAAATGCTTAAAACGCGACACCAAAACCAAAGAAAAAAAAACATCCCGTTGTTTTTGCGTCGGTTAAAAACAAAACCTACAGAAAGTAATGTGTACCAGTACAAAACACGTAGCCTTCGCGTAGATTCTCCGTAGCACCGCTACGTGCGTAGAATATACATAAACGCTACATTATCTATTGCTAATAAATTATTGTCAGGCGTGTGGCCTACGAGCTGGTTTGTCGCAGAAACATTCTTCTCATGAATAATGAAGGCAACAAATTGATAATGCGATAATAGTTTAGTGGTCAGCGCGATTGGATCACACTCCGAAGGCTATGTGTTCAAACCCTTACAATGAACTTGAGCCGGTAAAGGAAAAGTAGGGTAGTGTAGTGGTAGGGTATTTTTTATTGTAATCTGTAAAAAATACCCTACGTATTTTTTATTGTAATCGGCTGACTACCAGCCTCAAGTTAAAAATCTAAGGTCTTAACTCCGTGTTTCGGCAGCCTCACTTAAAGCTACTTCCATTCCAGGTTATATGTGCTTAATCATCCCATTTCCCACTGATATCATAAATGTGTTTTGACGTATTATTATGTAATGATTTTGATATTTTTAAATGTGAATGGAAAATGACCTGTAACTTTGGTGCTATTAATAAAAGATTTGTATTTGTGAAAGTTTGGATGGATGGATGTTTGTTACTGTTTCACGCAAAAACTATTGAACGGATTTAGATGAAATTTTGTATGGACGTAGCTGAGAGCCTGGATAAACACATACGCTACTTTTTATCCCGAAAATATAAAAATAAAATAAATAAATAAAACTTAAACCGTCAGTCGACATCCGATGAGGTGTTGTCAAATACCTAGCTCAGCTAGTCAAACATAAAAAAATATACTCTACTGAATTTTAGTAAAGTATCCGATTTTTTTATCAGTACACTACCAAAAATTAAATCAAAACCAACCAGCAGTACTTATAAACTCTCAGGGTACTGTTTTTACTGTATTATAATTGGGGATTACCTTGTAAGTTGACTACCTTTCTGCCAGTGCGGGTAGTTCAGAATAACTCTGTTAACCTTTGTGATCATGATTCTAAGTTTCTAGTAATAGTACTGAACAATTATCGATTAAACTAGATCTAGGAACGAATAGATAGGATAGATCAGTTTTATAGTATTCTTTCTTTCTAGTGGACGCCTCGCGGTTTCACCCGCGTAGTTCCCGTTCCCGTAGGAACACAGAAATAAAAATAAACTATGTTACCAGGGGATAGTGTAGCTTCCCAATGGTGCAAGAATTTTAAAATGGTCCAGTAGGTTTTAACTTTATTTGTTACATAAAAAAATACAAAGGATAGATTTTAAATTTTGTAATAGCATATAAAATGTCACAAATGATAATAATTTTCCCATCGGCTATCAGTTTTGCGTGCTATGTGCCCACCTATAGCCACATCAACGCTTTCGCTGGGCTATTTCGGTAACTTTACGAACTAATTTGTAGCGATGATAGCTCAGTGGTTAGCGCGGTAGGTTCGCATGCCGAAGGGCGTGGGTTCAAACCCCAACAATGAGCTTGAGCTGCCGGTGAAGGAAAACATCGTGAGGAAACCATAGCATGGTGGTAGGGTACTTTATAGTACTCGGCTGGCTAGCTACCACCCTCAAGATGAAAATCTGCCGCCAAGCATCTAACGGTGTGTTCCGGCAGCCTCACTTGAGAGCCAGTTCCATTCCAGGCTAGGTGTGCTTTACCATCTTCGACCACACCTTCACTTAACATCAGGTGAGCTGTGGTCAAACAACTAGCCTGTAAATCATTAAAAAATAAAAAATAATAATAATTTATAAAGACCGCAGGAACGCGCTGGATGCGAGCCGCTGCCAACCGGTTTTATTAAAGTCAATGGTGGAGGCCTATGGCCAGCAGTGGACGTCCTACGGCTAAGACAATAATGATAAAATATTTGTCCGAAGTGGGCATCGATCCTACGACCTACAGCTCTTGAAGCAGATGACAAAACGAAGCAGTCAGCAATCTGTCTTTATATAACCATGACATTCTTGTCACAGGAGATGGGAATGGAAGATTTCAGTATGGAATTCAATAAAAATTAGTTTACTATCTATGTTCTGTAGTTTTACTTGTTTTATTTGGGATAAAGCGCAGTGAAAAAAACGCACCCAAAACAAACATATACTGTACACATAAACACAATCTTTCGCGTCTTCTCTATACGTATATATGATAATAAAAATTGCTGTATATACTATATGTATAGAGTCCGAAACGGCGTGACCGTTTTTGATGAAATTTTAAGATAATCTTCAGGTTAGCTCAGCGGGTGATCTGTGTAGTTTGGTAGCGGTCGAATCATAGTCATAATCATAATCAATTTATTGTCAGTATCAATTCTTGTCATTAATTCTTTTTTCTATCGTGTGCCCGTGGGAATCCTTGGAAATGGAAAGTGAGATTTCAATATTCGACCCTATCAAAATTTCCCTTGAAATATCTTCTTTGTATCTTTTTATTTGTGTGCAGTTATACGATGTTGTATCTAGTGTCTTGTAAAAAAAAACTGTCATGTCTAAGAGTTTTCTACATCTGTCGAATCCAAATCCAAGATCTGTATCGTCAAAGGAATGAAGTTAGTTGCAAACTATCCACTAAAGGGGCGATTATACAGTTGATTAACTTAGCAAAGTGCGTACAACTTCAGCCAATTATTTAAACATGGAATCGGTGATCTCGTATTGAATTTAAAAGGTAGAAACATGACCTTTGGAAGGCTTACCTCTCACTAAAGCGGCCTACAGTCAAAACATGTACTTCTACCACTGACTGTGTTTATGCGGCGTACGTTTTACTGGTTGCTGTGCAATAATGAACTTAGCTGAAAGAGTCGGTCGTATGTCGACCCGTTGTATTTTTTCCAAAACTAGTGTTTCGTTGAGTGTTTATGCATGAAAATGCCGAATTTGAAGCGCGAGTGTGGGAAAATGATATAATGTGGTGAAACATGTATTTTCGTGTTGCTTCCAAAACTCCGTCGAAGCTTATAGTAGAGTCGCTGCTACTTTACTAAAGCATGACTGGACTTGACTGACACGGACTGGACTTGACCAAGACTGGGCTTGGACTATAACTATAGCTACGAAGCAACTTATTTAACTTATGCAACTTGAAAATATCAAACACTTGACACTGGCAAATGTTCAAAATTAAGCTGGTGAAGGAAAACATCGTGAGGAAACCATAGCATGATGGTAGAGTACTTTCTAGTACTCGGCTGGCTAACTACCACTCTTTGAGTTGAAAATCTGCCGCCAAGCACCTAGGTGTGTTTAATATCTTCGACCGAATCATCACTTAACATCGGATGAGCTGTTTTCAAACATAATATAACTCTTTATTGTACCAATTACAAACAATTAGAACAATATAAACTTAACACTAGTGGAACAATTGGCGGCCTTATCGCTAAGAGCGATCTCTTCCAGGCAACCTTAATATGGAAAGGATTTTACGAAGCTAAGGACGGGGTGTGTTGATGTTGACAAGAGAGTTAAAATAAAAAAAAAAAAACATTTTAAATATAATAGATACATACCTAACTATACTATAAAACTTCTGACTTATCAACAAAAAAAACACATTTCTAGCCGCTACCGTAAACCGCGTCTGTCGCGACAGCTTTTTATGACAGCCCTGTTGGCTCATTGGTAGCATATCTGCCATAAGAGCTAAAAGGCGTGGGTTCGATTCCCGCTCAGGACAAACATTTTATGTATCAGCAAACGTTTGTTTTGTGTCTGGGTGTTCTGTATGTATTATAAGTAAGCTTTTACAAAAAAAAAGTATATATATGGGGCGTTCTACTTTTCTACCGACAATCTGAGTGATAAATTTTTAGATTTCAAAAAAAAATAAAAGTGTAATTCTTCAAAAAAATGTATTTTTACATTATTGTCCAGTTATCGAAGATTTCAGATATGTATAGTGCATCGAAGTTTTGTTATTTACTTTTTATTTATTTTAAGTTTTATCGGAATAGTTGGAAAAAATAAACACCTCTGTCACAAACTAATATATTTATTAATTATTATGTCAAATCAAATTTACAGTTTTTTTAACTTGGCATAACTAGAATACAAGCATTTATTATTATCGAACACGATTTATCCCAATTCTTGTTACAAATATAATATAAAAAATGACATTTAATACCACTCTGTCACATTTTTGCTCATTAAGACAACAAACTTTGAAATATTTTGCAAATAATTGAAATAAACATAGCTGAAATTCTGTTACTACCTTTTATGGTCAATATATAATAATATAATACGTTATTTTAGTGTATATGTTTTCAATAAACTGAACATATGCTGCTTTAATGCTTAATTACAAGGGGGACAAAATTGTGCTAGAGTATGACAGAATGGTAGATATTAATAGGCCAACATTTAAACTTAATCCTTTAAGGTTTTGAAAGTTTTTAAAAAGGATAACAAAACATAAGGCTTCTCTTACAATGCTACATAAGATATTATTTCTTGGTATAATCATTATTTGGTGCACGTAAAATCAGACTAATCTTTTCTTTTCTCTTATTCGACTTTTCAAATACTTCTATAACACGCCTTCCTCTTTTAACCGTAATCATTTTTATCAAGTTTTCAAACATCACATCTGATACATCTGATTTTACTAATTTAAATATTTTGTCAGTGTCAACAACAGTTTTATAAAATATCACCTGAACATCTCCATCTGCATCCACACAACTTTTTTCAACTCCTAAGTAGGTGTACTCCACTTAGTTTCTACTGGGTACTTTTACTGACATAATACCATTTTTTATTAATAATGGGTCTCCAGATAGGTCACATGAAGCACCTGGTTTTATGTGCACAGGTTTTTTCTGATTAACGAGAGGCTGAAGAGGCTGATCATCTTCTGAAGTAGTAATACTACTTCATAAGATGAAGATGATACAATGTTATACAACAGTCTCATAAAATCTCTTTGTAGGAGCTCTAATTATTATGTTGTTTATTTATATCAGCCAATGGTTCTTTTTAATCTGAGGTTGGGCTTAACTACCTACCTAGCTTTACTTTTATAAAGAGCAACTTAATAAAAATAAAGCTAGCAAATAATATTTGTTGTGCAGCATTTTTTTATTACCAAAGTCTCTTGAAACAGTTGAAGTTTTAGTCCCGAACGGTTAATTGTTGTGTCTTGTAGGAAAGGATAGGATTGTTTTGGAGCAGTGTTTCATTTTGTTTTTGTTTTTAATGTTTTTGTAATGTTCCTTAATGGCATTTGTCAAAATACTATATGTATTTTCTTTTTTCTTCTTTATTCGGCGCTTTTAAATTTATCTTAATTTTTTGGTTTGGGTATATTATGTAATAAGCTGTCTTCTTTAATTTTTTTGGCGATGAAGTCTTTCCTTGTATTTTCGTATTTTTCTATAATTAATTTTACATGGCCTTGAAGTTTCATATTTTGCCTATAAATTTTCGATCTGTCTCGGCTAACTCTTTCTCTTCCCCTTGCTCTAGCAGCGGATGAGGTTGGAGTTAGTGAACGAGATCTAGGAATTAAAGGAGTAACCTGGGGTTTGAAGGAACAGGTGTGGAAGTCGAGTATTCATTAGAACGTTCTGCAAAGCTTTCTGTTGTTCTCTTTTTGTTTCTAACTTGCCATTTTATTTTCATTTGTCTGTGTACTCTTGGTGTCAGATCTTTGACTAGCTTTTTGCAAGCATGGTATCTTTCTAAGTCTTATCATTTCACTTCTACGACTTTTTCAGGGTCCTGTTTCCTTTTTTCACGACAACGTCACTGCTTTTCCGTCGCAGATAACGCTATTATTTAATTACCCTGATGATAATACCTTAAATGAATAAAATAATTGATAATGTAATATATAGAATACAAAAGATATCAATTAACTATTGTGAAAATCAATTACGGCAAAGTTTCTGACAAAAAATACCACTCCGTCACGAGCTATACTACTCCCGTCACAGCTATTTTGTGACAGAGGTGCCTCGTGACAGAGGTGTAAAATAACAGTGTTCGAGGATTTCAACGTTCATAAAATTACAAATTGTTCGTAAAAGTGAGTAAATATGACAGATATACTGGGAAATAATAATATTACGTAAATAAATGGGAATTACAATAATATTTTAAAGTAGTAACTTACGTGACAGAGCGGTCGCCGAATAAACACACGCACCTCTAGTTCACTACCAGCGGGCGCCTAACTCGGCTCGCTCCAGGGTGGGGTCTCAAGGCTTAAAGCCGAGAGGAGAAGGAAACCGTGCTGTTGTTTAGTGTTGAAGATCAAACAGCTAAGGCGTGTTTTTTGTTTTGCGAAATGCGTGACGGAAGATAGCAAGAAAAAACATATGCAGCCGTACCCAAGGATAAAATATTTTTTTGCTTAATAGTATGAACCTTTACGTTTATTATATTTTTATTAATCTAAAGACAATATTTCAGCATTTCAATAAATAATTTTATATTATAGGGTCCTATATGATTTTTTTAAGCGACATCATTTTGTAACATTAGGCAGCGTAAAGGGACACGCTTTATTTGTATGTAAAACACCTCTGTCACACGTTTCGAATACTATGTCACAATAATTTTGTAAAAAGCAAAAACAATAAAAACGGGATTTTAGTGTTATTATAATGACTATATGGTCCAAAAAATCTTGTGACAATAAAATTTGAGAAACTGCAATTTAGGACGGATACAGATTTTTTTTTCCTGAGGAGACACGTCATTGTCGGTAGAAAAGTAGAACGCCCCATATGTATTTTATCAGTTATCTGACTTCCATCACACAAGCGCTGTGTGTATAGTCCTACGATATTTATTTATTTATTTATCTCTAACGCTCTGCTGATGGTAAGAGATAACTCTTATCCATGACCATTGAAACGGTACACAGAACTTTGAGTAACAAAACTGAGTTTAGTTCGTAATTACTTTGAGGCGGTTAATTTTTTTTTCATAAAACTGCTTTACGAGAATAGAGCCTATTGTATTAAATTTCCTCTTTTATTTGTCCCGGCTCTATCTAGGCATGTCTATTGACAGATATAGAGTGAGTCCTGGCTCAGTGAGCCAGCTTGAAGGCCACTTGGACCCGTCACAGCTGAATTAACTTTAGGTTGATGCTATTCTCGATAACGTTACAATTAGTCCTTATTTTGGATATTTAAATTTAATTTAGAAATAACTTTAGTAACATGTTAATATTTAATTTATTGGCTCTATGGGTTTAGTACACATGTAACAAGAAAAACAAGTAAAGAACATCATATGTTACCTTTCAGCGTGCAATTTATTTAGCTTGACATGTATTACAAAAAAAATTAAATGGCAATGAACAATACAAAAATGAACAAATGTAAAAAATGTCAATTAAATGTAACAGTAATTAATAATAATGTCCAAATCAGATTTAAAATTTCTCAGCCAAATACTTCTTCAATGTGTAGGTACTATGCGTTTCCCAACAAGAGACATTTCAATTTGTTCCTAATTATAACTATCTCTTTGATGTTAGCAATTTCTGTAGGTTAATGATTGGATCCAATGCATATTACACTATTTTCAAACAAACGTGTATTCCGCTTCATCATCATCATCATCATCAGCATATTGAAGTCCACTGCTGAACATAGGCTTCTCCCAAGACACGCCACTCAGCCCGATCTTCGGCTTTTCGCTTCCGTCCACCGCCAGCTGTCCTACGGAATCTGTTGCCCGAGTGGGTGTTCCCCGATGAATATAGTCTGGGTACCTTCAATTCGCGAGGGGATCAGTTCCTTCTAGGCGAGCGTGCTCCACCGTAGACCACATCTTCGTTGAACGTCACGCGGGATAGCGTTCAAACGCAAGCCTGTCTATTATTATATAAAAAGTCTCAGGGCGTATTCCGCTTAGGAACATTAATTTTATGATTAAGTCGAGCTTTTAATTTAACAAACAAGTTATAGTTATATAAACTTGCTATGGTCAACATTCAAAGGCTTTGAAAGTTAAGCTTGCAGTATATTGTGAAAAAATCTATTCCTGTCCAGGTTAGATGTGTTCACCATGATTTTCAAACACACAGTCACTTACCATCAGGTAGTGAAACACCGCTGTCAACACTAAAAGGAAAACAACTGTTCCATATAAAAGTTCATAAATGAAAAGGGCAGTTGATTTTTTTATCGTCATGTGTATAAACGCCAAATCCGTACGGAATACTAAACGCGCTTACTTTCACGGAAAATAAAAGGCCCACCGTTTCAAACATACATCATTATAAAACTAATTATAATGTATTGCAAATTCAACTGAATAACGTTCATATTTTAAGTTGGACGTAAGCACTCAAAACATTTATTTAAACCTAGACTTACAACGAAATTCGGATACCCTTTTTTGGTCCGTTCGCTCCGCGTAAAACCTCTAACCCTTGAATAAGATAAATTGCTTGTTTTAGGTTAGTAACTAGTAAAAGGCCTGGCATACTCTCTAAGGTGAGACAGTACTTCACACCAGAACAGCTACTCAGCTTATACCATCAATAAATTGTTAACTTCATTTAAAATAGGGACTATTATAATTATGTACATATTATATATATAATTATTTATAGAAAAAAAGAAAGAAAATAATTTTATTTTGTAACATAGAACACAACAACAATAGCAATAAATAGAGACAAACAGTTACAAAATAGGGGGCTCACCTCAGGACAAAACTGGTCATATTAAGTAGTATGACCAGCGCTGGTCTTCCGGTGAGCCCTTGTCGGTCAAACAAAACAAACATAACAAATTACCAACAACAAATATAACAAAACGATATAAAACATTCAAACAAACAAACTACTATGTTAATAACTCTTCTCAAAATATCAACATACAAATAGAAAAACAAAAACAACAGGCTCACGTTTGACCACCATCACGCCTTTTACCAAAAGAGAAGATACGATCTAGGATGTGACACGCTTGTCTAGGGGAAACCGATTATACTAAATCTAATTGTTTTTTGTTCCCGTCGTCACCGTCGCGGGTCGAACCTGGACCAGATTGACACAGGACCGAGGCAGATGGCATGTAAAGAGAGAGGCCTATACCCAGCAGTGGGATAAAGAAGGCTGTGGATGATGATGATGATGATGAATTGCTTTTTTTAAAGATTTAGTTATTTGACTTTTTTTTAAATTATTATTATTCATTTGACACTATTTAATATTTTGATATCATATTATTAATTTGACATTTTATGTTATTCACTGGACATTTTTGTTAATATTAGGCAGTGGCATTTTGTTTAACTGTTCTTTATAATTTTGTTATTAATAATTGTAATTTTGACGCGCCTAGTGTAACATATGTAGTTATAAGGCCAATAAAATATTCTTTTTTTTTTTTTAATGGTTGACAGGCTAGGTATTTGACCACAGCTCACCTGATGTTAAGTGAAGATGTGGTCGAAGATGGTAAAGCACACCTAGCCTGGAATGGAACTGGCTCTCAAGTGAGGCTGCCGGAACACACCGTTAGATGCTTGGCGGCAGATTTTCAACTTGAGGGTGGTAGCTAGCCAGCCGAGTACTAGAAAGTACCCTACCACCATGCTATGGTTTCCTCACGATGTTTTCCTTCACCGGCAGCTCAAGCTCATTGTCGGGGTTTGAACCCACGCCCTTCGGCATGCGAATCTACCGCGCTAACCACTGAGCTATCATCGCTACAACTACATATATTCTATTATACAAATATTCTATTCTATTCTATTATACAAAGCCCAACTAAGATCATATATGGAGTATCGTTCGCATCTATGGGATGGCTTTGAATCTCTTCATCAAACTACTAAACTGTGCATTTCGCTTACGTAATAGTTGCTAACCAATGGAAAATTTGAGTCGTTTTCTGTTTGTTGTTTACAAAACGTTTTCTAGCACAAAAATAATTTGACCCAAAGCCAAAGGGTTTCCAAAGTACATTTTGCTGAATTGTGCCACCGCGGGGCGCGGCCTGTGATCGTACCTAAACAGATATTGACGGTAACCTCCCACTATGCTAGCGCAAGCACACTTCCTCTGATAAACTATACTTTACCTTCAATAAGTAAGATTATGATTATAATGTATGAGGGCGTGGGTTCGATTCCCACTCAGGACTAACATTTGTGTGACTAACATCGATGTTTGTTCTGTGTCTGGGTGTACTGTATGTATTATAAGTATGTATTTACAAAAAAAAAAGTATTGAAGTATTCTATCAGTTATCTGACTTCCATAGCCCAAGCTTTGCTTAGTTTGGGGTCAGATGGCGCTGTGTGTAATGTCCTATAAAAATTTATTTATTTATTTATTTATTTTATTTATTTTATTTATGTAGCTAAAAAATATTTAGTAATAGTTAGCCAAAATAATAAAAAAAACCTTAGTCTAACATAATTTTTCTGACCATCGATTGTTATGGTCCTACAAATATACGACTTACTAACTACGCCCCGCGGTGTTATCCGCTACATTTTTCCGGGATAAAAAAGTCTACGAGTTAATCCCCGGTGTCAGCTACCTCCATACCAAATTTTATCCAAATCCGTATAGTAGTTTTTGCGTGAAAGAGTAAAAAGCATCCATCCAAATTTTCACATTTATAATATTAATGGGATTGTTTAATAGAGTTATTTAGTTCTTTGTGATTTTTTTTTTGTGGTTGACAGGCTAGGTAAATGACCACTACTGACTCATCTGATGATCAGTGAAAATTTGCATGGATGGATGTTTGTTACTCTTTCACGCAAAAACTACTACACGGATTTGGATGAAATTGGGTATGAAGGTAGCTGAGACCCTGGATTAACACATAGGCTACTTTTTATCCCGAAAACATCTAGCGAGTAAAATATAAATACATTAAAAAAATATATATCCTTAAAAACCCCAGTATACTATGTTGATATCGAAATATTTTAAAAAGATTGTAATAGGTATTAAAAATACATAACATCCCACGCAAATGCAAAGAACAGATTTCAAAAAACAAAAAAAAACATTCTGTAGATAATGTATTTTTATTAACCGCAAACCTTACCCTTCCCAGAGAGTAAACACACCTTAGCATGCAAAAAAGGTAACTATTTACACAGAAGGGTAACTAAGTGAAAAAAAATCAAACCCAACAATAAGCTTGAGATATTTAACACCGCGAGGAAACTATAGCATGGTGGTAGAGTACTCTCTAGTACTCGGCTGGCTAGCTACCACACGATAGTTGAAAATCTGCCGCCAAGCATCTACCAGTGTGGTCTGACTATTTCACTTGAGAAGCAGTTCCATTTCAGACTAGATGCGGTTACCATCTTCGACCACGCCGACACTTAACATCAGGTGAGCTGTGGTCAAATACCGAGCCTGTCAACGACATAAAAACACTTTTTTGAAAAAAAAATCGTAGGATATCTCACACAGCGCTATCTGACCCCAAAATAAGCAAAGCTTGTACTATGGAAGTCAGATAACTGATAGAATACTCAAATACTTTTATTTTTGTAAATATACACTTATAATAAATACAGAACGAACATTTTGTTGTATAAATACCACAAAATGTTTATCCTGGGTGGGAATCGAACCCACGCCCTTCAGCTCTTGGAGCAGATATACTACCAATGAACCAACAGGCTGTCATATTATCATGGATATTATGATTTTTTTATGGCTTGGTGTTTGACCATAGCTCACCTGATGTTAAGTGAAGGTGTGGGTCGAAGATAGTAAAGCACACCTAGCCTGGAATGGAACTGGCTCCCAAGCGAGGCTGCCGAACACACCTTTAGATGTTTGGCGGCAGATTTACAACTTGAGGGTGGTAGCTAGCCAGCCGAGTACTAGAAAGGACCCTGCCACCATGCTATGGTTTCCTCACGATGTTTTCCTTCACCAGCGGCAAGCTCATTGATGGGATTTGAAACCACGCCCTCCGGCATGCGAACCGACCGCGCTAACTGAGCTGTCATCGCTAAATATTACAAGTTGCTTCTCTGGCTTTATCTAATCCTCACTATCGCGCTAGTAACTTTTTGTACAAATAAAGTAAATGGACCGTTAGAGCAGGCGAACTGTGTGATGCCGACCGCCTGTTTACCACGGTGGTACATGCGGGTAATTAGAAAACACTGTTACCAAAAGTTGTTTGATTAAGCTGGAATTAATTTTGACTTTGTTGATTGAATTTATGGGTCTATTGAAGTTTTTAGGGTATTGGGATTCGATTAGCAGAAAAGTGAATTTACATTGCCCACTTTGTTATAGTGAACCCTTTCATTTACAGGTAACACGTATATTTCACTAAATTCTTGTTGCTATGAGATGAGATCTCGTGTCTACTAAAAACTACATTTATCATTATCATTATCTCAGCCGTAGGTCGTCCACTGCTGGACATAGGCCTCCCCAATTGACTTCCTCTTTATTAGGTCGTCTGTCCATCTTTTAGTTAATACTGGTAATGAATTAAAAGAAACTAGTAAAAATAAATAAATAAATATCGTAAGACTACACACACACACAGCGCCATCTGGCCCCAAACTAAGCAGAGCTTGTGTGATGGAAGTCAGATAACTGATAGAATACATAAATACTTTTTTTGTTGTAAATACATACTTATAATACATACAGAACACCCAGACACACAGCATACATTTGTTTATTCACAAAATGTTTGCCCTGAGTGGGAATCGAACCCACGCCCCACGCTCTCAAGGCTAATATACTACCAATGAGCCAACGGGGCTGTCAAAATAGCAAAAAGGGCAACTAGAAAGAAAATCCCACTCATATTTTACAAGCTGCGCCCCGCGGTGTTACCCGCTACATGTTTTCGGGATAAAAAGTAGCCTATGTGTTAATCCAGGGTCTCGGCTACATCCATATCAAATTTTATGCAAATCCGTTCTGTAGTTTTTGCGTGAAAGAGTAACAAACATACTAACAAACTTTCGCATTCATAATATTAGTAGGATTTTAAATAGTCGTACAACAGACGCAAACCAAACTAATACAAACATTAGTCTTGTTTGAAACATTTATATTAATTCACCAACAAAACAGTAACAATATCTGTGACCCTCATTTTACTTCGCAGATTAAATTCTAGCTCTCTAACTACATTATAAGTACGCAAGTGAGTTTGTCTTTAAATCAAGGTCAAACAGAATATTATATTCTGTTTACACGCTCCTATAATAGGAGCGTGTGAGTAGTTAGGCCTACGTTCAGCAGCAGTGGACAGCGAAGGGCTGATGATGATGATGTGGGTAGCGCCACCTACGCCGGAATTTATCACTTTTATATATTTTATAATTATGTTTTCTAAAATCGCACTTCTAGGAGAATCTATTTGTCTATCTAGGAGATACCATTTGTCACAAGGAAACTTCTATTTATTTAAAGTAATGAGATGAATGAGACGCTCACCTGATGGTAAGAGCTAACGTCTGTCCAGGACATTGCTGCTACAGCGTTCATTACTTCAAGACCTTTGACGGTTAGTCTCAACAGTCCTGTACTTTCACTAGCTTCAGTACCCTTCAAACCAGAACACACAATTGCTTGGCGGCAGAATATCTGGTACTGCAGTGGTACCTACCTACACGACCTCCTACTAAGTAAATTTAATTCCAAGTAAAATTTGATCTAGTTGTAGAATTTACTGTACCATTGAAAACAAAGATCATACGATAAAACTGCGCAAAGCAGCGAAGTCCCTAGTCTTTGTTTTGTTACTCAAAGTTATGTGTACCACTGCAATGGTCCTGGATAGGCGTTATCACGTACCATCAGGCGAGAAACTCGTTCGTTTTCTTTTATATAAAAAATAAATAAAAGTTGATTGCTAAAGAAAACTGAAAAGCGCAGCACAACATCATGACAGACAAAACTCTGTAATACAAAAGATCAGGTTAGCAAAAAGTAACCTATTCAAATTCCTGCCTGCTAACAATCCGCCCAATCACCCAGTGTGGCGGCCGGAAGTGCCGCCCTGGCCCCTCATTTCCGGTCTGCCGTTTGGAGCTACACGGGCTGTGAATACTCCATCATTCCAGTGGTATCGTCTAACGCCTAGATGCGGTTTTGAAAGAAGTCAAAATATATCGATAGTTGAGAGTTTCAATGCAAATAAAAAAATGTTTACAAAGCTAATAACTAAGGTTTTGTTGACATATCTAAACTTACTAAAAACGTAGCTCTCCTTTCGTTCCAGTTTAGCTAGTTGTGAACCATCTTCGACAACACCGTCACTTTACTTCAGGCTAGCTGTAGTCAAACACCTAGATTAGCAGCAAAACAGTTCAGTTCACCGGTTTGTAAAATATATTTTTTCCCTAAATTTTTTTTTACATATTTATTTTTATTTTGAAGTTTCGGCAGCCTTTTTGGGAGACCGTCTGAATTCCAATCTGGAGGTTCTAGATTCGAATCCCATGGCACGCACCTCTGTATTTTCAACATCGTGAGGAAATCTACATGTCCAAGAGTTCTTAAAAAAAAGTTCTGGAAGATATTATTATATGAAGTATACCAACCCGTACTCGACCAGCGTGGTGGACCACCAAGAGACTCGTGCCCAGCAGTGGGCCAGTTTATAAAAAACAGGACCGACTCGAATGTATATTGTTTTCGTCGCAAATAAAGTATTGTTCACTTGGTGGTAGATTTCCTTAGCAGGAGCTCATCTAGGTAGGTACCACTGCAGTACCAGTTATTTTGCCCGCAAGCAGAAGTGTGTAAAAATTACTGTGTTCCGGTTTGAAGGGTACTGCAGCTAGCGAAATTACTGGGTTGTTGAGACTAACAATCAAAGTCTCAAAGTAATGAGCGCCAAAGCAGTGATTCCCTGGACTTTGTTTTGCTACTCAGTTCTGTGTATCGCTGCGATGGTCATGGACAGATGTTATCCTTTACAATCGGAAGAGCGTAAGATTATCATATTATTTATTTTCATATTTGTGTATACCCAAGTAGTTGGAAGGAGTACATTAAATTGAACGCCATATTCTGCCTTTCGGTATGCAAATCTTTGACTTCTTACATATTATGAATTATCATTTTACAACACAGAAACTAATATGCGACCAAACATGCAGACAAATAATCAAAATAAAACAAAACAAAATATTTGACTTCACGAAAAAAAAAACAAAAAGAAATGACATTACCAGCAATCGATATAAAAAAAATTGCCAGAAGCCAAACAATTAAAAAAAACGATATTATCATTATACGATATTATCTTCCTTCTAGGTAAACGTGTTCCATCCTAGACCGCATCATTGCTTAACATCGGGCAGGAAGTGGTCAAATGCGAACCTATTCAATATATTTTTTAAAAAAGCGTTTCGTTCGTCCCATTACCTTTAAATAAAAAAAAAATTGTCTATTTTGTATAATAGTTTCAGTTTGCATCCCTTATTCATTATTAATTTAAATTTGTCTAAATTCAGAGCTAAATACTGGCACTTCTACCTATGAACTGTGAAGCAGATATAGGTATAACAACAAAACGTGTTCCGTTTCATCCCTAAGTATGCCCAAATGGCTCCGCGGTAAATAGAGAGTCCAATCAGGTCCGATTGACCCAGACGTGTGCCCAATATTTGCAGAGGTAACACGCACGGTGACGTCAGAGGTAATCATGCCCACACATACACGCGCAGTGTTTGAGGGCTGTATAAGCATATTGAAATCCGTCGTTGCTATGGCCACAAAATTAACAAGGGTTGCATAATGTGGTGTTAGTGCTAGCCAACCAAGGCAAACATTAGTTCAGTTTTGGTAGCGATGATAGCTCAGTGGTTAACGTGATCGGATAACGCGCCGTAAGTTGAAACCCCAGCTGAAAACGTGGCGGATACACAATGTGTTTTACGATTTGAAAGAATCTACAAATGGGGGCATGTGCAGCGAGATTACATTGTTAATTAAACAATTTTAAATTTGATTGATTCAGGCGTTACTTTTCGGAAGTTCATTTTGAATATTTTCAAGGTATATATTTTTATTTTTTTCCGCTTAAAAGTCGTTCCAGTTACAACAGTGATGAGGACTTAAATTTAACTAATTTGATGAAAACTTATTAATTAAATACCGAGCGCTTGGTCGAGACTAAGCGCTCGAAGAGTCAACACGTCCTGAGGATGCCTCGTGCAGAGGCGAAACTCGTATCGGCAACTGGTTACTGCAGAGAGAGGAGAATTTTAAAACTTGTGGTTACTTTAATTAGATTTTTGTTAAATTTTCCATTCCAGGCCAGGTGTGCTTTACCATCTTCGACCACACCTTTTTTTTTTTTTTTTTTTTGTCCAGGGAAAATACTTTGTGTATACCACCGGCCCTGGGGCGGGCACGGTGGTTATGTGGGACTCTCCGTCAAACGACGGCCTACCCACTAAAAACCCTGGAGTGTTCCACCTCGGCGCTTTGTGTCGAGGCTGCGGGCACGCTTTCGCACTCCACCGCGGCCTCGACAGCGCTTGTCCTCGCGGACCCGCCTCGGGGAGCCCAAGCTCACCCCGCAACAATGACGATGTGTCCGAACACCAGACACATCGTCATCCACCTCGGAGACCAAACCAGCAAATGGGCGTCGGACAGCCCCATGTCCGTACGCCCCTGGTCTCCATGCGGCGGGTCAGATAAGTGGCCCCGCCGCCTGCCACTTTGGTTGCTGGAAATGGGGATCGCCAGACCGGCACTCCCCCCATCCCGCAACCCCCTCCCGCTCGGCTCCTCCACTGTGCCCTCTGCTTATCAGAGGGACACGTAGAGAGCCCGTCGCCAGACCACCTTTTGGGGTCGGGTCCCTCTTCTTGCCGTCGCGACCATGCCATAGCATGGCTTGTCGCGACCCACCTCGAGGACCGATAACAACTGGCGCCAGACGACCCCATGTCTGAACGCCAGCGGTCCTCATGCGACGGGTCAGGTGAGTGGCCCCGCCACCTGCCACCACGGCTGCAGAGGACAGGGAGAGCGGCACAACGCAACACCGACACTCCTCTTCCCCTGCAGCCCCACCGCGTCCGCCATCAAACGGTGGCGGCCCCGTTAAGGCCGCGGAAGATAGGGAAAGCGGCAACGATACACCGACAGTCCTCTCCCGCCGCGGCCTCCAGCCCTCAGCCGCAGTGTCTCCCATTCGACACTGCAGCCCGCCTCAGTTGCGATACCGCCCACACAGTCCGCAACCTACTTGGCCGCTTCTACCAGGCCCGGGGGAACACCCGGAGAAGCAGCCCCACCTCGGGTTCCGCTTAGTTTCACCGTGGTGACCAGTCACGGTTACTCAGCCCCCCCGCCACGACAAGGCGGGAACCCACGGGGGGGATCTTCGACCACACCTTCACTTAACATCAGTTGAGCTGTGGCCAAAACACCTAGCCAGCCTGTCAAACATAAAAAAATATATATACATTTTTAAAGTTTTTGTTAAATTAGTTCTAGATATTAAGTAAGATTAGTTTTTATTAATAAGTTGTTGTCAAATTAGTTAAATTTAAGCCCTCTTCACTGTTGTAACTGGAGCGACTGTTAAGCGGAAATAAACTAAATATATACCTTGAATATTCAGTCCGTGGTATTTCTTGGCTCATTATTTGTTTAAACCTGTACTTACCCATAGTGCAAATAAATGGATTATGATTATGATTACCTTAAGTTGAATTTGCCGCCAAGCGCCCACCGATAACGGTGGGCTCCGGCAGCCTCGCCGGAGAGTCAGTTTCATTCCCGGCGCTAGATGTGCTTAGATAAACTAACTATGATTCCAGTATCTATTAATAAAATATAATAACCAAGTTAAGACTTTCTGACATTGTTGTGGCTTCTTGACTACTGCGGTTAGAGGTTTTCGGTTTGCGGCTATCTAAATATTAATCAACTCCCTGTGTTTCAGTCTCAAATTCGTAACATTTCAAGTATTATAAACTAGGGATGGGGGTACAATCATTAGACATCTTATAAATATGCTGTATTCATTTCTGTTTTAACTCGATAAAGGGAAATTTATTAAGCAAAATAAAATATTAATTTTGTATAAAAAACTAAATCTAAAAGTCCGTCAGAGGAGGGATATGTGGCCAGAATGCTTTTTTTTTATATCGTAGGACTATACACACAGCGCCATCTGGCCCCAAACTAAGCAGAACTTGTGTGATGGATGAACTGATAAAATGCATAAAATACTTTCTTTATTTTTTGTAAATACATACTTATAATAAATACAGAACGCCCAGACACAGAACAAACATTTGTTTATTCACAAAATGTTTGCCCTGAGATGGAATCGAACCCACGCCCTACAGCTCTCAAGGCAGATATACTACCAATGAGCCAACAGGGCTGTCAATTGCTGTCAAATGCTGCCAGCATTGTAATGCTAAGCTTTTGACCAAAGTAGATACCAGCATTCTGGTCACCTGAAGCCTCCTCTAAACGTTTGGCCAGGTCCCGATATAGTTCGAGAGCGGCCCCCACGAACCTAAAGTTTCAACCCTAAACGGCACAAACAGATACATTCTATCTAAATAACTATATTTGTACCGTTTGAGGTTTTCGGCTTTAGATGCGGCAGCACCAACGAATACGGTAATACCACTAATACTAATTAATGTTACCACCTGTTTAACTTATACGGTTTCGTCCGATTTAGGTCGGTAATTTTGACCGTTCAAATTTGGTGGCCATTTTTAAGGAGTGAAAGCGGAACGGATACGACCCGCACGCGGCTTTGTAAAAAAAGAGTTTGTTTAAATTATTTACAGCATTCATTGATTTCATCTTCACGTTCGATACAATGACAATAACATGAGTTATTGTTATTATTAAACTTAAAAAAAATCACACCGTATATTTCGCATTTATTTTATACTTTATTTTTACGCCTTTTCATACATTCATTCTCAGCACACCCGAATCTTACTTACTATCTTTAGTAAGATAGTATGTATTCAGAACATATGAAATAGTTTGTTTCCCTTCCAATTCTCCTACATACCACAGCCCTAGTTATCTACATGAAATATCGTTTGTTTAAAGCTATTATTTTAAACCACAATGTCGGTGTCAGTTTTGGTCGTAAAATAACAACTTAATTTAAATTTTATAGGTTGATTCCAGGCCTCATTTCAAAAGTTTCACCTCTCTTAGCAGACTACAAAACATTACAAGTTATAAGTATAAGTTCGTTCATGAATAAAATACTTATTCCATTGAAAATGTTCGGATCGGAGTTTGGTGGGTACACAAACAAAATCGAAACACTTAAAACAACACTCAATAAATTACTAAAATTTTGAATGTTTTGATTGAACGCAAATTTGGGAAGAACATAACCTTACTTCAAGTTGAGCCAAGTGTATTTGTTGATGTCAGATATCATACAAAAAACAAACTTTGAATAAGAGATAGGTTGAAAAACTAATAGCTATTTACTAATCTATATAAGTCACTCCATAATTACATTGAAAATTATACCTTGTTACACTTATGCTACTTATTTCGATACGAACAAAACGCTCTGCAGATGGTAAATGATAAAATATATCCAAGACCATTGCAGTGTTACTTTTACTTAGACCAGTGTTACTTTAACTTTGAAAATCAGCCAAATTTGATCAACAAAGCGATTAAAAAATTAAGTTTAGTAAAATCTAACCACAGAGCTCATTTATTATATCCAATAGTATATTGACAAATTTGAGGTCGTCTGAATAGGTACCACCGCAATACTTGATACTCTTCCGCCAAGCAGTAGTTTGTAAACATTACTGTGTTCCGTCCTTGAAGGGTATTACAGCTAGCAAAATTACAGGGTTGTTGAGACTAACCATCGAAGGTCTCAAAGGGATGAGTGACAAAGCAGCGATGCTCTGAACTTTGTTTTGAATTCAAAGTTCTGTGTATCGCTGTAATGGTCATGGACAGGTGTTATCTTTTACCATCAGGAGTGGGTATCGGACGTCTCAATACATTTACGAGTCCTTGTACATATACAGTAGACTGCAAAAAATCATAGACCAGCGCTGGTCATATCACTTAGTATGACCAGCATTATGCTGAGCTGAGCCCTTATTTTGTAACTTTTGTCTGTCGCTGTTTGTTTGTTTTGTGCTTGTTACAGAATTAAACGTTTTTCCTTTCTTTCTTTCTATATCACATATGATTTTATCCAGGCTGATTACGGTCATATTGACTCAGCAAGATAACGAGGGCGAGGATGAAGTTTTTCTTTGCAGCTGATGAAAAAACTATTACATCAAAAGTAATAAAAATGTTCGACTCAGCCATCTCAAGAACTTTCACCGCAATATTTTATGCAGTAAGTTCGTAAATAAAATTCATTGCGTTAGCTTTAATTTAACAAGTTCTATCAGGTCATTTGAAATTGATAACACAGTAAAAGTCCAAAGTGTCGGTAACTTTTATTAGAAAACAAAATTAACGGCCCGCGTAGAAAAGATAATTGTAACATATTGTCCCTTCAGAATCTTACAACAGTATATGAAGTCATTTTAACTTTCACATAGAGTTAGTTTATCTTTCGTTTTCTAAGTCCGAACTTGTATTATCATTTAAAACACTGTCTATAATATCGTCATCACTTTTCACCAAATTATTTTCTAGCTTTCCGTTTGAATTTTCAACAATTTCATCTAATATTTGATCATCAGTGCGCTCATTACCTTGGCTTTCTTCATCTGTTTTTTCGACTTTTTGTTTAGCTACGTGGTTATTATTATTGTCTAATTCGTAACTTGAAGTTGATTGATTGGAATCTTTTCGCTGTGTGTTTTCGTTGGTGTTTTCATCTAAGTTGTCTTTTTCAGTTTCTATATTATTAACGCTATTCTCATCTGAATTCAAATTTGAGTTATTTACATCTGAATTATTGTCGTCGTTTTCACTAGTTTTATTTTCTAACCTTTCATTGTCTTCTTCCTTAACTATTTCATCGTTTGTTTCATTATTTTCGTTTTCAACTACTTCTTCTTCTTCTACTTCTTCGCATTTTTCATTGTCTTCCAATATTTTATCAACTTTGTTTTCATTCAATGGTTTTGCGGTGTCCTTAACATTTTTTTTATTTGCTTGATTATTTTTTTCTACTGGATAAAAGTAGTCCAGCCTTTGTGCAGGCAATTCCGGAAATTTATCTCTGAAAGAAATTTTAAGTTCATCGAATGATAGGTATATTCATTAGTATAAATAATATTTTGATTCAGTTAAGTAGCTCAATTACTCTAGCTACTGAGTTTTAGTCGTCGTCCTTCTTGCTATGGTAAATTTGTATCCCTCTTTCTATATACCAATATAAACATTCGATTTTCCCCATGAACAAGAATCTAATTTTTTAATATATAATCTAGATTTCTAAATTTCATCCCATCAATGTCTCACAAATTAATGTCTCACATACAATCTTTCGTATAAAAATCATCATAAGTAAATAGTAATTTGTGATAATTTGTACCAGAAAAAGGTATTTTTGTATAATAGATTAATGAACAATCATATGGGTCAATTAATAGCGAGTGGTTATAAAACACTATATGGTTTTTTTTATTCTATTCTAATATCACTTCTAAAGTGATGATGTTAAAGCTTAAACTATTGGTCTGCGAATAAATTTAGATTCTATCGCTGCATTTTCATGTAAGTTTGCTTACCTATGTTTATTCTCGTATTTACTGGGCACCATGAAGCAATTTGATTCTCTGTAAATGACCCATTTCCTTCTCACCCAAGGCCAAGGCAAGTCACGGCAGCGACTCTGAAACAAATAACGATTTCCTTCTTGGAATAAACGTGAATTTAGATAACGCAACTTTTTACTTGGAAATATAATTTGGCATTATTTCTTTTGACCGTGAATTTGTCTTAAAAAATAACAGTAGGTACTTAAATATTGTTTCGATATGCTACTTTTTATATTTTTATTATAAATTGTAACATGGAAATGTTACGTATAACTAATTAAAAAGAAAATAGCTGTACATATTTCCTATAGAATAGAATATAAATTTATTACAAAACTAAACACAACAACACACAAATATGAAACATATAAAAATCGGACAAGTGCGAGTCGGACTCGCGCACGAAGAGTTCTGTACCGTTATCTATAAAAAAATCAAGTTTGGTGTATGGGAGCCCCCCATAAATATTTATTTTATTTTATTTTTAGTATTTGTTGTTATAGCGGCAATAGAAATACATCATCTGTGAAAATTTCAACTGTCTATCTATCACCGTTCTTGAGATACAGCCTGGTGACAGACAGACGGACGGACGGACGGACAGCGAAGTCTCAGTAATAGGGTCCCGTTTTTACCCTTTGGGTACGGAACCCTAAAAAACAGAGATAGGTAAAGAACATAACAAAAAAAAATATTTTTTTTTGAAGGTATTTTTGAATATAAATGATTGCATAATATATAATATGTAAAATTTATGAAATATAAACCGCTCTCAAAACATGCGAAATAATTTAGGTGTTTTTTGCTATTGATTAATAGATGTAATAGTTGTTTTTAGTTGATTTTAATTATTACCATTCAGTGCGGTTTTGGTATTGCCTAGGGCCGCCATACTCAAAATGTGCTACGGAACACTAGGCCGAAACCTCTGTGAGGGCTTCGTAAAAATACTGGTTATAACGAAAAAAAAAACTAAAGAGCTAATAATATTTTTTCCACATAAATATTCCACCATAGAGTTAAAAAGGTAACTAAAAGAGTAGGTAGTAGTAGTGGAATGCATAACATGAGAGAGCGATATTTTCAGCCAGGAGAAACTGACTCAACTGATAATAAAAAATACGCGTAAAATAGTTTTTGGTTACTTTAGCTTCGTCAAATATTTCGATTTCAGGAAGGGCGTCGTCGCCAAAAAAGTTTTTCGAATCGCTAACCTTGGGAATGCAATATCGTGATCCCGCATATAATATGCAGGTAAAAATAAGCGCGATACCGCGGGATTGGTGGGATCCCTGGCACTGTGCGGGTTCCTGTCCCGGCAACAGATACCTGACGCCCTGGTGATACCAACAAATGTCAAGAAGTTTACGTCGAAACAAAGTATCTATAGCTTAATGCAAAAACATTATTCTTTTTATTTATCAAACCCAATGAAATTCTAATAAAAAGTATAAAAACATTTCGTTGTTTTTTGTCTATGGAATAATACCATTACCGAAAAGTTGTACTGAACTATGCTACTGAGACTTCTTTTTACGTTCAAATGTACATTAGTAGGATAGACATAATATCTTTATTAACATTGTATACTATCCGTTTTGATCGAACAAAATGATCAAGCGTGTTATTTATGACGACAAAAAATCTCTGTACAAAAATAGAGAAATCATTCCAGGGGTAGATTTCTAAAAACAATCAATTTAAAAAAATCTGACACGACTCAATACTAAATAATACAATATTTATTTTATTTTATAAACAACTATCTACAAAATGCAATTAGTATAAAACAAAGACGCAGTCGAGATTGCTACCACATAGCACACCATTACCAGTAGTAGTGTGCTATGTACTTCATAATACGATTAAATTACATTTCAATTTTAATACGACATTATGCTAAGTTGCAATGAGACGCTCACCAAACGTTGCTAACCTATAACTAGTTTATTAACTGGAGATTAGCTCTAAAATCCTGTGAAACCTAACAATTTTGAATCAATTAAGTGTTTACTATAAATAAAATTGGAAAAAATGAAACTGTCGATTAGCTGTAAAACAAAATTTTCTTTCAAAGTGAAACTACAAAATTGAAAATCTACAGCTAAAACTAGAGTTTACTAACTGCGCTTACCGCATTTAAAATAATTAATAATTATGCATAAAACTACCATTTCCATGCAATTACATTCATATATAACTGCATATATTCATAACACATAATAACTGCTGAGTTAATATATAACTAGCGACGTTGTTTTCAGAAATCTACCCAATCAACTTTTCCAAAAATACGTAGGAGCCCGCCCTGGTTATTTGCTTGTTTTGATAGACCTCGAGCTATTTTTCTAACTAAAATAACAAATACGTAACAAATACGTCGAAATACTAATTTGTAAGCAATCAGACGATGTTTGATTCGAGATATATTCTTTTTCAAGTCCATGCAGGTTTTCAAAGCCATTTTTTTGCACAAATCAGTGATGGGTAAATCATTCCTATCCTTCTTGCGGGCTGCTCGGTATTTGGATTTGGTGGTTAATTGCTTAGCGATATCAATCATCACACCACTTTAGTCTAGGTCGACCCTAAGGTCACTTGGTTGGTTTTCGGGGCCAATCTGTGACCTTTGCCCAGCGGTCGTTCGTCCTGCCCAGTCCCACTTTAGCTCTCCGCTTTTGTTGACTGACTTTTTTGGATTATGGTTTTGTTTTGGATCGTATTCCTAACTCGGTATGTTAATTTAATTCCTAGGATATTACACTAACTCAGGCTATCTATTTTTCGTTATATAGATAACATTGTATAAAGAGGAAAGATTTGACTTTTTATTTGTTTGTTTGTATTGAATAGGCTCAGAAACTACTGGAACGATTTCAAAAACTCTTTCACCGTTGGGAAGCTACACTATCTCCGGGTGATGTAGGCTACTTTTATCCCTGTATTCCCACGGGAACGGGAACTACGCGGGTGAAACCGCAAGGCGTAATTGTATGGGCACATAATGAGGTAAGACGATAAACATTGAACATGACGTAAAATAGGCAATTAACATCCTAAATAAACCTAGGGGCAAAAGTAGATACCCTATCCACCTGGTGGATCAAAATGGGTAGGGACGTCAGGTCCCTGGCCTTACCAGCAGTGACAACCCAGGTTTGAGCATCCTGTCGCCTCATAACTAAGAGGCCAAATAAACTGAGATCAGGGGCAGGAGAAGAAGATAGATAACATTGAAATGATTTTCCACTCCCGTTCTCATGTTGATATGTAGTTATAAAACCAAATTAAATGTATAATTATCTTTATCTAAAATTATCTAACATTGTATCGTTGTTAAGTTACATATTATACGATATGTACATTGTACATATATACAATTATATGTAGTTATATTGAATAAGCTATGTACTTCTTACCCTGGTATAAGCTATCTGTATCTATTCCAAATTTTATCTAAATACGTTAAGTTGTTACAGCAAGTGAAATATAACAAAATACATTTTTTTGTTCAAAAGTCTTGAGATGAAGTAACGAGACGCTCTACTGATGGTAAGTAAAATAAATAGATATTTAAAAATGTAATGAAAAAAGTAAAGCTTTGTACTAACGGCTCTCTCCAGTGCTTTTCGTACTCGTTCTAACTCCATCGCCTTAAGCTGTTCAGGTGTCAACTCTGGTTCTTCAATCTAGAAGGAAAAACATAATTTTAAATATATTTTTTGTACACAAAATAAGTTTTTATCTATCTATATTTTTAGGTCATCACAGTGGCGGATTTACCAGCAGGCTGAGTAAGCTTGAGTCTACGGCGGCAGATTTTAGGGGCGGCAATTTTGAGGATCAAATATGATGACTCTTCCTTCACTCGTATGAGTGGGTAGTGGGTAGCGACCCACCCACTCATATAAATGAAGGCCGATTATATTCGATGGGGGACGGAAACTAAGTGGGTTGGGAGCCATTGGTACTTAGTATTAGCTAGGTACTGAATAAAACAATATTGCAAAGGCAAAAAATTTTTTGATTGAATTTTTCTTCGTTTCGTAATCTATAAAAGATTAAAGTCAAATAATTTTAATTTTATGTGTGTACATTGTTTGTTGAACATGTACTAACTTTAGGAAATACACCCAAAAACTATTTTTTGATGAACTTTAACTAAGTTGTTGTAAAAATATTATAGGGACTGACAACTGACGAGGGCGGCAAAAATTTACCAGCTTATACTAGCTTTTCACAGGCTTGGGACATGGATTCATCACTAACATTTTACTACCAGCCCAAAAATAGCCATATTATTTTATTAAGCCAATGTTTTTGATTTGCATATCACATTTTATTTTCTTGTGCCGTTGCATATTAGTAGATACAGTTAATGTGCGAGATAGAAAAATGCTATAAGTATTAAACTGGACATTTTCCTGTTTTAATTTCTCCATAATATGACGTTTCATTTGCAAAATGAGACGTTTGAACGTCGTTTTATTCTGCAAATAATATCTCGGCGTTAAGGATTTAATAACAACGCGCAAGTTAAACAGTCGTTATGAAATTGAGATTTCCTTAGGCTTTGTTTACGAAGTAATTGCTGTAAACTTTGTGTATTCTGAAGCACAAATGTCGGATTATAATGAAATATTTATTTTAAAAAGTGACTTAAATAATTTTTCATTCGAATGTAAAAATATAATTATTTTACTAGAAAAACATCACTATCCCACATGACGGGAATCTCGTGAAGGCCGAGGACAAGCTCAGCAAATACCTTGACTTGGCTCACGAGATAACCGCCATGTGGGATGTTGATTCGACGATCATTGTCCCGATAGTTGTCACGGTGAACGGTCTTATAGCGAAGAGACTCGACCAAAATCTTCAGACACTCTCGCTAGATGGATGGGTCAAGAGTCAGATCCAAAAGGCAGTGATCCTTAACACGGTGCGCATTGTTAGGTGGTTCCTCACTCTGCAGCCCTAACCATCGGCAGCTGGAGCCCTGCCCCGCTGTCAGCGGCACTATTTCATTAAAGTTTTTATAATATTTATTGTTTCATATCTGCATTGTAAAAAAAATTGAAAATAAGCAAGGTAATGTTATTACTATCATCATTGTCAGCCTATCGTACTCTACTGCTGGGTATAGGCATCTCTTAAGACTCGCGACTCAGTCTGATATTCAGGGATTCGTTTCCAGCCACTGCCAGTCATCCTACGCATATAATTGTGTAGCGATGATAGCTCAGTGGTTAGCGCGGTAGGTTCGCATGCCGAAGGGCGACGGTTCAAACCCCGCAACAATGAGCTTAAGCTGCCGGTGAAGGAAAACATCGTGAGGAAACCATAGCATGGTGGTAGGGTACTTTCTAGTACTCGGCTGGCTAGCTACCACCCTCAAGTTGAAAATCTGCCGCCAAGCATCTAACGGTGTGTTCCGGCAGCCTCACTTGAGAGCCAGTTCCATTCCAGACTAGGTGTGCTTTACCATCTTCGACCACACCTTCACTTGACATCAGGTGAGCTGTGGTTAAACAACTAGCCTGTCAACCATTAAAAAAAAAAAAAAAATCACTCCATCGAGTCTAAGTGTGTCCTAACAACGTTTTGCAATTCGCGGTCCCCACTTTAAAACACGCCTACTCATGCGTTTATCGGTTCTAGGGCAGGTATGTCCAGCCCACTGCCACTTCAGCTTGCTAATACGCTGAGCTATTAATAATACACTATTATAACTTAAAAACAACCACCTTGCTATAAAAATAATACTTACTATGGGGTCTTGGTAGTCGTAATGAGCATTGACTTTATCCTCTGGTCTGAAAGGTTAAAAAAAGCTAAGCAGTTAGTGGCCCATGCACATTTTAAACAAGCTTGAAGCTCTACACTTGTGTACTCGAAGCAAAACATACTTTCATGCTCATAATAATTAAGGCTCTTCATGCAATTTCATCATGACAATAAAAACGCTTAACTCAGCATTTAAGTGTAAGTACACAAATGCCAAATGCAGCATTTTTAATATCGAAAAAAGAAACATATAAAGGAAGAAGTTACCTAATGAATAAACGTTCAAACTAGCTATCAAATAAAACCGAAAACTTGTCCAGAGTACCCACTAACTAGCCATCTAAATGATAACAAAAGTATCCCGTAGATAATTACTAAATAGTATAAAATGAAGTCGCATTTCACGAGAGACAGTTTGTCCATTTAGTTTTTTTCTGAAACCCAAATTTATTTCACTACCTTGGAAACTAGATTGGGTTTGACACAATTTTGTTTTCCTTATGCGGGATTACTCGCGTTTAAGTTCAAATCATTGGCTATATCCAGTGGCCTTCTTCAAGGAAATCTGGTGACCTTCTTCAAGGAGTCAAATTAGAGTACAACGCGCGCGCGGCTGCGTCATGCCTCACAATTGCAATGCAGAGATGCGCCGGTGCAATCTGGATTGCACCAGCCAAGAAGGCCAGGTCTTTCCTCACCAGAGTCCTCCTCGGTGTCCGGAATATTCCAGCACACAGAGCTCACTAAGACTTCTTCAAATATGCGACTACTCCCACGAGCTCCATAAAGACAAGGTTTCCAGGTTAAGGTCAAGGTCTATCGGAGTAACCGAGATAATGAAACGTGAGTATAATGAAACCGTATAAGTAAAACTAAAATTTCACTGCCTCTTAAATAGTTTCTTCCAGAAGGTTCACAAGTCCATGTTACTAGTCGCTGGTCCGATATAAATAGATAAATCTGTTAAAATCACGTCCATTTCAATAGAAGTGTTGTTTCCTACTTACGAAGTGACGACGATCTTCAAATTGATCCCAGCGTCCAGGACCAGCTGGTGAGCTTCCTGAAGAGTCATGTTGCTGGTGTCTTTACCGTTAATCCGGAGAACGGTGTCTCCCATCCTGATACACGCGCGTTCCGCTCGGCTGTCAGGCCTTACCTGAAGGTCAAGATCATTGAGATAAGTAATAGGTATATTAAATATTATGATAGTGAAGTGTAGGAATGACATAACAATAGTTAACGTATTTGAATCTCATACACGGCAGCGTGCAGGTGCTAAGCCAAACAATGAGATCGTGTTTTTTAAAATGTAAAAGTAATGAGACGAACGAAACGCTCTCTTGATAGTAAGAGATTTTATTTTTTTTCAATTTTAAGTTTTTGATTCATAATTAAAAACAGAGATAACTGTTTCAGGATTAATTAAATCCTCATCATTGCCGCAACCAAAGCAACTTATGCCAACAGAATATACCAGAATTATAGAAATTATAGTTAAGTGATAAGTGCGGTCGCTTCACACCTCGAAGGGTGTAAGTTCAAACCCCAACTTGAGCTGCTGGTGATGGAGAAACATCGTGAGGAAACCATAGTATGGTGGTAATAGAAAGTCTGTCGCCAAGCACCGATTGGTGTGTTCCGGCAGCCTCACTGGCCAGTACCATAACAGGCTAGGTTTTCTTTACTAACTTCGACCACACCATCACTCAACATCATGTGAGCTGTAGTCACACACCTAGATTGTCTACGATAAAAAAGTTCGCTTTGAGTTACAGCGCAGACATCGCAGTGGGTCGTCTTCCAGATGGATTATCAGCCTATTATAACTAAGATTTATTTTTGTACTCACATACGCAACCCTCAAGGGAGTCTTATAATATGCGCCACCAGCCATCTCGAAGCCCCAGAGTGTGTCTTCGAAGCTGACCCGTTCATGGATGCCCTCGTTCCTGGAAGCCCAGGTCGGCTTTACCAGCTCACCGGCTATCAGCGCCGCTTCCGCCGCCTTGAGCTTCGAGTGCCGCATGTCGACGGCTAATGATTTTGAGGATTCCATCCTTACATGACAAAGAAAAAAGATATGAGCACTACACACCAAAATCAAGCTAAACATAAAGTAAATTCTAGGATAACTCTTAGAGTTTTGAACCTCAATAGCACAAAACAGAGAGGCGTGAAAGGGAGGGCCTTTGCCCAGCAGTGGGACAAAGTGGGCTAAAATAATTATAAATAATAACTCTAGAGGTTTGAAAGAGAGGAGATTGACCATTCAACATCATCGTCATCAGCCTATCGTAGGCCACTGCTGAACATAGGCCTCTCCAAAGACATGCCACTCAGCCTGATCTTCGGCTTGTGCGTATCCTTATACGTTGCCACCGTTTCCTATACACTATTTTTGAAAAAATCAGTCGTTGCTGAATATTTCTTTTTACCCGCCAATAGAAAACATATTAATCTCAAGCTTTCAAAGCCACCTATTCAATCAATCGCCGTCATTGCCCGAAATTAAATGATAAATGTATATAAAACTGTATAAAAGAGGTTATTAATTCTACGCTTACCTAAATGAGTTTTGTGTTATCGACAGGGAGAAAATTACATATTAAGTTCACATTTTATTTAGCGTTACGTAAACGAATAATAAACATCGTGAGGAAACCATAGCATGGTGGTAGTGGTAGGCGGTAGAGTACTAGAGTAGTAGAGTACAAGCACCTAACGGTGTGTTCCGGCAGCCTCATTTTTTTTTTTTTTTTCTGTACACACAGCGCCATCTGGCCCCAAACTAAGCAGAGCTTGTGTGATGGAAGTCAGATAACTGATAGAATACATAAATACTTTTTTTTTCGTCAATACATACTTATAATACATACAGAACACCCAGACACAGAACAAACATTTGTTTATGTTGAACGTGGCACACGTTCATCTTTTTCATTAAAAAAAAAAGAAATCAGAAACTCGCATAAAAAATTATCCCATATAACTTTGACTTATTAAAAAACTACAGCCATATTCATAATGCCTCAAAGTCAGAACACCAATCATAAGTTCCATCAAAACTTTCGGCATAATTATCGTCAGTTCCTTGTCCTACAGGAAATTTGAGCCAGAGGGTGAAACTTTGTGATCCCTTATGAGATCACATGAGCAGCTAAGCTCGGTTGTCGCTCTTCCGGGAAGTGGCCCGTTATCGTCCTATCCTAAAGATCCTATTTTTGTGTGATGTTTTGACATAAGAGGCCATTGAATCGCTTTACGAAATCCCTGGCATTTATAATGCTTAATAGTTCGGCATGTAATGTATGTTTTTGTATTTATTTTATAGCGCTGGGCATACCACTTAGTATGACCAGTATTATGCTGAGGTGAGCCTCTATCTTGTAACTGTTTTTCTCTATTTGTTGTGTTCTGTGTTACAAAATAAAATTATTTTCTTTCTTCTTTCTTTCTTCATACTAGCTGCGCCCCGCTGTGTTTTTTTTATTGTAAATAGTAATGGGACGAACGAGACGCTCTCCTGATGGTAAGAAATAACGCCTGACCATTGCAGCGATACTCAGAACTGTGAGTAACAAAACAAAGTCCAGGGCATCACTGCTTTAGTGCTCATTACTTTGAGACTTTCGATGGTTAGTCTCAGCAGCCCAGTAATTTCGCTAGCTGTAGTACCCTTCAAACCGGAACACAGTAATGTTTACACTACCGCTTGGCGGCAGAATAACTGGTACTGCGGTGGTACCTACCTAGACGGCCTCCTGCTAAGGAGATCTACCACCAAGTACAAGTGCGGTGTTACCCGCTACATTTTTTCGGGATAAAATTAATCCAGGGTCTCAGCTACCTCCTTACAAAATTTCATCCAAATCCGTTCAGTAGTTTTTGCGTGAAAGAGTAACAAACATCCATCTATCCATCCAAACTTTCACATTTATAATATCAATCATTACAAAAATTTATCGCAATATAAATGTTTGTTCTGGGGGGCATCGAACCCACGCCTTACAGTTCTAGAAGCAGATATTCTACCAAAATGAGCCAACAGGGATATCAATGTAAGGCTGGTTCGGTACTTTTCTCATCTGAAGCAAAGTATAATAACGTACAACACAAAAGTCATAAACTTAAACCAAAACCCAGTCGAATTTCGCGCAGATCCACAATGTAACATTATTTGGCAAACGTTTTGGGATTTGTATTTTATTTCCCGTCACAGAAACTCTTTTGAGGTCAACGGCGCTTTATTTGTACCCATTTCATCAGTACTGGGACTTTTCATTTACTCGCCGCTTCACGGAATTATTTTCAGTAAAGTTAAAGGTCCGGTCAAACTGACGCGATCCATGCCGCTACGATCATCCGTTTTTAAACAAGACAATTTGCACCGTACTCAGTCAAGGAAATACTTCAAAAACAAATGTACTAGCTACTACTACTAGCTGCCGCGGTGTTACCCGCTCCATGTTTTCGGAATAAAAAGTAGCTTATGTTTTAATCCAGGGTCTCAGCTACATCCATACCAAATTTCATCCAAATCCGTTTAGTAGATTTTTCGTGAAAGAGTAACAAACATACTTACAAACTTTTGCATTTATAAAATTAGTAGGAATTACGATTCTAACAATACCATTAAATTGCGTTAACGGTGTTTTGAGATTTCATCTGTGGTTTTATCATATTTTTCTTGAGAGTGCATCTATGTAACATGTAGTAACTGCTCAAAAGTTTAAAAAGTTATAGCCTGACTATGGCAAACATAACTTAATTAAAGAAAACATTTTGGCGCACAAAATCCGTAATTTTAATGTTTTAAATTGTGATGTACCTACACTTGCGAAATTAAATATAAATCTAACAACAAATCATCGAATTGATTGAGCGGTATAACAGTTATGAGAGTTATAGGGGCAGGTCAAACGCGTAATTTAGCTTAGCAACAATATGGCTAAGAATACAAAATTTATTAGACTTGAAAAGTCTAGCCAATGTGATGTTTTTGTATTTAATGTTTTGGAAAGTAAGTACATGTCAAAAATATGTAACCGAAATATTGTAAATTAGGTTTTGGGATATCCACAAGTAACGTATGGTAATAATATTATTTTACTGATTGTCACGAATGACGAAATAGATATGACAGAACTCTGCTTAGAGCTAAAAAAAAATTTCTCACAAAATATCGACTATAAGATAACATTAATACCAAAACTCTTCGTGTTTGGTAGGTATATCTCGACGAGTATGTATGTGTTTGCTTCTGCGATTATGTCCCGTCAGTTTGATCGGGCCTTAAAGCGCAATTTTCTGTACACGCAAATACAGAAGTTTCTATGGAGAATATGTTAAGCCCTCTGTGAAATGTATTTTACGTTAAATGTATTTTGGTTCCGTATCTATGCCAGAAATTAAATTAAAATAAAGTTTCGGTTTCCTTTCTTGTTTTGTTGTTTTTTTTATATGCGATTATTTTGAGTTACAACCCAGTCTCTGGATTTTATTAGTTGATGATTTGTTTGTGTATCTAAAATAAATGTTTTTGCCGGTTAATAACTAGCAGACGTCTCTTTTTTTCGTAAATACATACTTATAATACATACAGAACACCCAGAGACAGAATAAACAATTATTTATACAACAAAATGTTTATACTGGATGGGAATCGAACCTACGCCCTTCAGTTCTTGGAGCAGACATGCTACCATTGAACCAACAGGGTTGCCTAAATCTCAAAAAAAAGTATCTTTGTTAAAATTTTAAGTTACTTATTCATAAGATTAAAGCATAATTTAAATTATACAGATGGTTCATGTTGACTTTCCAAAGCTTGACATTGAAGGTAAACGAATATCGTTTTACTAAAATTGAAACGATTTATTTACCTATGGTTTATCACGGAACCCTAAAATCAACAACCACGCGGGAAAAATGTATCGATGGTTTTCAGCATCACTACGGTTTATTTGATATTTTTTATATTATAATCTTTTTCCTGGTATTATTATATGGATTGGTTTTCACTTGGGATATGTACTTAGAAGTAAAATAGAAAGATTTTTTACAGAAATAAATCAAATCGTGATGTGCAAATCTGATCAGGGGATTTGGACAGATAAATTAATTCCTGACTCCATGACCCTCAGGCCAACTAAACGCACCGCTCCAATGAAACAGCAAGGTTTCGGAGTAAACGAAAATACCATCGAGGTAATTGATTGATTCAGGCGTTACTTTGCGGAAGTTCATTTTGAATGTTCAAGGTATATAAATAAATAAATAAATATCATAGGACATTACACACAGCGCCATCTGACCCCAAACTAAGCAGAGCTTGTGCTATGGAAGACAGATAACTGATAGAATACTTAAATACTTTTTTTTTTGTAAATACATACTTATAATACATATACAGTACACCCAGACACAGAACAAACATCGATGTTAGTCACACAAATATTAGTCCTGAGTGGGAATCGAAACCACGCCCTTCAGCTCTCGAAGCAGACACACTACCAATGAACCAACAGGGCTGTCAATCATATATCTAGTATATTTCCGCTTAACAGTCGTTCCAGTTCCTACAGTGATGAGGACTTAAACTAATTTGACACAGCTTACTAATTAACATTAGTACTTAAAATCTAGAACTAATTTGACATAAACGTAAAAATTTAATTAAAATAACAAAAAAATCTACTAAAAATAATCCTTTAAGTCCGTTAATCCGTTCCTTAAACATTCATCATCGAGGTATACAATTTTTAGATATTTGTTGATTTTTAAATCTATCTTGTAAAGTATATCTTTAATTTAATCTATTTTAGAGCTTACTACAAATCAATCAAGTCCATATCTCTCAATGAGAAACGAATGTTTATGAACTATCGACAGATGTACCTGTACAGATGATCTCGACATTGTTTTAACATTTCGTTCTCTAATTTTATTAACATAATTATTAACTACTAGCGGACGCCTCGCGGTTTTACCCACGTAGTTCTCGTTCCCGTGGGAATACAGGGATAAAAAGTAGCCTATGTCACCCGGTGATAGTGTAGCTTCCCAACGGTGAAAGAGTTTTTGAAATCGGTCCAGTGGTTTCGGAGCCTATTCAATACAAACAAACAATCAAATCTTTCCTCTTTATAATAGTTTTTTTTTTTAATGATTGACAGGCTAGGTGTTTGACCACAGCTCACCTGATGTTAAGTGAAGATGTGGTCGAAGATGGTAAAGCACACCTAGCCTGGAATGGAACTGGCTCTCAAGTGAGGCTGCCGGAACACACCGTTAGATGCTTGGCGGCAGATTTTCAACTTGAGGGTGGTAGCTAGCCAGCCGAGTACTAGAAAGTACCCTACCACCATGCTATGGTTTCCTCACGATGTTTTCCTTCACCGGCAGCTCAAGCTCATTGTCGGGGTTTGAACCCACGCCCTTCGGCATGCGAATCTACCGCGCTAACCACTGAGCTATCATCGCTACACGCTAGTATCGACGAGTGTTTGTGCTATGTCTGAGTGTTCTGTATGTATTTACAAAAAAAAAAGTATTTAAGTATTCCATCAGTTATCTGACTTCCATAGTACAAGCTTTGCTAGTTTGGGGTCAGATGGCGCTGTGTGTAATGTCCTAAGACATTTATTTATTATATCTTATTTTTAGTTTTGTTATTCGGATATATTATGTTAATGTACTGTTTTCTGAACAAAAAAAATAACTATCCCACTAATATTTTAAATGTGAAACTTTGGATGGATAGATGGATGTTTATTTGTTACTCTTAGACGCAAAAACTACTTAACAGATTAGAATAAAAGTCGGTATGGAGGTAGCTGAGACACTGAATTAACACATAGGCTACTTTTTATCTCGAAAACATGTAGTGGGTAACACCGCGGGGCGCAGCTGGTCATATTACAAATATTATTTTTTATGGGTCCGCGTGATTGATTGCCTACCTTATTAGCTTCCCTTGTCCTCTAACCTCAAGGGCAATGTCTCCACACCAGTGGTTGCTCGCACAATACACAATGCACTGACCGATTGACTAATTGTTATCGATTTAGATGCCGTAGGAGGGACTTGGCGGCCGTTTGATTGATTAAGGCCGGCTCCACTCAGGTGACGGTCGGTTAAGAGACGCGTTAATCAAGTTTTTTTTTATTGTTGACAGGCTAGTTGTTTGACCACAGCTCACCTGATGTTAAGTGAAGGTGTGGTCGAAGATGGTAAACACACACCTAGCCTGGAATGGAACTGGCTGTCAAGTGAGGCTGCCGGAACACACCGTTAGACGCTTGGCGGCAGATTTTCAACTTGCGGGTAGTAGCTAGACAGCCGAGTACTAGCAAAGTACCCTACCACCATGCTATGGTTTCCTCACGATGTTTTCCTTCACCGGCAGCTCAAGCTCATTGTTGGGGTTTGAACCCACGCCCTTCGGCATGCGAACCGACCGCGCTAACCACTGAGCTATCATCGCTACAAAATGTAAAAGTAATGAGACGAACGAGACGCTCTCCTGCTGGTAAGAGATAACGCCTGTCCATGACCATTGCAGCAACACACAGAACGTTGAGTAGCAAAACAAAGTCCGGGGTATCGCTGCTTTGGCACTAATTACTAACCATCAAACTGGAACACAGTAATGTTTACACACTACTGCTTAGCGGCAGAATATCTGGTACTGCGGTGGTGCCTTCCTTTACGACTTCCTGCTAAGGAAGTCTACCACCAAGTAGACTGAATACCAAGGGGAAGACCAAAACTGAATTGCCTGTACGTAATTTAATAATAAATATCGTAGGACTATACACACAGCGCCATCTGGCCCCAAACTAAGCAGAGCTTGTGTGATGGAAGTCAGATAACTGATAGAATACATAAATACTTTTTTTTTGTAAATACATACAGAACACCCAGATACAGAACAAACATTTTGTTTATTCACAAAATGTTTGCCCTGAGTGGGAATCGAACCCACGCCCTACAGCTCTCAAGGCAGATATACTACCAATGAGCCAACGGGGCTGTCTAAATACTTCTTTTTTTGTTGTTGTAAATACAATACTTTTTTTTTTAATGGTTGACAGGCTAGTTGTTTGACCACAGCTCACCTGATGTTAAGTGAAGGTGTGGTCTAAGATGGTAAAGCACACCTAGTCTGGAATGGAACTGGCTCTCAAGTAAGGCTAGCTACCACCCTCAATTTTTCAACTTGAGGGTGGTAGCTAGCCAGCCGTATACTTATGATAAATAGGCCGCACGTGCGTTGTACTCAGCGTTGCCTCCATAAAGAAGGGCACTGGATGTGGCCGAAAATATAGTCAGAATTTCCGGTAAAATCCCGCCTAAGTAAAAAAAAAAAAAAAAGTCAAGCTGTCACCGCCTTAAACAGTTATTTGCTTTACAAACTATTATCCACATACAACTGCTTCCGCCTTGAATTTGACGTTCCAATTTACTTCCCCCAAGCCTCTCAACGATTCTATAAACGAGCTCCGATGCAGCGGACCCGTATCAACATGAATGAACCTGTCAAATTCATGTAATCACTGCTCAAAGACAACTACACATAATTCCTTTACCAACGCCAAGTAAACAGACATGAAAACACCTTGTACAGTAGTAATAGAGATTATAATTGCATGTAGACCTATTTGTATTCGCCCGTAGGAAATTATTACTTTCATGATTGGCGTTGCAGTGATAGAGTTGGTAGCTAGAAAACATTTTTTTTTTATGTAAAAAGTAATGAGACAAACGAGACGCTCTCCTGATGGTAAGAGATAACGCCTGTCCATGACCATCGCAGCGATACACAGAACTTAAAGTAACAAAACAAAGTCCAGGGCATCACTGCTTTGGCGCTCATTACTTTGAGACTTTTGATAGAGTTAGTCTCAACAGCCCAGTAATTTCGCTAGCTGCAAACCGGAACACAGTAATGCTTACACACTACTGCTTAGCGGCAGAATAACTGGTACTGCGGTGGTACCTACTTAGACGACCTCCCGCTAAGGAGATCTACCACCAATTTAACTTCTCTTTTCTACATAGTGTGAGGATGTGAAACTCTCTGCTAGCGTCTGTTTTTCCCGCGATGAACAATTTGGGTGTCTTTAAACCCTAGAGTAAACAGGTTTTTTTTAGGTAAGCGTGCTTCATCTTGGACTGCATCCTGCTTTGGTGGTTCGATTTCCATATATATTTATGACATTTATGGACAAATGGAGCATAATTTTACAGCGAAATCACAGCTACTGGCATTTATTTTGCTCTTTATTTGCGGTAAATCACAATTACATGAAAACAGGAGATTATTAGCATAATCTACAGTTTTATTCAAAAATCATAAATCATTAATAAATTTGATTTTTTGCAACATTCTACTGTTTTATTCAAGTAATTGTGATTTACCGCAAATAAAGACCAAAATAAACGCCAGTAGCTGTAATTTCACTGTAAAATTATGCTCCATTTTGTTCGTAAATGGTAAACATTTGTTTGTATGGAAATCGAACCACATTAACATCAAGCAGGGTGTGGTCAAACGCGAAACTATTCTGTATAAAAAAAAAATGTCGGATGACTTCGTTACGAATTTTGTCACGCAACGAAACTCCGAGCATAGCAATCTCCATAGCTTGCTAAGCGACATTGAATTTGTGGGCCAGGTTCATTGTAAGCGTCCAAACGAGTTAGACCAACAATATACCTATATTGTATCATGAAAATCAATAATGCTCAAAATTTACACAAATACAAACACTCGGCATCTATCTTACGTTCGCAGGCGGCCTGGGCTATAATGGAAAATAACTTTAAACTAACAATTTCAGATAACAAAAACAAAAGATTTATAAACCTTTCAAAGGCAGACAAAGTAAACACAACCCCTAGATAATAATAAATTTATTTGCAACACAAACAAACCTATTCAGTTATGTAGTTACGTCTACACAACGGGTTTCATACAAAGGTGCAAATATAGATTTGCTAATTATAACCGTTGAACCTGATAATGAGAACGGTTGTGAAACTGCCGAGTGTCAGCGACAGTGTCTCACTGCCTATGCCTATCTTGTTCCACTACAAACTTTACCTTTAGCATAGATAATTATAGCAAATACGAATACAAAATGCATAAACGCATCTGGATATCTGTTGTACGGTGGCAAACCGAAATCGTTTTTTTTCGATTTTTGTTTCGATTTCTTCGATTTTTTTTTAATCGATTTTTCACTATCTAATGATAAAAAGAAAACAAGGGTAGTTGATAAATATTTATTGTATACTCGTCAGTTTTGTTTACTTTATTTTTTTTGTATTTTGATTCTTTTCTGTATCATATTATATGTAGTTATGTATCCCCCTGGCCCTTCAATTCTCGGTTAAATGTCTGACTCAGCATACCGCTGAGTAGACAGTCCCGGCGACTGGGCCACCGGCGTGGCATAGTCTTCGTATAATCTGTGTACTAGTTTTATTTCATTAATATTAAAGCCTCCAAATCGGCAACATCTAGTTTTATTTTTAGTATTTAAAAACTCAAACAAGTGCTCCCGTAATTTAACTATGTACCTACCCTTGTAAATATTTGTTAAAAGGAAGAGCCTGGATCCCACGACCCAGGTCACCCTACTGTGGGATCCAGGGCGTCCCGTTATATCATATTATATTATATGTATAGTATTTAATTTTGTGTACCTACCTACATGTTTTATGTTTTTGAAGAAAATAAATTTAATTTCAAAATTAAAAATAAAAAATAATCTTTACATCCCCCCATCTTGGAAAGAGTATTTTTGCTCTTCGATATCTGAGTGCAAAAGTCGTTTTTATCCGCTAGAGGATAAAGTAAATTTGAATTTAGAAAGGCGTGTGAACTAAGTTTGTGAATTCAAAACATCATTAAACCTATTCTACTTCTACCTCCATGGATATCCATCCAATTTATCATACAACTTTTTTTTTTTTTTAATTTGTTAAAAACTCAGACTCGGAACCTCCTTGGTGTAGGTTTTTTTTTTTATTTGCTTTGCTCGCGTAATTTTCTTTTCACGTCATATTGTTAATGTAGTAGTTAATACCTAAACGAGGGGAGTTTGGCGGGAACGCGGGAAGAGTCGTGTCGCTCCGTTGTATTTTTTTCTAAAACTAGTGTTTTGTCGAGTGTTTATGCATAAAAATGGTGGTGTTTTATTCATAAAGTGCCGAATTACAAGCGCGAGTGTGGGAAAATGATATAATGTGGTGAAACATGAGTTTTCGTGTTGCTTCCAAAACTCCATCGAAGCTTTATAGTAAAGTCACCACTACTTTTCTAAAGCATGACTGGAATTAACTGATACAAACTTGGTCTTGACAAAGACGACTTTGACTAAAACTAGCTACGATGGCACTTATGTAACTTTTGAAACTTGAAAATATATAATTACTTGACACTGGCAAATGCTAAAACGCGACGCCAAAATCAAAGAAAAAAAAAATACCTAAACTAAAATTTTAATTTTATTTTAAATTCCGGTTTCACCCGCGCAGTTCCCGTTTCCGTGGGAATACAGGGATAAAAAGTAACCAACGACACCCGGGAGCCTATTCAATGCAAACAATCAAATCTTTCCTCTTTATAATCCAACTATGATTACAGCAACTCAGTTAAAAGCAATTCAAATTCCCGGAATGATTTCTCTCGATTAAACCTATAGTGCCCTTTGATTAGCTACGCCACTACGCAAAACGTAAATTTTCCTATTTAAAATGATTTAAGATGATCATGACTTGAAGTAACGATCCTAAATAATATCTATTAGCTAAATACTCGGAAAATTAATGACAACATTACATGGAAACTAAATGAAAACGAGTAATTAGAAACAAGTCGAACTCTCTCGAACATCGTGTCAATAACCAACTGAATAAAGTTCTACCCGGTACCGTCAGCAAATAAAACTGATTAATTAATTTATCAATAGCTGAAACAGACGGTCGACCAAAAGGAAAATGGGAAATGTTATTACTGGGAAAATGCTATTATAAAATTATTGACTTCTTAGAAGACAAAAGGCATTAGATAATTGATTAAGTGTTTCTATGGTTTTGGCGGGAACGCGGAAAGAGTCGTGTCGCCGCGTTGTTTTTTTTCTAGTGTTTTGTCGAATGTTTATGCATAAAAATGGTGGTGTTTTATTTATAAAGTACCGAATCATAAGCGCGAGTGTGTGAAAATGATATAATGTGGTGAAACATGACTTTTCATGTTGCTTCCAAAACTCCATCGAAGCTTTATAGTAAAGTTTAAGTTTTTTTCGTAAAACAGCGTAAAATTGCTAATTGGTTGATTCAGGCGTTACTTTGCGGAAGTTCATTTTAAATATTCAAGTCAAATTCAATTTTAATTCTGCTTAGCAGTCGTTTCAGTTACACCAGTGATGAGGACTTAAATTTAACCAATTTGACAACAATTTACTAATTAAAAACTTAATTGTAATTTTACTTAATATCTAGAACCAATTTGACATAAACATAAAAGATATAATTAAACAAAAATGTAATTAAAATAACCACAAGTCTTAATATCCTCTTCTCGCTACAGTAACTACTTATCATCCTATCCATTCCAGACTAGGTGTGCTTTACCATCTTCGACCACACCTTCACTTAACGTCAAGTGAGCTGTGGTCAAACACCTAGCCTGTCAATCATGAAAAAAAATGTAGTAAATAAAAAAACATGCGCAATAATTATTACTGTTTTGGTTTCTTTTTCTACGTCGGTGGTCAATTGTTAAATCGTTGAACCGTTCGGCGTTGTTGTGCTGACTCTACTTTCCAAGTCGGAAGGAAGTTTGAAGATGCGAATAATTCCTTACTTCCTGTTGAGCTTTCCTGTTTGTTTATGTAATTATGGACTTAGGTTACTTAGAAATAGTTCAGGATATACTGGATACGGAACATTATCTGGCTGTGAACGAAACAGACAAGTGGAGTAAATTGGATTTTTTTTTTCAGATTCAGTTTGAGAAATATTTATTGAAAAACACTGACACAATTTAATATTATGCTAGGTGTTCTTGCAAAGATTGTGCCATCAGTCTACCGTTATCGGGCGTTCAATAATTTAATAAAACATTTTATGTCATATTGATAAAAAAAAATAAGCAATTTTTTTTTTTTTTTTATGTAAAAAATAATGAGACGAACGAGACGCTCTCCTGATGGTAAGAGATAACGCCTATCCATAACCATTGCAGCGATACACAGAACTTTGAGTAATAAAACAAAGTCCAGGGCATCGCTGCTTTGGTGCTCATTACTTTGAGACTCGATGGTTAGTCTCAACAGCCCAGTAATTTCGCTAGCTGCAGTACCCTTCAAACCGGAACACAGTAATGTTTACACACTACTGCTTGGCGGCAGAATATCTGGTACTGCGGTGGTACCTACCTAAACGACCTCCTGCTAAGGAGATCTACCACCAAGTGAAAAATATACTGTCAAGTGATATTATTAAAATTCATGTCATGTCAAATTGTAGCAACAATTTAAAAAAGTAAAAAAAATCACGTCGTATTCCTTTACATTACTAATTGTATACTATGTTTTTACACTAAAATAAAATAAATACACTATTTTAAACTATAATATTTAAAAATAGAATAGAATATAACTTTATTATACACCAAATATGAAACATAAAAAAAGAGATAATTAACATAACAATATAATACGTACTTGGTGTATAAGGGCGGTCTTATCGCCTAGAGTGATTTCTTCCAGGCAGCCTTCGGATGGAAATAAGTACACAGAAATAGATATTAGAATGGTGTATAAAAAAAAGAATACAATAAACGTATATCCATATAAAAAATAGAAATAATATAATAATAATAATAATATAGCCTGTTTATTCCTTAATAAAATTTTTACATGCTGACTTATAAAATTTAAATACTATTGATTACAAAAAATAAATAAATAATTAATTTCATTTTACACATTGTTTTATATTCATTTACATTTATCACGTTTTTTATTTTTTTTTTTTTTTTTATACATGCATTTTTATTTTTATTTTTCATGCATCAAATCAAAATTTCTTGTTTTCTTAATATATATTTATTAAGGACCTCCCTAGAGAGTAAAGGCCTCCTCCATTTTTCTCCACCTAAATCTGTCCTTCGCTTTTTCTGACCAATCTTTTCCTGCTATTTTTATAATTTCGTCTAGCCATCTCTCTGCTGGTCTACCTCTGTGTCTCTTGCCAGCTGGTCCGTACCATTCGGTTATCTTTTTTGCCCACTTTTCATTACTCATACGCGCGATATGGCCGGCCCATTTCCATTTTAGTGTTTTGCAGTGTTGCAGAAGAAAAATAGAAATAAATATATATAAATAGTGGTGTTTCAACCTTTTTTTAATGGTTCACAGGCTAGGTGTTTGACAACAGCTCACCTGATGTTAAGTGACGGTGTGGTCGAAAATGGTAAATCACAACACACCGTTAGGTGCTTGGCGGCAGATTTTCAACTTGAGGGTGGTAGCTAGCCAGCCGAGTACTAGAAAGTACCCTACCACCATGCTATGGTTTCCTCACGATGTTTTCCTTCACCGGCAGCTCAAGCTCACTGTTGAGATTTGAACCCACGCCCTTCGGTGTGTGAACTGACCGCGCTAACCACTGAGCTATTATTACTACAAGTATAACTAATGAGACGAAAGATACACCCTCTTGATGGTAAGTGATAATGCATGTCCATGATCATTGCAGCAATACACAGAACTTTGAGTAGCAAAACAAAGTCCGGGGCATCACTGCTTTGGCGCTCATTACTTTGAGACTTTCAATGGTTAGTCTCAATTGACCGCGCTAACCACTGAGCTATCATTGCTACAAAGTATATCTGAAGTAAAAATATTAGTACAAATGTCTCAATTCCGTGATATTTTATTGCATGGATTATGTATAATTACGCCAACAAATAACGTAGCTAATTATAAACATCTATTAGTTCACCGTATCAGGTATAATGTGGGGTATTATATATTTATAGCTGTGACAACTGTCTCCCACAGATTGTCACGTTATTATAAATACAAGGTTGTATGCTTGGGGTGTCCTAAGTCGTAAGGAGGTCATTGATATCATTATAAAGAACTTTTACTATGTGCACAAGTGAAATCGTGAATCGCTCTCTTTCTTTTTTAAATAAACAAAATAATAAATGTAATAAATATTGGAGGAGGACTTCTAACACAGCGCCATCTAGCCCTAAACTAAGCAAATCTTGTACTATGGGAACCAAACAGCTGACAGAATACTTAAATACTTTTTTTTTGTAAATACATACTTATAATACATACAGTACACCCAGGCACAGAAGAAATATCGATGTTAGTCACACAAATGTTAGTCCTGAGTGGGAATCGAACCCACGCCATTCAGTTCTCGAAGCAGACATACTACCAATAAACCAACAGGGCTGGCAAATATTCTATTGACGATCTAGTTACTAAATTTAATTTAGCTAATGAATAACTAATAAACTTAAATAAATCGATGGAACACATACTTGAAAAAAAATTATTAATTATTTATTGTTCACACCAAATATAAATAATTATAACAATATAAAACTTAACACTAGTCAAACAATTAAAATACCAAAAAAAACTGTAAAAATTTGATTGAATTATATTTATGTTTATTAAAATAGTCAAAACGTCTTGGCAAAAATCTAAAGACTTCCCAGAAAACGAAATTCAAATAAAAAAAAAAAACAAGTTAACTTAGTAATTCATCTCAAATGAATCATTAGTGTGGTATGCTTTTTCATTGAAAATTTTCTTCTGTAGACACGGTATCTCCCACAATGATCGGTTACCCATCATGGCCTCTACTTCTTCAAACGTTTGAGGCATTTCTTTGCCAGTTGTGTCTGGTAAGAAACAACAAATGGCAGCTGCTGTTAAAGCAATGGTCCCAATAATTATTAAAGCTAGCCAACTAACAAAATTATCTAAATATGCTATGAACGGTGAAATGCCAGTGGCAACATAGCCACAAATATGTACAAACGATGTACCAGAACCTCTTACAGAAGTAGGAAGCAATTCTGCTGACCATTGCAAAATAGAACTGCTTGCCATATTACTCATAAATCGAGCAAACACAGCACATACAACTGATGGCAAACCACCACCAACAAATGGCACAATGAAACTAAACACAGCACAAATTGTTAACGAAACAATGGATAACCATTTTCTGCCGGTTAAATCTAAAATAAACGAGAGAAGAACTAAAGCAGGAAACTCTGTAAAAGACATCACTGTAAATGATACGAAAAAATCAAGCTTTAGAGATCCTATTGTCCTAACTAAAGCGTCAAAAATAATCACACAACATAAATATTCAGCACAAATACAAAAGAACATATTACGTAGTTTGGATCGTTTTAGTAATTCCAATATGCTAACGTAATCTTCTCGCTTATTCTTCTTGGATGAAACTTGAAATTCTTCAATTAACTTATCAGGTACGTTTCTTTTATTTTTACTAACTATATCTTTTATGTTACCAATAATTTCATCAACTTTGCCTCTGGAGATTAGCCATTGAGGACTCTCGGGTAGCAAAAATAAAGACAGTATCGCTAAGACCAATGGAACGCTGGCCACTAAAGATATCACTTTCCAATGTCCACAAGCTAACGCTATCCAAGGAAGCGTGACCACGCCGATGGTATAGAATACGGCAATGCTTAAGTTTGCCATCAACGTCCTGTACTTGGGGGCAGTATATTCTAATACAAGGAGATATGTCATCGTCATACAGTTGTCGTACGACATGCCCATAAAAATTCGACTGATAATGAATTCCTCAAAGTTTCTTGCAAATATACTTACAATGCCGGCAACACATCCTATGATATTCGCTAATACAGTAGCAGGAATTCTTCCAAAGCGATCTGCAACCCATCCAATAATGAAACCTCCAATTATGGATCCGACAAAGAAGAGAGATTGTGCTGTGGCTTGATAACTATCCTTGTCGCACACCCATCCAAGCTCACTTGATATCGTAGAGTAAGGTATTTCCGTTAAATTGAATTCCCATCCATGTTGACATTTTTGCGTAGCCCAAGATTGATCTGGCACACCCCCAGTAAATAGTACTTCAGTCCAATTTGCTATGTAAGACGTGCATTGAGAATAGCCCACTGAGGAATCATTGTCCACAGGTATCGCCAGCGTTCTTCTTTCTGTTGCCGTCAAGTTTTCCAACTCCGGTATTCTACACCAATAGTTTCTCGGAATTTCAGTCATAAATAGTTGTGAAAAATACACAAACCCTAAAAATATATGAAAGGGGCCTATCTTGAAAAATAGACATAGTTGATATAATCCAAATTCACCAGCAGCAGACAGAAGTTGATCGTATTCCACTATTTTCTCCGTTTTATCTTCGTTCACGTCTTTTTTTACATTTTTTGTGTTATTATTTCTATCCATGCTGATTAAATGATTGATTTAATTTATTGTTATGTCTATGTAGAAAAGAGATTGTCAATTCCACTCACATAATGGTTCTTGACTATCTCTGAAAATTATATAGTTAAGCCCCGGTATTTATAATAGGAAACCTGACGTCTTGTTTACTGTTTTGGGGGTTTCGTGTAAGCTTATTCAAACAACGTTTTATAGTTCTCGTATTAGTAATATACGTGTATTATGAAATATTGAGCCATGTAACATCATACTAAACGTCATAAGAAGTATTATCATTGATATCAAAATTAATTACTTAAGATCTCACGATAAAAAAGTCTCATATAATTCGTGAACTACTACGAATCTTTGGGTTGTAACAAATTCAACATGAATTTTACATATAGCTACTAGTAGATAGATAGATAAAGAGTCCAATACCAATACCGCAATACCAGTTATTCTGCCGCCAAGCAGTAGTGTGTAGACATTACTGTGTTCCGGTTTGAAGGGTACTGCAGCTAGCAAAATTACTGGGCTGTTGAGACTAACTCTATCAAAAGTCTCAAAGTAATGAGCTCCAAAGCAGTGATGCCCTGGACTTTGTTTTGTTATTCAAAGCTTTGTGTATCGCTGCAATGGTCATAGACAGGCGTTATTTCCTACCATCGGGAGAGCGTCTCGTTCGTCTCATTACTTTTTACATCATTTTTTTTTTAAGTCTTTACTGTGTACACGCAAAATAAAATCAAAAACAATATGAACCTTATGAACTAGTGCCGTAAATGATAGATTTATCGCTAAAAGTAATAATAATAAAGAGCGATTAATGAACGCCACTAGTCGACACACAAATCCATGGATTTGCTAGCTCGACTAGGTGTTTGACGGCAGTACCAGTAAGCGCACATGCGGGGTGGTGCGTTGTAAATACTTTCAAATGTTTTGAGTATTGGAGGGGCGGGTCATGTTATCGTAGCAAATCTCTACCTACTCTATGAAAATGACACGTGCGTTGTCTTCCGCGGTCAACTAGTCATGGTAAGTTGACAAACAAATCTGGTGCTACTGAAGACGAATAATTACAACTACAAACAAACTCTTTCTTTAAGGATGTGACTACACACATTAAAACGGCAATTTGGAAGGGTGGGCCATGTTATCGTAGTAAATCTCTACATATAAACTTTCGCATGTGTAATATTAAAGTGTTATAGGAGCTTTAAAAGCGAAGTAAAGGCTCCACTTGTGGGCAGCGGGAACGTCCCGAACCCGTTTTTATTAGATTTATGTTGTTTACGAACTCTCCTAAGCGTAAAATAAGATGAAGCACGACGCCTTATCGACTAATATTTTCCGTAGGCTCCTTTCAAAACATATTTTTACCACAGTGTGTCCCATTTATGTCCTTTTACGATTTATATGTAGTAAATATAACAATGGACGTCAATTATAAATAGATAGATAGATATAACTCTTTATTGTGCACACTATAAACAGAAAAAAGTAAAAAAGTAGAGAAAACAAAAGAACCTTATGAACTAGTGCCACAAGTGGCGGCCTTATCGCTAACAGCGATCTCTTCCAGGCAACCAAGAAAAGAAAAACACGATAGAAAACATAAGAAACAGACGGGAGATGTAACACTAATAAGAAAAATAAAACTAACGCCTAAGGTGGTAGATTTCCTTAGCAGTAGGTCGTTTAGGTAGGTACCATCGTAGTACCAGATATTCTGCCGCCAAGCGGTAGTGTGCAAACATTACTGTGTTCTGGTTCGAAGGGTACTGCAGCTAGCGAAATTACAGGACTTTTGAGACTTACCATCGAATGTCTCAAAGTAATGAGCGTCAAAGCAGTGACTCCCTGGGCTTTGTTTTACTATACATAGTTCTGTCTATCGCTGCAATGGTCATGGACAGATATAATACTTACCATCAGGAGAGCGTCTTGCTGGTCTCATTACTATAAAAACCCCACTCGGGTGTCGTATTCCACGATTTAGCCATTCCAACAATGAAAGTGGACTCAAATAAAATTAAAATTACAGGGCTGTTGACACTAACTATCGATAGTCTCAAAGTAATGAGTACCAATGCAGCGACATCTTGGACTTTTGCTACCCAGAGTTCTGTGTATCGCTGTAATGGTCAATAACAGCGTTATCTCTTACCATCAGGAGAGCATCTCGTTCATCACATTATTCTCACATTTAAAAATCTTGTTCTGGATTTGATGTCACCTTTGGATTCCCACCTTCACTTTTCTTCCTCAGTTGTATTCTACTGGATTTGAAGCGACTCGTGGGCCAACCTTTGTCAAACAATCAAGTTCTACTAGCCACCACGTTTACTACAAAAATTCAATCATTCCCCATAAATCTCGCTTAATCATTCTATGAAGTAGTCACAAAAGTATTATTAGTTTATTAATCACCATTCTAAATGGTTGGCACTGCGTTAGCATAGTGTGGCTTCTATCCAAACCAGAATGACGGCGTACACACATGACTGATCCTACTACGTAACGTCACAGGTTACTACTATATACTAGAAAAACTTGCTTTGTTCGCACTGTTTCCACTGGTTAAGTACTTGGAGTGAGCGGCCCCGAGTCAGTAGAACATCTTTCCTAACGTTGTCTCCCGCAGGTTTAGCGCAAAACGTAAGTAGGGATGTCAACATCGCATCCTAGAACAAACCTACAAAACGATTTGATTCCACTTTCATTGTTAAACGGTTAAAATATTGAATACGCTACTCGAGTGGGTGTTCTGCTAAGGGTACTGCTAGCGAAATTACTGGGCTGTTGAGACTAACCATCAAAAGTCTCCAAAGTAATGAGCGCCAAAGCAGCGATGCCCTGGACTTTGTTCTGTTACTCAAAGTTCTGTGTATCGCTGCAATGGTCATGAATAGGCGTTATCACTTACCATCAGGAGAGCGTCTGGTTCGTCTCATTATTTTTTAAATAAATAAAAAAAACTAGTTATAATTTTAGTTTGCTTTTGTGAATAAACTCGTGATGTATAATTCTCGATCTTTTACAATAATTACAATTATTATTTATGATTATTAAAAAAATAAGTTTTGTTTGAATCGCCAAACTATGTTAAAGATCCGATGTTAGAGAATTCTAAGAACTTGTCACCAACGAAACACCTACTAAAATATATTTAGGAGACTTTCTCAGCTTACCTATAATGACATTTATAAAATTCAGTCAAGCCACGAAACTGGACGAATTTTGGCGCGTCATCTCCTGTCATACCCGTCCCGTGTAGCTAACAAGGTTTGCGCGGCGGACACCCTTCACGGACCTTATAACATTATCTTAAATCGCCCAGGGAAATTTCGGAAAGATAAATAAGGTTATAATACTTAAATATATAAATTATGTGAAACAGTTTATGAAAATTTAAATATTCGTTATGTCGTCATACAAACAAACATTTAAATAATTTATTTTGACTATTATTCACTTGACATTTATTAATGTAATTTAATTTTAATTAATGACATTACATGTGCAATTATATTAATTTTGTAATTATATTTTAACTTAACATTGTTTTCACAGTTATTGTGATTGTTATTATTTCAGGTATTTATTTTATCTCTTATTTTTTAATTTTTTTTTCATTAAATATTTATAAAACATATAATCTAAAAAACTTAAAAACCAGTGTGCCGCTGGCAGCGGGGCAGGGCTCAAGCTGCCGGCGGTTAGGGCTGCAGAGTGAGGAACCTCCTCACAATGCGCGCCGTGTCAAGGATCACTGCCTTTTGAAGCTGACCCTTGACCCAACCGTCCAGCGAGAGTCTCTTGAGATGTTGGTCGAGACTCTTCGCTATAAGACCGTTTACCGTCACAACTATCGGGACAATGATCGTCGAATCAACATCCCACATGGCGGTTATCTCGTGGGCCAAGTAAAGGTACTTGCTAAGCTTGTCCTTCTCGGCCTTCACGAGATTCTCGTCATGTGGGATGGTGATGTCGACGAGCACTGCCCGGCGTTGGGCTCGGTCGACCACCACGATATCAGGCTTATTGGCTGACAATTGTTGTTATTATTATTATATACCTAACTAACTTGTAATGTCATAATATTACCAATAAATTGATTATGATTATGATTACGATCTTAACCCAACAACGATCAAAAAAATTTTAGTCTGTCTAAGCAAAGCTTGTAGGTACAGTAATAATTAATAATAATTTTATTGCACTAAAAAATATATATATAATACATATTGCTTAACTATTAACACTATTGTTTACAAAAATAGATCGAGTTTCTTCCGCTGAACTAGGTTAAAACACACACAGTGTGAACCAGATAACTGATAGAATACTTATACTATACTTTTGTATTGTAAATACATACTTATAATAAATACAGAACACTCAGACACAGAACAAATATTTATCATCACAAAAATGTTTGTCCTGAGAGGGAACCGAACCCACGCGCAAATAGTCTTGAAGCGAATATATACCTATTACCGAATGTGGTAGGACGGCTAGTCTACGATTATGTACTTTGTTAAAGGCATACCTTATGTGTTGTGTATAATATAGGTTGCTATATCGATTTAGCTGTGGCCCATAATCGACTGGGCATTGCTTGGTGGTAGATCTCACAGGTGGTAGGTACCACCGCAGTACCAGTTATTCTGCCGCTAAGCAGTAGTGTGTAAACATTACTGTGTTCCGGTTTGAAGGGTACTGCAGCTAGCGAAATTACAGAGCTGTTGAGACTAACCATCGAAGGTCTCAAAGTAATGAGCGCCAAAACAGTGATGCCCTGGACTTTGTTTTGTTACTCGAAGTTCTGTTAATCGCAGCAATGGTTATAAACAGGCGTTGTCTCTTACCATCAGGAGAGCATCACGTTCGTCTCATTACTTTTTATATAAAAAAAAACTATGATGCATTATAGAATTTAAAAAAAAAACGGGCAAGTGTGTGTCAGACTCTCCCACCGAGGGTTCCGTACAAACTAGTAGGTATGATAAATAGTTCGGGAATCGTGAAATTAAAACTGTTTTTTTCCTTTACGTGTATTAGACAGTGCTTCTTGCTAAATTTCATAGCTCTGAGTCAACGGGAATTACCCAATAAGTTTTGATTCCATTATGAGTATCAAAATATGCGTGTTTTTATGATTACGATAACTAGGAAGTTTGATTTTTTCACAGCAGCAAGAGACTACAGATCTGCATATGGTATATGGTATATGGTTAGGTAAATGGTTTTAACTTCAACTCGATACCTCCACGCGTTCCCGAGATAAAAGGTCTTAACCTTTTGTTTTTTGTTTAATTTTTATCTATATATATATACTATACTATATACCTATAAGTTTTTTTCTTTGTTTTATGTTTATTGTTTATTTTTGTGTATGTATGTATTGTTAATTATGTTGAAATGTGTGTTATGTCCCAAACAGTGTTGTCTATTGTCTATTGTCTATAACAGGCGCACAGATGGACTACAAAGTGATCCTAAGTATAAAGGGTCCGTTTTTTTTCTTATTGAGGTACGGAACCTTAAAAACAACTAAGAGAGATCACGAGACGCAATTATTTATACTTTCAGTGTGTAGTTAGCCAGGTAGCGCAGGTAAAGCAGCCAATTTTCATTCTCATTGACGACATTCTTCATATGTAACGAATTACATTTCCTAGAAAGGTGACACGGCCAAGTGTCAATGTCAAAACAATCACTCGCTGATTGATCGGTGAATCCACGTCCGGTTTGAGTGGGTGGTTGTATTTATAGTACTGTCAATATTTACTGGCCCAGCATACTGTATCTCTAGATCTCTCTTGTGATGTAATTCAAACAATTTTAGTTCAAGTCACACATGTTTTTTTTTTATGTAAAAAGTAATGAGACGAACTAGACGCTCTCCTGATGGTAAGAGATAACGCCTGTCCATGACCATTGGAGCGATACACAGAACTTTGAGTAACAAAACAAAGACCGGGGCATCGCTGCTTTGGTGCTCATTACTTTGAGACTTTCGATGGTTAGTCTCAACATCCCTGTAATTTCGCTAGCTGCAGTACCCTTCGAACCGGAACACAGTAATGTTTACACACTACCGCTTAGCGGCAGAACTGGTACTGCAGTGGTACCTACCTAGACGACCTCTTGCTAAGGAGATCTACCACCAAGTAAATTAGCTTAAGAACATATAAGATGAAGATTATTTTATTTATTGATTGAAATCTATCCAGTAAGCCAAATGAAACTCTTGCGAAAAGATAAACTGGGTTAAAGGACAAATTTAATTCTGGCGTTAGAAAACTTTTGTTCGCATACGTCATGAGATCGATCATCATAATTATTCATCATTGAGATCGGGGTCAGTTTACCAACTGAAAATAAGTTTAAAATATACTTATTTACGTATACGTATAATATACGTATTTTATATACAAATGTGAGCTGAGGTGAGCCCCTATTTTGAAACTGTTGTTTTTGTGTTCTGTGGTGTTACATAATAAAAAAATATTTTCTTTCTTTCTTTTTCTAAAATCGCAGTTTTTTCGTGATGTAACTACAAATTTGAAATTTTTGCTATAAGATCTACTGGTATTCTTGATTGGCGAACAATTTTATGATTCTAGGCAAATATGAAGTTCCTTATAATTTTTTGATCCCTTGCGAGTGTCACAGTACGCGGCATAAACGGTCGTATCTATTTATTTGCGTTGACTTTGAAGTTTGATTTCTCCATAGCTTCAAGGGATTGCAGACTTGATATTTCGTGGCGTTCTTGAGAAAAAAAAGTCTTGACAGACAGACATACGGTGAACGAAGTGACCCTATAAGGGTTCCTTTTTTTCATTCAAGTTACAGTACCCTAAAAACTTATCGGAGTACAAATACAAATCTTTTGTTGATAACACCAAAGTTACAGGTAATTTTTCCATTCATATTTAAAAATACTAAAATCATAACATATGTCAATGATATAATATGTCATATATGTCAATAAAAAACCTATTCGATACCTACCATCACATTACACTGTTTACCTGCTAACTGAACTCAATTCCAAACTGTTCCCAACATAGCCAACTAGTTCTCACAAACTCATTAGGAATCTGTGTCTCCCGCAAAGCAATTAGGGTTGTCCCTTGTAATTGATCAGGGTCGGCGCCAGGGTTGCGCGGATGTGATGTGCTTAGTGAAATAGCTCCGTAGCATCCCTAAGGATATCACAAGAGACTGCGAGAACTCTCGAGTCTAGAGTGAATTGACTGGCAGTCAATACAAAAGGTCTGAGATATATAGGAAGTGAAATAGGTTTTCTTTTGAACAGAGGCGCTTTCATAATTGAAGGTGCTATCCCCTCGAGTGACGTCATCCGTTGTTTTTTTGACGTGTGGCATAGGGCTTTTGTCGTATTTTTTTGCAATTTCGGAGCGTACTATTAAAATAGTTTGCCTTTACTAACTTTTGTTTTGGTTTTGAGGTTTTAAGTAGATTCCTACTAAAACTTACTTCTACTAGGTAGGTCTCTCTATCTTTCCCACACCACAAAGAAATCAATGAATTTGTATGTATAAAAGAATAAGCATAATCATTCAATGTTGACAGCTGTGAATTGGTGGTAGAGTACTTTTTAACAGCTACTCGGCTGGCAACACTTAGTACCCACTTAATACAGTTTCAGGGTTCCGTACCCAAAGGGTAAAACGGGACCCTATTCCTAAGACTCCACTGTCCGTCCGTCTGTCTGTATGTATGTCTGTTTGTCTGTCGCCAGGCTGTATCTCATGAACCGTGATAGTTAGACAGTTGACATTTTCACAGTTGATGTATTTCTGTTGCCGCTATAACAACAAATACTAAAATACATCATAAAATAAATATTTAAGGGAGCTCCCATACAGCAAACGTGATTTTTTTGCTCGTTTTTACTCGATAATGATAACGGCAACAGGTAGATGCTTGAAATATTCACAGAGTATTTAGTTATTTATTCACTTTAAAAATAAATAATTAAAATAAATATTTAAGGGGGGTTCCCATACAACAGACACGATTTTTAGCCGTTTTAATAGATAATGGTACGGAACCCTTCGCGTTTTTTATTCTAACCGCGATGTTTGTCGGACCACATGATCAGTAAACCGTCTCACCAAAATAAAAACAAAAAGAAATTCCAAAAGAAAGCAAGTTTAACGTAAGCCACCCGTTTACAAGTCAAAGGGAGGGCATGTCTTCAAAGCTCCTGAAAATCATACAAATAAACTTTTGTAAAAACGAAAAACAAATAAATATACAAGAATATATTCTTTTTGAATAAATTTAATCCAATAAAATCACCTACCCTTTATTTTTCCTCGTTTTATGGAGTTTTGTTTTGTCTGTATTGCAAAGGAAAGTTAAGTACCTTTTGTTGTGATCAAAGATATTTGTGACGAAGAGAGTTGAGGATTACTTCAGTGGCTGAAAATTATATTTTACGCGGTATTGAAACCGGCGATAAAGTGAACGAAAGTAGAGTTCTGCCGTGCGTAGAGTTGCGCTCACAAAGGATTCCTAATCACATACACGGCACTTCAAACGAGCAAAGAGTGATTGCATCGCTTTGTGTTTCGTATTTTCTAATTATTTTTCAGTCAATTATTTGAAATCAGTTACAAAAACTGACTTCAAAGATTGGTTACGATCACACCTGATGGAAAACGACGATATGGCTGAAGATGGAACACGCTTGTCTAAGAAATACCTATTCAAATATAAGAGATAGAATTGAAAATTGAAAAGGGCGTGGGTATGCAATAAGAGTTACCAGCTAACAAAATCTCCTTAGTTTTAGGGAGATATTTAAACTCTATCCCCATATTCCGTAATTCAATGTAAACTTAGAAATTGTTTGGCTAATAGGTTTTATAACATGATAATATGTTATGAAATAAAAAACCGGCCAAGTGCGAGTCGGACTCGCGCACGAAGGGTTCCGTACCATTATCTATAAAAAGCAAGTTTGTTGTATAGAAGCACCCTTTAAATATTTCATGTATGTGTTCTGTATCTCAAGAACGGTGATAGTTAGACAGTTGAAATTTTCACAGATGATGTATTTCTATTGCCGCTATAACAACAAATACTAAAAATAAAATAAAATATTTAAGGGGGGCCATACAACGGTCCCCTTCGTGCGGAACGGATGGAACCCTTCGTGCGCGAGTCCCACTTGCACTTGGCCGGTTTTATTATTGTTTTTTGTGTCTTAAAGTTACAAAATAAAATATATTTCTTTCTTTCTTTCAAAATAGCATCGACAGCATACACTGGTTAGTGTTTATTTCTTTGTATGATTTAGTCTGTACTACTTTATGAACAGTATTAAAGTCTATTAAAGTACGTTTCTATACTGATGTAACAATTTTACTGGATGATGCTTCAAATGCTTGAAATAACGATTTGAAGGAGCGCTAGTAGTTCAACCTTTGCTTAGTTTGGGGTCAGATGGCGCTGTGTGTAATGTCCTACGATATTTATTATCATAATTAATTCAAATTGAAACATTACTACATTCCTAGCAGCGATGAATTCCAAAAATAATAATATTTTAGTGATAAGTCTCGCAAGTCAGCACTTGCAAGCTGCATTCGCAATAAATTGCAGAAAATTCTCGACTGTCCAAACTTTTCTTAACTTTCCTTTGTCTATTTATAGGAATGCTTCAGGCTACTCGAACCTTTTGTCTGCTAATACCTTCAAAGTGAGATCACACGAGACAAATATGAAAAATACTCTTGTTTTGTTGGGATTATTAAAGTACTTTATATAGCTATATTTTTCGATAAATACCCAGTCCTTGAGCACATCGTGATTTACCTTGTCGATTACCCACCAATATTGAAGCAAACAAGTCTACCAGGAAAGTAAAGAGATATCATCCCACATGACGAGAACCTCGTAAAGACCGATAAAAACAAGCTTTATGTTACAGTCCACAAGAGATTAGTAATTAAATGTAATGTCAAAAATTTAAAAAAAATATGTGAAATAATAATGGTAAATAGACTTTAGCTTGTAACAGATATTCTGCCGCCAAGCATTAGTGTGTAAACATGAGACAGCAACAATGAGCTAGAGCTGCCGGTGAAGGAATACATCGTGAGGAAACCATAGCATGGTGGTAGGGTACTTTCTAGTACTTAGGTACTCGGGTGGCTAGCTACCACCCGAGTACCTAAGCTGAAAATCTGCCGCCTAACATCTAACGATGTGTTCCGGCAGCCTCACTTGGAAGCCAGTTCCATTCCAGCCTAGGTGTGCTTTACCACCTCCGACCACACCGTTACTTAACAGCAGGTGAGCTGTGGTCAAACACCTAGCCTGCCAATCATAAAACAATAATCATGTGTTCCGGTTTTGAAGGGTACTGCAGCTAGCGAAATTACTGTGCTGTTGAGACTAATCATCGGAAACACTCAAAGTAATGAGCGCGAAAGCAGCGATCCCCTAGAATGCAGAACTTTGAGTAACAAAACAAAGTCTAGGGCCTAGACTTTGTTTTGCTTCTCAAAGTTCTGCATCGCTGCCATCGTCATGGACAAGCGATATCTCTTACAGTTATTGCTACATAAAATATAAAACATTCCCACGTCAAGTGTGTAACTACTGTGTTCCGGTTTGAATCGTTACTTTCGTCTTCATCACTTTAACATGGTTGTACCTAGCTGAGAGCAAAAAAATCCTCAATTTTTTTTCGTATTCGGTTTATTTTAGCGCCAATATTTTATTTCCTTTACAATTCTCACGATTGATTAAAAAATGCACGCAAGGAAAACAACCAAACTCTTGCCAAATCGTAATAGAATGGGGACTTAGAATTTAAAATGCGCTTGGCGTTTTGCCGAGATAGCGTGACGTCACTACTAACAACAATTGAATCTGTGACATTAGATCCTGCTCAGACGAAGATGATGAACCCGCCGTCGCCGTATACGTGACCTGGCAAAGTATTGCCAGCTTTTGATTTTACATGCATGCCATTGTCGACGTCTGTTTGACATGCATGCCAAACCATTATCGATGTCTGTTTGACATAAATAAATAAATAATAATTTGACAGCCTCATTGGCTCATTGGTATATCTGCCTTGAGAGCTGTAGGGCGTGGGTACGATTCCCACTCAGGGTAAATATTTTGTGAATGAACAAATGTTTGTTCTGTGTCTGGGTGTTCTGTATGTATTATAAGTATGTATTTACAAAGAAAAAAGTATTTATGAATTCTTTCAGTTATCTGACTTCCATCACACAAGCTCTGCTTAGTTTGGGGCCAGATGGTGCTGTGTGTATAGTCCTACGATATTTATTTATTTTCTTTATTTAATAATAAATATCGTAGAACATTACATACACTATGTACTATGGAGCTCAGATAACTGATAGAATACTTAAATACTTTTTTTTTTGTAAATACATACTGAAAATTATTTATTAAACAAAATAAAAAATACCTTAAATTATACTACCTATTTACAAAATGTATACAAAACATACTTACAATAAATACAGAACACCCAGACACAGAACAAACATTTATTTATAACACAAAGTTTGTCCTAGGTGGGAATCGAACTCACGCCCTTCAGCTCTTGAGACAGACATTTCATATCTTAGCGGCTCCGACGTCTGAGGCCGCAGGACGGATTTTTAAAATGCTCAGGCATCAGCCAGTCTTACCTTAGACAGATATATGTATATTAGTTAGTGAGTTCATAGTTATAGAACGATGGGACTGACATGTCAGTGTTGACAAAAGTCCCAAAATAAATAAAGAATAAAAAAAAAAAAAAAAAAGAGACAGACATTCTACCAATGTACCAACAGGGCTGTCGATAATGGTTTGGCATGCATGCCAAACCATTATCAAGTTATTGTAAGCCAGCACCTAACACCTACGACGACCTAGACGACCTAGTAAAGACCGCAGGAACGCGCTGGATGCGGGCCGCTTCCAACCGGTCTTTTTGGAAGTCAATGGGGGAGGCCTATGTCCAGCAGTGGGCGTCCTACGGCTGAAATGATGATGATGACCTAACACCTAACTTTTTTATTTTGAATTATTATGATTCATATCATATTTAATTTTAATTGAATATGTTACTTAATCTGACTTAAAATATTTATTAATTACGTAACTGTGACATTTCAAAATTTTTAATAATAGGTATCGTAAAATCGATGTTAGTTTAACATTTCTGCCGTCTGCGCCACTTCTTAGCTCAGACCAATTGAGATGCAAGTTGGATTTGGATGTGAAAACTTCTTGCGCTGAACGTGATTTTCCGTTCCGGTCACGTGTCTGAACAGCTTTCTGAGAACTAGTTTGCTGGTTCTGCTTTAACTCTTCAGTCTATCTTTTGTTTGAATGTTAATACAAAATGTACAAAAATACGGTACCTACCTGATGTTGAATGACATGAATGAGATGCTATTTATACTCAATTTGTAATAAATTCCGGAACACAGCGTTAGATGCTTGGTGGCAGTTTTTTCAACTTGAGGGTGGTTAGCTAGCCAGCCGAGTACTAGAAAGTACTCTACCACCCTGCTATGGTTTCCTCACGATGTTTTTCTTCACCGGCAGCTCAAGCTCATTGTTGGGGTTTGAACCCATGCCCTTCGGCATGTGAACTTACCGCGGTAACCACTGAGCTATCATCGCTATCATGGTAGCAGTAAATGGTAACATAACCTACGACAGCTATCCTAGACTGTAACCATTTATATTCAGCAATGCACACAGATGGATCCGCCAGCACGTGACGTATGTAAATGGGAAATCAGTGCTCTGTGTGCTCCAGATTTGGTGTGTTAGTTTATGCAATAAAATACGACAGAGCATGCCAGATAACACTGCACTGTGCATATCGATCAATGTAACTGGAATTCAGTGTGTAAAGTTTTTTTTGTATTTCTTTTATATTTTTTTGGTGATAATTAACTTTATTTTATTTAACTTTTTTTTATTGTTGACTGGCTAGCTTCATTACTAGAATGCTACATTATCACTGAGTGACATAGGCTATGTTTTATTTTTAAAACATTTAGAAATCCGTATGGAAACTTCAATAATGTAAGCCAAGCTGTGAAAGCTATTGCCAATAGAATAAAGTGAGGTTTTTGGCGGGAACGCGGAAAGAATCGTGTCGCTCCGTTGTATTTTTTTCCAAAACTTTTTTTTAATGATTGCAAGCGTGAGTGTGGGAAAATGATATAATGTGGTAAAACATGACTTTTTGTGTTGCTTCCAAAACTCCATCGAAGCTTTATAGTAAAATCGCCACTACTTTACTAAAGCATGACTGGACTTGACTGACACGGACTGGACTTTGACCATAACTATAGCTAAGAGACAGCAGAAATAATACTTAAGACAAGGCAGTATGGCTTTACAGCTTTAGCCTGCCCGATGGGGCAAATTAATTAAAAAAATACATAAAAAATTGGTATGCTGCATTATCACTGATTGACATAGGCTATATACATCCTAGTCAAATCTTCTCTTTTGGTAACAGGCGCGATGGTGGTCAAACGTGAGCCTGTTGTTTTTGTTTTGTCATTTGTATTTTGAGAGAAGTTATTAACATAGTTGTTTGTTTGTTTGAATTTTTAATTTCGTTGTATGATATTTGTTGTACGTAATTTGTTATGTTTGTTTTGTTTGATCGAAAAGGGCTCACCGGAAGACCAGCGCTGGTCATACTGAGACCAGTATTATGCTGAGGTGAGCCCCTATTTTCTAACTGTTTGTCTCTGTTTGTTGTTATTTTTGTTGTGTTCTGTGTTACAAAATAAAAAATCATTTTCTTTCTTTCCTTCTTATATTTATATTGTTAATCGAGTTTTGTTTTCCCGTGTGAAGCCGGGGCGAGCTGCTAGTACAGTATAAACTGGAAATCATGTTTTAAAGCTGTGAAACATTGTCGAGGTTACAGTCGTTATTGACCAGAGCTCGCCGTGTGCGAGAATCCCGCACTGCTAGCCTTTTTGTTAAATTTGAACAGACTTCAAAGCCGGGCTGCGTGTTATCAAGCGGATTCCCAGAGGTGCTCGCATTCAGCGCAACCTCGTTTCTGATATCAATAGCGCAATATCAGAAAATTCAGACAGCTTGACAACATATATTGACATTTCTTTGTAGTGGGGTTTTGGTGGAAACATGGAAAGAGCTGTGTAAAAATAGTAGAGTTGTATACAAAAGTACCGAATTACTTTATTTTTTTTCAAAATAGGTTCGCGTTTGACCACACTCTGTCTGATGTTAAGCAGTAGTGTGGTCTAAGATGGTCGTTTACCTAGAAGAAACCTATTTACTCTAGATTTGAAGACGCCAATATTGTAGCTAACAGGGAACACAGACTCCGGCAGAGTTCCACAACCTCGCTGTGCGAACGAAAAATGTGGAATTAAAACGCTTTGTGCGTACATGGGGAACATCCACCATGTACGGATGACGTTTCTTTTACAGAGCTGTTAAGACTAACCATCGAAAGTATCAAAGTAATGAGCGTCACTCATTACTTTCAGAGACTTTCAGAGTTTTACGCACGATTACTCACTTTTAAATACGTTGCATGCTCATATATGCCTAAGATACAAGCCTTGTGCTTAGTTTGGGGTCCAACGATAACTAGTGTATACACCGACTTAAAAACTGTAACGTCTTTCTAACGTCTTTATCTAAATTTGTTCACACAAGACATGTTTATGAGTGGAAGTTATTTGATTCTTATAATAAAACAGTGTTGTAATCATATTCATTAATTTATTGAAATATCACAGATTAAGATACATATTATCATACTTATAATATAAAGTTAGTATTTTTAAATCTACTTAATAATGTTAAAATTGTATAGTTCATACGGGATTACGCGGAATGGTAATAATAAATTGTAATTACACAATTATGAGTGCAATGGCCTCCTTTCCGCTTAGTGGTACAGACACGTGTAACCCCGAATCTATTCATAGCTAATGAGACGTGTTAACAAAAGTATAATAATAATAATAAAAAAAGGTTTAAATTTGATCATAGTTTCGGCCATACTTAGTGGCCTCTTTTAATTATGTCGTCTACTCTGATCATAGTTTGGACCATACTTAGTGGCCTTTTTCAAGGAGTCAAAGTACGTGCGCAGCCTCTAGCACCTGATTGTTATTATTATTATTTTCAGCACACAAAATGTATATTTTGCTATCCGCGGAGCGCGGGAGGCGGCGGTACAATACAGTCCAGCTGTGTTAAAAGAAGTCCCACAACTATCAAGTTCATTACTACAAAATACTATCCCATTTCATCTGGTACAATACCAAGCCTCGAAGTGGGTGAGACTGCGTAAATTTCGCATCTATGTGCGGGACGGATCCTCAATAATCCTCTCAAGGCTGCCAATATTGGAAAAACAAAATAGGATAAACACGAGACGATTTTCAATTTTCATTTTTTTAAGTTGCAATCCGAGTTTGTTGAATCCGGCGTAAATTGAATAAATAAATGGGAGGGCCGTGACAGGAATATGTGAAAATATGTTTTTTATTGTTTGACTTCGGGATAATATTACAGATTACTTGGTGGTAGACCTCCTTAGCAGGAGGTCGTCTAGGTAGGTACCACCGCAGTACCAGTTATTCTGCCGCTAAACAGTAGTGTGTACACATTACTGTGTCATACATCCGGTTTGAAGGATACTGCAGCTAGCAAAATTACTGGGCTGTTGAGACTAACCATCGAAAGTCTCAAAGTAATGAGCGCCAAAGCAGTGATGGCCTGGACTTTGTTTCGTTACTCAAAGTTCTGTGTATCGCTGCAATGGTCATGGACAGGCGTTATCTCTTACCATCAGGAGAGCGTCTCGTTCGTCTCATTACTTTTTACATAAAAAAAAACAGAAGTCTGCTCTAGGACTATGGTAAAAGTAGTAATGTATTTAAAATTGGCATTCCAAGTTACTTTTTATTTTTTATGTAAATGTAATTAAGTAAATGACTTGAATCTACTTTTATTATCCGAACGGCTAAAGCGTGGAATACGTTACCCGAGCGAGTGTTTCCTGATTGATACAATCTGGGTGTCTTCGAGGCGAGAGTAAATCGGTTTCTTCTAAGCAAGCGTGATCGCATCTTCACTTAGCCTCAGGTGAGATGGCAATCAAACGCAAGCCTTTCAATAATCCGCCAAAAAAAGAGAAAGAAGAAGAAAGAATGGAAGAAAATGATTTTATTTTATAACAAATACAAACACAAACAAACAGTTACAAAATCATCACAACTCAGCATAATTTGTAGCGATGATAGCTTAGTGGTTACCGCGGTAGGTTCGCATGCCGAAGGGCATGGGTCCAACAATGAGCTTGAGCTGCCGGTGAAGGAAAAATATCGTGAGGAAACCATAGCATGGTGGTAGGGTACTTTAGTACTCGGCTGGCTAGCTACCACCCTCAAGTTGAAAATCTGCCGCCAAGCATCTAACGGTGTGTTCCGGCAGCCTCACTTGAGAGCCAGTTCCATTCCAGGCTAGGTGTGCTTTACCATCTCCGACCACACCGACACTTAACATCAGGTGAGCTGTGGTCAAACACTCATAAAACACTCGTAACATGAGCCACCGAGTCGAATAAAGAATTGCAATATAGCATTAACAGAAATAAGGTGACTTATTTCCCTTGGGAACGTTACTTCTGGAAATTGCTACGAGATGCCACCATCTTCCTTGTAAAGCTTGATTATTACATAATATACTTGAGAATGTACAGAAATATTAGAAATATTTCTGCGTCATATTTGAAGGCAAATATAAAACACTAGCGGACGTCTCGTGGTTTCACCCGCGTAGTTCCCGTTCCCGGGGGAGTACAGGGATAAAAATAGCTTATATCACCCGGAAATTGTGTAGCTTCCCAATGGTGAAGGAATTTTTGAAATCGGTCCAGTAGTTTCGGTGCATATCCAATACAAACAAACAAACAACAACAACAACAAACAAATCTGATGCTACTGAAGACGAATAACTACAAATACAAATACACATACAAATCATTTATTAATAACACCAAAGTTACAGGTCATTTTTCCATTCATATTTAAAAACTATTATCAAAATCATTACATATGTCAAAACAATGAACATGTCAATAAAGTAATATGTCACATATAAAATAATTATACACAAACTCTTATCTCTAACTCTTAACTCTTATCTCTTACCTATATATTATAACTTTAATTACATACAAACTCTTTCTTTAAGGATGTGACTACACAATCATATTAAAACAGTCATTTGGAGGGGCGCGCGGGCGGGCCATGTTATCGTAGTAAATCTCTAAGCTGCGATGGAGTTTTGGCAACAACGCAAAAAGTCATATTTTACCGCATTATAATCATTACCGAGTTTTGAACGCGGGAAGAGTCGTGTCGCTCCGTTGTATTTTTTTCCAAAACTAGTGTTTTGTCGAGTGTTTATGCATAAAAATGGTGGTGTTTTATTCATAAAGTGCGGAATCACAAGCGCGAGTGTGGGAAAATGATATAATGTGGTGAAACATGACTTTTCGTGTTGCTTCCAAAACTCCATCGAAGCGTTATAGTAAAGTCACCATTACTTTACTAAAGCATGACTGCACTTTGACTATAACTTTAGCTACGAGGACACTTATTTGACTTTTGAAACTTGAAAATATATAAATACTTGACACTGGCAAATGCTAAAACGCGACGCCAAAACCAAAGAAAAAAAAAATCTTTACCGCATACTCGCAAAAAAACGTCACATCTTCATTCTCATAAATCTAAAAAACTTACCCATGTACCTAATCATGTTTGCAACATCTCATTCCAGTATGATGAAATGAGAATATTTCTGTGAACTTGATATTTCTCTACATCCACACAATTTTCCGTTGCAATATTTGCTTTGCAGTGCATTGACATGAAGGGATCAATCTCCGTGTGTTTATTTTTTAGCGTCATGTCACAGTAAAATGTAAATGTACTTTATTTGTTGAGAGACAAAAAGTTAGATTCGACCCTGTTCTTTCGGTGGAGCTAAAGACTCTATTAAATTAATATTTTGTAGCGATGATAGCTCAGTAGTCAGCGTGGTCGGTTCACACGCCAAAGGGCGTGAGTTCAAGCCCCAAGAATAAACTAGCGGCCAGTGAACCAAAACATCTTAAAGAATGCTGGTGCTCTTGCAAAATCTGCCGCCAAGCACCTAACGGTGTGTTCCGGCAACCTCGCTTGAAAGCCAGTTTCATTCCAGGCTAGGTGTGATATAGGTACCATATTAGACCACGTCGTTACTTACCATCAGATGAGCTGTGGTGAAACACCTAGCTATTCAACCATAAAAAAAATTACGAAAATATAATGTTTTATAAATAATTGTTCATATTAGTTGTAAACCTTTTGAATCCAAAAACCTACATAAAATATATATAAGACCATCATGTACACAGTTTGAAGCAATAAAGGTTATCTTATCTTATCTTAGTAAGTAAGTGGCTATAGATTTCTTTTTTTTAGTTTGGGGCCAGATGGCGCTGTGTGTATAGTCCTACGATATTTATTTATATTTTATTTATAAAAAAAGAAACCATTTGTAAAGTCGTAAAAAAAGTTTTTAGTCCTATCATTTAAGCATATTACATGATCATCATCATCAGCCTATCGAAGTCCACTGCTGGGCATAGGCCTCTCCCAAGACACGCCACTCAGCCCGATCTTCAGCTTTCTGCTTCCATCCACCGCCAGCTGTCCTACGTATATCGTAACTCCATCGAGTCTCAGGCCGTCCTACGCTACGTTCGCCAATCCGCGGTCTCCATTCCAGAACACGTCTACCCTAGCGGTTATCGGTTCAGCGACAGATATGTCCAGCCCATTGCCACTTCAGCTTGCTAAAACGCATTTGTTATTTTTAACTTTCATAAACAATTAAGTAGATACGTACAAAACTAATAAGTTGGACTATTGTTCAAATTCCGCTATGTAACCATCACCCACTGCGATGGCTAGGTTCCTCGCAAACTGTCTGAATTTCATTAGCAGAAGTATTTTTATCCCAGCTAGAGGAAATTACTGTAGTTGCTTAATCTAATTTACCCACATGCGTTTTGATGAAATTGTTTGCCCTACGAAGTTAGTACACCCTAACAGTTTCATTTCTTTCTATGTATTAAATAGGACTATAGTGAAAAGGTAGAATTCTTGTAGTACAAAACAAACCCTAACCAATCTTAAGTACCTACCTACTGTGGTCGACTGGATCTATATATACCGTACTTGGTAGTAGATCTTCTTAGCAGGAGGTCGTCTAGGTAGGTACCACCGCAGTACCAGTTATTCTGCACCTATTATATTTAGCTGTTAAGACTAACCATCGAAAGTCTCAAAGTAATGAGTGCGAAAGCAGTGATGCCCTGAACTTTAAACTTAAAGTTCTGTGTATCGCTGCAATGGTCATGGTCAGGCGATATCTCTTAGTATCAGGAGAGCGTCTCGTTCGTCTCATTACTTTTTACATTAAAAAAAACCGTACGAACGAATAACATTATAAACCAAAAAATGGGAAATATTTATTAATTAAATTGATACTAATTTACAAATTTATACAAAAAACTTAATTTGAAAGTCTGTCAGGGGAGGGATATGTGGCCAGAATGCTGGCAACATTGCCACGCTGGATGGCAATGCTTAGCTTTTGACCAAAGTAGGTACCAGCATTCTGGTCACCTGAAGCCTCCTCTAAACGTTTGAGGAAAACATTATATTTATTTTAATTTTTATAATTATTATTATATTTTATTACATAATTTTTTTGGTTATTCCCTACTTATACATATATGTGATGTTACAAAATAAAAAATAATTACGGTTTAAGAATCATTTAATCTCATAAAAATTACAAGTTATTTACTTACTGAGATTATATATTTAACTAAATTTATTATGCCACTAAGCATAGTGTGCAGGCGTAATGACAAGTACACAAAAACATTACAAATTGAAGAGAAAACAGAAAACAAAAACAAAATACCAACAATCAGTTTTTTTTCCTTATTTCTTTTACAAAATACGCGACGACTTTTGTAGTGATGATGAGCGGTTTGCGAAATACAAATTCTGTAAACACTGCTTGTTTGTTAAATTCGACTATCAAGCTAAATTATGAAAAAAAGTATAATAAATATCTTCAATTAAACAAAACAAAATAACTTAAAATAATAACTACTCTAAAAGACCGCTATCAATGGGAATAGTTCCCAAAACGCTGTCCCCATTGCCGCGTTGTATGGCAATACTCAAACGCTGAGCAAAATAAAGGCCAGCGTTTTGTTCACGTGTGGCGTCAACCAAACGGCTTGTTTGTTTTAGTTTTTGTGTTTGTATTTGTTATAATACATACTGTACACCCAGACACAGAACAAACATTTGTTTTATATCACAAAATGCTTGTTGTGGGTGGGAATTGAATCCACGCCCTTCGGCTCTTAGAGCAGACGTATAGTACCACCAACTTAGCTGTTCAGGTGGCTAAAATTTTTTTTAGTTTTATTGTAGGATATAAGTGCAGATTAAAGATTGGCCTGAAAGACTGCCCTATGTTTTGATTTTCCTTTTTTCTTGGTGAATTCCTTAGGTGGCAACACCAAATTCTACACTAGCGCCGCTTTCATCTGAACAGATAAGATGGTCTGATTGTACTACCAATGAACCAACAGGGCTGTCAAATGCCTGTCATCTTGATACAATGGGAATAACAATAACCGTTATCCCGAATTTTGTAAATAAGCCATTAAATTCTAAAAATATCTTTCCCGGAGCGGATGTTTCAGTATTTCAACCCTTCAAATAAATCTGCCAGTTAAAGGCGTTGTCATAACCACGGGCTAGTTTTAACTAAGGAAAATAAGCTTTATGGAGGTTTCGGTGCTCGAGGCAAAATCATTTGTCTCGCTTTATCTTCACGGGACAGGTAAGGGTTTAAAATTTGAGCAGAGGTTTACTGGACCGGAATCCGAGAAACATCAATGTACGTTTTCTTGAGATAGAATAAAATAAATATAGTACTTGTATTGTGGGAAGTTAAATATGTAAAGATGGTCACTTTAAGATACTCGAAAAAATAAGACTGGACGATTTGGGAAATCGTTTTAAATGGTATAATAGAAGAAAAAAATTAGGTATAGATAGATAGAGGGATCGGATCCGAAACGAAGTAATTCGCCAGAGAACTAAAGTCACAGACATAGCTCAGCGTATTAGCAAGCTGAAGTGGCAATGGGCTGGACATATCTGTAGCAGAACCGATAACCGCTGGGGTAGACGTGTTCTAGAGTGGAGACCGCGTATTGGCAAAAGTAGCGTGGAACGCCCTGAGGCTCGATGGAGTGACGATATACGTAGGACAGCTGGCGGTGGATGGAAGCGAAAAGCCGAAAATCGGGCTGAGTGGCGTATCTTGGGAGAGGCCTATGTCCAGCATTGGACTTCTATAGGCTGATGATGATGATCATAAGATTTAAGCCTACTTTGTCCCACTGCTGGGCAAAGGCCTCTCTCCCCCCTTCCACGCCTCTCTGCTTTGTGCTGTTGAGGTCCACTCCTTGTTGTGGGCATCGAGCTCAACTTTCCACCGTCTTCTAGGCCGGCCTGGTGGCCGTTTAACCTCCGGGACCCAGTCGGTGGTGGTTTCCGCCCACAGCTCTGCTGGTATTTGGCAGACGTGTCCAGCCCAGTCCCACTTTAGCATGGCAGCTTTTTGAGACCTAATAATTATTTTCAAAATATTTATTTTATTGGCAGATATTTGATCACAGCTCATCTGATGTTAAGAGGTACCACACCGTCACTTAACATCAGGTGTACTGTGGTCAAACACCTAGCCTGTCCACCAGTAAAAAAAATCATCGTAACATCGTAACAATGCTGATTTGAAGTTACCCAAATAAGTTCACAAGAAAAAAATCTCCGAAACAGCATCCCATTACTTAAATCCCCAGATTTGAAATCGATATCCCTATAAATGGTTAAAGCCATATTCTTTGAGCTTCAGTTATTCTGCCATTTATGTTCGCCATTTTCGGCGTTCCGCCATTCTACTCGAGATAAGACACGCCGTAACGTTCGGTACGTGCCGTAAATATCGCCATTCCGCCATTACTGCCTCACGTCATTCCTCTTCGATGTGACGTGCATTGTTGTCGAGATGTCTTGTAGTTTGTACACCATAGAGAAGATATTTTATAGAGATGTCCAAAGACTCAGCGCTTGAGTATGCAAGTGGAAGAGCAAAAGTGTATGCAAATTTGCCTATGTACCTATTCACGTTTTGAAATAAGTCATACTTTGAAATTAATTTTGATCATGAATCTATAAAGTCCGTAACATGTTTAGGCTTTAATAAATATGTAACTTAAAATTAATTGAATAAATAATATCATAGGAAGTTACACACAGCGCCATCTGACCCCAAACTAAGTAAAGCTTGTACATAAAAATCAGATAACTGATAGAATTCAAAATTTTTTTTTTGTTATACTCGTAGTAAAAAAAATTGCCCTGGGTTGGAATTGAACCCACACCCTATAGCTCTTAAAGCAGATAAACTACCAATGATGACAGCCCCGTTGGCTCATTGGTAGTATATCTGCCTTGAGAGCTGTAGGACGTGGGTTCGATTCCCACTCAGGGCAAAAATTTTGTGAATAAACAAATGTTTGTTCTGTGTTCTGTATGTATTGTATGTTATGTATGTTTTTAAAAAAAAAAAGTATTTATGTATTCTATCAGTTATCTGACTTTCATCGCGCAAGCTCTGCTTAGTTTGGGGCCAGATGGCGCTGTGTGTATAGTCCTACGATATTTATTTATTTACGTTTGTTTGTACATGTAAGGCTAAACTCAGCTTGTGCATGTAGCTATGATATCTAACGGGAGTTTTATGCCTCACTAGAACGGCATCAGTCCCGAATCTTTGGACAACTCTTGAGAATATCGCCTCTGTGGTTTTAACGGAAACGCTCATTTATTATGTGAGAGATTTCACTATGTTTACCTGGAGGTTTATCTGGTAGCTTTGCAGAGCGATTGTACTGAAAATTTGATGGATTATGTTGATGTTTTGTTACCTTAATTTAATAGAGTAGTAAAGCTATACCAAGCAGTATAAACTTTGTCCTACACTATCACGGCCAACAATTTGGCTGCTTCCTTAAACTGTGCATGTTTGTGGTAATCTTATTCTTTGCCAATGAATCCATAAAAAAATTGTGTAGTATTTTTTTTTATTGTTGACAAGCTAGATGTTTGACCATAACTCACCTGTTGTTAAGTGTCGGTGTGGTCGAAGATGGTAAAGCACACCTAGCCTGGAATGGAACTAGCTCTTAAGTGAGGCTGCCGGAACACACCGTTAGGTGCTTTGCGGCAGATTTTCAACTTGAGGGTGGTAGCTAGCCAGCCGAGTACTAGAAAGTACCCTACCACCATGATATGGTTTCTTCACGATGTTTTCCTTCACCGGCAGCTTAAGCTCATTGTTGGGTTTGAACCCACACCCTTCGGCATGCGAACCTACAGCGCGTTTGGCTCGCGTTTGTGAGCCAGTTCCATTCCAGGCTAGGTGTGCTTTACCATCATCGACCACACTGTCACTTAACATCAGGTGAGCTGTGGTCAAAGACCTAGCCTGTAAGCTATAAAAAAAATTAAACTTGAAAAAAAAACAGATCGTTATCATCGTCTCAGCAGTAGGACGTTCACAGCTAGGCATAGAGACCTGGAGGACCATTGCTTTCCATAAAGACCAGTTGGAAGAGACAGTCAGATATAACAGATGTAAAGCAATAACTAGTAGCAATCTGATGTGATAATTATACAAGGGAAATGTCACGTGCTTCTCGCGCTAACTCGATTTACGGAGGGCTCATCCCGTAAACAATAACTCGATGCAAATGCTAACATAGCAATCACAGCGCTTCCAACATCGACAAGGAGACATCGATTTACATATCAAAACTAATTTTAAGGATCTATTATTCAATTGGGGCCCTTGATAAGGCCAATATATCAACCTAATTCATAGGTGAAACTTTTAGCACCTAGAATTGTCCCAGTAATAATAGTAAATTTTTTTTTTTATAGTCGACAGGCTAGGTGTTTTGACCACAGCTCACCTGACGTGTGGTGTGGTCGAAGATGGTAAAGCACACCAAGCCTGGAATGGAACTGGCATGGTTTTAATGACATCGCGTACGTGTTAGACTTGTCGCCATATCATTATACATTCGTTAGATTACTGATTAATCCCGTGTCATTATACTACTATTATTGTCAATTGTAAATGTATGTATATCGATTTCGTATCAATATTATTCTAGCATAGATAATACTTAACTCGATTATTGTAATAACCATAAACTAGCATTTATTTTTCTAAAATGGCAACTCGGAATAAAATGTCAGGGAAAAAGGTTAACTGACATTTGTTTTCAAATATATATCTGTTAAATCAACAAAAATCTCGTTTCAATTCCTGAGTTTAGGATCTGATCCTTTATACGTACGTATTATATAATCTATTATTCGTCTTGATTCTCAGATAAATAAATAACACTAGAAGTCTGGTTGTAATGTAAGCCGTACATTGTAAATATATGTATATATTTTTTGTATAAACTACAAGGGCTCACCGGAAGACCAGCGCTGGTCATACCGCTTAGTATGACCAGCATTATGCTGAGGTGAGCCCTATTCTGTAACTTTTGTCTGTCTCTGTTTGTTTGTTTTTGTTTTGATGCTTGTTACAAAATTAAACGTTATTCTTTCTTTCTTTCAACAAAGAAACATTAATTGATAATTATACCTAATCTTTAGAGGGTGTTTTGAATTTCGTCAAAAAAAATGGGCAAGTCTAGTTACAGAAAGGTAGGTACCCCCGAGATGGCAAAAGAAACAGAGGTAGACAGACTATGAGATGAGGAGGATGACAAAATTAACAATAAACAATAAAAGTTCATGTTAGAGCAGCTAGGACCAACATGAACTCGCACAGCAAAATATAGGATTGAACGGAAATCTTTAGAGGATGCCTTTGTCGGAAGATAAGCTGTATTAGAATAACAACCGTTAACCTATATTACGTTAATACATAAACCTATTTAAAATTTAAGGCACATCTAAATGTTAATTTTAAAATATAAGGACAGCGATAAAGACTTTATATTAAATATATAATATAATATTCAATAGAAGCTGTTAATAAGGGCAAAACTTCAGCCCAATTAATTACTCAAAGCTTTAACGGCTAAAATTGATAAGTAGGTAATATTAGTACCTAAATATTTTCAGCAAAGAAACATCAAGTTATACCTACAATTTAATTGAGGCCGTTGATAAGGCAAATTCATAGGTAAAATGTTTATTAATTGTATACTTTTATAAGTATTTGTGATAGGATGTCAGGTTTTATACGAGATGTTTCGAGGCATTAAGTAAGGTCGCTGAACTGCACAGATTAATTTGAACAGATTTTACTGTGGAACCGACTATCAACTGAAAATAAAACAGCTGTTCCATACAAAAATGTCATTAACCTTCATTAAATCTATTGAGATAGAAGGAAAAAGCAAAGCCTTGAACATCGACGGAAAGTTGATTGTCTGTCGGTTTTCTACCGGATACATTTTGGAGCTTCAGATCTGCGTGACCTAATTCCACCCTGCCCATTCTACTATCGGACAGCCAGGAGCTTTAAAAAGTCAGTCTGGGTACCTTCAAGTCGCGAGTGAATCGGTTTCTTCTAGGCGAGCGTGCTCCACCGTAGACCGCATCTTCGCTTAACATCACGCGGGATGGCGGTCAAACGCAAGCCTATCTATTATAAAAAAAAAGTTACCTAATATCGAATATTGTTTTGTTTTATAAATAAAAATAAAACAAATTTTAATAATCAAAAACTTTTAATCGTAATACACAATCATAAATATTTGCGTTTTACGTGCTAACAGCCTTGTCTTATATATCTATGTACACCAATATTATAAAGATTAAAATTTGTATTTTTGTATTTTTGTAAGGAATAAACTCAAAAAAAGATTTCAAAAATACTTTCACCATTAGAATGCTTCATTATCCTTGAGTAACATAGGCTTATTACTAGAATTTAACTAAAAATACATGTTTACCCGTGCGAAACCGGGCGGACCGCTAGTGTGTCATAATTTCGTAACAAAATATCACTCAGACAAAAATAACTAATTTATTTGTTAGTGCTACAAAAATCGTGCAAGTATCGCACTGTTTATTTTCATTTAACGCCTCGTTAATAAATCAAAAATTTAAATTAATTTTCAATTAATTGCTTGCCGTTCTCAGCGCCGATAATCCCCTTGAGGGAATAAATAATGTCGGTGGATATTTGCCACCGAAATTATTATAATTATATTAATCTCCGAAGGAATACATTAATCAAAATTCGGTCTTGAGACGAGCGGTGTGCCGCCAGGGTTGCCACTCCATTGCATTCATTCTCCAAATGCTAAATTAAGTAAGAAAATAAACCCTACCGCTTGTCGACAAAATATCTGGTACTGCTTTGGTACCTACCCAGACGACCTCCTGCCAAGATCTACCATCAACTAAAAGGTGTCTCACAAACCACAGTGAGCTTACCATACAAAACTTTGCTTTAAAAAGCAAGATGCGATAAGAGCTTTTCGATACGACTACAATAGTAAGAGGCCATCGCTTTCTCTTTTTTATGAATGTGATTACAGAATTAAACGGTTTTTCTTTCTTTTCTTTCTATTCCCACGGGAACGGGAACGCGCGGGTGAAACCGCGAGGCGTCCGCTACTATTATTATACGTCTGACAACTTACCATGACCACAATTTCATAAAAAATTTCAGTTGCAATAAATAATTATTGTTAGAAAATTTCCAACGTTTTGGGTTGACCTATAAAGTGTACCGGGTATTACAACCGAAGTGAGAGAGATTACAGATTCAACCTCCACTATAAAACCAACAGCGTAGTCCCTCGGAGGTTGTTAAAAGATATACCGAGTAGTACCAACGGCTTTATGACGGCGGCTATTTGATTATTGCGGCAATTCTGTGTTGGCTTTTACCCTAGTGCGAGAATACTTTAAAAAAAACTCGATAAATAGAAATAAAAACTTTGTAATCATAAAAATAATAGAAAAATGTTTGTCGGAAAGAGCTTGCTTTTACAAATACAAACGTTTTATCATAACACCAATGTTACAAGTCAACGTTCGTAATATAATTTCAAATATATCTACACTAAAATTTACTTGGTGGTAGATCTCCTTTAGGTCGTCTAGGTAGGTACCACCGCAGTGCAAGTTATTCTGCCGCTAAGCAGTAGTGTGTAAACATTACTGTGTTCCAGTTTGAAGGGTACTGCAGCTAGCGAAATTACTGGGCTGTTGAGACTAACCATAGAAAGTCTCAAAGTAATGAGCACCAAAGCAGCGATGCCCGAACTTTGTTTTGTTACTCAAAGTTCTGTGTATCGCTGCAATGGTCATGGACAGGCGTTATCTCTTACCATTAGGAGAGCGTCTCGTTAGTCTCATTACATTTTTACATTAAAAAAAATTATAAAGAGGAAAGATTTGTATTTTTGGTTTTTTGTATGTTTGTAACGAATAAATTCAAAACTACTGAACCAATTTCATAATTTTTTCATGATTAGAATGCTACATTCTCCCTGAGTAACATAGGCTATAGTTTTTACTAGAATTTAATTTAAAAATAGATATCCACACGTGCAAAGCCGAGACGGCCCGCTAGTCATTAATAAATTAAAAATGAAAATATATTTTAAAAAGCAATCTTTCTGAGACCATGAAGTGAAAATCGTCTATGCGTAATGTGTTCCTCAATTGAGCCCAAACTCGATGGGTTTATCTTGTTTTAGAAGTTCTTTTGGACATCTTCCGTCTCCATCATCAGACCAGCTCCATAGTACCATATTCCAATCGGGCATCGTGAAGAGGGTCTAATTTATCAGGCCTATGCAAGATTTTATTACAGACCGACAACGAGACTGGTGAAACTAAATAAAATTTTGTAAAAAGTTTACAAAAAACACAGATTATATATCCTATTGTTTTGTTATATTATTATATCTTCTTTTTTCCTATTTGTATTAATTGTGATCTGTGTTTCTGGTGTATAATAAAGTTATATTCTATTCTATTATGTTATTATTATAAAATGTCAATGAATAAGTGGAACGTTAAATATTTTTTGGTGTTCAATTGAATGTCAATCAGCTTCTTTGACTGTAACGTACAGTCTTAGTCACTGTAGATACATAACAGAACTATTCATCAGCTGATGACTCACTCACTCTGACAGCTCTGATCATACAGCATCAAAGATGACCTGGTAACAAGGTGTTCCAAGACAGTACGCGTTTCCATGATTCGGAGTGGAACTCAGCGCTTCACAACTTTGGCAGCCCTAGACAGAGCGGAAAGGCGGATTTGCGAAAAGGTGCGACCAGAATAGCGATCAGATTTATCGAGAAACTTGGATAACCTTTATATCTACTGCGTATCTTAGTAGAGTTTGTGCCGTACAATGAGGATACCCTGAACCAGGGTTAAATTTCTTTTTTTATTGGTTGTTACAAGTCATGTTCAATAAAAAAAACTGACAATTGAAAAGAGTTGTCATCTCGTCTAGTCGACGCCACACGTGAACAAAACGCTGGCCTTGTTTTTGCCCAGGGTTTTTTTGAGTATTGCCATACAACGCGGCAATGAGGCCAGCGTTTTGGGAACTATTCCTATTGATAGCGGCCTTTTAAATAATTGTTTTGTAACTTGTTTGCCTGGAAGATATCGCTTTTAGCAATAAAGCCGCCACTTGTGGCACTAGCTCTATAAGATTCTTTGTTACTGCACATTTTTCTATTTCTTGTGTGCACAAGAAAGAGTTTCTATCTATCTTTTAGACAGAAACTCGGTATGAAATAATAAATCTAATGCAAAAATCGTGAAAGATTTAATTAAACAAAACAATACCTAATATTAGAATAACAGCGATATTAATTAGTTTCGTACTTTAGAATAAAAATTATCGTTAACTACAATATTATATAACCCTTTTTACTTTAAGAGATAACGCCTTTCCATGACTATTGCAGCGATACACAGAACTTAAGAGTAATCTAGATCTTTTCAAGGTCAGAGTGAATAGTTATCTTCTAGGTCTGCGTGCTTCATCTTCGACCACATCGTCGCTTACCATCAGGCGAGTTGGTGGTCAAACGCGGACTTATCCGTATTAAAAAAAAAAACAAAGTCCGGGGCATCGCTGCTATTCTTTGATTTGAAGATTATGAATAATAAATAATGAAATATGGATAACAAATCGTTTAATTCTGAACCCTTCTGAGGTGTCGTCACACATAATAATAAAAATAAATATTGTAGGACATTACACGCAGCGCCATCTGACCCCAAACTAAGCAAAGCTTGTACTATGGAAGTCAGATAACTGATAGAATACTTAAATACTTTTTTTTTGTAAATACATACTTATAAGACATACAGTACACCCAGACACAGAACAAACATTTGGTTTTATATCACAAAATGCTTGTCCTGGGTGGGAATCGAACCCACGCCCCACAGCTCTTGAAGCAGACATAGCCAATGAGCCAACAAGGCTGTCCAAAAAAAGAAAGAAACATTTAGCTTTCCACACAGAAACAGTAACAACATAAAACAAACAATGAGCACATGCAGATTTCTTCTGTGTGTGTAATAATGTAAGAACGTGACAAAACGACGCCAAGAACGGTCATAAAATTGGGCGTGCATTACAGCTACTTTATTCGTCGGCAAGGGATGAAATATTCATTTCGGAGGTTCTGATGGATGCCCGCTTAAGGACGTTGTTCCACGAACGATTTATTATCCAGTAATATACTGAGGGGCAGAAACATCGTAATTTCTTTTATTGTAATTCTTCTGACAATATTATAATTGTTAATTGTATTTACTTTGTAAAACGGCACAAATATAGTTATTTGGATAGAATGTATCTTTTTCTGCCGTTTGGGGTTGCAAAAGCTAAGCATTGCCGTCCAGCGTGGCAATGCTGCCAGCTTTCTGGCCATATATCCCGCCTCCGACGGATTTTTAGACTAAGTTTTTTGTATACATTTTGTAAATAGTATAATTTAGGGTCTTTTTTATTTTGTTCAATAAATGTTTGATATACTTGGTAAAAGATAATTTTGAGCCCAAAAACGACGGGGTGTTATCAGTTTGACATATCTATGTGTGGTTGTGTGTATATATGTGTGTGTGTGTGTGTGTGTGTGGCATCGTATCTCGCGAACGCATGAACTGATTTGGATTTTGTTTTTCTTTGTTTAAAAGGTGAATTAGTCGGGAGTGTTCTTAGCTATCTTTGATGAAAATCCAAGATGGCCGCCGCCACAAAATGGCGGATTACATATTTTTTCACAACCCCCTCAATATGGATATCAGTTGAATGGGCTTGACTAGTAGAATACTATACATATGGCAGGTGTTTTTTAAATTTTAAATTTATTACTAGAAATAAATGTTATTCAAACTGTAATTACATATGTATATCAAATACATACTATGCATATACTAAAAAGTGCTTCTTTTTAAATTTATACTGTATTTATAGCTCGTACTAACGCATAGAATGAGTCTTCAGATACAAAATGCAGATTCTTGCGTTATACTTTACTAGGTGGTAGATCTCCTTAGCAGGAGGTCGTCTAGGTAGGTACCACCGCAGTACCAGATGTTCTGCCACCAGGCAGTAGTAATATTACTGTGTTCCAATTTGAAGGGAATAAGCAAATTTACAAGGCTATTGACACTTTTAATTTTGTGACTTTTTTTATGGTTGACAGGCTAGTTGTTTGACCACAGCTCACCTGATGTTAAGTGATGGTATGGTTGAAAATGGTAAAGTACACCTCGCCTGGAATGGACTCAAAGTTTTTTTTGTGCAAATGTAATGCGAACACTAATGGATATACTTTCGATGGTTAGTCTCAACAGCCTTGTAATTACGCTAGCTGCAGTAATACAAAATTTCTATATCTAACATTTTCTCTGATTCGCGCTCGTCCGTGGAAATATCTTCTACGGGTTCTGAATATCGAGTTGATGGTCAATCATTGAGGGCAGAATGCGTAATTTTTTGTAAGTAGGGGCTTTTCAGTATATAAATCGATTTACGCGGGTATGTTTTACCCGATTTCCCGAAAAACCTGACCGTCGATATTTCATAATATTTATTGTCCTAAGTATAAATATTTTTACAATTTGTGCCCCGTAGTTTTGCTTTATATAAAGCATAAAGTTTATTTTAAAAAGTTTGAAATTACATTGGCTAGGTTTAGGTTTAAAGAAACTTTATTATCAGTAAGACATTGCTGTCACTTATGTGATAACATGGTTGGACTTAAAAAAATATAATATTATAATTACATTCAGTCTTAAATTTAATTAATAAATAAATAAACTATCATGGTTTTACAAAATTTGAGGCAAAAGATTAAAATGAACAAGGCCCGTTCCACGCACTTAGATTACCAACGAAAAGCAGATAATTAGCTACTTTTCGTTGGCAATATGGTGAGCCAAATTTTTCTTAAATGCGTTGAACGAGCTTATGTTTTTTAAGTGTGGTTCCTCGTTGTAACCAAAGCGATATTAGCAGAAATACACTAAATATACCTTAAAAGCAATAAGTTATCAAACTGTGTCTCTCTGTAATAAGACCGCTACGTTGTAGAATAAATACCTCGGCAGAATAGGTCCATTATATAGATATCCCGCCTAGATAAGAGATACAGGCTTATTCAAAACTCAATTCTAAGTTGTTACAGATGTAAACTCAAACACTGAGTGTAATCGACATCCGACATCTCTTTAACAAAACTTTTGTTAAGAGTAGAAAACTGTTTTTTGCACTTTGTAAGACGCAAATAAGAAAATGTATTAATTATGTCGGCAGTAAAAACTATTTACTCAAACAAAATATCATAATGATTATTCTATATCTGTACTAGCATTATAAAGAGGAAAGATTTGTATTTTTGGATTTTTGTATGTTTGTAACGAATAAACTCGAAAAGTACCAAACCGATTTGAAAAACTCTTTCACTGTTAGAAATCCCGGCTACTTTTTATCCCTGTATTCCCACGGGAACAGGAACTACGCGGGTGAAACCGCGATGCGTCTGCTAGTTAGTAGATACAAATTGTGTTGTTGAATTAGATTTTTTTAGTACAATAGTAATAAGACGAACGAGACGCTCTTTTGTTGGAAAGAGATAACGCATGTCCATAGCCACAGAACCCGGTACACAGAAAAAGAGTAGCAAATCAAATTCTAGGGCATCGCGGCTTTGGCCTTTCGATAGTTAATCTCAACAGCCCTGTAATTTCAAGCTTTTTTTTTTTTTTTATTCAAAATAGGTTCGCGTTTGACCACACTGCCTGATGTTAAACAGTAGTGTGGTCTAAGATGGAGCACGCTTACCTAGAAGAAACCTATTTACTCTAGATTTGAAGACGCCAATATTGTACCTATCAGGGAACACAGACTCCGGCAGAGAGTTCCACAACCTCGCTGTGCGAATGAAAAATGTGGAATCAAAACGCTTTGTGCGAACATGGGGAACATCCACCATGTACGGATGACGTTTTGGTCGCGTTTGTCTGCCGGCCGGTAAAAGAAAGGTACCGGGGGAACCAAATTGTGCAGCTCATGTAACACTTCTCAGTGCCCTACCTATCTCAATTAGCTTGGAATGATAAGTAAAAGACAAAAGAAGGTTAACAAGAAAATTTACTAGTAAAATACGAAAATGAGGGTAGTTTACAATTTATATAGAAGGTAGTTAAAGATTAGACAGGTCGGGGTACGGTACATTCACGAACCGAATAACATTACACGACTATGCGGATACACTGGCCTTGATATCTGAGTGAGTGTTTCCACGGTGACGGAACCGGAAGTGCAGTAGGGTAAAAGGGTTCTTGGTACTAGATTGTAGGTGTTGTCAACACGTTGGCAGACATCAGTTTTCCAAAGTCGAGGTCCGTATAGGGATGCAGGTAGTCGCCGCCGGCACCGGAAGTCAAGTAGGGTTCCCGGTACTAAATTCCCGTAGTGATGTGGACGGGACGTCGGCGAGCACGCGAGATAGCGGCGCAGTGAAGTAGCAAGTACGGGAAAAAGCCGTACAGGTGAACCCTGGAATCCATCGTATAGGCCGTCTTAGAATTTGTGGTTTTTGTGTTTGACTGCCACATACATACTCCAATTTCGATATTAATCTCGCGAAGCACACCCAAGCACTTTGACATATCCAATGCAGTTAATGATATCAAGGATGTGGCAATCAAACCGTTACAGTGGCAGATGTATGAACAATATGAACCTATTTAATATATTTACATCACTCACAAGTAAGCAAAATATAATGGAATCGTAAAACACTCACCCAATTCGGGGTAAACACACAAGCACTATTTATTTAAAACGTAGTATTTAATTTTATCTTCTTCTTCTAGATATAAAATAAGATAAAGATGGCCAAGGTAGATAATTTAAGAATAGCGAAAGAATAACAAGACGTACGTTCGCTTCTAGTGTCGCTGGCCGTTCTTTGCCCTTCATAAGGTCGTGAGTCGGTAAACCCGCTCCCGCGCCGTTCGCATGTCGCTCATCTATTGGCTGTGGCGCGCTGCCTTGCCGGTCGCGTTTACGTAGAACTTATATGATGAGATTTAAAATTAACCTAACGTATCAAACTAAAGTTGAAATTAATAAATTATAGGTAACGAACCGTTACACTCAAGCGCACACTCTCCGAAATGTATTGGTAGAAAACTGACAGGCTGGCAATACTGCCCTTTTAACCGGAACACAGTACTGCTTGGTGACAGAATATACTACGGTGGTTCCTACGTAAACGACCTTTGTAGCGATGATAGCTCAGTGGTTAGCGCGGTCGGTTCGCATGCCGAAGGGCGTGGGTTCAAACCCCAACAATGAGCTTGAGCTGCCGGTGAAGGAAAACATCGTGAGGAAACCAAAGCATGGTGGTAGAGTACTTTAGTACTCGGCTGGCTAGCTACCACCCTCAAGTTGAAAATCTGCCGCCAAGCATCTAACGGTGTGTTCCGGCAGCCTCACTTGAGAGCCAGTTCAATTCCAGCTAGGTGTGCTTTACCATCTTCGACCACACCGTCACTTAACATCAGGTGAGCTGTGGTCAAACACCTAGCCTGTCAGCTATAAAAAAAAAAAAAAAAAAACCTTTTGCATAAGGAGTAATATTAAAAATCCCAAAATTAATTCCCAAATCTGAATATTGTACTCAAAGTGTACCGTTGATAATAAATGATATAAATTTGCAATTAAAAAATCGATTCCATGCAAACAAACAGACAAACAAACAAACAAACAAGATGTAGGCAAACTAAACGCACTGCACCAATGAAACCGCGAGGTTTCGGAGCAAACGAAAATATTATCGATGTAACTATTTTTTTTTTTTTAACCGCTCTATCGATTTCTATAAAATTTATATGAGACGACCTCTGAAGTATGATCTACCAAGCAAAGAAAGAATCATCAAAATCGATTCTAAATTGGCGGAAAGATCGCGTAACATAAAAAAAAAACACTGTCGAATTGAGAATAGTTGAATATAGTCTGGGTGCCTTCAAGTCGCGAGTGAACCGGTTTCCTCTAGGCGAGCGTGCTACACCGTAGACCGCATCTTCGCTTAACATCAGGCGGGATGGTGGTCAAACGAAAGCCTACCTTTAATTACTACTACGTATCGGACCTGCTCAGCAATTTAAGGGACTGAAGATGATAATGATCCTTTTCCGTCTGAATATTCCGTCGGTGTGTTCCGGCAGCCTCACTTGAGAGCCAGTTCCATTCCAGGCTAGGTGTGCTTTACCATCTTCGACCATACCTTCACTTAAGATCAGGTGAGCTGTGGTCAAACATTTTTTATTGTTGACAGGCTAGTGTTAACAATAAAAAAAAAAAAAAAAAAAAGAAATGGACCTGTAACCCTGTATTCTGTAATTCAAGAGAATTGAATAATATTTTAACGAAAACGAAAGAGTGAAACTCGTTTCCACCCTCTTAATATGATAACTTTAGAATTTGAAATCGCAAACTGTTTCCTTTGAGGCTTAGGAAGAGATCTGTATAATTAATGTTAATACCAGTGACCTAACCAATATAATACAGTATTTTCTTCAAAGAGAAACTTTCTGAACGATCAAATGGAGATTTAAAGTTTCAACCCTGGAATTCCAGTTTTCCTTGTAGTTACTTCAGATTAATGGTAATAAGCCCCGGGGCTCAGGATAGAGAAAGCTAAAGAGACTGTGGGAGGCGGTAGCTTCATTTTTCTGATTGTTGGCGACCACGACCAGCGAATGCGACAGATGACCAACTACTGCGTTTTTTTTGTTGGTAAGCTAGGCGTTTGACCACTTCTCATAGCGCACAAATAAAAATACAATTATTTCATTGATAACACCAATTTTACAAGTCAATTACGTAGTTCAAAATTTCAAATATGTCATTAAATCCACACTAAAATTACGAAGAAGAAAGATTTGGATTTTTGTTTTTTTTTTTGTTTGTAACGAATAAACTCAAAAACTACTAAACCGATTTTAAAAATTCACCGTTAGGAAGATACACTATCCCCGGGTGTCATAGGCTACTTTTTATCCCTATTTTTCCACGGGAACGGGAACTACGCGGGTGAAACCGCGAGGCGTCTACTAGTGAGTTATAAAACACTGATTACATAATATCAATGAATAAAGGTGTTCTGTATTTATTATAAGTATGGTTTTACAAAAAAAAGTATTTAAGTATTCTATCAGTTATCTGACTTCCATAGTACAGGCTTTGCTTAGTTTGGGGTCAGATGGCGCTGTGTGTAATGACCCTCGATATTTATTTAATAAAAAAAACTAAATATCAAAATAAGATATATCAATATACAAATATGACAACATAAAATGTCAATATAATAAAATTACATGAAAAAAAATAAATCATAATTACTTACATGTAATTTTAATTTTGGCATAATCGTCTAAGTCATAAAAATAATATTTCAGCACAAATGGGCGCATTTTATCCCCAAGAAATTTTAAAGAAAACTTAGTAAACCGCTCCCCTAGTTACAAATAGAAACCGGCCAAGGCTATCAGATAGTAAATCTGACGATGAAATTCACAAAGCAAAAATTACGAAATTTACTTCTAAGGAAAGCTGATTAAAAATAAGAGCTTTGTTTTATAATAATTAAGCTGATGCTTAGCGGAGCTCTGAAAGATAATTTTAGTTATAAAGAGCTGTCTCTGACAAATAGCTCTGTCTGCTTTTTTATAAGTACTTCATCGACCTCATCTTATTGTGCGAAGGGCAACGCTACAGTTGGAGTTTTGGCGGGAACGCGGAAGGAGTCGTGTCGCCCTGTTGTTTTTTTTTTCCAAAACTAGTGTTTTGTCGAGTGTTTATGCATAAAAATGGTGGTGTTTTATTCATAAAGTGCCGAATCACAAGCGCGAGTGTGGGAAAATCATATAATGTGGTGAAACATGAGCTTTCGTGTTGCTTCCAAAACTCCATCGAAGCGTTAAAGTAATGTCACCACTACTTTACCGGAGCATGACTGGCACGGACTGGACTTGACCAAGACTGGACGTTGACTATAACTATAGCTACGAAGCAAATTATTTAACTTATAAAACTTGAAAATATAAAACACTTGACACTGGCAAATGCTCAAAATTATAAAGCTATAGTCTTCTATTGTTTTGCAAGTTGTATCATGTAATAGGAGAAGCCACTGGCTCCTGACACACAGTCATTGACTAGTTCAGGAGCCTGTGGTAAATGAATTTGTACAGTTTTAAGTCGAATAAAAAATTATAAAAATAGGGACTAACCTCAGTATGGCTGGTCATGCTGCTGATGCTGGTCACACTAAGAGGTTTTTGGTTTGCGTTTGACCACATCCTGCCTGATGTTAAACAACGATATGGTCTAGGATGGAACGCGCTTGCAAAGAAGGAACCTGTTTACTCTTGATTTGAAGACACTCATATTGTCCTTGCGGAAACACAGACTCCGGCAAAGAGTTCTTCATCCTCGCTGCGAATACAGAATGTAGATTCGAAGCGCTTAGTGGGAACACATGGGGAACGCCCACCATGTACTGGTGACGCTTTGGTCGCATTTGTCTGGCCGTTCGGTTTTAAAAATGGGCAGGGGAACCAAGTCGTGCAACTCCTAGGCACAATCCTCGAAATGTTCCGAAAGAAAGCCGTTAGACAGGGAGACCTTACGTCGATGCTCGAGGCTTTGCAGCCGAAACCTGACCAGTGTCATTGCCTAGCAACCTCTTAGCGCGCAACCTCATACGCTGAACTGGTCATGGTGTTATCTCTTAGCATCACGGGTTTCAGCGGTCGCATTACTTTTACATATAACAATACTTTGATTTACAAAACAAAATATCAACTACTTTGCCTATAAACCTCTTAGCGCGCCTCTCGGCTGATTTGAGGTGTCTTCTTATAGACTGCATACTTATAAAACATTATTTTTTTTATGGTTGACAGGCTAGGTGTTTGACCACAGCTCACCTGATGTTAAGTGAAGGTGTGGTCGAAGATGGTAAAGCACACCTAGCCTGGAATGTAACTGACTCTGAAGTGAGGCTGCCGGAATACACCATTAGATGCTTGGCGGCAGATTTTCAACTCGAGGGTAGTAGCTAGCCAGCCGAGTACTAAGGTACCCTTACCACCATGCTATGGTTTCCTCACGATGCTTTCCTTCACCGGCAGCTCAAGCTCATCGTGGGGTTAAACCCACGCCCTTCAGCATGCGAACCTACCGCGCTAACCACTGAGCTATCATCGCTACAAAATTTTATTATATATATATTTTATTTACCAAAAACCTCAATGGATAAATTCCCGATGGAAACTTTCCGAATTCCGTCCAGACGCGAGCCCAGTAATCGGTTCAAGTTGTTTCGTCACACTTTACTTCAACTTCCCTGTTATTGCGTAGCGGAGGTCGCCGGAGAACGTGACCGGACCCTCGAAACTTGAGCGACAATCTGTCGACTGAATTTCTAAACTTTCTTGAAGTTTTTTTTACAAGCAAACATAGACATTGTTTTGACATGAAACTTTCATTTCAGTTAGTGGACAAAATCGCTTGTAACTTTGGAAGTGAAGCATCACTGGTATTATTTAATTAATATTATTTTTCTATATCTACACTAATTAATCATAATCATTTTATTGGTAATAGGACAATTACAAGTCAGACATATATGTAATAGTTAATAACAATTATAGTATAATACCAAAATTAATAAAATTGCAAACGAAATGTCATTAATATAAAATAGAAATAAGAAATTAAAATTGCAAATAACAAATGTCAAGTAATCGAAATAATTATTATAAAGAGGAAAGATTTGATTTTTTGTTTGTATGGAATAGGCTCCGAAACGACGATCACGAAAATGGCGCTGTAAACACCCGCAGTACGACGCATTCAGAACTAAATTTACTATTGCTCACCGGGTTTAATTCTTGATTACTCAGTAGTACATTGAAATCTTTTTTTTAATGTTTTTTATTTTGTTTAAAACTAGCGGCTTGTCCCAGCTTCACACGGGTGGACATTTATTTTTTAAAGCATACAAAATGCTTTAAAAAAAATACTATTTTTTATTTTTTTTCTTTCTAATGATGTATTTTTTTGTTGTTAGATACCTCATTGTTATTACAATTTAGACCAGTCGAGACTAATAAGTAATTGTAATACTTTTTTTTAAATATTTTAATACTTTTTATCTCGGGATAAAAAGTTTTATAATAATCAAAATGTATCAGACAACTGATTTTGGGCCGGTATTATAAAAAGACAAGCAGTGCAACTAGGTAGGTCCAATTTCGAGACAGAGGTCAGTCGACGAATCCAACTCGGCTGGGCAGCGTTCGGAAAACTGCGCAACGTCTGAATGTTCAATGTTTATATTTAGTTTATTTCCGCTTAACCGTCGTTCCAGTTCCAACAGTGACGAGGAGACTTAAATTTAACTAATTTTACACTGCTTATTTATTAAAAACCCTAATCTTACTTAAAATCTAGAACTCATAAACTTAGAAATATTCTTAATTTGACATATATAAAAAATTAAAACGCAACGCAATGTCTTCTCGTCCGAATTACATCAGCGCCTCAACTCGAAAGTCTTCGACCAGTGTGTGTTACCAGTGATAACTTATGGCGCTGAAACGTGGTCTCTGACTGTGTGCCTTCTTGGTAAGCTCAAAGTAGCACAACGAGCAATGGAGAGGGCTATGCTCGGAGTTTCCCAGCGAGATCGAATCAGAAATGAGGAGATCCGTAGACGAACTAAAGTAATCGACATAGTCCAGATAATCAGCAAGTTGAAGTGGCAATGGAAAGGGCACATAGCACGCAGAACTGATGGCCGATGGGGCTGCAAAGTTCTGGAGTGGAGACCACGGACCGGCAAGCGCAGCGTAGACGTCCACCCACAAGTTGGACAGACGACCTAATAAAGACCGCGATATGCGAGTCGCTTCCAACCGGTTTTTGTGGAAGTCAATGGGGGAGGCCTATGTCCAGCAGTGTACGTCCTACGGCTGAAATGATGATGAAAAGTACAAAGCAAAAAGAGGGTCACTCTCTCTGCTTAATACACCCTAAACTTACAACCTTATTATTTCTCCACGATAAACAAATAAACGTTCAGCTTTCGACTCGATCATTTATCAATACTTAGTACTTTAATCATGGCCGGTACAAGTGAAGTCACAGAATGTAAATTATTCTTAGCAAGTCATAAATCAACCTCATTCAAGGCGATGATTAATTAAGCTAAATTAATTAGCAGCCAGCTGGTGAAAAGAGTAAGCACCCTCTTTAAGGATTAAAGGATATTCATAGGGTTTTGTTTTATGTACAATCAAGAGAATAAAACTTAGACACAGACGTGGGTCCTTTTAAAATAAATAAATATCATTGGTCATTACACACAGCGCCATCTGACCCCAAACTAAGTAAAGCTTGTACTATGGAAGTCATATACCTTTTAAATTGACAGCCCCTTTGGCTCATTGGTAGTATATCTGCCTTGAGTGTTGTAAGGCGTGGGTTCGATTCCCACTCAGGGCAAACATTTTCTGAACAAACGAATGTTTGTTCTGTGTCTGGGTGTTCTGTATGTATTATAAGTAGGTATGTATTTACAACAAAAAAAAGTATATATGTATTCTATCAGTTATCTGACTTCCATCACACAAGCTCTGCTTAGTTTGGGGTTAGATGTCGCTGTGTGTATAGTCCTACGATATTTATTTTGTTAAATTTATTTTTTACTTTTTGTAATTATATTTTTTGTAAATACATACTTGCTTGTAATTCATAAAGAACAAACATTAAAATGAGTGTTTTAAAACAAAACGTTTGTCTTGGGTGGGAATCGAACCCACGCCTTACAGCTCTTAAAGGAGATACACAAATAAGCCAACAGGACTATCTCTCCCACTAATCCCACTAATATAGCAAATGTGAAAGTTTGAATGGGTGTTTGTTACTCTTTCACGCAAAAACTATAGAACGGATTTCGATGAAATTTGGTATGGAGGTAGCCGAGACCTTGGATTACTTTTTATCCCGAAAACATGCAGTGGGTAACACCACGGGGCACAGCTAGTATGAGTCTAAATGGTGAAGTAGCTATTACGTGAATCTTCAATTACTTTGATATAAAAGCAAACCATGTCAAAACAAATTACCTCCATGACTACACCCCATGAGAAGACCTCAAACACGCTCAAGGGTATCAGATGGTGCGATAACAAATTTACGAAAGTAATTATTGGTATCTTGTGCCGCCTCTTCGCAATTACTACGTTCTAAGAATGTTCACGTACGTCGAACGAGGAATCTATAAATATCTTTTATATTATTTTTAACTCATATATAATAAATTTCCGATAAAATTAAAGCAATCCCGCACAAGTAAAACAAAAATCTGTATCGAGATGATAGCTAAGTGCTTAGCGCGGTTGATTCGCATGCCGATGAGCGTGGGTTCAAACCCCAACAATGAGCTTGAGGCGCCGGTGAAGGAAAACATCGTGAGGAAACCATAGCATGGTCGTAGGGTACTTTCTGAAAATTTCAACTGTCTAGCTATCACCCTTCTTGAGATACAGCCTGGTGACAGACGGACGGACGGACAGCGAAGTCTCAGTAATAGGGTCCCGTTTTTACCCTTTGGGTACGGTACCCTAAAAAGCCTATGTCGCCCGGGGATAGTGTAGCTTCCCAACGGTGAAAGTTTTTTTGAAATCGGTCCAGTAATTTTTAAGTTAATTCGTTACATACAAAAATACAAATCTTTCCTCTTTATAATATTAGTCGTAATAGAAAGAAAGAAAGAAAACATTTACTTTGACACACACAAAAAAAAATACTACAAAAAAATAAATAAAAAAAATAAGTTGAGTACGAGTACGTATCATAAAATAAGTTCCAATCAAGTTTAAACAGGAGTTCAATTTTTATATCCACATACATATTACGTTGGCGAGAATAAAATAAAACACCGTTTATGTGGAATATAGATAGAGGCTGTATCTAATTTCGTCTGTGCTCAGGTAAAAGTCGTAAAAAGCGTCAATTTTACGAGTTTACACAGAAATCAATGTCGCCCATCTACATATTTACAACTTTGTCCTCGCTCTATGTTTTACTGGGGGTGCGACCGACGGGTCAATCAGCAGAACCAGTAATGGAAAACGTGTTACGTGTTTTTGTTTTACGATAGTGTAGAAAGTACTTACCTGAATAAATACACAAATATATTCCTTACTAGCGGACGCCGCGCGTTTTCACCCGCGAAGTTCCCGTTCCTGTATAAATACAGAGATTAAAGTAGCCTTTGTCACCCGGGGATAGTGTAGCTTCCCAACGTTGAAAGAATTTTTAAAATCGGTCCAGTAGTCTCGGATAAACATTTTTGTGTTACGGTTTGAAGGGTAGAGCAGCTAGCGAAATTACTGGGCTGTTGGAACCTTAGATTTTAATCTGAGGTTGAAACTGACATTGACTGACTGACTGACATTAAAAGTCTCGAAGTAATGAGCGCCAATGCTGTGATGCCCTGGACTTTGTTTTACTACACAAAGTTCTGTGTATCTTAAAAGTCGTTATGATATTCAACATTTATAAGTTTTGTGTTTTTATACCAACCTGTTTCTATCCATCCAAAGGTTGTCTGGAAGAAATCGCTCTAAGCGACAGGGCCGCCTTTATACGCTATATGTATTTTTTGTTTTGTTACATTCTTTATCTCTTTTTTAATGTTTCATATTTGTATATTTATGTTTGGTGTGTAATAAAGTTGTATTCTAATTTATGTCTTAATAGTATCTCTTTTCCAGGACAACCTCTGGATACAGGCTACCATAAATGGTCTCCAGCAGAGCCAAGCAGCGAGTTGAGAGTCGGGAATGGGATAGAGGATCAGCAGCAGTTCGCTGGAAACATCTTCAGGAATGATCTCATTACGATATCCTTTCCTACATACCGTTAGCTTTCCTGTGCGAGAAGGACACCAATAGCCTTCGATAATTATGTTTACGTTGATTTTGCAAGTAATGATTAAGTTTCAGTACCTATAGTACGAAATGGAAGAACAAAACAAGTTGCCAGGGTAAAAAGTGAACTGACCCAAAAACATTACCGTGATCAGAATACTAAGCAGTATTGTGGTTGCTATAAATAAGAAATCGTTGATAGAATCTCTCTACCTCCTCTTGTCTTTGTGCAAAAGGAATTTAATTTAAAAACGTTAAACATTAATAATGTGTATTAAAAAAAACAAATAACTAAAGCACAAAAAGGTATGAAAACGTTTTTAGTTTAAAACGGTTTTGAGAAGATTGCTTCTAATCTTGAAATTTCTTTTCAAACCGCTTTCACACTCGTAGATTCTATTGAAACCTTAAACAACTTAATCCTACGCTTTGAAATCTATTTTCTTCTTAGACGAATAGACACTGAATATTATAGTTACGTCTTGATGTCTACTTAATTTTGTAAGAAGCCATTCAAGTATTAAGTTATTAAGCACAAAATGTTAGGGGGCTTTCATCATCATCATTTCAGCCGTAGGACGTCCACTGCTGGACATAGGCCTTCCCCATCGACTTCCATAAAGACCGGTTTGGTAGCGGCTCGCATCCAGCGCGTTCCTGTGGTCTTTATAAGGTCATCTGGCCACCTTGTGGGTGGATGACCTACGCTGCACCTCTTAACACTATTCTAAGCCATAGCTAATAGCTAAGTTTTATCTAATGAACCGATTTCAAATTCCATGAGACCAATTGAAGTTTCATAACCTTTCGAAGAAAGGAAAAAAAAGTGATTTTCTGAGGTAACAAAAATAAAAAACACAATTAAACACACTCAAAATGAACTACCACAACGTAACACTTGAATCGATCAATTAATCTAAGCACAATCGAATTGAAACCCTTCTTTTTCTCGCCTATTAAAAAGTCCTTAACTAGGTACACTAGACTTTTTTTCCAGCTCGTAATTTTTTTGTCTATCAGCTCCTCGACTACAGGATTTTATGTTTTTCCACAGATGGCGCCACCTGCTCCTTTCACACGATTTTATTCTATTTGTAGTCTGTAAAATGTTGGACGAATATATTTAAAGCCTAGAATTCCTTTTGTATAAAATATTAAGTTTGGAACGTACAAAAACCCAGATCACTAATTGTTGGTATTTTGTTATTGGTATTGGTACCTATTGTTTTTTAATATGACTCGTTTAAAATACTTATGTTTTACTAGAAATTGCCAGAAATGCAAAATTCCATAGAAACTTCTAGTTAAGTCACAACTACTTTACTAGAGCATGGACGGGACTTGATCACGTACTACAGTCATGTGACTTTGACTGTGATTAAGATTATTTTACTTGACACGGTATACATAGCGATGATAACTGAGCGGTTAGTGCGGTCGGTACGCATGCCGAAGTGCGTGGGTTCAGACCCCAATAAGAACCTTGAGCTGCCGGTGAAGGAAAGCATCGTGAGGAAACCATATCATGGTACCTTCCAGTAGCTACCTAAAATTGGTAAGTGAGTAGAAATACAGTGTCAGTTAATTATTCTGCACTGCCACCTGCTGCCATCTAGAGTTTATACGCAATTTGTCTCGGAACCCCAGGTGGCTTATTAAAATGCATAGAAATTAAACGCACATAGAGACAAGCGTTTTCACTTATGCAGTTCCACACATATCCTTATTTAGCCTACTAATCCCACCAATATTATAAATGTGAAAGTTTGGATGGATGTTTGTTAAGTACTCTTTCACGCAAAAACTAAAAAACTTTATTTAGGTTGTTAAAAGTCTATTTGTTATAAAGGCATTAATTGAACAAAAGTGCTACAAGTAAAAATAGCGGTATTTATTATAAAGGCATTAATTAAATAAACTGCTACAAAAAAAATAGCGGTATTTATTATAAAGGCATTAATTGAATAAACTGCTAGAACAAAAATAGCGGTATTTAATAAAAAAAAAGGCCTTAATTGAACAAAACCGCTACAACTAAAATAGCGGTATTTGATAAAAAGGCATTAATTGAACAAAACCGCTACAACTAAAATAGCGGTATTTAATAAAAAGACATTAATTGAACAAAACTGCTTATGAGGTTATTAAAGCTAATAGTTGAGGCTAATAAAAAACGAAAAGAAACAAATAAATTTTGCTACTGTTAAGTCTAAATGTTACACCACTATCCCACTTGTTTTTTCCAAAGTTTGGACGGATGGATGGATGAACGTTCGTTGCCCTTTCACGCAAAAACTACTAAACAAATTTGGATAAAGTTTTATATGGAGGTAGCTGAGACCCTAGATTAAAACATAGGCTACATGTTATCCCGAAAACATGTAGCGGGTAACACCGCGAGGCGCAGCTTGTATACACTACATCTCAATTAAAATACCAGTTTTTGTACAACACAAAAGTTTGTTGAAACCTTACAAAAACCTATGATTATTTAGAAGCTTTTACGTAACTTGCCAAAATCGGATTCCGTCGTAAGCTGGCGATATTAAAGAGGATCATGACTTCCACCAGTAAAACTTGCATTGTACTCGGGCTTCCTGACAAAGATATGGGTACAACAAACCCGGAAAACAGCACAGAATTTTTCCGGAAATTTCTCGACTTTTGTCAAACTTTGTGAAATAATCCATGAAACTAATATAAGTATGTAAATATACTCTCGCTCTACTTTACGTTGCAAATTGATATTTTATTTGGTTTTCAAGAACACAGCGCCATCTAGCCTCAAACAAAGCAAAGCTTGCACTATGCGAACCAGATAACTGATTGAATACTTGTATACTTTTCTTGTACATATTTATCCCACTATAATATTATAAATGTGAAAGTTTGGATGGATGGATGGATGTTTAATAATTGATTGATTCAGGCGTTACTTTGCGGAAGATCATTTTGAATGTTCAAGGTATATATCTAGTTTATTTCACATTTAACAGTCATGGTTTTGTCTTAACAGGATAGGTGTTTGTTACTCTTTCACGCAAAAACTACTCAACGGATTTGGATGGAATTTCGTATGAAGGTAGCTGAGACCCTGGATTAACACATAGGCTATTTTTCATCCCGAAAACAAGTAGCGGGTAACACCGCGGGGCGCAGCTAGTTTTATCATAATTGTACCCATCCTAATCATGTATTAGTATGACATTGAATAACTTTGCTCAGTTTTGCCTGTGTTTTGTTTCAGTACTTTGTCTTTTATTCAAATGTTAGATATACTTTTCAGGCAATTTGTTCAGTATATCATGTTCATTCGTAACTTCGTTATTTTATTATCCTTTGCTCTATTATAATTATATTTGTGTATGTCACATTATTTTATTCTTTCTCGTACGTCTCGAAAGGTTAGTTCTAAAAACCAGCGCTGCTGAGAAATCGGCAGCACTAATGCTGAGAACTAACCTTTTTTGTCGCACTGGGCACTTTTTTTTTCTTTGGTTTTGGCGTCGCGTTTTAGCATTTGCCAGTGTCAAGTACCTAATTATATATTTTCAAGTTAGTCAACGCGACGGCAAAACCAAAGAAAAAAAAAAAACGTGACAGCGACGGAACTAGAAATTAGGCTTATTGAACTACTTCATCGCAGTTCATTAATAACATAAGTACTTATTATAAGTCCCTACTTTAGACCTGTCAGTCCCATCCTTGCCTCTTATTTTTAACCGAAATCACACATCATGATTTAGCGACCTCTTAAATACAGATTATAACCCCTTCGATAAAATTAATCGACGGGACAAACGCCCGTTTATTTTATGGAGGTTTTTCGGGTTTTTCGGGCTGTAGAATTTTACAGAAAACGCGGGATAATCCCAAATTAATGGGGGATGCCGTGCGTTAGCGGAACAAAGGTTAAATTAAGTACCAACGCATGTTTTCAAGGGTTGTGTTGATACTTATTTTTGCGTTGGTTTAAAGTCTAGTTACTGGTTAAATTCGGTTCACTTTAAGATGAGTTTTTGTAAGATCTATCGCCACGAAGGTCAGCGTTCGAGATAACATTTGTTTTAGGTAATTAAGAAATGTTACGACAATCCATTATTCTTCTCAAAAGTCTTCAAGTCCGCCAAGTCGAGCAAAAACAAACAAAGGGCATCCCATCTTTTTCGCAAATCCATTTTCGATCCCCTGTAACTTCGGTGTGGATAAAGCTAGAAGCCTGATTTTTCAGTAACCAAGAAAGCATAATATAACCAAAGATGTTCCGAAATTACATTAAATTTGAACCAATAGTTTAAGAACTATTGAATAATGAATGAATATCATAGGACATTACACACAGCGCCATCTGACCCCAAACTAAGCAAACCTTGTGCTATGGAAGACAGAGAACTGATAGAATACTTAAATACTTTTTTTTTTGTAAATACATACAGTACACACACAGAACAAACATTTGTTTATATCACATAATGCTAGTCCTGGGTGGGAATCGAACCCACGCCCTTCAGCTCTTGGAGCAGACATACTACCAATGAACCAACAGGGCAGTCATGCATTATTGCATGTTAACATGCCTTAATTTTTTTTTAAAGTAGCAATGGGTCGGTTCACACACCGAAGGGCGTGGGTTCAAACCCCAACAATGAGCTTGAGCTGCCGGTGAAGATAAACAACCATGAGGAAACCATAGCGTGGCGTGGCTCGACACTTTCTAGTTCCTACTCAGCTGGCTAGCTACCACCCTCAAGTTGAAAATTTACCTCTAAGCACCTAACGGTGTGTTCCGGCAGCCTCATTAGAGAGTCAGTTCTATTCCAGTTTAGGTGTGATTTACCATCTTCGACCATCTTAACATGAGATGAGCTGTGGTCAAGCCGTGAAGCGCTTGCTAGCTTTACAATAAAACTATACCTACACTCACAACACGTAAGCGCTGGAGCGTGTAGAGAGATAAAGGGAGGTTTCCACTAGTGCATCCGGTACTGACATTTAACGATGACCACTCCATGTATCGCTGCCTTTCTATTTGTCATTCTGTGAAAAACAGGAAACATTCTATTGTGTCCACACAAGCGGTACAATATCCGGCATCATATAAAAAAAATATATAAAAAATTACGGATTTTGAAAGTGTTTTTGGTGGGAACGAGGACAAAGCGTATCGTTGCTATATGTTATATTCCAAAACTCATGTTTTTTCTAACGTTTATGATCAATAAATAGTGGTTTATTTACCCAAGTGTGGAAAGTGAAACATGACTTTTCGTTTTGCTTTTAAAACTCCTTTGTAACTTTTAGTAAAGTCGCCATTGATAGGACATCAACAGACTTGACCTGGACTTACTTAGTGTGATTTAAGTGAGACTTAGATTTATCTAAAAATACTTGAATAAATCTTAATACTTAATAATGACGAATGCACAAAGTGCGAAGTCAAAAGAAAGAAGAAATTTTTAAAATAGAAGAACTCTTACGGATCATGTTACTTTTTGAATTGCGAAATTGTCATTTGTTTTTAGGGTTCCGTACCCAAAGGGTAAAACGGGACCCTATTACTAAGACTCCGCTGTCTGTCTGTCCGTCTGTCACCAGATTGTATCTCCTGAACAGTTGAAATTTAGATGATGTATTTCTGTTGCCGCTATAACAACAAATACTAAAAAAACAAAATAAAATAAATATTTGAGGAGGCGTGTATTGTGCGTGGCGATACAAAAAACGTGTTTTTTTTGCCGTGTTTTTAAATAATGGTACGAAACCCTTTGTTCATGTGTCCGTTGAGTCCGTCACGCACTTGGCCGGTTTATACTGAGATGTCGTTTAAAAAAAATCGCTCTATTATTAAAATTTATCTAAAGATGTTTTAGACGAACTTCAAAAATACAAGGACCCGGCGAGGCAGAACATGCATGATTCACGGCAAGACTTGATTGATATTCTCTGACATTATATTAGTCCAAAAGTTAAAATATTGCCAATTTTATCATCCTTACAGGACAACAATAATCACCAAAGTTTGATGACATTTCTCGAAAATGACAAAGTGTAATTCCAGATCACATTGCAAAATGAGTTGAACAAGCAGTAACCCCGAAGAAAAGTCACAAAGTGCATATCCTTCAATGAACCGGATACCAAACTTTTCGCTTGACTTGCCAATTCCGAAACTCTGTCAAGAGGAAAATTTCTGGAAAACCACTACGCTCGGGATTTGAGTTAACCGGGGTTGAATCCGTGCAGTTGAAATTGATACTTACAGTCAATCTGCATAAAAAACTATTTTGAAAGTGTTGAGATACGGTGTAATCAAGCTATAACGTAGTTGTAGAGGATCAATGTTAAACGTATTTTAAGACTAACAAAATGATTTAACACAAATATTTTCGAAACGAATTGCAAATTAGATTATGGATTTTCGAACGAGAACCTCATTTGTTATCTGTCTTTGATAATTATTGCTTGTTTACCATCTTGAGCTGTAGTTAAACACCTAGACTGTTTACTAGTTACATAAATAATTATACTGATAACTCCTACAGACTTTTTTTTTAAATTCAAATTAGGTTCGTGTCTGACCACACTGCAGGCAGTGTGGTCAGACACGAACCTAACCACACTACTGCTTAACATCAGGATGTTAAGCAGTAGTGTGGTCTAAAATGAAGCACGCTTACCTAGAGGAAACCTATTTACTCTAGATTTGATGACGCCCATATTGTACCTAACAGGGAACACAGACTCCGGCAGAGAGTTCCACAACCTCGCTGTGCGAATGAAAAATGTGGAATCAAAACGCTTTGTGCGTACATGGGGAACATCCACCGTGTACGGATGACGTTTTGGTCGCGGTTGTCTGGTCGTCCGGGTGTCCGGTAAAAGAAAGGTGCAAGGGAACTAAATCTTGAGGCATAGAAGTTAGTAAGTACCTAATAGGCCATCACCTGATGTGAAGTGATAATGCGGTGAATATTGTATTTTTTTGTATTGCATCCACTGGAACGGTACCCAGAATTTTAACCGACCGCGCTAACCACTGAGCTATCATCGCTATAATAATACAAAATTTACAATTTAAAAAACTGACTCCTTAACCCTTAAGCCAACTAAACGCACTGCTCCAATGAAACAGCGAGGTTTCCGAGTAAACGAAAATATCACTGATGTATATAATTTTGTAGGTTTTTGATGATTTTTTAAAAACCGCTCGATCAATTTCGATAAAATTTATTTGGAACCACCTCTGAAGTATAACTTACCAAGCAAAAAAAAAAATTCATAATTGGCAGAATTAACGCATAACGAACATTTTAAAAAAATACAGTCCTTTTTTAATCGGTCAAAAAGTTCGCTTCTTTGGTTAGTCTTAATAGCCCTGTAATAAGGCTACAAACCGGACTACAGTACTATTTACACACTACTACTTGGCGGCAGTTAATCTGATACTGAGCTGATATCTACTCAGACGACTTAGCTAAGGAAATGTACTACCTAGTAAACTAAGTAACTATATTTACGTTTTTCGATTTCTTATTGCAACATTTCAAATGCAAAACTTCGTATAATACCACCAGCGCTCGTTGAATGCTGATATAAATGCAAATTGCAATGCCAATGCAATGTCACACCCAGGACTGCAGAATATGAGAAATGCTGCAAACGTGACTGAAGTTACCGCCGAGATATAAATACACGAGCAGCTCGCCCCGGCTTCGCACGGGAAAACAAAACTCGAATAAAAATATAAATATAGCTTATATCACTCAATGATAATGTAGCATTCTAATGATGAAAGAATCGGTCCAGTCGTTTCAGAACATATTCAATAACAAACAAACTAAAAAAAACAAATCTTTCCTCTTTTTAAATATTCAGCGTAGATGTAGATGACAACTGTAATAGTTAGACATATGATATTGCGGACATTTTTGTAGCTGTCAATTGGCTCTGTAAAACGTCACTTTATTCTATTGTCAATAGTTTTCGCTGCGCATGCCAAGTAAGGTGTTTTCAAATTCTTCACAGCTTGGATTTCATTATTGAAGATTCCATACGGATCCCTAACTGTTTTTAAAATAAAATATAGCCAATATCCATCACGGATAATGTAGCATTTTAATCATGAAAGAATTACTAAGATCGGTCCAGTAGTTTCGGAGCCTATTCAATACAAACAAACAAAAAATCAAATAGATAATAATAGTATAGATATTACAATTCTTATACTGGGCCTGAGCTGGAAGGGGATTATTGAACTCATCGACGGATGCGCAAGAAGAAGATGCTGAATGAAAGTCTACTGTATGATTTTATAAATTTACTTTAAATACGAAACTACTACTTACAACCGAATATAGAAAGACACAGATCTCCATATCTTATCCTATCCTTTCAAAAGACTGTCACGGCTCTTTTCACATAGAAAAGGTACAGGTACATTGCACCATACATCATTGAGTTTTGCATCTCGAAACACGCTGCCACAGAACTCTCCCACGTCCTCTGTGCGGGCCTTGGTAGCGTTGTCGGGCTGACCGTCCGTCCAGCGCTGGAACCCGGCTGCGTCGAGCGTCTCACCTAAAAAGGTAATCATATTTTATTGAAAACAAGGTAAAACCTACCAAAAATTGGAACCAAAGAAAAGGAGGAGAAAGAGGAGGAGGAGGGTTGGAGGTGGAACTTGAAACCAGTGAAACCAGGTTAATTGGGATCTCAAGGGACCAAGAATTTTGTACCATTTAAAGAGGTTATCATTTATCCAGTTTCATTTATTCCAATTAGACAAAGAGTATATAAAAATTATACGCAATAATCGCACTAATATTTTAAATGTGAACGTTTGGACGGGTCGATGGATTTTTGTTACTCTTGCACACAAAAGCTACTTAATGGATTTTGATGACGTTTGTTTTTAGAGGTAGCTGACATCCTGGATTAACACATAGGCGATAACACCGCGGGGCGCAGCTAGTGATATAAAAATGTCAGTTGTCAATTTTTAATTCACATAATTCTTTGTAGCTGTAAAACTTGTGTTCCACAAGCTAGCATTTGAGTCGTGACTTAAAGCTGCCCATAGAGGGCGCTGAGATGATATGCTCTGGCAACTTGTTGTCAACTATCGAACCCTCATGTCGACTCGGTCGACCTAGCTAGCATACGGGGGACATCCACTGGCTTAGTTCCGGCGCGGGCGCTGTAAGAAGCTGGGATTAACCTGCGACTTGAAATATTACCAGATGCAATGTCAAGATTCCAAACCTCTTGGGAGTGCAAACCTGGGCTATTCTTGCAATTTAAATTTTTTTCTAAAAAATTAAAGTTACATCCTGTTTAAATGAGATCCACTATCGTGGAGTTTATATCTTACGAACCTACAGTTTGTTTTTTTTCACATGGACTCCGTGTCAGTCGTCGTCAACCCCTGGGGGTCGATACATACTTCTTAAACTTACCATGAATGGTCAGCCACGTCTGGTGCTCGCCCCAGTCATGGAACCCAATGGCCATGATTCCTGGGTCAGTCGACCTAATACGAGCATCTGGGTACTTCTCAAATATTTCTTTCACTACCTGAAAATCAAGATTAAATAAAACATATTGTAATAATATTCTTGAACTTTTCACACAGCGCCAGCAAGCGAACTGAGCAAATCTGCTATTAGGACCAGATAACTGCTAAAAAGAGTAAATCACTGGTTTGGCGCTCATTACTTTGAGACTTTCGATGGTTAGTCTCAACAGCCCAGTAATTTCACTAGCTGCAGTACCCTTCGAACCGGAACACAGTAATGTTTACACACTACTTACTTAGCGGCAGAATAACTGGTACTGTGGGGGTATCTATCAGACGACCTCCTGCTAAGGAGATCTACCACCAAGTGAAAGTTGAACCTGTTGTTAAGCGAAGATGCGATCTATGGAGTACACTTGCCTAGAAGAAACCAATTCTCTCGCTACTTGAAGGCACTCAGCTTGTATCTATAAGGGAACACCCACTAGGATAGCAAATTCCAATATTTATCGATTCGCCCGATGATGGTGGTGATGAAGGTTCCTGACTGTCCGATAGTTTAATGTGCAATGGAAGCAGGTGGTCATGTAGATCTAAAGCGCTCTCTCCAAAGTGTATCTGATTAATTGACTCTTTATTGCACACACTAAATAATACAATAGAGAAGAAATAAATTTCATTACTAGGTGTAACAACTGGCGACCTTATCGCTAAAAGCGATCTCTTCCAGGCAACCTTAGGACGATATATATCTATATATCTGATAGAAAACTGTCAGACAAGTTACTTTGCGTCGTTATTCAAGGCTTTGAAGTCATTTCTGAACAAGTGAGTGGACAATGAAGTCCAACGCCTCAAGCTGGTACTTGGGCTTGGTAGCTTTGGCAAAAGGGAGATATCCCCGAGGCCAAATCGCTCCACATCTCGCCAGAAAAGGTTGTGGAAAGACTTACTAACTGAATTTTACATTTTTTTTAAAACAGGGCTCACAGCTGTCAGTTTTTTCAATCTAAACACTAGAGACTGGGTAAACGTAGGGTGACATCACCTGTGATTCAAGCTCACTGTTGATGATGGCCAGGTAACCTCCCTCAGCCATGCAGGTCATGTAGGCTTGGGACCAGGTCAGGCCTCGGGTGTGGAACTTGTAGCAGCTCCCTGTCCTTGCGTCTAGAGTATAACCTGGGCAAAAATAAAATGAGTGTTAAATGTATTTCGAAAGTTTTATTCTAATTACAAATAATATATATCAATATTACAGGACACTTCTAACCCTAAACTAAGCAAAGCTTGTACTATGGAATCCAGATAACTAATAAAGCCGATGAAGTGAATCACAGCGCTGTTGAGACTAACCATAGAAAGTCTCAAAGTAATGGTGCCCTGGACTTTGTTTTGCTACTCAAAGTTCTGTGTATCGCTGCAATGATCATGGACAGGCGTTATCTCTTACCATCAGGAGAGCGTCTCGTTCGTCTCATTACTTTTCACATAAAAATAAACACTGCAGTTCGGAACCTGCTGATTCTGCTGCTGACCTTCTGCTAAAGAGATCAGCCCACTGGTAGGACGTTTCATTTGTTTCACAAACCTGGGTCAGTGGTGCCGCAAGACGTTAAGGTCAGATGAGTGTCCTGTTTGTAGCAGACGTAAGGCAAGACTTCAGAGCACTTCACGTCGGCCATGCTTCCCTTCTGGTCACTCATCATAGAGAGGCAGCTCTCAGCGTTCTCGAAGTTGTCGGGCTCACCCGGTGCCCAGGTTATCGACAGGCGAGGTAATGGCATTCCTGGAATGGTCCATAAAAACAATTGAAATGCATTTAGATTGTTTTATTTATACTTTATACTGTTACCGTAGCCCAACGGATTAGCAAGTTGAAGTGGCAGTGGGCAGGGCACATAGCACGCAGAACTGATGGCCGATGGGGCTGTAAAGTTCTGGAGTGTAGACCACGGACCGGCAAGCGCGGCGTAGGACGTCCACCCACAAGGTGGACAGACGACCTAATAAGGACCGCAGGAACGCGCTGGATGCGAGCCACTTTCAACCGGTCTTTATGGAAGTCAATGGGGGAGGCCTATGTCCAGCAGTGGACGCCCTAGAGCTGAAATGATGATGATGATGATGATGATTCTATAAGTGACAGAAATATAATGTAATATATAGGTGGTGTCTATATCGACACATTGAAGAAAGTTCAAAATATAACTTAAGAAGAAAACGCGAGCCGAAAAATATTTGTTCATTTTTTTATTATACACTAGAGAACCTTCCTCTATTTTGATGTTGGTTAAAAGTAATCTTGTTTCTTCCTAAGATTAAAATTAAGTCTTGGTATGGGTACTGCAGTGACTTTCATACACACATGTTGTATATAAACATACATGTTTCATTTATATGGGATGACACGCATTTAACCCTTAAGTTAAAAATCTTCTGACATGCCCTTAACGATGCGTTCCGGTAGCTTTACTTACGAGCAAGTTCTATTCCAGGCTAGTTTTTCCATCTTTAACCACATCGTCACTTAACATCAGGTTCATCATCATCATCATCCACAGCCTTCTTTATCCCACTGCTGGGTATAGACCTCTTTTTTTCATGGTTGACCGGCTAGGTGTTTGACCACAGCTCACCTGATGTTAAGTAACGGTGTGGTGTGTGGTAGCTAGCCAGCCGAGTACTAGAAAGTACCCTACCACCATGCTATGGTTTCCTCACGATATTTTCTTTCCCCGGCAGCTCAAGCTCATTGGTGGGGTTTGAACCCACGCCCTTCGGCATGCGAACCTACCGACATAACCACTGAGCTATCATCGCTACAATTGACGTAGGCAGATGGCATGAACGCTCTTTTCATGCCATCTGCCTCGGTCCTGTGCCAATCTGGTCCAGATTCGACCCGCGACGGTGACAATATCGTCGACCCATCTTGCGGCTGGACGACCAACGCTCCGCTTACCTTAACATCCAGGTTAGCTGAGGTCAAACACCTATGCTTGTCAACCAAGAAAAAAAACAAGTTTCTTGTTAATGGTTTATTTGAATACCTTCAATAGACGCGTAATCTCCTTTTGAGAAGGTGGCATGAACTCCAGTGAAGATGACGGTAGGTACTGACCCCTTGTTCATAGATACAAATGATATAATAGCCGTCTTCAAGTGTTTCGTCAGTGGTGAAGCTAGAACAGCGCCTGAAAATTAAATAAATACTCTTTTTATAAAGGTATAGTTAGATAGCTAAATTTTAAAAAAAGTAGTAGGTTAAATAATGGCACTGGGAGTTTTGGCGGGAACGCGGAAAGAGTCGTGTCGCTCCGTTGTATTTTTTCCAAAACTAGTGTTTTGCGAGTGTTTATGCATAAAAATGGTGGTGTTTTATTTATAAAGTGCCGAATCACACGCGCGAGTGTGAGAAAATGGTATAATGTGGTGAAATATGACTTTTCGTGTTGCTTCCAAAACTCCATCGAAGCTTTATAGTAAAGCCGCCACTACTTTACTAAAGCATGTCTGGACTTGACTGACACGGACTGGACTTGACTAAGTCTGGACTTTGACCATAACTATAGCTAAGAGACAGCAGAAATAACACTTAAGACAAGGCAGTATGGCTTTACAGCTTTAGCCTGCCCGATGGGGCAAATAAATTAAAAAAATAAAGTTATACTATACAAAAAAGATAGAAAGATAGATATAACTCTTTATTGTGCACACCATAAATAGAAAAAGTACAGAGAACAAAACACCTTATGAACTAATGCCACAAGTGGCGGCCTTATCGCTAACAGCGATCTCTTCCAGGCAAAAAATTATAAAATATAAAAAGTATTTATGTTCGGGGTCTGATGGCGCTGTGTGTAATATCCTACGATGTTTGTTTTTTTTATACCTACATCATAAAATTGTGGTACCTTGACTATCATATTCGATATAGTATCTTTGCATATTTCCACCGGGGAAAACCCACACCAATATAAATTATCTTAATAACTCTATTTATACGATTGTAATAGGTACTAATTAATGTAAGTTTAATAAAACCATTATTGAGTTGATAACCCTAATGATAGCACGACATTTCAAGTTAAGGTGGTTTAATTTCCATACAAATTTTTTTTTGCCATTTATGGACAAATGGAACATCATTTTACAGTGAAATCACAGCTACTGGCATTTATTTTGGTCTTTATTTGCGGCAAACCACTGTTTTATTAAAAAATCATAAATTCATAAATTATTCATAAATTTTATTTTATGCTAATAATCTATTGTTTTATTCAAGCAATTGTGATTTACCGCAAATAAAGACCAAAATAAATGCCAGTAGCTCTGATTTCACTGTAAAGTTATGCTCCATTTGTCCATAAATGGAAAAAAAATGTTTGTATGGAAATCGAACCACCTTAACGAAAGTAACACAGATAAGAATGCATAGCAGATACAACGTTGCGTAGAAAATTTGTGAAGACTTTGCTCTACAGTTTTTGCTTGTTTACACAAAGGAAATACGCCAATGTGGTGGTATTTCTCATTGTTTACACACTACTGCTTGGCAGAATAGGGGCCATCCACTAATTACGTCACACGAAATTCATGATTTTTTACTCCCCTCCCCCGTCCTTGTCACAGCTGGTCACATGTGTAAGACCCCCCCCCCCCCCCTCACTGGTGTGACGTCACATATTTTGCAATTTTACATCCAGGTAATAATTATTAAATCACTAGCGGATGCCGGGCGGTTTCACCCGCGTAATTCCCGTTCCCATGGGAATACGGGGATAAAAAGTAGCCTATGTTACCTGGGGATAGTGTAGCTTCCCAACGGTGAAAGAATTTTTAAAATCGGTCCAGTAGTTTCGGAGCTTATTCATTACAGACAAACAATCAAATCTTTCCTCTTTATAATACCTAGTATAGAAAACATCAGTTCCTAAATCAGGTTTAATTTCATTTCAATAATTTTGTAACAAATCAACATCAAATCAAACATTTCAAAATGTATAAAACAATAAACGATTTCGTCAACGGTACATTTTTTTAATGGTTAATTTAATTAGTTTTTAAAATGTGACGTCACGAAATTTAGCATCCATCCCACTCCTTGTCACACAATGTCACATTTCGTCGACTCCGCCTCCTCCCCCCTCCTTTAAAGTGTGACAAAACCAGAATATGCTTTATTGACTATATGCAAGATAGACATATTTTATGGGTTTTTTATGGATGACAGGCTAGGTGTTTGACCACAGCTCACCTGATGTTAAGTGAAGATGCGATCGAAGATGATAAAGCACACCTAGCCTGGAATAGAATTGGCTCTTAAGTGAGGCTGCCGGAACACACCGTTAGATGCTTGACGACAGATTTTCAACTCTCGTGTGGTAGCTAGCCAGCCAAGTACTAAGTACCCTACCACCATGCTATGGTTTCCTCACGATGTTTTCCTTCACCAGCAGCTCAAAAACCCACACCCTTCAGCATGTGAACCGACCGCGCTAACCACTGAGCTATCATCCCTACAAACCCCATGACCTGCCTACTAATCCTGCCTTAACATCAGGTGAGCTGTGGTCAAACACATAGCCTGTCAACAATAAAAAAAAAAAAAAAAAAAAATGCTTCCACCGTGTTATTTCTCAGCAAAGAGCCTACCTTCAGCATGGCACCTCATCCTCGCCTCGCGCCAGGTCCCGGGCACCTGGTGGAACTTCAGCCAGCCATTCGCTTGAAGATTATAATCATAGTCGTACCGGTAGTCCTTTCCTATTTCAATAAAACTTGTTGCAGCAAAATTATACCGTAGTCGTAGTTAGTAACTTAGCATAACCGATGTGTGTGTTTTTTATACCACAATTAAAAAAATAATTACAGTAAAAGTTCCTTATTCGCGGGTGAAAAAATTGGAACCCTGTTCCTGTATTCGCGGCTAAACAATTCATTATTCGCGGATGCAATCGGTGTACAGAAAAGAATTGGGTGTCATTTATTAAGGTGGTTCGATTTCCATACAAATATTTTTTAATATAATATAAATATTATATAAATTTTAATTTAATAAAATTTTAATATAAATATTTTTGAATAAAACAGTAGATTGTTAGCATAATCTACTGTTTTATTAAAAAATCATAAATTCATAAATTTGATTGTATGCTAATATAATCTACTGTTTTATGCAAGCAATTGTGATTTACCACAAATAAAGATCAAAATAAATGCCAGTAGCTGTGATTTCACTGTAAAATTATGCTCCATTTGTCCATAAATGGCAAAAAAATATTTGTATGGAAATCGAACCACCTTAATAAATGACACCCAATTCTTTTCTGTTCACCGATTGCATCCGCGAATAATCAATTGTTTAGCCGCGAATACAGGAACATGGTTCCAATTTTTTCCAAAAAACTCGTTTGACTTCATCTAAGTATACATTTTTGTTTTTCCTGTTTTTTCAATGGCTCGCAAGTCAGGCAGAACAAAGATAGCACTGTTGGTTCATTGGTAGTATATCTGCTTTAAGAGCTGAAAGGCATGGGCTCGATTTCCACCCAGAATAAAAAAATTGTGGTATAAACAAATGTTTGGGGTCATCATCATCATCATCATTTCAGCCGTAGGACGTCCACTGCTGGACATAGGCCTCCCCCATTGACTTCCATAAAGACCGGTTGGAAGCGGCCCGCATCCAGCGCGTTCCTGCGGTCTTTACTAGGTCGTCTGTCCACCTTGTGGGTGGACGTCCTACGCTGCGCTTGCCGGTCCGTGGTCTCCACTCCAGAACTTTACAGCCCCATCGGCCATCAGTTCTGCGTGCTATGTGCCCTGCCCACTGCCACTTCAACTTCAATGTTTGGGTGTTCTTTATTTATTATAAGTATGTATTAAAAATGCCCTGAGACTCGATGGAGTGACGATATACGTAGGACAGCTGGCGGTGGATGGAAGCGAAAAGCCGAAGATCGGGCTGAGTGGCGTGTCTTGGGAGAGGCCTATGTCCAGCAGTGGACTACAAATAGCTGATGACGATGATGATGTATTAAAAATAAAACAAGTATTTCTATCAGTTATCTGACTTCCATAGTACATAGTAGCAGCTGTGCTTAGTTTGGGATCAGACGGCGCTGTGTGTACATCGATAAAAAAAAAAAGTCAATATGACGAACAAAGCTGACATACATTTTGTAATGGGTAAACGCGAGTGACATTTGCAATGTGGAATCGATTGATACTTAGATGCTTGGCGGCAGATTTAGCCAGGTAGGTAGCTAGCCAGCCGAATACTAGAAAGTACCCTTCCACCACGCTATGTTTTCCTTCACCGGCAGCTCAATCTCGCATTATTGGGGCTAGAGCCCACGCCCTTCGACGTGCGAACCGACCGCACTAACCACTAAGCTATCATTGCTACGTACGTGTATACGCAGAACATTTATAGTATTTTGCTGTCAAGTTAAAAATAGAAATGAACGATTCGACTTTTACTGTGCGAACCGCTAAACAGTCGAAAGCGCTTCTCGAGTGAGTATTTCTCGATAGATACAATCTGGGTGTCTTCCAGTCTCAATACAAGTTAATCGATTATTTCTATACAAGACGAGATGGCGGCGATACAAAAAAAATACATACAAATTAAGTACTTACCCTGTTGTGCTTGTCCTTTGCATAATAAAAGCCCCAACGAAATCCCAATAACTAATACACAATACTGCATTTTCGACTCACACTTTCAACATATAAATTAAATGCAATCCCAAACAACCACACCGTCCTTTGCAAGTAAATACTACTATTCTACCTACAACTCAACCAATCCTACCAACTCGTCCGGTTTCATCTGTAGAGATGTGCCAAGATTTATAAAAAGATTCGAACATAAATACATAAACAACATTATGATCGAGATGTTTATTCGAATCGAGCAAATGATTGGGTCAATAAGGAAAAACTGAATTATAAATCCATGAGTTGAAAAGTGTTATTTTGGTTTAAATACCTATAGGCCAGAAAAAAAAAGACGTTTTTTTTTGGTCAATTTTTTTTTCTAAGGTGTAGGATCCTACCATTTGGCCAAGAACGTATGTATTTTATTTTAATTTGATGGTTCGATTCCAAAATTTATTTTTACATTAGCTTTTGCTTCACTAGAACCTGTATAGAAGTGCGTTCATAAACCAGTAACGGGATGCGAGTGATGCATCTTGCATACTTGTACGTTCATAAACCAGTAACGGGATGCGAGTGATGCATCTTGCATACTTGTACGTTCAAAAACCGGTAACCAAGTAAGTTATGTGCGCCAAATGGACTTTGTTTTGTTACTCAAAGTTCTGTGTATCGCTGCAATGGTCATGGACGGGCGTTATCTCTTACCATCAGGAGAGCGTCTCGTTCGTCTCATTACATTTTACATTTAAAAAAAAAGGCAAGTCGCTTGATACAAAAAAACTTACACAACACACACACACACTTACACTTAATTACACTTTGCATAAATAAAGTTATATAATTAATTATAAAGTTAACAACAACGAACATAGGTACTTCTATTTACGGTCCAGGCTTCGTTTATACAAAAATGGGGGTTTTTTTAATGCTAATTAGGTTTGCGTTTAACTACGCCCTGCCTGTTGCTAAGCAGAATGTAGTCTAAGACTAAGCACGCTCACCTATACAATACCTGTTTTCTCTTTACCTGTTTATTCTAAGAACCTCATTCATCTTATTTGTAAAATGGATTGCTTTTTTGTTTCACTTATGCGGGATTGCTTTCAAACAATTTTTTAAGTGTTTTAAAAAAAAATGATGTAACGATGTGATACACTCAGGCAATTTGTTTTACACTAGCGGACGCCTCGCGGTTTCACCCGCGTAGTTCCCGCTCCCGTCGGAACACAGGGATAAAAAGTAGCCTATGTCACCCGGGGATAGTGTAGCTTCCCAACGGTGAAAGAGTTTATGAAATCGGTCCAGTAGTTTCGGAGCCTATTCAATACAAACAAACAAGCAATCAAATCTTTCCTCTTTAAAATAGTATAGATAAATATTTTGGCGTGCTGCTTTTCAACTTTATCTAACCTGGTCCATGGCACGACCATATTTTCTATTTCTTTGTTTTGTTTGAAAGTAGACGGTAGACGAAACATGTCGCAGAAACACCTGTGGAAGAGGACTGCAGCACCGCCAGCTCTTCGGAGCAGCCTTTAAAATAAGAGGAGCCCAATGTTATTCAACCTGGGTACCTTCAAGTACGAATGAATCGGATAGACCGCATCTTCGCATAGCATCAAGCGAGAACGCGGTTAAATTCAAACCTATATTATGGGCTCTATTTTAACAGTAGATTATGCTAATAGTCTACTGTTTTATTCAATCAATTGTGATTTACCGCAAATAAAGACCAAAATAAATGATAAGAGTTAGATAAAGTCAGCCTATGTCACCTAGGGATAGCGTAGCTTCCCAACGCTCAAAGAATTTTTGAAATCGTACCAGTAGTTTAGGAGCCTATTCAATATAAACAAACAAATCTTTCATCTTTATAATTTATTTATTATAAGTATGTATTTACAAAAAAAAAGTATTTAAGTATTCTATCAGGTATCTGACTTCCGTAGTACAAGCTTTGCTTAGTTTTGGGTCAGATGGCGCTGAGTTTAATGGTCCTACGATATTTATTTATTATTTATTTATAACAGTGTGCATAGATCACCGATTTAGATCTTGTTAAGAGTCACGATACGAACAGATATTTGGGAATAAGACAATAACAATAGACAATAGACAACACTTTAAATCGAAATCTCAAAACAATCTGGAATCTTTGTAATACAATTGTTAAATAGTTATATTGATAGATTGTAATTCATCACAAGCATATATCAATACATCACTGTTTAGAACAACAGTTGATTCTAAAACAATTTTTATAATTCATAATTCATAATTCATTTATTTCTTGCAAAATAGGTAAACAAAAAATTGTGGTCTTAAGTCTAGTTAGTTAGTACTCTATTTTTGCTTGAAAAGCATGCAAGTTTTTTTTAAATCTAAAAAAACAAAGGAGAAACAATAATTAAAAATCTACTTAACATCACAATTTTCGTCCTTTACAAAAGTGATTCTTTATAATACTTTTTAGTCTTCCCAAAACCTCGTTATGAAGTGTTCGTGGTTGATGAGTCGAGTGAAGCCGATGTAAGTGTTAGCGTTGCAGAGATCGTCGTTGGTGGGCGCAGTGGACGTGACTCCGCGGATGTAGTACCGGAGCGTGCCCTTATCCAACTCGGGGAACGTTAGTCCCCCTCCACTGTCGCCTTTACAAAGCGCCGAGCCCGCTGAACACATGGCGAAGAAAATAATTTAGACAAATAGTAACTCTTAACTAACACCAGAAATATAAAATATGTGCAAAAAACAAAAGAATCGTATAAAGCTAGCCCTTATCGCTACAAACAAGAGATTGTTTGTAGCGATAAGGACTCCAGGCAACCAAGAATGAAAAACACGTTACTGGTTAAGAAGACGGGAGCTGTTGCAACATTATTAAGTCAGCTGCACGTTTTAGCGCGGTCAACTCACACGCCCAAGGGCATAGGTTCAAGTCCCAATAATGAGTTACAGCTGCCGATAAACAAAAGCTCGTGAGGAAATAGCATGGTGGTAAAGTACTTTCTAGTTCTCGACTGGCTAGCTATAGATCTCTCAAGTTATAGATCTGCCGCTAAGTGCCTAACGGTGTGTTCCGGCAGCCTCACTTGACAGCTAATTCCATTCCAGGTTAGGGTTGACCATCTTCGACCACACCGTTACTTAACATCCTGTGAGCTGTGGTTAAACCTAACCAGTCAACCATAAAAAAATCTCTGTTTTGGCCCTCATTACTTTGAGGATTTCTACGGTTAGTCCCAACAGCCCAGTAATTTCGCTAGCTGCAGTACCCTTCAAACCGGAACACAGTAATGTTTACACACTACTGCTTGGCGGCAGAATATCTGGTACGAGTACTGTGGTGTTGCTAGTCCAGTCTAAGGACGACAGTTCTATTTGATTTATGTTCCATAATTTCCTTGTAAAATGGAGCTGGCATAATCGTATTGTTACTAAATAATGTGACCCAAATACTAAAAAAAAATACCATTATTAAAGCCGGCACAAATTTTATCACTAGTAATGTACGGGATGAAGGATGCCGGAGACTTCTCGATACATTCTTGGATGTTTATATATGGCAGGTTCACTACTTGCAGCAACTGAGCGGGAGCGCCATTACCAGATGTAAGTCCCCAACCTGCCACCTAAAAGCAAACAATACATTTGTGGCTTTAATAGCTCAATGGTTAGCGCGGTCGGTTCATACGCCAAAAGGCGTGAGTTTAAACGCCAACAATCAGCTCGAGCTGCTGGTGAAGAAAAACATCGTGAGGAAACCATAGCGTGGTGGTAGGGTACTTTCTAGCACTCGACTGGCTAGCCAAAATCTGTCCCCAGGCACCTAACGGTGTGTTCCAGCAGCGTCACTTGCGAGCCAGTTCCATTCTACGCTAGGTGTCTTTACCATCTATGACCACATCTTTACTTAACTTCAGGTGAGCTGTGGTTAAAGACCAAGTCTTTCAAACATAAAAAAGGCATTACCTGAGGAAAATTAACATGTATACATAATTATCTTCATACGTAAATAAAATTCACGAGATTGTCGTCATGCGGGATGGTGATGGTGATCGCTACTCAAAACTCTGTGTATTGCTGCAATGATCATGGGCATGCATTATCTCTTACCATCAAGAGAGTGTATCTTTCGTCTCATTAGTTATGCTTGATTTGACTAAATGACGGTTGTTGTGTTTTGTGAATATAAAAATCCGGTCTGCCTCGAACACGGGATTCGGTTGCGAACCGTCGTACTGAACAGATCAAGAGACACTTAAGCTAAGTATCCTATTTATTATGTTGGTTGATATTCTTTTGTGATACCTATTATATGATAAATATTGACGCTTTATTTTAAATAACGTGTTATCATTATCTTGGTGTCTTTTAATGACTATTGTTTAGTAAATCAATACACGTTGCTTATAATAACAGTTTCTAGTCTTCATTTCTGCCTCCTTTTGTGTTGCATAACGTATAATGGTTGGTTAATGACTTGTGTGGTACATTCCGTTTTTATCCTTATTTCTTATTGGTGCCTCAAATAAAACAAATTCTAACACGTGCGTATACCTTCCCATTTACCCCGGGCTGCAGTTGGCGCCTCTCGAAGTTGACGTCAAAGTCTACGCATACGGGCCGGATGTAAGTATTGTACTGGATTGAAATGCTCAGCATCACAACTGCGATATCGTCCTGATAGTTCGACGCGCTGCCTCTGAAACGTGCTGGCAGGTGGAGCGACTTCACCTAAACAAACCAAGGTTGAATCTTCATCCCTTCTAGATGAACCAGCGAGGATCTTTTATAATCCTTTCCGATCGAAATAAAAATAGGTGCCTAACATCAAATTAAGAAATAAACAGACTTCGTTATTGTGTATGTCGGCGCTTAGCTTTTATCTTGATTTAGTTAAGCGCCATCTTGAGTAATTTTGGTGGACTAGAGGTGGAATGGCGCCACCTCTGACTTAACACTGGTTCCGTGCACTGCTTGTTAGTCGTGTTTTGACTTCAACCAATGTGAACGAGGTTTTGGCGGGATCGCGGGAAGAGTCGTGTCGCTCCGTTGTATTTTTTCCAAAACTAGTGTTACGTCGAGTGTTTATGCATAAAAGTGGTGGTGTTTTATTCATAAAGTGCCGAATGACAAGCGCGAGTGTGGGAAAATGATATAATGTGGCGAAACATGAGTTTTCGTGTTGCTTCCAAAACTCCATCGAAGCTTTGTACTAAAGTTGCCACTACTTTACTAAAGCATGACTGGAATTAACTGACACGAACTGGACTTGACAAAGACGACTTTGACTAAAACTAGCTACGATGGCACTTATTTAACTTTTGAAACTTGAAAATATCTAATTACTTGACACTGGCAAATGCTAAAACGCGACGCCAAAACCAAAGAAAAAAAAAACCAATGTGAACGAGGAGGTAGAAGTTGCGGATGTCTGCCGGTAGAGGCGCTGTGAGAAGTGAGCCGGCCGTGCGTTGAATGTTGAGGTGGAGAGAGATTATTCTTGGAGAAGAGGTTGAGTTGGACGGTTGCAGAGTGCGAAGCTAAACGGAACGTCTTGTCCCCAAGCTATGTAATAGTGACTACTGTTCTAATCATTATTGTGAAGTGCTGATTAAACTTTGTATATGAAAGCTGAATTGTATGGTTTGTCTCCTCTCCTGCTACGCCCTCGCTTAGTAACCATGTATGATGCGAATATCGGCCATACCACCGCCACCACCTGACGTTTTCCGACATAACCATCTATGATGCGGATCGGCCGTCTGACGTTTCTCCTACATAGTTTTTTTTTAATTGGTTCACTAAACTGTAATGTACAAAAAAAATTGTAATTAGTTCTAATGACACTTACGTCTGACTTTTGTGGGTTATCCAATTCGCTTTCCCAGTGTCGGCGCAGCTTGCCGACTGCCACTGCGTAGCTTGAAGCGGGTAACGTTCCGAGAAGATTACTCCAAAAACAATGAGCCGCTAAAATGTTAAGATACTAAAATGTTAGATAAGAAATCAATTAACAGTCAAACAAATATTAGTAAAACCATAGTACAAATTAGTACGCAGATTTGTCCCAGCCGTTAGGAGAGCTATGCTTCTCAATAAAGGTACAATATTTTTACAATATTATAGTATTGTACATGTTTGTAGCGCTTCCGCTCACCTTACTTCCTACCTTTGCTCTATCTCTATTCGATGTAATATTTATTACCTGATATTACAGTATTGGTGCTAATAAGAGACCCTCCGCAGATCTGCTTATAGGGCTGTGTAGTTTTGGTGTAGATGCCAGCGTGCCAGGGCACCTCTCCGAGGTATGCCGTCTCACCGCCCAGCACCAGTTGTGTTCCATTTGGTATCAATGTGCCGCATTCTGTGATCAATGATTTGATTATTATTGCCATATGCCGTCCGCTGATACTAAATGTGTTTCATCATCCATCATCTCGGCTGTAGGACGTCCACTGTTAGACATAGGCCTCAATAATTCCTTAAAGACCGGTTGGAAACGGCTCTCATCCAGAACGTTCCTGCGGTCTTCATTAGGTCGCCTGTCCACCTTGTGGGCAGACCTCTTACGCTGCGCTTGCCGGTTCGTGGTCTCCTCTCCAGAACTTTACGATACTTACGAACTTTACTTTACTTTTTTAGTCGCCAATTTGCGATTTCCTTTCTCAAACAAATTTACCCCAGCTGTTGTCGGTTCTGCGGGAAATATGATCACTGCCACTTCAACTTACCAATAATTTAAGCTATTTCAATAACTTAAGTTCTCTGGCAAATTATTTCGTTTCAGATCTAGAGTATCGTACTTTTGAGAAACACAAAGCATAACCCTTTACATAGCTCGTTAAACAACTTTAAATTTAAATAGTTGTGATTACTTCTTTAACGCAGTTGCGAGCGTAGTTGTGCCAGTTGTGCCAATGAACAAACTTAGGTTTAGTACATCATAAGTTTATAATCCTAATTACTATCATAATATATTATGATTATAATAATAATAATAATAATTTATTGCCAGAAATAATTTCATTACATACAAAATAATACAAGTTGTTTGTTACAAAATAATACAGATTTTTTGATTATAACATTTAACTTAGGCAAACCTGGAGTACATTTTTGTATATTGCTCCACTCGCCATCAGTGCAATGCATATACTTGAGAGTACTTGTTGAGTAGTAGTGTTCTCGACAGGAAGGTCTGACCTGGGTGCCCGACGGTTCGTACTCGTTGCAAGCCCTGAAGCCGTCCATCCAGTCCAATGAGACCAGACAACGATATTCCACGGACGGATGGGGTGGTAGTTGACACAGTGCTAAAATAAATAGCAATAATATTTTATTGCTCGTACACAATTTAAAATATCCCAAACTCGTTCCTTATTACAAATACAATTAAATTACAACTTAGTTACTTATAACAATACAATTTACAATTTAAAAAACCGACTCCATGACCCTTAGACAAACAAAACGCACTGCTTCAATTAAACAGCGAGGTTTCGGAGTAAACGAAAATATCATCGACGTATACAACTTTTAGACTTTTGTTGATTTATTATAAAAAGCGCTCGATTGATTTCGATAAAATTTAAAATCTGGAATTACCTCCGGATCTACGAAGCAAAAAAGAATCATCAAAATCGATTCATAATTGGCGGAACGTTCGCATAACATACATATAAAAAAAATGAGCCGGTTAACAACCTTAAAGTAATATGAAAATGGAAATGATAATTCGTGATACATGAATAATTACTATCAAATGTCACAAGCCAATAATGTTTTACTGCGCACAAGGAACGTTTGCATTAGAAATAAAAATTGTACTATCGTAATCGATACATATTGCTGGAACCTGCCTAAACGCCTAAAGAGTGCGCCTAAACGGAACGTAATGCCTTGATTTTCATTTGACTAGAATGCTGGCATCTGCTTCGGTCAAAAGCTTAGTACTGCCATTCAGCGTGGCAATGCTGCATAAAATTTGACCATATTTCCCTCCTCTGATAAGAGTATTAGATTAGATTTTTGTTTTTATACATTTACAAATTATTTTTATTTCCTAATTATTATTACATAATTATATTTTTTTTTTTCATATTTTAGTATTGTTCATCATCATCATCATCATTTCCGCCGCAGGACGTTCACTGCTGAACATAGACCTCCCCCATAGACTTCCATAAAGACCGGTCGGAAGCGGCCCGCATCCAGCGCGTTTCTGCGGTCTTTATTAGGTCGTCTGTCCACTTTGTGGGTGGACGTCCTACGCTGCCCTTGCCGGTCCGTGGTTATTATTGTGAAGTTATTTTAATTATTATTAAAGATTATGTAATAGACACTTCTTTCGGTAGCTCTAAATAAATTAATTGAATATAATATAAAGAATAGGTCCCTGATTACTGCCCAGTGGCACGCCTCTCCCAAAAATAGCTGTTTATTTTTTACTTACCGATACATTGCGGTATTGGCGATGACCACAGACCATTGAAACACAATGTAAAGTGCGGTGCATTTGCTAAGTAGCCTTCTTGGCAAGTTACGTTAATAGCAACGATATTGAAAGTTTGTCCAGGTTCGGCTCCTGGTTCGTTTGTAGTGTACGAACCGTGATTAGGATACTGAGGCAAAGTACATTTGTTCTTTTGTGACCTGAAAATATAATTTATTACCTAATTAGTAAATCAAATTATTGTAGTACTCGTAATTCGGTTTTAAGATTTTTTTTTTGTTTTATTCTATGATTTTTAATCATTAAATTCAAATAAAATTGTATTACATAGGATTGATTATGGTTATTATTTTTTCTTGGTGCATAATTTGATTTCTATTACCTTTTATAAGTAGTTACATCATCGTTACCTCTTTTTACTGTAGTGGAAAAAGGTAATTCTGTGGACAAAATATAAATTAGTGACTGTTTATTTTACTTAACTTTGGCGTACAAATCCCATTAAATATAATAATTTTTTTTTTCAGGGCTGTTTGAGACAATGAATGTCTCAAAATAATGAGCAGCAAAGCAGCGATGCCCTGGATTTCGATTTGCTACTCAAAGTTCTGTGTATCGCTGCAATGGTCATACACATGCGTTATCTCTTACTATTAGGAGAGCGTCTCGTTCGCCTCACCACTTACATAAAAAATAATGTTCTTTAGTTTTTCTCCTAAGTACATATTACATATAATGTTACGAGTTTATATATGATAGCACATCCTGGCTGTTCCATTTTCATTGAATAATTTCCATTGCATAGAAGATAATACTCTTATAATAATAGATAAAGCCGATACCGATAAAGATGTTTCTTTACATTTACATCTCTTTGTTCTATGATTATAATTCTTAATATGAACAATGAAATGTATTATTTCGATTACAAAATAAATATACATCTGGAATAAAGGCGTAGGTGATAAGTAACAAACTATAAATGCAATTATCACCTGTAGTAGACGTGACGCTTGCAAATCTAGGGCATCCCAACCAGAAATCAGATAAAAGACGTAACTCAGCACGTTCTACTCGCATTCTATAATTGTCAAACTTCCAGTATCCTTTACCCTTGAAGAAATAGGTTTTCCCTGCAAACAAATTAGAAAATGTATGTAAAATAAGTTTGACATACTCAATTACACACAACCCAACATATCGTTATCTATATTTTTTTTAATTGAATTTGCCTCATCGGGCAGGCTAAAGCTGTAAAGCCATACTGCTTCGTCTACGGATTTCGCAATTCATATCTAATATCTTTACTTATAGTCAAAGACATCATATGCGGCCCGTTTGCGCATATGATGCTATTTGCAAGCGATAGCCAGTAAATTAAAAATGATCCTGTATAGTTCCAGAGTCAACTTGCTGAGGTTCCCAGTCTCCATAATCAAAATGATGTATCATTAGATGTATGTAGATAATGAAGTTGTTGTTACATTGTCTGGAATACCATTATGCTGCTACTGCTTGTAATTAAAGCTACATGTTTCAGTTTATTCTCTGCTTTTCTATTAGAACACTGGAAGTCGTCATCAAGCCGCACAAATCCTCAAACAGAGAATACCATAAATTGTTGACATTAAAGACGAAGAGCTAACCATTTTTCCACGTGTAGGCACTGTCGATATTGTAACCAACTCCTTGCCACATTGACATGTCCCGAGGGTAGTCAATTTCTACGCGCCCTTCCTCTTCGTCAAACCTGAAAACAGGATTCGGAGCTAATGTTATGGTGACACCGTAAAATACTCTCGTAAATATCTTTGGTCCTAAAACTTTGCTTATCATTCGCAGACACGAGCGCACACATATACTATTAAACAGTTCTAGTATATTTTCCGTTTGACTATAAGACCTAGGCTTCACCCTTTTCATAGCAAGAAGGCACCCGTATATTTTTAGATTCGTGGAAAAAAGGGATAAGGAAAGAAATAAAACGGGTAGCGACTCATCATCATCATTATCCTATCGAAGTCCACTGCTGGACATAGGCCTCTCCCAAGACACGCCACTCATCCCGATCTTCAGCTTTTCGCTTTCATCCACCGCCACCTGTCCTACGTATATCGTCACTCCATCGAGTCTCAGGGCGTCCTACGCTACGTTTGTCCATTATTTATCGATCTCCACTCCAGAACACGTCTACCCCAGTTTGATACAAATCAAATATGTGCATTCAATTTTGTTAGGCAATGTATCTAATATGTTTTTTTATGGTTGTTAGGCTAGGTGTTTGACCACAGCTCACCTGATGTTAAGTGACGCTGTGGTCGAAAATGGCAAAGCACACCTAGCCTGAAATGGTACTGGCTCTCTAATGAGGCTGCCGGAACACACTGTTAGCTGCTTGACGGCAGATTTTTTCGTAGCTAGCCAGCCGAGTATCTATCTACTAAGAAAGTACCCCACCCCCATGCTATGGTTTCCTCACGATATTTTCCTTCACCGGCTGCTCAAGCTCATTGTTGAGAATTGAACCCACGCGTTTCAGCGTGCGAACCGACCGTGCTAATCACTGAGCTATCATCTCTACAGCTGTTAATATGTTAATAAATATTGGACCAGTTTAATTTAAAAAACTTACCTCCAGTATAGTTTGCCACTGTAAAAATAAGTCTTATTGTTTTCCCCCCAAATCATTGCGGCATCCAACTTTTCCAAGCTTTCCGGTAATCCAAGCGAAGTGAGCGGTTTTGGATACCCAGGCAACAATTCCCGCAAACTTAACACATATTGGTATTTTCCTAAAATACAAAACAAAATTTGTTGTAGTTGAGACTGAAAGCCAATGCTGTAACATTCTAAACTTGACTTCAACCAATGAGAAAAGGTGAAGTTGCGGATGTCGGCCGATAGAGGGCTGTGGAAATCGAATCGGCCGTGCGTTGAATGTTCAGGTGCAGAGATGGATTCTTGCTTTGGTTGCGGAGAGATTAACATTTTTCTCATGACTTTCATTTTCATGGTTCTTTGAGAGGCGATTGAGTTGGACGGTTGCAGAGTGTGAAGCTAAGCGAAACGTGTTGTCCCCAAGCTATGTAATAGTGACTATACTGTTCTAATCATTCTTAAACTAAAATCGTTATGTGCTGATTAAACTTTTTACAAGAGAATTGAATTTATTTTATTTATTGATACACAAAACAGAACATAGTCAGAACAGATACATAATTTGCTAGGTACAGTTTCGAGCCAGACTATATACCTAAACATGTGTATACAACATGACTATAAATTTAGAAGCATTTAACTAACATTTAAAATCTAAGATATTTACTTATTGAATATAAAGTTATACGATGCAAAAGTGAAACTAACAAATAAATTTTACTTACAACTTAACTATCAACTATCAAGTAACATTATTTGTGTAGGTGACGTAGACAATCTTACTTATGTCAAATTTAAATTTAGGTAAACTTTTATCAAAAATATCAAACAACTTATAATGTTCTTTTGAAGTTTCGTTATATTGACGACACATCCTAACAACTGGGTTATAAAATGAAGTGTTGTTTTTAAAAACTTGCAGTACAAAAGTTTTTGAGTGACCGCCTCGAAGTCTTGGTCTAATGTTTATATTGATGCTTGAGAGAAGGGAGGGCGAGTCAATATAAGAGTGCACAATTTTAAACAGACATACAAAATCAGTGTAATTTTTATTGTGTGGAATTGTGTGGTTTGTCTCCTCGTCCGCTACACCCTCGCCCATGAAACCATGTAGGTACGATGCGAATATCGGCCATACCACTACACCATCGCCCACCTGATGTCTCATGTCGATGTTGTATGTCGTATGTTCCTTCTTTCCTGATTTTACATGCCTTATTTGACTTGTAACTTGTGTTATCAAATATTTATTTTGTTTTTGTGTTATGTTAATATTTTAGTGAATTTAATTGTATTTTTATTTTAATTTGGGTCTTGTTGCCTAAAATTATTTTATTTTATTAAAATTAGTCGTGCTTACCTATAAAAAATGATACATTCTGATCTTGACGTTCATATGCGACATCGACGTGCGTGAGATCCGTCGGTAGTGATGGCCACGTCGTGGCGATTGGGATTGATTGTGCATAAGCTACATTCGAATAATACTGGAACAATTACCATTTTTTTTTAGTCGCGTGTATGTTTGACCGCCATTACACCTGATGTTAAGTGAATATACGGCCTACACTAGATTAAAAAAATAAATAAATATCGTAGGACATTACACACAGCGCCATCTGACTCTAAACTAAGCAAAGCTTGTACTAGTACTCGGCTGGCTAGCTACCACCCTCAAGTTGAAAATCTGTCGCCAATCACCTAACGGTGTGTTCCGGCAGCCTCACTTGAGAGCCAGTTTCATTCCAGGCCAGGTGTCTTTACCATCTTCGACCACACTGTCACTTAACATCAGGTGAGCTGTGGTCAAACACCTAGCCTGTCAACCATAAAAAAAACTATGAAAATACATAGGTAACCTACTTATAATAAATACAGATCATTTTTAATGATTTGAAAGAAAATGTGGCCAAAACTATTGTTGGAGTATCCGACCTAAATAAACATTAAAAATATCCTTATTAAAAGTAAAATAAATAGTGAAAACCCCACATCAGTTCCCATAGTAATATGAGAAACAATTTTGAATCTTCATTATCAACGAAATGTCGACCTGCGTCACTGTATATCGAATCTTATTTTATAAGACGAATAAGTCCGCGTTATACCTATGTATTCATGCTTTACGTACCTTCAAAGAAATAATAGATGTATTTACGATGTGAAAAACTTCGGAATAACTTACTTTGCCTTTAAAAACATAAATTTCACCCCTTATATAAGCCACAGTATCGTAACTGGTGTTGCAAGCGACAGGTAATCCTGATGGATCGGTAGAGGTAGACAATGTAGTCGTTATCTTGTCTGGTCGCAAAGTGAAAGGGTACTCTAGTGTTGCTGTAAAGATATATGTATAATAAACAGCTTTACTCATAGTATATTTGTTTCTTGAAGTATTTGACTAAAATTTCATTTTTTTTTAACTCACTACAAAATCCAGTCCCCAATGTCAGGAAAAAAATTGTTGATCGCTCTATCTGTAACACACGTATCCACATAAGTATACGCTATATGTATAAGATAATACGTACTATATTATCATTACGGATTTTGCAGAATAAAAATGGTTTTACTATAAATTATACTTCTAGGATAGTTGAAAGCAGTCACTATGTCGTCACGTAAATATCTGGTCTATTTAATAAATAATAATAATTATATATCTCATTATTTTTTACATAAAAAAAATCAATCTACATGTAATCAAAATGCATTATTTTCGCGCAGAAAATAAGGCTCACATTATAACTGAGCAATGTGTCTAGCATTTTAGGCACGTCGTTAAGATTGTTTCAACAATATTTATGCTTATTTTGCTTATAAGTACGTTTTTTTAATGTAATAAGTAATTAGACGAACGAGACGCTCTCCTGATGGTAAGAAATAACGCCTGTCCATGACCATTGCAGCGATACACAGAACTTTGAGTAACAAAACAAAGTCCAAGGCATCACTGCTTTGGCGCTCATTACTTTAGAGACTTTCGATGGTTAGTCTCAACAGCCCAGTAATTTCTACAGTAATTGGTCTTTAAATGAACTCGATTTAATTTTAAGTTAGTTTAATACTTTAGTTTTATAATAATGTACGTAATTATGTTTGTACCTACTGCACGAATAAAACTTCAGTCACTATTATATATAATAGATACAGTGAAAAAGGCTTGGAGAAAAATTGTTGAGTAAACTTTTAAACTGTTTCTGGATAGCATTGAACTGTTTTGATATTTCTAACGTCTTTTTAGTTTAATGTATGAAATAACCTTACCAGACCAGCAGCCATTTTGATTCACTCCGAATAATTTTTCATTTGCGTTACGAGATCGAATGTACGAAGCCCAAACGACGTAACTTGTAATGTTATGTACAACAATTTACAATTATTTTTATCTGTTTCTAGATAATTGTGTCATAAGTCAACTTTGTTGAGTATATAAATAATTTCTATCTAATATTCCTGTCTCTGTCACTCAGAATGCCATGTTTTGGAATTTGTTCGATGCTTCCTCTTTTTAACCGGTATCAAAAAAGGAAGAGGTTCTCAATTCGACAGCCCCGTTGGCTCATTGGTATTATATCTGCCTTAAGAGCGTGGGTTCGATTCCCACTCAGGGCAAACATTTTGTGAATAAGTATCTACTTTACATCCAAATCGCCATCAAAGCTTTATCGTAAAGTTGCCACTACTTTACTAAAGCATGACTAGACTTGACTGGTACGGACTGGACTTGACCAAGACTGGACTTTGACTATAACTATTGCTACAAGGCAACTTATTTAACTTAAGAAACTTAAAATACTTGACACTGGCAAATGCTCAAAATGCGACGAAAAAAATAGGTAAAAAAGAAAAAAATAGGTTAATGTCACTTTTACGATGACAGTTAGTTGTCATTGAATTTTTGTTAGCTCTCTCTCTCTCTCTCTCTGCCGGCTCGCCTTGGTCCACACATTATAAACGCACTTATATACAATAATTCTTATATTAGAAGAAACACAAATTCGTCAGCAAAGTGAACAGGAATTTTATTAAATTAACCGTAGCACACTATACCTAGTCTGGCCATAAATACTGTTAAAACTAAAAATAAACAAAATATTACTTTTGAATTTGGAATCTGTAATTTTTATATGATTGTTCATTGTGTTTTTTCATTTTGGCGCCAATAAATTGTAGAATATTTTGCGATATTAAAATGGAGTGGGGTGATAAAGAGAACCAAATCGCTGTGATTGCATTACGCAAAGTAGGTATGGAGCGAAATGCAATTTTTAAAACTCTCCATACGCTTGGTATTAGTTAAATGTTTGTGTACCGGACTATTAATAGGTACAATGAGACCTCCTCTGTTTGTGACAGAAAAAGATCTGGCCGTCCACGTAGTATTCGTACGAAAAAGGTGGTCAAAGCAGTAAGGGGTAGAATTCGAAGAAATCCTGTCCGAAAGCAAAAGATTTTATCTCGGGAGATGAAGATGGCACCTAGAACCATGTCGCGTATTTTAAAAGATGACTTAAGACTTGCAGCCTATAAGAGACGCACTGGTCACTTCTTAACTGATAATTTAAAAAAGAATAGGGTAGTAAAATCGAAACAACTACTGAAGCGGTACGCAAAAGGAGGTCATAAAAAATGTTTGTTTACGGATGAGAAATTTTTTACAATTGAGCAACATTTTAACAAACAAAATGACCGTATTTATGCTCAAAGCTCTAAGGAAGCTTCCCAATTACTCGACAGAGTGCAACGTGGGCATTATCCGACTTCAGTGATGGTTTGGTGAGGTATTAGCTATGAATGAGTGACTGAGCCATATTTTTGTGAAGAAGGTATCAAAACATCGGCACAAATGTATCAAGATACCATTCTTGAGAAGGTAGTTGGTTATTGAATATGGTGTTGTTAACTACTTGTTAACAACACCATATTCAATAACCAAGTATGGTTCTTCCAGCAAGACTCGGCGCCGGTCATAATGCACGGTCCACGCAGTCTTGTTTGGAAGCGAACGTTCCGGACTTCATCAGAGCTGAAGACTGGCCGTCGTCTAGTCCCGATCTTAATCAGCTGGATTATGATTTATGGTCAGTTTTAAAGAGTAAGGCTTGCTCTAAACGCCATGATAATTTGGAGTCCCTAAAACAATCCATACGATTGGCAGTGAAGAATTTTCCCATAGAAAGAGTGCGTACTTCTATTGATAACTGGCCTCAACGTTTAAAGGACTGTATTGCAGCCAATGGAGACCACTTCGAATAAGCTTTTTATATTTTAAATTGTTTTATATTTATGTATTAAACTAACACACTGTAAAAGTAATAAATGTTATTTACAAAAGAAAAAAATAAATTTTCTTTGTTACAATATTTATGGCAAGACTAGGTATAACAGCCGTTCTAGAAGAATCTAGAATGTATATAAAATCTTTAGTGAATGTGAAGGCTGTTTGGTTTTTTTTCGCAGAGGAAGACAGCTGGCACGTTACAGTAAAAGTCGTCAAATTGGCCGTTTCTGAAAATGCTTCCGCAGTACTGGCCAGAATCGCCAGTGCGTACGTTGGTCACGTTGTCAGGCTTACCACCAGCCCAGTTGTGATAGGTGGCTTCTAAAGTCTCCCCTGTAAATATAGAGACGGTCAATTTCATGGGATACAGTCATGTATATTTCAATGGTCCCAGCGGCTACCAATGATTGTTTTATTTTATAACATTAGTTGCCCTCAAAGAATGTAAAAAAGGTCACTTAAGTTTCCGCACATATTTTTTACGTGAACCAAGAGGATTATTATTGTATCTATGTATGTTCTAAAAAATAATTTAACATTGCTGGGGTCGTTTAGGTAGGTGCCCCTGCAATGCTAGATATTCTGCCGCCAAGCAGTAGTGTGTAAACGTCACTATGTTCCAGTTTGAAGGGTACTTGCAGTTAGCGAAATTACCGGGCCGTTGAGATTAACAATCGGATGTCACAAAGTAACGAGCGCCAAAGCAGCGATGCCCTGGACTTTGTTTCGTCACTCAAAGTTATGTGTATCGCTGCATTGGTTGTGGAGATGCGCTATCTCTTTTCATTATGAATAAAACTATAGCTTTTTTTAAGAAAAAAGCTATAGTTTTATTGTGTGTAGTTTGTGTTTTGTTTTTTTCTTCCACATGTTTCATTTCTCTTTAAACCCAATTCTTAAGTCAACGCGGACGAAGTCACAGACGCCTGTCCATGACCATTGCAGCGATACCCAAAACTTTGAGTGACGAAACAAAGTCCAGGGCATCGCTGCTTTGGTGCTCATTACTTTGAGACTTTCGATGGTTAGTCTCAACAGCCCAGTAATTTCGCTAGCTGCAGTACCCTTCGAACCGGAACACAGTAATGTTTACACACTACTGCTTAGTACAGAATATCTGCGGTGGTACCTACCTAGACGACCTCCTGCTAAGGAGATCTACCACCAAGTAAACTTCTTGCTTCATCTTCGATGACATCATCGGTTACCATCAGACGAGTTTGTGGTCAATCGCCGACTTATACGTGCTCAAAAATATATTAAGCACACATTTTATTTTTATTTTAGCATATTTACTTACCATGAATTGTCATAAAGCCCGAGCCACGACGGCCCCAATCATGGAATCCCAATAACAAAGATCCCTTGTATATCGAGGAGATGGTTTTCTCCGGATATTTGCTAAAGATTTCTTTAATAACGATCGCTTCCACGTCGTTGTCGATGATGGCCAAGTAGCCACCCTCGGCCACGCAGGTCATGTAAGCTTCCGACCAGATCAAACCTCTCTGGTGAAACTTATAACAGCTACCAGTTCTAGGATCCAAAGTATAATCTGAAAATTAATACAGGTTAACATTTTTATGAAGACACATAGAACAGAATAACAAGTTTGCAACCTGATGGTACATTGGTAGTGTAGATCAGTGTTCCGCTAAGTGTGTACCGCGGCACACTGGTGTACCGTGGTCATGGGCATGGTTATCTTATAGGTAAACTTATTTTTACCCACGACGGAACGGAGACGATATATGCGTTTGGGGTGAGAGGATGTTTGTTTGTGCAAATACATCTTGCCATTTTTCTCCAAAACTATTAGTCCGATTTTGATGCAGTTTTCAGTTATGGGTTCGAGTTTGATTGGTATATGTTCTTAGATAAGTGTTACGGTGACAGCCCACCAGAGGGCGCTGCAGCAAATATTGTTGTGCAAATCCATGTTGCCATCTTTCTCTTTTTTTTTTTTTTTTGTTAATCTATTTTTATTTGGGGACATTGAGTCACATATGACTATGTCAGTCCCATAGTATACACATCTATTAATCATATAAACCTGTTTACATTCTGGTCATTAAATGGCTGTAGACAGACTGATAGAGCGTCTTAGCTACGCTAGACGTTGGCATAGCTAAGACACTCTGAATCAGACCGACATTTAAGGTATTGGGGTCATCCGTCCTTATTAGACTTTCTCTCATGTCTGCGCTCTGGACACACTCCATGAGTAAATGGTAAATATCCTCAACAGGATCTTCTACTTGTCTCATCAGAATCTTTCTCTTAAACTACTAGTCCAATTTTGATGCAGGTTCTGGTTTGATTGGTACATTGTCTCAGATAGGTGACAACAACTTTTTAACCGTTGTTACTGTCTAGACAGCAGTTTTATTCCACAATCCTACTAATAATACAAATGTGAAAGCTTGGATGGATGGATGAACGTTTGTAACTCTTTCACGCAAATCACTACTAAACGGTTTTGGATGAAATTTGGTATGGAGGTAGTTGAGACCCTGAATTAGCACATAGGCTACTTTTATCCCGAAAACATATAGCGGGTAACACCACCGGGCGCAGCTAGTTTATATAAATAAATATATCGCAGGACATTACCTACACACAGCACCATCTGACCCCAAACTAAGCAACGCTTGTACTATGGAAGTCAGATAACTGATAGAATACTTACATACTTTTTTTTTTGTATCTACATACTTTTAAAATACATACAGTATACCCAGACACAGAACAAACATTTGTTTGTACCACAAAGATTTTCCTGGGTAGGAATCGAACCCATGACCTTCAGCTCTAGAAGCAGACATTCTAATTAATTATGAACCGACAAGGCTGTCAAAAACACTATAGCAGTTCTTTCCGGCCTAGAGTCACGCACCAACTGGTTTTAAAAGCTAATGTGTTTGTAATTCAAAAACCTTTATCAGCAGTTCCGCACTCAGTGATAGTAAGCTGGGTATATTTCTTGTAGCAAACGTAAGGTAATACGTCAGTGCAGCGTCTGTCTGACATGATACCATCAGCAGCAATCGTCATCGCAAGACAGCTCTCCGAGTTGTCCTGGTTGTCAGGCTCGCCCGGTGCCCAGGTGACCACCAGGCGTAGCAACGGCACTCCTTCAATAGAAATTACAAGGTAAGGTTAATCCTATCCTACGAATCCCACTAATACTATAAATGTGAAAGTTTGGATGGATGGATGGTTGTTTGTCACATTTCACTCAAACACTACTGTACAGATTTGAATGAAATTTGGTATGGAGGACACCCTAGATGTAGCAGGTAACACCGCGGGGCGCAGCCAGTTAATTATATAGGGCTGTTGAGATTAACCATCGAAAGCCGCAAAGTAATCAGTGCCCTTGCTGCGATACCCTGGAGTTTGTACATACTTATAATAAATACAGAACAAACATTTAATTTATACCACAAAATGTTTATCTTGGGTGGGAATCGAATCCAGACCCTTCTTCAGGTCTTGGAGCAGACATACAACCAATGAACCAACAGGATGTCAGTCGTTTACCTTCAATCGAGGAATAGTCTCCTTTGGAGAAGATCGCATGGACGCCAGTGAAGATATCGTGAGGAGTTGTGCTCTGATTCTTAACGAAGGATATAATTGCAGTTTTTAAATGGCTACTCAGAGGTGATACTAACACGGCTCCTGTGGAACAAATGAAATAGGCATCAAACTAAATCTTATAGCGATGATAGCAGCGTGGGCTCAACCCCCAATAATGAGCTTGAGTTGCTCATGAGATACAACGTGGTGACAGACGGACAGACAGACAGACGGACGAACAGCAGAGTCTTAGTAATAGGGTTATAGAACCCTACAAAGGAGAGTCACGGCTTCTGAAGTATCTTGGATGGGTATGACATAACATTACTTCATGCTGAGGAGACCAGAGTACCTTCCGCGTGGCAGCGCAGCCTGGCATCATTCCAAGTGGAAGGCACCGCGTGGTACTTCAGCCAGCCTGCCGCTTCTCCGTTCCACTCGTAGTCAAACCTGAACTGCTTCGCTGGATAATAAAAAACAATTATAACGCACAGAACTGCTTTTTTCATTTGTAGCCAGTCAAACATAAAAATCTACTGTTTTATTCAAAAATTATAAATCATTCATAAATTTGATTTTATATTAATAATCTACTGTTTTATTCAAGCAATTGTGATTTACCGCAAATAAAGACCAAAATAAATGCCAGTAGCTGTGATTTCACTGTAAAATTATGCTCCATTTGTCCATAAATGGCAAAAATTATTTGTATGGAAATCGAACCACCTTAAGCCGTGACTATGTTTTAAATGACACATGACATTTTTACTGTACTTATTAGAATGTTTAACATTGTAGCTGAATTTGACATTGTATTTGAATTTGATGTACTATTTTAATTTATCGTTATTTTGGTTTTACTTTCGCATAATAAGTAGTAGGTAGAATTTTAAATGTGTTTTCTTATTCATTCATTAATTTGTTTTTGTGACATAAATGTAAATGATTAACCGGTTTTGTCATTTTTTTTTTATGTTTCATAGGCTATGTGTTCAACCACAGCTCACGTGATGTAAATTAACGGCGTGGTCTAAGATGAACCTTACCGATTTACTTTCGACTTGAAGACACCCAGATTGTATACATCGTGAAACACTCACTCTGGCTGCGTATTCCATTATCTAACGGTCCGAAGTCAAACGCAAGCAAATCTATTTTATGAAAAAAAAACAATCAATCATTAATTTTGATTGATTGATTCAGGCGTTACTTTGTGGAAGTTCATTTTGAATGTTCAAGGTATATATCTAGTTTTAAAAAAACCTCCTAACCACTTGCCAAGTAGTTACTGCAGAGAGAGGAGGATGTTAAGACTTGTGGTTATTTTAATTAGATTTTTGTTATTTTAAGTAAATTTTTGACAAATTATATTTTTAAGTTTATGTCAAATAAGTAATAATAATAAATATCGTAGGACTATACACACAGCGCCATCTGGCCCCAAACTTAGCATAGCTTGTGTGATGGAAGTCAGATAACTGATAGAATACTTAAATACGTTTTTTTTTTGTAAATACATACTTATAGTACATACAGTACACCCAGACACAGAACAAACATTTGTTTATTCACACAATGTTTGTCCTGAGTGGGAATCGAACCCACGCCCTACAGCTCTCAAGGCAGATATACTACCAAAGAGCCAACGGGGCTGTCAAAATTAAAAAAAATTAAGTAAGATTAGGTTTTTAATTAATGAGCTGTGTCAAATTAGTTTAATTTAAGTCCTCATCACTGTTGGAACTGGAACGACTGTTAAGCGGAAATAAACTAGATATATACCTTGAACATTCAATCAATCATAATAATTATAAAAATATACTCTTACCATGAACAAAAAGGAACAAACACCCTAATAGGAACAAAGTTTTCATTTTGTCGCCTGGTACTTGTAGATTTAAAACTAAGTGATCACGACTGACTCCAGCGAATGGATATTTGATAATGATTCAAGTTTCGGAAGGGGCAACAACCATTGAAATGACAATTTAATTAAAAATACCACGTTATCATTCGTTGTGCATATACTGACAGGATGTGATTAAATTATTTTTTTAGCACTACGATAAATCTGATCATACGTTAAATTTCAGTTACGGTCCTCGAGTGTGGTACACATGTTTGTATATATTTTATTTTTATTGTTGACAGACTAGGGGTTTGACCACAACTCACCTGAAGTGACGGTGGGGTCGAAGATTTTTTTTTATTGTAAAAAGTAATGAGACGATCAAGGCGCTTTCCTGATGTTAAGAGATAACACCAGTCCATGACCATTGACAGCGATACGCAGAACTTTGAGTAACAAAATAACGTCCAGGGCATTGCATGGTGGTAGGGTACTTTCTAGTACTCGGCTGGCTAGCTACCACCCTCAAGTTGAAAATCTGCCGCCAAACATCTAACGGTGTGTTCCGGCAGCCTCACTTGAGAGCCAGTTTCATTCCAGGCTAGGTGTGCTTTACCATCTTCGACCACGCCTTCACTTAACATCAGGTGAGCTGTGGTCAAACACCTGGCCTGTCAACCATAAAAAAAAGGGCATCGCTGCTTTGGCACTCATTACTTTGAGACTAGATGGTTCGTCTCAACAGCCCAGTAATCTCGCTAGCTGCAGTACCCTTCAAACCGGAACACAGTAATGTTTGCACACTACTGCTTAGCGGCATAATATCTGGTACTGCGGTGGTACCTACCTAGACGACCTCCTGCTAAGGAAATCTACCGTCAAGAAAAGATGGTAAAGCACACCTAGCCTGGAATGGAACTGGCTCTTAAGTGAGGCTGCCGGAACACACCGTTAGATGATGGCGGCAGATTTTCAACTTGAGGGTGGTTGCTAGCCAGCAGAGTACTAGCGTTATATATGTACCCATACGTCCTAATCCACTTTCTTTTCGTATTTTCGATATACAATACGTGTCATTTTAATTAATAACCATTATCATAGATTGATAACTCTTTATTGTTCCAAAATTTCATAAAATCAACGGCAAGCCAACTAGTACTAGTAGATATAATAGTAGGTTTTATTGTTTTTTTTTTATGTGAAAAAAGTGGCAAACGAGCGACGGGCTCACTGATGGTAAGCCGCCGCCTATGGACACCTGCAATACCCGGGGTATATTTGCCGGAGTGCAAACAATACAAGTGCAATAGTAACAAGTTGTTATTTATGATCAATAAATGATTATTATTCTGATTCTGGATTCTGATTCTGACCTATTTCTAAGGAGATCTGCCACCAAAGCGTAGACACAAAAGATAGTCACCAATTTTGTTACCTACATAGGTACGTATATTTAAAAAAAAGCTTATATCTTAAAATTCTTTGACAAGCTATTAGGTAATTTTTCACACAGGAATGCTGTGGGCACATTGCACAAATTATCGTTCCAATGTACGTTTCTCCACACAGATCCGCAGGACTCGCCCAGGTCTCCAGACCTCTGCCGCGTGATGTTGTTCGGTTCTCCGCTGTTCCAAACATTATAATCGTTTTCCAGAGTTTCTCCTGCAAAGACACATAGTCTCATTAATATCAAATCCCATGTCTACCTTTTTCCCCCCTTCTAATGATGTATCTGTTTGTTGTTAGATACCTCATTGTTATTACAATCTAGCCTAGTTGAGACTAATAAGTAATTTGAATATAACTTAAATTGCTAAGTAGAGTATAATCGAAGAATGCGTCCATCGACACTTTTCTTACTGTCTCTATTAAGGGGACACTAAGGGAGGAAGACACTTTGTTCATGTGTTCTATAATATGTAGTACTCACTGCACTGACATTACTAACTTAATACACTAACTCAAAAGGTTTTGTCCTAGTCAAAAGCTTAGCATTGCCATCCAGCGTGGCAAGGCTGCCAGCATTCTGGCCACATATCCCTCCTCTGAAGGACTTTTAGATTAAGTTTTTTGTATAAATTTTGTAAATAAATTTAATTTCATGTCATCTTGGTTCTGAAGCACGCGGTGGAAAGTGCATCCCGGACGGAGGCGGGTACGCGGTTGTAGACGGCGGGCCGCAGAATGTATACTGACCTCTACGACTTGACGGGGCGATGTGACGATGCACCGGAAGCCCATTGGCGGCGCAGACTGCGGGGAAGACCCGCTCACGAAGTACCAAGTAAGTAAGTAGTATAAAAAACTACAAATTACATAATACATAATATTTTCTTAAGGTTTTTTGTTCTCTGTACTATTTACTGTATAATGATGTGCACAATAAAGATTTATATCTATCTATCTATCTATCTAATACGAAAGATTTTTCAGCACAGGGGCGTAACGTAGGTTTCAGCAAAGAAAACAAACAAAATTACCGTGAATGGTCATGAAATGTGTGCCGTAATGACCCCAATCATGAAAACCAACTGACGTGATGTTATTATAATATGCAACGATACTATCGACCGGATTTTTGGAAATTATCTCCATGATGACTTTGGCCTCCAGCTCGTTGTTGATAACAGCCAGGTAGCCTCCTTCGGCGACACAAGTCATGTAAGCCTCCGACCAAACCAGACCTATCTTGTGGAACTTGTAACAACTTCCCGTTCTAGATTCTTTGACGTATTCTGTAAAATAAATAATAAAATTCATATATGAAATGTATTCACTTTAGAGCTCGATCATATTTAAAGTCTTAGACTAGCTAGGTACCATCGCAGTACCAGATATTCTGCCGCCAAGCAGTAGTATGTAAACAATAGTGTGTTCCTGTTTGAAGAGTACTGCAGCTTGAGAAATTACAGGGGTGTTGAGATAAACCATCGAATGTCTCACTGTAGCAACGATGTCCTGGACTTTGTTTTGCTACTCAAAGTTCTGTGTATTGCTGCAATGGTCATGGGCATGTATTATCTCTAACCATCAGGAGAGTGCCTTATTTGTCTCATCTCTTAAATAAAAATATTTTATTGATAACACCAATGTTACAAGTCAATTTTATTTATAAGTATTCTATCAGTTAGGTATTTGACTTCCATAGTAGTAAGCTTTGCTTAGTTTGAGGTCAGATGGCGCTGTGTGTAATGTCCTACGATATTTACATTTATTTATTAAATCCGTAGTATTTTTTTCTCCATTTTGGGGAGTGCGCTTCAGATTTGCGTGACCTAATTCCACCCTGCCCTGTCTACTGTCGGACAGCCAGGAGCTTTAAAAAGCGACATCACTTTATGGTTGATGTTCCAAAAGCTCGAACTATGCGGTTTGATTCCACCTTCTTCATACGTACAGCTAGACATTGGAATCTGCTGCCCGAGTGGGTGTTCCCCGATGAATATAGTCTGGGTACCTTCAAGTCGCGAGTGAATCGGTTTCTTCTAGGCGAGCGTGCTCCACCGTAGACCGCATCTTCGCTTAACATCAGGCGGGATAGCGGTCAAACGCAATCCTATCTATTATTTTAAAAAAAGTGCGTAACATATCGTAAATACCTGGATCAGTAGTTCCACACTCAGTTATGATCAATGCAGTATCTTTTTTATAGCAGACGTATGGCAACACTCTGTTGCAGACCGTATCGACCATGGTGCCGTTGGTAAAAATCAACATCGCGAGACAGCTCTCAGAATTTTTATAGTTGTCGGGCTCCCCCAGCGCCCAGGTGATCGCAAGCCTTAACAAAGGCACTCCTGTTAATCAACAAAATAACTAAGCAAATAATTAAGCTATCAAGAATCAATCAAGTTATCATTATCTATCTTGAATCAAGCTATGTCTGAAGCCTTAACCCTGGATTAGATAAGGAAAGTTTCTCCTACACGTGAATTCAAAAATATCGGAGCGTCTAGCGACAAAAGACTTTCGTAAAGTTTTTGATATCAAATTGCAAGGAGAATGGCGGCAATTCTTTTGTTTTTATGGTTGACAGAATTAGTGTTTGACCACAGCTGATGTTAAGCGATGGTGTGATCGGTGATGGCAAACATATTTACTAGGCTAGAATGGAACTGGATCTCAAGTGAGGCTGCCGGAACACACCGAAAACACTGAACACTGATTGCGCTTGAAATATTTTCAACTTGGTTCTGGTAGCTAGCCAATCGTGTACTAGAAAGTACTCTACGCTATGGTTTCCTTCCCCGGAAGCTCAAGGTCATTTTTGGGGTTTAAACCGGCGTGGGTTTCAGAATGTAAACTGAAAGCGCTGGACTATCATCGTTGCAAAAATCGAAAAATCTCTTGTTCGAGTTTCTTTTTTTGGTGCTGATCCATTTTTTATACATTTTGCTATCGTAAACCTGATAAAAGCTTTTTCGGAAATCATTCCGAATTTGTCATAATTAGGTATTATACACAAAACATAGCCTCACAACGGTTGACACGATAAGAGAGAAATCATTCCAACAAAAATTTAAAAAAATATTCTCGCACCGAATTTGCATCTTTTCTTTTTTTTTCTTTGGTTTTGGCGTCGCGTTTTAGCATTTGCCAGTGTCAAGTAATTATATATTTTCAAGTTTCAAAAGTTAAATAAGTGTCATCGTCGCTAGTTTTAGTCAAAGTCCAGTCTTAGTCAAGTACAGTCTATATCAGTCAAGTCCAGTCATGCTTTAGTAAAGTAGTGGCGACTTTACTATAAAGCTTCGATGGAGTTTTGGAGGCAACACGAAAAGTCATGTTTCACCACATTATATCATTTTCCCACACTCGCGCTTGTGATTCGGCACTTTATGAATAAAACACCATATTTTTATGCATAAACACCCGAAAAAACATTAGTTTTGGAACAAAATACAACGGGGCGACACGACTCTTTCCGAGTTTCCGCCAAAAACGGATGACAATTATGTCAGATTCAGATTCAGATATATTTGTACGACGGCTGTGCTCGGCTGAATATCATGTAAACAGAGAAGTAATTATCTACCTTCAATAGATGAATAGTCCCCTTTAGAGAAAGTTGCGTGTACACCTGTGAAAATAGTCAACCCCTGTTCGTCGCGAGAACGACTCTTGTTCGTTACAAACGCTACGATAGCTTCCTTCAGCTGGCTCGTAATTGGTGAAGCTAGAATGGCACCTGTACGAAAAAAACAGTGTTCATCTATTGCATTTTACTGATTATTATTTACACAAATTATTGCACAATTTTTATGATGATGTTAAGTGAAGGTGTGGACGAAGATGGTAAAGCACACCTAGCCTAGAATGGAACTGGCTCTCAAGTGAGGCTGCCGGAACACACCGTTAGATGCTTGGCGACAGATTTCAACTTGAGGGTGGTAGCTAGCCAGCCGAGTACTAGAAAGTAGCCTGCCACCATGCTATGGTTTCCTTACGATGTTTTCCTTCACCGGGAGCTCAAGCTCATTGTTGGGTTTGAATCCACGCCTTTTGGCATGCGAACCTACCGCGCTAATCACTGAGCTATCATCGCTACAAACAAACAAAATTAGATAATAACAAACTAACATCAATCTATTAATAGATTGTTTACTAATAGATTGTTTCAGCTCAACATCCCACCTTGCCAGTTTTGTAACCGACCCTAGGACACTGATTTTTTTTCTATAATATCCATAATATGTCAATTTGTAAGTGTAGCATTTGTGGAGTCTTTTCAGCAGGTACCTTCCGCGTGGCAGCGCAGCCTGGCCTCGTCCCAAGTAGATGGCACCAGGTGATACTTGAGCCAGCCTCCCGCCTCATCGTTCCACTCGTAGTCGAACCTGTACTCCTTTGCTAAGTAAAGTAAGATACAATAAATTCGAACCCAGATTGGAAGCCAGCCGGTCTCCTAACTAGAATGCCGAAACGCTCATTAGAAGAACGAAAAAAAAATCAAATTAATTGCACTGATTGACATTTTGTAATAGACTTCATGACATATTTAATTAATATAAACTTGACATTATCATTTTATCCAATTTGACATTCTAATAGTAACTATTTTGTCTAATTTTTGCACACCCAATTCTGGGTTAAGCATGGACTAAGCGACGTTTTTATTTATGTACTCACATTTTGACACCTGTACTTAGCAAATAAATACATTTTGATGCGCTCTCCTGATGGTAAGAGATAACGCATGCCCATGACCATTGCAGCTATACACAGAATCTTGAGTAGCAAAACGAAAGTCCGAGGCATCACTGCTTTGGCGCTCATTACTTTGAGACTTTCGATGGTTAGTCTCAACAGCTAAGTACTTACTAGGTTGCCGAAACTTACTATGTTGTTGAAACTTAATGGGCTGCCAAAAACTTACTAGGCTTTGTACATATTGATGTGTTTCCTAATATTGTAGCACATTTTTTGTACTATCATTAAGTGTTCGCAACGCATGCGATATAAGGAGTTTTATGCTACAATTTTGTGCACGATGGGTTACATTATTAGAATTTTCGTAGGAATCCCTAAGTCACTCGATTAACAATATAGCCTATGTTACTCAGTGATGTAGGATTCTAGTTGGGGTCAGATAGCGCTGTGATATCCCACGATATTTATTATCATTATTATTTATTATTACAATGAAAGAATTATTCAGATCGGTCCAGTAGTTTCGGAGCCTATTCAATACAAACAAACAAACAAAAAATCAAATCTTTCCTCTTTATAATTAATGTAAATAAATAAATATCGTAGGACATTACACACAGCGCTATCTGACCCCAAACTAAGCAAAGCTTGTACTATGGGAGTCAGATAACTGATAAAATACTTAAATACTTTTTTTTTTGTAAATACATACTTATAATACATACAGTACACCCAGACACAGAACAAACATTTGTTTTATATCACAAAATGCTTGTCCTGGGTGAGAATCGAACCCACGCCCCACAGCTCTTGAAGCAGACATGCTACCAATGAGCCAACAGGGCTGTTGTGTTTTTTATGTAGATATAAATAGAAAATCCAAGCCCAAAAACAGAAAATGTTAATTCAAACACAACTTTCAAAGTTTCTTCAAAATCATACCATATTACACAAACTGACTTCCAGGATCACACAGCAAGATTTATAAAATGAATAAAGAAAAACGTTTTTACCATGAGCAATCACGAATAAAACTTCTAGGACGAACAATATTTTCATTTTTCTTTTTTCGATATAAAATTTAGTAAATAACTACATCAAACTCTATTGAATAGCTGATTGATTCTGAGATCGGTTTTCAGTTGTTGGAAATATATTTTACAGCTATCGATGTAAAACCACATTGCGGTATCTATCATAACTATCAATTTTATAATGTTCAGAGTGTATTTCCCATGGGAAAAGTTCGAAATGAAACGAAACGGTTCGAATCTACCTCCATTGTACGAACCGCTAAACAATGGAATAGAATATAGATACAATCTGGGTGTCTTCAAGTCGGAGAGTGAATCTGTATCTTCTAGGCAAGTTTGCTCCATCGTAGACCGCATCTTCACTTTACATCAGGTGAATCTTATTCAACACAAAAAAAGCACCTTACGCTGTGTTCCGGCAGCCTAACTTACTAAATCAACCAACAAATTAGCTATACCTATGTCCAAGAGCTTATAAAAAAAAAGGTCTCGAAGAACACGTACGGTACATGCATGGTGGACTATGGCCTTTCCTCTAGCACAACTAGAAGAGACCCGTGCCCAGGTGTTCAGAAATTAATAAAAACAGGGCTGGTTCAGAACCAATAATTTAAATATTGATATTCATATTTTTTATTTAAATTCTTACAAAATTATTATAACAGCAACAACTTTTAAAACTACATGAATAAATTTTAACAATTATTATTGTAAAAAATTAACAAAAATATCTTATTTATCACGAAATCATATTAGCGAACCGATTAGCGAGATACCATGGTAGAAGACAAAACAGTAGAGAGGCCAAGCAGTGGCCTATAGATGGACGAGATTTATGATGATGACGGAACAGCAGGTACACTTTGCCGGAGCTTATAGGCCTCCACGTTCAAAGCTTGAGGGCTGAGATTGGTAAGATTCCATTCTCCGTCAGGATACACTCTACTGCTGAACACAACTTCACCCTCACCACAAAATAGCTCCAAGGAGCTAGCATCCAAGAATAGTCTCCAAATACGAGAACCGATGGGAGACCACTCCACCTGCCTCACATCTCCGTCTCTATCTACCACGACTTTGCCAACTTCCGGGTCCCATCTAAGCCAGGCTTTATCACCTCCGTTGCGACCTTCAATAAGTATTTCTATCTTCTGCCCTAAATCTCCTTCGATAATAACTTCACCCGTCTGCCCGAACTCTATTACTTCATCTGTTGGAAGAATACCATTAAGGACCACTCCATCCCTTAAAGTAAGCATTTCATCTACAGGTTTCATGAGAACTCTGTCTCCTTCTATAATCAACTGCCTTATGATCGTCATCGTTCCAGCCCAGCCGTCAGCAGCTTCAGGTAGGACCTTCTCCCACGAATTGAACCATGCAACGAGATATCTCTTGCCGTCTTTTTCCAATGTTTGACTAGCATAAAAATCGTGACCATAATCGATTTCTTGAAAACTGGTTTGAGGGACAAACTGGAAGTTTTCATAATTGAAACCTCCGAGTATAAATCCTGTCTGATGGAGATTTTTGTATCTGTCACCTTGCGGCTCCATTCCTTGCGGTGACCAAAGTAAGACGAATCTTCCATCAAGCTCAAAAAAGTCTGGACATTCCCACATGTATCCCAAATCTCCAGTGACTCCAGTCTCGCCTATGATTGTTAAAAACTCCCAAGTGAGCATGTCTGAAGAACGATAAAGCAGGACTCTTCCCCGTTTCATATCGTCAGTTTTACTGCCAATGACGACGTACCAGTGATCGCCATGTTTCCAAACCTTTGGGTCACGGAAGTCTGGGGAACCGTTGGGAGCTGCTGGCAAGACTGGATTGCCTTCGTACTTCTTGAAATTTTCTCCATCGTCACTGAAGGCCAAATATTGAGTCTCATTGTAGAAAGGTTCTTTATCGGTTATTTCGTGGCCAGTGTACATTAGAATCAGGGTATCTCCATCGACGATACCGCTTCCAGAGAAACATTGTTCTTCATCTGGGAGCAAGGCAGTCGGCATCGTTTTCCAGTCAACCAAGTTTGGACTGGAAGAGTGTCCCCAGTGCATGGGCCCCCACGCGCTGTCATATGGGTAAAACTGATAAAACAGATGGTACTCTCCTTTGTAATATGAGAAGCCGTTTGGATCATTCATCCATCCCACTGGTGGAGAAACGTGGTAGTGTTGTCTGTATCTCGGGTTAATTTGTGAGCTTTTAATCGCTATATACTCTTCTAACACTTCTTTTGCAGAGTCGGATTCTCGAACCGATTTAGCAGACGCGACTGCGAACAGGCAAAATAGGATGTAGCTGTATGATACCATGATTGATTGAGATGTACTTCGCTTGGGTCTGATACCTTCAGATATATAGGCTAGGCACGTTATATCAAGATGAAGATAAGTTATCTCTTGAGTGTTTTGTTTGCTACTAGGAAGCACAATTTTCATACTGTGTTATATAAAATGAATATGCAGAAAAATTAAATGGTACAAGTTTGTTTATTAACAATGAAAATCTAAAAACGTTATAACTTTATCGGGTAATATTTTTATTACTACTGCACTTGATTAAACAAGATAAACAGGTTACACTACTAAAACCAGACAACATCCTTTTGCCTCCACGCGTATCTATACATACCTACCTATATGCCTGCAAACACATTTTATATCGTTATAAATTATTTATGTCGGTAAGTACGTAAAAATTATATTATAGATAACTTTGAATAAAAAAATCCAGGGCATCGTTGCTTTGGCACTCATTACTTTGAGACTTTCGATGGTTTGTCTTAACAGCCCAGTAATTTCGCTAGCTGCAGTACCCTTCAAACCAGAACTCAGTCATGTGTAGGTGCATACTACTGCTTGGCGACAGAATATCTGGTACTGCGGTGGTACGTATCTATCTAGACGACCTCCTGCTAAAGTGATCTACCACCAATTTAAAAGGATGGGAATTACTTTAAGGAAAATCCGTGAGTGTTTGTGGTTTTTTTGTTACATTTATTATCATTTAAAAATTAACTGTATTTTTAGCAATGATATCTAAGTGGTTAGCGCGGTCGGTTTATATGTCGAAAGGCGTGGGTTCATACCCTAACAATGAGCTAGCGGTGAAGGGAAACATCGTGAGGAAACCATAGCATGGTGGTAGGGTACATTCTTTCTTATTCGGCTGGCTAGCTACCACCCTCAAGTTGAAAATCTGTCGCCAAGCACCTAACGGTAAGTTCTGGCTGCTTAACTTGAGACCTAGTGCCTTTCCAGGCTCGGTGGCATCGCTTAACATCAGGTGAGCTGTGGTCAAACACCTCGCTTGTGTTAGCGAAATTAAGTATTTAATTTGGATTGTATACTGTTTCTTTCAAATGAATATAATTATTGTTGTATTGACTAGACGTGGCACTAGTTGTCTGTGAGCGCGGCTTCAACCAATAGGACGCTAGTGGAGAGAGAAGTAGACAGAGTGGGGTTTTACCTCTGAGCAAAGCCGCGTCTCACAGGCAGTTGAGTACCAGCGTTCGAGACAACTCCACTTAATACATAGTTGGTGAATATTTTGAATCATGTGAATAAAACTGTGAAATGTGAGTATTAACTAATTATTTTATTTAAAACCCTATAAAAGTATTCTTAATAAGCACAATAGCTACATCCTGATATAATACAAACTCATAAATGGCACTAAACGTTAACACTTGTAAAACAATAAAAATAAATTATGCGTAATATATTTTTTTGTAGTCTTTATTCTATTTCATTGTGTGCATTAAAAATTAGAAAGCTATTCATCATCATCATCAGCCTATCGAAGTCCACCGCTTACATACATAGGCCCGATCTTCGGCTTATCTCTTCCATAAACCGCCAGCTGTCCTACGTATATCGTCACTACATCGAGTCTCAAGAGTGTCACCACAGAACAGAACACGTCTACCCCAGCGGTTCTGCGACAAATATGTCCAATAGTCCAGACCATCGCCGCTTCACCTTGTTAATACGCTGAGCTATGCTAGTATATTCCTTCGTTCGGGTTACGATCCCTCAGAGAAAGGCCGATCATAGCAGAGAGGGTTATTGTAACACTTTGTCTGTCAAAATAATAGAATAAGCAAATCAAAATAAAATAATTGCAAAGTGTTTCTTGCGAACATAACACGTTTATATCGGCCATATTTTGTATTTGTTGTAAGTATTTACGTATTCTATTGTTTATGTATTTTAAACGTATGTTAATGTATCTATATTAAAGTCATTTTAATTATTTATGAAGCGTGTATTATTAGTGTATAGTACCTACTATATTTATAAATAGTGTTATTAATTCTTGTTTATTACCGTAGCAAAAATAATTATATTGTTTTTATTACTTTTTCTTCTCGCGTGACCGTCCCCGGTTCGTCCTTATGAAATCATCCAAGAGTTGTCTGGACGAGATTACTTTTAGCGAAAAGACTGCCTCTTGTGCCTGTCTGTAGTATAATATTTTGTGTCAGTAAAGTGTTATTGTATTCTATCGCATATCAGCGAATACACAGAGCAATCAGACACAGAAATCTTTGTTCGCCTACTTGAAGCAGAACTACTATGAACAGCTAATAGAGCAGACAAGCTCATCAATTAATTTATGCTTTATTGAGTTTTCTTTAAGGACGTTTATTTCCCATGGCGCCTACCAGACTCTGCAAGTTTTAGTTAACAAATAACCAAGAATAATGTTTTTTTGTATTTTCTTTTAAATTCTTTAGTATGTGACATTATATCCGCACCTAAATGAGTGAATTTACGTGTGCCAAACAAATATAATAATATTTTATTTTTAATGCTATGCTCGGGGTTTCTCTACGAGAACAAATGAGAAATGAGCAGATCCGCTGACGATCTAAAGTTACCGACGTAGCCCAGCGAATTAACAAGTTAAAGAGGCAGTGGGCAGGGCACATAGAACGCAGAACTGATGGCCGGTGGGACAGTAAGATTCTAGAGTGGAGACGCCAAACGCAGCACAGGACGTCCACCCACAAGGTGGACAGACGACCTAATAAAGATCGCAGGAACAAGCTGGATGTAAACCGCTTCCATCCGCGTCTTTATGGAAGTCAGTGTGGGAGGCCTTTGCAGCAGTGGACGTCCTGCGGCTGAGAACGATGATATTATTAAAACAATATCAATTATGTTATGACATGTTTACGAGATTGCGGTACAGCCCTAGTTAACAATAACACGATTATGCGATATTCTGCGAAAAAAAACAAAAACTTATACAATCATCAATTGTATTCCAATGACGTCAAAAGTTGACCTTCGGGGTCAGTGTGTAGTTTACTATGTACATAGATATAATCGTACAATATCCTCGAACCCAGTTTGAGTTTGAACACCGCTAGTCATGCACACATACATCGCAATATTATTGCTATACTCGTTACCGGCGCAGTCTCTTCCGCAGTGGACGATATCATCGAATTCAATACAAAGTTTCCTCGACGACTCTACGCAAAACATGAACGAGTTCTTTCAAGAAAAAAAGAAAATGGTGGAAATCTTGTTCAATAATAGTTATGATGACGCCCTCAGAATGAAAGTATCTGTCAATCAATACATGGAAGATCAACAAAAGAAGATTTCAGATGAAGTAAACAGATACGTGGACACTATGAAAGCAAGTGGTAGAAAAATAACGGACAATTTTTCGTTTGTGCCTGAAAATGATAAAATAGAAGATGGGGAGCGTTTAGAAAACCCTAACGTGGAACTTTCAGTCCCGGCCATCGTACAGCTGAATGGGTATCCTATTGAGACGCATACAGTCACATCAAAAGGGTACATCTTGAATGTTCACCGTATACCAAGATCAAAAGAAAGCAGCACTACTCCTCTCGATACTGTTATTCTTCACCACGGTCTGTTCGCCAGCTCTGCTGATTGGATTCTCAACGGACCAGGCAAAGCCTTAGCATACGTTCTAGCCGATGCTGGCTACGACATCTGGATGCCCAACATCAGAGGGAACCGGTATTCCAGAGAACACACGACGTTGAAAACTGATACAAAAGCATACTGGAATTTTTCATGGCATGATATAGCCTTTCATGATGTTCCAGCCATCATAGATTATATTAAGAAGATTAAAGGCGACGAAGCGAAGGTTGTTTATATTGGACATTCAATGGGAACTACAATTCTTTTCGCCATGTTGTCTCTTAGACCGGAGTACAATGACCATTTGACTGCTGGGTTTGCTTTAGCTCCTGTAGTCTTCATGTCAGATATAAAGTCTCCTGTAAAATCTGTGACGCCCATAGCCAGTAATGTAGCATACATGGAGATGTTGTACGGATCTCATGAGTTTATACCGAAGAACTCCGCGTTGGGCAGTATCACCAGGTCTTGCAACATGGACACTTTAGACAGCAAGGTATGCAAGAACGTCGTCTTCGAGCTGTGCGGCTACAACGACGCACAGTTTAACAAGACCCTTCTTCCTGTTTTCTTGGCTCATTTAGGTACAGGAACTTCGTGGAAAACAGCCGTTCACTTCTCTCAAGAGATTGAGTCTGGAGGAAAGTTCCAGAAGTTCGACTACGGTTCGTATTATAACAAGAAGTTGTACGGATCTGAAACTCCTCCAGAATATGATTTGAGTATGGTCACATTACCTATTAAGTTGTTTTGGGCACAAAACGATTTGTTGTCTAGCGAGAAGGATGTTAAGGAACTGTATGACAGACTGCCGACAGAAAAGAAAGAAATGTTTTTGGTGCCAGATCCTAAATTTAACCATATAGACTACCTTTGGGCCAAAGACGCGCCTACCTTGTTAAACAACAAAGTGCTCGAAACTCTTGGTAGAACTTTTACGAGAAGTGAGTCATGTTTATTCTCGTTCAGATTTGGCAAATAAAAATGTTTTGGTTAGCAAGTTCCGGGAGCAGATAATACTGTGATAATAATTAGTAGACTATACCTATTAAAACGTTATGTTCTGATTAAGGTGGCACTTCTGCCTTTATGAACTTAAGTAAGCTATTAAATCTAGAGATGTTAAAATTAATAAAATTGTAAAGAAATAAAATTATAAGAAAAAAATCATTATGGTTTTATGTGTACTTTTATTTACACTATATTATTGTTTGGGCACGTTGCCAGGCGAAGTGATGACAGGAGTAAGGTTGCAACAGAGTGGTGGTCTAGGCAAGGTAAGCAGAGCGTTGGTCGTCCAGCCGCAAGATGGGTCGACGATATTGTCACCGTCGCGTGTCGAACCTGGACCAGATTGGCACAGGACCGAGGCAGATGGCGTGAAATGAGAGAGGCCTATACCCAGCAGTGGGGTAAAGAAGGCTGTGGATAATGATGATGATGATGATTGTTTAAGTAATGAAACGATATATACTGAATACCTAATAAAGACCGCAGGAACGCGCTGGATGCGAGCCGCTTCCAACCGCTCTTTGTGGAAGTCAATGGGGGAGGCTGATGTCAAGCAGTGGACGTCCTACGGCTGAAATGATGATGAATGAAACGAACGAAACACTTTCCTGATGGTAAGAGATAAGACATGTTCAATGTCCATGGCCAGCGATAACTCAGAAGTTGGCAAAACAAAGTGCAATGCATTGCTGCATTGGTGCTCATTACCCACTTTAACACTTTCAATGGTAAGTCTCAACAGTCCTGTAATTACCTACCTTTGTTTATTTCCTTACTACTTGACTATCATGGCGCCTAGAAAACACCTAACTGCTTATGCCTGCTTCATTTTCTCCGAACAATTACAAGAACCTCTCGTCAACGTCAGTGTATATCATCCTATATCATCCTTAATATTTCAACTTGTCTCGCAATCATCTGCTATCGTAGGAGGTAAGTGTCAAGCACACTTATAGATAAATCGTTATTTCTTTTTCCTCAAATGCAATCTGATTTGATGATGTGAAAGTACCTAACATACGCAATTAACATAGTTGAGACAATATTTAGCTAGGGTTCCGTAGAATAATAGAACTTGTTAAAAAACTACTTATCCAGAGTTGCAATAATCTTTATAAAGACCGCTTCTATTTTCTTTACATAAAACTAGCAGCTCACCCCGGCTTCGCACGGGAAAACAAAACTCGATTAACAATAAGTATAAATTTATCGATCCAGTAGTTTCGGAGACTATTCAATACAAACAAACAATCAAATCTTTCCTCTTTATAATAGTAGGTCTATATAGATAACGTAAAAACCAGTTCACGAAATATCGCTATATTCCGAACAGATAAACCTATAATACTTATCATCATCATCATTTCAGCCGTAGGACGTCCACTGCTGGACATAGGCCTCCCCCTTGACTTCCATAAAGACCGGTTGGAAACGGCTCGCATCCAGCGCGTTCCTGCGGTCTTTACTAGGTCGTCTGTCCACCTTGCCTAGTACATATATATTTGTACAGAATTCAAACCCTCATTTTTGAAGTTATTTAAACACTCAAGTCATCAAATTGAGATACCATTTGGACACAAAACATTGTTTTTTCAAAATGAATAATTGTCAAATACAGAAATATAAATAATTTATATTTGTTTTCAATTGTTGATAGGTACAAACTTAGCTTGTTTTCCCCTACGATATCACTTCAAAACAGGACATCCTGAACACATACCTAAATGACTGTTACTGTGGTGAACTAACTTTAAAATAAACAGGCAAAATTAAATACCTACTTATAAGCAATTAGTGTAATTATTATGTTTGCCAATAACTTACCCGTTTAAAAGCGATGTAGTAGAAAATGAAACAAGCCATTTTAGAAGATACCAAAGGAGCCAAGGAAACCCTGGGGCACAACCATTATCTTTAAAACCAACGGGCAAAATAAAATACCTAAATAAAGACCAGGTCATCGATGCATTGACGTTCTTTGAGACATTCCATGGTGTTCTTTAAGCCGGAACAGAGTAATGTTTCCACACTACTGCTTGGCGGCAGTACATTGAAATTGTAGCATTAGGTACCTACCTCGTCGACCTTAAATTTATTTTAATTTTATACGTTTAGAAAAGGAAACGACGCGCCCGAGCGAAATTTAATGACAAAAATACCCAGAAAGGAATTACATTTTTAATTTCGTTATAATTAATTATGTTGATAAGGTCCTTAATTCCGGGCTAATTGTTTTATAGAATTCGCGCTATTTTTGTGCGAGAAAGTACATTTGCTTGTTATGTACCTAAGTATAATAAATAAGAAATGTTGTTTGTATATAATTTAAAAGTATATTATTCTTTTCATTTTTTAAATTTTATCACACGATTCAATTTCAGCGAGGAAACGAACAACTTTTTCTAACTTCCCTTTTATCGGTTTTTATGAAAAACAGAAAAATCTAAAGGAATTGATTTTCTGTATTTTGGCTTTTTTTGTTTTTAACCCCCGACGCCAAAACTGTCATATGCTTGACGAGTATGTATGTGTCTGTGTGTGTGTGTGTCTGTCTGTGGCATCGTAGCTTCCGAAGGGATGAACCGATTTTGATTGTTTTTTGTTTGAAATGTGAATTAGTCGAGTGTCTTTAGCTGTTTGATGAAAATCGGTCCAAGATGGCCGCCGCAAAATGGCGGATTACATAGTTTTTCACAACTCCCTCAATATGGTACCTATCAAATGAAAGAGCTTAACTAGTACAATACTATACACCTGTCGGGGGTTTTTTAATTTACCTTGTCTTTTGGTTATTTTGTAGATCACAATATTTCTTTTTAAAATTTAGCGACTTGTTTAAAGTTGTGTGTATCGCTGCAAAGGTCATGGACAGGCGTTATCTCTTACGATCAGCAGAGCGTATCATTAGTCTTTTACATTAAAAAAAAAGAAAGGAAATCTAAAAACGAACACCGCATCATAGTAGAAATATTCTAAAGAAACTGTTACTTCTAGCTAACCGTGCTCTACCGCAGACTGCATCTTTGCTTATCATCAAGCGAGATGGCGGTTACAAGCCTATTTGTAATAAAAACAACTCAATTTTCCACATTCAGTGCCGCCGACACACCTGGCGTGTCCTCACGAATCCCTATCGCGATGCCACGAGCACGCCAAGCGTGCTCTCGATTTTCCATAGATTTGGGCATATTTTCTATCTGAAGCCGAAATACCGCTTTTTATGATTTCTCCTTTATACAGTGCCAGTGAACACGCCTAGCGTGCCCATGTCATTTCATCTTGCAGTGCCGAGAGCACGCCTGGCGTGCTCCTGTTTTATATAGGGCGGCATGGCTGGGAACTACTCGGAAATAGTGGTCGCAATAAATTTTTATTTTATTTTTTTATGTGAAAAGTAATGATACGAACCTTTCCTGATGGTCAGAGATAACGCCTGCCCATGACTATTGCAGCGATACACAGAACTTTGAGTAACAAAACAAAGTCCAGGGCATCACTGCTTTGGCGCTCATCACTTTGAGACTCGATGGTTAGTCTCAACAGCCCAGTAATTTCGCTAGCTGCAGCACCCTTCGAACCGGAACACAGTAATGTTTACACACTACTGCTTAGCGGCAGAATAACTGGTACTGCGGTAGTACCTACCTAGACGACCTCCTGCTAAGGAGATCTACCACCAAGTAAAGATAGCCTTACGTTTGATCGCCATCTCACCTGATGTTAAGTGCGCGGTATGACGCGGTCTAAGTTGAGTCTTAGAAGACACCTCCAGATTATATCCATCGGGGAACACCCACTCACCTGGCAGCGCATTCCACTGACTAGCGGTCCACACAATGAACTTTTTTTTTTACTTCGGACTAGGCATGTGTTTGGCCACGATCTCACCTGGTGGAAAGTGATGATGTGGCCGAAGATGGTGCACGTTTGCCTGGAAAATACCTATTCACGTTCATCTTGAACAACCCCGGATTGTATTTTGTTGAAAACACAAACACTGGCAACGAGTTCCGTGAACATGAAACGATGTTGGTTTTTTGTGCTACTGGCATCTCAACTTTGTGCATATGCCTATGCCCTATACCGCTCTCCTGATGGTAAGAGTATCGTTACAGATTATATCCATCGAGGAACACCCACTCACCTGGCAGTGCAACCCACTGACTAGCGGTCCACATAATGAACTTAGAAAGAATAAAGTGTTAAAATAATAAAAAACACTAATGAACATTTTTTTTTTCAAAAATACAGCCAATGTTACTCGTTGAATGCTAGGGTTATAACGACACTCCACAAACATTCTTCCTTTTCAAAAACTTTACTCTTTTTGTTATGTAAAATTGTAAAAAAAAAATGTAACTAAAGTTGGCAAAGGTCACGGACCCCAGTGTCTGTGGAGCGTATAATAAAATAAAAAAAAAACATTCTTCCTTCCTTCCTTCTTTCTTGGGATATGGAATTATCATTCAAGTCAAGTCAAGTCAAGTCAAAAGTTTTTATTTACAACAAGAAAAAAAAAATAAAAAAAAAAATTCATCAAAGTAAAAGTAAAAGAAAAATTCATCTTGGAGGTTACATTAAGTATTTATTTGAACTAAGCTTATAATAATCATTGCACTTAGTACATGTTTATTAAATTGTGACGCCAGCATCAAAAATATTGATAAAACATTGCTTTCTCTCGTTATACACTATACTCTCAAGCAATTTAAATATTTCAACGCATAATACTAACCGTACGAAATGAACATTATCCATGCATCACTATGTACAGTTTCACATTCGGTACAAGCATCGATTTCGCAGAAATTTCTATGGGACCAATTTAAAAGTATGTATTATCAATTATAAAAAAAAATTGTTATTTTTTCTTAAGGTGGTTCGATTTCCATACAAATAGATTTTTCCATTTATGGACAAACGGAGCATAATTTTACAGTGAAATCACAGCTACTGGCATTTATATTGGTCTTTATTTGCGGTAAATCATAATTGCTTGAACAAAACAGTAGATTATTATTAGCATAAAATCAAATTTATGAATGTTTTATAGATTTATGATTTTTGAATAAAACAGTAGAATATGCTAATAAATCTACTGTTTTATTCAAGCAAATTGTGATTTACCGCAAATAAAGACCGAAATAACTGCCAGTAGCTGTGATTTCATTGTAAAATTATGCTCCATTTGTCCATAAATGGCAAAAAATTATTTGTATGGAAATCGAACCATCTTAACCCCGTGTGTCTACATAGGTTAGTGCTGAGTACTGGCCTCTTTGCTTTTTAATGCACTAGACTAGACTCTACAGCGGTAATCCTCTTACTGACGTTTAAAATTTGTTGCGCCTGTATGTTAGTTTAAATCTTTTTATTTGTGTGTGTGTTTGTGTGTGTAGTTATTCGTTGCAGTCTTAAATATTATTGATGGGTCTCTGCGCGCGCTAGGACTAGATACCGCCGGCGTACTTGTAAAATACTACGGCGAAGTCGGCCTACCCGAGCCAGTCTCGCTCGGTAGCGCGGTATTTATCAATAATCTAGGTTTACAGTATCAAAAAAAAAGTTGTAGTAGTATAAAAAAAGGTTTTTTTTTCTAAAAAAAGAGATACTAAGTTATACAGGGCAAAAGTATTTCTGAAATTAAAAGTACTAATTTTCAATTTTATCGAATCGGTCTGCTCCCACCGAACGCTTTCACCGTGCAAATGTCACATGATGTTTACATGTTCACTACTTAACATTAATATCTTACCCCCCACTTTATTTATAAATATAATATTTTTGAAGCTGGCCATACAGCACGCAATATGTATATATACAATAAAGCCAGGACCACACGGGACACTTGCCGGGAGCAGCGCGAACACCGACCCAAATACGAGCACACACTATTCAGTTTTTTTTTAAATTATATTACAACTCGCAACAGATTTCAATCCGGGCCGCTCCCTTCTTCCACTGTGTGACCTGAGCTTAAAGAAGAAAAAAATTCAATAAGTCAATTAAACCTCGGACTTTCGTGTCTTCTGATCCGAATTTAAAGCTCGTGTACATTATCCAAATAAAAATCAGGGAAACAAATAATGTCGCAATTAACGCCAAATACAACAAAAAAAATAATTATAAAGGCATGCCTGAGCAATCTCACTTATATTAAACTTATAGTACTGAATTGCATTGTAGTAGAATTATAGCTTCTCTTATCAACTATTCGACTTTTGTGTTCAGATCGGTTTCTAAAAGCTGGCAACTTTAACGCAATGATTTTGCAGACATAAGGATCGAGTATCCAGTTGCCACAACATTTAAAAAAAAATGCTTTTTCGCGCCTTACTACTTCACTCTTCATCATTGAGCGCCTACGTGCAAAAGACAAAATCATTTCTTAAAGCGTATGGTAACACTGGGACAACAAAAAGACGATGAACAATATAATCGGCATAGATGGTGATAATTCTAAAACGTCGAGATAATTCGATTCACGCACAAAAGTTGCCAGTTTATAATAAATCGATCTATATCGTGGAACCGACATTGGAACGTTGATCGTTAAAAGTTCTAAACTTGAATACTAGATGGCGTTGCTTGAATCCTTGATATTTTACAGCGGTGCAAATTGGAACTACTTCAACGAACAACGCCGCTTGAGAGATTGACATAGAAGTAATTGAACCAACTCCATATTCAAAAAGTTCGTTATAAAACTTTGCTCATTACAACGCCATCTAGTAAACGTAATGGAGAACTATACATAATAGTTAATGTTCAAAAAAAAAACTTGCAACCACTATTAAACGGGTTTTAACGTCTAAAATAACGTCGTCATGAAATCGTTCAAAATTAGAACGCGTCATTTGTAATATGCGCGAGCGTCAGTCGCACTGTACATTGTAATTTAAACCTAGAACAAGTGTGAAGAGCACCAATCTCTAGAGTGAGACGGCACGCTAACCTGCCGAGCCGATTGCGCTGATTGGTGAAACTGTCATTGGAGACTCGATTCATGTGAATACGTACTGTAACGCAATTACAATAGGAACGAGTACAGCATGTCATCTAACGCCAGCGACAAAAATCAAATCAACATACACGCACTGCCAAATGTTCATTCTATTAACTTTTCAAATATCTTTGTTTAAGCTTCACTAGATGGCGTTTTAGCGCATATCAATCTAATATTTACGCAAAGAGTATCGACATCGATTAATCTTACGAATCTCTATGCAAATTTATATCGATCATTTTTTCTTAGTTTGAAATTCAACTCCATTTTTTAAATACATAGTTGTCTGGGTGTTTGACCACAACTCATCTGATTTTAATAACGATGTGATCGAAGAGGTTAAAAACACCTAAGTCTGGAATGGGACTGGCCTTCAAGTGAGGCTACCGGAACACACCGTTGGGTGATTGGCGGCAGATTTTTAACTTAAGGGTGGTAGGGTAGCTAGTACTAGCCGAGGTAGCCGAGTACTTACCACCACGCAAAACAAAAAAAACAAGCAAATTTTCAAACCAAAAAGGAACAATTTAGTAGAAACTATTTTTTTTTCTATCAACCCTTAAAACTCTCGTCGCATTTATTAATGTGCAATAGCATTGAATCCGTTGCCAACTCGTTTTGTATTACATCGCGTTGTATCGCTTTCCATAATCGCGATCTTGTTTCATATCATGTAACTAGATCGCGATTGCGATATGACAGTTCTCTGATTGACAATCAACGCAATCGAGCTCCTGTATATACGAGGATTAGAAGACAGCTGGCCTGTCCAGTCCAGTCCAATTGCCCAAGCATACTTCTAGTGCTTCGTACTGAGATTTCTATAAGCATAGCATTTATTTCTACTACATAACGACCAATGACCAGTATGGGGTTAATCGACGTTAAATAATTTCGATAGCCCTGAACATGACAAGGTAAATATAAAAAAAAAAATAAAAAAAAATCTTCCATTATTTATGATACAAGTACATCGCACTTTATGCAAATGCATTAGCAAATCGGTCAAAAACCGTTCAACGCGGCCCAATAAGTATTCACTTCAAAAATATTGAACATTTTAAAAACTGGTTTTTAATTTCACAGTTCAGATTTTTCTGACCCTAAACTAAACGGCTAAAAATATATACGAGGTATTCGAATGCAACGAGTGCAGAGTCCAGCTAAATTAAAAAATAAACTGTTTATACTTGGCCAGAGTAACCACAAGCTTTGGCTTCTGCGATTGGCACATGTTTTTATTTCATGTCAAACGTAAACCTACTTGGGATTTTTGCCCAGAAATATACTTCCCAAAACTTGTGTTTTTTTCGAGTCCTTAAAAAAGTACCAATTACGTGCACAAGTTTCGGAGAAAGTGATCAAACATGCATTTATGTGTTTCTTCCTATACTCTGTCAAAGCTACTACGAACTTGACTTATTTTGTTTGCTTATTATAAACTGTGACTTTGAACTCTTTACTGAACCATTGGATACTAGAAAATATCTAAATGTCAATTGACACCGGCAAAATGCGTAACGTGCGATGATAAAAAAAAACAAAGACAGAAAAAAAATTGAAACTGACAGTACACCTAACGCTTAGCTCGCGCATGGACTGTTTATGAGGGCATAACTACCGTTAACCAATATATTGTTATCATAGGTTATCGAATACAGATTTCCCGCACTGATCACAGGTCGAGTCAAAACGTAGAAATCTACACGGAACCATCAGCACAACTTAAAAATAAAACTTAAACGTCTGTAACTCGATATAACACTTTATTCTTAGCACTGTAAAGTCTAATTTACACTGATTATACGCCAATCTAGTCAAAGGGCACGCGAAATCGAAAAAAAAATAATCCATCTGTGAACATCACTTTAATACCCTATTATTGCTAATGTCCTTTTGGGAAGTCGACCGATGAGACGCTTTGTATAAACGGTAATGTTCTGAGAATCTTACCGCATTGTTCACAGATTCCTTATTCATATTACAAATGTTCAAATAACTTTTGGCCGATGAATAATCAATCATATGCAAAAATTAGAAATAACATTCAAGTGAAAAATTATTGAAAATGTATCAATATAAAACCGATATAGGAATACCTACATATAAGGAACTTTCTACAAAATACTTGTAATAATTTATAAAGTATCGTAACAATTTTTGATATGGTCAATAATTTATAAAGTCAAGAAATCAAACCCTAACCATGGAACAAAACTACCTAGTATATATAATTTACACATACATACATAAATTAATTAATTTTTTTTTTAATTATAAATGTGGTAATAGCTATCTAAAGTATATTTTTGTTAATTATTTATATATTATTATTTTTTTTGTAAATTTTTTGTTACAAATTTTATGTCGTATAAAGTTTTCGTCTAAGCAAATTTACGAATATGTATGTAATATATGTAAATACCCGTTAAGGTGGTTCGATTTCCATACAATTGTTTTCCCCATTTATGGACAAATGGAGCATAATTTTACAGTGAAATCACAGCTACTGACATTTATTTTGGCCTTTATTTGCGGTAAATCACAATTACTTGAATAAAACAGTAGATTTGTGATTTGTAAGTAATTGTGATTTACCGCAAATAAAGACCAAAATAAATGTCAGTAGCTGTGATTTCACTGTAAAATTATACTGCGTTTGTCCATAAATGGAAAAAAATTGTTTGTATGGAAATCGAACCACCTTAAGACGCTACTCTTTACAAAGCAAGATATCATTATATTTTATCTCTTTCTTTATCTGATTGCTACATCGCCTGTCATCTACACACCGACAAAAGGTGTAACGTGTAAAAAGTGACAAGAGACAGTTCGAATAAAACTAACAAATGGACTAGTCTGAATTTTAGAAAAAAATATTTAAGTGTTTTGTCTGGTTCTCAAACTACAAGCTTTGCTTCGTTTGACGCTAGATGGCGCTGTGAAAAATCCTAAGATATTTACTTATCACTTGTTTTAAACAAAAATATATTACACTGGAGAGAAATTGTTTTTTCTTTTCTACAGAACGACTTTTTTAACATTTACCATCGACAAAATTAAGTTTTGTTATTATATTGATTATTGTAGATATATTTGATATGATGCAAAAAATTCATCAATACTTGTGTGTAACATCTCTAAATAGATTATTTACCTTTTACAATACTGAATATCAAATATTTATAAGGGAAAAGAAATATATACATATTTACTACAAAATGTAGAAGAAAACAACATATAGATACTTATTAAATGAATTTTTTAACTTCCTATAAATGCATCTAAAAGTGATTTTAATTATTTTTGTAACAACCCACAATTACCTATCATCTAGGATTAGGTGCCTACGGAAGAATCTTTCATATGCTTATTGCTGTTTCGATATATTTTATAATAATTATTATTTATATCAGTATTTTTACATTTGAATTTTACCTAACATACACGCAATTCAATAGCTCCGCGGATGGCACCGTTTTTTGAAAACTCCAAAATTTTAGTTCCATTAAAAACCGTGTCAAGGGTAATTCAAAAATTTTGCAACCGCCAGCACTTTTGTATTGACAATATTGTCAACGCGTGTGCGAGTGTGTGTGGGTGTGAGTGTGCGCGTGTCATCGGTCGACGTGTGCCCTACCGGCGCTCAGCGACGCGGGCGCGCGGGGTTGCGGGCGGGAGGCGCGCGGGGGGCGCCGCCGCCGCGCGGTCAATACGCGCGTCTGTCATCCGATTCCATCTGGAAACCATACACGCCATTTACAACCACAAAGTGCGAAAACGAACAACAAAACAATAACATGAGCAATGAACTAAGTGTATACAATCGAATAATGATCAACTTTGGTCGTTACGATTTCTATCGACAATTGAAAAGTGGCCAAGTTGTTAAGGTGGTTCAATTTCCATACAAATAAATGTTTGCCATTTATGGACAAATAACTTTACAGTGAAATCACAGCTACTGGCATTTGTTTGTTTTTTTTTTTGGCATGGTTGACAGGCTAGTTGTTTGACCACAGCTCACCTGATGTTAAGTGAAGGTGTGGTCGAAGATGGTAAAGCACACCTAGCCTGGAATGGAACTGGAAAATTTGTTTTGGTCTTTATTTGCGGTAAATCACAATTGCTTGAATAAAACCGTAGATTATTATATTACAAATACAAATACAAATCATTTATTAATAACAGGTCATTTTTCCATTCATATTTAAAAACTATTATCAAAATCATTACATATGTCAAAACAATGAACATGTCAATAAAGTCAATAATGTAATAAGTGGGTGTGTGTGTGTGTATGTGTGTAGTCGTAATGTATTAAGTCTCACGGTGAGGTAGTGTGCGCGATTGTACCTATACTGTGATATTGGAGATACTGTGATGTTAGCTGGATACATACGTTGTGGTGACGCGAGCGCTTGGGCGGCGGCTCGAGCGGCGCCTCCTCGATGACGAGCTCGCCGCCCACCGCGCCGCACTCCTCGCCGCCGCTGCCGTAGCTGCCGCTGTTACAAAATACACAGTTTGTTAATTCACGCTTGTTAATTTAATATTGTTAGTAGTAGTTTTCAATGTAACACTTTTAACATCATTAGTTTATGACATCACAGTTTTTAACATGATTTATCTCAAACTGATCGAGTACCTGTCTCGAGTGTTTTTTTTTTTAATTTATTTTAAGGGCTTTGTCGCTTAGCGACCACATCGCCCTGTAAATACACTATACATACAAAAATCTTAATATACACTATGCTAGGTACTTATTTATAGATTTAGGCCGATTTCTGTTAACCTATATAGGTTCTTGGCCTCCTCGGATTCTGGGTTAGCCAATATAGAGTTACAGAATCCGACATCCATCATTTTTTTTTTTTTTTTTATGTTTGACAGGCTAGTTATTTGACCACAGCTCACCTGATGTTAAGTGACGGTGTGGTCGAAGATGGTAAAGCACACCTAGCCTGGAATGGAACTGGCTCTCAAGTGAGGCTGCCGGGACACACCGTTAGATGCTTGGCGGCAGATTTTCAACTTGAGGGTGGTAGCTAGCCAGCCGAGTACTAGAAAGTACCCTACCACCATGCTATGGTTTCCTCACGATGTTTTCCTTCACCGGCAGCTCAAGCTCATTTGTGGGGTTTTGAACCCACGCCCTTCGGCATGCGAACCTACCGCGCTAACCACTGAGCTATCATCGCTACAATTTTGTTCCTATTGAATGATAGCCTTCTAAAGGATTCGTTCCGCACACATTCCCCCAAAATATGCGAGGTGTCTTCAAAAACGCCACACTCAACGCAATTGGGAGATGGTGATTGTTTCATTAAAAACGCAAAGCTTCTTGATGGGATGTGTGCTGAACGAAGCCGGAGGGCTGTCACCATAACATTACATTGTAGCGATGATAGCTCAGTGGTTAGCGCGGTAGATTCGCATGCCGAAGGGCGTGGGTTCAAACCCCAACAATGAGCTTGAGCTGCCGGTGAAGGAAAACATCGTGAGGAAACCATAGCATGGCGGTAGGGGACTTTCTAGTACTCGGCTGGCTAGCTACCACCCTCAAGTTGAAAATCTGCCGCCAAGCATCTAACGGTGTGTTCCGGCAGCCTCACTTGAGAGCCAGTTCCATTCCAGGCTAGGTGTGCTTTACCATCTTCGATCACACCTTCACTTAACATCAGGTCAGCTGTGGTCAAACATCTAGCCTGTCAAACATTAAAAAAAAACATTACGCTTTAGAAGACTATCACTAATCCATGGATGTCTGGGGATCTCGGGCTGGATAGTCTTGTACCAGATGCCCGCCTCTTTGGATCGCTCATCAAAATATTCTTGCCACAATAATCTACACCGGCTTTTAATCCATCTGGTAGGTCTCGAGTGTTCAAACCCGCTTCGATTCGCTGCGACACAGTAATATTTAAAATGTTGTACCAAAGTATAAATATACTAACGCGTAGTATGGAGAGTGCTGCATGATGACGGGTGGCTGCTCCTCCTGGATGGAGACCAGATTCCCGCCGGACGTCGTGCCCACCACGTACTTCTCTGCAACGATAGCGCACACTACTGCTTATTTACTTTTTACACAAACAAAAATTCGCATGAAATAAAGAGTACTTATCGCCATCTAGTGGCAAGATCTGCAGCGCCACAAAGTACTTTTAGACATTAGATGGTTAGTATCTACAACCCTGTAATTTAGCTAGCCGCATTACCGTTCACAGATGTTTGCACACTACTGCTCTGCTATTGGGCAGAATATCTGGTACTGCGGTGGTATATACATAGACGATCTGCTATGGAGATCTACTACCAAATAGAATGCGGTGACATGATCTCTCCGCGTTCCCGCCAAAGATGGGATGGTGTGTGCGAGTGTGTGTGGTCGTGTGGGTGTGGGTGTGTGTGGTGTGTGGGTGGGTGTGGTGTTTGGGTGTGTGTGGTGTGTGGGCGCGTGTGTGATGTGTGGGCGCGTATGTGGTGTGTGGGCGTGTGTGAGTGTGTGGTGTGTGGGCGTGTGTGATAGTGTGGTGTGTGTGAGTGTGTGTGTGTGAGTGCGAGTGTGTAGGTGTTTGTGAGTGTGTGTGAGTGTGTAGGTGTGTACCTTCCCTCTCGCCGCCGGCGCCGTTGGTGACGACGGTGATCTGGTGTCCCGCCATCACGAGCGCGCCGCCCGCCGCGCTGTACGCCAGCCCGTGACCTAAACACACGTTCAACAATGTTCACAACAAAATTCAAGGTATATATTTAGTTTATTTCCGCTTAACAATCGTTTCAGTTACAACTGTGATGAGGACTTAAATTTAATTAATTTGACAACAGTTTATCATTGCTTGAAAATATGTACACACAATTTTTATACAATTTGACAGCCCTGTTGGTTCATTGGTAGTATGTTTGCTCCAAGACCTAAAGGGCGTGGGTTCGAGTCCCACCCAGGACAAACATTTTGTGATATAAACAAATGTTTGTTCTGTGCCTGGGCGTTCTGTATTTATTATAAGTATGTATTTACAACAAAAAAAAACGATATATCAGTTATCTGACTGCCATAGCTTTGCTTAGTTTGGGGTCAGATGGCGCTGTGTGTAATGTCCTACGATATTTATTTATTTAAAGTCTCAAAGAAATGAGCGCTAAAGCGGCGATGCCCTGGACTTTTTTTTACTACTAAAAGTTATGTGTAGGTATTGCTGTAATGGTGCCGAGACGTGGACGCTCACACATGAGGCTGTGCACAAAATTAGGGTCGCACAGAGAGCCATGGAGAGGTCCATGCTCGGCATTAAACTCCAAGACCGAGTTCGTAATACCGATATCCGGCGACGAACGAAAGTTCGAGACGTCAGTATCGCAATTATGAACCTCAAGTGGAGCTGGGCAGGACACGTTGCTAGGCGAAGTGATGACAGGTGGTGTAAGATTGCAACAGAGTGGTGGCCTAGGCAAGGGAAGCGGAGCGTCGGTCGTCCAGCCGCAAGATGGGTCGACGATATTGTCACCGTCGCGGGTCGAACCTGGACCAGGTTGGCACAGGACCGAGGCAGATGGCGTGTAAAGAGAGAGGCCTATACCCAGCAGTGGGATAAAGAAGGCTGTGGATGATGATGATGATGATTGCTGTAATGGTCATGGAAAGGCGTTATTTCTTAGCATCATGAGAGCGATACTATGATATACTACTATAATTATGTCCTACGATATTTATTTTTGGGCAGTCGTGTAAAAAGTGATCGAATTGATGGTGATAATGAGTTGTGCGGTGGTACCTGGTGAGCCGGGCGCAGACTGCGAGGCGCCCTGCGAGCGCTGCGGGAACAGGTACTGCGCCGCCGCCCCGCCCGCCAGCCGCGCCGCGCCCGCCGCCTGAACACAACACGAGTTGTGAAAGAAATAAAAACATTTACTCGATACTGGATGCCCTGTTGGCTCATCGGTAGTACATCTGCCTTTAGAGCTGTAGGGCGTGGGTTCGATTCCCACCCAGGACAAATATTTTGTAGTATAAAGAAACGTTTGTTCTGTGTCTGTGATCTGTATGTATTAAAAAAAAAAGTGTTTAAGTATTCTATCAGTTATAATGACTTGTATAGCACAAGCTTTGCTTAGTTTGAGGTCAGATGGCGCTGTGTGTAATGTCCTACTATATTTATTTATTATTATTGTACAATGCAAACAAACTGAGAACCAATTAAAAATAAAAGTTAACCCTATTCTATTGATTGATTGATCCAGGCGTTACTTTGGGGAAGTTGATTTTGAATATTCAAGGTATATATTTAGTTTATTTCCGCTTAATAGTCGTTCCAGTTACAACAGTGATGAGGACTTAAATTTAACTAATTTAACAACTTATTAATTATAAACCTAGTCTTACTTAATATCTAGAACTAATTTGACATTTAAGTTTGTGTCAAATTAGTTCTTCTATCATCTTTTCTATCTATCTCTTTAAATACACATCCTACGACTAATAAACATAAAGTGATTGCATGAAAGTGAACAACCATTGGATTTGCTTGCTCTTTAAAAAACGAATTAAAACAATCGGAAATATGTAACTATATTTCGATAATAACCACAATGATCGAACGTGCTATGGCCGAAGATAAATAAAAATCAGCCAAGTGCGAGTCGGACTCACACACGTAGGGTTCCGTACCATTATCTTTAATAAAACGAAATATTCTGTGAATAGTTAAAGCGTCTACCTGTCACCGTTATTAGTATCGAGCAAAAAACGGTAAAAAAATCAAGGTTGTTGTATGGGAGCCCCCCTTAAATATTTATTTTATTATATTTTTAATATTTGTTGTTATAGCGGCAATGGAAATACATCATCTGTGAAAATTTCAACTGTCTAGCTATCACCGTTCTTGAGATACAGCCTGGTGACTGACGGACGGACAGCGAAGTCTCAGTAATAGGGTCCCGTTTTTACCCTTTGGGTACGGAACCCTAAAAAGAATGAAAAAAAAGACGGTAATTATATGAATTATAGGATGCTATAATGTTATGAACAAGATTTACTTACATATGTACTACATAGTAAAATAAACAACATTAATTAAGATATTTAAAAAAAACGCTCATCACTTAAGTTTTTAAAAATTATATCCAGTGTCACTGTCACTTATGATGATGTAAGGATTCGAACGATACCCCGATATATTGAAATCAGAGCCTCGATTACGAAAATTCATCGAACTGGTATCGTAAAGGTATCGCGTCCTCGGTAGCATACAAAGCTGTACAAATCTCATACAAATCGTCGTTCCTGATCGAGACTCAGTTTAGACATTTGCTAAACCTATTTAGTTCAAAGTTATGGTAGAATAATGAAACTCACATACACACAAAAACATTACACAAATTTTTTGAGCAGTCGTAGAAAAAAAAACACGTGTTTCGCTTCTTATGTCCAGAGAACGACTGAGCCGTGTTTAGCGCTAGCGCTCATTTTTCTCTGGGCCCATCCATTCATTTACACATACATGATAAACTAGTCCCTATGGCGAGGCAACTAGAGTCGGTAGTAGCGTACCTGGTGGTCGTGTTCCTCAGCCGTGAGCAGGTCGGGCGTGGGCTCGCGGGACAGCTCCTCCGGCGTCACCAGGCCAGAGACGCCCACTTGCGACGGCGACGTCGGCGCGCTCCTATATGCACACACTCAAGTCAAAACAGATAACCTATGGGATGTCAGGTTGCAATGCAGGAAAATCATGTCGCCGCATTTCATACATACAGTGAACGTAAACATATGTACCACATTCCAAAACTATGTCTAGGTTCATGTCTAGATTCATTATAATTATATTTTCGAATGCTATGCTTGGCATTTCTCTGAGGGATCGTATCCGAAACAAAGTAATTCGCCAGAGAACTAAAGTCATTGACATAGTTCAGCGTATTAGTAAGCTGAAGTGGCAATGGGCTGGACATATCTGTCGCAGAACCGATAACCGTGTTCTAGAGTGGAGACCGCGTATTGGCAAACGTAGCGTAGGACGCCCTGAGACTCGATGGAGTGACGATATACGTAGGACAGCTAGCGGTGGATGGAAGCGAAAAGCCGAAGATCGGGCTGAGTGGCATGTCTTGGGAGAGGCCTATGTCCAGCAGTGGACTAATATAGGCTGATGATGATGATGATGATATTTTCGAAAAGTCACTAGAGAATGTAGTAGTTAGATAAAAAATCATTAGGATTATTCGCAGCATTTTCGCAGCATTAGGAATTTCGCAGCAATAAAAAGAAAGACCAGCTTGTAACACAGTCACACAGGCTCGTCAAGTCGGAGAGGTCGGTATACATTTTGGGGCCCGCGGTCTACAACCGCGTACCCGCCTCCGTACGGGATGCAGCTTCCACCGCGTGTTTCATTTGTGCTGCTAGAGACCTTGTTTTATGACATTGACGAGTATTTCAAACTTAAAGATTATTGAATTACTAGTAAAGTAATTATGATTTTTTTGTCATGTCATTTTAATATATTGACAATATTGTTTTGGTATTGACATATTTTTATTTTGACATGTTTGGATATTGGCATACCTTATTTTGACATGTAATCAGTGTTTTAAACCCCATTTAATGACATGTTTAAAATTTTGAAGTGACTTGTAACATTGGTGTTATCAATAAAGTATTTGTACTATAGTTAGTGTATAGTTAGTGTGTTGTGTTTGTATTTGTATTATAGTTATAGAATAAAAATAATTATAGGTGAGGTAAGTTGTACAGTCAAAATACATAAAAATGTTAACTATATTTTGAAAATATCAATATGTCTCGTTGGTTAATTGGTAGTAGGTCTGCTTCGAGAGCTGAAGGGCGTGGGTTCGATTCCCACTCAGGACTAACATAGATGTTTGTTCTGTGTCCGAGTATGTATTTATAAAAAAAAAGTATTTCAGTATTCTGTCAGCTGTCTGGTTCCCATAATACAAGCTCTGCTTAGTTTGGGGTCAGATGGAGCTGTGTGTATAGTCCTACGATATTTATTTTACACACTACTGCTTGGCGGAAGACCAGTTTGTACCGCGGTGGTACCTAGACGGCCTCCCGCTAAGGAGATCTACCACCAATCACTAAGTAGATATAAATATCACATCAAACGTCATTCCTACGATGAAATCCTCAAAGCTAAGACGAAATGGCCCTAAATATACGATATATGCACATGATATAAGACGACTAACTAGAAAGTTACATGATTTTAGAACAGAGAACTGATTACCACTTAATAGATTTTTTGCTTCGCACACGTTATCTTGAATCTGTAACATTATTTAGAACGACAATTTCTTTTTTTTTTTAATTGGCTTCAATTTGGTTGACAGGCTAGGTGTTTCACCACAGCTCACCTGATGATGGTGTGGCCGAAGATGGTAAAGCACAACTAGCCTGGGATGGAACTGGCTCTCAAGTGAGGCTGCCGGAACACACCGTTAGATGCTTGGCGGCAGATTTTCAACTTGAGGGTGGTAGCTAGCCAGCAGAGTACTAGAAAGTACGCTACCACCATGCCTATGGTTTCCTTACGATGTTTTCCTTCACCGGCAGCTCAAGCTCATTGTTGGGGTTTGAACCCACGCCTTTCGGCATGCGAACCTATCGCGCTAACCACTGAGCTATCATCGCTAAATCGACGTTGACATTATACTAATCTTGTTTCATCGCACCAGAGCGGGTGGAATCTGATTGTTTTCGTGCATTAGGCGCGCTCTTGAGACGACCTTCTACTAGAGATCTTATCACAAAATAAAATTTAAAATATATTCATAATAGTGATATGTCGTCGTGAGTGTGGGGGGGCTGACCTGGACGAGAGTCCGAAGGGCGCGCGGAACTGGACGCCGCGCGGCCGCCGCGGCCGGAAGGCCAACTCGATGAGCTTGGCCTCACTCTGCGGGTCGATGCGCCAGAAGCTGCCCTTGCCCGGCTCCTCTTGGCTACGCGGCACTTTTATGAAGTACCTGAAATATCGCATCGAATATTTGTCTTTTATAATAAACTAGTGTACGCCTCCCGGTATTACCCGCATAGTTCTCGTTCCCGTGGGAATACAGGGATAAAAAGCCTATGGCGGTAAATCACAATTGCTTGAATAAAACAGTAGATTATTATTATAACCTTCTGTTTTATTCAAAAATCATAAATTTATAAATCATTCATAAATTTGATTTTATGCTTATAATCTACGGTTTTATTCAAGCAATTGAGTTTTACCGCAAGTAAAGACCAAAATAAATGCCAGTAGCTGTGATTTCACTGTAAAATTATGCTCCATTTGTCCATAAATGGCAAAAAATTATTTGTATGGAAATCCATCCACCTTAAGGTAAAGTCACATGCGAACCAATTAGGGAAAAAATAAATTAAAAGAGTAGTTTTGTAGGCTAGTGTAAAAGTAAGTTACCGGTTGAGCGAGAGGTTGTGCCGGATCGAGTTCTGCCAGCCCTTGTCCGCCGTGCGGTAGTACGGGTAGTGCTTGGTAATGTAGCTGTATATGCCGGACAGTGTTAACTGCTTGTCCGGCGCTGACGCCACCGCCTGCGGACATAACGTTTTGGTATCAAAAATAATTGAAAGAAAGAAAAACATTTATTATTCCTTATAAAACACTAGACACAATAACAACAACAACAAAAACATTGGTGCATTCGTCTTTTTTTTTTTATTAAGAAAATTAAAAAAAAAACAACGGTATCAATATTTTTTCTTTTCAACATATTTTGTAAGAGGTATACAAGGTATTTAAAAAAAAAAATTGTGTAACGTCTATAATATGGAACACTAGCTGCGCCCCGCGGTGTTATCCGCTAAATGTTTTTGGCCAAAAGTGACCAAAAGCCAAAAATATGTGTTAAGGTGGTTCGATTTCCATACAAATAATTTTTTGCCATTTATGGACAAATGGAGCATAATTTTAAAATGAAATCACAGCCACTGGCATTTATTTTGGTCTTTATTTGCGCTAAATCTTAATTGCTTGAATAAAACCGTAGAATAAAGCATAAAATCAAATTTATGAATGATTTATAAATTTATGATTTTTCAATAAAACAGAAGGTTATAATAATAATCTACTGTTTTATTCAAGCAATTGTGATTTAGCGCAAATAAAGACCAAAATAAATGCCAGTAGCTGTGATTTCATTTTAAAATTATGCTCCATTTGTCCATAAATGGCAAAAAATTATTTGTATGGAAATCGAATCACCTTAATCCAGGGTATCAGCTACCTCCGTACCGAATTTTATCCAAATCCGTTCAATGTTTTCTGCGTGAAAGAGTAACAAACATCCATTCATCCAAACTTTTAGTGGGATGAGAACAGACCTGAACGATGAGCTGTGCGTAGCTGTAGGGTGGTTTGGCGTCGTCGCGCCCCTCGCGCCCCTCCCGCGCGTCGCGCGCGTCCCTCGAACTGCCGTAGGCGGAGTCAGGGCCGGACGTAGACGACTAAAACGAAACAACGGTCCAGTAGAATTGAAGAACGTGAATAGACTACAACTTTATTATACACCAAACATATTAAGTAAGTACATTATAACATACAAAACTAAAAAAATAGGCAAAGAATATATATTTTTTTTTATGTAAAAAGTAATGAGACGAATCTCTCTCTGATGGTAAGAGATAACGCCTTTCCATGACTATTGCAGCGATACACAGAACTTAAGAGTAATCTAGATCTTTTCAAGGTCAGAGTGAATAGTTATCTTCTAGGTCTGCGTGCTTCATCTTCGACCACATCGTCGCTTACCATCAGGCGAGTTGGTGGTCAAACGCGGACTTATCCGTATTAAAAAAAAAAAACAAAGTCCGGGGCATCGCTGCTATTCTTTGATTTGAAGATTATGAATAATAAATAATGAAATATGGATAACAAATCGTTTAATTCTGAACCCTTCTGAGGTGTCGTCACACATAATAATAAAAATAAATATTGTAGGACATTACACGCAGCGCCATCTGACCCCAAACTAAGCAAAGCTTGTACTATGCGAGCCAGATAACTGATAGAATACTTAAATACTTTTTTCTTTTTTTTTTTGTAAATACATACTTATAATACATACAGTACACCCAGACATTTGTTTAGCAGAACAGATATACAGAAAGTACAAACATTTGTTTTATATCACAAAATGCTTGCCCTGGGTGGGAATCGAACCCACGCCCCAGAGCTCTTGAAGCAAACATGCTACCAATGAGCCAACAGGACTGTCATGCTATGGTTTCCTCACTATGTTTTCCTTAACCGGCAGCTCAAGCTCATTGTTGGGGTTCGAAGGCATGCGAACCGACCGCGCTAACCACTGAGCTATTATCGTTTATCGTATAGTGTACTCACAGCGGTGCCGTTGGAGCTGGGCCGCTGGTCCGCGAACGCGCTGTACTGTGCCACTAGGCCGAGGTCCACCTGGCGGCGGCCCGACGAGCCGGCGCCGCGCGGCGACGTGGGACAACTGTTGGCCGCAGATATCGTGCCTGGAATAAACCACGTCGTCATCAACAAGTGTCTCCTTCATATCAGTCGCGTAGCGTGCCTTGGATCAAAATTAGTTGGGGGGGGCCCAAATGAAGGGTAAAGATTTCTCACAAAAGAAACAAAAATTCTTGCATTAAATTAAACTATCTATACTATTATAAAGAGGAAAGATTTGATTGTTTGTTTGTATTGAATAGGCTCCGAAACTATTGGATCATTGATGATGATGTCTCCAGAACTTTGCAGCCCCATCGGCCATCAGTCCTGCGTGCTATGTGCCCTGCACACTGCCACTTCAACTTGCTGATTCTCTGAGCTATGTCAGTTACTATCCAAGAGATCTTTAAGACCGATTTTTTTGAACAATCACATTATAAATGCGAAAGTTTGTGTGCATACATATCATGTGTTATGTGGGTTTTCGATAACTATAGTCTGTGATGGCGCAACGAGCGGATTTGAGTGATAATCCATTCCGATTTTCCTTTGATTAAAACAAGGGATTTTTATCCTGGAAATATATACGGTTCCTCGAGAGCCAGAGGAACTGCGTGACTCTTATTGTAGTTATCGTTTGTCTTGGAGCTGGTTTTATGAAAGACTAGTTGCGCTCCGCGGTGTTACCCGCCACATGCTTTCGGGATAAAAAGTAGCCTATGTGTTAAACTAGGGTCTCAGCTACATGCCAAATTTCATCCAAATCCGTTCGGTAGTTTTTGCGTGAAAGAGTAACAAACATCCACGCATCCAAACTTTCACATTTATAATACGATTGATTTTTTGTAGGTTATTGTATGTTCTTTGCAACGTATGGATTTGAGTCATAACATGATCCATTCCGATTTTTCTTGGATTAAGACATGGGCTAACTTTTCATCCAGGAAAAATATACTGTTCCCTAAGAGGAACTGCGAGGTTCTGCTGCTAGTATTGAAAATACTGTTTGATTTGGAGCTGGTTTTATGAAAGAGAAGTATGATTCTTATTCTTATTCAAAGTGGGGGCGATAGGTCCTGCACTGACGTCCCGCATGGGGTGTATTGTGCATTTCCCCCTGCCAGCGTCTACCCGAGCCAACCCAGCTCCTTGAAATATCGGAGCGAGGCTCTGGGCCGCTGGCATAGTAGCTCCAGTGAGTTGGGTGGAAAGTTCAACGACGATGACATGAATGATGGCGAAGCAGCTTCATGCAGCCTAGTAGCAATTCTAGTGGCTTTGCAATGCAAAAGCACATGCTCTACAGTTTCATTCTCTTGCAAGCAGCCACGACATAGCGGACTATCCGTAGCTCCTAGTTTAAAGAGGTGACTATTCAAGTTGCAATGACCGGTTACGAGGAGGATAAGTATGATGAGGGATGTACCAGTAGGTGAAGGCGCGGGACTACGGCCGTCGTTGTCTGCGGGGATGGTGATCCGGAGAGGCGGCATGGCGGCGCCGGAGCCGCCCGCGCCGCCGCCGCTCTCCTCCACCAGGGACTGGAACTCCAGCCGGATGTTTGTCGAGGGGAACCGCAATGTGCATCTGGAAACGAGATAAATTGACATGAAGACGTGTGGCTTAGTTCCACTGAAGTAATTCTTTGAATCGATATTTATCGTAGAGAATATCGTTGTAATTTTATTTTTTACTAGCAGACGTCTCGCGGTTTCACCCGCGTAATTCCCGTTCCCGTGGAAATACAGGGATAAAAAGTAGTATAACCGGAGATAGTGTAGCTTCCCAATGGTGAAAGAATTTTTGAAATCGGTGCAGTTGTTTTGGACCCTATTCATTACAAACAAACAATCAAATCTTTCTTCTTTATAATAGTAAAGATAGATTTATTTCTATGTAAAAGTGATAAGCCCTGTTGGTTCATTGGTAGTATGTCTGCTCCAAGAGCTGAAAGGCGGGGGTTCGATTCCCACCCAGGACAAACAGTCTGAAGTACAAACAAATGTTTGTCCTGTGTCTGGATGCTCTGTATTCATTATACAGTATTTATAAAAAAAAAGTATTGAAGTATTCTATCAGTTATCTGGCTTCCATAATACAAGTTAGTACCATAGTTTGGGGTCGGATGGCGTTGTGTGCAATGTCCTACGATATTTATTTATTTAAATTTTTTATTAGCTAGATGATGTTGAAGGGACGATATTCGCGAAAAACTGATTTTTGGCACCATTTTTCCAATATCGCAGCGCGAGCGGCGCGGCGGTCGCTCGAGATCGCGAATTCGGAATATTAATTAGTACACTAAACTGCAACACAGCCAAATTAGAAGACTCCTTGACCTTTTGCAAGCCAGGACCTGCTCAGTTCTGTATAAAAATAACAAAGTTAATTGCAGTTTAGCAGTGGCTAGCGCGGTCAATTCTCACGCTGAAGGGCGTGGGTTCAAACCACAACAATGAGCTAGAGCTGACGATAAATAAAATCATTGTGAGGATACCACAGCATGGTGGTAGGCTACTTTACAGTACTCGGCTGGTTAGCTACCACACGAGAGTTGAAAATCTGCCGCCAAGCATCCAACGGTGTGTTCCGGCAGCCTCACTTGAGAGCCAGTTCCATTCCAGGCTAGGTGTGCTTTACCATCTTCGATCACACCGTCATTTAACATCAGGTGAGCTGTGGTCAAACACCTAGCCTGTCAAGCATTTAAAAAAAAAATGGAATACGGTAGAGTATAATCTAATATTTATTATGATAGCCCTGTTGGTTTATTGGTAGAATGTCTGCTTCAGGAGCTGTAGGGCGTGTGTTCGATTAGCACACAGGACAAACATTGTGTTGTACAAACAAATTTTAATTATTTGTTCTGTGTCTGGGTATACTGTATGTATTACTAGAAAGTACCCTACCACCATGCTATGGTTTCCTCACGATGTTTCAAGAATGTAGGCAATATAGTAAGGCTGCATCTAATGTAGAAAGTTTCAGACGTTTCATTGGAACCCCATGGCACGGATAACTACGTGGCTATCTCGCCTCCCGCAGTGCAGCAAATTCAATAAGCGAGTCGACAAACGCTGCACAGAACTGGTGCCCGACAATGGACCGTTGTCATGGCAAAATGATCATTAAGAGCACAATGCTGTCGCATTATGGAGCAAATAGAAAAAACAAGCGCCCACTTTTTCTTATAACAACACTTTTAGCGGTAACGAGCTCGTTTGAGGAAAACTAAACTTCTTATGGCGTGCAGAAATTGCGAAGTTTTTCCTTTTTCGACAGCCCCGTTGGCTCATTGGTAGTATGTCTGCCTTGAGAGCTGTAGGGCGTGGGTTCGATTCCCAATCAGGGCAAACATTTTGTGAATAATAAATAAATAATAAATAAATATCGTAGGACTATACACACAGCGCCATCTGGCCCCAAACTAAGCAGAGCTTGTTGGTGGAAGTCAGATAACTCATAGAATACATAATTACTTTTTTTTTTGTAAATACATACAGAACACCCATACACAGAACAAACATTTGTTTGTTCACAAAATGTTTGCCCTGAGTGGGAATCGAACCCACGCCCTACAGCTCTCAAGGCAGATAAACTACTAATGAGCCAACGGGGCTGTATAAGTATGTATTTACAAAAAATAAAATATTTATGTATTCTATCAGTTATCTGACTTCCATCACACAAGCTTTGCTTAGTTTGGGGTCAGATGGCGCTGTGTGTATAGTCCTACGATATTTATCTTTATATTATTTTTTTATTTTTTTTGTCTCTAGTGTTCAGTAATAAGAAGAACAAGAATCTCTTAAGATGAAAAGAAATAACGCCCTATCCCCACAGCAGCAGAAGCTTCAAAAGACTTCGTTTTATGTATCTCTACATAGTATAAAACAAAGTATGTACGCTTAGATCTTTTAAACTACACAACAGATTTTAATGCAGTTTGGTTTAATGAAGGTTTGTATCCTACTAATATTATAAACTGGCTGCGCTCCGCGGTATTACGCGCTAAATGTTTTCGGGTACAGCAACAGAACTTTTGCGATGAGACGCACTATTTATAATAAGTTACCACAAGCTCTAAAAGATGCAGAAAATATTGACATTTTTAAATTTAGACTAAAGAAGCTCTTAATCGATAAAGTATATTATTCTGTAAGTGAGTTTTTAAATGACAAAATGAAATACAATTAATTACCAATTTTTTATAATGATATTGACATAATTAATTAATTAGACTTAAGTTTTCATAAATATTTGCATGCCATGGTGCTAGAGCATGGTGATTCTATAAAACCTATAACTTTTATCTCTGTAACCCATGTCTCTGCAAAATAAAGAATTTGAATTTGAATTTGCGTTTAAAAGTAGCCTATTTGTTAATCCAGGGACTCAGCTACCTCTAAAACAAATTTCAGCCAAATCCGTTTCGTAGTTTTTGCGTGAAATAGTAACAAATATCCATCCAACTATCCAAACTGTCACATTTATAATAAAAGTGTGAAAGTGTGATATACAGAAAGTGTGAAAAATAATGAGACGAACGAGACGCTCTCCTGATGGTAAGAGATAAAAGATGGGTTGACGATTTTGTCACCGTCGCGGGTCGAACCGGGACCAATCTTTCAATAAAATAGAACACAAGTTGTTTTTTTGCAACAATTCTGAAACTTGTGTGAGATAACTGGAGAATACTTATTTTTACATACGCCTGCACAAAAAAAGAGACCGTGCACGGGTTATCGATTTATTGCCGTTCACAAACACGGCGCCCCACATTTCCCTGGAAATTCTTGGTTATCAGACATTCTGTGAAAGTTTATTTTTACCGTGAACGGAACGCCTACTTGGTATTAAAGTATAGGGAAAGCAATTTACTAGTTTTTTTTATGTTTGATAGTCTAGGTCATAATCATCATCATCATTTCAGCCGTAGGACGTCCACTGCTAGACATAGGCCTCCCCCAAGGACTTCCTCCCACAAGGTGGACAGACGACCTAGTAAAGACCGCAGGAACGCGCTGGATGCGAGCCGCGTCCAACCGGTCTTTATGGAAGTCAATGGGGGAGGCCTATAATCTAGGTGTTTGACCTCAACTCACCTGATGTTAAGTGACGGTGTGGTCAAAGATGGTAAAGCTCACCTAGCCTGGAATGGAACTGGTTCTCAAGTGAGGCTGCCGGAATACACCGTTTAATGCTTGGCAGTAGATTATTATCAACTTGACGGTGGTAGCTAGCCAGCCGAGTACTAGAAAGTAGGTAGTCTACCACAATGCTATGGTTTCCTCACGATGTTTTCCTTCACCGGTAGCTCAAGCTCATTGTTGGGGTTTGAACCCACGCCCTTCGGCATGCGAACCGACCGCGCTAACCACTGTGCTATCATCGCTACAAAATAGAGATACAATGAAGCCATAGAGATCGAATGTTTTTAAATATGATTAGTGGCGATTCCGAAGAGCAATCAGCCGCCGACTACAATTACAACCGACCAATTAATAGCACAAATAGACCTCTAAATTCGATTATTCAGACTAATTAATGAAGGGATCGTATCTCAGTTATTATGAAAGGAAGTACAATGTAAACAAAGGCAAAACAACATGTTCCAAGAAATCAATTAAGTATCTAACTCTGTTATTCTGTTGAGAAAATTAAAAATAATGAACGTTACAGAAACGGTGCCTCATTATATCTATTTTTGGATAAATGTTTTTGGGTTTCATATTTTTTCATTGCTCGTTGTAATGAATCCACGTAATTTTCATCACCGGATTTATTTTTAAAAAATACATTAACTCTGTTGCACCTTGTCTAAGTCACAGAACGAAATGCTATCGCGTTTTAACATTTCGCCTCTTCGGCCGTAGCGACATCTAGTTTTTATTTGTGAACTATTTCTACTTTAACATTCATATTGGCGGGTCGAACCTAGACAAGATTGACATAGGACCGGAACGAGTGGCGTATTAATAATCGAGTCCTATGTTCAGCAGTGAACGAATACGGTTTTCGGTTCGGTTCACGGTTTTGTAGCCATGATAGCTCAGTGGTTAGCGCGGTCGGTTCACATGCCGAAGGGTGTGGGTTCAAACCCCAACAACGAGCTTGAGCTGCCGGTGAAGGAAAATATCGTGAGAAAACCATAGCATGGTGGTAGGGTACTTTCTAGTACTCGGCTGGCTAGCTACCACCCTCAAGTAGAAAATCTGCCGCCTTTGCAGCGATACACAGAACTTTGAGTAGCAAACCAAAGTCCAAGGGCATCGCTGCTTTGGCGCTCATTACTTTGAGACTTTCGATGGTTAGTCTCTACAGCTCAATAATTTTGCTAGCTGCAGTAGGTATTCTTCAAACCGAAACACAGTAATATTTACACAGTACTGCTTAGCGGCATTGCATTGTTAATCGAGTTTTGTTTTCCCGTGCGAAGCCGGGGCGAGCTGCTAGTAATAAATAATATAATCTGAACAAGTTGTTCTAGCAAAATTACTAACAGTCACACAACCAGTAAGTACATAAGTTATAATATTGATAATCTCCACAATGTCAAGTAAACAACCGATAACAAGGAGATGCCCAAAAGGGTAAACAATATTACTCCGCATTTGTGCGTCAATCGAGATAACAACCAAGGCTCGAGTGGAACAGAACTTAAATCTACAGAGAACATTACCAGTTTTTTTTTAATAATAGTTAGGCTTGCGTTTGACCGCCATCCCGCCTGATGTTAAGCGAAGATGCGGTCTACGGTGGAGCACGCTCGCCTAGAAGAAACCGATTCACTCGCGACTTGAAGGAACCCAGACTATATTTATTAAGGAACACCCACTCGGGCAGCAGATTCCAATGTCTAGCGGTACGTAGGAAGAAGAAGTTTCATGTACCTATGCTTCTTTAAAATAATCAACGTCCGACAAAGTCTGCAGCAGCAACTTACATCCGTCTTTATTTACATCTCATCGTTGTCAATTACGAAGACCTTAGAAGACTTACAAACGATGTAGCGATGATAGCTCAGTGGTTAGCGCGGTAGGTTCGCATGCCGCAGGGCGTGGGTTCAAACCCCAACAATGAGCTTGAGCTGCCGGTTAAGGAAAACATCGTGAGGAAACCATAGCATGGTGGTAAGGTACTTTCTAGTACTCGGCTGGCTAGCTACCACCCTCAAGTTGTAAATCTGCCGCCAAGCATCTAACGGTGTGTTCCGGCAGCCTCACTTAAGAGCCAGTTCCATTCTAGGATAGGTGTGCTTTACCATCTTCGACCACACCTTCACTTAACATCAGGTGAGCTGTGGTCAAACACCAACCACAAAAAAAAAGAAAACTAAGTAGAGTTCAGTCGTAAATCAAAAGTTAAGCCCATCGGTGCCGCAGGAATATACAAAACTGAAGCAAGAGGAACAACCAATGCTGCCAACCCATAACAAGAAAAAGCTAGAGATAAGATCTAATTAATAAAAACCGGCCAAGTGCGAGTCGGACTCGCTCACGGAAGGTTCCGTACCATTTTATCTATAAAAACGGGGGAAAAATCCCGTTTGTTGTATGGGAGCCACCCTTAAATATTTATTTTATTTTATTTTTAGTATTTGTTGTTACAGCGGCAATAGAAATACATCATCTGTGAAAATTTCAACTGTCTAGCTATCACCGTTCTTGAGATACAGCCTGGTGACAGACGGACGGACGGACGGACAGCGAAGTCTCAGTAATAGGGTCCCGTTTTTACCCTTTGGGTACGAAACCCTAAAAAGTAGAAAACTGTAAAACGTAAAATTTTGTTAGCTTCAAGAAAAAAATCAAACGGAACTGGGCTGAAGAAACTAGATTAAGGCAGAAAAGTTTCTAAAACTGTGACAACTGTAGATTTACATCTAAAACTGTTTAGATACACTGGGAACAAGAGATGTCCGATTTATAAAAAACAAAACCGGCCAAGTGCGAGTCGGACTCGCGCACGAAGGGTTCCGTAACATTATAGTCACTGCAGCGATAACCCGCTTACTGTAATTTGAAATTTGTTGTCTTCATGTTTTTCTGTACTTTTTTATTTGTGTGTGTTGTCTGTATCTGTTGTTTTGTAGGAAAAAAAATTTTTTTTTTGTTTCTTTCTTTTTATTATCTATAAAAACGGCAAAAAAAACAAGTTCGTTGTTTGGGTGCCCCCTTAAATATTTATTTTATTCTGTTTTCAGTATTTGTTTTGTAGTGTTATAGCGGCAACAGAAATACATCATCTGTGAAAATTTCAACTGTCAAACTATCACGGTTCATGAGATACAGCCTGGTGACAGACGTATAGACAGCGGAGTCTTAGTAATAGGGTCCCGTTTTACCCTTTGGGTACGGAACCCTAAATAGAATGAAGATGTGATCGCGTTTTCTATACACTACGTTAGTAAAATTAAACAAATAACGATATAATTTCACGCGCGTTTACTCCTCAGATAAATAACTCCCATACCACCAAAACCTGTCTCGAGTAATAAAAAAACAAATGCGATTGTGAATTGTCGTTCTCAATGAAACGAATGAAGCTCTTATCACAAGTTCTTTTAGGTTATCATAGAAAATACTATGAGTATGTCATTTAACAAAAACGTCAAAATCTATCTAATCACTATCAAACAAATCTGAACGCAATATGGATTCCGTTGTTAATCTCTTCATTAATGGAACAACGCGAATCCCACATTTACATAACCCGATTACAACAGATATGATAATAAAACTGATGAGATATCACAAGCCCAAATCAAACGGGGCATGCCTCCGTGATTGAATGAATTTGGCTCCGAGCTTTACAGTGCTTAGGGTTTCGTACCTAAAAAGCCGAACAGAAATCGGGTATATCGAGTTTGCCTCATCTTTAAGTCTGTACTTTTTTTTAAATGTTATAGTGTATGTGTATACATTATGTCTTCGACTCTTCGCTTAACATCAGGCGGGATAACGGTCAAACGCAAGCCTATCTACTATAAAAAAATATATCGTTTATATTTATTTATTACATAACATACAAAACAGAATGCAATAACATTTACAACAATTCAAATACCTACACTATCTGTATTGCATTCCAAGACAATTACATTTAAAAAAGTCGTTAGATGATAATTAAGATGAAATTATAATTATAAATTAAATTAAATAAAGTAATAATAATTAATTAGTCAATTGTTTAGTCAAAAAATATATAGAATGTCATAACTAAATTGTATTAAAATCTAAGATAATTTTAATCTGTCTTTGAAACTGGTATAGGCTTGAATGAAAAATATCGATGTGTCTGCTGGAGACGAGGATTTCATTGTATTGGCGACTCATTCTGACAATAGGGTTACAATAAGATGTGTTGTTGGAAAATACTTGTAAACTAAAGATATTATAATTGCGGTTACGAGACCTGAAACGAGTGTTAAAATTCAATAACGAGAGAAGGGATGGGGAGTCAATATTCGAGTGAATGATTTTGTAAAGCAAGGTAAGGTCAATGTATTTGCGGCGGATGTCTAGAGGGGTTACATGAAAATATTTTAAACGCTCGTTATAAGATGAAAGTTTACGGCCCATGCCACACCGTTTTATTGAAATACATTATTATATGATTATTTTTATTTACTTACTATATGTTTAATTTTTTTTTTCTTATTAGTGTTACATCTCCCGTCTGTTTCTTATGTTTTCTATCGTATTTTTCTTTTCTTGGTTGCCTGGAAGAGATCGCTGTTAGCGATAAGGCCGCCAATTGTGTCACTAGTTAATAAGGTTTTTTTGTTATCTGTACTCTTTTCCATTTATGATGTGCACAATAAAGAGTTATATCTACCTATCTATCTAATGGAGACTCATGGAACGCTCACCCGATGCGCGATAACGCTTGTCCATAATATTTTACAAATACAAATATTTTATTGATAACACCAACATTACAAGTCAAACGCTACTATGGAAACTGCGACTATACTATAGTCGGAGGCTGAAACTATAGTCGAAGTATCTAACATAATTAAACATGAGTAAAACAAAATTGTGTCAAAACCACTTCAGTTTTCGTAGTAAAATATTATGGGCGTTATCGCTTACCACCAGGAAAGGAAAGGTTTTTGTTTTAATTATGTGGAATTACTCACGTGTAATTATGTCAGATGCTCCGCTATAGATTCAGCCTCCGACTATAGTATAGTCGGAGTATGCGACACAATTCAACGTGAGTAATCCCGCATAATTAACACAAAAACCTTTCCATATAATCATCGGAGCGATACTCAGAACTTTAAATAACAAAACAATGTCCGGGACATCGCTGCCTTAGCGCTCACTACTTTCGATGCTTAATCTCATTAGCCCTGTAATTCCGGTAGCTAAAGTTACCCTTCAAATCGGAACACAGTACTGTTTACACACTACTGCTTGTATGCTGAATATCTGATAATACGTTGGTACCTACCTAGACGACCTCCTACTTTGATCATGTCATTTTTTTAACCGTAAAGAACGGACTGAATTTTTTCCAGAATATGTTATAAATGTAAGAATTCCTAACACTTTACGTATTCTGAATGAACGAAGTTTAGTTCTCGCTAAACGAATTTCTGTCATCACATACGTAATAGCTGAACAACAAGCGATATTGACAAGCGTAGCGTAGGACGCCCTGAGACTCGATGGAGTGACGATATACGTAGGACAGCTGGCGGTGGATGGAAGCGAAAAGCCGAAGATCGGGCTGAGTGGCGTGTCTTGGGAGAGGTCTATGTCCAGCAGTGGACTAGTATAGGCTGATGATGATGAAGCGATATTGTGGAATAACAAAATCTATAACCGCATCTAACGTTCATATCAAAAAAAAATAAAAAAATAAAAAATATCAAATATTTATCACCATATGTATGTAAATTTGAGTAAACAACGTTCCACTGATCGACAAACGACCCGTTAACGACGGCACTCTGCGACTTAATTTGTCCCTGGGGGAATATACCTACTAAGAGCAATTGAATTAAGCAAAAATAAGGTAGATAATAGCATGGCATAACGTTATTTGGAAAATTACAGCTGCCTTAGATTTTTCTACCTTTTTTTACTAACTACTCCTATAAGATTTGATTGTTTGTTTGTATTGAATAGGCTCCGAAACTACTCGACCGATCTTAATAATTCTTTCATTATTTGAATGCTACATTATCCGTGATGGGCATAGGCCATGTTTTGTTTAAAAAACAATTACGGATCCGTATGGGAAATTCAATAATGTAACTCAAGCTGTGAAAAATTTGAAAAAATCCTTACTTAGCATGCCCTGCGAAAACTATTGACAATAGAATAAAGTGACGTTTTATAGAGCAAATTGACAGCTACAAATAAGTCCGCAAGTCTAACTATTACAGTTGTCATCTATATCTTATAAGATTTAATTGATCGATAAATTTATATTGTTAATCGAGCTTTGTTTTCCCGTGCGAAGCCGTGGCTAGTTAGGGCTAGAAGCGAGCTGCTAGTTATAAATTAACGTCATGAAATGTTTGAAGTATAGGTTCACATGCCGAAGGGCGTGGGTTCAACCCCCAACAATGAGCTTGAGCTGCCGGTGAAGGAAAACATCGTGAGGAAACCATAGCATGGTGGTAGGGTACTTTCTAGTACTCGGCTGGCTAGCTACCACCCTCAAGTTGAAAATCTGCCGCCAAGCATCTAACGGTGTGTTCCGGCAGCCTCACTTGAGAGCCAGTTCCATTCCAGGCTAGGTGTGCTTTACCATCATCGACCACACCGTCACTTAGCATCAGGTGAGCTGTGGTCAAAACACCTTGCCTGTAAACCATTAAAAAAAACTTGACACTGGCAAATGCACAAAATGCGACGCCAAAACCAAAGAAAAAAAAATACCTCGAATCAAGTCAGTTACATACTTAAATACACTCCCCAAGTCAGATGACTAGTGCAGATTACTAGTGCAGAGACGACAGCCCTGTTGGCTCATTGGTAGCATGTCTGCTTCAAGAGCTGTGGGCGTGGGTTCGATTCCCACCCAGGACAAGCATTTTGTGATATAAAACCAAATGTTTGTTCTGTGTCTGGGTGTACTGTATGTATTATAAGTATGTATTTACAAAAAAAAAATATTTGAGTATTCTATCAGTTATCTGACTTCCATAGTACAAGCTTTGCTTAGTTTGGGGTCAGATGGCGCTGTGTGTAATGTCCTACGATATTTATTATTTATTATTATTTATAGATGTCCTGAATAATGCGAGCAAAGCCGCCGCGTCATCGCAAACTGGCTGAGCATAAATATTAAGAGCAACGAACAGTACAAAATTGAAAGAACTCGCAGTCGGAACACGTAGACGACCAACAGGTCAACAATGTGCCGCCCATGAAAGCTGTGCCTTATGCTGAACACTTCAAGGTCGAAATTTGCATGGACGAGGAACAGACAGAGTATCGATCGCCAATTTCCGAGCAGGGCTCCAGGCGTCCTTCACCTCGTGCCCTTTCGTTATTACCCGACGAAATTGTAAAGCGCCTCCGAAATCGTGTTCGTCATGAACTCGACAGTTCTCCTGTCGGGCTATTTTAATTTGGGTACGATGGGCGACGAGTAATCAGGTTTCAAGGACGACCAATATTTGAGGAAGGTGCGTTCAATCACGTCGCCCTTTGATATTTTGGGCGATGAACTAATGATAGAATCATATTTATATGTTGATTAAATTCTTTACTTGGTGGTTGATCTCCTTAGCAGGAGGTCGTCTAAGCAGGTAACACCGCAGTACTAAATATTGCAGCCCTGTTGGTTTATCGGTAGTATGTCTGCTCCAAGACCTGAAAGGCGTGGGTTCGGTTCCCAACCAGGACAAGCATTATGTGATATAAACAAATGTTTGTTCTGTGTCTGGGTGTACGTATTATAAGTAAGTATGTATTTACAAAAAAAAAAAAAAATTAAGTATTCTATCAGTTATCCGTCTTCCATAGCACAAGCTTTGCTTAGTTTGGGGCCAGATGGCGCTGTGTAATGTCCTACGATATTTATTTATTATTATTAACATACGCGAGTTACGTTACATATAATTTGCAAATGTGTTTTTCATCATCATCATCATCATCATCAGCCTATATTAGTCCACTGCTGGAGCTAGGCCTCTCCCAAGACACGCCACTTAGCCCGATCTAGGTAGGTACCACCGCAGTACCAGTTATTCTGCCGCTAAGCAGTAGTGTGTAAACATTACTGTGTTCCGGTTTGAAGGGTACTGCAGCTAGCGAAATTACTGGGCTGTTGAGACTAACCATTGAAAGTCTCCAAAGTAAAGCGCCAAAGCAGCGATGCCCTGGACTTTGTTTAGTTACTCAAAGTTCTGTGTATCGCTGCAATGGTCATGGACAGGCGTTATCTCTTACCATCAGGAGAGCGCATCGTTCGTCTCATAATTTTTTACATAAAAAAAAAAACGAACCGCTCCTTCATTGTACGAACCGCTGAACAATGGAATTTTCTGCTCGAATGGGTGTTCGCTGATAGATACAATATAGGTTGGGTGGCTGGTGGGTTTGACAGGCTTGGCTCATTGTTAGTATATCTGCTTTAAGAGCTGTAGAGCGTGGGTTCGATTCCCACACAGGACAAACATTTTGTGGGATAAACAAATGTTTGTTCTGTATGTATTTACAAAAAAATAAGTACCTATTTAAGTATTCTATCAGTTATCTAAAAAACTTATTTATCCATTATATCGTTCGTCCGATTACTTTTACATTGAAAAGCTGCTCCTTTGACCTATTCGCTTCGTATATACCTACTACATAGTTATTTCCGAACGTTTCTTTTTAATTTTTTTTTATGGTTGACAGGCTAGTTGTTTGACCACAGCTCACCTGATGTTAAGTGAAGGTGTGGTCGAAGATGGTAATGCACACCTAGCCTGGAATGGAACTGGCTCTCAAGTGAGGCTGCCGGAACACACCGTTAGATGCTTGGCGGCAGATTTTCAACTTGAGGGTGGTAGCTAGCCAGCCGAGTACTAGAAAGTACCCTACCACCATTCTATGGTTTCCTCACGATGTTTTCCTTCACCGGCAGCTCAAGCTCATTGTTGGGGTTTGAACCCACGCCCTTCGGCATGCGAACCTACCGCGCTAACCACTATCATCGCTACAATTATTTTTTTTTAATTCTCAAAACGTTTCGACTACTATCGACGTGACCGATATGGTACAGATTCAATATCACCGTCACAGTAGATTTATCGTCAGCCTAAAATTTAAAGTATAATTAAATGTAGGTATTTATAGCACTGGGGTTGTTTGCGTGACTTAGTTTTCAAGGTTGATTGATCCATCCCTCTAATGGATAAATAAGTTTTTTTTAAGTACAATTGAGATTTACTGCAAATAAAGACCTAAGTAAGTAGTAGTTGTGATTTCACTGTAAAATGATGCTCCATTTGTCCTTATATGGCAAAAAAATATTTGTATGGAAATCGTACCTCCTTAACCCTATAACCGTATTCTTACCAATACATCTTACCAGCAAACGACATACCTGGAACAAAACCAATAAGAAATTAGTAACTAAATACCGCAACACTCGCCATAGCAAAAAGCAAGAACCCGGCTCGTACAACTTAATCGAAACCTACTCTAGAGCGGGTCATGAAATCGTAACATGCAATCTGATTGTCACGACGTCATGTTGCAAGCTTTAGAAGGTATTCACAGCGTAGTAACTTTGAGAACAATCTAGACTTTACGTGTCTAGCAGTTTGTGGATCGAGCTGTGTTAGCCATGCACGACAGTCCTGGTGGTTCATTGGTACAATGTTGTCTACCGCCGAACTCGGCGCGCGTGCTAGCTCGTCATCGCACAAGTAACAAATGAAGGAGCACGACTTTTTTACAAACTACCCTCACATTTGAAAAATATAAGTTTGTTCAACGCATTTAGCTCACCATATTACCAACGTGAAGTAGGTAATTAAATAGATGCCTTGAACGGGCCTAGTTCATTCTAATTTTAATCTATTTATAATGTTAATCTATTTATATTGTTTTCGCATTTTTAAAGATTTAATTGCATAGTTAAGACTGTCAACATAAAATTGTTCAGTCCAACCGTGTTATATAATTTCTTTAAACCTAATGTCTGCTTCAAGAGCTGAAGGGCGTGGGTTCGATTCCCACCCAGGACAAACTTTGTGGAATAAACAAATGTTTGTTGTTTGTGTCTGGATGTTCTGTATTTATTTTAAGTATGTATTTACAAAAACAAAATTATTTAAGTATTCTATCAGTTATCTGACTTTCATGGGGCATGGGGGGGAGTTGTAAAAGCTTTGCTTACTACCTATACTGCTGGGGAGGGAGGGGTTAATAGTTATTAAAATTCTGCTTACGTAACAATTGACTGGCCCCTTATTGGAAGACGAAATTTATTTGGTCTAAGTTTATGCTATTTAGAGTTAGAGAAGATATAGTAAAGAATTGACAAGAAATGCGTTATTTGTAAGTATGAATAGACATAGGATTGATCTCGTGTTGTCTGATAAGCTCTTCCTTTTGCTGCATTGTGCTTTCATAGCGAACAAAGACTGAAGATTGAAAGGGTGCTGATAAATCGGACAATACGCTCCAACGAGATAGCTAGCTGGTATGGGCGGGGAATGAAAGAGTTTTCCGTGAGGTAGACCGACTATCACAAATAGATTGTTTTTTACGGGTCTATGTCATGAGGTGTGACTATAAAATCTATTGAAGTTTCATCACGTCAACAAAGTATCACTAGGAAGTTCAATATACAGATGATAAATATACTTCTTTTGAAATTTTATCTTCTTGGAGCTGGAATGGAACCAGCTTTCCTTATTTTCTGAGATATATAATCTAGTTCTTTTCAAGGTTAGAGTCAATAGGTAGAGTTAGAGTTAGACATCTCCTAGTTAGACATCTCCTAAGTACGGCATCACATCACCGCGTACTACCAGACGAGTTGAAGGTAAAAAGCGGGCCTTTATGTGATTGACCACAGCTCACAGCTCTGATATTAAGTGGCGATGTGGTCGGAGATGAAAATCAAACCTTGCAGAGATAGTAAATTAAGTAGGTATCATAAGAGCTTAAAATAACTTTCTCATGCCATTAGGGTTAATGAGGAAATTTCTACTATATTTATAATGAACGTCAAAACGGGGCTCCGTTTTGTTACTCCGAGTTCTGCGTACCATTGCAATGGTACGCAGCAGGAGCTCGTCTAGGTAGGTACCACCGCAGTACCAGATATTCTGCCACCAAGCAGTAGTGTGTAAACATTACTGTGTTCCGGTTTGAAGGGTGCTGCAGCTAGCGAAATTACTGGGCTGTTGAGACTTACCATCGAAAGTCGCAAAGTAATGAGCGCCAAAGTATCTATGTATTACTGCAATGGTCATGGACAAGCGTTATCTCTTGCCATCAGGAGAGCGTCTCGTTACTATAACGTACAAAAAAAATATAACCAGAGCTACCATCGCTACAAAAATTACACACATAAAAAAAGTCTACTCCTGTATCTATTCTTACGAAGCTAAAAAGATTTTACTAAGCGAATCTTTAACCATCACTGCTGCAGCAAACATTCCGATAAGCACAACCCAACTCTCATATCTATGATACCAGATTTGAAATAATCCTTGAGTTTAGATACTGCTGTTGTTAGGGGGTTAACAACAGGGACGGAGCTCAGGCCCGAGGGGAGGGAGTGACGTCACCCGGTCGACGGCCCTACAAGGTCGTGCCACCCGAACACTTGGGCGTCCACCCCCTACGCACCACGCGAGCCAATTTACCTGTTTTCGTGCCTGACTCAAGAATACTTGGTCTTTTTATTGTTTTCGTCTAGTCGACTATTATTATAATGAAACGATACGTAATGTCTTTTCAGTGTTGCCATTAGTCATAAATCTCATCATAAACGTATGTAGATTTCAAACCGACTTCAAAAAAGGATGAAGTTTTCAATGCGGTTGTATTTATTTTTTTAAAACCCACTCAATATCTACACTATGTATGTATGTCTCTAATAATATAATAGATCAAAAATTTAAATAGGATAAACTTAAAACAAAGTATTGTTGTACAACCAGCTGCGCCTCGCGGTGTTGCCCACTACATGTTTTCGGGATAAAAAGTAGCCTATGTGTTAATCCAGGGTCTCCCTGTTAGTATGGGGGTATACTCCCTGAGTATACCTCCATACTAAATTTAATCCAAATCCGTGAGTAACAAACATCCATCCATCCATCCAAACTTTCACATTTTACGCATCAACGGCGGTATCGGCGACCGAAATTAAACGGATCTTTTTTTGTTCATGTCCCTGAAAATCTGAAAATGAATGATCTCGAATACGCAACGAACTTGAACGTGAAATTTCGACGGAGAATATCCACCACATTTTCCTTCCTCCGAGGTAAATAAACATAAAGTTTGCACAGATTCTGGGTCGGAATCAAAACAAACCGATTCGGAGACGGGCAGACAATTCGGCAGCAAACGAAAAGCAGACGTATGCCGTATTCAGTAGAGCATATTATTTATTCAAGCCCATATTCTCGAAATACGTATGGACTAAAATTACAGTTTATGGAGAGTACTAAGTTGTCGAGATTATGCAGTGACAAGAACCCTCGTCGACACGTTTTTGAAACGTGCAAAAACATTCTAAAAACATGTATTTAACTTCTAAAAAAACGTCTAAGAAAACTAAAGAAACATTACGAGATCATAGACACTAGAGAGATTTTCAGTACATACAATCCCATACAACCCTGCTGCACCTGTGCGCAGTCGGAAAACAAAGAAAATTTTCCCATTTCATAAAAAAAAACGCCTACACTACAGAAAGACTCAGTCGTCTTCGTAAGAAACCGAATAGCATAGGAGATGCTTTACCATAACGAAATTTTCTAGCTTGTCCATGCTACGTAAGAAAATACCAAGATAATGGTAGGTAAGGTCTGATCAGGACCATAGGACGTAAAGTAGTGGTAAATCTCGAAAGCGTGGCTTGAAATCTCAACAATGAGCTTGAGCTGCCTGTGAAGGAAAACATCGTGAGGAAACCATATTATGGTGGCAGAGTACCATATAGTACCCGACTGGTTATCTACACTCGTTGTCGAAATCTGTCGCGAAACATCGGTGCTTTTCCCTGCCAGTTTGAGCCAGTCCACATTGTCAATTCACATGAACAGTTTTTTTTTTTCATTCTTGTTTTTATGAGGGGCTTTAATCGCAATGCGATTATGCCAGCCCCGTATTACAGGAAAATATGGCATATCATCCCATAATTATGTATCGTCTTCTTTATGATGGACTAGTACCTACTCCAGATCTACTTCGGATATAAGGCTTTCACCGCATCACATGTGGGTGCGGCCAAGATACCTTGAAACGCTAACATTTTGGGGGTTAAAACCATATTTTAGTGTGCTCGCAGGTAGAGTAGGCGGGGGATTCAACTAAGCAACCAAAGTGGCAGGCGGCGGGGCCACTTATCTGACCCGTCGCATGGAGACCAGGGGCGTACGGGCATGGGGCTGTCCGACGCCCATATGCTGGTTTGGTCTCCGAGGTGGATGACGATGTGTGTGGTGTTCGGACACATCGTCATTGTTGCGGGGTGAGCTTAGGCTCCCCGAGGCGGGTCCGCGAGGACAAGCGCTGTCGAGGCCGCGGTAGAGTGCGAAAGCGTGCCCGCAGCCTCGACACAAAGCGCCGGGGTGGAACACTCCAGGATTTTTAGTGGGTAGGCCGTCATTAGGACGGAGAGTCCCACATAACCACCGTGCCCGCCCCAGGGCCGGTGGTATACACAAACTATTTTCCATGGGGAAAAAAAAAGGCGGGGGATTCAACTCTGCCCATTAGGTATTATGAATTGATTGTTGTCAAATATATCAACCATGTTTAAAGATGTATTACTGGCACCATTTGTACTGTTTGCCCCATTGGATATATTACAAGCTGTTATATAACATGTTTGCAGATCCGAAGGGTCGGGACAGGCGGACTCCGGCCTCTCCATTACTCGGATGGTGCCAATATCTCGGACTGGTATAACTTAGGATGGATATGGAGGGTAGCTAGACAAAGTGACACGTGCGTGACACACAAATAAAGGTCTTGTGAACAATATATGACTCGGTATTCTGTAGTATATCTGTTTTAGGACACGTTGGCAAGAAATCCCAGTAGATAGCAACACTCATCTATCTATCTATCTGGCTCATCTATCTATCTATAAAGAGGAAAGATTTGATTGTTTGTATTGAATAGGCTCCGAAACTACTGGGCCGACTTTAATGGATCTTGATGGGCATAGGCTATATTTTATTTAAAAAACAATTACGGATCCGTATATCCGTATCTTACTTAGCATGCGCAGCGAAAACTATTGACAATAGAATAAAGTGACGTTTTATAGAGCAAATTGACAGACTACAAATAAGTCCGCAATATCATATGTCTAACTATTACAGTTGTCATCTACATCTTATAAAGAGGAAAGATTTAATTTTTTGTTTGTTTGTATTTTATTTATTTTTATTGTTTTCCCGTGCAAAGCCGGGGCGAGCTGCTAGTACTGTATATGGCTGCCAAGCACTTGGCAACAGTTACTATAGTAACTCACGTTAGGAGCATAACTGTCTAAACATGATTCAAACACCTGACGTCATGTGTTTGACGTCACGGACCAATGCCCCGGCTCGTGCAACTTACACTAAAGTTTATAATACACTTGCGAACACGACCGCTGGGGACCAATTAGTGTAAAGGGTACTTGAATGTCCAAGGTATATATCTAGTTTATTTCCGCTTAACAGTCGTTCCAGTTCCAACAGTGACGAGGACTTAAATTAAACTAATTTGACACAGCTTATTAATTAAAAACCTAATCTTACTTAAAATCTAGTTGAAAATCTGCCGCCAAGGATCTAACGGTGTGTTCCGGCGGCCTCACTAACCTAACCTAAGAGAGCCAGTTCTATTCCAGGCTAGGTGTGCTTTATCATTTTCGACCACACCTTCACTTAACATACCTTATTTCTTTATAGGATAATTTGTTCATAGCTTCATCATCATCATCATCCACAGCCTTCTTTATCCCACTGCTGGGTATAGGCCTCTCTCTTTACATGCCATCTGCCTCGGTCCTGTGCCAATCTGGTCCAAGTTCAACCCGCGACGGTGACGATATCGTCGACCCATCTTGCGGCTTGACGACCGACGCTCCGCTTCCCTTGCCTAGGCCACCACTTAAAAAAAAGCAGCAGCAGCAGCAGCAGCTTAAATAAGTTCTTTTTAATATTGTCATGAGTGTAATTCGTGAAATGTGCGGTGCTAATTGACTGAACAAATAAATAAAATAAATAACATCAGGTGAGCTGTGGTCAAACACCTAGCCTGTCAACCATAAAAAAAAAACAAAAAAAAGCGACAGCTTTATGCTGGTTAGATGTAAAAAAAAAACGACTGTTGCTAAACAAGATAATACCGTATCTACAAATACCAACGCTCGAAAACTCGACAAAACATCGGAATGCCGCAAAAACAAGCATCAAGTCCACATAACGTGGATATCAACAATCGCTGATATAACACCGACGAATAAACAAAAATAGCCTCGTTCCAATGAAAACGAGATCTTAACGCATCGGAAATAAAGTCTACTTCTAAAACTTTATAGCTAATGAACACGTGCGCGGTTCTCGCGTTTTACATAACAAGAAGCTGTATAAAATGAGGTAATAAAGGATTTATTTATATTGCCAACAGAATTTTCTATTGAGTTCGCGTCACGGATATTTCTAGAGCTGGATTGACGGACGCCCGCGCGCGAGCGTGTGCTGTATAATGACGTCATCGTTGGTGTCATGCGTAATGACGTCATAGGAGCGACATGACCGCCCCCGCACCCCGTTAAGAGGAGGTTGTACGAAAAAAGTATTTAAGTATTCTATCAGTTATCTGACTTCCATAGTACAAGCTTTGCTTAGTTTGGGCTCAGATGGCGCTGTGTGTAATGTCCTAAGGTTTTTATTTATTTATTTTATGATTTTTACCATGATATTGTAAATGAATCATATAATTAGGATCGATGTAAAACTCAAACCCGTATTATGCTTTTAAAATTCTTTTTTTTAAATGGTTGACAGGCTAGGTGTTTGACCACAGCTCGCCTGATGTTAAATGAAGGTGTGGTCAAAGATGGTAAACACACTTAACCTGGTATAAAACTGGTTTTTAAGTGAGGCTCCCGGAACACACCGAACGTTTTGACTCTACGTTTATCATCCGTACGACCAAGGAATGGAACAAGCTACCGGCTTCCTTGTTTCCAGAGATATAATCTAGATCTTTTCAAGGTCAGAGTGAATAGTTATCTTCTAGGTCTGCGCGCTTCATCTACGACCACATCGTCGCTTACCATCAAGCAAGTTGGTGGTCAAACGCAGACATATCCGTTTTTGTAGCGATGATAGCCCAGTGGTTAGCGCGGTCGGTTCGCATGCCGAAGGGCGTGGGTTCTAACCCCAACAATGAGCTTGAGCTGCCGGTGAAGGAAAACATCGTGAAGAAACCATAGCATGGTGGTAGCGTACTTTCTAGTACTCGGCTGGCTAGCTACCATCCTCAAGTTGAAAATCTGCCGCCAAGCATCTAACGATGTGTTCCGGCAGCCTCACTTGAGAGCCAGTTCCATTCCAGACTAGGTGTGATTTACCATCTTCGACCACACCTCACTTAACATCAGGTGAGCTGTGGTCAAACACCCAGCCTGTCAATCATTATAAAAAAAAAAAAAAACCTTTAATAATCTACTGTTTTAATCAAGCAATTGTGATTTACCGCAAATAAAGACCAAAATAAATGCCAGTAGCTGTGATTTCACTGTAAAGTTATGCTCCATTTGTTCATAAATGGCAAAAAATTATTTGTATGGAAATCGAACCACCTGAATAAGAAAATATCATTAATAAACACACAAACGTTACACGTGCCCATTCTTATTTCCAAAGATCGATTCATCCATCATGAAAGGGTGTAACATTTAACATGAATAAAGGAATCTGTAAGTCTACCTATATACAATGCCCCCAGACACTCGCTCGTCGATGATCAAAGCCGGAGTCAAAGCTATCATATGAACAAAGTGCGACCCAAATTTCACTAGTAACCATTGAAATTTTGATACGGTAGGCGCTTTTGCCAGAATTTATGAAAAGAAAATAGAATATAACTTTATTATACACCAAAAACTTACAAATGAAACACAGATCATAATTAATACAAATATGAAACGAGAAAAATAAATTTAATACATACTTGATGTATACGGGCGATCTTTAATTATCGCCTAGAGCGATTTCTTTCAGACAACCTTTGGATGGAAAGGTAAATAAATATAAGAACAATACAATAAACGTATTTACATACGAAATACTAAATAAATAATACCAAGTAAAAATATTACAAGAATTATACGTACGTATTATTAACTACAAATATATACCTATTGTTAAAGCAATGGTGCGTTATAAAATGAAAAGAATAAGCTATAACTTGACAGCCCCGTTGGCTCATTGGTAGTATATCTGCCTTAAGAGCTGTAGGGCGTGGGTTCGATTCCCACTCAGGGCATACATTTTGTGAATAAAGAAATGTTTGTTCTGTGTCTGGGTGTTCTGTATGTATTATAAGTATGTACGAGAGAAAAAAAAGTATTTATGTATTCTATCAGTGATCTGACTTCCATCACACAAGCTCTGCTTAGTTTCGGGCCAGATGGCGCTGTGTGTATAGTCCTACGATATTTATTTATTATTATAATAAATGAATCCTACTAATATTACAACACGGATATAATGAGAAGACTAAAAAGGACAAAACCTTTCGAGTTAGTGTATTAAGTTAGTAATGTCAGTGCAGTGAGTACTACATATTATAGAACACGTGAACAAAGTGTCTTCCCCTTAATAGAGACAGTAAGAAAAGTGTCGATGGACGCATTCTTCGATTATACTCTACTTAGCAATTTAAGTTATATTAAAATTACTTATTAGTCTCCACTAGGCTAGATTGTAATAACAATGAGGTATCTAACAACAAATAGATAGGTACTTACCTACATTATTAGAAAGAAAAAAACTAATATTTTAAATGTGTAAGTTTGGATGGATGTTCCTTGCTCTTTCATGCAAAAACTACAGAACGAATTTGGATGTAATTTGCTATGGAGGTAGCTGAGAACCTGGATTAACACAATCATAGGCTACTTTTTATCCCGAAAATATGTAACACCGCGAGGCGCAGCTAGTATTCTAAATAGAAAATGAAACATACAAGCATTTAGCTACTTGTACATCGCGGGCATCGAATTAAATTGAATACAAGGCTATTTGTAACTATATCCCCAAAAAAATCGATAGCTGGACATAGGACAGCTGGCGGTGGATGGAAGCGAAAAGCCGAAGATCGGGCTGAGTGGCGTGTCTTGGGAGAAGCCTATGCCCAGCAGTGGACTAATATAAGCTGATGATGATGATCCCCAAAAAAATCTTGACAGTTGACAGTGCAAGAAAAGCTTTCTTCGACGTGTAGGCGTTGAAAATGAACTGACACGTTTGACCACATCGCTCCATACATCCATCCGCAGTCATTTCCAGTCGCACCGACAAACGCAACTTATTTGCAAACAATATCAACCTCAAAGGTATCAATGGACGGAAGACCAAAAAAACTACTATAAGAATACTCCATATCCTATAAATAGTAGTGACGTCACACCGTGATTCATAGAGACAGGCCCGGCGTCCTGTCGCAAGGACCTTGACGCGTAATGGTGCGAAATTACAATGACTCATTGTGAAGAGGCACCGGATTTTGACAGGATACTAGAATAGCGATATATTATGCTGATAAAATAGGTAACTTCGATAGCTAGCATGGATGATTTCCTACACAAACATTACCGCAAGCATGTTTTTTATCGACATAGGTTAACATTTATGGTCGACAACAAAGTATTACGTCGGTGAAATATGTTCAATGTGACATTTGAAATCGATAAAATAGATATTATGAATAGCAAATGTTACTTTTGTCGACCAATAAAATATTCATAGGCACTTACTCCAGGTCAAATAACATTTGCTTTGGAAATGCCAGAATTGCGTATTTTTTCTAAGGAGACTATTTGCCACATCGTTTACTTCTTCCGAATCATCAAGTTGACAAACAACTTCCGCGGCTACGTCGCCATGGACATTAACAACTTTCCCCCTAGCAACAAGCCTTCAGATGAAACCTTATAATCGTCAACAGACTCCATTAAACGCCAAAAAAGGTATAGCAAAAATGCCAACTGCCTGCCAAAAGGCCGCAAGAGAAGTCGGTCGACAGTCATGTGTCCCAGACAAAGATTGATAGTGGGATCTGTTGCTAACCGACACACCTGCATACCGAAACCGACCAAACACCATTGGGAGACTGCGCAAAATCGTGTACCGGTGGTCAGGCATGCCGATACGAGACTGTATCGACATTTAAGCAAACATAGCTCTAACGTAAAGAACCCAAGACACAAACTTGAAACGGTACGTGTCTGCTCTACATAGCTAGACTCTAAAGACATGATTGAGCGTCAACACGGTGGGAGCGTTACAAACATTATGTTAAGTGTTTGTGTAAATAATGCAAAATTGCCTGGCGTCTAGTCTGATCACTGGCATAGGAAAGTATTCACCACTTCAATAGGCTAGGACGGCAATGTTAAGTCGTGAATCCTGGTTTTAGTGTTAAGACAATAATACTACATTTCAGCATGACTAGCCGTAATTGAGTATGTGAGCTGTGTAAACACAGCTCACATACTCAATTATGTTCTTGACATGAAGCGACGTGCTAAATTAGACAGAAAAAAGACCAGTGTACAATGTACATACGCATAAAGGCGAGGCGAGCAATAAAGACGAAGCATGGCGTCATATAGTCTCAAGGGAGCAGTGACCCCCGTGGTTCGCGAAAGCCATGGTGGATCGTGGAATGTGCCGCCGCTGAAACAGGTTATTAGCATGTGGGGCATGCCACTGGAATGTCATCAATTAAGAAATTCGTAAGATAAACAATGCATCTCTAATGGCAGTGAATTAGGAACAGATTCCGCAAAGAATACACGCAGAAAATTATAATTTGTTGGAATTTCCAGACGGTATACACCGCATCTTAATACCAATCTGTAAACAACTTAGTACAAACAGAATTTTCCATTAGTCATGTTTACTGAGAACCCCTCTATTTGGAATCCTAGAATCGAATAGTCTGGAGCACCCTCCCATAAAAGGAAAGCTTTATTTAAAAGCAATGACTAAGACAGACACTAATAGATTGTCAAATAATGCATTGTTCTAATTGTGCAAACTTAGATTCAGCTAATGTATTACGATGAATACCTTCAATTTATGTAACAGTATTAAAGCTGCCGTAAAACATGCAGGTATGTATGTACCAAAGATTAATCTGGACTATTGTAGCCTTTCACATTAAGAAACAAATATCAAACAATTTGATGACTTTATCGATCTCCGCAGTAATAAAACTACAATTTACAAGCCACGTTAAGGACTTTTCAGTTGCCATGCGACGATATCGTTAAGCATAAAGTACACAGGCTTTGCAAATCATTTCATTACAGAACTGAATCACTCTTTTGATATTGGAACTTGCCAGAAAGGAAAGTCATCTTCCAGTGTCAATTCATGCATGCCTTTGTTCGTGTCACCGTCCCCTTTGTAAACAAATCTCGTACAACCAGTACTATACAACATACAAGCCACGAGGAATAAAAATAGGGCGCGGGGGGCCGCCGGCCGGTGGCACGTCGTATATGTCGGACGGGCAGTATTTTTGGCAATGCACATTGCTAATGTCGGCCTCTCTACAGTGGATGCGCCAAATGAATATCACCCGCCAGATACATTTTGCGCATCGATCGCTACTGTTGTCGCCTTCGTAGAAAGATGCGAATGCGCTTGACGTGCCAACGCTGGTGGGTCGAACTCATTTCGTGTGCGTGATGCAAACTAGTAGTTTAATTAGAGACACTGATACAATTATACAACTGACATTGCGTGAAATGGCGCATTCCCCCCAGAATGTTTAACGATATAGTTAGAAGCTATGTGTGACGTCCTTAGATACATATAAATTGTTTTAGTTAACATACACTGCACTGAAATAGTATAACATACAAAAAATATATCCAGTGAAATGGAATTGATTTTAGCAAAGCATTTGCATGCATTACGACCGTTGCATGAAATATCATTCATTCATAAAACGCAAACCAAACGAGCATAATTCAAACAATAAACAAGTAAAATTGACCTGATAAACTACCCTAAATAATAGTTCCGTTGCATACTACATGCACATGCAATCATCGTCGAAACTACCAAAGAATATAGATGTAGTACAGAACTGCAATTCAGCTACTAAGGTCGACAAGGCCGTGCATCATTGGGGGAAGAGTTCACCGCCACAGGCTTCTCAAAAACTACATCCGACATCCGATAGCACCAGACAATGTCTGGAAAATCGTAAAACACAATATCTGGCAGAAATTACGCGCCGCAACTGTTTCGTGCACTTTATGCCATCCCATATGATTCCTGATTGAGATGCAATGACATGGCACAAGGCATAATGATAAAAGAAAGCTTCAATTGTGCAGCTATGTTGCCAGACATGCTGTGCGAAGGTGGGCGACGATATCACCCTAACTTTAGCTGGAGACACGTATCGCAAACGACTAAGGACTCTTCAACTCCAAGTGAATGTGCGGTAATCCAAGAGAAAAAGATAATGAATAGTATCAAATCATAGTCTAACGTTTCTGCTGCACTGATAACATCAGTGTTTAGAAAAGGCTTCAAAGCCTTGAACATAGACGCAAAATTGCCTGTCTGTCGTTTTTCTACCGGATACACTTTGGGGAGTGCGCTTCAGGTCAGAATAACTTAATTCCACCATACCTATTCTATCGGACTGCCATAAAAAGCGACACCGCTTTATAGTCAATATTCCAAAAACTCGAACAAGCGGTTTAATTCCAACTTCTTGGTACGAACCGCTAGATATTGGAATTTACTGCTCGAGTGGGTATTCCCCGATAAATACAATCTGGGTACAATCAAGTCGCGACTGAATACGTTTTTTCTAGGCAAGCGTTGCTCCATCGTAGACCGCATCTACGCTTAACATCAAGCGAGATGGTGGTCAAACGCAAGCCAATATGTAATAAAAAAAATCACAGCGTTGTGGACAGAAACAGCTGCGACGACTGCTACGAGACATCTCGATTACAGTTCTAATTCGCAGAATGTTTAGACGTTTCTCGATGACTAAAAACATTCAAAGTTGATTGCACTAGGAGCATAAGAGCAAGACACGTGTATTAGGATCAGTAGTTTCTACGTTCTCATGGTCATCGACCGAAGACTCAGTAGGAGCGGAACTATCATCTATTCTGCGATGTCTAGTCTGTAGATCTGCTTCGTTAGTCTTTGTCCGGAACGTTTTGGCGCGGCGTCGGCGCTCATTGTTTGTAACTCGGTCACGGGTTGATTTCCATTCGATTGTGCCGCGTATAGGCATTTCTAACGTAACTGTTATCGGCTACGTCAATGGATTTCTGCGATATGCAATTCTATCATGCGCGAATTGTTTGTTTACTTTTGTTTGACGTGGCGCTTTTACATCGTTTCAAAACTTTATTCTTGGAATTGCATTTTTATAGTGACGAATGACAATTATTGGCAGACAAGTGACAAGTCAGCAATGACGCGAGGGAGTTTTAGTAATTTTTCGACCCTTTTAAACTACTGCTTTATTTAAGCAATTGTAATTTACCGCAAGTAACGACCAAAATAAATGCCGGTAGCTGTGATTTCACTGTAAAATTATGCTCCGTTTGTCCATAAATGGCAAAAAAATTATTTGTATAGAAATCGAACCACCTTAATACGTTCACTTCAGACTTTTAATAGCAATATATCTTTCTATCTATAGATAAATAATTTATTATAAGCAAAACATTTAGCGGATGATAATCAAGACCCTCAATCTCTAACATCCCATCTCCACGTGTACAAAGTATGCACTACAGTCTTAGTAAAATGAAGCGATCTTGATATTCTTGATAAGTTATCAAGGCTGGCAAATTGTTATCGTAATTTTAGCTAACAAGAACGTCAACACTGTTGTTTTAAGTTTTTTTTTCTTTGATTTTGAGCAGTTGCCAGTGTCAAGCATTTATCTTTTCAAGTTTCAAAGGTTAAATAAGTTGCCTCGTAGCTATAGATATAGTCAAAAGTCCAGTTTTGTTCAAGTACAGTCTGTATCAGTCAAGTCCAGTCATGCTTTAGTAAAGTAGTGGCGACTTTACTATGAAGCTTCGATGGAGTTCTGGAAGCAACACGAAAAGTCTTGTTTCACCGCATTATATCATTTTCTCACACTCGGCATTTCGGCACTTTATGAATAAACCCCAACCATTGTTATGCATAGACACTAGACAAAACACTAGTTTTGAAAAAAAAATACAACGGGGCGACACGACTCTTTCCGCGTTCCCGCCAAAACTCCTTATTTTCAGTTGCCATGGCGTATCGCTGCACTAAAACCACAGAACATGTAACAGTACCCCGCACTAAAACTCTGTTATCTCGCCCCACATATACGTCGACCCAATCTACCTGATAACAAGTCTACATTACTAGACTAGATCAACCTAATAAACAATTCTAATAATAGAACGCAAACAAACTCATAAATTTAGAATATCATAAAATAACTTTCCGAAGAGACTTGGAAACTTTTCCGAGCCACAGTATAAATAAATAATACGAGGTAAAGAAGTGTTTACCCCTACCAGGAACGATATTTTCGTAACGTTCACGACAACAAAAGACAAAAGGCCAAAATTAAATTTTACGCAGAGTTTTTTGAATGAATTGAGGTGATATTTTTTTACTGAAATTGGTTTCAGCAAGAGTGAGTTTTGGCGGGAACGCGGAAAGAGTCGTGTCGCCCTATTGTATTCTTTTCAAAACTAGTGTTTTTTCGAGTGTTTTTGTATAAAAATAGTGGTGTTTCATTCATAAAGTACTGAATTACAATCGCCAGTGTGGAAAAGTGATACAATGAGATAAAAAAAAAATTATAAATATCGCAGGACTTTACACACAGCGCCATATAGCCCCAAACTTAGCAAAACTTGTACTATGGGGACCAGATAACTGATAGAATACTTAGTTAAATAGTTAATACTTAGTTTTTTGATGAAACATAATTTTTCGTATTGCTTCCAAAACTCCATCGAAGCTTATAGTAAAGTCGCCACTACTTTACTAAAGCATGACTGGATTTGACCAAGACTGGACATTGACTACTTTTTAACTAATGAAACTTGAAATAATCAACACTTGACACTGGCAAATGCACAAAATGAGACGCCAAAACCAAAGAAGAATTCAAATTTTCAAATTCAAATTATTTTATTGACATAAAAACGTTATAAGTACATTTACAATTATGTCACAAGAAATAGTCGGCCACATCGTCGCTTTCCACCAGGTGAGATGCCAAATGCATGCCTAGTCCGAAGTAAAAAAATAAAATAGAGTCCCCTTACTGTTTTCATTATTGCAATAGGTAAAGTATGTTATGCTGCAAACAGATTCGAAATATCCGTTGAGAGCGGGAGCGATGCACTTTGGACCAGGGACCGGTAGAATGCAGCGTGTCTATTTGCTCGACCGTGGTCGACACAAAAGGGACTGCGTCTGCGAGACTAAGCTCTATAAATAAAATACTTTCATATCACTAAAGCTGCCACTAAACACGAATCATTAGACGTCACCTAATCGAATGACGTCACGCTTGTGTTTTCTGTAATTCAAAGAATACAATTCAATTTTCAATCGAAATTCTCAAAGTTGTCGACTACCCTGTTAGCTCATTTGGTAGAATGTCTGCTTCAAGAGCTGTAGGGCGTCGGTTCGATTCCCACCGAGACAAACATTTATGTGACAATAAATTTCTGTTATGTCTGTATGTATCATACGTTTGTATTTACAAAAAAAAAGTATTTAAAGTGGTACGATTTCCATACAAACAATTTTTTCCATTTATCGACAAATGGAGCATAATTTTACAGTGAAATCACAGCTACTGGCATTTATTTTGGTCTTTATTTGCGGTAAATCATAATTGCTTGAATGAAACATTAGATTATTAGCATAAATATCTGTTTTATAGAAAAGTAGATCAGCATAAAACTCTCTGAAGCTACTGTTTACATTATACAGCGAGGTTTTTTTAAATGTAAAATTAACGAGACGAACGATGCGCTCTCCTGATGGTAAGAAATAGGGCATGTTCATTACCATTGCAGCGATACACAGAACTTTGAGTAGCAACTGCACCGCTGCTTTGGCGCTTATTAATTTTAGACTTTCGAAGGTTAGTCTCAACATCCCAGTAATTTCGCTAGCTGCAGTACCCTTCAAACCGGAACACAGAAATGTTTACACACTACTGTTTGGCGGCAGAATATCTGGTACTACCTAGACGACTTCCTGCTAAGGAAATCTATCAGCAAGTAAATTGCTACGTATGTACAATGTACATTCAAACATGGTGGTAGCAAGGCGTAATTAATTACCCGGATTCCACAGGGCCGGACGTTCTGAAACTAGGACAGAAGAGGGCGGGGTGGAGCCTGCGATCCTTGGATATTGGGGCTCAGCTGAGCCTGGTGCCTAATTTTTATTAAACATGCTCGGATTACAAGTTCAGGGTCAGACAACCGACCTTAGGGGATATCAGCGTCCGTAACACTAATCCCTAAATTCTCTAACAATTTTGTGTAAAAATGAAGACATTGACTTATCACTGCTGAGGATAGGAAACAAGCAGTGCCGAGTAGAGTTAAAATCTATATAATAAAATGTGTTGTCTTTCAATTCACTTGAACGGCCAGAAGCTCGTTTCACGGTTGCCGTTCTAAAACCCCGTACGAAAGATTTGATTCCACTTTCATTGTTCGAACGGCTAAAACGTGGAATACGTTACCCGAGTGAGTGTTCCCTGATGGATACAATCTGGCCTTCTTCATGGAGAAAAAGTTGAGGACATCGCGTGCGCGGCTTCATCTTCCTTGCTTTGAGGCCACCGGATGCGGCCGAAACTAAAGTCACGAGTATCCAATACAATTAAACGTGAATAATCCCACATTAATAAAACAAAAAACGTTATAAAAACAACGTCAGTTTCCATAGTACAACTACCGATGTAAACAAATACAATTGATGCGGCCGAAAATAAAGTCACAAGTATCCAATACAATTAAACGTGAGTAATCCCACATTAGTAAAACAAAAAAAACGTGATAAAAACCACGTCAGTTTCCATAGTACAACTAACGATGTAAATAAATACAATTACCAAAGTGTTTCTATCTCGATCTCTTGGTTTGGCATTTTGGCACTGTGCCGGAAGGTTCGGCTTGCGACATCCCTGGATATCGGGTGCTAACATCGCTTTAGTGGCGTGTCCATGGCGTGATAAACGTTCGAGGAAAACGGCCGTGAAACTACCACACGACGCGTGCGAGCAGGACAAACGACGTAAACAACCAAACAGTATCGACGCAGCCGATTCCAGCCGACTAGTTCGTTTTGTTTACTCACAAAATTTCAATCAGTATGTGTGAAGCTGCGAACACTTTAATGGACTCAATAGCTTGTAATGTGGAATGTAAGCCGCAAACTCGAGAAGAATAAATTATTGTTATTTGTATGCCCCAACATTTGTAATCTAGACACGGTCACCTATACCAACATGAGACTTTTCTCATGTCGTATGTTCTAATGCCACGTGACAAGAGTTTGAGACGTAATTCGGTGACCTATCTGGGGTTTACCAAGGTGTTACATTGACTTTTACCTCGCTCTCCTGCTAGGAGAGCGAACAAGACAAATTTCAAACGTTTAAACGAGTAGTAGTGTCCGTACGGCATGCACCTTCCACCGCGTGCTTCAGAACCAAGTTAAGATCTTGGCTGCTAGAGACCTTGTTCTATGACATTGACGAGTATTTCAAACTTAAAGATTATTGAATTACTAGTTAGTTATTATGATTTATTTTTTTTGTCATGTCATTTTATTATATTGACAATATTTTTTTGGTTTAGACATATTTTTATATTGACATATTTTACACACACTACATGCATACGCACACATACACGTGTGCGTACACACACACTCACACAAATACCAATAAAGTATTTGTATTTGAGTACATTTCTGCGTACATGGTAACCGACCAATGACTACATCTATCTAAAATGACACATACAAAGATTGCACGATTAGTTTTTTTCAATAGATTCGATTTTACTGCCTGATGTCAAGCAGTAGTGCGGTCTAAAATAGAGCTAGAACACGCTTCCTTACAAGAAACCTATTTTACCTACTTTCGATTTGAGGATCATATAATGTTTTTTTTTTATATTAAAGTAAAACGAACGAGACGCTCTCCTGATTGTAAAAGATAGCGCATGACCATTAAAGCGATACGCAGAACTTTCAGTAGCAAATTAATTCCAGGGCATCGCTGTTTTGACGCTCATTACTTTGAGACTTGCGATGGTTAGTCACAACAGCCCAGTAATTTCGCTACCCTTCAATGTTTACAAACTATCTTGGGGCGCTACAATACCTGGTACTGCGGTGGTACTGCGGTGGTACTACCTCTTAGAGCTAAGGAGATCTACCACCAAGAATATTAAATACCATGTTTACTTTTTTTGCCATTCCGAAAGTTTCTATTAGTGATAACGACTTCTTGAAGATCGTTACAAAACGATAATGCCGTCGCCATAACCTAGTCAAAACAAACACAGACAGGGCGGGCGGTATCCGGTTGGCAACTGCCTGTGATACAATACGGGCAATACAAATTGCCCAGTGAATGCGATACCATTCGAGTTCATTTTCCTTATTGAAGTTTCGACTGGGCGCCGTGACCGTGTTACAGGGTTTCGTTACACAACAAATAAATGTCGTAATATAAATTTCTCCGCAAACGTATGGGATAACATATTTTGGTAGTATATCTGCCTTTAGAGCTGTAGGGCGTGGGTTCGATTACCACTCAGGGCAAACATTTTGTGAATAAACACAATCATGTTTGTTCTGTGTCTGGGTGTTCTGTATGTATTATAAGTATGTATTTACAAAAAAAAAAAGTATTTATGTATTCTATCAGTTATCTGACTTCCATCACACAAGCTCTGCTTAGTTTGGGGTCAGATGGCGCTGTGTGTATAGTCCTACGATATTTATCTAACATTCAAAACTTGTAGCAATGATAGCTCATTGTTAAGCGCGGTCGGTTTAGACGCGTGATTTCTCGCGGAAAACATCGGAAAGAAACCATATCATGGTGGGCGTCTAGTACTCGGCTGGCTAGATACCACCCTCATGTTGAAAATCTCTCGCCTAGCATCTAACGGTGTGTTCCGGCTGCCTGACCTAAGAGCCAGTTCCATTCCAGGCTGGGTGTGCTTTACCATCTTCGACCATACCGTCACTTAACATCAGGTGAGGCTGTGGTCTAAATAATTTCGACTGTCTTGTACATTTGGTACAATATCTGCTTCAAGAGCAAATAAGGCAAGGTTCGCTTCCCTTTCTGTATTTATTATACGTATGCATTTACAAAAAAAAAAGTGTATAACTATTCTATCAGTTATCTTGTAATTGTACAAGCTTTGCTTAGTTTGGGGCTAGTAAAATATCCTACGATATTTATTTTATTTTTACCCACGACGGAACGGAGACGGTATATTATGCGTTTGGGGTGAGAGGAAGTTTGTTTGTGCAAATACATGTTGCCGTTTTTCTCCAAAACTACAAGTCCGATTTTGATGCAGTTTTCAGTTATGGGTTCGGGTTTCATTGGTGCATATTCTTAGGTAAGTGTTATGGTGACACCTCACCAGGGGGCGCTGCAACAAACATTTTTTTGTGCAAATCCATGTTGCCATTTTTCTCCAAAACTACTAGCCCGATTTTGATGCAGTTTTCAGTTATGGGTTCGGGTTTCATTGGTGCAATATCTTAAATGGGTCACAATTACTTTTAAACTGTTGTGAGTTTTTTCAAAATGTTTAATTTTACTTTTTATTAAATTGATAGAGTGGAGGAAAGAAATCTAAAAGATCTGGGTGAAGAACCTGTTGATAACACTTTATCTTTTTAATTTTTTATCTATGAAGTTATGTGCGTCATCTCAGAAGTAGATATCGTGAATCTGCAATGACTGATAAAATTATTCGGTTGAAATCTAGACATTGCAAATGTATCCCACATTATACATATTGTACCTAATAGCTGATTTAAAAAAAAAAATTAAAAGGCCTTTATAGTAACGTACAGTAATTGTTCTATTTCTTTTTAGGATTCTACGATTTTTTAAATGTTTGACAAGCTTGACCACTGCTCACCTGATGTGACGATGTGGTCGAAGATGGTAAAGCACACCTAGCCTGGATTAGAACTGGTCCTCTAGGTCAGGCAGCCGGAACATACTGTTAGGTGCTTGGTGGCAGATTTTAAATTTAAGAGTGGTAGCTAGCCAGCCGAGTACTAGAAAATACCCTACCACCATGCATCATAATAATAATTTAAATAGATCATTATCATGATGATGAAATCAGAAGGTAGGTTGTGCATTTGTACTATTCTACTAACAAAATAGTAATATTTTGCTTCCCTGTTGAATCCTACAATTTCATTTACTTAAATGACATAAGTACCTACTTATCTAGCTGTTTCGGTTTAAACATCAAACTACTGAACCACTTTTAATGAAATTTCTAAAATTAAAAAAAAGAAATTTTCCAAATCGATTTATAAAAAAAAACTATATCGTAGGACTATACACACAGCGCCATCTGGCTTCAAACTAAGCAGAGCTTGTGTGATGGAAGTCAGGTAACTAATAGAATACATAAACACTTTTTTTTTTTGTAAATACATACTTATAATACATACAGTACACCCAGACACAGAACAAACATTTGTTTATTCACACAATGTTTGCCCTGAGTGGGAAACGAACCCACGCCCTAGAGCTCTCAAGGCAGATATACTACAAATGAGCCAACGGGGCTGTCTAAATGACGAAGTTTCAAAATAACAAACGTAAAAAGAAAATACAACCGAATTGAGAACATCTTTCGGTTAAAAAATATAATTTGAAAGGCAGCTCTCCATTTCTAAAACTTTTTTTTTCATGCTCGTAAATAGAGTTCAAAATCCATTCCACTATTTATATCGATACCTTGAACGAGGTCGGCCGTCAACAATATAATAGAAACAATCAATATTATAGATAACCAACAATTCGCATAAATCTTACGACATTTTGAAGATACCGTCGCTAAACGATTGCATGGCGATATAACCGCGTCGCCATGCGACAAATTCCCCAAACATTTGCAAAGCATTATCGATGACGACAGGTCGCAAAACCTGTATTCAAATGATAAATAGTACAACCGGCCGACAAGCCAATTTAAACTTTACCATCAACAGTATAAATATCAAAGTAGCGAAATACATTATTTATACATTTTTATTAATTTAATAACCTTCAAAAGTTACACGATTAGATTCGGCGTCAAAACAAACGGCCAGTACCTAAAGATACGTATAAATTGGTTAATTAAAAGGAATAAGTTTGACAAGTAAGTTTTTAAGTAACAAATCTATTCCGAGTATTAAGATACGAAGTTAAATTTAATTGGAAACATGACGAATTTGCGTCATTGGAGCAAATTCCACGACCTTTACAATCAATTGTATAGATAGGCCGAACAGAGTATTGTAATTGCTTTGCTTTATTACTAAACATCGTGAATGCTAATTTATTATTTTAACTTAAAAATACGACCTACCTTCATTGTCAGCCCCGTTGGCTCATTAGTAGTATTATTTTTTTTATAGCTGACAGGCTAGGTGTTTGACCACAGCTCACCTGATGTTAAGTGACGGTGTGGTCGAAGATGGTATAGCACACCTAGCCTGGAATGGAACTGGCTCTCAAGTGAGGCTGCCGGAACACACCGTTAGATGCTTGGCGACAGATTTTCAACTTGAAGGTGGTAGCTAGCCAGCCGAGTACTAGAAAGTACCCTACCACCATGCTATGGTTTCCTCACGATGTTTTCCTTCACCGGCAGCTCAAGCTCATTGTTGGGGTTTGAACCCACGCCCTTCGGCATGCGAAGCGACCGCACTAACCACTGAGCTATCATCGCTACAGATGATAGCTAGTATATCTGCCTTAAGAGCTGTAGGGCGTGGGTTCGATTCCCACTCAGGGCAAACATTTTGTAAACAAACAAATAATTGTTCTGTGTCTAGGTGTTCTGTATATATTACAAGTATGTATTTACGAAAAAAAAGTATTTATGTATTCTATCAGTTATCCGACTTCCATCACACAAGCTCTGCTTAGTTTGAGGCCAGATGGCGCTGTGTGTATAGTCCTACGATATAAATTAAAAAAAATTGTACGAACCGCTAAACAAAGGAATTTGCTGCCCGAGTGGGTGTTCCCTGATAGATACAATCTGGGTGCCTTCAAGTCGCGAGTGAATCGGTTTCTTCTAGGCGAGCGTGCTCCACCGTAGGCCGCATCTTCGCTTTACATCAGGCGAATTGGCGGTCAAACGCAAGCCTAAAGCAATAAAAAGAAAAGTCCACGTTTGACCACCAACTCGCCTGATGGTTAAGCAATGACGTGGTTGAAGATGAAGCATGCTGACTTAGAAGATACCTATTCACTCTCACCTTGAAAAGATCTAGATAAAATCGTTCAGGAAACAAGGAAGCCGGCAGCTTGTTCCATCTATTGGCCGTACGGATGATAAACGCACGTGTCAAAACGTACCCAAGGAAATTCCGGAAATTCCATGTACTGCTGGTAGTGTGCCGTCTTTCTACTTGTTCTGTAGTAATAAGAGGATGGAAGTACAAGTTTATACAGCTCAGTAGCACATTCTCCGAAATGACCCCTGTAGAAAATTGACAGACAACCGACAAACAGTTGTGTGGAAACATTAATGTGTTCCGGTTTAATGGGTACTGCAGAAATTACAAAGCTATTGAGACTAACCCATCGACAGTTTCAAAGTAATAAACGCCAAAGCATCGATGCTCAAGACTTTGTTTCGCTATTCAAAGTTCTGTGTGTCGCTACAATGGTCACGGGCATACGTTATATCTCATCATCTAGACAGTGTTCGTCAATTAACACATTTTTTAAAAATGCAAAAATATGTTTATCATATTATATTTTTGGGTAGTTACATCCGAATTAAAGTTGTCCGAATCGAAATCTGCAATAAGCCAAACAACTGAAATATCTGCATAGATGCCTCTATGCACAGGACGTCACTATCCAGCAATCTATGTATTATGCATACCAGTGATAAATCGATAACTGTTAGAATCTATTTATATCAGGTACAAGGCTTGACTGCGGCTGAAAACGAGCGCGCACAATTCACAGACAATATGTAGCCTAACTGCCAGGCAAGAAGCTCGGCATCATTAATAAGGTTAAGGGGGTACTTCTCACCGGAACAGCTACTTGGCACAAGTCCGGTCGTATGGAGTACTACTGCCACCTTTTTGTTGGAGCACGTAAATATCAGCTGGAACCCTTGGAAAAAAAAGCGGTGAACCAAGGTGCTGATGCTGATTGATAATAGATTTAGTCGTCAAAAATTCATGATTAACAAGCTTTAGTTTGAATCGGCAAACGTAGTATACGGATACCCTGCGAGACTAAATGGAGTGACATTATCGTAGGCCGTGGAAGTGAAGGGAAAAGCCGAAGATCGTTTTTTTTAGTATTCAATTCTTACAGGTGTATGGCGACAGCTCACGTGATGTTAATTGTCGGTGTGGTCGAAGATTGTAATCGCTCCTAGCCTGGAATGGAACTTGCTCTCAAGTGAGAACGGAACACACCGTTAGATGCTTGGCGGCAGATTTTCAGCTTGAGGATGGTAGATAGCCTCTTAGTCTTCGCCGCCTCAGAGTAGCATGCTGTCTATTTTTTCCTGAACACTTTTGTGGGAGTGTGCGCAAAGCTTCATGCCCTTACCCCACACTCTCCGTTTCTCTAGAAGACAAGTAGGAGAACGGCACACTACCACTCGTTCCTCGCGGACGTTCCCAGTATTTGTACGCAAAGTGTTCGGCTCTACCTTCTAGATGCGTACACCTTACAACCCATAAATGAAACTTATTGCCGGCTTTGTTTCTTATGAACTACAATTTGGGAATGTTATGGCTAGAGTGAATAGATTCCTTCTAGATCAACTTGATCCATCCTCGGCTGTTCCGTTGCTTTCCATCAGGCGAGTTGTGGTTAAATTTATATAGCTCTTTCATATTAAAATAGGCGCTAGTTTTTTTTTTTTGGAAAAATCGCCTTGAACATTTAGTTCAAATCTCGTAGAATGTCAGAGAGCAAGACTTGTTTACCAATACGCGGTGGCATTGCGCAACTCGGATCGTTGGCAGTGCACCGGCCGGCGCATGCGTGCTCGTTACTCGGTAGAAAATATTGAAAACATACGGGGAAGGAAACTGCCCTAGCACGCTCAATAACCTGACTACTTCTAAGTATTACTTGGAGTATGTAGCTAAGAAAGCAGCTACGATTCATAGCCATACAGATAAATATACACATAATATACATTGACAGCCCTGTTGGTTCATTGGTAGTATGTTTGTTTAGTTTGAGGTCAGACGGCGCTGTGTAATGTCTAAAAAAAAAGTTCTAAGCATCGCCGCTTCGTCGCTCATTACTTCGAGACTTTCGATGGTTAGTCTCGACAGCCCAGTAATTTCGCTAGCTGCAGCACCCTTCAAACCGGAACAGTAATGTTTACACACTACATAATATAGCGTTGATCTCTACCATCGTAACACGATCACAAATTGCATCCACGCCGTGTGGGAGAGGAATGTTAGATGGCCACTCTGAAATCCTTGAACCAGCTGGCTAAAAAGCTGGTATTAAAGATGGAAAGCTGGTACCAGGGTTGCCAGACGTCGAAATTAAAAAAAAAAGGTTAAAAATCGCTTCAAAACTGTTCCACTCATATTATTATATTAAAGTAAGTATAGGTTTGTATTTTCATTCCTTGAGGTTGGAGCTAGTTTTTAAAAGTACTCTGGATTGGAATGATTTTTACATGCATCTCAAACATTTGTCGGTCATATTATACGTATTTTCAGTGTATTTTTGTCAGTCAACGGCTAATCTTGACATTTTTCGGTCTACGGCAAATCTTGGTATTTTTGCGTACCAGGACCGAGTAACCTTGGTACATGGTACATGATGCTAAAACCTAGTATGAATACCAAGAAGCTGGTACGTCTAACATCACTCCGGTTACGAACGTTGGCGTGCCTGGTCGCAAGTCCCTTCCGAGTGTCCACGGCGGTTACGTAATGCTGAGTACAGACGCACAAACAAACGATTCGTCATACGGACGGGCAACGTAAACACGTGTAAACTTAGTATGAGATAGGTGCACGCATCGACGCTAGTTCGGTTGACGCGACCAAAATAGTTCAGCTGTATTCTTGTGTCAAAACACGCCGAGATTGTAATTCTTGATAGACCATTGTCCTGCGTGTGCGACGAAAATTGATAAATCGCGACGTGATACGATGAGACTACTCGGTCGCTCCGTACTGCGATCTCTCTCATTCTCCGCAGTCTAACGTGCACAATTTCAAAATACATATATGTACCTTTTTATTGTACATCGAAACTCGACAAAACTAAACATTTCATTGTACAGACATTTTCAGATCCCACTAACATATATTTTATCAATGTGAAAGTTTGGATGGATGTTTGTTACTCTTTCACGAAAAAACTATTGAACGGATTTTCATCAAATTTGGTATGGAGGTAGCTGAAACCCTGGATTAACATATAGGCTAGCTTTTGTCTCGAAAACATGTAGCGGGTAACACCGCGGGGCGCAGTATATATGTAGTGTATAGATTTTTTACAAGTAATATATTAAATACGTTAGGAAATTTATCACGTGTATGTTCGAAGCAAATCTTTACTTCGACTTTCTACGTAAAATAAAATTAGCTAGATTAGCATAGTGTATCAGTGTAGACAGCCCCGTTGGCTAATTGGTAGTATATCTGCCTTGAGAGCTGTAGGGCGTGGGTTCGATTCGTACTCAGGGCAAACATTTTGTGAATAAACAAATGTTTGTTCTATGTCTGGGTGTTCTGTATGTATTATTAAGTATTTATTTACAAAAAAAAAAGTGATTATGTATTCTATCAGTTACCTGACTTCCATCACACAAGCTCTTTTTTTTTTATGGTTGACAGGCTAGTTGTTTGACCACAGCTCACCTGATGTTAAGTGAAGGTGTGGTCGAAGATGGTAAAGCACACCTAGCCTGGAATGGAACTGGCTTTCAAGTGAGGCTGCCGGAACACACCGTTAGATGCTTGGCGGCAGATTTTCAACTTGAGGGTGGTAGCTAGCCAGCCGAGTACTAGAAAGTACCCTACTACCATGCTATGGTTTCCTCACGATGTTTTACTTCACCGGCAGCTCAAGCTCATTGTTGGGGTTTGAACCCACGCCCTTCGGCATGCGAACCTACCGCGCTAACCACTGAGCTATCATCGCTACGAAAGCTCTGCTTAGTTTGGGGCCAAATGGCGCTGTGTGTATAGTCCTACGATATTTATTTATCACTTTAGAAATTCATAGTGATCATAAAATATCCTCTTTGGACGCAACGAAAGGTCACACTTATCTGGTATAATAGAAACTCAAAACTGATAGGTACTTGTGCGGTTGTTTGGCATCGATAAGCGCATTTATCACTAAAATAAGAAGAATGACACTCATTCATGAGGCGAACAGGAAAAAACATCAAGAATAGTGAATGAATTAGAAGCTCGCAGAGTCACTTTCACTTTTGGTGCACCTGTTTTTCTGATGCAAGATGCACGAAAACTTTGACACGATTTTTGGCGAATAAAATATGCGAAGTGATTCAAGAGTTTTACGGTTCTACGCTGGAAGAAAGTTCATAGAGATCATCAACAAAAATGGCGGCTTTGACGCGTATTTAAAAAGTAAGCAATTAAAAATTTTAAATTGACATTTAGTCATATTGACATATTTTTTATTGAACAAGCTTATAGGCAGCCCGTACACGTAGCGCGCGATCCGCGATCCGCGATCAATGATCGCGATCCAGACTGATCGTGTACGAAGCGGATTGACGGACTGATGCTCCGGATCGCATAATATCTAGAAATTTTGAAATCATGATCGCGGATCGCGGATCGCGGATCGTGATCATGATTGAACGTGTAAGGCGGCCCATATGGGCATAGGACGTCATTAGTAATCAATTGATATTGATATTTTTCAAGCAATACAAAAGGCATACTGAGATGCCTGAAAAGGCGTATCATTACTCTTTTGAATACTAATTCTGAACGTACTACCTAGAATAAAATCTAATGACGCACATAGCCCGAGTGAGAATAAAAGGGGGTCATGGGAGTGTCCACTTAGATTCATTGAACGCTCGCGAATAGGCCAAACCTTTTATATCACAGAATATAGCAGAACACGTGACTTGCAGCAGTTATTTTTTTTATTAGCTGCGTCCTGCGGTGTTACCCGCTGCTCATCCCACATGAACACTACACTTTTTCGACGTAAAAGTAGCCTGTGTAAACATACATTCATACCAAATTTCATCAAAATTGGTCCATCCATTTGAGCATGAAGAATTAACAAACACACTTACACACTCACAAACATTCACCTTGATAACATTAGCGTGATGACGTGCTATTTGAGAAGTTCGGTATACTTACTGAGATCCTCGGTCTATAACCAAGTTGAGATTTTGGCTACTAGACAGAAATTATGACTGACAATAATTTCAAACCAAGTGAATATTCATTTACAAGTAAATAATTATTAACTCTTATTGACATATTATATTACACATCATTATTGTGTCATGTCATCAATATTTTGACATTTTAGGACTTGTGACGTGTGATCAATAAAATATTGAAAGTTTGCACCAACCCTCATTACATTTATGGGTGGTTCTACGATAAGAGGTAACTTGTGCGGCAATCCGTTTATAACAGTTTTTTTATTCTATATGTTGCTATTTCTTACAATGAATCACATCATCATAATATACTTTATTAAATAACATCACAATTGAATGCCTAATTAAAACACATTTTTCTGAAATTCCTTACAAAGTCTAAAAAAGTATCTACCCTGGCCTGTCCCCTTGGTGGTTTCAATTTAACTTTCAAACAATACATATGTTTTTTGTATCAGTTATTTAACTAAAGCATTTTTAAATAGAATTTAAGTAATTATACTTAAACATTATTAAATAAAAAATAAAATACTTTTGTTAATTTCAAATAATTTTTAAAATTAACTTTTGTCCCGCTTTTTTTGTGTATCTACCCTGCCAAATTTCGTTCCGCTAATACAAACATAAATTTAAGGACAACCATATTGGAAGTAGCGCTCAAGCTCGTCTATCGGCGTGATGTTAGCATTACTAAACGCGCGAGCCGTCTAAGCGCCGCTATTTTCTAGTTGTTGCGACGCGACCGTGCGGTGTAGTGCTTTCGCAAGGTGAATGTGTCTCTTCACTGGTAAGTCATAAAACTTATAATATTCATTTAATGTATTTGCATTTACTGCCCTAATTAATCAATACAGTAATATGATAAGTGAGATATACAATTAACCCAAAAAAGAATTTATTCAGTAAAAACAATTGAATTTGTCATGAAAACGTCTCTCCCCTGGAGTATTTCCCCTGTCAAGATAACTTCCAGGGGAGAGAGTCCCTGACCAGGGGAGATAATATACATCATAAGATGTTATAACAAACGCATATTTAACTAACTTCAATTTTAAAATAAGCTGTCTGACTGAGGCTTTAGAAAGCTGGAAAGCTGCTTGTCCAAGCCAGTCCGTACCCAAAGGTCCGAATTCTCAAAGGCAGTGGACGAGCCACTGTGTAAGTTAGAAAGTCAAGGCTTAGTTGACTCTGCGACTTCTTCTACAGAACGCGCTCGCCTACTTGCAGTCTCTCACTGGGAGTCAGGGCTTTGGTTACATGCACTTCCTTCAAAAAACGTTGGTAATCTATTAGATAACACTTTCCGGGTGGCCATATCTTTAAGATTAGGAGCAGTATGTCAGGCCCCTCATTGCAGTTCGTGCAGTGAAATAGCGGATCGCCACGGCCACCACGCGCTTTCATGCATTAAGAGTGCTGGGCGTATATCGCTGCACGCCAGCTTAATAGACGTCATCCGTCGGGCTTTTATCAGTGCCGGCGTCCCATCAGTTTTAGAACCAAACGGACTGATGCGTGACGACGGCAAGAGACCCGACGGGATGACCCTTATCCCTTGGAAGATAGGACGGCCTCTTGTATGGGATGCCACTTGTGTCGACACCTTGGCGCCGTCTCATCTTCCTGTGACTTCGGGACAAGCTGGTGCCGGAAAACCTCAAACGGCACAAATATAGTTATTTGGATAGAATATATCTTTTTGTACCGTTTGAGGTTGAAACTTTAGGTTCGTGGGGGCCGGCCGCTCTCGAACTGTATCGGGACCTGGCCAAACGTTTAGAGGAAGCTTCAGGTGACCAGAATGCTGGTATCTACTTTGGACAAAAGCATTGCTATCCAGCGTGGCAATGCTGCCAGCATTCTGGCCACATATCCCTCCTGTCACAGATTTTTAGACAATTTTTTTTGTATACATTTTGTAAATAGGTAGTATTAATTTAAGGTTTTTTTATTTTGTTTCAATAAAAAAATCTTAAATTAAATGTTACTTCTTTCAACGTCAGTTTTAAATGACTTATATAATTATGGCAAATGAAAATTTTTATGATAAAAAAATATTGTTAATATATTACGGTCATTATTACAGATTATGGCACCAAGGAAAAAGTTAACACGTGAAGAAAGATTACAGAAGAAACGTGAAGTAGAGAAGCAGGCTACGATATCAAAAGATTAAAATAATGTATATAAAAAATGCATACAAAACCGGAAAACTATTTAAAGTTGATGATCAAGATATTTCATTCATTTCAGAAGATCAGGTTGTCCAGACACTCCCTCCTATGCCAAATCTTATTTTGAAAGGGCAGAGGATGTTTTACTCCTTTAAAAAGTCGGTAAATGTGTTTGAGAAAGCTTAAGCATTTTAATTATATTTTTTATTCATGTAGGTAAGAAAGTGCCTTTAATTGTTTATGTTATTTTGTTATTTTTTGTTCATGTAAGCAAGAGAGTGCCTTTGAATATTTATGTTATTTTTCATTTTCTAATTTACATTTACTTCCTATCTTTCATTAAATGAGCCGTATACAGAATGTGACAGAACCGCATAGGTATAGGCAATATGAAAATTAACCTGATTATCCAAGTCTGATTAACACTTAAGAAGAGCTTTATTAGTATTAATTAGTATTAATAAAAGAATATTTTATAATCGTTGAAGGTACAATGGCAAGATAATTTACATGTGTATTTTTGTAAGTGAAACACTATTGTTTTAGAAAAAAATGCTGTAATATGATAGTCTGATTAATGATTAATATTATAGTCTGACTATATGTTAAGAACAATATTTAATAAAAGTTGATTTAATTCATTTTATTGATTTTATTAAGTATATTATTGTGTCAAATTCTCTCCCCTGGTGAAATAAGTATCTACCCTGGTCCTGATGTCTCTCCCCTGCTCGATGTATTTACCCTGGTCTTCGAAAAAGTAATGAAATATGTATAAAGTGACTTGCCCTTGTGTGAAAAGGTAAATAAACGGGTCAACAATCATAATACAAGGGTTTCAAGAAAAAACTCTAACTTTTCTTCTTGGCCGTATCCTCTATGAACTTGAAACCTCTTATCGTAGAATCACCCTTATAAAAAACGTATTTATGATGAAATTTTTATTGCAGTGTATAAGCAACCCATGAAAAGATAGATACCATTAAGGTAGGTCTGACAGGTGGAGCAGACAGTAATTAAGCCCCGTTTAAAAACCAGTTAGGTATATATAGAATACCAAAAATAGCATGCAAAACACATGCTATTTCTGTTGACATAAAATAGCATGCAAACATGCTATTTCTGTTGACATAAAATAGCATGCAAAACACATGCTCTTTTGGTTGGCATAAAATAGCATGCAAAACACATGCTATTTCTGTTGACATAAAATAGCATGCAAAACGCATGCTATTTTTGTCACTACAACTAACAAAATCAAGTACTCAAGTAGTAGAGACATAAAAACAAAAGTGGTTGCTATTAGCAGTTCAAGACTAATTTATCAGAAATTTCCATTCACTCGAGTAAGCATATCAATTAAGTAAGTAAACAAAAGGTTAACCTCCACCAGTACAAACTTTGCTAATTAATTACAAACCAAAACTGGAGCACTCAAGGCCGGTGAGTAAAAACATACATCCTAAGGTTTACAAACATTTTTCTTCTTGAAATCTGCTTGTAACGGCCTTGTTACTATGGAAATATCTGTGGTGTATTAGTTACATACCTGCGTACTATTAATAACTGTCAGTTTCCATACACACCTAGATTAAGTATACATGTACAATAATCTCCTCAAGGTGGTTCGATTTCATACATACAAAGACATTTTTGCCATTTATGGACAAATGAAGTATAATTTTACAGTGATATCACAGCTACTGGCATTTCTTTTGGTCTTTATTTGCAGTAAATCACAATTGCTTGAATAAAACTGTTATTAAAAATTAATACATAACTGTACTTGTGTATTTTACATATATACTTACTGTGAATAAAAATTAATACACATATAACAAAATTAATTATATATTTGGCATGTACATATGTTACATACTGAAAATACGTATAAAATCAATTTCATCAACAAAGATAAAAGAATAGGTTATAGCTAATTGTGTGAATAGAGTTACTAGAGCAGTCTTCGAGTACTTCAAAGGATTTCAGTTATATTAATATTGTAAGGCATACTTATAGTGTATTATATGGATGCACGATAGTATTAGAATACGCTTTATAGTACACTAGCAGATGCCTAGCGGTTTCACCCGCGTAGTTCTCGTTCCCGTGGGAATACAGGGATAAAAAGTAGTCTGTCACCTGGGGATAGTGTAGATTCCCAACGGTGAAAGTGTACAAACATACAAAAATACAAATCTTTCCTCTTCATAATATTAGTGTAGATGTCGATATATGCACTTAAAACATTATTAGTTACATTGTTTATAGTAAGTACAGTAAAGGTCTAGTGTGTGGATAGTTACTAGAACAGTCTACAGTACTTACTGGAACGTACAAGGCCACAGCCGCCGAGCCAGACACATGTGAGCATGTGACACAAATACCTTTGTGGCCAAACAAGGTGGGCTTGACAAAGGTTTGACATAGCTTTAGTTAGCTTTTTCTTGCCCTGGAAATTTCTTTGTTTTATGCGCGTCTAATGCTAGAAAAACGCAAAAAGGGGTATTTTCGTTCATACTCTTTGATATTAAAAAACTTAAATATTACAAAAAAAATAGTTGGAGTAGGTATATTTGGGTATAATTCCGAAGAAGTATAGCCGGATAGAATTTTGAAAATAGGTCGGATTTTTTCACAAAAAAAAAATTACAGATGCCGCAGAATTAATATATTTTAATTCAAGAAAATACTTGAAATTATCAGAAATCACCCTAAATTATTTTTTAAGAATACACTTATGTTAAGCTATACTGTACACTCACACCTGTGTAGTAGTAGAGTAGCACAATTAGGGATCCGTATGACAAATTCAATAATGTAACTCGAGCTGTGAAAAATTTGAAAAAATCCTTACTGCTAGCATGCCCTGCGAAAACAATTGACAATAGTATAAAGTGACGTTTTATAGAGCAAATTGACAGACTACAAATAAGTCCGCAATATCATATGTCTAACTATTACAGTTATCATCAGCGTTGGATTTCGTACTATAATTATAGTATTTGTACTACTATTTCATGCTCCGTACTAGATAATATCCATACCTAAGGATAGTACGGAAAAATACTACAATTTCGTTACTTCACTTAGAAAAGACCAAAATAGGTAAATATGACACCCGTTTATAGCCAAACCATCTGTAAAAAAAAAAATCATTGAGTATTGTGTGACAGCTTACCTCAGCACATTGTGGTGAGCTGTCAAACAATACTTCTTCTTCATCTTTTTTGATTTTGGCTTCGCATTTTGTCTTAAAATTGTAACTTGCCACTGGCAAATGCTTGGTGTGCGACGCCAAAATCTAAGAAACAAAATGCCGCAAAAGTGGCAACTGTACCGATTTTATTCTTTCGTATACTCGCAGTTTAGAAGAGATGTTTTTATGATTACATGCTAAGGCTGAAGAAAATAATAGTCAAGAACTTACATAATTTAGAACAGGAGTAAATTTTGTATAAACATGTTGATTCTATCTATTTTATTGATTAATAGCTTTTTTAAACAATGTAAGATTTTAAAAAAAAAGTGTACTATCGGCGTACTACTATTTTGATGGTCTTGTACTATATTTTTCAACGTACCCGAATCCAACCCTGGTTATCATCTACTACATCTTATAAAGACGAAAGATTTAATTTTTTATTTGTTTGTATTGATCAGGCTCCGAAACTACTGGATCAATAAATTTATATTGTTAATCGAGTTTTATTTTCACGTGCGAAGCCGGGGCGAGGCGCTAGTATTTTATATTTAGGCATTGGATTATTCATTACGCTACACTACAATGTTCTAATTTGAGTTTAACGGGTAGATATTAACTTAAAACTACTAGATACATTCGCGACATTGTTGGCGTAAAGCAGTAAAAACAGGCCAATCAACCTGATGACTCATCACCGTAGCAAATTGAGAGTTCATGACTTCATGTGCGAAGTAATGGAGCTTTGACAACTGTGGCTAAAGTGTTCTGCTCAATTTGCGAAATGCGAGGGCACATGGCTGTAAAACTACCTAGATATGCACTTAAACTGAAATGTTTTAATTCAGCTAAATACTTGTAGATGCAATAACGAAAATATTTTAAAAGATAGTACTTATTAAGTGTTACAACATCTCCCGTCTGTTTCTTATTATCTGTCGTGTTTTCTACTCTTGGTTGCCTGGAAGAGATCGATCTTAGCGATAAGACCGCCACTTGTGGCAATAGCTCGTACGATTATTATGTTCTCTGTACTTTTTTTGTTTTTGGTTTGCACAATGAAGAGATTCTATCTAATTACTGTGGCGATGATAGTCCCGAAAGGCGTGGGTTCAAACCCCAACAATGTGCTTAGGCCCACAGAGAAGGAAAACAACGTGAGAAAACCATAGCATAATGATAAGGTACTTTCTAATACTCCGCTGGCTAGCTACCACCCTCAAGTTGAAAATCTCCAAGATCTTGTCACCAAGCACCTAATGGAGTATTTTACCTTATTTTGACATTTTTGTGTTGACATGTAATCAGTGTTTTAAAACTCATTTAATAAGTGACTTGTAACTTTGGTGTTATCAATAAAATATTTGTATTTGTATTCCGGCAGCCTCACTTGACAGCCAGTTCCATTCCAGGCTAAGTGTGTTTACCATCTTCGATCACACTGTTACTAAACATCAGGTGAGCAGCAGTCAAACACCTAGCTTGTCAGACATAAAAATTTAAATAAACTTTAAATAGGTAAGTCATTAGTGTATTCTTTTAAGTCAACGTAAAATATTTTTGCACAATTTTCTAGCAAATTGAACAAAAAAATTGTTCTAATATTAGTAAACAAATAGAGAAAGTAAAATGTTGATGGAGTTTTACTGAATATTATAAAGGTTTGTATTTGACCCCATGCCTGATGTGCAGAATGCAGTCTTAAGTTTTTTAAGCAATAGTCCTTGAAGTTAGTCCTTAGAAAGTATTCATACCTGACCAGGGCTAAAAACATTCAGAAAGATGCACAATGGTCATTGTAAAAAGCTAAATGAAATATTTTCTTACTAAATACAATTGTAAAACCAAAAAGAAAGTGGTCAGAACTTACACATTTTAGTAAGTACCTACACATACTTTCTATCTAAATTATTGTGACAAAAAGAATGCTGGAGTCAAGTGGATAGTTTGTTTGTACAAGTCAATTACCTATTATAGTTTAGCAATTATTACTTCATATAAAACCCACAGCCTTCTCTATCCTACCGCTGGGTATAGGCCTCTCTCTTTTCACGCCATCTGCCTCAGTCCTGTGCCAATCTGGTCCAGGTTCGATCTGCAACAGTGACTATATTGTTGACCCATCTTGCGGCTGGACGATCAACACTCCACTTACCTTGCCTTATTATTACTTATGAGAAATGAAACAAAATGTTCCAAAATCTCAAGAAACAACTTTGTTGTGTTTTGTTACAACTTTACACATGAACAGTACTTTAATGATGATTATTCTTTCATCATGCTGCTGCAGAACACTACCATCATGACACATGAGTGATAATATTTGCCATAATTAAAAAAAAAACACAATATAAAATGCTAACTTGTAGGTACATAAGGAAAATGCATTGCAAAATACAAAGTAATAATTGCATAGTTGAACGGCCTAGAGTGGGTACTTGTTGTAAAACATTTCATTAGGATAATCACCAGATAAACAGTTTGTGGTTGTTTACCGCTGAGATAGTAGGTCATCGGGGCATCAGGTCAATAGCTGAGTAGGTATTATAGCAAAACATCTGAGCCAGAATCAATCTAGGTAGTCATTAATAGACAAAAACATCTGCACATCTCACTTAAAATAAAACCAGAATGCAATGTGACACAACTAATAATGAAAGTGGGCATAAGAAGAACTACACATTTTCTACAGAGAGACAATCATAGATAGATAGCAGCATGTTATAAACACTCTTTTCCACATTTATTACATTTTGCACTGTATTTTTCTCATTTCTCGTATTCTCAGCATTTGAAATGATGTTAGGGCTAATTCACAAATTCTTTAATATCTTTGATAACACCTAAGACATTACATCAAGGAACCTGTGACAATCATGCAAGACTGGTAACCAGAAATTTAAAGAAAACAAATATATATATACCCCATCCCGTTTGTGCATCCCATGGCAAGCAATATTGTGCTGAAACTCGGCCCAAGAACATAAAAGTAGTTAAACTTTAAGTGGAAGCAGCAAAGATTAAGCTATGAATATGAGGTAGATGTGGATTTTCTTTTAACCCATGCCGGGTTAGCCTAAAATTAGGGATAGACAAAATGGAACACCAAATAAGACGGGATAGGATTTCCTGTCTAGTCAGGCTTTAGGTGCTTCTCATGTCATAGAGTATGAGTATAGTTCTTTGTGTAGATATCAACTACCACACAAGACGCACATGAACATATAAAAAAATATTTCTTCACTTTTTAGAAATATATTAAGGCATCACCATTTGGTATAGCCATGCTATTTTTGGTTATATCAGAGTAGTATTTTCCCGTTACCTACTAAAGTTTTCCTACATAACATAAGGATAAAAATGTAAGTGAACAAACATGTTTCTAACTCGCACACATAATAAAATTAATCTGGTATAACTTTATCTTTAATATTTGAGAAATAAATAAACAATATACCAAACAGAAAATCACAATAAAAGTAATAAGAAACATAATTGAATAAATACACATCACAGCAATTTAACCCACTCAGAAATAATTAATAATAATAACCTCATAACCTCACTCAAGATTGCATCATCCTACCATCATGAGTAGCTTTTATCATGTTCAATGTTTTAAAACATAAGGTAGGTAGGTACCTGATAGTGTAATCTACAGAATTAGCATGCAAACAATCTGTGGACTTTTTATGGCATTTGTTTTTGTTTGTTTACAATAAGGTGATAACTGGCACAGATTATCTTACAGAATGATTAGTCAATCTCCCAAGCTTCATCAAATTTTATTTTTGCTCTATGTGTGGATGTAAAATTATTTGATCTCTTAAAATAGTTAATTACCCAATTTGTTTAAACCACATGTGTCAACAGTATGTTTTGAGAACATTCAAAACCAACATGACCATTTCAAACATTATTCATAGCAAGTGGGTAGAAGATAAACAAATGACTTTGTTTACAAACAAAAGCGAAATGTAAATAATAGAGTAGGGTGTCTTATCTGTGATTGATTTGGGGTGTGTTCACGTGAAGGCTTACCTTTTGGGCAGCAGCATGCCGGCGGAACCTTTGCGCTGCAGCACGCCATCGACGAGCACGCCGTTCTTGCTGTTGCACGTGAGGTAGAACTCTGGATGATCATAGAACAGCTCGAGGTGGCGTCGTGAGATGAAACTCGAGTGGCCCATGTTCACGTCGACCTGGCCGCGGCTTGAGTTGCGCCCGATCACAACGCGCTTCTGCCGGATCAGGTACTCAAAGTCGCGGCCGTCGAGACGCGCGATCGCCGTCGGGGCCGGTTCCTGAGCCCACTGCACTTTTGACGGCGACGAGGGTGCCGACTTCAGCGAGAGCAGCGCCCACGCGTCGCTCTCCGAGCTCCGCGTGAACTGAGTCTGAGCCATGACAGGCGCGCGTACCGAGATCACCAACGCTGTCCGCACGCGAGCCGGGAGCTCGCACGATACCACATCACAGACCTACCCGACGCGACCCGGATATCCGGAACCTGCCGAACCCGTGAAGACACGATTTGAGGTTACTGACGGGACGCACATGCGCAAACTTTCTGCTTGTGCGGTAAACAAGAATTATATAAACCACCACACCACCACGTGATAGAACTGTGTACATATACCGAGTCCGGAACTATCGATCGATACTTATGCCGAGCTACTATGTTATCTACGATAGTATTGTTCACTTTTTAACAGTTGCACAACCGAATTTTCGCAATTGAACCGAAATTAGACACTAAAGTAAACACGAGGCGAGAACAAAAATAACCAAAAACGTCAGTTCGGCTTACGCAGTTTACAAGTTCGCCGCGCCATCTATGCATCATAAAAACAATTTTTTTTTTTTAATAATTTGCCCCTTCGGGCAGGCTAAAGCTATAAAGCCATACTGCCTTGTCTTAAGTGTTATTTCTGCTGTATCTTTGCTATAGCTATCGTCAAAGTCGTCTTAGTCAAGTCCAGTTCATGTCAGTTAAGTTCAGTCATGCTTTAGTAAAGTAGTGGCGACTTTACTATAAAGCTTCGATGGAGTTTTGGAAGCAACACAAAAAAATGTGTCACCACATTATATCATTTTCCCACACTCGCGCTTGTAATTCGGCACTTTATGAATAAAACACCACTATTTTTATGCATAAACACTCGACAAAACACTAGTTTTGGAAAAAAAATACAACGGAGCGACACGACTCTTCCCGCGTTCCCACCAAAACTCTCATAAAAACATTTTTTTTTTTTTTTTATTTGCCCCATCGGGTAGGCTAAAGCTGTAAAGCCATACCTCATAAAAACAAATAACAAAGACTACGTTACGATAAACGCAGAATTTTGTGATAGCAAAAATAGTTAACGCATGAAAGGTACGAAACAAACATAGGTTTGTCTATATATAACTCTTATAAAAATGTAATTGAAGTAAAAAATTATTAAATTAGTATCACATTAGTAACATATGTCTATTTTGGACGTTACAGTCACAGTAATCACAGTAAGATAGGAAGGATCTATGTGAGTTTCGTGGAATGGAACTGATTCATAGTGCTGTCACCAAAGTAATCGATAAAACCCTACGTTCCAATTCACTTCCAACTCTGAGTAAAAGCCGCACTGAATTTTAATTCTTTATTACACAATAAATTTTTAGTTGTTTCAGTTGTTTTACTTAACAACTTACTCAATTTAATAATAAAGACAAAAAAAATCTTGCTTACAACTATACTGGCTACTTACTCCACCTTTGCATAGGCTTTTGCAGACTCGACTACAAAATAACTTCTCTACTTATACAAAAGTTTATAAAGATTTCAAAATCACAAAATCAAACCTTTCTGAAAAAAAAACTGTATACTATACGGTACTGTGTGAATGCTGTATCAAAATGCATTGCAAAATTTAAAAGAAGTAAGCGGACAGCGACTTTGTTTTATGTTATTCATATTAACTGATATGAAAAGTGAATAATAAAAAATGTTATAAAGACAATTTATCTAATGGGCAGAGTTGAATCCCCGCCTGCTCTCTCTGCGGGAGCCCTGAAGACGTTTTTCACCTCCTGGTGGAATGTGGCCGGACCAAGACTGTGAGGAGAAATATGTCGCTAAAATACGGTGTTAACCCCCGAGATGTTGGCATGTTTCAAGGTATCCTGGCCGCACCCACGTGTGATGCGGCGAGGGCCTTATATGCCGGCATCTCGGAAGTACTAGCCAATCGAAGTACAGATGACAAATTATAAATTTGTAAATATGATTTGTTTTGTAATACGGGGCTGGCATAATCGCATTGCGATAAAAGCCCCCAATAAAAATAAGAATAAAAAAAAAAAAGACAATTGAATTTTTAGATTATAAAAATGTAAATAAATTTAAAAACTGGTTTTTAACTAAACATAATTTGTGGCTGTTTTCATGTATATTTTTTTTCTAATGATCAAGGTATATCTTGTCGCTGATAAATAATGATTAATAGTATGTTGTAATACCTGACCGTTAAATTGGGGTAAACATGAGCGTGTTTGATTGAAACGTAGGTAGGTCAATTCAATCAATTTTCTCGATGTAAAAGTTCCATTCGATAAATTAATCATCGGCATGGACATCACTACAAATAACAACAACTGCTGACGTCACGAATTCAGCTAGTGCTGCGCAACACGATATTTTACTCTAAATGGATTCCTACTCTGCCTATTCGATTCGAATTATCGTTAGTAAGCGCTCAAATTTAGAACGGCTGAACCGATTTGTAGGATTTCATTTGATATTTTGAATGAGGTTTTTTTTAGTGAGACCGAAGGCTCAGTGCTATCGCACTGAGAAGTATCTAGCATTCTTTCACATCTTATCGTAATACTTACCTATTAATAAAAATCTATTTCATCACTAGAATAAAAAACGCCTAGTTCAATCATGCGTGCCTGTATACCATAATGTTGTTACAATATACTGCAACGTTTTATATTTCATACCATGCCATTTAGCATAAGCAAAACTTGTACTTAACAGATTACTGATAGAATAAAATGTTCACTTTTTTTTTGTATAATCATACGGAATATCCAGCACAGAACAAAAACAATGTTTGTCCTGAATGGAAATCGAACTTTCGTCCAACCGCTCAGGAAGTAGATTTACTACCAAATGAGCTAATGAGGCAGTAAACAGAACAAGGTAGGGTAGGTTAGCTCGAAAGAAAATTTATGTAAGCCTGTTCGAATATCTATCTTCGATTGTTATCATATCGATTATTTAATTATTTATGGTTGCCGTTACACTATGACAGGAATATATAAATACATATTTTAGTGACATGTTATATGGTTGTATTACCGAATTTTTCGTTTCTTTATTTTTGATAATTAAAATATTCTGTTGATAAAAAAGTGTTAGCTTTTGATTTAGTGTTGAAAGCTTAGTTACACCTCTGTGTTACAAAAGAAACAAAGTTAAAAGGTAAGGCCTGATTTATTTATTTGAAAGCCCCGCGAAAATCGAACTAAAATTTGGGCTATAAATATTAATATTTACACAAAGAAAGATTTTTACTAGTAAACGCTATTACTGAAGAAAGAAATGGACTTTTTAGTACCAATGTTACTATTTACCTATTCATTAATCTATGGATATTATTATATAGATGAAGAGTACAATAAAGTAAAATCAAAAATATGGACCAAGCTAGAAATGAAACTTTATTTATTATCACACATTACTGACTAGATTGTGTTGACAAAATATCACAGAATTCATTGACAGTACAGACAAATTACGATGCTGTAAAGTGAAAAAAAAGAGCTATACCACAAATCATACTACTATACATTAATAAAATACCTAAACATAGAACCTTAGATACACTTTTTGTATGTTTGACACTAGAAATCACCCAGACACCAAAATATCTCATTATACTTGCTCCAAACAGTGAAGTGACAGTTAAGAAATAGGGGTTTACAAGAGAACAGATGTTTGTTGGAGTGACAAGTTATTTAGAATAAATCAGTCATTATGAGATTTTCTTGTGAAACTAAACTTGCATAGGGTACAGTAGTTGCACTTTGGTAGGTCTGTCTATAGTACTTTTAATGTTTGAAGTGCTAAAGATTTGTTACTAATCATCCAGCTGTGTCAAACTTGCTACACCTCTATTGATCCAATGCTTTTCTGGTATCTCAGACATTAGTGTTATATACATGACAAAGTTGCTGGAGTGTCCAGTAGTGGCGAGTACTCCTTTCCGTTCACTCGTCTTGTAGATAGGACAGAAGTAACACGAAGGTGGATTGAAGTTGGCTATCAGAGCAGGTTGGAACCAAATAATGGGGATGGTGTCGAAAAGAATCTTAGGGAAAGACTCGTCTAGTTGCATAGTTGTTCTGTTCCATCTTGCACCTTCCAGAAATAGGCCCTGAAGAAAAAGTTATTACCATTAGTTTATTGGAATGTTTGTCACTAACATGGGAAGTTTATCTTTAAATAGCAGACATACAGTATCAATAATAGGGCAATGAATCAATGAGACAAGATTAAATTAATTACAAACTTAATTAAGAAAACATGATGCCCACAAATAAATGAATTTTTTCAAACAATTTATAGACTGTGTCACTTGGGATGATGTAAGGATTCTAAAGATACCCCATATATGTAAATATTATGGTGGAATAAATAAATCACATAATTTAAACATACTTGAACCCTGAAAAGATTACATTTTTTTTTTAGTTGTCATGTAAATACTCAATAATGTTGGCAGTATAAATTCATGTACACAGTTTTTTATACAAATCAATCATCATTTCTTTATACTTTAAAATTACATTTTTTTTAATTAAAATGAAAATGGCAACTACAGTAAGGTCAATGTACCTACTTAAATTATATTGGGTGTTAAATCTTTTTTGATGCATAATAAAATATATTACTACATATCACTACATACATATATTACTTACTATAACCAAGAATTTTGACTAACCTTCAATGCTCAAATAGGTACATAATATAATTATGTAAAATAGTAAAAAATACGGAAATTGGTTTTTAAAAGAGATATTCTTTATTAACATGCAAAAGCAGCATTCTGTAAAATTAGCATCTATGGGAATAAATTATAAAATTGTTTAAAAATATTATGCAACATTTTATAATAATATTGTGTAATAAATAAGAGTAAGCAAAAGTCCAAAATATTGATACATTTTAGATTGTTTGTTTTTACAAAAGTTCCTTACTAATGAAACACTATCAAAATTAAGATAAGTCAACATAGTAGTCATATTACTGACAATATACATAATTTTATAATGTGATTCTAATTATGTTCATTTCTGTAGCTTAATAGATGGTGATTTGATGAACTTAGTTAGGCTAATAAATAAATAACAACCTAAAAATATATACATCTTGCGTAAAAAAATACATTTGGTGCAAAAATAAAGATACATGCCCCACATGCATACACACTCGAGTGAGAAAATGTGTTCTTACTACAACACAGTACAACTCACCCACACGAACACACTGTGTTCATGCTCCTTATGATCCATTTGATGAGTTTGCTGCTTGCACATTCATAAATTTGAGATTAAAATAGAACAAATAGGTAACAAGTCATATCAGAAATAGTAGAACAAGTAGGTAACGAATCATATTAGAAGTCATAGAACAAGTAGGTAAGAAAACATATTAGAAGTAACATGACAAGTAGGTAACAAGTCTAATCGTAATTACCTAGCAAAAAAGTAGGTAACAGATTATATAAGTAGTAGCAGAATAAGTAGGTAACAAGTAATATTAGAAGTAATAGAACAAGTGGATAATAAAATAAGTCATATCATAGCAGAACACGTAGGTAAACTTCGTTGTAATAGAACATGTAGGGTTAACCTTGACTTTACAACATGGCTTCGGTATCCCCTACATACGTGTCGCATTGGGCTCACGAGAGGTCAAATTTGGAATGTAACTTTCTGATCGAGCTCAAAAATTCCGATGGCGCAGGCGGTAGAAAGAACAAGAGGGACTGCTCCTATTACCTGGGGATGTACTGCGTGCTCTTATTACCGTTCCAGTTAGACAGTTACGTGAGCCTAAATGATACAATAATTTTTTGCACCAGAGATGAAAAAGAGATGGATGTGTTGTCGAATACTTACAAAGTTTCAGAGAATAGTGATTCCTGTCGCCATCCCAGTGCCCTCTGCGTCACATAAGTGCGCCATTTTTTACGACGATGACGTTAAGTCGAGAAAAGGGCTAACGTTTTACGTCATAGCTTTACACTTTGTAATACTTTCTGTTCGCATCCGGAACAGTTTTTGCTAATTACCATTTTATCTTAGGCATACCTTGCTATACGTCCACTAGATCATTAGTTAGATGATGTAAGAAAAATCCCAGTGAACAAGATTAGCACAGGATGTGGACGAGTGGCGTGTAAGAAGCGAGGTCTTTGCTCCGCAGTGGGCGATTACGGGCTGGAGATGATGATGACCTTGCTATACTGTCTGTTTGTTACCGTGAAAATTGGAATAGTTATTGAATATTTCTTGAAGATGACGGACATAGGCACATCAAAATATTAGGTAAATAGCTAATATTGATAATGCGCGGCGGTTGTTGTAAGTGCCAGATTTTAAAAGCGAAAGTTTTTTTCTGTGCCTGCCCCGTGTTTGTGGCTAGCGACTCCTTGGCGGAGCTACTCACAGCGCATCTATAGAAGTAAATTAAGTTCTTATTCACCTTGCAATAGACACCAAAATCGGGTTCATCTTCGCAATCAAATTCCATGCTTGTAATGACGAATTCGAACTGCACCTGGTCGATGGGGATGCGATTGTGGCGCGAATAGTTCTGCAACACGCCGGTCAAAAACGACTGCGTGAAGTAGAATCCTGAGATCCAGAACACGATCGGGGGACCCTCGTCAACCCAGTCTTGGAGAAATTTCAGCCTGTCAAGGAAAGATTAGGTCGTCGTCATCGAAATGTTTATGTTATAATAGTCAAGAAGTTAAAGTCACCATAGTCAAGAAGTTTTGGTATTCATAGTCAAGATGAATATATATATTGTTATGTACTCTAAAGTTAATGGTCTGTGCTAGTATATCAATCAAAATAATATCAAAATAATTTTACTGAGTAGATTTATTAATAGGCTTTTAATGTTTGTTTGTAAAAAAAGTATTTATGTATTCTATCAGTTATTTGACTTCCATCACACAAGCTCTGCTTAGTTTGGAGCCAGATGGCGATGTGTCTATAGTCCTACGATATTTATTTATTTATCATTTCAATATATCCAACAGAATACAGAACGCCGTGTATTCTTGCAGTATTTACCATTACACTGGCGCATAAACCTATGCTGATAAATTTTCAAACATAAGTCTAGTTTTCTAGCTAGTTTTGGCACAATGCCAGGTCATAAAACCGTTTAGATAGTTTATGTTCTGCTCGCTATTATTATTTATGATCTGTTTATTTCCTATATTATTTTAAGGAGTTTATATATAAAGTAGTTATTTCTGTAATTTGTTTTGTTTTGACTTGTGTGCAATGGCGTTATAATTGATTTATTTATAATGGCATGCATTGCAGCAGACTTCTTATCACTTGGTCGTAAATCTTTTTAGCAGGAGGTCGTCTACGTAAGTACTACTGTAGTACCAGATATTCTGCCGTCAACCATTGACGTATTCCGGTTTGAAGGGCGCTGCAGCTAGCGAAATCACAGGGCTGGTTGAGACTAACCGTCGAAAGTTTCAATAGAATAAGCGCCAAAGCAGCGATGTTCTGAAGTTTGTTTTGTTCTGTGACCCGCTGCAATGGTCATGGACACGTTTTATCTCTTACCATCAGGAGATCGTTCTGTTCGTCCCATAACATGTACATAACAAAACCATTTAACAAATTTAAATATTCTTCCAATCATTTTTTCGTTTTTCTAGAAACATAATGACGGAAAAGGTCCTGGACAAAGAGACTTGGCCTCAAGAGGCGGAATCTGCCATCAGCGACATTCGTAAGCACGTGAAAAATGCCACCATATCACCCAAGGTGAAGAGCAACAACCAACGCATCTTCATCAACCTCACAACATTAGAAAACAAAGACTACTGCATAGAGATGTCATCGGCTGGCTTCCGGATCGTAGGCAAGAGACACGACGACGTGTCTCTGTCTCACATGGACAACATGAGCTTTGAAACCCCCTACGCGTTGTTAAACAGCATCAGCAAGAAATACAGGGAATCGTTCGGCGGAGAACTCATGAATAAACTATTGGATCTCGCTAAAAAGTCTGAAGGTTGATCGGGTTGCCCGTCACCGCTGTGTCGTCAATTTTAGATCCTATACGTTTCCAAATCACAGAGTATTAGTGTAATCATTGCTAATTTTTATGTAATTGTGTTATGTTATGTTTGTGTACCTTTACAGTATTTTATAACGATGTTAGAAGAAGTATGTTTTGGTATCTCTACATGATCTGAAGTTTTGTAAGCCGTTAAAATTTTTCACTGCGCTATAGTCCACTTTGGATGGTCAAATGTTGTTTTTACTCGGTGTGCCACAAACCTTCACTTTTATTGGAATGTCAAAACACTAAAACAGTACTGATCGACCCTTAAATAAGTAAGTTTTGTTAAATTTTGAGTCCGCTCAGTAGTGTATTCATCATTTAAAATTATAGCATATTTTTGGTACTTACATATAGTATTAAGAAATTTAAAATGTTTTGGTAGCTAATTCAAATTTTTATATTAATTTAGGGGCTTACTTAGAAACGTTGCTTAATGTAGCCTGTCTCGTTTTCAATCGTGACGTTTCACGTCAGCGAAAAAATGACAACATTTTATGCGTTAGTTAGTAAATAGGTTATTTTAACGACTTAATACTTCTATTTTGTTTTTGGTCTTGGTACCAATCTACGCAAACTTCACACTGTTTTAGTAGTGTCTATAATTTGTTGCAAACAGTAATTGCCAAAAATGCAAAAAAAAAACTCCCTGAGCGATACGACGACGCACCTTAAGCAAAGATCATAAGTAAGACCCTTAATGTTTGACTTAAAACTGAGTATTAGAGATATAATAATATATAATTATAAAATTCATTTGGAGCGACTTGAACATGAAGGACATTTGTTGTAAAAAAAATTATACAAAACAATACATACTTTTATCAACTTATTATCGGATTGGCATCATATATACATTCGAGCCGCTCAGTTATATATATTTCACAACTTTTTGACCAGACATCCAAAGGCAATGTTACAAAAAACAATTAGGGGCCTATCTAAATTGGTTTTACCAAGTAAATTACTTTAACATTACTAACTTTAACTTTAATTTTCAATAAGTAAAGTTGGAAACACAGTATAAATAGAAACGATTTAAGGTTTGAATTGATTTTAACTGAGTTGCCATGATTATAATTGTGTTGCAACCTTTTGTTTTAATATGATATAGGGAGAAGTTATAGCAAGTTCGGCTTGCTTTGTGATCACTGGATCAGGATCCTAGGGACCGCCTGAGTTTGTGGCCCCCGATGCACGGCAGCGTCTAGCCCCTGTCACACTCGTCTGTTCTAATGCTTTTGCGAGTTAAATGGTTAGGGTGTCCTTTTGTATTGGCACTAGTAAAAATACTTTTTATTCCGTTTTATACGTCAGGAAAGAGAAACCATCTTATTTGACATATTGTAGCAAAGACTCCATCAGACCTGTTGACTTAGACAAAGTTACGTTCGATAACGCTAATGCAAATATCCAAAAATGTACGGAATTGACATAAGCTGCCCACGTGACATATCGACACCTGTCAATACTGTAATTTTTTTAGTTTCTTATCGCATGTTTGTTTCACATATGCGGGATTACTCACTTTTAATTTTACCGGAAATTCCGTCTATAGTTTCGGCGCGGTGGTCTTTATCGAGGAGGTAAAGCTGAGTAGGTAATTAAAAAAAAAGTAGTAAAAACGTGTCAAAACCACGTCAGTTTCTAATAGTGTTATCGCTAATCGAATGTTACTATGTCTAAGCCTGGACGGCTGCACAGATTCTCTTCAATCATGTTATTGGCTAAATAGCCTGAAAAAAAGGTGTATTAATTTAATTAATCTATAGTTGAACACAATCCACCTCAATCACCTGTCAAAGAAGAAAAAAAACCAAATTCGGTTCAACCGATGACACTGACAGGTACTTAGATATATGTAGCGACATATTTACGTTAATTTTATAAAACAGAACAAAAATAAGGGCTGTTTGCGTCGGAGGTTAAAAAGACTATATTTTATAGAATATTTTTTTTAACCCATTCAGAACCATATCGGAGCACCTTTTTATATTTTTACAAATTATTGTAAGTTGGCGAGTGGTTAATCATTGTAGTGTGCAGGTTTATGCGCGCACGCACATTTAGGTATGTTATAACGCATTTATGTTAGTACAAGTTTTAGACTGAGTACAAACGCGTACCTCTCACTAAGTTTTTTTTTTTAGTTTATACAATGTAATAGATATTCGTGAATCGTATGTGTTGTGATACTTTAGTGTAATAAAAGGTATATCAAAATGTACGTGTGTTTTATTTTAGTCGATAAGATCCTGAATTCAATCCTGAAATCCATTTTTTAATTAACCATGACATATTAAATTAATTTGATTGAAATTTTCTATAATTCTAATTTAATATGCAAATGTATTTAGTCATTGCTTAATGTTAGTTTTTTTTTTTTTTTATAGTAGATAGGCTTGCGTTTGACCACCATCCCGCCTGATGTTAAGCGAAGATGCGGTCTACGGTGGAGCACGCTCGCCTAGAAGAAACCGATTCACTCGCGACTTGAAGGTACCCAGACTATATTCATTGGGGAACACCCACTCGGGCAGCTGATTCCAATGTCTAGCGGTACCTACGCATGAAAAAGGTGGAATCAAACCGCTTAGTTCGAGCTTTTGGAACATCAACCATGAAGCGGTGACGCTTTTACTACTAGGTGGTTTTTAGTACTAGGTGTTTTAGTTCTTTTGCATGCCGTAGGGTAAAATAATCTCTTTGTTACTTTTCCATCCATATTTGTGTACGTAGGTACACATATTTATGCAATAAATGAGTTATGAATTTTGAAATAGATATCAAATATACATATTTGTATTCTATGTTTATCACCGGGATTATTTTACTTACAAATAAGCTATATCTGGCGAATTGTCGGTCAAACATAAGTTTGACCGACAATTCGCTAGATGTTAAACGAAGATGCGGTCTACGGTGGAGCACGTTTGCCTAGAAAAATCCGATTCACTCCTGACTTTAAGGGCATCTCTTTCTATCATAGGAGCGTTACTTTCGTCTCATTTCTTTCACATAAAAAAGTTCTAATCTGTCAGCAAAAACCAAAATATAATTTCTATGTACAAAAAATCTCATTTCTCGAAGTTATTTAGGTACCTACTTGACTAAAGATCAGAGCAAAAAAGCAACATTTACCCGTTCAACAAACACTTTACCCGTCCAATAAAGTTACCTGGACAATAAATCTGCGACATATGAGCCGAGCGGCTTCATAGACGGGTAGGACTTGGACATCCAAGCGGCCGGCACGATGCCTTTTATAAAGGCGTTGTTACACTGCTCCAGCTCTGCGCTCATGATGGCCAGACCCTGAGCTGCCATGTACACACCGTGGAGAGTGCGCCGGACCACCGCAAGCAGCCGGTTGTACCGGATCAGTTCCTACGGGCAGCAGTAAGTATACCTATACACTTTTTTTATAGTTGATAGGCTAGATGTTTGACCACAGCGTACTTACCAAGCACATAATGGTTTATTCCGGTAGCCTCACTTAAGAGTCAGTCCTTTTCAGGCTATGTAAGCTTACCATCTTCGACCACACCGTCACTTAACATCAGGTCAGCTGTGGTCAAACACCTAACCTGTAAACAGTAAAAAACAATAAAGTTAGTGACCTGTTTGAGCACCGTATTCATGCTGTTGTAATACTGCACGGGGTACTTGTTAGCGACCTCGACCACGTCATACTGCGGGGGCAGGCGCCCCATCATGTCGCGAGTCAGTTCCACAACCCCGCCGCCGCCCTCGCCCTCGCCGCCGCCCGCGCTCGCGATTATAGACGTCTGGGTTAGCAGGCACCCGAACAGTAGCTGAGGGAAGTAAATAAATAACTTAGTGGTATATTATGTCATTATTAAAACAAAAAAAAATATGACGACTTTAAATAGATACTTAATTATTTAAATTTTTGCGTATGGAACTAGAGAGCCGCAACTTTACATGGAAAGAGCCGCATGCAGCTCACGAGCCGTACCTACGTTGCCGTCCCCTGCTCTAGACTTTGTTTTACTACTCAAAGTTATGTGTCTTAAAAAGGTCTGCAACGTATTTGGATTGCCCTAAGTAGGTATTGAAGATCCGCAGGTGATTGCTTGTTAACCACCTTTGGCATAAAATAAGACATACAGCGTTAGCTTCTTTGTTGTCCTTGGTAATATCTGCATTGTCGTGGAGACCGAAGACCTCCGGTTTGGCGATCCGCGGCAGCGCTTTGATGTGGTCCAGAACTGAGTAGTAATCCATATGCGCGGGCATGCAGTAGTCACCACTCGGCGAGAACGAGTACCTGGTGACAAACATGAGCGTCTACAGGGTTACACATAAATACTATCCACCATCACAACCAATAAATATTTTTTAATAAAATCAGCTAATCTAAACGGCCGCTATCAATAGGAATATCCCCAAATCACTGGCCCCGTTGCCCAACGTTGGGCAAAATAAAACCCAACATTTTCGACACGTTTTTATACATATATATGTACTTACTAGTTGCGCCCCGCGATGTTACTCGTTACATATTTTCGGGATAAAAAGTAGCATATGCGTTAATCCAGGGTTTCAGCTACCTCCATACCAAATTTCATCCAAATCCGTTCTGTAGTTTTTGCGTGGAAGAGTATTAAACATCCATCCATCCATTCAAACTTTCACATAAATAATATTAGTGGGCTAACAATTAGTTAGTTGGGTAAGTACCCTAGACTTCACACTAGGAAGACCTGTGTCGCAAAGTCTAGTGTTCAAAGTTCATTCTTATTCAAAGTGTTTGCAATAAGTCCTGCGCTTGACGTCCCGCTTGGGGTCTATTGTGCATTTCCCCCTAACAGCGCCTACCCGAGCCAACCCAGCTCCTTTAAGTACCAGAGCGAGGTTCTGGGCCGCTGGCATAGTAGCTCCAGTGAGATGGATGGAACATTTAAAGGCATTGATGACGAGAAGCATTCAAGGTGTTGCGGCGACATGGGTGATAGCGAAGCAGCTTCATACAGCCTAGTAGCAATTCTAGTACCTTCTGTGACTTTGCAATGCAGAAGCACATGCTCGACAGTTCAAGGTTCATAGGTATAAATAAATATGGTACATAAATAAATCTACTATCTGTATGGTAAATCTAGCCCCGGTATGAAGTGATCAGTGTCTTTGCTCACTCCATATTGGTGGTGACCTCCTCGTTGTAGAAGGTGGAGAGCAGAGACAAAATAAGGCGCCTATCCTTGTCGTCGGTCACTCTCCCGCCGTAGTTGCATTCCCCGGCCAGGTAGTTGAGCGCGTCAAACGGCGTCTCTGTGTACTCGGTTAGGAACATCTAAAAATTAGATAATACAGTGTTCAACGTATATATTTAACTAGCTCCGCCCTGCAGAGTTACATGTTTTCGGGATAAAAAGTAGCCTATGTCTTAATCCAGGGTATCAGTTTTTGCGTGAAAGAGTAACAAACATCCATCCATCTACCCAACTTTCACATTTATGATATTAGTGGGATATTAATTGATTCAGGCGTTACTTTGCGGAAGTTCATTTTGAATGTTCAAGGTATATATCTAGTTTATTTCCGCTTAACAGTCGTTCCAGTTCCAACAGTGACGAGGACTTAAATTAAACTAATTTGACACAGCTTATTAATTAAAAACCTAATCTTACTTAAAATCTAGAACTGATTTGACATACCTTGAACATTTAGTGGGATATATAAAAATAATAATATCGAATTAAAAAAAAGTTATAAAACAATAAATATTAATGTGCAGTATAATAATGTTGGTCTTTCTTATCGGCACCGAAACCAATAATTGCCTATTGCAGGCATGCGGAATGTATCAAGCGATACTATGTGTTGCTAAGGTACTCCAAAACATGCCAAAAACATGCTCTCAATAGTTTCTGAATACGCATAAATTGATGTTCCAAGCTATGTAACCACAACTAAGAGTGTTTTAACATACCTGCAGTTGCATAATGCAGATCCTCAAGTCGCTTTCGTTGAATTCGTACTGTATGTTCCATCCTAGGGGGCCGAACGCCCTCCTTTCCTGCACGATGGCGTGGAAGAAACATAGTGCGAACAGCAGCCGCCGCCATTGCTCAGTGCGCGGGCACGAGATGTAGAACTCGGGGTCACAGATCGGGTCTGAGATGTACGATCGGTTGATGTTGTTCTTTAGACCTTTGGGGGCTTCATTCGTCATCTTTACACCTGTCGAGATTTAGATATTTTAGAACTTACCACTTTGAATGTCTACAAGTTAGTTATTGGTTTCTTCTTTTTTTAAGGTTTGTCTAAACAGTGGAAGTTCCCTTCAAACCCACAAAACGTTTCCAGACCACGTTCCTTGTAAGAACTACTAATGTGTGGAACTCATTGACAGGGTCTGTGTTTCCAAATAAGTACAACCCAGAGCTGTTCAAGGAAATCATGAATAGGTATTTCCTAGGCAAACATGCTCCATCTTCGCCCACATCGTCGCTTACCACCAGGCGAGATCGTGGCCAAAGGCATGCATAGTCCGATGTAAAGAAAAATCTATCAAGTAAAGAGAAACTGTTACTCTTTTAAATCGTAGCAGTAATGTTACCATTCTGTAGCACAGTTACGGGGAACGCCCTGCTGGGGTAGGAGGTGAGCCAGCATCTGAAGTTGTGGTGGGTGACTTGTGGCACGATCACCTCCGCGCAGATCCGCTCCAGCTCGCCCATCCACGAGTCCATCACGTGGCAGTTCTGGAGTACCACCCATCCACCTGTTTGAATCGCGGTGGCTATCATGTTCGCGGCTATCGGACCCTGAAATGTTTAAATATTATGTACAAAATACTAAATGTTCCGGTTAGAAGAGTATTGCAGCTAGCGATATTACAGGGCTATTGAGACTAACCATCTAATGCTACAAAGTAATGAGCGCCAAAACAGTAATGCCCTGGACTTTGGTTTGCTACACAAAGTTCTGTGTATCGCTGCAATGGTCATGGACAGGCGTTATCTCTTACCAGCAGAAAAGCGTCTCGTTCAAGTTATAATAGAGATTTAAAAATATTGTGTTTCGCATCAGCGACATGGTAATGTGACGTATTGCAAAGTTGTTGACACAGTTATTCTAAAGTTTGACTATTTCTAATGACCGCCTATTTTTTTCATATCTGTGTTGTGGTGTCAATAAAAAGTTATTGTTTCATGTTGTATTGAGCGTGTAGAAAGAAACTCCGTCAGACTCACCTGCCCCTGGCCAAGAGATATCGTCTCGAAGGTGACGACTTTCTTCTCCATAGAGAACTTGACCAGCCCAGACATTGGATCCGACCCGGCCGACAGTATGAAGATGAGGGGGGAACAGCAGTTGCTGTCGTTGTAGGACTTCTCCAAGTCGAAGGGTGGAGGTTCAATGTACGTTCGACCCATTTCCGTTACCACGTATTGTTGAACTAGGGGGATCAGCTTGTCGGGGCGGATGCATCTGCGTGTATTTAGATCGCAATTATTATTGTAGTTAAGCATCATCATCATAACCCCTGTCTGACTGACCTGTTAATTTAGTTGATAGCCGGTAGATGGTGCTACGTGTAACAATTTTTATCCGAAATAGTTATGCGTTTCATCACTATCTGCCTAATGTTAAGCAGTGATGCTGTCTAGATTCTTAGATACTTGGTGGTAGACCCCCTTAGCAGGAAGTCATTTAGGTAGGTACCACTGCAGTAGGTACCAGTTATTTTTCCGCTAAGCAGTAGTGTGTAAACATTACTGTGTTCCGGTTTGAAGGGTACCTACTGCAGGTAGCGAAATTACTGGACTAGACTAACCATCTAATGTCTCAAAGTAATGAGCGCCAAAGCAGTGGACTTTGTTTTGTTACTCAAAGTTATGTGTATTGTTGCAATGGTCATGGACATGCGTTATCTCTTGCCATCAGCAGAGCGCACCGGTCGTCTCATTACTTTTACATTAAATAAAAATCTTAGATTTATTTTCTTTTCTATATTTTATTTGGATGTTTGTTCCACAATAACACCCGTTAAACAACTAAAAAGTCTTCAGGCGGCACCTTAACTCTGACACCAGGGCCGCCTACTTAGTCCATACAAACCTATTTACTTACATTTTTGCATTTCTCACTTCAGTGGTCATTGAATAAATGTGACAAAGCTAGATGTAGCATACGTTTTATGTCAGCTCTAGCTAGGCTGTTGACAATTTGCGTACTGTATTTATTCTACTGACCTGAGCATGATGAGTTTCGCCAGCCCACTTATTTTATCGAATGGGCGGGGGAAGCTGGCCTCGTGCGGTGCAGCCAGGTCGTAAAACTCCTTCCACTGGGCTATGTTAGTTTCCACCTGCTCTTTGAACCCGTGCAATCTAAGAACATAATACGTTTAACGACAACAACAACATGTTGTTGTTTTTGTTGGCGGCTTGTTGCAAATGATGTCACAAAATCAATTCCTCTTAACATATTATGTGGCGTGTATTATGGGCGACCTTTTTGAATACATGGTCATTCGCTCGATTGGCACTTTGTTTTAAAAAAAAGATTTTCTTCCCCTATGTTCTTACCCGTTAAGATGACTAGAGCGGACAATCTCCGACCAGCATTTCTCGGAGAGCCACGCTGGCGCCGGGTTTTCATATGGATTCTCGAGCGCCACTCCTCCAGTTAGGAGGAAAGTTGTCAAATCGTCGTCTATTAACCCCTGAAGAGAAATAAGCGTATAAATAAAACCAGCCTAATCAGAACTGAGTACCAGATATTCTACCACCAAACAGTAGTGTTCCGGTGTAAAGGGTACTGCAGCTAGCGAAATTATAGGGATGTTGAGACCAACCATCGAAAGTTACAAAGTAAGTGTCTGTGTCTGGGTGTACTGTATGTATTATAAGTAGGTATGTATTTACAAAAAAAAAGTATGTAAGTATTCTATCAGTTATCTGTCTTCCATAGCACAAGCTCTGCTTAGTTTGGGGTCAGATGGCGCTGTGTGTAATGTCCTAAGATATATTTATTTAGATATTTAATGAGTTGCAAAGCCCTGGACATTGTTACTCAAAATTTTGTGTATCGCTGCGCTGCAATAGTCATGGGCATACCTTATCTCTTAGTATCAGGAGAGCATCTCGTGCGTCTTATTACTTTTACGAAATAAAAGCCTTTGATTCCACTTTCATTGTGCTAGCAGCTGAACTGTGGAATTCGCTGCCCAAATGGGTGTTGATATAAACTGGGTGCTTTCAAGTCGCGAACGATGATAGCTCAGTGGTTAGCGCGGTCGGTTCGCATGCCAAAGGGCATGTAGGCATAAAATATCAGCTATCTGACTGTCATAGTACAAGCTTTGCTTAGTTTAGGTTCGGGTGGCGCTGTGTGCAATGTCCTACGATATTTATTTATTATTAGCCAGTGTACATTACCTGTGGCCTTAATATGCCCAACGTAAGAACGAGCGAGAAGATGAGCTTGTCCTTCTCGAACAGACTGCGGCAGACATTCTCGTAGATGCTCTTGGTGAAGTATGCATTCAGTCCTTCGAGTCGGACTGTCAGGTCATCGCTTTTTTCAGAGTTCAGAATCGCCTGATTGTATAAGTTTATAAACCTAGAAACATCGTAAACATTAGGGCTGTGACATCTCTAAATGGGGAACATCTTCAAATTCAGTCTCCGCAACCGCCTCCGCGTGTTTTACGTCACATTTTTTTAATGTAAAAGTTATGAGATGCGCTCTCCTGATAGTAAGAGATAACACCATGACCATTGCAGCAATACACAGAACTTTGAGTAGCAAAACAAAATCCCGGGCATCGCTGCTTTGGCGCTCATTACTTTGAGACTTTCGATGGTTAGTTTCAACAGCCCTGTAATTTTGCTAGCTGCAGCACCCTTCAAATCGGAACACAGTAATGTTTCCACACTACTGCTTGGCGGCAGAATATCTGGTACTGCGGTGGTACCTACCTAGACGACTAATACCTGGAAATGTATACCTTGAATCAACGGCGGCCTAAGCTGCGCGGATCATTGTCATGCCCTTTTTCTTTGAGTCCGTTTTACTAAAAAATTAGTTCGAGTGCTCGAGTGGCCATAACATGCTTGCAGTAATAATGAAACCGTGCGTTCAGGAGGGGGGGGGGGGGGGGGGGGGGGTTTGTTGTGCGAGGCGCGAGATACACATACATGTATGGTAAAAACTTTTTTCTACGAGGACGCGAGGCCCCTGCAAGAGCGAGGCCCCGGGCGGTTGCCATGCTTGCCACCCCTAAGGCCCGCTTTGAACATTTAATCTAAATAACTTACCAGTTCAATGAATATTGGTACATCGGATCAATAGCAGACAAATCGCTGATGCAGAAGAAGAGGACAGCACTATGTTTCGATACGGGCACATAGCCAAGTCTCGCTTCGTCTATCTCTATCTCGGTGATCGCCGCAGCCGCCTGCTTGGCAGTAATCTCTATGGAGAGAACCTTGGACGATGACAGGATCTGGTTGGCTGATTCATCTTCTAGAATGTTCCCAGCTGACGACAGTACCTAGAGTGAAAAAAGACAACATTTTTTTACTAGTACATAGATATTAGCCAGTTCCATTCCAGGCTAGGTGTACCTACTTTATCATTTTCGACCACACTGCCACTTATCATCAGGTGAGCTGTGGCCAAACACCTAGCCTGACAACCATTAAAAAAAACTTGTGCCCTAGATTTTGACCAAAGCTCACTCGATGAAAAGTGACGAAGTGGTCGAAGATGGTGAACACACATGACCTGGAATGGAGACTGGCGCTAAAGTGAGGCTGCCGTTGCTGCCGTATGCTGTCGTACATACCGTTAGGTGCTTTGCGTCAGATTTTCAACATGAAATGTAACTTTGTTTCTTTGGAAGTTTATTTGGTTCGAGAGATGTAGAGTGTGGGTGTGATTCCCACCCAAAGTTGCGAATCGACCGCGCTAACCACGGAGCTATCATCGCTACAAATATACATATTACCAAGCGAGCTAATAGACCAGTAATGATTAATTATTCTGTGTAACTGGTATCGAACCTCGAGTATCTGGTCCTCGATCTCCTTGAGCGTGCGCTTGTTGTTGGCGCCCTCTACGATGAGTTGGTTCTTCTTGAGCTCCAGCTCGGGCCGGTCCTGCGCCACCACGATCCCGAGCAGCTGGTCTTGCAGCCCTTGCGGGGTTATCATGAAATTCAGCAGCGTCACCTGCCAACGTGTATAGGATAAATAAAAATTATTTTCTTTCTTTCTTTCTTTGATATAGAGGGGTTTTTGTTTTATTTATGAATCAACCAATCGAAACAGCTATCGAAAGTGATAAGCGATGATGGCTCAGTGGTTAGCGCGGTCGGTTCGTATGCCGAAGGGCGTGGGTTCAAACCTCAACAATGAGCCTGAGCTGTCAGTGAAGGGAAAACATCGCGAGGAAACCATATCATGGTGGTAAGGCACTTTCTAGTACTCAGCTGGCTAGCTACCACCCTCAAGTTGAAAATCTGCCGCCAAGCATATCTAACTGTGTGTTCCGGCAGCCTCACTTGAGAGCCAGATCCATTCCAGGGTAGGTGTGCTTTTCCATCTGCGACCATTCGAGATGGAAAGTTCTCTCATGGTAGGCTGCCGGAACAGTGTTTGGTACTTGGCAGCAGATTTTCAACTTGAGGATGGTAGCTATCCAGCCCAGTACTACAAAGTACCCTACCACCATGCTGTGGTTACTTCACGATGTTTTTATTCGCCGACAGTTCAAGCTCATGGTTGAGAAACGAACTCACGCCTTCCGGCGTGTGAACCTACCGCGCTAACCACTAAGCAATCAGCATTGGGATCTGCTGCCCGAGTGTTCCCCAATGAATATAGTCTGGGTGCCTTCAAGTCGTGAGTGAATCGGTTTCTTCGAAGCAAGCGTGCTCCACCGTAGACCGCATCTTCGCTTAACATCAGGCGGGATGGCGGTCAAACCCAAGCCTATCTATTATAAAATATAAAAAAAACTTCGTGAAATTTCGCACTGACCTTTACAGCGATTTCAGGCAGGTAATGCGGATTGCTCAACCTGGTGGTTATGTAGAACCGGAAACTGTGGTTATACTCCAGCACGTTGTCTCCTATCTTCAGGCAGTCCACGCCGCCTGACCTGGGGATCACATCAAAGGAAGATCCTCTAGAAACTTTTTTGTTTAAATGACAGGGGAAACGTCTTGCTGGTATGGTCTTATTCTTATTCATGTTAGTTCACGAACAATCTGATAGCTCAGTGGCTCATGGGTTCAAACCCCAACAATCAGCTTGAGCTGCCGGTGAAGGAAAACATCGTGAGAAAACCATAGCATGGTGGTAGCGTACTTTCTAGTACTCGGGTGGCTAGCTACCACCCTCAAGTTGAAAATCTGCCGCCAAGCATCTAACGGTGTGTTCCGGCAATCTCACTTGAGCCAGTTCCATTCCAGGCTAGGTGTGCTTTGCCATTCGACCACACCGTCACTTAACATCAATTGAGCTGTGTTCAAACACCTTTCCTGTCAACAATAAAAAAAAATGTTCCAATTACTGCAGTTAACCAGGATTATGAATTTATCATCAACGTCAGCGGAAGTCCAGTCATGGTTCCATACCTGTAAATATTCCTCAGCAGCACAGGCTCCAGCACCGCGTCCAGCTGCTCGCGGATGTTCTCCATCATCACGGGCAGCCCCATCTGGATGGCGTTCTCCAGAACCCGTACGTAGTTGCCGTCGGTAAGTTTTATCACTTTAAGTTGGTTCTCGCGCTCCATGTTCTTTACCCATTTATTGGCTTGTTCTGTACATACACGTGAAATACAATATTATTAATATTTTAAGGACAGCTAGTTTTGTAGTATTTCGAATAAAAATTAGTTTAAAAAAATAAGACAAAACAAAGAAAATTCATTAAACGAAAATATTAACAATGCATAAAAAAAATATTTTTTGTCGATTTTTCAAAAACCGCGCCATAGATTTCTGTAAAATTTATATGGGATCACTTTTGAAGTATAATCTACCAAGCAAAAAAAGAATCATCAAAATCGATTTATGATCGCGTAATATACTCGTAGATACAAAAAAAAGCACAGTCGAATTGAGAACCTCCTCGTTTTTTGAGCCGATTAAAAATGCCAATGTCTACTTTTCCGTCGACAAATGAATGTGTATTTTTTATTATTTTTTTTCGTAATCTAAATAAAATCCGGAGAGTTGGCGGGCAATCGTAAGCATATTACTTATTATAAAAAAAAAGTACAAAGTACCTTGTGGGTCAATCATTAGTGGCCAGCGTCGGGAGCGCGCGACAATGATGCCGTTCTCGATGGAGAAAGCATCCACTGGCAACCCTGCGATGTTCCAGGCGCGGATTATGACCGGCTCGCCCAGGGTAGTCACCAGGGAAAACGACTCCGAGCACGGAATATCTAGCAAATAAACATCTAGAATAAATAGCTGATAGATAAAGTAATAAACAATTTCAAAAAAAAATTATAAATAAAAAAAAATAATTTAATATTTAGCTGCCCCGCGGTGTTACCCGCTCCATGTTTTCAAGATAAAAAGTAGTCTATGTGTTAATCCAGGGTATCAGCTACCTTCATACCAAATTTCATCAAAATCCGTTAAGTAGTTTTTTCGTGAAAGAGTAAAAAACATACATACTTTTGCATTTATAATATTTGTAGGATAGGATTACGTACATTAATTATATCCGTTATATTTAAATAGCATTGTTTTTGTGAAAAAAAATCCTCGTGATTTGAATTAAAACAAAATATAGCTTATTTACAAACTTTTTTTGTATAAATATTTAATAAACACAGAACAAATATTTATGTTCATTACAAAAATATTAATCCTGAGTGGGAATCGAACCTACGCCCGTCATTTCACGAAGCAGAACTACTAGTAAACGAGCTTAAAGGGCAGTCAATGCCAAAAATGCCAAACGCGTTTAGGGTAAGGAATCTCATGTGTGTTAGAGAATCAGAGGCAATTCAACTCACTAAGAAGAGCAGTTCTCTCGTTCCACATTTGAATGATCTCGCGCCGGTAGTTGACCGTGTAGGGGCCGAGGTAGGCGATGAAACCAGCCGACAACAGCACGTCACCTGCAATGCCACGCACGGGACCAGTTACCTACATATGTCTACTGCATACTAGACCACGAGACCAGAACACCTTCTACCTTCTTTCTTTTAGTTGAGAGGATAGCCGAGTGGTTAGCGCGGCGTGGGTTCAACCCCCAACAATCAGCTTGAGCTGCCGGTGAAGGAAAACATCGTGAGGAAACCATAGCATGGTAGTAGGGTACTCTCTAGTACTCGGCTTGATAGCTACCATCCTCAAGTTAAAAATCTGCCGCCAAGCACCTAACAGTGTGTTCCGGCAGCCTCACTAGAGAGTGTGATTACCATCTTCGACCACATCGTCACTTAACATCAGGTGAGCTGTGATCAACCACCTAGCTTGTCAACGATAAAAAAAACTTCGTTCAATTCTTATTTATCTGTGCTTACAGAGCATATTCGGCGCCAGGGTGCGAAAGCCAGCCTGCGCCTACCTAAATTCGATAGGTAGCTAGTAGGTAGGTACCTATCGAATTTTATGACGGTCTGGGATATTCTGCTGCCAAGCAGTAGTGTGTAGACATTACTGTGTTCCGGTTTGAAGGGCAGCTAGCGAAATTACTGGGCTGTTGAGACTAAACATCGCAAGTCTCAAAGTAATGAGCGCCAAAGCAGCGATACCCCGGACTTTGTTTGCTACTCAATGTTACGTGTATCGCTGCAATGGTCACGGACATGCGTTATCTCTTACCATCGGGAGAGCGCATTGTTCATCTCATTACTTTTACATATAAAAAAAAATACCGCTTGAAGGCTTGAGCCCCTGGGTAAAGACGGCCTTGTGCGCTTAGGTATGAGGAGAAGAAAGTTACCGATGATGTTGGAGAGCAGATGGTGCAGCTCGTGAGCCAGCTCGGTCCAGCGCGCCTTCTCGCCGCCGAGCCCGCCGATCAGCTGTTCCGCGCGGCACAGCTTGGTGGAGCACAGATCGATCTCGTCTTCTAGACCTTTCTTCTTCCGCGTCATCTCCGCGAACTCGTCGTTCAAAGTCTAACCAATGAGAACCAAGCAGTTATACGTTGAAATAGCTCTGCATTCTCTAGTTTTTTTTACGTAAAAGTGGCACGGTCTATACACTCTCTTATTGGTAAGAGAGTCTTAATCCAGGGTATAAAACATTTCAAATTTAATTCAAATCTGTTAGACCGTAGCTCTGTTTTTTGCGTTGCTGATTTTGGTATCCTAACTATTTTTGTGCTGAAACAGACAGGCTGGACAGCTTTCAGAAAACTCCGTCAAGTTTTCTCGTCACCCATCTCAAAAATCTTCAATAGAAAACTCTTTAACCAGCGCGTTCTACCTATGACGTATTGAGCCGAAACGTGGACGGTCTCAGTTGGAGCGGTCAACATGCTGAACGAAATCAAGTCGCTCAACGAGCTATGAAAATAGCTATTTCATAATTCGGGATCTCTCTACGCATTTGAAGTAATTCACCAGAGACCTAAAGCCACCCACACAGTTTAGCGTAGCTAAAGTGGCAGCTGACTGAACATAACATCAGTCACAGAATAACAATATAATTGTTGACATCCTTTTTCCGCATGATTGAATAAATGTGTTAATTAGATAAATTAAAAAGTAGAATAAACTACCATTGGGGCAGACGTAGAGTGTAGACCGCGAATCGAAACACGTCCTAAGACTCCAAGATGTGATTATTTACGTAACCTGGCAGTAGCTGGATACGGAAAACTGAAGATCGGGCTGAGTAGCGTGTCTTGGGAGAGGCTTACGGTCAGTCAGCGGCGGCCTTAGCTGTTGCGAGGCCCGGGGCGACAGATCATTGTGAGGCACCTTTTCTTTGAGTCCGTTTTACTAAAAAATTAGTTCTAGTGCTCGAGTGGCCGAACCTCGAGATCGATTCTCGACCTCCCCAAGAACGGAGGAGGACGAACCCGATGATGATGATGATGATGACGAGTGGCCGTAACATGCTTGCACTAATAATGAAACCGTGCGTTCAGGGGGGGTTTTGTTAAGTGCGAGGCGCGAGATACACATATATGGTAAAGACTTTTTTCTATGAAGACGCGAGGCCCCTGCAAGAGCGAGGCCCCGGGCGGTTGCCCTGCTTGCCACCCCCTAAGGCCGCCACTGCGGTCAGTGGACCATGATAGGCTGATTATGATGTTGACCTGTAACTTGTCAAGGACTCCTTGAAGCTGCGCACGCTTAGCGTTAAGCGTGTTCATCTGCATCTGCAACTCCCCTTCGGCTTCGGCCAGCGCAGCTTTCTTCGGCGCCACCACCTGGAGAACGAAAACTAACGTTCACAATAACGAATTCTATATACTTAAAAGAACTTCAGAACATGTGTGTGAAAAACGGCCAAACAATCAAAGCGCATCTGTCGTATTTTTTCTTTGATTCAATCATAATGGTTGCCTGGAAGATTTTAGCGATAATACCACCCATTTGTCATTAATGGCACTAGCTCTGTTCTGTTTTGTCTTGTTACGAATTTCCAAATGTTTTCACATACACTGTCACGTATATTTTGTTGCACAGCTCAGTAGCAGAATTCTGTAGAAAACTGACAGTGATGGTACGATGGTGGTTCAGGTACAGCTTACCTTGATGACCCTGTCATAGACGTCCATAGCCCGCACCCAGCGGCAGAGACCTTCACAGGCGGACGAGACCTTTGCTATCACCACAGGGTCGAACTCACGGTCGGGAATATATCTGTCGAAAACACAGACTTGGGACCTTGTAACATACAGGGTCATATGCTAGCTAATTTTAAGATCGTTGCTACCTAACAACCTCTAAGCGATTAACTATTGTACAGCATAACAATTTACTTTCCTTCTATGACTTTTCAAATTGGCTAGAAAACAATTGTTAGTGTAGTGATGATAGATCAGTGCTTAGCGCGGTTGGCTTTCACGCCGAAGGTTGTATGTACAAACCCCAGCAGCTTCAGATGAAAACAACGTGATGTGACTATAGTATGGTGGTAGGGTATTTTCTAGTACTTGACTGGCTAGCTACCATCCTCAAGTTGAAAATCTGCCCCCAAGTACCAAAGGTGTGTATCGACAGCCTCACTTGAGAGCCATTCCAAATTCCATGAGAACGGCTCGTTCCTTCTCATTACTTTTACATTAAAAATCAAATTCAAATTCAAAACATTTATTTTGCAAATCTAATTAACTAACATGGATTTTTGCATAGAATATTTTTTTTTTTATAGTAGATAGGCTTGCGTTTGACCGCCATCCCGCCTGATGTTAAGCGAAGATGCGGCCTACGGTGGAGCACGCTCGCCTAGAAGAAACCGATTCACTCGCGACTTGAAGGAACCCAGACTATATGTACCTGTCCCTTATTTTCTTCATAGTTGCGGCCGGAATATTGTCCTTGTCGTAGTTCTTCAAGCTTTCAAGAAACTTTAGGTCTCCGAGCATCTTCTGCGACGGACCCCAGAAGTCTTCGTAGGGTTTTCCTGAAAACAGAGCGTTGTCATACTAACTCCACGTTCGTACCCTGTCAACTTCGGTTTACTCCAAAATTCCTCTTAGAAAGTTTCCTACGAAGGAGATTTTGATCCTTTTTATCCAAGAATCTTTTGGCGGAAGGTCATTTTTTATGGTTGACAGACTAAATGTTAGACCACAGCTTGCCTGGTTTAAAGTGGTATTTACTTGGTGGTAGATCTCCTTAGCAGGAGGTTGTCTATGTAGGTGCCACCGAAGTATCAGATATACTGCCACTAAGCAGTAGATTATCACCAGCTGTACCTTGCCCATCCATCTTCCGATCTCCTTTAATGCCCTTCATGACGCAGATAGCCTCCATCACCAGCTTGACTCCAGCGGGAGGACTCTTCATGGATTTGACGAGGGTGATGTCAGCTGGTTTGAGGGTGTTGAGAGCGTTCAGAGCGGCTTCCAGCGCTGGTACAGCCTCGGCCAGGTCGCTTTCGCAGTCGTCTTTGATGGCCTGGGCTGCTGCAGCTGCCTCATTCGCCAAAGCCTCGTCGGCACCCACAATCTGAGGGCAGCAGGAACAAGTTGCGGAATTAGTGGTAGATCTCCTTAGCAGGAACTTGTTTTGGTAGGTTTAATGTTTTTTAATGTAAAAAGTAATGAGACGAACGAGACGCGCTCCTGATGGTAAGAGACGCCTGTCCATGACCATCGCAGCGATACACAGAACTTGGTAGGTACCGCCGCAGTATCAGATTTTTTTGCTGCCAAGCATTAGTCTGTAAATAGGAACAGGGCTATCGAGACTAACCATCGATAGTCTCAAAGTAATGAGCGCCAAAGCCGCGATGCCCGGGATTTGGTTTCTTACTCAAACTTCTGGATATCGCTTGACGGTTATGGACAGGCGTTACATCTTAACATCAGTTTTACAAAAATATTATTCTTTTCGCATTTCCGTCAAAACTAATTCGTCATCTTATATCGTGTTACCTCTTTCTGTTTCTCGACAACGACGGTGTCCTGTTCTATCTTGATCATAAGTTTTTCCGTTTTGTCGGAGGTTTCCACCAGCAGCGGTTGCAGGTCACGCAGATTCTGCTGCATCACGGCCACCTGTCCGGCTGCGAAGTCTAGCTGCTCCAGCCCCGTCTCGTATCTACAGGAATCCTTCGTCAAATTAACCTGGCAATGATTGTAACAGAATTTTGCCTTCACCAGCTTTTGACGAAACCAAAATGTCGTTGAAAGAATATTAGCATACCACAAGTACATGGCATAGGCAAGACCCCCAGCAATAGCGCAATGAATTCTTAAGTTAGTTCGTTAGTTCTGAAGACGTCGCAGTGAGCTAGAATATTCCTGACGTAAAGAAGGATTCCGATAATGCATGGCTCTAGAACACACACTGGCGTATCTTGGTACACAACCTGCTCCCAAGCACGCGCGAATTACCTAATTTAGATATATATTATATATTAGCTCATGGGATACCAGGTAATCTATGTGTTTCCATTTTTTTCAGGATAAAAGGTCCTTTTACCCCGAAAAAACGGTTTTGCAGCTCGTAAAAATAAAGAAAGACACAAAATAATGTTGATTCGTCTGACCGGTTCCGAGACATGGTGATCTGGTCCACCTTCATGGCGTACAAACTCTGGAAAGCTTTGATCAGCTCGAGGTAGCTGGTCGGAGTCACGTACACTTTCCTCTTCTGGTCGGCATAGAACCTGCACAGGGAAACATATTGGAGAAGTGAGCTTGAGCTGCTGGTGAAGGAAAACATCGTGAGGAAACCATAGCATGGTGGTAGGGTACTTTCTATTACTCGGCTGGCTAGCTACCACCCTCAAGTTGAAAATCTGCCATTAATCACCTAATGGTGTGTTCCAGCAGCCTCACTTGAGAGCTAGTTTCATTCCAGGCTAGGTATGCTTTACCATCTTCGACCACACCGTCACTTAACACCAGGTGAGCTGTGGTCAAACACCTAGCCCGTCCCCATTTAAAAGAAAGTGACCAATGTAAAGCCGAAGTACTAAAACACCCACAGCTAATCTCTAGCACTATCTAGCTAGACCTTCCTGAAGATTCAAGGTTACGGCCCGAAGAATTAGCGGACCAAGCCTTATCAGAAGTTTTAGGTAAAACAAATTTTCTACCTACAAACACCAAAGAGCGGGGGTGGAAGAGGGTTCAGCGATGCAGTAAGACAATCATTTTTGAAAGATACGCTTTAGATCTGTATGGGTTTTGCATAAGAATGGGTTACTGGTCATGGGTTAATGTAGGTAAAGCGAAGATGTAACGGTCTACAATAAAATAACCAATTCACTTGCGACTTGAAGACACCCAAATATATTATGGTACACCCACTTGGGCAGCAAATTCCACATCTTGGAAACTGTTTAATTAGAATTTTTCTTACATTAACCATAAAACTCGCGCTTTTTAGAACTTCTGTCTATCCTAATGGGTAACTTACTATTAAGTGAGATGGCGCACAAACGCTACGCAAGCTACTTAATAAAAATCCGATGATCTCAATTGCACAACGACTCTCACTTCTACAAAACAAATGTTTTCTGAAAATGTTCAATGGATTATTTTGTAAATAGAACATGTTGAGATTGAGAAATTTGGCAAGCGTTCCATTCGCAATGTATCTACCACACATTTTGCGAATTAAACGCGACCAAACGTTTATTAGGTGTTTGTATGGTGACCTGTCACTGAGATTCACAACGCTGACATGAAACAGCTGGCATATGTCGACGCAGGCGGCGGCTAGCTCATCGTCCACGTTCTGCATCTTGGATATAAACATCGACGCCACGCGCTCCAGCGCCTCTGGAGGCCACGCTGTGAACCTAAGAAAATACTATATTTATTATTTTTATTTATTGTACTATATAGGTATATATATCCCACACTTAACATAGATGTTAACCACCTACACCCATCATGTACGAGAATTGGTAGTACGTATTTAATAGTTAAATGTATGAAAAGAAATAGTTTCATTTATTCTCGTTAGGAGCGCTGTTCTACTTTCCATATTTTTTTTATTATTTACTAAATCATGCAAATTGATATAAGTACCTACTACTAGCGCCTAACTGTGCTAGTGGTAGAGAATATCAGTATATTAATATTAATACTTTGAGGTACTCATGTTCACGCTATACATACAAATAACTAATGAATCAAAATGAAACCTAATCTCTATTAAAATATACACTACGTGAAAAATAAACCCCTCGCGCACGCATTCTGTTTTTTTTTTTAATATTAATTTTATTCAAAGTAGTTGCATTTAAGTAATATTTACAGAATAGTATGTACAATTGTAGAAACAATAAATTATTTTTCCGTCAGTTTTTTTTCAACCCTACATTAATGCGGAATCTGTGAAACGTCAGTCGTTTAATATCAACCTTTCAATGTCAAATTGAACTTAGGAACGTTAATGTCAGAATAGAATCACAACAATCAACCAATTGATTCAATTGTGCTAATTGTCCTTTCTTGTGGACTACCGATTCTATTTTTCAATAAAAATGTCTACAACTTCAGTAAAGAAGGGCAAAGTCCTATCAGCACAGACGAGGGCTATCGTGTTCAGTGTCTTGCAGTTTGCACTACGTGAGAAGAAGGCGAAGACTGTTCTAATGGACATAAACAAAGCAATGGATCGTGTCGCTGCCATGACAGGTTTGTTGAAGAAATATTGAAATCATTATTTAGTTTTTGTTTGTTTTTACTGTGATTTTTGCTAATGATATGTCTACCCCTACTTGGTGATAGATTTCCTTAGCAGGAAGTCGTCTACATAGGTACCACCGCAGTGCCAAATAGTCTGCCGCAAAGCAGTAGTGTGTAAACATTACTGTGTTCCCGTTTGAAGGGTTCTATAGCTAGCCAAATTACTGAGCTGTTGAGACTAACCATCAAAAGTCTCAAAGTAATGAGCTCCAAAGCAGCAACGCTTCCAGACTATTTGTTTTGCTACTCAAAGTTCTGTGTATTTTTGCTATGGTAATGGGCATGTGTTGTCTCCTACTATCAGGAGAGTGTATCGTTTGTCTCATTACTTTTACTTTTTTTTTAAACCCTGAAAGTCGTGCATATATAACTGTCTATAACTGCTATAAAAATGTGTATTTATTGTAGTTTATAATACCTGGGTATTTATTAAGTTTGCAATTATAGGCTTGTATGTAGTAATTTTATAATAAATTTACTATCATAAGTAAAGGAATCTTCACACTATAGAATTTAAAATACCTATATAATTATTGCTATTGATTGGTACCTACTATGACTGTGTAAAGTGTAAGAAACATTTTTCAGGACTCTGTAGAGACACATTATCAAAGATAAAAAAGGAAGGCTCTACGAATGGTGGCATATGGGAAACACGAATAAAAAAGAAGCGACAAAAAGTCATAACAAACCCTAATGAAGTAGATAAAATCAACATCATAAACAAAATTGAGGAATTCCACAAGAGAAATGAAGCTGTCAGTTTGAGAAAATTACTGAAAGAATTAAAGCATGATAACAATTTTTCAGGCGGTAAAACAAGTCTTCTAATAGTTTTAAATTCAATGGGGTACAAATGGGAAAAAACTGAGACGAACAAGAAAGTTCTGCAAAAAATTTCCACTGACAGCACTTCAAATGCAAAAACTACAGAAATGCCCAATATGCCAGATGAAACAGTTACAACCACATCTACTATAAATGATAGTATTGTAGAGCAAAGTGTCACAATGCCTCGAGTAGCACTACCACCTGATGAGCCACCTCCAGGGCCTTCACAGCTTCAGTCGCCAGGACCAGGCTCTTATATGCAACGCCCATTGTTACTCCATGCGCCTCATTATATTTTTAATTTATAAGAAAACTGTGGTGCAGTTGAAATGAAGTCCTCTGATACTAAACCATCATAGCTTTGCTAATGGTTTATGTACTTGTCTATGACTTGTGCATGAAGGCTAAATGGCAAGTACAAATCATAATGGGTTTAGTGAATAACCACATTGACTTTTTATATGTTTCAGACAAGTCAGAGTGCAAAATTGTAAAGACTATTTATTATATGTATTTTACTAAACAAATTGATTCTAATAGTTAAATTTATAACTGTACTAAAAATACTAAAAATTATATCCTTTATAGATGTAAAAATTTGTGGATCATTACTTATTGAGACAAAATTATTATAATGTTTCCTAGTATTTTCATGATGCAAACCAAATTGCCAAAATTGGTGTATCTCAGTCAAACTGAGTGATTAAACAATCATTTTACAAGAGATTTTTATTGTATTATTATTTTTGTGTTATTTCACAAGTTAGTATATATAAGTGTTTTTCCTATTTTGCCTATTAACTAGTCTCATAAAACTAACTGCAATTGTATGTTGCAAAAGTTTTTATCCCAAAAGCAGTTACTGTAGGAGAGTGGCAATGGTTAAAACTGTGCTATGTTATCAAAATAGCAAGAAAGTAATGCATATAATTCAATTCAATTCAATTCTTGGTTTATGGCTTTTGTGAAAACGTTTCACAATTCCGCCACTGTCACGTAGAAAGATAGACCATCAAACGCAGGAATTTGTACGGTGTTGAGCCTCGTTGTTCGGTGAATTCGTATAGCAGAGGTTTTTGTTAGTCACCCTGAAACCAAAACATTTAACATGCTACAAGACATACACACACATATACATATACATAAGTAGGGGACAGAGTGAGTGTTAAAATCCTATACATTTATATATTTACAACCTTATTTTTTTTTTTAATGTACTTACATAAAATATATACAAAGGGAGTAAAAACTAGGGATAGAAGACATTTGAGGGAAGTAGGATGGGGAATTTCAGGAGGTATGACATCGTGCAACGAAAACTGTCTTAAGGGGCAACTGAAGAAGATATGGTCCATGTTTCCTTCATCTAAGCCGCATTCGCATATGCATATAATATACTCATTGCCTAGAAATATAAAAATCAATTATTCATGAAAGCAGACTAATAAATTAGAAAGTTCATGGCAACACAGCTCACTATACAATATTATTGTTTTACTGACAACATACTAAAAGTTATTTTATTAGAAAAGAGAAATATGTATTGTCATTACTTATTTATTAGGGCCATGGCTTACCATGACTAATTTCGAAACTAAGAAAACATTTGATTTTTTGAAACATGGTAATATTCAAATATTTGTCACTGGCAGAATGCTTAAAGTATAATTCCAACAATGAAGAAAAAATAATGTCAATATTTTTAAAGAATGTCAATGTCAGAGTAGACAATTTTCTTCATCAATCACCACAGCATTTAATGGAGTTTATTTACATTTATAATTGTAGAGAGATTACATTGCATTAGTTTGAATAATTACAATGGCTACAACTAAATCAAATGATGCAGCACCATCTAAGGACCCAAATAAACAGGTGGTCAACATGTACAAGTCCAAAAAGGGTCGAGTTTTGCCTGCGTCAACGCGGGCTATAGTGTTCAGCGTCCTGCAGTTCGCCTTGAAAGAAAAACAAGCAAAAACTCCTATCATGGATATCAGAAAAGCTATGGAACGTACTGCAGCTATGACAGGTTTGTAAAAATGCACAAAATTGACGTCTGACTATTGCAGTATTTGTATGCTAATGACTGAGTTAGTGACCAATTTCGCTGATACCAAACCCACAACAAAGTTCTCAAAACAAACCTGAGTTTTTGGCACTAACAATCTGCACCGACTTCAACCGTTCTAATATCTCAAATTAATGAACTAAACCCTTGGAAATTTGAGCTTTACTTTGTACTCAAATGTCGTAACCATGAAAGAAATGACAACTATAAACTACTAAGTAGGTACTTTGATTTTCGTGCACTGTGTTTAAATTTTTATGTGAATATTGCAAACATATTATTAATATTTGTTTGTTTACTTTAAGGCTTATCTCGAGACACAGTGCTAAAGATAAAGAAAGAAGGGTCAACCAATGGAGGTCTATGGGAAACGCCTAAAAAAAGGCCACGGCCGAAAGTAAAAACAATCCTCAACGATGCAGACAAAGTTGTTGTTCTAAACAAAATTGAAGAATTTGAACGGAGAAATGAAGCAATCAGCCTAAGAAAACTACTCATAGTATTAAAACAGGAAATCAACTTCGCTGGAGGTAAAGACAGTTTACGAAGAGTATTAATCGCCATGGGATATAAATGGGAAAAGAATCAATCAAATAAGAAAGTGTTGCGCAAATCTGATGGAGAAAATCCTGGACAGAATAGGATGTCAGATGACTTTCATACAGATAATACAAATTCAGTCCCCTGTGGCATTAATGATGGCAATTTAGATCAGACTATGATGCAAAGGCTGCCAAGTCATGTGATACCTCAACACCAGTTTCATCAGTCCCAACAAGGGCTGCATCCCCACACTAACCCAGATGGCTCTGGGTTCTCACAACGGCCACTATTGCTTCATGCACCACACTATATTTTTAATTTATAAATCTAGCTATTGGAGACTATAGTATGTAATTTTGGCACTCTAGCACTATATATCTATAGTGTGAAATATAAGAACATGCTGATAATATTTTGGTTGAAAGTCTTACATTTTCATGAGTACAATCCTAACATACATTTAGAATAAACATGGACATAATATAATTGTTTTACTTTAATTAGCCAAAGCATAGGTCTTTATCGACCTATATAAATAAGCTGTTGTATTTTTACATCTGATCTACTAGCGATCCTGCCCAGCTTCACATGGGTGCAATGTAGATACTAATGTGGTGCATAAGCATATATTATACATATACATAAACCTTTCTCTTGAATTACTCAGTGCATTAAAATCCGTTGCATAGTCTTAGTAAAAGATCTAAGAGTACAGACGAAGGGAAGCGACTTTGATACTAAGTAGAGATTCTATAATAATATTTTTTTATAACAAAGTTTTTTTTTTATGTAAAAAGTAACGAGACGAACGAGACGCTCTCCTGATGGTAAGAGATAACGCCTGTTCGTGACTATTGCAGCAATACATAGAAGTTTGAGTAACAAAACAAAGTCTAGGGCATTGCTGCTTTTGCGCTCATTACTTTGAGACTTTCGATGGTTAGTCTTAACAGTCCAGTAATCGCTAGCTGCAGTAAACCATTTGCTAGTTTGCTAGCAAATGGTTCATATACAATTTTTAAGTTTAAATACACATGAGCCAAATCAGTTGGGTGTTCTTGAGATAGAAGTTGAGAAATCTCAATCAAGACAAAATGTGTAACTGGTATAAACTAATCAATGTTTATGGGACAATAATAGGAGACCTAAAACCTGAAATCGAAGATAGGTTTTTATTTATATGTATGTAAAGGTACCTATATTTTAATATGTTTTTTTAAGTTTAGGTTACGTATGTTAAAAGCCTTGGTGTAATATAATATGATTAGTTAATATCACATTCTGGTTTCAATTGCTATTCATAAAATATCACAGACACCCTAATTGTAATGTATGTACAATAAAGCTAATTAAAAAATGCTGATTGTTTAAAACAATGTAAAATATATATATATATGTATGCTTTAATGTAACATTATTTTTAATGTAAATGAGATTTGTAAAATATGTAACTTAATTACTGGTTATATAATATCTACATTTATTTTCATTTGTTTTATTTATCGTTTAATGATTTATTCCCTTATATTTTTACAAATTATATTCCCACTTTTCGTGTTGCTATCAATACTCCATCAAAGCTTGTAGTAATGTCGTTACATTGGGCCATGACCGGACTCTATCGTGACGGTAAAAGAGTTTTTGAAGTCTGTCCAGTGGTTTGGATAATATAAGAACATGTTTGAGAGATTTAACAAATTGATTTATAAGTTCAATTTATTTTTTACATGTACCTATATATACTGGTAATGTATTGTATATTTTAATAGTTTAAGATTCATTAATTTGTACTCGCTTCAAAGAAAGAAATAAATTTTATTTTTATTTACTTTTTTGTGACTGTGACTGCGATTTAATGTATGATACTAGATACGCCAAAGTCAAAGAAAAAATATTGAAGTGTTTAAGCCAAAAAATTAAATGCGACCTACCTTAATTAATACTTACCAATCAATGGTGCAGCAGTTAATGAGTGAAGGAAACATACGCAAGCGTGTTCGGAACGAGTCGCCTATTGGGGACATGGCTAGAACGATGCGAAGGTTGGCTTTCACTCGCTCTACGTAGAACCCGAACATGGCTAGCGGGGTTGTCTCAATTTTCTTGCCCTGTGGAGTTCAACTAGATTCTTACCACAGAACATTATGGTCATTTGAGACACCTTTTACTGAAAACTACAGATTTTTGGCGGGAACGTGCGGTAAAATCATGTAGCTGCATTGTATTTATTTTACACTAGCTGAGCCCCGCGGTATTACCTGCTACATGTTTTCTGGATAAAAAGTATCCTATGTTCTAATCCAGTGTCTCGGCTACCTTCATACCAAATTTCATCCAAATCCGTTCAGTAGTTTTAGCGTGAAAGAGTAACAAACATCTATCCATCCATCCTTCCAAACTTTCACATTTAGAATATTAGTGGGAAAAGTTATTGGAGTTTTTTTTTTTAATGCTTGACAGGCTAGGTGTTTGACCACAGCTCACCTGATGTTAAGTGACGGCGTGGTCGAAGATGGTAAAGCACACCTAGCCTGGAATGGAACTGGCTCTCAAGTGAGGCTGCCGGAACACACCGTTAGATGCTTGGCGGCAGATTTCCAACTTGAGGGTGGTAGCTAGCCAGCCGAGTACTAGAAAGTACGCTACCACCATGCTATGGTTTCCTCACGATGTTTTCCTTCACCGGCAGCTCAAGCTCATTGTTGGGGTTTGAACCCACGCCCTTCGGCATGCGAACCTACCGCGCTAACCACTGAGCTATCATCGCTACAAAACCAGACGAAGAATATTTAGGTATATTAACAAAATATAACTGCTGTTAAAGTCCCCAGAGTTGCTAATTTTTAGTATCCCTAAATAGCACAAACAATTCTTAAAAAGTTGGTCGTCACTGGACGCTCTGCAGAAACATTTAACCAGTACGCATCTTACACAGAAACACGCCACAAAGTGTAGGTATACGTAAGAGTATACGAGCACACACACGTCGATCCAGAAAAGTGGCGTCACGCCGTTTCCCGTCACGGCATGAGTCTGTTTTACTGCCAAGGCGCACCAATAGATGGTTCACATCAAAATTACGTAAGTAGGTACTTACTTTTTTTTTTTATTCTAACGGGTTAGCAATATCCAGTCATGAGCAATGATATACCTAATATGGTGTCGGGACTCACCGCCTCCCTGACAGCTGTCTGCATCTTGTCGAGTATCTCGACCTTCTCGTCCATGCCGTACAAGTTGGGAATGTCACCCGTGTTCAGCAGCATGTTGATGTCCTCGACCATGCCCTCGTACATTATCTAATGACACATTATGTATTAGTTGGGAAATCTCCTTAGCACGTCGTTTGCACTACAGTATAGACAAATAATTTGACCGCGAAATACTAATACATACTATAATTATAATTATCCTACATACTACTATAAAATTATGGCTTTTTGGAAATTCACCATTGTCTCAAATTAATAAGTGCCGATGTTGCGACGCGATTTGGATACCTACCGCTGCAATGAGCTTGGGCGGCCAACCAACCGGTAACCTTATCTCTAAAAGCTATCAGACTGGACTGTGCTTTTCTTCGGCACTGCTGTGACTGATGTGTGCTGTGTCACGTAAAAGTTTGCCGAAGAGAAGTTACTGAATTTTTTGTCAATTTTTTTTTTACGTTTTACAGGCTAGGTGTTTGACCACAGCTCACCTGATGTTAAGTGAAGGTGTGGTCGGACATGGTAAAGCACACCTAGCCTGAAATGGAACTGAAAAAAATAAAATTAATTAATTATCTTTTATTTAATTTGAATAAATTAATTAAAAAATAAATGTCATTTTTTATTTGACATTTCATTTTTTGTTTAAATGCTTTATATGACATTTAATTTAACGTTTATTGCTATATTAACTATAAAGCTATGACAAAAATGAAATTATTTAAATTTGTCCGCGGACCTCGTTAATTCCTAACCTGGTTGTCAGCGAATAAGAAGACGAGAGGTTTCCCAATAATGCCAGCCTTCATCAACATCTTCCGGATATCGTCACGCCATTCGTTTTGACCGTACACTCTGGATATTTCAATCTGACACAAACAAACATCAAATTATAAATATACACTCAACACTACGGTGCGGTCGAGGTGACCGCACCGTCTTTTAACATCAGATATTATATAAGTATATACCTAGCGATGATAGCTCAGTGGTTAGCGTAGTCAACACACGCCGAAAAGCGTGGGCTTAAACCCCAAAATGAGCTTGAGCTGCCGGTGAAGAAAAAAAACATCGTGAGGAAACCATAGCATAGGGTAGGTAAGTACTTCTAGTACACGGCTGGTTAGCTTTCAATTTGAAAGTCTGTCGCCAAGCACTTCCAGCAGTCTCACCGAGAGCCAATTCCATTCTAGGCTAGGTGTTTTACCGTCTTCGACCACTTAAGTTCAGAGCTATGGTCAAACATTAAAAAAATGTTATCGTGAAACTTTGACATTTCACGATTGTATATTGTCCATTATAGGCTGTTGGTTGTTCCACAGTGGATTGTTTTAAAGAGCTATTATATTGCAATAGAAAAACACATTTAAACAAACAAGTACCTGAATCAGTTTTGGCGGGAACGCGGAAAGAGTTGTGTCACCACGTCGTATTTTTCCAAAACTAGACGCGACGCCAAAATTAAAGAAAAAAAAAAGTACCTGAATGACGTTCATCTCCAGAATGCTGGCAGCTAGCTTGACGGCGCTACTACGCCCGCTGCCGCCGACGCCGACCAACAGAAGGTTACCTGTTAACATGGCGGTAAAGTGGTTAGCGCCGCCGGTTCACACGCCGCAGGGCGTGAGTTCAAACCGCAACAATGAGCTTGAGCTGCCGGTGAAGGAAAACATCGTGAGGAAAGAATAGCATGGTAGTTGTGTACTTTCTAGTACTCGGCTGGCTAGCTACCACCCTCAAGTTGAAAATCTGCCGCCAAGCATCTAACGGTGTGTTCCGGCAGCCTTACTTGAGAGCCAGTTCCACTCCAGGCTAGGTGTGCTTTACCATCTTCGACCACACTGTCACTTAACATCAGGTGAGCTGTGGCCAAACACCTAGCTTGTCAACGATAAAAAAAAATCAATAAAAAAAAATTATTTGTAAATCTATCGCCAAACACTTAACAGTGGGTTACGACAGCCTCACTTGAGAGTCATTCCAGGCTAGATGTGTTTGTCAGACCGTCACTTAACATAAGGTGAGTGTTGTGGTCGAACACCTAGCCCGGCAACAATAAATAAATAATAGAGCCTTTGTTATGCAGAAGCGAGCTATTCGTGCCATATGCGGGGTTCAGGACGACGTCTCTTGCGTGGATCTGTTTAAGGAGCTACAGATTCTGCCTTTACCGTGTGAGTTCGGTTACCAGGTAGCCCTGTACACACATACAAACATAGATACATTTCAACGCCGGGGCGTCCACAGCACGTTGGATCTTCGCAGTAATAAAAAGAAAGACCAACTAGTAACGCCGTCGCATCGGCTCGTCAAGTCGGAGAGGTCGGTATACATTCTGGGGCCCGCGGTCTACAATCGCGTACCCGCTTCCATCCGGGATGCACCTTCCATCGCGTGCTTCAGAAGCAAACTAAGATCTTGGCTTCAAGAGACCTTGTTCTATGACTTTGACGATTATTTAAAACTAAGAGATTATTGAATTACTAATAAGTAATTATAATATTTTTGTTTTTATGGACATTTAATTATATTGACATAATTTTATTGACATTTTATATGTGACATATTACTTTATTGACATTTTCATTTTCATTGTTTTGACATATGTAATGATTTTGATAATAATTTTTAAATATGAATGGAAAAATGGCCTGTAACTTTGGTGTTATTAATAAATGATTTGTATTTGTATTTGTATTTGTAAAAAGAATGCGAATTTTAGTTTCTTCGTTGGTATTGCTAACTCTTATTGTTTACCGTTATCTTGCAGAAGAACGCGCGTGCACCGTGAGATATGGTCAAGCGCGTATCGGAACATGACGAGCGCCATTGGCGACGACGACACCACGTTGTACTCATCCAGGTAGTACTCCATCTTCACCGCCATATCGTCCAGATCCAACACCTAATTCGAACATTTTTTTTTTTAATGTAAAATTAATGAAACGAACGATACGCTCTAGTACGATATGCGTCATCTCTTACCATCATGAAAGCGTCTCGTTCATCTCAATAAGTTTAAATAAAAAAAAAACTCATTTGAATTCAATTTCTTGAAAACACATTTTTTTTAAGTATTGTAGTTTTTGACATCGGAATTTATATATTTCGTCGCTTACTCGATTCCGATTACGATTTCTCCACGTCCCTAAAAGGCTAAAAGCCTAATATGTGTCGCTATACCGGATTCAGGGGAAACGACTACTCGTTGTCGTAAGAAAACGTATCAACTTATTTTTTATTTATTTTTATTTTATTATATACGACTTCACATAGGCAGCCCGTGTCATCCGCGATCACGATCGCGGATCGCGGATCGTGATCATGATTGAACGTGTAAGGCGGCCCATAGATAACTACATCACTACATATGTTATAAAACTTACAATCTAATACAACTAAATGTGCTATCTTTTAAAGGAAGTACAGCATGCTTTATTACAACTAATTTTTAAAAATATCAGAAACTACGGTTATACAAGTAAACAAATTAATGGACTACACTAAGTTACATTAACTTTGTGGCTTCTGGAAATCTTTGTGAAATCTCAGGATATGGCCCCTGAACAGATCTATTTCTGAGGATAGAACCTTCGGTAGCAGATGGACCTGAAGTGGGAGTACCTGGTCATATATCTTAGGGTCTGCGTCAGGCTCCATGTAGTTGCCGAAGAATACGTTCGCCGAATGCTTGATGCTCAGTTTCTCCCCTTCGGGTATGTATCCCATCTCATTCATCACTTGGTCGAAGTGGACCCGGTAATTTCCATACACGGCACGGTATACTAGGTCAAACAACTTCAGTCTGCAAACATATATAATAAAAAAAAATAAAAACTCGGTGCATACGTTAATACTTACGTATACGTAACGGGTACTATTTACCCAGGGAAAACCTTAATGGATATGGTCGACAATGGAGCAAGTTTAGTGGTTATGTGGGACTCTTTGCTTAAGTGGTGGCTTACCCACTAAAACCCTGGGGTGTTTCTGTTTGACGCATATGTGCTAGGGTTACGGAAACGTTTGTCCCCGACGACGTTTGTCGTCGTCCTGTTTGTCGTCGTCGGACCCTTCCCTGTTAGGGATGGAGCTGGGGAGTCTCCATTCCTTTTTTCTTGGCAGACTCCCCCGAAACTGCCACCCAAGGCCCCTGTTATGGAGGTTGAAAGAGGGCGTGGATCCTTCTCCGACGCGCGACTCTCCGACGGCGCATAGGGAGGTCTGTAGTGATCCACATAACATAACCTGTTCACAGAAGGAAATTGCCGCATCTCAAGGTCTCTCGGTTCCGAGTAACACCAAACTATATCCCTTAATTTAGATATCATGAAAGTATGAGGTCGTCCCCCAAGGTGTGGGCGGTTGCTATCGCCGCGCTGGGGACACAGTGCCAGGCCAGTTTTTCGAACATATTGCATGCATCGATTTTTCTAAATAAGATGGCATTTGGAATACTAGGTCCTAACCTGTCCGTATCATCAATAAGTCTATCATAAAAGACTCGATACGTCTCATGGACCCACAGCAGCACCAGCTTGTTCAGCTCCTTCATACGTGAAGACGGAACCAGGAGGATTCCTTTGATTACTCGCGCAAAGTCCCTCAAGTTGAACAGATAGTGGCATTTGCTCGGCGTGGGAAGGAAGCCGAGTGTAACCGCTTTGTATACTTCCATCGTGGCTCCTACCACCGCCTGGAAAGGTAGTGCTAGTATTAAGTAGATATTTATCTGGTGGAAATTTTGTGGTGGAAGTTATTTATGTGGGTTTCGCCTAGAGATTAAATACTATAGGGTCATATAGATGGCAGCAAATGTAGAATTGCATACAGACGTATCACTCACTCCGTTGTACAAGGCATTGTGTATTGGCTTGGGGCACAACTTTGAATACCTACGTAAAAAAATTGCTGATTCGTACAGAAACTTTCTTGACCAAATATGAGGAACAGGCAATGACGATGATGAAGCTTTATAATCACCATCCCCACCTCATAAAGCCCAATTCAAAGAGTGACAGTAAAAATCCAGAGATCCAGAACGGGTAACGCCAAAGTCCAAGTTATTTTTTGGGTATTTTCTAATAAATAAATAAAAAATAAAAATCATAGGACATTACACACAGCGCCATCTGATCCCAAACTAAGCAAAGCTTGTGCTATGGAAGTCAGATAACTGATAGAACACTTAAATATTATTTTTTTTGTAGTACACCCTGACACAGAACAAAAAATTTGTTTATATCACAAAATGCTTGTCCTGGTTAGGAATCGAACCCACGCCCCTCGGCTCTTGGAGCAGACATACTTCCAATGAACCAACAGAGCTGTCGAACTTTTCTAGTTCACGGCTATCTATCACTTTTGAGTTGAAAATCTGCCGCCAAGCGCCCAATGGTGCGTTTGTAGTCTCGCTAGAGAGCAATAGTGCAATCCGAGGCTAGATATGTTTACGATCTCCAATCGCCTTGACTGTCAATAAAAAAAATATTACTTCATAAAAAAAGGACACATCTGACACAGCTTTGAGTAACAAAGATTATTTTAAAAATTTTTTACCTTGGTCTGCCTCATGATTGCTTCAGGGAATCCCTTGGCGAAGTGCCAGTCGACGATGGTGCAGAAGATTTTGTTCAAAGTGTTGTCTTCGAAGGAGTCCAGAGTGACGAGCACCATGTGCCGTGTCAGCCGCGATGAGATCAGGTTGGAGCCACCCCCTGGTGGCAGCATGGCTGATACGAACAGCTGCCCAACGAGATAAATAGATCTTATGTTATAGAAACCAAAATTACAGTTATTAAATATATTTAACAGTAATGCAAAAACCGGCTGTATTATCGCTAATCTCACTAAAATTACAAATCATTATTCCCAGATGTTCCGGAATGGAACTTATGAAACAATTTCTAGTTCCTTCAATGGTAGCTGATGTAGGTACTTTTATTTTTTCATACTTTATTGCCTTCCAATATCCCTATTTTGTAACTGTTTGTCTCTGTTTGTTGTTTTTGTGTGTTCTGTGGTGTTACAAAATATAAAATCATTTTCTTTCTTTCTTTCAATATTTGGGATGGTATAATACTAGCCGACTTCTAAAAGGAGCAAGGAACCTCTCAATTTACAATCGCTAGTTTTTCCTATTATTCTGTAGTGTATAAATAAATGTATTTTTGTCATAATATAAATACGCTTGCATCCTCGTTAAAAGTAAAGTATACATTAGTTCAAATTCTAAGCTATTTATTTTTTATATCGTAGGACTATACACACAGTGCCATCTGGCCCCAAACTAAGCAGAGCTTGTGTGATGGAAGTCAGATAACTGATAGAATACATAAATACTTTTTTTTTTATAAATACATACTTATAATGCATACAGAACACCCAGACACAGAACAAACATTTGTTTATTTACAAAATGTTTGCCCTGAGTGGGAATCGAACACACGCCCTACAGCTCTTATACTACCAATGAGCCAACGGGGCTATCGAACCTAATTTCACTGGATGGATAAACTGCGAGAGAACGAGAAGGTACGTACCACGTCGACCACTTCCTGGCGCACCATTTCTTTGAGGTCGTACCAGTGACCGTGGTCGATCCACTGGCGGATCAGCTCCAGAGGAGGTTGAGCGCCGTACGTCTCTTTCTGGGGCATACTCAGGTCATCGACGAACAGGACGCACTGGAAAGAGAACATTAACAACTGGGATGAGAGTTCAAATTCGAGAAACACAAAGAGAATGTTCGTTACAAAAACAAAACCGAAAGGAGGATGAAAAGAATCGCTTCAGAGTAAATAGCTTTCTATCTGCTTTCAAAATAAACAATCTTCTTGAGCAAATTTCAAAATAAACAATCTTCTTGGTTGTTGCGTAATTCTTATTACACCTTTCCAGGATACATAGTTTTATGGTAATGTTAAAAATATATAAGTTGCGTTTTACTATAATTTTAATTAAAATAATGTTTACCAATTGAAAAACTAACTATAGAAAAATTTAATTATTGTAGATCAATTGAATGATTGTAAACTGAAATTAAAATACACAAAAAATTGTAGGACATTACACACAGCGCCATCTGACCCCATCTGACAGCCCTGTTGGCTCATCGGCATCGTTGTTCATACCACAAATGTTTATCCTGGGTGGGAATCGAACCCACGCCCTACAGCTCTTGAAGCAGACATACTACCAATGAGCCAACAGGGATGTCAAAATGGAATAGAATATGACTTTATTATACCTACACAAAACATAAATTGTAACATCAAAACTTAAAAAAATTATAAAAAAACAAAAAGAAAACAACATCCACTAATATGTGGTAGTACAACGGTGGCCTTATCGCTTAGAGCGATATACCTATGACTTACATTAGTGCAGTGGCGGCCTTAGGGGGTGGCAAGCAGGGCAACCGCCCGGGGCCTCGCTCTTGCAGGGGCCTCGCGCCCTCGTAGAAAAAAGTCTTTACCATATTATATGTATGTGTATCTCGCGCCTCGCACTTAACAAACCCCCCACGGTTTCATTACTAATGCAAGCATGTTACGTCCACTCGAGCACTCGAACTAATTTTTTAGTAAAACGGACTCAAAGAAAAAGGGAAACACAATCTGTCGCCCCGGGCCTCGCAACAGCTGAGGCCGCCGGTGCATCATTGTATACCTATAAAGAGGTAGTTTGTATAGCACTGTATTACTGCTTTAGACCTTTTTTTCTTACCCACACTCGACGATATAAATCTTGAATCTATTATTGTTATCTATATGTAATTTTTATACTATTACCTTTTTACCCATCGATGGTCCAAACACGCCTTTGCGTCGTCTATCAACTTTGGACATAATAATATCTTGTGTCTGAAACCAAACGAACATATATGCACAACTGCATGAAGCTGCTTCGCCATCATTCATGTCATCGTCGTTGAACTTTCCACCCAACTCACTGGAGCTACTATGCCAGCGGCCCAGAGCCTCGCTCCGGTACTTCAAGGAGCTGGGTTGGCTCGGGTAGACGCTGGCAGGGGGAAAAGCACAATACACCCCAAGCGGGACGTCAGTGCAGGGCCTATCACTTTGAATAAGAAATATGCACAACGATTTTCTGAGATTCCAACAGCCCTACTAATATTATAAATGTGAAACTTTGTATGTTTGGCTGTTTGGATGTTTGGTACACAATCACGCAAAAACGGTTTTTATGATTTGGATGAAATTTAGCACACATAATATAGTTTATTACCAGAGTTCATATAGAGTCCATACTTTATATCCCGGAAAAACGAACGAACAAGAAAAACGAACTACAAGACGTATCCACTTAAAATTTGGTAGATGCTTATAGATATCTTATGGAACATTATTCCTAGATGAAAGGTAAGTATTTCTAAGCTATTGCATAGCTTCTATCGCGGGCCTTGAGCGTGGAGACCGAATCCAGAAATTCCGTAACGAAAATAACCTAACACCCCCCACTCCCACCGGCACAGCGGTGATACTTTTTAGTTTTGCCATCTATCGATGAATAGCAGAACTTTTAATGCAATAGCTTTACGGCGGCAGTCCCCGAGTGCCACACGTCTTTTTTTTATCTTAATATAAGTAGGTAATATAATAGCGCAAATTCCATGACGGATACAACTAAACTGTACTAAACAATTCAAGTCAACACGGACAAAGTCGCGGGCGTAATACATTTAGTCGAAGATTGTAGATGAATGGTGGTAGGGTACTTTCTAGTACTCGGCTGGCTAGCTACCACCTTCAAGTTGAAAATCTAACGGTGTGTTCCGGCAGCCTCTCTTGAGAGCCAGTTTCATTTCAAGTTAGGTGTGCTTCACCATCTTCGACCTCATAAGCTATGGTCAAACACCTAGCCTGTCTAACATAAAAAAAAATTACTACATTTTGTATGTATATTAACAAAATAAGTTGTACTTATAAACTTATATTTACTAAGCAAAAAAAATTATTATAAGACTATATAGGTACATCCACAGTTTTGAGCTGTAGGTAAACGTTTGTTTCTCAAAACAAAAATCTTATTTTAACAGCCTCACCTGGTTGGCACTAGTTCTCGCTGAAAAGGTGATGGTGTTGGTGACGTATTTCTCTTTGGGCAAGCTCAGGAGGAAATTGAGCACCAGCGTGGACTTCCCCGTACCCGTCGGGCCCACGATCAGGAGCGGGATGCGCGAGCGCACCATCTTGGTGACGAAGTAGCGCAGGCAAGCGTTCTCGTTCGTCAAGATGATCAAGTCGTTCACCTGGAGTAGGTAATCATAATAAATAAGAGATTATTGAATTACAAGTAAGTAATTATTATATTTTTGTTTTTATTGACATAATTATTTTATATGTGACATTTTTTTTTTCGGACATTACACACAGCGCCATCTGACCCCAAACTAAGCAAAGCTTGTGTGATGGAAGTCAGATAACTGATAGAATACTTTTTGTTTGTAAATACATACTTATAATATACAGAACACCCAGACACAGAACAAACATTTGTTGATACATAAAATGTTTGTTCTGAGCGGGAATCGAACCCACGCCCTTCAGTTTTAAAGGCAGATATGCTACCAATGAGCCAACAGGGCTGTCGTATTTATTTCATTGACATTTTTATTGTGTTGACATAATATGTTATACTTTTGATATTTTTAAATATGAATAGAAGAATGACCTGTAACTGTTTTTTTATTGTTTACAGGCTAGGTGTTGAACACAGCTCACCTGATGTTAAGTGAAGGTGTGGTCGAAGATGGTAAAGCACACCTAGCCTGGAATGGAACTGGCTGGTCTGTTTTATTTATTACAAATATGATTTTAAGAAAATATATTGATTGATTGACGCAAATAGTATTATGATTGTGAAAGTTTGCATGGATGAATGGACGTTTGTTACTGTTTCACGCAAAAACTACTGAACGGATTTGTATGAAATTTGGTATGGAGATAGCTGAGACCTTGGATTAGCGCTGAAAACATATAGCGGGTAACACCGTGGGGCGCAGCTAGTGGTATAATAAAATTGAATGGTATTTGCTAGTTACCTTCGCATTAGCCGGCACCGGCAGATCCTTTTCCAGCTCCATCCATGGGATCCACGTGCCATTGTTCCTCTTATCGTACACATAGTCGAACACGGTGTCCTTCTCGCCGAACAGCTGACTCTTGGTCAGTTTAAACGACTTGGGCTTGGCGTACGCGGCGTTGTTGCCTTCCAGAAGTTTGCGGAAAAACGTATCGAAAACTTTGCGACTGTCACCTGAGAACGGATTGGTTTTATGATATTATACGTTATGTTTGTTAAAAAAAGAGTTTTTTTTTAATGGTTGGTGCCGGCTAGGTGTTTGACCACAGCTCACCTGATGTTAAGTGAAGGTGTGTTCATAGTAAAGCATACCTAGCTTGGAATGGAATTGGCTCTCAAGTGAGGCTGCCGGAACATACCGTTAGATGCTTGACGGCAGATTTTCAACTTGAGAGTGGTAGCTAGCCAGCCGAGTACCTACAAGATAGTACCCTACCACCATGCTATGGTTTCCTCACGATGTTTAAAGAAAGAAAGTAAGAAAAAAAAACATTTTGTAACACAGAACACAACAAAAATAACAACAAACAGAGACAAACAGTTACAAAATAGGGGCTCATCTCGGCACAATACTGGTCATACTAATGTTTTCCTTCACCGGCAGCTCAAGCTCATTGACTTCGTTATTTTTGACACATTAGTATCTACATTGCGCCCATGCGAAGCCGGGGCGGGTCGCTAGTATTATAAAATTACAAAATCAAAATCAAAATGTGTTTATTTGCTGAGTACAGGGGTCAAAATGTTGGTACATAATAAAACGTCGCTTAAACCATACTTAACCCAGTATTGGGTGTGCAAAAATTAACAAAGCCATACCATTAATAGTTGCGCACAATCCCCACAGCAGCGTGAATACAAAGGTATTCTGCAACCACATGGTACTGAACTGCGATTCGCTGTCCAGGAGACACGTGAACAGTCGAGTAAATGACTGCGAACAATCATTAAAATAAAAAGAACATGACAAAATAACAAGTATGATGTAACTATCCCAGGTGTCTTGTCTTCAACTCAGTAGTACAAACATTGTGACTATTCAGCTGGATAAAACGAGTTTTGAAAAACGTTGTTTTGTGAGGTCGAAAAGGCCCCATACGAACTGTAAAAAAGTTTTACTTTGCACCGAATAGACCTCATACGCACTGGCTGAAAGTCCGCCAAAAACGGCTTCGCAGTGAAAGTGTTAAACGATCGAATAATTGGTGGTCATATGAACTCGTATGTTCTGCCCACCATAATATATGGTGCTGAGTCGTGGACGCTTACACATGAGGCTGTGCACAAAACTAGAGTCGCACAGTTGCGTTTTGATTCCACATTTTTCATTCGCACAGCGAGGTTGTGGAACTCTCTGCCGGAGCCTGTGTTCCCTATTAGCTACAATATTGGCGTCTTCAAATCTAGAGTAAATAGGTTTCTTCTAGGTAAGCGTGCTCCAACTTAGACCACACTACTGTTTAACATCAGGCAGGGTGGTCAAAGGCGAACCTATTTTAAATTAAAAAAAAAACAGACAGCCGTGGAGAGGTCCATGCTCGGCATCAAACTCCAAGGCCGAGTTTGCCATACCGATATCCGGCGACGAGCATAGGACCGAGGCAGATGACATGACAGGAGAGTGGCCTATACCCAGCAGTCAGATAAAGAAGGCTGTGGATGCTGATATGAACTCGATAACTGGCAACGGCCAGTGGATCAACACCTGGATCGATCAGTTTTTTTTTTATTATTATTTAGAATGGATCCAAAATCATTTAGAACCGTTCACCCACGTAGATTTATTTAAATTCCAGACGACAACAAAGTACTCTGAAATTTATGCCAGTGGATCAATTTCTGGATCAGTTGGAATTGATCCAGAACCTTTTAGAAAAAAATCACTTACATGGAACTGGTGTATCTCCCCCACATCGACGAAATGCTTGCAGCGCTGTAACATGAATTCAAATATGGCCGGCACCAGCCAGTCAATCAACTCCTGGATCAGCTCAAACTGTTCTGGAATAAGCTTCTTGGAGAGATGGGTGTTGTAAGATGCTAGGAAAGCACGCCACCCTGAAAAAGATTACGACAATACAATTCAATCACGAGTAGAATTTGACTCAATATTTGGGTAGTTTCGACAGAAATTTAGTCTTTTTTAATGAATATGTTTTTAGAACTTGTTTTTAATGAATATGTTTTAGAACTTGTTTTTAATGAATATGTTTTTAGAAAACTGTGTCTTCATCAGCTTTAACTGAACTTTCAGAACGAAGTGCATCTTAACCCAAAATTGCCAAATTAAAATTTAGCAAACCAGTGTCGGCTTTCTGTCAATACATGTCGGATAATTTATTTCTTGCTTGAAAATACTGTTTTCATTTTTTCATATTTGAAAGACTAGAACCAACCAAAACCTTATTATGTAGAATCAATCGAACTTTTTCATAAGCAAGCCTTGCTATAGTATAATTGTTGCAGTATAATTAAAATATACCTATAATAAATAAATACTGTGATATAGCAGTTTTTACGATAACTTCTTTGATTTTAAGTGTAGAGATGCTATAATTTTTAAATTAATTTAAAAAAAAAATATTTTTTATGAAAAGATTTGATTTTTTCTGGTGTAGTGGTAAAAATATCTAAACTATTTGATATTTTGTTGTAAGACGAGAACATCCTGTACATTGGTGCATGTTAACTATACATGGTGAGACAAAAAGAAAAACAGAATTAAATCTACAGATATATATTCTCTACAAGTATTCTATCCAAGTTTGTCTTGGATTTGAATCGCACCCACGCCCTTCAGCAGAAGAAGCAAATCTACTTCCAAATGAGCTAACAGGGCAATCATATAATTACCTAATTGCTCGGGCTCCATATAAATCATGCCGCAGCGTGAGACAGTAGCCGGAGACGCGAACTCCAGGTCCGCCGGCTCGAAAATCAGGTTCATTTTGTTGGTCATCTGATAACAACATAAATATATTGATTTTTAAACTTAAACAAGCTACAAATACAACATTTTTTTAAAAATTTCATATTGATTTGCGTTTGACTGCAACTCGCCTGATGTTAAGCGAAGATGCGGTCTACGGTAGAGCACGCTCGCCTAAAAGAAACCGATTCACTCGCGACTTGAAGGCACCCAGACTGTATTCATCGGAGAACATCCACTCGGGCAGCAAATTCCAATGTAATTTCATTCCATAAATGAAACTCATGAAATATATTTATTTTGTTTTGTTCACAGGTTAGGGCTGACAATCAGCGCTGCGGAGTAATCCCCAGACGTTTTTTCTTTCTAATGCACTAGAGACTAGACTAAATACTGCAGCGATAATCCTCTTACTGTCATTTAAAATTTGTTGTGTCTGCATATTAATTTGTATCTTTTTATTTGTGTATTTTGTCTATAGTTATTCGTTGTTGTATCTAGTGTCTTATTAAATAAAAATCGGCCAAGTGCGAGTTGGACTCGCACTGGAAGGGTCCGTACCATTATCCATAAAAAAAAATCAAGTTTGTTGTATGGGAGTCTCCCTTAAATATTTATTTTTAGTATTTGTTGTTATAGCGGCAATAGAAATACATCATCTTTGAAAATTTCAACTGTCTAGCTATCACCGTTCTTGAGATACAGCCTGGTGACAGATAGACGGACGGACGGACAGCGAAGTCTCAGTAATAGGGTCCCGTTTTTACCCTTTGGGTACGGAACCCTAAAAATCGTATTTTACTTAACTGTGACTTTTCAGCGATGTTAACGGTCACTAGAATAGTTCCAATGAACTACCTTACTACTACTCCTACGTGTACCTGAATGATCTCCCCACTCATGAGGCAAAGTTTCTTGTTGTCATCCAGCACGGTGTTCATGTTCTCGATCCAAACCGCGTCCACGGGCCCGTCGAACAAAATCCACTTGCGGTCACGTGTGATCGACATCGCGTACTCACGGAACGCTATAGCCAGGACACCGTCCGACCTGGAAACACATTCCAAATTGGAAACTAAGTCAAATCAACCATGATCTCGATCAAGTAATGAGCGCCAAAGCAGCAATTCTCTAGACTTTGTTTTGTTACTCAAAGTTCTGCGTATTGCTGCAATGGTCATGGGCAGGCGTTATTTCTTGCCATCAGGAGAGCGTCTTGTTCGTCTAATTACTTTTACATAATGAATCAGACTAATCAAATTATGTTTATAATAGGACCTTAATCGCGTACAAAATTCTATAAAATTGACAGCCCTGTTGGCTCATTGCTAGTATAACTGCTTTAAGAGCTGTAGGGCGTGGGTTTGATTCCCAACCAGGACAAATAAATGTTTGTTCTGTGTCTGGGTGTTCTGTATATATGTATTATAAGTATTTACAAATAAAAGCATTTATGTACTTATTCTATTAATAATTATCTGACTTCCATAGCACAAACTTTGCTTAGTTTGGAATCAGAGGGCACTTTGTGGAATGTCCTACGATATTTATTTAAAAATGTTAAAAGACACCATTACTTTAGGTACTAATGCATAACCTGACTCTAGCTTGACTTATTTTGTGTGACTTTGACTGTAATTTAAACTGAAAGTTGACACGTCGTCAGAGATAAAAAATTGTGTTCAAAAAAAAGTCCGAAAGAAGTCTTTTTTTTTTTTTTTTTTAATGGTTGACAGGCTTGGTGTTTGACCACAACTCACCTGATGTTAAGTGAAGGTGTGGTCGAAGATGGTAAAGCACACCTAGCCTGGAATGGAACTGGCTCTCAAGTGAGGCTGCCGGAACACACCGTTAGGTGCTTGGCGACAGATTTTCAACTTGAGGGTGGTAGCTAGCCAGCCGAGTACTAGAGAGTACCCTACCACCATGCTATGGTTTCCTCACGATGTTTTCCTTCACCGGCAGCTCAAGCTTATTGTTGGGGTTTGAACCCACGCCCTTCGGCATGCGAACCTACCGCGCTAACCACTGAGCTATCATCGCTACAAATCGCTACAGTCCGAATTTAAACTTGATTTGACTTGAGTACTTGAAAGTATTGAAATACTTGGGACATTAGCAAACAGTCAAAATACGATGCAAATTTTGTAGCGATGATAGCTCAGTGGTTAGCGCGGTAGGTTCGCATGCCGAAGGGCGTGGGTTCAAACCCCAACAATGAGCTTGAGCTGCCGGTGAAGGAAAAACATCGTGAGGAAACCATAGCATGGTGGTAGGGTACTTTCTAGTACTCGGCTGCCTAGCTACCACCCTCAAGTTGAAAATCTGCCGCCAAGCATCTAACGGTGTGTTCCGGCAGACTCACTTGAGAGCCAGTTCCATTGCAGGCTAGGTGTGCTTTACCATCTTCGACCACACCTTCACTTAACATCAGGTGAGCTGTGGTCAAAGACCTAGCCTGTCAACACTAAAAAAAAAAGAAGTATTATCTCTTCCTGGAGGAATTAAAACAGAAAGATGACGGTAAGCTTACCATTCATGTGAAGCTGGGTCGAAGCACCCATACAGCTGTCCCATGGTAATCGCCTTGGGATTGATGATCCTGTAGATGGCTCCGAACTCCTTGTGGCGCGGCGGAGGCTTCATGAGCTGCAGAGCGCGAAGGGAGTCCGCCAGCGACTGGTACGCCTGGGTCTTGCCGCCCATCGGTGGGCCCACTACCATGAACCCGTGTCGCACTAACATCATCTCGTATATCTGATTAAGAGATAAACACAATTTTATAAACCCCCTATAGGTGTATAGTATTCTACTAGTCAATCCCTTTCATTTGATACCCATATTGAGGGAGTTGTGAAAAAATAGTCATGTTGTAACGGCGGCCATTTTGGACCGATTTTCATCAAACAAAGCTAAGAACACTAAGCAATTGTGATTTACCGCAAATAAAGACCAAAATAAATGCCAGTAGCTGTGATTTCACTGTAAAATTATGCTCCATTTGTCCACAAATGGCAAAAATTTGTTTGTATGGAAATCGAACCACCTTACCTACGATGAAAATCTGCCACCAACCAAAGCTAAAAGTGTGACCAGCTTCACTTAAGAGTCAGTCCAGGTCAAGTGTGTTTACCATCTTTTACCACACCGCCACTTAAGATCATGTAAGCTATGGTCAAACACTTAACCTGTCAACGATTAAAAAAAAACGTTGTGTTACCTGTATGATCTTCTCAAGATACCATTCAGTGGGCTGCAGGTTACGTTTGTCCAGCTCTTTCTTGATACATTTGAGGAGTTCAGCCCGATCTGGTTGGGGGATGTCCACGCCCGGGAACAGGTCTGAATAGATGCCCATGAATAGAGGCACGTCCTACGAAAAAAATGCTTCATCAGTCTGGGTTTTAACAGGCTAACAAAAGCCAATTCGAGCAAAGTTTTTTTTTTTATGTAAAAAGTAATGAGACGAACGAGACGCTCTCCTGATGGTAAGAGATAACGCCTACCCATGACCATCGCAGCGATACACAGAACTTTGAGTAACAAAACAAAGTCCAGGGCATCACTGTTTTGGCGCTCATTACTTTGAGACTTTTGATAGAGTTAGTCTCAACAGCCCAGTAATTTCGCTAACTGCAGTACCCTTCAAACCGGAACACAGTAATGCTAACACACTACTGCTTAGCGGCAGAATAACTGGTACTGCGGTGGTACCTATCTAGACGACCTCCTGCTAAGGAGATCTACCACCAAGAAAACCACCAAGTAATCAAGTTTGTTCGGTACCTACCTCAATTCATAGTTAAACTTATTATGTCCAAATAAATATTATAACTTATCAACTAGTCAAATAAGGTACTGCAGCTAGCGAAATTACCGGGCTGTGCCGGGTTAAAGTAACTTGATGCCCTAAGCTCTTCCGCGCAAAAACTACTGAACGGATTTGAATGAAATTTACTATGGAGGTAGTTGAAACCCTGGATTAAGATATAGGCTACTTTTTATCCCGAAAACTGTAGCGGGTAACACCGCGGGGCGCAGCTAGTGACAGTATAATTCGCTTACCAGGGGTGAAATCTAAGTCCTATTGAAATTTAGCTTTTGTAACCAAAAACGTACTTGCGACAGAAACTTGGGCATGTTGACGTCAATAATAGCTCTGAGCACGAGCTGTGCCTCGTCCTTCTCGGGATAGTTCTTCTTGAGAGCGCCTGAAGCCAGCAGCACGGACTTGACGGCCCGCATACCGTAGTCGTAGTGGTTCTGCGAGGACAGCTGCTCCGAACATAGTTTGTACGCTTGCACGATCTTACGCGCTAACCTGGACACGAGAGGAAAATAAGCTTTTTTGAAAGAAAGAAAGAAAAAGCTTTTATTCTGTAACATAAAAACACAAAAAACAAAAACGAACGAACAGTTACAAAATAAGGGCTCACCTCAGCATAATACTGGTCATCGTAAGTATGACCAGCGCTGTTCTTCCGGTGAGCCACTGTAGTTGAAAACCAGTGTGTGTGTGTGTGTGTGTTTATATTATATTATATTTTTGTCGTTGAAATAGTAAGGTCTAGTACGTTTTTTTAAATGTCGTGCTACTGATTTTTTTACTTCTAAATAAGTTCGCGTTTGAGCCTGACGTTAAGCAGTAATGCGTTCTAAGATGGAGCACGTTTACCTAAAAGAAAAACACTAGAAAAAACACTAGATTCGAAGGCATTGTACCTAACAGGGAACACAAACTCCGGCAGAGTGTTCCACAATCTCGCTGTGCTTTAAACGTAAAAAAACGTTTAATTAAACGATTTTCTTTCTTTCTTTCTTTGTGAATACATGGGGGATAACTACCGCGTACGAATGAAGTTTTGGACGCGTTTGTTTGGCCGTCCGATAGTAGAAAGGTTGCACAGGAAACTACAGAATACTACAGTTCAAGTGCACACTCTCCCGAAATATATCCGGTATAGAAGACCGACTAGCTAGCAACTCTACGACGATGCTCAAGGCTTTGAAGCCGAGACTCCAGTGAAGTGTCGTTGCCAATTAGTCTCCTGGCGCGTCTCTCGATCGGCACCAATGCCTCAAGTTGGTACCTGGTAAAGCCATCCCATAAGCTAGCTACCGTTAGCTGTCCTACGTACATCGTCACTCCATCTAGTCTCAAGGCGTCCTACGCTACGTTTGCCGTTTTGCGGTCTCCGCTCCAGAACACGTCTACCCCAGCGGTTATCGGTTCTGCGACAGATAACCTAAGCTAAGTGTGGTGTATGTACACCAAGGAGAACATCCACAACAGCCACTAATAATGTTTACATTAAACAGGTAGCCCAGAGTAAGAACTTTGGACACAGAAAGCTCAGTTTTTCTGTAGGAGATGATGTATTGGTGAAATGTTATTTCCAAAATGGAAATAAGCAGACGTGGAAGCATGGAGTTATAAAAAGCTGCATCGGTTCTAGGATATTCACTGTTTTTATTCCTTTGTTAAACATTACTTTAAGGAAGCATGTAGATCAATTACTGGCGTACAAGGGTCGTTTGCCAGCAGATAATGATGATCAAGTTGATTCAGTTAGTTGTATTGGGGACTATTCTAATCGGTATTCACTCCAGAATCTGGTGTATCAACATCTTTCGCGAGTCCAACATTAACTTCAAATATTCGTAGTGCGCCGATTGCATTTGAACTTAGTGCGGTTGTAGTGGGGGAGGAAAGAGATGCTAATTCCGGAGACGAATTTTTGAATGCATCTTCTTCCGGAGCTAGATCTAGTTCTGATACGGATCAAGGGTCCCCAGAACGGCAACTGGTACGCCGGTAACCTTTTAGAGGAACTAGGAATTTAGATGTAAATTATAGATGTTAGTTTTAATTTAAATAGGGAGGAATGTGGTGTATATACACCAAGGAGTTTTTATACTTTTTATAAGTGGCCTGTTACTTTTGTGTCGTGCGCTTGGCCGAAAGTCTTTTGTTTCGGCAGCGTGGTTTTGTCAAATAATTTTGGTTTGATAAGAAAAGCATTTCGCTGTGTTGTTTTAATTAAAATACACATTACAAAGATATGCTAAGAAATAATAATCATGGTTATTATCATGTTTATTTGCTGGCCATTGTCTAGAGTAGATACGCCAAGAGTTGAATAACATCTTAAGATACTCTCGTTAGGGGTTGGGTCCAGAGTCAGATTCAAAAGGCATGTGTATTGCTGCAATGATTATGAAGACATGCGTTATCTCTTACCATCGGGAGAGCGTCTAGTAAGTCGCATTACTCTTTTTTTCAGCCTCTAGTGTCCTTCTGCTGGGCAATTTCCTACTTATCCTCCTTCCAGGTCCAGTGACAGTCATGACGATTCAGTTCGTCACTCCGCCTTCGTCTGGGTTGATTCTGAGGTCGCTTAATATTATATTATACTAGCAGTTACTCGCAACTTCGTTTAGCAAAAAGTGTGTTCATTTTGCAGTATAAAAATCTGAAATGTCCAGGCTATAAACTATGTGTGCCAAATTTCACCCAAATCTATTGAGTAGTTTTTGCGTGAAAGAGTAACAAACTACCATCCATCCTCACAAACTTGAACATTTATAATACTAGCTGCGCCCCGCGGTGTTACCCGCGCTACATGTTTTTGAGATAAAAAAGTAGCCTATATGTTAATCCAGGGTCTCAGTTACCTCCATACCAAATTTCATCTAAATCCGTTCAGTAGTTTTTGCGTGAAAGAGTAACAAACATACATCCATCCAAACTTTCACATTTAAAATATTAGTAGGATTAGTAGGAAGAATATGATAGGATAGACATTACTCGTACTTTTTTTTTTAATGGAATGTTGTGAGATGAATTGAGACGCTGTCCTGATGGTAAGACATGACGCCTGCCCACTGACCATTGCAGTGATAACTACACAGAACTTTAAGTAACAAAACAAAGTCCAGGGCATCACTGCTTTGGCGCTCATTACTTTGAGACATTAAATGGTTAGTCTCAACAGCTCTGTAATTTCGCTAGCTGCAGAACCCTTCAATCCAGAACACGTTAACACTGCTGCTTGGCGGCAGAATATCTAGTACTGCGGTGGTACCTACCTAGACGACCTCCTGCTAAGGAGACCGACCACCAAGTAAAAAAGTTAAAAAATTAGAGACCACTACTTATAGTGAGGAATGACAAGTCTCTATTGACGTCAATAAATGAGTTTTAGATCACAATCGTGCGTCCAATGTCATTAATCATGTGGATTACGAATTTACGATACATTATTAGTGCATAATCTTACAGAATTGGGTGTGATACGATAATGTAATATTAAATTAGATCCAAGAAGATAATTAATGAGTTGGAATCCCGGATGTGTTCGTTTCTAAGCCGGTATGTTTTCGCAATAGTTATTGACGACGAATAAGCTTTGTTTTACATTAAAATTTGATTAGACATCACACTATTCTACGATATAAAATTATATTATTACATAATTTTATACTTTGCGCATACTGGATTGTATCTTATTTTTTCTGATCATATCTTTGCTAGATAAGTAGATCATCTTAGCAGGAGATCGTCTGGGCAGGCACCACCGCATAGCCAAGCATTTAATGGTGTGTTCACAAAGCCTCACTTGAGAGCCGTTCCAGGTTAGGTGTGCGTTACCATCTTCGACCCCACCGTCACTTAACATCAGGTGAGCTGTTGTCAAACACATAAACATAGCTTGCCAACCATTTAAAAAAATAATTAACGAACTGGACGTCTGGTACCAGATATTCTGCCGCCAAGCAGTAGTGTGTATACTTTATCATGTATACACACACAAACTAGAAATTAAGATTAGTTTAACTAGCTTCCCTCTTCATGCATTGTAAAAAAAATAGCAAGACGTTTTTACTATCTTTGACTACACCGTCACTTGAGCGACCATAAAAAAAACGGTATCGTTTCTTAGGCTTAAAAAAATATTTAAGTAATCTATTTGTTATCTGACTTCAATAGTACAGACTTTGATTTGTTTGGTGTCAGATGGATATTTATCTATTTATTTTAGGCGCTTACAGCGCAGACAAGAATAAATAAAATCAAAACCACGCCAGCTTCCATAGTATAAAACACACGCGGACAAGTGAGAATAAGACTTGCCCACCAAGGGTTCCGTAAAAACTAGTAGGTATGATAAATATTATGTGTACTATTAAGACACATAAAGGATTTTTTTTCCAAATTTCACAGTTCAGTGACAACCCCTTTGGCTCATTGGTAGTATATCTGCCTTGAGAGCTGTAGGGCGTGGGTTCGATTCCCACTCAGGGCAAACATTTTGTGAATAAACAAATGTTTGTTCTGTGTCTGGGTGTCCTGTATGTATTATAAGTATGTATTTACAAAAAAAAAAGTATTTATGTATTCTATCAGTTTTATCTGACTTCCATCACACAAGCTCTGCTTAGTTTGAGGCCAGATGGCGCTGTGTGTATAGTCCTACGATATTTATTTATTTATTATTTTTTATAGTTCTGGATCAACGGGAATTACCTTATAGGTTTCGATTCCCTTGTGAGCGCAGAAAAATGTGTTTTGCACATATACGGCTGTAACTTTTTGTATGATAACTGAGAAATTTAGAAAGAAAGAGAAACATTTATTTTTTTAATTTAAGTTTTTCACAGCTGCCAGGGACTACAGATCTGCGTATATGATTTAATTTCAACTCGATACCCTCCACGCGTCCCCGAGATAAAAGGTCTTGACTGACGTACAGGCAGACAACAAAGTGATCCTATAACGATTCCGTTTTTTCCTTTTGAGGTACGGAACCCTGAAAACAATCTATCTTTTATTATTAAATTTTATATATTTAATTTTTTTAAGCGAACAATACACACTATTAATCCTCGGCAAGGTGACCAGCGATTTGAATCCCACTAATATTATAAATGTGAAAGTTTGGATGGATGGATGGGTGGATGGATGTTTGTTACTCTTTCACGCAAAAGCTACTGAACGAATTTGGATGAAATTTGGTATGGAGGTAGCTGAGAACTCTTTATTGTGCACACCATAAACAGAAAAAAATACAGAGAACAAAATAACCTTATGAATTAATGCCAAAAGTGGCGGACTCATCGCTAAAAGCGATCTCTTCCAGGCAACCAAGAGAAGAAAAACACGATAGATAACACAGGAAAAAGACGGGAGATGTAACACTAAGAAGAAGGTTAAGCACATAGGCTACTTTTTATCCCGAAAACATGTAGCGGGTAACACCGCGGGGCGCAGCTAGTATGCTATAAAGTACATGTACTCACGGGCCGGCGCATACAAATCCGTTGGAGTAGAGAGTGATCTCTCCGATCATAGCGTAATCCGGTACCATCATGGCCACCGTGCGGAACAGCACCTTCAAGTTGTCCGGCAGCTCGGTACGACCCGCATAACTATAGGAAGAAACGAATTAAGATCACGTATGTATTAGATTAGACCGGCAAGCGCAGCGTAGGACGTCCACCCACAAGGTGGACGTCCCACAAGGTGGTTCACTTGGTGGTAGATCTCCTTAGCAGGAGGTCGTCTAGGTAGGTACCACCGCAGTACCAGATATTCTGCCGCCAAGCAGTAGTGTGTAAACATTACTGTGTTCCGGTTTGAAGGGTACTGCAGCTAGCGAAATTACTGGGCTGTTGAGACTAACCATCGAAACTCTCAAATTAATGAGCACCAAAGCAGCGATGCCCTGGACTTTGTTTTATTACTCAAAGTTCTGTGTATCGCTGCAATGGTCATGGACAGGCGTTATCTCTTACCAGCAGGAGAGCGTCTTGTTCGTCTCATTATTTTTCACATAAAAAAAAAAGGTGGACAGACGACCTAATAAAGACCGCAGAAACGCGCTGGATGCGAGCCGCGTCCAACCGGTCTTTATGGAAGTCAATGGGGGAGGCCTATGTCCAGCAGTGGACGTCCTACGGCTGAAATGATGATGATGATGATGATGACAAAAAACAATGAAAATAAAATGATATAATGCAGCTAACCCTGGGTTCATGGTAATGAAGACAGAGCAGGTTGGGTTCAGGCTGATCTCCGTGCCCTCGAAGACGAAGCGCTTCTCGCGTCGTAGGATGGCCAGTTGAATGGAGAGGATCTGCTGCGCTACCACCGACAGCACCTCCAGCTCGATGCGATTGAACTCGTCGAAACACGCCCACGCGCCGGACTGAGCCAGCCCCTGATATGACATGAACAACATCTTGAAAATTAAAAACGACCTCCTTCCAATTTTTTTAACTTGCACGTTATAAGTTCCAGTTATAGTCAGTAAGGTTAAAAGTCGGAATACAATAGTCTAGCTAAAAAGTTTTAAAATTGGTTAATATAACTATCTTGAACAGAATACAATATAACTTTATTGTACACCAACAATCGATATAATTATGATAACATTAAGAAACGGCCTTATGAATAGAGTGATTTCTTCCAGACAACCATTGTGTGGACATGATAGGTAGCACGGTTATTGTAAGTGGTGTAAAAGGTGAATTAAAAATATATATATAATATAAGGGAATGACTAACATCGATAGATGACAAATTACCTTAAAGAATTTCCCAAGCGCCTTGTAATCCAGACCATCCGAACAGTTGAAGACGACGCATTTCTTGGCGACAGCCTTGGCCAGATCCTTGGTGGTCTCCGTCTTGCCGGTACCGGCGGGCCCTTCTGGGGCACCTCCCAGATTCAGCTTCAGGGCACTCATTAGGGTTCTAGGGGATTAACAAAGACATTAGCCGACGATGTGATATTTCAGAATTAACATTGGTGATTGGCGCCCTTTTCCTCCAACATATGATCCTCAGGTTGCCTGGAAGAGATCGCTTTTAGCGATAAGGTCGCCAGTTGTTACTCCTAGTAATTGAATTTATTTCTTCTTTATTGTATTATTTAGTGTGTGCAATAAAGAGTCAATCAATCATATGGTGCGCCAACATTTGTTAGATAGTAGATCCCCTTAACAGGTCTTTTTACCAGCGCAGTATCAGATATACTTTAACCTGTAAACGTTACTGTGTGCCGGGTACCGCAACATAACTACATGGGCTTACCGGAAGACCAGCGCTGAGCATACCGCTTAGTATGATCAGCATTATGCTGAGGTGAGCCCCTATTTTGTAATTGTCCATGATTTATCTTTATATGTTTGTTTTTGAGATTCTATGACGCAGACTATAGCAAAGAACGTATAGGGTTATATCATAGTAATAGTGCTTACATGATATAGCAAGATTCAAGATATTTATTGCTTCCATACAGTACAGGATGTTATAAATACAATGTAGTATATAGTACACAGTCAGATATGGTCCCTGTCGAACACAGCATCGTTTAGAAGAGAGGCATTCATTTAAAAGTCAAAATCAACAGCAATCGAACAGCGCGACGTGGCGATATCGACCTAGTTAGATTCTGTTATATCCCGCATTCTGCCTCAGGAGGAAAGAAGACAGCATACCTGAAGCAACGATCCGTGAGTGGCGTGGCGACCAACCGCCCGATGTTCCCCAGGTACTCGAACCCGTAATCCACGTCAGTCGTGATCATGGAACAGGTCATGCGCTCGCCGCGCAGGTAGTATCGGAGTTGCGAGATCCAGTTGAAGTCGGTTATCTCCATAACTTTGCGCGTCACCATCTCTTCGAGGATCGACCGGCCTGACGAGACAGAGAAATTGGATAATGTGGAGTGCGATAGAGACAAGGATAACATTGGTTTACGTTTTCTGTTTATAATATACTAGCTGCGCCCCGCGGTGTTATTCGCTACATATTTTCGGGATGTAAAGTAGCCTATGTGTTAATCCAGGGTCTCAGCTACCTCCATACCAAATTTCATCTAAATCCGTCAAGTAGTTCTAATCCTATCCTAACTTTCACGTTTTATAATATTAGTGGAAAGTGGAATTGTATTTTTTTAAAAATAGAGTCATGCGCACTCTCCAAAGTGTAAATAACCGACAAACAGCTTTGCGTCGATGTTCAAGGCTTAGAAGCATTTTCTGAGCAAGGATAAGTATCATAAACACTCAAGTCGTTTACTTATGAATTTAGACTCCAACGTCTGAAGCTAGTGCTTTTAGCTGTAAGTTTATTTTTTTGTCATTGCGGTGTGGAGATTTACTGTAATCAAGTTGTGTTGTGGTGTTATTAGCATGAAGTGGTATTTTATGCATAAAGTGAAAGCAGAGACATAATGTTTCCAAAATTCTGTACAAGTTAGTTTTCAGTAATCACTATGTACTTTACTAGGCATGGACTAGACTTTGCTGATACTTACTTTATGTAACGTTATCTTATCTCTTAACTAGGAAATATGAAATACGAGTAAACATGAACATGAGTGTTTAATATTTTCGAATTTCTTTTGATAAGATTAAACCAGCGGCCAGCTTGGCTATAACTCGCTGGAGGTGAGGCGATTAATCGACCAAATCACCATTTGCTGCAAGGTGGTCAGAGGAGCGGTCGATTCTATGGACCTTCACAATCTCCTCTGCACGTTGTTTGTGCCTGACAAACCCGGGGTCCCGGCGAACAGGCGCGGTCGGCCGCATTTCTTGTTTCACGTTGACAGCGGTCGCACGGTGGCGCGCTCTATGTCGCCTTTAGTTCGCGCCCGCCGCCACCTCAACATACTCCTCGCCGCCAACACTGAACTCGACATTGTATTTGACAACTGGTGGTCAATTATTGCATCTTTCCGAATATATTGTGAAAATTTAACTGACCAGTGGGACCGTTGCAATAATACTAATCCAGGCTCCGATCCCGACATTTAGTTTTTAAATCTTATGACATTTTGTAATTAGTTTTTTTTTAATATGATTATTACTTTGTTTTTTGTACTTTGACATCTTCATTTTTTTTAATTTTTGTAATTGTATTTTAGATTTTTGTTTTTGTGGAATGTCAAAATTTTGTGAGATTGGATGTAATTGGTTTACCGTATTCTTTCTCAATAAATAAATAAATAAATAAAAAATAAATGAACAAAAAAGGTCGTAGTCACTGACAGAATTCACGGAGTGGAGAAGAAGAAGAAAGGAAATAAAAAGAGAAGCACACAAATTACTTACTAATAGGAAATACTTTGGGTACAGAAAACCTTCTCTAATTTACCCTTTCATTAATTTTAATGTAAAAGTAATGAGACAAACTAATACCACTTGGTGGTAGATCTCCTTAGCAGGAAGTCGTCTAGCTAGGTACCATCGCAGTACAAGTTATTCTGCCGCTAAGCAGTAGTGTGTAAACATTACTGTATTCCGGTTTGAAGGGCACTGCAGCTAGCGAAATTACTGGGCTGTTGAGACTAATCGACAGTTTCAAAGTAATGAGCGCCAAAGCAGTGATGCCCTGGACTTTGTTTTGTTACTCAACGTTCTGTGTATAGCTGCAATGTTCATGGACAGGTGTTATCTCTTACCATCAGGAGAGAGTCTCGTTCGTCTCATTACTTTTTATATAAAAAAAAGTAGCAAAACAAAGTCATCATCATTACTTTGAGATTTTCTATGGTTAGTCTCAACAGCCCAGTAATTTCGCTAGCTTTTTTTTGTCACTTTCTTCACGGATAGTGAAAGAAGGAAATGTATTACCGTGTACGTCAAGCACGATGAGCGCTTCGACAGTGACCCGATTCCCAGGGTCCAGTTCCCCCTGCACCAGGTACACGAGCCCAGTGATCTGCTCCGTGGATTGCTCCACAAGCTCAGGCAGGGTGTTGGTCTGAATCGCTTCTATAGCCTGCAAAATAAGACATGCAACCTTTTCACACAACTACGCGAATTTCTTAAGTTACTTTAACTGCTTGATTCAAGCGTTACTTTGCGGACGTTCATCTGATATTCTGGAGTTAAAAGCTTTACATATGAAACAAAAAGTTTTTTTTATGTAAAAGTAATGAGACGAACGATACACTCTCCTGATGGTAAGAGATTTACGCATGTCCATGACCATTGCAGCGATACACAGAACTTTGAGTAGTAAAACAAAGTCCAGTACATAACTGCTTCGGCACTTATTACTTTGAGTCTTTCGATGGTTAGTCTCATTAGCTCTGTAATTTCACTAATTGCAGTACCTTTCAAACAGGAACACAGTAATGTCTTCACACTACTTCTTGGCGGCAGAGTACCTGGTACCGTGGCGGTACCTACCTCTTGCTAAAAAGATCTACCGTCACGTAAAAAAAAAATCTCATATCTACATTTTTGCTCTCAGCTTTGAAAGAATAGTAACCTCTGTGGTGTACTGGACGCAGGAGCCAGCCTGCACAATCTGCCCGGGCCAGACGAGCACCCAGCGCTCGCGACTCGTGTTCGGGTATGCCGCGCACGCCTCGGCAGCCACGTCCCGCAGCGACACGATCATCTGGTGCTCCAACTGCTGCAGCCACCGCTCCACCATGCCCTGGATCATCCCCATTCATCATGAAACTGGTCCGACTCACTTTTCTACTGACGTGAACGGTACACGGAGCAGAAGCTTAGCACTCTTCGGTGTCAACAATAAAGAGTTTGTGGCTTTTTCTTTTTATTTATTTACGTTTGAAAATAGTCTTACAACCTTTGACCCTCGAGCAGGATCCTATTTGGTACAGCATTTATCGCTGGTCATCCAGCAAGGTAAAGCCATGAGTATTATTAGTACTTTTGGGCAGAGATTTTTACGTGGGAGCTTTTTTGACTAGGGATATCTTAACTCCCATTATCATCTCAGCTGATAGGACATTGATGCGCGTCAACAAACCCCTTAACCCCGAAGGTCTTACAATTATTTTGGTTTGTCTCAGTACCAATCACAATGCGCTAACATAAAAAGTATTGTTACTCTGAATAATCTATACTCTTTGGTCTCATCACTTGCCATACAAATGTTATCAGCAACCTGCAGCGATCCGTCGTTGTTTATACAACCATTTTTTTGCTCTAGGTGATAAGGCCGCCGTTATACTAGCACAAATTAGTCTTGAAATTGTTTTGTTTTTTTCTTATTATTTATCTCTTCTTTATGTAACAATATGTCGATTGCTGGTGTACAATAAAGTTGTATTGTTTTCTATTACGTTGCCTCGAGGTAAAGATAGAGACTTAATAGAACTTAATTAACTTAATTAACTTAATAGAGTTAAAACTTCTCATTACCTAAGTTATACAGTTTTTAATACCTTAGCATCCGCCGGTTGTATGCTACTTGATAGTTTTACAATCTCGCCCTCAGCGGACGTCATGCCCACAATTTCTTTGTTAACATTGAACTCAAGCGTGTATATCCCTTCGAAGCATTTCTTGAGATGGGGCTGCACCCGCATCGGATCCTTAGTCTCCGACAGGATCTCTAGAAGCTCGTCATTGGAGAGGAAGAAGAATCTGGAAATGAAATTATATGTATCATTGTTACTATCATCTTCCTTATAAGATGCAAGAGTGGTTAAGAAGTTAAATATTCCTTGTGCATTGGCACCCAAACTCGATCAACCTGTGAGATGCTGTACTAATACCTTCAGCCAAATGAAGGTTAGGACAAAATTTAGTAACGGAGTGAAAAAGGAAGAAGAAGCAAAATGGAAGCTTAGGAAATTGCCAGGACTCATAGTACAAATTCAAGATGGTGACTTGAATTATGAGTAAAGTAAAAAAGAACATCATCCGGCATTAAAAGAAACTTCTTAGCATTCATTGGTATCTCAATGCAGGTGCTGGGTCTATGGCGTTGAATGGACAGGAACCCGCAGTGTCTAGGATTTATGACCCAGGTGTAGGTTTAACGAGTCCCCTTTAAATACGTACGCTCATCTTCACTGCCGTATTCCCATCCCTGCCCAACCAAAATTGATATGATCCTACCAACGCTTGGATAGTCTTTGCAAGAATTAATTTATAGATGTTCTTAGCAGGCCGAGGTACTTTGGTACATTATAGTGATTTTGCTGGCAATCATCATTTATGGTCAACTCATTGGTAACGTCATGATTTCTATTTAGTTTTATCTTGTTATGTTTAGGGATATTTGTTTCCCATGGTACAGTTGGTTCAACAAGTACTACTAGTTTTAGTATTTTATTATTAATTGTAAGAACTATTTCCGTAGAATTATAGTTTTTTTTAAGAATTTTTTTTTCATACATGTCGTATCATATTTTGCTTAGTTTATTTCAGTCTTGTAGTAAAAGCCGTTGCGAAGTGTTATGACACATTATCCACAGCCTTCTTTATCTCACTGCTGGGTATAGGCCTCTCTCTTGTCATGCCATCTGCCTCGGTCCTGTGCCAATCTGATCCATGATACATAGTACATGATATGATACATAAATATTACTATATTATAAATACAATTATACATCATCATCATCATCATCATCATTATTTCAGCTGTAGGACGTCCACTGCTGGACATATGCCTCCCCCATTGACTTCCATAAAGACCGGTTGGAAGCGGCCCGCATCCAGCGCGTTCCTGCGGTCTTTACTAGGTCGTCTGTCCACCTTGTCCATCAATTATACATAGATATTATTAATTAAATGTTCTGAAATTTTAGTGAAACCAGGCAGCACTTTTATTTCTTTTTCGTATGGCTAATTGTCTAGTCTTTGTGTCAGAGTAAATGTGTCGCTTGAAGGTCTCTGATATGGCTTGACGGTTGTCGCTATGAAAAAATAATACAAACTACCGGTGGTACAATTAAACTTGTCATCCAACCTACGGTAGCGCTCAAAAATAAATGCCAATCACGGTTACCTATCGGAAACTGATTGCAAGTTTCTCATATCTGGTGATATGACAACAGACAAACATCAAATATATCATTTTCTACATCTCCTCTAGATAGCACGATATCAATAACGAATTAACGATTTATCATTTTTAGTAATGCGTATTTTTAAAAGATTAACCAATTCGATAAGAAGTTTATAATTATTTACTAGTTTTATATTTTGATTATGCAGCAAATTAATTTATTCCAAATACCTACTTATATAATTTTTACTACGTGAACACCAATACAATTTTTATTATGTTTGACATGCTAGATGTTTGACTACAGCTCACCTGACATGACCTGACGATGTGGTCGAAGATTGTAAACACACCTAGCTTGGAACGGAACGATATGCGTCGTTGTTTTTTTTAGTCGTTGACAGTCTAAGTGTTCGACCACAGCTCACCTAATATTAAGTGAAGATGTATCGCTACGGAGACACGAAGCAAAATGTACTTACTCGTTAACAGAGATAAATGTCACCACAATTATAGCAGGCCTACACAGAACAAAAATTTGTTGTTACATTAATGTTTGTCTTGGGTGGGAATCAGCTCTAAAAGCAGATATAGGGTACTGCGGTGGTACCTACCTAGACGACCTCCTGCTATGGAGATCTACCACCAATACTACCAAATGAGTTTACAGGGCAGTCATATGTCATGTCAGCGTGTCTGAAGTATTGTGAGATGAAAGCGTGCAAGGATAAAGAGATTGGTAATAGTGAACCTGAATACCTATTTTAGTATTATCTTAAGGACTATTGTAATTGGCATACTGTGCCGTTTTAGTCTAGAAACAATAAACCTTATACTATGATACATCATACAAATAAAACTACATAATTACGTAGATCGAGCTATTTTGCACGCCTAGATGGCGTCACTTTCTAAGTGTGTTCTGTGACTATTTCGTAGTAGTGCAGCGTCAAATCGATAGATGGCGCTGAATATATAGATGAGTATCCATATCTTCTCTTACCTTGGGAAGAACAGCCGTTTCTTCTCGAGGTAATCGTTCAGACCCCTCTGAATGTCGTCGAGTAGAGAATTGCTGTACTTGAGTTTCTTCAACAGGCCTGGGAAGTCCGTCGCTGGCAGCACTGTGGGCTCCTTGGTCGTGGCTGCCATGATGGTCCTCCATTCCTTATCCACGTCTCGGAAGTTCCTCGCCTCAGTGGGCATTTGACGCATTATATCTTCCGATGAGAATATGGGCTCCAGGTACATCCATGTGGCTTGACACTGCACAATATTATATTTTTTAATATACAAGCACAATAGAAAGAATGTATTTACAATTTTGAGCATGATTCAGTCCTGAGTTTTTTCATGAAACTAATATTTTCACAAAAGTTTGTTTGTTGTTTTTTAAATATTAATAATCTTTATTTTTTTAACCCTCGACGCAAAAACGACGATGTGTTTTAAATTTGATGCGTGTGTGTGTGTCTGTGATATCGTAGCTCCCGAACGGATAAACCGATTTTGATTTTGTTTTTTTTTTTTGTTTCAAAAGTGAATTAGTCAGGAGTGTTCTTAGCTCTATGTTTGATGAAAGTCGATCCAAGATGGCCGCCGCCACAAAATGGCATATTTTTCACAACACAATATGGGTATCAAATAAAAGGGCTTGTCTATTAGAATACATAATTATAATAAATTTCAAACCCAAAATGGCCGCCACCATAAAATGACGAATTACATACTTTTTTATGTGACTTGATCGGACTATGATTCAAGAAAATGTATTTAACTGATTGATAAACTTTTCTTATACTATATGTGAGTATATGGTATTTACATAATACCAAATCTCAAATCGATCACTGGTATTACTGGTGTAGTGTAGGGGGTTGTTTTTAAATTTTAAATTTATACTTGCTGTTTATTTATTGTAGGTAATTTGATGCAACATACCACAAGCCACTGGTCCAGTATATCTTGCATAGATATGAGCTTCTCTTCCCATCCTACCATGTCTGCTTCAAAAGCCTTCACATAAGGAGAACCTCGCATGGTCTGCGACTTGAGGATGTGGTCGTCTAACTGTTGCTGGACGTCGTCTAGACCAGCCAGTATGCCGGTTCCAGTGTCCCTGGATAGTAGGGGATAAGGTAGCCGGGAAATAAATATAGATATGATAGTTATTAATGGAATTATGAAGAGTTAACTTTTTTCCGAAGTTTAGACAGTTGAGATACCAACCCAATTAAATCAACTGACCCAACCACCCAATCAATTTGGGTTACCAATCTTAAAGTCCTGGGTTTGAGTCCCACAGCATACACCTCTCGCATTTTTTAGTGTTGTGCGTAATTGCCGCTGACTCGAAACGGTGAAGAAAAATCTCGTGATATCTATAGATTTGTGATATAGTTCTCGAAGATGTGTATTCAAATTCAAATTCAAATTCAAAACATTTATTTTGCAAAACATGGGTACAATTTTCACTGCTGGAATGTGTTGAGGATAATGTTAGATCGCCAAGTTTTAACCATTACGGTATGCAATACTTACTACCTAGATATACACACAATCATTCAATTATATTATTATTAGTCATGTCAATTTTTTTTTTTCATTAAATATCAAATAGAAATAGGTATATAATCCAAACTAAATTAAATATATCAATGTCGGTACAGTAATACTTGTTATTCAAATTATAATCATGTCACATTTTACTATCTTCTTTCAAAAATTCGTCAATAGAATAATATGTCTTCGCAATAAGAAATCTTTTAAGATTAAATTTAAAAATATTTATATTTTGAACATCTTTCAATGTTTGGGGTAGTTTATTATATATTTCTACCCTTTTTACAAATATGCTTCTGTTTAGAGCTAAGCGACATTTTGGCAGACGTAAAATATTGTTATGCCGTTTAACTGTCAAAGTGCTATAATTTTCTAAATTATTTTTAACAAGAAGGGCTGCTTCAAAAATATAGACCGAAGGAAGAGTCAATAGGTTTAGTTTTTGAAAAAATGGCTTGCAAGAGTCCCTTTGCGTTAGTCCACAGATTGCACGAATGCATTTCTTTTGAGCTTTGAATGCAGTCTCTTTCTCGGTGGAATTTGCCCAAAACAGTACCCCATATTTTAGAGTGGAACCAACATACGCGTGATAAGCGCTTAAAAGCGCTTTTTCGTTGGCTACTTTACGTAACATGTGTAATGCAAATGAGAACTGATTCAGCTTTGTACAAACACAAAGTGTTTGTACAAAGCTGAATGTAAAGTCTGCCAACTTCCACTTGACCAGCGTGATGATCTTTACAGACATGACAGTTTAAGAAAACAGGTCTGATCCAGTATTTTTTAATAGGAGAGAGGCTAGATGTTTGATCACAGTTCACCTGATAAAAATACGGAATGGTCAAACATAGTAAACACATCTAAAAAAAAAACACATCTAGCCTGGAATGGGAACAGTTTCTTAGGACTGATTGTTAGTAACAATTAGTGTTAGGGTATAAAATTTTGCGATTTTCAAAATTAGACTCAACAAAATTATGCGAATAAATAGGGAGTCGATAAAATAAGTCCCTCGATTCTCATTGTAGTGCAAAACCAACCTGTAAGGGACGACCTCAAACTTGACTCCGTTCCATTCCTCCTTCATCTTGTTGAGCGCCTTCTCGAGCGAGTACTCCTTGGAGGCGTACTGCTCGATCTCTTCGAGCTGCGAGGCGAACACGTGGACGCCCTGCTCCACCATGTCCGCAAGAGACGTCTCCGGTTCATGGGTCACTTCTGTTCCGATCAAATCACTGATCTTAGCCCAGTGACGCTCGCGCATACCCTAAGCAATAAGAAATTTTAATTAATTCCAAATTCAACGACTATTTAGATTGCATCAATTTTATGAACAGAATCAGCACTATATTTATAAGTTGTCCCTCTGCTGTGAAACGTACCGACCGTAGTCTACCACTAGTCCAGTGCAGGTTGGCAGAGTTTACTCATCTTCGAAAACTTAAAAATAAAATGTTACCATTATTATTTAGATATTTTTTTATTTAGACGTTTTGTAAGTTAATTTTCAGCATTCAAGAGTTGCATTTTTAGCATTTTGACTATGACAGTGACGATGATAACTAGAAAACTTAGTATGAACATAACCTACACTAATTATACAGAGGAAAGATTTAGTTTTTTGTTTGTTTGTTGGTTGCCCTGTTGGTTCATTGTCTGCTTCAAGAGCTGAAGGGCGTGGGTTGGATCCCACCCAGGATAAACATTTTGGGGTATAAACAAATGTTTGTTCTATGTCTGGGTGTTCTATCAATTGTCTGACTTCCACAGCACAACCTTTGCTTAGTTTGGGGCAGCAGTCCTCTCAACGTCGCTATATACAGTCTACACTGTATTTAGCAAACCTGAAGAGAGTTTTAATATATTTATCCGAAATATTCCTTGATCTGTAAAAAGAAGGAACTCGAAAGCCTGAGTTCACACCTCTGTTCTTCTACACTTCATCAAGCTGAGACATGGCGCCTCAGGCCATTGCGATCCGTCTTCGTAAATCTACTTTGCTGGAGTCTTTGTTGTTGATGTTTGACCCGAGGTAAACGAAGTCAACAAGGCAGCGTGTTACCTTGTTGCAAATCGCGCAGAGGACCGGCATCAGGGCTTTAAACTTCTCCACTTTGTTTCGCACCATGTCAGCGATACGCTTGGCTCCAGGGAATTCGAACATCTGCTTGCCCAGCTTGTACAGAAGCTTCCACCACGCCTCAACGTCCTCAGCAATCTGTTCAGCGTCCAACCCGTAAAACGGACCGTGATACCTAGAAATATGTACAGATATTAAAATCTGCCGCCATGCACCTGACGATGTGTTCCGACTGCCTCACTTGGCAGCCAGTTCCATTCCAGAATAGGTGTGTTGAAAATCAAAATTGTAAGTAGGTAACATCTTGGAACATCCATGAAAACCAGATTTCCTTTGCGTATATCGTAAAACGTGCACGGAGCATGTTTTGTTGTTGCTGAGCGATACGATAGGGAAAAGGGAAATCATCATTGTTGCATTAGGTTGGATATGTTAAGTTAGCAGTAAGTATATATATAAGCAGTAATATATTATAATATATATTAAATTAAGTTAAGTTATATCATACATACCCTAAAAACACTAACGAAATAATTATAAGTATAATTATTATTATTATACTTACGATTATTCATTTTTACAAACGTCGTCGTGACTGACAATTTTTATATTTCGTAATGTTTTTTTTTTGTACTAAACCTATTATAAAGATTAATGTGAGTTTATACGCCGTGTGGCCAGCCCTAATGGCAGAGTCAATACCGCCTAAAGGAGTCTAGATTTTAATGTACGACAGCAGCCGTCGAGAAAATTAGGAGCGATGATAGCTCAGCGGTTAGCGCGGTCGATACACACGCCGAAGGGCGTGGGTTCAATCCCAACAATGAACATAGTAATGTTTACGCACTACTGCTTGGCGGCATAATATCTGGTACTGCGGTGGTACCTGCGAAGAGATCTACCACCAAAAAAGGTTGTTTTTCTTCAGTTTTGATGGTTAATGATTATTATGGTGACTTGCGAACAACTAAATATTTTGTATGAGTGTGAGAGCTACATATTTTCGTGTTTTTTTTTTTATTAAAGCTGTAGTTAATATTCACTACTCTACTAGGGGAAAATTACGACTTGACCGTAACATATAATTAAAAACTGAAAACAAATTCATTCTAGGCACTGTCCAATCAAAAGTTGTCTAGAATAAATATTGTTTAGCGATAAGGCCGCCGTTACATCTCGCGTAATTAAATTGTAAGAAACAAGCCTATTTAAAACAAACGCAAGCGTGCTCTATCGTATCTTCACTTAACATCAAGTGAAACGGCGATCAAAGACAAGCATAAAAAAACAAAATTATCATTAAGTAAACTGTTTTCTCGACAAACAATTATTGATATTGTATTCCATTCTATTCTTCTGTCAAAATGTGATGCCAAACACACAGAGAAACAAAAAACATTATATCATAAAATAAACTTTAAAATTAAAAAATTAAACCTTAAATTTTAAAATGAAGAAAATTATAGACATTTTAACTCCGTTGAAAAAAAGGGTGCTAAGGTAAAACGCAAATGATGCTAAGGTAAAAAGGAAGTCAAAAAATGTTACCATATCTCATATCCCTCATAGAAGTCGTGTGACGTGTGCCAGAGCTTGTGGAAGGGTTCAATACCCGCGATCATGGTCTGCAAGCTAAAGTATACGGACACTTCCTGATCCAGGAGCTGTTCTTCATTGATGATATCCTCTGCTTCACGTTTGTCGGCCTGATGAGAAAGGTCATTCGGTAATTTTATGGAAGTAGATGTTACAACCGTAAGAAGGTCCAAGTCATTCTCGTCCATGGGGATGCCTACCTTGGTCGATAGTGACGATGATGATGATGACTCTTATGCAAAAACCCCACTCGTGGTCCCTGTGTGTGTGATCTGTGTATGCCGACCAGATGATAATTAATTGGTTGCGGTTAGGCACCACCCACCGGACATAGTCGTGCTAAAGACTAAAACAACTAGAAATTTGAAGCGTGTCTGGTGGTCAGAAATAAATATAATCGCAAACCAATCAAAAAAGCGTTGTCCGATTGACAATAGTATTTCTTACATTTAATCTGACGATCCCAAATTAATTAACATACCATCAAGTTGTTGTATATCTCATCAACTTTTTGTACGACTTCCTTCAGAAGGTCCACATTCAGCAGCGGTGGATCAAATCTTCGGAACAGTTCCAGTTCCTTCTCGTGCTTCTTAAGCTTCTCTTCGAAAACGGCCTTGCGACTACGGAGCTTATCTTCCGCCATGGTCTTCTTGGTGTTGAGGGTTTTGACTGTCAGATCGATGGTGTCTTCCATGTCCAGCGGCCAGAGGAACACGCGCGTGTTCAGGTTTATATCATCGACTGTGGATAGAGTAATATTAATCATCATCACTTCCCGTCCCGTTCACAACACACAACAACCCAAGTTCCATACATTGGTTCATTTTACATTCTTACCTTAAACATGTCAAGTTCTGAAGAGCGTGGGAAAAAGTTCGTAGACAAGGAATTGCAAGCATTATTGGATGAAACCGATAGTGAAACCCTAGAAGAACTCGCGGATCAATTGAATATGATGCAGAAAACCATCTCCAATCGTTTGAAAACTATGGAAATGATTCAGAAAACGGGAGAATGGATTCCGCACGACATGAATGAAAGACAGCAAAAAATAAATTCCAGTCATACTTCTACACCAGTATATTAAAACGGGTACAATGATTTAGTTTCAGTTTAGCACTGTTGATATAAAGATACTGACAGGCAAGATGAGCATGCTGCATAAGAAAGAGCACGTGGTCGGCAGTCGTGCGCGCCTTCTCTCGCAGGTCAAACATAGCGCAGTCGCGGCAGTCGCAGATGTATTGGAACAGCTCTACCAGCTGCGCCGTGGACTCTGGCGTCTCGGACGCACGGGCAGCCATCTCCTCGTACACGTTGCAGATGCTGCACAATGTAATCTATTACTAAGTTTGTATAGGCTGTTGCCAACCCTAATCTCAGAGTTGAAATGCCCGAATACTTCAGTAATAGGCTAGTGAACGTGTAAAAATGTGAAATTGTAAGAGAACTAAAGTCCCCGATATAGCTCAGCGTGAATGAAATAAAATCATTCAATTTGTTTTATGATTGATAAGCTAGGGCTCACCAGATGCTAAATAACGGTGGGTGGGCGGTTTTAATAAACAACAGACGCTCTCTCACTCGCTAGAGCTACTAAGCCAGCAGCCTAAAAATTTGCTTCCGTACTTCAAGGATTTTGAGTGGGCTTTGGTGAAGCTGGTAGGGGGAAATGCGTTATAAATTCCGAACGGCATGTCAGTGTACAATTTATCTCTTTAAGAACTCACGCTCTGTTCCACTTTCTGTTGACGAGGATGAAGTGGTCAACAATAAAAGACCTCAGTCCGTTAACGATATCCCACATGGTGTCGTTAACGGGCGCGCAGTCCAACATAATCATATTTAAAGGGATGTCTCGACGGAGGAACAGGATCTCGTCTCGGAGCTTCTCGTAATCATATATACGAGCTGAGAAATCCTAGAAGCAAATCCTGAAGATAGTACTAAAGTTATCGTGAGTCACATTTAGTAAGTAACAGTTCTCTCTGTGTATCCAATAAAAACAACAGTTTAGGTATATAAGTGGTCTTCGTGTAATATAAAATATCAACAAGTGAGTAAAGTTTTTTTGGGTGAAAAAAGGTCAGAACTTATAGGTTCTAAAGCCTGAAGTTTTCAAGGCTGACCACGTAGCGTTTAAATCTTTTCACTTGATTGCCCAATAACGAGGGTAATGTTTTAAACTTTTCCCAGACAAATAGAGCTGACGTTTTCTATGTAGTTATAATTAAGCTTTATTCCATGATTGTTTAAAGTTGCAGTGGAAGGAAAACATTTTTTCACCTCACAATATTTTCCTTAAATTTGACAGCCCTGTTGGCTCATTGGTAGCATGTCTGCTTCAAGAGCTGTGGGGCGTGGGTTCGATTCCCACCCAAGACAAGCATTTTGTGATATAATACAAATGTTTGTTCTGTGTCTGGGTGTACTGTATGTATTGTAAGTACGTATTTAAAAAAAAAAGTATTTAAGTATTCTATCAGTTATCTGACTCCCATAGTACAAGCTTTGCTTAGTTTGGGGTCAGATGGCGCTGTGTGTAATGTCCTACGATATTTATTATTTATATGTAATATCCAAAATATAGCTTAGAGCACTTGACAACTAGCTACCTCAATTTGAGAATCTTTCACTAAGCTTCTATCATGGCTCGGCAAGTCAACTATCCCATGTCATATTTCATCAATATTGTGGTGGAAGTTTGCTTACAATCAAAACTTTAAACCCAGAAATGACATCAACACTGCTATAATAAATTTTACCAACCTTGAGATAAGGCGGCGGTTCCAATGCAAAGAACGCCTTGAGATCCCGATCAGCTGTCCCATCCAGAATATAGTAATACTCTTCATAAGTACTTAGAAAAGAGATCGGGCCGGGCCGGTTAGCGGCGAGGTTCCGAGTAGAGGATACTATCAAATCCACCATGTATTGCTCGTTGGGGTACACACCCAAGAGATAGGGTCGAGGACGACTTGTGTCTGTTGAAGATAAAAATTGTATAAGGACAGTTGACTAGTCTTGATGTTAAGGCAATAAAAGGCGACACCAATATATCTTTCAGCCTGCCTTAGAGAGACCCGCCCAGGAATATGAAATGCGGGTGGCTAAAACTGCGGCCAGACCTGCTTAAACTACCGCGGTTTGCGGTGGCGGGCGCGTCAATACAAAGTATAAGACTGTTTCAGACAAACACGACCTACGTTAGTGTAGTGTAGTGTAGTACAAAATTCGTAGCCTTCACCATAGCTACTGCAGATTGTATCAGTATAAAACAAGCTATACTCGACTTTCCACCAGACCACGTGCTCCAAAATATGTTTCCAAACACATGCAAAATAAAATAAATCAAACCATTCTTGGCTCAAGAGTTTTTCAGCAGGAGGTCAACACCACAGTATCAGACATCTGCCGCATTACAGTATTCCGGATCCAGTTTACAGATTTCGGAAAGGCACAGCGAAATTACAGAGCTTTTAAGAATTAGAGGCTAACCAGCGAATGTGCCATAGTACTAAACGCGAAAGTAGCGATGCCCTGGACTTGTTATTGTTAATCAATGGTCTGAGTGCAACTGCAGTGTTCATAGACATGGTCAGGCGTTATCTTTTACCATCAGGAGAGCGTCTTGTTCGTCTCATTGCGTTAACTTTTTTTTAATGTGGTAAAAGTCCTTACTAGGATACATGACTGCGTCGATGCTGGGCAGTTGGAAGTTGACGTTGATGATGGAGTGGAACCAGCGGGCCACTTGGATCATGGTGGCTTCAAGTGGGGGGTCGAAAGTGATGTTCGTGGTGCCAGGGTGGCCGACCACCTTTATCCGGAGCAGCGAATTCTTTATGAATGTGTAGTCGCGATACGGACCCTCGTATTTATTTCCTTCCTAGAATATATTTTTTTAATAATTAATCGGCAACTATATGTGACTCTTTCTTATTCACAACAATAACAAACATTGATTGACAAGGAAATACTTAATTCTAATAAAACAACTTAATATAAGAACAATCTCTTTCTTTCAACCTCCGTATGGAAAAGATTCAGGAAGAGTATGAAATTAGTAGTTACTCGTCATGGAAAAGTAGAACGTAAATTTGTTTCATTTTATGATGAGAATCATCCCACTAATATTGTAAATGTAAAAGTTTAGATGGATGGATGTCTTTTTCACGAAAAAACTACTTAACGGATTTGGATGAAATGTGGTATGGAGGTAGCTGAGACCCTGGATTAACACATAGGCTACTTTGTCTCCCGAAAACATGTAGCGGGTAACACCGCGGGGCGCAACTATAATAATTAAGAAAAAGATTATTTGTCTTTTTTTTTTAATATAACGACAACTAAACGGTAGAATCCTGATATTTCACTGACATTCAATTTACAAATTGTTAAATAAATAATAAATAAATATCGTAGGACATTACACACAGCGCCATCTGACCCCAAACTAAGCAGAGCTTGTGCTATGGAAGACAGATAACTGATAGAATACATAAATACTTTTTTTTTGTAAATACATACTTATAATACATACAGTACACCCAGACACAGAACAAACATCAATGTTAGTCCTGAGTGGGAATCGAACCCACGCCCTTCAGCTCTCGAAGCAGGCACACTACCAATGAACCAACAGGGCTGTTACTTGTAATGTAGGTTACACATTGCAAAAAACCTGAATTGTCGAATCATTATTATACAAATACAAATTTAGTACATAAATTAATGGATCATGAATTAAAATAATAACTGGAAACATATGATAATCATTTGACGAACGAATTATTTAATATTCTGATGACAGATCCGACTGGTATAGGTTAAATTAACATCACGCAAGTTGCCGTTTAAACACAAGCCTATTTGTAATTTAAAAAACAACGAGTAAAGCCAGTCAATCATAATTGAAAGCAAAATGGTATCGTTATTTTTTTATTTTTTTATGTGTGAAAGTGGCATAATAAGCAACGGGCCACCTTATAGTAAGTGGTCACCGCAGCCTATGAAGACCTACAAAACCCGGGGCATTGTCGGTGCGTTGCATACCTTTAAGGACCCTATTCACGCTTTGTTTGAAGCGATGTAGATCTAAATTCAGCGGAAAAGCCGAAAGTAGTAAGCCATTCTACATAAGACATGTGCGCGGTAGAAACAGTCGATTAAATCGAGCGGCATGACAAAAAATGGAATTTATGAAATTGTAAGACGCTGGTTTTTCTCTTACCTTATAGAAGTCAAAATACTCTGCAAAATGTTTGATGCTTCTTTCCACAAGGTCCCTAACTTGTTTCGACATTAGACCATGAATACATCTGCGAACAAATTGAAAAAAAAAACGCTGAAATAGATTAAACTAAAGCGTTTGGGTGTTTTTAGTAAATACTTTTGACTTAAGATTTCGTTTTTTGAATTTTATATAGTGAGATTTTTTTACGGCCTACATGTATACTCACAGTTGGACCACTTCACAGGTTCAGTTCCTCAGCAAGCATAGAGATAGATATGGTAAGTTTTGTAAGCGACCGCATCGAGAACGAAGTAATTCGTCAGAGAACTAAAATCACCGACATAGTTCAATGTATTAACAAGCAGTGCAGCAAATGTATACTTCAGTAGCAGCTGGATAACCATTAGAGTTTACTAAACTGGAGACTGCGTATCGGCAAATGTAGCGTAGAACGCCCTGTGACTCGGTGGAGTGACGATATACGATATCATATGCACACTCTGTGGGGGGTGTGGTGGGTAATCACCGCCCGGAACAGATATTTTTGATTTGCAATTGGAGCTTCTGCAACTTCATCAACTTCAATTTACCTAAAAAACTCTTCAACCTGGAACGTGCTCTCCTTTCTCTTCTTGGACACGTAAACAGACCAATGCTTGCGCATCTTAATCATGGTGTCGGCCACGTCGATAATCCAATTGTCCATCAGTTCCGCCCTGGTTTCCGCGCACAGCTTGTTGAGGCGTTCCGTGAACTCGCCGGGGTAGTGGGGGAACGGGACTTCTGCTTGCATCTTGTTCATATCGCAGATCAGCATATTTTGATATCTAGTAAGCAAACAGTCACCAATACAATAACTTCCTTCTCCTAGCATCAGCACAAGCTGCCAGTGCAGGAAACTAAGTTTTTTTTATGTTTGACAGTCTGTGTCTTCACCCAACCACAGCTCACCTGATGTTAAGCGATAGTGTGGTCGAAGATGGTAAACACACCTAATCTGGACTGGAACAAGCTCTCAAATGAAGCTACCGGAACACACCTAGCTAGTCGCGTACAAGAACCACGCTTTGGTTTCAGCATGGCTCATGCTGGGTTTCTTTTACAGAGAGCTTGTGCTCATACTGGGTTTCGTTTACCGGGTTCTTGTGCTCGTGTTAGGTTTCCTTCACCCCAGCAGCGCTCATGTTGGGTTTCTTTCATCGATAGCTGGTGCTCATGTTGAGTTTCCTTTACGTGCAGCTTGTGACTATGCTTAACGCTCAGTGGTTAGCGCGGTCAGTGCAAACCCCAACAATGAGCTTGAGCTACTGGTGTAGGAAACCCAGAACGAGCACAAGTTGCCGGTGAAGCAAACCCACCATGAGCTTGAAGCTGTATATGTATAGGTATGTGTAGTCCTGAAATAGGTACTAACCTCTCATTCCAAATACGCTTGAGTTCCAAAAGCACAGGGTTGCCTTCGTAGTATCGATACATGATGGACTGCCGCGCAAGCGCCATGGGCGTGTGCCACGAGACCGGTGCACGGACAGTGTGTGACGGCCATAAAGTTGGTAGGAACGCTATGTGCAAGCGTCTCCGTTCTGCAGGGTCTTCTAGGATATACTGCAGGATGCATCTGTCAATATGGTAATTATTATTATTAACAGCCTGTATTGTCCACTGCAGGGCAATGGCCTCCCTTCCCTTCTTCCATCTTTATCTTTTCCAAAGCGACATCGTTTCATGGTCGACGTTCCAAAAACTCGAACAAAACGATTTCATTCTTCGTTCATTGTATGGACTGCTAGATAGTGGAATGCGCTAAAATAGCCGGAAATACTAACAGACAGAGAGTGGTGACATCGCATGACATTAGAAAATAGCCCGATGTATCGTTGTAGTATCGTTTTTTTTGTATGGCATTTTTGCCAAATGTTCATCACGAACCAAATAACAGCTGAACGCACTGTGAATTAAATGCAGACTGCTTCACCGGCGCGGTTTGGTGAAGTTTAAATTTGGCGCGATAGAAATTATTTAGTTTTTTTATTGAAGCCTGTATAGTGAGTAGTAGTAGCAGCAGTAGTGAGATTTCCAAGAAAGCCATTTATTTTTCCGGGATATGGGAAGACATAATTAATTCCGCAGATGTGTTTTAATATACATACGAGTACATATCATTAGTGAATATCTGCGACAGTCCATACGTTTTCTTAGAACTAACGTTCATGCGAGATCGAAGGATCTTGACAAAGCAATTTCGGTATTTGATAACGCTAATAGAACAGTAAAAAAAATTACAGAATTGACATAAGCTGCCTACGTGACATATCTTTTGTCAACCCATACATTTTTTAATTTTTATATTAGGTTTGACGATAATCGATTGTTACTTTGTCTAGGCCCTCAGTAATCGATTCGAATCTGCATCATAAGTGCCCTTGGGTAGTGACGCAAGAGAAAGTTAGCTCACCGTTTCATGGCCATCGCGAAGAAGTCTCTGATGTCCTGCTCACTCTGTCTGACGCAGAATTGGTAAGTGAGGGATAGCAGACGTCGCTTGATGGCTATCGTCTGCTTGTCTACCTTCGCCTTGGCACGTTTGTACAGATCGACTGGAAAGTCAGGCATGTGTTTTCCAGACAAGGACTGTGGACAATCATAATGATGCGTGTTTGTAGCGATAAACGAAGGGCTTGTATTCAAATTCCTACAATGAGCTGCCGTGGAAAGAAGACATCGTGAGAAAAACAGTAAACAAGGTGGTTACTGTTTTCACTGCCCTCATGTCGAAGCATGACGAGGCCGCGCGCGCGTTGTACTCAGCTTTGTATCCATGATGAAGGCCACCGAACGTAGCCGAAATCAGAGTCAGAGTTTCTGATAAAATTAAATGTTAGTAATCCCGCATAAGTAAAACTACTACCCTCAAGTTAAAAATCTCCCACCAAGCGTCTAATGTTGTATTGTAACAGCCTCCCTTGAGAGTCAGTTTCCATTGTAGGCTAAACATATTTACCATTTACGATAACACCTTCACTTAACCGTTGAACTGTGGTAGCAAAACTAACCTGTCCATTATAGGAAAAAAATCTGCTTCCCAATTCTGAGTACAGATCTCTACTCTCGAGAGATCGGCTAAGGTATCGGATAAGAAAAGATCAGATAGGTCCAACGTCAGCAACTGAAATTCTTTTCGAAACATACGTACCTAGCATCAGCGTATGACGTTATCCCACTTATCCCAATCTTACGTCTTTTCTTCCTCTACTTTTTAATTTTTGGCATCACACTCTGCATTTTCATTAGCAGTATTTTATGATAAATTATGTGTAATAACTCACAATAAAACTGCCACAATGTAAGTCATGTCCGGTCTACTATAAGATCGACTCAACTAAAAGTCCTACTACAAGATTTGCCTATCTTATTAAGGTTTAATTAAATAATATTCTATAATAAAAACTTTGTTTTAATGCTCACGGTGGTCAAATAGTACTGTATCCGCTTCAGGTCATCTGGACGTATGTATCTGTAGTGTTCCTTTTCTGTGATTTTTAGCATTTCTATCATCTGCTGGTCAGGATCTTTCGGCTCTTCGAACTGCAACTTGGCCAGGTGTCTGTGACATAATATTTTTAACACGTATAAATCTGCTATTTTCCCTATTTTGTTACTGTCTGTCACTGTTTGTTTAGGTGTGTTCGGTTGTGTTACAAAATAAAATTATTTTCTTTCTTTCTTTCCTTCGTTCTTTCCTTCTTTCTTTCCTTCTTTCTTTCCGTCTTTCTTTCCTTCTTTCTTGACGATGTGATAGAAAACAAAGCGCACGAATATTCAAGCAATATATTTTTATAAATATTTATAGGTACTTAAAAGTCGTTTTGGTTACAACAATAACGGGTCTCTAATTTAAATATTTATCTAACTTGACAACAATTTTAAATACCTATTCTAAATATCCCTTAATATCTAATATATATTATAAGTAGGTATTTACAGAAAAAGTACAGTTATCTGACTTCCATAAAGCTTTGCTCAGTTTGGGGTCAGATGGCGCTGTGTGTAATGTCCGATTTATTTATATATAATTTATTAAATATATAAAAAATAAGTTCAAAAACTGAGACCCGACTACTACTGACTGAGTATACCCCGAACTTATAATAATTATGCAACTGTCCAAAACAAATTGTTTGTTTGCTATTGATTATGTGTTTGTACCTATTTGTTACAAAATAAAGTCTGTTTCTATCTTTCTTTCTTTCAAACACCAAATGGCTTACTAATTTGAGTGCCAGATTCCATTTTTATTTTAATGTAAAAAGTATTGGGACGAACGAGACGCTCTCCTGATAGTAAGAGATAACGCCTGCCCATGACCATTGCAGCGATACACAGAACTTTGAGTAGCAAAACAAAGTCCAGGGAATCACTGCTTTGGCGCTCATTACTTCCGTTTAAGGCTACACTTTCATTTCAACTTCAAAGCTAGACCATTTACACTTTTTTTTAAATAAATTTGGAATTGAATAAACACTGGACTTGAAGATTCTCCGTGCTTCGTACTGCTGGGTAAGTTACCTAGCTAGAGCCTGCCTAGCCGTCTCCTCAGCAGCCGCCTTCTGCTCTCTTTTCTTCTCTATTCGTTTGCGTTTCGCTTCAGCTTCTGCCGCCTTTCTTCTGTCATATGCACCGGACACTAGATCCTCTAGAAGAACCAACCCTGAGGAGAGAGCGAGCGAACACTGATCTCTTTATTTTTTATCGTTTCAGGCTAAATGTTTGACCACAGCTCACTTGATGTTAAGTGAGACATACAGTACACCCAGACACAGAACAAACATTTGTTCATATCACAAAATGTTTATCTTGGGTGGTAGTCGAACCCACGCCTTTTCCTTTTCCTTCACTGCCAGCTCAAAGTCATTGTCATAATATTATAAAATATTTTATTTTCTTAGCCTTTATTGCCTTTTTGTATACACTTGTAACAGTGCTATTAGAAACTACAGCATTGTTGAGATTTACCATCGGACGTCTTAATGATTATTTCATAAAGCAGCGCCTAAGCAGCGATCCCCTGAACTTTGTTTTGTTCCTTAAAACTCTGTGTAGCGATGTGGTCATGTTTTACCACCACCAGGAGAGCATCTCGTTCGTCCCACCACATTTAAAAAAAAAGTGTCTATAAAACTTTTTTCAGACATATTTGACGTGAAGCCGCGAATATACCAGCATGTACCACTGCGGCTTTTTGTGGCGAACGCGTAATCACCACACCGTTATATAACATCAGGTGAGCTGTGGTCAAACACCTAGTCTGTTTAACATGAAAAGCACACACGGCTAAATTCGTGGCGGCCATCCAGCGTGGGGAAAACTGCGTTGAATTAGATTTTTTTGTTTGTATGATCATCAGTGAAGTTATATGTATACCTAGCTAACTTTGTTTTGTTACTCAGAGTTCTGTGTATCGCTGCAATGGTCGTGGACATGCGTTATCTCTTACCATCGGGAGAGCGCATCGTTCGGCTCATTACATTTAATTTTTTTTTTAAACCATTGTCATATACAGTACCTTTCTGCAGTTTATGTGACTGCTTCTCTCTCTCGATGGCCTCCAAGCGTTCCTTCTCGCGCAGCGACCAGGGCTTCAGAGGTGGGAACTGCATTTCTCCACTGGGGCCGAGTGGTCCGTACAGTTTTGGCGGGTCGCGCTTTTTTGGCGGCATGTTGACCACACGCATCGTCTTAGAAGACGGAGTGTAGCAATTACCTAAACCAAAAAAAAACAAAAATCAAAATCGGTTCATCAAAATCAAAATCATTTTTTTTTCTTTTCTTCGTGTTTGTTATTTTTCTCTACATAACTAGTAAGAATAAAACCGGCCAAGTGCGAGTCGGACTCGCGCACGAAAGGTTCCGTACCATTATTTATAAAAAAATCAAGTTTGTTGTATGGGAGCCCCCCTTAAATATTTATTTTATTTTATTTTTAGTATTTGTTGTTATAGCGGCAATAGAAATAAATCATCTGTGTAAATTTCAACTGTCTAGTTATCACCGTTCTTGAGATACAGCCTGGTGACAGACGGACGGACGGACAGCGAAGTCTCAGTAATAGGGTCCCGTTTTTACCCTTTGAGTACAGAACCCTAAAAATGAAGTCACTTCCCGCCATCTGTACTTACCCTTAGATCTTTTAAACTACGCAACGGATTTTAATGCGGTTTCCATCAATAGACAGAGTGATTCAAGAGGAAGATATATATTTATAATACACGCGTATGCACCACATTAGTATGCCGTGCGAAGCCGGGGCGGGTCGCTAGTATGACATAAATGAAATGTTCTTCTATTGTCTATATATACTCATTTTTTAAATGAATTTGAATACGATATGTCAATTGTCACATTGGTGCTATCAGTAAAATATTGTATTGTATTGTATTTGGTAGTTATGCATATTTAAGTTAAAAGTCGGGTTTTGCAAGTGACTGCAAAATTTGTGACTGATTGATGTGTCGTGCAAATTAAAAAAAAAATCCAATATAAACAAAACTAACTTTCATAGTATTTTTTTGCGCGATTTAAAACATTTTTTTTGACAAAATTAAAATATAATTTTTTTTTTTATGGTTGACAGGCTAGGTGTTTGGCCACAGCTCACCTGATGCCAAGTGAAGGTGTGGTCGAATATGGTAAAGCACACCTAGCCTGGAATGCAACTGGCTGTCAAGTGAGGCTGCCGGAACACACCGTTAGATGCTTGGCGGCAGATTTTTCAACTTGAGGGTGGTAGCTAGCCAGCCGAGTACTAAAGTACCCTACCACCATGCTTTGGTTTCCTCACGATGTTTTCCTTCACCGGCAGCTCAAGCTCATTGTTGGCGAACCTACCGCGCTAACCACTGAGCTATCTTCGCTACGAGGATACTACGCTATCTACAGAGGAAAGAATTGATTTTTTATTTGTTTGTATTGAACAGGCTCCGAAACTACTGGACCGATATGAATAATTCTTTCATCATTAGAATGCTACATTATCACTGAGTGACATAGGCTGTATTTATATTGTTAATCAAGTTTTGTTTTTCCGTGCAAAGCCGGAGCGAGCTGCTAGTATTTGTTAAAATTGTGAAAGTTTAATAGGTAAGTACGAGTATACCTGTAGAGTCAACCGGCTTGGCATGGTCGAAGCTGTCTCTGTAAGGGACGCCCCTTGTCCAGGACTTTCCCAGCATCAGCGGCGGGAACTCACTGCAACCACCTTCGCTTTCACCTGGAAACAACAACTTTTTTTACAAGTTTTTATTTAACTTGCAATGTATGTATTTATTTATGTAGGTAAAAAATATATTTGTTCGGGTGGAATCTTGTAAGTTTACCACCACCATCAGCATGGTGATAGGGAACTATCTAGTATTCGGCTGGCTCAAAAAAATCCGTCAAACACTTAATGAACGTTGTGTTAACACAGTCTCACTTGAGAGCCAGTTTCATTTCAGGCTTGGTGTGCTTTACCATCTTCGGCCACACCATCACTTAATATCGGAGTGAGTTGTCCGTCAATAGAAGCTAACTTAATTTATTTTGTAACACAACAAACAGAAACAAACAGTTACAAAATAGGGGCTCACCTCAGCATAATACTGGTCATACTAAGTGGTATGACCAGCGCTGGTCTTCCGGTGAGCCCTTGTCGGTCAAACAAAACAAACATAACAAATTACCAACAATAAATATAACGAAACGAAAAAAAATATTCAAACAAACAAACTACTATGTTAATATTTGTTTATTATGTTCTAAAATTAGAATTTAGCGTTAGCGAGGGAATGAAAAGAACACGAGGTGAAAAATCATTGCACTCGAGTGCAACACGTAACTTTTCGTCCCACCTCAGCGAGGAAATGTCTAAATACATAAAAACGTACACCAAGGAGGATTCTGAATTTTTTTTTAATTAAAAAAAGTTGTATGATAAATTCGGCACCATGGAGGTAGAAGTAAATAGGTTTAATGATGTTTTGAATTTACAAACTTAGTGCACACGGTGTTCTAAATTAAAATTTACTTTATCCTCTAGTGGATAAAAACGACTTTTGCACTCAGATATCGAAGAGCAAAAATACTCTTTTCGAGAGGGGGGGATGAAAAAAGCATTTCCATGCGCAAAAACTCTATTTCACAAACTTTTACAAACCCCTTTAAAAACACGGTTCCTGTATGCTATCCCATAAGAACCGTGCATTTTTATTATAAGAATTAGCCTACGTCATTTTCTGACCCCTAAACTATCACTACCTATGCAAAAAACCATGTCGATGCTTTGCTCTATGAAAAATCGAAACAAATCTATCCCACGGGAACCATACATTTTACTATGAGCTTTTCCAGACTATAATAATCTATCACTGTGCCAAATTTCATCCAGATCCGTTCAGCCGTTCTGGCGTGATTGAGTAACAAACATCCATCCATCCAAACTTTCACATTTGTAATATTACTAGCAGCGCCCCGCGGTGTTACCCGCTACACATTTTCGGGATAAAAAGTAACCTATGTATAAATCCAGGGTCTCGGCTACCTTCATACCAAATTTCATCCAAATTTGTTCAGTAGTTTTTGCGTGAAAGAGTAACAAACATCCATCCATAATTTCACATTTGTACACGGAAAAAAAAGAGTCAAAGAGGTTTCTTTCGATGAAAAAACATTTGGTTTGCTTGAACATATTTCTTTCAGTCAAAGAAATTGTTTTAAAATACAATGATAGGATATTGAACTAAATTGGTAACTTTCTTGATTGAATATAGCAATATTACTTTAACCTGAACCAAAACATCGTTGTTTCAACACAATAAATCTTACTTGCCCGAAACTAACCCGAATTTTTGTTTTAATACTTTAATTTAGTTGTTAAAAAAATGTATGGTATCGGATCAACTAATTTGATGATCTTATATGAAATAGAAGAAAAAGCTAAAGGAAAGTAATAAAATGTTACCTTAATGTTACATTTGATTAAACTAAAAATACATTTGTCTTGGTTCAAATACACAATGTTATTGTCATGAAGTTCTCGTTACTATTTTAAAGAGTGCTGATGCTCCAATACAATAAATTTAGTTTGTCTGAAAATATCCTTAATAATTCATCTTCAGTGAAAGCAGATAATTAGATTAAGCCGAAGTACTGACCATGTTAATGCAATGTTATATTTCTTTAAAACCAGGATAACTGTTAGCTTGGTTCGAACACACAATGTTATTGCCCTAAAACGCTCGTTGTTTTCGTTACAACTTTTTTTCTTTTCTACCTAAGCAATTTATTTTGAAATAGTAATGCTGATATATTGAAGTAAAATAATGATTATCTTACTTTATTCGTAATTATTAATTTAGCCTGAAGTAAATTTCGTTGCTTCAATGTAACATTTTACAAATCGAAAATATTTAATGGTTTGTTCTAAATGCTTAGATTTTTGTTATGTATATACATGTATAGTAGATAGCGGTGGCTACGTCCACCGCGCCGTATATGAATAAATGAGTGTGCATTTAGCTACCGCCGTTATCATTGCTCCTACCCGCCACACATACGTAACAATTGGCGACGAGACCTACCCACACTCAAGAAAAAATGTTTGGTGTTACTTGTCCGATGGGAGCCATAAATGGGTTTAATCATCAAACCCAGGACTGGAAAATTTATAAAAGCCGGTTATCCCAGTGGTTCATCGCGAATAATTTTGATGAGAGTACGGACAAAGCGGGGGTAAAAAGGAAGGCGGTGCTGCTGAGCGCACTCGACGAGTCGACGTACCAGCTGGCTTGCGATCTGGCCTTGCCGGAGGACCTGGACGCACAGAACTACGACAGTGTAATACGGATTCTGGACAGTCATTTCACTCCGAAGCGCTGCGGGTTTGCAGAAAGGCATAAATTTTACGCAGCGGGGCAGGAAATCGGTGAAACGCATTCGCAGTGGGCCGCGCGTCTGCGGGGACTCGCGGCGCATTGTGCCTTCAAGAACTTAGAAGATTCGCTGTTGGACAAGTTCGTGATAGGAATGTTACCCGGGCATGAGCGGGACAAGCTGTTTGCTCAAGACATTAAGGACTTGACGCTGGGAAAAGCCGTCGACATCGCGGAGAGCGTACGGTGCGCGCGCGCGGGCGCCGCGGCCGCCAGGCCGGCGGCGGGCAGCTCCGCGGTCGCGGCCGCCGCCTCGCGCGACGCCGTGTTCAAAATCAATCAGCGGAAAGAAGGAGGTGTTGCGAAAAAACCCCAGGATCGCAGTGAAACCTGTGACGTGTGTGGTTATAGGAACCATCGTACGGCCGAATGCCGGTTTTCCAACTACACTTGCAGAGGGTGCTCGCGGAAGGGGCACTTGAAAAGAATGTGCCCTAACAGAAAAGTGAATTACGTCGAGCGAGGTAACTCTGACGGTGAGGGTGATGACGGTGAGTGCATTTTTAATATCGTGTGTCATAATGAGGTACCGATGTCTGATACTGTGAGCTTGGAAGGTCGAAATGTTTGTTGTGAAATCGATAGCGGTTCCCCTGTGTCAGTTATCTCCGAAAGTATGTATAAATTAAAATTTTCGGATGTACCGTTATCACCGCCTACAAAAAAATTGTTTACTTATACGAGTACAAAAATGGAGGTAGTCGGCATAATGGCGATAAAAATAAATTATCGTGGTCATTCAGTGAACCTACCAGTGTACGTAATTCGGCGAGGCGGCCCTCCATTGCTTGGACGCGATTTTATGCGCGCGTTTAAGTTACGTCTTGTGACAACGCTGGGCGCGAGAGACGCTCACGTGCATAGCATGCATGATGATCTCGCTAAATTATTTCCAAGAGTGTTCTCGGACGAGTTAGGTTGTTTTAGCAAGTTTGAAGTTAAGTTGCCACTCAAATCAGATAGCAAGCCGGTGTTTTGTAAGTCGCGGTCGGTGCCGTTCGCGTTAAGAGACGCGGTTAACGAAGAGTTGAGTAGATTAGTAGCGTTAGGTATTCTAAAACCGGTTCCATATTCCGAGTATGCGTCACCGATAGTGCCCGTTCTGAAGAATGATGGTAGTGTGCGTATCTGTGCTGATTACTCGGTTTCGATCAATAAACAATTACTCGTAGAAAAGTATCCGTTACCCACGGCCCAAGAACTATTCGCTAAGTTGCACGGGGGGGTCGTGTTTAGTAAGCTAGACTTATCTATGGCATATAACCAGATAAAAATACATAAAGAGTCACAAAACGTGACATGTATCAACACACCGCGCGGCCTCTTCAACTACACGCGACTCGTGTTCGGGTTAGCGAGCGCGCCGGCTATTTTTCAACGCGTGATCGAGTCGATCGTAGGTAACATTCCAGGGGTACTCAGTTTTTTAGATGATATTTTAATTACTGGGTCCCTCTCCGAACATGATAGTAGATTAAACGAAGTTCTCCGCCGTTTAGAAGAAGCTGGGCTGACATTGCGTAAGGAGAAATGTTTTTTCTATCAAAAGGAAGTGTCTTATTTGGGTTATATTATTGACAAAAATGGTATTCGGAAAAATCCGCAAAAAGTAGAAGCGATTTTGTACGCACCAGTACCTAAGAACGTGAGTGAGTTAAAGTCATTTTTAGGCTTGTTAAATTATTACAGGGCTTTTGTACCAAACGCCGCGAGTATTCTAAGCCCGCTGCATGCGTTGTTACAAAAAGGTGCGAAGTGGCAATGGACCACTGAACAAATCGAAGCGTTTAATTCAATTAAATTATGTTTAGCGTCGGATAACACTCTGGCGCATTTTGATAATAATGCGAAACATATATTAACCGTCGACGCGTCGAAAGACGGGCTCGGAGCCATTCTTTCGCAGATAGGTACTGATGGAATTGAACAACCAGTATCTTACGCGTCGCGTTCGCTAAACACAGCAGAGAAAAAGTATTCACAAATTCAGAAGGAAGCGACAGCGATTATATACGGAGTAAGGAAGTTCCATCAGTATCTATATGGTAGATCTGAACCGTTCATACTGCGCACAGATCATAAGCCGCTGACGGCAATATTTGGTAAAACCCGTGGCATTCCAGAGGTATCGGCGAACCGATTACAGCGATATGCGATATTCCTGAGCGCGTACAATTATGCTATCGAGTATGTAAAAAGCGACGCAAACACAGCTGATTTCTTATCGCGAGCAGTACCGGCCGCGCATGCGAGCGAGAGAGCGATAACGGCGGCGGTCCCGAGTGCGAGCGGGAGGGAGATATCGGCGCCCGAGTTAGCCGCTTATGTTAATTTCGCCATCGAAGGATGTTTACCGCTCACAACGGAACAGTTGCGAACTGAAACATCTAGTGATGTAGTTTTGAAAACCGTGGCTAAGTACGTATCGCAAGGCTGGCCGCGAAAGATAAACGACCCGCTAATTAAACCGTATTTTTTATGCCGAAACGAAATGTCAATAGAAAATGGTGTCTTAATGAGAGGGCACAAGGTAGTCATTCCCGAAAAATACCAGAAAGAAATATTAAACGAGCTACATAGTTCACATTTTGGGATCGTGAAAATGAAAGCGGAAGCCCGAGCGCGGGTTTGGTTCCCGGGCATCGACGGCGCGCTCGAGAGGCTGGCGGCGGCGTGCGGCGCATGTTGCGCGCTGAGGCCGACGCCGGCGCGCGCCGCGCTCGCGCCCTGGCCGCACCCGCCGGCACCGTTCCATAGGATTCATTTAGATTTTTTAGGTCCGATTCACAATAAAATGTTTTTAGTAATCGTAGATGCGTACTCCAAATGGGTCGAATGTTATGTGATGAACAATGACATCACGACAAAAGCTGTTATCACGAAATTGTGCGACTTTATGTCTCGTTTCGGAATTCCGAATACCATTGTTAGCGATAACGGTACATCTTTGACATCGCAAGGGTTTGAAAAATTCTGTGAGTTGAATCACATAACTCATTTAGTTTCACCCGTGTTTCACCCGATGAGTAATGGCCAGGCGGAATCGTCAGTAAAAATTATCAAAAGAGGCATTAAAACATTTCTTTTAACGGGAGTAAAGGTTAACGATATTCAGTGCCATCTTTCAAAGTTTTTATTCGATTATCGTAATTCTTACAATTCGACTACTGAGACTTCCCCAGCTCAACTAGTATTCGGGCATAAGCTCCGATCGAGGTTAGATCTGTTTACTGCCACCGATGCACCCTTATCGACGGAGTTATCTAAACTCGTCGGACGTAAACAGTGCTCACAGGCTAGGCACTACGGCGGCAAACGATACACAGACTATGAAAAAGGGGATGAAGTTTATGTCAAATATTATATAAACAAAAACAAATATAATTGGCTTCAAGGAGTCATAATAAAGAAGATTGGGAAAATATTGTACAAAATTAAATTGTCAGACAGTACCAAGGATGTGGTGCGGCATAAAAACCAGATTTATAAAAAGAGAATAGATATCCCAAGTAGCGGAGACATCGAGACAACTGATAGATGGGACGTGACAATGCCGTCAGAGGAGACGGGCAGCCCGCGAGCCGCAGAGACTCCGGCCGCGATCACACCGCGGGCGGCGGCCGAGCCGCTCACCAGCGCCGGTTCGCAGCGTTCTCCCGTCGCCGCCGCCGCGTCACCGAGAGCGGAGCACCCGGCTAACGAGACCGGGCAAACAAGCGACTTTTCCGATGTGGATGAAGAACGTGACGTCATGGAGAACCGTTCAACCGTGGAAATACTAGCCGGGACACCAGAGCCGGTTGCATCGGGGTCCAAGGCGAACAGTCCTGAGTACAGGACTCCCATCCAAAGCGAAGCAGCCGCCGCATGCGACACGCCGTTGTCCGCACCGTCGTCGTCGCTATCTAACCGCCGTACCCGCAGGAATAGGCCAGTGTTAGATTACAGGAAACTTTTTTAGTTTTAAGGGGGGAAAGATGTTATGTATATACATGTATAGTAGATAGCGGTGGCTACGTCCACCGCGCCGTATATGAATAAATGAGTGTGCATTTAGCTACCGCCGTTATCATTGCTCCTACCCGCCACACATACGTAACAATTTTCTTGCTTAAGGAACATAAATAGCATCAGATCAATTAGATTTTATGTTAAATCAAAAATTTCTTAGTCTTGCGTTTAAAATAATTAATTAAATTAATCGAAATCGGTATAATTTTAGTAAAATGTAATATTTCTTTAATATAAGAAAACCTTTCTTGCGTCAAAAGCACGGTGGTGCTCTTTTGAAACTATTGCCGTCAGTCGTTTTATTTTATTCAGTAGTCGACTGGTCGTTGTCTCGTTGTGATTGTGAACACTGAACTGTGAAATTGTGAATTTTCGAGTTCGTGTTCACGTTAGAGTTCGAGTTCAAATTCACGTTCGAGTTCGAGTTTGAATTCACATTCGAGTTCGAGTTCGAATCCACGTTCGAGTTCGAGTTCGAGTTCGAGTTCACGTTCGAGTTCGAATTCACGTTTGAGTTCGAATTCACGTTCGAGTTCGAGTTCGAATACACGTTCGAGTTCGAGTTCGAATACACGTTCGAGTTCGAGTTCGAGTTCACGTTCGAGTTCGAATTCACGTTCGAGTTCGTGTTCGAATACACGTTCGAGTTCGAATTCGAATTCACGTTCGAGTTCGAGTTCACTTTAGAGTTCGAGTTCGAGTTCGAATTCACGTTCGAGTTCGAGTTCGAATTCACGTTCGAGTTCGAATTCGAATTCACGTTCGAGTTCTAATTCATGTTCGAGTTCGAGTTCGAATTCACGTTCGAGTTAATGTTCGAATTCACGTTCGAGTTCGAGTTCGAGTCCACGTTCGAGTTAGAGTTCGAATTCACGTTCGAGTTCGAGTTCACTTTCGAGTTCGAGTTCGAATTCACGTGCGAGTTCGAGTTCACGTTCGAGTTCGAGTTCACTTTTATCATTGCATTTGAATGCTCATTTCAGGATTTCAAATGCAGCCTGCCGCATTGGCTTTCGTTTTTTCAGTTGCAGGATTTATCTGTCAATGCTATAAAGTAGCAAGGATTCCTGATTTCAGAGCTTTACAGGTGGCAGTTTGGCTCAATATGTTTGTCTGTTGGAAATCGATGTTCACAAAAAATGAAGCAATATATATTGTCATTTCAGGGTTTTATGTCATTATTATATAGTGAACACATTTCAGAAGTCGCCTGTAATACATTCATGGAAGTTTTTAAAGGATCAGAGGTCATTAAGGCGTTGGCCGCTAACTTCACAAAAAGTCATTTTAATTTGGTCGTATTATAGGCTGCTAGATTTGGCCGCCAACTTCACACCGGTGTCAACTTTGTATGAGCTGTCAGCGGTTAACCTATTGGACAGAATATAGTGGGTTTGCTCTCATAAATACATACAATTGAGTCAAGTTTTTGTCAGTTTCCTTATAGATCTCGTATATTTTAGACAGAGCAAATATTTTCTTAAAAGAAAACTTCATATCCTTGGGCTAAAAGGCTAAAATCTTACAAGAAACACATAATGCTTTACGCTAAAATAAAAACATTATTAAATTAACCAGATAAATAGTTCAGGACAAAATTCAATCGTATTGTGCGAGTCCAAATATTAGTTCGTGCTAAAATAATTAACGCTAGTATACGAACCAGATATTAGTTCAAGTCAAAACTATATTAATTTGTTACGATACTCTAAATTTTTCACTCAAAATTACGATTTTTTTTGCTCGAACATAGTAAGTTTTATCTGGAAACACTCAACTTAGTTTAAAACATTTATTTACTTGAAATAAGATTTTATTTTATATCTGGAAAAATATAGTAGTTTAATGTAAAGCGCGCAGAGCTTTCTTAGAACATCAAGTAATTTGAACCAAGACAGTTATTGTTTTATTTAAACAAAAAAATAGTTTGTTTGCTATCGAAACCTGTACGTTACTTTAATCTAAATACGCCAAGGTTAAGAACAAGATTATGTTAATTTTGGTTGTAAGAAACCATCGTCTTGGTACTGTTTTGGAAAACCGTTCGCTGGAACGAAGACTATCATTATCTTAATTCAAGATTATAGTATATTCAACAAATCTACAGTATTATTTTAGTCGAACGCAGTTTAAATTGGTCTAAACGAAAATCCTTCTGGAATTTAAAGAAATATATCGTCTTAGACCAAACCATTTTACTGCATGGTGCATATACATATACACGGATATGTGCTTGGATCAAAGTATTCTTTTTATCCGTGTAATCTTAGTAGGATTACTAATACGCCAGTCGCATCATTGAGTTTAAAATTTTTGTTATTGTAATTACATCCAAATTACTAGCCAATTTTACAAGAGTACACTCATTAATGGTCGTAATTAGCCTCTATCAATCATATTTTTCGACTTAAATATTTAGATCTTATCTTACCTAAGTGTTTGTACGTCACAGACTAACGATTAATTAAGTTGTTAATGCCTACTCTGTATTTACTGAATTGTCTATTGTCAAGTCGATGACTTCAATACTTCACGTACCTGAGCATGATAGCCGTTGTATCGCGTGATAATTACCTATTAATTACTTAATTAAGTACAAGGTCGTAGCGATGTCTCAAATTATAATTAAAAAGTTGACCAACGTCACGGACCCCGGTGTCTGTGGAGCGTAAATATTAAACCATAAAAAAAAATAACCAACAATTAGCTTGAGCTGCCGGTGATGGAAAACATCGTGAGAAAAACATAGCATGGTTGTAGGGTACTCTTTAGTACTCGGCTGGCTAGCTACCACCCTCAAGTTGAAAATCTGCCGCCAAGCACGTAACGGTGTGTTGTAACAGCCTCACTGGAAAGCCAGTTACATTCCAGGCTAGATGTTCTTTACCATCTCGACATCAGATGAGTGGTAGTTAAACACAAAAATAGGTGATCTTGTGTCAGATCCTTCGTATTTGTAACATTAGAGCCAATTAGGTACAGACGCTTTTAATTTTTATTATTTCCATAAAATAGAAAATTGCTTAGCTCCAACTTTAATACGCAATGGAAATGGATCAATTCAAACTTCTTGACAGCCCCGTTGGCTCATTGATATATCGTAACTTTGCTTAGTTTGGGACCAGATGGCGCTGTGTGTATAGTCATACGATATTTATTTATTTATTTCTATCTTTTTTTTTTTTTTTTTTTTAATATCGTAGTACTATACACACAGCGCCATCTGACCCCAAACTAAGCAGAGCTTGTGCTATGGAAGTCAGATAACTGATAGAATACATAAATACTTTTTTTTTTTGTAAATACATACTTATAATACATAATACATATCTGTCTTTAGAGCTGTAGGGCGTGGGTTCGATTCCCACTCAGGGCAAACATTTTGTGAATAAACAAATGTTTGTTCTGTGTCTGGGTATGCTGTGTGTATTATAAGGATGTATTTACAAAAAAAAAGTATTTATGTATTCTATCAGTTATCCGACTTCCATCACACAAGCTCTGCTTAGTTTGGGGCCAGATGGCGCTGTGTGTATCTGTACGATATTTATTTTATTTATTTTTTATTTTAAACCACTTATCCCACTAATATTATAAATGTGAAAGTTTGGAAGGATGGATGGATGTTTGTTACTCTTTTACGCAAAAACTACTCCACAGATTTGTATGAAATTTGGTATGGAGGTAGCTGAAACTCTGGATTAGAACATAGGCTATTTTTTATCCCGAAAACATGTAGCGGGTAACGCCACCGGGCGCAGCTAGTTCTAGATATAACTGATAATAATTAGCACCTATGTCGCAATTATGAAACTTGATGTATCAATGCCATTACATAAAATAATTATCAGGACACTCGTGTCAATTAATTTTTTCATGAAACACTTGATAATACGGATTAGTCGATATTACCAGAAACCACAAATTCCAGAAATTAAAGCAAAATAATATATAAATTAACAGTTAATTACTAGGTAGGTACCAGCGCAGTACCAGATATTCTACCGCCTAGCAGTAGTGTCTAAACATTACTGTGTTCCGGTTTGAAGGGTACTGCAGCTAGTGAAGTTATAGGGCTGTCGAGACTAACCATCCAAAGTCTCAAAGTAATGAGCGCCAAAACAGCGATGCCCTAGACTTTGTTTTGCTACTCAAAGTTCTGTGTATCGCTGCAATGGTCATGAACAGGCGTTATCTCTTGCCATCAGGAGAGCGTCTCGTTCGTCTCATTACTTATCACTTTTTTTTTTTAACCGACTCCATGACCAGCGAGGTTTCGGAGTTTTTAGATTTATGTTAAATTTTAAAAACCGCTTGATCGATTTTGATAAAATTTATATGGGACTACCTCTGAGGTATGATCTACTAAGCAAAAAAAGAATCATCGAAATCGATTCATAAAAGAAAACATACAGTCGAATGAAAGAAAAATAAGAGATTACTGAATTACTACGAAATAATTACATATATTTTTATTGACATTTAATCATATTGACATAATTATTTTACATGTGACATATTATTTCGTTGACATTTTCATTGTATTGTCATATGTTATGATTTTGATATTTTTAAATATGAATGGGAAAATTACCTGTAACTTTGGTGTTATCAATAAAAGATTGGTATTTGAAAACCTCTTCCTTTATTGAGTCGGTTAAAAACCACCAACTTACCTTCTGGATAATAATTGTTCGCCGCCCGGAGCAGCGTGCTGTCTTTTTCTACGTCTTCATCGTATCCAGCTCTGGGCATCCAGGGCAGGCCCGGCTGCGTGCGCGCGGGGGTCACGAAGCGCGCTGGGCATTTGGCCCCCTTTAACGGCTTCTTGGGGGCTTTGGCGGGACGCTTGCGGTCACCGCTTGCCATTGTTCATCCTTTCAAATAAATAAATATTACAAATAGTGCTATCTGACCCCAAACTAAGCAAAGCTTGAACCACGGTAGTCAGATAACTGACAGAATACGTGTAAATACGTACGTATAACACATTCAGTACACCCAGACACGGAACAAACATTCGTTCATATCACAAAATTTTTGTCTTGGGTAGGAATCGAACTCACGCTCTACAGCTCTTGAAACAGGCATACTACCAATGAGCCAACAGGGCTGTCAAAGTATTAAACTTAAGATTATTTAAATAAGAATATAGTATTAAACTTAATTTCTGTCTATCTTTCTTTCGTAATTTTTTTTCCTAAAATATTCAAGGTATATATTTATTTTATGTTCTTTTAACAGTCGTTTCAGTTACGTCGTTTTTTCCTTTTTATTTTAGTGTTGAATGTTGTCGTTGTTAGTGTGACGGTGTGGTCCAAGGTGGTATACCTATTTAGCCTGGAACAGAACATAGTCTCAACAGCCCAATAATGTTGTACCCTTCCAACCAGAACATAGCGGAACACAAATGGCTTGGCAATATAACAGATGTGTTGAAGTGGACGCAATAACGCCTACGTGTTTTAAATAGCACATAACGTTTATTTATATTTGCTCTTGTGCTTTCTCTTCCTTGTTTATCTCGCGCTAATCAAGTACCATTGTCTCATTGTCTCCGTATATTATATCAAGAATAAATAATTCAAACCAACAATAAGCTCAGTGTACAGTTATTTCTACAGGTTATGGGCTAATCCATACCTACCATAAAATTTGTGTTTTATTGCGATGTCAGCAATAAATAATGGACTAATGAATTGAATGAACAATTATGCAACTTGGAGTTTTGCGGTGAAAGCATATAGAGAAAGAAAGAAAGAAAACATTTATTTTGCCACACACAACACTACAACAACAAAAAACACACTACAAATAAAAGATTAGAAAAATAAAAATAACAATAATAATGAGTGGAAAGTTGAAACAACAACAACAACAACAACAACAACAAGAAGACAACAACTCGAAGACTTGTGGGAATGCATCCAACCTAGCGAAAAACCCGTAGATACCAAAAAGGACGTAAAAGCGAAATCGAAACTGATTTTATTAATTGATCCCATTATATACGTGCATATAAGAGAAGTCACGACAGCAAAGGAGGTGTGGGACAACTTGTCACGAGCTTATGAAGATTCCGGATTAACCAGGAAAGTTGGTTTGCTTAAAGATTTAATAAATACTACATTAGAATCTAGTACATGTGTAGAAGATTATGTCAATACAATTATGACATTTGCACACCGGTTAAGAAACATTGGTTTCCAAGTAGACGACGAATGGTTAGGTACTCTGATGTTGGCAGGTTAGCCGGATTTATACAAACCTATGATTATGGCTTTAGAAAGCTCTGGTGTCAAAATATGTGCTGATTCAATTAAAAGTAAATTATTGCAAGAAATAAAGTTGAGTGATACAAATGTTTTCTATTCCAATGCGAGAAACCAAAAAGCAAGCAGTAGTTTTCAACAAGGGCACAAAAGGCAAGAACAAGGGCAGTCAAAAGGGCCAAGATGTTTTAATTGTAATAAACATGGTCATTTAAGTAAAAATTGTTGGTCGAAGAAAAATAAACGTGAAACAAAAAACAGTAATAGTTTTGTTGCCGCTTTTTCAGCCACAATGCAGAATAACAGCCGGTGAAGGAAGCAATCGCGAGGAAACCATACCACGTTGGTAGGGTACAAGTAGCGATGATAGCTCAGTGGTTAGCGCGGTAGGTTCGCATGCCGAAGGGCGTGGGTTCAAACCCCAACAATGAGCTTGAGCTGCCGGTGAAGGAAAACATCGTGAGGAAACCATAGCATGGTGGTAGGGTACTTTCTAGTACTCGGCTGGCTAGCTACCACCCTCAAGTTGAAAATCTGCCGCCAAGCATCTAACAGTGTGTTCCGGCAGCCTCACTTGAGAGCCATTTCCATTCCAGGCTAGGTGTGCTTTACCATCTTCGACCACACCTTCACTTAACATCAGGTGAGCTGTGGTCAAACAACTAGCCTGTCAACCATTAAAAAAAAAAAAAAAATACTCAGCTGTTAAGCGACCACTCTCAAGTTAAAAACCTGTCGCCAAGCACCTATAACGCTGTCTTTCGGCAGCCTCACATGAGAGCCAGTTCTATTCCAGGCTAGGTGTGCTTTACCATCGCCACTTAACATCAGGTGAGCTGTGGTCAAACACTTAACTAAACTGTGGATAACTGGGGAGGCCGATGGCCTACCCAGACGTCCCTAGCAAATTATGTCGAACCTTATACCTGTCAAGAATTTCTATCTATCACCACTTTATTAATGCATGAACAAAGATAGCAAAACATATTTTTTTAAGTAGAATTTCATACATCGATAAGTGACTTAATCAATACAATTACATATCTAAATAATCAGGAATTGCAACTGCAATCGATCAGCTTTAATGAGTTACTTTATCTGTTAATTTCACATTTTCTTTTTCAGCCGTTTTCAATGTAACTATCAGTTTAAGGTCGTTCAGATTGTTATAATCTGAATAGATTTGACTAATATTCCGATAATAGACATGGGGTTTTTTTTAATTGTTTTTCAAAGTAATTTATTTATCAGAAATAAATTTACAAAACACACAAACTAGACACAGTCTAAGATACTCACATAACAGTACAATGGGAAGGCCACCATTATTTTTGTCTTATAAAAACTAAAAATCAAAAATTTTCACTTCGTAAGACTTTGATTTTACATATTTATAATAGCTTAAAAATTATCACATTTCATCATCATCATCATCATCATTTCAGCCGTAGGACGTCCACTGCTGGACATAGGCCTCCCCCATTGACTTCCATAAAGACCGGTTGGAAGCGGCTCGCATCCAGCGCGTTCCTGCGGTCTTTACTAGGTCGTCTGTTCACCTTGTGGGTGGGCGTCCTACGCTGCGCTTGCTGGCCGGGGTCTCCACTCCAGAACTTTGCAGCCCCATCGGCCATCAGTTCTGCGTGTTATGTGCCCTGCCCATTGCCACTTCAACTTGCTAATCCGTTGGGCTATGTCGGTAACTTTGGTTCGTCTACGGATCTCCTCATTCCTGATTCGATCTTGTAGGGAAACTCCGAGCATAGCCCTTTCCATAGCGCGTTGTGCTACTTTGAGCTTACCAAGAAGACACACAGTCAGCGACCACGTTTCAGCGCCATAAGTCATCATAGTCCTAAAATGCAACGCTGCCAGCGTTGCATTTTAGGTAGTGATTTTGCGCCGATTCATTGCTATCTAGTTCGATAGATCTCGAATAACTGATAAGTAAACCGAGCGTCAGCTGGCGCACCCGCGGTGGGTGTGGGTATGAGAGGTCATGGAAGTTGAAAAAAAAAAATTTAAAAAAAGTAATAGTACGCCGGCTGAAACCCATTTTCATGAATAGTTGACATCATACTGAGTTGAAAAATAGTCGTCAGCTGCATGGAGGAGGGTGGATTATGCGTCAGCCGATCGCATGAACTTGTAAAAAAACGCGTAAAAAAAGTCACAGTACGCCGGATGAAACTTAAACTAGCTGATTATTTATACAATTTAAAGTACGAAAACAGCAATCAGCTGCGTGGGTAGCGGTGGAAAGACCGTCAGCCGATGCAGTAAAGGTTGAAAATATTGGACCATTGCTACTATGCGGTTCCCTTTTAAACACGAATTTCGAGGTAGATTCTGGCCTTGCTTCAGCCCATAACACGACCTTCGGGCTACCTAAACTTCTGCCCTTAAAATTTTAAAGCAGCATCTGCGTGTATCTGTGGATTACTGGAGAAAAGTCGTAAATCACACTGAACGATATTATGAAAAAAGACTTGGAGCGAAATGTTCAATTTGACAATATTTGTGAACAAGAATTAATAATAAACTTAAGGAACAGTTCTAGTAGTAGTAACTTTAGTAAGACTCAAGTTCTATAAGAGTCATACTTAATCGTTAAGGTTCATTAACGATAATACTTTAGCGCATCTCTAGAGGAATTAATTTAACTATGTAAATCATTACAGATTTATTGCATCACATCATAGGGGTCGGCTTGCAGTACCTACACACCTTATTAAAGCTGAAAGAGCTCAGACTCATTTTGAAAATTGCTCACAAAAAGCCCTTCCGGTACCTTACAGATGACCTCTAAAAGGATACCAAGAAACTCGGGGTTCGGCAACTTTTTGTTAAGTACTGTACTTTAAGATTTCACAAATCGGCTCCCTTACAAATCAAACGTCAACGGACTGATAGCATCTCGCGCACGCAAAGATGGGAACTACCTCTAAGAAAAACGAGTCTTGGGCAGATATGCTGTAGTTACCTAGGAGCCTTTCTTTCTAATAAGCTATATAAATTACTTAACCTATTAGACAAACACAGACATAATTGTAAAAATGTACTCAAAGAATACCTTCTTACTTTAAATTGCCACGACACCGAGAGCCAAGTCAGACCAATATTATAAGCAAGATAAATAATAATAATAAATAAATAAATAAATATCGTAGGACTATACACACAGCGCCATCTGACCCCAAACTAAGCAAAGCTTGTGTGATGGAAGTCAGATAACTGATAGAATACATAAATACTTTTTTTTTTGTAAATACATACTTATAATACATACAGTACACCCAGACACAGAACAAACATGATTGTGTTTATTCACAAAATGTTTGCCCTGAGTGGGAATCGAACCTACGCCCTACAGCTCTCAAGGCAGATATACTACCAATGAGCCAACGGGGCTGTCGAAGAGATAAGAAAAACATCTAGTCGTCAATAGTCACACACACATCCCCTCTAACACACTCACACATACCTATACCCAAATAAATACATAAACAAATAAATAAATTTTATTATAATCAATTTAATTAATTTTAAGGAAAGAGGCTTAGGTAGCCCTAAGGTAGTGTTATGGGCTCAAGCAAGGCCAGAATCTACCTCAAAATTCGTGTTTAAAAGGAAACCGCATAGTAGCAATGCTCCAATATTTTCAACCTTTACTGCATCGGCTGACGGTCTTTCCACCGCTACCCACGCAGCTGATTGCTGTTTTCGTACTTTAAATTGTATAAATAATCAGCTAGTTTAAGTTTCATCCGGCGTACTATGACTTTTTTTACAAGTTCATGCGATCGGCTGACGCATAATCCACCCTCCTCCATGCAGCTGACGACTATTTTTCAACTCAGTATGATGTCAACTATTCATGAAAATGGGTTTCAGCCGGCGTACTATTACTTATTTTTTAATTTTTTTTTACAACTTCCACGACCTCCCACTCCCAAACCCACCGCTACCTGGGCAGCTGACGTTCGGTTTACTTATTAGCCATATGAAATCTACTATCAGTATCAATATCAGCCGGCTTACTATGACTTTTGTATTTGCAACGCTGCCACCCGGACTATCACTGGGAACACACATCACATTATCACATTTATTGTTGTAGAAATCAAACCTCTTGAGGATTTATTTTTAAAAAGGAAATTTAATTTAAATTACATGATGAAATATTTCTTTTTAATGTGAAAGGCAACAAAAGTAATTTTAGAATATAAAATTATAGTTATAATAAGACGATAGGATGATTAGATCATTAAGATAGACATGGGTAAAATTAGTGTGCTTTTATCATAGAACGCGTTGTCGTATTTTTCTAACGCGTGCAAGATATGAAACGGCGTGAAAAAGGGCGTGTTTTGTCACGAGGAGGGCTAAACCAATTTAGCGGAATTAAATGTAGAAAGATATAATAAGGATTTTTTTTTATTTTAGTACCCTGTTAGCTTAGTTGTTAAAGGTCTGCGTCGAGAACTGAATGACGCTCAGGACTAACATTTGTGTAGTGAACAGCTACGGGTGTGAAAACCACGCAGAGATGTTCACGGACTCTGGAGAAGAAGACTCATTAACAAAGACTACGACGATGAAAACTCCGGAAAGGAGGAAGATATTTACAAGACATCGATTCAAGTGAATCTGAAATATCTAGGGCATCGAAGCTAAAGAAAAACTATCAATAAATAACGAACGGTGGATTATTATATCAAACGAAAAAATATGAGTCGCGCACTCTACCTTTATGGGCCGCCTTACACGTTCAATCATGATCACGATCCGCGATCCGCGATCCGCGATCATGATTTCAAAATTTCTAGATATTATGCGATCCGGAGCATCAGTCCGTCAATCCGCTTCGTACACGATCAGTCTGGATCGCGATCATTGATCGCGGATCGCGGATCGCGGATCGCGCGCTACGTGTACGGGCTGCCTATGAGAAATGAGAAAAAAGGTGGTATGTACTTATTAAGTAAATTGTATAATATATTGAAATAAGCTATCTATCAGTAGCGCATACGAAACGTATGCAATACAGCTACGTCCTTCAGGTTTCGATGTTATCACGAGAATAATTAACAAATTATAATAAAGACGATAGTAAATTACTACTCACCAATAATATAGATTTATTTATGAATTAAACACTCGAAGAGATGTGAATACTGCGTAATTGCAGTACAGAAAAATATTAAGATAAATGTTAACAATTCTTCGCGTTATCAAAACACTGGAGAAACAAGCGTAGCTATGGTTACCATAGCTTTGTGTCAAGTTTTCTTTTATCTCATCTGCTTGTATTGTCATGGTATTTCTAGCGGTATCTGACCCGCTATACCGTCAGATACCGCTGCGTGTAATGTCCTGCGATATTTATTTACATAATGAGATTATTTATCATCATCATTTCAGCCGTAGGACGTCCACTGCTGGACATACGCCTCCCCCATTGACTTCCAAAAAGACAAGCACGAAGCAGCTCGCATTTTTTAATTTTTTATTAGCTGACAGGCTAGGTGTTTGACCACAGCTCTCCTGATGCTAAGTGACGGTGTGGTCGATGATGGTATGGTGATGGCTGATCTGATATCAATGCTTCCTTATGATGATTGATTTTTAAGTTCGCACATACAACTAGACAACAATGTGACGCAAAACTATATTAATCAATTAGATCAGTTTTATCGTAACTTAAAACAATGTTACAGCAATTTCACATGTCCATTGCCAATAGCAGTTTGCAAAAAACTTTAAAATTTTTGACACACTAATAAAATTAAAATTAATATCGTAGGACATTACACGCAGCGTCATCTGACTCCAAACTAAGCAAAGCTTATACTATGGAAGTCAGATAACTGATAGAATACTTGAATAGTTTTTTTTTGTTGTAAATACATACTTATAATAAATATAATAGCGAACGCTTCGCGGTTTCACCCGCGTAGTTCCCGTTCCCGTGGGAGTACAGGGATAAAAAAGTGCCTATGTCACCCAGAGATAAAGTAGCTTCCCAATGGTGAAAGAATTTTTGAAATCGGTCCAGTAGTTTCGGAGCCTTTTCAATACAAACAATCAAATCTTTCCTCTTTATGATAGTATATATAGATATAATACACCCAGAGACAGAACAAATGTTTGAAAGAGACGAAACTTCTTCAAGCCCATCGCTTTGTAGTGATAGAAACCAGTAAGTACAGTGTACCAGTAAGTAACCTACAGTGCCTAACACTCGCGACCCAGGTGTCGGTTTCAGGGGCACTTTACATACGTATTAACGCTCACCTTTCTCTACGCGTGTCTTCTTGACTTGATCTTGACTTCTTTTGTGGCTTTGACTATGACTAAAAACGTCGTAGTGTTGCCAGCTTGTCAGTTTTCCACCGGATACATTTCGGAAAGTGTGCACTGGAACTGCACAATCTGGTTCCCCCTGCACCTTTCTTCTACCGGACGGCAGACAAACGTGACCTAAACGTCACGTCATGTTCCCCATGTTCGCACAAAGCGTTTTGATTCCACATTTTTCATTCTCACAGCGAGGTTGTGGAACTCTCTGCCGAAGTCTGTGTTCCCTGTTAGGTACAATATGGGCGTCATCAAATCTAGAGTAAATAGGTTTCTTCTAGGTAAGCGTGCTCCATCTAAGACCAAACTACTGCTTAACATCAGGCAGAGTGTCATCAAAAGCGAACCTACTTTGAAAAAAAAACGATATATCTAAGGACCATCACTCCATGGTAGATATTGCTAAAACTCCGAACTAAATGGTTCGAATCCACCTTCATTGCACGAACCGCTAAGCTCTGAAATTTGCTGATAGATACAATCTAGGTGGCTTTAAGTCGCATGTGATTCGGTTTCTTCTAGGCAAGCATGCACCATCATAAACCGCGGTCAAACGCAAGCCTATTTATAATTTAAAAAAAAACTCTGACAGAATGGTCTAATTGGTATGCTAAAACCAGCGGCGGCCTTAGCTGTTGCGAGGCCCGGGGCGACAGATCATTGTGAGGCCCTTAATCTTTGTGTCCGTTTCACTAAAAATTAGTTCGAGAGCTCGAGTGGCCGTAACATGCTTGCGCTTAAAATGAAATCACGCGTTCAGTTTGTTAAGTGCGAGGCGCGAGATACACATACATATATGGTAAAGACGTTTTTCTACGAGGGCGCGAGGCCCCTGCAAGAGCGAGGCCCCGGGCGGTTGCCCTGCTTGCCACCCCCTAAGGCCGCCACTGGCTAAAACCAAAAGGAAAAAGCTACAGCCCTCAGACGAATATGAAGGGTCTAAGTTAGAGCCACAATGAAAACTGACGTGGTTTTGTCACGTTTTTGTTATAGTTACTTACGGAAATACACACGTTCAACTATATCGGATAATCCGACAATAGCTTTAACAACATTTGCCTTTTGAACGTGTGTAATACCGCGTAAGTAAAACAAAAATGCTTCAATTTTCCCGTAGATACATCAATTCGCTGCCATGACCAGTCGAAAAATCTATCTAGATGTAAAAGCTTGGATGCCTGACCTCGCCATTGCAAAATCGCATCCGGCCTTGCATGATACAAATGCAAATATAAATATTTTATTGCTTACACCAATGTTACAAGTCACTTCAAAAATTTAAACATGTCATTAAATGGGTTTTAAAACACTGATTACATGTCAAAGTAAGGTATATTAATATACAAACATGTCAATATAAAAAAATATTGTCAATATAAAATATGTCAATGTAAAAATATGTCAATATATTAAAATGACATGACAAAAAATCGTAATTACTTACTAGTAATTCAATAATCTTGCCAGCCCGTTATCATGCACAAACTGGAATGAACATGTATTATTGCAACTAAATACAAATATCGGTAAAATAATCACGGTTTGTAGACTGTGAACTTGCAATACATATTAATATTATATCATCAAATGGTGAAGTAAGTACTATATTAACAATATTTTTAGCCATTGACCATATGACGTGACTAACAGGTGATACAATGCAGGTTTTGTAGCGACGATAGCTCAGTGGTTAGCGCGGGCGATCCACATGCCGAAGGGCGTCAATTCAACTCCCAACAATGGTCTTGAGGTGCAGGTGAAGGAAAATATCGTGACGAAACCATAGCATGGTGGTAGGGTATTTTCTAGCACTCAGCTGGCTAGCTCCCTCCCTTCAGTTGAAAACCTGCCGCCAAGCATCTAACGGCGTGTTCCGGTAGCCACGTTTCAGAGCCAGTCCCCTTCCAGGCTACATATGCTTTACCATCTTCAACCACGCCATCACTATCAAGTGAGCTGTTGTCAAACACCAATATTCTCAACCATAAAATAGGTGACAAATCTCAAAACTTTTGTTCGACCAACATTCTATAATAATTATTACACCAAGACTTATGTAAAATACTTAGTTAAACTCACGAAGTACCTATCGCTTATTATTTATACTAGAAAAATATATGCAAGTGTAACCGCAGGATACTGTTGTTAAATCACAATCAATTAAGTATCTATAGGACCCACCCATTAATTAGTCCTGATCGTTTATTAATTCGCAAAGATCGCTTATCATATATCATCGATATAAAAGGAGGCGCAAGCCAACGAAGGCAAGTTTTTCAAAGGCTTCACGATGAAGCTGTTCCTCGCCCTATCAGCCGTAGTGCTGTGCGCCCGTGCTCTGCCCACGCAGATCGTGTCGGACATAGACACAGAAATCGATTGGGCAAAAGAAGCAGAAGTTGCTGCTGCGTACGCTGCCAATGCTACCAATAATCTCCGCACCGACCGTTCTTTAGGCTTCGCTTCCTTCGGCGGAGGCACCCGTGGAGGCGCTGGTGGCGCCGTCTGGACTGTCTGGGACGCGTGGGCATTCCGTGACGCTGTCACCGGCAACGCCGCGAGATTGGTCTACGTCCGCGGTCGCATCGACCTGACCGCTCTCTTCACTGGATCTCCCGGAGTCGTCGTCGACGTTGGCTCCTGGAAATCCATTATCGGCGGAGACAGAAACGCTGAAATCTTCGGAGGAGGTCTCCGTATCAGGCGTAACGAGCAAGTCATCATCCAGAACATCAAGTTCAACAACGCCATATCGTACGCTCCAGGCGAACAGCCCAACGGCGCTGGCGGTATCGTTTCCCAAGTGGCCGGAGAATTCACCGAAATCGACGCCATTCTCTGCGAGGAAGCCACGTTCGTGTGGATCGACCATAATGAGTTCAGTGACGACCCCTGGGTCGCAAACTCGATCCCCAACAACCGTATGCGTCACGACGGTCTGGTCGACATCAAGCGAGCCTCCAACTGGATCACCGTGTCCCACAACATCTTCAGAAACCACAACAAGAACATTCTAGTCGGACACAGCGACAACAACGCCGCTCAGGACGTCGGCAGACTGAAGACTTCCTTCGTCAAGAACTGGTTTATGGGCACGACTCAGCGCAACCCACGCGTGCGATTTGCTGAAGTCCACATCTTGAACAACTTGTACACTGATATTGGAAGCTACGGTATCGGCGCTGGAGCGGGCGCTTCGATCTACGCTGAGAGGAACGTATTCATCAACTCACGCGCATGGAGGCATCCCGACGGAACACCCAACCCCATGGGTTTCCTGCTCCACGTTATGAACCAGTTCCAGAACAGTAACTGGGACGCGGTTCCCAACCACGGAGTAACCTGGAACCCGGCCCAATACTTCTCGTACCAGGCGCAGGCTGTTAACTTTACTGAGGAGGAAGTCAGGAGGATCGCCGGTACTTGGGGATAAACTAATCAACTTAGATTGACGATACACGACTTCGATTATTATCGACCGGTGCATTTACTTCAGCTGATTTTTTTTTCAGATCGCGTTGATATTTTTTGCAACGATCCGGTTGATAAATAAATATTTAGCTATCAATACGCAATTGTTTTATTATATTGTAAAGCATACCCACAGGTCACATTCTTGGTGTTTATTTTAGAAAAAACGGGGTTCGTAACCATAAACCGAGAGATTAAACTGAACAGGCAAACCTTAACTGATGCACGTTTTCAATGTACACTTAGCTCATCTGTATATTCAGACCTGATACCAATATCCAACAGTTAGTAAGGTGGTACGATTTCCATACAAATACATTTTTGCCATATATGGACAAATGGAGCATAATTTTACAGTGAAATCACAGCTACTGGCATTTCTTAGTCTTTATTTGCGGTAAATCACAATTGCTTGAATAAAACAGTAGATTATGCTAATAAATCATAAATCGTAAATTCCTAAATAATAAATAAATAAATATCGTAGGACATTACACACAGCGTCATCTGACCCCAAACTAAGCAAAGCTTGTGCAGATATTCATAGATCAAATCATTCATAAATTTGATTTTATGCTGTTTTATTCAAGCAATTGTGATTTACCGCAAATAAAGACTAACAAATGCCAGTAGCTGTGATTCCACTGTACAATTATGCTCCATTTGCACATAAATGGAAAAAAAATATTTGTATGGAAATCGAACCACCTTAAAACATAGCAACCTATGAATCATCCACACCTAACGGTGTGCTCCGGCAGCCTAACTTGAGAGTGAAACTGACCATTACAAGCTAGATGTGCTTTACCATCTTCGATCAATCCATCACTTAACATCAGGTCAGCTGTAATCAAAAACCTAGCTTGACAACCATAAAAAAAGTAAATACCCACGTATTATTTTTACACAATATGAAATCTTCTATAACATGGCAATTATTTTCCCTGGCTTAAAACTTTGTTTAAATTTTGGCACGAAATAAAAACCGAAGTACATACAAGCAATAAATAAAACATCATAATTAGATTCACCAAAAAAAATATATTTATTTAATAAACAGTATAAATCGATTGTATTAATGGAAGCACAACCCTTTGGCACATCATATTATGTAGGTATAAAGTAACATACACAACGGAAAATAACTACATTAATTATAGTCAAATTATACTAAAATTAATTATAGTCATAGCCTTTACAAGAATTTATTAAGATGTAAAATTATACTAGAAAAAATTAAGTTAGTTCATAAGGATTACATGTAAGGAATCTCTAGTAAAAGCACCATTTTATTTCATGGAAGAGATCAGTTTATAACAACATCATTTCAGTCAAAAGTTACATTATATACAAATGAGCTTGATTTTTTAAAATATTTAGTCTGACCAAACTAATAGAGAAATAATAATTTTGATGTGCAAATGACGTTCTCGAAAAACACTAAACTGACAGCCCTATTGGTTCTTTGTAAGTATGTCTGCTTCAAGAGCTGAAGGGCGTGGGTTCGATTCCCACCCAGGACAAGCATTTTGTGATATATTTTTTTTTTCTTTGGTTTTGGCGTCGCGTTTTAGCATTTGCCAGTGTCAAGTATTTATATATTTTCAAGTTACAAAAGTTAAATAAGTGTCCTCGTAGCTAGTTATAGTCAAGTCCAGTCTGTGTCAGTCAAGTCCAGTCATGCTTTAGTAAAGTAGTGGCGACTTTACTATAAAGCTTTGATGGAGTTTTGGAAGCACCACGAAAAGTCATGTTTCACCACATTATATCATTTTCCCACACTCACGCATGTAATTCGGCACTTTATGAATAAAACACCACCATTTTTATGCATAAACACTCGACAAAACACAAGTTTTGGAAAAAAATACAACAGTGCGACACGACTCTTCCCACGTTCCCGCCAAAACTCCATTTTGTGATATTATAAACAAGTGTTTGTTCTATGGCTGGGTGTACTCGTACTGTGTGTATTAAAGTATGTAATTACAAACAAAAGACGTGTGGCACTCGGGGACTGCCGCGGTAAAGCTATTGCATAGCATTACAACCAATGCCACCTAGAGGCGAGTTGCTGAACTAAAGAGACAAGCGTGATATTTCAAAAAAGTCATTAAATGTTCTGCTATTCATCGATAGATGGCAAAACTAAAAAGTATCACCGCTGTGCCGGTGGGAGTGGGGGGTGTTAGGTTATTTTCGTTACGGAATTTCTGGATTCGGTCTCCACGCTCAAGGCCCGCGATAGAAGCTATGCAATAGCTTAAAAACTATTTAAATATTCTATCAGTTATCTGACTCCCATAGTACAAGCTTCGCTTAGTTTGGGGTCAGATGGCGCTGTGTGTAATGTTCTATGATATTTATTTATTAAAATAATTAATTTAATAAATAATATTGGATTGAGCATGTATATAAATTAACAAAAATAATTAAAAAAGAAAAAGTTTGTTACTTTGCTAAGGTTTGACATGTATTTTATGCATAGGGGTTATTATGGATCAATAGGGGTAGCTTAAAGCAACCTATTCAAAGTAATGAAAATCTATACTATTATAAAGAGGAAAGATTTGATAGTTTGTATTGAACAGGCTCCGAAACTACTGGACCGATTTCAAAAATTCTTTCACCGTTGGGAATGTACACTATCACCGGGTGACATAGGCTTTTTATCCCTATATTCCCACGGGAACGGGAACTACGCCGGTGAAACCGCGAGGCGTCCACTAGTATTATATATAATGTAAACATAAAAATCTTAGTTTGGTCAGACTATATCAAAATACACGCCATATAAAAGATTTATAGAAAATTGTAAATGCATAAAAATACTGCTAAAGACACAAGACAACCATAAAATTGACATTTGATATAACAATAGTTATTTATAATCTCGAATACAAAACTTTTAGTATTAATTGATACATTTAATATTATGCATCGATAAGGTAAAATAAAAAAGAACGAAAGCGTACATGCATTTTAGGAACCTTGTAAAATAAAATACTTTTTTTGAAACTATTTTCCCCCCTTACAAAATGCAAAAGCATTACCAGAACCACCCAATTTGAGATGGAAAGATAAACTGACATTAGATAACAATCTTTATCCCACGCGAAAACATAACAAAGATGGATTCAAGAATGGATTCTTTATGTAAAAGTAATGAGACGAACAAGATGCTCTCCTGATGGTAAGAGATAACGCATGCCCATGACAATTGCAGTGAAACACAGAACAAAGTCCAGGGCATCGCTGCTTTGACACTCATTACTTTGAGACTTTCGATGGTTCACCTCAACAGCCCTGTATTTTCACGCAAGTCTATATTACATCAAACAGAAGAGAACTTCAGGATAGAAATGTTTTGTGGGACGACGAAGCAGTGGAAAGTCACTAGTCAAAAGTCATGACCGTGATGGTTAAAGACAAGCTATGTACTTTAACTTAGCTCACGAGATAACCGCTATGTAGGATGTTAACTCGACTATCATTGTTCCGATATTCGTCACTGTGAACGGCCTTTTAGCAAAAAGCCTCGATCAACACCTCAAGAGGCACTAGGCATGGATCGAGGGGCAAATTCAAAAAGCAGTGATCCTTGACACAACACGTATCAAAGAAAGTTCCTCACTATGCTTGAGCCTTACCCCGCTGCACTCTAGATTTTTGCTGTTTTTACAAATATTTAATGTAAAAAAAAAAACAGATAATTTATAATGACTTGTCCATCACATTTTTTAGTTCAGTTCTGGTAATTAAGAACTATTTATCCAGCTGTTGGTCATCAGTTTTGTTGTTAGGTATTTCTCTATAACCTCAAAGGTAGCATCTATCAGACTAGGGCCTTTAAGACCACTTAAATCCGGAGTGTTCGAAGTTAAAAGAGAGTTATGTTTTTTGGAAATTTGTTTGCATTCATTGTGGCTTCTATTAATCCAGTTTTTAGTCATCCTCTTCGTTGTTAGGCATTTCTTTATAACCTCAAAGGTAGCATCTATCAGACCAGGGCCTTTAAGGCCACTTAAATCCGAAGTGTTCGAAGTAAAAGAGAGTCATGTTTTTGGAAATTTGTTTGCATTCATTGTGGCTTCTATTAATCCAGTGTTTAGTCATCCTCTTCGTTGTTAGGCATTTCTTTATAACCTCAAAGGTAGCATCTATCAGACCAGGGCCTTTAAGACCACTTAAATCCGGAGTGTTCGAAGTAAAAGAGAGTTATGTTTTTGTTAATTGGTTTGCATTCATCGTGGCTTTGGTTCAGTTCTGAGTGGTATTGTTCAAGTTGTTCCCCGAGCCTTGCCAGCTGAAAGAGCTGTCAGTATCACCGTCATTGTTGGACCTTTCTAAGTGAGAGATGGGTCTACCAGACCGGGGCCTCTCGGGCCGACTGAGTCGTGATCCGTCGAAATGAAAACTGGAATAATACAAAATTACATTTTAAGAATAGAACTCAGTTGATTTATGATAAAAAGAAACATGCTATTATTACCTTGAGTTGGAGGGCTTGCGAACCTCCCGCAAGTAGCGAACAGTGTGGCTATCAGGACCTTCATCAGATGGTTTCGGTGTGTACTGCCATTCTGGAAAATGTTGCACTTTACACAATCTATTGTCTTTACACCGCAGTGCTGGATATTCTACCGCCAAGCAGTAGTGTGTAAACATTAAAACAAAAACACTCAAAGTAATGAGCTCCAAAGCGGCGATACCCTGGACTTGCCTCGAGCATCGACGTAAGGTCGCCTGTCTATCGGCTTTCTACCGGATACATTTCGGAGATTGTGCCTTGGAGTTGCACGACTTGGTTCCCCCTGCCCCTTTTTACTACCGGACGGCCAGACAAACGCGACCGAGGCGACACCCGTACATGGTGGATGTTCCCCATGTGCGCACTAAACGCTTTGAGTCCACATTCTTTATTCGCACAGCGAGGATGTGGAACTCTTTGCCGGAGTCTGTGTTTCCCGAAAGGTACAATATGAGTGTCTTCAAATCAAGAGTAAACAGGTTCCTTCTAGGTAAGCGTGTTCCATGTTAGACCGCATCGATGCTTCACATCAGGCAGGATGTGGTCAAGCGCGAACCTATTCAATGTAAAAAAAAAAAAAAAACTTGATTTTGTTTCTCGTTCTGTGTACCACAGCAACGGCAATGGGCAGGCGTTATCTCTTAACATCAGTAGAGCGTTAATTCGGTATGTAAAGAAAAAAAAACTTTGCTGATTCCAATACCATTTCGAAATAGTACATTTCTGTACAATATTTTTACGTTTAAAACTCTGTAAACTATGAGGTGGGGTTTATTTTAATAAAAAACATAAATCAAACTTGACTTTCAATTGATGTCGTCACCTCGTCGGCCAACTTTCATACGCTAAAGAAACAAAGGCAAACCAAAACAAAATTTGTCAATGTCAAGTCAACGGCGGTCATAATAATCTTTTCAATACACATACGTCGAGTTGTTTTTCGCTTTATTGATACAAATATCTGGATTATTTTACTTTAAACGTTATTTGGACTCTGATATCGCTTTTATGACATAAGATTTGTTTACTTCATGCCATGAATTGTAAAAACCGAAGACGTGATAGAATGGCTTTACAGCTTTAGCCAGCCCGATGGGGCAAATTAAAAAAAATATTGTGAGTTCTGTTGTCAAAGTTAATGAAATGTGTCAAATGTTTTGTATACTTTTTTGTTTTATATGGCAAAGCATATTCAACATATTCAGCCGAACTCATGGCATCATAACTATAAAAAGTTTGAAAACGTATTAGAATTAAACTACCGCATAGAAAGCCAAAATATTCAAATTAGTTTCTTAAAATAAAGTTTACTATCAGTAAAAAATATAAAATAAATACAAAAAAAAAACTTTACATACCGAATTCGTCATTGTTCGTTTTACCAAAAAAAATCTGTCGAAAAAGCGGAGAAAGAGGAAGAAAACGAGATGAATGACACTAATCTAGACTTTTATAAAGTTGCCTTCCATCATGTAATGGTTTCTTTAAGGGTATAAAAAGGGGATGATAATTCGCTTGTAGTCTGCATGCATTCATTGCATAGATCACCCACTGAACCAAATCATCTTGACCTGCCTAACAGCTGAACGTATGCAGACTGTAAACAAATTGCTGCACCGAGTCGTTCTGGCGGAGTTTTACATAGGACGCTGTCGAGTGGGCGGTGGATCTGATTATTGTAACCTGATCTTTGAACACAGTGCTGGACTGACCTCCATTGGAGACCTTAGCGATGGCGGTGAGCAAGAAGTCCTTGTCCTTGGCCTGGAGCACCAGCATGTGACGTAATATCCCCACCATGGACTGCTGCGCGCGCGCACGCGCCCGTCCGTAGTACACCAACACGCTGCAACCAACGGAACAAAGACATCAGAAGCCAGGTGAGTTTAGTTTAAGGTGGTTCGATTTACATGCAAATAATATTAGACAATAGACAAGACAATAAATAGACAACACTTTATTTATGACATAAAACACATTTCAACATAATTTACAATACATACATACAAAAAAATAAACAATAAACATAAAACATAGAAAAAAACTTAAAGGTATATAGTATAGTATACAATAAATAAAAATTAAACAAAAAAACAAAAAGGCCATTGGCCAATGGCCATATTTGACCATTTATGGACAAATGGAGCATCATTTTATAGTGAAATCACAGCTACTGGCATTTATTTTGGTCTTCATTTTTTTTTATAGTCGACAGGCTAGTTGTTTGACCACAGCTCACCTGATGTTAAGTGACGGTGTGGTCGAAGATGGTAAAGCGCACCAAGCCTGGAATGGAACTGGCTCTCAAGCGAGGCTGCCGGAACACACCGTTAGATGCTTGGCGGCAGATTTTCAACTTGAGGGTGGTAGCTAGCCAGCCGAGTACTAAAGTACCCTACCACCATGCTATGGTTTTCCTTCACCGGCAGCTCAAGCTCATTGTTGGGGTTTGAACCCATGCCCTTCGGCATGTGAACCTACCGCGCTAATCACTGAGCTATCATCGCTACGATATTTGCGGTAAATCACAATTGCTTGAATGAAACAGTAGTTATCCCGTGCGAAGCCAGGGCGAGCTGCTAGTCACTAAATAAACACAGTGAATCAGTTTGTTTCGTTTGTATTTGCGAGTTGGCGGGGAATACTGACCAGAGTATGAGCACGGCGAAGGCCAGCACGCCGGGGCGGTACAGCCAGCGCAGCACTTTATCCAGCGTATCGTGCTCGTCCAGCCGAAGCACGCCCGTGCTCAGCACCGCGAACACGTAAGAGTAGCCGCGGAACGGGCCGCAATGTTCGGACGACATGCTGCGAACGCAATCGTTGATTGATTCAGGCGTCAGGCGTGTACATTCATATTAAGGTGGTTCCATACAAATAAATTTTTACCATTTATGGACAAATGGAGCATAATTTTACAGCGAAATTGAGGCTACTGGCTTTTATTTTGGTCTTTATTTGCGGTAAATCACAATTGCTTCAATATCACTGTAGATTGTTATTAGCATGAAATCAAATTTATGAATATCTGATTTTTTAATAAAGCAGTACATTATTCGTGTTGCTTCCAAAACTGCATCGAAAATATGACCGGACTCGATCAAGACTCACTTTGATTGTGACTTGGACTTATTTAATTTGAATTTTCATTTCACTGGCAAATGCATAAAGTGCGAAGTCAAAAACAAAGAAAATTATAAATATCGTAGGACATTACACACAGCGCCATCTGACCTCAAACTAAGCAAAGCTAAGTCAGATAACTGATAGAATACTTAAATTTGTAATTGTTTGTCCTGGGTGGAAATCGAACCCACGCCCTTCAGCTCGTGAACCAACAGGGCTGTCTGACAAGATGACATAATACAAATACAAATCATTTATTAATAACACCAAAGTTACAGGTCATTTTTCCATTCATATTTAAAAATATCAAAATCATAACATGATTATGTCAAAACAATGAAAATGAAAATGTCAATGAAGTAACATGTCACATATAAAATAATAATCTCAATATAATTAAATGTCCATAAAAACAAAAATATTATAATTACTTACTAGTAATTCAATAATCTCTTAGTTTTAAATAATCGTCAAAGTCATAGAACAAGGTCTCTTGAAGCCAACATCTTAGTTTGCTCATGAAAGCTCATGATGTAAATAGAAATAGGGATTGTGTGTATGCCTCGAGCATTCATGCTCACCATCGAAGGCTCCTTCTTGCGGCGGATTCGTGTGTCGGCGCTCTCTTCCCTCAGATATGGTTGAGGAGGGCGATGGCTGGCACATGCGTCATACTCGTGATCGGGTGCTGCTTGCGGGTCGCTGGTCTGCTCGCGGTATACACACAATCTAGTACCTACTTTAACCTTAGATTAAGATCTTACTAACCTCTCCTCTTTTTGTAATGTAAAATTGTAAAAAAAAAAAATGTAACTAAACTTGACAAAGGTCACGGACCCCAGTGTCTGTGGAGAAAAAAATAAAAAAAAAAAAAATAGTGCTTACCCAAGGAAGATGGATCCGATGCCAAAGAGTGTGATGAAGAGAGACAGTGTGACCAGCATGAACAGCACCGTTTGCGTCTGCGCCGCGCGCCACACCTGACAACAATCATATTGGTCTAGCTGCGTCCTGCGGTTTCACCCACGTTTTCCAGAACAGATATGAAAATAAAGGGCAGGGGTCGGCAACCTTTTGGCGGGCAGGGGTTACAAAGTGATAAATTAAAGGAAACACGGGCTTCACTTGAGACATTAGCCCCTCAGAAGCTTAACGTACGTATAATTGGTTATATCCCATAGAATCCCAATAATATTATAAATGTGAAAGTTTGGATGGATGGATGGATGTTTGTTACTCTTTCACGCAAAAACTATTGAACGGATTTGGATGAAATTTGGTACGGAGGTAGCTGAGACCCTGGATTAACACGTAGGCTACTTTTTATCTCGAAAACATGTAGCAGGTAACACCGCGGGGCGCAGCTAGTATTATAACTATGAAAGTTTGGATGGATGAATGTTTGTTACTCTTCTACGCAGAAATTACTGAATGGATTTGGATGAAATTTGGTATTGAGGTAGCTGAGACCCTGGATTAACACATAGGCTACTTTTTATCCCGAAAACATGTAGCGGGTGACACCGCGGGGCGCAGCTAGTGAATAACAAAGGTTTAACACCCCCCAAGTTTATAACCCACTGTAATTAAAGTTTTATTGGAGAGGTTTGGCGGGAACGCGGGAAGAGTCGTGTCGCTTCGTTGTATTTTTTTCCAAAGCTTGTGTTTTGTCGAGTGTTTATGCATAAAAATGGTGGTGTTTTATTCATAAAGTGCCGAATTACAAGCGCGAGTGTGAGAAAATGATATAATGTGGTGAAACATGAGTTTTCGTGTTGCTTCCAAAACTCCATCGAAGCTTTGTAGTAAAGTTGCCACTACTTTACTAAAGCATGACTGGAATTAACTGACACGAACTGGACTTGACAAAGACGACTTTGACTAAAACTAGCTACGATGGCACTTATTTAACTTTTGAAACTTGAAAATATATAATTACTTGACACAGGCAAATGCTAAAACGCGACGCCAAAACCAAAGAAAAAAAAAAAAGTTTTATTGGTCAAAATCACGTAGCATCGCCCTGCTTCTGTATACGGTGGAGATTAATGTCATGTCACTGTAATTAGAATCGCACTAACAACTGAATAAGTTTTACATACCTTTCTAGCAGGTTGGCAAGCTCTCAAAGCGCATTCCCGTTTCACGTAAAACAGGAAAAGGAATTTGATCGTTGCTACCGTAGCCAATAGAGGCGAGAATAGCATGCCGAACCACAGCAGCGATTGGTTGTAGATGAGGGTTAAAGAGTTGTACGCGATATTGAACTCTGGGGCGTCGCCAGAAGGACGGAATCTGAAAAAGAATGGATTGTGTGCTTGTTTATGTGTTTTTTTTTTTATAGAATTGAGCAATGCTATCGTATTCCAGCACAATGTGTTAAATTACCTCTTTCCAGCTCAGTATAGCCCAAGCGTATAACCCTGTATACATGACTGCGTATAATTTGAATCCCACTAATATTATCATAAATGTGAAAGTTTGGATGGGATGTTTGTTACTCTTTCACGCGAAAACTACTGAACGGATTTGGATGAAATTTGGTATGGAGGTAACTGCAACCCTGGATTAACACATAGGCTACTTTTTATTCCGAAAACATGTAGCGGGTACCACCGCGGGGCGCAGCTAGTAATAAATAAATATTGGAGGACATTTAACACAGCGCCTTCTAGCCCCAAACTAAGCAAAGCTTGTACTATGGGAACCAGACAGCTGACAGAATACTTAAATTTTTTTTTTTTTTATCGTTGACAAGCTAGGTGTTTGACCACAGCTCACCTGATGTTAGTGACGGTGTGGTCGAAGATGGTAAAGCACACCTAGCCTGGAATGGAACTGGCTCTCAAGTGAGGCTGCCGGAACACACCGTTAGATGCTTGGCGGCAGATTTTCAACTTGAGGGTGGTAGCTAGCCAGCCGAGTACTAGAAAGTACCCTACCACCATGTTTTTCCTTTTTTTCCTTGAATATTCAAAATGAACTTCCGCAAGTAACGCCCGAATATTAGTCAATCAATTAATATTAGTAGGATTTTTTTTATTACTTTTACAAAAAAAAAAGAAACACATAAATAAATAAAATTAAAAAGAAACTCACTTATAAAGCAAAGCCCTAAATATCTCAATAGCTGGCATCACTATGAGCGAGATCGTCGCGTCTAGCAACATCAGCCGGTACAACTCCTGACCGAAACGCGTCTCCCAGCACTGGCGACACAAGAAGGAAACAAAATCAAATATCTTTAAAAAAGTAAAAAAAAAACATCAAATACAATGACGTCATGTTAAAGGTAGTACTCACCGATCTGCCGGAATTTGACCAGTAGATAAAGATCAGTATCAGCAGTGTCTCTTGGAGCAGCCACGTGCGACCCAGCGCCACGTACAGCTTCACTCGAGAGCTGTACCGCTCCAAGCTGAAACAAAATACAGACGGTACAGCGGCTTTCGTTTTCGTGTTTTCTAGGGTAAAAAGTGTTTATACAATACTAGCTAGCATGTTACAACTCTATAAAGACTGACTGACTGACTCTGAAGACACTGACTGACTCTGAAGACACTGACTGACTCTGAAGACACTGACTGACTCTGAAGACACTGACTGACTGATTTAGAGAAATAGAACTTATATAAGGAGGGGGCATAAGAAAAAACTAAATATATGGCCGTATAGAAAATCGCTCAGAGGACCCGGATAAAATGCCGGACCTTCCGGAAGTCGACTCCTCGACGTTGTACCCCATCGGATCTCGGAAACTCGAGTCATTTTTAGTATTGCACTATATTTTTTTGTTATGAGACAGAAACTCATATTTTGCACGCTAAATATGAAAAAATGTGGCAGATTTATGGCTGAAAGTGATCCCTTCCAGGCAACCAGGAATAGAAAACCAGGTTGCTGACTAAAAACAGGCGGGAGATGTCGTAACACAATTTAGTCATGATAAATTATACAAAAATACTGATATAGAAACTGACGTTATGCGATCTTTATGCGGACTCACTTGTAATTATATCGAACACTCACACTCTATAGTTTGAGTATTCGATAACCACCGGACCGAAGAAAGCCACCGGATGTGGCTGAAAATAGTTTCAGCCACATCCGGTGGCTTTCTTCGAGGAGACATAACTGAGTACAAAGCACGCGCGAGCTCGTTTTGCATCGGCAACCCACCACCAGAAGGGAACCAGAACAAACATTTACGGGACGATAAACGTTGGTTCTGCGTCTGGGTGTTCTGTATCTATATTATTATAGAGAGGAAAGGTTTGATTTATTGTGTGTTTGTATTGAATAGGCTCCGAAACTACTGAACCAATTTCAAAAATTATTACAGAAGCTACAATATCTCCGGGTGATATAGGCTACTTTTTATCCCTGTATTCTCACGGGAACGGGAACTACGCGGGTGAAACCGCGAGTGTATTATAACAATGTGTTTACAACAACAAAAAAATCATTTAAGTATTCTATCAGTTATCTGGTTCCCATAGTACAAGCTTTGGTTAGTTTGGGGCTGGATGGCGATGGTGTGAAATGTCCTACGATATTTATTTACCTAGTGTAAACTCACCGGCCTACGAAATGGAATACCACCGGGCAGATGGCCACGCAGGCCGCCAGCGGGAGCGACACCAAGAGCTCCAAGTGCGAGTAGCCTTCCAGAAACTTCCACAGGCCGAACAGGATCGCCCCAATCGACGTCAGCACCAATAGCGTCACGATGACGTTGGTAGCAATTCGACAGAGATTGGAGCATAAGGTGAGCGCAGTGTGTTTTCTATTCTGCTCGTTTAGAAGCTCCTGTGAGAGATACGATGGAATGTAATAAGTGTTTTACAAACCTCCTATCTAATGGGTGTTAAAGCCGTCCTACGGCTTTAACTACTGGTTATAGGCCAGTCAATTGATTTCCATAAAGACTGGTTGGAAACGAGTCACATCCAGCGCGTTCTTGGGGTCTTTATTAGATAGTCTGTCCACATTGTGGACGACCTACGATACGGTTACCGGTCGGTGGTTTCCATTCCAGAACTTTACAGCCCCATCAGCCATCAGTTTATTTATTTCATTTTTTTTTTTTATGGTTGACAGGCTAGTTTTTTGACCACAGCTCACCTGATGTTAAGTGAAGGTGTGGTCGAAGATGGTAAAGCACACCTAGCCTGGAATGGAACTGGCTCTCAAGTGAGGCTGCCGGAACACACCGTTAGATGCTTGGCGACAGTTTTTCAACTTGAGGGTGGTAGCTAGCCAGCCGAGTACTAGAAAGTACTCTACCACCATGCTATGGTTTCCTCACGATGTTTTCCTTCACCGGCAGCTCAAGCTCATTGTTGGGGTTTGAACCCACGCCCTTCGGCATGCGAACCTACCGCGCTAACCACTGAGCTATCATCGCTGAATTTACTTTAGTTCGTCTACGGGTATCCTTAATTCTGATTCGATCTCGTATATGAGCATAGCCCTCGCCTAGCTTACCAACAAGGCCTAGTCAGAGACCACGTTTCAGAGCCATAAGTTATTTTTTTATTTTTTTATGTTAAAAGTAATGATACGAACTAGACGCTCTCCTGATGGTAAGAGATAACGCCTGTCCATGACCATTGCAGCGATACACAGAACTTTGAGTGACGAAACAAAGTCCAGGGCATCACTGCCTTGGCGCTCATTACTTTGAGACTTTCGATAGTTAGTCTTAACAGCCCAGTAATTTCGCTAGCTGCAGTACCCTTAAAACCGGAACACAGTAATGTTTACACACTACTGCTTAGCGGCAGAATAACTGGTACTGCGGTGGTACCTACCTACACGACCTTCTGCTAAGGAGATCTACCACCAAGTTTACATAAGTCATCACTGGTGACACACTGATCGAAGACTTTCGACTTGAGTTACAAGTCTAACGTGTCTATTTGTCTATCTGTGACATCGTAGCTCCCAAACGGCGATACCGATTTGATTTAGTTATTAAAAATAGGTTCGCGTTTGTATACACACTGCCTGATTTAAGCAGTAGTGTGGTGTAAGATGGAGCACGATTACCTAGAAGGAACCTATCGTATTATGGATATCCCTGTGCGTGAGGTCAGGGATTCGGACTTGAGGATGATCCTTTTTTTGTCGACGCATAAGTCATCGGGCGGATCTCGAGCTCCCTTAGATCGTTGACCGTTTCTTGGCTTTATGGATCTACTTGGAGGGCTAGATGGACACTATATACTTTGGATTTGAACACAACCATATTGTACATACAGACTTCGCCAGAGAATTCCACAAACTCGCTGTGCGAATAAAAACTGTGGAAGAACTGTGCACGCGCGCTAGAGAGTGTGTGTATTTGAGTGTGTGTATTTGTGCGAGTGAGTGCATGCGTGTGTGTGCTTGTGTTCCTATGATTATGAGCGTACACATGTTGGATAATAAATGCATTTTATGGAACCTGTAGCAGCATTTCAATTTCAGAAATGCTTTCTAGTCAGCCGTAATGACGCCTTACCTTGAGTTCGTTGTAAATGCTACGCGCGTTGAGGTGCGCGGCGTGCGCGGACACGATCCCGAAGTCCCAGCCGCAGAACACCTTGTTGGCGAACACGTGGCTCAACCCGCCCGCCGTCTCGATGAAATTGCGGCGGTACGACTCCGCCGTTCTAACAACACGCACTAACATCATTTTTTTTAATGGTTGACAGGCTAGGTGTTTGACTACAGCTCACCTGATGTTCAGTGAGGAAGTGGTCGAAAATGGTAAAGCACACCAAGCCTGGAATGGAACTGGCTCTCAAGTGAGGCTGCCGGAACACACCGTTCCGATGCTTGGCGGCAGATTTACAACTTGAGGGTGGTAGCTAGCCAGCCGAGAACTAGAAAATACCCTACCACCATACCACCATACCATACTGCTATGGTTTCCTGACGATGTTTTCCTTCACCGGCAGCTCAAGCCCATTGTTGGGGTTTGAACCCACGCCCTTCGGCATGCGAACCGACCGCGCTAACCACTACTCTTTCACGCAAAAACTACTAAATGGATTTGGATGAAATTTGGTATGGAGATAGCTGAGACCCTGGATTAAGACAGGCTACTTTTTATCTCGAAAACGTGTAGCGAGTAACACCGCGGGGCGCAGCTAGTATTACATATATTCTATTGCATTATTCTGAGGTGATTTGTGACCTGATAGGCCTCTATTTTGGGAGTCTGTCTCTGTTTGTTTGTGTTACAAATTATTATTTTTTTTAATATAAAGTAACTTTCAAGATATTGAAGAGGTCCATGAAAACCTGAATATCCCCACGATTAAGGAAGAAATAGAAGCTCATGGAGTCAACTATAAGTTGAGGCTGTTAAAACACCCAAATCAGCTAGCGGGCCAGCTCACTATTCCCGAAACCATACGTCGACTTAAAAAGCAGCGAGACATTTTCGACAACTAGGTGGTCTAAAATCCAGCTAGTGATGAAGAAAGGGCTGGCTCCGATGGGGGCAGCGTCCTAAACGACTAACCAAAACTTCACCTCATCTGCTTATAGTCTAAAAGACTGATTGCAAATTATAAATAACAAAAATATATATATAATATATATATATAAAGTAACAATATAGTAGTATTCTTCGTACTCACCTGTAACAAAGCACAGCAAAGAACACGAGATACAGGCTGACCATGGTGAAAAAGTAAGCGTAGGGCATGTTGTATCGCAGCCCGGTGCCGATGTCTCCAGCGTGGTAATGTCCGTAGTACATCACTGAAGACTGCATCCTACCCTGGAAGTTTGTTTGTTTGCTTGTGTGTTTAATTGTTCATTAAATAAATAAATATCGTAGGACATTACACACAGCGCCATCTGACCCCAAACTAAGCAAAGTACTATGGAAGTCAGATAACTGATAGAATACTTAAATTGTTTTTTGTAAATACATGCTTATAATACATACAGAACACCCAGACACAGAACAACAACAATTTTTTTTTTTTATAATAGATAGGCTTGCGTTTGACCGCCATCCCGCCTGATGTTAAACGAAGATGCGGTCTACGGTGGAGCACGCTCGCCTAGAAGAAACCGATTCACTCGCGACTTGAAGGCACCCAGACTATATTCATGATTTTTATTTTTTTTAGGGTTGACAGGCTAGTTGTTTTGACCACAGCTCACCTGATGTTAAGTGAAGGTGTGGTCGAAGATGGTAAAGCACACCTAGCCTGGAATGGAACTGGCTCTCAAGTGAGGCTGCCGGAACACACCGTTAGATGCTTGGCGGCAGATTTTCAACTTGAGGGTGGTAGCTAGCCAGCCGAGTACTAGAAAGTACCCTACCACCATGCTATGGTTTCCTCACGATGTTTTCCTTCACCGGCAGCTTAAGCTCATTGTTGGGGTTTGAACCCACGCCCTTCGGCATGCGAACCTACCGCGCTAACCACTGAGCTATCATCGCTACAAAATCATGATGAATATAATCTGGATTCCTGGGTTATTATTCAGAATGTTTGTCCTGAGCGGGAATCGAACCCACGCCCTTCAGCTCATAGAGTAGACATACAATGAACCAACAGATAAATATACCCTATAAAGATCTCACCTGTCCAGCGGCCCATTCCAAGATATTAACGTTCCAGCTCACTTCGTCATCCAGCGCTGTAGCGTTGCCGTCCGCCGCTATGCCTTGGTCGAACAGCGCTTGAGGAATTACTATGAAGCCGAGGAGCAGCACTGTAAGCGCTAGATTCAGCGCGAACAGCCGGCGTATCATGCGGAAGTACGTCCCGACTGCGGAACCGAACTGGCCTTCAATGTCGCGGATCGCTTCGTACCACAGCTCGATGGAGAACATCGCATCGCGTATACGCTCTTTGCTCTGCAAGTAGAGGGGCTTACTCAAAAACGTCACTTACAAGTAAAGGTATGCATGGTGGTAGGGTACTTTCTAGTACTCGGCTGGCTAGCTACCACCCTCAAGTTGGAAATCTGTCGCCAAGCACCTAACGGTGTGTTCCGGCAGCCTCACTTGAGAGTCAGTTCCATTCCAGGCTAGGTGCGTTTACCATCTTCGATCACACCGTCACTTAACATCAGGTGAGCTGTGGTCAAACACATAGCCTGTCAACCATAAAAAAAAGAAAAGGTCGTCTGGAAGAAATCGCTCTAGGCGACAAGACCGCCCGCATACACCAAGTATGTATCATATTGTTATGTTAATTATCTCTTGTTTTGTTTTGGTGTATAATAAAGTTATATTCTATTCTATTCCATTCCATTCTATTCTATTCTACGAACGAATACGAACCGCTAAACAATGGAATTTGCTGCCCGAGTGGGTTGTTCTCTGATAGATTTAATCTGGGTGCCTTCAAGTCGCAAGTGAATCAGTTTCTCCATCTTAAATGACCGTTGGCTCATTGGTAGTATATCTGCCTTGAGAGCTGTAGGGTGTGGGTTCGATTCCCACTCAGGGCAAACATTTTGTGAATAAACAAATGTTTGTTCTGTGTCTGGGTGTTCTGTATGTATTATAAGTTTGTATTTACAAAAAAAAAAAGTATTTATGTATTCTATCAGTTATCTGACTTCCATCACACAAGCTCTGCTTAGTTTGGGGCCAGATGGCGCTGTGTGTATTGTCCTACGATATTTATTTATTTATTTATTTATAAATGCAAAACTTTGTATATTTGTTACTCTTTCACGCAAAAACTACTGAACGGATTTGGATGAAATTTGGTATGGAGGTAGCTGAGACCCTGGATTGACACATAGGCTACTCTTAATCCCGGGTATTTGTAGCGGGACGTAGCTAGTTAGTTGTCACCAAAAATGAATATATGATGTAGGTAGCTATTAAAATTTCCAGTTTCATTTCTTTGAAAAATCGATTAACGCTGGATCCGTACTAGATCCAGCTGGATTTGCTTTGATCCAGCATAAATCCAGCTGGATTGCAATCCCTAATTAGGTATAATCTTCAGTTACCCTTTTCCAAGCAAAGCTGATCCTATACTTTGTCCGTTTCATCAAAGAGATGGGGCGTCGCTTGGACCGCAGGCTGACAGATGCTGACAGCTTGGCGCGGACGTTCCTCTTCATGGTCAGGCCTTGGGGCAAGTCTCGGAGCGCCTCTCTGCAATACGAAACTGTTGATCATTTGAATTTTGACGCCTTATTCATATTAGACGTTGACACATACATAGGTAACTATATATTAACAAAGACTTCATCATTTCAGCCGTAGGACGTCCACTGCTGGGCATATGCCTCCCACATTGACTTCCACAAAGACCGGTTGGAAGCGGCCCGCATCCAGCGCGTTCCCGCGGTCTTTATTAGGTCGTCTGTCCACCTTGTGGGTGGACGTCCTACGCTACGCTTGCCGGTCCGTGGTCTCCACTCCAGAACTTTGCAGCCCCATCGGCCATCAATTCTGCTATGTGCCCTGCCCATTGTCACTTCAACTTGCTGATTCTCTGGGCTATGTCGGTTACTTTAGTTCGTCTACGGATCTCCTCATTTCTGATTCGATCTCGCAGGGAAAGCCCGAGCATAGCCCTCTCCATAGCGCGTTGTGCTACTTTGAGCTTACCAAGAAGGCACATAGTTAGAGACCACGTTTCAGCGCCATAAGTCATCACTGGTAACACACACTGGTCGAAGACTTTTTACTTTTTTTTTTTTTTTTTTACGTAAAAAGTAATGATACTAACGAGACCCTCTCCTGATGGTAAGAGATAACGCCTGTCCATGACCATTACAGCGATACACAGAACTTTGTGTAACAAAACAAAGTCCAGGCCATCGCTGCTTTGGCGCTCATTACTTTGAGACTTTCGATGGTTAGTCTCAACAGCCCAGTAATTTCGCTAGCTGCAGTACCCTTCAAACCGGAACACAGTAATGTTTACACACTACTGCTTAGCGGCAGAATATCTGGTACTGCGGTGGTACCTACCTAGACGACCTCCTGCTAAGGAGATCTACTACCAAGTCAACTTGAGGCACTGAGGTAATTCGGACGAGATTCGCAGTTTTCCAAACGCTGTCCAGCCGAGTTGGTCAGACTTATTTTATTTTATTTGGAAAACATTGTGATAAATATCTTGATTACTAAACTATATAACTATCTTAACACCATTTAACTGTCTTCGCATATTGATGATAAGCTTGTTTGCTAATAGAGATGAGAAAAGTACCTATGTACATAGTATCCCACTTTCCACTAATATCATAAATGTGAAAGTTAGATGGATGGATGGATGTTTGTTACTCTTTCAAGAAAAAACTACAGAACGGATTTGTATCAAATTTGGTATGGAGGTAGCTGACACCTTGGATTGTAACATAGACTACTTTTTATCCCGAAAAGATGTAGCGGATAACACCGCGGGGCGAAGCTAGTAATATTATAAATGTGAAAGTTAGATGGATGGATGGATGTTTGTTACTCTTTCAAGAAAAAACTACAGAACGGATTTGTATCAAATTTGGTATGGAGGTAGCAGACACCTTGGATTATAACATAGACTACTTTTTATCCCGAAAAGATGTAGCGGATAACACCGCGGGGCGAAGCTAGTAATATTATAAATGTGAAAGTTTGTGAGTATGAATGTATGCATGGATGTTTGTTACTCTTTCACGCAAAAACTACTGAACGGATTTGGATGAAATTTGGAATACAGATAGTTTATAACCTGGATTAACACATAGGCTACTTTTTATCCCGAAAACATGTAGCGGGTAACACTGCGGGGCGCAGCTAGTGAAAATACAAATAAAATATTACAGTAAAATAATTACGCCCATATTTATATGACAGCCCTGTTGGCTCATTGGTAGTATATCTGCCTTAAGAGCTGAAGGGCGTGGGTTCGATTCCCGCTCAGGACAAACATTTTATCTATAAATGTTTGTTCTGTGTCTAGGTGTTCTGTATATATTATAAGTATGCATTTACAAACAAAAAAAGTATTTATGTATTCTATCAGTTATCTGACTTCCATCACACAAGCTTTGCTTAGTTTGGGGCCAGATGACGCTGTGTGTAATGTCCTACGATATTTATTATTTTTATTGTGTATTAAATTTCGTTATCATCTCATCTACGTCCACTGCTAGACGTAGACCACGAAGATCAAAAAAAATCAGCAAGTGCAAAAAAAATCAGCAAGTGGTAAAATTGCAAAAGTTGGAATACCTCCTCAGCTCTTCAGAGAGCGGGTTGTCGTCCATGAGTTGCTGTTGTTGCTCCAGCTCCTTGACGATGATGTCGGCCCTCATGTTCTCCGCGTCACCTTCTGCGCCCTCGTCGCCGGCGGCGTCCGTCTCGTCCAGAAGATTGTTGTGTTCTGAGGCGTTTCTTCTATTCCTGAGGGTATCTGGAATTATAATTGTACTTTTAGATAATTCATTGTTCCAGGCGTTATTTTGCGGAAGTTAATTTTAATTTAGCTAGCTACCACCCATTTAAACCAACAAAGCTTGAGCTGCCGGTGAAGGAAAACATCGTGAGGAAACCATAGCATGGTGGTAGGGTACTTTCTAGTACTCGGCTGGCTAGCTACCACACGAGAGTTGAAAATCTGCCGCCAAGCACTTAACGGTGTGTTCCGGCAGCCTCACTTGAGAACTTTTTTTTTGTTGACAGGCTAGTTTGTGGGTGTTTGACCACAGCTCACCTGATGTTAAGTGAAGGTGTGGTCGAAGATGGCAAAGCACACCTAGCCTGGAATGGAACTGGCAATGTATAATACATGCATATGCACCACATTAGTATCTCCATTGCACCCATGCGAAGCCAGGGCGGGTCGCTACTTTCGTATATAGATACCTATAACCACATCACTGTAGACACTTTGTCTAATTTAAGGTGGTAAGATTTCCATACAAATAAATTTTTGCCATTTATGAGCAAATGGAGCATAATTTTACAGTGAAATCACAGCTACTGGCATTTATTTTGGTCTTTACTTGCGGTAAATTACAATTGCTTGAATAAAACAGTAGATTATTAGCATAAAATCAAATTTATGAATGTACGATTTTTTAATAAAACAGTAGATTATGCTATCTACTGTTTTATTCAAGCAATTGTAATTTACCGCAAGTAAAGACCAAAATAAATGCCAGTAGCTGTGATTTCACTGTAAAATTATGCTACATTTGCTCATAAATGGCAAAAATTTATTTGTATTGAAATCGTACCACCTTAACTTACAAAACTCCTTTAGCTCAAGGTCGAAATCCTGAACCCTTAGCATATTTTCAACAGTAAAAATCACTCGTTTATTTAACTGAATAGTACAATGATGTCGGTGGTCGGTACAGCACTGCAGTATGAATCATGTTAATTGAAGCTTAGGTAATTTTAATTAGCGGTAGACGCTCTCTCGGTACTTGCTAAGTACTTTGTTGTATAATATGGGTGTTATACTTTAAATTAAAAACATTGCTGCGTAAGTTTCTCAGACTGCAGTTGGACGACGCGAAAAAATTCTTCTAGCTATCGCGGTGACGCCCGTTCATGTTTTCATTCAAAGCTAATTTGAACTCTATTGATAGCCCCGTTGGCTCATTGGTAGTATATCTGCCTTGAGAGCTGTAGGGCGTGGGTTCGATTCCCACTCAGGGCAAATATTTTGTGAATAAACAAATGTTTGATCTCTGTCTGGGTGTTCTGTATGTATTGTAAGTAAAAAAAAAAGTATTTATGTATTCTATCAGTTATCTGACTTCCATCACACAAGCTCTGATTAGTTTGGGGCCAGATGGCGCTGTGTGTATAGTCCTATGATATTTATTTATTGACTAGGCCACGATATTCAATTCTTCGCGATTATCTCAAAGTAATGAGCGCCAAAGCAGCGATGCCCCGGACTTTGTATTGTTACTTAAAGTTCTGTGTATCGCTGCAATGGTCATGGACAGGCGTTATCTCTTACCATCAGGAGAGCGCATCGTTATAGTCTCATTACTTTTTAAATTAAAAAAAAAATCTAAACTGCTCGGAGGCCGCACGCCGGTGCCGGCCGCGCTGTGTCCACGCTGTGGGGGAGTTCTCGATACTGTGATCGCGTTATGTTGGCGTATCATATAAACGCAACATTTTTCGGTTAAGGTGGTTCGATTTCCATACAAATATTTTTTTGCCATTTATGGACAAATGCGAGCATAATTTTACAGTAAAATCACAGCTACTGGCATTTATTTTGGTCTTTACTTGCGGTAAACAATTGCTTGAATATGGTCTTAAAAACACTTTTAAATATTTTCTATATTTGTTACTAGTTGCACCCCACGGTTTAAGCTGCATTTAATGTGATTCTAAATAATATTACTCACTGTAAGGCAACTGCCTGGATGGCATGAAGTTGACCGCCACCTGCCGAGCTTGGTTGCTTCTCGAAGAGCTCTGTCTTTCTCTAGTAGAAGACTCCTGATCTGCTGCTGCTTCCGTACTCTGCACTTCTGTTCCTTCCATTTTATCACAGATTTATAACTGCAACTTAATGAAATCTTAAAGCAGAAAATAACACTTTTAGTAAAGCAAGAGTGTGAATAGTTATTTGTCTTTATTTTGTTAACAATAATAAATAAATGTCGTAGGATATTACAGCAACCCTGTACTGATAGCTCTGTTGGTTAATTGGTAGTATATCTGCTCCAAGAGCCGACGGGTGTGGGTTCGATTCCCACCCAGGACAAGCATTTTGTAATATAAACAAATGTTTGTTCTGTATCTGGGTGTACTGTATGTATTATAAGTATACGTATTTACAAAAAAAAAAGTTAAGTATTCTATCAGTTATCTGACTTCCATAGTACAAGCTTTGCTTAGTTTGGGGTCAGATGGCGCTGTGTGTAATGTCCTATGATGTTAATTTATTTATCACAGCGCCATTTGACCCTAAAGCAAAGCTTGTACTACATAAATCAGATAAATTATTATATACTTTAATACTTTTTTTTGTAAATACATTTATAATGCATACAGAACACACAGCTACATAACAAACATTTGTTATACCACAAAATGTTTGTCCTGGGTGGGAATCGAACCCACACCCTACAGCTCTTAAGGCAGTTAACAGATATACCACCAATGAGCCAACAAGGCTGTCAATCTTTGTGTGAATTGTAAATTAACTAACAACGCACTTTGATATTGTAAACATTTGAAGAATTCTGTTGAAAGGTGGTTAAAATGATAACTACATCAAACAAAAATATTACAGTATCAGTACAGTACAGTATTTGTAGCGATGATAGCTCAGTGGTTAGCGCGGTAGGTTCGCATGCCGAAGGGCGTGGGTTCAACCCCCAACAATGAGCTTGAGCTGCCGGTGAAGGAAAACATCGTGAGGAAACCAAAGCATGGTGGTAGGGTACTTTAGTACTCGTCTGGCTAGCTACCACCCTTAAGTTGAAAATCTGCCGCCAAGCATCTAACGATGTGTTCCGGCAGCCTCACTTGAGAGCCAGTTGCATTCCAGGCTAGGTGTGCTTTACCATCTTCGACCACACCTTCACTTGACATCAGGTGAGCTGTGGTTAAACACCTAGCCTGTCAACCATAAAAAAAAAAAAGTATGTTATACTTACATATTATAAATGGTCTTGTAATTATTCTCAATCACTAATTAAATAATTTTGTAGTTATTTTATTGTAGGGTCACATTCTGCAATCTAAAAAACAAGGAAAATCACAGTAAGCACAAAATAATTTATCCAAACACTATCATCGATAATTTCCTGGCAAAAATAAACAATACACTAATGAGCTATCTACGTATACAGTACATATTATCAGCTAGTTGATAAACACGGGAATAGTATCTAGATATCATTATTTCTAGTCAAAGATAACATTCCAAGTTGATTGATGAAGATAAAATAAAATATGAAAAAAGTAACAGAAACCTTGATGTACACTTTAACACTCATACAAAAGCGTGTTCATAACTAGAACTAAAAAGTGTTATAGAAACTTCATATGTAGTAGATTCCATTTATAACCAAAATAAGCTATTTTAATTATTTTTTTTAAATCCTCATCAGGCTCTTCACTATAAGGATGAATTAATTCCAAATATATGTCTAAATTTGGTATATTTCCCTTATAGTAGTTATTCTGGCAGTAACATTATTAATGTAAATACATCAGCACTTACAATAAAATTTAAAAATAAAGATGTATCCCCTAAGAGGTTTCGTGCCTTATTGTACCTACACTACCAAGTATTCAATTCAGTAATTCCTTCTCGTGTGCTAACTCTTTTATTTATTTCTAATAGATTTTCATTTGAACTCATTCATGAAATTAAGTAACAAAGAGGTCTTGGCTTTGATTATATACCTGTATATAATCAAAGGCTCTACAATTATTATGGATTTAAGACACATATAACTTACAGAAAATTTGGCCACAAAGAGGTTGATCTTTGTTTAGGAATTCTTTGTGTTTCATTGAAAATACTTAATTTATCATATCAGTTTAGGTAAGCTAGCAATATCATTGTACTTATTTATTTTATTTTAATACCTATGTTGTGACTCATCTGATAGTTATAAAAAACAGTGATTTATTACGCAAGAAAGTAAAAAAATAAACAACTGATACTTACTTATTGTATTTATTAACCAAACATTAACATATTTATGTTAAATAATTTTTAAAATGATTGTAAAAATGATTCATAGTAAAATAAATATCAAAAAATTTGTAAAAAAAATTTTTTTAATAATTAATATACACACTAACACGAATTTGCGCTAAACTAAAGTACGTAACCACAATTTTTTAAAACAATACAAAACAAACTTGAAGTCAAATACTTTTTTTATCTTTAATTTTAGCATCGCACTTTGTTTATTCTGCCAGTCAGTACCAGTGTCAAGTATTTTCAAAATTTTTAAGAGTTCCATGATGGAAACAAATGAAACAGTTAGTCGTCACATAAATTAAGTCACCGTTACATTAATAATTATGCCCTAGTAGTAATGACATTAATAGAAGTTATTAAGGAGTTTTCGAAACATCACGAAAATAAATACTTACTTGCTCAGAAGACATGCGTATTTTGGTACTGAAACACTACGATTACTAAACTAAACATAATAATCTAATTCACGAAAAAAGACATGTTTTTAAAAGGATTACAATAGGGTAACGTTAGCTTTACGTTTCCGTCAAAACTCCTCAAAATACTTTGCAAATTTTACTATGTAGTGATATTGGCTATAAAATAAAATTGTATGGTCAAATATTCATAGCGATACGGCGCCACTTGTTGCACGAGCAAATAAAATTCTTGCGTTTTGTTTACATACATTTATCTATTTCTGGTGTGCACATTATACAGAGCTTCTATCTATCATAGTATTGAATTACGTTTATGGATGTAAGCAAATAAAAAACATTTATTTTTGCGTTGTTTCCGATATTTCGCAAAGCTTGTAAGTTTTAAGTAAAAGTTAAACATAAAAGCAACGGAAAATTGATTGTGACATAAGCTAACCACATGACACAAAGTGGGATGTCAAAACCAAATGGCTGGATGAAAAATAAAAGAAAAAGACAGCCATTTTCGGCAGAGCCAAGAAAAGAAATAAGAATTAATTACGTTTGTACTAATTACTAATTAGTAATATTTATTTGCCTACGCTAAATTGTAGACATAAGTTGTCGAAAAATGAATCTCTGATCATTATTCAAGGTAGAACGGAATTCATATTACTGAGTGTTAAATTGCATTACCTAGAAGGCTAATTGGACTAGTCACAACGTAAACAATAAACAATTTGTTGTATAATTTCGCCTTAATATTAATTGTAATCAATTGAAATAATTGTTGTACGCTAACGCTTCCAATGTTGCTTATATACACCATGGTGGTGTATACATACTTATATACCAACAGATCCTATCGGCCTATCGCGCAACGAACCTCTAACATAGTTTCTAATAACACAATTTTTATTACAGCTGTACAGTAGGTATCTTGAGCAACAGTGCAAATGGCCTCACCTCAGAACATTGCAGTAGATCAAATGCGCCAAATTCTAAGCGAAGTGATCGAAGCATTAGAATCCCCAGACTATGCTGGCAAACTTGATGAAGCGAAGGAGGCTGCTGGCAATGAAATGTTAAAAATGATGCAGATTGTTTTCCCCATGGTTGTTCAGATTGAAATGGAGACTATTAAGCGTCATGGGTTCTGTAATTCTCGAGAAGGTTTGTTATTTGTGCTGTTTTGTTTGATTATTTAGAAAGCCCTGTTAGCAGGGTTGTTATTGGAAGTAGCTTTGCTTTGTGAGCTGTAGAAAGTGGGTTCACTTCCCAGGATAAACATTTACATGACAAACAAGTCTCTAGGTTATCTGTATGTACCTGTTTTAAATAAAAGTATTCTATCATAGTACAAAGTTAGTTTGGGGTAGATGGCACTGTGTAATGCCCTCAGATATTTATTTTATTTTTATAATCAAAGAAAAGCTTACAGCTAGGTACATAGACAATTACAATGAATTAGAAAAGAAGGCCAATTAAAAGTTTCCACAAGTAGAAAAGAAGAAATATGTAAATAGACAGATTCACACAATAATACACATCAAGAGTACCAATAACAAATAACAAGTCTAGTAAAGTCGTTAAAAATAATTGATAAAAACAAGCCTCTTTAAATTTATAGAACTAGTGTTGAATAAGTCTATATCCAGTTCCCCATCAAGGGAATTGTAGCATCTGCATGCCCTAATTAAGTAGCTGTTGCGCCTGTAACTACTGTCTACGGACGGAACATACAGAAGACTTATCTACTTATTTTTGTGATGATCGATCACTCTTCTGTCACTCAGGGCGCCAAAGCAAGACCTATCATCACAATCTCGAACAAGAACTATACAGTATAGCTTAAAAGTAAGATATACTTCCACCAAGCTGTACCACAGCCAATGAATTTGATCTTGTTTTAAACTATACTGAAGAACTGAATGCCCATATTCTTTTTCATGATTTAGTTCTATAATAAATTAGATTGACCTTTTCGCAAATTAAATGAAAAAATGCAACAAATATTCATTTTATCGTAGTGTACTATATCCCATTACCCTTTTGTTGCATTATCTATAGTTTGTTGAATTATTATCTTTACTGTACAACATGACAATAGTTAAAACCCTTTTATCAGCTCCAGGACATGTAACTGGACCACTTCAGGTTGCTGCGATGAGCTTGAAGTGTTAACACAATTAAAGCCAAAATTAAGTTTAATACTATATTTTTATTTAAAGTTTAATACTTTGACAGCCCTGTTGGCTCATTGGTAGAATGTCTGCTTCAAGAGAACAAAGTTTGTGATATATCCAAATGTTTGTTCTGTCTGGGTGTTCTGTATAAGTATTTGAGAAATCTATCATTTATCTGAATTCCATAGTACAAGATTTGCTTAGTTTGGGGTCAGATGACGCTGTGTGTAATGTCCTACAATATTTATTTATTATAATGTTAATTTCAGGGATCGTCCAGTTCACCCAAATGGTGCGAGATATGGAAAACCTTGACAGTGAGGTGGCTCGTCTCCACACTAAGATCCGTAACTACTATCTGCCTCCGGTGTCTATCAGCTCCTCTGTCGACACTTCGCTGTAGACTGGTAATGCTCGTCAATTTATACTCACAAATAAAAAAGGATAGCCCTCATACTCTGAACCGTTTATACTAATGCCTGTTATACATTAGAGATAACTCATAGTGATAAGGCCACCACTTGTGATTAGTGTTACAACATCTTCCGTCTGTTCTTAATATGTATAGCTACCGGAACACACCGTTAGATGCTTGGCGTCAGATTTTCAACTTGAGGATGGTAGCTAGCCTGCCGAGTACTAGAAAGTGCCCTACCACCATGCTATGGTTTCCTCACGATGTTTTCCTTCACCAGCAGTGCAAGCTCATTGTTGGGGTTTGAACCCACGCCCTTCGGCATGTGAACCAACCGCACTAACCACTCGGATATCATCGCTACAAATATTTAATAGTATTATTTTAAAATAAGAGATTATTGAATTACTAGTAAGTATACATATTTTTGTTTTCATTGACATAATTATTTTATTTCCTTGACATTTTTATTGTAGTGACATAATATGTTATTATTTTGATATTTTTAAATATGAATGGAAGAATGACCTGTTACTGTAGTGTTTATAAAAGATTTGTATTTGTCATAATTTCGCATCGCTCAAAAATATGTTAGAAAAAAAATCTAATTTGATTTAGCTGGTATAGGAATATGGGCAGTGGAGGTGAACGTTCGTTTGTATGTAAAGTGGATGCCCTATGCATGGTAGACTCGTGACCAGCATGATAATACCAACATGCTAAGAAGTTTCAGATAAACATTTCAAATGAAAGAGCAATATAACGTGGTGTACCTACGAAAGCAAGTAGGTTTAGTTTTCTAAACTATAACTTTTTATTTACGATTATATTATTGTTATTATGTACCTAATACAGCTACATTTATTATGAATTATCTTAAGCCCGGGACTTCGTCAGTGTTGACTTGAATTGGGTTCGGAGTGAAATGTTCTTTTTAAACCCCGACGCAAAAACGACGGTGTTATAAGTTTGACGTGTTTGTGTGTTTGTGTGTGTCTGTGGCATCGTAGCCCCCGAACGGATGAACCGATTTTGATTTTGTTAAAAAGGTGAATTAGTCGGAAGTGTTCTTAGCTATGTTTGATTTCAATCGGTCCAAGATGGACGCCGCCATGGCGGATTACATATTTTTTTCACAACTCCCTCAATTTGGGTATCAAATGAAGGGGCTTAACTAGTAGAATACTATACACCATGACAAACTTCAAATCCAAGATGGCCGCCACCACAGAATGAAGAATTATATCGCCGGGTGTTTTTAAAATTTTGAATTTAATTACTTGTGTTACATGTGTGAGTAACAAAAGAGCAATAGTTTCATCCATAATTAAACTTGCGCAACTTAATTACCTAGATTAATATAAAGGGTACCGTTTATTCCGGAATACTGTTCCATAGGACATATCTATATCAAATTTCAGGATGATACGTCCAGTAGTTCGTTTTTGTATGTTCCCATAGGATTCTAGCATATTTCTTTTATAAAAAGTATCCTATATATTAATCCAGATAAAGAACTATGTGTCCAAATTTTATCCGAATTCATCCATTTATTAACGCGACTGAAGCGACACCCGTACATGGTGGATGTCCCCCATGTGCGCATTAAGCGCTTTGAGACCACATTCTTTATTCGCACATCGAGGATGTGGAACTCTTTGCCGGAGTCTGTGTTTCCCGAAAACTACAATATGAGTGTCTTCAAATCAAGAGTAAACAGGTTCCTTCTAGGTAAGCGTGTTCCATCTTAGACCGCATCGATGCTTCACATCAGGCAGGATGTGGTCAAGCGTGAACCTATTCAATATAAATTAAAAAACAGCTTTTTTTTGCGTGATTGAGTAACAAACATCCAAATATACAACATACCATGTGGTGAGTTTTCCTATCTAATGGGAAAATCTATTACTCCCAACAGCCCAGTCTGTAATAGGTACTGACGTATACCACATTCTCATGATGTGCTCGGAATGAATCAATTAGATCAACTGGCCTAAACAAACTATTAGGATTGCATGTTGGTTACTGTAATATGTTACAGAATGCTTTACGATCTAAACCTCTAGAATTTAAATTGTATGTACATACCTATAAGCAATGTTTACGGAGCGTCATATTCGCCTTAGCGAAAAAGCTCTTCAAAATTGATAAAAAAATATATATATACAAACTTTCACATTTATAATTGTAGGATAAGTTACAGAGTACATTTCCATTATATCTGTCTTGATACTTTGTGGTGGATTTTGCCAACGTGCGTAACTCAAATGCTCCTCTCTTTTATTACAGATGTCACTGAAGAATCGGATATTAATCCAAGACTCAAGAATGAGATCTAAACGGATCAAGTATTTACTAGTAACATTAATACTCTTATATATTTTATACATTTTTTTCGGTATTGGGGACTACGTACAGTCAAAAAGCTTCGACGAAAACTTCGACTACCCTCTAAGCATCGACATCAAACCGCTCGTACGCGAAGTCTTATCTGGAAAGAGATCATCCGTGAAACCGATCAACTATTACCCATACAGATTCCTAACTAACTCTGGCAAGTGCAGCACAGCAGACAAAATAGATTTATTCATCGTTGTCAAATCAGCAATGGACCACTTCGAACATAGAATGGCCATACGACATACGTATGGCCAGGAAGATATAACACCGGGACATGTCACAAAAATACTATTCTTCCTCGGCACAAGAGGACGTAAAACGGAAATACAAACAAAAATTGAAGCAGAAATGGTCCGATACAAAGATATAATACAAATAGATTACATAGACACGTATTACAATAACACGATCAAAACTGTGATGTCGCTTCGTTGGCTATTCGAACACTGCTCGATGGCCGATTTCTACCTATTCACGGACGACGATATGTACATTTCCGTCCCGAATCTACTGGAATATGTAGAGACGGCAACAATTAACGGGTCAACAATAACCCCTAAAAATCTTTTCTACAGCGGATACATGTTCAAGTCGGGTCCCCATCGAATAATCGGTAGCAAATGGCGGGTCGGTCTTGATGAATATCCATGGAACAAATGGCCTCCATACATCACAGCCGGGGCGTACGTGCTCTCCAACCAGGCTATGAAAGTTTTGTACGTGGCTAGTTTGTTTGTGAAGCATTTTAGGTTTGATGATATTTATTTAGGTATTGTTGCAAAGAAAGCAGGAATTGTTCCCGCGCATTGTGATAGGTTTTATTTCCACAAGAAACGGTATAGTAAGGAAGGGTATCGAGATGTGATAGCGTCTCATGGTTATGGCAATCGTGAGGAGTTGATTCGTGTATGGAACCAGCAGAACAGTTTGTAGGAAATATGATAACCTTATTTTTTTTTTGTCTAAAAACATCGCGGTTATGTGGGACTCTCAGTCCTATGACGGCCTATCCTCTAAAACTCTGTATTGTTCCACCTCGGCGCTTTGTGTCGAAGTGGGCGCATCCGCGCCCTCAATAGCGTTTGTCCTCTGACACCAAATATTGAGTTCGTCTTGGCTATTTGTAGGGTTCCGTGCACAAAGGGTAAAACGGGACCCTATTACTAAGACGCTGTCCGTCCGTCTGTCACCAGGCTGTATCTCGTGAACCGTGATAGCTAGACAGTTGAAATTTTCACAGATTATGTATTTCTATTGCCGCTATAACAACAAATACTAAAAAACGAAATAAAATAAATATGTAAGGGGGCTCCCATACAACAAACGTAATTTTCTTGCCGTTTCTATAGATGGTACGGAACCCTTCGTGCGCGAGTCCGACTCGCACTTAGCCGGTTTTTTTTTAATTTATTTTATTCAATATTTTTTTTAAGTCACAAAAGTTTAATTAGCATGTACCTATTGTATATACAAACCTACCCTAAAAATCAATATAAATGACAGTAAAAATCATATCAAAATCCGTTGCGTGCTTTAGAAGTAAGCTGAGAAACAGACAGACGGACGACGACTATGTTTTTATACTTCACTAAATAGTATAAAAAATAACAAGTTTAGTATAGATAATAAATAATAATGCATACTAAAAAAGAATTAATTGAAATTGTGTAATAAAGCTAAAATTGACTGAGTCTGAAAGGGGACGATATGCTCTTTCTCTTTTCCGCAAAGGGTGTGGTGAATAAACAGCACAATCAGTACCGACATGTCAATTTAAAATAAGCTCTCTGTTTTGCATACCTATAAGTAAAAAAATATAACTTATTGTTAAAAGATATTAAATATATTGTTGATCGACGAAGAAGACAAACCAATTTTTTATTTACATACATTAATACAGAGTTATGGGCTCGACGTGTACTGTGGGATACAACTCTAAAATCGGTAAAAAAATATATCTGAAAAGCGACACTGCTTCATGGTTGATATTCCAAAAACTAGAACTAAGCGGATTGATTCCACTTTCTTCGTACGAACATTGGAATTGCTGCCCTAGTGGGTGTTCCGCGATAAATACAATCTGGGTACCTTTAAGTCGCGAGTGAATCGGTTTCTTCTAGGCAAGCGTGCTCCATCGTAGACCACATCTTCGCTTGACATCAGGCGAGATGGCGGTCAAACGCAAACCTATATAAGTCTTAAAAAAATTGAATAAGTTCATTATTCCTTGGCCAAATGTATGAAGCAGCTGATTTTTCGCGATTTCTTTTTGTTACGACCATAGTGTTCATATTTAGGATTACAACGACCCCCTTTCAGTTTCCTTTCCTTTACTTTCATAGTACACCCCGAGCTTATATTCCTGTATCAAAAAATAATAATAACTAAAAATTGACACTAATTATACATGTCTATTATATACAGTTTTTTTTTAATTAAAGAAAATAGGTAACCCAAAAGGTACAATAGGAGGGAAATATAGCCAGAATTTCATGTGCCCTTTTTTGTAGATTTCTGCATCATACTGATAGCAGCATCCGATTGCCAACTTACTATACTGGGCCTGTGGAAAGTTGAATAGCAATATTTTTCGCTCAATAATCTTAAATATTATATTTATTATAAGTAAATGTAGATTTAACTACATAATGACAACTCGAATCTATTAACGGGCAAGTCTTGTGAAATAAGGCAATCGATGTGTTTTTGTCGATCTTTTTGTGACGTTATACATCATGTGGAAGTTTGAAATTAATGAATACTATAATACATATCCTGAATTATTATGCTTGGAGAAAAAATAGTTTCAAACGCTTTTCGTTTCTTGAAATTATGAAATAGAATATGGCCAAATTATTTTTAACCCGTAATCTTGATATCAAAAAAATTATAGGAAAGGCGCAATTTTATAGATGCTAACTTTGATGCAGATACATTTAAGGCTTAGACCTTTTATTGTACGTTTTGTTTATTCTATTAGCAGATAAGTACGGATAGTTTGATGAAAATTTCTGATAGTGCCTGCTGAAAACCTCTTTTCTGCGTTACGTCTGTTGCTGTTTTATTTTGGTAGGCGCTACAAACCATCTCTCTCTTCGAACAATCAATCTCTCTGACGAATCTGACGTCACGAGGCACGTGTACCTATAGCATGTCGCGAGAGGCCGCAAGAGGTGGGCGCGCGGCGGCGGCGGTACCGAGCACCGCGCGCATGCTTCCCGGCCGTTTTGTATTTTGATTCTTCTGGTGTGCAACTAAATACCGACCGACCGCGCTCGGTCGTATTATTTTGTTGTCTTACCTCTTTAGTTTGAGTAAATGATACGTTACCGCGATATTGACGCTTTTATGTAATTTAGTGGAGTGAATCAGTGATTAGTGCACAGACGCTTTTTTGTTTATTTTTTATTATTCATCTTGTGTACATAATATTATAAAAATGGGAAACAAGCAAGGACGGAAAAGAAAATGTCTGTGTTTGTTTGTTACCTCTACACGCTTCAGTAGTTTAATTATTATCTTTTTGTTTGTATTTATAATTAACTAGTGGCCCGTCCCGGCTTCGCACGGGTGGACATTTATTTTTTAATTAAATTCTAGTAATAAATATAGCCTCATAGTAATTACTCTAAACTACTTTTTTAAAATGGGTCCAGAAGTTTTTCATAATTCATACCTATTGCGTAAATGGGTACAATGGATATTTAAAAACTCAAAGAGCGCTATATTCTGCATTGCGCCGTGCAAAAATAATCATGTAGGTACATGCAATACTAACGTAGATAAACAAAAAATGACAGAACCTTTACAATATTATATTCATCGATAATTCGATGATTATAATAATATTATTAGTGTAGACTAGCTAACCCATGTTAAATATATTGTAATGTATGTAGTAAGCCTTATCCGTGTGCGGTCCACCTTACTCTATGGAAAATGTTGAATCGTGTGGTCTATGGGAAGGCGTCGGTTCTGAACGGTGAATAAAGATGGTGCCCGATATTAAAATGGTTTTCATTTAATATCTCAAAAACCCATCGGCCCCATTGTTTTCTCCATCTACGCCCCACCCTTTGCTGCCTACTTGCTACGTGCCCGCAGGCTACGCGATGCAACTAACTATTACTAAATACATTCGTGTTCTCTGTGACTTTCATCAAACGTCATACGAATACGAAGTCGTGATGAACATTTAATTTGTACGAAACACCGAAGGTAGATTTATTCGTTTCCAGAGCGAAAATATCAATGTAATCATAAGTTCCCACGGTTGCTTTATGAAACTTGAAAATATAAAACACTTGACACTGTCAAATATTCAAAACGCGATGCCAAAACAAAAAAAAAACTTCTGTCATAATGTAACAGATAATCAATGTAAAATCCGCTTTCGGCAATAGGAATAAACATTCTGTCTCCTTCTTGCTCGTGGCTATAGTAATTTAACTCTCCTTATCTATTTTAGCGTGACGTCAATGTATTCAAATCTAACGTCAGACGTATGTACGTCTGTGTGAGTGGAAAATATCAATGTAGATGTTCAAGCAGAAGTTCCCACGGTCGAGGACTTGGCCCTTAAGTCATAGGAATTAGGGAATAAGTTAGCATCATAGATAAAAAAAACAGTAGCTACAGATATAAAGTTGCGTAGAAAACGCGGGTAATGCCTAACTTAAAAAAAATACAAAATCAAGTTGTGTGCATGTAATTCCAGTAGGTTACGGAAAAAATAACCAATGTAGTCTACATTGTCTATTGTTGCGTTGATCTGTCTGTACTAGTTTTTTTGTCTATGGTTAGCATATAATGTAGGCACAGATAGACATAATACTATTATTTTGTTATAATAAAAAGCATGAGCAATAAGTAATTTGATCACATTAACAATGAGGAGGACATATCAACTAGTAACAGTAAATCGTTAAATACAAAGTTATGCTATACAAAGATTTGAATTTTCCTATTTACAGGACAGATATTTTGAGTGGAAAAGGGGTTATTGTACTCATTGTTGTTAACAACTTTTACTATGGGAACAACTCTGGGATCGTAAAAAAAACTGATGTTCCATAGACCTTTCTATGGAACATCAGTTTTTTTTTTCTGACCCTAGGCCATTTTTTTTGTGATTTTAGATTTGTTGTCATTGTAAAAGTTGTTTAAAAAGATAAGTACAATGACACCCTTTTAGCTTAGTACATACTAAGCTAATAACCTTGCACAATATTCACACACAGCCCTGGATTGTTATCAGCGATGCCGTTAGAGGAAATTTTACACATTTGACGTACCTTTTAAGCTTTCCATGTGTAATGACGTCCATGTTAGGTACTTACCTTTTCAACTTAACATCAATGGGGCAGGCCTATGTCCAGCATCGGATGTCCTACGGCTGAAATGATGATGATGATGTGACCTTTTTAACCCAAAATGTACCTTTTGGGAATTCAGATGCGGCAACACTGTATATAGATAGGTACTACCGCTTACCACCAACAGAGCAAATTGCTTATCCCGTCACTGTTTGGCAAAAAACTCACATAATAGCCTAAATTGTATGTGTAAGGTTATATCAAAAAGGTATATCAGTGCAATAGTAAAATAATTGTCAACCACGAGATTGTTTACTGCCTAAAAATAATTAAAAAAATAAAATAACATACGATCTTTTCGTATAGTACTAAATACGTTTTACGTAGTTGTTTCACTTTATATTTAGATTAGAGTACTTGTGTGCGATAAACATGTCTGAGAAGTGTTATTTAAGATAGGCATCTAGGTTCTAAAAGTTTTTCATAGAAGCGTATTTTTGAAACCCTCGCTAGATGGCACTTATTGTGCCACTTTTTTTATTTTATGATCGACAGGCTAGGTGTTTGAACACAGCTCCTGATTGTGGCCGAAGATGATAAACAAATTATTCGCGCCATCGATCTGTTGTTTGTTTGATCGATTATTCACGTGCTCACAATATCACCAAAATAGAACAATCGTCAATGACAGTGCATAATGGAATTTCATTAACAATGCAACATGTTTTTGAAGTTTCCATGTAAAAAGAAAAAAGATTTTATTCTATTGTGGTACAATAACAATACCATATTTGTAAATAAAAAAATATCTTGAGACTGTTTTACTGTCTAAGGCTTGATTCCCACTAACAAAATCGAAGCGCAGAGCAGCGCGTATTTTTTGTCTCTGTAGACAAAAAAAATATGTATTATTTTTCTAGAAACGTAGATCAGTATACTATACCTACCTTTTTACAAGGCTGCGTTAATTTGAGAGCAATTTATATTAAAAATTGTAAAGAGGTTATGCTATATTGAACGTATTTATTTTGCTGTACGCTTTATATAATTATAAAATAAAAGTAAAACAAAATTACATATGCGGGATTACACACGTTAACATTGTCGGATACTCCAACTAGTCCACATCCGGTGTCCTTTTTCAAGGAGTCAAAGCAGAGTATAACAGTATAACACGCACGCGGCCTCGTTCCTGTTTCGCACAGAAGGCAGCTGCACGCATCGCTCGTGAAGATAGCTTTTAAGGTTGACGGCGGGTAATGTCGCACTGCGCTCTGGAACTCTACATCACTGCAGTCATGTAAGGTATCAGGAATATTCCAGCATAGATCTCTCCGCGAAGTCCTTATATTCGCGACTACCCTCTTGAAAAAATCCACCGGATGTGACCGAAATTATAGTCTGCGTATCCAACGTAATTCAAGTAACTTCCTGTAAATAAAAAAGAAAAGGGGGCAGAAGCACGTCAGTTTCCAAAATGAAAGGAAATTGCTATACATTTTGATGTTCTTTCTACTGTAGATATGTAAGGTTCGATATTTAATCCCCAACAAGAAGACGACATATTGAAATCTTTATTCTTGTAGAAATAAAAACACTCAGTATTATAACAATATGTTTTATTTAACAAAAATATATTTGTGCATTAGGTAACCATCATTAACTTTATCACTTACATAAACTTTACTCTCTTTAATGTTCTCTTTAGTGTCATATTTTTTTTTATCTGTATACATACATAACCTAAAAAATTGTAAATTGCGTATACTTTTCGATCCTCCTTTAATGTTTATTAAATTCAACTAGCGATCATGAGTTGATCTTATCAATCACACTGATCAATATATATTTTATAAATAAAATTCATGACAGAGAACATTTGTCCTGTCTTCTCTTCTAATACATACTTATACGTACAATAACACCCTTTCAGCATACGACACCACAAAACATAACTTTGCCACATAAACTGAGATGAAACCAGTTAATATGTGTGTGTGGTTGTGCGTCGTCATTTACCTAGCAACCGCTAGCACTTATGATAGTCATGTAGGATTCTACCCCGATTTAGCCATGACCACTGTCGTGCTAGACAACATCTACATCAAGACGACAGAGTGGAAGCACACATTCACTTTAGCTCCTCCATGCCATGACACCAGGGAATTGCGGGAACACCTAGCTATGACCAGGGATGAGATTAGTAAACTTGTTAACTCATTATTGCTGAGCACTCATGAGGTCTCTGGATCATTGTTGTTAACTTCACCAACAAAGGCATCTGTAGTTCAGCTTACACAACTCGGGAAATTGATTGTAGAGAGAGTGGATCGAAGTATATTCCACCTTGATGACAGAGTTACCAACGCTGAGACATTATGGGGTTGGTCCAAAGTATCCATATGTGCAAATCCAAGTTCAGTAAGAGCTAAAAGAGGTGCGCCCCCCACTGACAATGAAAACGAATCTAATAAGGAACCCATAACGAACCAGGCTCAACGTAACGACTTTTATGGTGCGCAGATTGATCAGGTTTTCATACATAAACACTTAAAAATGAAAACACACGACAACACTAGCGCAACAGACAGCTGGGGACATCCCGTTCCAAGTTCGACCACTCAATCCGGCTCGGAAAGGGTACAACAAAAAGCAGCAGCCGAGAGGGCCGCAGCTCTTTCGGGTGGTAGCCGAAACGAAAGAGAAGACCATGTAGCGGCTTTCGCAACAGCTTTTAGTGCAGCAGCACAGAGCTTGTTCCGAATCAAACCCAAATCACCACCCCTCCCAACATTAGTGGCCCCGAGAGCAGCTTCACAAACTCAGGCAGCACGGACGAGAGCCGACATGGGGCAGGTCGATTCACCCCAATACATCCTGGCATCGGGGCCACAGGGCCACGCGAAAAATGCTTTCCTCGAATTCCTAGCCACATTGAGAGCGATAAGAAAAGTCAATCTCAGGAACTGCGATAACATCCTGCAGTCCTTCAGACTAGGAAGTGAAAGTCTACTAAAACAGGGACTTGAGGAGGCGGAAGCTGCCATATACGACAACGCCACTTCCCAGGTTATCAGGGGAACCATGAAAGGACAATATATGGCAGCTTACAGTGCAGAAAGTGGCTTTGTGGCACTAGATGAAGCCGAGACGGAGCGAACAGGAAGACCAAAATACGCGATACCATCGAATGACCCAATCGTAGTCACCGCCAAGTGCACCAAGATAATGCTGGATGACAGGATCCTCGAGATGGCTAAGACTATCGAAGGGAACTCAGATGTCGAGGCAAATTGGGACAACTGGGTGGTGCCAAAGATGCAATGGGTCAACGGAGTTCCAGGGTGTGGAAAGACAACATGGGTGATCAGACATTTCGATGTCGACAGGGACGCTATCATCACCACAACAACAGAAGCAGCAAAAGATCTGAGGGAGAAACTATCGCACAGAATAGGTGACCTGGTAAAAACCAGGGTGCGAACCATGGCTTCCTCCCTCGTAAATGGTTTTGGTAGAAATAGCTTCAGCCGCCTTTTGGTGGATGAAGCCCTTATGAACCATTTTGGAGCCATAGTAATGGCTGCACGGCTGTCTGGTGCTAGCGAACTTGTCCTTGTCGGAGACGTCAATCAATTACCTTATATCGACAGAGAAAATATCTTCGAAATGAGGTACCATCGCCCAAACCTGGTCACAAACATCAGTCAGGAGTTGCTTTGCACACATAGAAACCCAATGGACGTCGCGTACGCGCTGAGGGAAATATACTCCGGTATATATTCCTCAGCTCCCCGTATTAAATCCCTTGAGCACAGACGGTACAAGGGAGCGCAAATACCCATCACCCTTCCCAACACACTTTTCTTAGTGCACACTCAAGAAGAAAAGGAAACCCTCATCAGCCTAGGGTATGGGGGAGGCACGGGGTCGCGCACTCTTACCATCCATGAAGCTCAGGGGTTAACGTACGAGTCGGTAATCGCCATAAAGACCAAGCCAAAAATGAAGCTGCACGAGAGCGTGTCGCATGCGGTCGTCGCAGTATCACGGCACACCGGGACCTTCGTCTACTACGCCGACAATACTGAAGACGATGCTATCTGTCGGTTCGTGCGTCGTGCGTCGGCTGCGTCACCGAAGACCATCAAAGAATATAATTTGCAGATGGCCATCAAAGATCGGAACACGGCGGTGATGGAGGCCTTGAGTCGGGAGGAGGGAGGAGGCATGACAGAGAACATTTGTCCTGTCTTCTCTTCTAATACATACTTATACGTACAATAACACCCTTTCAGCATACGACACCACAAAACATAACTTTGCCACATAAACTGAGATGAAACCAGTTAATATGTGTGTGTGGTTGTGCGTCGTCATTTACCTAGCAACCGCTAGCACTTATGATAGTCATGTAGGATTCTACCCCGATTTAGCCATGACCACTGTCGTGCTAGACAACATCTACATCAAGACGACAGAGTGGAAGCACACATTCACTTTAGCTCCTCCATGCCATGACACCAGGGAATTGCGGGAACACCTAGCTATGACCAGGGATGAGATTAGTAAACTTGTTAACTCATTATTGCTGAGCACTCATGAGGTCTCTGGATCATTGTTGTTAACTTCACCAACAAAGGCATCTGTAGTTCAGCTTACACAACTCGGGAAATTGATTGTAGAGAGAGTGGATCGAAGTATATTCCACCTTGATGACAGAGTTACCAACGCTGAGACATTATGGGGTTGGTCCAAAGTATCCATATGTGCAAATCCAAGTTCAGTAAGAGCTAAAAGAGGTGCGCCCCCCACTGACAATGAAAACGAATCTAATAAGGAACCCATAACGAACCAGGCTCAACGTAACGACTTTTATGGTGCGCAGATTGATCAGGTTTTCATACATAAACACTTAAAAATGAAAACACACGACAACACTAGCGCAACAGACAGCTGGGGACATCCCGTTCCAAGTTCGACCACTCAATCCGGCTCGGAAAGGGTACAACAAAAAGCAGCAGCCGAGAGGGCCGCAGCTCTTTCGGGTGGTAGCCGAAACGAAAGAGAAGACCATGTAGCGGCTTTCGCAACAGCTTTTAGTGCAGCAGCACAGAGCTTGTTCCGAATCAAACCCAAATCACCACCCCTCCCAACATTAGTGGCCCCGAGAGCAGCTTCACAAACTCAGGCAGCACGGACGAGAGCCGACATGGGGCAGGTCGATTCACCCCAATACATCCTGGCATCGGGGCCACAGGGCCACGCGAAAAATGCTTTCCTCGAATTCCTAGCCACATTGAGAGCGATAAGAAAAGTCAATCTCAGGAACTGCGATAACATCCTGCAGTCCTTCAGACTAGGAAGTGAAAGTCTACTAAAACAGGGACTTGAGGAGGCGGAAGCTGCCATATACGACAACGCCACTTCCCAGGTTATCAGGGGAACCATGAAAGGACAATATATGGCAGCTTACAGTGCAGAAAGTGGCTTTGTGGCACTAGATGAAGCCGAGACGGAGCGAACAGGAAGACCAAAATACGCGATACCATCGAATGACCCAATCGTAGTCACCGCCAAGTGCACCAAGATAATGCTGGATGACAGGATCCTCGAGATGGCTAAGACTATCGAAGGGAACTCAGATGTCGAGGCAAATTGGGACAACTGGGTGGTGCCAAAGATGCAATGGGTCAACGGAGTTCCAGGGTGTGGAAAGACAACATGGGTGATCAGACATTTCGATGTCGACAGGGACGCTATCATCACCACAACAACAGAAGCAGCAAAAGATCTGAGGGAGAAACTATCGCACAGAATAGGTGACCTGGTAAAAACCAGGGTGCGAACCATGGCTTCCTCCCTCGTAAATGGTTTTGGTAGAAATAGCTTCAGCCGCCTTTTGGTGGATGAAGCCCTTATGAACCATTTTGGAGCCATAGTAATGGCTGCACGGCTGTCTGGTGCTAGCGAACTTGTCCTTGTCGGAGACGTCAATCAATTACCTTATATCGACAGAGAAAATATCTTCGAAATGAGGTACCATCGCCCAAACCTGGTCACAAACATCAGTCAGGAGTTGCTTTGCACACATAGAAACCCAATGGACGTCGCGTACGCGCTGAGGGAAATATACTCCGGTATATATTCCTCAGCTCCCCGTATTAAATCCCTTGAGCACAGACGGTACAAGGGAGCGCAAATACCCATCACCCTTCCCAACACACTTTTCTTAGTGCACACTCAAGAAGAAAAGGAAACCCTCATCAGCCTAGGGTATGGGGGAGGCACGGGGTCGCGCACTCTTACCATCAATAATAATAATAATAATAATAATAATAATATAACTCTTTATTGAATACACCAATACCATCCATGAAGCTCAGGGGTTAACGTACGAGTCGGTAATCGCCATAAAGACCAAGCCAAAAATGAAGCTGCACGAGAGCGTGTCGCATGCGGTCGTCGCAGTATCACGGCACACCGGGACCTTCGTCTACTACGCCGACAATACTGAAGACGATGCTATCTGTCGGTTCGTGCGTCGTGCGTCGGCTGCGTCACCGAAGACCATCAAAGAATATAATTTGCAGATGGCCATCAAAGATCGGAACACGGCGGTGATGGAGGCCTTGAGTCGGGAGGAGGGAGGAGGCATGACAGAGAACATTTGTCCTGTCTTCTCTTCTAATACATACTTATACGTACAATAACACCCTTTCAGCATACGACACCACAAAACATAACTTTGCCACATAAACTGAGATGAAACCAGTTAATATGTGTGTGTGGTTGTGCGTCGTCATTTACCTAGCAACCGCTAGCACTTATGATAGTCATGTAGGATTCTACCCCGATTTAGCCATGACCACTGTCGTGCTAGACAACATCTACATCAAGACGACAGAGTGGAAGCACACATTCACTTTAGCTCCTCCATGCCATGACACCAGGGAATTGCGGGAACACCTAGCTATGACCAGGGATGAGATTAGTAAACTTGTTAACTCATTATTGCTGAGCACTCATGAGGTCTCTGGATCATTGTTGTTAACTTCACCAACAAAGGCATCTGTAGTTCAGCTTACACAACTCGGGAAATTGATTGTAGAGAGAGTGGATCGAAGTATATTCCACCTTGATGACAGAGTTACCAACGCTGAGACATTATGGGGTTGGTCCAAAGTATCCATATGTGCAAATCCAAGTTCAGTAAGAGCTAAAAGAGGTGCGCCCCCCACTGACAATGAAAACGAATCTAATAAGGAACCCATAACGAACCAGGCTCAACGTAACGACTTTTATGGTGCGCAGATTGATCAGGTTTTCATACATAAACACTTAAAAATGAAAACACACGACAACACTAGCGCAACAGACAGCTGGGGACATCCCGTTCCAAGTTCGACCACTCAATCCGGCTCGGAAAGGGTACAACAAAAAGCAGCAGCCGAGAGGGCCGCAGCTCTTTCGGGTGGTAGCCGAAACGAAAGAGAAGACCATGTAGCGGCTTTCGCAACAGCTTTTAGTGCAGCAGCACAGAGCTTGTTCCGAATCAAACCCAAATCACCACCCCTCCCAACATTAGTGGCCCCGAGAGCAGCTTCACAAACTCAGGCAGCACGGACGAGAGCCGACATGGGGCAGGTCGATTCACCCCAATACATCCTGGCATCGGGGCCACAGGGCCACGCGAAAAATGCTTTCCTCGAATTCCTAGCCACATTGAGAGCGATAAGAAAAGTCAATCTCAGGAACTGCGATAACATCCTGCAGTCCTTCAGACTAGGAAGTGAAAGTCTACTAAAACAGGGACTTGAGGAGGCGGAAGCTGCCATATACGACAACGCCACTTCCCAGGTTATCAGGGGAACCATGAAAGGACAATATATGGCAGCTTACAGTGCAGAAAGTGGCTTTGTGGCACTAGATGAAGCCGAGACGGAGCGAACAGGAAGACCAAAATACGCGATACCATCGAATGACCCAATCGTAGTCACCGCCAAGTGCACCAAGATAATGCTGGATGACAGGATCCTCGAGATGGCTAAGACTATCGAAGGGAACTCAGATGTCGAGGCAAATTGGGACAACTGGGTGGTGCCAAAGATGCAATGGGTCAACGGAGTTCCAGGGTGTGGAAAGACAACATGGGTGATCAGACATTTCGATGTCGACAGGGACGCTATCATCACCACAACAACAGAAGCAGCAAAAGATCTGAGGGAGAAACTATCGCACAGAATAGGTGACCTGGTAAAAACCAGGGTGCGAACCATGGCTTCCTCCCTCGTAAATGGTTTTGGTAGAAATAGCTTCAGCCGCCTTTTGGTGGATGAAGCCCTTATGAACCATTTTGGAGCCATAGTAATGGCTGCACGGCTGTCTGGTGCTAGCGAACTTGTCCTTGTCGGAGACGTCAATCAATTACCTTATATCGACAGAGAAAATATCTTCGAAATGAGGTACCATCGCCCAAACCTGGTCACAAACATCAGTCAGGAGTTGCTTTGCACACATAGAAACCCAATGGACGTCGCGTACGCGCTGAGGGAAATATACTCCGGTATATATTCCTCAGCTCCCCGTATTAAATCCCTTGAGCACAGACGGTACAAGGGAGCGCAAATACCCATCACCCTTCCCAACACACTTTTCTTAGTGCACACTCAAGAAGAAAAGGAAACCCTCATCAGCCTAGGGTATGGGGGAGGCACGGGGTCGCGCACTCTTACCATCCATGAAGCTCAGGGGTTAACGTACGAGTCGGTAATCGCCATAAAGACCAAGCCAAAAATGAAGCTGCACGAGAGCGTGTCGCATGCGGTCGTCGCAGTATCACGGCACACCGGGACCTTCGTCTACTACGCCGACAATACTGAAGACGATGCTATCTGTCGGTTCGTGCGTCGTGCGTCGGCTGCGTCACCGAAGACCATCAAAGAATATAATTTGCAGATGGCCATCAAAGATCGGAACACGGCGGTGATGGAGGCCTTGAGTCGGGAGGAGGGAGGAGGCATGACAGAGAACATTTGTCCTGTCTTCTCTTCTAATACATACTTATACGTACAATAACACCCTTTCAGCATACGACACCACAAAACATAACTTTGCCACATAAACTGAGATGAAACCAGTTAATATGTGTGTGTGGTTGTGCGTCGTCATTTACCTAGCAACCGCTAGCACTTATGATAGTCATGTAGGATTCTACCCCGATTTAGCCATGACCACTGTCGTGCTAGACAACATCTACATCAAGACGACAGAGTGGAAGCACACATTCACTTTAGCTCCTCCATGCCATGACACCAGGGAATTGCGGGAACACCTAGCTATGACCAGGGATGAGATTAGTAAACTTGTTAACTCATTATTGCTGAGCACTCATGAGGTCTCTGGATCATTGTTGTTAACTTCACCAACAAAGGCATCTGTAGTTCAGCTTACACAACTCGGGAAATTGATTGTAGAGAGAGTGGATCGAAGTATATTCCACCTTGATGACAGAGTTACCAACGCTGAGACATTATGGGGTTGGTCCAAAGTATCCATATGTGCAAATCCAAGTTCAGTAAGAGCTAAAAGAGGTGCGCCCCCCACTGACAATGAAAACGAATCTAATAAGGAACCCATAACGAACCAGGCTCAACGTAACGACTTTTATGGTGCGCAGATTGATCAGGTTTTCATACATAAACACTTAAAAATGAAAACACACGACAACACTAGCGCAACAGACAGCTGGGGACATCCCGTTCCAAGTTCGACCACTCAATCCGGCTCGGAAAGGGTACAACAAAAAGCAGCAGCCGAGAGGGCCGCAGCTCTTTCGGGTGGTAGCCGAAACGAAAGAGAAGACCATGTAGCGGCTTTCGCAACAGCTTTTAGTGCAGCAGCACAGAGCTTGTTCCGAATCAAACCCAAATCACCACCCCTCCCAACATTAGTGGCCCCGAGAGCAGCTTCACAAACTCAGGCAGCACGGACGAGAGCCGACATGGGGCAGGTCGATTCACCCCAATACATCCTGGCATCGGGGCCACAGGGCCACGCGAAAAATGCTTTCCTCGAATTCCTAGCCACATTGAGAGCGATAAGAAAAGTCAATCTCAGGAACTGCGATAACATCCTGCAGTCCTTCAGACTAGGAAGTGAAAGTCTACTAAAACAGGGACTTGAGGAGGCGGAAGCTGCCATATACGACAACGCCACTTCCCAGGTTATCAGGGGAACCATGAAAGGACAATATATGGCAGCTTACAGTGCAGAAAGTGGCTTTGTGGCACTAGATGAAGCCGAGACGGAGCGAACAGGAAGACCAAAATACGCGATACCATCGAATGACCCAATCGTAGTCACCGCCAAGTGCACCAAGATAATGCTGGATGACAGGATCCTCGAGATGGCTAAGACTATCGAAGGGAACTCAGATGTCGAGGCAAATTGGGACAACTGGGTGGTGCCAAAGATGCAATGGGTCAACGGAGTTCCAGGGTGTGGAAAGACAACATGGGTGATCAGACATTTCGATGTCGACAGGGACGCTATCATCACCACAACAACAGAAGCAGCAAAAGATCTGAGGGAGAAACTATCGCACAGAATAGGTGACCTGGTAAAAACCAGGGTGCGAACCATGGCTTCCTCCCTCGTAAATGGTTTTGGTAGAAATAGCTTCAGCCGCCTTTTGGTGGATGAAGCCCTTATGAACCATTTTGGAGCCATAGTAATGGCTGCACGGCTGTCTGGTGCTAGCGAACTTGTCCTTGTCGGAGACGTCAATCAATTACCTTATATCGACAGAGAAAATATCTTCGAAATGAGGTACCATCGCCCAAACCTGGTCACAAACATCAGTCAGGAGTTGCTTTGCACACATAGAAACCCAATGGACGTCGCGTACGCGCTGAGGGAAATATACTCCGGTATATATTCCTCAGCTCCCCGTATTAAATCCCTTGAGCACAGACGGTACAAGGGAGCGCAAATACCCATCACCCTTCCCAACACACTTTTCTTAGTGCACACTCAAGAAGAAAAGGAAACCCTCATCAGCCTAGGGTATGGGGGAGGCACGGGGTCGCGCACTCTTACCATCCATGAAGCTCAGGGGTTAACGTACGAGTCGGTAATCGCCATAAAGACCAAGCCAAAAATGAAGCTGCACGAGAGCGTGTCGCATGCGGTCGTCGCAGTATCACGGCACACCGGGACCTTCGTCTACTACGCCGACAATACTGAAGACGATGCTATCTGTCGGTTCGTGCGTCGTGCGTCGGCTGCGTCACCGAAGACCATCAAAGAATATAATTTGCAGATGGCCATCAAAGATCGGAACACGGCGGTGATGGAGGCCTTGAGTCGGGAGGAGGGAGGAGGCATGACAGAGAACATTTGTCCTGTCTTCTCTTCTAATACATACTTATACGTACAATAACACCCTTTCAGCATACGACACCACAAAACATAACTTTGCCACATAAACTGAGATGAAACCAGTTAATATGTGTGTGTGGTTGTGCGTCGTCATTTACCTAGCAACCGCTAGCACTTATGATAGTCATGTAGGATTCTACCCCGATTTAGCCATGACCACTGTCGTGCTAGACAACATCTACATCAAGACGACAGAGTGGAAGCACACATTCACTTTAGCTCCTCCATGCCATGACACCAGGGAATTGCGGGAACACCTAGCTATGACCAGGGATGAGATTAGTAAACTTGTTAACTCATTATTGCTGAGCACTCATGAGGTCTCTGGATCATTGTTGTTAACTTCACCAACAAAGGCATCTGTAGTTCAGCTTACACAACTCGGGAAATTGATTGTAGAGAGAGTGGATCGAAGTATATTCCACCTTGATGACAGAGTTACCAACGCTGAGACATTATGGGGTTGGTCCAAAGTATCCATATGTGCAAATCCAAGTTCAGTAAGAGCTAAAAGAGGTGCGCCCCCCACTGACAATGAAAACGAATCTAATAAGGAACCCATAACGAACCAGGCTCAACGTAACGACTTTTATGGTGCGCAGATTGATCAGGTTTTCATACATAAACACTTAAAAATGAAAACACACGACAACACTAGCGCAACAGACAGCTGGGGACATCCCGTTCCAAGTTCGACCACTCAATCCGGCTCGGAAAGGGTACAACAAAAAGCAGCAGCCGAGAGGGCCGCAGCTCTTTCGGGTGGTAGCCGAAACGAAAGAGAAGACCATGTAGCGGCTTTCGCAACAGCTTTTAGTGCAGCAGCACAGAGCTTGTTCCGAATCAAACCCAAATCACCACCCCTCCCAACATTAGTGGCCCCGAGAGCAGCTTCACAAACTCAGGCAGCACGGACGAGAGCCGACATGGGGCAGGTCGATTCACCCCAATACATCCTGGCATCGGGGCCACAGGGCCACGCGAAAAATGCTTTCCTCGAATTCCTAGCCACATTGAGAGCGATAAGAAAAGTCAATCTCAGGAACTGCGATAACATCCTGCAGTCCTTCAGACTAGGAAGTGAAAGTCTACTAAAACAGGGACTTGAGGAGGCGGAAGCTGCCATATACGACAACGCCACTTCCCAGGTTATCAGGGGAACCATGAAAGGACAATATATGGCAGCTTACAGTGCAGAAAGTGGCTTTGTGGCACTAGATGAAGCCGAGACGGAGCGAACAGGAAGACCAAAATACGCGATACCATCGAATGACCCAATCGTAGTCACCGCCAAGTGCACCAAGATAATGCTGGATGACAGGATCCTCGAGATGGCTAAGACTATCGAAGGGAACTCAGATGTCGAGGCAAATTGGGACAACTGGGTGGTGCCAAAGATGCAATGGGTCAACGGAGTTCCAGGGTGTGGAAAGACAACATGGGTGATCAGACATTTCGATGTCGACAGGGACGCTATCATCACCACAACAACAGAAGCAGCAAAAGATCTGAGGGAGAAACTATCGCACAGAATAGGTGACCTGGTAAAAACCAGGGTGCGAACCATGGCTTCCTCCCTCGTAAATGGTTTTGGTAGAAATAGCTTCAGCCGCCTTTTGGTGGATGAAGCCCTTATGAACCATTTTGGAGCCATAGTAATGGCTGCACGGCTGTCTGGTGCTAGCGAACTTGTCCTTGTCGGAGACGTCAATCAATTACCTTATATCGACAGAGAAAATATCTTCGAAATGAGGTACCATCGCCCAAACCTGGTCACAAACATCAGTCAGGAGTTGCTTTGCACACATAGAAACCCAATGGACGTCGCGTACGCGCTGAGGGAAATATACTCCGGTATATATTCCTCAGCTCCCCGTATTAAATCCCTTGAGCACAGACGGTACAAGGGAGCGCAAATACCCATCACCCTTCCCAACACACTTTTCTTAGTGCACACTCAAGAAGAAAAGGAAACCCTCATCAGCCTAGGGTATGGGGGAGGCACGGGGTCGCGCACTCTTACCATCCATGAAGCTCAGGGGTTAACGTACGAGTCGGTAATCGCCATAAAGACCAAGCCAAAAATGAAGCTGCACGAGAGCGTGTCGCATGCGGTCGTCGCAGTATCACGGCACACCGGGACCTTCGTCTACTACGCCGACAATACTGAAGACGATGCTATCTGTCGGTTCGTGCGTCGTGCGTCGGCTGCGTCACCGAAGACCATCAAAGAATATAATTTGCAGATGGCCATCAAAGATCGGAACACGGCGGTGATGGAGGCCTTGAGTCGGGAGGAGGGAGGAGGCATGACAGAGAACATTTGTCCTGTCTTCTCTTCTAATACATACTTATACGTACAATAACACCCTTTCAGCATACGACACCACAAAACATAACTTTGCCACATAAACTGAGATGAAACCAGTTAATATGTGTGTGTGGTTGTGCGTCGTCATTTACCTAGCAACCGCTAGCACTTATGATAGTCATGTAGGATTCTACCCCGATTTAGCCATGACCACTGTCGTGCTAGACAACATCTACATCAAGACGACAGAGTGGAAGCACACATTCACTTTAGCTCCTCCATGCCATGACACCAGGGAATTGCGGGAACACCTAGCTATGACCAGGGATGAGATTAGTAAACTTGTTAACTCATTATTGCTGAGCACTCATGAGGTCTCTGGATCATTGTTGTTAACTTCACCAACAAAGGCATCTGTAGTTCAGCTTACACAACTCGGGAAATTGATTGTAGAGAGAGTGGATCGAAGTATATTCCACCTTGATGACAGAGTTACCAACGCTGAGACATTATGGGGTTGGTCCAAAGTATCCATATGTGCAAATCCAAGTTCAGTAAGAGCTAAAAGAGGTGCGCCCCCCACTGACAATGAAAACGAATCTAATAAGGAACCCATAACGAACCAGGCTCAACGTAACGACTTTTATGGTGCGCAGATTGATCAGGTTTTCATACATAAACACTTAAAAATGAAAACACACGACAACACTAGCGCAACAGACAGCTGGGGACATCCCGTTCCAAGTTCGACCACTCAATCCGGCTCGGAAAGGGTACAACAAAAAGCAGCAGCCGAGAGGGCCGCAGCTCTTTCGGGTGGTAGCCGAAACGAAAGAGAAGACCATGTAGCGGCTTTCGCAACAGCTTTTAGTGCAGCAGCACAGAGCTTGTTCCGAATCAAACCCAAATCACCACCCCTCCCAACATTAGTGGCCCCGAGAGCAGCTTCACAAACTCAGGCAGCACGGACGAGAGCCGACATGGGGCAGGTCGATTCACCCCAATACATCCTGGCATCGGGGCCACAGGGCCACGCGAAAAATGCTTTCCTCGAATTCCTAGCCACATTGAGAGCGATAAGAAAAGTCAATCTCAGGAACTGCGATAACATCCTGCAGTCCTTCAGACTAGGAAGTGAAAGTCTACTAAAACAGGGACTTGAGGAGGCGGAAGCTGCCATATACGACAACGCCACTTCCCAGGTTATCAGGGGAACCATGAAAGGACAATATATGGCAGCTTACAGTGCAGAAAGTGGCTTTGTGGCACTAGATGAAGCCGAGACGGAGCGAACAGGAAGACCAAAATACGCGATACCATCGAATGACCCAATCGTAGTCACCGCCAAGTGCACCAAGATAATGCTGGATGACAGGATCCTCGAGATGGCTAAGACTATCGAAGGGAACTCAGATGTCGAGGCAAATTGGGACAACTGGGTGGTGCCAAAGATGCAATGGGTCAACGGAGTTCCAGGGTGTGGAAAGACAACATGGGTGATCAGACATTTCGATGTCGACAGGGACGCTATCATCACCACAACAACAGAAGCAGCAAAAGATCTGAGGGAGAAACTATCGCACAGAATAGGTGACCTGGTAAAAACCAGGGTGCGAACCATGGCTTCCTCCCTCGTAAATGGTTTTGGTAGAAATAGCTTCAGCCGCCTTTTGGTGGATGAAGCCCTTATGAACCATTTTGGAGCCATAGTAATGGCTGCACGGCTGTCTGGTGCTAGCGAACTTGTCCTTGTCGGAGACGTCAATCAATTACCTTATATCGACAGAGAAAATATCTTCGAAATGAGGTACCATCGCCCAAACCTGGTCACAAACATCAGTCAGGAGTTGCTTTGCACACATAGAAACCCAATGGACGTCGCGTACGCGCTGAGGGAAATATACTCCGGTATATATTCCTCAGCTCCCCGTATTAAATCCCTTGAGCACAGACGGTACAAGGGAGCGCAAATACCCATCACCCTTCCCAACACACTTTTCTTAGTGCACACTCAAGAAGAAAAGGAAACCCTCATCAGCCTAGGGTATGGGGGAGGCACGGGGTCGCGCACTCTTACCATCCATGAAGCTCAGGGGTTAACGTACGAGTCGGTAATCGCCATAAAGACCAAGCCAAAAATGAAGCTGCACGAGAGCGTGTCGCATGCGGTCGTCGCAGTATCACGGCACACCGGGACCTTCGTCTACTACGCCGACAATACTGAAGACGATGCTATCTGTCGGTTCGTGCGTCGTGCGTCGGCTGCGTCACCGAAGACCATCAAAGAATATAATTTGCAGATGGCCATCAAAGATCGGAACACGGCGGTGATGGAGGCCTTGAGTCGGGAGGAGGGAGGAGGCATGACAGAGAACATTTGTCCTGTCTTCTCTTCTAATACATACTTATACGTACAATAACACCCTTTCAGCATACGACACCACAAAACATAACTTTGCCACATAAACTGAGATGAAACCAGTTAATATGTGTGTGTGGTTGTGCGTCGTCATTTACCTAGCAACCGCTAGCACTTATGATAGTCATGTAGGATTCTACCCCGATTTAGCCATGACCACTGTCGTGCTAGACAACATCTACATCAAGACGACAGAGTGGAAGCACACATTCACTTTAGCTCCTCCATGCCATGACACCAGGGAATTGCGGGAACACCTAGCTATGACCAGGGATGAGATTAGTAAACTTGTTAACTCATTATTGCTGAGCACTCATGAGGTCTCTGGATCATTGTTGTTAACTTCACCAACAAAGGCATCTGTAGTTCAGCTTACACAACTCGGGAAATTGATTGTAGAGAGAGTGGATCGAAGTATATTCCACCTTGATGACAGAGTTACCAACGCTGAGACATTATGGGGTTGGTCCAAAGTATCCATATGTGCAAATCCAAGTTCAGTAAGAGCTAAAAGAGGTGCGCCCCCCACTGACAATGAAAACGAATCTAATAAGGAACCCATAACGAACCAGGCTCAACGTAACGACTTTTATGGTGCGCAGATTGATCAGGTTTTCATACATAAACACTTAAAAATGAAAACACACGACAACACTAGCGCAACAGACAGCTGGGGACATCCCGTTCCAAGTTCGACCACTCAATCCGGCTCGGAAAGGGTACAACAAAAAGCAGCAGCCGAGAGGGCCGCAGCTCTTTCGGGTGGTAGCCGAAACGAAAGAGAAGACCATGTAGCGGCTTTCGCAACAGCTTTTAGTGCAGCAGCACAGAGCTTGTTCCGAATCAAACCCAAATCACCACCCCTCCCAACATTAGTGGCCCCGAGAGCAGCTTCACAAACTCAGGCAGCACGGACGAGAGCCGACATGGGGCAGGTCGATTCACCCCAATACATCCTGGCATCGGGGCCACAGGGCCACGCGAAAAATGCTTTCCTCGAATTCCTAGCCACATTGAGAGCGATAAGAAAAGTCAATCTCAGGAACTGCGATAACATCCTGCAGTCCTTCAGACTAGGAAGTGAAAGTCTACTAAAACAGGGACTTGAGGAGGCGGAAGCTGCCATATACGACAACGCCACTTCCCAGGTTATCAGGGGAACCATGAAAGGACAATATATGGCAGCTTACAGTGCAGAAAGTGGCTTTGTGGCACTAGATGAAGCCGAGACGGAGCGAACAGGAAGACCAAAATACGCGATACCATCGAATGACCCAATCGTAGTCACCGCCAAGTGCACCAAGATAATGCTGGATGACAGGATCCTCGAGATGGCTAAGACTATCGAAGGGAACTCAGATGTCGAGGCAAATTGGGACAACTGGGTGGTGCCAAAGATGCAATGGGTCAACGGAGTTCCAGGGTGTGGAAAGACAACATGGGTGATCAGACATTTCGATGTCGACAGGGACGCTATCATCACCACAACAACAGAAGCAGCAAAAGATCTGAGGGAGAAACTATCGCACAGAATAGGTGACCTGGTAAAAACCAGGGTGCGAACCATGGCTTCCTCCCTCGTAAATGGTTTTGGTAGAAATAGCTTCAGCCGCCTTTTGGTGGATGAAGCCCTTATGAACCATTTTGGAGCCATAGTAATGGCTGCACGGCTGTCTGGTGCTAGCGAACTTGTCCTTGTCGGAGACGTCAATCAATTACCTTATATCGACAGAGAAAATATCTTCGAAATGAGGTACCATCGCCCAAACCTGGTCACAAACATCAGTCAGGAGTTGCTTTGCACACATAGAAACCCAATGGACGTCGCGTACGCGCTGAGGGAAATATACTCCGGTATATATTCCTCAGCTCCCCGTATTAAATCCCTTGAGCACAGACGGTACAAGGGAGCGCAAATACCCATCACCCTTCCCAACACACTTTTCTTAGTGCACACTCAAGAAGAAAAGGAAACCCTCATCAGCCTAGGGTATGGGGGAGGCACGGGGTCGCGCACTCTTACCATCCATGAAGCTCAGGGGTTAACGTACGAGTCGGTAATCGCCATAAAGACCAAGCCAAAAATGAAGCTGCACGAGAGCGTGTCGCATGCGGTCGTCGCAGTATCACGGCACACCGGGACCTTCGTCTACTACGCCGACAATACTGAAGACGATGCTATCTGTCGGTTCGTGCGTCGTGCGTCGGCTGCGTCACCGAAGACCATCAAAGAATATAATTTGCAGATGGCCATCAAAGATCGGAACACGGCGGTGATGGAGGCCTTGAGTCGGGAGGAGGGAGGAGGCATGACAGAGAACATTTGTCCTGTCTTCTCTTCTAATACATACTTATACGTACAATAACACCCTTTCAGCATACGACACCACAAAACATAACTTTGCCACATAAACTGAGATGAAACCAGTTAATATGTGTGTGTGGTTGTGCGTCGTCATTTACCTAGCAACCGCTAGCACTTATGATAGTCATGTAGGATTCTACCCCGATTTAGCCATGACCACTGTCGTGCTAGACAACATCTACATCAAGACGACAGAGTGGAAGCACACATTCACTTTAGCTCCTCCATGCCATGACACCAGGGAATTGCGGGAACACCTAGCTATGACCAGGGATGAGATTAGTAAACTTGTTAACTCATTATTGCTGAGCACTCATGAGGTCTCTGGATCATTGTTGTTAACTTCACCAACAAAGGCATCTGTAGTTCAGCTTACACAACTCGGGAAATTGATTGTAGAGAGAGTGGATCGAAGTATATTCCACCTTGATGACAGAGTTACCAACGCTGAGACATTATGGGGTTGGTCCAAAGTATCCATATGTGCAAATCCAAGTTCAGTAAGAGCTAAAAGAGGTGCGCCCCCCACTGACAATGAAAACGAATCTAATAAGGAACCCATAACGAACCAGGCTCAACGTAACGACTTTTATGGTGCGCAGATTGATCAGGTTTTCATACATAAACACTTAAAAATGAAAACACACGACAACACTAGCGCAACAGACAGCTGGGGACATCCCGTTCCAAGTTCGACCACTCAATCCGGCTCGGAAAGGGTACAACAAAAAGCAGCAGCCGAGAGGGCCGCAGCTCTTTCGGGTGGTAGCCGAAACGAAAGAGAAGACCATGTAGCGGCTTTCGCAACAGCTTTTAGTGCAGCAGCACAGAGCTTGTTCCGAATCAAACCCAAATCACCACCCCTCCCAACATTAGTGGCCCCGAGAGCAGCTTCACAAACTCAGGCAGCACGGACGAGAGCCGACATGGGGCAGGTCGATTCACCCCAATACATCCTGGCATCGGGGCCACAGGGCCACGCGAAAAATGCTTTCCTCGAATTCCTAGCCACATTGAGAGCGATAAGAAAAGTCAATCTCAGGAACTGCGATAACATCCTGCAGTCCTTCAGACTAGGAAGTGAAAGTCTACTAAAACAGGGACTTGAGGAGGCGGAAGCTGCCATATACGACAACGCCACTTCCCAGGTTATCAGGGGAACCATGAAAGGACAATATATGGCAGCTTACAGTGCAGAAAGTGGCTTTGTGGCACTAGATGAAGCCGAGACGGAGCGAACAGGAAGACCAAAATACGCGATACCATCGAATGACCCAATCGTAGTCACCGCCAAGTGCACCAAGATAATGCTGGATGACAGGATCCTCGAGATGGCTAAGACTATCGAAGGGAACTCAGATGTCGAGGCAAATTGGGACAACTGGGTGGTGCCAAAGATGCAATGGGTCAACGGAGTTCCAGGGTGTGGAAAGACAACATGGGTGATCAGACATTTCGATGTCGACAGGGACGCTATCATCACCACAACAACAGAAGCAGCAAAAGATCTGAGGGAGAAACTATCGCACAGAATAGGTGACCTGGTAAAAACCAGGGTGCGAACCATGGCTTCCTCCCTCGTAAATGGTTTTGGTAGAAATAGCTTCAGCCGCCTTTTGGTGGATGAAGCCCTTATGAACCATTTTGGAGCCATAGTAATGGCTGCACGGCTGTCTGGTGCTAGCGAACTTGTCCTTGTCGGAGACGTCAATCAATTACCTTATATCGACAGAGAAAATATCTTCGAAATGAGGTACCATCGCCCAAACCTGGTCACAAACATCAGTCAGGAGTTGCTTTGCACACATAGAAACCCAATGGACGTCGCGTACGCGCTGAGGGAAATATACTCCGGTATATATTCCTCAGCTCCCCGTATTAAATCCCTTGAGCACAGACGGTACAAGGGAGCGCAAATACCCATCACCCTTCCCAACACACTTTTCTTAGTGCACACTCAAGAAGAAAAGGAAACCCTCATCAGCCTAGGGTATGGGGGAGGCACGGGGTCGCGCACTCTTACCATCCATGAAGCTCAGGGGTTAACGTACGAGTCGGTAATCGCCATAAAGACCAAGCCAAAAATGAAGCTGCACGAGAGCGTGTCGCATGCGGTCGTCGCAGTATCACGGCACACCGGGACCTTCGTCTACTACGCCGACAATACTGAAGACGATGCTATCTGTCGGTTCGTGCGTCGTGCGTCGGCTGCGTCACCGAAGACCATCAAAGAATATAATTTGCAGATGGCCATCAAAGATCGGAACACGGCGGTGATGGAGGCCTTGAGTCGGGAGGAGGCGATTTCAAACGAAAACTCATGTAAATAGAAATAAGGATTGTGTGTATGCCTCGAGCATTCATGCTCACCATCGAAGGCTCCTTCTTGCGGCGGCGTCGTGTGTCGGGTCGCTCTCTTCCCTCAGATATGGTTGAGGAGGGCGATGGCTGGCACATGCGTCATACTCGTGATCGGGTGCTGCTTGCGGGTCGCTGGTCTGCTCGCGGTATACACACAATCTAGTACCTACTTTAACCTTAGATTAAGATCCTACTAACCTCTCCTCTTTTTGTAATGTAAAATTGTAAAAAAAAAAAAAAAAAAATTTTGTAACTAAAGTTGACAAAGGTCACGGACCCCAGCGTCTGTGGAGCGTATAATAATAAAAAAAAAAAAAAAAAAAAAAAAAAAAAAAGCATACGACACCCAAAGCATAAAACCCTGTATAACATTCCTACACGTGCATGTAATCTGACACAATAAAACCACAATTTTCATACATAAACACTTAAAAACAAATTATATTCTTTCGCAAGAATCTAAAAATAAATCTCGAATCTCGATAAAATTCTTTCGCAAGTAAAAATATTTTACTTGCGAAAGAATTTTTCCATGACTCGCTAAAACAACCCCAAGTATTGTTCTTCCAATAAACATAATAATCTATACTATTATAAAGAGAAAGGAATTGTTTGTTTGTTTGTATTGAATAGGCTCCGAAACTACTGGGCCGATTTCAAATATTCTTTCACCGTTGGGAAGCTACACTATCCCCAGGTGACATGGGGTACTTTTTATCCCTGTATTCCCACTGGAACGGGAACTACGCGGGTGAAACCGCGAGGCTAGTGACAAATAAAGTACACTTGGGTACCAGTAGGTACCATTAAATTTTCAAAAGTTCTCGTCTCTCAATGTCAGAAATTTGACTGTGTGATTATTGCACTATATTTATACGGGTTGCAAGGTGAAACCTGAGGTGATTTGATTTCCATACAAATATTTTTTTATTCCATTTACGGACAAATGGAGCATAATTTTACAGTGAAATCACAGCTACTGGCATTTACTTTGGTCTTTATTTGCGGTAAATCACAATTGCTTGAATAAAACAGTAGATTATTAGCGTAAAATCAAATTTATGAATGATTTATGAATTTATTCAATCAATTGTGATTTACCGCAAATGATGACCAAAATAAATGCCAGTAGCTGTGATTTCACTGTAAAATTATACTCCATTTGTCCATAAATGGAAAAAAATTGTTTGCATGGAAATCGAACCACCTTAACGGAGGTAAATTCGATGAAAAAGTGCCGGGACCTCATTGGAATTCTCAATAATAGAGGTTTCTTACACTGTATTTAGCGCCAATTCGTATTTCACCCAATGTTTCCTATACAGTAGCATCAAGCTCTTTTAGCACATAAGTTATCTTCATGATAGCACACCACAGATCTTCGTCGCCGATCTCTCGGTGCAATGTGAATCGGACCGTTTTGGAGTCGAACTCTATACACTTTACTATGACACCTTCATCGTTAGCCGTCTTGCAATCGCCCTGAGAACAAAGTGGCGGAATTAAATGCTGGAAGAACTACTTTATTACATAGATTAAATTTCAAGGTATAAATAAGACAAAAGTAACATGTTTTTTTTTTTTTTTTTTAATGATTGACAGGCTAGGTGTTTGACCACACAGCTCACCTGATGTTAAGTGAAGATGTGGTCGAAGATGGTAAAGCACACCTAGCCTGGAATGGAACTGGCTCTCAAGTGAGGCTGCCGGAACACACCGTTAGATGCTTGGCGGCAGATTTTCAACTTGAGGGTGGTAGCTAGCCAGCCGAGTACTAGAAAGTACCCTACCACCATGCTATGGTTTCCTCACGATGTTTTCCTTCACCGGCAGCTCAAGCTCATTGTCGGGGTTTGAACCCACGCCCTTCGGCATGCGAATCTACCGCGCTAACCACTGAGCTATCATCGCTACAAAAATAATAACTAATCTAAAAGGCCGCTATCAATGGGGATAGTTCCCAAAACGCGCCCCATTGCCGCGTTGTATGGCAATACTCAAACGCTGAGCAAAATAAAGGCCAGCGTTTTGTTCACGTGTGGCGACGACCAGACGAGATGGCAAATCTTTAAAAAATGTTTTTGCTCCCGGTCCCCACGGTCCCAAAGTTTCAACCCCAAAAGGCTCAAATATGTACACACTGTCCAGGGTACTTGCGCCTTTTGAGGTCTTTGAATGTTGGAAGTAATTTTTGTCAACTTGGTGATGGTTGAATTTTATTTTTATTTTTTTTGTAAAAAGTAATGAGACGAACGAGTCGCTCTCCTGATGGTAATATTTTTTTATTATTATTGTATTTTAATTATTTTTAATTTTAATTTTATGCTATGTATTATTATGATTCCATGTGTAGTTACTTGAAATAAATAAATAATTAATTTACCTGCGTCTCCGATAAGGACACTTGCGCCAGCCGCTGCACCACCTGGTCCGCCGTCACCGGGCTCTCCGAAGATATGGTGACCAGCACTATGTTGGTGTGAGTGTTGCCTACGTCCACTTTGAACGTTTTCAGGAACAATCCGTGGATCACTGCCGATAACTAACTAAATTAAAAATTTAAGAAATCCTCCGACAGGTGTATATGTATAATATTCTACTAGTTAAGCCGTTTCATTTGATACCCATATTGAGGGAGTTGTGAAAAAATATGTAATCCGCCATTTTGCGGCGGCGGCCATCTTGGACCGATTTTCATCAAACATAGCTAAGAACAAACCCGACTAATTCACTTTTCCAACAAAAAAAAAAAGAAATCATAATCGGTTCATACGTTCGGGAGCTACGATGCCACAGACACGTGAAACTTATAACAGCGAGACACGCTGAGTTTTTGACCACATCTCACCTGATGTTAAACGACGGTGTGGTCATAAAAAATCTGTTGTAAAAAAATATTCATGTTAATCCAGGTATATGCTATGCGTATGCCAAATTTCATCCAAATCCGTTCAGCCGTTTTTGCGTGATTGAGCAACAAACATAGGTACAAACAAAAAATATATAATACAACCTGTGCCTAATAACGCCCCGCGGTGTTACCCGCTACATGTTTTCGGGATAAAAAGTAGCCTACATGTTAATCCAGGGTCTCGGCTACCTCCACACCAAATTTCATCCAAATCAGTTCTGTAGTTTTTACGTTAAAGCGTGAAACAAACACCCGTCCATGCAAACCTTCACATTTATAATATTAGTGGAATAGTAATTAGTTATAATCGTGAGGAAACCACAGCATGGTGGTAGGGTACTCTCTAGTACTCGGCTGGCTAGCTACCACACGAGAGTTGAAAATCTGCCGCCAAGCATCTAACGGTGTGTTCCGGCAGCCTCACTTGAGAGCCAGTACAATTCTTTTTTTTTATAGCTGACAGGCTAGGTGTTTGACCACAGCTCACCTGATGTTAAGTGACGGTGTGGTCGAAGATGGTAAAGCACACCTAGCCTGGAATGGAACTGGCTCTCAAGTGAGGCTGCCGGAACACACCGTTAGATGCTTGGCGACAGATTTTCAACTTGGGGGTGGTAGCTAGCCAGCCGAGTACCTACTAGAAAGTACCCTACCACCATGCTATGGTTTCCACACGATGTTTTCCTTCACCGGCAACTCAAGCTCATTGTTGGGGTTTGAACCCACGCCCTTCGGCATGCGAAGCGACCGCACTAACCACTGAGCTATCATCGCTACAATTCCAGGCTAGGTGTGCTTTACCATCTTCGACCACACCTTCACTTAACATCAGGTGAGCTGTGGTCAAACACCTAGCCTTGTCAACAATAAAAAAAAAGTGGTATTAGTAGGATAGGCTATAATAACAATGTAGTAAATCAGATGTGACGTGGTGACAAACTGACATCTAATATACGTTATTTAAATAATTACATTCACGATATTTCTGCTACAAAATTTTTAGGACTATACGTAGATTCAGATTTGACTTGGAAAAGGCATGCCGAATCTGTCTGTTCCAAACTTAGCAGTTACTCGTATGCTTTATATATGTTAAGAAAAGTAGTGAATCAATCAGCTGTGCTCACGTCGTATAAAGCGTATGTAACGTCTACACTACGGTACGGAATTATATTCTGGGGTAACTGTACAGCAAGGGAAACGATTTTTAAAGCACAGAAGAAATGCTTGAGATCCGTGTGCTGTTTAAAAACTACGGACTCATGTAAGCCTTATTTTAAAGAGTTAGAGATACTGACATTCCCGTGTTTGTATATTTACGAAATGGCTTTATTCATTAGAAAGAATTTAAATATGTATCAACACATGCAAAGTAAACGTCATGCAAATAAAATTACTATGCCTCGTCATTCAACTGCACTTTTCAACAAAAGTGTACTAGGAATGGGTCCAAAGATATACAACCATCTGCCGACATCAGTGCTGGAATCGGAGAGCATAGGTGCATTTAAAAGACATTTATTTAATTTTTTGCTGACAAAGGGATATTATACGACTAAGGAATATATTGAAGATAAACTATTGTAAATTTAAGTTTATTTGACATTGTTAATTAATTAATTATTACGACATTGATTTGACTTTTATTATTTTTTTTATTTGATTGTAATATATTTAATTATTATTGTATGCCCAATGGGCGCAGTTTGTTGACACGTTTTTATATATAAATAAGATCCTACGCTACACAGGCTGACAATAAAAATATTTGAATTTGAATTTGAATTTGTTCTTACCCAGGGCGAGTCGGTTGGCGCGCTTGTGGTCGAGCGCGAGCAGCGGCACGACCTCATCGAGCGCGACCGCTGCAGCCGCGGCCAGCACGCCCACCTGCCGCATGCCGCCGCCCAGCGCCTTGCGCACTCGACGCGCCCTACACACACATAAGCTGTAACGTCGCACGAGAGTTTTAGCGGGAACGCGGAAAGAGTCATGACGCCCCATTGTATTTTTTTTCAAAACTAAGTGTTTATTCAGCAGAACTGATGGCCGATGGGGCTGCAAAGTTCTGCAGTGGAGACCACGGACCGGCAAGCGCAGCGTAGGACGTCCGCCCACAAGGTGGACAGACGACCTAATAAAGACTGTAGGAACGCGCTGGATGCTATCCGCTTCCAACCGGTCTTTGCGGAAGTCAATGGGGGAGGCCTATGTCCATCAGTGGACGTCCTACGGCTGAAATCATGATGATGAATGTTTATTCGAGTGTGAAATGATGATGATGATGAATGTTTATTCGAGTGTGAAATGATGATGATGATGAATGTTTATTCGAGTGTGAAATGATGATGATGATGATGAATGTTTATTCCATTGTAATGCAAAATAAAATTTTGAGCCAATTTTGCCACCTTAGACTCCAGACTACCCACTAAGCCTGCTGGTAAATCCGCCACTGGCCGGATGTAAAATAAAAAAAACTAACTGATATTGCTGTAATTTTTAATACATTTCGGTATAGAAAACTTGCCTTTTTTTTCTAGCAAACTGTCACGCCTGTTCAAAACCTTTGCAGCGGTAAATTAAACTTAGTGAACTGGCCGGTTATACATCGTGAGGAAACCATAGCATGGTGGTAGGGTACTTTCTAGTACTCGTCTGGCTAGCTACCACCCTCAAGTTGAAAATCTGCCGCCAAGCATCTAACGGTGTGTTCCGGCAGCCTCACTTGAGAAGCAGTTCCATTCCAGGCTAGGTGTGCTTTACCATCTTTGACCACACCGTCACTTAACATCAGGTGAGCTGTGGTCAAACACCTAGCCTGTAAAAGATAAAAGAAAAAGTAACCACTTTAAAAACCAGTTTTTCTTATTATTTTTTATCATGAAAAAAAATTACAAATATACCTATTATGTCAAGTTATTCAACCTGATAAATTTGTAAATTATTTTTTAAGATTTTATTTTTTTAAGAAGTGATTTTGACATAATTTTTTGATGATATACCTATTTGAAATTACCATGAAATAGAAAACCTAAAACGAAAACTTACTGCTGTATGAAGTGATATGATCCAACGAGCGCCGACCCGACCGGCGCGCTCAGCCCCTTGCTGAAGCAGACCGCGACGCTGTCGCAGTCCCTCACCACCCGCGCGGCGGGGACTTGCAGGTGAACACTCGCGTTGAACAGCCGAGCGCCGTCCATGTGGAGTGGAACCGAGTGTTTCTTACATACAGCTCCTAACTCGTCCAAAAATTGTAGGGAGAGAACCTGAAACAAAGTATCAGCCTAATTCTCTTGCCTCCTTGCAGAGAAGAGCAGGAATTAACCGAAAAGTTACGAGCCGCTAAGCTTACACCGGGACATTGTTTCGCTCAGTTCTAGTTTTTTTTTTAAATGTTTGACAGGCTAGGTGTTTGTCCACAGCTCACCTGATGTTAATTGAAGGTGCGATCGAAGATGGTAAAGCACACCCAGCCTGGAATGGAACTTGCTCTCAAGTGAGGCTGCCAGAACACACCGTTAGATGCTTTGCGGCAGATTTTCAACTTGAGGGTGGTAGCTAGCCAGCCGAGTACTAGAAAGTACCCTACCATTATGCTATGGTTTCCTTCACCGGCAGCTCAAGCTCATTGTTGGTGTTTGAACCCACGCCCTTCGGCATGCGAACCTACCGCGCTAACCACTGAGCTATCATCGCTAGTTGATCGTATAACAGTTTTTTCTCCCGGGAAGCACGAGATTAAGTGACATAAATAAATAAATAATAAATAAATATCACAGGACATTACACACAGCGCCATCTGACCCCAAATTAAGCAAAGCTTGTGCTATGGAAGACAGATAACTGATAGAATACTTAAATACTTTTTTTTTTTTGTAAATACATACTAATAATACATTGTGGATAACATTTTACTAATGTATGCTTACACACGTTAGGGGCCTCTAAAGCCCGGGAGCCCCGTATCATTGATACGGCGGTAGCTACGCCACATGGTGTGTTCTTGTGTATGGCAAAATATAATTGTTGCTTTCTTTCTTTGTAATGTGCGCCCGTAATGATGACAGTACCTTTCCCCCGCAGACGTTGTGCGTGTTCTCCACAGCCACCAAACTGGTGATAGGTTCGTGGATGTCGGAGCCCCGGATCTTGTTCTCCAGCGTGGCCAGGTCGAAGGTGCCGTCAGACTTGTTCGGTAACGTTGTTAACATCACGCCTCCAATCTGGGACGCATTACCTGGGCAATAATTTATTTATGACTGACCTTTTCTTGGTAGTAGATCTCCTTAGCAAAGGGCTATCCATAGATTACGTCACACGAATTTCCTTGTTACAGCTGGTCACATTTGTGAGATGGCCCCCAAGAGGACGTCTAGGTAGGTACCGCTGCAGTACCTGCTATGCTGCCGCCCAGTAGTAGTGTGTAAACATTATTGTGCTTTGGTTTAGCTAGCGAAATTACAGGGTGATTTTAAGATAAACATCTTTTTTTTGAATAATAAATAATAAATATCGCAGGACATTACACACAGCGCCATCTGACACCAAACTAAGCAAAGCTTGTACTATGGGAGTCAGATACTGATAGAATACTTAAATATTTTTTTTTTTTTGTAAATACATACTTAGAATACATACAGTACACCCAGACACAGAACAAACATTTGGTTTTATATCACAAAATGCTTGTCCTAGGTGGGAATCGAACCCACGCCCCACAGCTCTTGAAGCAGACATGCTACCAATGAGCCAACAGGGCTGTCAAACAATATATTTAGTTTTAATGTTTCAAAGTAATGAGAGCCAAAGCAGTGATGCCCTGGACTTCGTTTTGCTTCTTAAACCTCTGTGTACCGCTGCAATGGTCATGGGCATGTGTTATTTCTTACCATCAGGAGAGTGTCTCGTCTGTCTTGTAACTTTTACACTAAAAAAACATGTGTTATGTATGACAGCCATGTTGGTTCATTGGTAGTATGTCTGCTCCAAGATCTGAAGGGCGTGGGTTCGATTTCCACCCAGGATAAACATTTTGTGGTACAAACAAATATTTTTTTCTGTGTCTGAGTGTTGTTTATTTATTATAAGTATGTATTTACAAAAAAAAAATATTTCAGTATTCTATCAGTTATCTGATTTCCATAGTACAAGCTTTGCTTAGTTTGGGGGAAGATGGCGCTGTGTGTCTTACGATGTTTATTTATTTATCCCTTACCATCAGGACAGCGTTTAGATACGATTACTTTTATGTTAAAAAAAAAACAGATCACAAAACTTTTTAGAAAATAATGACTTACTATCTATTGTTATAACGTTCATATGTTTTTACAAAGAAATCTCAAACAGCTCTCGAAAAACACATTTTTCAGTGTCTTCTTCAATTTAAATTTCTAAAGATTCGACGATGCGTTTCGACATTTGTGAAGTTCTTGAATATATCATGACGTATTATATACCTACTTGACAAAAATGCAAACTAAAATTGCAAATTCGGACGACATTCGTGATGCATCAAACAATAGCTACAACTTTATTATCTGGGAGAAAAACATAAGGCACAAAAACCAATAATAAATAAATAAATATCGTAGGACTATACACACAGCGCCATCTGGCCCCAAACTAAGCAGAGCTTGTGTGATGGAAGTCAGATAACTGATAGAATACTACTTACAATACTTTTTTTTTGTAAATACATAGGTACTTATAATACATACAGAACACCCAGACACAGAACAGACATTAATTGTTTATTCACAAAATGTTTGCCCTGAGTGGGAATCGAACCCACGCCCTACAGCTCTCAAGGCAGATATACTATCAATGAGCCAACGGGGCTGTCACCATTGTCAAATGTTAAACATTGACATTCAACATTTTTATCTGTTTTTATAAAACTTTTATTACTACTAACATTGTCAACTCCTTATTATTGGAACGTATGACGTTATTTAGCTAAATTAAGCTACCTATTATGTTAATTGTACTCAATACAAACAAACAATCAATCAAATCTTTCCTCTTTACAATAGTACTAGCAACCCGCCCCGGCTTCGCACGGGTGCAATAAAGATACTAATGTGGTGCATATGCAAGTATTATACCTACATATAAACCTTCCTCTTGAATCACTCTATCTATTAAAAAAACCGCATCAAAATCCGTCGCGTAGTTTTAAATATCTCAGCATACATAGGGACAGAGGGGAGCGACTTTGTTTTATACTATGTAGTGATAGATTATACACTGTTGTGTGGGACAAGCTTTACTGTCTTTTACTACGTCTTACGTCTACCACCATAATCCACGCCAGTATAGACACGCGTCTGTCTTTATCATGTAATATTATTTAAAACGAACTTACCTTGTTCATATTTGAAGATGTGCGATTTGTCGCCGACGATCGCTTCTGCGCCGCGTTTGCTGCAATGTACCATTACTGAAAATAATATAAACTTATTTGTAGTCACGTGTTTTAGGGTGAAGACCGTGAATCTGCAGACGTAGTATAGGACGCCCTGTGATTATGTGATGGAGTGACGATATACGTGGCAGATGGCGGTGGATAAAGGGAAAAGCCGAAGCCGCTTTTGTATTACATATTTAATTTTTACAGGTGTTTCACTATAGCTCACCTAATGTTAAAAGACAGTTTGGTTGAATATGGTTAACACACCTGGCCTGGAATAGAGTTGGGCTCTTAAGTATGGCTGCCAGAACACGTGGTTAAAAATGCTTGGCGGCAGATTTTCAAGTGTAGAAAGGCAGGTGCAAAAGATTTTGGGAAACATTATCATACAGCATAATGATAAATAATTTAGATTTCTGTTATAGGTATTGAAGTGGTTGCAAATTAAAAAAAACGCCTTCTAAAAGTGATTTTAGGTTCTAAAAAAAAAACTTTTTTTACTATAATATTTACGTTTTCTTCCATTGGATCTTTTTCAGTTTCAATAGAAAAAAAGTTGGTCTCGAAAAACACATTTTCAGTTTTATTTTGTTTTGAATTTCTGTCAATAATAAAATGATGTTTTTACGTTTATGAAGTTCTTGAATATGACCAATTTTAATAGATGAGAATTTTCATTAATTGTTTATATTTATAACAGACAAAACACAAATTAAAGTCAGGAAATATCTTGAGTATTTGAAACAATGGTTAGTTACGAGATGAATGTTGTAATTATAGCATCTAGTTTAATTTTCAAGATTACAAATAATTTTAGTTAAGTACTAATTGTTCAACCATTCTTATTCCCAGGGTTAATTATGTACATACATCTTTGTAGCATTTAGCGCTGTTGATTTTGGGTACAATGGCTGTCTATGAGACTTTATAATCAAGTCTACCATACCATTAAAGAAAACCATTAAAAAAAAAACGAAAAAATATTCACAGAATATAATGTGTTTATCAAGATGGGAATAAAAAAAAATAAAAATAAAAAAAAAAGTATAAATAAATTATGATATTAGTAATTGCTAATGCTAAGGCATACATATGGTAATTACCATATCATTCAGTATAAGCAAAAAAATTAATTCAGTCTACTTCAAAATTCTTTTATTTTGATGCTACTAAGTAGTAACTCAATGTTATAATTATTTAATTATACTTTATGCTATACAATCTATTTCGATCTAAATTACTTATAAATTTTTGCATACTATAGTAAATAAACAAATATGCTTCTAGGTCACAATTTATATTGTATTCATATGAGAACTATCATCATTCTCACATGAATGCAAATAATAAAAATTCACTAAAAATGGTAATATGAGAGCTTTAAAATCACTGTGACTATATTGTGAAGCAAATAAAAATAACTGGCCAAGAGTCGGCAGCATCTTTGCAAGAAAATACATTTTCCGAGTAAATACCAAACAAGTTGAGTGGTAGTATCCTTAGCTGCTTTTTTTCCTTTGGCATGATTTTGTTGAGACATAATTGTAGATAAATTTATCTTCTGATAGTTGTCACAGTCAAAATTTCCATTCAGTCATCAGTTACATGACTAAGGTAGATTAAATAATAAGCCACAGTGGAGGAAGACCATGGATAATGATGCTTACCAGCTATGAGATTGGCCATAGTCCCGGACGGCGTGAAAAGCGCAGCTTGCTTGCCCAAAAGTGATGCAATCTTGCTCTCCAACGAGTTAACTGTAGGATCATCACCGAAAACGTCGTCACCAAGGGCAGAGTTCACCATCGCATGCTTCATAGATTTCGTCGGCTTTGTTACAGTATCAGATCTCAAGTCTACAATAAAAGCCATGATGAAAAATAAAATAGAAAATATTTCAAATGGGACTCGTTACACAACCGACTACGGCGATGTTCAATTGAGTATTACGAGTAGATCTGTTACAGCACACACGAGACGATAAGCGGACGTTTCAATTGAGATACGACGATACAATTTTATCAGTCATAAAATGTTCTTAATAGTAATCTAAGACCGGCTATTCCAAAGAAATCAACTCATTGAACCATTTCCGTGTTTATCTGTTTTTATTTTTCTTCATTTTCTGTTTATGGCGTCGTACTTTGTACATTGGCCAGTGTCAATTCAATTCAATTCAATTCTTGATTTATGGCTTTTGTGAAAACGTTTCACAATTCCGCCACTGTCACGTAGAAAGATAGACCATCAAACGCAGGAATTTGTACGGTGTTAAGCCTCGTTGTTCGGTGAATTCGTATAGCAGAGGTTTTTGTTTGTCACCCTGAAACCAAAACATTTAACATGCTACCAGACATACACAAACATATACATATAGATAAGTAAGGGACAGAGTGAGTGTTAAAATCCTATACATTTATATATTTACAAGTATTGTTTACAGTGTCAAGTATTTCACAAATATTTATAATAAAACTAGAAAAATCAGTCAAAGTCAGACAAAGTACATAATTCGGTACGTAAAGAAAAAAAAACTTTACGGATTCCAAAACCATGTCGAAATAGTACATTTCTGTACAATGTTTTACGTTTAAAACTCTATAAACTATGAGGTGGAGTTTATTAATAAAATACATAAATCAAACTTGACTTACAACTGATGTCTCATGACGTCACCTAGTAAGGCAACTTTCATAGACTAAAAAAACAATGGCAATACAAAAAAAAAATTGTTATTGCAAGTCAACGGCGGTCATAATAATCTCTTCCATACACGTACGTCGAGTTGTTTTTCGCTATTGATACAAATATCTGGATTATTTTACTTTAAACGTTATTTGGACTCTGATATCGCTTTTATGATATAAGATTGGTTTACTTCATGACGCATTAACCTGCCTGATGGGGCAAATTAAAAAAAAATTGACAGTTCTGTTGTCAAAGTCAATCAAATGTGTCAAAGGTATTTGTATACTTTTTTGTTTTATATGGCAAAGGCATATTCAGCCTACTTCATGACGTCATAAAGTTTGAAAAGAAAACCAAAATATTCAAATTAGTTTCATAAAATAAAGTTTACTATTAGTAAAAAAAAAAAATACAAAAAAACTTAACATACCGAATTAAAGATCAAGTGTAGATTTCATACGGTTCTTTACATTTTGTTTTGTTTGATTATAAAACGACTGAAGTATTTCAAACTTTAAAGCGATCGAAACAGAATTTAAAAATGTACATGGTTTTCAATCTCGCATTACTGACAGCTGAAATTTTTAAATTCAATAGTGCATACTTCTTCTATGTTTTGGCATCACACATTGTATGTTCCCGCAGATGTGAAACATTTAAAGCGTCACACCGTTTGCCGTCGCGGTACACGAGCTTGCTGCCAAGGCACGCCAATAAATGTTTCGCATCATGGTATAATATTCGCGTAATAGTCATAGTCAAGTCTAATCGAGGTCTAGGTCTAAGTAAGGTCAACGTGGTGACTTTACCAGAAGCTTTAACGTAGTTATGGAAACAACACGATATTACATATTTTACTTCATTATCTAGCTTGTCCTTACACGTGTGCATACTTCAGGAACTTATAATTAAAATTTCACCACTTTAAAACTTAAACACTCAAAAAAACATATGTTTTGTAAATACAATGTTGCAACATGATTTTTCCGAATTCCTTGTAAAACTCTTAGTTACATAAAGTTCTTGTTCTCAATTTTTGGCATCCCATAATGTGCATTCGTGCTGTGCAAAGTATTAATTGAAGAATTAAAGTTAATATTCTTGCAAGTAAAATTATTTTATTAAGTACACAAATGTTACCTAAAGATATCCAAAAGTGTGTCTCTATGTACAATAGCATTTATTATGATAGATATTCGGAAATATTAATTGTATGTTTCAAAATCTGTTACAATGTTAAGTAATTTTTTCTACTGGAAATTAGGATTCGCGACGTAAACGTGTATGTTATATTTTTTAAACTTATTTAACCGTTCTATTAAAGAAAGAAAGTTATCGTTAAGCCTATCAATGTCAGATTTGTATTTATATCCCCATTTCTGAACGATTTTAAAGAAAGTTTTTAATTACATAAATTATTTAAACCAAGCTCATTTGTAATTGGTGGTTTTTAAACTTATTAAGAGTAATACATATTTTAAACCAATAGCGTGACAAATTGTCTATGGATTTAAATTCGATCATACTCAGTTAGAACAAACCGTTACGCCATCGACAAGAAAAAAAGTGTCGGATTAGACTTCTTGAGACTATTTTGTGTTTTTCAATTTATAGAGCGGATTCCGATATAATATTACATTGGTGATTATGATAAGTGTACACTTAATAATTAAACAATAACCAAGTTTAGCTTTCGGCAACCATATCATCATAAATCACGCACGAATTTCGGCAAAGTAACAACGTGAATTCGGGCGTCGACCGGTCCACCCCTCCAGTCGGATTCGTAACCGTCGGTCGGCGGTCTGTCACCAGTAGTCACTACTAGTACCCGTCGTCATTTTGTACGAGTAAGCGCCGTGCGCGGTCACGGCTCGCGAGATAAAAAAACAACGCGGTATCGCCGGTAAAACTGTGTTGTGAGGTGCAGTGTCGGTCGGCGCGACCGTTTAATGTGTGTTCCGGTGCCGGTGTCTGGTTATAGCAGCCTGGGCCGCGCGTGATCGGGCGGCGCGATGGTGGACATGGATAGGAACGACCCGGAGCTCCGGTACCTGTCGGTAGATCGGAACAGCTTCAATGACCCTGCGACACAGGCCGAGTGGTCGCAGAAGCGGCTCGTGTGGGTGCCACACGAGACTCAGGGCTTCGTCGCTGCAGGAATCAAGGGCGAGCGCGGAGATGAAGTGGAAGTCGAGATTGCAGAGTCCGGGAAACGGATACTGGTGCCCATAGATGATATACAAAAGATGAATCCACCAAAATTTGACAAAGTGGAGGATATGGCTGAACTGACTTGTCTGAATGAAGCCTCTGTACTGCATAACATCAAGGACAGATATTATTCTGGACTCATTTATGTAAGTATCTCTGCAATTTCTAAAGATACTGGCAAATGATAAGATTGTTTGCAGCGGTACATATTTGCTATTTATCACTTTCATTCAAGTAATGGACAACACTTTATACCTGTTTCTAAAATGACTCATATTTCATTATTAGTAAAAAAAATACAGGTAAACCAATTGACAGAATTTATAGGCTACTTATCATCAATCATTTTTTGCTGCAGTGTGTGACCAGTCTAAAATAATTAAGACTATAAACTAGTAGGTATGCCCCAGTGCTGTATGAGAAAACTTACACTGTTAGATTGAATTCTACATAGGTACTTTACAAGGACTTAAAATAATGTTATACTAAACATCCATTAATTACAATTATGTTAAATGCATAGTACAAACTTATAAAATCTTAACTGTTTTTGTTATAAATCCAGGTATAAACCATTCTTAGTCAGCAATATGTACTTAGACTTGTACTTTGGACTCAGTACCTAATGAAATTCTTATGCTTTGCTTATGAAGCAAAATCTTAGGACAAACACGTTTAGTGGTGTCTTTTCGAACAAGGTAATAAGAATCAAGACAATTGCTATATGATTGTTCAAAAAAATCATAAACATAACTATTACCCTCTGAAGAAATAAGTACATTTATAAAAATAACACTTCTTACAAAGATTATAAAGCTATAAAATAAAGCTCACAAATCCCTAAAAGAACCCAACCCAAATTTATACATTTATTATGTAGGCAATTTGATCAAGTATTTATTTCGTGTTTCCTATTCATCACAGATACGAGATTATATATGTTAAAATATATATTTATACTAACATACATAATTGTTATGTACATGCTAGTAAACACATATAATAAACACACAAGAATTGACCTAAAATAAAATAACTTAAAATAATAACTAAACTGTAGGCAAATATGTTTTAAAATTACACTAATCAAATTGGCTTCATAAACAGGTAAATATGAAGTGGCTGAATTGCTGGTAGAATAATTATTAAGGAAGGAATCATAAATACTAATACTGATTAACATTAATTATTACAATTATTATAAAATGCTTAAAGCATCAGAGTTTATCTATCCTTTGTTTATCTATCCTTTGTTTACTGTCTTTGTTTAAAGTTTATAACTATGACTGAAGGAATATTACAAAACTAGAACAAATTATAGAAAATAGGAAACATTGTCCGCTCACAAGGAGATACAGTCAGAAGAATAAAGTTGCAAGTTTGTGTTGCTACCATAAAACAAGGTATACATGGCATGTCATTATAAGTCGCAAAAAGAAAGAAAAAAAACAGTATTCTCTTTTTAAATGTTGAGACTTGGAGCTCGTACACATCTTCTCTTTAGTTGTATAGCATTTCAAAATATGTATCTATATTTGAGCACCATCATCCTTTATTCCTTTCTCTATTTAGCATGTTATTCTTTGTTTAATTTATCTTCAACACATTTCTGGACTTCCTGTAGTTCCACCTGAAATCCCGTGCCATCTTTCTGTTGTCTCTGTTTTTCTTTGTGGTAGATCTCCTTAGTAGGAGACCATCTGCTGTGGTACTTACCTACCACAGTGTTAACATTACTATTCCTGTTTGAAGGGTACTGCAGCTAGCAAAATTTCTGGCCTTCTTATTCTTACTTGGAATGGGGGTGATAAGTCCTGTACTTGGGGTGTATAGTGTATTTCCCCCTACCAGCATCTTTTTGGGCTATTGAGACTAATTATATTATTGAAAGTCTCAAAGTAATGAGCGTCAAAGCAGTGATTATATGGAGCTTGGTTTGCTACTCTAAGTTCTGTGTATTACTGCAATGGTCATTGACATGCATTATCTATTACCATCATCAGAGTGTTATTTAACAGAAATAAAATATGTAAATGTATAACTATTGATGTCAATATAATTTGCCTGATAAGAACAATGCTACAAGCTCCATATATAACTGTTGTAGACCTATGTTTAGTTAATTGATTGACTCAAATGTTACTTTGCAGAAGTACATTTTAAGTGTTCAAGGTATATAAATAGTTTAATTCTGCTTAACAGTTGTTTCAGTTACAACAGTGATGAGGTGTAACTGAAACAACTGTTGAGCAGAATTAAACTATTTATATACCTTGAACACTATGTTTAGTTGTCTCTTACCATGCCTTATAAAAAGGAAGGCAAGTTGCCACATTGACATTTATATCAACAAGTCTGTTTCTACAGCAATCATATTAAATCTACAAGGTACATTAAACAACTCCTAATATGTCCATGGTATATGACAAGCTGTTACCGCAGTTGTTACCTTTCAGAGTTTGCAAGCCCCAATTTGATGTGGCAAATATGGATGTGAATGACTGATTATTATCTACATGTGGCACATGCCCCCTTCAAGTTCTGATGAACCATAAAATAATTATTCATTTATATTTTAGGATATGAGAGCAATGGAGTATTACGTAGGTTTAAGAATTGTGCAAATATTCTATATTTTTTTCATTAAAATAGTTTCTTGGAAACATATAACAATTTGTAAGGTTTATAATTATGGGGTGTGGGTGTGTGACCACAGCTGACCTGATGTAAAGGGTAAGTGTGGTTGAAGATGGTAAACCATCTAATCTGAAATGAAAACTTGCTCCCAAATGAGGCTATCTCTAAAGGAACACACCATCTGGTGCTTGGTGTCAGATATTCTATTTGAAGGTGTCCTGATACCTAGTAAGTACCCTACCACCATGAAACATTTTTTTATAATTCATTTCAGGCTATTGGGAGAAGCCATTGGTTCCCGAAATACAGTTATCACAAATTTGGATCCAATAGGTTCATTTTGATGTGTCCAATGCTTATGACAAGTAAAATAATTTTGAATTTTTGAACTTTAAAGTATATATGTATTATAAGATTAAGAGCCCATATTTATAAGTTGGTTAAGATAATAAATATGCAATGTAAAAGTTGTTTCATGATTGATAAATAATTACATGAAAAAATAGCGACTGTTGCTAAGTTGATAGATGTCTATAATATCTTGGCTGTAATATGTGAGTGGCCCAGAGCCTTGCTCCGATACTTCAAGGAGCTGGGTTGGCTTTGGTAGATGCTGGTAGGGGGAAATGCACAATACACTTCAAGCGGGATGTCAGTGCAGGACCTATCGCCCCCACTTTGAATAAGAATCTTGGTGTTTTTACTTAGGATGAGCTGTGGGTATACAAATCCCTAAATAAGCTCCTTTACTAACCTAGTTCTATGTCACCAAACTTTTGGTAATGACACTGGGCCATAAATCCAGTCATAAAATGGAAACATAGTTGCTTGTTTTAGTAATTTTATTTGAATACTGATATGTTTGTAAATGACCTTGTGTGACCATTTTTTTTACTTGTGTAACCAGTTTAAGATTGATTTGGATAGGTTGGATGAAAATTTTGGTGACCAAAAATGTTCATAGCCAAGAATTGTGAGTCTTAGTCTACAATTCTTGTAGTTCTTTACATTCTAATTGTACATGGAGGCGATGTTATGCTATGTTGAAGTATGTTTACTTGGAAGGAACCACTGAGTGAACTGCTAGTCATTCCCTTTCACAAAAAAGATAATGTTAATGTCTGGAGGCTTTTATATATTAATGTTTATTTTATTTATTTATTTATTTACAACATTTCATACCATCCTCATAGGGTATCCCTGATGCGATGGTGAAGTCAACATACAGGCATATTTAAAACACATTAAAATAAATAAATATCGTAGGACATTACACACAGCGCCATCTAACCCCAAACTAAGCAGAGCTTGTGTGATGGAAGTCGGATAACTGATAGAATACATACATACTTTTTTTTTTGTTGTAAATGCATACTTTAAATAGTCATAAATCAAATAAATCATAAATCAAAACAATAAAATTCAGTTAATACAAATTAATTCGGTGATATACACGATTAAATATAATTATGTTGGTTCTCTGTCTACATAGAGACGACTTTTGTCGCGATACCACACGGGGGAGACAATTTAAACAAAATAGCGAAATTAATTTAGTTTTAAAATCTGAGAAGGGAATCTTCGGTAAGTATGACACTTACCGAAGATTCCCTAACGTCGAGCTAAAGGTTAACAACAACGGGCCTGACAAATGTCGCTCCGTCGCACTGAGGTCATCGAGGTCATGGCTCGACGAGTTTTCCTTAAAGATAGCCCTGCGGCGAAGTGCCTACCATTATTCACCCCATGCCCATGTGATTCACCACAGGATATTTTGCTACCATGAATTACATTCCAGGTATTTGCAAATGAGATTTATTTAACGTAAATTTGAAAGAAATAATTTACTCGACGGATTTCTAGTTTTTAGGGTTCCGTACCCAAAGGGTAAAAACGGGACCCTATTACTGAGACTTCGCTGTCCGTCCGTCTGTCACCAGGCTGTATCTCAAGAACGGTGATAGCTATACAGTTGAAATTTTCACAGATGATGTATATGTATTTCTATTGCCGCTATAACAACAAATACTAAAAATAAAATAAAATGAATATTTAAGGGGGGCTCCCATACAACAAATGAACTTGATTTTTTTACCGTTTCTTGCTCTATACTAATAACGGTGACAGGTAGACGCTTTAACTATTCACGGAATATTTAGTTTTACTATAGATAATGGTACGGAACCCTACGTGTGTGAGTCCGACTCGCACTTGGCCGGTTTTTTATTTAAAAGATATAAAGATCAGTTATTAGTCACAGAATCAAAGTATGTTCCAAATTAATGGATGTCCTGCATGTATTATAAGTATGTATTTACAAAAAAAAAGTATTTAAGTATTCTATCAGTTATCTGACTTCCATCACACAAGCTTTGCTTAGTTTGGGGCCAGATGGCGCTGTGTGTAATTTCCTACGATATTTATTTTATTTAAATTTGTGCGCTTTTACTACTTCATTTTTAGACGAATCTTTGAAGGCTCCTTAGCAGTATGTACTGCAAATTGTATACTTTTAATACAAGTCTGGAGTAACCTTTTAGCCTTTACCGTTTTTTATTAAAATCAGGTTTCATTGACAGTTTTGTAGCGATGATAGCTCAGTGGTTAGCGCGGTAGGTTCGCATGCCGAAGGGCGTGGGTTCAAACCCCAACAATGAGCTTGAGTTGCCGGTGAAGGAAAACATCGTGAGGAAACCATAGCATGGTGGTAGGGTACTTTCTAGTACTCGGCTGGCTAGCTACCACCCTCAAGTTGAAAATCTGCCGCCAAGCATCTAACGCTGTGTTCCGGCAGCCTCACTTGAGAGCCAGTTCCATTCCAGGGTAGGTGTGCTTTACCATCTTCGACCACACCTTCACTTAACATCAGGTGAGCTGTGGTCAAACAACTAGACTGTCAATCATTAAAAAATTGACAAATTGTTCCCTTATAAATAGAGGTTTGATTCGTCCAAAAACCACGGGTCTTCACTCGGTTTCGAAACAATAAATAATTTTAACGGCCCGGTAGCAAGAATGACGCATGTCGTATTTATGTAGAAGTGGCCAGTTAGTTGTGTACGTACTCGCAAAACCATATTTTCTAACGAGAGATTGTTGACCCCTCAGACTCCGTGAGGGATTAATGGATCACGGTTCGCCTTACACTTCAGCCTCGCCTCAGCTTGCCACATGGAATGTGAGGCCTTCACGGCGCCTTGCCGACAGGATTCTTGTGAGATTATACCCATCCCAGAACTTCTCATCTTTTATTCAATACGCGAAGTTGCGGTTAATGTGTACATGATGCCATGCTTATTAAAACGTTCATAAATGTTGAGTCACACTATGAATGATTAAATAAATCTGCCGAAAACTTCAAGATTTTTGCTCAAAAAATTTGCAAATATCAATTTTTAATTTGAAATTTCTTCATTAAAACTGAGTCGAGGTACCAGGCGCCCATAAACCTCCAGCATATCACGCGCTGCCCCAGTGCAAAGTGCGAAACGGCCGATTCGAGTGGGCGTCTGATATCGCACTAGAGTTAACCATCATCTGTTGTTTGAAAGTTGTTCGGGTTAACTCGACGTTTGGCCAAAGCGTCGTGCTCGAGATGAATGTCAAGGTGAGGCGCGCCGCCGCCGCCGCCACCCGGCCGAAACGGCCGCAGCAGTCGTTGACCCCGCCGAGGCGAGGGGGGGACAGCCCACGCGAATAATAATTATATTGTACGCTACAACCTCCACTGATGCTCTAACATCCTGGTACTCGAGTCGAACTTGACTGTTAGTCCTTTTCACTCTCGAAAGCAGTTCGAACTTTTTATCCTGACACTGAAGCTTTTGTTTGATTTTTGTAGAGCGTGACCATTATCTCCGTGTCGTATTTTATGGCAAAAACAACATTGTTATAGTTACTAGAACTGGCCAAATTATTCTTCATGGCATTCTTCTTTTCTTATAATCTCACTAGAGTGAGTTCCATTCCAGGCTAGGTGTGCTTTACCATCTTCGACCACACCGTCACTTAACATCAGGTGAGCTGTGGTCAAACACCTAGCCTGTCAAACATTAAAAAAAAGTTTTCTAAAAAGTTATAGTGGAAGTCCAATTTCTATTTTTTTGTACTTGCAAAAATGCAGAATTTATTCTTAAGATATGACTCATATATTTACCTTTATCATACCATACCCTTTGTCATAAAAATATTCCTCACTTCTCATATTCGTTTCGAAAACAACGACCTTTTAATATTCATTCGGAAGCATTCTCACAGATATTAGCATAGAGAATTAATTTACGATATATCCGTCGTCTCTAATAGAATTTATTTTCGTATATAACATATTTGTTTAATCAACTATTCATGGGTGTGAAATTGGTATTTCCATCTGTTACTATGCTGCTAAATTATTAAAAATCTTTAGAAATAATGTATAAGGGCGAGATCCAACGCGACTTTGAGAAACCCACTATAAAATTAAAAATTAATCGTATTTAATACTATATTGCAGCAATGTATCTTAAGGTGGTTCGATTTCCATTATTTTCCATACAAATAAATTTTTGCCACAGTGAAATCACAGCTGCTGGCATTTATTTTGGTCTTTATTTGCGGTAAATTACAATTGCTTGAATAAAACGGTAGATTAATGAGCAGGTCTTATATATATATATATATATAACATTTTTAAACCGAATAAATTAAAAACCCACCAAAAATTAGGGAGCGAGTCTATTTTTAAATCATTTAATTAAAATAAAATTATCTAAACATGTAGGTATCTACGAATGCGACACAATACAATTAAACTTTTTTTTAAATTAGGTTTTTAATCCTACACAAAATAATTTATTTCTTTCAGAAATTACACGATTAAGATTTAAAAAATTATACGATAATACTATATTTCTTTAAAAAATCGCACAAATAGCTCAGACTTGGTCATTCTCGCAAATTACGTTTTGCCTTTCACGAAATCTCTAAAATACCCTTTGAATCGAGACTTCTATTTCGATCGACGGTACGCATTAGTATAATTAAAACATTCGCCATTTTTTTTCGCTAGTTCAACGCTTGCAAACCACGAACCGCGTGGGGTCATTGAAAATAGATCATCAATGTTTGCTCCGACTTGCTTGTAATGAGCTCTTAGGACACGCTAAGGTTTGTCGTGTTAAAAAATCGAAATCCATACTTTTAGTCCTATGAAGTGTCGTATAGTATAAAGACAAGTCGGGTTAGATATCGAAAATTTATGTACGCTTTTGTATGTGGACAAGGATTTTTTGTTAACTGAATTTGGGTAGACGAGCTCGGAGCGCTACTGTTCCGCCATCAGCAGCGATGCGTCTGCGATTGTTCTCTACCACAATGGGCGATATTTCGCTTATCTCCGCCCTTATCCAAACTACGATAACGCGAAGGAATTCCGCTTGTAGATAATAAAATTACTTGAGAAATATAATACGTGAAGTGAACTACGCAAATAACTTGAATAAGTCATATGTGTTCAGTTATCAAATGCAACCAAATATCCTTAACTCGGAAACACACGTTATCTGTAACGTTGTAATAAACCTTACAAAATTAATGAATACCTGAGACTATCCACCGGTGTAATTCAATCATAAAGGTACTCTTCAGAGCACTCGGCAGTCTGGGCGCACCCTTTGCGACCCCTCGGGGGTTGACACAGGGGGATGACGGGGTTCAGACAGGGTAATGAAACTTTCAGGAGGGCAGAAAGGATGCGCTCGACATATGACTGTAATTTTCTAGGTTTTCACAGGGGGACTGATGAAAGCTTTGCTGTTTGTTATTTCGACGTTGAAAGGGGTTTTCTTAAGTAAAAAAATCTGCAACCCCTTCTGCAATCAAGCAATTGTGATTTACCGCAAATAAACAGCAAAATAAATGCCAGTAGCTCTGATTTCACTGTAAAACTATGCTTCATTTGTCCATAAATGGTAAAAAAAATATTTGTATGGAAAACGAACCACCTTAAAAGCAATCTTATCTTTCCCATCATAGCGATGTATATGTCAAATTTATTGACACGTGCAAGAAAAGGAAAATATGTTTTCGCAGCGAAATGCCGGCGCCGCCGCCGGCTAATGTAATGAAATTCTATACCGATGGTGTCGTCATGACAGATTTTAAATATTTTCGTGTTATGACGATTCTATATATTTTTTTAAATTATTTTGATAATTCAACGTCTAAGAACATGCTATAAGATTGAGGCATTCTATAACTAAGTAAGTTTGGTTTGGTTTGTTTGCTGTACTGAATAAGGATACTATGGGCTCTATTTTATTTCATTCATTTTATCTAAATCTATACTAGTATAAAGAGGAAAGATTTGTTTGTTTGTTTGTATTGAATAGGCTCCGAAACTACTGGACCGATCTTAATAATTCTTTCATTATTAGAATGCTACATTATCCGTGATGGATATAGGCTATATTTGATTTAACAGTTAGGGATCCGTATGGATACTTCAATAAAGTAACCCAAGCAAAAAATTTACTGAAAAACCCTTACTTAGCATGCGCAGCGAAAACTTGACAATAGAATAAAGTGACGTTTTATAGAGCAAATTGACAGCTACATATAAGTCTGCAATATCATATATTACAGTTGTCATCTACATCTTATATAAAGAGGAAAGATTTAATTTTTTGTTTGTTGTATTGAATAGGCTCCGAAACTACTGGATCGATAAATTTATATTGTCAATCGAGTTTGGTTTTCCCGTGCGAAGCCGGAGCGAGCTAGTGTCAAATAAATGAAATGTTCGTAGAAACTTTCTTCCCACTTCAAAACACTGTATTTGCACATTTTCTTTGTTTATTTGAATGAATAAGGGTAGAAAATAAAAGTCGTTCTATCATGTAATTTGCCTAAAACAAAAAAAAAAAACAACCCTTAAAATTTTATCACCAGTTCGACAATTTGTTTCGATTTCGTCTTGCCTTTTTTTTTATTGTGAATAGGCTTGCGTTCGATCGCCATTTCACCTGATACGTAAACTTACGTCTTTGTAAAGTTTCTAGCTAACTCTACAATTTGCTTGTTCCTTATGCTGTGTAGGTAGGTTTACATGTCGGCACGTCTCGGATAAACTGCAGTGCGGATGCTGCAGTATTTGACGCAGTGCGTTCCGTTCAAGGAACTTTGTAAATTGAACGGGACATCTTCTTTTAATACAAGATGTGACAAACCCACTGAATACTGACGATGTCGTTTTCCTCATTTTATCATCTTTTTCACATTATTTTACCACTCTGGTTTCAGAGTTTATTTGAACACAATCTTTATAATTTTTACGAGTTTTTTTTTATGGTTGACAGGCTAGTTGTTTGACCACAGCTCACCTGATGTTAAGTGAAGGTGTGGTCGAAGATGGTAAAGCACACCTAGCCTGGAATGGAACTGGCTCTCAAGTGAGGCTGCCGGAACACACCGTTAGATGCTTGGCGGCAGATTTTCAACTTGAGGGTGGTAGCTAGCCAGCCGAGTACTAGAAAGTACCCTACCACCATGCTATGGTTTCCTCACGATGTTTTCCTTCACCGGCAGCTCAAGCTCATTGTTGGGGTTTGAACCCACGCCCTTTGGCATGCGAACCTACCGCGCTAACCACTGAGCTATCATCGCTACAAGATCGCTACAAGTTTGCCTCGGCAAGAATCTAATAGAAAATATGAGTAGCTCTATTCTGCTTTTAGCTGTCCCAAGTAATTTATGTGTTTGCAATGCTCCAGGGTCTATTTCTAGTACGCTGATGTAACGCGTGTTAATACACACCAACACCGCCCGCGAGAAGTGCGAATGTTGTATTTAAACGTATGACTTATTGTTTACTTTCTCAAATCGTTGATATAGCATCGGTTGCCAACAGAACTGATAGTTATGAATGAAATGCCACGGCCGGGGTACGTTTCAGGAATGTGTAGAATTGAACGGTTGTAGTTTAAGAATTTACTCAATGTTTGTGCCTTGTGACACTTTTACATCGTACACCCACACTATCGTTAAATACTCACTAGAATACTGTGTATAGACAACACGACCGATGTGTTTGTTTAGTTTAAGGTGGTTCGATTTCCATACAAATAAATTTTTGCTAATAATCTACTGTTTTATTCAAGCAATTGTAATTTACCGCAAATAAAGACCAAAATAAATGCCAGTAGCTGCGATTTCACTTTAAAATTATGCTCCATTTGTCCATAATTGGCAAAAATTTATTTGTATGGAAATCGAACCACCTTAATGTTGTTATTGCACTATGCTAATCATAGCTCGAGTCTATGAACTTGAGTTTTTTTATAAATGTAAAAAGTAATGAGACGAACGAGGTAAGAGATAAAGCCTGTTCATGACCATTGCAGCGATACACAGAACTTTGAGTGACGAAACAAAGTCCAGGGCATCACAGATTGTGCTTCTTTGTGAAACCTTGGTTGTAGACTGGCCGGATCGTGAGCGACGTTCACGCAAACACAAGCACGTGTACAAAATTGATATGTATGAATGAAACTGTTGTCTGGAACGGTGGAATATTTCGAGCAGCAATGTGTTGTTCAGAAGGAAAACTCATGATACATTCTTAAAGTAGGTATGATATTTTCGGTTCAGTCACGTACATCATTATTATTAGTAACATGGCAAGTAGGGTTCCGACATCCTGCATTAATCACTTTCCAATAATGCACAACTTGATATACAATAATTATAGTATATCATGAAGTTCACAGGTCCTTTAAGATTGTTCTGTGAACCCCGTTGTTTACGCTAAACTTCTTCAATAGAATGTTTACGTATAACAGGTAAGAACACAACAATACACATAAAAGAAATAATCCATAAAAATGAGAAAAAAAAGAAATAATCCCATAGAAATGTAATAAGTTTTATCATTGTATTTAACAAAGAAAATTAGTGTTAAACGTTTATCATATAAGTCAATAAGTAATAGACTAGTCGTTTTTGGTCTTAGTGGAGTAAGGTCAGTATTTTTTGTAAAAATTGTTAATTTTTTTTCACGTTCATTTCATAGCCCTTGGGAAGGCTTTTGACTGTGTGTCTTTTTTATACATTATGAACAGGTAAGCATTCATTTCTTAATGACTGGTTACATACAAGTCGCAAGTCGTTATTGTTTTGTTGTGTCTAGACGGAAACTCGTAAAAGTCTAGGCCTTTAAGGGGCGCGGGACTTCACTTGCAATATCGAGCGATTTACTACACGTCTAGTGCCTTCCGAAATTTACTAACATCATCAATATAATGTCATACATATATTTATTGTATTTATCACCAGGACTTATTCGCGCATAAAATACTGTAAAATTGTTGTAAATGTTCAACTCGCGAAAGTTTAGTGTTTAAACTGTTTACTATTAGTGATAGGATGTTCACTATTTTATTATTTACAGTAGAGATTTGCTCGTAATATATTTTATTTTATTCTATGATCCAAGTTAATTTGCTGACTACATAAATGTTTGTTTTGTGTCTGGGTGTTTTGTATGTATGACCTGTAAGTTTGGTGTTATCAATAAAAGATTTGTATTTGTATGTACATATTTATTTACATTATTTGGGGCTGCAAAGTTCTGGAGTGGAGACCACGGTCTGGCAAGCGCAGCGTAGGACGTCCACCCACAAGGTGGACGGACGACCTAATAAGGACCGCAGGAACGCGCTGGATGCCAGCCGCTTTCAACCGGTCTTTATGAAAGCCAATGGGGGAGGCCTATGTCCAGCAGTAGACGTCCTACGGCTGAAATGATAATGATGATGTACATATTTACAAAAAAAAAAGTATTTAAGTATTCTATCAGTTATTTCACTTTCATTATACAAGCTTTGCTTAGTTTGGGGTCAAATAGCGCTGTGTGTAATGTCCTACGATATAAATTAGTTACAGTAGAACATTTCTACCGATTTAGAATACGCACGCGAATTTAAAGCTATTTATTATTGGTTGATTCAGGCGTTGCTTTGCGGAAGTTCTATTTGGGTGTTTTCAAGGTACATATATATTTGGTTTATTTCGCTTAACAGTCGTTTCAGTTACAACAATGATGGGGATTTAAATTTAACTAACTTGGACAATAATTTAAAAAACTTATCTAAAACTAAAATTTGACGTAAACTTTTTTTCAAAATTCAATATAGGTTTGCGTTTGACCTTACTCTGCCTGATGTTAAGCAGTAGTGTGGTCTAAGATGGAGCACGCTTACCTAGAAGAAACCTACTCTAGATTTAAAGACATCCATATTGTACCTAACAGGGGAACACAGACTCCAGCAGAGTTCCACAACTGAATAGCTAAAACATATTAAACAAAAAACGAACGAAAGTAAAATAACCACAAGGTTTATATTCAAGTGGCAAGAAATGGTTAATGCAGCGAAAAGAGGATATAAAAACGAGTTGAAGATGGTAAAGCACACCTTGTCTGGAATAGAACTGGCTCCAAGTGAGGCAGCCGGAGCACACCGTTAGGTGCTTGGCGGCAGATTTTCGACTTTAAGGTGTTAGCTGGCCAGCCGAGTACTAGAACATTATAACCATTAGAACCAACCGCGCTAACCACTGAGCTATCATCGCTGCATATTATTCTAGATTTATGAGGCAAGCGATTCTCACCTTAAAAGAGGTTTAACCGGTTACGTTATCATATGGATAGGTATTTTAAGGTAGGTGGACTCGGTGCATCTGCGTGCCTTTTGATGTAGGTCAGCAAAATTACGTCTCTTGTGTAAATTTAAACGATAATTTAAACAGTTTTAAGTGGAATAATAATGAATAACTAATAATAATAAATATCGTAGGACATTACACACAGCGCCGTCTGACCCCAAACAATTATACAAATATGTATTTTATTGATAATACCAAAGTCTCAGGTCATTTTTCTATTCATATTTAAAAATAACATGAATAAAATCAAAATCAAAACATATGTATAATAATTATGTAGCGATGATAGCTCAGTGGTTACTGCGGTAGGTTCGCATGCCGAAGGGCGTGGGTTCAAACCTCAACAATGAGCTTGAGCTGCCGGTGAAGGAAAACATCGTGAGGCAACCATAGCATGTTGGCAGGGTACTTTCTAGTACTCGGCTGGCTAGCTACCACCCTCAAGTTGAAAATCTGCCGCCAAGCATCTAACGGTGTGTTCCGGCAGCATAAGTGTGCTTTACCATCTTCGACCACACCGTCGCTTAACATCAGGTGAGCTGTGGTCAAATATCTAGCCTGTCAACTATAGAAAAAAAAGGAATGTCAATGTAATTCAAATGTAAATATAATATGTCAAATATGAAATATGTCGATAAAAAAATATAATTGCTTGCTTAGTTTGGGGTAAGATGGTAAAGCCCGTAAAGCAGCCTCTGGGCTTGCGTTTTGTAAAAGCAATATGTCGTCGGATGTCATTGAAATACAACTTGAGGTAAAGTTTCAATCCTTTCAATCGAGTAATGATTACTTGGTATCATTAAAGTAATCGCCTATGTCTACTACATTTTGATTTGGTCACGAATAAATTAACTTCTGGTAAGCTGACACGATTGTGTATTGAATTAAAATCATTTGCAACGACCAAGAACCAAGAAACACACAAGTGGCATGCATAAATTGTTACAAGATATTTCTAGTCGCGTCAAACCATGTAGATGCAAATGGTCTACAAGGAGAACTATGCTTTATTACCATTTCATTGTTGCAAATATATTCTATAATGCTGAATGATGCGACGTGGGAGGCGATTCTCCTGTGAACAAAGCACGTGCTCTTATGTCTTGACTTGAGTAGGGCTGATTCTGAAAACAAGACAAGGCAAAGCTTCTGAATTAGTCCTGTTTTCTTTTTGATAAACTGTCCCACTGCTGGGCCAAGTCTCTTCTCATTGTGAGAAGACCTTTGTCTTATGACATTGACGTGTATTTCAAACTTAAAGATTACAGAATTATCTAATTATGATTTTTTGTCATGTCATTTTATTATATCCTACCTACTAATATTATAAATGTAAAAGTTTGGGTGGATGATTTTTACTCTTTCACGCAAAAACTACTGAACGGATTTGGATGAAATTTGGTATGGAGGTAGCTGAGACTTTTTATCCCGAAAATATGTAGTCGGAAACACCGCGGAGCGCAGCTAGTCTTATAAGCAAACCCCCAAAACCCTAAACTAAGCAAAGCTTGTACTATGGAAGTCAGATAACTGATAGAATACTTAAATAAGTTTTTTTGTAAATACGTACCTACCTACTTATAATACATACATGACACCCAGACACAGAACAAACCAGGATGCCCTGAACTGTGTTTTATTACTCAAAGTGCTGTGTATCGCTCCAATGGGCATGGACAGGCATTATCTCTTACCATCAGGAGAGGGTCTCGTTCGTCTCATTATTAAAAAAAAAAAAACATTCGTTTAAAACACAAACGGTTTGTCTTGGGTGGGAATCGAAGCCACGCCCTTCGGCTCTTGAAGCAAACATAGTACCAATGAACCTACAGGGCTGTCAATATAATAGTCGTTACACATTTCTTCGAACGTTGTATCGATACCCATTATGCATATTAATCAAAACACAATAAGAGAAATCTGCTTTAAAAGCCTGTCGCCGACTGCTGAGATATAATTGCGTGTTCATTAAGAGCCAGCGAGCTGATCCACCGTTAGATGCTCTAGATAATCTGTTCACAACTTATTGATATGGATGGATTGTAAAAAACAATTCCAAAAGCGACCGGCTCTAATACTAAGTCATATTTCATACTGTCAGGTACATGTATTGTATAGTTTCGTGGAAGTGTCAGCTCTGGTCGAGGCGTCGGTCCATATGTGCGGCCTTATAAGGCGCTGTTTTAGCCGCCATATGCCGTTCTGAATGTATCACTGTTGCGAGCGCACGACTGCCCATTACAGATGGCGTTGCATTTGATTAACTGTAAACAGCTCCGGAGCGCAATCAACGGTCGTATTCAAACATTTTCGTCGCTATGTGACTAATACTATAGCGATTATTTTCCTGTACGTGCGTTTGTGAAACTTTTTTTTTTTTTTTTTTTAATGAAATAAGTAATGAGACGAACGAGACACTCTCCTGATGGTAAGAGATAACGCCTGTCCATGACCATCGCAGCGATACACAGAACTTTGAGTAACAAAACAAAGTCCAGGGTATCATCATCATCATCATCGTTATCACTGCTTTGGCGCTCATTACTTTGAGACTTTTGATAGAGTTAGTCTCAACAGCCCAGTAATTTCGCTAGCTGCAGTACCCTTCAAACCGGAACACAGTAATGCTTACACACTACTGCTTAGCGGCAGAATAACTGGTACTGCGGTGGTACCTACCTAGACGACCTCCTGCTAAGGAGATCTACCACCAAGTAAAGGTTATAATAGGGTTCCGTACCCAAAGGGTAAAAACGGGACCCTATTACTAAGACTTTTCTGTCCGTCCGTCCGTCCGTCTGTCGCCAGGCTGTATCTCAAGAACGGTGATAGCTAGACAGTTGAAATTTTCACAGATGATGTATTTCTATTGCCGCTATAACAACAAATACTAAAAATAAAATAAATATTTAAGGGGGGCTCCCATACAACAAACTTGATTTTTATAGATAATGGTACGGAACCCTTCGTGCGCGAGTCCGACTCGCACTTGGCCGGTTTTTATTTTTTTATGATATGAAACAAAGTCGCTTCCCGCCGTCTGTACGCATAGATCTATTAAACTACGCAACGGGTTTTAATGCGATTTCCGTCAATAGACAGAGTGATTCAAGAGGAAGGTTTACATTTTTTTTTATGGTTGACAGGCTAAGTGTTTGACCACGGCTCACCTGATGTTAAGTGAAGGTGTGGTCGAAGATGGTAAAGCATACGTAGCCTGGAATGGAACTGGCTCTCAAGTGAGGCTGCCGGAACACACCGTTAGATGCTTGGCGGCAGATTTTCAACTTGAGGGTGGTAGCTAGCCAGCCGAGTACTAGAAAGTACCCTACCACCATGCCATGGTTTTCCTCACGATGTTTTCCTTCACCGGCAGCTCAAGCTCATTGTTGGGGTTTGAACGTACGCCCTTCGGCATGCGAACCTACCGCGCTAACCACTGAGCTATCATCGCTACAAAACTAATGTAGTGCATATACATGAATCCTACTTCCTACTAATATTATAAATGCGAAAGTTTGTAAGAATGTATGGTAGTATGTTTGTTACTCTTTCACGCAAAAACTACACGAACTTGGTATGTTATTATTATCTTTTCCATCCATGTGTTGTGCTATAAATAAATTATGAAGTACGTTTGTGATTACTTATCAGATGCTATCAATATTTCATTTGGTGGTAGATTTCCTTAGCAGGAAGTCGTCTAGGTAGGTACCACCGCAGTACCAGATATTCTGCTGCCAAGCAGTAGTGTGTAAACATTACTGTGTTCCGGTTTGAAGGGTACTGCAGCTAGCGAAATTACTGGGCTGTCGAGACTAACCATCGAAAGTCTCAAAGTAATGAGCGTCAAAGCAGCGATGTCACCGACTTTGTTTTGCTACTCAAAGTTCTGTGTATCGCTGCAATGGTCATGGACAGGCGTTATCTTTTACCATCACGAGAGAGCATGGTTAGTCTCATTACTTTACATTAAAAAAAAAATTCACGTTGCATACCTACGTGATTTTTTTTTCGAATTTCAAAATGTTTGCAACTGACCGCGAACTAATAAACGGAGCGTTGGTCGTCCACCAGCTCGTTGGGTAGACGACGTGATAAAAATTGCGGGTCGAACCTGGACATGATTGACACAGGGTCCGGGAAGACTAGCGTACAAGAAGAGAAGCCTATGCTTCGCAGTGGGCGAATTCAGGCTGACGATGATGATTGCAATTGAAGTCCAATCTAGTTGTTCAATTATTCAAATTTCAAAGCTTGTCTTGTTACACCAAAGAATATTCACGAACAGAATTGCGGACAGAAACTTGTATCCCATCAGCTATTTACTGACATTCTTTCTTTTTTCTGTAACCGATATGTTTAATTGGTTACTGATTAGCACTAGCAATTAAATGCAAAGTTTGCTATGTAGTCATTTGATCCACTCTGAGAAGCCTACGACTATCATGATCTGCAGATAACAAACTTTTAGAATTCGGTATGTAAAGTTTTTTTTTTTGTATTTATTTTATATTTTTTACTGATAGTAAACTTTATTTTATGAAACTAATTTGAATATTTTGGCTTTCTATGCGGTAGTTTAATTCTAATACATTTTCAAACTTTTTATAGTTATGACGTCATAACATTGGCTGAATATGTAAAATATGTGCACCTTTTTTAGGCACTGAAAGAATCCTTATACAGCCAAGGACATGACGTCAGTAGAAGTTAATTGAAAGTCAAATTTATTTTATGTATTTTATTAAAATAAACCCCGTCTCATAGTTTAAAGAGTTTTAAACGGAAAAATCATGTACAGGAATGTAATATTTCGAAATGGTTTTGGAATCAGCAAAGTATTTTTTTTCTTTACACACCGAATTGTAGCTTTTAAGAAATTTAAAATTTTTTTTGACCACTGCTCATCTGATGTTAACACATTCAATGCCTAGCGTGTCCTCACGAATCCCCATCGCGATACCGCGAGCACGCCAGGCGTGCTCTCGGTTTTTCATAGATTTGGGCTTATTTTCTATCTGAAGCCGAAATACGGTTTTTTATGATTTCGCCTTTATACTGTGCTAGTGAACACGCCTAGAGTACCCATGTAACCTTTTGTGAGATTTTATTATTAGATACAGCTGATATTTATATATTGCAAATCTTTTACACTATATTTAGTTACAGTTTCACTTTTCTCTATGTTTGACAAGCTACGTATTTCAACACAGCTCACCTTAAGTGACGATGTGGCTGAAGATAGTAAAGGCACACCTGGCCTAGAATAGAAATAGCTCTCAAGTATGGCTGTCGGAACACACTGTTAGGTTAACCGACAGAAGAAACCAAATAAACAAATGTTTGTTCTGTGTCTGGGTGTTCTGTATGTATTATAAGTATGTATATACAAAAAAAAAGTATTTATGTATTCTATCAGTTATCTGACTTCCATCACACAAGCTCTGCTTAGTTTGGGGCCAGATGGCGCTGTGTGTATAGTCCTACGATATTTATTTATTTATTTTTATTTAGATATCAAACTTAAGGGTGGTAGTTACAGTGCCGGGCTAAATTAAAAATTAAAGTAACTTGATGCCCTAAGCAATCTTTCCCGGGGCCCCCCTATTCTTAAGTTAACTACACAGCATTAATAAAAAAATATGTTACTACTACGTACCTTAGGTAGAATACATATATATTTTTACGACCGCCCTGACGTCAACCCCCCTCCGGAACATCTTACGCAGCAGCCAACTCTTACTTTTTTCTGGGTCATCTCTGGTGTGCCCCCCTAGACGGGATGCCCTAAGCAATTGCTTAAATATCTTTATAGGCTAATCCAGGACTGGGTAGTTAGCATCGTCTCTTAACATCGGGTAAGCTGTGGCCTGTCAAAAGTTTTCAGTTCAAAAAAGAATGTCTTTAGAAAGTGGAAATAACCACAATTTAAGTACTTTTGTAAAAGTCTCCTTGTGGGTACATGTTGTTCGTTCTCATTTTAGTTTCTGTAGGGCGTCGTGGAGGTCGATTAGATCTAATCGTTTGAATTATCAATTCTTCTCAGACTGCTGTTAATTTATTCATGCTGGAGTGTGTGTTGGTTTTATTAAACGTACATTTATGCTAATGTTGGAAAAGCATCCGGTGTTGACTACAAATCTTATGGTACTCGTGGTTTGTTGTGATCTTATTTGATGATTTTTTTTATGGTTGACAAAGCCAAAGCAGCGATGCCCTGAGCTTGGTTTTGCTACTCAAAGTTCTGTGCACTCATTGCTGCAATGGTCATGGATGTGTGTTGTCTATTACCATCAGGAGAGCGTATCGTTCGTCTCATTACTTTAAGAGAACTAAAAACAAAAGGCGAGAAAAGGGCATCAGAAACGCCTGTCGTAATTTTAACAAGCAAAATGTTCATATTGAAAACCGGGTACGGCTCAGACCAGAATTTTAATTGTTGGACAATGGTGCTCTTTCACGCCGGGACGGCATTCTCGAGTACCGTTATTGGCAGAATGATTACGGCACCCAGTAGTTACATCGTACCCTGTCCTGTCTGACCAGATGGCGTTGGAGCCGACCCACTTACTGAAGGTCCAGTCGGTCGGCCGTCGCGCCTTGTACGGAGCCTCAGGGTTACGCAATTCCTCGCCGTTACTACAATTTTATTCCACGCGAAACGTAAACGTGCAATTTTTAATAAGCTCGAGATCCGAGTCCGATTTCGTATAACTGTCATCTTAAAAATAAATTTATGTGTACATGCCCTTAGTTTTGTTGAAATGACATTATAACAGCGTCGATTCTGCGATAAATGAAACTAAGGCGACGCAGTAAAAATTGCAATACAAATAAAGTAAATATATTAAACATAAGTGTAATTTTTTTATAATAAATAGGCTTGCGTTTGACCGCCATCCAGCCTGATAACGCATGCCCAAAACCATTGCATCACTACACAGAACTTGTCCAAAGTCCGGGGCATCGCTGCTTTGGCGCTCATTACTTTGAGACTTTCGATGGTTAGTCTCAACAGCTCAGTAATTTCGCTAGCTGCAGTCACCTTCAAACCGGAACACAGTAATGTTGATACTTGGCGGTAGAATATCTGGTACTGCGGTGGTACATACCTAGACGAATTCCTGCTAAGGAAATGCTTGTCCACTATGTGGATGTGCTAAAGTCAATTACTAAGATGTAAATTATAAAAAAAAACGTATGTAAAAATTAACAAAAATATAGTTGAAATCAAGCCTCCAAAAGTACCCAACTGGCAGCATTTCCTCGCTGGTTCGCCAGCGAAATACGTTGGACTACGAATTTCGCTGGTTCGCCAGCGAAATACGCTGGACTACGATTTTTCCTTGAATTTCCTTGATCGCGGATTCCGATCTCTCTATTACTATATTATACCTGTGTTACTTTATTATGTACCAACTAACACTTATCGATGATGTCAAGGTTTAAACTTTTAATTTTTTTTTCCATTCACGATTTTCTATGATTATTGATTACATTGTTTTACAATATAAGGGATAGGAAACACTCGCTTGCCTTGATTGAATAACATGTTATGGAAGCTACTAATTTGCACAGAATCGATCGTTAAATCGTTCGTCATAATGAGTCATAGACTAACATATTAATCTAATTTTTAACGCATATAAATTAATATGTAAGTCTGCGTTTGACAAATCAAACAACATAACCTGATATAAAGCAACGACATGGTCGAAAATTAAACACGTAGACAAAAGCACAAGAGGAAATGACTAAATACAAAAAAATCTTTTACAATCACAAGATACTTTTATTTCAGTTTAGGTATTAACTACTACATTAACAATATGACGTTACGACAAAGAAAATTGCGCGCGCAAAGCAAATTAAAAAAAACGTACACCAAGGAGGTTCCGAGTCTGAGTTTTTAACAAATTAAAAAAAGTTGTACATGATAAATTCGGCGCCATGGAGGTAGAAGTAAATAGGTTTAATGATGTTTTGAAATTACAAACATAGTGCACACGATGTTCTTAATTCATATTTACTTTATCCTCTATCGGATAAAAACGACTTTTGCACTCAGATATCGAAGAGCAAAGATACTCTTTCCGAGATGGGGGGATGAAAAAAGAATTTCCGTTCTTGTTGTGCGCTATTGAAGGTATCATTTAGAATCTATCTATCTATACTATTTTAAAGAGGAAAGATTTGATTGTTTGTTTGTATTGAATAGGATCCGAAACTACTGGACCGATTTCAAAAATTCTTTCACCATTGGGAAGCTACACTATCCCCGGGTGTTATAGACTACTTTTAATCTCTGTATTCCTACGGGAACGGGAACACGCGGGTGAAACCGCGAGGCGTCCGTCCGCTAGTATTTTATAAGCATGTAAAATAACAATTATTCTAATGATATTTTCTTTTTCAGGTAAGTTGCTATGCATTAACAATGCCATAGTAAACGCGAACATGTATGTATGAACTAGTATAGATCAGGCGTTTGTAGCGATGATAGCTCAGTGGTTAGCGCGGTAGGTTCGCATGCCGACGGGCGTGGGTTCAAACCCCAACAATGAGCTTGAGCTGCCGGCGAAGGAAAACATCGTGAGGAAATCATAGCATGGTAGTAGGGTACTTTCTAATACTCGGCTGGCTAGCTACCACCCTCAAGTTGAAAATCTGCCGCCAAACATCTAACGGTGTGTTCCGGCAGCCTCACTTGAGAGCCAGCTCCATTCCAGGCTAGGTGTGCTTTACCATCTTCGACTACACCTTCACTTAACATCAGGTGAGCTGTGGTCAAACACCTAGCCTGTCAACCATAAAAAAAAAAGTTATTCCGTGAGGATCTGATTTCCCAGTTTCAATAGGGTATAGGTGAAAAACGCTTAACGCGCCAATGTTATAACATTTTATCTTTAGAGAGTTCAATTCCTACGGATCGGTAGGAACCGGTCGCGGTACCGTTGTTTGGTTATTTGGTTTATGGGTCGAAGGTTCTACATCGGTAGCACAAGTTTTTTCTATCGATTGTGGACTTTGAGTGTCTTTGTTCGTATCGTCTTATGGATGATTAATAGACAGATACAATAGATAAATAAATATCGTAGGACTATACACACAGCGCCATCTGGCCCCAAACTAAGCAGAGCTTGTGTGATGGAAGTCAGATAACTGATAGAATATTTCGGTATGAAAAGTTTTTTTTTTGTATTTATTTTATATTTTTTACTGATAGTAAACTTTATTTTATGAAACTAATTTGAATATTTTGGCTTTCTATGCGGTAGTTTAATTCTAGTACGTATTCAAACTTTTTATAGTTATGACGTCATGAAGTCGGCTGAATATGTAGAATACTCCTTTGCCAAATAAAACATAAAAGTATACAAAATATTTGACACATTTCATTAACTTTGACAACAGAACTGACAAGTTTTTTTTTAAATAAAATAAAATCATAAATTCATTAATCATTGATAAATTTGGTTTTATGCCAATAAATAATCTACAGTTTTATTCAAGCAAATGTAATTTACCGCAAATAAACACCATAAGAAATGCCAGTGGCTGTGATTTCACTGTAAAATTATGCTCCATTTGTCCATAACTGAAAAAAAATTGTTTGTATGGAAATCGAACCACCTTAATTAATTAAGCTTTTTATTCATGTTAATTTTTAATGTTTTTAACTTACAAGATTCATGTCAGTAATCATCTTTGATCAATTGCCGGCTACATTCACCGCTGTCATGTCCTTAATTACCAACTACACAAAAGAGTGCCTGATTAATGTCTACTATGTGGAAAAAAAATAATTGCTTTGAAACGACCGTTTTTGCTTTATTTGCACCTTAACTCAAATGTACAATTGACGTCATTTATTAAAAATCTGTCCGTACCTACTTTGGATTGTGAAATTTGTAGATAAACTAAACTAGTACAAAATCGATGCCGAAAAATCGTATTATTAACAATAAATTAGAAAGAAATATAAACAAACTATAAGAAGAGGTTTTCAATCATTAATTTATTTGTGGTTTGTAGCAATGATACGTGTAGCTCAGTGGTGAGCGCATACCGAAGGGCTTGGAGTCAAATGTCAACAATGACCTTGAGCTGCCGATGAAGGAAATCATCGTGAGGAAACCATAGCATCGTGGTAGGGTACTTTCTTGTACTCGGCTGGCTAACTACCACCCACAAGTTGAAAAACTGCCGCCAAGCATCTAACGGTGTGTTCCAGCAGCCTCACTTGAGAGCCAGTTCCATTGCAGGCTAGTTGTGCTTTACCATCTTCGACCACACCGTCACTTAAAAGATTTTTTTCTTGTACATCCCCCGTACTTTGTGCTGCTGAAAGCGACACTCAGGAAATAGCTACGCGACCACGTATCGTATGTTTGCGTAATAAGGTTCGCAATCGCATAGCTTTTTTCGTGAGCGCTTAACAGGTATCGAAATAAGATGCTTTGAGTACAGAGGCAGGTCGGACGGTCTTTGTCGACCGTCACGGCGACTTGGCTATGATGTTTCGAAACGCAACGGGTCGTAGGTCGGTCGCTCTTTGTAATTCCCTTCACACTCTCTTCTCCCCTTTTGTTTACGTTTTTTTGTGGTCGGCTCGTGGTCATTGTTGACGTTTCTTAAATGACTATGACGATGTGTTTTTATAACTTTGATTGCTGTTTATGAACGTTTGGCTTTCAAGGTGGTTCGATTTCCATACAAATATTTTTTTCCATTTATGGACAAATGGAGCATAATTTTACAGTGAAATCACAACCAATGACAATTATTTGCGGTAAAACACAATTGCTTGAACAAAACAGTAGATTATTAGCAGAAAATCAAATTTTTTAATGATTTATGAATTTATGATTTTTTAATAAAACAGTAGATTATGCTAATATGTAATAATCTATAATTCCCTGTACAACGGGAACTACGCGGGTGAAACAGCGAGGCGTCTGCTAGTCGTCTAATAAATAGAATCCAAGTAGATTTCTTTTTTAATCGACTTCAAAAAAGGAGGAGGTTCTCAATTCGTCGGAACCTTTTTTTATATTTACTGATTACTCGAAGACACCTGAACCGATTTGAATAATTCTTTTTTTGTTTTTAAAGGGATACTTCCTAGGTGATCCAATATAAATTTTATGGAAATCGGTCGAGCGGTTTCGAATGTACAAAAATCTTAAGGTCTATCTAAACCTTCCCTCGAAAATATCAACCATCGATGTTATTTGAAAGTATGGCAGCCCGTACACGTAGCGCGCGATCCGCGATCCGCGATCCGCGATCAATGATCGCGATCCAGACTGATCGTGTACGAAGCGGATTGACGGACTGATGCTCCGGATCGCATAATATCTAGAAATTTTGAAATCATGATCGCGGATCGCGGATCGTGATCATGATTGAACGTGTAAGGCGGCCCAAAGAAAAAGATTTTATTCAGTAACATAAAGACACAACAAAACAAAAGCGAACAAACAAAAAACAAACAGTTTCGACATTTTCGTTTATTCCAAAGCCACGCTGTTTCATTGGAGCAGTACGCACGTTTGGTTGGTTTAACCATATTATTAAACCGTAATACAGTGAAACCTGGTTAATTGGGATCTCAAGGGACCAAAAATTTTGTACCATTTAAAGAGGTGTTCATTTATCCAGTTTTCCAATTAGACAGGTTAAAATTATAGTTGTCTCATTTACAGAGGCATTTACTTATAGAGGTCGAAATGTACCGTTATTCCATTCATAGAGTAATTTGTGTTATATTTACGTTTGGACATTTTGTACACTTTTATTCTGAGATAGCACTGACAAACAAAGGGCGTGCGAAAGAAATTCAAATGTTTTTTTTTTTTTTAATGGTTGACAGGCTAGGTGTTTTGACCACAGCTCACCTGATGTTAAGTGAAGGTGTGGTCGAAGATGGTAAAGCACACCTAGTCTGGAATGGAACTGGCTCTCAAGTGAGGCTGCCGGAACACACCGTTTGTAAATAAACGTGTCGAAACCTGTCCCAACCTGATAAAATGTTTCACTTGTGCAGGGAATTGAGCTACAGAGTTCCAATTATAGAGGTAAACATCGAAAAAATCCTAGAAATCAAATCTCATTTAACCAGGTTCCAAAAGTCCCATTAACAGAGGTAATTCGATAAAAAAGTGCCGGGACCTCATTGGAATTCTCAATAATAGAGGTTTCTCACTTATCGAGGTCCTGTTTAACCAGGTTTCACTGTACTTAAAACCTAGCTGTGTTCGAGCTTAGGGGCTTGGAGTCGGATTTATTAATTGTAAATGTACATACTTCCTAGTAGATATAAAACCTTGGCTAAACCCATTATCAAACAATTGACATATTGTCACAGCTGGTGTACAAATACCATGTTTTAGTACTGTCCCACCCATTCTGAATTCTAATGTCTAATACCATACGAATCTAAGCGATTGTAGTCTTTATTTAAATAACAATAAGGGTAATAGATAATTTTCTTAGAGCCGATTCTAACTGGAACTGAGGCAAGGTGCGTCAAGGACACCGTTTGTCTGCGGTTGTTTCAACTTTTTTCGACCTGTTCTTGACTTGGACTTATGGTTGGTGCACGTAGAACGGGGTTCATTATTTTTGACATTGCCTGTCACGTGACGTTATTAAATTAGCATGACATTTTGACATCTGTGAAGTACGCGAAGGATTAGACAGGTCATCAACATTCATTGGTTTATTTACCCCAATGGTTTATTTAAATGTTTCTTTTAGCCCTCTGATACTGAATAAATAAATTTCACAAAGCGCCATCTAGCCCCGAACTAAGCAAAGCTTGTACTATGGGCACCAGGTATCTGATAGAATACTTACAAACTTATACATACTTAGATAGTTGTAATGCGTACAGAATACCAAGACACAGAACAAAAATTTATCACTAGTGTTATAAAGGCGAAAGTTTGTGAGTGTGTTTGTTTACACTTCACGCTCAAACGTCTGGACCAATTTTGATGTAAAATGGTATGGATGCAGCTGATACCCTGGTTTAAAACATAAGCTACTTTTTATCCCGAAAAAATTTAGTTTTCACGTGGGAACAGCGGGTAACACCGCGGGGCGCAGCTTGTCGTCACTTACACAGCCGTCATACGGAAAAAAATACGTATCTGGCATTTTTCCGTTTTAATAAAAAAAATACTGTTAGAGATGCGTCTTTGTTTACTACTGATTTCGATGATATATATATATATATATAACTCAATTATGGAAACATGTCAGATACGTTTTTGTGTCCTTATGACGGCAGTAGGTACATATATGTATCCTGGTGGGTATCGAACCACACCCCACAGCTCTTGAAGCAGATATTCTACCAAATGAGAAAAAAAGCATTATGCTAATTTCAAGATGTTATTTAATTCTTTTGTTATCGTGGCAACCCTTGAGTTGTTCCTTAAATCTTCTCCCACCTTATCGAGTCCTCTCGGAGCGAAGGTCGGCGCGCGCGCACGTTCTTCGAATTTCGAATGACATTATGGCGGTTTGAATACCGGACGTGCTACATGGCGCGAATGAAATTTGGCTAATGTAATTTGCGGGTGGTTAAGTGCTTAGCGTTGCTCTTTTGTTAAAAAAATAATTCAATTGCGTTTAGCCTACTTTAAAATGTCTTATACTTTATTGCTTTTTAGTGCTCATCGCCTTTTTCAATTTTTTATTAGAAAATTTTTCGTTACCTGTTCTTGGAGTTGAAAATCATGAAATAGGAATCCCGTTTGTGTTTGGTTAGAAAAAAGTTGTATCTGGTATTTTTGGTCTTTATTATTAACTAGCGACCAACTCTAGCTTTATACGGATATAATGTAGTTTTTTTTTAATGTAATTTGTAATGAGGCGAACGAGACGCTCTCCTGATGGTAAGAGATAATGCCTGTGCATGACCATTGCAGCGGTACACAGAACTTTGAGTAGCAAAACACAAGTCCGGGGCATCGCTGTTATGGCGCTCTGTTTAGTAATATGTGCCTACTTAGTTACTAAATAGGTACTACGTAAGTAAAGTGGGAATATTTTCCTAAATTCTGTGGTCAATATGCAAATAATTATAAAAAGCAAAATTAAAAATTTTGGAAAAAAACCCACAACGGTTAAAAAGTAATTGTCATCTATCTAAGATAATGCACCAATCAAACCCAAACCCATAACTGGAAACTGCATCAAAATCGGACTAGAAGTTTTGGAGAAAAAAGGCAACATGTAATTGCACAAACAAACATCCTCTCACCCCAAACGCATCTCCGTTCCGATGTGGGTAAAAAAAACATGTATGTTTTTATTAGTGAAATATGTTTTATTGATAATTCTTATTGCTTTACATAAATTTACGTACTGGACAAAAATCAAGCCGTATAATGGTGATCAGCATCCAATATGCCTCTGCTAAAGTCCTAGGAGATAATAATACGTGCAGAGTCCTTCCTAACATGGTCTGGCAAACACGGCGTGGAGCGCCAACGTTCAACGGCCCGCCTGAAATGTGCGAATCTCATTGTGTACGAATACGCAGTCATTGGAAGCTGTGGATTCATCTCACCAGTATTTAAGCTTTATTATTGCTCTAACAACATCCTACGATTTTACATAGAATAGAATAATCTTTATTGTCCAAAAAGTCTTATGGTCGTATTATGGACTCGTCAAAAAGTTTACGCAATATTTTTTTTAATGTAAAAATTAATAAGACGAACGCTTGCCACCCCCGTGGCGGGTGGTATCCATTAAGGATTTCCCTGGGTAAAAAAAAAAAAAGTTTTGTGCACCATCATTTAGTAATTAGGTACTAGATATTTCTGTTTTTATTGACATTTGATTATATTGGCATAATTATTTTATATGTGACATATTATTTCATTGACATTTTCATTGTATTGACATAATATGTTATGTTTTAGAATTACATTAGATATAGAATAGATGGATTAGATTAGATTTAGATTTTATTTTAGGTTTTTTTTCCTTTCGATTTTTAAATATGAATGGAAAAATGACCTGTACCTAACTTTTGTGTAAAAGATTTGAATTTGTCCTTATTTATCACTTACTTATTATTTATCCTTACTTATCACTTATCACTATTATGCCCATTATTCCGGGAAAATGTTTGACTGGAAAAAATAACGACAACTAATGGATGGGTGTGACAAGATTTATAAATTCTGGAATTTATTTTAGCTACATTTTTAGTATTCAGGGCTTTACTTATAAATAAATCTATACTTATCACTAATGTTACCATTGTTAATAATGTTCTTGTCTTGCTCAAAATATGAATAAAGACGTGTACTTAAATACTTTCTTTATGTAAATACATACTTGTAATACATTAGGTAGCACAGAACCGGGATAAATGGCGCACAAGAAGAGAGGCCTATGCTCAGTAGTTGGCGATAACAGGCTGAAAATGATGATGATGATGAATACATTAAGTTTGTTTTTACTTCGTGGTAGATTTCCTTAGCAGGAAGTCGTCTAAATAGGTACCACCGTAGTACCAGATATTCTGCCACCAAGCAGTACAGTGTTCCAGTTTGAAGGGTACTGCAGCTAGCGAAATTACTGGGCTGTTGAGACTAACCATCGAAAGTAATGAGCGCCAAAGCAGTGATGCCCTAGACTTTCTTTTGTTACTCAAAGTTCTGTGTATCGCTGCAATGGTCTTGGACACGCGTTATCTCTTACCATCATGAGAGCGTTCGTCTTGTTAATTTTTACATTAAAAAAAATATTGTGTAAACTTTTTGACGAGTCCATAATACGACCATAAGACTTTTTGGACAATTAAGATTATTCAATTCTATGTAAAATCGTAGGATGTTGTTAAAGCAATAATAAACCTTAAATACTGGTGAGATGAATCCACAGCTTCCAATGACTGCGTATTCGTACACAATGAGATTGGTGGTTATGTGGGACTCTCCGTCAATATGACGGCCTACCCACTAAAAACCCTGGGGTGTTCCATCTCAACACTTTTAGTCGAGGTTTCGGGCACGCTTGCGCATTCGTCCGCTACCTCGACAGCATGGTGCACAAAACCTACACTAACTTATGCTTGAAAAGTTAAATATGGTGACGTGTGTGTATGAGCGTGTGTGCGCGCGTGCGCGTGTGTACTCTTTCAGTTATCCAACTTCCTTAGTTTGGAGTCACATGGCACTGTGTGGTGTTCTAGAATATTTTTTTTTTATATGCAGTTAGCTGACACTCTGGATTAACACATATAATACACATACTTTTTATGTAGAAAAATTGTAATGTTCACGTGGTAACAGCGGTTAACATCGCGGGGCGAAGCTAGTATCAAAAGTTAACGTTTCTGTCTACATTGTTTTTGTCCTGTTGTTAATTCGTCAGAAGCTTATCTGCTTCAATACATTGTAATGGAGCAACAGGATAATAGTCGAGTTTTGGTTACTCGTGCGCATAACTCTTAGTGGAGATTTTGAATGTGGCCATTAGGAACGTTTAGGCCATGCACTAAGTAGATTATCGTGCTAAAGAACTTTTTGTCCAAGCTGTGCATGTTTAATAGTTCTTTGTAGATGGAGCAAAAAGAGTTTTTGGTTATATGTTTGGTTTGGTTTCAAAAAGAGTCATCATCGTAAAGCTATAATTATTATTAATTACCCAAGTTTTTTGTTTGGCTATCATTATAGCGATGATAGTACATACGCCGAAGGGCGTGGATTCAAGTCCTAACAATGTGTTTAAGGTTCTGAAGGCTTGGTGGGGGGGGGGTATTTTATTGGAGTCTGATTATATTATATTGAAAAAAAAAAAAGGTTGAAGCATCCTTTAAACATAAAATCTTCCTCTTTTTCATCCGGTAATAAAAAGTGGTAGGTGAAATTAAATTATGCAATTCTAAGGCACACTCTAGTTTTTTTTTAAATGTATATTTAATGAGGCGCTCTCCTGATGATAAGAGATAACGCCTGTCCATGACCATTGCAGCGATACACAGAACTTTGAGTAACAAAACAAAGTCCAGGGCATCGCTGCTTTGGCACTCATTACTTTGAGACTAGATGGTTAGTCTCAACAGCCCTGTAATTTCGCTAGCTGCAGTACCCTTCAAACCGGAACACAGTAATGTTTGCACACTACTGCTTGGCGGCAGAATATCTGGTACTGCGGTGGTACCTATCTAGACGACCTCCTGCTAAGGAAATCTATCACCAAGTAAAAGTTTGTGTGTATACCGCGAGCAGACCAGCGACGCGAAAGCAGTACCCGATCACGAGTATGATATGTCCCAGTCGTCGCCCTCCTCAACCATATCTTTTAGATAGATAGTAGGTATATAGATATAACTCTTTATTGTGCACACCATAAACAGAAAAAAGTACAAAGAACAAAAGAACCTTATGAACTAGTGCCACAAGTAATGCCTTATCGCTAACAGCGATCCTCTTCCAGGCAACCAAGAAAAGAAAAACACGATAGATAACATAAAAAACAGACGGGAGATGTAACACTAATAAGAAAATTAAAACATAGAAATATATACGCTCATAATACATAGTATATAATATATATATATACTTTTACCTTATTGCCTGTACAATTATTGTACATAAAGAGAACAAAATCGAACCGGCATTCTATAATTATGCAGTTAACAACGTTATATTCCAGGAAATTAGAAATAAACTACTTGAATTTCCTCATTAATGCTTTTGCTTATTTCCATGCAAACGAACGGGAGTCTCTCACGATATGTAACACTACACATAATTGTATATATAATCTAGTGTATTATGTATATAATAGTGTTACGTGACAATGCCGCGTGTTTGTCACGAGCTATCACTTGCTGTTTTTATTACAAACACAATGGCCTCTTCTCTATATGTATGGCGATAACGTAACATAGGGTAACGTAAATTATAAGAACAATGCGAATGGAATGGCATAACTTAACTATTACAATCAGAAATATTTAACAGTTCAATACGAAATTTCACTATTTCACTATCTGCCTTGAGAGCTGTAGGGCGTGGGTTCGATTCCCACTCAGGGCAAACATCGTGTGAATAAACAATTGTGTGTTCTGTGTCTGGGTGTACTGTATGTATATTATAAGTATGTATTTACAAAAAAAAGAAGTATTTAAGTATTCTATCAGTTATCTGACTTCCATCACGCAAGCTCTGCTTAGTTTGGTGCCAGATGGCGCTGTGTGTATAGTCCTACGATATTTATTTACTATGCCAAAATGTACATTTTTACACGACTGCCCCCAAAAAAAAAGGAGTATAATTGATTGATTCAGCCGTTACTTTGTGGAAGTTCATTTTGAATGTTTAAGGTATTTATTTAGTTTATTTCCGCTTAACAGTCGTTCCAGTTACAACAGTGATGAGGACTTAAATTTAACTAATTTGATAACAACTTATTAATTAAAAACCTAATCATACAAGCTTAAAATTATTGTTTGTAAAATTATGGTTTGACAAAAAGAAAGGCTGAATGTTTTTCTGTTAACGAGACGGCTGCTGGAACGTGGAACCAACAAGTTACATTTTGCGAGTAAGTCTGCCGCAAAGCATCTAACGGTGTGTTCCGGCAGCCTCACTTGAGAGCCAGTTCCATTCCAGGCTAGGTGTGCTTTACCATCTTCGACCACACCTTCACTTAACATCAGGTGAGCTGTGGTCAAACAACTAGCCTGTCAACCATTAAAAAAAAAAAGTCAGGACTATCAATTTTCCCAGTTATAGTTTTATGCAAAAATACGATACGAGGCAGCTTCCGAGCTAGGGAAGTTCAAAATGCCAGGATACGCGGCATGATACATTAATTACAATTTACAAACATCAACAGTAAAAACCAACTTAACAGTCGAAGATGGCCGTCGTGAAACATAAGTGTTGTTGTGCCTGTTACTTATTTTCAATTTCCTGAAGTGAAAATATTACTTGGTTTGATAGCTTAGCTGAAATTCAATTTTAGGCGCTTTTTTTATTTTTATATTGACTCGCCCGTAACAAGCGTTGTTATTTATGGCTAATAAATGATTCTGATCCTGATATAGCGTTATACTTTGTCATCTTACTTAGACTTGGCGCACTGGGCTAGCCGGTCTCGCTGGCGCACTGCCAAGAAGTCCTGACGGAATCCTAGCTAAGCTTTTAAGGGATTGCTTGTTTACAGTCCGTAAACCGTGGAAATAGACCTACACGGGTGTTTATAGCTTGCTAAATGGTTGCAATTTACTGTTCTTTAGAGTCGTGGCTATTGCATTACCGTTTGTACAACAAATCCTTAGGAGGAAGCCGTTTAGTTGCCGTTTAAAATTAATATTTTGAAGCGAAACGTCCCTATGTATGGGAGCAAATTGGTGTTTTGTTTTTGTTTACATACTAGCGACCAGCCCTGGCTTCGCACGGGTGCAACGTATACATGACACAAACATTTCTCTTAAATCACTCTATCTGATGAAACCGCATTAAAATTCGTTGCGTACTTCAAAAGATCTAAGCGTACAGACTGTGGTGTCACATAATAAAAAAATAATTTTCTTTCATTTCTTTTTTTTCTATCTATATAGGTATCTATACTATACTATTATAAAGAGGAAAGATTTGATTATATGTTTGTTTGTATTGGATAGGCAAAGAATTTTACCAAACCGATTTCAAAAATTCTTTCACCGTTGGGAAGCTACACTATCTCCGGGTGACATATGCTACTTTTTATTCTTGTATTCCCACGGGAACGGGAACTACGCGGGTGAAACCGCGGGGCGTCTGCTAGTTAGATAATAAAGGAGTTTTTTTCTTTAATAATCCAAACGAACTTCGGTTGCTTTAGAACAAAACTGCCGTGATATGGAAAAAGGCGGCTGTACGACATTTTCACGAAAATGAGTTATTGACACCAGCATACTAAGTAAACGATTGCGCATTTTCCCATCTTGGAATTATATTTCTAAGTTTATTCGTTCCCGAGATATCGTAAGCTATTTAGCGGCTAAATGCACATTTTTTAGGGTGGCCATAAGAAGAAAAGTAGTTGCAGGCTAATTATAGGTTAAATATACTTTAAAGTATCTTAACGTCTGTTTTACTTACATTCTTCTAAAATGTTGAAGTGCAAACCTACGTTACACAGCGGCAAAATACTTCAAACTAGATACTTATGCGGTTATGTGCTAAATACTGCGTATTTCTGTATTAACCCTTAATCATTTTAAAGAATATTTGATAAGTAAAAAGGCAGCTAGCAGATATTCATAAGGTAAAAGTTCGGCCAAGATATGCACTTAGGACAGAACGTACGCCAGGCGCACTCGCCACTTTTGCGCCAAATGTGATATCGGTAAGTTTTGATTATATTTATGTGATTATATTTAGGTTTTTTTATGTTACGAATTTGTGTTGGTACACTTGCACGCTTTTTTGATTATTTATTGTTATGAAGTACGAAATTAATAACTATACGCAGATTTTTTTTTCTTTTTGGTCGATGTCGTTAGACAGGAACAAAAATAGAGAAAGTTGCAATGATGAACAGGATATCATTTATCAAAACTTTTCAGAACAGGTATTACCGCTAAAGTCACTGTGTCGGAATATTTTAAATAATACATATAATTAACGTTTCAAATACTGAAATTGATCCAGTTACATTGTGTTTGGATGGGCAAAACAAAATATAATGAATAAGATGAAATTTCTGTGGTTATTGGTCAAAACGAAACAAATATCATCCGCACAGAAGACAACAGAGTTAGTTCACCACAAAGCTACAGAAGAAATATTTAGTAAGTAGGATTGATAGAAAATGAAGATATGTGTGAACCTTGGAACGAAGAAAATTTAATAGAAGAAGCAAACAAAGAAAACAAGTTTCATGAAGAAATAGAAGAACAATGCGATGAAAAAAGTACAGAAAAAAGCGAAACTGGTGGTGCGAACTCTGGTAAAGTCACGGTAAAAAAAATAGAGCAACTTGTTTTCTAAAAAACTCATAATTGAAGTTTAAGTTAATATTTTGATTATTTTTGAAATTTGATGAAAATGAATAGTCTAGTTGATCTCAACATAATTATCTTAGAAATTAGTTAATAATAATTAAAGAACTGGATGAATAAGTATAATAAATAATATTCTCAAACTTAGAATATTTTTTGTTTATTTGTTAAAAATTTTAAGAATATTAGTTTTTCTGGTATAATGTTACAACTTTACTGTCATTACTGATTACCTAGTCTATTTAATGATATAGAGTAAATAAGATATGTTATAGGGATAGTTTTATTTGTTTTTAAAGCTTTTAAGATTAATAAATAATTTAGAGATGTTATTTTGAATAACTGCTGAACTATGAACCTGTGAGTTGATTTCAAATAAATAGCAAAGTAAGATTTAATATGATAATAATAAGCAATTCTCATTTTTTTCTTTTCACTATTTTGATTTGATTAAATGATAATTATGAATACTTAATACTTTTTATTTCTCATCGATTCTATATATTTAATGTTCTCAAAAGTTACTTTTAACCGTCTATACAGTAAATAATTAGGATTTTTCATACTATGATTACTACATTTAAAGGCGGTCTTATTAAAACATACGAAACTAACCGCCTTTTTACTTAGTTTTGTCCATGTTAAATAGTTTAATATCTATCTGATACTTCCAAAAAAGGCGACCAATAGGGTTTAACGGCTTTATTTACACGGTATCGTTCTTAATTTGATATGATTTCGGAAGTTTAAAAGCAGCTAAAGAACATAACTGCTATTTGTCGTATCATTAACAAAATAAATAAAATTTGTAAAGAAATTCATACGCAAGAAGGAGGTTAAGGTACTTGTAGCGGCCTTTATATCTATTATTATTATTACCAAAAGAAAAAAATACTAAGATAAACGAGAAAAATACATTTTAAATTGTCATGAAACATGTTGTTTAACGTAAGCTAATGAAAATAAATACTAGATTTTTTCCTCTACTAAACTCAAAAGACCGATTCGCGCTATCTGTCACACAGGTCAAGAAATCACGTTTGCCACCTTTTTGCGTTTTTCTCGAAATCAACTTTCTGCACGTAGCCGCCTTTTGCCATATCAGGGCAGAAAAGGCCTCGCTTCGCTAACGATGAGTCATCTTAACGGTCGGTGTTATCTGTCCGGTTGTACCACTAATAAAACTATTATACAACATGTGCCAAAATGTCGCGAATGAATCACATACGACCGACGACGTTGGATTTTGAATTTTAGCCGTTTCAAAATATAAAAATGAACGTAAATGTTGAAACGCGAAAAGGTGTATAGAATCTGCTTTATTTGTTAAATTAAGAAAGTTATGGTCAGGGGCGTAGCTACGGCCGTATCAGCCGTATCAATGATACGGGGCCCCCGGCCTACAGGGGCCCCTAACGTGTGTAAGCGAAAATTATTAAAGTGTTATCCACCATGTTACTTAATCTTGTGCTTCCTGGGAAAAAACTGTGATACGATCAACTGTCCAATGTCCATATCCATATAATCAATAAATATTTATTTTAATTTAATGCAAGGAAATAAATTAAGTATTTTTGTTTCTTTTGTGAGAAATCTATACTGTTCATTTGGGCCCCCAACTAATTTTGATACAGGGCCCCTAAGGCAAGGCACTCTACGCCACTGGTTATGGTAGAGCTAATAATTCCACATTCGATTTCATTAACCGAACTCCAAAAAGACTCGGAATTAGATTGTATTTTTTTATTGTTTGTTACCGATTATTTTTTTATTTGAAATAATATAGTTTCAATAATGGTCACACATATTTCACGAAAATCGGTATTTAAACCAAAATACCTAAAACTTAGCTGTGTTGGGCTTAGGGTTTCGGAATCGTTTCTTTTTTATTGTGAATTTGTACTTTATTTTTCCGTCAAATCTTTGAGCGAATTAGTATCAAAATGCTCAATCTGCCAATCAGCGATACTATGGCTTCAATAGTCATTTGAAAAATATTAAAAGTTTTACGCAACAAAGGAGAAAGTAAAAAATTCGTTAACATGCCCTTAATAATCATAAACTGGGCAAAAAAGGCTTCTGCCCATCTTAAACAAATTTAACTTACAATTAATTTTATCATGGATATGCAAATTGAACGCTGTTCAGACTTCAGTGTTAACAATAATAAATGCACAAGTCAACGTCCCCTGTTCTGCACATTGCACCATGCAGTAGGGTTGCCCATTAACGATTCCAGTTAGCCAGCAGCCTGTACGGTGACAACCCTTAATTAATGTAATTACAGGACACGAAATTCACAGGGGATTTCGAAAATAAAAACTGTATTCCACACTGAAGTAGGATGGGCTTTAATTTTACTTCTACACTAATATTATTAAGAGGAATGATTTGTATTTTTGGATTTTTGTATGTTTGTAACCAATAAACTCAATAACTACTGGACCGATTTCAAAACTTATTTCACCATTAGAATGCTACATTATCCCTGAGCAACATAGGTTATATTTGGTAGTAGAATTTCATTAAAAAAGTAAATGGTCCACCCTTGCGAAGCCGGGATGGCCTGCTAGTCGTATATACTCGTATATTTTTTGGTACCGCACTTTATATATTTGCCAGTGTTAAGTAATTCAATATTTTTAAGAAATTTGAAAATTTGTCGCAAAGTATAAAACAGTGTGTTCCAACAGCCTTACTTAAGAGCTCGTTCTATTCCAGGCTAGGTGTGTTTACCATCTTTGACCACACCGTCACTTACCATCGGATAAGCTGTGGTCAATCATTAACAAAAAAAAAATGTTTGTCTGCTAAAATGTTCATGTTTGCTACTAAAGTTTTTTTTTAATGTAAAAAGTAATGAGACAAACGGAACGCTCTCCTGATGGTAAGAGATAACGCCTGTCCATGACCATTGCAGCGATTCACAGAACTTTGAGTAACAAAACAAAGTCCAAGGCATCACTGCTTGCTTTGGCGCTCATTACTTTGAGACTTTCGATAGTTAGTCTCAACAGCCCAGTAATTTCGCTAGCTGTAGTACGCTTCGAACCGGAGCACAGTAATGTTTACACACTACTTGCTTAGCGGCAAAATAATCGGTACTGCGGTGGTACTTACCTAGACGACCTCCTGCTAAGGAGATCTACCACCAAGTACTATATAATAAGGCTACAAATTAATCGTTTTTGATTAATCTAGCATTGTTTCACCGATAGCTGTAATGAAACCACCTTACTTTTCATCACCGGATTTATTGTCCAAAAAATACATTAACTCTGTTGCACCTTGTCTAAGTCACAGAACGAAATGCTATCGCGTTTTAACATTTCGCCTCTTCGGCCGTAGCGACATCTAGTTTTTATTGGTGAACTATTTCTACTTGAACAAGCATAGGACATGTAACGTAAATACGCGAATAAACTCGAAATATCTTCAAGCAAACTGTGTCAAACACATATTGTCTTTTTTTAAATACAGTGACCTCGATTCAAAGGTGTCAAGTATACTTGCATGCGCCAATTTCATTGTGCTCCTCGAGGATTAAGTCAATCACGTCGATAGTGAAATAAACAAACTGCAAGTGATACTTACGTTCATCAAAGCTAATTGTGATCTCGTAAGTTTACCAGTTTATTGGTGTTGGCAACCCTAGAGACGTTTCGGCGGTCCATGCTATTGTAACAGAAACACTGAACTTGTGTGCGTAAACGGTGGTCAACGTACTCCGTATATGTGTGTGTAGCCAAAACAATACAATAGGTACCTACACACGTTCCTTTAAGGACTAAAGTGTAATCATCTATTATGATCGTAAATGTATTTTTGTATACTTTCTAGCGGACGCTTCGCGGTGTCATACAAACAAACAAAAAATCTAATGAATGTTCAAGGTATATATCTAGTTTATTTCCGCTTAACAGTCGTTCCAGTTCCAACAGTGATGAGGACTTTTTTAAACTAATTTCACACAGCTTATTAATTAAAAACCTAATCTTACTTAAAATCTAGAACTCTTCAACTTAAAAATATGTATACTTAATTTGACATAAATTAAATTAAAATAACAAAAAATCTAATTAAAATAACCACCAATCTTACAATCCTCCTCTCTGCAGTAACCACTTTGTCGACACGTGTTTCGCCTCTACACGAGGCATCCTCAGGATGTGTTGACTCTTCGAGCGCTTAAAAAAACCGATAACCTAAAAAATCTAATCTTTATAATTAGTGTAGATGAAGTGTAAAAATTGATAAAACCGCCACCTGCAGTTTAAATCAAATACTCGTCTCAAGTGTTTACTAAAAGTTATACCGATCGCAGAGTATCGATTCGTCACTATTCCATAAAAATAACACATTACTCATGCATGACCCCAATCACATTTAATTGTAAATGTGGTTACGTGGGCAACTTTACGTCCATTTTAGGCTGCGAATACAATATAACATCAGCTTTTTATCTATTCATAGTGACCAGCCAGAATGTAGATTCAGCGAGTTAAATGTCTTGCCATGTACGCATGTTTTCTTGTCTACCATCTACCGTAATGTGTTATTGATAGATTTTTATGGAATAGTGACGAATCGATACTCTGCGACCGGAATAACTTTCAGTGAACACTTGAGACGTATATTTGATTTAAAATACAGGTGGCGGTAACTATTTACCACTTTTGTTCACTTCATCATCATATAAAACTTGTTATTTATCCCGAACTGCGATGCCTTAACCCTTTTACCAATCGTGTTCTACACAGTAATGAGCGCCAAATAAGCGATGCCTTAGGTTTTGTTTAGTTCTGTACATCGCTGCAATGGTCATGCACAGCCGTTGAAGTATGATCTACCAAACAAAACAAAAATCATCAAAATTGATTACTAATTGGCGTAATGATCGTGTATGTACATTAAAAAACCGGCCAAGTGCGGGTTGGACTCGCGCACGGAGGGTTCCGTACCATTATCTATAAAAACGGGGGGTAAATCAAGTTTGTTGTATGGGAGCACCCCTTAAATATTATTTTTATTTTATTTTTAGTATTTGTTGTTATAGTGGCAATAGAAATACATCATCTGTGAAAATTTCAACTGTCTAGCTATCACCGTTCTTGAGATACAGCCTGGCGACAGACGGACGGATGGACGGACAGCGAAGTCTCAGTAATAGGGTCCCATTTTACCCTTTGGGTACGGAACCCTAAAAAAAACATACAGTCAAATTGAGAACCGCTTCCTTTTTTGAAGTCTGTTATAAATTTTTAGTAAAAATTGCGTTTGATACATTTAGTCAGACAAGTAAGATAGACGAAACATGAAATCGAGTGAAATAAATTTCGCCTCACAAATATTTGACAAAATAAAAGCAAAAAGGCTTTACCGCATATTTTGATGAGTCAAAGCAAAGGAGTTGTGTTGACCCAAATGATACACGGATACTTGATATATGAATCACCAAGTTCACCTTCTGATAACATATAAATACAATACATGAAACTGTTTATAATATGTATGTACATATTTGCGCGATTAAACAAATAGTATTATCAGACTGTTTGAAACGTCGAAAACGATTATTTTATAAGGCTTGCCTTATAAAAAAATGTTGGTTTTGTTCCGTACCCAAAGGGTAAAACGGGACCCTATTACTTCGCTGTCCGTCCGTCTGTCTGTCAACTATAGTCGCTACAACCGGTGACCTTTTTCAAGGAGTCAAAGCAAAGTGTCAACGCGCGCGGAGGCCGGCGTTCGGTTCGCATGCCGAAGGGCGTGGGTTCAAACCCCAACAATGAGCTTGAGCTACCGGTGAAGGAAAACATCGTGAGGAAACCATAGCATGGTGGTAGCGTACTTTCTACTACTCGGCTGGCTAGCTACCACCCTCAAGTTGAAAATCTGCCGCCACGCATCTAACGGTGTGTTTCGGCAGGCTCACTTAAGAGCCAGTTCCATTCCAGACTTGATGTGCTTTACCATTTTCGAGCACACCGTCACAAGATCCAGCCGGTCAATCATTAAAAAAAATAAAAAAATATTGACATAATTCGGTATGTACCATGTGTTACATATTACTTCATTGCCATTTTCATTTTCATTGTTTTGACATATGTGACATATATGATTTTGGTATTTTTAAATATGAATGGAAAAATGACCTGTAACTTTGGTGTTATTAATAAATGATTTGTATTTGTTTTTGGTTTTTTAACGTAAATGATCTTGTTTTGATGTTTATTTTTTAAAGCTTTGTATTTTATCGTATTTCGACATCGCTCCGCTTCCACGGCTCCACCGATTCACAAGTGAAGCGACTCGTCAAGTGCGTGACGCATCAGCCGGTTTTCGAGTACGCAAGGTGGTCTTCCTAACAGCCGCGAAGTTTCGGAGAAACAACTGTTAGTTGTGACGCAGGTGGCGGTTTTAACTAGTATGCCGTGCAAACGGACCCCGACGCGTACTGTCCCACTTTACCATATGTTTCCTGGTATTTATAGTAATTTTAGGAATATTACGCTTTATGATTATCGGAAAACGAAGGCTTTGGTATTATAGTTCAAACACACCTCATTAGAGCATGTATAAATATGCAGATGACAAATAAAATTTACGATAAATTCGACGGTAACCAAGAATAAAATTCCGTCTTTTAGGTTTTTAAACTGACTTCAAAAAAAGGAGGATGTTCTCAATTCGTCGTAATCTTTTTTGTTTTATTAACCGACTCAACAAGGAGGAGGTTCTTAATTTGGCTGTATGTTTTTTTGCTTGGTAGATCATATTTTAGAGGTGGTTCTATATATTTTTTTTCGAAATCGATCGGGCGGTTTTAAATAAATCAACAGAAATCGAAAAATTCTATTTATTACTTGCGTACAAAATTTCGTAAATGAAAAAAAGAAATTAAAAGAACTTTATTACTAACATCTTTGTTCAGGAACAACAATATCAATTGGTTTCCCTACTTGGTATAAATATTACAGAATATCAGGAAATTGTAGGTTACAGCTAGTGTCTCAAAAGTCTAGCAGGTTTCTAAAATCATCATCATCGCGAGAGACAGTATGAACTATGAAAAGTTGAACAGTATACCACCGCAAGGGCGCGGCGGACCGGTTCGGTGGCAGACCGGAAAATTGGCACGCGACACCGAGACGCCGATGCGATGTCTGTAATTGTGTTGCACCTTATAGGAAAGATTAGAGAAAGGATAACATACCTTAAAGAGTTGACAGTTCTAAAAAAATAGTATCCTGCCAAAAATCTATCTCATTTCTATTTTTCATTGAATGAGTTTCTCTCGTAGGTATATATGTATATAAAGTTTGTATATGATCAATATAGGTATTTATATAAATTTATATAACCTAGACGACCTCCTGCTAAGGAAATCTACCACCAAGTAAATAATACATACAGAACATCCAGACACAGCAAACAACTATGTTTGTCCTGAGTGAGATCCGAGCTCTTGGAGCAGATATGCTACCAAATGAGTTAACAGGGCATCCCAATATAGATACATGGTGGTAGGTACTTTCTAGTACTCGTCTGGCTAGCTACCACCCTCAAGTTGAAAATCTGCCGCCAAGCATCTAACGGTGTGTTCCGGCAGCCTCACTTGAGAGCCAGTTCCATTCCAGGCTAGGTGTGCTTTACCATCTTCGACCACACCGTCACTTAACATCGGGTGAGCTGTGGTCAAACAACTAGCCTGTCAACCATAAAAAAAAAGAAAAAGATAAACATTCAAAATAAAAAAAACAGTTGCTGCCAAGTTAACTGCGGTCAGTTTGACTAGCAATATAAGAAAGAAAGAAAGAAATTTATTTGTTCAAAAACATAATATATCCGAATAACTAAACAAAAATACGGATAAACAGAAAATGGATTACTGTACATATAATAACATAACAAAAATTCGGGGAAACACAAAATGAAATACAATACATATAATATGATATATCGGTACGCCCTGGATCCCACACTAGGGTGACCTGTGTCGTGGGATCCAGGCTCTTCCTTTTAACAAACATTTACAAAGGTAGGTTGTGGTACATATAATGTGATACAGAAAAAAAAAACAATTTTCTCTCATTACATCGTGCTAGTAAATCGATATATCGAGGTTTCATACTATTTCCCTACACTGCTACAGTACCTACACGTTATTTCCTCCCGAGCGGACACGACAAAGTCGTTCGGCGGTCGACAGGTGGTATGCCTCCGCTCCTCCTCACCCCTCCAGCCAGGTGCAACGTCCCCCAAACCAGACCCGTCTGATCCAAAGTTGTGATTACCGATATCGACTTGTGAAAGCATAGAAAAAACATAAACAAGTTTTTCTACGTCTACGGTTGTCCTTTTTGTGGGTGTGGTGGGCTCCGGCGCTCCTACCTTGTACGCGATAACGGGTAATTTACTGATGGACTTGAAACTTTGTATGATGCAGGTGGGGCCTGCATTGTCACATAGTTTAAGTAGTTTGTAGAAGCTTTCAAGTAATCACTAATGTTACTGTCGGTTACAGCTCAACAGTTGATTGTTTTCCTTTTAACTAGCAATAGTAAAAGTATAAATTTAAAATTTCAAAAACCTTACCGATGGTGGTTCGATTTCCGTACAAATAAATTTTTGCCATTTATGGACAAATGGAGCATAATTTTACAGTGAAATCACAGCTACTGGAATTTATTTTGGTTTTTATTTGCGGTAAATTACAATTGCTTGATTAAAACAGTAGATTATTAGCATAATTTACTATTTTATTCAAAAATCATATATACATAAATAATTCAAAAATTTTATTTTCTGCAAATAAGGGCCAAAATAAATGCCAGTAGCTGTGATTTCACTGTAAAATTATGCTCCATTTGTCCATAAATGGAAAAAACTTCTTTGTATGGAAATCGAACTACCTTAAGCTCAAAAACGGCTAGGTTTTAGGTATTATGATTTAATAATATGGGTAGGCCAACTAAACGCACTGCTCCGATGAAACAGAGGTTTCGGAGTAAACGAAAATATCATCGGTGTATACAAATTTTTGTGGGTCGAGCCTGGACCCAGATTGGCACAGGACCGAGGCAGATGGCATGACAAGAGAGAGGCCTATACCTATCCAGCAATGGGATAAAGAAGGCTGTGGATGTTGATAATGATACCATTTTTAGATTTTTATTAATTTTTTGAAAAACGCTCTATCGATTTCTATAAAATCAAAATGGGGTCCCAACCTGGGAAGTTATAACCCTTTGAAACAAAAAAAAAAGAAATATTTTTCCATATCAGGCGTATTCGAGTAAGAGATTTTTTTTTAAATGTAAAAAGTAATGAGACGAACGAGACGCTATCCTGATGGTAAGAGACACCGCCTGTCCATGACCATTGCTGATACACAGAACTGAGTAACAAAACAAAGTCCAGGGCATCACTGCTTTGGCGCTCATTAATTTGAGACTTTCGATGGTTAGTCTCAACAGCCCAGTAATTTCGCTAGCTGCAGTACCTACCCTTCAAACTGGAACACAGTAATGTTTACACACTACTGCTTAGCGGCATATTATGTACTTTATTTTGACGTTTTGTTTTTATTTATTGACATGTAATCAGTGTTTTAAAATTCTTTGAATGATATTACGAAATGTGATTTGTAGCATTGGTGTTATCAATAAAATATTTGTATTTGATGTCGGTTAAAACCTGATTTATTTTTCAGTAAAGTTATATTTACAACTGGACGGACGTGTCATAACTAACGTAAAACTACGTGGAGGCCGGTTCGGTCCTAACTCAAGGCTGTGCCAGTACATCCAGTTACAAAGATAAGATTAATTCATTAGATCATCGATGATGCAACCGTAAATGTGAAATCGTTGATGATGACGTCAATATCGTATATTTGGACTTGTTGCATGCGATATTTTGAATCTATTTACAATTATTCAACGTACACATATTTTAAATTGTTCAATGTACATATAGACACGTTGAAATGAAGTAGCAATTGTCTCATTACGAGAATTAGTATGATATCATCTCCATGTAAGAACGTGTCAAAGAACTCTCTAACGAACATTATAATAAAACGTGCTGTAAATACGATATTACGTTTATGTCGGTTCTTAACCAGCTAACTATGTACCTGCATACTAGCGTTGCCAGATTTTTCTAGCCATGTCGGGATTTTGGAACTTTTTGAGTGAAAAAAAAAAGCGGGTTCTTTCGTCGGAAGCGGGACATTTATCCCGCGGTTCCTCAGCACACTGCACGGGGACGGTCGAGTTATCCCCGACAAGCGGGACTGAGCCTGTCCCGCGCGGGACATTTAATTTTGATTTAAAACACGGGACGTCCCGATTTTGTCGGGCATGGCAACATGGTATGGCCACGCTGCTGCATACATAACTGATTAGAATCAGAATAAGTTTTATTGTCTAATAAAGGAGTTCTGAGAAACTAATACATCGTATCACGTCGAGATTGAATCAATCGATCTCGCAGCGAGAGATAAACGCTGGTTTATTTATAACATAGAACAGGACATTGATTCATCCCCAGCGGAGATGGACCTAAAGACCAGAATGCAGTCCGGCTATCTGTACGGATGCCGATACGCGAAATGAGCCTATGTTATGTACTGAGTAGATTTGACAGAGAGTCAACTTCTAAAGTCCAAATCCATCTATGACCTGACACTTGTTACGATTGTGCTGTGTGCGTGCGACGCTTATACATGCGGACAAACGGTTAAGGTTTTAACGTTTTTTAACTCTCTTCCTCTTCGTCCTAAGGTTGCCTGGAAGAGATCGCTTTTAGCGATAAGATCGCCAGTTGTTACACCTATATTTAAGTTTGTTTCTTCTGTTTTCTGTATTTTAGTGTGTACAAAAAAAAGAGATCAATCGATCAATCTCTGTCCATTTTTACCCGACTACAAGAAAGCTGCAACGGAGAGTTATGTTTTTACACGATTGCCCAAATAATGATGAGATTATATTTTAGAAGAGTGTCATATTTTTAGGGTTCATGTATATCTGTGAGCTTCTTTATTCCACCACAATTTTTATATCCATGAACATTGAACAGGTTTGGATGTACGAGGTATCGTCAAAATTTTTTACATCATAACGAGTGCCACCAGCTGTAATTAAAAAAATGAAATCTTTTTTTTATTTTTTTTTTATGTAAAATAGTAATGGGACGAACGAGACGCTCTCCTGATGGTAAGAGATAACGCCTGCCCATGACCATTGCAGCGATACACAGAACAAGTACAGAACAAGTAACAAAACAAAGTCCAGGGCATCGCTGCTTTGGCGCTCATTACTTTGAGACTTTCGATGGTTAGTCTCAACAGCCCAGTAATTTCGCTAGCTGCAGTACCCTTCAAACCGGAACTTTCTCTTCTTTCTGTTTTATAATAAATACTTAATTTCCATAATAAAGCTTGTTAGCAGTGTATGTATGTATGTATGCTTGGTAAGTAGTATTTACGTGTGTTTCAGTGTAATACCGAAACTACTCCATCCGATTTTCAAACTGTCACATTCTATTGACAGAGATCGCAGTCACTGTCAAATTAGATTAGATCAACTGACTGTTAAAATATTAAGCCTTTATTGAATGCATCGCTTTGCATCCATCTCTTTGTACCCTAATTGTTTAGAAGTTTTATTTTCACTCTTGTTTCTATCAGTTGGTATTTCTCGGAAAAATTTAAGGCAATAAACTCTCCTCGTGAGAGGTGATTCTCTGCAATAATTTCCTCAATGCTTGTATATCCTGCGGGCGCGGTTGAACGACCCGCGCACTACGCCACCCATCGCTCTGATAAACATATTATCGTTAAAATTAAAAATATGAAAGGAGAGCCCTGTTGCGATACTGATATGCGCTTCCCTCGATAAACACTTAGTACCAACATGGACTGTCTATCTGACATTGAAAATACATTCCTATCCACATAGTCGCATTTGAAAAAGATATATTTATACAATGCGTATGGATTAGATACTTAGCCGAACGATAAATTGTAATTTATAATTTCGACTTCATTATGCTCAAGCTCATTGTTGGCGGTTTGGTACAGCCCTGTTGGTTCATTGGTAGTATGTCTGCTCCAAGATCCGAAGGGCGTGGGTTCGATTCCCACCCAGGATAAACATTTTGTGGTACAAACAAATGTTTGTTCTGTGTCTAGTAGTTCTGTATCTATACTATTATAAAGAGGAAAGATTTGATTGTTTGTATTGAATAGGCTCCGAAACTACTGGACCGATTTAAAAAATTCTTTCACCGTTGGGAAGCTACACTATCGCCGGGGTGACATAGGCTACTTTTTATCCCTGTATTCCTACGAGAACGGGAACTACGCGGGTGAAATCGCGAGGCGTCCGTTATAAATATGTTTATACAAAAAAAAAGTATTTAAGTATTCTATCAGTTACCTGACTTCCATAGTACAAACTTTGCTTAGTTTTTTTTTTTTATGGTTGACAGGCTAGTTGTTTGACCACAGCTCACCTGATGTTAAGTGAAGGTGTGGTCGAAGATGGTAAAGCACACCTAGCCTGGAATGGAACTGGCTCTCAAGTGAGGCTGCCGGAACACACTGTTAGATGCTTGGCGGCAGATTTTCAACTTGAGGGTGGTAGCTAGCCAGCCGAGTACTAGAAAGTACCCTACCACCTTGCTATGGTTTCCTCACGATGTTTTCCTTCACCGGCAGCTCAAGCTCAATGTTGGGGTTTGAACCCACGCCCTTCGGCATGCGAACCTACCGCGCTAACCACTGAGCTATCATCGCTAAAGGAGTCGCTTTGGAGTCAGATGGCGCTGTGTGTAATGTACTACGATATTTATTTAATCTACACCCTTCGGCGCGTGAACCTACTGCGCTAGCAAAAGCTCCAATATGTAACAGTATCAATATTATGCAGCTTGTCACACGAGCTGTGATTCCAAACAGATTTCACAATAATCATATTGGCTGTCAAACTAGACCAACGCCACAATGAAATACGATAAGTGGTTATGTAAACCAATGTTCCTGTCAAAGATTACTAACAACACACATAATAAGTCGTGTCGGTTTGTTTGCTTTGCCGATTTGGATATAGGTATGTGGGCGGGAGGACTATTGTTGTTTCGAATGGCCAAGATAACATTGTTATGTTTTCATCCGCACCTAAATCTTGGCTGGAAAACAAATTTGGTGCAAATAGATACGTCTCCATCCTTTTGTAGAGAAGATTTCTCATTTCGAAACATTCAATATTTAGAATGATGTCGTTCAAAACTGACTCGCCAGTGTAATGAGATGGCAAATAACAATATAGGTAATTGTTGGCGTCTTTTTTCCAAAATTCAGTACTTATGTTAAAAGTATTATGTCCCAAACGCCAGGTACAGTCCGGTCCCAAGCTATTTTAAAAGCTCTAGATTGTTTTAGATGATAAATAAATATCGTAGCATATTACACACAGCGCCATCTGACCCCAAACTAAGCAGAGCATGTGTGATGGAATACATAAATACTTTGTTTTTGTAAATGCATACTTATAATAGATATAGAATACCCAGACACGGAACAAACATTTGTTGATAGATAGATAAAACTCTTCATTGTGCACACCATAAACAGAAAAAAAAAGATATTAAAAAATACATTCATGGATATATTTTTTTTCTTAATTTTTTATATTATGTATAAAACATAAATATGTAATATTAAAAACTAGGGAGCCACCGGCAGCGGGGCAGGGCTCAAGCTGCCGGTGGTTAGGGCTGCAGAGTGAGGAACCTCGTCACAATGCGCGCCGTGTCAAGGATCACATAGATTATTATTAAGTTACCTATTATTATGAGTTGGTTCATTGGTAGTATGTCTGCTCCAAGAGCTGTAGGGCGTGGGTTTGATTCCCACCCAGGACAAGCATTTTGTGATATAAACAAATGTTTGTTCTGTGTCGTATTAGAAGTACCTATTTTCTTTTGTTTTTGGCAAACTTGTTAAAACTAATAAACTTACCCATTACTTAAGCTCGTTAAAGTAGTATAATCAGCTTCTCATAAATTTGTTATGTTCTACATCATCGTAGCTTCTACTCTAATGATGATTACTTATAGCGTTATGCTTGTTAGCAACGAGATGAACGTTGAAATAACGTGAACGGGTCCATTCGGATTTATATCAAAACAGTTAAATGACCAAATATGGCAGCAGTTCACAAGTCACGTACGTGTATGTCTTATGTATTCCATAAATGTTCTTATAGGCAGCCCGTAGGGCCGCCTTACACGTTCAATCATGATCACGATCCGCGATCCGCGATCCGCGATCATGATTTCAAAATTTCTAGATATTATGCGATCCGGAGCATCAGTCCGTCAATCCGCTTCGTACACGATCAGTCTGGATCGCGATCATTGATCGCGGATCGCGGATCGCGCGCTACGTGTACGGGCTGCCGTACACGTAGCGCGCGATCCGCGATCCGCGATCAATGATCGCGATCCAGACTGATCGTGTACGAAGCGGATTGACGGACTGATGCTCCGGATCGCATAATATCTAGAAATTTTGAAATCATGATCGCGGATCGCGGATCGCGGATCGTGATCATGATTGAACGTGTACGGGCTGCCATAGACACAAACGTGTGTGTTCACCGTGACTCATGCTCCGAGAGCAAAACACTTCGAAGCAAATTCAACTTTAAACATACATAACAAAATAGAATTTTGTCGCACATAAGAAAACGTAGGTTATGTGGGCGATAGATAAGGATTATCTGCTTTCTGTTCACCTTAATAATGTTATTTTTAATTAATTTCAAATATTTGGTGTATCTGGTAAATGGGTTTTTAGTGTTTGGTGTTTTTTGTGGAAGCGTTTGCATGTTGATGAGGCGATGAACGAAGAAAATAGTTTATGCCACGAAGCAATTAAAGTTTCGGTAGGCAGTCTTTAACACCTTTTTAATGAATTTATTGGCACCGTAATGGTAATCTGGAAACGTAATCGGCCGTTCGTCGATCAATTTTATTTATGAACTGTGAACTTTCTCGTTTTTTTTTTAAATAAGTGGCTTTTCCTGTACGAGACTTTGGAATAATCCTATTATATAGGTTTCTGAACATTTTTAGTCATTTGAATAGAAAAGTGAGTATTAAACTAAAAAACTGGCCATGTGCGAGTCGGACTCGCGCACGTAGGGTTCCGTACCATTATCTATAACAACAGCAAGAAAAAAATCACTTTTGTTGGATGGGAGCCCACTTAAATATTTATTTTATTCTGTTTTTTAGTATTTGTTGTTATAGCGGCAACAGGAATACATCACCTGTGAAAATTTAAGCTGTCTAACTATCACGGTTCATGAGATACAGCCTGGTGACGTATCTCACGTTTATCTCATGAACGTGAGACGGACGGACAGCGGAGTCCTAGTCATAGGGTCCCGTTTTACCCTGTGGGAACGGAACATAAATGAAAAAAAAAGTAACATTTGAATATGGAATGATACTGCCGCCATATCGAATCGTTTTTTTTTTAATTATTACAGCTAGTTTCAGAATTGGAAACTATCGAATAGCTTAAAGTAATGAGCGCCAAAACAGCAATGTTTATATATAGGTTTAAAGACTTATTCCTCAAAAGTAAATGAAAATGCTTCGACATTATAATATAGCTATTGTAAGTGAATAAATAAATAATTTATATTTGTTATCAAATACAAATACAAATACAAATACAAATACTTTATTGATAACACCAATGTTACAAGTCACTTCAAAATTTTAAAGATGTCATTAAATGGTTTTAAAACACTGATTACATGTCAAAATAAGGGATGTCAATATCCAAACATGTCAATATAAAAAATATTGTCAATATAAAAATACTGTCAATATAAAATATGTCAATATAAAAATATGTCAATACCAAAACAATATTGTCAATATATTAAAATGACATGACAAAAAAATCATAATTACTTACTAGTAATTCAATAATCTTTAAGTTTGAAATACTCGTCAATGTCATAAAACAAGGTTTCTAGCAGCCAAGATCTTAACTTGGTTCTGAAACACGCGGTGGAAGCTGCATCCCGTACGGAGGCGGGTACGCGGTTGTATCATGCATATACAACTATAGTGATTATGCTTAGGTTTTTTAGCAGCAGCGCATAATGTATAATAAATTAAATAAATATCGTAGGACTAAACACACAGCGCCATCTGGCCCCAAACTAAGTAAGTAGAGCTTGTGTGATGGAAGTCAGATAACTGATAGAATACTTTTTTTTTCAATTTTTTTTTTGTAAATACATACTAATGTTTCATATAGTTAAACAGGTATCGTGTATCGTCAATAAGTAAGTTTGTTTGTTACTCAAAGTTCTGATTACCGCTGTAACAGTCATGGTAGTTGTTATCGCTTTGGGGAGCGTCTCGTTCGTTTCATTACTTTTTACATTAAAAAAAAACTCATAATAATATTTCAGCAATTATACTTGCAGTAATGAAACGCCGTCCTCGCGCGGCCTTGCGCACGTTTGCACAGATGCGAGCGCGTGGCCCGCTATCGCCGCGTGACTCACATTCAAAGGAAATTATGTCCGCGGAAGCCTCGAGCATTATTGGAAGAATACTAATTAATTATGATAATTTGCTAACGCTGAAAGGAGTGTGTTAAGTTATCAAGATGTTCCTGTGGAATTTTCCAAGTAAATTACAATTGTTGGAAATGGACGATGTCGCAATGCGAAGAGATTTAAACTCTCGTCATCATCTTTAACAGTGAATTCCACCTAAGTCGGCATAAGAGTACAACTGTTAGAAATGTCACCGAATCCGCCTTGTTAAGGTGGTTCGATTTCCATACAAATAAATTTTTGCTATTTATGGACAAATGGAGCATAATTTTACTGTGAAATCACAGGTACTGGCATTTATTTTTGGTCTTTATTTGCGGTAAATCACAATTGCTACTGTTTTATTCAAAAATCATAAATTCATGATTATAATTTTTTTTTAAGCTTTGCGTACTTTGGGTCTAGAATGACACTAGACTTCAATTTTTTTGTTTCGATTGGCCATTGGTTGGCTCATTTGGTAGTGTATATGCTTCAAGTACTGTGGGGCGTGGGCTCACATCCCACTCAGGACAAATATTTTGTGAGATGAGCATAAATCCTTGTTCTTTGTTCGGGTGTTTAAAACAAAAAAAAGTTTAAAAGTATTCTATTAGTTCTGGTAGTATCTGGTGCCAATTGTACAATTTTTGCTTAGTTTGGGGCTCGATGGCGTGTGAAATGCCCTAGATTTTTTTTATTACTCTGCGCTATTTCTGTTTAAACTGAGCTGTTCAAGTTTGAATACCTTCTTGTCTAGTTGAAAGACTTCTACATTTCATTCCTTTCATTCGAGTTACGTATTACTATAATAATATCATTTATTCATGAGCATCTATGTCCTACATTCCTAACTCCAGTGTTCCATTTCGAAACCACAAGTCGCTTCATTGCGGTCCTTCATTTATTGACCTTACATTCATTAGTGCCATTCATCAATCTGCCATCTGTCATCATTTATGGATACTGTATGTATAACCTTGGCTGAATTTAAGAAATTGGAACGTTATTGAAACAATTTCTGAATGCGTTTTTTGATCTTAGAATCTTTTAAAGTTATTTTTATACGATTGCCCGAAAAAAAGCAGTGTAATTTTTTGTTGCGTTCATTTATAGATGTATGTATGTAAGTTTCTTTATTCCATCATAAAGTTTAAATGCTTTTATATCGGTTATCCAGAATTAAAATGGCTGAAATAGTTTTGTAAAAAGAAAGTTAGAATATGTGTTTTAGGGTACTACTATGTACCTCGAAAAGTAAAAAAACTGAACCCTTATAGGGCAACTTTGTTGCCCGTTTGTCAAGACCTATCTCGGGAAGGCGTGGAGATATCGAGTTGAATTTAAATCATATACGCAGATCTGTTGTAGTCCCTTGCAGCTGTGAAAAAATCAAACTTCTCAGTTAACGTCAAAAAATGTTACAGACGTTTATGTCGCAAAAAACCGCATATTATTTTGACACTCGCAAGGGAATCAAATCTTTTCTCTTTGTAATATTAAAAATTAAGGTAGCGCGTTGGTTGCAAAATACCGACATAGACGAAAGGGATTTAAAAAAAGAAAGTAACACTTCTGTGAAACGAAGTTATTTCATTGTGAATTTCGAGTGAGCAATTTAAAAACCACATAATGTTGGCATGGGATATTGCAGAATGTTGCATACAATTTAGCCCTTAGTTACAAGCTTGGACTCCAGCGAAGGCGCGAACTTACGGAAATATGTAAAGGGTTATATTTGCAAACGGCGATGTTCTGAGTCATATACGCGAGTGTTAGCGAACCCGCCCTTCCATTGTGCACATGCTTAGTTTGTTGCAAACCACCTCCATCATCGTATTGATGACGCATAGAAGTTTTTTTATGATTTTGAATTATTAAAATTGGAAATCCTTGGCAGTTCAAGCTTAGTTAAGAAAAAAAAAAGCCTCGAATGGCCACAAAAATACGTCACTCTATCTAATCTCAGGGTGTCTTAAACAACGTTTGTCGATTCGCGGTCTGCACTCTAGCATACGTCTACCCCAGCGATTGCGGTTGCTGTTCTATCATTGGAACCATTGAACTGGCTCTCCAAATTATTTCACGGGTCGAGAATTACTCTGTATTTGAGTTACAGATATATGTATGCCTTTTTTGGTCACAACTTAAAGAACGCCGCGAGCAAAGCTATAAAAGAGAGTTTGTTTTTGTGTGAATGCGGAAAAGTCATGTCTCTGCATTATAATATTTTCCAAAACTTGTGTTTTTATTGTAGTTATAATATTTAAAAATATCGAAAGACTTGACGCTGGCATATATGCAATTATGCATGCTGGCTTTTGACAGCCCTGTTGGTTCATTGATAGAATGTTTGCTTCAAGAGCTGAAGGGCGTGGGTTCGATTCCCACCCAGGACAAACTTTGTGTTAATAAACAAATGTTTTTATTCTGTGTCCGGGTGTTCTGTATTTATTATAAGTATGTATTCGTCACACTGAAATTAAAATTCTCAAGTCATTAACTATTTCTAATCCTTTTTGTTTTACTTATTCATGCGGGATTAGTCACTTTAATGTAATCCGTTTTAAAAATGTTGATTATGCATTTAAACTGTCGTTAGTTCATTACTAGATGTATTAGTTGATACCTTTTAAGGGTATGAATTGACACGACCAAATATGGTATACCAGTCGTGGAAACTGTGTCGCGAGGTTTTTGTGGCTTTCGAATCTATCCGTGTGCGATTGCAACATTGACTACAATCAGGTTGTGGTATACATAATTTTACCTTGAGTTGTCGTACTCCAATATAATGAGGATAATAATTAGGACCGATGCTAAACTAAAAGATGTTATCTTTCAAACCTTTTTCACTCAAATTTATTTAAAAAGTCACGTAAACAAGAAAACAAACTCATCGCAATACCATTCATTATCCGTTTATGCAAAAAACACGTTTTCTTGACCAATTACTTTATTCTTAATAAATTTAATTTCTTATTAAGGTTTATAAACGTATTTTTCATCCCCCCATCTTGGAAAGAGTACATTTGCTCTTCGATATCTGAGTGCAAAAGTCGTTTTTATCCGCTAGAGGATAAAGTAAAATTGAGTTTAGAACATCGTGTGCACTAAGTTTGTCAATTCAAAACATCATTAAACTTATTTACTTCTACCTTCATGGTGCCGAATTTAACATGTAGGTACAACTTTTTTTAATTTGTTAAAAACTCCGACTCGGAACCTCGTTGGTGTTTTTGTTAATTTGCTTTGCGCGCGTAATTTTCTTTTCACGTCATATTGTTAATGTACCTAATAATTAATACCTAAACTGAAATAAAAATATCTTGTGATTGTAAAAGATTTTTTTGCATTTAGTCATTTCCTCGCTGAGGTGGGATGAAAAGTTACGTTTTGCACTCGAGTGCAAAGATTTTTCACCTCGTGCTCTTTTGATTGTCTTGCTAACGCTCAGGATTCTAATTTTTGAATCACGAGCGCAGCGAATGTTTCAATTTTAGAATATTTCGCTTGCTCGGTCATCAAAATTGAGCACGCGGTTAAAAAGCAACTTTGCACTGTTGTATAACAAATAACTATTGTTTTACTTATGCGGGATTACTTACAAAAATGTGTTAATACCACGTCAGTGTCTATGGTTAAAACCTTATTATAAAAGGGTTAATTGTACTTATTATTACAACAAAGAGTACAGCTTGTTTGAGATGATTTTTTTTTTCATGATTCTAGAGATCAGACACAGTAAACGTTGTTGTTCGAATAATGATTAGTACAATAACCTCTTTTTGGCTCAGTACACCTCGACCTCTATAAATTGTCACACTGTTTTTTATTGTAAGAAGAGTAAGGCCCATAGTCTATCGCGCTAAGTGCGCTTTGGCAGATTTTACGCATCTCCGAAATAAATCCGCAGGTTTCTGCACGACGTTTTCCTTCACGAAGCTACCTGGAAGAGATCGTCGCCTGTTGTTGAACTATTATTAGGCTGTTTCTGTTTGGTTTCTGATCGCTAACAGCGATCTCTTCCAGGCAACCAAGAAAAGAAAAACACGATAGAAAACATAAGAAACGGAAACGGGAGATGTAACACTAATAAGAAAAATAAATAATAATAAAACATATAGTAAGTATATAAAAATAACTTTACGACATCGTTATCAAAAATGTACGGGCCCTCGTGCTTTCAAATAAAAGTGGCACACTTCAACAGTCGTCGGCATTACTCCGATAATGCTATCACCGTTGCCTCAATTTACGAAATTATTTGCATACAAATTATCCTTCACTTCGTAAAATGTCTCCATTACATAAATTAACTTTTTCTTTCGCTTTGTATTCGTTTACCATTTCTTTACTAAATTCATTATAGTTTTAAACGTAGGTAACCAGGGGCGTAGTTATCGCCGTATCAATGATACGGGGCCCCCGGGCTACAGGGGCCCCTAACGTGTGTAAGCAAAAATTAGTAAAATGTTATCCACAATGTCACTTAAGGTGGTTCGATTTCCATACAAATATTTTTTTGCCATTTATGGATAAATTTTAGAGCATAATTTCAGCTACTGGCATTTATTTTGGTCGTTACTTGCGGTAAATTACAATTACTTGAATCAAACAGCAGATCATTAGCATACAATCTAATTTATTAATGATTTATGAATTTATGATTTTTCAAGTAATTGAGATTTACCGCAAATAAAGACCAAAATAAATGCCAGTAGATAGATAGATAGATAGATAGATAGATAGATAGATAGATAGATAGATAGATAGATAGATAGATAGATAGATAGATAGATATAACTCTTTAGCTCTTTAGTAGCTGTGATTTCACTGTAAAATTATGCTCCATTTTTCCATAAATGGGGAAAAAATATTTGTATGGAAATCGAACCACCTTAATCTCGTGCTTCCCGGGAAAAAACATAGAAGAAAACTGTTATACGATCATTGATCAACTGTCCATATCACATATCTCTATAACTATCGCTATGTTACATATAATCAATAAATATTTATTTTAATTGAAAGCATTTTTGTTTCTTTTGTGAGAAATCTTTACCCTTCATTTGGACCTACTAAAATGCACACTCCGTTCTTTACTTCTAAATAAATTTTTCCCATTCTAGGGTTGTCTGTTTTTTTGTGAGGCGAACGATGCGCTCTCCTGATGGTAAGAGATAACGCAGATCTTTGATCATTGCAGCAATACACAACTTTGAGTAGCAAAACAAAGTCCGGGGCATTGCTGCTTTGGCACTCACTATTTTGAGACTTTCGACGTTTAGTCTCAACAGCCCAGTAATAACATAGATATGTAGTTAAATGTACAAAACTCCGATTGATATTTAAATTGATAAAACGAAATAAACCTTTTATATTATAACTCACAATTTAAAGCTAAAACAAACACGCAATTACTAATCAGCGCAATTTACGTTTATCCGCAAGATGTCAGGTCAAATCGTAAATTGATTCGCATAATGTCAGCCTTATCAAACGTTTATAGATACGATATCTGTGTGTAGCCCCTTTGAAGGTGCCGAAACCGAACTAAACTTATCCGTACGTAAAGTAAGGGCAAACGGGGCTGTGTGGTGTTTTCATCTCTACATAGTATAAAACAAAGTCGCTTCCCGCCGTCTGTACGCATAGATATTTTTTAAACTACGCAACGGATTTTAAAGCGATTTCCGTCAATAGACAGAGTGATTCAAGAGGAAGGTTTACATTTTTTTTATGGTTTGATCATACCTCACCTGATGTTAAGTAAAGGTGTGGTCAAAGATGGTAAAGCACACCTAGCCTGAAATGGAACTGGCTCTTTTTGGAACAGATTTTCAACTTGAGGGTGGTAGCTAACCAGCTGAGTACTAGAAAGTACCCTACCACCATGCTAAAAAAATAAAAAAATAAAAAAAATAATAATTAAAAGAAAAAAACAATCTTTCTTTCTTTTCTTTCTTTTTGCTATGGTTTTCTCACGATGTTTTCTTTCACCGGCAGCTCAAGTTCATTGTTGGGGTTTGGACCCACGCCCTTCGGCATGCGAACCTACCGCGCTAACCACTGAGCTATCATCGCTAATAAAATCCCTGTTTTGCGGAGACCAAGTATCACACAAAGATGGTATAATATTCCGTTCATTCTATATACAATAGTCTGAATGAACTGAAACATTATTTCTAGAATACAATAGGGTAAAACCGGGATAGATGCCGCAGTGGGATAGATGCCTCACTTTCAAAAAACCTTACTTCCCAAACCCGCGAGTTAGAATTAGTAGTTCAGGTAGGAGCCGCAGACACCCTGGACCTCGGTCACCTACGGGCTGTCGTCTGGTGAGGATGTGTTTTGCTCGTGTGTGCAATTATCTCCGCGGCGAACTTTACGAACACGTCAAAGTTTTAAAGGCTTGTGTTTGCCGTTGTATAACTTTATAAGTAGTAATAAATTCCGTTTTATTTTTTATTATGTTAATATACTACTTCATTAAGTGTGCATTAAGATGTAAATAGTTGCTCTTGTGTTTTTAATTATTTTAAAAAATACTTGGGCATCTATCCCTATCAAAAAGGATAGTTGCCCTGATTTTACGAGGGGTAGGTGCCCTTAGGGGCATCTATCCCTCCATACACATTTACTTACAGTTCAAACAGCGAAGATGAAGACAATCCACCTAAATATAAAATTAAAGGAAAGAAAAAGGTTTGCCCGTAAAGAATACTAAGAGAGATGGCCTAAATATATAAATAAAGATAACTGCATAGAATGTTTTCAAAACTATAAAAAAAAGGAAGTCTAAATCCGACTGGATTCAATGTGTAATGTGTCTGAACTGGCTACATGAAACCTGTACACTTTTAAAAAATTATTAAAAAAGGATTAAAAAATGATCCCTTTAGGATTCAAAAATGATTTAAATGATTATCCTTGTTGAATTGTTGATACTTAATTAAATTTATATTTTATAATAACAATTTAAGAATTAATGTTTTTTTTGAACAAATGCTTTTAAAATTGAATTATGGTTATTTGCATCATATTATAATTATCTTCGAACAATAACAACAATTAAAACATTTAAAAATTGCAAAATGTTTTTCGTAATTCGATCCATGTTTCGGAGACAATTGCTGTTTTAGGGAGTAGAACGACCTAATAAAATTTGCTTGGATTTTTCATTTACACAGCATAAAAGGCATCTATCCCGCAAGGCAGGCATCTATCCTTCTTAGTATTTTCATAGTGGGGCAACTATCCATACAGGTAGGCATCTATCCTCAAAAAAAGTGTTCCACAAAAAGCTAAATTCTGCAAAATCTGTAATTATTAGGTAAAAAAAAACAAATAATACTTTAACATAAATGATGAGGCTAGCTATATTTATGGATATTATTTAAATAATATTAGTATTTTTTAAATTAGGAGGCTATTTCAAAAAGTGGGGCATCTATCCCGGTTTTACCCTACTGTTTTAATTTCTTTCGTATCACTATACATCACTTTAACTACCACTCGGCATATCTGATACAAGAAGTCATTACATTATTCAAGTTTTATAACCCGAGATATCATCTTTACAATATAGCTTACCATATTTCATCTAAACATAAAAATAATTTTACTAACCGTGACATATTCTTGTGCTTTACTATAATACATTCTGTATTACACATATTTTATTGTTATGAACCAATTAGTTATAGTAATAAATTGTGCTGCTAATTAGTTGTTTATTAAGTTTTGTTCTCGGTCACTTGACCTGGATATCTGAAAACCTGACATGTCCAGGTGGAAAGGATTGCGCGAATGCCTTTTCTGTATCTAGGCCGGTGATATTATTCAAGGAATCCGATTAAAAAAAAAAAACAAACTTAATGACTTGTATGTTTTAGCTAATAGGTTTTTGCTTTATCTCGGCTATTAGTAAGAGGAAGTTAGTGTTTACCAATGGTTTTTTTTAGACACAGGTGTCGTGTTATCGTTGTTTTTAGTCAATACTTTTGAGTATGACTTACAATACAATATTTTAGCGACATCACTTATGTCTGTATCTCATGAACCGTGATAGTTAGACAGTTGTCGCCGTCGCATCGGCTCGTCAAGTCGGAGAGGTCGGTATACATTCTGGGGCCCGCGGTCTACAATCGCGTACCCGCTTCCATCCGGGATGCACCTTCCATCGCGTGCTTCAGAAGCAAACTAAGATGTTGGCTTCAAGAGACCTTGTTCTATGACTTTGACGATTATTTAAAACTAAGAGATTATTGAATTACTAGTAAGTAATTATAATATTTTTGTTTTTATGGACATTTAATTATATTGACATAATTTTATTGACATTTTATATGTGACATATTACTTTATTGACATTTTCATTTTCATTGTTTTGACATATGTAATGATTTTGATAATAATTTTTAAATATGAATGGAAAATGACCTGTAACTTTGGTGTTATTAATAAATGATTTGTATTTGTATTTGTTGAAATTTTCACAGGTGATGTATTCCTGTTGCCGCTATAACAACAAATACTAAAAAACAGAATAAAATAAATATTTAAGTGGGCTCCCATCCAACAAACGTGTTTTTTTTTGCCGTTTTTATAGATAATGGTACGGAACGCTTCGTGCGCGAGTCCGACTCCCACTTGGCCGGTTTTAATCACACATTAAACATGATCACTAATCTATCTTTACTATTATAAAGAGGAATGATTTGATTGTTTGTTTGTATTGAATAGGCTCCGAAACTACTGGACCGATATCAAAAATTCTTTCACCGTTGGTTAGCTACACTATCCCCGGGTGACATAGGCTATTTTTTATCCCTGTATTCCCACGGGGACGGGAACTACGCGTGTGAAATGGCGAGGCGTCCGCTTGTAGCTAATATTTAAAGAAAGAAAGAAAAAGATTTTATTCTGTAAAGACACAAAAAACAAAAACAAACAGAGACAAACAGTTACAGAATAAGGGCTTTTTTTTTATGGTTGACAGCCTAGGTGTTTGACCACAGCTCACCTGATGTCAAGTGAAGGTGTGGTCGAAGATGGTAAAGCACACCTAGCCTGGAATGCAACTGGCTCTCAAGTGAGGCTGCCGGAACACACTGTTAGATGCTTGGCGGCAGATTTTTCAACTTGAGGGTGGTAGCTAGCCAGCCGAGTACTAAAGTACCTCAGCATAATATTGGTCAGTCAGAGCTCCCGTAGTTGAAAACCAAAGTGTGTGTGGTATATGTAGGTTTACATTTCTATAACGAGTAAGATTTTTGTATCATCATATAAGATAAGACACTTGCCTTTGCATACATAGTGTCACTTAGTCACGTAAATAAAACAAAGAGCACTCTTCTTCATTGCATAAATTATGCACAGTAAAGCAACATAATCACGGATGTCCTCGATTGCTACTGATGATTCACATCGTTCTTAAATCTCGACAACACGTAGGAAACTGGCAACTTTCAAGAAAGGGATACGGTCTGACTCATAGATCATATAATACTGCTTGACTCACTTGAAGTTGAAGGATGTGAAAATTCATGAGTTCATATTATGCTGTTCGAAAAACCCAATTCGCGAAAGAATATACGTACCTACTAGCTGCTCCCCGCGTTACCTGTTACCCGCTACATGTTTTCGGGATAAAAAGTAGCCTATGTTCTAATCCAGGGTCTCAGCTACCTCCATATCAAACTCCGACATAGTTCATCGTATTTTTATGTAAAAAGTAATGAGACGAACGAGACTCTTTCCTGATGGTAAGAGATAACGCCTATCCATGACCATTGCAGCGATACATAGAACTTTGAGTAACAAAACAAAGTCCAGGGCATCGCTGCTTTGGCGCTCATTACTTTGAGACTTTCGATGGCTAGTTTCAACAGCCCAGTAATTTCGCTAGCTGCAGTACCCTTCAAACCGGAACACAGTAATGTCTACACACTACTGCTTAGCGGCAGAATAACTGGTACTGCGGTGGTACCTACCTAGACGATCTCCTGCTAAGGGAATCTACCACCAAGTAAACTAATTAATCAGTTATATCCTAATTACTCAGTTGTAGTGGCTATAGTCAAATTTGCCGCAGTTGACGTGATCTAGTGTGATGTCCACGAATACATAGCGTGACGATGTGCAAAAAACAGCTAGCAGTGGCTGGAAGCCAGAACCGAAGGACTGAGTGCCGTGTCGAGATCTATGTCCAGCAGTGGACTGTGATAGGTTGATGATGACATATACAAAGACATTTTACATAAGACAACTAGTTTTAAGTAATGCGACTTTCGACCTCATCTCATTGAAATAAAGATGATTCAGTCAATGTTTAACAACATATTCACACTTCACAGATTTGTTTTTGCCGTCGTGCCCGCGCCGAATTTTAGTAGTGCTTGTGTTATTGTTCAAACATCTGATGTCAATGAACTTATTTCAACGGTCTATGTTCCTTTTAGCCTTTCCTAATAGGATTGCGTTGATCAGTATATTATGTTTGACGCCATTCAATTAGCTTACAGTTTTAGCTTGTCGATTGTATGACATTTGGTGAGTGACCTTTGACAAATAAAATGACTTTACAGTTTGTAAAATATAAACTACACCGACACGGACTGGACTTGACCAAGACTGGATTTTGACAACTATAGCTACGAGGCAACTTACTTTAACTTTTGAAACTTGAAAATATAAAACACTTGACACTGCCAAATGCTCAAAATGCGACGCCAAAACCAAAGAAAAAAAAGCTGTCAACTGACGAAACAGTGCTCGCAATCAGCATTTCAATAAAACGATTTAGCTATTTATTTTTTAAGTATCGCTAGCTTGTCAGTTTTCTACCGATTACATAGTGTGCACTTGCACTGCACAATTTGGTTCCCCCTGCACTTTTCTTCTACCGGACGGCCAGACAAATGCGACCAAAACGTCATCCGTACATGGTGGATGTTCCCCATGTACGCACAAAGCGTTTTGATTCCACATTTTTCATTCGCACAACGAGGTTGTGGAACTCTGCCGGAGTCTGTGTCTGTGTGTTAAGTACAATATGGGTGTCTACAAATCTAGAGTAAATAAGTTTCTTCTAGGTAATCGTGCTCCATCATAGACCACAATGCTTAACAATAAAAAGTAGTATAAATAGTAGTTGTAATACACTTAGAATAAGTCGTACTAGCTAATTAGTTCTCGTCTCCCTAATCGGATTGGGTCGTCTGGATTAATCATCCTTAGTCTTTCACTTCAACAGTTCAGTTTTGACCTTGAATAATGTAATGTCGGTAAACCACTTCATTTGCAATTAATCAAACATCTAATGGAACATTATCTTCTTCCGACAGACATACTCTGGTCTTTTCTGCGTGGTGGTCAACCCTTACAAGAAGCTGCCCATCTACACGGAGAAGATCATGGAGAGATATAAAGGAATTAAGCGCCACGAGGTTCCGCCACACGTCTTCGCGATCACAGACACAGCCTACCGTTCTATGTTACAAGGTAAGAGATAACGCCTGCCCATGACCATTGCAGCGATACACAGAACTTTGAGTAACAAAACAAAGTCCAGGGCATCGCTGCTTTGACGATCATTACTTTGAGACTAGATGGTTAGCCTCAACAACCCGCAATTTCATTAGCTGCAGTACCCTTCCAACCGGAACACAGTAATGCTTGGCGGCCGAATAGCTGGTTCTGCGGTGGTACCTACCTAGGCGACCTCCTGCTAAGGAAATCTACCACCGAGTAGGACAAAATTAAGTTATTTATTCTTATCATAAAGTAGTCTACTTTATGAGAGAATGCCGAGAAGAAACTTCCGTCTTCTCGGCAACTATGCAACGTATATCGTAGACGGCATCTGGACATTTTCGTGACATCATCTTGCTTTAGCAATAAATTTTGAATTGCAGAATTGGTTTTCTATTAAATTATCTAGTGTTTATTTCTAACGAATAATTACATTTGGTAAAAAGTACCGGCTTTAAGTAGAGCCTTAAAAGACAAAAAGTTATCGAACACAAAATAGGGTCAAACCGTTTATAAAATACCATGAATAAATAAACAATTAAAGCTATCGCGAAAGGCCTTCAGCGTTCGATATGCAATCCAAATTTAATGAATAAATTACGACGTACACTTACTAATTTTATCTTTTCAAACTGTATTGCAAGTAGTATTTAAAAATTTTTTGTTTGCTAAAATCATGGTTTCCTCTTAAAACCATAAGAGCATCTTGCTCATTTCATTAGCGACAGAGCTTCGCTCAGTGTATGGTAAATTTATTTGTTGTGAATACATAGTGAATATACATGTGTATTTTTATTAGAAATATATATAAATAACATATTTTGTCCAAGGCGTGCAACCAAAATTGTTGATTTTGTTTCTACTCGAACTAAATAGAGGTTGATCACCGAAGACACCGGTGCGTCACAAACAACTCTCATAATTCATCCCCATATCGGGCAGGGACCATTAGTGAACAATTAGACAAACGACCCGTTCCTAAACTGGTCGCTTATCTATCTCCACTCGAGGTAGTGCCGTGCGCCACCCGCCGTACTAGCTTAGTTTGTTTTGAATTTACTTTAGCTTCACAAATGTTATCCGTGTCCCACTTACAACATAGAATGTAAAAAAAACACATTTTAATTTATTAGAAAACTATTATTTTATCTTAAGCATTTAAATTGTGTCGTATAAAATGAATAAAATTGGTCTCAACGGTGACCCTTGACAAACTCCAAAAATTATTTACATTGACTGAGGTTGGTGAATAAGGGAGTAGCTTCGTATACCACGCAATGGACTGAATGAAGTGCTTGCGGTGATACCGATGATTGTATTGATAAGATATCTAATATTTTTTAAACCAATTGTAATATTAAAAAACTAAGACAATGTAACTTGCACACGCATAGTCGGTGACTTGCAGAGATAACGCAAAGATAATGGCAATCATTATGTGACCATGGAACAATAATGCCAAATGATTTAAGCTTTTATATAGTAATCACCAAATTAGTTACGCATTGTGCCAGATGTAGAGTACAGCTACAGAATCCTTAACTGCTCCTATGAAGCGCAGTTTATTTAGAGTCACTAGATAAGCAATGTACAGGTAACAGGAAACGCCTACGATGTTGTTTGCGCCGTTTCGAAACACGGGCCCGTAGTAAACAAAGGCATTTGGAGTAATGAATGGGAATACACGACGATCATTATAGGAGTCCAAGTTTGGATGCGCATGTGTTGTTTTCACACGAACAGAATACCTTACAAGTATTGAAGGTTTGTGATGATTTTGTTGAGACAATTTAATAGAAAAATAAGCTTTTTACAAGCTTTTATTTGTTTGTCATTTGGCATGTTGGTTCAGTTCCTATGACAATTCATCTTTATCGTAAGCGTGGCCTGATTCTACAGCCAATATTAAGAAAAAGAATTCTTCAACGGTCAACAGCGTACCCACGAAATTTAATATACACATTTTAATTTTACTGCCATCGTACCTGCATAAGGATGGCTCCCAATAAAAGCTTGTTTAACATAAGAACAACAGTTTAAAATTGTTTATTGTTGAATAGTCTTCGTCATTGTTAATAGGTGTTCTGGCACCGACGAGAGACATCAAAATTATCGAAATCTTGGGGAATCCTCGACTGCATTCATACAACACAAGCAATGCCAAAGCTGATTAATAACGGCAAAAACTCCGAGATCTCATTGAATTCTAGTTACTAGTTTATAAAAAACCTTAATTATTGTGTTTCAGATAGAGAAGACCAGTCGATCCTCTGCACGGGAGAATCAGGCGCTGGCAAAACTGAGAACACAAAAAAAGTCATACAGTACCTGGCGTACGTTGCCGCTTCCAAACCCAAAGGATCTGGAGCGGTAAGACCGACCATTCATTCCACGTACATTTTAGCGTATTTGATAAACATGTTATGAATTTTAGTAGTAATGGTAAAAACCTTAAGCAAAAGTACCTTATCTATAGAACTACCTTCGAGATTTCATCGTAGTAGAGAGAAGACCATGAAATTGTGGATCACTAAGCGAAAGCATTTGCAGTCAAAAATGGCTCTCTAGTAGATACTATAAGTCACTTTTGCTTAGACCAATATTTTCTAGATCTGACTTTGACTCTGTCAATAGTCTACAATCGGCAACGGAATCATATACTGAAACTCTGTTATGAATTATAGATTTTCAAAGATTTCAAGAATGCCATGTAGACGAAAAAATAGTTATAGACATACATAGGTATGAAGGCTTTAAAGGTAAATGGAATGTTTGATTGAAGTAGAAACTAGAAGCATGAGAGCTGGTTGAATGCTTGGTTTGGAAGGTAAAGCCTTGTTTGAAATGCTTATCAACTATGATACATAGATTTGAGCAGTTAAAGCGACGTTGATTGCGCTTTAAAAGGTAAACTGAGAAATAATTGAATATTACTATGCTAAAGCGTAGTAATTACACTTTATTATATTGGGATAAAATTCTGATTTAGGATTTAATAACCTACTTGTGCTATAATTATGCCGTTTAAGTCTTGAAGCCATTGTGTTGCCGGTATATCACAGTTTAATAATTATTTTTAATGGTGATCGAGCCTTATTTACAGAGTTAAGTGTCAATTTGAACTGATAGTACATGATTACGAAAATATTTTTAGTATTAAAAATTAAAATGGATATTTGAAATTAATTAATTAATTAATTAATTAATAATAAACTGTATTTGAACTTTCGCGACTTTTAGACATATTTTTTATTATGGTTATTACTGAAACTTAATACTATTTTAAATGGTTTTGTTTATTTGCCTCGACGATTAGGTAATTAGACAATCAGTCACGTGACCAGGTAGAGAGTGTGCCGTCTCGCCGTGCGTTGTATTTGAAACACCATTACTGTTATTGTTATTTTTGAAGAACAACTGCCGTACTCAAATTAGATTCATTCACACACGGCGTTACGTCATTCAGATGCCATTAGAAACGTAAAAGATGTCCGGTATTGACAGTTGTCGATATGTCACGTAGGCAGCTTTTGTCAATCGCGTACTTTTTTAGACTTTTCTATTGACGAGTTATCGAATATAACGAATGTTACTTTATCTAGACACTTGGTCTGATCTAATTTTTGCGATAAATTTTAATTGGTTTTTTTATGTCGCAAAGTACATAATGTAAATTTGGAAATTATGAGGAAAGATCACACTTTGTAAGAAAGAAAAGAAAAAGATTTTATTTTGCAACAAATACAAATAGGTAGTTACAAAGTAAGGGCTCACCTCAGCGTAAAAAAGGTAAATAAGAAAACTATACCTACAGTATTAAATAGTTACTTCAATTATACAATTAGCCTATTATTAAAATATATAATATTTGATATAATATAGCAAACTTGCCAATCACAGTTACTCTAACGCTCATGCTATGTTAGTACAAAAAGCAGTAAGTTAAAAATCCATTTTTGTTGTGTTAACCCGACAACTTTGCCGATTACTCATCGGGCTTAAACTCCTTTAAAGGTGCGCCACGTCAACTGTACGGTAACGTGGTAACCGAAAATTCGGCTTTACAAATAATGGAATTGTTAAAAACATCTGGCGGCCGTTTGTGCAGAAATATTGTAGAATGTAGATTATCTTAGCTTTTACCTCTGATTCATACAGATTTTGAGAAATGTTACTTGTCTTATTATAATACGTGGTGACTTATTAAATGACTAATCATGCCTTCCAAATTTATTGTTATACTAGCAGATGCCTCAGCTCCCGTTCCCATGGGAATACAGGGATGAAAAGTAGCCTATGTCACCCGGGGTGTATTTTTATATATAGTGTAGTTTCCCAACGGTGTAAGAATTTTTGAAATCGGTCCTGTAGTTTCGAAGCCAATTCAGTACAAACAATCAAATCTTTTCTCTTTACAATAGTATATAGTAGATAGATAGAAATGCGAAAGTAACCTTTTCAAAATTAAACAAATGAATGAATTTTAATGAAAATTCAAATTGTTATAGGATGTATCTCGAGGACTAGGCCATAGGAATTGGCTGTGATCAAAAATGTTAATGTTAAATCACGGTGTAGTCAACGATGGTAAAGCACATCTAGCCTGGAATGGAACCGACTCTCAAGTGTGTCTGCCGGAACACACAGTTAGATACTACTGTTTAACATCAGGCAGAGTGTGGTCAAAAGCCAACCTATTTTGAATTAAAAAAAAAAAAAAAAACTTTGCGGCAGTTTTTCAACTTGAGGGTGGGTGGTAGCTAGCTATATGAGTATTAAAAAATACCCTACCACCATGCTATGGTTTCCTCATATAATATATTTGCGATGGAGATTACAATAAGCCGTATTGTTAGGACTCGAATAGAAATACTGATGATTCTGATAATAATAGATTTTTTTTTTTCAATTTATTAGCGTTTGCAATTATATTGGTTCGACTACCGCAGCCGGGTAAGAATTGACAAAATGAGTGTTATAGTGTAAGCTAGGAGTTAAAAAGAGAATACAAAAAATTTCAGATTCCTGCTTGCGAATATAGTGGATGCTAATAGATACATAAGAACTTGATAGTATAAAACTAGGATGATTTATTGAAAGAAACAAACATGCTTAATTTAAAAAACAATACGAACGGCCACAATTTTTGAACGAAAAGACAGGCAATTTTTTTTTTTAAAAGCCTCTTTTTATTGTATTCAAATATGTAAAGAAAAAACAATCATTTAATAATTTTAATATTAAATCTGTTCAGGAATTGGTATGTTATGGTGGCATAAAAAAAACACACTCGTATATAAATGAACCCTGAAAGCACTCTCCTTTTTTGTGCAGTCTGTTTTCGTGTGTTTCTTTTTGTACACTTAGCTGTTCTAAACTACGTCACGGATGTTGGGGCACTTTATTATTGTTTAGATTTCTTTCGTAAGGTTTATTCGCTAGTAATATGCTAACAAATATGGCTCCACTCAGTAAATTTGTTGCAATTATAATAATTTTTATGAAATATTAGACGAATTCAAAAGTTTTCATTAGAGCTACATATATGCTAAGCTATAAGTTTATGCTATAACTTAAGTACATAGGTAGAAATGCTAATGTTAAATGGCTCTAAGATGTATGGTTATTGTATTATTGTATATTGAACGAAAATGCACACCTGCATGCGACGGAGGTGGCATGAATTTTGTACTGTACAGCACTTGGTTTATAACTTTGTGGGTGTTGCCAGACAAAGAACCTGGAATTCCAGGCTGATTAGGTCTTAGATTTGTTAAAGCTGTAGCTGATCTTAGGATGTAACGCCGTGGTCGATGCGAATCATATCCGCAGAACCATACCCGTCAATTCAGATGACATATCTCATTGTTCACATGAAAGTGAGACTGGGCCAAATTCAAAATATGGTCCGAGAGCCGGGCTTTATGTCCGTAAGGTCATTCACTCCATTTTTTTTTCAATTTATAAGTAATATTTTATCATGTAATCTTTTTTAAGAAATTGGGTATTTTTTCACTTGTCTGGAAACACTCGCAAAGCAAAATATCGTCTACCCTGCAATACTCGTGTAATATAATGTTTATTTTTCCCTCTTCCACAACCACCGGCCGCTCCGGACTGCAGGGCCCGACGCCACAGTTGATAATAGTAAGTTTCGACAAGCCTCTCCGGCTGGACTATCATTGGGGGCTCTCTCATTTGTTTATACATACCGTGGTACATCGTCCTCATATCACTAACTTGTTTTATAAGAAACATAAGTGTTTTAATAAATTTTCTACAATTTTTATATATTCTATAAATTGTTTCATTATAAAGTACAACATTGATTGATTTCAATGTTTATCTTTAGTTTAAATTATTCTTTACAAAATTAAATGTTAGCTCTTTGACTATAATTTCATCTTTTGTGGACATTGAATAATTATTTTATTTTTATGACATCAAATTTGCAAATTTCTTTGTCTTTTGTAAATATTATGTACTGAGTAGAGTTCTTTACGAGGATGATTTACCACGTAAAGCCTGAAGGTCGTGTGCTTTTCAAAAGGATTCTTATCATTTGGTTTTAAATCGGACTGGCATGTTTGCATGGGCATGATGCACCGCTCTTTGATATGGCTTCTTATCATACCTATATATCTTTAATATTTACCTACTTTTATTTCTTTCATTATATTATAGGAAAATGCTATAAGAATGTGATCTACGAACTTCTGTATCTAATGAGTATTGTGTATTTATTTTAAATAATAATAAATAATAAATAAATATCGTAGGACTATACACAGCGCCATCTGACCCCAAACTAAGCAGAGCTTGTGTGACGGAAGTCAGATAACTGATATACATAAATACTTTTTTTTTGTAAATACAAACTTATAATACATACAGAACACCCAGACACAGAACAAACATTTGTTTATTCACAAAATGTTTGCCCTGAGTGGGAATCGAACCCACGACCTACAGCTCTTAAGGCAGACATACTACCAATGAGCCAACGAGGCTGTCAAATTACTCTTAAATATGTTTGTAAAAAAACTTTCCAGTTAAAGTTTTTTAGTTTTTTATCACGACTAACTGTAAGTAAAACCACTTCTAAAATTATCGTGAAGTCATGTTTAAATGGGCAGTTAGACTTTATTGGTATATTTTTTTGCGTTATAAAACTATTTTTATGTATATAAACTCAATTATAATCCCGTATTATATTTTTACATATTTTTTTTCTCGTTATAATGATATCATAATAACAAGAATTCCGGTGTCTTATCTCTATCCTATACTATTTTAATATATGTAAATGTGTTTTATTATAATTTCATTGATAAGATACGGCTTCATTTATCACATATATATATCTTTCTAGATTACTTCACGAGTAGATCTTGCCCATTGTGTTATGCGTCATTCTCTAATGCTTTTGTCACGCATTCATTCGAAAAACAAGACAAAAAACTAGCGCTCATTTGTAAAATGTCTACATTATGTGAAATGATGATTTGAAAATTAAGCTCTTTGAAGTATTTTCATTTCGCTGTCGATCAGTGGCGGATTTACAAATTGTCAAGGCATAGGCTACACGGTTTTTGCCGCCCTTGCCTCTACAATTGTCATCTCCTACATTATTTTTCAAAAGTTCTGGAGTGGAGACCACGGACCGGCAAGCGCAGCGTAGGACGTCCACCCACAAGGTGGACAGACGACCTAGTAAAGACCGCAGGAACGCGCTGGATGCGGGCCGCTTCCAACCGGTCTTTATGGAAGTCAATGGGGGAGGCCTATGTCCAGCAGTGGACGTCCTATGGCTGAAATGATGATGATGATGATGATGATGATGATGATGACATTATTTTTACAATCCAAAAATTTTTCTACTCTCGGAGTGTGCAATGACAAGTGAAAGCGAAAAGTCATTAGCAAAATTTGTGGCAGACTTCTATCTGTGAGACATCAGAAAACCGTCATGCAAAAATCTTTTTGATTTCTATGAGGTAGCAAAAAAAATTCGGCCCCCAAATTTGCCGCCCTGGGCTCAAGCCTACTCAGCCTGCTGGTAAATCCGCCACTGCTGTCGATGTTTTGAATTTACATAATGTTGTTTATGGAATTCCCATAACCATGTTTGTATAATTAACATTTTATAGTTATGTTTTGGTTTAACTTTGATTAGATTCAATATCGATAGATTTTAGTTTTTGAATCTATAACTTCCATCATCTTATCGTTAACTAACTCTTTGTGTGTGTTTTTTTTTTGTACATTTGTTGTAAAGTCTCACAAAGTATTTACTGAAATTAACATAATTAATCTCAATATTAATAAACGTAAATGTAGATATATTACGTACTACGTTACGTATTTTTTTATTTTTTATTTAAACCGCATCTCAAAAATATTTTGACCAAGATTGTTTGCCATACCCTAATGGGGTCATATGTACTAGGGACAACATTGTTAAATTGATAAACATAAGAACCTGTACATATGTTGCAATAAAGTATTGAGTATTGAGTATTTATTTTGTAATATTTATATTTTTGTTTTACTAGTGTTTTGTTTTTGTAATCCCTCACAAGTAAAAGAAAATTGTGTCAAAACCGAAGTGGTTTTGTTTCCATAGTAAATATATTCACGTATTAACTCTCGTTGTTTATCCATTTCTAATACGATCATAATCTAAAAGAGTGTCAAAGATATAATAAGTTTATTAATAAAGAGATTATTACATTAATTGTTATTAGTGCTTTTCATACATGAAATAACTAATCTAATATTCCTTTCATTCCATACATTAACTGAGGAACATTTTAATTTCACGCTGCTATCTCCCGCCGTAGACTAACGGACCCACTTTCGAGGTAACCAGCTATTTGTCCTTGGTGTACCATATAATAAACTTAATTTAATGTTTCATCTATTTGGACCTTGTGTAAAATTAACATCTGTTAAATGAATACTTAAGTTTTTCTTTAGAGAAAAATTTAAACTTATTTTTTTTTTTTAAAGTATGCTGTAATACATTGTACACAAGGTCTAAATTCCATTAATCTACTTCATTCTCATTTGAATTTAATGCAAGAATTTAAAGTGTGTAAAACTTAAATATCATTTAAGTCACTTATTGCTATGTACTACATCGTAATTGCAATGAATTAAAGATAGATTAGAAATTTGTGACCTAAATGGTGTCTGCGTTTTGACATATTGCTGACATGTAGTCGTTAGTTTATATGATGTATGAGCAGATTGGCAGTATTGATTTCCTTATAGGGCGAATTGGAGCAACAGCTGTTACAAGCGAACCCCATTCTAGAGGCCTTCGGTAACGCCAAGACTGTCAAAAACGACAACTCGTCCAGATTTGTAAGTATGCAATGTTTTCATATAGAGATTTACAGTTTTACAGTTATATACTTCTCTGCGTCTGCGCATTAACCCCAATATGTTTTACTAATACGGGTTTAGTCAATAAATTTGGTTCAATGATAAAACTGACAGATTGCCATTTATCTGTGAATGAGGATAAGGAGAAACAGAATAAAAAAAATGTGAAAGTCTCCGTATGAAGACGTCGTTGATTAATAAATGAGTTTCAAAAATATTTTGAGGATGTTTTTATTTTATCTTGATGATTTTGTGAGATGTCTAGTTCTTTTTTTGTATAATTTCAGGGTAAATTCATCAGAATTAACTTCGACGCGTCCGGCTACATAGCGGGTGCGAACATCGAAACGTATTTGCTGGAGAAATCGAGAGCGATCAGACAGGCGAAGGACGAGAGATCATTCCACATCTTCTACCAGCTTCTATCAGGCGCTACGACGCAGCAAAAGGCCGAGTACATTCTAGAAGATCCCAAGAGCTACCCGTTCTTGTCCAACGCTGCATTGCCCGTGCCCGGTATCGATGATGCAGCAGAATTCCAAGCTACTATCAAATCCATGAACATCATGGGGATGAACAACGAAGACTTCAATTCGATATTCAGGATAGTGTCGGCTGTTCTGCTGTTCGGTTCCATGCAGTTCAAGCAGGAAAGGAACTCTGACCAGGCCACGTTGCCCGACAATACCGTCGCGCAGAAAATCGCACACCTACTTGGTAAGAATCTTAAGTCAGAAAGTAGGAAGGTTCTTTTTGGTTTGGAATAGTGTTTGTAATTCAAACTTTTCCGTTTTCCAGGTTTGTCAGTGACAGAAATGACAAAGGCATTCCTGAAGCCGAGGATCAAAGTTGGCCGCGATTTCGTGACGAAAGCGCAAACTAAGGAACAGGTGGAGTTTTCAGTGGAAGCTATCGGCAAAGCATGCTATGAACGCATGTTCAGGTGGCTCGTCAACAGGATCAACCGCTCCCTGGATAGGACGAAAAGACAAGGAGCATCCTTCATCGGCATTCTCGACATGGCCGGATTCGAAATCTTCGACCTGAACTCGTTCGAGCAACTCTGCATCAATTACACGAACGAAAAACTGCAACAGCTGTTCAACCACACGATGTTCATCCTCGAACAGGAAGAATACCAGCGGGAGGGAATCGAGTGGAAGTTCATCGACTTCGGACTTGATCTGCAGCCCACTATCGACCTCATCGACAAGCCTATGGGTATCATGGCCCTGCTTGACGAAGAGTGCTGGTTCCCCAAGGCAACCGACAAGACGTTTGTCGAGAAATTAGTCTCGGCCCATTCCGTCCACCCGAAATTCATGAAGACCGACTTCCGAGGAGTCGCCGACTTCGCGATCATCCACTACGCAGGTAAAGTGGATTACTCGGCTGAAAAATGGCTAATGAAGAACATGGACCCGTTGAACGAGAACGTTGTCTCCTGCCTGCAGTCATCACAGGATCCCTTCGTATGCCACATATGGAAGGATGCTGAGATTGTCGGTATGGCGCAACAAGCGATGACCGACACACAATTCGGTGCCAGAACACGGAAGGGCATGTTCAGAACTGTGTCGCAGCTCTACAAAGAGCAGCTAACGAAACTGATGGCGACGCTTCGCAATACGAACCCGAACTTCGTTCGATGCATCATTCCGAACCACGAGAAGAAGGCAGGCAAGATCGAAGCGCCTTTAGTGCTGGACCAGCTGAGGTGCAACGGTGTGCTAGAAGGTATCAGGATCTGTCGGCAGGGCTTCCCCAACCGCATTCCCTTCCAGGAATTCAGACAGAGATACGAGCTGCTCACTCCGAATATCATCCCTAAAGGCTTCATGGACGGAAAGAAGGCCTGCGAGCAGATGATTAAGGCCCTCGAGTTGGACCACAATCTGTTCCGCGTAGGACAGTCCAAGATCTTCTTCCGCGCCGGAGTACTGGCCCATTTGGAAGAGGAGCGAGACTACAAGATCACCGACCTTATCGTGAACTTCCAAGCCTTCTGCCGAGGGTACCTCGCTAGAAGAAACTACCAGAAACGACTTCAGCAGTTGAACGCAATTAGGATCATCCAAAGGAATTGTGCCGCGTACCTGAAGCTTCGCAACTGGCAGTGGTGGCGACTTTACATCAAGGTAAGTGATATTTTGAAAACATTTCCCTTCAGATTACTACGATATTGTAAATATGGTGTAAAGAGCTGGCCCACTGGAGCAACTGTTATAGTTGCGACTTCCAAGAGCCTATTGTTATGCAATTTAATAAAGCAACATGAGAAAGTTTACGTTCGCTATAAGGAATCATCATCAGCAGGCTATCAAAGTCTAACGCAGGACATAGACTTCTCCCAAGACACGCCACTCAATCCGATCCTCGGGTTTTCGCTTCCATCTACCGCCAGCTGTCCTACGTATATCGTCACTCCATCGAGTGTCAGGGCGTCCCACGCTACGTTTACCTATTCACGATGTCTGTAATAAGGTAAAAAGGTAACTTCCTAAATCTAGAACGTGGAATGGAGGGTTGAATTTTTTCCCATCTAGATTCTAATATTTTCTTAAATATTCAGGTGAAGCCACTTCTAGAAGTGACGAAACAGGAAGAGAAGTTGACGCAGAAGGAAGACGAATTGAAGCAAACCCGCGAGCGCCTCGACACGCAAGTGAAGCGCTGCCAGGAGTACGAACAGAAGTTCCAGCAGGCCAGCGCTGAGAAGACCCAGCTGGCGGAGCAGTTACAGGTCAGTACTGCATATGTTCTTTTGTTCTATTTTAATTTATTTTACTCGGTGGTAGATCTCGTTTGCAGGTGGTCGTCTAGGTACGTACCATGATAGGTAAGACTATTTTTTGATAGGACTGTATTTGTGATCGTTGTATTCGAGGAAGTGATAAGATTTAAATTCAACAAAATTAGACAATATTATTATGAATCTTGGATTCCATAATAGACAATGAAAATGTATTTTTGTTTTATTTATGCGGCATAAATTACGTTTTATTTTTATCGGATACTCCGATTACAGTTTCGACCACATCCGATGGACTTTTTCATGGAGAACAGTTTTGTGAGCTGAATACAACGCGCCCATAGTACTCGTCTTGCTTCGCATAGCAAAACAAAGATCAAAAAGTAGCTTTCCATAGAAAAATAAAATGTATTGCCGTATTGAGATCCTACGTAGTATATAATTAGAGACATTATTGTCACTTCGCCTCTGTGTATTCCAGGCTGAGCTGGAGCTGTGCGCGGAAGCAGAGGAGTCGCGCGCCCGCGCCGCGGCCCGCAAGCAGGAGTTGGAGGAACTGCTGCACGACCTGGAGGGCCGCATCGAGGAGGAAGAGGAGCGCAGCAACGCCCTGCAGCAGGAGAAGAAGCGGCTGCAACTCAATATTCAGGTATAGCCCTGGTTTTTTTATGGTTGACAGGCTAGGTGTTTGACCACAGCTTATTGGTAGTATATCTGTTTTAAGATCTGTAGGGTGTGGCTTCGATTCCCACCCAGGACAATTATTTTGTGGTATAAAAACATGTTTGTTGTGTCTGGATGTTCTGTATGTATTTACAAAACATAAAAAGTATATAAATCTATCAGTATGTATCGGTTAACTGACTTCCATAGTACAAGCTTTGCTTAGTTTAGGGTCAGATGACCGTGTATTTTATTTTATATAATAAATAAATATCGTAGGTTCCTAGGACATTTCACAAAGCGCCATCTAACCCCAAACTATAGCGAAACAAATAAGCAAATATACGGTCTAAGATGTAGCATACTTGTCTAGAAGAAATTCACTCGTTATTTGAAGGCACCCAGGTTGTACCTATCTATCGGAGAACATCCGCTCGGACAGCAAATTCCATTGTTCAGCGGTTTTGTCCGATCTAAGAAACACATCTTAAACCTGTATTTCAATCATCAGGATCTGGAAGAGCAGCTTGAAGAGGAGGAAGGTGCTCGCCAGAAGCTGCAGCTGGAGCGCGTGCAGTGCGACTCCAAGATCAAAAAGCTGGAAGAAGACCTGGCACTCAGCGAGGACACTAACCAGAAGCTGGTCAAAGAGAAGAAGGTAAGCACGCTATGCGGTACAACATAAAACAGCCCCATGATAGGAATGGCTTAAATTGTAACAAATCCCAACTGTTTTTACTGTTAGATAGAAATTTGTGACGGTTTTATTTATTTAACGGGCAAGTCTTGTGAAATAAGGCAATCGATGTGTTTTTGTCAACATTTTTGTGCCGTTATACATCATGTGGAAGTTTGAAATTAATGAATACTATAGTACATATCCTGAATTATTATGCTTGGAGAAAAAATAGTTTCAAACGCTTTTCGTTTCTTGAAATTATGAAATAGAATATGGCCAAATTATTTTTAATCCGTAATCTTGACATCAAAATAATTATAGGAAAGGCGCAATTTTATAGATGCTAACTTTGATGCAGATACATTTAAGGCTTAGACCTTTTATTGTACGTTTTGTTTATTCTATTAGCAGATAAGTACGGATAGTTTGATGAAAATTTCTGATAGTGCCTGCTGAAAATCTCTTTTCTGCGTTACGTCTGTTGCTGTTTTATTTTGGTAGGCGCTACAAACCATCGAGAATCTCTGAATCTGACAATCTAACGTCACGAGTCTCGTGGTCGTGTATAGCACGTCACGAGAGGGCGCGCGGTGGCGGCGGTACCGAGCACCGCGCGCATGCTTCCCGCCCGTTTTGTATTTGACACTTGACACTGGCAAATATTCAAAACGCGATGCCAAAACAAAAAAAAAACTTCTGTCATAATGTAACAGATAATCAATGTAAAATCCGCTTCCGGCAATAGGAATAAACATTCTGTCTCCTTCTTGCTCGTGGCTATAGTAATTTAACTCTCCTTATCTATTTTAGCGTGACGTCAATGTATTCAAATCTAACGTCAGACGTATATACGTCTGTGTGAGTGGAAAATATCAATGTAGGTGTTCAAGCAGAAGTTCCCACGGTCGAGGACTTGGCCCTTAATGTTATATATATATAAATATCACAGGGCGATCAGTCGTATCCCTCTTAAAATGTGTACACTAAAGTCATCAAGTACACTAACGCGTTAACCCGGTGGTCTACAGTCCCAGGCTTGATGGACTTCGGTGTTGAAAGGTCTTAAAATTTAGTAAATAAGAACTGACCGAAGTTACCGTAAATGTTAAGCCAAACAAATGATGATGATTTTTTTAAGTAAACGTAATGAGTCAATCGAACGAGTCGCTCCCCTGATGGTAAGTATCAGTAATATTTATTGGCCATAATATTTACTAACAATAATGTTAAGGTGGTTCGATTTCCATACAAAGAAATTTTTGCCATTTATGGATAAATGGAGCATAATTTTACAATGAAATTACATCTGCTGGCATTTATTTTGGTCTTTATTTAAATCGGTAAATCACAATTGCTTGAATAAAACAGTAGATTATTAGCATAATTTACTGTTTTATTCAAAAATCATAAATTCATATTGTTTCATATGTTATAAGGGATGGATTTTCAGTAGCAAAACAAAATTCAGGGCATCGCTGCTTTGACTCTTATTACTATGAGACGTTTGGTGGTTAGTCTCAACAGCCATGTAAATTTGGCAGAATGTCTGGTGTACCTAGACAAATCCCAATAGGGGATTTTTGTACTTTGCTTAGGAGATCAATGATGGAGATGATACAACCGTGTTAATGCTGGGTCCATTACATAGACAGGAACCCTCACAGTATTTAGGACTTGCGACCCAAGTGTAGATTTAGGGGGTCTCTTTAACTATTATATTTGTTTTCACTATTAGTAAGTTTTTAAAGTAGTTGTTTAAATAATTCCAGATTTTGGAAGAGCGAGCGAACGACCTCTCGCAAGCCTTGGCCGAAGAGGAAGAGAAGGCCAAGCATCTCAGCAAGTTGAAGGCCAAACAGGAGTCCGCTATCGCAGAGTTGGAAGAGAAACTATTGAAGGTATGTTGTTACTGTTCATTCTATTTATGCATCATTCTTTAACATTATTGTTAGACATAAATGTAAACATGTATTATTCATATTTTCCATTTTTTAAGAAGAAGAACTGTTGTGTATTCCTTGGAAGGGAGATTGGTCAATATTCTACCGCATTGGCTGATTGGTGGACCTCACATAATCTCATTGAAATTTTTGTCCATATATATGTATTCAGGTTTACTCACAATGGTACATGTTTTTAAAATCGTACTAAAATTGTAAAAAGTTATTGGTACAGATAAATGTTTAACAAGTTAGTTGTTTGACCATAACTCAATGATGTTAAGTGACAGTGTGGTAGAAGATGGTAAAGCACACCTAGCGTGGAATAAAATTGTCAGTGAGTGGAGTGAGGCAGCCGGAACACACTGTTAGGTGCTCGGTGGCAGATTACAAACTTGAGGGTGGTGGCTGGTAAATACCCTACCATCGTGATTTAACAGCCCTGTTGGTTCATTGGTAGTATGTCTGCTCCAAGAGCTTATGGGCGTGAGCTTCGTTTCCCACTCAGGGAAAACATTTTGTGGTATAAACAGATGTTTGTTTTGTATCTGGGTGTATTGTATGTATTATAAGTCAGAATTTACAAAAAAAAAAAAACATATTTAATTATTCTATCTGTTATCTGACTTCCATAGTACAAGTTTTGCTTAGTTTGGGGTCAGATGGCGCTGTGTGTAAAAAAAAAATGTTTTCCTTCACTGGTAGCTCAAGCTTATTGTTCGAGTTTGAACCCACGCCCTTCGGCGTGTGAACCGGCCGCGCTAACCACTGATTTGTCATCGCTCCAAGTTTCATTTTGTATTATTTGTGTGTAGGATCACCAAATGCGACAAGAAGCGGACCGCGCCAAGAGGAAGTTGGAGACAGAGCTGCAGGATGTCAAGGAACAGCTGGTCGAGAGGAAAGCTCAGCTGGAAGAGCTCCAAGTTGTTCTAAGTGAGTCGTAACACATCAAAACATTAGTTCAAATACTACTCTTTCATGCAAAAACTACTCCACGGATTTGGATGAAATTTGATAGTTTAGTTTTAGCACCATGGTATTTATAATTTTGTATGCAACTTTTGTAAACCAGTTTAGTTTTAATTAAAAAATACAATAAATGCGAAAGTTTATTTGCTACTACTTCACGATGATATCACTTAACGGATTTGGATGAAATTTGCAATGGATATAGCTCGTAAACTGTGTTAACACAACATTTTTTTTTAGACCCGAGAAATGTTGTAGTTAAATGTTGTTGTTGTATGTAATGTTGTTGTTGTTTTTGTCTGTCTCTGTTTGTTTGTTTTTGTGCTTGTTACAGAATTAAACGTTAATTAATTTTGCAGCAAAGCGCGAGGAAGAACTCGCTGTGGCGATCTCGCGCGCAGACGAGGAGGGCGCCTTACGCGCGGCCGCGCAGAAAGGGGCCCGGGAGGCGGAATCCGCGCTGGCTGACGCTCACGAAGACCTGGAAGCAGAGAGAGCCGCCAGAACCAAGGCGGAGAAGCTGAAGCGAGACTTGAACGAAGAGCTGGAAGCGCTCAAGAGTGAACTGCTTGACTCCCTCGATACAACAGCTGGTAAGCCAAAATAGTGCCCTAGTCAGTAGTAGATACTAAAACATACTAAACACCAGACCCGCCGACCTGCCGACGCGCCGACCCGCCGACCCGCCGACCCTCCGACACAGCCTAGCATGATGTCGGCGGCTTTATTTTTCTTATTTCTTAGCTAGTGGTGGTTTATTCATAAAGTGCCGAGTTATAACTGCGAGTGTGACTCCGCGAAAGTTATGTGGAAACAGGACTTGACGTGTTGTTTTTAAAACTCCTTTAAAGCTTATAGTAGAGTCGCCACTATTTTACTAGGGCATAATCTGACTTGACGTTGACTAACTTTGTGTGATTTTACTAGATTTATCTTAAAATACATCCTTAGTGATATTAGAAATGCGAATGAGAGTTTGTTACGCTTTCACGCTTAAATTAATCCACTGATTTGGGTGAAAGTTTGCATGTAGGTACTTGGGTCCTGGAATAAGGCATAGGATGCTTTTCATTATCATCATCATCATCATCATCCATCACCACGCGGGTAAAACCACGAGGCGCAGCTAGGAGGACATATTGAAACAAATGCCACATTAATTAATTATTAATAATTATTTTATTATTATTTATGATTAAAGAATGATGTGAAATGGTCCTTACTCGTTACCCTGTAGTGTCTTAAGATGTCCTACAGTCTATTTTGTTCATAGTTTAAACTATTTTAACAGTCGATGTACTTTACTCTATTATAACTGGTTATTTTATCCCCAGCCCAGCAAGAGCTCCGTTCGAAGCGAGAGCAGGAAGTGGCCGTGCTCAAGAGGAGCCTGGAGGAAGAGGCGTCGGCCCACGAGGGGACGTTAGCGGAACAGCGCCACAAGCACAGCCAGGAGTTGCAGCAGCTGAACGAGCAGCACGAGCAAATCAAGAAGGCTAAGGCTGGTCAGTTGCTTCTCTACGATTCTTCTAGAACCTTTATAAACGATATGATTTGTTTAGTTGTAGCAATAATTTTGTTTTTTTTTTAAAGGAATTCATGAGGGAAGATGATTTATGGCACCAAATTTAATAATGATCATAAAAATATAACTCTTTAGTGTTCACAAAAACATATTTATCAGGCTGTTTCAAGTCGATATAATAGATGGAAAATACATTTTAATATTAATTTTTTTTTCCAAAACTTGTGTTTTTTTCGTGTGTTTATGTATAAAAATAGTGGTGTTTTACATTGTGATTCTCTCCACCTTTCTTAATATCGTGAAAAGAGGTCGCATATATGTATGTCACAAACTCTGCTAACAAAACTGGCAGCTAACAAAAAAAAAACATTTTCTACATCCAAACTTGCGTCAAATCAAAAACTTCAAAAAACTTTCTGAACTGCAATCTACAAAAATAACTTTCTGCGAAATTTACGATCGCTTTTTATCTGTTTTGTATAATTATTATGTTAGTTAAATAAATTTATAATTACAAAAAAAATGGCCGCACCGCGCAGACAGAAGAACGTAAAATTTGGGTTGTCTAAAGATGACAACTATGAGGTGGAGACTTCGACTTTTCCCGAAGAAGGAAGCTCGTTTAACTCTGCTAAGAATTACTGGCAACACATTTGCAAGAGCGAATGTTCCCCGGATAGGCGAGAGGATGACATTTCTATGATAGGTATTCAAAGAGAAATTATATAATTGAGAATTGATTGATTCAGGCGCTACTTTGCGGAAGTTCATTTTGAATGTTCAAGGTATATATTTAGTTTATTTCCGCTTAACAGTCGTTCCAGTTACAACAATGATGAGGACTTAAATTAAACTAATTTGACACAGCTTATTAATTAAAAACCTAATCTTAATTAAAATCTAGAACTAATTTGACAAAAATTTAATTAAAATAACCACAAGTCTTAAAATCCTCCTCTCTCTGCAGTAACCACTTGCCGACACGTGTGTCGCCTCTACACGAGGCATCCTCAGGGCGTGTTGACTCTTCGAGCGCTTGGTCGAAACTGAGTACTCACTTACAAAGCTCTCGCAGTGTTGCCTCAAAGAAAGTTAAAGGCAAACAATCGTTTCATTACACATAGTAAAAGACAAAAAATACTTTTTTTTTGCAATTTAATATTGTCGTTTGTGTGCACAGTTTTTCCAACTTATAAAGGTACTAGCGGACGCATTGCAGTTTCACCCGCGTAGTTCCCGTTCCCGTGGGAATACAGGGATAAAAAGTAGCCTATGTCACCCGGGGATAGTGAAGCTTGCCAACGATGAAAGAATTTTTGAAATCGGTCCAGTAGTTTTGGAGCCTATTCAATACAAACAAACAATCAAATCTTTCCTCTTTATAATACTATAGATTTTATTTTAGGAACCGTTTCTGTTATCGTCAGAAAAGACGTCATGTGTACGGCTATCCGAAGGCAACACGCGCAAAAGCTAGGAACATACATTCTTCTCTATCATTGGTCAAACCAAAAATATTCATCACGTTTGTCTGAGGCTTAAAACATGCCGTAATATTCCAGCTCTCGAGAAAGCAAAGCAGTCACTGGAAGCCGAGAACGCTGACCTTGCGACCGAACTGAAGTCTGCGAGCGCCGCGCGCGCTGATGGTGAACGTCGGCGCAAGCAGGCAGAGGCGCAACTTGTAGAGCTAGCCGCCAAGTTGCAGGAGATTGAGCGCGCGAGGTGAGTCGAGAGTGCACAACTTATTAATCATAATCATTTGTTTGCGTATATGGGTAAAATACAGTTAGTAGAAATTAAAAAATGGCACGCCATATCCCGCCTTTCGGCATGCAAAAATTCATATTATAAAATCAATAAAAAATAATAATTACCAAATACAATGTATTGTTTACTTACATGTAATGCCGTTTAAACTTTATGATGTTTAATTACAATTGGTCTTTAATCTTAATCATATTTAATTTTTTGACAGCCCCGTTGGTTCATTGGTAGTATGTCTGCTCCAAGAGCTGATGGGCGTGAGCTTCGTCTCCCACCCAAGATAAGCATTATGTGATATAAACAAATGTTTGTTCTGTGTCTGGGTGTACTCTATGTATTTAAAAAAAACTATTTTAGTATCAGGGGCGGGTTGTTTTAGTTTGATAAGTTATTTATTTGTTTTATTATTGTTTTATTAGTATTAGTATTCGTTAAGTGACATTACAACTTTGACATTTTAGTATTCTATCAGCTATCTAACTTCCATAGTACAATTTACTTAGTTTGGGGTCTGATTGCGCTGTGTGTATTTATTTATTTATAATAATCATAAACAAATAATAAATGTCTAGCTACCACCCTTAAGTTGAAAATCTGCCGCCAAGCATCGAACGGTGTGTTCTGGCTGCCTCACTTGAGAGCCAGTTCTATTCCAAGCTAGGTGTGCTTTACCATCTGCGACCACACCGTCACTTAACATCAGGTCATACACCTAGCTTGTCAACCATAAAAAAATCACGGTTCATGAGATACAGCCTGGTGACAGACGGACAGACAGACCGACAGACAGACCGACGGACAGCGGAGTCTTAGTGATGGGGTCCCGCTTTTACCCTTTGGGTACGGAACCCTAAAAAGTGTCATGCTCTTCGAGTTGAATTCTGGTTGTTACAATGCCATGTGTTTCGTATGTAGGACGGAGGTGCAAGAGAAGTGTGTGCGGCTGCAGAGCGAAGCGGAGGCCGCGGCCGCGCAGCTCGAGGCCGCAGAGCTGAAGGCCTCCGCGGCCGCCAAGCAGGCCGCCACAGTCGGCGCACATCACGCTGAATTGCAGGTACAGTTATAGTAATAACATCGAATGATTCAATTGTAATGAGACATTATATCTTGATCTTCTACCAGTTGGCTTCTTTGTAGCCGACTCAAAAATGAGGATTTTCTCAATTTTCTATAAGATTTTCTAAAAAAAAGAAAAACTTTACTGATTCCAAAACCATTTCGAAACAACACATTGCTGTATATTATTTTTACGTTTAAAACTCTTTATACAATGAGATGGCGCGTATTTTGATAAAATACATAAAATAAACTTTAACTTTCAGTTGTCCTCTAATGACGTCATGTAAACTGACTATAAAAAGCTAAACGTAAACTAAACGAAAATGACAATGTCAAATCTTTTTTTTGCTTGATAGATCATAGGAGGAATAAATAACGTACAAATAAATACGTATTAAGCGTACATGGCATAATATTCTTTAAAAAGTATATTTTTTTATTATAAAAATGATACTAACTGTTGACGTTTGAGTTTTGCCGGGAACGCGGAAAGAGTCGTGTCGCCCCGTTGAATTTTTATTTCCAAAACTTGTGTTTATGCATAAAGTGGTGGTGTTTTGTTCATAAAGCGCCGAATCACAAGCGCGAGTGTGGGAAAATGATATAATGTGGTGAAACATGACTTTTCGTGTTGCTTCCAAAACTCCATCGAAGCTTTATAGTAAAGTCGCCACTACTTTACTAAAGCATGACTGGACTTGACTGATACAGGCTGTACTTGACCAAGACTGGACTTTGACTGTAACTATAGCTACGTGGCAACTTATTTAACTCATGAAATTTGAAAATATATAACACTTGACACTGGCAAATGCTCAAAATGCGTCGCCAAAATGAAAGGAAAAAAAATTGTTGACCTTTTTTTTTAAATTAATAATTCTTACGTATGTTCTTTAGGCTCTTCTAGAAGAAGAGACGAAACAGAAGCTGTCCCTGCAGACGAAGTTGCGCAACATCGAACAACAGTTGGAACAGGCGAGAGACGCGCTGGAAGAGGAAGAGGAGGCGAAGAAGAACTTCGAGAAGCAGGTCGGTTTGATGCCTATAATCGGTATATATAACGTTATAAGTTCGGGGATTTCCGACCTTTTTCCTAGAGGTAATCCTCTAGCGCTACACTAACTGGGTGGTAGATCTTAGCAGGACGTCGTCTGGAAGGCACCACCACAGTAGCAGATATTCTGCCAACAATCAGTAGTGTGTAAACATTACTGTGTTCCAGGTGTGTGCAATTTTACAGTGCTATAGAGACTAACCATCCAAAGTCTCAAAGTAATGAGCGCCAAAGCAGCGACGCCCTGCCTGGAATTTAACCCACTTATTTCCGATTGGACTCAAATTTGGTGTACTTACTATATTTCTGTTAAAAATATCGTAGGACACACAGCGCTATCTGGCCCCAAATTAAGCAGAGCTTGTGTGATGGAAGTCAGCTAACTGATAGAATACATAAATACTAGTTCTTTTTTTTTTTGTAAATGTATACTTATAATACATACATAAATCTGCCGCCAAGCATCTAAGGTGTGTTCCGGCAGCCTCACTTGAGAGGCCAGTTCCATTCCAGGCTAGGTGTGTCCATCTTCGACCACGCCTTCACTTAACATCAGGTGAACTGTGGTCAAACACCTAGCCTGTCAACCATAAAAAAAAACAGAACAAACATTTGTTGATACATAAAATGTTAGTCCTGAGCGGGAATCGAACCCACGCTCATCAGCTCATATGCAGATATACTACCAATGAGCCAACAGGGTTGTCAATATGCCATTAGCTTTTAAAAATATAGGTAACTACCTTCACCCCAAATACTTAACGGGCAAGTCTTGTGAAATAAGGCAATCGATGTGTTTTTGTCAACATTTTTGTGCCGTTATACATCATGTGGAAGTTTGAAATTAATGAATACTATAGTACATATCCTGAATTATTATGCTTGGAGAAAAAATAGTTTCAAACGCTTTTCGTTTCTTGAAATTATGAAATAGAATATGGCCAAATTATTTTTAATCCGTAATCTTGACATCAAAATAATTATAGGAAAGGCGCAATTTTATAGATGCTAACTTTGATGCAGATACATTTAAGGCTTAGACCTTTTATTGTACGTTTTGTTTATTCTATTAGCAGATAAGTACGGATAGTTTGATGAAAATTTCTGATAGTGCCTGCTGAAAATCTCTTTTCTGCGTTACGTCTGTTGCTGTTTTATTTTGGTAGGCGCTACAAACCATCGAGAATCTCTGAATCTGACAATCTAACGTCACGAGTCTCGTGGTCGTGTATAGCACGTCACGAGAGGCCGCAAGAGGTGGGCGCGCGGTGGCGGCGGTACCGAGCACCGCGCGCATGCTTCCCGCCCGTTTTGTATTTGACACTTGACACTGGCAAATATTCAAAACGCGATGCCAAAACAAAAAAAAAAACTTCTGTCATAATGTAACAGATAATCAATGTAAAATCCGCTTCCGGCAATAGGAATAAACATTCTGTCTCCTTCTTGCTCGTGGCTATAGTAATTTAACTCTCCTTATCTATTTTAGCGTGACGTCAATGTATTCAAATCTAACGTCAGACGTATGTACGTCTGTGTGAGTGGAAAATATCAATGTAGGTGTTCAAGCAGAAGTTCCCACGGTCGAGGACTTGACCCTTAATATAAAAGCTTGTTTTTAAAAATATTTTTTTTACTTTAATTTGTTTCTTCTTAAAATTTTCTGGTGATGGTGTTATTTGGTTAAAATAATAGCCCAACGTTTGTTTATCTTTCTATCAATATTAATTTAATTGTTCGTGCAGGTTGTAGTGCTGACCCAGCAAGTGGCCGACGCGAAGAAGAAGGCGGAAGAAGAAGCTGAGAACGCGGCCGCGCTAGAAGAACAGCGCAAGAAGCTCAGCAAGGATGTGGAGGCGCTGCATCGGCAGATCGACGAGCTCCAGCAGGCCAACGACAAGTTGGACAAGAGTGAGTGACTTTTTTTCTATTCTATTTCGAAGTTTTTTGATCCCACTTGTATTATGCGAAACGCTTAATAGTAGAATACACTGTCTGAGTGTGTGTTTTGCGATAGATATATAACTCGAAAAGTCTTCAAAGTTTCGTAGCGATGATACGAACTATGCGCTCTCCTAATGGTAAGAGATAACGCCTGCCCATGACCATTGCAGCGATACATAGAACTTTGAATAGCAAAACAAAGTCCGGGGCATCGCTGCTTTGGCGCTCATTACTTTGATTGATTGATTGATTGATAACTCTTTATTGTACACACTAAAGTACAGAAAACAGAACCTTATCGCTAAAAGCGATCTCTTCCAGGCAACCTTAGGAAGGATAGGACGACTTACTTTGTGACGTGAAGTGACCACGCTAACCACTGAGCTATCATCGCTACAAAAGTAACCTTCAAATCGGAACACACAATATCTGGTACTGCGGTGGTACTTAGATGGCGGAAGTGCCACCACCGCCAAGTTTTTTTGGCTAATTGTTTGACCACAGCTCACCTGATGTTAAGTGAAGGTGTGGTCGAAGATGGTAAAGCACACCTAGCCAGGAATGGAACTGGCTCTCAAGTGAGGCTGCCGGAACACACCGTTAGATGCTTGGCGTCAGATTTTCGAAACCTGGTTAGCTGTAAGTTAACTGTAATGTACAATCGCAAGTCGGACAAAACGCGACCAAGTTTTATTTCAACAAGACCGGATTCAAATTGTATGTTTGTTTTTTTCAGGTAAAAAGAAAGTGCAAGCAGAGCTGGAAGACACGAACATCGAGCTGGAGGCGCAGCGCTCCAAGGTGCTCGAGCTGGAGAAAAAACAGAAGAACTTCGACAAGGTATGCTACACTGCTCGGATTCATTATATCCTATTCACAAAATCTTCGCAAGTTTAAATCTATACTACATACTAGCGACCAGCCCCGGCTTCGTACCAGTGCAATGTTGATACTAATTATACATGTAAACCTTTCTCTTGAAGTCTGTCTATTGATGGAAACCGTATTAAAATCCGTTGCGTAGTTTAAAACATCTCAGCGTACAGACGGCGGGAAGCGACTTTTTTTTATACTATGTAGAGATAATAAACCCGAAAAGTTTTTTTTTTTTTACGTAAAAGTAATGAGACGATCGAGACGCTCTCCTGATGTTAAAAGATAACGCCTGTCCATGACCATTGCAGCGACACACAGAACCCTGAGTAACAAAACAACGTCCAGGGCATCGCTGCTTTGGCACTCATTACTTTGAGACTAGATTGTTAGTCTCAACAGCCCAGTAATTTCGCTAGCTGCAGTACCCTTCAAACCGGAACACAGTAATGTTTACACACTAATGCTTGGCGGCAGAGTATCTGGTAGTACTTTAAGTATCATGTAATGGTGGTAAAACCTAAACGGTATTATAAATGTGAAAGTTTGGATGGATGGATGTTTGTTACTATTTCACGCAAAAACTACTGAACGGATTTAGGTGAAATTTGGTATGGAGGTAGCTGATACCCTGGATTAACACATAGGTTACTTTTATCCCGAAAACATGTAGCGGGCAACACCGCGGGGCGCAGCTAGTAAGATTATATGATTGAAACGTGTGTTTATTTTTGTGTGCAGGTCGTCGCGGAAGAGCGAGCGATCGCCGAGAAATACGCCGCGGAGCGCGACCAGGCCGAGCGGGAGGCGAGGGACAAGGAGACCCGCGTGCTGTCTCTCTCGCGACAACTCGACGACGCTGCCGAAAAGGTATGTCATATTAGGGGTTTCACTTCGGAATGAGGGGTTACACCTTTATTTTGGTGTTCTAAAAGTTGTCTCAAAAGTCTCATAAAATCTCGAGTTTTTTTTATGTGAAAAATAATGAGACAAACGAGACTCTCTCCTGATGGTAAGAGATAACGCCTATCCATGACCATTGCAGCAATACACAGAACTTTGAGTAACAAAACAAAGTCCAGGGCATCGCTGCTTTGGCGCTCATTACTGCTCGAAGCTCGATGCAAGTACAAGTTATTCAAGGTCAAAAGTCACAAAAAAAAAAGTTTTTCGCAATTATTTCGGTTTCTATAGCTCCAATGATGTTAATATCTATTATGAAAATTGTAAAGCATAAAAATTGCGATAAGTATTGTTTTCAAAAAAATTTCATACACCGTACACCGGGCGTTGGATGTTTGGCGGCGGATTTTCAAATTGAGGGTGGTAGCTAGCCAGCCGGTTACTAGAAAGTAACCTACCACCATGCTTTGGTTTCCTCACGATGTTTTCCTTTACCACCTTGAGCTTATTGAGCACCGACCGCGCTAATCAATGAGCTATCATATAGCATATAAAAAAAATAATATTGTTTAACATATTTCTTTCAATTATGAATTTGTAATTATTACAGGTGGAAGAGCTAGAGCGTACAAAACGTCTCCTCCAGTCGGAGCTGGACGAGCTGGCCAACACGCAAGGCACGGCCGACAAGAACGTGCACGAACTGGAGAAGGCCAAGCGAAGCCTCGAATCGCAGTTGGCCGAGCTGAAGGCGCAGAACGAGGAGACGGAGGACGATCTGCAGCTGATCGAAGATGCCAAACTACGCCTCGAAGTGAACATGCAAGCGATGCGCGCGCAGTTCGAGCGGGATCTGCAGGTTTGTGCGACTGCTATATAACTTAAATATGTAATATTAATTTGGGATTGTGTCTGGAGATCGATGGATAAACTCTTTATTAAAAAAGTCAAATACTATTATTGTATTTTATTTGATTGTTTGTTTTTATTTATTGATATGTTATCAGTGTTTTATAACGGTTTTTTCATGATAAACGAAATGAAATGATTTTACGAAGTTTTGACTTGTAACATTGGTGTTATCAATAAAATATTTGTGTTTGTATTTTATTTGTATGCAATAAAGACTACAATACAATACAATAATAGTAGATTTTTTTTAATTCAAAATAGGTTCGCGTTTGTATGAGTATGACTTATTCTAAGTGTATTAAAACTACTATTGTTTTTTAATCAAAATAGGTTCATGTTTTACCATATTCTTTTTTTTTTTATGGTTGACAGGCTAGTTGTTTGACCACAGCTCACCTGATGTTAAGTAAAGGTGTGGTCGAAGATGGTAAAGCACACCTAGCCTGGATTGGAACTGCTTCTCAAGTGAGGCTGCCGGAACACACCGTTAGATGCTTGGCGGCAGATTTTCAACTTGAGGGTGGTAGCTAGCCAGCCGAGTACTAGAAAGTACCCTACCACCATGCTATGGTTTCCTCACGATGTTTTCCTTCACCGGCAGCTCAAGCTCATTGTTGGGGTTTGAACCCACGCCCTTCGGCATGCGAACCTACCGCGCTAACCACTGAGCTATCATTGCTACGAAATTTTGATTTATTTGATTGTTTGTTTTTATTTATTGATATGTTATCAGTGTTTTATAACGGTTTTTCATGATAAACGAAATGAAATGATTTTACGAAATTTTGACTTGTAACATTGGTGTTATCAATAAAATATTTGTGTTTGTATTTTATTTGTATGCAATAAAGACTACAATACAATACAATAATAGTAGATTTTTTTTTAATTCAAAATAGGTTCACGTTTGTTTGAGTATGACTTATTCTAAGTGTATTAAAACTACTATTTATGCTACTATTGTTTTTAATCAAAATAGTTTCATGTTTGACCATACTCTGCCTGATGTTAAGCAGTACTGTGGTCTAAGATGAATCACGCTTACCTAGAAAAAACCTATTTACTCTAGATTTGAAGACACCCATATTGATCTCATCACCCAGATCTCCTTAGCAGGAGGTCGTCTTGTTGGGTATCACCGCAGTACCAGATATTCTGCCGTCAAGCAGTAGTGTGTGAACATTACTGTGTTCCGGTTTGAAGGGTACTGGAGCTAGCGATATTACTGGGCTGTTGAGACTAACCATCGAATGTCTCAAAGTAATATCGCCAAAGCAGCGATATCTTGAACTTTGTTGTAATTCAAAGTTTTGCGTATCGCTGCAATGGTCATGGACAGGCGTTATCTCTTACCATCAGGAGAGCGTCTCGTTCGTCTCATTACTGTTACATAAAATAAAAAACTGTAGTAGTTTTTTCTAAAGTAAAGTTGTTCTTTTTGAATTCTATTATTGAAAAAAAATGTAACTAAAGTTGACAAAGATCACGGACCCCGGTGTCTGTGGAGCATATAAATTTAAATTAAAAGAAAAAACTTAAATTTAATTCTTCTCTTCCAGGCTAAAGAAGAACAAGGCGAAGAGAAACGTCGCGGCATCGTGAAGCAGCTGCGAGACCTCGAGTCCGAGCTGGAGGAGGAGAGGAAACAACGCGCTGCCACCCTCGCGCTCCGCAAGAAACTCGAGGGCGACCTCAAGGACGCCGAACAAGGGCTGCATCTCGCCAACAAGGTGACACATCTTTCATGGGACGAGATCACAATAATTACAAGGGAAATTTAACTTTATGTAGACTCATTTATTGACCTGGAAATTTAACTTTATGTAGGCTTATTTATTGACCTGGAAATTTAACTTTATGTAGGCTTATTTATTGACCTGGAAATTTAACTTTATGTAGGCTTATTTATTGACCTGGAAATTTAACTTTATGTAGGCTTATTTATTGACCTGGAAATTTAACTTTATGTAGGCTTATTTATTGACCTGGAAATTTAACTTTATGTAGGCTTATTTATTGACCTGGAAATTTAACTTTATGTAGGCTTATTTATTGACCTGGAAATTTAACTTTATGTAGGCTTATTTATTGACCTGGAAATTTAACTTTATGTAGGCTTATTTATTGACCTGGAAAATTAACTTTATGTAGGCTAATTTATTGACCTGGAAATTTAACTTTATCTAGGCTTATTTATTGACCTGGAAATTTAACTTTATCTAGGCTTATTTATTGACCTGGAAATTTAACTTTATGTAGATTAAGAGTAAATGACTTGCAGGTGAAAGAAGATGCTGTTAAGCAAGTGAAGAAACTCCAGCTGCAACTGAAGGAGGCGCTGAGAGAGGCGGAGGAGGCGCGAGCGGGACGGGAAGAGGCCTCGGCCGGCGCCAGGGAGGCTGAGAGAAGAGTCAAGGTAAACTATTTTTTTTAAATTGTTGACAGACTAGATGTTTGACCACAGCTCACCTGATGTTATGTGACGGTGTGATTGAAGATGATTAACACCTAGCTGTATGAAAATCCATGTCTGTCATGGTTTAGCGGCCAAATGAATAACATAGCAATTTAAAAATGGAACGATCTTTTACTTCGAAACATGGCAACAAAGGAGATAACTTATCAAAGGTTTTATTTAAATTTTGAAATGGCTTACAAATCTTTGAGTACCTATACAGGTACACCTATACTGGTTTATTTATCTGAGCAATTTAATTTTCGCGCATTATTTAAGAAAAGTACTATACAAGCCTTGGCCATAACTAGTCATTGATGGACTTACGTATTTACACGTTCGTCCACGAATGTTTCTATTTTTTTTTTTTATTGAAAAAGTAATGAGACGAACGAGACGCTCTCCTGATGGTAAGAGATAACGCCTGTCCATGACCATCGCAGCGATACACAGAACTTTTAAGTAACAAAACAAAGTCCAGGGCATCACTGCTTTGGCGCTCATTACTTTGAGACTTTTGATAGAGTTAAGTCTCAACAGCCCAGTGATTGCTGGCCGCTGCAGTAATGTGCTGCATCGAAGTACTTCACGATTTGTCATGTGTGTTTGTATAATGTAATGTGAACGATGTTTGCAGGCGCTGGAGGCGGAGGCGGTGGCGCACGCGGAAGAGCTGTCAGTGGCGGAGCGCGCGCGCCGCCAGGCCGAGGCGGAGCGCGACGACCTGCTGGACGAGCTCAACAACACCACCGGCAAGGTACAAATACAAATACAAATAATCTTTATTAATTGCATGTTTTTTAAAAACATTGGTTTGGCCTGTCTTTTTAAGTTTACATAAACCTGTATTAGGAGAGACCGCTCCTTCAAATACACTATTTTTGATACATTTCACAAACATAATGACAATATTTCTATTTCGAACTAAGCGGTTTGATTCCACCTTTTTCATGCGTACCGCTAGACATTGGAATCAGCTGCCCGAGTGGGTGTTCCCCAATGAATATAGTCTGGGTACCTTGAAGTCGCGAGTGAATCGGTTTCTTCTAGGCGAGCGTGCTCCACCGTAGACCGCATCTTCGCTTAACATCAGGCGGGATGGCGGTCAAACGCAAGCCTATCTACTATAAAAAAAAATAATAAAAAAAAAATATTTAATCAAAAACAATTCACCAAACACATAACTTCTGTATGGTTTTCTACTGTTGTTACTACATGTAATTATATAATTATATTGTTGCAATTCTCTAAAATTTTACATTAAATTGATAAATGAAATTAAGTCGAAACATATCCCTACATTTATATCTATTTATTTATGATTTATGATGGGTATTTTAACTGTTTATTATTGTTGAAGTCGTGACTAAGTAAATGCTCTGTTTGCTCGTAGTTTAGTTGGATAAGCCATGTTGAAATACATTTTTTACATTGACGAATTGTCATTGAGTAAATATTTTTTAATCACTTTAATTTGTTGTAAATTGAAATAGAATGGGCCGAAAATTGTTGCTCAGCAAAAAGGGTTCTTAAGGTTGGTCCGCAGCCTGCAGCTGGAAAACTGTATTTTTTTTACTGACATCGAAAAAACAGGAGGTTCTCATTTCGACTGGTTTTTAAAAATATTTGTTACGCGATAATTTCGCCAATTATGATGATTTTTTTTTTTGCTTGGTGGATCATCTTCGTCTTGGGGGAGGCCTTTGCCAAAGGGCAATCTGATAATATCAATGCTACCAATGTCGCAATTTAATATAATTATATAAAATAAATAATAAGATATATAATTAAAATTTAAATAATTACATTTAATATAAAACAATTAAGTAGTCAAAATAATTAATGTAATAATAAATAAATGAATGCATGCTATATTATATTTTGTAAGGTCAGAAATAAAGGCTTTTTAAATTATGAATTGAAAAATGACCTTTAATTTTGTTATCAATAAAAGATTTGTATTTGATGTCCAGAGAAACCCCCATAGCCAGTCCACAACTTTGTGAGCCACGCTGCATCATTGTTTTCCCTGGGCTTGATTTATTAAATGGGAGGTCAGATATCCTAATCTGAGCTTCCGTAAGCCCAACGACGATTTTACGATATGATAAGATCGTATTCAAGTTTCTCAGCTGTCAAACTAACATGATGTGTTTTTTTTTGCTTTGGTTTTGGCCTTTTAGCATTTGCCAGTGTCAAGTATTTATATATTTTCAAGTTTCAAAAGTTTAATAAGTGTCCTCGTAGCTAAAGTTATAGTCAAAGTCCAGTCTTGTTCAAGTACAGTTCGTGTCAGTCAAGTCCAGTCATGCTTTAGTAAAGTAGCGGTGACTTTACTATAAAGCTTCGATGGAGTTTTGGAAGCAACACGAAAATTCATGTTTCACCACATTATATCATTTTCCCACGCTCGCGCTTGTAATTCGGCACTTTATGAACAAAACACCACCATTTTTATGCATAAACACTCGACAAAACACTAGTTTTGGAAAAAAATACAACGGAGCGACACGACTTCCCGCGTTCCCGCCAAAACTCATGATGTGTTTTAATTACAGAGCACACTGCTGGTGGATGAGAAGAAGCGGCTGGAGGCGCGGATAGCGGCGCTCGAGGAAGATCTGGATGAGGAGCAGTCCAACAATGAGATACTCAACGACAGACTCAGAAAGTCACAGGTACCTTATAGTTTACAGCTCACTTAATGTTAAATGATGTGATATGGATTATTTAAGGAGAACATTGTTCTATACATTTGTTTTCTTATGTTCTTGTTCTTATAAATTGTTCACGTTTCAACAGCATCTATCTGATTTTTTTTTTATTCAGTCTCGTGCGTCCCAAAAGGTTGGTTCTGAAAACCAGCGCTGCTGAGAAATCGGCAGCACTAATGCTGAGAACTAACCTTTTTTGTCGCACTGGACACTACATCGACAACTTTCCACTCATTATTATTGTTATTTTTATTTTTCTAATCTTTTATTTGTAGTGTGTTTTTTGTTGTTGTAGTGTTGTGTGTGGCAAAATAAATGTTTTCTTTCTTTCTTTCTTTCTTTCTATTTATCAGAAAATTGTGAAGGCGTATGGGAAATACTCTGAATGTTTATGATAAGTTTCGTGGCTTTTTCTACAATTCTATTGCTGGATAACCTCAAATTTCAGACAAACGTGTCTACCTATGCTAAATTAGGAATCTGTTTCGCTGGATCTCTTCCGAAAATGTATCAAAAATGGGACCGAACCACTAGCATCCCGTCAGTTTTTTTTTCAGTTAAGTCCTTCCACCGCCTTCTTGGTATGGCGTGGTGAGAATTGGCCTCGAAGATTTCTCCCCTTTGCCAAAGCTGGGCGCCAAAGGCCATGACCTAGCAATGCTAATGACTGCGCTCCACATAGTGGCTGTAATTAGCAACATCCATAACCAATCAGCGACGAGAAACCTGCATCGCGCAAGCGAAATTATACGACGAATTACACCTGTACAAATGCGCATGACACTAATAGATGCAGTAAGTTTATAGTCGACGTCAGTCATCCCATACTCATAATATTGTGCTTTGTTACACAGAACCAGATCGACCAGCTGACGATGGAGCTGGGCACGGAGAAGTCCGCCACGCAGAAGCTGGAGAGTGGCAAGCTGGTACTGGAGCGGCAGAACAAGGAGCTGAAGGCCAAGCTCAACGAGCTCGAGACCAACCAGCGGACCAAGACCAAGGTACACTTTTAAGATGCGAGAATCTGTTTGTTCTAGGCAATTGAGGTTCATCATGGACCGCATCTTCGCGCAATATCTGGCGGAATAACGGCCAAGTGCAATTTACTCATAAAAACCCTGGGTTCTGTAGGGGTTTTTGTCCTTGCAACGCGATGGACCCATACTATTGAATGCTAAGATGTTTTTATCTATCAAATCTAATTAACAAGTCTAATTTACTAATGACAGTCCTGTTGGTTCATTGGTAGAATGTCTGCTTCAAGATCTGTAAGGCGTTGGTTCGATTTCCACCCATGGCAAACATTGTGTTTTATAAACAAATGTTTGTTCTGTGTCTGGGTGTACTGTATATATTTACAAAAAAAAACTATTTAAGTATTCTTGTTCTCCTTTTGCACGATTACTTACTACACGCACACGAGATGTTTGAACCGACGGACTCACGCCGACATAAGTGCAATCCACGAGTGGGTTTTGTCGTAATCGGTTTGCAGAATATTTTGTTGCGTGTTCCAGGGCGTGATCACGTCGCTCGAGCTGAAGGTGGCCAACCTGGAGGAGCAGATCGAGGTGGAGTCGCGAGAGCGGCTCGCGCAGCAGAAGGCCTCCCGGAAGCTCGACAAGAAGATGAAAGAGCTTGCGCTGCAGCTGGATGAGGAGAGGCGGCATGCCGACCAGTACAAGGAACAGATCGAGAAGGTACTTCAACAGCGGTGCATATGGAAAAGTTTATAAAATATGTATATATACTATTTTTTATAAACTTTTCCACTACTAGGCGCGTCCCTTGATGAGGGGTATATTTAATTGATATGAAATTTTTTTGTAAAAGTATTTCGTGACATTAGTACTTTATGATTATATGTTTTTTTTTTATTATTTAAATGTGCTGAGCGCCTGTCCATGACCATTGCAGCGATATATAGAACTATGTATACTAGTCCATAGCGTCGCAGCTTTGGCGCTCATTTCTTTAGTCTCCAATGGTTAGTCTCAATATCACTGTAATTTCGCTATCTGCAGATGTCTTCAAACCGGAACACAGTAATGTTTACTGCTTACTGCTTGGCGGCTGAAAATCTGGTACTAATATTTATTGTCAAACTGTGTCAAATCTACTATTATAAAGAGGAAAGATTTGATTTTTTGTATGTTTGTTTGTATTGAATAGGCTCCGGAACTACTTTACCGATTTCAAAATTCCGGGTGACATAGGCTACTTTTTAACCCTGTATTCCCACGGGAACGGGAACTACGCGGGTAAAACCGCGAGGCGTCCGCTTGTCTTGAATATAAAAACAAACAAACAGAGACAGACAGTCACAAAATAGGATCTCACCTCAGCATAATTTTTTTTTTTATGTAAAAGTAATGAGATGAACGATGCGCTCTCCTGATTGTAAGAGACAACGCATGTCCATGACCATTGCAGCGATACACAGAACTTTGAGTAACTAAACAAAATCAGTGGCATCGCTACTTTGGCGTTCATTACTTTGAGACTTTCGATGGTTAGTCTCAACAGCCCTGTAATTTCTGTAATACTGGTTATAAGTGGTCATATTAAGCGTTTATAACTTTGTTTCAAATTCGTACCCTGTGTGTAACTTCTGTATGTATATTTCCAGATGAACGTCCGCGTGAAGACCCTGAAACGTCAGCTGGACGAGGCGGAGGAAGAGGTCCAACGCGAGAAGGTCGGCAAGCGTAAGGCGCAACGCGAGCTGGAGGACATGCTCGAGACGCACGAGACCCTCTCGCGCGAGTGCAACAACCTCCGCAACAAACTCAGGTAAACTCGCCTTTGCTGGCCTCTCACCGCCTCACGACACGTTGGCCCTAGTCTCTCCGTCTCTCTCTCTCTCTCTATCTCTCTATCTCTATCTCTCTCTCTCTCTCTCTCTCTATCTCTCTATCTCTCTCTCTCTCTCTCTCTCTCTCTCTCTCTCTCTCTCTCTCTCTCTCTCTCTCACTCACCCCGTTATATTTTTTTACAAAACTAATGTTTTTTCGAGTGTTAATGTATAAAAATGGTGGTGTTTTATTCATAAAGTGCCGAATTGAAAAAGTGGGAAAATGATATAATGTGGTGAGACATGACTTTTCGTGTTGCTTTCAAAACTCCATCGTAGCTTGTAGTAAAGTCACCACTACTTTACTAAGGCATGTCTGGATTTGACCAACACTTATGAAATTTGAAAATGTCAAAACACTCGACACTGGCAAATGCACAAAATGCGACGCCAAAATCATAGAAGAAGAAGAAGTCTATCTATCAATGATACGTGAGTGATAAGTATACGTATATTTAAGCTGCTCCCATTTGGTCATATAATGTAATATTATTATAATGCCAATCATTAAACAACTTTTTAAAAAAAATCAACACCTATGTAAAATAATGGTACAGTATATATATTTTTTAAACATTTTCATTTTTTGGCAACTAAAAATATTCTATGTAACGTTTACATATAAAAAGGGGTAAATAAATAAAAAGTTGTTTATGCAATTATAAAATAATTTCATAGAATTTGTATAAGTTGTCTTAAATATTATTCAAAACATCAATTATTTATATAGTTTATAAGTATTTACCTACAAATAGTGGCGGCCTTAGGGGGTGGCAAGCAGGGCAACCGCCCGGGGCCTCGCTCTTGCAGGGGCCTCGCGCCCTCGTAGAACAAAGTCTTTACCATATATGTATGTGTATCTCGTACGCACTTAACAACGCACGGTTTGATTATTAGTGCAAGCATGCGGCCACTTGAGAACTCTGAACAAATTTTTCAGTAAAACGGACACAAAGAAAAAGGGTCTCACAGTTATCTGTCGCCCCGGGCCTCGCAACAGCTAAGGCCGCCGCTGCCTACAAAGTTTCTTATCCCAAATGTCATAAAGCAAAGTTTCTCATTATGATTGTAACATTAACCATCGACACAATTCCCGCACCTGACGGCTCGTTTACCCAACAGCACTTATGAGGCGGGTCGGTCTGTTCGCGCGAGTATGTCTATGCCTCGCGCGGCTTCCTTCACCGACGAGGAAGAATATACCGAGTAGCTGGAGCGAGGTAAACCTACCCACGCTTGGGCAGGTGTCTGGAGGGATCTTTCCGCTACGTCGTAACTCGTAACATCCGGTGGACAAAGCAGCTGAAGAGCTGTGGGCTTGGAAATGTTTTGGCTATTTATCTTTAAGGAGAAGGACAGGCAACGCGATCAGTCTTGAACAATAGTAACGATAAGTCTTGAATAATAGTAACAACAAGTCTTGAAGAATAGTAAGAACATGTCTTGAAATGTGGTAATAGTGTGGACAATTGGTCACATCGTCGTTTACCAAGGCGAGTTTGTGATCAGATGCGAACCTTACTGTAGGACTAGAGTAATAATAATGATAAGTCTTGAAAAATAGTAACGACAAGTCAATTAATACAGTAACGTAAAATAAATTGATGTAACTATACTTTTTTTTAATTTCAATTTTAATTAGTGTAATATGGACGTACATGGTCTGAAATAAATTATTAATATTGAATAACACTAACTATTATACTGGTATTCAATATTACTATTGTATAACAATAGTAACGATAAGTCTTAAACAATAGTAACAACAAGTCTTTAACAATAGTAACAACAAGTCTTGAACAATAGTAACAACAAGTCTTTAACAATAGTAACAACAAGTCTTGAACAATAGTAACAACAAGTCTTGAACAATAGTAACAACAAGTCTTGAACAATAGTAACACCAAGTCTTGAAATGTGTTATAATTAATTGATTTTAGTTGAAGAGGTGCCATAGTTCAGTGCGTTCGTAGAGTTGTCACTAAGTCCTTTATATTGGTCTGAAAATAGTTTAAAACTTTCCAAGTGCTAATATCGGAGTGCTTTCCAGGTTCTACAGGTTCAATGTAAATGTGTCGTATTTTTCTCTCATCGATTAATTTTTCATCAATTTTTGGATTTAAAGGTCAACTATATATCATTGTGTTGTCGATTGATTTTCTTAAATGTTGGAGTGTTTTTTTTGGGCTCTAATTTGCATGGCACAACAATTAAGGTTTCTGCCGACGTTCATATTTTTGAATTTTAATCACAATGAATTTAATTTTATTAACTTGTTTGTTGGGATAATTATATTACTTACAAAAACTAAGTCGGCCGTGTTTCGCTTTAAGTTTGACCGGATGGTGGAGGGTGGACGAGTGAGTTGCCGAAATTGATACAAGGGTTACAGTTTTGGTGGGGAGACTGCCCATCACCCTCTCGTGACTGAAGTCATGTCTGAGGCTTTTGGGCGGTCTAAGTCGCGGTCGACCTCCATATGCGAGTTCACAACGGTGGCTTTGGTGTATAGCCACTATTATTTCTTACACTACCGATCGATCAAAGAATCAGAGGATATTGCCACTTATGTGAAACAACATGCGAAAAGAGTGTTGTACTTTAAACATTTAAACAAATTATAAATATCATTACTAACATAAAAATACGGATGTTGCATATTTTGTTTAAAATAAATAAATATCGTAGGACACACAGCGCCATCTGACCCCAAACTAAGCAGAACTTGGAAGTCAGATAACTGATAGAAAACATAAATACTTTTTTTGTATTCTATCATTTTTTTTTTATTAATCTTGACTTATAATTTTACCAGTTACCATATGTTTTTATCCAGGGTCTCAGCTACCTCCATACCAAATTTCATTCAAATCCGTTCAGTAGTTATTGCGTGAAAAGGTTAACAAACATCCATCCATCCATCCAAATTTTCACATTTTAAATATTAGTGGGATGTGCAAAATTCTCTTGTTTCTTTGATCGAATTCTCGTATCTAACCACTTAAAAAACTAATAATTCATCACTTAATGTAATTTCGTTTCTCCAGACGGCAAGGTGGCCCCATCGGTCTGTCGGGCGCGTCGTCGTCATCCCGCTTGAAGAGAACGTCGCTGGCGCCGGGCACCGGCTCTGGGGACGAATCCTTCGACGACGTGAACGACACACAGAACAGCGTCGAGTAGCCGCCAGCAGTCTCGCACCGCACTGGGGAGGTAGGCACGAAACGAAGCGCAGGAAAACACGACTGCCTCACTTGAGGCAAACAAGCCACCAGCAACGCAGACTAATACATATACATGGTGAAGATACATACATAATACATATATTCTTCTATAACGGCATTAATTTTACACGTACATACGTAGAGTTAGTGGCCATTAAAAAAAAAATTGGTAGTGTTCAGGAATGTCGACAGAAAAAAAAGTTACATTACCATAAGTTTTGCCCCTATCAAAAATCACTTAACACGGCTGAAGAAGTTTTAATTAAAAAAATATTTGAAACTGTTAAAAAATAGCTGAGATTTTAGCGATAAGGTTCTTTTGCTGTCTGTACATGTTTTAATTTCTGGTGTGCACAATAATGAGTTGCAATTTTTTTTAATATACGAGTGTGAAATTAATGTCTTTATAAAGGTATCTCATTATATACCAGCATGAGGCGTAGCTGTTTGCTGAAGTGTAAAGTGGTACCCGAGATTCCGCCACATGTGTGAGACGAATCTTTACAGAATAACTTACCATAAGCAATAACGAGCCCTGTATGCCAACGACTATACTTGAGAAACATACAGACATTGTTTACAAACACCTGATTAGGTTAAGATATTGTTTGAAATGCCTGTTTATTTTGTAGGTATTTAATGCATTGGCATATGGAGCTCGTCAATTATTTATTTTTGTCTGCCTTCAGAAATTTATTCAAGTCCATTTAAAAAAAAAACTTAGTTCTGTCAAATGTCTGTAACAGAAGTACAATATCGACGTCTCTCTCCAACAAATATTATTTCTGTATTCATGAACTTTATGATAAAAATGTGGCTGTCGTTCTTCTCACCATTTCAATGTTTCGCTGTCCCGCTCTGGTTTCTCTCAAGTTTTCTTGCGCCGTTTCGTAGCTAACTTCACAGCTGATATGTATGTAGCGAGTTTTGTATACGCACCGACCGCCCGCGTCGACTGTCACATGATAAATATGCACCGTAGGAATATATTATATCCCCATTCTGGCTCGCCCGAGATTGTTGCGATCACTACCTTTCTACTAACATAGAACTGCGTGAAATAATAATTTTGTGGGCTCCAGAATAGGGCCCCAGTAAAACGATCTAATTATTCGTCGATGTGTCTGACGTGAATAAGGTTGCTATGATATCTCTGACAGTTCACCTCTTTAGTTCCAATTTGTGTCGGTTGTGGCGCTAGTGTGATCACGTTGTTCTGTAGAACAATAGGTCAAAACTGCATGTATTTACGAATGTAGGCCTAAAACGTAAAACGCAATCAAAGGCCGTACCGCTAGATCGGAAACCTTTTTACGATAATATATTGAACTTGCGTCTTGCTATCTTTTTGAAAGAGAAAGAAAATGTTCAATGTAAAGTTACTGTAAGAATATTTTTGTGGATGTGTTATGGAAGTATCCTTGGTGCATGTTCATACTGTGGCCAGTCGGCTGTCCACGACAGTGGTAAAGTTTATGGCAAAATGTTGTATTGTACTTAATTCTCATTTAAACTCCACTTTCAAGTGTACTACCGCTAAAGTGATCTTGACAAACACTAAAATTATATTGTGGGATATTTGTTAATGGATTTTGTTCTCTGCTACGTTGTAATAGATTTCGGTTTGTGGAGATCACGGCGGTTCGCGGGCGTGTCCTTTCTAAAGTAAGTCAATGTAAGGCGATAATGTATGGAACGGTATCGCTGACGATGCAAGGCTTTGTTATGTATTTATCCCGTTTTCCTTTACTACTTGTATTATAATCGTGAAATTTTAATTCTATCTAAATTGTTACTATTGTTTGTGTGGAAATATGAAATGATATGTCGTTTTTTTTTTTTCAAATCCGCGACTATGGTGAATTTTAATTAATGTAACTTATTTTACAGTAATATTTAATATTTGACAAGACGATTGCGCGATCGTATTGCTTCATATTTCTACTCTTATTTCGGGTGCTCAAGTTATTTAAAAGCATTTGAACAGTCGACGAATCTCCGAGCATTACAGTCTACGACATTTTTTTTTGTATGAAGACGCGTTAGCCAACGATTGTTCACTGAAAAACAGCGAACTTGATCGTCAAGTGACCGGTGCGATTACTTAGTGCTTCTTATGCGTCTTTATATGAAAATGTGTTTAAGATTACAATCCAATTCGCAACCCTCAATCCAGTATTAAAACGAAACATTCCTAACAATTGAGATTTCTCATTAGCCCGCGGGGCATTGTGTCAAATTACTCCATTGGGTGATATAAATTTTTTTTTTTAGTAAAAAGTATTATTATAAATCGTGGCAAAAAGTACGTAATTCGTTACAGATTAATTAACTGCATTTAATGTTACGGCTACATTTGCGTGTTAACGCAATAATTATCGCGATAATGTATGCGTCCAACTGTCTTATTTCTTTTTTATAATCTTCTACTTCATTCTAATGGTGTAAATGATGCGCTTTATCGCGTTAATTGCGTTAAGTCGCGGGTACAGACGTAGCATGTACGCGACTGAGTTAAAGACTGTTTTTGCGACAATATTTGACCCCTCCCAAAATCGCTTCTACTTTGAACTATGCTCTGAACTGTTGAGCATACGCAGTACCGATGTTTTTTTTAACAAATTTTATTGCTTGAATTTTTATAATACCTGAATGTGCTCAACCGGTCTACACTTTCAAATACACATACATGTACATAAAATCAGTGTGTTTCACTGAGAGCTTAGTTGCCATACAAATTTTATTGATAGTATTGTAAGTAAGAACATTGTAAGCTTTCGGTCGATAGACGCGACGGCATTTCAATACTTCTGCATTTGGTATCATAAAGACATAATGTACTTTAACGAAAAAAATTCTAGAAGTTTTTTTTTCATGTGGAGCAGTCTTGTCATGCCATCGGTCTCTGCTTTTTTACCATTTTAACCCTTCGCCCGTCTGTTTGTAACATGATGTAAATACGTCAGTCGACTCGACGCGAAGTTGGCGCGCGTCTTGCTTATATAATAGACTTAGATAATAGTCCTAGTAATAAATTGTGGCCTTAGGTGTTTTTTTATCATGAATTTATAATACGTAAAACGTCTCTCGCGACGCGTAACGATTTGATTAATTTACAAGCATTTGTACCGAGTCTACACGACCACCCGTCATACATATTTTTTTTTTAAATTGATTATATATAGTTTTTCTAATTAATAATAATATAAAATTTAAATGTAAGTAAACCATTAAAGCATAAACATATTTTACTTAAATATTATATTTAATTAACAACATTGATGATTGTAAAATTGGCCATAGGTTGTAACAAGTTGGTATGCCAATTACAATTTTTCATGATTTTTATTACTCTTTGTTTCATTTATCCCTTTTGTCCTATCCTGCTAGCTGTAGGGAGCTTCCTTTTATACTTTGAATACAATCAGACTGCTACATTCGTATCATTTCACAATCAAAAAATGAGGTAAACAGAATTGAAGAGTTGAAATTAATGTTTCTCTTGTATTTCCAGTTCATTAGTCGAAGGCAATGGACGAAAATGATACTTCAATTTTATTTGGCCAATGCTATTTATTTTAATTCGAGAAGTGCATTTTGACTATTTAATTTCAAAGTCCTACCTTAGTAAAATAATGATCGACTATTAAAGCTTCGATAGTTTTTGGAAGCAATACAAAAATCAAACGAGCCACATTATTTCACTTTCCCTCGTTATTATTCACGCACGTAATTTAGCGCTGATAAATAACACAATTTTTCATACCCAACAAGCGAAACAAAAAGTTAAAATATACAATTAGTGGGCGACATGATTTTTTTCACGTTCCCGCCAAAACTGAATACGTAATTTTAGGGCCGATTCACACCGGAACGGTAGCGACACGACAATACCGGCGGAGCTGCCCGCGGCAGACTCACGTCGCCGCTGGCGGCCTCCCGTCCGTCACCGCGCTTCTAGTCTCCTCTTGACACGCGCGGCCGCGGGCAGTACCTCTGGCCACTGACTAAAAGGCCTAAAAGCGCGGCTGTCCGCGGTGCCATGAGGCCACGGCACCGCCGCGCGCCCTTTTCGACCATTTCAAGCGATATGTAGATATATCACACTGAAAGTGATAGAATGAAAAAAAAAATCTTGATATCTGCAGTGCGAAATAGACTGCATGGGAAGCCGTAATGAATTAATGATCGACTCTTCAAGCAAAACGGCGGATGCTCATGATGCTCAATAACGCTATCAGTGAATTTAGAACGCACCAACTGTTTTGAGCGAATTGACCTTCACGAATAATTTGACATTGACAGTCAAGCCTCAATGTCATTGAGCTTGCGCTAAGTTACTGTTTTTGATTTACATTTCGCATTCCTGCTGCCCTTCTATAGCGTAATCGGGAAGTTTTTCATCGATTTTTGTTATAATTTGTATTACTCATAAAATTTTCCGTGGGCGACGATTGTTTTCATTGAAGATGTCTGATTGCGTTGACGAGTACTTTGAGGTAGCCTTGGCCCTAGTGAAGACCGCTGGAAACCTTATATCGGAGCATGTTACAGGGTGTAAAGACTTTAAGAAAAAATCTTGCGATATTGACCTTGTAACCGAAGTGGATAAAAACGTCGAGACAACTTTAATAAGCGGGTTATCTGAAAAGTTTCCCGATCACAAGTTTATCGGCGAGGAGACTGTGTCCGACGGAGGAAAATGTGAATTGACGGATGAGCCGACCTGGATAATCGACCCTGTCGACGGGACAATGAATTTCGTGCATGGCTTTCCTCACAGTTGCATCTCCGTAGGACTGGCCATCGAGAAAGAATGCGTCGCGGGAATTATCTACAATCCGATACTCAACCAGCTGTTTACCGCTAAGAAAGGTAAGGGAGCATTTTTTAATGGCAGACAGATTCATGTGTCCAAAGTTAAAAGGCTGTGCGATGCATTGGTGACGTTTGAAGCCGGCACAAGCAGAGATGAAGAGAAAAGAAAGGTAGTGTTGGAGAACTTCAAGCTGGTCATGACCAACGCTCACGGTGTGAGGAGTCTAGGGTCTGCTGCATTGAATATGGCCATGGTTGCCATGGGTGCTGCAGATGCTAACTTTGAGTTTGGTATTCATGCTTGGGACGTAGCTGCTGGAGATATTTTGGTAAGAGAGGCAGGTGGTATCTGTATGGATCCAGCGGGTGGAAAATTTGACTTGCTCTCGCGCCGGGTGCTGTGTACAAGCACTTCAGACTTGGCACAGGAAGTTGCTGGCTCCATATACCAGCTGTATCCAGAACGTGACTAAACTTGACTCTGACCTTCATTCAGTCTTTTTGTTATAAATACTATTGAATACTTCTTGAAGATAGTATAAATTGTATGTTTTTGCTTAAGTTTCTTATTGACTTTCCTAGTTTTAATTTTATAATATTGTTTGCTATTGAATTCTGTTTAAATTACCTGCTTAAGAGAAAATATGGGTTTCATAGTAAAATGTCCCCTTTGCAAAATGTTCTATTTAATAAAACATTTTATCTACTCATGAAAATATAAAAGAATATACCCTACCTTTTTTGAAAGGGACAATCTGTGCCGAAGCGAAAATATGTTGTAGATTTATTTTCAAACCTAAAATTTACTGTAGAATAAATTTCTTGTCGTATTTTGTAAAACCAAAGAAAGATTATCCTCATAATTTCGAACGAAATATACTATAACCATAGAGTAATAAAATAGTAGAGCTACTTCTTGAGACAACAGAGGTAAACAAAAGGTTTCAAGTACTTCTTGAGGCAAAAATCAGAATTACAATGAAAGTAAATTTCTATTGTAATCACTTATTATTATTGAAATGTTTTTTTTGCATTTCTTCATAAACACACTAACTGTATTTTAATGAAAGTTAAGGTGATATATAGTTTGTAAAGGTTCCTTATTTCCTAAACTTATTGCAGTCAAATTGCAAAAAAAAAAACTTTATCTGTTTTCTGGAATCTCTGATATAATTTGAGATCACATGTTCTGTTAGAATTGTTAGATATTCATGCTAAAATTTAATTACATAGCTATTTAAGAAAGGTGCATTAAATATGTAGTTAATTATTTACTACAATTATTCAAAGTATGTGTATATTTAATGGTTTGTAATTAATTTTATTTGAAAGTAGTATATTTACTAAACATTAATTTTATAAAGAAGCATTTTATTTTGTTAAACAATTTATATAACTATTATATTCATTCATAAAATTGATACTTGTTTAATTCATTAAAAGCATTTATTTAATATTATATCTGTGTACTTTATGTGAAATTGCTATTATGCTTAGATGTTAAGTAAAGATATTGGGTGTTATTTTGTTGTGAAAATGTTTTTTTTTATTTTAATTATAAAGAGGAAAGATTGGATTTTTTGTTTGTTTGGTTGTATTGAATAGGCTACGAAACTACTGGACCGATCTGAATAATTCTTTCATCATTAGAATGCTACATTATCACTGAGTGACATAACCTATATTTGTATTGTTAATCGAGTTTTGTTTTCCCGTGCGAAGCCGGGGCGAGCTGCTAGTAAGAAATATTCTTATAATTGACCACCATCTCACCTGATGTTAAGTGATGATGCTAACTTCACTCTCGACTTGAAGACACTATGTAATTTCTTTGATTATTTGAACAAATCACAGGTGTTTGCAAAAATTCATGATGGTAACAAAGTACTTGTATATTTTATCAAAGAAAAGGCATAAGGAATTGTAATGAGAAACTATATTCATAATATAAATTATTTTTTTATTGGATAATCTAAAGTCTAATTTTGAGGAACATCTTAAATTTATAGTTGATAGTCATAAAATTTATTTTCATATAAATGTAGGCTATATTGTACTGAGATACATATTATAATCATATATGGGATATTCTTAAGTTTCTTTAGTGTTAATGGATAAATAAATACATATTGATGTTGTCAAATTCTGCTGTTTTATTAACTTATTTATAAATGTCACTTAAGTTTGTCAGTCCATAACCATTTAAAATTTTCGGTGGTATTTTTTAATTATTTAGGAGCATAACATTACCACCATAGTTCAAAATTGAGTATTAAAATTTGAGAATATCTTAGTAACTAAATTTTTCAAAATAAATCCAATAATATTTTGTAAATAATTTATCTACACACATTATAGTTAACATGTCATAAAAAATCGTATCATGTTTCATAGAAATATTTTTTAAGCTAACAGTTGAAGATTTATTAATTTTATCATTAAATTAGAATGAATACATACAATAAATAATCAACCCGAATTTAATGTCAACCTGACTGTAGGTCGATCAGTTAAGTCATGTCATAAAAATTAATGTCTACATAATTATAGTCCACTTGCAAAAAGTTCCTACAGTCAATTGTTATGCCATCACATAGTCTTGTTAGATAATATTCTTTAGGTACGACATGTCATGGTTTGTTGTCTTTGCATTTCGTTTCTAGTCAGAATCATAATTAATAAAAAGTTTCAATTGTAGAAGTCAAATGTCAAGATAAATAATTAAATGTCTGTAGTAATTATAGTATTTGTTTTTGTCTCGTCCATATTTGTATAGTTTTCTTAGTTTACTTTTGTATTCACACCATTAGTATTTTGTATCATAGTCAAGTCACATTGTAGTCAAGTCATCCCTTGTAATAGTTTTACCAAATCTGTTAGTAAATTCCGGGTTTGTCATAGTGTTAATTTGTCACGTCTTATGTCGTAAAGTCTAGTTCGTATATTTGTCAAAAGTCGTAAATTAAAGTCTATGTTGTAAGGGACGATGATCAAGTCTGTAGTCATAGTAGTAGAAGTAGTAGTGTATTTAGTCTTGGAAATATTTATTTTTTATTGATTGGTCTTAATAGTGATTCTCAAAGTCAACATTCATTATTTAGTGATTCATCTTGTCAAGTCAAAACATCTATCACATCATGCACAGTCATTTCTTAGGTTTGTCATATTTTTTGTACTATTTTCTGTTGTTTGTCTGATTATGAGTATTACTTTGTTTTTGATCTCATGTTGTGCGTCAATTTGTGTCATAAAGTCATATATTTCATGTCAATTGTTCAATAAGTCAATTTATATCAGTGCATGTAATTAATTGAATTCCAGCCGGTGTCAAAAGATCAATATAACTCTTGCTTTCAGATCGTGTCGTGTGGTTTTCTGTCATAAGTCGTTAGTTTTTTCATGTATTTTATTCCTGTCTTGATTGAGTCTGTTTAAAAAGTTTGAGGTCATTTTGTTAGTAGTTGTGTCATAAGGTCATAAGGTCAGGTGTCATTTGTCACCACAATCAAGTCAAGTGATGTCCTGGAAGGTCAATTTGAAAAAAGTCAGTTGATTCTAAGAGGCATGTCGAAGTCAGTCGTGTATCTATAATTCAGAATTTCAGTTGTTGATAGTAAAGTGTAAATAAGTGGTCTTCATTATCGAAGTCATAATGTCATGGTCAGTTATCAAGTAGGTATCGTAAACGTATTATTCTATATTTCGAGGGAGTCATTAAAACAGTCCAGGTCTCCTTCTTCGTAATCCTATATGAGTGATTGGTCTTGGGATCTCTCTGAGAGCGTGAGGGTCAGCTTTGATGGGCGGCGTCCTATGCGGGAGACCTTCGGGAAGATCTGCGTCTTCTTCGTAAACCGCCCACTGGGATGGACTGAAAAAAAAAAGTTATGGAATATGACGGATTTGATCTAAATCATTCAGATTAACTGAAACGTAAATAAACTAATAATCTAGTAATTACTTGAGATAAACATGATGATAATAAATCAAATGTGTATTAGGGTAGGATGTGATTTAGACACATTAGGTAAAGTCTCTTTTGTAATGTTAATATTATTTAGTTTTAAAATACCCGGTTATGGAAAATTTATGAAAAAACGACCACATAGTGTAGATAGAATTATTATGCTTACCTAATTTCACTGGGTATGACTTGAAAAGCCACCGTAGGAGTTTTCGCAGGACTAGATGGCTTATTCCCTTTGATTCGCAGTCTGTTCACAGCTTTTGGTTCACTTCTGTCTAATTCCAACATGCTATCGAGTACAGATCTCTCTTCAGCATCAACTTGAGGGATCCCAGGATAATTGTAATTTTCTTTTATGATCTCTTTCTTTAAATCTATGATAGGTTTCTCAGTTACAGGCGAATTAGGTTTAGGACGTTTGTGCAATACGTTGTTTACATAGAAGTATTTATTGCTAGTTCTAATGTCAATTTCCTCATCGTCGTTACGTCTTGTCGATCTTTGTAAGTTAGTATATGGTTTAGTTGCAGTCTCGTATAAATAGAAGGTAGAAAGTTTCACTTTGTCATTTGCGTCTTTGTCTGGGGCAAAACTGTCTACAATGTCTGATTCAGATTTAGTGTAAGTAGAAAAATCTTTACTTATAGTATCACGTGTTTTGTCATTGGTCTGTTTGTTTTGTAGCATTTTTTTCGCGTCATTGCTATCAGGTGTAAGTTTGTCGTCAGTCATGTCACCTCTGTAGCTGCCCACGTACCCAAATGTCACTAGTTTATACATGTTTTCAGTAGTAGGGCTATTAGACTTATGGTTATTGTCAGTCGGTCTAAACTTCAATGTAGTATGATGAGTCGGTCTCGGTTTAGTTGAAGTTTGTACAGTTTGTCTAGAATTAGTTGTAGTCTGTTCAGTTAGTCTAGGATTTGGTGTAGTCTGTTCAGTTAGTTTAAGTTTGGGCGTAGTCCTTTCAGTATTCTCGTTAGATCTTGCTGAGGATTGCAAACTGTCTTTGATTGTCGTACGTGTGTTTGGTCGGTTAAGTCTGTAATTCTCGTTCAACTCGTGTCTATTGTAGTAGTAGGGTTTATTAGGTCGTCTGTAAGTGTCGTCATAAGTTTGATAAGTCACTTTTACTACGTCTCTGTCAGGGTTTCGTCTAGTCGTCTGTCGATACGATTCAGTCGGTCTTGGAACATAGTTGATCAAGTAAGTGTATTTGTTGGTATTTTCAGTCACAGTCAGAACTGATGGTCTGTTGTTGTAGTTATTATTGTAAGGTCGTTTGTGTACATTGTTAATGATAACAGATTGTACGCTTTGTGTGGCATCGTCTTCATAGTCGTAGTCACCGTATTTATTTTTTGGTCTGCTATTTCTCGAGTCAATTTCTGGTTCATCATCGAAGCGTCTAGTCTTGTTTTTGAAATCTAGTTTGTCGTCAATAAGTACAGTCTTGTTCAGTTTGTCATTATTATCTTTTGTCAGTGCTTCAATTGATAAGTCGAATCTGTCGTCTTTTGAGTTTGAGTCTGTCAAGTTAGTCAGTTTGTCTTTAGTTGCATTAAATGTTTTAGTCGTATTATCTAGTTGAGTCGGTTTTGAATGTACTTTACTAGCAGAATGTGATTTTTTAGTCGTAGAAGTAGGTTTCTCTGTCGGTTTAGTACGTCTAGGTTTTTGTGTAGTAAGGTCGTCGTCAGATTTTCTGATGTCATTGTTTTCAGTGTCTATCTCGATCCACGGCGATAAGTCAAAGTTATTCAGCAGTCCATTTTGGCAGGAGATTCTATCATTGTCCTCATGATCCGGTGAAAGGAACGCGAAGGGTTGAATGCTAGTGATCGTATCTAAAGTGCGGCACAAGACCTGTGCTAAAGAAATTCTACGGATTTGCTGTAGCTGAGCAGGCGTAAGGGAAGATTCGAAGCCCCCGTTTTCATACCTGGAACGAAAACATACCTCCCTTTAGTTCCGTCTTTGTTTATTTAGAAAACATTTGTTATCGATCATTAAAAGTAACATTCAGTTATCAATTTTATTTAAAGATGTAATATTTGTTACGCTTTCAAGGTAAAATAACGGCAGGAATCCTTACCAAAATCGATCTCCTTTCCTTAGGTTCAAGAACTGCTGGGCTATGATGCAAGCGAAGGTTGGTCCGACCAGTCCCCCCACCACAGGCCTTTCCGCCATGCCTCCCGTGAACAAGTCGATGTCATCCACGTGTCTGAAAATAAAGTAAAAATACATTTACATTTACAGTATTAGGTACTGTAAACAAGAGAAACAGAAGGCATTTGTTTTACTGTGAAACGAACGTTCACGGTAAAAATTATAATAATACCTATACGCCCAATGTTGTCGCTGGAAATTTCTATAAAATCCAACAACGTCGCCATAATAGAATATAATACAGAATGTATTGCAAAACTGTGTACATAGAAAATTTTTAAAAATTTTTAGATGTTTCATAGAAATAAACTACGGAATAAATTACCAGCTTATTTAGTTGGATGTTCATGTAGGTACTAAGTAAGTACGCAATAATATTTATTTTTTTACTGACTTCAAAAGGGGTTCTCAATTCGACTCTTTTTTTGTAAGGCGATCATTCCGCCAATAATACTTATGAATCGATTTTGATGATTCTTTTTTTCATACTTCTAAGGTGGTCCGATATACATTATCGAAATCAATCGAGTAGTTTTAAAAAAATATAAAAATTGTATCATTCTAAGGCCTAAAGTTGGCCTAAGGATTATGGAGTCTGTTTTTAATTGTAAATTTATATATCATCTTAAAATGCTATCTTTCAAAAGTCAAGACTAACTAACTCATTTTAGTTTCGTAATTATTTATTGGAATAGATAATAATCATTACCTATACAAATGCTTCAGTTTCCACACAGCTCTCGACGGCATCATCTTGAATAGATCTTCGAAGTCAGTTATGAGGGTCAGGCCGCACGGTTCCCGCCACGTGGTGTACGAAGGTACTCCGTGGTCCCTACCCCTCTGTATATTAATGGCTGCCAGATCCATCCCGAAGTCGAAGGAAGGAGTTTGGAATAAGTGGTTGGTCAGCTCCTCAGTGATAAATTCGTCACGCTTCTGGATCGGTTGGTTGACCATGCCTAGCAGCAAGCGGTCTACAGCGCCCATGCTCCAAATGTTGGACGGATTCGTCACCTCCATGTGCAGGGATACATCTGGAAATAGTTGTTTTGGCGTATTACACTGATTTCCGAGTAAAGATAAAAAAATTGGTCTGTTTTGTGAAAGAACAATGCTCATGTATTTTTTTTAATGATAAACTATAATGATTTTTTTTTATGGTTAACAGGCTAGTTGTTTGACCACAGCTCACCTGATGCTAAGTGACGGTGTGGTCGACGATTGTAAAGCATACCTAACCTAGCCTGGAATGGAACTGGCTCTCAAGTGATATTCATATTAGGTAATTAAAGAAAGAAAAACATTTATTTTAAAAAAAACAGGATTTTATTTAGAAAAAAATCAGTGGAATTTCCTTGGGTACGTACTAAACGTTTTGACTCTACGTTTCTCATCCGTACGGCCAAGGAAAGCTGCCGGCTTCTTTGTTTCCTGAGAGATATAATCTAGATCTTTTCACGGTCAGAGCGAATAGGTATCTTCTAAGTCGGTATGCTTCATCTTCGACCACATCGTCGCTTACGATCAGGCGAGTTGGTGGTCAAACGCGGGCTTATATGTATTTAAAAAAAGTAGATTACGTACGGAAAATGGCATCTACTTTCGAGCTAAATGTTCAATGAAAGCCATTGACTTACTGTTATGTATAGGCCTATGGAACCGGTCGTATCGCATCATGGAAGGCTGGACAAGGCTGTGCCCGAAGCGGAAGGCGGCTGAACCGAAGGACGACGCGGGACTCGCATTGATCTTTGGGCTGTAACCCTTGTAATACCCCTTCTTCTGCAGTTCCAGCTCGAACGTCTTCATCACTTCAGGACCTGGGAGTAGCATGCATAAAATCTATTTCGGGTACGATAAGTTGTTATACTAATAATGAGGAAAGATTTGATTTTTTGTTTGTTTGTATTGAATAGACTCCGAAACTACTGGACCGATCTGAATAATTCTTTCATCATTAGAATGCTACAAGATCACTGAGTGACATAGGCTATATTTATAATGTTAATCGAGTTTTGTTTTCCCGTGCGAAGCCGGGGCGAGCTGCTAGTGTGTTATAGTTAAATTCAAAAGTCGTTTAGATAATAACAATTGTTATAGTATTACTTATTCTGTTTCGAATCGTAATCGAATGGATAATAACAGGTTTGTTATGTCAACCCGTACCTACATGAGTCTCGAGTGTGTGGCGTTCAGTATCCGAATGCCACTTTAGTGATCTGTGGTAATACTGCCTGACAGGAGTGACAGGTGACAGATAGAGAACGAACTAGACTTTTTTTTTTTTCTTTGGTTTTGGCGTCGCGTTTTAGCATTTGCCAGTGTCAAGTAATTATATATTTTCAAGTTTCAAAAGTTAAATAAGTGGCATCGTAGCTAGTTTTAGTCAAAGTCCAGACTTAGTCAAGTCCAGTTCGTGTCAGTCAAGTCCAGTCATGCTTTAGTAAAGTAGTGGCGACTTTACTATAAAGCTTCGATGGAGTTTTGGAAGCAACACGAAAAGTCATGTTTCACCACATTATATCATTTTCCCACACTCGTGCTTGTAATTCGGCACTTTATGAATAAAACACCACCATTTTTATGCATAAACACTCGACAAAACACTAGTTTTGGAAAAAAATACAACGGAGCGACACGACTCTTCCCGCGTTCCCGCCAAAACTCCGAACTAGACTTTATCGCCTTTGCAAACCGCCAAAGATTCTCTCATCATAGAGGTTACTGTTAATCGTTTGCAAGATTGCCTTTTATTTGCGTTCACCTGCGTGCTTAATACATGGGACATGACAAGGGCCTTACATCGCCCAAGTATAACCCCATAATTGGTGACCCCGACGTGATGTGTAATCAAGCATTTCTTTTCTACCTCTAATTTATTTATTAAATTACTATCATCTCTGTTGGTGTAGTATAAGTATGTAGTAGTATCGCATTCGTTTTATACTATGTAACGATGTATGAAAATAGCACAGTAAATATGTATGTTATGTTTTACTGTGAAAATAGTTTCCATTTATTCTCTCCAAGGGCGCTGCCTCACTTTCTATCAGTTACGTAACTTACGTAGTACATAAATCTCGATTCGATTCAATAGAATTAGCCTCTATGTACCACATACCTAGCACTATGGGCAAGAACTCTCGGTAGGTGATGTGTTGGATCATGCCGCCGATGATCTTGCGCGTCTCTTGGTAAATCTTCTCGTCGCTCCAGTGCGGATTCAGGTGCGCCAACTCTTGTGCCATTCTAATGAATAAATTGATATTTAAAATGTATTTTTTTTATTAAAAATAATTTAGTCATTTTAAGGTTTCGTACTCAAAAGGATCCTGTTTTAAGACATGCTATTTGCTATTGGTCCAATAGCGAAAAGTGACTCAAGTTAATTTGTTGAGTTACCCATGACTACTATTGGATTTATGAGTGTTTATAAGGGGACGGCGCGTACGCAGTCCCCACTACCAAAAATAACGCGTCCGAGTTATCCACATTAGGGATAATCGCAGGGGTCAACCCGACCGCAGTGCAATGGAAGGGTCTCGCTCTGGGGGAACCGCCTTTTTGATCACGGTGTCCCCTACGCCAGGTAAGTATGATTTCCTATCAGCGTGTAAATAAACTCATGCTTTTACGGAGAATCTCGTCATCGCGATTCAGAAAACAGTTGCTAACTGTTGAGCGCCGCGTAGCGGTACTAAGTTGAACTACGTAAAAGAGGGGTGAGTGTACGTTGCGTTGTGTAAAGCACAGCGTTAGCGCGCGTTACAATTCGTACGTACACTTGAACAAACTAGTTTAACAATGTTTGTATAGATGGCGCTAAAACCTTTTGTCATAGAAATAGGAACCTAGATATTTATTCTGGAATTGAACACTCATAATATTTGCACACAGATGTCGGCAGCTAATTTTATAAAAAATAGGAACTAAACGCGTCAGCTAGCAAAATTCGTTGAGGGAGGCCCAGTTGTAGGGGGACCAGTCTCCCCGTATCGTACTGTGGTGGTACCTACCTCGCTGCAATGTCACCATTATTAAAGCTTCTTCTCGTTCACTAATATTATAAAGAGGAAAGATTCGTATTTTTGGATGTTTGTAACGAAAAAACTCAAAAACTACTGAAACGATTTCAAAAATTCTTTCACCGTTGGCAAGATACCTTTTATCCTTGTATTAAAATATATATAAAAACAATAATGGTAATGACCGGTTGTGGTGTCGCAGCCAGACGATGTGCGCGGCCACCAGCCCAGGATGCTCGTTGACGCGCGCGTCTCCGGAGCGGAAGCAGTCTGTGGAGACGGCGCCACCGCGGCACAGCTCGTCACGGCGCTCCGGCGGCAGCACCGGCCGCCGCTGCTGCACGCGCCCGTACTGCAGCATACCTGGAGACAATCACGGTAGCTGCTCGATCAAACGTAGCTACAAACTGCGGTCAAAATAAAATTGTATAAAAAAATAATATCGTAGAATTTTTGTTTTTTGTAGCGATGACAGCTCAGTGGTTAGCGAGGTCGCTTCGCATGCTGAAGGGCGTGGGTTAAGCTTTGAGCTGTCAGTGAAGGAAAACATCGTGAGGAAACCATAGCATGGTGGTAGGGTACTTTCTAGTAGGTACTCGGCTAGCTACCACACTCAATTTGAAAATCTACCGGCAAGCATTTAACGGTGCGTTCCGGCAGCTTCACTTGAGAGCCAGTTTCATTCCACGCTTGGTGTGCTTTACCATCTTCGACCGCACCGTCATTTAACATCATGAACTGTGGTCACCTAGAACACCTAGCCTGCCAACCATTAAAAAAAATACGTGAGACAGACAGAACAATCGTGCGGCCAGTAGATGTCTCTTTCTAGAAATCTGATTGGTCCAAGTCACAAGCTACCGCGCCTTTGTGGTGGGTGGTATTTACTTCATACCTGGATGTCGCTCAGTCCATTCTCTGTGTCTATATCCCGCATAAGTAAAATAAAAAATGTGCCAAAACCACGTCAGTTTCCATATTAAGGTGGTTCGATTTCCATACAAATATTTTTTTGCCATTTATGGACAAATGGAGCATAATTTTACAGTGAAATCACAGCTACTGGCATTTATTTTGTTCTTTATTTGCGGTAAATTACAGTTGCTTGAATAAAACAGTAGATTATTAGCATAACTTACTGTTTTATTCAAAAATTATAAATTCATTAATCATTCATAAATTTGATTTTCTGCTAATAATCTACTGTTTTATTCAAGCAATTATGATTTACCGCAAATAAGGACCAAAATAAATGTCAGTAGCTGTGATTTCACTGTAAAATTATGCTCCATTTATCCATAAATGGCAAAAATTTCTTTGTATGGAAATTGAACCACCATAAAAGAGCAGGCTACTTTTTGTTCCGGGCGCTGCTAGTTTTTAATATCCTGTAGAAGCAGCAATATTATAGCAATGAAATCTAATAAAGACGTTACCATTTCTGAATAGTCGCAGCTTGTCGGACTGCCGCGCTGAGCTGGCGTAGAGAGGCGATCCATCGATGTACGCGGACACCTGGTTCAGCTGCTCTCGCCAGCCGAGTGCGCAGTCGCCCCTCGGCGCTGGAGACGAACGTATGAACTCCAGGCAGCGCACGCCGCGCGAACCGTAGAACGAGTCAGATGGTGAAACCGAGATAGGGAAGCATTCCGGGTGCTGTGCAGTTAAAAAAAAAAGAAAAGTTTATTTACCTAAACAGACATAGTAGTAAACACCGCTGTAGTATGCTCGTTGTTGTTGTTGGATTGAGTTAATTACTCCTCGTATATAGCTTTATTCATTGAAGTGCATTATTGTTTTTAGATAACGCCTGTCCATGGTCATTGCAGCAATACACAGAACTTTGAGTAACAAAACAACGTCCAGGGCATCGCTGCTTTGGCACTCATTACTTTGAGACTAGATGGTTAGTCTCAACAGCCCAGTAATTTCGCTAGCTGCAGTACCCTTCAAACCGGAACACAGTAATGTTTACACACTACTGCTTGGCGGCAGAATATCTGGTACTGCGGTGGTACCTACCTAGACGACCTCCTGCTAAGGAAATCTACCACCGAGTATTTACCGAGTAAGTACCATTTTTGGATAATAAATATTGCTGACTGGCGGACGCCTCGAAGTTTCACCCGCGTAGTTCCCGTTCCCGTGGGAATACAGGGATACAAAGCCTACGTCACTCGGAGATAGCGTAGCTTCCCAACGGTGAAAGAATTTTTGAAATCGGTCCAGTAGTTTCCGAGCTTATTAAATACAAGCAAACAAACAAACAATCAATCTTTTTTCTTTATGATAGTATATAGATTACTGATTACATACTTTGGTTCTCGTTAAGCTTGTTTTTTACTACTGTAGATGAATTGTAAAAAAACTGAATGAAATGAACTAGCATAGTTAATAGTTAAGTCCATAATTCAGTAAAATATTTTTTTTTATTGGCGATAAGACTACTTATACTATAAAGCTGTGAGATATTTTATGTAGATGTCTAAATTCTATTTGTAAAAAAATTATAATAATTCTAATATGTTGTAGCGATGATAGCTCAGTGGTTGGCGCGGTAGGTTCGCATGCCGAAGGGCGTGGGTTCAATCCCCAACAATGAGCTTGAGCTGCCGGTGAAGGAAAACATCGTGAGGAAACCATAGCATGGTGGTAGGGTACTTTAGTACTCGGCTGGCTCGCTATAAGTTGAAAATCTGCCGCCAAACACCTAACGGTGTGTTCCCTCACTTGAGAGCCAGTTTCATTCCAGGCTAGGTGTGCTTAACCATCTTCGAACCTTCACTTAACATCAGGTGAGCTGTGGCCAAACACCTAGCCTGTAAACTATATACAATAAAAAAAATAGATTGTGTGGTAAGGTTGGCCTCAATTAGGTTCTTAGTTTCACGTTGCTAGCCTCTCAGTAGTGGCCGATTAAATATTGTATTTTTTTTTAAATTATTGACAGGCTAGGTGTTTGACCACAGCTCACCTGATGTTAAATGACGGCGTGGTCGAAGATGATAAAGAACACCTAGCCTGGAATAAAACTTTTTTTTTTTTTAATGTTTGACAGGCTAGGTATTTGATCACAGCTTACCTGATGTCAAGTGAAGGTGTGGCCGAAGATGGTAAAGCACACCTAGCCTGGAATGCAACTGGCTCTCAAGTGAGGCTGCCGGAACACACCGTTAGATGCTTGGCGACAGATTTTCAACTTGAGGGTGGTAGCTAGCCAGCCGAGTACTAAAGTACCCTACCACCATGCTAAGGTTTCCTCACGATGTTTTCCTTCACCGGCAGCTCAAGTTCATTGTTGGGGTTTGAACCCACGCCCTTCGGCATGCGAACCTACCGCGCTAACCACTGAGCTATCATCGCTAAAACTGTTACATTACTTTACTTTACTTTGTTTACTGGAACTGTTGTATTGTGTTGTGTAGTATTGTATTTTAACTCCCTGTTGACTCACCATGAGTTCCTTGGGTACGAAATCCCTCCCACCGTTCTTGCAGCATCTCGGCACGGAGCCATTAAACCCTCTCGACTGGGAGGAGGAAGTTATATCGTGGTCGAGGAATTGGCCCCACTGCATGAGGAGGTGTGTGATGTCTGGGCTTTCAACATTCTGGCTTTCGTGGACGAGCGAGCTGATTTCTCTAGCGGACGGGAGTGCGGCGCCGGAGACGGAGCGCCGCGGGGCTTGGAGCCCGTCGGAGTAGGATGGGTGCAGGAAGCGCTGGACCGGCGTCAGCGTGGACCCCCATCGAGGGCGGTTTACGTTGTTGCAGGTGCCATCATGGGTGCGGTATCTGGGTAGGATCAATGCTTTTTTTTTTAACAAAACTTGTAATTTTTGTAACAATACTGTCGCGACACATTAAAGTAAAATATTTTCACCAATACACTGTAATAGTAGGTACATTCGGTCTATCTGTTCTGCGGATTAAGAGCAGTAGTACCAAACTGATAGGTCTTTGTACTTATCATTGCAAACGTTCTTCGCAAGATCAACCTTGAAATCGTGTAAGGTATCAATTAACAGATATTGTACTGCCAAGATGTAGTCTGTTAACATTACTGTGTTCCGGTCTGGAGAGTACTGCAGGCAGGTAAATTACAGAGCTGTTAAGACTAACCATCGTAAGTCTCAAAGTAATGTGCGCCAAAGCAGCGATGCCCTGGACTTTGTTACTCAGAGTTCTGTGTATCGTTGTAATAGTCATAGAAATGCGATATCTCTTACCATCAGGAGAGCGTCACGCTCGTCTCTTTTTATTTACATAAAAAAAGACGAAAAACAAATTTATTGATTTAGGCTATTCGAAAATATTTTTACGATAGTTTGCTTGTATAATCCCACTAATATTATAAATGTGAAAGTTTGGATGGATGGATGGATGTTGTTTGATACTCTTTCACGCAAAAACTACAGAACGGATTTGGACGAAATTTGGTATGGAGGTAGCTGACACCCTGGACTAACACATACTTTTTATCTGGAAACCATGTAGCGGGTAACACCGCGTGGCGCAGCTAGTAATCCGTATATCATTGGATGCCAAGAAAAAGGTACGTACAGGATGGTTTTAGACCCATTGTTAAAATTTCAAACTTACTGTACCTATAAGAAAAAAATCTGATCGACTAACACCTTGACAAAAACATACCTTTTAGAAGCTGGTGGACATTTCGGCGCTCCTTTGGTGGGGCAGTGCTGCATCAAAGACGATTGCCGCAACGCACTGGCTTTCGGGAACTGCGCCTCTTCCGCGCGGCCTTCGAGTCCATCCCCTGAGCTGCTGAAAGAAATCACAATTAGTACGTATTGACATATACGTACGTATAGACATCCCTAATGAATAATAGTATAGTGTGCATGGGACCTATCATTTTTAATAATATGCTAATGTTAATAAGAGACCTGAAAACTGTTCCATTCAAGATAAAACTTTAAAAACTGTTAGTCCAAAAAACCTATTATAAAATTAATGAATATTTAATTGACAAATTCTAAGCATGTATGTATTTTTTAATTTTTATCTTGACATTTTATTAATTTCTTTGAAATTTTAGTTTTATAATTTATTTTTTATATTTCAAATATTATTATTAATTTTCCTACTTGACATTGTATAAATTTTAATTTTATCCATATTACTATACAGGGTGTCCCGAAACTCAACGTCAAGCGGGCACGGGGTGAGAGGGGGGATCACACCAGTTCCGGGAAAAATATAAAAAAAAACCCCACGAGTTAGTTCAGTTATAATTGACAAATTTATAAAAATGAGGGAAATCAACACTTTCAATCATATTTTTAGGTATTGTGACGTCAAATTCCACTATTTTACAGTGATTTTTTCACCGACGTGGTCTTTAATAAGCGTGCTATTAATTGCAGTCACAATTTGACAGCCCCGTTGGCTCATTGGTAGTTTATCTGCCTTGAGAGCTGTAGGGCGTGGGTTCGATTCCCACTCAGGGCAAACATTTTGTGAATAAACAATAAATAATTTTCAGGTATATGAAGATCATTTAATTAACTCATGTTATTACAAATAAATATACATATCTATCTATCTACGTGGCAAAACGTTGGTCCTACTTGGATCAGGTAAATGTGTGCCCTTGAAAGTCATGTTTACAACTTGATCCAATTTATTATAAGTACTTATGCAAATAAGTAATTTATGCATTAATAATGTTGAATAACACTTATTTAAAAGTCAAGGTTTAGGATGAGTTTAGCAACATCGTGAGAAAGAGCTAATGACTTAGGTGCTCTAAAAAGTTAATTCGAAAGTAATGAGCGCCAAAGCGGCCATGACCTAGACTTTGTTTTGCTATTCAAAGTTCTGTGTATCGTTGCAATGGTCATAAACATGCGTATCAAGAGAGCGTCTCGTCCATTTTACGTTAAAAAAGACCCAGATCATAAATTATTACGCCCATTTTACGTTGAAAAAAGGTGAAGATCATATTATTACGCCCATTTTACGTTAAAAAAAGGCCCAGATCATAATATTATCACGTCAAATTTTTTTTATAAAAAAATGCCCTTTACTTGGTATACTCGTACCTAGCATACCTAGACGATCTCCTTAGCAGGACGTCGTCTAGGTAGGTACCACAACAGTACCAGTTATTCTGCCGCTAAGCAGTAATCTGTAAACATTACTGTGTTCCGTTGAGACTAACCATCGAAGGTCTCAAAACAATGAGCGCCAAAGCAGTGATGCCCTGGACTTTGTTTCGTTACACAAAGTTCTGTGTATCGCTGCAATGGTCATGCGTTATCTCTTACTACAGGAGAGCGTCTCGTTTGCCTCATTACTTTTTACATAAAAAAAAAGGTCCACGTCATATTATAACGCATATTATGCGAATTATATTTACATAAAAAATGATATTAAGAATTCATAGAATCTTAGGCAGAAAGTTGTTAACATAGAGTTCAAGTTCCAAGGGAAAGTTAAGAAAACAATATGCAAATTTATCTAATAAGAAGTTTCGAATTTATAAGCACTTTTGTTATGTTGACGTGAGAAAGTGTAAAGTGGGCACTTGTTCTTTGTAAACAACTTAACGGATTAGACCTTCTCGAGAGATACTCGTTAGTTTATTTATGCTACTTACAAAACTAGTCAAGAAATAGTTGGATTCTGGGCACGAGGTTTCTGTGTCTTTAGTATCTAGTTTTTTTTCTGTGGGGCTTTTTCCTTACAACAAATCTTCGTTGCTCTTAGATTATGTGCGTAATCACGGCAGACTTTCTTATACATCAGAGGAAAACCATAGCATGGTGGTAGGGTACTCTCTAGTACTCGGCTGGGTAGCTACCACCCTCAAGTTGAAAATCTGTCGCCAAGCACAGCCGCACTTGACAGTCGGTTAGAAACAAAAGGTGCAGATACCTGAATAGATAACCAGGTAAAGTATTTAAAAAAACAAATAAAGTAGATAATATAGTCAAACAAACGTAACGTTCTCCTGATGGTAAGAGATAATGTCTGTCTAAGACCATTACGGCGCTACCAAAAATTTTGAGTAACAAAACCCATTCGCTGCTTTGACGCTCATTACTTCGAGACATACGCAAGCCCAGTATTTTCTTTAACCCTTCAAACCGGAGCACAATAAGGAAGATTGATGTTATAGAAAATACCAAGAGGGATTTTTATTTTAAAGTGTTTTCAGACCCATAAATTGGCTTAAATGGTTTAGAAATCAACACTCACGGTCACCCATCCGAAGACTGACCTGATCGTTAGTTGCTTTACATCTATGATCTAGAATTCTCAGTCTAGCTACGTCACTGAATACTTTAACCCGTCAACAGCCCGCCTGGTATGCGTCCATGTGTGAACCGACACCTGACGGTCTGACCTTAGCGAAAGTGAAAAGTCACTTTCACTGGCCGCGAAGAACGCACGCTCACATAATGATCATGACTCGATATTTGGTTTGTTAGTTACGACATTAATGCGGTGTGACATAAACTTCGTAAATATAGACACGGTATTAGCAATGACTTGAATATTAATTTAAATATATAGGTAGGGAAAACGGAGCTGCTTTACGGTCCGTGACGCTGAAGATTACAACAAAAGTCATTATTCAAAAAAAAAGCTAAAGATTGTCCGTGCCTGATAGAAGACGAGACCGCAAGTGATTCCTCAAGGATAGATCAAGCTTGCAATACCACAAAATCTGGCGAAACAGGAGTGAAGCCATTATGGTAGCGATTGAAGGTCGTATTCAATGAGCTCGTTTGGTTGCCGCATCGAGCTACTATTTATGTTGCGTAAAGCGGATATAAATATAGAGTGGAAAAAATTCTAATAACTGTTTATCGAATTGCAATTTCTTTTTTTAAGTTTAAAAGTGGCAAATAAGCGTCGGGCCACCTGATAGTAAGTGATCCCGCCGCCTATAGACACCTACAATACCCGGGGCATTGTCAATGCATTTTTTTTTTATTTAAAAGTAATGAGACGAACGATGGGCTCTCCTGATGGTAAGAGATAACGCATGTCCATGACCATTGCAGCGATACACGGAACTTTAAGTATCAAAACAAAGTCCGGGGCATCACTGCTTTGGCGCTCATTACTTTGAGACTTTCGATGGTTAGACTCAACAGCCCAATAATTTCGCTAGCTGCAGTAAGTACCCTAAACCGGAACTCAGTAATGTTTTACATACTACTGCTTGGCGGCAGAATATCTGGTACTGCGGTGGTTACCTTTAAGGATTCATCCTTTGTTTGAAGAGAGGTAGATCAAAATTCGGCGGAAAAACCTGAAGGTGGTAAGCCATTCCACATAAGACAAGTGCGTGGAAGAAACAATAAATTAAACCGAGCGGTACGAGACTTCAACGCATCTATCATAATTATGGGGCACTATTAGCTATGGCCGGTATATTAAAACCGAGATAGCGAGATAAGTCCAAAAAGTTCATTAGAATTAAAATTTGATGCGAATGGCGCGTGATCGACGCTGATGGAAGAATACGGGAGTTGCTTGTAAACTTAACAGTGGGACAAAGAAGGCTCACGATTATGTTAAAAATGTAATATGAATATGTTATTTTTATAACACACATAAGTCTGCATCTATAACGAACTTGCGAGTTGGTAAGCTACGAATGAATAAGTCAAGGAAGTAACGCAAAATGACGAGCCATCCCTTTCGAATGATATGAAATATTGTACGCTTATTGAAAATTTAAACAAAATCATAAATCATATGAAGTTTTTCTAGAAATAAAATTTCCATACTGTTAAATAGGTACTGTTTAGTAAATTAAAAACAGACGAAAACCTTTTTTTTTGTAGGAAAAGTAAAGTTAATAAGTAATTTAAAATCAAATTATTGAATAAATCGTGAATTAAAGTACCTACCAAACTAGTGATTTTTTAAGTAGCTTCATATAGTAGTAAAGTAATTTTAGTGTTTTACTAAAGTCAATAATATTTTATTTCAAGCGCAAGTAACATCTAATTCTACTATGCGAAACAAAACACAAACTAAATAATTAAATTTCTCGGAAAATTTCGAAAACACAACAACAATAAGAACGTATAACGGAAAATGTCACCAACCTTCATTATCCTGGCAGGAACAGTCAAGTCAAAGTCAATCCAAGTCATGTCAAGTCACAATCATAGTCACTAGTCACACGTCAGTCAATTCATAGGTCACGAAATAATCAGTCTTGTAAAATGACTAGAGCGGCTTGTGCTTGACGCGTGCGAGATATCGCGCGGCCATCGCGCCTGCACGGGACTAAAGCGGGAAAACGCGCGCGCTCGCTCAAATACTGCCACTACTCTGCGACGTGTCGTAATTAAAATATAAAAAGTCAGAGGCGTGTGTTGACAAACGCCATGCCACGGAAGGCTGCGCACATTCGCTGTGGAACCGATCGATTCGGTCACAAGGGACACAATTGCATCCATTCAAGTTGATGCAGTTGACAATTAGCCGGCAGTTTTGAAATGTATTGGGAAAGCAATCAGTTTCCTGGTTCATAAACTAATCAAATGCAAAAGTTTGGGAAATTGTGGTGCTATTTTCGTTGAGCCGCTGGACTGTATAATTTAAAATAATCTATCAGGATTGCTATATCAGATTGCTATAGCGATATAATGATCATTAATTCCAACTAGTTGAAAGAAAGGAAAGTAAGAAAATTATTTTATTTAGTAACACCTGTGTTATGTACACACAAAAACAACAAATAGAGACAAACAGTTGGTTAGTTTGTCGGATTCATTTCGGGGAGTGTGTTTCAGAACTACGTCGTCTAATTCCCCCATGCCCAATTTTCTATCGGACAGCCAGAATCTCAAAAAAGCGACATCGTGTCATGGTCGTTTCCAAAAACTCAAATGAAACGATTTGATTCCACGTTCATTCAGGCAGCGCATTCCACTGTCTAGCTATCTGAGCTAGACAGTGGAATGCGCTGCCTGAGTGGGTGTTCCCCGATGGATATAATCTGGGTGTCTTCAAGAGTGAATTGGTATCTTCTAAGGCAAGCGTGCTCCATCTTAGACCGCATCATCACTTAACATCATGTAAGATGGCGGTCAAAACGTAAGCCAAGCGTAAGTAATTTTTATTATTTAAAAAAATCTAGATACTTTGGAACGTCAACGTTTCAACAAAGAAGTACTTTCAAGACAGCTCTGTTTTTATAAATTATCTCCCGCTGGTCAAGTGCGGGTTGGCAGACTTTACATATCCCCGAGAACCCCTTTTTTAAGAGCTCTTAGACATGTGGGGTTTTCACGACGTTATCATTCACCGTTTGAAGTTATCCCACTAAGATTATAATTGTGAAAGTTTTGATGGATGGATAGATGTAGATAGATAGATGTTTGTTACTTTTTGACGCAAAAACTACAGAACGGATTTGGATGAAATTTGGTATGTAGGTAGCTGAGACCCTGGATTAACGCATAGGCTACTTTTTATCCCGAAAACACGCAGCGGGTAACACCGCAGGGCGCATCTAGTACATATATAACTTAAGAACAACATACTAGCACATACATACATAAAGACAAGGTGCGTGCCGTAGGATTTTTGCAAATTTTGCAAAACACCGTCTTCCTTTCCTTCGTCTTCTTTTTTTATTTATTCACCTTAAAGCAGCCAGCTTAGCAAATTTTCTCCGCATTAAAATGCTAAAAAAATGATGTTTATATCGGTACCTAGCAGTAACCATCAAAATAAATGAACACTAAAGTACAATGTCAATCGCCACCCAGTGCAGTTGACCTTATCTTCAGGTGTCCAGCGTCGGAGACATTAAAGATCCAACAGCCACCGTTTGTTCAGTCACACTTTGACATTTAACTGACCGTCTCGTACCTAGTTAAATATAAAAACCGAGACAATTGACCTGAATACAACGAAATGTCGAATTTGCAGCAAATTAGAACGTTCACTGATCTGTTTGATGACGAAAATCTACGTTGGTTCACTCATCCGTTCAGCTATCGTAATTCATCAATCGTTTGTTTCCAAATTATAATAATTGCATTGATTTATTTAGTGATTGATTTTACTGGGCGACGTCAAACCTCGACGCCGGGAACTACCTTGGTTGACAGCACGTCATCACATGTTTTTGTAGCGATGATAGCTTAGTGATCTATATAAATTTCCATTCCAGTCTGGGTGTGTCTACCATCTTCGACCACACCGTCACTTAACATCAGGTGAGCTGTGGTCAAACACCTAGCCTGTCAACGATTAAATTAAATAAATAAATATAAATAGCGTGGTCGGTTTACACGCCGAAGGTCATGGGTTCAAACCCCAGCAATGAGCTTGAGCTACCGGTGAAGGAAAACATCGGGAGGAAACCATAGCATGGTGGTAGGGTTCTTTCTAGTACTCGGCTGGCTAGCTACCACCCTCAAGTTTGAAAATCTGCCGACAAGCATCTAACGGTGTGTTCCGGCTGCCGCACTTGAGAGCCAGTTCCATTCCAGGCTAGGTGTGCATTACCATCTTCGACCACACCTTCACTTAACATCAGGTGAGCTGTGGTCAAACATCTAGCCTGTCAACCATAAAAAAAAAAAAAAAAATGGTTGTAGCGACAGCTTCTAGACAAGCGTACTCCATCTCAGACCGCATCTTCGCTTAACATCATTAAAAAACGTACAGTTAACAGTTATTGGTTTTATTTTTACGATGTGGTTACCCTCTACTATTCTACGTGAGATTTGCTTGTCTAACGGCACGGGCATCCCAATCAAACAATAGTTTTTGTTCAGAGCGATAAAAACCTTGCATTGGAAGCAATTTCAGTAAATTAAAGCCTACCAAAGCCGTGAAACACGTTGCATTGCAGTATCGATTTGCGATGAAACAATCATTTCCATCTTAAACAATGCAAATTGTTAGCTTCCGCGGTTGCAAACAATCTATGAATTGCCTAATTTGTATTGCTAACCGCTGGGCCCGTTTTTTTTTACAATATTAGGTACATGGATTACGGAATATCGGTAATAGTCTGTTAGCTTTATGTAAGGCAGCGGTGACCGTCGATAAATAATTATACGTGACACAATGTTATACCGTGTTATGTCAGAATATGTCACTCGACTCAACTCTAACGCAGTTTGAAATTTGTATAAAAACTAGCTGCGCGCCGCGGTGTTGCCCGCTGCATGTTTTCGGGATAAGAACAGTGCGTTTAGTTGGCCTAAGGGTCATGGAGTCGGTTTTTTAAATTGTTAATTTATAATATGCATATAGATAGATAGATAGATATAGCTCTTTATTGTGCACACTATAAATAGAAACAAGTACAGAAAACAAAGAACCTTATGAACTAGTGCCACAAGTGGCGGCCTTATAGCTAACAGCGATCTCTTTCAGGCAACCAAGAAAAGAAAACACGATAGAAAACATAACAAAAAAACAGACGGGAGATGTAACACTAATAAGAAAAATAAAACATACAGTAAGTATATAAAAATAATCATAATAATGTATTTAAATAAAACGAAATATGTATTTACATATATAAATATATACACTCATAATACATATATAGTATGTAAAAACGGAAAACTTAGTAATATTCAAGTCTCCTTATCTGTAATATAATGTATAAAAAGAGTAGCATCCACTATCTATTTATAATTATATATATATTTCTATATATTTATTAACAGTTAGATCCTATAGATAGAAATGGTCCGTATAACCGTGGTGTATATATATTATACGGACCACTTCTTTAACTATAAAAATAACGAAAAAAAATGTTATAGTATGTTATAGTATGGTTTATTGTGTTCCTATATACATATTTTGCATAGTATAAATACATTTACTGTAATTTTAAGCAACTCGTGCTCTGAACCCCACAGCACAGGCCACGTTGCCTAGTTTGGGGGTCAACGAAACCTTGTAAATGTTTTGTTTTTCTTTTGGTAATAAATTATTATTATTATTATTAATATCTATAGGCTATAATATACATATATATTTTATATACATTAAGATAAAAATAAAAGTAAAATATAAACCAACATCAGCAGCGACGTACGTAAAAATAACTGATTCGACTATACACGTGATACACTTAGGTACACTATACACTTATTTATTTTACAGTGAATTTGTGTAATTATCTAATGTCATAATTATGAACAATTAGGACGGACGTTGATCTCCACACTAGGATTCCCAGTGTTGTGGAGATCAGAATATACGTAAATAATAACCCATATAAATATTGTTTATATTCATTCATGTGTGTACGTTTGTGTGCGTGTGTGTGAGCGTGTAAGTTATCATTATTGAACATCTAAATTGTAACAGAAAATCAACAATGCATTAGTAATTTTGATCACAGAGAACCAGAGAACTGATAGAAGCCCAAAGAAACTAAGAGATTTTCTATCAGTTCTCTGGTCCCTCTTGCATCGTTTGGAGCTACATAGATGGCACTGTGCGAAATGGCTTCTAGTATTAATTTATTTTAACAAATTAGAAACTACTCACGTTTGCTTCAACTCTCGACTTTCGATCCGCTCGTACAAAATGACCAACTCGTGTAATCAACGACAACATTAGCATATCTGTAGATGCATCTCATACTAAAACCATTACAACTTGTTTCACTAGGTACATGTAGAATATCAAGGGAAGCAAGGAAGAAGGTTGTTTAGCCTTGTAGTTTAAATGAAGCAGGATGTCTCAATCGAGATTTAAAATTTACGCTGAAGTTATTAAAGCAAATAAGATGTAATTTGGCAGCTGTAACACAGGGTTACCTAGCACAGCTGCCAACGAAAATCCAAACTGATACTACCTACTTGTTTTATGATATTGATATTGATCAAGCTCATTAGTTAGTTAGCTTATATACAGCTTAGTGTTTATACAATGCATTATAATATTATTCCTATACCTATCTAAATAGGTATATTAATCTAGATACAAATCTGTTAAAAAAAAAAACAAAAAAAACCTACTAATGAGTTTGTAATGTTAGACATTGTGTATAATTTAAGTATTGTTGGATCCCGAGATTTAGTTTTTTCTTGTTCGGATACTAAAGTAATGTACATTTTTCTTGTGTGTCAAAAATAAAAGTATTATATATATATATTAATTTGAAATATCAATGTTTATTTATTTAATTCTTTGTTGCACACTTTATAGAAAAATATGTACAAAGGGAGGACTTAATGCTAAAGCATTTTCTGCCAGCCAACCCCTCAGTAAGAACAAGGTTGTAGGCGCGCATCAAAACAAACATAATATGTATATATATATATATATATATATATATAATATATATCAGATCATGTATAAATCTATAAATTAAAAAAAAATACAGTAAACAAATAAATATGATATACTACTTAATATAAATAATAAACATCTATATAATATAGAAAAACCTTAAGATATAAATAAATATGTACTTACATCCATGTCAAATGACGAATGTTAATACAGTGTAACCTGGTTACAATCTATACTGTTATCTATGATTTTTTTTTAATGTTTAAATAATGAGACGGACGAGACGCTCTCCTGATGGTAAGAGATACCGCCTGCCCATGACCATTGCAGCGATACACAGAACTTTGAGTAATAAAACGAAGTCCAGGCATCGCTGCTTTGGCACTCATTACTTTGAGACTTTCGATGGTTAGTCTCAACAGCCCAGTAATTTTGCTAGCTGCAGTACCCTCCGAACCGGAACACAGTAATGTTTTACACACTACTGCTTAGCGGCAGAATGTCTGGTACTTCGATGGTACCTACCTAGACGAACTCCTGCTCAGGAAATCTGTTACCAAAAAATCTATCACAATTCTGGATTCGTCACTGATTCGATACCAGACAAATACTAACAAACTTCATTACCTACAACCACTAAAAGTAGTCGTAAATTTTATGCGTACTTAAACGTGTTCCTCATTTGTTTTGTGTAATTAGGTAAAAAGTGAGCGTATTTTAGTGCAATAGTTAATATCTGTGTTTGTATCGTGCGACTAACTTTGCGTGACTAGGTACAGCTTAAACATTCTTCCTCATCGCTGCTAACTAGAAAGGAAAATTATTATTAAACACTAGCAGTACTAGTAAGCACTACTGAAATAATTAATAGACTATCATATACAAGGTTAATGAAAATTTCGTAAAAGCTCCTGTACATTGAAAAAAACTTCAGTTCTGGATTTCCAATAAAAATTCGTCATTTAGGTATGTCTTCCATACAAAGTTAAATATTGGTAAACATTTAATTAATAATACGGGTGCTGCTTGCGGGTCGCTGCTCTGCTCGCGGTATACACACAAACTAGTACCTTTTTTTTTTGCTCAGGGAAATCCCCGACTCCGGGGGAAGCACGGTGGTTATGTGGGACTCTCCGTCAAAGTGGCGGCCTACCCACTAAAAACCCTGGGGTGTTTCTACCTGGGGCCTGTGTGTCGGGGCTACGGGAACACTTTCACACTCATCCGCGGCCCCGACGGCGTTGGTTCCCTGGGACCCTTCCCTTGTAGGGGTGGAGCTGGAGAGCCTCCACCCCTCTTTCCATGAGGGGCTACTCTTGTCGGTCGACGGACTCCCCCGAGGTTACACAAACTAGTACCTACTTTAACCTTAGATTAAGATTAAATTAATTTGACTAACTTTCTTCTTTCTGTATTGTATTGTTGTAAAAAAAAAATATTTATTGCACACTTACTAAAATATGTGCAAAAGGAGGAATTAATGCTAAATGCATTTTCTGCCAGCCATCCCCACAGTATATGAGACGTGGTTGAAGGCGCGCATCAAAATATGTATGTATAAAAAAATATTAAGACGAATATATACATAAAAACACATAAAATAGTTCAAAATGAGGAGTAAAATTACCCCCTTTCAGGTCAGTATACCTCAAGCTTATAACCCTTTGCACTTAAACACAGGTACACAATAACTGTGTACTCGTTCAAATGAAACGGGAAACAATAACGTAACTACAATGTACCAAAATTAAAAAAACATTTCATCATCATCGGGGCTGTCGTTTTTTAATTAAAATTCAATAATAATTTGTTTGTAGAAAAACCAAATATACCTACTTAAGTTATTTTTGACTTTTGTCCATTCCACACCGTTAGTAGATGCGTCTGGACTATATGCTGTAGTGTTTTCTGCAGTCCGCTCTTGCAAATGTGATGACAATTACGTATTATTACTGGGAGCGCGACAGTTCATGCAAATGTGCGCTTTGTATGGTTTGTCCAGCATCCGCGAGCGGTGAAAGTGATTGTGAATCGACGATACACGAGAAAGCGTTGCCGAAATAACATATCTTACGCAACGACGTCTAATGAGAGGGAACTTTTGTGTATATTGCCGTAATTTGCGTAAACACCCATTATAATGTTGGCACACACTGTTCGGGTGCAATTCGTATGTAAAGAAAAAAAAAACTTTACTGATTCCAAAACCATTTCGAAATAGTACATTTCTGTACAATATTTTTATGTTTAAATAAAATATTTTTATGTTTTTTATTTTTATGTAAAAAACAGAAATCAAACTTGACTTTCAATTGATGTCTCATGACGTCACCTAGCTGGGCAACTTTCATAGACTAAAGAAGAAATGGCAAACCAAAACAAAATTTGTCAATGTCAAGTCAACGGCGATCATAATAATATTTTCAATACACATACGTCGAGTTGTTTTTCGATACTTTTTTGTTTTATATGGCAAAGGCATATTCTACATATTCAGCCGACCTCATGACGTCATAACTATAAAAAGTTTGCAAAACGTATTAGAATTAAACTACCGCATAGAAAGCCAAAATATTCAAATAAGTTTCATAAAATAAAGTTTACTATCAGTAAAAAATATAAAATAAATACAAAAAAAAAAACTTTACACACCCAATTCACCTAAGTTTTTTTGTATAGGTTTTTTTGCGCAAAAGTAATGAATCGAATGAAATGCTCTCCTACTTGTAAGATATAACGCGTATCCATGACCATGATCATTGTAGCGGTGTGCAAGTCTTCTTTTATCAATTCAATCTAACAAAGCCCTGGGTATCACTATTTTACTTAGTTAATTCGATAGTTTAACTTAGATAGATAGGTCGCCTTAGTCGTCGTCGACGTCTAGGGAGGTACCACCGCAGTACCAGAAATTCTGCCGCCAAGCAGTAGTGTGTGTTTCGGTTTGTAGGATACTGCAGCTAGCGGAATTACAGGGCTCTTGAGGTTAACAATAGAAAGTCTCAAAGCAATGAGCGTTAAAGCAGCTATGGACTTTGTTTTATTTCTCAAAGTTCTGTGTATCCCTGCAATGGTCATGGAAAGGCGTTATCTCTTACCATCAAGAGAGGGTCTCCTTCAGACCATTACTTTAAAAAAAATAGAATTTTACGAGAATTACACGGAACCTCCATTAAATGCGTACCTTTTTCATGCGTACCGCTAGACATTGGAATCAGCTGCCCGAGTGGGTGTTCCCCAATGAATATAGTCTGGGTACCTTCAAGTCGCGAGTGAATCGGTTTCTTCTAGGCGTGCGTGCTCCACCGTAGACCGTATCTTCGCTTAACATCAGGCGGGATGGCGGTCAAACGCAAGCCTATCTACTATAAAAAAAAAAAAAAAAAATTAAAGTAAGTCGGACTCGCACTTAATTCGTTTTTTGTTTAACACTAGAAAATATTTTTATACAACCTACAGCCAAGCTATAAGTTCTATAAGAGCAACATGTATTGCCTTCGTTTGTCACATGGCAAGAGAAAACTTGTTTCGAATCTAGTAGAAAGCGGTTTTAGTGTAGACTGACCATTATACATTTAAGACTAATAATTATATCTGTATTAAACTTTTACTCGAATAATATAAATAAATAATAAATATCGTAGGACTATATACACAGCGCCATCTGGCCCCAAACTAAGCAGAGCTTGTGTGATGGAAGTCAGATAACTGATAGAATACATAAATACTTTTTTTGTTGTTGTAAATACATACTTATAATACATACAGAACACCCAGACACAGAACAAGCATTTGTTTATTCACAAAATGTTTGCCTGGATTGGGAATCGAATATACTACCAATGAGCCAACGGGGCTGTCAAAGAAACCGAATTCGAGATTAACCGTTTTCTAAGTTTTGAATAATACATTTATGGTAATCGTACTTTAAAAAAAAAAACGAGTGCATTAATTTTTTTTTTAATTTTAATGTAACTGCAATTACGTTTCTAGTAATTGTCCATTAAAGTCGAGCAAGAATATTTATTCAGAGAGAAAGCCAACAATTAATGTACTTTTTCCTATTTAACTTCACTGTTTTGTTTTTAATATTCTAGACTAGCTTGCGCCCGCGACTTCGTGCGCGTTGACTTAAGAATTAGGTTCAGAGAGAAATGAAACATGTTAAAGTAACAAAGAGCAATAGTTTCATTCTTGGTGGTAGATCTCCTTAGCAGGAGGTCGTCTAGGTAGGTACCACCGCAGTACCAGTTATTTTGCCGCCAAGCAGTAGTGTATAAACATTACTGTGTTCCGGTTTGAAGGGTACTGCAGCTAGCGAAATTACTGGGCTGTTGAGACTAACCATCAAAAGTCTCAAAGTAATGAGCGCCTAAGCAGCGATGCCCTGGACTTTGTTTTGTTACTCAAAATTCACCGGAACTTTTGAGTCTTGAACACCGCCGGAGGGTAGCAAGTCTCTCAATTTTCTACAGGATTCATTTCGGAGAATGTGCTACCGAGCTGTACGACCTTGTTCTTCCATCCCCTGTTTACCACAGGACAAGTAGAAAGACGGCCCACTACCCATACCCATACGTAGTGGAATTTCCTTGGGTATGTACTAAACGTTTCGACTCTACGTTTCTCATCCGTACGGCCAAGGAATGGAACAAGCTACCGGCTTCCTTGTTTCCTGATAGATATAATCTAGATCTTTTCTAGGTCTGCGTGCTTCATCTTCGACCACATCGTCGCTTACCATCAGGCGAGTTGGTGGTCAAACGCGGACATATCCGTATTAAAAAAAAAACACACACACAGTAATGTTTACACACTACTCCTTGGTGGCAGAACAAGTCAGTTAGGACATGTACGCATATAACAAAAGGGATGAATAAAAACATATCGATTGGATACCGCGCTCTATAAGTATATCCTAAAAGTACTATATAAAGATCCTGGTATTTATTTGTGGAAAAACCTTAGTTACTTAGGATTTGCTTCACTTATTGTCTTTTTTTGCAAAACATTACCCATTACCCGCATCATTGTCAAGGTCTCGAGTGAGCGTCAGTACTGACATTGAACTGAGACTGCAATTATAATTATTGCAATCTTAATTGATGTATTCAGTAACTATAACTCCAGTTTTTAAACTCTCAAAAAAATTTAATCAAAGAAATGTCACTTTATATCAAAGTCAAAGCAACAGCGCGGCAGCGATCTCGACGGCGTGTTCAAAAAAGGAGGAAGTTCTCAATTCGACTGCATGTTTTTTTGTTGTACGTATGTTCGCGCTTCGATTCCACATTCTTCATACGCACAGCGAGGATGTGGAACTCTCTGCCGGCGTCTGTTTTTCCCGTGAAGTACAATTTGGGTGTCTTCAAATCTAGAGTAAACAGGTTTTTTTCTAGGTAAGCGTGCTTCATCTTGGACTGCATCCTGCTTAACATCAGGCAGGGTGTGGTCAAACGCGAACCTATTATGTATATAAAAAAAAAAAAATTACGCGATCATTCCGCCAATTATGTCATGTATCGATTTGGATGTTTTTTTTTGCTTGGTTGATCATAATATGTACCTACTTCAGAGATGGTCCCATAAAATAGTTATGGAAATCTATCGAGCGGTTTTTAAAAAATCAACAAAAATTATACACATCAATGATATTTTCGTTTACCAAAACCGCGGAATCGGTTTTTTTTATTTTTAAATTTATTAATATATGCTCAGAGCGTCAACGCATGCGCGCTCGCCGCTGCAGCGTGACTGTCGTTGGCGACGGTGGCGTGGTTGACGGTTTTAAACCAACACTTCTGCCAGTAATTTGAAACGCAAGCCTCGCTGCCAAGGGCGTTTATCAGTCATCGAAATTTGGTTTAAAACAACAATCTACAAACGGCGGTTTGAAACAGAGGTTTCAAACCGCCGTTTAAAACAGTGCAGCTCATGTTTTAGCCTGGTGGACTCGTCCAGTTAAAAAAAAACAGTAATAAATGACGTTTGGACTATGGTAGTAAAAAATGTAATCACTAACCTACGTAAGTAAAAGCGAGTTGAAAGCAAGGGAAATGAAGTGGGCGGTAATTTGTCCGGACCCGTAATCATGTGAGAGTTACCCGTGTGGGTTCGACTATGCTTTCTATATTTCTAACTGCACGGTGGTTTTAACTCTGTGAGTACATATATAGTAAGTAAATTTATGTAGCGATGATAGCTCAGTGGTTAGCGCAGTAGGTTCGCATGCCGAAGGGCGTGGGCTCAAACCCCAACAATGAGCTTGAGCTGCCGGTGAAAGAAAACATCGCAAACCGCAAATGAAGACCAAAATAAATGCCAGTAGCTGTGATTTCACTGTAAAATTATGCTCCATTTGTCTATAAATGGCAAAAAAATATTTGTATGGAAATCACCCTTAAGGTGGTTACCTTAAGGGTGGCAGCTAGCCAGCGGAGTACTAGAAAGTGCCCTACCAGCTATGGATTCCTCACGATGTTTTCCTTCACCGGCAGCTCAAGCTGATTGTTGGGATTTGAACCCATGCCCTTCGGCGTGTGATCGCTTCAAAACAACGCTATCATCGGTTTTAACGCAGCGATAGTTAAGTATAAAGCTTCTTTATATTTCATTTTGAAAGGCCAGTCGTGGTACATCGTTAATAATATTCCATATTGTCCATTAAGAAGAATTTTACGTAATATTCAATTAGAGAATATTTTTAAAGCGCTCACAAGTATTTCTTTGTTGAAACGTTGACGTTCAAAAGTACGTAGTTGGAATTAATGATCATTTTAGAATGTTAAACTGTTAACAAGTTAAGGAAGTTAATTTGTGTTATGTATTTAGTAAATATGAGAATGAAATATCAAGTTTTAGGCTAGGATATAGGAGGATCATATCAACTTTAGTTAAAAACTTTAATAATGTTATTCAAGTTGACAAATCTCACGGTAAGCAGTGGCCAAACACCTAGCCTGTCAACAAAAAAAAACTGATTATTTTGTAACATTGATCCCAGCTTTCAAAATTAAAAGGATTATGTTTGTACATTAAAAATAAAGGTCGGGAAACAGTAAACACTACAAAATTCTAATTAGGAGTTTTGCCGGGAACGCGGAAAGTGCCGTGTCGCCCGACACGGCACTTTCCTGTATTTTTCCAACATTGTATTTTTTCCAAAACTAGTGTTTTTTCGGATGTTTATGTAGAAAAATAGTGGTGTTTTATTCATAAAGTACCGAATTAAAAGTATGAGTTTGGGAAAGTAATATAATGTGGTGAAATATGATTTTTTGTGTTGCTTCCAAAACTCCATCGAAGCTTATAGTAAAGTCGCCACTACTTTACTAAAGCATGACTGGATTTGACTGGCATGGGCTGGACTTGGCCTAGATTTGACTTTGATTACTAATTTTTTTTATGAAACTTGAAAATATCAAAACACGTGACACTGGCAAATGCACAAAATGCGACGCCAAAATCTAAGAAGAAGATGAAAAAAAAACTGATCAAGGGTGAACGGTGCTGAGTAACTGCGTGTTGAAAGAATACTTTAAACTGGTGACACCATTTATAAACTTTCCCATGAAACTGCGTAAAAACGTAAGCATACGTAACTTTACGGTGTTTAGCGGAAATAGTACGTAACGCTTCACATAGTAGTGTGAGATAAAGTAGTTAGCGGCAGTTGTAATGAGCTGCCGACGATCGGAGAAGTAATGGGATTGAGACTTACTGAGACATTCTTAATTTTTTTTTAAAATTGTAGACAGGCTAGCTGTTTGACTACAGCTCACCTGATGTTAAGTGAAGGTGTGGTCGAAGATGGTAATGCACACTTAGTCTGGAATGGAACTGGCTCTCAAGTCAGGCTGCCGGAACACACCGTTAAATGCTTGGCGGCAGATTTTCAATTTGAGGGTGGTAGCTAGCCAGCCGAGTACTAGAAAGTACCCTACCACCATGCTATGGTTTCCTCACGATGTTTTTTTTCACCGGCAGCTCAAGCTCATTTGATGCGACATAAATCATACTTGGTGGTAGATTTCCTTAGCAGGAAGTCATCTAAGGTAAGAATATTACCTAAAATATTAACTCAGTAAATATTATAATTTTGAAAGTCGTATTTTTTTAACCGTGATGGTAAAAAAATACACATTTAGGTATTTTGATAAGCACAAGTATTTTTACAGTTAATTCCCGCTGTAATGATAAAGAAAACAAATAAATTTAATTCACAGAAGGAGTACAGTATACCTACAGAGAAAAGAATACAACAAACTTAATATATCTAGAGGTGGTATTTGACTTTAGAATTAAAATGATAAAATGTTGATTATTTGACCATTTTCAACAGAATATTCTGTTACAACAAATGCCCTTACACATGTCATTGTGTCATAAAATAAAGCATTTTTTTAATATAATGCCTGTAAATTTCATAAAATCATCATAATTCCAGCCGTAGGACGTTCACTGCTGTACATAGGCCTCCCTCATTGACTTCCATAAAGACTACTTGGAAGCGGTTAGCATCCAGCGCGTTCCTGCGGTCTGTACTAGGTCGTCTGCCCTCCTTGTGGGTGGACGTCCTACGTTGCGCTTGCCGGTCAGTGGTCTCCCTCCAGAACTTTGCAGCCCCATCGGCCATCAGTTCTGCGTGCTATGTGCCCTGCCCACTGCCACTTCAACACGCTAATCCGGTGGGCTATTTCGTTAAATTTGGTTTGTCTACGGATCTCCTAATTACTGATTCGATCTCGTAGGGAAACTCCGAGCATAGCCCTCGTTGTGCAACTTTGAGTTTTCCAATTTCAGATAATGTCTAAACAGAATTAACTAATCAAACATTACATTTTTTGCTCCGTGTGTGTCCGCAGCCTATAATGATCGTTACCGCTACCTACGTTACCGTTACCGTAACGTTTCCCGCACGTCACGTTACGTAACGTATGATTGATTACTCTCGGTTACGGTCTGTGTGACGAATTTAATTACAGATTTATCTTTTCAGATCCGTTATTTTATTTCAAATTAGATTTTTTATGTTTCCTACTGTTGTAAGTTTTTATTGTTAAGGTAACCATATTATTCGTTAATTAATATATTACTATTGGAATGTATGTTCATGTTATAGTCTATACTATTATAAAGAGGAAAGATTTGATTGTTTGTTTGTTTGTTCCTTAGTTTGTTTGTTTGTATTGAATAGGCTCCGAAACTACTGGACAGATTTCAAAAATTGCTTCACCGTTGTAAAGCTACACTGTCCTCGGGTGACATAGGCTATTTTTTATACCTGTATTCCCACGGGAACGGGAACTACGCGGGTGGAACCGCGAGGCGTCCGCTAGTCTGTCATATGGAAACAAACGATCAATTTGTTCGATTCAATGGCTTGGGTATAATCCATGACACGATAACCGATTGTCAAATGTTTTGCTGATTGTTTTACGCCGTTCATAGGTTCTTACTATATTGAATTAATAAAAGTTGTTTAAGATGTACCTACCTACGCAATAAAAAAATTAAGTGCGTAATTACTTACAAACTACAATTAACTTTACTGGCATTTAAATATCAAATTTTACAACCTAAAAAAGGCAAGTCAAGGTCTAATCCAAGTTAAGTCGTTGTAAAGTAGATCGAAAGTAAGGCTTCTATGTAGTTTAGCCAACAACACAAAATACTAGCTTCCCCGCACTCATTGACCCAGTATAATATAAATAAGCAATATTTCACAATAGTAGGTAAATCATTTTAATAATATAAAAATTATGAAAAAAGTTAATTACAATATAAAATCATTTACCGTCTTCGACCACACCGTCACTTAACATCAGGTGAGCTGTGGTCGAGTACCTAGCCTGTCAACCATTAAAAAAAAAAACAAATCTTTTTTGTCAATATGATTTTTACACTTTGGCGTCGAATACAAATTGAGTGGAACATATTTCAGCAATAACTGTTATTTTCGTTTTTATTGTCTTAATGTCAAGTGAACTGTTGTCAAACACCAAGCATGTCAACCATAAAAATATCCTTTTCAAATATGAGAATGGAATGAGGATGGATTAGAAAAACAATACCGTATGCACTAGAATAATGATTTGTCATCCCCCCCTCTCGGAAAGAGTATTTTTGCTCTTCGATATCTGAGTGCAAAAGTCGTTTTTATCCGCTGGAGGATAAAGTAAATTTGAATTTAGAACATCGTGTGCATTAAGTTTGTGAATTAAAAACATCATTAAACCTATTTACTTCTACCTCCATGGTGCCGAACTTATCATACAACTTTTTTTAATTTGTTAAAAACTCAGGCTCTGAACCTCTTTTGGTGTACTTTTTTTTTTAATTTGCTTTGCGCGCGCAATTTTCTTTTCACGTCATATTGTTAATGTAGTAGTTAATACCTAAACTGAAATAAAAGTATCTTGTGATTGTAAAAGATTTTTTTGCATTTAGTCATTTCCTCGCTGACGTGGATGAAAAGTTATGTTTTGCACTCGAGTGCAAAGATTTTTCACCTCGTGATCTTTTGATTCCCTCGCTAACGCTCAGGATTAAATTTTAGAATCCTTCGCTTGCTCGGTCATGAAAATTGAGCACGCGGTTAAAAAACAACTTTGCACTCTTGTATAACAAATAACTATTGTTGTTCTTATTTCTTACTTTGCAGTACGGGGCTAGCTAGTATCTCGCAAAGTTGTAGTACCAACTAAGGGCTCTTAGATATTCTGTGCTAGGGTAACCAAGTGACCGTAAGTTGACCTCACCGCGAGGTCAACAACACGCAAGTATAGAATACTGAGCCATTACTGCCATTGTGTCACCTCAACTAAGGCCAATTACTACGGTGCCGGAATAGGTTAGAAAACTTCGTAAGATACGGTAATAATTACGTGCTTTGCATGGTCGGTGATTGGTGACACTTACCTTTTTTTTTGTTTTGGCGACGCATTTTTAGCATTTGCCAGTGTCAAGTGTTTTACATTTTCAAGTTTCATAAGCTCGTAGCTATAGTTATAGTCAAAAGTCCAGTCATGCTTTAGTAAAGTAGTGGCGACTTTACTATAAAGCTTCGATGGAGTATTGGAAGCAACACGAAAAGTCATGTTTCACCACATTATAATTTATCATTTTGCCACACTCGCGCTTGTAATTCGGCACTTTATGAATAAAACACCACCATTTTTCAGGACAAGCATTTTGTGATATAAACAAATGTTTGTTCTGTGTCTGGGTGTACTGTTTGTATGGCGTTGTGTGTAATGCCCTATGATATTTATTATTATTTATTTATGTTGTGTTGATTTGCCCCGTAAGTCAGACTTACTCATGACCATTTTTACTAGAAACATTCTTAGGTTATTGAACTTCCGATCATTTATTTATTTTAATCTCACTGGGCTTTGCGACAACAATGGTGCGACATTTTACATAATTACGGGGTTTCGTAGAAAAGTATGATTGTAGTAAAGTGGTGTAAGTACTGATGGTAAATGATAGTAAATTGGTCTTTGGACCATTGTATTGTTTTTCTCGGGTGAAATGACTCCGAGTTTCTTTGTTATTTTTATTTGATTCATTACATATGCTGTCTGTTCTTAAGATCTATCGTGTTTTCCATTCTTGGTTGCCTGGAGGGGATCGCTCTTAGCGATAAGGCTACCACTTGTGGATAAGATTGTTTTGTTTGTCTGCTTGCCAACTATAAAAAAAAGTATGCCAATTCTTAAACATTTTCACATATCTACCGAAAGTTTCTACTTACCGGGAAGTGCATCCAAGACATAAATAAAACAACAGCTAGTAAATCTATTTAAACAATTTCATACAGATATGACAAAAACTGTTTTCGCTTACGTTTATAACAATGGCGAACTATGAATGTAACAATGGTGAGATTGGAAACCCAGTAGAAACGCCGATACAGAGCCGAGAAAGCGCTCGCTTTGTTGTTTAATTGATTCTATATTCTTGTGATTTTCTACTCCTACTTACGGTGGAAAGATGATCATTGCTCATGAAAAGGATTGGGCCTTAATAACAGCAGGGCCGTCTTTACACGGGGGTTCAGGGGATGCGGCGCACACAGGCGCAGAGTCGCCGAGACTGCCATGAATTTCGATCCTACTACACTGAGACCACGCGAGCCGCGGGCACAGTTACATACTATACTAAAAACCGGCTAAGTGCGAGTCGGACTTACGCACGTAGGGTTCCGTCTCATTATCTATAAAAACGGCATAAAATCACGTTTGTTGTATGGGAGCCCCCTTATATATTTATTTTATTCTGTTTTTAGCATTTGTTGTTATAGCGGCAACGGAAATAGATCATCTGTGAAAATTTCAACTATCTAACTATCACGGTTCAAGAGATACAGCCTGGTAACAGACGGACGGACAGCGAAGTCTTAGTAATAGTGTCCCATTTTACCCTTTGTGCACGGAACCCTGAAAATAAAGTCAAGACATCCGTTAGGCAGTTATAAAGTGAGATATCTATTCCCAAAACTATGCATCCAATGTCTGACATGATGTATCATAAACCAATAATATGTCATAAGTCATGAACAAAGCCACACAAAGTAAGTCAAAGTCGAGTCCGGTCATTCCCAAGTAAAATAGAGTCAACTTTACTACAATAACAAGCTGTGTAGTAAAACTGTGTAGTTTTTCTTCCCACTCAAATAATTCGGCACTTAATGACGCAAAAATGCAATCTTTGTTATATAAGTGACAAATTACCTATTACAAGTGATAAATACGAGCTAAACATGAATTACGTGTTATCTTTTAATCTATAAAAAACAAATTATTAGGTTTCTTCTGCGAACGTTATCTAGTGTTTTGTTCACTAAAATATATAATTAGCAGAAAGACAAGTATAAAGTATGTTATGTATTTGGGACAATTCACATAGCACCATAAAACTAAGCAAAGCTTGTACCATGGTAGCTAGATAACTGATAGAGTATTTTTTTTTGTAAATACATCATTATCATACATACAGAACACACAGACGGAGAAAAAAACATTCAAACTAAAACACGTTCAGCTCTTGAAGCAGATGCACTACCAAATGGGGTATGTGCTAACAGGGCAGTCAAACATATTAAGTCTAAAATCAGTAACAATTTGAGATGTCATCAATTAAAGAAAATAAGAGAGAGGCATTTGTGTCGCCTTGACTTTTTGTTTCGTGATGTTTGACTAGATGTTAGAACTCTTTGTAGGAAGTCATCTTATTGAGTCTTATCACTGTCCGTAAAATTAGATTACGTATTGATACTGATCATAATCCGTTACATTTGATCGTGTATTGAGTTTTATCACAGTCCGTAACATTAGATCACGTATTGACTCTGATCACGTTCTGTAACATAAAATCGAGGATTGAGTTTTAGCACGGTCGTGACATTAGATCATGTATTGAGTCTCATCACAATCCATGACATTTGATCGTGTGTTGAGTCTTATCACTATCCGTAACATTTGATCGTGTATTGATTCTAATCACTGTCCGTAAAATTAGAACACGTATTGACTCTGATCACGTTCTGTAACATTAAATCGAGGATTGAGTTTTATCATGGTACGTCATATTAGATGACGTATTGAGTCTCATCACAATCCGTGACATTTGATTGTGTATTGAGTCTAATCACGGTCTGTGCCAATAGTCACATAATAAGTCTGATCACGGTCTTTGACATTAGGTATAATTATCATGCATTGAGTCTGATCACGATCCAGATAGAACGATGATTAAAAAAACATGCTGTGTGTTTGTTAGGGGGCCAAGTCTAAAACCAGTATTAATTGCAGTTGGGAACACCTTGCCTACAGTGGGGCGATTTAAGAGCTATTAAAAGCTTAAAAGCTAATTAAGTACGTAAGTCGCTTGATTATTTATTATCTGATAACACCCTATTATACAGATGGAAACATTCAATGCTTCACATTATTTGGTTGTCGACAAGTAGTCCTTTATTGTATGTTAATGTAATTTTGAGTAAAACGGCCTCGATTTTTTAAGACAAGCATATCAGAAAAAAACATTATTTACAGATGTAAAGATGCATAAAATAAAATTTTACAAATAGGAAAATAACACGCGCTAGTATTACAAGTGTTTTTTTAGGACCGATAAGTAATTTTCTGGTCATCTGTACAATTTTTTTTCTAATGAGTTTCGGAGATATGCAAAAATGTTACTGGTCAATCTTTTGTACCAACAACAACAATTCAGGAAAAACATACTAATGTACGTATTTATGTGATACCTAATGTTGTGTATTAAGAACAACAAATTTCCGAGGCAAATACATTATCCGATAAACCTGATTAATGATTAATTATCCGTATTTTAATCCTATTTCAAGTGAACAATTACATCCTATCAATGTATACGTATACGAACATTCGATTACATAAAGTTTAACAATCGATACTCGTAACCCGACTGCAAATAAAGTAGCTATAACAATTAAGGTGGTCCGATAATTTTGTTGGTTTTTTTTTTTTTAAATGTTTGACAGGCTAGGTGTTTGACCACAGCTTACCTGATATTAAGTGAAGGTGTGGTCGAAGATGGTAAAGCACACCTAGCCTGGAATGGAACTGGCTCTCAAGTGAGGCTCTCGGAACACACCGTTAGATGCTTGGCGGCAGATTTTCAACTTGAGCCAGCTAGCCAGCAGAGTACTAGAAAGTACCCTACCACCATGCTATGGTTTTCTCACGATGTTTTCCTTCACCGGCAGCTCAAGCTCATTGTTGGGGTTTGAACCCACGCCCGGCTTGCGAACCTACCGCGCTAACCACTGAGCTATCATCGCTACAAAAACGTCATAGATAAAGTACAGGACGGCGTATCCCGGGCGTCCTATAATACGTTAGCTGATTCGCGGTCTCATTTCTGGAACACGTCTACCCAAGTGGTTGTTGGTTCTGGAAGTGGCACTGGGCTGCATATGGTAATTGGTCAGCCCAGTACTACTTCAGCTGCTGGTGCGCCGTAAATGGACATTCGATTTTTTTTATCGATCGGAGTCGGTTGTCCTGTACTTTATCTATGACGTTTCAGAAGATTTAACTACGTAGGTGCATGAAAATCGATCCACAAATACAAAACAATCTAGATTAAACCTACTTATTTTTCATTCAAAGCGTATACAGTGTGTTATGGAGTAGTGTTATGAATAGAGGGTACATTACCCTTAAATACATTTCTTTCTTTTAAGCTGAGGTCGTAAAATATCATTAGGAATAAGCGAGATAAATTTAGAAGGTTTTAGTTAAAGATCGTAACTTATTTAAGATGTGGTAGTCCATGCTTTATGGCATCAAAAATAAGCAAAGCAAAGACCAAGCACTAAACGTGAATAAGCGTGCTTTACCTTACCCTACATTACATACATGCTTAACGTCGGTCAAACGCAAACCTTTTGGAGCCATTTGGAATTTAAAAAAACCGTCCTGTGACACCCGTCCTTTAAGTAAATTAGTATCTACTTTCAAAGATATTAGGAACAGTAGAAAGCCAAAAGAAATCTTGAAAAGACATCTGCTGTTCGAAAGATATTGTTGATTTTTGTATATTTTTTTACTGTTGACAAGCTTGGTGTTTGACCACAGCTCACCTGATATTAAGTGACGGTATGGTCGAAGATGGTAATGCACACCTAGCCTGAAATTGAACTGGTTTTCAAGTGAAGCTGCCGGAATACACCGTTAGGCTCTAGGAGGCAGATTTTCAAAGTAGTCCCGGTATAAAAAATATTTTAAATGTTAATTCAGGTAATAAGCTATATGTGTGTAAAATTTCATTCAAATCCGTTGTGTAGTTTTTGCGTGAAAGAGTACCAAACATGCATCCATTCATCCATATTCGCAAACTTTCGCACTTATAATATTAGTAGGTTAAGTCCGATACCTAATGTCTATGTCACTCAGATATAATAAACACACAAGAATTGACCTAAAATAAAATAACTTAAAATACCGCTATCAATGGGAATAGCTCCCAAAACGCTGGCCCCATTGCCGCGTTGTATGGCAATACTCAAACGCTGAGCAAAATAAAGGCCAGCGTTTTGTTCACGTGTGGCGTCGACCAAACGAGATGACAATTCTTTAAAAATTTTTTTTGCTCCCGGCCCCCACGGTCCCAATGTTTCAACCCCAAAAGGCTAAAATATGTACCCACTGTCCAGGGTGCTATATTTGCGCCTTTTGAGGTCTTCTGCAAATTCCGCCGCTGCGCCAGCCCTAATCTGAGTTCTTGGAAGATGTGACGGCGCAAATGTGTCAACGCAAGTGGCGTCCCATACTAAAGGCCGTCCCATCTTCCAGGGAATCAAAGTCATTCCGTCAGGTCTCTTACCATCATCTCTTATAAGGCCGCTCGGCTCTAAGATGGCTGCGCAATTGGCGGTGGTAAGAGCCTGGCGGATAATGTCATTAAGACTGGCGTGCCGCGGAATCCTGCCCGAGCTCCTTGTGCAGGAAAGACCGTGGTGACCGAGCTGGTCGACAGCCACGCCACATTGGCAGCGGTGTGGAGCGCCGCACGGTGTGCCCAATCGAAGGGAAGCTGCAATTCGAAATGTGGATGAATCCAAAAGAGTACCGGTGTTAGGCGAAGGAAGGGCCTGTAGCCACAAACCCGATTCCCATTCAGCAACAGCTAATAGACGGGCACGATCTGCAGAGTTCAAGCACGTATTTATGTGATACCTAATGTTGTGTATTAAGAACAACAAATTTCCGAGGCAAATACATTATCCGATAAACCTGATTAATGGGAAAGGTGCACATATTTTACGTATTCAGCCAATGTTATGACGTCATAACTATAAAAAGTTTGAAAATGTATTAGAATTAAACTACCGCATAGAAAGCCAAAATATTCAAATTAGTTTCATAAAATAAAGTTTACTATCAGTAAAAAATATAAAATAAATACAAAAAAAAACTTTACATACCGAATTATAAAGAGGAAAGGTTTCATTTTTGTTTGTATTGAATAGGTTTCGAAACTACTGGACCGATCTGAATGATTCTTTCATAATTAGAATGCTACATGATCACTGAGTGACATTGGCTATATTGTTAATCGAGTTTCGTCTGTCCGTCCGAGGCCGGGCCGGCCCGCGAGTACTATTATAAACAGGAATGATTTGATTGTTTGTTTGTTTGTATTGAATAGGCTTCGAAACTACTGAACCGACTTCAAAAATTCTTTAACCTTTGGTAAGCTACACTATTCCCGGGTGACATGGGCTACTTTTTATCCCTGTATTCCCACGGGAACGGCAACTACGCGGGTGAAACCGCGAGGCGTCCGCTAGTATTTCTATAATACTACGCCCTTTGCCACTATAACGTCAACAATATATTTATATTAATCTGTCATTATATTTATTGTTTGATAGTAACGCAATGGGCGTATACAATAACATAATCGATAATTAAAGACTACCAATCGATCAGGTAATTACTGATAAGTAGGTAACAGAGGGCTTATAATAAAATATTTTTTCCATCTAATACTTATGGTATTTACACACAAAGCGAAACAAGATAACGACAATTATGTTAGCTATATATATATTATGGAATATGACGTATAAATAACTGACGCCTCGCGGTTTCACCCGCGTGGTTCCCGTTCCCGCGGGAATACAGGGATAAGAAGTAGCCTATGTCACCCGGGGATAGTGTAGCTTCCCAACGGGGAAAGAATTTTTAAAATCGGTCTAGTAGTTTCGGACCCTATTCATTACAAACAAACAATCAAATCTTTCCTCTTTATAATAGTATGGATAGATAGATAAATAGACAAACATACAAAAATCCAAAAATACAAATCTTTCCTCTTTGTAATAGTACGGATAGATAGATAAATATATAGATAGACAAACATACAAAAATCTAAAAATCCAAATCTTTCCTCTTTATAATAGTATGGATAGATAGATAGACAAACATACAAAAATCCAAAAATCCAAATCTTTCCTCTTAATAATAGTACGGATAGATAGATAAATATATAGATAGACAAACATACAAAAATCCAAAAATCCAAATCTTTCCTCTTTATAATAGTATGGATAGATAGATAAATATATAGATAGATAGATAGACAAACATACAAAAATCCAAAAATCCAAATCTGTCCTCTTCATAATAGTACGGATAGATAGATAAATATATAGATAGACAAACATACAAAAATCCAAAAATCCAAATCTTTCCTCATTATAATATAAGTGTAGAAGTATAGATTATGACAATCACCAAAAATACTTAAAGCAGTTATGAATGTTACGGTTTTGGCAGGCCTTGCGATTTTTAGCATCGGCAATCCTTACTTGAATAATTTTTCGCGAGTTTGTTGCTATATTTAAATGCACACGATAAAATCATAAATATAAATATATTTGGGTTTTTTTAAATCGTTGACAAGCTAGGTGACCACAGCTTACCTGATGTTAAGTGACGGTGTAGTTGAACACGGTAAAGCACACTTAGCCTGGAATGGAGCTGGCTATCAAGTGAGGCTGCCGGAACACACCGTTAGATGCTTGGCGGCAGATTTTCAACTTGAGGGTGGTAGCTAGCCAGCCGAGTACTAGAGAGTACCCTACCACCATTCTATAGTTACTATGTAGTCTTTTCGATTTCGATAGTAGTTCTTCTCGAAGTTCGATTCCTACCCAGGATAAACATTTATGAGGAAAACATAGTTGTTTGTTTATTATTATGTGCTACTGCATATCATCAAAATATTTTTTCAGTTCAGCGTTTCTGGATAACTTCACATCGTCGTTCTACCGGCATTCCAGGCCAACGTTTAACATAATAAATCTCGGACTTTTTTTTTAAAGTATTGAGTCGAGACTATATCCTCATGGTAAGAGACAACGCATGACTATTGCAGCGATACACAGAACTTTGAGTACTAAAAAAACGTCTAGAACAACACTGCTTTTGCACTCATTACTTTGAGACTTTCGCTGGTTAGTCTCAACAGCCCTGTAATTTCGCTAGCTGCAGTACTCTTTGCATGTCGCCAGTGATAGACGAAGATGGCGCAACATCGTGCATGAACGGCTCCTGGAAGGTGAAGGTCACGACACTCAGACATGAGGAACACGACACTAGGAGGAGGAGGAGTACCCTTTAACACAGTTAAGTTTACACTATTGCTTGGAGGCAGAATATCTTGTACTGCGGTGGCACCTAGACTACCTCCTGCTAAGGAGACCTACCACCAAGTAAATGATAGTTATGAATTTATTAGTGAGTCAGATATAAGTTATTGAGAAGAGTTATAACGCGTGTTGTTCTTGTATCTATAATCTATAGGTTTTTAATCGAGTTAGAGACAAAAGTTCTAATGCCAGTATAGTGACAAACTGGAATTAAGGTTATAGAACCATACCTAATAATACTGCAAAACATATAGATTAACATAAAACAATAATTTGTGTACAGTAATGATGAATGAAAGAAACGACCAGAATGAAGAATATCTGCGATGGAAATAAGCGAAAACGGGCCACACAGAGTAAAATAGACAATGATTTAGGGTGTAGACTTAGAAAAAAAACGAAACGTCTCTGCTCAATTAGCCTCTTTAAATCTCAATAGTAAATTGGATATATCCTGATACATTCTTTATTGCACTAAATTTTAAAACAGAAGCTACATAGGGCTTCAATATCAATAGCCATATTTACTTGGTGGTAGATCTCCTTAGCAGGAGGTCGTCTAGGTAGGTGCCACCGCAATACCAGTTATTCTGCCGCTAAGCAGTAGTGTGTAAGCATTACTGTGTTCCGGTTTGAAGGGTACTGCAGCTAGCGAAATTACTGGGCTAGTGAGACATCAAAAGTCTCAAAGTAATGAGCGCCAAAGCAGTGATGCCCTGGACTTTGTTTTGTTACTTAAAGTTCTGTGTATCGCTGCGATGGTCATGGACAGGCGTTATCTCTTACCATCAGGAGAACGTCTCGTTCGTCTCATTACTTTTTACATTAAAAAAAAAACCAAAGAGCAATACAAAGTAAACTGACCTCCACATTTGTACACAAGTACAAAGACTGCTTAGTTTTGGTTTATTAATAAATATTCGTCGTAACATCTAAAAATACCCCATCATGAGTTCTCATAGGTTAAAGTAAAAGTAATTTAAGTGTTATTAAAAAACAAAATTAATTTTATTCCATAAAAGTTATATTGGACATAGTATTATCTCTAGTTTAATCTTACTCGGAATCGGTTAAACTATTTACCGGGGACCTGCGAATGTTCTGACGTGGGCCTCTACTTGGGCTGCATCCTGAGCGGAGAAGGCATAGTAGTTGGTAGGCCGCCAGGTGACTCCATATGAAGGGATACCGCTATCAAATCCACTGTTCGAGAGCCTGTTGCCCACATCCAGATAGTAGCCCATAGGGTTTGGGGGACCAGTGGTTGCCCAGCCCCAAGCTCGACGCGTGTTGATGAAAGAGTTTCTTTCAGAGTAAACCAAACCTCCGGTCCAGACGCCAATACCGTAGCTGCTGACGTCTGTGTACAAGTTATTGACGACGTGCACCTCTCCGTATCTGACCAACGGATTACGCTGAACGGTACCCTGGAACCAGTTGTGGTACCAAGTCACCTTCAAACGGCCTCTGTCAGACGACAAGGTGTCACTGTTACCCACCAGAGATACTAAATTATGGTTTCTGATGATGCTGTTGGAAATCGAGATCATGTTGGCTCCTTGCGTAATATCAATCAGACCGTCATGACGTCTCATGTTATCAGGGGTATTAGCTGCAATCCAAGGGTCGTCAGCAAACTCACAGTGGTGAACCCAAACGTACTCAGCGTTTACTTCGATACCGAGGGCGTCGACTGTCGAGAAGGCTCCAGGAACCATGGAGATAATTCCTCCGGCACCATTAGGTTGTTCACCTGGAGCGTAATTAAGAGCATTGTGGAACCTGACATCCTGGATGATGACCTGCTGCACTTGACGGACTCTCAGTCCTCCGCCAAAGATCATGGCGTTCCTGTCTCCACCGTAAATACTTTTGAAATTACCAACATCGATACGGACACCGGGAGAGCCGGTGAACAGTTGTGTGAGGTCGAGACGTCCACGGATGAAGACTTCTCTGCGGTCATTGCCAGCAACGGCATCTCTGAGTGCCCAGGGGTCCCACACCGTCCATACAGAACCGCCGTTGCCTCCGTGGGTTCCACCATTCATTGCGGCAAAGCCTGCCTGCCCCCATGGAACACGAGCGAGGGTGAAGTTAGGGTTGGTGGTGAAGGCATCGGGTTGCCTGCTGGGATCGTATTCACCATTGAAATCAGTAGGCATCGCTGTGACCGCGAGGATCGCGGCCGACATCACAAGGAAGAACTTCATGATGAGAGTGTATTCCCTTCCGACTAACTGCGTGTCTACCCTGATCACTCGTTTATATACATACAGGAACTTTCAAGAATTAGGTAAACTAGATAAAAAATAGAGATAAAACCTGTGATTAATGAAATTAATCTAACGCGATTGAAACCGTGTATGAAAAGAAAGACCAAGTAGGAAACAAAAATTCTCAGTGTTGGCTTTATTAAACAACTAGCAAACGCCTCGCAGTTTCACTCGCGTAGTTCCCGTTCCCGTGGAAATACAGGAATTAAAAGTAGCCTATGACCCCCGGGGATAGAGTAGCTTCCCAACGGGGGAAAAATTTTTGAAATCGGTCCAGTGCCTATTCAATACAAACAAACAAACAATCAAATATTTCCTCTTTATAAAAGTATAGATAGATAGACAATGCAAAAACTGTTAAGTAAAATAATGCTTTTGACGCAGTTTAAAAATATTGTCCATCCACCAAAGCTATGTAAAGATGAACTTGTTAAATAGATAAACAATCAAAAGAAATTAAATAAGAACAATTAAATAAAATTTGCATTTCAATACAGCATCAGATGACGTTTCGTGTAATAATCTAATATCAGCAATTAAGAATCATACTCATATCAATAGCTCCGTTGGCTCATTGGTAGTATATTTGCCTTGAGAGCTGTTGGGCGTGGGTTCGATTCCCACTCAGGGCAAACATTTTGTGACTAAACAAATGTTTGTTCTGTGTCTGGGTGTTCTGTATGTATTATAAGTATGTATTTACAACAAAAAGTATTTATGTATTCTATCAGTTATCTGACTTCCATCACACAAGCTCTGCTTAGTTTGGGGTCAGATGGCGCTGTTTGTAATGTCCTACGATATTTATTTATTTCTATTTTTTTATTTTTTATATATTTTATTAGTCTCTCTTGAAAAGTTGCACAACAATCTAATGGCTTAAATTATTATATATTTATCGTTTGTAATCAGTTTACGCAAAAATATTTGTATTTTAAGTGTATCGAGTCTTTTACCGGGTTTGGTAGTTATTTTAATGTAAAAGTATTGGGATGAACGATATGCTCTCCTAATGGTAAGAGATAACGCCTGTCCATGACCATTGCAGCGATACACAGAACTTTGAGTAGCAAAACAAAGTCCAGGGCATCGCTGCTTTGGCGCTCATTACCTTGAAACTTTTGATGGTGAGTCTCAATAGCCCAGTAATTTATGAAGACTTGTATAAAATTGTACCTACAACAAATTATCACCTGACGCTTAGAGGTTCTTCTAGATCCTAGATTCATTAACCTCAATACACAATGTAATATAAATAAAAATAACCATGCTTTTTTATTGGCATAGGTTTTGCCAATAAATCTTTACCTAACACTAAAATTGCTTAGTTTGGGGATATATGACGCTGTGTGAAAAGTCCTAAAATATTTATTTGCTATTTTTATTTATTAATCTTCGTTTTTGATACTGTTCCTCTTATACCATGCATCTATATGTATTCCAATTATATTAGAATAAAATCATAAATTTATAAATCATTCAAAAATTTGATTTTATGCCAATAATCTACTGTTTTATTTAAGCAATTGTGATTTACCGCAAATAAAGTGCACAATAAATGCCAGTAGCTGTGGTTTCACTATAAAATTATGCTCCATTTGCCCATAAATGGAAAAAAATTGTTTGCATGGAAATCGAATATGAACTGATCGATTGTATTCAAGTCATATTTTACTAATAGGTAAACTGATGTAGGTTTGATACATGGTAGTTTTACTGATATGGGGTTTATTTAGAAAAAAATATTTGAACTATAGTTTAGATCGCTTTTGGTAACCTTTATCAAGGATTCAAAGCAGAGTACCTACCTACTAAACGCGCATGGGCTCGTCTTACGTGGAAGCAAGAAGGTGGATGCCGGATATGAACGATGTTATAGTAGCGGTTGCAGTCCAGATTTTCAACAACTGAGCAAAACATAAACAGCATCTTCAGCTTATCATCAGGCAAAAGATAAAATAGTGAACAATAGTAAGATTAAATATGTAAAGGATAAATAAATAATTTAAATCAGTTGTAATTAACAACGCAATATTTATTTACTCGACAAGTACATTACTTAATTACAATATTAATAAACAAAATAACAAATTCATCAAATTGTGTTACTAGAATAATTTAACGAGGACCGGCGTGCGTTCTAACGTAGGCCTCTACTTGACCAGCGTCTTGAGCGGTAAACGCGTAGTAGTTGGACGGTCTCCAAGTGACTCCGTACGAGGGTATGCCAGAGTCATGCGAACTGCTAGTGAGCCTGTTTTCTACATTCAGATAGTAACCCATCGGGTTTGGCGTACCGGCTGCAAAACCCCAAGCGCGACGTGTGCTGATGAAAGAATTTCTTTCTGAATATACAAGAGCTCCAACTCCAACACCGATGGCATAACTTCTAATATTCGTGTACAAATTATTTACAATGTGCACCTCCCCATATCTGACTCTCGGGTTACGCTGGACGGTCCCTTGGAACCAATTGTGGTACCAGGTAACCTTCAGTCTGTCTCTGTCCATCCACGCGTTGTTGTCATCATTGCCCACTAGAGACACTAAGTCGTGGTTCCTGAAGATGCTATTTGAAATAGAGATCCAGTTAGCACCCTGCACGATATCAATGAGGCCGTCATGACGCCTCATACTGTCGGGAGTGTTGGTCTGGATCCAAGGATCATCAGCAAACTCGCAGTGGTGGACCCATACGTACTCCGACGTCTCGATACCGATATTGTCAATTGTCGACCAAGGGCCAGGCACCATGGATATAATACCTCCATTGCCATTAGGTTGCTCACCAGGTGCATAAGACAGAGCATTTAAAATTTTGAGATCTTGGACGATAACTTGTGAGACTTGGCGTATTCTCAGACCTCCTCCGGTGATAGCGGCGTTGTTGTCTCCACCGTAAATACTCTTGAAGCTTCCTACGTTGATTGCAACGCCTGGAGAGCTAGTGAAGAGTTGTGTGAGGTCGAGAAGACCACGGATATAGACTTCTCTGCGGTCATTGCCAGCAACGGCATCTCTGAGTGCCCAGGGGTCCCACACCGTCCATACGGAACCGCCGTTGCCGCCGTTGGTACCTCCATTCATTGCGGCAAAGCCTGCCTGCCCCCATGGAACACGAGCGAGGGTGAAGTTAGGGTTGGTGGTGAAGGCACCGAGTTGCCTGCTGGGATCGTATTCACCCCCAAATTTAGCCGGCATCGCGGTAACCGCGAGGATAGCGACAGAAATCACAAGAAAGAACTTCATACTGAAAGTCCTCCACTAGAGGCTAAATGCATTTTGCATGCTAATCCTTCTAATATATAGAAAATTAATGGTCAAGTGTCATTCCATAGCTGGATGTTCTAAGGTTCCGTAGATATTATTATTAGAGCTATAATTCTGTGTAACAAAATGCGCTGAAAATAAATGTACATTTTTATTTTTTTTCTGTAAAAAAAGTGGCGAACAAGCGGCGGGCCACCTGATGGTAAGTGTAACAACCTACAATTGTCGGTGCGTTGCCTATCTTCAAGGACCCTATTCACCCTTTGTTGGAAGCGAAGTATAAGCTGTTCTATAGATCAGTCGATTAAGAGCGGTACGAGATTTCCACGCATCTTTAATACGTGGAGGGCACTTTTGGCGCGTTTTTGAAGCAAATAGAGGTTATTACGACAGCCCCGTTGGCTCATTGGTATTATATCTGCCTTGAGAGCTGTAGGGCGTGGGTTCGATTCCCACTCAGGGCAAACATTTTGTGAATAAACAAAATGTTTGTTCTATGTCTGGGTGTTCTGTATGTATTATAAGTATGTATTTACAAAAAAAAGAAGTATTTATGTATTCTATCAGTTATCTGACTTCCATCACACAAACTCTGCTTAGTTTGGGGTCAGATGGCGCTGTGTGTATAGTCCAACGATATTTATTTTATTTATTTATTTATTTACATTAAAATATTACGGCAATAATGGTATGTGTTTTAGAAAAAGAAATAGTATTCACAAGAATATAATACGGTACATTCAAACATCATCAACATCATCATCATTTCAGCCGTAGGACGTCCACTGCTGGACATAGGCCTCCCCCATTGACTTCCATAAAGACCGGTTGGAAGCGGCTCGCATCCAGCGCGTTCCTGCGGTCTTTACTAGGTCGTCTGTCCACCTTGTAGGCGGACGTCCTACGCTGCGCTTGCCGGTCCGTGTTCTCCACTTCAGAACTTTGCAGCCCCATCGGCCATCAGTTCATCAAACATACAACTTTCTTATTAAATTTAAAGAATTGAATTCGTTACACATATACGTACATACAAACATTATTACCTAATATTCTGATTTGTCTTAACTGAACACGATTCCCTTTCTTAAGTAGTACGAAACCCTAAAATATCGAAGAATTATAATAGATTAAAAAGATAATTGGTATCATTTTTGAAGATAATGGAGTGTTTCCATCCTCACATAAGCAACCAGTCACATCTACGTAACCAATATAAACCAAATTTTTGAGTAATATACGATTATGTACAAAAAAATACCTACCGATTTATTTATAGGTACGTATATTAATAAATCATGTTAATAGGAATACCAAAGCTGGATATAATAAAAGTCAGAATCGACTCAAAACAAATAACACGCATTTGGCCGATATACATAAAGTAATGAGCGCCAAAGCAGCGACGCCCTGGGCTTTGTTTCACCACACAAAGTTCTGTGTATCGCTACAATCGTCATCGACAGACGTAATCTCTTACCATTAGGAGAGCGTCTTGCTCGTCTCATTATAATTACATTAAAAAAAATACATGACGTGACCTAACAATAAATACATGTACATAAAACTCAATTTGTTCGGAAGTTCTGGTATGGTCGGCGGATCCAGCATTTGTTCGCATTAAGAGGGAACGCGGAACCGGCGGAATTTTAAACATAGGTCTTTGAAGAAACTATTGCCATCGCGCTGCACCATAACTGACAAGCTGTCTATGTGTATGAGTAGTCTGTGTTTGTGTGTATTTTTCGATAAGTTATCGAAAAATACTACTTCCTTAGTTGTCTAAGCATTAGTCTGAAACCCTCTCACCTCCAATATTTCTTCATAGAATGCGATAAATTATACCTACCGATTATACAAAAATTTTGACTAAACTGATGTTTCATATCTCTCTGTTTTCTCCTCTAAAAATTGAGCGTATCCAATAATTTTTTTGGCACAAATATAAGGTGCAACTTTGTAAGGCAAAGTAGCACCGTATTAATTAGAAGATATTTCTAACTGTTATCTCTGAAATGTAAAATGCTATAAACTCTTATAGTATAACACTTTATCATTACGTAGAAATAGGATTAAAATTAAATATACACCTTATTTGAACTACATTTAATTGTCCTTAATTATTTATAATAGATTGTTGTTATACTGCTTATCGGGGACCAGCGTATGTCCTGACGTGGGCTTCTACTTGAGCGGGATCTTGAGCGGCGAAAGCATAATAGTGGGCAGGTCTCCAGGTTACACCGGTCGCAGTGATGCCGGAGTCGTTTCCACTGTTAGTGAGTCTGTTGTTGTCATTGAACAAGAAACCTAATGGGTTAGGTACACCGGAAGCCCACCCCCAGCCGCGTCGAGTGTTGATGAAGGAGTTTCTTTCAGCGTAGATAGAAGCTGCTACGCCCACGCCAATACCATAGCTGCTGACGTCGGTGTACAAGTTGTTGACAACGTGCACCTCTCCGTACCTAACTCTGGGGTTGCGTTGAACGGTACCCTGGAACCAGTTGTGGTACCAAGTCACCTTCAAACGGCCTCTGTCTGCCGTATTGTTGTCATCGTTTCCGACCAGAGACACTAAGTTGTGGTTCCTGATGATGCTGTTAGAAATTGAGATCAGATTGGCGCCTTGGGTGATATCAATCAGACCATCGTGACGTCTCATGTTGTCAGGGGTATTGGCTGCAATCCAAGGGTCATCAGCAAACTCGCAGTGGTGAACCCAAACGTACTCAGCGTTTACTTCAATACCGAGGGCGTCGACAGTTGAGAAGGCTCCAGGAACCATGGAGACGATTCCTCCGGCACCATTAGGTTGTTCACCTGGAGCGTAATTAAGAGCATTGTGGAACCTGACATCCTGGATGATCACCTGCTGCACTTGACGGACTCTCAGTCCTCCGCCAAAGATCATGGCGTTTCTGTCGCCACCGTAAATACTTTTGAAACTTCCAACATCGATACGGACACCGGGAGAGCCGGTGAACAGTTGTGTGAGGTCGAGACGTCCACGGATGAAGACTTCTCTGCGGTCATTGCCGGCAACGGCATCTCTGAGTGCCCAGGGGTCCCACACCGTCCATACGGAACCGCCGTTGCCTCCGTGGGTTCCACCATTCATTGCGGCAAAGCCTGCCTGCCCCCATGGAACACGAGCGAGGGTGAAGTTAGGGTTTGTGGTGAAGGCACCGGGTTGCCTGCTGGGATCGTATTCACCATTGAAATCAGTAGGCATCGCGGTAACCGCGAGGACCGCGGCCGACATCACAAGGAAGAGCTTCATGATGAGAGAGAGTATCCCTTCAGATTAACACTGCGCGTTGTGCTTGAGCACCCGTATTTATATGAAAAAACATCTGGTCAAGTATATGTCGATACAAGTCTTAGCTAAGGTTCTGTACACATTACTTTATTATTATGTTATTCTTAAAACTTAATTGATCCTAGAGTTGTGAAACACTTAACAAATAAAATGCACGATGCACCGGATGGGCGTTCACAAGTGGTATTTTTTAATTTTATTATGGCGGAATGGAAGACTGAAAAAGATTCATTCTTATAACAAGAAACCCTAAAAATTTAGGAATTAAAATAGATTAAACAGATTAAGATCTTATATGAGTAATTTATTGACGATAATTAGAACAACGATAACATTGGTCAAGTTTGTTAAAAACATCAACATTCCTCCTACTTTATTAGCATCTTTAGTAACAACCCACTGCTGGGCACAGACCTGCCCAACCTAAATAGTTTTATTGATACCAATTTCATTTTCAAGTCTACTTACTACGGGATAAAATACTGCAAGTTTGTGGTCTCCGCTGTTACAGTTCCCAGTGAAAGATGACACATTTATAAAACATGCATTGCATAGTCAGTGCTGATGGCTATCTGTACATATAGTATGTAAAAATAAATTCCTGTTTCCCTTGGTCAAGCCATAATGGTGGTAGGGTACTTTTATGGTGGTAGGGTACTTTCTAGTACTCGGCTGGCTAGCTACCACCCTCAAGTTGAAAATCTGCCGCCAAGCATATAACGGTGTGTTCCGGCAGCCTCACTTGAGAGCCAGTTCCATTCCAGGCTAGGTGTGCTTTACCATCTTCGACCACACCTTCACTTAACATCATGTGAGCTGTGGTCAAACAACTAGCCTGTCAACCATAAAAAAAAAAAAAAAATAACTTGAGTACGACTTTACCGATTTCATTTCACTTTTTTTTTTTAAGTTTTATGTTACTTCGTAAAAGGTTCTTATGGAAAGAAAATTGCATAGAAAATTTCAGTTTTTTTTGATATTTTTTTTATTCCATGCGGATGAAGTCACGGGTTACAGCGAGTTAGTAGAAATAAAGCTAAATTTGTAATGGCTGAATGGACAGTGTTAATGTAACCGTTAATATTTTTTGACGGCTAAATAACAAATAAATAAAAATAATAAATAAAATAAATATCGTGGGACTATACACGACACACAGCGCCATCTGACCCCAAACTAAGCAAAGCTTGTGTGATGGAAGTCAGATAACTGATAAAATACATAAATACTTTTTTTTTGTAAATACATACCGAACACGTCACCAACTTTACACGTCAATAACTTTCGTAATTTTTTTTTTTTTAATGGTTGACAGGCTAGTTGTTTGACCACAGCTCACCTGATGTCAAGTGAAGGTGTGGCCGAAGATGGTAAAGCACACCTAGCCTGGAATGCAACTGGCTCTCAAGTGAGGCTGCCGGAACACACCGTTAGATGCTTGGCGGCAGATTTTCAACTTGAGGGTGGTAGCTAGCCAGCCGAGTACTAAAGTACCCTACCACCATGCTTTGGTTTCCTCACGATGTTTTCCTTCACCGGCAGCTCAAGCTCATTGTTGGGGTTTGAACCCACGCCCTTCGGCATGCGAACCTACCGCGCTAACCACTGAGCTATCATCGCTACAAAACAGTGTAAACTACAAATACGCTACAAATACATATTTATGAAAAAGCTAAGTTACTTGGTCAAAAAAATAGTCTTGCCAAAAAAAAATTAAGTTAAGATCTGGTTAAGTGTATCAATTAGTTGAAATTTTAAAATTCTTGCAAATATGCAGAACTATTTATTTTCAAAATTTTAAAGTTTGCCATGTTCATGGGCGTTTTTTTTCTTTGGTTTTGGCGCCGCATTTTAATAAGCATTTCGCCATTTGCCAGTGTCGAGTGTTTTCCATATTCAAGTTTCATAATAAACAAAGTATTTGTTTCTTTTTGTTTTAATTAGTTTTTATTGTTATCAGTTGTTATCTTTTGTGTTTTTCTTTTCTTGGTTGCCTGGAAGAGATCGCTGTTAGCGATAAGGCCGCCACATGTGGCACTAATTCATAAGGTTCTTTTATTCTCTGTACTTTTTTCTGTTAATGATGTGCACAATAAAGAGTTTTTTTCTATCTATCTATCTATCTATTTAAAAAGTTGCCTCATAGCTTTAGTTACAGTCAAAGTCTTGGTCAAGTACAGTTCTTGTCAGTCAAGTCCAGTCATGCTTTACTAAAGTAGTGGCGACTTTACTGTAAAGCTTCGATGGAGTTTTGGAAGCAACACGGAAAGTCATGTTTCACCACATTATATCATTTTCCCACACTCACACTTGTGATTCAGCACTTTATGAATAAAACACCACCATTTTTATGCATAAACACTCGACAAAACACTAGTTTTGGAAAAAAATACAACGTGGCTACACGACTTTTTCCGCGTTCCCGCCAAAATTCGCATGTGCGTTAATGTTGTACTTATCGAATTTGGCTTGGCACCTTATCATGTTGTGTCAAAATATGTCGTCTATAGTTACAGATTCTATATACATATATGTACAATTGTACACGTCTTTGGTTATCATAATAATTCTAATTTTAAAGTACTTGATAATACTTAAGTGTTACCGTCTCAAATTTATATGTCTAGCTCGAATTTCGCAAAATTTCTGCCAAATTCTGCTCACGTCTGTATATTTTCTATGAGAGGATTTGAAAGTTTGCTTTTCCTAATCATAGAATAAAAAGTTTCATACAAATTTATACATTTCAAAAGTGAAAAAAATTGTTAGCAGTTGTTATACTTCAAAAGCAATACATAATTAAAAAATCTTTTCGGAATCAAAATCAATTCAAAATGTAGACTGGGTGTTGATTTGATACTGGATAGATAAATAGATGGTTTCAAAGACAGTGGCCGTGCGCTACTAAAGATTTTCTAGTTTGCATTGAGAAGAACACCGCTTGTGTTTTGTTTCGTTGTCTGTTATATAATTTGATGTCGAATTTTAAAAGTGGAATGCCGAGACATATTATTTTTTTTAAAAACGCCTTGGCTTGGCTCTTTTTTAAAATTTTATATCGAATCAATAATTCTATTTTATATTCCTAATTTTATTTACGAAATTCGGTATATAAGGATTTTCTTTGGTATTTATTTCATAAAACTCATTTGAATATTTTGGCTTATTTTTTGCAATTGTCGACATGAAGTTAACAAATCTTATATTATGGCCTCATAAAAGCGATATTAGAGTCCGAGTAAAGTAATCCAGATAATTAAACTAACTAATTTAACTAATTTAATTGTTTTATTTTAAAGATAATTTTAAACGTAAAAACAATGTACAGGAACATATATTTTCGAAATCGTTTTGGAATCGTCCACACCGCTGCCAATGTGGCGTGGCTGTCGACCAGCTCGGTCACCACGGTCTTTCCTGTACAAGAAGCTCGGGTAGGATTCCGCGGCACGCCAGTCTTAATTACATTATCCGCCGGGCTCTTACCACCGCCAATTGCTCAGCCATCCTGGAGCCGAGCGGCCTTATAAGAGATGATGGTAAGAGACCTGACGGAATGACTTTGATTCCCTGGAAGATGGGACGGCCTTTAGTATGGGACGCCACCTGCGTTGACACTTTTGCGCCGTCACATCTTCCAAGAACTCAGATTAGGGCTGGCGCAGCGGCGGAATTTGCAGAAGACCTCAAAAGGCGCAAGTATAGTACCCTGGACAGTGGGTACATATTTGAGCCTTTTGGGGTTGAAACTTTGGGGCCGTGGGGACCGGGAGCAAAAAAAATTTTTAAAGAATTGTCATCTCGTTTGGTCGACGCCACACGTGAACAAAACGCTGGCCTTTATTTTGCTCAGCGTTTGAGTATTGCCATACAACGCGGCAATGGGGCCAGCGTTTTGGGAACTATTCCCATTGATAGCGGTCTTTTAGAGTAGTTATTATTTTAAGTTATTTTGTTTTGTTTAATTGAAGATATTTATTATACTTTTTTTCATAATTTAGCTTGATAGTCGAATTAAATTGTTTTGGAATCAGTAAAGTTTTTTTTCTTTACATACTGAATTTTTGAGTTAATAATCAATTTTAATAAATAAGATATTTTAAATTTTAATATTTTATTTTAGACAAAAACCCAAACTGAAATTTCTAAAAGCCAGCGAATATCTTCTGAAGTGATAAAACACGCACCAACTACATAAACAAATGGCACAAACAGATACACTCTATCTAAATAGGTAACTATGTTTGTACCGGTTGAGGTTTTCGGCTTTAGATGCGGCAGCATCAGCTTGTCCCGAAGTCACAGAAAGATGGGCCAAGAGACGGCGCCAAGGTGTCGACACAAGTGCCGTCCCACACCAGAGGCCGTTCCATCAAAAAAAAAAACTGACAAATGTTTTTTTATAATATTAGTCTGGAATCACTCGTTATTGAAGACATCCATCTAGAAAGAACCTAGCCAAATAATAACACTTTTTTGTTTAAAGTAAAACAAAGCATCAATTCTGCTGAAGTAGCAAAGAAATCCTAATTAATAATAATGGTCACACAGTAATCACGTCAATTACTCATGTTTCCTATCGAGTAAATTTGAAAACAAATATACTTATCCAGATAACACTGTAATATTCAAACTTATTTATTAAGGTGGTTCGATTTCCATACAAATAGGTTTTTGCCATTTATGGGCAAATGGAGCATAATTTTACAGTGAAATCATAGCTACTGGCATTTATTTTAGTATTTATTTGCGGTAAATCACAATTACTTGAATAAACCAGTATTAACAGCCAACGAATATAATACAATTTAGGATAAGTAGACAATCGTCGATTGAATTTCGTCATGCAGTTGCTGAGCAAGTACAAGATAAAAATTGCTTGACTAATCAATTTAATCATATTTATAGCTTTTTAGCATCATACTAGGTACATAATATTGACAGTTTTTGATTATATGTCGGAGACGGTCATTGGTATGGAAGTGACACGAAACGCGGCACGAGTTCCGAGGGATGGCAGCACAGTCGCGATGACGTCGATTGTCGGCGAACTGCGTGCTACAACAGAGCCTAGCTCGTGGAGGAGCGCTAGTTGAACAGCACTTACCATTTGGCCGTCGTTAAGATAGGTCTCTCCACAATAGGAACCGTTACACGTTTCGTTTGCCCAGTGAGATTTTAAATTGCATAAAGTAAATTGTTAAAAGTGATAAAACGTGATTATTTTGTATTCGCCGTTTCTCTTTGCTCGATTACCCGAGCTATACGCCCACACTATATTGGACGATGGTGCTCAAAATACTGACGATCCGACATATATGTTTGTATTTTTATTTATAACTAGCTGCGCCCCGCGGTGTTACCTGTCAAATGTTTTCGCGATAAAAAGTAACCTATGTGTTATCCAGGGTCTCAGCTACCTCCCTATCAAATTTCATCCAAATCCGTACTGTAGTTTTCGCGTGAAATATATATTCTATCAGTTATCTGACTCCCATAGTACAAGCTCTGCTTAGTTTGGGGCCAGATGGCGCTGTGTGTATAGTCCTAAGATTTATTTATTCGTCCATCCATCCAAACTGAAAACATTAATAGTGGGATTTTAATTAGTGGGTAAACATAGTTTGTATAAACTGAACTTTTTTTAATTAAAAAGCCACAATATCCTGACAATTTTCACGATAGTATATTTTTATAGGATACTTTTTATACTGCAGACTGAACAAACATCTCGTTGTCGCGGGTAATAGATGCCAGCATATAAAATACTAACTAGTAATGTAGCTATATTTTAGGGCTGGCATCTACTTCGATCGAAAACTTAGCATTGCTATCCAGAGTAGCAATGCTGCCTGCTGACAGCTTCTATACACATTTTTGAAAATAGATATTTTCAAACTCGCTTTGTTCTTTTGGATCAGATTTTGTTTATCCAAGCTTAGTAATCAAGGTGTTAATTACATGAAAAAAAATCACCAAAATCGGACAATATTAAGAGGTTGAAAAGAGGGTTTTTTGTATGATGGTCTTAAGCTACAGACGGAGAACTGTCCCGAATAGGGTTTGGGAATTCCCGGCAACTACAAAGTCCCAGGATACGAGACAGCCTTCTATCAAAGTCCCGTGAATTCACGGGATTTTGACTTTGATAATTTTTTTAGGAAGGATATAAGCCTCTATAGGTTAGGGATAGGTTTCTGGTGAAACGTTTAAAAAAAGGCATTTTTTTGTAAAAATAAATAAATATCGTAGGACATTACACACAGCGTCATCTGACCCCAAACTAAGCAAAGCTTGTGCTATGGGAGTCAGATAACTGATAGAATACTTAAAGTTTCAGTACACCCAGACACAGAACAAACATTTGTTTTATATCACAAAATGCTTGTCCTGGGTAGGATCGAACCCACGCCCCAAAGCTTTTGAAGCAGACATGCTACCAATAAGACAACAGTCAATCAACATTGATTAAACAGAAAATTTAAATCTTGATAACTTTTAACGATAATTTCAGCCTTAATAACTGCTTTGTTTATTTTTTTTTGCTTGCTCCACGGCTTTTACCCTACAGTGGGGTCATTAAATTATATTATCGATGACGATAACGAAACAAAATTAATTATTTAATTTTGTTGATATAATCGTAACACCTGTTTTCCTCCGTTATTATCTACGAGTTTATCTATCTACCAATCACTCTTATGAATGAAAAGGTTTTTATTACCTCAACTCCTGAATTATGATAAGACACAGACGTATTAGTGAAACAAAAGAGTGTCACGTAATAACGAGTGAAAAAAAAATACAAAAACTACATTTGGACTTGCAAGCGTTCTGGATCAGCCCTGTTTTTATAAGCTGTCCCACTGCTGGGCGCGTTGCAGTACAATACAACACGCTGGCCAAATGCGGGTTGGCAGACACACATCTCCGAGAACTTCTTTTAATTAACTCTCGGGCATAGAACAATAGAAAAGACGTTAGAACTATATACTAGATAAAATTGAACTATATTTAGACAATAGAATAGACAATACAAATACAAAATATTTTTATTGTAACCATAAATAATGCCTTATTAATAAATAATGTGTAACCCTGCTGCTTTAACGTATAGCTGTAGTGCAGCAGATAGTGTTCTCCCTTAAATATGTACGAGTTAGTTAACAATAATATAATTAGTTATAAGTACAAGAAAATAAAAACTATCGATATAATGATAGTTATTTATAAAAAACAACTATACAATAGAACTCTATTTAGACAATAGAATAGATAATAGAACTATATTTAGACAATAGAATAGATAAAATTGAACTATATTTAGACAATAGAATAGATAATAGAACCATATTTAAACAGTAGAATAGATGTGCACTCTCGTGCCTCGCGATGGTTTCCTTTTCCTTCACCGTTTAAAGTCAGCGGTAATATTTTTTTATTTATTAGACACATACAAGACAAAATGTACAAAAGAAGGACTTCTGCCAGCTATCCCCACAGTATATAAAATATGGTAGCACATAATTTAGAAAAAACAGAGGTGCGTGCCGTGGTATTCGAAACAAAGTTGTTTGTAAACCAAGATTGCAGTTTTATTGACCTCAGTTTCATTCTACTATAGGTGTAATATTCATCGCCCCCCCATCACAACCACATAACTCTAAAAATAGATTACCTATAGTTATATTAATAAGTACGTCTAACATTTATTGAACAAAATAAAAAATCTTAAATTAATACAAAACTACATTTTACTATTTACAAAATTTATACAAAAAACTTAATCTAAAAGTCAGTCAGAGGAGATGGACGTCACGCTGGATGGCAATGCTAAGCTTTTGACCAAAGTAGATGCCTGTATTCTGGTCACCTAAAGCCTCCTCTAAACGTTTGAAAGTACGTTGTGTCATTCAATAGTTTGCGATAATGTAACAAAACCCCTTATACCATATATATATATATGGTATGGTATATAGATATATATACCTTATATATATTACCAGGGTTTCATGATTTTGGAAAAAAGTCCGTCTCATTGCTATATAAACATTATTCTATAGAAAAATTCAGTTTTAGATGAAATATACTTTCAAGAAAGTTTTTTATAGACATTGGCAGCATTTGATATGATACACACGAATATTTACATTGCCTAAAAATAGTTTTTTTAATAATAATAGATAAGATTCACTCGCGACTTGAAGGTACCCAGACTGTATTCGTCGAGGGTCACCCACTCGGGCAGCAGATTCCAATGGCTAGCGGTACGTATGAAGATGATGGAATCAAACCGCTTAGTTCGAGCTTAATCTATCTATCTATACTATTACTACTATAATATAATACTATCTATACTATATTATAAAGAGGAAAGATTTGATTTTTTGGTTGGATTGAATAGGCTCCGAAACTGCTGGACCAATTTCAAAAATTCTTTCACCGTTGGGAAGCTACACTATCCTTGGGTAACATAGATGGTTTTTATTCCTGTATTTTCAGGGGAACGGGAACTACGCGGGTGAAACCGCGAGACGTCCGCTAGTATGTTTATATGCGTATTACTTAGAGTTCTCGAGAGATTCTTACTAGGCTGCTGGGTCAAGTTCAAATAGCAGTGATCCTTGACAAGTCTAGGAGGCTCCTCACTTTGCAGCCCTAAACGCCAGCAACTTGAGCCCTGCCCCGCTATCCCAGCCGTACCTCAGTCTTTTTAAAATGTTTTTATATTCATTGAATGTAAAAAAAATAACAATTATAACGGAAAATAAATACGTCAAGAAACTCTTGCATAACTTAGGTACTGCAAGAATAATTGAAAAGCCATTGTAACTGGAAATTTGATTTAATTCAGTAGACATGCCTGATACGTGTCGCTAGATTCATAAATAATAATGCTGGTATTTATCTGGTACCGGCGTATCTTCTGACATAAGCTTCGACATCGCCTGCATTGAGAGCGCCGAATGGGTAGTAGTGGTATGGTCTCCATGTAACGCCATTAGCGGAAATACAACAATCGTGTTGACTGTTGACAAGCCTATTCTCTACGTTCATGTAGTAAGCCGCTGCGCTAGCAGGTGCTGGTTGCCCGACCGGCAAGTTTTCGATGGCGAAACCCCAAGCACGACGCGTGTTGATGAAAGTATTCCTCTCTGAGAAGATCTTAGCCTCGATGCCGATACCGATAGCGTAGCTGGTGATGTCAGTGTACAGATTGTTGACAACGTGCACCTCTCCGTATCTAATCAAGGGGTGACGCTGGACAGTGTTCTGGAACCAGTTGTGGTACCAGGTGACCTTCAGACGGCCTCTATCTTGAGCTGCGTTGTTCTCGCTGTTTCCATTAAGAGATACCATGTTATGGTTTCTGAAGAGATTGTTGGAGATCGAAACCCAGTTGGCACCGCGGGTGATGTCAATCAGACCGTCATGACGTCTCCTGTCACCGGGAGTGTTGTGTGCAATCCAGGGATCATCAGCGAACTCGCAGTGGTGGACCCACACGTACTCAGCGTTTTCAATACCGAGATTGTCGATAGTAGACCAGGCTCCGGGAACCATGGAGATAATTCCTCCTTGGCCGTTCGGCTGCTCTCCTGGGGCGTACGAGAGAGCATTGTGAAATTTGATATTCTCAATAATGACCTGTCGAACGTTACGAACATTTAGACCTCCTCCGAAGATCATAGCGTTGCTGTCTCCGCCGATAATAGTTTTATAGCTTCCGACATCGAAACGGACTCCGGGAGAGGCGGTGAACAGTGGGGTGACGTCGATGCGGCCGCGGACGTAGATGAACCTGCGGTCATTGCCGCGGACGGCATCCCTGAGCGCCCAGCCGTCCCACACCGTCCAGACCGCGCCACCGTTACCACCGTGGGTACCTCCATTCATGGAAGCATAACCTGCCTGTCCCCATGGGACGCGAGCGTTGGTGTAATTGGCGTTGGTGGTAAAAGCACCGGGTTGCCGGCCGGGGTCCACCTCACCACCGACGTAATCAGCCGGCATCGCAGTGACCGCGAGGACCGCGGCGGATAAGGCAAGGAAATACTTCATGGCGAGAAAGTATCCCCTTCAGACTCACTACAAATTGATTACAGTTCACCTGTATTTATACTAAAGAGTTAAGTAGATAACGATAATAGAATAGTAATTTATGAAGATAATAACATTCCACTTATGCCATCAATGGCAAAGTTACATTGTCACTGAACGTTATAGGTAGAGTACAGTTTGGGACCTGGAAAGCTGATACACACTAAGTAACCCACTCACTAAGCAACAACCTATTGCGATTTTGTACTTGAGAAGTATGTGTCATTAAAAAAGGTTTTAATAATTATGTGGAAGTTTATCTTTCAATGTAATGGTGACTTCGTAAAATGTGATTTAAAACATGTAGGTTGTTAACTGATAATATTTTTTTTTTAATTAAAAATAATTGCAGCGATGGTAGCTCAATTGTTACCGCGATCGGTTTACATAACAAAGGGAACGGTTCAAATCCCAAAAATGAGCTTAAGCTACCGCTGAAGGAAAATATTGTGAGGAAACCATAGCATGGTGGTAGGGTATTTTCTAGTACTCGGCTGGCTAGCCATCTGAAAATCTGCCGCCAAGCACCTAACGGTGTGTTAACAAACGGCAACCTCACTTGACAGCCAGTCCTATTCCAGGCTAGGTGTGCTGTACCAGCTTCGACCGCACTGTCACTTAACACCAGATGAGCTGTGGTCAATTTTATCGAACATAAAAAAAATTGTATTGTAAGTAACAACAGGTGCTAAGAAATGTAACTGACGCTGACAAAGAAAATAACGACATTAGACAATTTACTCTTCTAATCTCATGTAATAGCGTGGACGAAGATTGTCAACGTCCCTAGCCTGGAATGGAACTAAACGTACTTACTCGTAATCCCACTAACATTATAAATGTGAAAGTTTGGATGGATGGATGGATGGATGTTTGTTGCTCTTTTACGCAAAAACTATTAAACGGATTTGAATGAAATTTGGTACGACGATAGCTGAGACCCTGGATTAACATATAGGCTACTTTTTATCCTGAAAACATGTAGCGGGCAACACCGTAGGGCGCAGCTAGTATAACATAAGTAAATAAATATTAGAGGACATTTCACACAGCACCATCAGCCCTAAACGAAGCAAAGTTTACAGCTACCAGAATACTTGAATGCTTTTTTTTTGTAAATACATTCAGAACACCTAGACACAGAACAAACATCTATGTTTGTCACACAAATGTTAGTCCTGAGTGGGAATCGAACCAACGTCCTTCAGCTCTCAAAGCAGAACTTTACCAAATGAGCTAAAAACGAGGCAATCGGCAACATTTTTATATTTTTCTGTTTTTATTTGTTAACAGAGAAATTGAGAAATCCTTGGCGGACTTCCGGAAAAATCGCGACATTACTTTCCTCTATCCGAAAATATGTTTTCAATAACATAAAAACGATGCATGACATCATATTGAAACTGCTCTAGTATTGACACATTTTTGGCTAGGCTGCGCGCGCGTTGGACTCGAATTTGAAGGCGTTTAATAAAAACGTTTACTCGATAGCTTTTTTTCTTCAATAGATACGCGTAAAATAATCAATATAATAAGTATAAATAATAAATAGTTGGAATTTGGAACCAACAAAATCACACTGAACCCCAAAACACGTGGCAGAGGGAAAAATAGCGTTATCTCAAAGATATGGCGGAAATACCGTCAATTAAAAAATGATTGATGTTAAAGGATTTATTGATTACCTAATTTTCTTTTTATCGCTTTGTCTTGTAGATTGCGGTGACGAAATATTACTCATACGACTTTTGTTTTCCGCCAACCATCTGAGACTAACGTGCGGGTTTTGCACATTTGGTGAGTTAATAAAAGTGTTTATTATTTAAGACAGTCTAGTTGTTTGGAAGCTAACTTGATGGTAAGCCATTGTGGTCACACACTAAGCTTGGAGTGACAGTCTATGTACATTGTACATATATACATATTTGAATAAGACAGCACCACAAATGTTGGCTTTTGTTTGGCCAGTCTATACCTGTCATTAAAAGGGACCAATAGATTTTTTTTAACGCGAATAAGTCCACGTTTGACCACCAACACGCCTGATGGAGATTGAAGATGAAGCACGCTGACTTAGAAGTTTCCCATTCAGTCTAACCTTGAAAAGATCTAGATTATATGTTTTTTTTTTTTTTTTTTTTTTAATGATTGACAGGCTGGGTCTTTGACCACAGCTCACCTGATGTTAAGTGAGGTGTGGTCGAAGATGGTAAATCACACCTAGTCTGGAATGGAACTGGCTCTCAAGTGAGGCTGCCGGAACACATCGTTAGATGCTTGGCGGCAGATTTTCAACTTGAGGGTGGTAGCTAGCCAGCCGAGTACTAGAAAGTACCCTACCACCATGCTATGGTTTCCTCACGATGTTTTCCTTCACCGGCAGCTCAAGCTCATTGTTGGGGTTTGAACCCACGCCCTGCAAACCGACCGCGCTAACCACTGGGCTATCATCGCTACAAATGTCTCAGAAAATAAGGAAGCCGGCAGCTTGTTCCATTCCTTGGCCGTACGGATGAGAAACGTACAAAACGTTGAAATTCTACTATGTAGGTGGTAGTGGGCTGTCCTTACTTGTCCTGTAGAAAAACAGAGTTGGAAGTACAAGGTCATGCAGCTCCGTAGCACATTCTCCGAAATGACTTTTGGAGGGAACAGACTGGCTAAACCTACAAGCCTAAACAAGCGAGAATAGTAGGATATCTGTGTATTTTGTAACTGTCACATATTTGTTTGTTTTCGTGTTAAATTTTTTTTTGTTTTGATTTTTTTCTTTTTTTTTAAAGTACTTCCGTATTGAATGAAAAAATGGTCAACGATGTCATCGATACTTAATCTCCTCTTTCAGTATATCGTTACTTATTTCTAAAAATTCTGAGAAGTATGTCAAACCTAAAAAGCCATTTTTTTTTGCGAAAATTTGTGATTTATGTAGTGAACCTAATTACGTATAAGAAATTAAAATGATGATCAATATAAAAATGTTTAATTCGACTATCAAGCTAAATTATGAAAAAAAGTATAATAAATGAAAGTATGAAAGTATGATCAATTGTATCATGTAATCATGAATATCATGACTACAATTGATTTGACCATAAATGGTTTCATGATCAATTTATATGCAGGAAGCTAGATTAATTCCATCAAAATCTCTCTATATAGTCTCATAAAAAACCTCGACCAGCCAAAACAATTATAAATTGATTGCAAAAAAAAATATCCAAAGCAAAGTTGGTAGGATCGTATCAAATTTGATGTGGCAGGAATTATGTAACACGACCAGGGTGAAGAAAAAAAAAGAAGTCCTGAAGGTGGGCGTTGATACGTATTCAAAAATTCGTAATTCCCTTTAAATAAACCTTAAACCCAAATCTGAATCGCCAGAACTAGATACTGAACATATTCCTGGCCTGGAAACGCAATGAAAAACCCTCGCGTTGACGCCATTCAATGTTAAGATGTTTCATCTAGTAATTAACAAAATAAATATTGTCATAATTTATTTTATTTCATCTTTGTTCTTAAAAGAGTTATCGGGTACCAGCGTATCTCCTGACATAAGCCTCTACATCTGCAGCATTCATAGCGGCAAACGAGTAGTGATGATACGGCCTCCAAGTAACTCCATGCGAAGGAACATCTGTGTCGTGTTGGCTGTTCACAAGCCTATTTTCCACGTTCATGTAGTACGCCTGTGCATTAGTAGGGGTCGGAGAACCAGGCGTCCAGTTCGGAACAGCCCATCCCCAGGCACGGCGTGTGTTGATAAAAGAGTTCCTTTCAGAGTAAATAGTAGACTCCGTCCCAATCCCGATGCCGTAGTCTCTGATATCGGTGTACAAGTTGTTCACAACGTGCACCGCTCCAAACCTGACTCTGGGATTGCGTTGAACGGTACCCTGGAACCAGTTATGGTACCAAGTCACTTTGAGACGGTTTCTATCCGTTATCATGTTATCATCGTTTCCGATCAAGGAGACCAAATTGTGGTTTCTGAAGATGCTGTTGGAAACTGAAATCCAGTTGGCGCCGCGGGTGATGTCGATTAGACCGTCGTGACGTCTCATGTCACCTGGAGTATTGAGCGCGTTCCAAGGGTCGTCGGCAAATTCACAGTGGTGGACCCACACGTTGTCTGCTGTTTCTATTCCGAGGTTGTCGATTGTAGACCAAGCTCCAGGCACCATTGAGATAATACCTCCGTTCCCATTTGGTTGCTCACCTGGAGCGTACGACAGTGCGTTGTGAAACTTAATGTTTTCGACGATGACTTGCGAAACCTGACGGATCCTTAAACCTCCTCCGAAGATCATGGAACTGCTGTCTCCACCGTAAATACTCTTAAAGCTTCCGACGTCGAGGGCTACACCTGGAGAGGCTGTAAAGAGTTGAGTGAGGTCGAGACGACCGCGTACAAAGATTTCTCTGCGCTCGTTGCCGCTAAGGGCATCTCGTAGCGCCCAAGGGTCCCACACTGTCCACACTGCGCCTCCGTTTCCTCCAGTAGTTCCCCCATTAGCGGCAGCAAAGCCTGCTTGCCCCCACGGGACTCGGGCGTTGGTGAAATTGGCGTTGGTTGTAAAGGCGCCGGGTTGCCGGCTGGGGTCGATTTCACCACCGAAACCAGTCGGCATCGCGGTGACCGCGAGTATAGCGGCGGCCAACACCAGGAAAAACTTCATGGCGGGAAATTGTTTCCATTAAACACACTGGATATCGTGTGCTGCTCATTCGTATATATACCAAAATTTAAGAATTAAAGTATTAGCTGCTATAAAATAGATAGAGACCAGTAATTTATGGAGATAATGAAATCCTTCTACTTTTTATCATAAAATAAGTAATATTTATTATTACTCATTAGTTGGTTGGTAAGAAATAAGTGCGCATAATTTGTATCCATGGCCATTCCAATGATTATAAAAAAAAACGATACAATATTTTTTTAATGGTTGACAAGCTAGGTGCTCAACCACAGCTCAACTGATGTTCAGACTGTGTGGTCGGAGATGGTCAACCACATCTAGCCTAGAATGGAGCTGGTTCTCAAATGATGCTGCTGGAATACACCGTTAGATTTTCAACTTGAGGGTGTTATCTAGCCAGCCGAGTACTAGAAAATACCCTACCACCATGCTATGGTTTCCTCACCATGTTTTTCTTCACCGGCAGCTCATGCTCATTGTTGGGGTTTAAACCCACGCCCTTCGTCGTGTGAACGCGCTTCCCGCTCAATCTATCATCGCTACAAAAATTATTAGGAATCTATACTATTATAAAGAGGAAAGATTTGTTTGTTTGTATTGAAGACGGGGCAAGCAAGTAGTAAACATATCGAAAGCCATAAGCTCAGCGACTTGTATATACTTGTGTATACTGTGTCTGTACCTATCTATCAAATATTAAAATCATCCAATGTCATACACAAATAGTTATCTATACTGTTTAGAATTCAACCAATGTTAGAACCATAACTAATGTTTGAACCATACCGATCGTGAACCGGTATAGTTCCGTAAGGTTCCTAGATGGAGTAACCGTCGAGTTAGCTCGCGGTATCGTATCGTTTTGTTGTTAACATAAGTATTTTTAAGTTTTTGATTAAATTGTCTCAGCACAGCACCTTAACGTGTTTTGAATTATTCCTTTCTTGTGGTCGAGTGAACATATACAATATTTTCATTTTCCAATCACAAATTATTTATTAATATATTAAAAAAATATTTTTACTATGTTAATTGCCCGCCAATATGTATTTATTTAATTATTCAGTCATTCGTGCGTTCGTTCGTCCGTTCTTCGTTTTTTTTTTTGACAGGCTTGGTGTTTGACTACAGCTCACCTGATGTTAAGTGACGGTGTGGTCGATGATGGTAAAGCACACCTAGTCTGGAATGGAACTGGCTCTTAAGTGAGGCTGCCGGAACACACCGTTAGATGCTTGGCGGCAGATTTTCTACTTGAGGGTGGTAGCTAGCCAGCCGAGTACCTACTAGAAAGTACCCTACCACCATGCTTTGGTTTACTCACGATGTTTTCCTTCACCGGCAGCTCAAGCTCATTCTTGCGGTTTGAACCCACGCCCTTCGGCATGCGAACCGGCCGCGCTAACCACTTAGCTATCATCGCTACACAAGACGTTTCGTTCGTTCGTTCGTTTACGCTTTCGTTCATTAATTCATTTGTTTATTTATTACTGCAGGTGACTGTACATCGAACTATAAGTGGCTCGGAATACAAAGCCACCCAAGGAACTATCCACTGTGAAGGTAAAATTGAAAGTGTACGCATCGGCGCCTGCGCAGAGAAAGTCAGACCTTGGTCTTGAAAGCGAGAGTTGTGGCCTGATGCGATGCAAGTACATACATTATACAATGCATGCCAAGTGCTATCTACTCGCACTGTGGTAAGGTCGATGTCCTCTACAGTGGAGAAATAACATTTCTTTAGATTCAGTTTCATATTATTTAATTACCTTTTATCAGAGTTTCGTTGTACTAGATAAGTCAATTCAATACAGTTTAAAAAAATAATTAAGTGTTAATACTATTTTTTTTTCTTTGATTTTGGCGTCGCGTTTTGAGCATTTGCCAGTGTCAAGTATTTATATATTTTCAAGTTTCAAAAGTTAAATAAGTGTCCTCGTAGCTATAGTTATAGTCAAAGTCCAGTCTTGCTTTAGTAAAGTAGTGGAGACTTTACTGTAAAGCTTCGATGGAGTTTTGGAGGCAACACGAAAAGTCACGTTTCACCACATTATATCATTTTTCCACACTCGCGCTTGTAATTCGGCACTTTATGAATAAAACACCACCATTTTTATGCATAAACACTCGACAAAACACAAGTTTTGGAAAAAAATACAACGGAGCGACACGACTCTTTCTACTCAAAGTTCTGTGTATTGCTGTAATGGTCTTGGGCATGCGTTATTTCTTACCATCAGGAGAGCGGCTTGTGAGACTCGTTACTTTTAAATAATAAAAAACTTTGAGCAGAATTTCGTCTAGCAGTATTTCTCGAAAAGAAATACTTTAATTTTTGGTAACCTAACATTTAAGGGTAAAAAAGTATCCAATATGTTAATTCCAGTAATTAAAGTTTATCAAAATTATGTTTAATTTTGAGTAAGAAATATCTAAACATATACAAACTATCACAATATGCATAATATTAGTAGTTTTCTGATATACCTAAAAAGTATCCTATATGTTAATCCAGGTAATAAACTATATGTGTGCCAAATTGCATTCAAATCCGTTCAGCCGTTTTTGCGTGATTGAGTAATAAACTCACTTTGTTAAAATTATAGTAGAAGTAACTTTTACATGTATTTTATACTAGTAGACGCTTCGTGGTTTCACCCGCGTAGTTCCCGTCCCCGTGGGAATACAGAGATAAAAAGTAGCCTATGTCATCCGGGGATAGTGTAGCTTCTCAACGGTGAAAGAATTTTTGAAATTGGTTCAGTAGTTTCGGAGCCTATTCAAAACAAACAATCAATCAAATCTTTCCTCTTTATAATAGTACAGACATTTGACAAGGTAGACATTTGACCATAGCTCATCTGAAGTTAAATGATGACCAAAGATGGTAAAGACACTTCATCATCATCATCATCCACAGCCTTCTTTATCCCACTGCTGGGTATAGGCCTCTCTTTTCATGCCATCTTTTTTTTTATGGTTGATAGGCTTGGTGTTTGACCACAGCTCACCTGATGTTAAGTGATGGTGTGGTCAAAGATGGAAAAGCACACCTAGCCTGGAATGGAACTGGCTCTCAAGTGAGGCTGCCGGAACACACCGTTAGATGCTTGGCGGTAGATTTTCAACTTGAGGGTGGTAGCTAGCCAGACGAGTACTAAAGTACCCTACCACCATGCTATGGTTTCCTCACGATGTTTTCCTTCACCGGCAGCTCAAGCTCATTGTTGGGGTTTGAACCCACGCCCTTCGGCATGCGAACCTACCGCGCTAACCACTGAGCTAAACATCATCATCATCTGCCTCGGTCATGTGCCAATCTGGTCCAAAGACACTTAACTAAAAACAAAAAAAAAAATGGTTGAAGTATTTTCTGCTTCAATTGACCAATTTATATATTACGAAACTTTATAAAACTTGCAGTTTCATGAAACTTTTCACCAATTTCGTAATTTTACGATGCGTAAAGTACAATCTTACAATACCTACTTTAATTAGTATTGAGCAGGATCTCATAACATAAAGACGATTGGCTAAGCAGTTTACCTTCGCGATGATCAGATAATACCCTCTCTCTTCGACACCGGGTTATTAGACATTGGTTAACAAAATAAAACTTGCTGTTTCGTTCAGATTATTATCAGCCAATTATGTTCTGACTGAGTCAATTAGGTTATTTGCCCTTTTAGCCAACTTCCAAAAGGAGAAAGGCCATATATATAACCCATACCATTTACCCCTCCCCCGTACATGTCACAGCTGGTCACATTTGTGAGACCTAGTGTGATGTCACATATTTTGAAATTTTACATTTCGTTATTCATGAAACCAGATATCAAATATTGTACGCAATTTGAAAAAATGCGACGTCACTGGGGTTTGGGAATTCCCGACAATACCAAAGTCCCGGGAGTTTTCGGGATTTTACTTTGAAAAAAAAATTTTAAGAAGGATCCTTTTTTGAAACATTGAAAAAGGCAGTTTTTTGTAAAAAATAACATTTATTAAACAGAAAATGAAATCTTGATAACTTTTATTTCTTATTTTATTTCAGCCTTAATAACTGCTCAAAAAACTCATCAGGCTCGTTGTGTACTTGAGGGTCACTGGAACTAGGTTTTGGTTAAACTAACAGATGACTCCTTCAATTATTTGAAAACGAAAATGATTACTAAAAATTTTGACAATCTTGTCTCATCTCGAGTCTCGACCCGTCCCGGGACTCGAGAAAACTAAAATTACGAAAAGTCCCGGGAGTTCCAGACACGAGTCGCCCTGGGACCCAAAACCTAGTCATGTCACAAAATGTGTCACACTTCATCGACCCCCCTCCCTCCCCCTTAACGTGTGACGCAATTTATGGATGGCCCCTGAATAGCAGTGTCGTCGCGCCGTGCCCCAGGCCCGTCTCCATTTTGAAGGCTGCATCGAAGTCCTAGAAACAATTTGTCGTGAAAGCCTGAGAACCGAGTTGTACCCACGATACTTTCATATTGAAATTACAATTTTGTTTCAATAGAGGGCGTGACCTTTTATAATGAATTTAATACACAGCGCTGACTAAAGCATACTAAGTCGATGATAAAGTGTTTTTGGGTATCTAATGCTCCATTCCTATAATTAACAGTGTTGTTATCGCGGTATCACATACTTTGATCAGATTTAATAATGTCATCGGAGCAATAGAATACAGCATCTGCATCCCCTGCAAAGAACTGAATTGGCTGTAGTTGGGGCATCAACCATTAATCTTTTTTTTTAATATGTGTAATTAATGATGGTAAGAGATAACGTTTGTCCATGACCATTGCAGCGATACGCAGTAAGTTGAGTACTAAAATAAAGTCCAGGTCATCGCTGCTTTGAGATTTTCGATGGTAAGTGTCAACAACCCTGTAATTTTTCTAGCTGCTGTACTGATCACCGCTGCTTATGGACATCTGTAATACCCGAGCATTGTAAGTGCGTTGTCTATCTTTAAGGACCCTACTCATCCTTCGTTTGAAGCTCTGTAGATTGAAACTCGGCGGAAAAACCGAAGGTGGTAAGCCATTCCACATAAGACAAGTGCGCGGAAAAAACAGTCGATTAATTAAACCGAGCGGTACAAGACTATCGCATCTATGATATGTGGGGCACTTTTGGCGATGGCGGCCGGTACGGTAGTGGAACCGAGATAGAGGGATAGGCCCGAAAAGTTCAGAAGGTGATGAAGTTAGTAATCATTAGAATAAGCCCGATTCTAACTAGCAGTGGAAGTAGATAAGCACTTTCCTGCCTCGGCGACACCAGGCGGTACCAACGCATACCAGCGACTGCGTTTTGTTCCGGTAATGATACAAAACAAGTTTGCGTTTCCACGCCAAGTGATTGAACTCACAGGTAGGTGAGGCTTGCCGCTGTGCCAGCATTCGCGAAAATGTTGTCGCGTTTGTAACTGTTTGTCTCTGTGTGTTCGTTTTTGTTTTTTGTGTTTTTATGTTACAGAATAAAATCTTTCTTTTTCATTCATTTTGTTTTCATAGGGTACCGTGACTTTTTTTAATTCAAAATAGGTTCGCGTTTGGCCACACTCTGCATGATGTTAAGACGTAGTGTGGTCTAAGATGGAGCACACTTACCTTGATGACACCTAAAAACGTAAGAATTATTATAAGTATTATCAATATAATGGATTTTCAATAACAGTATGTTAAATATAAAATACGTAATTATGATTAAATGAAAAAAATAATAATCGGCTAAGCCATAAAGCAAGGTCTCTTGTTATCAAGATCTTAGCTTAGTTTTGAAGCACGCGGTGGAAGGTGCATCCCAAAGCGGGTACGAGGTTGTAGACCGCGGGCCCCTTAATGTATACCAACCTCTCCGACTTGAGGAGCCGATGCTACAAAAAAAATTTATAAATATAAATTATTTCGCCAATTATAGAGCTCTTGTCTTGATAATCTCAATTTGAAATAGATTAGAAAGAGATTGTTTTTTTATGGTTGACAAGGTAGATGTTTGATCACAACTCTCTCACGAGGCTGCCGGAGTTCACCGTTAGAATGATTAGTGGTAGATTTTCAACTTGAGGGTAGGTTGCTTGCCAACCGAATACTAGAAAGTACTCTTCCACCATGCTATGGTTTCCTCACCAGCAGCTCAGGCTCATTGGGGTTTGAACGCACACTCAAGGACGTGCGAACCGACCGCGCAAACCACTGTGTTATCGTCATTATCATTAATCAAAGGCAATAAAATTAATTAACCACTCAATCATTAAAAAAATAACGAAGCATGACAAACTAAGGCACGACGATGATAATTTTATAGATTAAACGATATTTTCATAAATTGTTAATAAAAATGAGGAATACTTAATGAATGTATAAGATTACACATCAGTATAAATTGTCACTCAGCTAGCCAGTGGTGATCATTTCTCTCATCAAAGTTCCTAGTCTACAACAAGGTTAATTTAAAAAAAAAACTATACACTTTTATAATGTTAAAGAAAAGCTTGAGAACTTTGGAAGAGCTTAGCAGAAGCATTATCAGTTTTTGTGGATTATATCAATCAGAACGTCACGAAAGCGTCAGAAAAACACGGTATATTAACTCCAGTAATTGTTTTTGAAACTTCTTGATGAAATTATAAGAGTTGCAGGAATAAATTGGTCAGAGGAAATTATGAGAGTTGCAGGAAAGGACAGAACTATATATGTATAGAAAAATGGCGATGCCTATTCTCCAGGGAGGTCCTTAATAGTCAAACAAAACTGAATATACTTTTACAAATAAAGTGCTCGAAACATATATTTATAATTGATTGATTCAGGCGTTACTTTACTGAAGTTAATTTTGAGTGTACAAGGTATAATTATATTTAGTGTATTTCCGCTTAAAAGTCGTTTTAGTTACAACAGTGATGAGGATTTAAATTAAAATGTATCCAATTTGATGACATTTTTTTTAAACCTATTCAAAATTTTGTTTAAAATTAATATCCCTTAACTTTTACGTTGCAGAAAAAAAGGTTTGTGTGTGTACATGTTTGTTATTTATTCATGCGGAATAGTTAAGTAAATTTGGTTGAACTTTGGAATACGTTTTATGCAAAAAAGCGTACGTGAAACCAGAGCCAAGTAAAGCGTAGTGTTGATATAATAATGTTGATTACTTGACACATTCTGTGGTGTTGTCATGTAAGCTTTTAATACAAATAATGCAGTTAACAGACAAAGTTTTCTTTGTAAAAAAAATATAGGATACGAACATAAAATAACTACACATATGGAACTAAAAATAAGTCAATAAATATGTCTGTTTATTAATGGCATAGTTTAAGAAAATTTAGATTTCTTTCGAGAATATGAGGTTTTGGTTTTTACACAGAAGCACGAGGATGCCTTAAGCTACTTTATAATTTCTCTAGTTACAGTTAGTAATGGGGGACGAAACCCTCGGTACGTAATACTCGCACTTTGCCAGTTTTATTCCGGAACGATATTGTTCCTGTATGGATAACCGATAAAATTAGAAACGCGACCAATGAAATTATAAAAAAATATTCACACAATCAGAATCATATTACATATACCTATTGTGATTACGCAAGATATGCACCTAGATAATATAAATTATTTAAAATTATATCAATGAAATAAAAACAACGTCGTCGTAATTAGGCAAATTCACGCAAAACAAGCGTGAATAGAATGTCGATCAAATATATCAAAATCAAAATCTATTGAGCAAGTTCAGCAAGCTTTTCAAAATCAAGCGAACACACTGATAAGCGATATATCAGACTTCATTTTACATAGATAGAAACTATTTACTAACTATTACTTAGTACCTAACGATTCCTTTAACTTTGGATATCATGTCATTTTAATATATTGACAGTATTTCTGGTATTGACATTTTTTTTTAATGTTAAAAATAATGAGACGAACCAGACGCTCTCCTGGTGGTAAGAGATAACACCTGTCCATGACCATTGCAGCGATACATATAACTTTGAGTAACAAAACAAAGTTCAGGGCATCACTGCTTTGGTGCTCATTACTTTAAGACTTTCGATGGCTAGTCTCAACAGCCCAGTAATTTCGCTAGCTGTTGTACCCTTCAAACCGGAACACAGTAATGTAACACACTACTGCTTGGCGGCAGAATATCTGGTACTGCGGTGGTACCTACCTAGATGACCTCCTGCTAAGGAGAACTACCACCAAGTACTGACATATTTTATATTGACAGTATTTTTATATCGAAAATATTTTTTTTACATTGACACGTTTGGTTATTGACATACCTTATTTTTTACATGTAATCAGTGTTTTAAACCCCATTTAATGACATGTTTAAAAAGTTGAAGTGTAACATTGGTGTTATCAATAAATTATTTGTATTTGTATAAGGCATTCGATGTTTAATAGTTGCGATAAACCCAGTAATTTCTTTACCATTAGGAGAGCGTCGCGTTAATCTAATAATTACTTTTAGATTAAAAGAATGACTGTCGAATGCGATGGCATCAACGTGAGTCGGTCACGTTTCCCACATATAGCATTGCGAGTTTTTACTTCCGACCGGTTGCTCGACTGTTTCTAGTGAGCTTTCTAAATGATGGTTTCGCGAGGTATATTTACAAGGAATTTATCCCTTCTTCTTAAAGTTGAGTGAAGAAATAACTCATAATAATAGAATATAATAGTTTATTGGCGTGGTTACTCTAATTATACATGTATGTATAATCCGGTCTCTAGTTATCAAGATACTGGTGCTAGGTGTTTTTTAAATTCCCAATTTATATTTGTAATCCTGCTATACTATCCTACTAATATTATAAATGCGAAAGTTTGTGAGTAAGGATGTTTTTTTTATGTGTGACAGGCTAGGTGATTGACCACAGCTCACCTGATGTTAAGTGAAGGTGTGGTCGAAGATGGTAAAGCACACCTAGCCTGGAATGGAACTGGCTCTCAAGTGAGGCTGCCGGAACACACCGTTAGATGCTTAGCGGCAGATTTTTGACTTGAGGGTGGTAGCTACCCAGCCGAGTACTAGAAAGTACCCTACCACCAAGATATGGCTTCCTCACGATGTTTTCCTTCACTGGCAGCTCAAGCTCGTCGTTGGGGTTTGAACCCACGCTTTCGGCATGCGAACCTACCGCGCTAACCACTGAACTATCATCGCTACAAAATGGATGTATGTTTGTTACTCTTTCACACAAAAACTACTAAACTGGATTAACACATAAGCTTTTTATCCCGAAAACATGTAGCGGATAACATCACAGGGACAACACTGCATGAAGCTGCTTCGCTATCATCCATGTCGCCGTAACACCTTGCTTGCAATGCTTCTCGTCATCAACGCCTTTAAATGTTCCACCCATCTCACTGGAGCTACTATGCCAGCGGCCCAGAGCCTCGCTCCGGTACTTCAAGGAGCTGGGTAGACGCTGGCAGGGGAAATGCACAATACAAGCGGGACGTTAGTGCAGGACTCATCGCCCCCACTTTGAATAAGTTACAAAGTTTGGCGCAGCTTGTTATGAATAGTCAATGCTCAATGGATCCCCTTTCGACTTAGACCCAAACTCATAATCTTGCTGTTGTATAAAGATAAAAAGCAAAATTAAAAATTAAAAAAAAAAACCTACAACGGTTAAAATGTAATTGTCACCTATTTAAGATAATGCACCAATCAAACTAAAACCCATAACTGAAAACTACATCAAAACCGGACTAGTAGTTTTGGGGAAAAATGGCAACATGGATTTGTACAAACAATGCTTGCTGCAGCGCCCCCTGGTGAGTTATCACCGTAACACCTACCCAAGAACATGCACCAATCAACCCAGAACCCATAACTGAAAACTGCATCAAAATCGGACTAGAAGTTTTGGAGAAAAATGGCAACATGAATTTGCACAAACAAACATCCTCTCGCCCCAAACGCATATACCGTCTCCGTTCCGTGGCGGGTAAAAATACATTCTACTTTGTTTATGGACAAGGTTTATAGACCATCAAACGTGCGAATTTTGATGAGTAGTTGCACAACTTTGACATTGACGATAATCGTATATTTGTGTGTCACCTGTTAGCATTCAGGTGTCGTTGGTGCCATGAGGATTATGTTGGTTGTATTAGGTCGTGCTTAGAACCTAACCAAATGAAGTAGACATTGGATTTTTTCGAAACTTTTTACATATGACCATACTAAAATGTTTCCAATTCCGGACAATAATATCCGGAATTGGAAGTTCCATGCCAACCCTAAATTTACCCCATACAGGGGTATGGGGTAAATTTGGGGTTGGCATTAAATAATTGATAACAAGGCATTCTAAGTTGGACTGTTACTTTTTATTGAAGATAGACTTACGTTTAGCCGCCATCTCGCCTGATGTTTAGAAGATGCGGTCTACGATGGAGCATGTTTGCCAAGAAGAAACCGATTCACTTCAGTAACAAACAGCTCAGGCTCAGATTTTTTGAAGAAAAAAAAAAGTTTAAAACTATTTTACAGTATTTTATTCTTTATGAATTCAGAATCATAATAAGCAAAAATGTGGTATAAATTCCAATGCTCCCAAATATTAGGGAGAAATAGAATCAGGGTAGGGCATTAGTACCTACTATTCACCAATGGTTACTAGATGGATAGATCTTCGTACTTGCGTTGTGAAGAACTGAAGAGATTTGTGTGTGTTAAAATGAATAAAACACCCAAGAGTGGAGTGCGAGAGTAATTCTGTATCAAATATGGTAATTCCAGGTATCTTGATAATAAATTTGTCGTGGCTTTTCAGTATCTTCTTTTATGAGATAGACAAATATGTGAATATGTTCTTAGAAGTAAAGAAACCCCTTTTCCTAAAACCTATTACTATCATACTTTGAGCTTCAGAGCAACAAATCAGTATCAGATATTTCGCCATCAAGCAGTAGTATATAAACATTACCGTGTTCCAGTTTGATGCATACCACATCTAGCAAAAGTACAGGGCTGTTGAGACTAATCATTATAAATCTCAAAATAATAAACACTAAAGCAGCGATGCACTGGACTACCTTTTGCTATTCAAAGTTCTACATGTCACTGCAATGGTCATGGACACGTATCATATCTTACTATCAGGAGAGCGTCTCGTTCGTTTCATCACTTTGACATAAAAAAGACGTCTGTTAACACTGGATTGGCACCGACAGCACCACAATAACGTTGCAGGTCTTAAGCGGTAATTTTTTATACAAATACAAATACAAATAAATTTAATGTTTCATAAAAATATAGAACAGGTATGTATAGTAACCCTGCCTGCAGCTGTAGCCTTCGCTGTGTTGCTGCAGGCAGTGTCTTCCCACTAAGGTTTAAAAAAATAAAAAAACATTGAACACATTAACTTAAAAAAAAAACTGCATCAGGTGAACTGTTTACTAGACTGCTCTGCTAGCTACTACCGAGTTCTTCTTCAAAAGCTGTAGGGCGTGCGTTCAATTTCCATCCAGGACAATCACTTACGTAAAGCAAGTATGTAGGTACTTACAAAAACAATACAGTTAAGTAAACATTCCATCAGTCAGTTTATGATTCCTATAGTATGAGTTTTGCTTAGTACAGCTAGCTAGCTAGATTAATAATAAACAATACATTAAAAAATAAACAAATAAAACAGCAGCAGTACGACGAACGCGAGTAGCAATACGATTGCAGCTCTTTTAATGATTTGAGGATTTTTATAGGATTATACAGAACTCAACTAAGAATATTTGGTTAAGTCGAGCATTTCAAAGGAAGGAAGCTGAAGACATATCACAAATATAAAATATTTTATTAGGCTTAAAGCTTTCATTATTGTTTTCAGATAATATAATAGATTACCGGGTGCCAGCGTATCGTCTGACGTGCGCTTCCACGTTATTTACGTTCATGGGATTATATGAATAGTAGTTAGATGGTCTCCAGGTGACAGCATTTGAAGGGACATCCGAATCGAAGTTGCTGTTGGTAAGGCGGTTGTCCACACCCAATAGATAGCCCATTGGGTTAGGAGTGCCAGCAGGGAATCCCCAAGCTCTAGGTGTGTTGATGAAAACATTTCTTTCAGCATAAACCAAAGCTCCTACTCCAGCACCAATGGCTAAATTGTGAATATCAGTATATAAGTTGTTCAAGACATGGACTTCTCCGAACCTGACTCGGGGATTCCTTTGAACTGTTCCCTGGAACCAATTGAGGTAGAAAGTAACTTTTAGTTTGCCGATATCCTGTGCTGCGTTGCTATCCGCGTGCCCGACCAACATAACTGGGTCGTGGTTCCTGAAGATATTGTTGGAGATTGTGATCCAGTTGGCGGCGCGTTTGATGTCGATGAGCCCGTCGTGTCGTCGCATATTGCCTGGAGTATTGATCGCGATCCAAGGATCATCGGCGAATTCACAGTGGTTGACCCACACGTTCTCCGCTCCTTGGATTTCGATGCTATCAACTTCGGAGAAATCTCCCGGAACCATGGAGACTATACCGCCGTTCCCATCAGGCCGCTCACCAGGAGCATAAGACAGAGCATTGTGGAACTTAATATTCTGGATAATGACTTGGATCACTCGGACCCTTAAACCTCCTCCAAAAATCATAGCATTGCTGTCACCACCGATGATAGTTTTGTGCCTAGCAACGGAAATTTGCACTCCAGGAGAACTCGTAAACAGCTGAGTGAGATCAATACGACCGCGCACGTAGACTATTCTGCGTTCATTGTTTCCGATGGCGTCTCTGAGTGCCCAGGGATCCCACACTGTCCATACAGAACCTCCTTCTCCTCCAAAGGTACCTCCATTCATTGCGCCAAAGCCTGCCAGCCCATCAGGAAGGCGTTCATTGGTGTAGTTAGCGGCATTGTTAAGGGCAATGTTTTCTTTGGCAATTTGCGTTGGCAGTGCGGAGACCGCAAGTATCACGGCAAAGATAGTGAGAAAGAACATTGTGATTGATAATAATTAATTTACTGGATAAACTGCTAGCTGCTTATCATTTATATAGAATATCGAAAAACTAAGTACAGTACACACAGAGTTGTTCAGTAAATTTTAGGATAAAGTGTCATACATGGGCTGGAAAATTTAATATAGTGTATCCTTCACGATTTTCAGCCAGACATCAGATGGGATGTAAATACACACTTGGTTCGCATATTTGTAAACTTTCTAAGTAAAAAACATTTTTAATCGTATTAGCTATTAATGCAACTTCTGAACGTACTATCTCCCGTCTTGATAATTACATAATCAATTAATTTATTGACAAATTAAAACAATACTATACTTAAAAAACGCCAAACCTATATTGAACACATGGTCTGAGTTGCAATCCCGCTTAGATCCAGCTTTCCTCTAGTCTAGTTTTTTTATTGATTGTAATTTGTTTTGTGATTGAATAAATTAAAAAAAAAAAAAAAATACTAGGTAGTTTTGCATCAATTTCGACCCCAGTCGCATGTTCGACACCTTCTGTGTAGGTTATGCTTAGCTCTAGATAATGCAACAGAGGTAATTATGACATGGATGATTACTTAGATTAGATTCGCTAAATTGATAAGATACATTTAATTTAAATTTCTCTACACGTTGACATGAATTCCTATGAAATTAATATAGGTTTCCGCCCCTTAAAAGATTGGAAAACCCAGATACTTCATTAGACAAACTTTAGTATACTTGGTTATCTATATCTATATATCTTTCCCAGCCACTCTTAATAAACTACAAGATCGCCGTAAAAAAGATACACTGGAGATGTGGTGTTGGAAACGCATACTGAAAACAATATCTGGACAGCGTTCCGCATCAACAATTCTATCTAAAAAGAACTTCAAATACAGGATAGGCTTTCGTCGGTTGAGCAATTGCGAATACCTACTGAAGTTCTTTGGGTATATCTCCAAAAATGAGGACGAGAGACTTGTCGTGCAAGGCCGCATAGAAGGTAGAACACATCATGGTCGGCCTCTGGCTCGCTGGATTGACCTTATTAAAAAGATTACGCAGTTCACTGCAGTACAGTGTGCTCGCAATGCGGAAAATCGACACGAGTGGAGTGACATCGCGCGAGGTGCTGCTACCCTGAGAACCAGCGGTGATGACGTGTAACAACCCTGTCCATCTACTGCCACGACCACGCTGCCAAAAGTGCCCGACTAAGAAGTAAAAACCAAATCCTAGGGATTGATAATTCTTTGCACGAGGGTAGGCTACTTTCTAGTACTCAGCTAGCTAACTTCTAAAGCTTCTTGAAAATCTGCCACAAGCACCTAATTGCCTATTCCGGGAGCCTCGCTTGCGAGCTTTTAGCCTCGAGAGACTACTTGGTGACTGACTATCGAAAGTCTCAAAGTAATGAGTGCCGAAGCAGTGACACCCAAGACTTTGTTTTGCCACTCAAAGTTTTAGATATCGCTGTAACGCTTATGAACATGCCTTATCTCATACTTAACTACGAATCATTAGTCAAGTCGAGCATTTCAATGGAAACAAAGTTGAAAATATATATACGTAAAGTATTTTATTAGGATTTAAGCTCTTATTATTATTTCCAAATATAAACTATATTACCAGGTGCCAGCGTATCTTCTGACGTGCGCTTCCACGTCATTTACGTTCATGGGGCTATATGAATAGTAGTTAGATGGCCTCCAGGTGACAGCATTTGAGGGGACTTCTGAATCGAAGTTGCTATTTGAAAAGTGGTTGTCTACGCCCAATAAATAGCCCATGGGGTTAGGAGTGCCAGCAGGGAATCCCCAAGCTCTAGGTGTGTTGATGAAAACATTTCTTTCAGCATAAACCAAAGCTGCTACTCCAGCACCAATGGCTAAATTGTGGATATCAGTATACAAATTGTTCAAGACGTGGACTTCTCCAAACCTGACTCGGGGATTTCTTTGAACTGTTCCCTGGAACCAGTTAAGGTAGAAAGTAACTTTCAGTTTACCAAGATCCTGTGCCGCGTTGTCATCCGCGTGCCCGACCAACATAACTGGGTCGTGATTCCTGAAGATGTTGTTGGAGACTGTAACCCAGTTGGCGGCGCGTTTGATGTCTATGAGTCCGTCGTGTCGCCTCATGTCGATTGGAGTATTGATCGTGATCCAAGGATCATCGGCAAATTCACAGTGGTCGACCCACACATTCTCCGCTCCTTCGATTTCGATGTTATCGATTTCGGAGAAATCTCCCGGAATTATGGAGACGATGCCGCCGTTCCCGTCAGGCTGCTCACCGGGGGCATAAGACAGAGCATTGTGGAATTTAATATTTTTGATGATAACTTGAACCCCGCGGACTAATAATCCTCCTCCAAATATCATGGCATTGCTGTCACCACCGATGATAGTTTTGTGGCTAGCAACGGAGATTTCCACCCCAGGAGACCCCGTAAACAGCTGAGTGAGATCAATACGACCGCGCACGTAGACTATTCTGCGTTCATTGTTTCCGATGGCGTCTCTAAGTGCCCAAGAATCCCACACTGTCCAGACAGCACCTCCTTCTCCTCCAAACGTACCTCCATTCATTGCACCAAAGCCTGCCAGCCCATTTGGAAGGCGTTCATTGGTATAGTTAGTAGCATTTTCATGGATAATATTTTCTTTGGCGATATCCATTGGCATAGCGGAGACCGCGAGTATCACGGCAAAGATAGTGAGAAAGAACATCGTGATTGATAATAATTAATTTACTGGATGTACTGCTAGCTGTTAATCATTTATATAGAGCATCGAAAAATTAAGTACAGGACACACAGAGTAGTTCTAGTCTAGTAGATAATTTTAGGGTGACATAATTATATGGGCTGGAAAATTTAATGTAGATTTCACGATTTTCGGCCTGACATCAGATGGGATGTAAAGACAGACTTGGTTTGCGTATTTGTGAGCTTTCTAAGTAAATAAGATTTAAAATCCTATTAGCTGTTCTGTATTCACTATCCCCTGTCCGGGAGACAGGAGATAGTGAATACTTGATAATTACATAATAAATTAATTTGCTTACAAATTAAAACAATATCAGGTAGCTCTGCATCACTTTCGGCCCCAGTCGCAAGTTTAGAACCTTCTGTGTAGGTTATGCTTAGCTTTTGATAGTAGAACAGGGGTAATTATGATAAGGATGATTAATTAGGATGTAAAATGATAGATTGTTAACATAGATTTTAATTTAATTTCTCTACGCGGAGACATTCCTTAGAAATTAATTTACTTGATGGTAGATCTCTTTAGCAGGAGGTCGTCTAGTTAGGTACCACCGCAGTACCAGTTATTCTGCCGCTAAGTAGTAGTGTGTAAAATTTACTGTGCTTCGGTTTGAAGGGTACTGCAGCTAGCGAAATTACTGGTCTGCTAAAACTATCATTGAGACAGCGATGCCATGGGCTTTGTTTTGTTACTCAAAGTTATGTGTAATTGTGTAGTGCAATGGTCATGGATAGGCGTTATCTCTTACCATCAGGAGAGCGTCCCGTTCGTACTTTTTACATAAAAAAATTATAATTAAATGAACAATATTTAATTAGGTGTTATTAAGTCCAAATTATTACTTTAGTGTTTTTCGCATTGCTGTTAGAATTTTTTTTAGATATTTTTTTAGTACGAGCAGAAATTCTGAACACACACACACACACGCGCACACACCGCACACGCACACACACACACACCCATAAAGTGATGTGTGGAAAGATGATATAATGTGGTGAAACATGACTTTTTGTGTTGCCTCCAAAACTCCATCGAAGCTTATAGAAAAGTCACCACTACCTTTAAAGCATGACTGGATTCAACTAACACGGACTAGATTTGACTAAGACTAGATTTTGACTACTTATTTTACTTCTGAAATTTGAAAATATCAAAACACTTGACACTGGCAAATTCATAAAATGTGCCGCCAAAATCAGAGAAGAAGTCCCAGAAACTGAACAGTTTGCTGTCCTTGAAATATGATGGACGGACCTGCACGGTGATACCATTGAAAGCCAAGAAGTTTCGTCTCCATATTTAAATACATTTTAACAAGCTGAAGCTACGCTAAGCTAAGCTAAACTCAAATTTAGCACTGGTTTTTTCAAAATGTATATTTTATGTTAAAACTAGCAGACGTCTCGCGGTTTTACCCGCGTAGTTCCCGTTCCGGTGGGAATACAGGGATAAAAACTAACCTATATCACCCGGAGATAGTGTAACTTCCTGACAGTGAAAGAAGTTTTGAAATCGGTGCGGTAGTTTTTGACTTTATTCGTTACAAAAATCCAACAATCCAAAAATACAAATCTTTCCTCTTTATAATATTAGTGTAGATATAAATAAAATCATTGACGTTTTCATTGAATTGTTGCTTATTTTTTATGGTTGGTTGACTAGGCATTTGACCACAGCTCACCTCATGTTGAGTGATTGTGTGGTCGAAGATGGTAAACATACCTAGCCTGGAATGGAACTGGCTCTCAGGCGAGGTTGCCGGAACACACCATTAGATGCTTGACGGGAGATTTTCAACTTGAGTAGAGAGAGTACCACCACCCTACCACCATGCTATGGTTTCCTCACGATTTTTCCCTTCACCGGCAGCTTAAGCTTATGGATTTAAACTCGCGCCCTTCGGCGAGCGAACCGACTCCGCTCACCATCGAGCTATCATTGCCGCTTGGCTGCTGTACATATAAAGCTCGTTTTTAGGGTTCCGTACCCAAAGGGTAAAAACGGGATCCTATTACTGAGACTTCGCTGTCCGTCCGTCCGTCTGTCCGTCTGTTACCAGGCTGTATCTCAAGAACGGTAATAGCTAGACAGTTGAAATTTTCACAGATGATGTATTTCTATTGCCGCTATAACAACAAATACTAAAAATAAAATAAAATAAATATTTAAGGGGGGCCCCCATACAACAAACTTGTTTTTTTATAGATTGCGGTACGGAACCCTTCGTGCGCATGTCCGAATCGCAATTGATCGGGTTTTTAAATTATTTTTTTACTATTTTTTATCTAGGCTTGCGTTTGACCACCATCTCACCGAATGTTAAGTGATGATGCGGTCTAAGATGAAGCACGTTTGAAGACACCGATTTACTCGCGTCTTGAAGACACCCGGATAGTGTCAATCGAGAAACCCACTCAGGCAGCGCATTTCACCGTTTAGCATAACATGCCATTTATTAAGTTTCACCATAACACGACAAAAACTATGTAATAAAAATCTCCATATTTCGGGCAGCTAATTTATATAGAGAAAACTATTTGATAACAATCATCATAGATACTGTAACCTCGTTCGATACTGTCTTTACATGATTAAATGATTGATGGCAGGACGCAGATAAAAAATACAGATAAAAAAATACTGTAGAACGAAAGAATTCACGTCACAGGGTTTCTTAGTGCAAAGTCTCAGTCAGTTCTTCGTACGCACAGTGAGGATGTGGAACTCTCTGCCGGCGTCTGATTTTCCCCCGAAGTACAATTTGGGTGTCTTCAAATCTAGAGTAAACAAGTATTTTTTCTATGTAAGCGTGCTTCATCTTGGATTGCATCCTGCTTAACATTAGGCAGATTCGTAGGGATGATAGCTCAGTGGTTAGCGCGGTAGATTCGCATGCCGAAGGGCGTGGGTTCAAACCCCAACAATGAGCTTGAGCTGCCGGTGTAGGAAAACATCGTGAGGAAACCATAGCATGGTGGTAGGGTACTTTCTAGTACTCGGCTGGCTAACTACCACACTCAAGTTGAAAATCTACCGCCGAGCACCTAACGGTGGATTCCGGCAGCCTCACTCGAGAGCCAGTTCCATACCAGGCTAGGTGTGCTTTACCATCTTCGACCACACCTTCACCTAACATCAGGTGAGCTGTGGTCAAATACCAAACCTGTCAACGCTTATCTAAGTATATATATTTCAGATATAAATTATAAATAACAATCTAAAAATAATTATGAAAAAATAAGTTTTGTTATCAACTTACGTGTAAGTTGATAAAGAAAGCATTTCTGTACAGATTAAATAGAATTAATTACTTAAATTTTCGATAAATCGAACACTCCCAAATATGTTATTTTAGAAAAATGATAAATTAATACTGATGCATAACTTTTTTTTTTTTTATGTGAAAAATAATGAGACGAACTAGACGCTCTCCTGATGGTAAGAGATAACGCCTGTCCATGACCATTGCAGCGATACACAGAACTTTGAGTAATAAAACAAAGTCTCGGGAATCGCTGCTTTGGTGCTCATTACTTTGAGACTTACGATAGTTAGTCTCAACAGCCCAGTAATTTTGCTAGCTGCAGTACCCTTCAAACCGGAACACAGTAATGTTTACACACTACTGCTTGGCGGCAGAATATGTGGTACTGCGGTGGTACCTACCTAGACGACCTCCTGCTAAGGAGATCTTTTATTATCTATCATTTTAAGTATTAAGCTAAGCATTGCCATCCAGCGTGGCAATGCTGCCAGCATTCTGGCCACATATCTCCCCTCTGACGGACTTTTAGACTAAGTTATTTGTATAAATTTGTAAATCGTATTAATTTGAGATATTTTATTTTGTAATTTTATTTTCCCTTTTAAATATTAAAATAAATAAACATCGAAATTTATGCCAAGCACCTAACCGTGTGTTCCGGCCCTTGCAAACCTTTAGCTTTATTTCATTATTGACAGCCCTGTTGCTTCATTGGTAGTATCTCTGCTCCAAGAGCTGAAGGGCGTGGGTTTAGTTCCCACTCAGGATAAACATTCTGTGTTTGTTCTGTGTCTAGGTGTACTGTATGTATTAAACAAAAAAGTATTTAAGTATTCTATCAGTTATCTGACTTCCATAGTACAAGCTTTGCTTAGTTTGGGGTCAGATGGCGCTGTGTGTAATCTATCCTATGATATTTATAATATTGTTATGTAAAAGTAATGACACGAACGAGACTTATAATGGTCATGGATATGCGTTATCTCTTACCATCAGAAGAGCTTCTTGTTTGTCATTCACTTAACATCAGCTGAGCTGTTGTCACTTATACCGTCTCTAGTAAGAAATGGTAAGTGGCCGCTTGGCTTATCGACAACTCATATTATCCAATCCGACAATAGGTAACGCTTTAAGTGATCGTTGGTTAGCATTCACCGTCAGAATCGCCGTTATGTGATGTATTGAACAATTAAATAGCCATTGGCGCTAACGGTAACTGTCGACGGGAAGCGGTAAGCCAGATCTGAGAGAATTTGCCAAGGTTCCGTACTGATTTTCGCGAAATTAAATTATTATGAAATAACATCCGTATTTAGCAATATCTACACCCAATACTTGATACCCAATACTTTATACCCAATACTTTGTGGGAGTAAAATGGATGGATATACAGTCGACTCTCGTTAATACGAAACTCGAGGGACTCCTAAAATATTACGAATTATCGAGTGTTTGAAATATCAAATTTTAATGGTTCGAATTTATTGAGAGAAAATAAATAAAACTTGGAATTATTGAGTGTTGATCAATTATTATTTATTAACTGCTATTCTTTAACAATGACAAAAGTGCAAGTCTGCAAGTTCTACAATCTTTGTCTCTTACTCTCTGCAACTTTGAATTATCAAGTGTTTGACGCCGATGAGTTTGAATTAACGTGTCGTTTTGTTACGTAGCAATGATTTGTTCGTCGAATTACCGAGTGCATAAATATGTATTGATTTATTTCGAAATACAAAGAGATTTTCTAGGGAACTCCTGATAACTCTGAATTATAGAGAGGTTCGAATTATCGCAGGTTTGAATTAACGAGAGTCGACTGTATATACCAAAATGGATTAAAAAAATAATAGTATCAAGACTAAATGTTTTGGTTTATACATGTAAAATTATAGATCTACGTCACGGAATATTTGACGTCATAACTTCACAAAAAACAGAAGAACAAGAATATAACTTTTAATTTGTAACACAAAAGAAAAACGAAGGCAAATCAGGGACAGTTACAAAAAGGGGCATCAGCATAATCAATTCAATTTTAATTTCAAAATATATTTATCCCACTAATATTATAAATGTGAATGTTTGGATGGATGCATGGATGGATGGAAGGATGGAGTTTGTTGCTCTTTCACGCAAAAACTACTTAACGGATTTGATTGAAATTTAGTATGGAGGTAGCTGAGACCCTGGATTAAGACATGGGCTACTTTTTATCCCGAAAACATGTAGCGGATAACACCGCGGGGCGCAGCTATTTATTCATATAAATAAAATAAAAAATGAACTTAGCTAGTTGTAGCGATGATAGCTCAGTGGTTAGCGCGGTCGGTTCGCATGCCGAAGGGCATGGGTTCAAACCCAACAATGAGCTTGAGCTGCCGGTGAAGGAAAAACATCGTGAGGAAACCATAGCATGGTGGTAGGGTACTTTCTAGTACTCGGCTGGCTAGCTACCACCCTCAAGTTGAAAATCTGCCGCCAAGCATCTAACGGTGTGTTCCGGCAGTCTCACTTGAGAGCCAGTTCCATTCCAGACTAAGTGTGCTTTACCATCATCGACCACACCGTCACTTAACATCAGGTGAGCTGTGGTCAAACACCTAGCCTGTCTATAAAAAAAATGGTGGTTAAACGCGAAACTATTTTAGGAATAGCAAAACATTTTATTTTAAAATCTAATCAACAAACGCGGCCAGTATTGCGGTAACGTTCGGCCGGGGCTCGATGCGCGGGAAGACTTAAAATAGTTTTAAGTGACATTTAATTATATTGACATAATTATTTTTTTATGTGACAGTGAAATAATTAATTTGTATATTGATATGTAATATTTGTATAAATAAATGTATTAACACTTTATAATTTTTGAACAACATACAACATTTGAATGTTATTAAAATTGTTGAATTAGAATTGATATTATAATGCGTATGACTTATTTCAAATTATATTAAATATTGTATGCCTCTAAAAGGCCAGACCGTTGTGTACTACACATATTATGTTTTGCTTAAGATCTATATGCTACACGGTGTACAATAAATGTTTCTGATTTCTGATAACAAATGTGAAAAAAAAAACAACAGATGTTCTGAATTCGTGTTGAACCCTAAAACCTCGGTTTTAGGGTTCAACACGAATCTCTCTCGAAGTTCTCGAAGTGTAGAGATTTAATTAAAACGTCTTACCTCCGTGTGAACGATCGTATAACAGTGATTTGGTAAAAGTATTTTGTGATCCAGTAATAATGAACTGTTATTTTCTTATGAAGTTATTTACGTATACGCTTACACGAGGTGAGTGTGTGACCGGGCACACGTGTGTGTGAGTTTGAGGTGTTATTCAGTAGCTCTACTTTAAGTATAAACGTGAAAAAACGTTTTTTCAAAATATTTGTTTTATGGTTGACTAGCTGTACCCTGCGGTGTTACCCGCTGTTCCCACGTGTTTTTTTTTTTTTATTGATGACAGGCTAGGTGTTTGACCTCAGCTCACCTGATGTTACATGGAATGCTGCCTGGAATGGAACTGGCTCTCAAGTAAGGCTGCCAGAACACACCGTTAGGTGCTTGGCGGCAGATTTTCAACTTGAGGGTGGCAGCTAGCCAGCCGAGTACTAGAAAGTACCCTACCACCATGCTATGGTTTCCTCACGATGTTTTCCTTCACCGGCAGCTCAAGCTCATTGTTTGGGGTTTGAACCCACGCCCTTCGGCATGGGAACCTACCGCGCTAACCAATGAGCTATCATCGCTACAATGGTAGATCTCCTTAGCAAGAGGTTGTCTAAGTAGGTACCACCGCAGTACCAGTTATTCTGGTGTAAACATTACTGTGTTCCGGTTTGAAGGGTAGGTACTGCAGCTAGCGAAATTACTGGGCTGTTGAGACTAACCATGGAAAGTCTCAAAGTAATGCGCGCCAAAGCAGCGATGCCTTGGACTTTGTTTTGTTACTCAAAGTTCTGTGAATCGCTGCAATGGTCATGGACAGGCGTTATGTCTTACCATCAGGAGAGCGTCTCGTTCGTCTTATTAGTTTTTAACTAAAAAAAAATCATTTTTTTTGGGATAAAAAGTGCCTATGTGTTAATCCAGGGTGTCAGCTACTTCCCCAAATTTCATCAAAATTGGTCCAGCCGTTTGAGCGTTAAGAAGTAACAAACATACAAACACAAACACACTCACAAACTTTCGTCTGTATAATATTAGAAAGAAAGAAAGAGAGAAAGAAAAAGATTTTATTTTGCAACAAATACAAACAGAAAAACAAAACCGAACAAACGGTTACAAAATAAATATAATTAGTGTGATTGGTTACGATTGTCTCATAAAGCTCAACAAATCGACGTGCTCCTCTTTCGTCGTATTTTCGGTATCCGAATACCGAATAATCGGCAAAATCGTGACATATCTAATTTTAAACATTATAATAAAACAAAGATTGTTTAAAAAGATTGTACTTTATAGATGGAAACTCACTTATTTTATATCTTAAAGAATGTAATTGCAAACGACCGAAATAAGTTTGAACGCAGAAGGTTTTAAATTGGTTCGTATTTTGTCCCATCCAACTACTTTTGGAATGGCAACATCTTTGCACTTTTATTAGACATACGTATATGTTGATATAGCGGTACTATTAACGTCCTTATTTACAATTTGCAATACTTGCAACACATCCTGATGAAATTACAACTGGCACAATCATAAGTTGGCGGCGGCGCATTGTGGAACTAATCATCAGTGTTGCCAACATGAATTTTGAAATTCCCTGACTTTGAAGTTTCCGTCCAAACATTTTTTTTTCTTTCGGTAAAATATGATTCATTTAAATGACTAGAAAGTGGATATAAAATGTAAACATATTCTTATAATTACAATTTATGAGACAATTTTTGTATCACAAAAAAATTATTTATTACTTAATTATAAATCTATGATTTTAAAAATCATATATTACTTTATGTTAAATTAACTTTTGTGATGAATGCTGCAATTCTTATTTGCTTTTTACAAAAGACGTGTAAAATTTTAGAGATCATATATGGAGGTTTCTTTATTCCACAATAACATTAAAATGCCTGAACATATTTGGATGTGTGGGCTTAGAATCCCTACATAATTTTCCTGAGGAACGCGGGCTATAATTACTTTGAATTACATGCAAAAAACTCAATATCAATATAGTTTAATATGGGTTATATACAAAACAATTGTTCCTTTTTAGTTCTTTATTGTAACAGTCGTGTTTTTTAATCATTTTAATTATTATAGTTGTAAACTTAAGTATGATTTAAATTGAAGCTACGACAATGAAGTTGGAAGATCATTTGACTACCGATCTAGCGGTTCTGCACAATTTTTTATAAATTGTGTGCCACTACCTTCAAACGGTGATGGAAACATCTTGGGGAGACTTGTATATCTGAGAGTTTTTAATGTTCCGTAATTTGTGTGTCAGTCTATCAACCTACACTTAAATAGTGTGGTAGATCGTTGCCTTATCTTTCTCAGAATTAGAAAAGTTGGTGTCAAAGGAGTTTAAGAAACTTTAAGAAGAAGAAGCTGATCCTGGCGTTTAAACATTTGCGAACCTGTCCTGTTTGCGTGATTTTGTTGTTTAGATGTGTATTTGATAATGAAAAAATTAGCAGTGATGAAGCTTCTGAATTAGCATAGATGATATGTGGGAAAATTATTGACATCATGAATATAATTTTCCCGCATTTTGAGCAAATTCTATGTAGTGGCAAGACTGGCTTGTAGCAGAGTGGCGCATGACACGCCGAGCTATGCTTTCTGTACTGTAGATGAGATGAGACAGGATATGGCTAGTAGAACCTGTTCACTGCAAAGGTTGATTGACGCGTTGGAGCGAATACTGTAAAATATTCAAAGAATTCTCTAACCATATGGCTATCAGTTATTACGATGATGAAGTGCAAGAAAACAGTAATGTGAGAATAAAACGACATTACGTAGAATAAAAGATTCAGCACGCCAGCAGTGAATCCTTCCACGATAAACAATTGGATTCTATTTATCCGGTATATTATTAGATATAGATTAAAAAAATTCAGATCTTACACAAACTAAAGCCGCATTTGAATTTGTTGCATAAGTAGTAATTTAAGAATTACCTACTCATTAAAAATTACTAAAACATCATTTTGGAGCTATCTAAAACGGAAACGTAGTATGAAGTAAAGTATAAATTTATCAATAAAGTCGTAAGGAAAAATAAATAATTTAAAACATATAGCCGTTTTTTCTGACAAAACACAGTTGCGCAGTACCAAAAGGCATGCCATGATTGTCATGGGCGAGGTGTGATAAACAATTATGATGATGGTCATTGTAAAAAGACGCGCACTAACGCAAAATTCATGAAGGAAATAATAATTTAGTTATTCTAAAAACTACATGAAGAACTACATCTTACCGAAAACGTATGTGACGTTTTCGGTAAGATGTAGTTCTTGAAATTATCCTCCAAAATGTTTCATTGTAAATTTTGTAAACTAAGGTACTTTTATAAATAAAAACTTTATTTTATAGTAATAATGAGCACACATAAATTTGATGATAGTAATAGGTATCAAACTTGAGCATAATTATCTATTACGAATTTTTTTGAAGAACAATATGGAGTACACAAACACTACAGCACAGAATACACTAACCTGGTCAATTGCTTTAGTTTGGCGGCGGCCTGCAGCGACGCATAGCCGTATCTTGTGAACCGAGTGGAGTCTTCTGAAGGTGCGTTGAAAGCAGCCACGTAACGCGCTGGGTTCGTGTCGTCCAACCACAGCCCTGATGCAAACATTTCAGTGGTAAATTTAAGAAGACTGCATGCAGAAGAAGACAGAAGACAAGACAAGACTGTATAATGAATGCTCTACACAACGCGGCGTACGGTAGCGAACGAGAATGCATTTAGCAGATTTCTGTGGATGCTGTCCGTTACCAGAAGCCACGGCAATGTGGGTAGGCCTACTCAGCCGCGGATATGGTCTGCGGCAATTTTAGTCGCTGCTGTATGTTTATTAGTTATTCCTATTCTATAGAAATGCAATGCTAAATTGGATCATTTGAAGACACTAATTGAAGATGTAAGTTCCAGCGTGTGAATTACCAAAAAGTGTATTCAATTTATTTTAACAACATCACAATAAAATAAAGTTAATTGAGAAATTAAAAAAAAAAGTATTGTAGTTGATCTTAAGATAGGTAAGCTAATTATTAATCTATGTTTATCACCGAGAATTGCGCCCGAAATACTACAAATTTCTTTTATTTATACATCGGCCATGATACAATTATAGATAATCGTGGTTGACCAAACAAGAAACAAAAAAAAAACCGATGATAAACGTAATTATTTGTTCAAATCGATGAAGTTACGAGTGTCAAGTGTTATCAAGTTCCTCACCCATAGAATACAGCTTTGGTTCCAAAACGCTGTAAAGCTCATGCATTTTCTGCATACCGTATTCAGCAGCTTCTAAAATTTCTTTGTTTTCTCCAGGAGCTTCAACTTCTTCTTCATCGTCGTAATCTCCCGAATCATCGTTTTCTACATAATAATCATATTCTCCATAATTTTTATCACCTAGTTTTTGACTCGTTTCTTTACCAGATTCAAAAGTAATATTTGTTGTAGAAGAATTGTCTTTATCACAGTACGTCACGACAATAGTTGATACGTTTTTAGTTGCAGAAAATGAATGATTCTTGTTAAAATTTCTTTCTATAACTGTTATGTTGTGAAGCTCTTTAGTTAAAGTACTATTGAACATGGGCATGAGATGTTTTAGAACCTCAATTATGTTATGAGATGACATGTTATTCTTTGTGTTATTTGGTTCTATTGTCAGTACTTCAATATAATTAGTCTTTTCTGTAGTTGTTTGCGTTGTTTTATTTGAATTGTTTTTTACATTCTGTGAGTTAGCAGTGTGTTTTGTTACATTCTGCAACTTTGTGTCAATTTTATCTTCCATCCCGCTTTTTATTTGTACTGTAACTTTTTGTTTTTCATTATAATCTGTGACGTTAGATTCTAATATTATGGCTTCATTTAGTTTACTTTCTGTATTGTTTTCCTTAGTGATATTATTTTTAATTCTATTTATAGCAGCTATGATATCGTTTACAAGTTCTTCTTGGCTTATTTCTTCATTACTATCTGTTACTTTAGCTATGGAATGTAGAAATAGTTTAGCTCTTTCGCTATTGCTTATAGATGTAGCAGAACTTTTATTATTGACTTTAAATATATCTTCAATTATTTTTGTATACGGGCAAGTAGAGGTGTGATGAGTTTTACTTTTCGTTGACTTTTCTGAAGCAATTTGAGTTGACATAATTACTATAACTACGAAGATATATTTGTATCTGAAAAAGAGACAGAAAATATTCTTATCAACGTGAATAATTAAAAAAGCGCGTGGGTCGTGTTGCGTTTTAATTTTACAGAATTAGGTCAGGTCTTTGCTCCGGTACCTAAAGAAGTGGTGACCTAACTAAAAGTTTTTTAGGAGTTTTGGAAATAACTGGAAAATACATTTTTACCACTTTATATCACTTGTTGAAACTGATGCGTATAGTTCTGAATTTTGTCATTGAAAAATTTCTGAAAAGATTCGTATGAACAGTAAAAAAACAAAAGCTGTCAAAAGCAACATTATTTTGGAAAAGGATAAGAACACTTTTGGTGTTGCAGAAGTTGTGAGAGAAAAATAAAATTCAAAACGTAATTACAATAATATTGTTAGTAAAGAGATCATAAATTGAATGAGAAAACTAACATTTGTTAATCAGCACATAAAAACTGGTACTTGATTTTCTCTCTAAACTTTAATAGAAATACTAAACTCGTTAAACCGGTTGGATAATCTTGAATCAATGTTACCAGTTTAATTGATTCTAACAGTTATAGAACCATGACCTTTATTGAATTCAAAATAAAATGCATGAAGAATATTCACGTACGAATTAGAATTAACCAATTCAAATATCCTAATTAGCAATCTATTTATAATAACATAATTCAGAATCATGCTAATAAGTATTATTTTATTATCTACAAAATTAGCAATATAAGAAATTCTTGTCAAACTGACCTGACTACTTCCATTATTCTCAAAGTAACATTCCAAAGCACTGTTTCAGTCTCAACACTATTTTTCTTGTAAAAAAAAACCGCACGTCAAATCTGACAGATTGGGACGTCAAACTTTCCCGCACTTCTTTGAGCACGATTCCCGATCCCGCGTCGTGGTGTGCTGGCCACCACCATAGGACTAGCTGTTACATAATATCTGAAGGCTGCTGTGATTAAAGTACTGTTATAAGACCTCGCGTCGAACGATGATCTCCCGCTTGCGTGCTTGTTTTGTGGCAAAATGAGCTTTTTTGGCCGCACCACAGAACGTTTGTCGCAGACTTTTTCAGTTATTTTTTAAACGACTTTTTTTTATTGGTACGACACTTTTGCAAGGATCGATGCGTTTTTGTCTTTTTAATTTTGCATGCTTGTTAGTAAACAATGATATCTTAACGTTCCGTTTTTGAATTAAACGTTTTTATTTGATTTCATGCTTGTCATTTGGAAGTTTTTGCTAAGAAATAAGATTACTTGGACATAGGTTTTTTTATCATAACCGCTGGGACTGCAAATAATTGTCGAGTTAAAGGCATAAAGTTACTACTAATTAATGAGGTTTTAAGTGCATTTAAATTTCTCTTTCTCTGTCAGACGCGTTTACATAAAGGCACTTATGAAAAAATCATAACAGAGACTAGAACAGTTTCAATAACGTAGTTCGTAAAATACGTGAAAACTTAAACAGTTTTCCTCGCGGATGTAATTATAACGTTTTATACATTTTGCTGAAATGTATGTGTTTAATCTTGCATGTAAATAATGAATCGGGAGTATTGTTTTCAAAAAATAAGTCATTGAGTTTCTGTTATAAACTTTGATTATACTTTCTTTGTTTCATTTACCATTATGCAATTTGCATAGTGTTAAATGAAACAAAGAAAGTATTAATAATAAGTGTTAATTGAAAAAATAGTTTTTGGGCTCACTGGATACATTTCAGCATCATCTTAGCTCTCTATTATTATTTTTTGGTGAAATATTTTTGTGTAAATGTCAAATTTCGTTTTAAACAATTTTACACAGATATTTGCATAATAAACTCTTGTACGCTTCATCGACGTTGACTTTTGATTTTTACGTAACATGTGAAATGACATTGACACTCTGAGACTCCAGAAAAATTTACAAGAATTACGAAGTACGTAAATGAAATGAAAATGTCTGGAAACTGCGACAGCGCTTCTGGTGGGCGTAAATGAAACTGCTTTTATACCGATTTTTGTAGTCTATTTTTTAATTAGTAAATAGGCTCATGTTTCGATACTATCTCGTCTGATGTTAAGCGAAAATGCAGTCTACGATGCAGCGCGTTTGCTTAGAAACTGAGTTACTCGTGACGTGACGGCAACCATGCTCCCATATCATATCTATCGTAGTCGATATTACTATGAAACGGTGTCGTTTTAAGCAAACCAAAATAATCCTTTATTGAAGTTATCAAAGGATGACTTCAAATTTTAAAAGATTTTATTATTTTGGTAAGTTTTTAATAAAAGGCAACAAGCGAATCGCAGTGTTTTTTTTTGTTTTTAGCGTCCCATTTCGTGCATTTTGCCAATGTCAAGAATTTTGATATTTTTTCATAAAAAAATCTTACATATGCAAAAAGTAAGTCAGAATTAAGTCCGGTCATGTCCTCGTGGAGTAGCAGCAACGTTACTAGAATCTTCGATCACTTAACATCAGATAAGATGTGGTCAAACGCCTGTCAAGAAAAAAATCTTTGACGGATTTTTGGAAGCAACAAAATAAACTTTTCGCCACTTTTGTACGTAATTCACTTTATTAATAAAATATTTCCAAACACAAACGAGTTTTGGAAAACACATTGCGGATTTTCCACCAAAACTCCTAGTGCTACTCTCTTTGTTTCCATACACCAAGTTCTGTGTATCGCTGCAATGTTCATGGACAGGTGTTGTCTCTTACCATCAGGAGAGCGTCTCGTTCTCATTACTCATTACATAAAAAAAACTTTAAAAAAAGACCAAAGTTTTTTTATCAAGTTCTGTCGCTCGCTTCGTTGTGAATGCGGCCAAGTCGAGAGAATATGATGGAATTGATATAATGACCCGATAGATTTGTCGCCGGTTATAGACCTCTGCGACAAAGTCTACGATGGCTATGGACCAAACAAAAAAATTTGATCTTTCAGAGAAATAAGGCCTGTCTACATTTTAATAGGCAGGTAGAAAAAAACAAATATTTATACTTACTTCGTTTGCCGTAGAAATAGAGTCGAGTTGTAGCAAATATATTCTTGCAATAAATATGTTGAACGAAATACTATAGTATACGACTTCTATCAAAATAATATAGAGGCAACATTTAGTTTACGTAGCGATGATAGCTCGTAAACGCGGTCGGTTCACATTCTGGATAGCGTGGGTTCAAATTCCGATAATAAGCGTTAAATAGGTACTTTATAAGTACTTTACTTGGTGGTAGATCTCCTTAGTAGGATGTCTTCTTGGTAGGTACCACCGTAGTACCAATTATTCTGCCGCCAAGCAGTACACACTACTGCTTCGCGGCAGAATTATTAAAAACATTACTGTGTTCCGGTTCGTAGTAGTAATTTTGCTAGCTACAGTACCCACTGTAGCTGGAAATTACTGGACTTTTGAGACTAACCATCGAGTCTCAAAGTAATGAGCGCCAAAGCAGTGATGCCCCGGACATTGTTTTGCTACTCAAAGTTCTGTGCATCGCGGCAATGGTTATGGACAGGCGTTATCTCTACCATCAGGAGAGCGCATCGTTCGTCTCATTACTTTTACATAAAAAAAAGTACTTGGCTGGTTATCTACGACAAGCACTTGAAGTTGTGTTTAGACAGCCTCGCTTGAAAGCCAGTTCCATTCCAGGCTAGATGTGTTTACCGTCTACCACGCCGCGCCGTTACTGAGCTGTGGTCAAACACCTATCTGTAAACATTAAAAAAAGTGACGACTGCGGTATTTTTCATCTCATTCAACTGCAGACTTAAGCTGAATCCATAGGCCATGTTACAAAAAATGATTTTGTAAAATAAATCTCTTTTGTAAATGAACGTTTTAATGTATATATTTATATAATAACTAGCGGACGTCTCGCGGTTTCACCCGCGTAGTTCCTGTTCCCGTGGGAATACAGGGATAAAAAGCTATGACACCCGGGGATAGTGTAGCTTCCCAACGGTGAAAGAATTTTTGAAAGCGTTCCAGTAGTTTCAGAGCCTATTCAATACAAACAAATCTTTCCTCTTTATAATAGTATATATAGATAGATATAGGTATGCATGTATTTTGTTTTATTTAAATAAATTTTATTAATATCTTACATACTTACTAGATATGTTTTATTTATTTTTCTTATTAGTGTTAAAACATCTCCCGTCTGTTTCTTATGTCATCTATAATTGGTATATTCCTGGTTGCCTAGAAGAGATCGCTCTTAGCGATAAGGCCGCCACTTGTGGCACTAGCTCATAAGAGTCTAAACGCCTCTCTATTTCGTTTCTGTGCGGTCCAAGGTACCTACAGAATAGGATGCAACCACTACGCTATTAGCGAGTATTTGATTAGCGTGATATAAGATTCCATTCAAAAGATTTGTAATGTGATATACATTGATAGAACATGCTGCGTCATCCGTTTTTATATTTTCAGTCTGTGATAAACTATTTGATAATAGACGTTTGATAGACTAGGTATATATTTTTTATCTCTCTTTTATTTGGCGCGTTTGATATGGTTGGTTTTTGTGTATTTCTAATTTGCCGAATTAAATTAGTCAATTTATTTCTATCTACGTGTCTCGTCTGATTCTGATTCCATCTCTGTTTCTTATAAGTAGAGCAAAGAGGTCGATATAGAAATAAAATATGATGTTGATGATGATGATTAAAGTCGAACAAGCTGTCAGAATACTGTCAAAGGGGGAAATTGGGACAATGTTGTAGGTTTTTTCATGGGAACGTGAAAAAGTCATGTTGTGCTTAGTTTTTCAAAACTTGTGTTTCTTCTGTTATGTTTAAAAATAGCGGTGTTTTATTCATAAAGTGCGTTAGTGTACAATTTCTTTTGTATTACCTGTGTGATGAAACAAAGATTACATATTATAATGTAGTAAATCACGATTTTTCGTGTTGACACCATCGAAGTTTATAGTAAAGCTTTGTAGCTATGATAGCTGTAGTCAAACACCTAGCCTGTCAAACATAAAATAAGTCCCAACTACCTTATTAGGGCACGACCTGACTTGACCTTTACTTACTTTGCATGATTTTGAATGGGACATACTTACCTTGAGGTGGTTCGATTTCCATACAAATAAATTTTTGCTATTTATGGACAAATGGGGCATAATTTTACAGTGAAATCACAGCTACTGGCATTTATTTTGGTCTTTATTTGCGGTAAATCACAATTGCTTGAATAAAACAGTAGAGTATTAGCATGAAATCAAATTTATGAATGATTTATGATTTTTTGTAGATTATTGGCATAATCTACTGTTTTATTCAAGTAATTGTGATTTACCGCAAATAAAGACTCAGATAAATGCCAGTAGCTGTGATTTCACTGTAAAATTATGCCCCATTTGTCCATAAATGGCAAAAATTTATTTGTATGGAAATCGAACCACCTTAATGTAATTGCAAAAAAAAACACTGGCCACCGCGCACCGGCTAAAACATAAAGTACTATGCCAAACATTAAAAAAAAAAAATGTCATAAATAGGTGACGGTCAGAATATCTATTCTAAAATTCACATCACGCCGCTGTATTGGTAGGTCCATGACGAAACTGAACGTCCTAGGCACTAATGTATGGTTACGTATACCGTACCTATTAAAACCCTTCAAGAATATTAATATATTTATATGCCATGCGTATATTTTCTTAATAAATATTTTTTTACGGTTGACAGGCTAGGTGTTTGACCACAGCTCACCTGATGTTAAGTGAAGGTGTGGTCGAAGATGGTTAAGCACACCTAGCCTGGAATGGAACTGGCTCTCAAGTGACGCTGCCAGAACACACCCTTAGATGCTTGGCTACAGATTTTTAACCATGAACAAATCACAGATAAAGATTGTGTCCAGTGCTTGCCCTAGACGGGCCCCGTATCAAAATAAATAAATAAATATCGTAGGGCATTACACGCAGCGCCATCTGACCCCAAACTAAGCAAAGCTTGTACTATGGAAGTCAGATAGAATACATAAATATTTTTTTTCTAAATACATACTTATAATACATACAGAACACCCAGACACAGAACAAACATTAAATTTTCTTAATTTTTTTTTTAATATAAAAAGTAATGATACAAACTAGACACTCTCCTGATGGTAAGAGATAACGCCTGTCCATGACCATTGCAACGTTACACAGAACTTTGAGTGACGAAACAAGGTCCAGGGCATCGCTGCTTTGGCGCTCATTACTTTGAGACTTCGATGGCTAGTCTCAACAGCCCAGTAATTTCGCTAGCTGCAGTACCCTTCAAACCGGAACACAGTAATGTTTACACACTACTGCTTGGCGGGCGAATAACTGATACTGCGGTGGTACCTACCTAGGACGACCTCCCGCTAAGGGGATCTACCACCAAGTAATGTGTCTTAATGCAGATAAATGCTACCAATGAGCCAACAGGGCTGTCGAAAATTTGTCAGGGGCCCTTCTACTTTTCTTGTTTTTTCACAAATTTGTTAACGAACATAATTGTACAAAGTCTAACTCTTGATGTCCATTGTCCATTGTTGTCGCGACCTATGAAGCTTATGAATTTTTTAAATGTTGGGGCCCCGTATTTATGATACGGCTGATACGGCGATTGCTACGCCTCTGATTTCGACGTCAACTAAAATATTTCAACGGATTTGTTTATCAAACAGATAAAGTGATTACGCGTGTCTGGTTCAGGGATATCTATTAATCATGTTGAGTTTTTAGATTTAGGATGTATGGCTTAGTCGAAATGTATTTATAAGTAGGTACTCATTATTATGACCATGTTTAAATCGCTCGATTAATTTTGGGATCACTTCTGTAATCTACCAAACAAATAAAAATAGCCATCAAAATCAATTCATAATTGAGAACCTCTTCCTTTTTGAGTCGGTTAATAATCCAGATATTTGTATCAATAAAGCGAAAAACAACTTGACGTATGGAAAAGGTTATTATGGTTGCCGTTAGCTTGACATTGACGGATTTTGTTTTAGTTTGCCATTGCTTTTTTAGGCACTGAATGTAGACCTAAACAGCCTACTATGTGACGTCATTAAAGGTCAAATGAAAGTCAAGTTTATATTGTATATTTTATTAAAATAAACTGCATCTCATAGTTTAAAGAGTTTTAAAGTAATGTACAGGAATGTAATATTTCGAAATCATTCTGGAATCAGTATCTAATCGTACATTGTTACCCTAGGGGTGAAAGTAACTTATATTGTCCCGAGACGGGGTTTGGGTCCAATAGTTCGAGGGACTAAATAAGTCTTTTGCCCGAGGTAAACACTGTGCATTTCATTACGAATACAAGGAAAGTAAAAATAAAAACATAAATTAGCTAAAGATAAAATGAGTTAATTTTATTTTACATAAATCAACAAAACAAATGAAAATCGGATTGCCGCTTTCCCGCCTTTTTTTTTGAGGCCGGCCATCTTTTCATCTTTAATTTTTCATTTTAATCGTTGAAGAAATGGTAAATATTTTGCCTAAATCTTTGTCATTTTAAAGAAATAGTTGAAATAGTAGTTCCTTAATTAATACTTATGTTATTTCAATTGTTACATCGCACGCACATAGAAAGTTGGAACATGGTTCAATAGAAATTTGAAAATAATACACATTTTTTTTTATTAATTGATAGCTGTCAGTTGAAAACGATTCTCCCTAGGGCTGAAAAGTATTACTTTCAATCCGCTCCTCAGACAACTTCAGACCTACTTTCCGAGTATGAGTAATGAAAAGCATTTTTTTCTTTACAAACCGAATTCAGAAAACTGATGATAACAAAATTGAGGATACAGTTAGTTGTCTATCTCCACAATGTAATTACACCACTCTATAGCAAAACGATCGAAGAATTCATTACTAGACGATACATTACGAAGTACTTCTTAGTGTTTAAAAATGTGCACGAATTCACGCACCTACACACTGCAGTGTCCACAAATACCACACCACAATTTTTTTGTTTCAAATTCGTAAAGTCATTATAATGTACATACTTAGCCACAATTTTTCAATCAGTTCCAGTCTTCAGTTATAAATTCATACTTTTTACGGTTAGCTCAGTTTTGTAGGAAGGCACATAATGGAACTACTTTTAAATTAATTACTAAGATACATAATTATAAGGTATACCATTTTGTAAAATAAAAAATATGAATTTTTGTTACATGGGTTATCAATCTTACCTATTTGAATAATATAATCTTTTAAAAACCTATTATAAAAAGCTATTCTTAACTCTAAACAGATATAAAAATATATTTTCATTTACTAACTAAGAAAATTATTTATTAAAATCATTATAAAATTCTGCCGATCGAGATCACTCCCTTAGCTTTCATTGTTTTCTTCGCTTTCATGGCTTCCTGAAAAAAGATAATAATTCTTATTAGCGACATCTATGATAAGTTTGCTAAACGAATTCATATAGCATAAATATGCCTCAAGCATTGGAGCGTTTACAACCAACAGTTTCTGTTAAATTAGTGCTGAGCACAGCCGCATGATGTCGCTTATCAAAATTTTTGTTTTTGTTAATTGCCTTTATTTGATTTATTTCTTAGTTTTTTCTCTTATATTATGTAAGTTGTAATTAAGTATTGTATCGACGCAGATAAATTTCAGTTAATAATATTGTACCTACTAGACTTTTATATAAAGACATGTTTTACTAAATCTAATTAGGTATTGCTTTGGTATTCGACATTTCATTATAGGAAAGAAAATAAAACTATGTACAAATTATAAATTACACTCAAACTTCTAAAAACCCCATTGCTAAAATGTTTTAGCGATGATAGCTCAGTGGTAAACGACGTTGGTTCATGCGACGAAGGGCGAGTTTCAACCGTGAGTTTGAGCTGTCGGTGAAAGAAATTGTCATAAGGGAACCGTAGCACGGTGGTAGGTAAGTAGGCAGGTAGGTGTTAGGTGCTTGGGTATTTTCTAGTACCTATACTCGGCTAGCTAGCTACCACCCTTAGATTCAAATTCCGTCGCCAAGCAACTAATAGTGTGTTCCGATAGCTTCACTTGAGAGCCAGTCCCGTTCCAGGCTAGGTGTGCTTTATCATTTTCGACCACGCCGTCACTTAACATCAGGTGAGCTGTGGTCAAACAACCAGCATGGCTACCTACCATAAAAAAAAACTGTCTTATTTTTTATTATTTGAAAGTATTTTAAGCATTGAAGAGATGTTTGTAAGGGTTCCTACCACTAACATTAGTAAAATGTATAATCAAAAAATGTTTGTAGTGCCATCTCTGTAACTACAAATGAACTATTTCAAGCACCATTGAGCTCACCTCCCACACTGCCAGCTAGATGGCGCTAATGCGTCCGCCGCACTTCCCTCTCGGTCTTCTCTTGCCTTTTGAGGTCATTGATCGAAGTGACGCTACCGAAGAGAACTTTCGCTGTCACTTGCTGTAACATAGCATGGATCGTTAGTTGACGACTGATTGCCAATAGGTTAAGACGGATCTTGGGAAATAGACACAATTATTACGATAGAAAACTTGACATAGGTATATTAGGTGCTGGAGTGCTTAAAAACCGGTCAAGTGGAGTCGCACTTGCGCACTGAGGGTTCCGTGTAGCTTTAAGGAATTATTATTGTTTTCTTTGGTTCAGTTCCAAAACTTAATAAAGTTTTATTTTATTTAATGACGTATAAAACAGAATGTAGAAACATTAATTTCATTTTACAGATCTGTATCACATGCCAAAACTATGCATTTCTAGGTGCATTCATTATTAACTTTTTGCTAGAGTCGCTAGAGAATTTATTTCTAAGTCAATTTAGTCATTAATTAATTACGATTATAACTAAAAATAAAATTATAAAAAGTTGTACAATCGAAGTACTAAACCTACATAAAAATGTCAACGATATTTTATATTTAAATCTAAAATAATTATCTTTACCTTTGAAACTGGTATAGATTTTTAGCTATTGTTATATCAATGTATTTATTTATATTAGAAACTAGCTGTTCCTCGCGTTTTCCTGGATAAATAGCAATTTGAATTCTAAATTTCATCATAATTCATTAAGCCATTACATCATAAAGAAGTAACATTCATACATACAAACATAAAACTTTTGCTTTGATTACATTTTTTTTAATGTTTGACAGGCTAGATGTTTGACTACAGCTCACCTAATGTTAGGTGACAGTGTGACGAGTGTTTGACGTTCTATGTAAAACCATTTCTCAATAGAAAACAACCTTTGTTTTTTTAGAAACCCGCCAAATTAAGTCATAATGAAAACAAATTGTAGCTTCTTATCACTAACGTTAAAAAAAAACCTTAAACAGATGGTGGCGTAGGCATAACAAAAGGGTCTCATTGGACATCTTTCGGATACGGAACCCTTTTTAAAATAACGAAGATATAATGTAGGCGAGTGTTCTGTTCTGAATTTCAAGTCATATACATATAAGTTGTTTTGACCTGTTGTTACAGAATTTCATATTATTAAGACGTTATTAGCTAATACTTTTTTTATTTGATCTTTTTATGGTAATATATAGCCTCTGCCCATGACCATTGCAGTGGTACGCAGAATTTTGGGTAACATTGAGTACTATAGCCGGAGTATCCGACGTAACTAATCTCGCAAACTTAAAAGAGAACGTATGCCCATGACCATTGCAAAATTTTGAATAGCAAAATAAAGTAATTAGTTTAAGACATTCGATTGTTAGTCTCAATAGCCCTGTAATTTGGCTTCGGATTAAAAAAAACTACTGGAAACTATAGAAAAAAAAAACAACTGCGCCTATACTTGTTGAGCAATAAATAAATTAGTTTTCTAGCAATTTTCTGTACTACCTAAAATCCAACCCTAGCCAGGAGATCAAAGAAAAAAGGACCACTATTTTCCGAATAAGAATCCTTTTTATAAATCTTTTATTCTCGCCTCTGCGTCGACTAAATTATTGACAACGGGAATCTGATTTAGGAACACAACAAAGATTGGAATTGTGTAATTGAGAAAGCTGGAAATCAAAGAAAATTGGGGGATTTTCCGAACAGCTCTTCGACATAGGATACATGTATATATACGACATATGTCATTAAACGAAGGACTATACGACATATATGTCGTATAGTCTGAACTCATTATACAGACACACAGAACACAAATACAGACTAAATACTTTGTTTGTTAACACGACTGCCCAAAAAAAGAGTGTTTTTTTTAATGGTTGACAGGCTAGACGTTTGACCACAGCTCACCTGATGTTAAGTGAAGGTGTGGTCGAAGACGGTACAGCACACCTAGCCTGGAATGGAACTGGCTCTCAAGTGAGGCTGCCGGAACACTCCGTTAGATGGTTAGCGGCAGATTTTCAACTTGAGGGTGGTAGCTAGCCAGCCGAGTACTAGAAAGTACCCTACCACCATGCTATGCTTTCCTCACGATGTTTTCCTTCACCGGCAGCTCAAGCTCATTGTTGGGTTTTGAACCCAGACCCTTCGGCATGCGAACCTACCGCGCTAACCACTGAGCTATCATCGTAACCTGTATAAGAGTATAAGATATCAGTAAGTTTCTTTATTGCACCATAACTTTGAAATGCCTGACAGATTTGAGTATATGGGGTTTTGTTAGAACCCGTTATGATATACTTGGTGGTAGATCTCCTTAGAAGGAGGTCGCCTAGGTAAGTACCATCGCAGTACCAGATATTCTGCCGCCAAGCAGTAGTGTGTAAACAGCACTGCGATCCGGTTTGAAGGGTGCTGCAGCTAGCGAAATTACTGGGCTGTTGAGACTAACCATCGAAAGTCTCAAAGTAATGAGCGCCAAAGCAGCGATGCCCTGGACTTTGTTTTGCTACTCAAAGTTCTGTGTATCGCTGCAATGGTCATGGACATGCGTTATTTCTTACCAACAGGAAAGCGTATCTTTCGTCTCATTACTTTTACATTTAAAAAAAATGTTCAGCAGTGGACATTGTCAGTATTCTCCTGACAACAATTTCATTACGAAATCTTGGCGATCGGTTATAAAATCTGCTCTACATTGCATGAGCTACTTACTAACCTGAACCTTTCTCCGTCAAAGGCGTTCATAATCGGTGTGTGACTTAATGACGCCTTGGACTTTGTTTTATCGACTTAAAGTTCTGTGTATCGCTGCAATGGTCATGGACAGGCGTTATCTCTTACCATCAGGAGATCGACTTGTTCATCTAATTACAGGATCACAAAGGAAAGCTCTGATATGATAAGTAGTTTTTTAATTATTTGCAAGCCAGGTGGTTGTCGACAGTTCCTACCTAGTGTTGAATGATGGCGTGGTCGAAGATGGTAAAGCATACTTAGCCTGGAATGAAACTGGTTCTCAAATCAGGCTGCCGGAACACACCTTTAGGTGCTTGGCGGTAGATTTTCAACATGATAGCTAGCTAGCTCGTGGTAGCTAGCCAGCCGAGTACTAGATGTTTTTTTTCTCTGCCAGCTCAAGCTCATTGTTGGGGTTTGAACTCAATCCTTTTGCGTGTGAACCGACCGTGCTAAGCACTGGGCTATCATTGCTACTATAAGTGATTTTTAGAATAGTATATTAAGTTTGAGAATTATGGCTAAAAGCGTTCACTTGTAGGAATTAAATACATTAGAAGCAGTTCCCATGAATGGTAATATTTCAAGTTCCGATTGCAAATGCTCTATATTTTGTAATTATTATTGTAATACGGTCGTCAATATGACAGAATTGAAGCAGTCTTGAAACTCACTCGACCGCTTCACTTAAAATGAAATGTGTACAAGACTTGTTATTTTACCATGAAGATTTTAAGTAAGGTCGAGGATTTAAAATAATAATAAATGTAAATATATTTAGTACGCCCCTCGGTTTTAATTGTATTTCCTATGATAATACATAACATTTGGTATATCCACATATCGATTTCATAAAATATACGAAATCGAATTTTTTACCTCTTTTTTAATGTTAAAGTAGTGAGACGAACAATACGCTCTTCTGATGGTAAGAGATAACGCACACCCATGACCATTGCAACAATACACAGAAACTTTATGATCGACCAAATTTAACGTATTTTGCGACTGTGACTATTTTATCGAAAGATAGAAATTTTTTATAGGAAATATATTATAATGTGTTTATAAAAGTAATGAGACGAACGATACACTTTCATGGTAGTAAGAGAATAGAAAACGCGTGTCCATGACCATTGCAGCGATACACAGAACTTTGAGTAACAAAACAAAGTCCACGCATCGCTGCTTTGGCGCTCATTACTTTGAGACTTTCGATGGTTAGCCTCAATAGCCACGTAATTTCGCTAGCTGCAGTCCTTTAAACCGAAACACAGAAATAAACACACACTACTGCTTCGCGGTAGAATATCTGGTACTGCGGTGGTACCTACCTAGACGACTTCCAGCTAAATAAATCTACTACCAAGTAAATATTATGATCATAGGTAGTTTATTCATTAATGATCACACTAATATTATAAATGCGAATGTTTGTGAGTGTGTTTGTTGCTTCTACATTATATTCTAGGCGTGTTCATCACCGTCGTCCACACTGTCACTTAACATCAGATGAGCTGTGGTCAGTTTAGTCTGACAAACATAAAAAAAAAGACGTGTGGCACTCGGGGACTGCCGTGGTAAAGCTATTGCATAGCATTACAACCAATGCCACCTAGAGGCGAGTTGCTGAACTAAAGAGACAAGCGTGATATTTCAAAAAAGTCATTAAAAGTTCTGCTATTCATCGATAGATGGCAAAACTAAAAAGTATCACCGAGGTGCCGGTGGGAGCGGGGGGTGTTAGGTTATTTTCGTTACGGAATTTCTGGATTCGGTCTACACGCTCAAGGCCCGCGATAGAAGCTATGCAATAGCTTAAAATCTATTTTGATTTTTTTATTGTTTCGATTTCAATATTGTTTATATCAAGTTAATTTGTCTACCACTTTGCGACAAAGCCTCTAAGAAAGACGAAATTACTATCTTACTTCGGGACCAAACCCAAAATCGCAAAAAACAGTTAATCCATACATTCTATCGAAAGTTGATATTTGATTCTATTGCACAGCGCATTTTTTTCGTAATTTCAGGGTCGGTATCACAGTAAAAGTTGTTCACAATGATGTATACAATGACCTTATTTTGTTCTTTATATTTTTAATATTCGTATATATGTAGATATAGAACGAAAACATCTATAACAATTTCGATAAAATTTATATGGGACCACCTCTGAACTATAATCTACCAAGCAAACTTACTTTACTTGGTGGTAGATCTCCTTAGCAGGATGTCATCTAGGTAGGTACCACCGCAGTACCAGATATTCTGCCGTCAAGCAGTAGTGTGTAAACATTACTGTGTTCCGGTTTGAAGGGTACTGCAGCTAGCGAAATTACTGGGCTGTTGAGACTAACCATCGAAAGTCTCAAAGTAATGAGCGCCAAAGCAGCGATGCCCTGGACTTTGTTTTGTTACTCAAAGTTCTGTGTATCGCTGCAATGGTCATGGGCAGGCGTTATATTTTATCTTACCATCAGGAGAGCGTCTCGTTCGTCTCATTATAAAAAAAAAAAAAGAATAATTAAAATCAATTCATAACAATTGGCGTAATTATCGCGTAATAAATTTTTTTTTTAAATAATAGATAAGCTTGCGTTTGACCGCCATCCCACCTGATATTAAGCGAAGATGCGGACTACGGTGGAGCTCTCTTGCCTAGAAGAAACCGATTCACACGCGACTTGAAGGTACCCAGACTATATTCATCGGGGAGCACCCACTCGGGCAGCAGATTCCAATGTCTAGCGGTACGTATGAAGGTGGAATCAAACCGCTTAGTTCGAGCTTTTGGAACATCAACCATAAAGCGGTGTCGCTAAAAAAACATTTAAAAAATAGTCGAGTTGAGAACCTCCTCCTTTTAAAAAGTAGTACAGATGTGTACTACTTTTTATTCTATAAAAATTGATCCCCTATGCTGCAGTTTAGCACATTTCCATGTCAATAATCTTAACGACTGTGTTTACTTTTACGAGACCGATTTGCAAGGGATACTACTTGTGTGGAGGCGCCGTAACATTAGACGTGACCACTAAAGAGAACGGTTATACTTTTAGCGTTCGCGGTACCCTTTCTGCAGGAATGCAAAAATTAAGAGGGTTCAAGCTTATTCATGAAGCAGCCAGTGTTTACGAAGCAAGACGTGGCAGCACGCAAGCTGTACGCAGCTTTGCCTCCTCAATAAAGGGCACCACATGCGGCCGAATAGTCGGTGTATCCGAAATAATTAAAGTTAAAGTTTTTTTTTCTTCTTATTTTTATTTTAACGAACGACAAACGAGCCGCTCTCCTGATGGTAAGAGACAACGCCTGTCCACGACCATTCCAGTGATACACAGAACTTTGAGTAGCAAAACAAAGTCCAGGGCATCACTGCTCCGGCACTCATTACTCTTTGACCCTTGATGGTTAGTCTCAACAGCCCAGTAATTTCGCTAGCTGCAGTGCCCTTCGAACCGGAACACAGTAATGTTTACACACTACTGCTCAGCGGCAGAATAACTGGCACTGCGGTGGTACCTACCTAGACGACCTCCTGCTAAGGAGATCTACCACCAAGTAAATAAAGTAGATTTCATGATCGGCATAGGTTTAGTCGCTCCCTTCTGCAATACAACCGCACCTTTAGCCATGCTACTCCGAGGACCTTCCGCCGACGCGTTAAAGCATATTTTCGTACTAGTATTTATTTTTTGGCAATATCGGATTCCGTGAACTTCCTGGTTTGACGGAAACGCTTTCAAGTACGTATTTTAGGAAGGTTTTGTCATTGATTTTATTTTAAACGACGCGAAAAGTGTTCGGGCGTGCTATAAACGGAGAAAAGCACTTTTGAATAATGTAGTACATGCTAACATTAAAGGTTAGAGGGTGATTGGGCATCTTTTTTGTAAACCAAAGGATGACAAAACGCTTCAGTCTCCTGAAGCGTTTTGTCATTTAGAAATCTCTCGATTTCTTTTTTTTTGTAGCGATGCTAGCTCAGTGGTTAGCGCGGTAAGTTCGCATGCTGAAGGGCGAGGGTTCAAACCCCAACAATGAGCTTGAGCTGCCGGTGAAGGAAAACATCGTCATGGTTTTTGGTTTGCGGGCAAATATTTTTTTTTATGGCTGTGTTTGACCACAGCTCACTTGATGTTAAGTGACGGTGTGGTCAAATGTGTGTATGTTGTCCGACATAAACGGCTGTAATTTTTTCTACAGCGATAAAAAGTAGCATATGACATCCGGAAAAAGTGAAGCTTCCCAACGGTGAAAGAATTTTTGAAATCGGTCCAGTAGTTTCGAAACCTATTCAATACAAACAAACACAAAATGAAATGAGATTTATTCACGAAAAATAGGGTTTACATTGGTGTTATTATAATTATATTAGTCAATTCTTCTATTTTGCCGTAACTCGGCATGTGAATTAGCGATGACAGCGCGGTAGGTTCGCATGCCGAAGGGCGTGGGTTCAAACCCCAACAATGAGCTTGAGCTACCGGTGAAGGAAAACATCGTGAGGAAACCATAGCATGGTGGTAGGGTACTTTCTAGTACTCGGCTGGCTAGCTACCACCCTCAAGTTGAAAATTTGCCGCCAAGCATCTAACGGTGTGTTCCGGCAGCCTCACTTGAGAGCCAGTTCCATTCCAGGCTAGGTGTGCTTTACCATCTTCGACCACACCTTCACTTAACATCAGGTGAGCTGTGGTCAAACTAACCTGTCAAACATAAAAAAAAAAAAAAATTATGACTTATTTTAATCACCGAATCCGAATTGCCAAATATTTTATTATAATAAAATCTTGATTTCAAAATTAGGTTTTTAATTATGAATGCTAACACGATAGTGTATTAAATTTGATTATGTTAATGACGATTTGTGATAAAATAAATAAAACAAGAGTATTATGCGAAAATAGTTTATATGTGTTTGATAATTTATTGACTAATGACTAAGCGTGTATACTACTTCACGTTGTACGGATTTGCGCGCCATTCATGTTAGAAATGACCTATACTTCTATTACGCCTCTACTACTTCTACGCCTTGCGGTTTCATTGTCGTTCCCGTGGGAATACAGGGATAAAAAGTAGCCTATGCCACCCGGAGATAGTGTAAGTTCCCAACGGTGAAAGAATTCTTGAAATCGATCCTGTAGTTTCGGAGCCTATTCAATACAAACAAAAATCAAATCTTTCCTCTTTATAATTAGTGTAGATGACAACTGTAATAGTTAGACATATGATATTGCGGACTTTTTTGTAGCTGTCAACCATATTTTTCCTCTTTCTAACAGTATAGATAGATAGATGGACAGACACAGACGCATACTCTCACCCTCTCTCTTTTACACGCACTCAAATACACACACGTGAATATATATAACACTTATATTGTTTGTTTTTATTTATTTAATTTTATGTGGGTAATTATCTAAGTATATACTACATTTTCCGATCACAGTACCTTTATGTAACGCTTAACCACCAATGTCTGCTGATCTCCACAACACAGGGAATCCTAGTGTGGAGATCAACGCCCGTCATAATTCTTTTTTGTTAAAATTGGGTGATTAAGATAGATAGAGCTATTTATTTACAGGGCTATTGAGACTACTAAAGTAAATAAATATCGTATCGTACACACAACGCCATCTGACACCTCTCTGAATCCAGATAACGGATAGAATACTTAAATATCTAATTTTTTAGATTACTACCAACTGTATCTTGCGCTTTTGCACAATATTATAGGAGTTGAAATTAGTGAGAAATCTGATCCGTAGTTTAAATAAATATCGTAGGACATTACATACAGCGCCATCTGGCCCCAAACTAAGCTAAGCTTGTGCTATGGAAGTCAGCTGATAAAATACTTAAATACCTTTTTTTTGTAAATACATACTTATAATACATACAGTACACACATACACAGAACAAACATTTATTTATACCACAAAATGTTTGTCCTGAGTGGAAATCGAACCCACGCCCTATAGCTCTTAAGGCAGATAGACTACCAATGAACCAACAGGGCTGTCAAAAGCACTACAGACACGCAAAACATACGATTCCTTTTACTAGTGATGTACAAGCTTGAAAGGAAACTTGCGTCAGTCCAGTTTGTCCGTCTGTCTGCAATATTCATCGGATGTTGCTCCATTCACTACCTCCACCATTTATATTAATAGCTTGCGATTGGATTCGATTTTATTATTAGATTACAAAGGATGTCTTAAATATTGAAGGTATACGTCATGGTCGAATATGTTAGTCTTGTTTTTCTTAAAGATTACAGGCACTATTTTCAGTTTGGGTTATCATCATCATTTCATCATCATTTCAGCCGTAGGACGTCCACTGCTGGACATAGGCCTCCCCCATTGACTTCCATAAAGACCGGTTGGAAGCGGCTCGCATCCAGCGCGTTCCTGCGGTCTTTACTAGGTCGTCTGTCCACCTTGTGGGTGGACGTCCTACGCTGCGCTTGCCGGTCCGTGGTCTCCACTCCAGAACTTTGCAGCCCCATCGGCCATCAGTTCTGCGTGCTATGTGCCCTGCCCACTGCCACTTCAACTTGCTAATCCGTTGGGCTATGTCGGTAACTTTGGTTCGTCTACGGATCTCCTCATTCCTGATTCGATCTCGTAGGGAAACTCCGAGCATAGCCCTCTCCATAGCGCGTTGTGCTACTTTGAGCTTACCAAGAAGGCACACAGTCAGAGACCACGTTTCAGCGCCATAAGTCATCACTGGTAACACACACTGGTCGAAGACTTTCGACTTGAGGCACTGAGGTAATTCGGACGAGAAGACGTCGCGCAGTTTTCCGAACGCTGCCCAGCCGAGTTGGATTCGACGACTGACCTCTTTCTCAAAGTTGGACCTACCTAATTGGACTGCTTGTCCTAGGTAAATGTATGTGTCAACAACTTCGAGAACCGAGTTCCCAACTGATACTGGGGTGGGCACAACACGGGCATTCAACATTACCTTCGTCTTGTCCATGTTCATTTTAAGACCCACCCGTTGGGAAACTCGATTGAGGTCTTCGAGCATTGTGCTGAGATCTTCCAACGATTCTGCCATGACCACAATATCGTCGGCAAACCGAAGGTGAGTGATGTATTCGCCATTAATATTGATGCCGAATCCTTTCCATTCCAGGAGCTTGAAGGCGTCTTCCACTGTGGCAGTAAACAGTTTCGGAGATATAACGTCTCCCTGTCTTACGCCTCTTTTTAATGAAATCGCCTTCGAAGTCTGCTCCTGTACTTGGACCGACATAGTGGCGTTATTATACAAACACTTCAACACTTCGATATACCGATAGTCAATATGGCATCGCTGGAGAGACTCAACCACCGCCCATGTCTCGATCGAATTAAAGGCTTTCTCATAGTCCACAAACGCTAAACATAGAGGCAAATTATACTCTTCGGTCTTCTGTATAATTTGCCTTAGCGTGTGGATGTGGTCTATGGTACTGTAACCTTTTCGGAAACCGGCTTGTTCGGAAGGCTGGAAGTCATCGAACCTGCGACTGAGACGGTTCGTAATGACCCTCGAAAACAGCTTATAAACATGGCTCGAAGAAGCGAGATGGGTCTGTAATTCTTCAATAAAGTGTTGTCACCTTTCTTGAAGAACAGCACCACCACGCCTCTGTTCCATGCTTCTGGCGTTACACCTTCGAGTAATACGGAATTGAAGAGCTTCTGAAGGATTTTAAGTACCGGTGTACCACCCGCTTTCAGAAGCTCCGATGTGATTCCGTCATCACCCGGCGCCTTGTTGTTCTTAAGCTGTTTCAGGGCCATTCTAATCTCGTACAGGCTGATGTCCGAGATATCTTCGGTATAGTGCCGGGTCAGCTTGGCTCTTGGGTCTTTGGCCGCGCTGCTAACAGGCTCGGCAACCGAGGCGTATAACCGTCCATAGAACCTTTCGACCTCCTCTAAAACCTCTGCTTTGGTCGACGCTATACTACCATCTTCTCTCTTCAGCTTCGTCAGCCGGCTTTGCCCAATAGACATGTCTCTTGCGAACACTTTGGAGCCTTTGTTCCGCTCTATCGTCTCTTTAATATGATTAGTATTAAAGATACGTATGTCGTGCCGCAAGGATTTCGAAATCTGTCTATTGAGCAGCCCATATGACTTTGCATCATAGGAAGACTGTAGTCGTAGAGAACGTCGTTCAGCCATGAGGTCTAAAGTATGGTCGGACAGTTTTTGAGGTCTATTTGTACGGCGGGGTCTAAAAAACTTAGAGCCTACCGTATGGACAGTTTCTACAAGCCTGTTATTGATCTCGTCCACTGCTGTCTGTTATTCGTCTCGTCGTTTGGGTTATACAACACTAGATTAGGTATTCTAAGAGTTAAGTCCATATTGCCGTTTGTACACCTAATGTAATTATAGTATTTTTACACGACTGCCCAAAAAAAAGTGTAATATTTTCAGGGTAAGTACAATATATGTATTTATATGAGTTTCTATATACCACCAAAATTTTTAAATGCGTGAATTGAAATGGAGTATCATTAGATCATTACAAGTGACACTCCTTTTTATGTGGAAGTAATGAGACGAACGAGACGCTCTCCTGATGGTAAGAGAACGCATGTCTATAACAATAGCAGCGATACATAGAACGTTGAGTAGCAAAACAAAGTGCGGGGCACCTCTGCTTTGGCGCTCATTACTTTAGACTTTCGATGGTTAGTCTCAACAGCCCTGCAATTTCACTAGCTGCAATACCTTCAAAGCGGAACACAGTAAAAACACACTGGCAATGGTTATAAATTAAAAAAAAAAATTGTCTGCTTTCGTTTTTTTATTTGCTTGATTAATACCTGTTACGTACCTAATAGTAATTATCACAAAAAATGTACTAGAAAGAAAGAAAGAAAAAACGTTTAATTCTGTAACAAGCACTAAAAAAAAAACAAAAGTTACAGAATAGGGGCTCACCTCAGCATAATGCTGGTCATACTAAGTGATATGACCAGCGCTGGTCTTACGGTGAGCCCTTGTAGTTTACACAAAAAAAAAAATATGTACGATGTACGGTTTACGTAATATCCTTCTATTTTAATTATAATTATTTATTACGTACAGACGAATAACAGATATAATATAGTCATTGACAGTGTCATAGGCAAATACACAAAACGCGACGCCAAAATCTAAGAAAAAGAAGGAGTACAATTAAAAAAAGAATAATCAAAAAGGAGTTTTGGCGGGAACGCGGGAAGAGTCGTGTCGCTCCGTTGTATTTTTTTCCAAAACTTGTGTTTTGTCGAGTGTTTATGCATAAAAATGGTGGTTTTTTATTCATAAAGTGCCGAATTACATGCGTGAGTGTGGGAAAATGATATAATGTGGTGAAACATGACTTTTCGTGGTGCTTCCAAAACTCCATCGAAGCTTTATAGTAAAGTCGCCACTACTTTACTAAAGCATGACTGGACTTGACTGACACAGACTGGACTTGACTAAGACTGGACTTTGACTATAACTAGCTACGAGGACACTTATTTAACTTTTGTAACTTGAAAATATATGAATACTTGACACTGGCTGATGCTAAAACGCGACGCCAAAACCAAAGAAAAAAAATATAATCAAAAACGTTACTACTAAAATTGAGGAAGTCTCTTCGGCTCTTTCAAGGGCCCATAACCTATTTGTGTGGTCACATCCTTTATAATGCACATAGCTATTACCCATACAAGCTTAAAACTCGATATGAATAAAAATTAAATTCGATGAAATGCTCTACAATATCTCATATTTCATTTTTATTATATTTTAAATAAATTAAACGTTTTTTTCGATTTTCTTAGCTTCATCAGAAGTTAAATGAAATTTGTAATTAATATTTTATTCACCTGGTAATTTCCATTACTGGCGACACTGGGAGGGGGGTACCTCCCCCCGTACCCCTGTGCGGGTCCCCCGTGGTACAGAGTGTTATTATTCGCGTCTCTCGTAGTCGCTGCCGTATACGTTGACTTGCAATTTTGAGACATCCTGTATCCTGAAATTATAAATGAATGCTTGAATAACCTTATAATTTTATGAAAATGAAGATGTGTTCGTTTGTCGTTTGTACGTCTTAAGCTAACACAAACTTTAGCCTTTGGTATCTAATTTTTTGCAAGTACTGTCTAATTGAATCAAAAGAATATAAAATAATTTCCTCGCACAATTAAAAAGATTTTTATGATTAAAACTTATACGTTTAATATTTCATTATATTTTAGAAAATGTTAAAAATCTTGACACCGGCTAAATACAAAAAATGTAATGCCAAAAAGGAAGAAAAGGTTTATGGTAAAATTACGCGGCAAGAGTAGTGTAGATATAAGATGCGATACCGGTTTCATCGTTTCCTTGAATTGTTTACGGTATTTGTATTATAATGATTTATGGTAATTTAATTTGTAAGCTTTTTGAACAACAAACAACATGCTGAACATCTGCTAAAATTTAGGCTACCTAACTTGACCTTGTGGTTTTTTTAATCTGTGAACATATTTGATACCTAAAGTAATATTAGATACTGTTACATCAATTAATGAAATTTATTTATTTGATTCCATTAAATACGGTGACAAACGATATTTGTTTCAAAAACTAATTATAATTATCATTGGCGACTAAATACCTAGTTTTGCTGTTTTAACTCCGATGAATTGACTGGTATATTTTAAACTAAAAATATTAACCAAAATCAAAATCTGCAAATCCTACTAATATTATAAATGCAAAAGTTTGTGAGTATGTTTGTTACTCTTTCACGCAAAAACTACTGAACGGATTTTAATGAAATTTGGTATGGAGGTAGCTGTAGCGGTAGACCTTCGATTAACACATATGCTACTTTTTATCCCGAGAACATGAAGTGGGTAACACCGCAGGGCGCAGCAAGTAAGAAGTAAAAAAAAAATTGAAAAAAAGTAAATAAATTATTAATTATTATTTAAATAATTCGACAGCCCCGTTCGCTCATTGATAGTATATGTGCCTTGAGAATTGAAGGGATTCGAATTCCCACTCAGGGCAAACATTTTGTGAATAAACAAATGTTTGTTCTGTGTCTGGGTGTTCTGTATATATTATAAGTATGTATTTACAAAAAAAAAGTATTTATGTATTTATCAGTTTATGATGATATTTATTTATAAAAAAAAAAATGTTTCAGTATGTCAATTAAAATAATGGCCAAGTTCTATAACCCATTAAATGAACAGATACGGTTAATGAAATATTTAAAAAAAACAGCTTGTACTGCTACAAATACCAAGTAGAGTTTTGGCGGGTACGTGGAAAGAGTCGTGTCGCCCCGTTGTATTTTATTCCAAAACTAGTGTTTTGTCGAGTGTTCATGCATAAAAATGGTGTTGTTTTATTCATAAAGTGCCGAATCCCAAGCGCGGGTGTGGAAAAATGATATAATTCGATATAATTCGTGTTGCTTTCAAAACTCCATCGAAGCTTTAGTAAAGACGCCACTACTTTACTAAAGCATAACTGGACTTGACTGACACGGACTGTACTTGACCAAGACTGGTCTTTGACTATAGCTACGAGGCAACTTCTTGAAAATATAAATCACTTGACACTGGCAAATGCTCAAAATGTGACGCCAAAACCAAAGAAAAAAAAATACCAAGTATTTATAATACGCTCTGCTATCGTTAAGTAATATATCCATAAATATAATATACATTACTGTAATATAATACGCGTCAACCCATATCCATTCATCCAAAATGCCATCCAAACAACCCAATAACTGTGCAAATTTAAAAATAAAAAAAGTCATTAAAAAATCACGGCCATCAAGAAACGGACCAAGAAAAAAAAAGTGCAAAACAAAACAAAAACCCGATACCGCAAACCAGTCGGGTGGTAATTAAAAAAAACTGGACTGACCGAAACTGTAGCATTCGTTACAGTTAGTAACAGTAAAGTGTAACACGACACTGACAATTAAAGATGCTGCAGGTGATAAGGGAGAGGAGATTGGCAATCGATGTGGCTGCGAAAACTATATGAAAACAAAAAAGTATATTTTTTTGGGTTAATGTTGTTTTTTTTATTTACATTGACGATAAATTATCACTGACCAACAATGGAAATGTTTTTTGCTTAAGGTGGTTCGATTTCCATACAAACAATTTTTTTTCCATATATGAACAAATGGAGCATAATTTTACAGTGAAATCACAGCTACTGGCATTTATTTTGGTCTTTATTTGCGGTAAATCACAATTGCTTGAATAAAAAAACATCATACATTATTAGCATAAAATCAAATTTATGACTGATTTATAAATTTATGATTTTTTAATAAAATAGTAGATTATGCTGATAATCTACTGTTTTGTTCAAGTAATTGTGATTAACCGCAAATAAAGACCAAAATAAATTCGAGTCAGTGATTTCACTGTAAAATTATGCTCCATTTGTCCATAAATGGAAAAAATTGTTTGTATGGAAATCGAACCACCTTAAAATAGCTGATCCTTATGTTTGTTTATCAGCTGAATTGAAAATTACCAATAAATTACTTATTAGCACTTTTTATTTTATGTAAAACTAATGTTTATGTACGAGATCTCTTGATGGAAATATGACATTTAAAAATATTTTTTTTTTAACTTAAATGAATGATCCCTCCTCTCTTCTAAACGTCGTTGTTCCCGATGTTTGACTGTGTACCATATACTATGTACCATTTAAAAGATCTCGTACTGTTTGGAAGCATTAAATATCTTGAATCTTGAATGGTAGGAAATGACGCATGCCCATGACCATTGCAGCGATACACAGAACTTTGAGTAGCAAAACAAAGTTTTTTTTTAATGTAAAAAGTAATGAGACGAACGAGACGCTCTCCTGATGGTAAGAGATAACGCCTGTCCATGACCATCGCAGCGATACACAGAACTTTAAGTAACAAAACAAAGTCCAGGGCATCACTGCTTTGGCGCTCATTACTTTGAGACTTTTGATAGAGTAGCCAGTTATAGCCCAGTAATTTCGCTAGCTGCAGTACCCTTCAAACCGGAACACAGTAATGCTTACACACTAGGTACTGCTTAGCGGCAGAATAACTGGTACTGCGGTGGTACCTACCTAGACGACCCCCTGCTTAGCGGCAGAATAACTGGTACTGCGGTGGTACCTACCTAGACGACCTCCTGCTAAGGAGATCTACCACCAAGTAAAAAGTCTAGGTTAGGTTAGGTTAGTTAGGTCATAAGTATGTATTTACAAAAAAAAAAGTATTTAAGTATTCTATCAGTTATCTGACTTCCATAGCACAAGCTTTGCTTAGTTTAGTGTCAGATAGCGCTGTGTGTAAAAAATAAACAATTTTGTATTTTTTTTTGTTATTTCGATTCTTAAACTTTAAATCTCTACTGCTCATAATTTGCACCCCACGCGAGGCGCCTAATTTTTTTGGCAGACCATCGGAATGGATCACCCATTTTTCTTGCCGCCGACATAGAAGAATGTTGTTTTATCTGGAGCAATTATAACTTGAGCGGTCACTTTAATATGCCTTTATTAACTACCGGTTTCGAGCAACGCCTTGGGTATTATGTTTCAAAAAATAAACTGGTGCAATCATGTCGGTGGTGTTGCATAGAGATTCTTACGACTATATTATTGAAGCATCTATATATATACCGAATGATTCAGGTGTTACTTTGAGGAATATGGTTTCTGAAGTAACTCTAGGTGTTACTTTGAAGAATATGGTTTCTGAAGTAACTCTAGGTGTTACTTTGAGGAATATGGTTTCTGAAGTAACTCTAGGTGTTACTTTGAAGAATATGGTATTTGAAGTAACTACATAGTATACCTACCTAGATTAATTGTAGGGATTTTTTTTACCTTTTTAATGTAATATGTTTTCAGAAAATAAGGAAAACAATTTTTTCAATTGTAATCCTTATTTTCTGTAAGAGCTAAGTATAAGATTGAGGATAGATACAGGTATACCCTTTTAAATGAATATATAATATATATATATATAGGTCTATATGTATATATATTTTTTTATTTTATTAAAATTATTAAATGAATATATACTGATAAAGTTTTCTAAATCAATTATGTTTATTATTTCGCGTTTACTTTACTAAAGCATGACTGGATTTGACTGAAACGGACTGGACTTCGACTACCTTTAAACTTGTGAAACTTTATGATATTAAAACACTTTACACTGGCAAATGCACAAAATGCGACGCCAAAATCAAAGAAGAAAAGTATTATGTCAGCTGTCTTGTTGCCATAGTACAAGTCTTGCTTAGTTTGGGGCTAGATGTCGCTGTGTGCAACGTCCTCCAATATTGATGATCGAAGTCATCCGATTGTCCGTTCAATTAGGTACGAAACAATTTACATAATTGTATCGAAAGCTGTTTAACATAACATTACAATGTTTGCATACATCGTTTATAAATATATTTTTAAAAGTAGTTCACAGTACAATTCCGCATGTTCTTGAAAACGCTCCATATTATCGACAAAACAGTTTAATTTAATTATATGTGTATGCCCTTATTGTCCAAAAAGAGCGAGAATTGTATCAAACGAATTATTAAGATTGCGGAATATGCACTTTATAATTGCTTTAAAATGTATTAAATTCGCGAAATGGACCCTTTCAAGGTGACTGGCGGTGATTTGGTTGCTGAGCGCTTTCAGAAATCCGGTATAATGCAGTTTTACTTTTTTATTATCGGAGATTTAAAAGTGGAGTAAAACTGAGTCAGTCTTTAATTTCTTGTTGCTACATTATTTTAATACCTACCATATTAAGCGATCAAAACGAGCACTGGAATCGAGAGCTGTCTTAAATTCTCAGCTAATCTGTGAATGGGTTTTTTTGTCAATAATCATAAACTTGAATTAAATGTAGGTATATAATATAATTAGCGGACACCTCGCGGTTTCACCCGCGATAAAATTTATATGGGACCACCTCTAAAGTATGATCTACCAAGCAAAAAAAGAATCATCAAAATCGATTCATTATCATCATCATCGAATTATCGCGTAACAAACATTTAAAAAAAAATACAGACGAATTGAGAATCTTCTCCTTTTTTGAGTCGGTTAAAAATACGGGGTAGTGTGTCTGCGTATTTATTATTTATACTCTATATCTATCTATATACTATATACTATTATAAAGAGGAAAGATTTGATTGTTTGTTTGTATTGAATAGGATCCAAAACTAGTGGACCGATTTCAAAAACTCTTTCACCGTTGGGAAGCCACCCTATCCCCGGGTGCCATAGGCTTTTTATCCCTGTATTCCTACGGGAACGGGAACTACGCAGGTGAAACCGCGAGACGTCCGCTTGTAGTCAAATAAAATTTTCAAGACACATTTCCTAAATTGACCTTTCTGTATTGACCACGCGAAGAAGTGAAGTGAAGTGAAGTCACGAGTAAAACATAGTATACTACAAGTTATACTAAATTCCGAGAAAATAACAAAAAACTGCTAAAAAACCGTTATTGTTTGTGCTGCTTTTATTCTATGAATATAATTAGTTCACGATTTATTATTATTATACAAATATTATTATCAATTTCTTTCTGACATCATGAATTCAATTTTATACAATTTTTAATTATTATTATTATTTAATGTTTGTGCTACTTTTATCACTTATAATACCACAAGAGCTTCAAAATTATCGGGTATTTCCCGATAGGTTCGTTGCAAACAAATGAAGGAGTCAAGTTTTTCAGGTTAAAAAATCACGAGCGCGAAGAAGCGCGAGTGATTTTTTAACCTGAAAAACTTGACGACTTTATTTGTTTGCAGGGAACCTTGAGGGAAATGCCAGATAATTTTGAAGCTCGTGTGGTATTCGGGGGATTATTTTTCCGTCCCAAATGTCGGCCAATAGAATTGCACCATTCGACGTCACGTGGTACAACGAGAAAATTTTCAAAAAATTATCAGTATAATACCATGTAGGTTGTACCACGTGACGTCGAATGGTGCAATTCTATTGGTCGATATTTGGGTCGGAAAAATAATCATCGTTATTTATTTCCTATCTTAGATATTTTTTTTTTACATTAAATATACAAAAATAAATAAATAATGTAAAAAAACTTAAAAACGAAGGTGCCGCCGGCAGCGTTTACTTGGTGGTAGATCTCCTTAGCAGGAGGTCATCTAGGTAGGTCCGCAGTACCAGATATTCTACCGCCAAGCAGTAGTGTCTAAACATTACTGTGTTCCGGTTTGAAGGGTACTGCAGTTATAGCGTCTCGTTTGTCTCATTAATTTTCACATAAAAAAAAAAGCGGGGCAGGGCTCAAGCTGCCGGAGGTTAGGGCTGCAGTGAGGAACCTCCTCACAATGCGCGCCGTGTCTAGGATCGCTACTTTTATTATTATTATTAAAAGACGAAGCCCCTACACAGCTGACTTAATAATAAATAATTGGTAGCGATGATAGCTCAGTGGTTAGCGCGGTAGGTTCGCATGCCGAAGGGCGTGGGATCAAACCCCAACAATGAGCTTGAGCTGCCGGTGAAGGAAAACATCGTGAGGAAACCAAAGCATGGTGGTAGGGTACTTTAGAACTCGGCTGGCTAGCTACCACCCTCAAGTTGAAAATCTGCCGCCAAGCATCTAACGGTGTGTTCCGGCAGCCTCACTTGAGAGCCAGTTGCATTCCAGGCTAGGTGTGCTTTACCATCATCGGCCACACCTTCACTTGACATCAGGTGAGCTGTGGTCAAACAACTAGCCTGTAAACCATTTAAAAAAAAAGCAAACTTATTGACGAGTATATAGGAACACTGAAAATGTTTAATTAAATCTAATTTTTTTATAAGTGTAACTTTTTGTAAAGATTGTTCTATTCTAGGTCACCGTAACACGGACATCCTGCGGCCAGGTATGCCGGATCTACTTCCAGCCGGATATAGTCAACGAACAGGACTTTGGGAAAAACGCTGCACCTTTACCTACAGCAATCGTATGTTACCAACGCGCAACATTCACTTTACATTTTGTAGCGATGATAGCTCAGTGGTTAGCGCGGTAGGTTCGCATGCCGAAGGGCGTGGGTTCAAACCCCAACAATGAGCTTGAGCTGCCGGTGAAGGAAAACATCGTGAGGAAACCATAGCATGGTGGTAGAGTACTTTCTAGTACTCGGCTGGCTAGCTACAACCCTCAAGTTGAAAATCTGCCGCCAAGCACCTAACGGTGTGTTCCGGCAGCCTCACTTTCAGCCAGTTCCATTCCAGGCTAGATGTGCTTTACCATCTTCGACCACACCTTTACTTAACATCAGGTGAGCTGTGGTCAAACACCTAGCCTGTCAACCTTTAAAAAAAAACATTTATAATCTGTTATTCATTCATATATTTCTTTTATAGAGGAGTTTTGGCGGGAACGCGGGAAGAGTCGTGTCGCCCCGTTGTATTTTTTTTCCAAAACTAGTGTTTTGTCGAGTGTTTATGCATAAAAATGGTGGTGTTTTATTCATAAAGTGCCTAATTACAAGCACGAGTCTGGGAAAATGATATAATGTGGTGAAACATGACCTTTCTTGTTGCTTCCAAAACTCTAGCGAAGCTTGAAGTAAAGTCGCCACTACTTTACTAAAGCATGACTGGACTTGACTGACACGGACTGGACTAGACCAATACTAGACTTTAACTGTAACTATAGATGTAAGACATGAATTCGTTTTTCGCAAATAATGACATGGTTCAAAGGCCTTTGTAGCTAAACCATAAAATCTCAAAAAAAAAAAAAACTTTTAGCGATTATATATCGAAAAAAAAACATTTGAGTATTCTATCAGTTATCTGTCTTCCATAGCACAAGCTGTTCGGTTCCGGCACTTCACATCATATACAAAATTAAAATATAACAGTGGCAACACACTGCTTCCGCCTCTCAATAAAAAAAAAGTATAACTGTCAATGTCAATGTAAGAAAAATTAGCGCGGCACCGGTGCGTACGCGTCAGTGAAGTAAAATCAATTAAATCAATATATACGAAAATCTACTTGCAAGCAAGAAGAAGAAGCCAGTTTTTCGATCTGTTGGTAAGGACCAAACAGTTTTGGAGGCCCCGACGAGATCTACATCAAGAAATTCGAAAATTTGCACACGCCGGCCACGCGGTGAAAAGGATTGCGGTGACGCCATTTTGCCCTTCGGGTGTGAAAATTCCATTTATTCTTTCTATTACAAGCTTATTCGGGTTATACCACACAGTTTCGATAAATCCCAAGTGGCAAACAAATATCTTGTGCTTACTACGCATTTTGCCACAGCTTGCAAGGCAAATCATTTATTTCACATGTCAACGTGTCGCTATTTCATTTAAAATATTTCACAATCCCGAGTGCTCATGCGCATTTTTATTATATTCTAAATAAGAGTCTCACTTTGACTTTTAAATATACGTTAAAACATTCACTTTTTCGAAAGATTACATGCAATTTCATCAAAGTCAAGTTCAGTACCTAAGTTTACACGAAGTCGATCTTATTTCAGTTCTTCATTTGTCTTATTTGAGTGTTTCCCGAGCGTAAAGGAATGTAAAATTGCTTTATTTCATATAAATTCCCCGTGCATTTCAGCATATTGTGTGTGCATTTCGCTGCGTTACGCTGAGCTGGCTAGTATGTGGATGAGGCCTGTGTGCACGCGTAGCTACCTGCCGTCCTGCTGGGTCTAAGGCTGTGCTTCCTACTTTGCTGCTGCTACGGCTCATTGACGACGGACTTGCAAACCGCAAGTACCACCTACCTTTTTTATTTCTGTCTATACAATTCTACTTTGTTATTTGCTACCACGGGTGAAAGTACTTGTCAACCATGGACGAGGACTTAAAACAATTAATACATCAGCGGGGAACAATTAAGGGTCGATTAACTAAATTTGAGAACTATGTTAAAGTGTTGCAACAAATAGATCCCACCAATCTAGTCAAGTTACAAGTAAGCGAGTTACAATTCAAATTAGGTAAAATAGAAAATTTATATAATACTTTTGATGAAATTCAGTCTAAGATTGAACGTTCATCAACATCTACTAAACTCGATGATGAGCTTGAGGAGAGAGATAGAATAGAATCTACATTTTCTACACTGACTTCACTTGCACATGACATAGTAGTCAGTGCTCCGAACAATGTTAGTCTCAGACATTCAACAGAAGTAACAGCAAGTTCCTCTGAGTCAAATAATGGAATACAGAATAAGCACATTAAATTGCCCACTATTGCCTTGCCATCATTTGATGGAAATAGTTTAAAATGGCTCGAGTTTAGGGATACTTTTGATTCATTAATTCATCAAAATGACTCGATACCAGCAGTCAGTAAGTTTCATTATTTACGAAGTGCCCTACAGGGCAATGCCTCCATAGTCATTAAATCTATAGAGTGCTCATCTAGCAACTATCAAATTGCATGGGATCTATTAAAGGAACGATTCAATAATTCTAAGTTGTTAATAAACACACATTTAAAATCATTGTTCAGTTTTGATCAAATGAACAAAGAATCACATAAGTCGCTTAGGTATTTAGTTGATCATATATCAAAAAATTTGCGATCATTGGCTGTTCTCGATGAACCAACAAAGCATTGGGATACTTTAATCATTTTCATGATGGTCTCAAAGCTAGATAGCGCCACGGGTCGCAAATGGGAAGAACACAAAGGCACACTTGAGATTGTTAGTTTAGAAGATTTCTATCGGTTCCTTCGCAATCGTGCCGATGTACTTGAGACACTACAGTTCAGTAAGAGTGACTTTAAGTCCGAAAACAAGAAATCTTTTAACAAACAGACAACATCACTTGTTTCTTCTTTAGAGGCAGATAGTACTTCAAACATTCAATGTATTTTATGCAAACAAGGCCATAGAATTTATAACTGCCATCGTTTCAAGTCAATGACCCCTGAAGTTAGACTCCAGGAAGTCAACAAACTCAAGTTGTGTTCCAATTGTTTACGTCCAAATCATCATTATTCAAACTGCAAAATGGGAAATTGCAGAAGCTGTGGAAGAAAACACAATTCTTTACTCCACAGTTCACAGTATGGTACCACCACTACAGATAATACTAGTGGTGGCAACCAGAACAATACCAGTTCAAATATGCACACATCCATTAATAGTGATGTGCAACAGCACACTAATACAAAGGTTTTACAAACCATTACAAATATCAATAGTCACATCAAGTCACATTCACTCAACTCCATGGCCCTGCCAGTGGCTATGCCTAGCCAAGTTCTATTGAGTACAGCTTTGGTAAAAATTATCAATCCTAAAACCAACGCTACTCACTTAGCCAAGGCACTACTCGACAGCGGTAGCCAATCATCCTTTTTAAGTGAAAAACTACAAAGGAAATTCAATCTCACTACTAAATCAAGTTCAATTAAAATCACAGGCATAAATAATGGAATCTCAAATGCAACTCAATGCTGTGATTTACTAATACAATCAAGATTTAATGCATTTAAAGTAAATGTTTCTTGTGTAGTCATTCCGCATATCACGGGTAGCTTACCAAGCATTAAGTTTGACCCGTCGCAACTACACTTGCCAGTTAATATTGCACTTGCTGATCCAGATTTCCATAGTCCTTCAGAAATCGATATACTTCTTGGAGCAGACATATTTTGGGAAATCATTAGCACCAATAATCAAATAAATTTAGGACGAAACAAACCTATTCTAAGAGAAACCCACCTTGGCTGGGTAGTCGCTGGTCCAATGGGCGGGAGCCTCTTACACACTACACAATGCAATTTTAGTTGTGAAACACTAAATCCACTTACTAAATTTTGGGAATTGGAGGAAGTTCCTTCTCGTGGCAAACTTCTAAGTTCCGATGAACAATTCTGTGAATCACATTTCACTAAGACAACAACAAGACTCGGTGACGGACGCTTTTGTCTCACTATTCCACTAAGAGAAAACCCAGAAACTGCTCTGGGTGACTCATATTATATTGCCAAACGAAGATTTCTAAATTTAGAGCAGCGATTATCTAAATTGCCTCTACTGAAACAATCATATACAGAATTCATTGATGAGTATAGAGATTTAGGGCACCTTACTGAAATTAAGAAACCTCTAACCTTTGCCAACTACATACCTCATCATGCAGTTATAAGGGAACAGAGCGAGTCCACTCGTCTGCGCGTAGTTTTTGATGCATCATGTCGAAGTACATCTGGAAAGTCATTTAATGAAGTGCAGGTAGTAGGACCCACAGTGCAGGATGATTTGTTTTCTATATTAATCCGGTTTCGGCAAAATCCATACGCAGTGTCATCTGATATAGAAAAAATGTACCGCCAATGTCTTATAACTACTAATCAGAGAAATTTACAATTAATTCTTTGGAGAGATGATGAAAGTAAGCCTCTAAAAACATTGCAATTAAATACTATAACATATGGCACAGCATCTGCACCATTTCTGAGTACAAGATGTTTGGTCCAGTTAGCTGATGAATGCAGTGACCTTGTAGTCAGCAATGCAATTAGGCATTCATTCTATGTTGATGATTGTCTTTTAACAGCCAATTCTCCTTCCGAGTTGCAAAGAGTTATTACAGGGGTTACACAAGAGTTAGCAAAGGCTCAATTCCCACTTAGAAAATTTAGAACTAACTGTCCAGAAATATTTAATAATTCCAATATACTTCATACAAGTGACAGTCATGAGTTTTCAAAACAATCATCAATATTAGGCTTAATATGGTCTCCATCTAAAGACACACTGCAATTTTCCACAGAAATAGACATTCCTCAATCAAGTACTAAGCGTTCAATTCTGTCAGCTGCATCACAAATCTTTGACCCTCTTGGTCTTCTATCAGCAACAATTATCATACCTAAAATGATTATTCAAAAATTATGGCTGAATCACTTAGAATGGGACACACCTGTAGAGGTAGAACTTGAAAGGGAATGGAAAGAATTTGCTAACAACATTAAACAACTGGCTACAATTAAAATACCAAGGCATGTATCATTGACATCACCTAGCCAGGTAGAAATTCATGTATTCACAGACGCTTCAAACAGTGCATATGCTGCTTGTTTGTACATCAGGTCAGTCGACAAAACAAATAATATTAGTGTACATTTATTATGTGCAAAAACTAAGGTAGCTCCCTTGAAGCCAACCACTATACCCAGACTTGAATTGTGTGGGGCACTTCTAGGTGCTAGATTACACTCAAAGGTTATAGGAGCTCTTGACATATCCATAACTACATCAACATTTTGGAGTGACTCGAGTGTAGTTCTAGGATGGATAAAAACTCAACCTAAGACTCTGAAACCATTTGTATGCAACCGTGTACAGGAAATTAGAGATTTAACTGCTCAAAATTCCTGGAGATTTGTTCCTGGAATTATGAATCCAGCCGATCTAGGAAGTAGAGGCATACAGCCACAAAACTTATTAAATTCCAGTATGTGGTGGACAGGTCCTCCCTTTTTAATGCAACCTACAAGGGACGACTGGCCATCCAATACCATTCCAGATGTGGTCTTACCTGAAATAAGGGCAAATGTAAGCACAATAGTAGATAGTCCAGTGAAAATGGAAAACTATTCTAAATTGCATAAACTTCAAAGAACATTTGCTTATGTACTAAGATTTATTCACAATACAAAACACAACACTACTAACAAGTCAAAGGACATACTTAATTCAGATGAGCTGCATTCTTCACTAATTACATTAGCAAAGCTGTCACAAAGAGAGCCATTTTGCACCGAGATAAAACAACTTTCATCAAATAAATGTTTATCCAACCATTCACACATATTAGCTTTAAACCCTTTCCTAGATGATCAAGGTATATTAAGAGTGGGCGGGCGCATTCAAAATAGCCCTCACTACAAATTTGATAAAAAACACCCTATATTGATTGATCCGAAGCATCATTTCACTAAGTTGTTGTTTGAAAGAGAACACATTCGGCTTCTGCACTGTGGTCCGCTTCAACTTCTAAGCTCCATACGCGACCAATTTTGGCCACTTCGTGGTAGAGACATAGCTAGGAGAACTGTTAGTAAGTGCGTCATTTGTGCTAGATTGCGAGGACAAACACTTCAGCCAATAATGGGAAATTTACCAGAGCATCGTATTAACCCAGCTCCTCCTTTCGAGACTTGTGGGATTGATTTCGGAGGACCATTTCATATTTTAAATCGCAAAGGAAGAGGCGCCAAAACATCCAAATGTTATTTATGTTTGTATGTTTGTGCCTCAACAAAGGCATTACATTTAGATGTCGTCAGTGACTTAAGCACTAATAGTTTCATACTGTGCTTGCGAAGGTTCATCTCGAGACGAGGAAAACCAAAACTAATTTTTTGTGACAATGGTACTAACCTAGTGGGAGCAAATAACGAATTAAATAGAATGTTACGGTCATGTCGTCAATCTGTTGGTGAGTTAGCCAGCGAAGAAGGTATAGTTTTTCAGTTTAGCCCAGCTTACACGCCAAATTTCGGTGGCTTGTTCGAAGCTGGTATAAAGTCAGCCAAGCATTTACTTAAACGAATTGCGGGAAATACTAATCTAACTTTTGAAGAACTTACTACTCTTTTTTGTCAAATCGAAGCCATTCTAAATTCTCGTCCTCTTACTCCGTTGTCATCGGATCCGTCAGATTTGTCCCCTCTCACACCCGGGCATTTTCTAATTGGACGGCCGTTAACCTCACTACCATCACCAGCAACAGAACAGATCTCTGTAAATCGCTATCAGCTGATTGAGCGCCTTCGACAAACCTTTTGGGACAGATGGACCAAGGAATACATCTGTGAGCTGCAGCAGCGTGTCAAGTGGCGAAAACAAGGACAAGTCTTAGCCCATGGTGACCTGGTGCTAATCAAAGACGAAGGCTTGCCTCCCATGAAGTGGCATATGGGACGCATTGACAAACTACACATCGGCACTGATGGCGTGTGCAGAGTTGCGGATGTGCATACCAACAAGACAATGCTGAGGAGGGCTCTATCAAGATTATGTCCTCTTCCAGCAAATAACTAAACTTAAAAGTCACAGACTTTCAAGGGGCGGGAGACTGTTCGGTTCCGGCACTTCACATCATATACAAAATTAAAATATAACAGTGGCAACACACTGCTTCCGCCTCTCAATAAAAAAAAAGTATAACTGTCAATGTCAATGTAAGAAAAATTAGCGCGGCACCGGTGCGTACGCGTCAGTGAAGTAAAATCAATTAAATCAATATATACTAAAATCTACTTGCAAGTAAGAAGAAGAAGCCAGTTTTTCGATCTGTTGGTAAGGACCAAACACAAGCTTTGCTTAGTTTTGGGGTCAGATGGCGCTGTGTGTAATGTCCTACGATATTTATTTTGTTATTTTTTAGGAATAAACCGTTAGATGCTTGGCGAGAGATTTTCAACTTGAGGGTGGTAGTTAGCCAGCCGAGTACTAGAAAGTACTCTACCACCATGCTATGGTTTCCTCACGATGTTTTTCCTTCACCGGCAGCTCAAACTCCGTTGGGGGTTGAACCCACGCCCTTCGGCATGCGAACCGACCGCGCTAACCACTGAGCTATCATAAAAAACAATTTTTTACAATTGTTTAAGAAGCTCAATCAAAAACACCCATGTGAGGAGGCACTTACTGACTCGCCACTTGTTACGTGCAAGTACAATTTCATTATTAGATTGCAGTAACGGTAAATTCCGGATGCATGACCCATTGCTCCGGATTGCGACCGGTCCGGCATCTACGATATACAAGTATTTATTTGTCTATGGATGTCCTATGGTTATTTCACTTTAGATGCGAGCGTCGTTCAGGTGGTTCGATTTCCATACAAACAGTTTTTTTTGCCATATTTTAATGGACAAATGGAGCATAATTTTATAGTGAAATCACAGCTAATGGCATTTATTTTGGTCTTTATTTGCGGTAAATCACAATTGCTTGAATAAAACAGTAGATTAGTAGCATAAAATCAAATTTACCACCACCGTAGGCCGCATCTTCGCTTTACATCACAATATTGCTTACATACCCAGCACTGTGTTTTATTTTGCAAAGCTCTGTACTACTTTAATGGTCATGGGCAGTCGTTATCTCTTACCACAAGATGAATTAATTACTTTTACATTAAAATAACTATGAAGAACCGCTAAAGAACAAATGAAACAGAATTTCTTTTTTTTTATTGGAGGACATTTAACACAGCGCCATCTAGCCCCAAACTAAGCAAAGCTTGTAGTATGGGAACCAGACCGCTGACAGAATAATTAAATACTTTTTTTTGTAAATACATACTTATAATACATACAGTACACCCAGACACAACAAATATCGATGTTAGTCACGTAAATGTTAGTCCTGAGTGGGAATCGAACCCACGCCCTTCAGCTCTCGAAGCAAACTTACTACCAATGAACCAACAGGGCTGTCTATATAATGAGCTAATAGAGAACCAATCTCACAGCATTCTGTCACTCATTACAATCAAGCCAAATAGTTTGCACACAATGAATTAAAATATAACTACAAAAACATACCTAATTGTGTATAAAAAAAGTCAAATACCGATCAAGTGGCAACTTGGCGCCTTCTAAAACAGACTAAAAAATATCCCAATAGCACTGAAGGTTCCGTACCATAGAATAATTCAAAAATATCGAGATGGGGATAAAACATTTTAGCAACCGTCCAGTTTAAAAAATGATTTTGTTTTTACGGCATTTAGTTTTAACTTTAGTTTTTTTTTATGTAAACAGAAATGAGACGAACGAGACGCTCTCCTGGTGTTAAGAGATAACGCCTGTCCATGACCATTGCAGCGATACACAGAACTTTGAGTAACAAAACAAAGTCCAGGCATCACTGCATTGGCGCTCATTACTTAGTGCGAGCCCGACTCGCTTTTGACGGGTTTTTAATATGTTGTTAATTTGTAGTGTTGGCTCTTATAAGTTTACTATGTATAACGATATGAATTACTGTTTTTTATGAAACTGTTTCCTTTAATGACGTTTTTTGAGTTTATATGCATGACTGGATTCCCAATTTGCTTTTATCATTCCCATATTCAATTTCTGTAGTAACGAACACATATTCTGTAATGATTTGAATTTGTGTTGACTCTTCGAGCGCTTGGCGCTTGGCGCTCGAAGAGTCAACACGTCCTGAGGATGCCTCGTGTAGAGGCGAAACACGTGCCGGCAAGTGGTTACTGTAGCGAGACGAGGATATAAACACTTGTAGAAGTCCTCATCACTGTTGTGGCTAAAACGAATGTTAAGCGGAAATAAACTAAATATATACCTTGGCTGTTCAATTATGATTTTTTTATGTCATTTTATTATATTGACAATATTTTTTTACATTGACATATTTTACCTTTGACAATATTTTTAACATTGACATGTTTTTATATCGACATATTATAATATGATTGAGATTCAGATAGTATTTTATTGTAGAACTGTGTTACATTTAGGTCTTAATATTAAGGGAGTGTCAACAGTCTAGTTCTTTGTGGGCATACAATAGATTCTGGCTAGATACAATGATTAATTACGAAAATGACAAACTAAATTAAACAAACTACACAACGATTAAAAATTATGTACTTTATTTTGACATTTTTTTGACAGCTTTTTTTGATTTTTTTTGTTATGACAGCCCCGTCGGCTCATTGGTAGTACATCTGCTTTGAGAGCTGTAGGGCGTGGATTCGATTCCCACTCAGGGCAAACATTTTGTGAATAAACAAATGTTTGTTCTGTGTCTGGGTGTTCTGTATGTATTATAAGTATGTATTTACAAAAAAAAAGTATTTATGTATTCTATCAGTTATCTGACTTCCATCACACAAGCTCTGCTTAGTTTGGGGCCAGATGGCGTTGTGTGTATAGTCCTACGATATTTATTTATTTATTTTTATTTATTTTGTTTTATTCATTGACATGTAATAAGCGTTGTCATAACTCTCTTTTGTCTTGTAACATTGGTGTTAACAATAAAATATTTGTATTTACAATAAAATCAGATGCGGAACTCTAAAAACCAGAGTAAAAATTTACTAATAAGACTATGCAAAAACTGAGCTAACGTAGGTAAGGAATTCCCCACATAGCGGTGTTCCGATTTAGACGAACCCGGAAGTGGTTGAGTTACCGTTAGCAGCGTGTCACGTGGTTTGGTTTCTATATGGTGTTTATGAGTATGACGTACCACTAGTTTTTTTGGCGCACTGGAGCGATCAATGCCCAGATTTGAGGAATAGCTTTGCTTATCTTTCAAGAGCGCGTACGTCACAATTTCAGATCTCACATTTGATAATTGACCGCAACCGTCTTCAAGTCAAGCTTGACTGTTAAAATTATTTTATTTTATATAGAAACCAATATATTTAGTTATAACTTTCCAAACGTTTAGAGGAGGCTTCAGGTGACCAGAATGCTGGTATCTACTTTGGTCAAAAGCTAAGCATTGCCATCCAGCGTGGTAATGCTGCCAGCATTCTGGCCACATATATTATCCCTCCTCTGACGGTTTTTTAGACTAAGTTTTTTGTCATACATTCTGTAAATAGTATAATTTAAGGTCTTTTTTTTTAATTTGATTAAACGTTATTACTTCGTTTGTAACTATTGAAAATTGACATGAGATAAATATTTGACATGGTAAATTCTTTTTTGTTTTTAATTTTTATAAAATATGTATTTATTCTCTTATCTACTGTTGTTTAACATTTGTCGTGTCCATAATTAAAGACAAAATAAAATAATATAAAATAACTAAATAGTTTAAATCTTTTTACTTATATGTTCTTTGTATTTATTTTATTTGTAATAGCAACTAGTGTCTTTAAAAAAAATACCCTGTCCTTGAAAAGGTTCAGATTTGAATCTTTTCAAATCTGAAAAATCTTTTATCACTAAGGAAACAAAAAACGGTCAAGGAAACGTAGAGTCAAAATGTTTGGTTCGTAGGTGTCGAGGGAAAAATGTATTTTCTATGTTGGCGTGTTTCATCTTCGACCGCATCTTTGCTAATCGTCAGGCGAGTAGAAGGTCGAACGCGGATTTGTACGCATCAAGAACAAAATGTCCATCTGTTCGTGTATATACTAAATTTTCAAGTTCTAATGAGAGTCTATTCGTTCATATTTCTATTTGGAATTGTTAGAATAGAGTCATTGAGGTCACAGTTCGTACGAACAACTTATAACATCTCATTTTTTAACATCGACTGGATAATATTACGAATCAGATATCAAAAGTAAAAAGTATCAGAGATATCACATTTTTCTCGCGACCTTTATTTTTTACGGGTCACTGAAAGGTGTTTGAAAGATTCCCGAGAGTGTCCGAGGAATTTCATTCGTCTGTAACCTTGACATTGACAAATAGACACAAGCTTGGAATATTATTATTGTAATTTTTATGGCAAATAGGCTCGTTTAATTATTATTGTTTAGGAAACTACGGTCGATAGAGCACGCTCGCCTAGAAGAAACCGATTCACTCGCGACTTGAAGGCACCCAGATTGTATCTATCAGGGAACACCCACTCGGGCAGCAAATTATTGAAACGAAGTCTCCTAATGTGGGTCTTATTAGTAAGCAAAGCACAACGAGCTATGGAGAGGGCTATGCTTGGGAATTCTCTACGAAATAGAACCAAAAATGAAAAGATCCGTAGAAAAACTAAACTTATCGATATAGCCCAATAGATAGCAAGTTGAAGTGGCAGTGGGCAGGGCACATAGCACACAGAACTGATGGCCCATTGAGCTGTAAAGTTCTGGAGTGGAGACCACGGACCGGTAAGCGCAGCTTAGGACGTCCACCCACAAGATGAAGACGACCTAATAAAGACCGCAAGAACGCGCTGACTGCGAGCCACTTCCGAACGGTGTTGTTCATGAAAGTCAGTGGAGGAGACATATGTCCAGCAGTGGACGTCCTACGGCTGAGATGATGAGATGGTTACTTGCGAGACATTATTACCAAACACGAAGCCGGAAAGTTGAGTTAAGGTGGTTCGATTTCCATACAAATATTTTTTTGCCATTTATGGACAAATGGAGCATAATTTTACAGTGAAATCAAAACTACTGGCGTTTATTTTGGTCTTTGTTTGCGGTAAATCACAATTGCTTAATTAGATTATGTTAATAATCTACGGTTTTATTCAAGCAATTGTGATTTCCCGCTAGTAAAGACCACAATGAATGCCAGTATTTGTGATTTCACCGTAAAATTATGCTCCATTTGTCCATAAATGGCAAAAAAAATATTTGTATGGAAATTGAACCACCTTAATCACGTAATGTCGAATGAGTTAAAATAAATACGATAAAGATATGGGAAAGGAAATTCGAAAGCTGGGTCAAACATTTGTACCAGCTAGCACACATCTCTAAGACTTGGTAACCGAAATCCCTTGAAATCCCGTCTTCGTAGCCTATCAACAAGAACTCGTAAAAAAACCCGTAATTGCTCCAGATCTAAAGCGATCCCCGTGGTCTATTCACACGAGATAAGTGGCAATCGATACTTGCGAGAGATTTCGCTTTAGATAAATTGGTGGCAGCCCTAAGTTTATTAACGTAGGAGTGGCAGCAAAAAAAACAGGCAGGAGTGGCAGCGAAACGAAATTGTTTCGCTGCCACTCCTGCCTGTTTTTTTTGTTTAATTTATATTTATTTATATACTCTATACTAAATACCTATAAGTTTTTTTTCTACGTTTAATGTTTATTTTTTTGTATGTATTTGTTAAAGTCAATGTTTCACCGATAGCTTGTTGTAATGAAACCACCTTGGTCATTTTCACCACCGGATTTATTGTTCAAAATTTCATGCACCTTGTGTTAGTCACAGAACGAAATGCTATCGCGTTTTAACATTTTGCCTCTTCGGCCGTAGCGACATCTAGTTTTTATTTGTGAACTATTTCTACTTTAACAGTATTGTGTGTTGTATATTGAAACGTGTTTTATGTCCCAAATAAAAACGGCAAAAAAACGTATTAGTTGTATGGGAGCCCCCTTAAATATTTATTATATTCTGTTTTTTAGTATTTGTTGTTATAGCGGCAAAAGAAATACACATCATCTGTGAAAATTTCAACTGTCTAACTATCACGGTTCATGAGATACAGCCTGGTGACAGACGCATGGACAGCGGAGTTTTAGTAATAGAGTCCCGTTTTACCCTTTGGGTACGGAAACCTTAAAATCGCTATTCGCTTGAACTGTAACCAGGCAACATTTGCCCGCTCTAACTATTTCGTGCCACCATTTGGAAGATAAATACGTCGGTGTCAGCCCTACACGCCAGTGTGAGCTGTAACGGCGCAGGGCTGCCACCTAATCACTGTAAATAATGAAGGTAAAGCCCTTAGTTTGCATTTTTCCCGAGTCCCTTCCAACACAATGTGAAATTGGTGCTTAGATAAATTTAGGTTAGAACAGAACTAAAGTAACCTATTACTAAAGGGAAGGCAACACAAAATAAAATTAAAAGAAAGCATTTTGTAGCGATTATAGCTTTATATCGACGAACTAGCAGACGCCTCGCGGTTTCACCCGCGTAATTCCCGTTCTCGTAGGAATACAGGGATAAAAAGTAGCCTATGACACCAGGGGATAGTGTAGCTTCACAACGGTGAAAGAATTTTTGAAATCGGCCAGTAGTTACGGAGCCTATTCAATACAAACAAACAAACTAAGGAACAAACAAACAAACAATCAAATCTTTCCTCTTTAAAATATACTAGCGGACGCCTCGCGGTTTCACCCGCGTAGTTCCCGTTCCCGTGGGAATACAAGGATAAAAGTAGCCTATGTCACCCGGGGATAGTGTAGCTTCACAACGGTGAAAGAGTTTTTGAATTCGCTCCAGTAGTTTCGGAGCCTATTCAACACATACAAATAATCAAATCTTTTCTATTTATAATATAAGATAGATTATGTACTTTATTTGACATTTTGTTTTTATTTATTGACATTGTGTTGATATAGTGGTTGGCGTAGTTGGTTCACACGATTAAGGGCGTGGGTTCAAACCCCAACAATAAGCTTGAGCTGCTTGTGAGGAAACCAATGTTATGTGGTAAGGTAATTTTTTAGTAAGTACTCGGTTGGCTAGCTACAACCCTCAAGTTAAAAATCTGTCGCCAAGCACATAACGGTGTGTTGGCCCCAAACTAAGCAGAGCTTCTGTGATGGAAGTCAGATAACTGATAGAATACATAAATACTTTTTTTTTGTAAATACATACTTAAAATACATACAGAACACCCAACACAGAACAAACATGTTTATTATGTTTATTTTTGATCTATGTTACAAAGTAAAATTATTTACTTTCTTTCTTTCTTTCTTTTATTCACAAAATGTTTGCCCTGAGTGGGAATCGAACACACGCCCTACAGCTCTCAAGGCAGATATACTACCAATGAGCCAACGGGGCTGTCAAATTTACAAATTCATTAGCGTGATACACTTGTAAATAGGATAAAATCTACGTTACACGCAATGCTGTTTATCCAAGCGGTGCAAGTATTCATTTTGCATAGTAATTGAGTTCATTGCATATTTTATTAAGCAATTTGGTGATGCAACATCTGTAGTCTCTGTTAATGATTAGTTGGAGCCAGACTGACCATGATCAGGCCAATCTTAATGTACGACACGTGGATTCTAAGACAGAAAGGCATTGGACTTTGCTGCCCGAGTGGACATTCCCCGATAGGTACAGTCTGGGCCCCCAGCGGCGGCCTTAGCTGTTGCGAGGCCCGAGGCCCTTTTTCTTTGAGTCTGTTTTACTTGGTGGTAGATTTCCTTAGCAGGAAGTCGTCTAGGTAGGTATCACCGCAGTACCAGATATTCTGCCGCCAAGCAGTAGTGTGTGAACATTACTATGTTCTGATTTGAAGGGTACTGCAGCTAGCGAAATTACTGGGCTGTTGAGACTAACCATCAAAAGTCTCAAAGTAATGCAGTGCCAAAGCAGCGATGCCTTAGGCTTTGTTTTGATACTCATAGTTTTGTGTATTGCTGTAATGGTCATGGACATGCGTTATTTCTTATCATCAGGAGAACGCATCGTTCGTCTCATTACATTCACATAAAAAAAAAAAACTAAAAAATTAGTTCGAGTGCTCGAGTGGCCGTAACATGCTTGCACTAATAATGAAACCGTGCGTTCAGGGGGGGGTTTTGTTAAGTACAAGGCGTGAGATACACATGTAAAAGATGTATGGTAAATACTTTTTCTACGAGGACGCGAGGCCCCTGCAAGAGCGAGGCCCAGGGCGGTTGCCCTGCATGCCACCCCCTAAAGCCGCCACTGTGGGTCCCTGAATCGGTTTCTTCTGGGCAAACGTGTTCCATCGCAGACCGCATCTTCGCTTAACATCAGGCAAGATGGCGGTCAAATGCAAGCCTATCTACAGTTTTATTATGAAGAGGAAAGATTTGTATTTTATATTTCTGTATTTTGTATGTTTGTAACCAATAAACACAAAAACTACTGGACAGATTTCTAAAATTCTTTCACCATTAGAATGCTACATTATCCTTGAGTAACATAGGCTATATTTATTACAAGAATTTAATTAAAAAATAAATGTCCACCCGTGCGAAGCCGGGACGGACCGCTAGTATATTATAAAAAAAACACTGGTAAGTGCGAATCAAACTCGCCACCGAGAGTTCTGTACAAACTAGTAGGTAACTACCCGCGTAAATTAGAAATGTAAGTACTTATACGTCTATAATTAAGTAAAACATAAATTCTACAACCTCAATCGCTAATTACAGTAATACAGAGAAAAATATTAGTATAAAACACGTCGTTCGTAATGGGTTCCACTTTCTAGGTTCGTGGACCTTGTCTAGACTTTCTCTAGGTCCAGTGATGCGACCGACGCTACATAAAGCGCTATAAGTTTCTACCAGTACCTGGTTTTATAATGATGCAATTGAACTTAGCCATAGAATTGGGTAATTCAGTTTGTTTCCGTATGGGTCACCGACTGAATCGGACGATTTAGTTTGTTTCCGTATGGGTCACCGACTGAATCGGACAATTCAGTTTGTTTCTGTATGGGTCACCGACCGAATCGGACGATTCAGTTTGTTTCCATATGGGTCACCGACGGAATCGGACGATTTAGTTTGTTTCCGTATGGGTCACCGACTGATACAATACCTGTACGTCTTTATGACAAAATCTTTACTAGTTGAATTTTTGAACATTACTGTGTTCCGCTGTGAATGGTACTGCAGCTAGTGAAATTACAGGGCTATTGAGACTAATCATCCAAAGTCTCAAAGTAATGAGCGCTAAAGCAGCTTTGTTTTGTTACTCAAAGTTCTGTGTATCGTTGCAATGGTCATGGACAGGTGTTATCTTTTACCATCTCGATCGTCTCGATACTTTTATATTAAAAAATGCTAACTTTGAAAACACGGGCATATATTTCACCATTCACTTAGAATAAAAAAAAACATAATGTTTATTTATTCATCAAAATTTCGAATGTTAGAATTAAAATTCGCATAATTGAGGTCATTCGCTGTAATAACGCATAATATAAATGATTTTGGATTTATCGCTGCAATGGTCATGGACAGGCGTTGTCTTTTACCATCAGGAGAACGTCTCGTCTCGTACGTCTCATTACTTTTGACATAAAAATAAACGAAGTCCAGGTCATCGTTGTTTTGGCGCTCATTACTTTGAGACTTTGGATGATTAGTCTCAATAGCCCTGTAATTTCACTAGCTGCAGTACCCTTCAAACCGGAACACAGTAATGTTTACACACTACTGCTTAGCGGCAGAATAACTGGTACTGCGGTGGTACCTACCTAGACGACCTCCCGCTAAGGAGATCTACCACCAAGTGAGTGAGAGAATCTATATTGCACCTGTGCAAAGCCGGGGCGGGTGGCTAGTTAGTATATAAATAAATAAAAATAAAATAAATAAATATCGTAGGACATTACACACAGCGCTACCTGACCCCTAAATAAGCAAAACTTGTACGATAGTAGTCAGTTAACTGATAAAATACTTAAATACTCTTTTTTAATACAACGTAAATAATATATTAAAACAGAAACATGAATTAGCGGTAGTACAGCGGCAGTCTTAAAGCGATTTCTTCCAGGCAACCTTTGGATGGACAAGAAGGCTACAGCTAATATGGTACAAATTTATAAAACTATTTGGTGATCATTTCTTCTGGGTGAGCGTGCTCCATCGTAGACCGCATCTTCGCTTAACATCAGGCGGTCAAACGCAAGACTATTTGTATTAAAAAAAGTATAAATATTATGCACTATATTTCAAGTTGTACATAAATAAATATCATAGGACTATACACACAGCGCCATCTGACCCCAAACTAAGCAGAGCTTGTGTGATGGAAGTCAGATAACTGATAGAATACATAAATACTTTTTTTGTTGTAAATACATACTTATAATACATACAGAACACAGAACAAACATGACGTCTCTTATTTTTTATTTTTTTTAATTGTATATTGTGTGAGTGAATGACAGTGGTACAGAGAATAAACATATACTTCAAAATCATTAAATTTATTTGTATTTGTATTTGTATTTACTTTATAACATAATTTTACTTGAATAGAGTAATAAAAGCCTTTATACCTACACCGAGGCGTCAGTAAAGCGAACCGATAAAGCGATTTATTTGCTGTCATAGGTAGGGTTTTGTCAAGGTGTTTTGCGGCCATAAAATTGACGTCATTTCGGTGCACATTGCTTTAATTTTAATAAAATTTTGGTGACAGTTGTTGCTGCGAGAAATAACGCAGAACAAATATATTATAGAGAGCAAAAGTTACGAGTGAATTTTTGAATAATGGTGGTTTCCTTAAAAGTTTTGCGTTGTAATTTGATTGACTTTTTATTGTCGATAGGTACTAAAGATTACATAGAAGGAAAATAAATTTAATTAATAGGTGTAACATTATCTCTAAAAACGATCTTTTTTTACTTTTTTTATTCTAAATAGGTTTGCGTTTGACCATGCTCTGCCTGTTGTTAAGTAAGACGTTGTCTAAGATGAAGCACGTTTACCTAGAAAACACGTGTTTAAAGTCATTCCAGGCAACCTTAGGATGGAAATGATTAAAATAATTAAATGAAATAAATGTTTATTTTTAAATGAAATTTATAAAGACGCAGTGTGTCAATAACTAGGATATACAGTGGCATAACTATAACATAAACACTCCAATAACAATGTTTATTAATACATAGATTGGTTAAAATATCTAAAAATAAACTAATATAGATATTCTGTAGCCAAGCAGTAGTGTGTAAACAGTGCTGTGTTCCGGTTTGAAGGGTACTGCAACTAGCGAAATTACTAGGTTGTTGAGACTAAGCATCGAAAGTCTCAAAGTAATGAGCGCCAAAGCAGCGATGCCCTGGACTTTGTTTTGCTACTCAAAGTTCTGTGTATCGCTGCAATGGTCATGGACATGCGTTGTCTCTTACCATCAGGAGAGCGCATTGTTCGTCTCATAGATTTTACATTTAAAAAAAATATAGTACTCGAATATTGTATAGATATATTATGAGAGGGTTTTGGTCCGAGAGCGAAGAGAAGGTGAGCTGACGACTTCACAGATATAGCAGGCAATGACTGGCAGAATATTGCAAAGGACAGGGACAAGTGGAAGAAACTGGAGGAGGCCTTCACCCGTGGAGGGGCCCATATTCCAATGAACAAATGAGAACTATCATCGAAATTTTACAATGTTACTTAAGGAAATTGGGAAATAAAGGATTTTAATTTTAATTTTATTTATATTAATTGTATGTCATCCTTCTTCAAAACATTCATACAAACACTAAAATTCTTTGGAAGACAATAAATTACTCCCTGCTATCAAACTTTTTACAGTCTTGCAGCCGTCAAAGTGTTAAGAGCAATGAATCGTAAAATGGAACTATTTTCAGAAATGTCAAATGTTTCGCGCTTGCAGAATGGACTTTTTATCTTTGGCGCTCAAGGCTGATACTAATGGAAGGTATTTAAGGCTACATTCCCACGAGTCATACCAACAAAGTTGTCTTATTAGTATTCCTTGTTGTTGTTTCGAATGGTGACTTCTGTAGATGTCGGCGAAGGAAAACATCGCGAGGAAACCATAGCATGGTGGTAAGGTGATCTCTAGTTTTGGTACTCGACTATTCAAGCAGCTAACGATGTCTACCAGGCATCCTCACTTGAGAGCCAGTTCTATTCTAGGCTAGGTTTGTTAACCATCTTCGAGCACCGATGTCACTTAACGTCAGGCGAGTTGGCGGTCAAACGCAAGTCAAAATTATGCAGGACATAATTGAACAATGATCTTCAACTTTTTGTATCATTGTTTAAACTGTCTTCTATAATCTTGTAATTTTTTTAAAAGCAATGAGACGTATTAATATTAATAATTATAAACTATTACTTGATTGTAAGGAGTAACAAAACAAAGTGCTTGGCATCGCTGCTTTGACGCTCATTGCTTTGAGACGTTTGATTGTCAGTCTTATGTAATAGCCCTGCAATTTTGCTGTAGTGTCCTTCGAAACGCAACACAATAATAACGTACTAAGGATTGTCGTCAGAATAACTGATACTGCTTTAGTACCTTAGATCAAAAATAACCCTAGATTCCCGATAAGCGCTTAAAAAACGGCCCGTAAAATAAGAGCACAAATACCTTTGTGGTCTTATTTAAAATTAGTATAGCCCAATCAATAGCCAATGCTAAGAACTGCATCTAGTTCCAAAATAGAGTTAGCACGAAATTGAACCACTTCATAAAAAAGTGAACTGACAATGTATTTAAAACATCTGTGCCTTAGGGTCGTTAAGGTTTCAATAAGCAAATTTTATTGTAAAACAATTAATATGAATAAGTAATTATCGTAGGACATTACACACAGCGCCATCTGACCCCAAACTAAGCAAAGTTTGTAATACGGATGTTGAAGGCTGGTCGGCTCATTGGTAGCATATCTGTCTTACGAGCTGAAAGGCGTGGGTTCGATTCCCGCTCAGGACAAACATTTTATGTATCAACAAATGTTTGTTCTGTGTCTGGGTGTTCTGTATGTATTATAAGTATGCATTTACAAAAAAAAAGTATATATATATTCTATCAGTTATCTGACTTCCATCACATAAGCTCTGCTTAATTTGGGGTCAGATGGCGCTGTGTGTAACGTCCTACGACATTTACTTTAAAAAAAAACTGATAAAATAGGTACATAAATACTCTTTTTAATATAAATACATACAAACAAACAAATATCATAGGACATTTTACAGACAGCGCCATCTGACCCCAAACTAAGCAAAGCTTGTGCTATGGAAGACAGATAACTGATAGAATACACAACACCTACACAAATAGATAACTAAATGTTTTACTTTATGTGCAATTGGTCTCTGGGCAATTGATGAAAAAATTGCCCGCATTCTTGCAGTTCTACTTGCACAACTACGATTGCAACTCGCGAACGTAATGGCCCACCATTATTTATAGTAATTCAACATTCCCAATTTGAGCCCAATGGCGGTGAAATTAAAAATGTCTCATCGAGAACTTTATTTACTGCGCGCCTTATTGAATTCATTACTATTTACTATAGGTACTGAAATTAAGTAACTAATCGACATTTTTTTTTTTATTAAACCTGCTTACCAACTATTTTACACAATGCCCGAGTGCTTATTCGATTTCAATCGCTTAGTTTTGAATGTCACTATGACATTTGTCAAAGTAAATTGACATTCGGAGTATTTTAAATCTCAGGGTCCAAGTTTGAAATGCAACTTAGTAACAAACATAGCAGACTTTTTTTTATAGCACTAAGTTCTTGTAAGTTGTCAATTATTCTTTCACTTATTTAAATATGGTAGCTAGTCAGCCGAGTACTAGAACATACCCTGCCACCACCGCGTTGTGGTCTCCTCACGATGTTTTCCTTCATCGGCAGCTCAAGCTCATTGTTAGGGTTCGAATCCTTTTGGCGTGTGAAGCGTTCGCGCTAACCACTAATCTACTATCACTGCAAAGTAAAGTAACTTGAACGAAATATTTAAGATCCCATCCCACTAAAATTATAAATGTGAAAGATTGATGGATGGATGGCTGTTTGCTGCTCTTTAACGCAAAAACTACTGAACGGATTTGGATGAAATTTGGTATGTAGGTAGCTCAGACCCTGGATTAGAACATGGGCTACTTTTTATCCCAAAAACATGTAGCGGGTAACACCGCGGGGCGCAGCTAGTTTAACATACTTTTTTTATGATTGTTAGGCTTGATGGTTTGCCATAGTTCACCTGTTTGTTTCTCTGGTCATGGACAGGCGTTTTATCTTACCAGGGGAGCGTCTCCTTCTGCTCATTTGTGGCAAGCGCTCTATGTCTATGTTTATTTCATTTTATTGACATTTTTAATTATTCTTTTGTGCAGAGCATGCAGTGCAATAATTATTTATTTACATCCTTTCAGCTTCATTAACCCAAGTGTTTAACCCTGTATAACGCTCTTATTGATCTATCTTAGGTTTGTATAGGTTTTCAATACGTTGGTAATTATTTATTTAATTATTTTAAGATTGTTTTATTAAAATAATAAAATCAGCCAATCCATTGTGGAACATTTTTTTTTGTTTTTTTTTTTTTTTTTTTTTTTTTTAATGGACTATATATAAATGAGTCAATACGTATAAATGAGTCAATTTATTAAAATTTAATTAGTAATTTCGAGTCACCAAACACGAATTTTTTAAAAAAAATTAAAATAAACGAAATCAACTAAAATTGTACAGAAGGTAGCTAAAATAGAAAATTAAAAAAAGTTTAAATATAAAGGTAATGAGACGAATGGGACTCTCTCCTGATAGTACGATAAAACGCATGCCCATGACCATTGCAGCGATACACAGAACTTTGAGTAACAAAAACCATCGAACGAAACACAGTCCAGGGCACCGCTACTTTACCGGAACATAGTAATGTTTACACACTACTGCTTGGCGGCAGAATATCTGGTACCGCCTACGTAGGTGCTTACCTAGACCAGATCTACCACCAAGTTAAAGTAACAAACATGGTTTAGAGCTGCCAAATTAAAATATTGATTAATAATAATTATAGAATTAGTAAAAACCCGTTTGGCGGGAGGAAAGGTAGTGTCGCCACATTATGTTTTTTTTCCAAAACTTTTTCCGATTATTTATGTATAAAATAATATTCATAAAGTGCAGAGTAATAAGCACAAATTTGGGGAAGTAATATAAACTCCATGGTTGACAGGCTAGGTGTTTGACCGCAGCTCACCTGATGTTAAGTGAAGGTGTCGAAGATGTTAAAGCACACCTAGCCTGGAATGGAACTGGCTTTTAAGTGAGGCTGCCGGAACACACCGTTAGGTGCTTGGCGGCAGATTTTCAACTTGAGGGTGGTAGCTAGCCACCCGAGTACTAGAAAGTACTCTACCACCATGCTATGGTTACCTCTCGATATTTTCCTTCACCGGCAGCTCAAGCTCATGCGAACCTACCGCGTTAAACACTGAACTATCATTGCTACACTATTCTACTAGGGCATAAACAGACTTGACTTACTTTGTGTAACTTTGACTTATGACTCATTTTACTAGATTTATCTTAAAATACTTGAAAACATGGAAATACATGACATTAGCAACATTTTTTTTGAATTTATTTCAGGCAACAAGGCCCATATAAAAATGCAAATACAATTAAATTGACTAAAATAACAACTAAACAAATATTTGATCATCATCATCATCATCCACAGCCTTCTTTATCCCACTGCTGGGTATAGGCCTCTCTCTTTACATGCCATCTGCCTCGGTCCTGTGCCAATCTGGTCCAGGTTCGACCCGCGACGGTGACGATATCGTCGACCCATTTTGCCACCACTCTGTTGCAACCTTACTCCACCTGTCATCACTTCGCCTAGCAACGTGTCCTGCCCAATATTTGATAACACAAGTGAAATAAAACATTTAAAAATGTAGATAATAAAATAATAATAGCGGCAGAAATAAATAAATAAATGTCATAGGAATAATGTGCAAAAAAGTGCGAAGCCAAAATGAGTGAAGAAAAAAAATCCTTTATGTTTAATTTGCTGCTCAAATGAACAACATGAACACCGGCTTTCGTAAAATAAATAATACCATGTTCTGTTAGTAAATCATTACGCAGACATGAAACTTGTTAGTTTTAGAACAAGAAACGAATTTAATGAATAAATTAATACAAACATTTTATAACTATTCATAAATAAATAACAAAACAGGTTGGCAAAACTTGTATTGCAACGAATTTAACTACAAAAATGCATATGGATCAGTTTTTACTATTATTAAAATAAAAGTTTGATGCATGCATTTGATTTGCTAAGATAAAAAATAATTTAAATAGTTAACTCCTGAATACGTATTCAAATTTATTTTTTAACAGCTATTCCCCGCGGTTTTACTTGCGTTTTCTGGGTTTTAATCCAATTTATCTACACTACAAATTTTATACCAATGAAGTCAATATGAAGAAATAAAAAACATACAAAGGTTTTTTTTTCAGTCAACTTACGTAACATCTGAAACGTCCAAGTAAATAAACAAAACTAATGTATAGTTCTATCGCGATTACGTTCCAGTGATAAACATAACTAAACAAACTTTCGCTTTCATAACATTAGCCAGTACGGTAAGCATTTGTATTGTAGCATAATTATTTACTTGAAAAAAAATAAACTCACCCTTGATTCAGCCCCAAAACAGCAGTAACCGAACTTCGCGTAGGTGACAACAAAAAAAAAACAAAACACTGGCTTAAAATAAAATCACAATCGGGAAAAATGTCGCGCGTTGGCTTTTTAAATCAGGGGCACAAATTAGGGAATTATTTTTAAAAAAATTTTTTGAGTTCACGCTGCTTTTGTATTTTTTTTAGTGGTTAGAAAAAAATGGAATTTGTCGCAGTGCATCGGTTAGTGCGGAGCCGGCGTAATGAATGGTCGCAGTGAGGTGCTCGCTCGAGCGGCTTTGTCGGTAAATGTGTCTTAAAATGTAGCGGGATTGGGTAGCGTTGATACTTTCGGCAATTAAGACGACTACATGATGTGGAAGGTGCAAATTTTTGACGTGAATACGAAGAAAACTGGTAATATAAAAATCGGGGGATATAGTTTGGTGATGCGGTTTCATAAATACAAATACATATGGTTCTTTTGTTCTCTGTACTTTTTTCTGTTTATGGTGTGCACAATATAGAAATTTATCAGTCTATCTATTTAATACAAATATTTTATTGATAATACCAACGTTACAAATAAAAATTTCAAATATGTGTTTCATCAATAAAAGTTATAGAACACTGATTACATGTCAATGAATAACAACAAAATGTCAAAAAGAGTACATAATATGTAGAAATAAAAGCATGTCAATTTAAAAATATTGTCAAAAAAAATATTTGTCAACATAAAAATCATATAGTTATTTATGTACACTATTATAAAGAGGAAAGATTTGATTGTTTGTTTGTAATGAATAGGCTAAACTACTGGACCGATTTCAAAAATTCTTTCACCATTGGAAAGCTACACTATCCTCGGGTGACATAGGCTACTTTTTATCCCTGTATTCCCCCACGGAAACGAGAACTACGCGGGCAAAACCGCGCGGAGTCCGCTAGTATTATATAAAACCATGATTTAGTAAATAAATATTGCTAGATATTTTACACAACGCCATCTATCTCTAAACTAAGCAAAGGTTGTACTATGAGGACCAGATTGCTGATAGATTACTTAAATACTTTTTTTTGTAAATATACTTATAATACACACAGAACAAACATCTATGTTCGTCACAAAAATATTTCTAAGTGGAAAACCCACATTCTTCAGCTTTTTTTTTTTAATGGTTGACAGGCTAGTTGTTTGACCACAGCTCACCTGATGTTAAGTGACGGTGTGGTCGAAGATGGTAAAGCACACCTAGCCTGGAATGGAACTGGCTCTCATGTGAGGCTGCCGGAACACACCGTTAGATGCTTGGCGGCAGATTTTCAACTTGAGGGTGGTAGCTAGCCAGCCGAGTACTAGAAAGTACCCTACCACCATGCTATGGTTTCCTCACGATGTTTTCCGTCACCGGCAGCTCAAGCTCATTGTTGGGGTTTGAACCCACGCCCTTCGGCATGCAAACCTACCGCGCTAACCACTGAGCTATCATCGCTACAAAAGCTCTCAAAGCATAACTTAAGGTAGTCAAGATCAATGCACCAGCGGTACCAGAAGGTTACTTTTGTAACCTTTTAGGTAACTTTTAACGCTATCAGGTTACTTTTAGGTTACACAGCTCAAAAGGTAACTTTTAGGTGATTTTCTGGAATTGGTAGAATTAACAATTTTTTTCTTACGAAACTAACGTATAACGTACGTATATTTCTGTGAGTTAACTTACAATTGTCTAGCAATTTCTAAGGGTCAAACAGTGCGTCATATGTGCAAATCATATTTTCTTGCGTTTTTTGCCATTTTTTTTTATTTCATGAACTTGCGATGAGTGTTTTCATTGTAAACATAAGAAGAGTTTAATTCCGCGCGCTGTCTTCGAGTTATAGGAACTTGATGTTATAAAAAAAGTGGATGGTTACTAACTTTTGACATTAAAAGGTTACTTTTTTATCTATTTTAGGTGACTTTTGACTTAACCCGGCTGGTAACACTGTAATGCACTCTACTGTTAAGGTAGCGGATGTTTTTTACGTTTGTTAAAATTAAGTTCTTCTTTAATTATTTTGGATTGTATAAAAAATTCAAAATCCTAGAGCCTAGTTATTATAAGTATCAATATATTTAGTCGCAGTAGTCTGTGTAGCGGTTCGTAGTAGATTCGCACCGAATCGACTTGGCATTTCGGCGGACGAAATACTTGCAAGCGGCTTGATGTTGTGGAGTATACTTTTTGTACAATAAAATAGTATTTTTGAATAAAATTAAAACATTACTATTTTTAATTATTTGTTTTTTTTTTATAAAAATAATAGTAGTTTAATAGTATTTTTAATATTTAACAGCATGTTTTTGTTTTTGTTTTTTTTTAAATGTAAAATGTAATGAGACGAACGAGACGCTCTCCTGATCGTAAGAGATAACGTCTGTCCATGACCATTGCAGCGATACACAGAACTTTAAGTAACAAAACAATCCAGGGCATCACTTGTTTGGCGCTCATTACTTTGAAACTTTTGATAGAGTTAGTGTCAACAGCCCAGTAATTTCGCTAGCTGCAGTACCCTTCAAACCGGAACACAGTAATGTTTACACACTACTGCTTAGCGGCAGAATAACTGGTACTGCGGTGGTACCTACCTAGACGACTTCTTACTAAGGATATCTACCACCAAGTAAAGTATGTTGACAAGTTTCCAACCTTCACCTTACATATATATTTTTACTATATGCCTCTACAATGACGTTCATCAACATTTCAGCCGTAACACATCCACACTGCTGGTCATAGGTCTCCCCCATTGATTTCCATAAAAACTGATTGGAAGCGGCTTGCATCTATCGCGTTCCTGTAGTCCTTATTAGGTCGTCTGTCCACCTTGTGGGACGTCCTACGCTGCGCTTGCCGGTCCGTGGCCTCCACTCCAGAACTTTGCAGCCCCATCGGCCATCAGTTCTGCGTGCTATGTGCCCTGCCCACTGTCACTTCAGCTCGCTAATCCTTTGGGCTATGTCGGTAACTTTCGTCTACGGATCTCTTCATTCCTGATTCGATCTCGTAGGGAAACTCCGAGCATATCCCTCTCCATATCTCGTTGTGCTACTCTGAGCTTTCCAAGAAGGCAAACATTCAGAGACCAAGATAATGACGTCACGTATCTCATATTCAACGTTTAGAAAAAATAAATGACAAATAAACATTATGAAAAAAATAATATAACTATATAACGAGTGTGTATTAAATTCGTAACTGTGCTTGTAGTTAGATAGGTATCTATCGATGAGAGTTGGATACATACATTATTAATAATATAATTATTAATATATTATGTAGATGAGATGATCGTATTTGAATACTACTTAATTTTATACATTTATTTTGCAAAGGTCATGATTTGAATCGTTATACTGGAAAACTATGCGTATTAGCAAGCTGAAGTGGCAATAGGCTGGACATATCTGTCGCAGAACCGATAACCTTTGGGGTAGACGTGTTCTAGAGTCATCATCATCATCATCATTTCAGCCGTAGGACGTCCACTGCTGGACATAGGCCTCCCCCATTGACTTCCATAAAGACCGGTTGGAAGCGGCTCGCATCCAGCGCGTTCCTGCGGTCTTTACTAGGTCGTCTGTCCACCTTGTGGGTGGACGTCCTACGCTGCGCTTGCCGGTCCGTGGTCTCCACTCCAGAACTTTGCAGCCCCATCGGCCATCAGTTCTAGAGTGGAGATTGTGAATTAGCAAACGTGGCGTAGTAGACTCGATGCAGTGACGATATACGAAAGATAGCTGGCGGTAGATGGATGCGAGAAGTTGAAGATCTGGCTGAGTGATGTGTCTTGGAAGTTATCTGTATCCAGCAGTGGACTTCGATAGGCTGATGATGATGATGACTGAAAAACTTTTTCTATGTATTATATAGTTTTAATTAGATAAGTATCAAGTAAGTTTAATATGTATTATTCTGATAAGAATGAGCTTAAAATCTTAAATAATTTTTTGAATTTAATATAGTTTCGGACAACTTTAATCCTTTTACGTTCGTCAAGTTAGGTGTATGATTACAGCTCTCCTGATGTTATGTGAAAGTGTAGTCAAAGATGGCACAGCAAACATAGCCTGGAAAGGAACTGACACTCAATTTAGGCTGAAACTGACACCGAAACCAACAACTGACACCGTTAGATGCTTGGCGGCTAGATTTTCAACTTAAAGATGATAGCTACCCAGCCGAGTACTAGAGAGTACCCTACGACCACGCTATGGTTTCCTCACGATGTTTTTCTTCTCCATCAGCTCAAGCTCATTGTTGGAGTTCAACCAACGCCTTTCGGCGTGTAACCCACCGCGCTAGCCACTGAGCTATTATCGATACTAATCTATCTAAACATAACTTAATATGTATATATGTTTTATGACTTTCACGTTTTTAATTAAATAGATTTTTTTTTATGGTTGACAGGCTAGGTGTTTTGACCACAGCTCACCTGATGTTAAGTGACGGTGTGGTCGAAGATGGTCAACACCTAGCCTGGAATGGAACTGGCTCTCAAGTGAGGCTGCCGGTATACACCGTTAGATGCTTGGCGGCAGATTTTCATCTTGAGGGTGGTAGCTAGCCAGCCGAGTACTAGAAAGTACCCTACCACCATGTTATGGTTTCCTCACGATGTTTTCCTTCACCGGCAGCTCAAGCTCATTGTTGGGGTTTGAACCCACGCCCTGCGGCATGCGAACCTACCGCGCTAACCACTGAGCTATCATCGCTTCAATGTTGCATCGCTAAGATGCTATGTATTAATTATAATTATGATAAATAAACATAATACCAACTCTGACCGAATAAAATTTGTTAATGGTATGTTTTTGTCATGCTAGTTCATCTATTTTTAATAGTCTGTATTATGTTTTTTTGCTGCGAAATTTTACATAAATACTCGATAAAATACTTGATCAAATTACGTATTTTGATGTATTATATTTTGGTCCAAAATTATAAAAACACGATGAATTATAGAGCCTCACATAATTTATAAATTATGCGGAAAATATTAAAATGTAATTTAAAATAACACCTGCTCACCTAGTTTCATTTGAATATTTTATTTATTTGACCGGAAAACAAAGAAAAGGGTTTTGGCGGGAACGCGGGAAGAGTCGTGTCGCACCGTTGTATTTTTTTCCAAAACTAGTGTTTTGTCGAGTGTTTATGCATAAAAATGGTGGTGTTTTATTCATAAAGTGCCCAATTACAAGCGCGAGTGTGGGAAAATGATTATAATGTGGTGAAACATGAGTTTTCTTGTTGCTTCCAAAACTCCATCGAAGCTTTGTAGTAAAGTTGCCACTACTTTACTAAAGCATGACTGGAATTAACTGACACGAACTGGACTTGACAAAGACGACTTTGACAAAACTAGCTACGATGGCACTTATTTAACTTTTGAAACTTGAAAATACTTGACACCGGCATAATTACTTGACACCGGCAAATGCTAAAACGCGACGCCAAAACCAAAGAAAAATCATTCGTTTTTGAATAAAATTAGCGAGATTTGTAAAAAATCGTTTAGGTGAACCACTGGTTTGTGGAAATATCAACGCATATAATAATTATAATATATAATTATAATATCTTTTGATAATTTGTGTAAAAACTATGAGACGAACGGTACGCTCTCCTGATGGTAAGAGATAACGCATGCATGTTTATTACAGCAATACATTTAGCTTTGAGCAGCTAAACATAATCCAGTGCATCGGCGCTTATTACGTAGAGACTTTAGATAGTTATTCTCAACAGCCTTATAATTTCGCTAGCTGCAGCACTATTTAAACCGAAACACAATGTTTACACACTACTTCATACACACACACACACACTGTTTGTTTCTGGTTGGTTGGTTTTTGTTTTTGTGTTTGTATTTGTTACAAAATAAAATCTTCGATATCTGAGTGGAAAAGTCGTTTTTATCCGCTAAAGGATAAAGTGCATTTGAATTTAGAACTGGAACGACTGTTAAGCGGAAATAAACTAGATATATACCTTAAACATTCAAAGATTTGATTGTATGAATTGAATAGGCTCCGAAACTACTGGACTGATTTCAAAAAAATCTTTCAAAGTTGGGACGCTATACCATCTTCTTGTGACATAGGTTTTTTATACCTGTATTCGCACGGGAACGGGTACTACGCGGGTGAAACCGCGAGGCGTCCGCTAGTTAAAAATGAGTGTTAGGAAAAGCTAGGCAGGTAGAGAAGCCTTCTCCATAGTTTTGTAACTCTAGTTCTGTATGCGGGTATAGGTAAGTTTCCCACGGCGGATCGCACCAGCTCTGATGCAATTCTGGAGTCTAATGTCAAAGGTGTAGGTTTTTTTACACCGTTAGGCCCTGTACAGTACCGTGGGCCAAGGGAGCGGAAGCCGCGGTTGCTGAAGCGCGAGCGGGCTACAAAAAATATATTATATTCAAAATATATAATATATTTTTATATTTTTTGTTTTTTTTGTTTAATTTTTATTTATTGTATATTATACCTTTAAGTTTTTCTATGTTTTATGTTTATTGTTTATATTTTTTGTATGTATAAATGTATGTATGTATTGTAAATTATGTTGAAATGTATTTTATGTCATAAATAAAGTGTTGTCTATTGTCTATTGTCTATTGTCTAAATATAGAGATAGAGACTAATTATTAGTTTTTTCGCATACTTACGGCATGCAAAAAAACTAAAACTACTACTAACAATAAGCATCAATGACTTAATACATTTCCATATTAAATTAGATTTGTAGCGATGATAGCTCAGTGGTTAGCGCGGTAGGTTCGCATGCCGAGGGGCGTGGGTTCAAACCCCAACAATGAGCTTGAGCTGCCGGTGAAGGAAAAACATCGTGAGGAAACCATAGCATGGTGGTAGGGTACTTTAGTACTCGGCTGGCTAGCTACCACCCTCAAGTTGAAAATCTGCTGCCAAGCACCTAACGGTGTGTTCCGGCAGCCTCACTTGAGAGCCAGTTGCCCAGGCTGGGTGTGCTTTACCATCTTCGACCACACCTTTACTTAACATCAGGTGAGCTGTGGTCAAACAACAAGCCTATCGACCATAAAAAAAATATAGAAAAATGTCCATCAGATTAATTAGTACAATATTAAATATGTCAAGGTTGATTATTAAATTGTCAAAAAAGATACAATATTAAAAAAATGTCAAACAGAAGAAGAAACAATATGTACAAGAAAAGAACATAACAAGGAAAGCGGATCCGAATAATTATTTCAAAAATTACAATATTTAGTTGGCATCTCATGATTGTACCATACACCAAGTCAGCGAGTCTTGGAGGAGATCCCAGCGATAAGTCCTCCTTTGTGTCTTTGGCGCAAAGGTCTCGCAGACGGGTCGTGCGATTGTTTTCTCTGAACCCTCACTGGCAAACTAAATTAGCATCTTTACTGTTTTAGTCGTGAATCTTAGTGGAGTGTAAATGGAATTCTAAAGTCCAATTGTATTTTTGAGATAGAAAAGGAATTGGAAAGATGCTGTTCTACCTAGTAAACAGGGTCTAAACAGGGTTCCAAGCTTTTTGCACTATGTTTGTAGCGATGATAGCTCAGTGGTTAGCGCGGTAGGTTCGCATGCCGAAAGGCGTGGGTTCAAACCCCAACAAAGAGCTTGAGCTGCCGGTGAAAGAAAACATCGTGAGGATACCATAGCATGGTGGTAGGGTACTTTCTAGTACTCGGCTGGCTAGCTACTACCCTCAAGTTGAAAATCTGCCGCCAAGCATCTAACGGTGTGTTCCGGCAGGCTCACTTGAGAGCCAGTTCCATTCCAGGCTAGGTGTGCTTTACCATCTTCGACCACACTTCACTTAACATCAGGTGAGCTGTGGTCAAAACACCTAGTCAGTCAACCATAAAATATACAAAAAACTATGTCGAAAGGGGGTTGTTAGGCTCATAATTGTGAATAACTTGGTGGTAGATCTTCTTAGCTGGAGGTCGTCTAGATTTGCACCACCGCATTACTTTTTTTTTTATTGTTGACAGTCTAGGTGTTTGACCACAGCTCACCTGATGTTAAGTGAAGGTGTCGAAGATGTTAAAGCACACCTAGCCTGGAATGGAACTGGCTTTTAAGTGAGGCTGCCGGAACACACCGTTAGGTGCTTGGTAGCAGATTTTCAACTTGGGTGTTGTAGCTAGCCAGCCGAGTACTAGAAAGTACCCTACCACCATGCTATGGTCTCCTCACGATGTTTTCCTTCACCGGCAGCTCAAGCTCATTGTTGGGGTTCGAACCCAGACAGTGTGATGCGTGTGATGAACTACTAAACTATCATCGCTACAAAATTTGTTTGTATTAACTAACCTGATAATAATATAGATTAGTATCAAATTTATTAAAAGAAATAAATTTGATAAAGAATATTTGCTGAAATGTCAACCCAGCCTTTAACTATAAAAAAACGAAAAGTAAACAAGTATTAAAATTTATTCAGTTAGGTACATAAATTAAGAAACTTACTTTTTCTAGTTGAATAAATTTATGCGAGTTATAATTAAAATTAAAATGAATGTTTTTATGAATGAAAGAATATTTGCGAGTTACAATTAAAAATAAGATTAATTAAAAAAATTCCAATCATTGTTCTCGTAAGAATTAACAAAATCATTGTTAGACTGAACATCGTCAGTGGTCTCGTAGTTGGATAAGTCGAATTTGTCAGCCAAGAACATGTCAGCTGGGTATGTTGCCGTCCTCTCTGTTGAGAAGAAACCTTCTATTTTAGTTGTCGTTGGGACTTCACTGGGCGTTGGTTCCTCTACAGTACTCGTTTTTAATGTTGTTTCTTCTGAGTTGTCCGTTGAATTTGATTCAGCTGAAGAGGTATTCTCAGTTCTGGAAGGTCGTGGTTCAGGTCTACAGTATCCATCGTCCCAGAAGTTCCACCCATTAGGACAGATGAAGATTTGAGGTCGAAGTTTCTTTCCCTTCTTCAAGCAGACAAAGTAATGATTGTCACTGAACGGTAATACACCGAATATTCCCACTTCAGCGCAATCAGGGACAATTTTCTCGTTGCACTGTCCGTTCGCTAAAATCACCTGAAATTTCGTAGGTTTTGTGATAAATTTTTTGCTCAAAGCGTAACTTTTCACATGGCATTGATTGGACACTTTGTAGCGGACAATGTTTTAGGATAAAAAAAATAGGCATCAAAGGTTTCAGTTATTAAAAGTTGAAAGAATTGGACGGACCTGCGTCATGTCAATCAGTTTATTCGTGCTGGAAAGCTGTTTTTTAAAATCAGTTTATCAGGTCTTCCATTTTTTTTGCTGAGTGATTGTTTTTTTGCTGTTGAAAGCTAGGTGTTTGGCTGCAGCTTACCTGATGTTTAATGATAGAGTGCAACGACAATAATAACAATGCCTAAAAAAAGTTTACATTTTTTATCATGTTTTTAGTTGTATGTACGGAACGGAGGAAGAGTCGGGGTCGCCCCGTTGTATTTTTTCCAAAACTAGTGTTTTGTCGAGTGTTTATGCATAAAAATGATGGTGTTTTATTCATAAAGTGCCGAATTACAAGCGTGAGTGTGGCCAAATGGTATAATGTGGTGAAACATGACTTTTCGTGTTGCTTCCAAAACTCCATCGAAGCTTTATAGTAAAGTCGCCACTACTTTACTAAAGCATGAGTGGACTTCACTGACACGGACTGGACTTGACTAAGGCTGGACTTTGACCATAACTATAGCTAAGAGACAGCAGAAATAACATTTAAGATAAGGCAGTATGGCTTTACAGCTTTAGCTAGCCCGATGGGGCAAATTAATTTTAAAAAATTTAAAAAAGTTGAGCTTTATTCAAGAAAGCCTGTTCAGCTGTTTGACGATGAACAGCTCTTATGTATGTAAGTATTTACACTGATCGATTCAAAATTTGGTATTACGTGAATTACTGGTGTCGTGGGTTTTTTAAAATTTCAATTTTAAACCAGTTTATTAGTAAAATAAGTATCGTCTTACCGAGCATTGAGCAGTTTGTGGGTTGTACCCATAGTGTCTGGGACAGAGACCAGTTCTGTGGTCCGCTGGTTTACCGTCAGGTATACCCTCAGGAGGAGAACACAGGTGAAACTTCCTGCAGTCGAGAGCATCAGGGAAAACGCCCACCTAAAAAAAAAGGAATATTCTGTTTTGAAAAATGTAGGACCATGGAGGTTTCTTATTATGACAGTCATCATGGCGAGTGTGGAAGAAAAAACGTATCTTGATTTCTCTTGTTATCCTTGGCTCTTTTTTACAATTTTATAGTTAAAGGGTTAATTTGTTGGCCATAGCTCACCTGATGTTAAGTAAGGATGGAATTGAATTTCAAGTAATGCTGTCAGAACACACTGTTAGGTGCTTGGAGATAGATTTTCAACTTGGTAGCTAGCCGGCCAAGTACTAAAAAGTACTCTACTACGGTGCTATGGTTTCCTCACGATATTTTCCTTCACCGGCAGCTCCACCAGCAGCTTTACTTGGTGGTAGATTTCCTTAGCAGGTGGTCGTCTAGGTAGGTACCACCGCAGTACCAGATATTCTGTCGCCAAGCAGTAGCGTGCAAACATTACTGTGTTCCGGTTTAAAGGGTACTGCAGCTAGCGAAATTACTGGGCTGTTGAGACTAACCATCTAGTCTCAAAGTAATAAGTGCCAAAGCAGCGATGCCCTGGACGTTGTTTTGTTACTCAAACTTCTGTGTATCGCTGCAATAGTCATGGACAGGCGTTATCTCTTACCATCAGGAGAGCGTCTCGATTGACTCATTACTTTATATAAAAAAAAAGCGCATTGTTGGGGTTCGAACCCACGCCCTTCGGTGGAAAAACCGCCCTAACTAACTAACCGCACTGACCACTAAACTGTCATCACAACAAATATATATATATATATCATCATCATCATCATCATCATCAGCCTATACTAGTCCACTGCTGGACATAGGCCTCTCCCAAGACACGCCACTCAGCCCGATCTTCGGCTTTTCGCTTCCATGCACCGCCAGCTGTCCTACGTATATCGTCACTCCATCGAGTCTCAGGGCGTCCTACGCTACGCTTGCCAATACGCGGTCTCCACTCTAGAACACGTCTATATATATATATATATAGACGTGTATCTATATATATATATATATATATATATACATGTACCTATAATACGATCAACGTCAGTTTTTTTAAGAACTAGCTGCACCCCGTGGTGTTACTAGCTACATGTTTACGGAATAAAAAGTAGCCTATGTTCTAATACAGGGTCTCAGCTACCTTCATACTAAATTCCATCCAAACCCATTGAGTAGTTTTTGCGTGAAAGAGTAACAAACATACATACAAACTTTCGCATTTATAATATTAAGTAGGATAATAGGAAGGAAGTTAGTTTAATTAGGAACTTGTGAATGTAAAATTAAATATAAAATAAATAAATAAAATAATAAATATCGTAGGACTTTACACACAGCGCCATCTGGCCCCAAACTAAGCAGAGCTTGTGTGATGGAAGTCAGATAACTGATAGAAAACATAAATACTTTTTTTTGTAAATACATACTTATAATACATACAGAACACCCAGACACAGAACAAACATTTTGTTTATTCACAAAATGTTTGGCCTGAGTGGGAATCGAACCCACGCCCTACAGCTCTCAAGGCAGATATATTACCAATGAGCCAACGGGGCAGTGTATGAATCAGCAGTGGGCATGGAATGAAATATTATCTAGCAAACAATTATCTGTAGCTATACACGTGGTTCATCCTAGACCGATTGTCTGGGTATTGGATTAATTTCAGAGAAAGTTTTGTGTTGATCCTACGACGATATCTTTTGAATTTTCCCAAAGAGTAATGCAGCTGAAATTCAATGGATCATGATTCATATTATCTAGTACTTGCGTAGTACAAAAGAGATAATCTCAATAGATCTAACTAGGCTGGTCAGTAGTAAGGGTTAGTTGCTATCAACTCAACGGCTTTATTGGTTCTCGTTACGCCTTGACCTTTTCAGATACGATCTGGGTCTCTATTCTTTAATCGTACGCTTGAATTCGTATGCGTAATTATTCACATACAAATGAGATCTAATACGAACGATCCTGATTTTGTTATTCTTTTTTTTATGTAATAGTAATGAGACAAACGAGGCGCTCTGCTGATGGTACCACAGACCACAGATCACACAATGTCCATGACCTATGCAGAGAGATACAAGAGAGTTTGAGTAACAAAACAAAGGTTAGAGCATCGCTGCTTTGGCGCTCATTACTTTGAGTTTTTGATTGACTTTCGATTAGGCTCAATAGCTCTGTAATTTAGAAAATAATTTTTAATTTATATTTTTTTAAATACTGAATAGGTTCGCGTTTGACCACATACTACCTAATGTGAAGCAACGATATGGTCTAGGATGGAATACGCTTGACTAGAAGAAACCCGCTTACTCTTGATTTGAAGACACCCATGTTATACTTTTTGTGAAACAGACTCCGGTAAAGAAATAATATAAATAAATAATAAATATCATAGGACATTACACACAGCGCCATCTGACCCCAAACTAAGCAGAGCTTGTGCTATGGAAGACAGATAACTGATAGAATACTTAAATACTTTTTTTTTGTAAATACATACTTATAATACATACAGTACACCCAGACACAGAACAAACATCGATGTTAGTCACACAAATGTTAGTCCTGAGTGGAAATCGAACCCACGCCCTTCAGCTCTCGAAGCAGACACACTACCAATGAACCAACCGGGCTGTCGCCATATACTATATACCAATATATATTATTAATATATATATTATGTATATAAAATCATGTGTATGAATAAATTCATTATTATATACATATATTGATACATTTTATGATGTATTAATTTTTTAAATAAAAAAATAATATTGTAATATGACGACATTTTTGTATGTAAAAATCCACATATTATTAAGGGATTGTGGCGGTGCATGCGCACGCCGTCCGGCGCGGCGGCGCGCGGGCAACTGAGGCCGCGCGAATTAACAGAAGCATAGACGTGTGCACCGTCCAGTGGCTGAGAACTTGCGTCGCTTTTTTTTTTTAATGACTAGTGCTGTTGGCCGCAGATGGCCTCTACAGCGTCACCGGAATACATGGACGTGCTTTTGTCGAAATGTTGGAGTTTGGAATTTGTACTCTCTTCGGTATGGCCCGGAATAGGACGTAACCAATTAAATACGATAAATCACTCATAATGAAATCATCGAGTTACCTGGGCATATTCTTTCACTACAACCAGTAGTCAAAGCAGCAAGACCCCACAGGGATAAATAAGGCTTTATTGTTATTATTATTAGACTCCGGTAAAGAGATCCACACCCTCGCTGTGCGAGCACGTGGGCAACGCCCACGAAAAAAAAATGTTTTTCTTTCTTTCTAGTTTTGGAAAAAAATACAACGGGGCGACACTATTCTTTTCGCGTTCTCGCCAAAACTCAGTTGAGACTAGATCAAAGCGTCGTTGCTTAGCGCGCCATAAAAGTCGGCCATGTTTGTGTACGAATACTGCGTACGATTCGAGAATAGCGCCCCTGATCGGCAATATTGCAACTTTGTGCGGTGTACTATGAAATACCTATCTGGTGATAGTTCGTTGTTTCTGATTAGATCCTATCTTTACTATACTCGACACTTTAATATGGGATTCTTGACCTGCCATAAAGTCCTTGCTTCGAAGGTCTCATCGCTGTTATTTAAGTTGCTGCTTTTGTAAGTACTACTCGAGGAACATCACCTCGATTCCGTTTCTCATCATCATCATCAGCCTATCGAAGTCCACTGCTGGATATAGGCCTCACCTAAGACACTCAGCCCGATCTTTGGCTTTTCGCTTCCATCCCTCGCCAGCTGTCTTACGTATATCGTCACTTCATCGAGTCTCAGGGCGTCCTACGTTACGTTTACCAATTCGTGATCTTCACTACAGAATACGTCTACCCCAGCGGTTATCGGTTCTGCGATAGATATGTCCAGCCCATTGCCACTTCAGCTTGCTAATAGCATTTCTAAAAGATCGCAAACATTAAGGTGCATTTTTTTTACTGGTGGCAGGTTTGGTGCTTGACCATAGCTCTGGATTAGTTCAAGTATTTTTCTGACCCTTTATCTAACTCCCTCTAGGAAAACCAAAAAGCGTAAACTAAGTCAAGTAAGTTAAGTAGGTTATACCTGTTCACAAGAGTGTTGGTAACTGTTCTTAGTGTCACATTCTGGAACTGGTTGCTTGGAGCACCGCCCCAAGTGGGCGTTGCAAGTGAATCCTTCGGCACATTCTTCTAGAGGCAGCTGGAATATAGATATAGATAGATATAGCTGGATAACAATTGATTTATGGTTGATAGGCTAGGTGTTTGACCACAGCTCACCTGATGTTAAGTGACGGTGTGGTCGAAGATGTTAAACCCACCTAGCCTAGAATGGAACTGGCTCTCAAGTGAGGCTACCAGAACACACCGTTAGATGCTTGACGGAAGATTTCTACTTAAGGGTTGTAGTTAGTCTACCACCATGCTATAGTTTCCTCACGATGTTTTCCTTCACCGACAGCTGAAGCTCATTCTTATCTCATCTCATATTTTTCCGCGTATCCGCTTCCGTTCGGAATGTACCTTCCATCGCGTGCTTTAGATCCAAGCTGAGATCTTGGCTGTTTTACGACTTTGATGATTATTAAAACTAGAAAATTATTTAATTCATCATCATCATCATTTCAGCCATAAGACGTCCACTGCTGGACATAGGCTTCCCCCATTGACTTTCACAAAGACCGGTTGAAAACGACTCGTATCCAGCGCGTTCCTGCGGTCTTTATTAGGTTGTCTGTCCACCTCGTGGGTGGACATCCTACGCTGCGCTTGCCGGTAAGTTATTTAATTACTGGGTTATTTTAATTTTGTTATACACAAAACACAGAAACACAAACACAAATAACTGTGGACCTAATAGTAAGCTCATAGCATAACGAGCTATAGGAAGAAGCTTTCGAATCAGAAGTGAGGGGATCTGAAGATGAACTAAAGTTACCGACATAGCCCAGCAAATCAGCAAGTTGAAGTGGCAGTGGGCAGGACACATAGCATTCAGAACTGATGGCCAATTGGGCAGTAAAGTTCTGGAGTGGAGACCACGGACCTGCAAGCGCAGAGTAAGACGTCCAGAGACCTGCAAAGCAAACCTGTAAGACCTGCAAGCGCAGAGTAAGAGTAAGACCCACAAGATGGAGAGATGACCAAATGAAGACCGCGGAAACGCGCTGGATGTGAGCCGCTTCTATTGGGGGAGGCCTATGTCTAACAGTAGACGTCCTACGGCTGAGATGATGATGAAAGTATAGTAGAATGCGCGCGCAATCTTATCTTACTTCGCACATCGGAAGCAGCTGAATCTATAGCCGGAGTACCTCACCTGATCTAACGTGATTAATCTTGTATAGATAAAAACTACATCAGTTTCCATACCTTCAGCCACCCGACAGGAAGACGGACGCAGGTGACGGCTGTCGAGCAGTTCTGGCAGGCCATCCCAGGCTTGGTGCAGATGCCTTCCACGTCTATCTCTCCCACGCCCAGTGATCTTCCCAGGGGGATGCTGGCCATGCGGTCGCCGTTCACCACTCCACGGAGGTCGAACGACGTGGTCATCTGGAATGGAGTCAAAAGTTGGCGAAAAATATCATTTACGGAATTAATTTATTGATTGTTTAAAATGTAAATGTAATTGTTGTAATGTGTGTTTGTTCTGTGTCTGGGTGTACTGTATGTATTATAAGTATTTACAAAAAAAAACAGTTTTTTTTTTTTTTTATAGTAGATAGGCTTGCGTTTGACCGCCATCCCGCCTGATGTTAAGCGAAGATGCGGTCTACGGTGGAGCACGCTTGCCTAGAAGAAACCGATTCACTCGCGACTTGAAGGTACTCAGACTATATTCTGTATTTTAGTATTATAGTAGTATTTAAGTATTCTATCAGTTATCTGTCTTCCATAGCACAAGTTCTGCTTAGTTTGGGGTCAGATGGCGCTGTGTGTAATGTCCTATGATATTTATTTATTTATACGACAAACGAGACGATCGCAGACCGGAGTATAATAACGAATCGATTGACACCTCATTAATCGAAATGCGAACATGCATACATACAATCATATACTACATTACCCTTCTTTTTGGCTTTCCTACAGTTGGGTAAAACGACAAAGTATTGACGTCAAAGCAGCGATACTCTGAACTTTGTTTTTTAGTCAATATGCTTAAAGCACCGCTCCAATAAAAAAAGTTTTTAATTTGATAAACAATAAATGATGATTTAAACGATGACTTGGGTGGTAGCTAGCCAGCCGAGAACTAGAAAGTACTTTACCACCATGCTATGGTTTCGTCACGATATTTTCCTATAAATATTATAGCTCTTTGCAAATTATATTAAGATCGAACCACCTGATGTTAAGTGTAACCACCTTTTTCATGCGTACCGCTAGACATTGGAATCAGCTGCCCGAGTGGGTGTTCCCCAATGAATATAGCCTGGGTACCTTCAAGTCGCGAGTGAATCGGTTTCTTCTAGGCGAGCGTGCTCTACCGTAGACCGCATCTTCGCTTAACATCAGGCGGGATGGCGGTCAAACGCAAGACTACCTACAAAAAAAAAAAAAGTGGCGGTGTGGTCGAAGATGGTAAACACATCTAAGCTGGAATGGAACTGGCTTTCAAGTGAGGTTCCCAGAATGCCCCATTAAATGCTTGGTGGCAGGTTTTCAACTTGAGGGTGGATGAGATGCCTTGAAATGCACAACTTTTAACATAATCTTCGTATTTTCATTTCCATCTATACACTTTTTTTTTATGCGTTTGGCCACGATCTCACCTGGTGGAAAGCGACGACGTGGCCGAAGATGGAGCACGCTTGCCTAGGCTTGCCGGTTTGTACTTTTTTTTTTACTTTAAATAGATCTACGTTTGGCCACCAACTCGCCTAATGCAAAGCGACGGTGTGGCCGAGGATGGAGCACGCTGATCTAGAAGAAATCTATTCAATCTAGCCTTAAAAACGTCCAAATTGTAATTTATGGGAAACAGGGAAGCCAGCAACGAGTTCCATTAATGGGCCGTGCGCATCAGAAAAGTAGAGCGGAATCGCTGCGTACGAATATTGGGAACGTCCTGTGGTGGCACGGAGATGGCGGGATAAGCTCATAGAGCTCCTGCGAACACTCCCTGAAATGTATCCGGTAAAAAATAGACAGACATGCTACTCTGCGACGGTGATCAGACTTAGTTGGAAACATAGACGCTTGCAACGAATTCCACAACAACAATTCTTACAAGAAACGTGGTCTGAAAATCAACAATTAATATGTCAAATTAACTCACTGAACTAGTATACCCAAAAAGGGGAAATAATATAATTTTCAACCACATGATTAGCACACGAGTATGTTTATGCAAAGTGAACTGATTAACTAGTTTCTTCTTAAAATACTACGTAATTTAAAACTTGATCTTTAACCTCACAATCGCTGGTTTTTGATAAACGGACGTAAATAAAAAAGTGGGCTTGTTTACATTTTGTAGTACTCGCATTTTGTATGGTAGATATACTCGTTACCGAATTTCGGTATGTAAAGTAACAATATTTTTAGGTTATAACTCTGTAAACTATGAGGTGGGGTTTATTTTAATGAAAAACATAAATCAAACTTGAATTTCAATTGATGTCTCATGACGTCACCTCGTCGGGCAACTTTCATAGACTAAAAAAGCAATGGCAAACCAAAACACAATTAGTCAATGTCAAGTCAACGGCGATCATAATACTCTCTTCAATACACATACGTCGAGTTGTTTTTCGATTTATTGATACAAATACCTGGATTATTTTACTTTAAACGTTATTTGGACTCTGTTTGTTTGTTTTTGTGCTTGTTACAGAATTAAACGTATTTTCTTTCTTTCTTTTCTTTCAACATTTTCGGAAATCCTGCCAAAAATGATAAATAAATATCATAGGACATTACACACAGCGCCATCTGACCCAAAACTAAGCAGAGCTTGTGCTTGATGGATAGAGCACCCTCACAATATCGTTGGACATTTCACATAGCACAATTAAGCCCCGACTTAAGCAAAGCTTGTATTATGGGAACTAGATAACTGATAGAATACTTATATACTTTTTTTGTATATATGGAACACCTAGACACAGAACAAATATTTATCGTCACGCAATTGTTTGTCCTAGTGGGAAAGGAACCCACGCCTTACAGCTCTTGAAGTGACCAGTTAATTAACGATATCCGTATATTATTAAACTTCAATCAAGTTGGGTGATTGTTTTCAAAATAGGCATGGTCCCGGATTACTGCAAAGGTGCCTGATATTTATCTGTCCACTTCCTTATGTGTTTTTACCACAACGTCTTGCTAAATATCACTGTAATATATAATGTCAGAAAACAAACAGTGCTCATAAAGGTACGGCATTAAATAATCCGATCAGATGCGAGTCGAGCTTAAGTACTGAGGGTTCTGTATTAACACTACAATGTGTTGAAAATTCTTAGCTTCTTAGATTTACTTGGTGGTAGATCTCTTTAGCAGGAGGTCGTCTACCAGCGCTAGTTATACCGCTTAGTATGACCAGTATTATACTGAGGAGAGCCCCTATTTTGTAACTGTTTGTTTGTTTTAGTTTCTGTGATTGTGTTACAAATTAAAATAATTTTCTTTCTTTCTTTACTAGGTAGATACCAGATATTCTGCCGCCAAGCAGTAGTGTGTACTGTGTTCCAGTTAAAAGGGTAGCAGCTAATGAAATTACTGCGCTGTTAAGACTAACCATCAAAGTCTCAAAGTAATGAGCACTATAGCAGCGATGCCCTGCACTTTGTTTTGCTACTCAAAGTTCTTTGTACCGCTGCAATGGTCATGGTTAGGTGGTATCTCTTACCATTAGGAGAGCTTCTCGTTCGTCTTAATACCTTTACTTAAAAAAAAATAGCATGGAATACGTACCGGGCGGGCCGCGCGACCGTCGCACACCAAGTCTATGGTTTGGCGAGTTAAGATTACTTGCGTATGATACGGCCGATCACGCTGTCATTGCAAATAAGCTGCGATTTTACGGGATCTACGGCTCTGCCCAGTCCATACTATCCTCCTTCATCATTAAGCGAACACAGCTCGTGGTGGGTGATAGAGGTCGCGTCGTATCTTCAGAGATGGAAAATGTGATAGGCGTCCCACAGGGCTCCTGTCTGCAATGGCGGCCTTAGGGGGTGGCAAGCAGGGCAACCGCCCGGGGCCTCGCATCCTTGTAGAAAAAGGTCTTTAACATATATGTGTATCTCGCGCCTCACACTTAACAAAACCCCCCCTGAACGCACGGTTTCATTATTAGCGCAAGCATGTTACGGCCACTCGAGCACTCGAAGTAATTTTTTAGTAAAACGGACTCAAATAAAAAGAGCTTTACAGTTATCTGTCGCCCTGGGCCTCGCAACAGCTAAGGCCGCCGCTGCCTGTCTGTCTAACATCTTATTCAGTCTCTTCTTCAACGGCTTGCCCGGTGCTATCGACGATGCTGAGATATACCTATACATGTACGCCGATGACGTCGCTGCTGTGATTATCGCGCCGACACGGCCCGAGCTGGAGTCGACACTGAATACGGTGGTGAACGAGCTCGATAGGTGGTTCCGATCAAACGGGCTAGCGCTAAACAAAGACAAGAGCTGCTTCCTTTCTTTCAACCTCAATGGCCAGAGACTTATTCGTAGCTCTATTCACCCTTAAAAACATGAATTATATGCAAAAGAAAGGCAACTTGTATCACCGTTGTACCGGCTTAAGTCGGAGAGGTTGGTATACATTCTGGGGCTCGCGGTCTGTAACCGCTTCCGTAACTACCATTAAAAATCTGGTCTGTATTTTTATTTTGTTGTTTTTATTATTAATTATACCTACTATAAAGAAATCACTGTAAATGTAGAACATACATCAACATTTAAGACACATACTTACTAAAAGCCCCTTTTGGAGAACAGAACCTTTTGTAGCGATTGCAACATTTGTAGCGATGATAGCTCAGTGGTTAGCGCGGTAGGTTCGCATGCCAAAAGGCGTGGGTTCAAGCCCAACAATGAGCTTGAGCTGACGGTGAAGGAAAAACATCGTGAGGAAACCACAGCATGGTAGGGTACGTTCTAGTACTCGGCTGGCTAGCTACCACTCTCAAGTTGAAAATGTGCCGCCAAGCACCTAACGGTGTGTTCCGGCAGCCTCACTTAAGAGCCAATTCCATTCCAGGCTAGGTGTGCTTTACCATCTTCGACCACACCTTCACTTCACAACACCAGGTGAGCTGTGGTCAAACACCTAGCCTGTTGACAATAAAAAAAAGAACCACGAAATTCAAACTTTTATTAAATTTAATAAATAGGCTTACGTTTGACCGCCATCTCACTCTGAAGTTAAGCGATGATGCGGTCTAAGATGGAGCACGCTTGCTTAGAAGATACCGATTCATTCTCGACTTAAAGATTATATCCATAAAATGCAGAAACAAGTTAAACGCCAAATGAGCTTATGAGCGCCAAAGCAGTGATGCCCTGGACTTTGTTTTGTTACTTAAAGTTCTGTGTATCGCTGCGATGGTCATGGACAGGCGTTATCTCTTACCATCAGGAGAGCGTCTCGTTCGTCTCATCACTTTTTACATTTAAAAAAAAAACAATAAACCATTCTTTCAAGACGACTTTTAAAATAGTGCCGCAGTAATAAGTGGAATTATTTGATAAAACTGTACTCAATATTTAGCAGAAAATAATGTCACAAGTGCATTGAGATAAAAATTGTTTTTTGACTCTTGGCCCTGACACAAAAGCGTGTGCGCCTGATAAAAACATCACAGCTTAGAGCTTCAAGTAAGTTAAGTAAGTAACTTGGACAGGTTTCAAAGGGAACAAAGTGCTGGCTTACTTCTTACTTGCTCGGTTTCAAGTAAAAAGAATTAAGAAAGTTCCAGGAACAGTGTTCAGGGGTGTTAGAAAACTACGTAGTTGTCTGTACACTAAACTATATTATAATGAAAACCTATTGACTATTATATTTTTTGTATTTACTATTTAAATAGATAATAACAGAAACAGCATAACAATAGTCAAACAACCTAAATCCTAATAGGCCTTATCGCTCGAAACGATCTCTTCCAGGTAATTTTTTTGTTTGACTTGTAACATTAGTGTTATGAATAAAATATTTTTATTTGTATTTTGGTTTTATTTCTTTATTCGTGTTTGTGTTTGTGTTTGGGTTGGTATTTGTGTTTGTGTTTGTATGTTCAAGGTATTTATCTAGTTTATTTCCGCTTAACAGTCGTTCCAGTTCCAACAGTGATGAGGACTTAAATTAAACTAATTTGACACGGCTTATTAACTAAAAAGCTAATCTTACTTAAAATCTAGAACTAATTTGACATAAACTTAAAATTATAATTTGACAAAAATTAATTAAAATAACAAAAAATAAATTAAAATAATCATAAATCTTAAAATCCTCCTTTCTCTGTAGTAACCACTTGCACTACAAGTGCAAGTACTTGTAGTGTTGTATTTGTGCTTGTGCATGTGTTTGTTATTGTGTTTATGCTTGTGCTAATGTTAGTGCTAATGCCCGTACCCGTCCTCGTGCTCATGCTCGTGCTCGTGCTCGTGTTTATATTTGTAATTGTGATCTGTGTACGGAAAGGATGTTTTCCTATTATAAAAAGGGTAAGGCCGATACCGCGCTAGCCAAGTGCACGTTGGTAGACTTTACAAATCTAAGAGCACACTTCCAATTGAGACATGCAATTTTCTTTATAATGTTTTGGAGTCCCGTTGTTTTACTGTTAAGCCTTGAGCATTAAATGATCCCGAAACGCTAAGTTTACAAGTTTGAAAGGGAAACTTTCCCTTGAACCCGGAACAACAGAAGTATACAATTTAACTCCGGTGATCATCAATCCACTTCCTTCCCCAACCATACCCTTCAGGGGACGGTATCTCAAAGTAAGGCTACGGTTCGTTAGCTCTTATAGGAAACGCCTTACATTATGTTATTTAGCGATGATAGTTCAGGAGTAAGCGCAGCCGGATCGCATGCCGAAGCGCGTTGGTTAAAATCTTTTTTTTTTTTGTTTTTATGTACCTAAATGTAATGAGACGAAAGATGCGGTCTCCTGATAGTAAGAGATAACGCATGTCCATGACCATTGCAGCGATACACAGAACTTTGAGACTACTTTGAGACTTTCGATAGTTAGTCTCAACAGCCCAGTAATTTCACTAGCTGCAGTCACCTTCAAACCGGAACACAGTAATGTTTACACACTACTGCCTAGCGGTAGAATATTTACTAATTCTCTAATAAATAAATCTCAACTAATTTGTTCTAAATTTCTATAACAAACGTTAAACCATATAGGCGTCCTTTGAGTGGCAAATTAACCCTGACACTAGGGCTGGTCACTCAGTCTATATCAAGATATAAACTTACATTACTATAAATCACACTAATATTGTAAAGGGGAGTGTTGTGAGTGTGTTTGTATGTTTTCATTACTCATACTCGGAAAGTAGGTCTGAAGTTGTCTGAGGCGAGGGCTGAAAGTAATACTTTCCGCCCTAGGGAGATTCACTTTCTAATGACAAATGACAGCTGTCAAATTATTAAAAAAAAAAACAAAATTTGGCAGGAAAGCGGCAATCCGATTTTCATTTGTTTTGTTGATTTATGTAAAATAAAATTAACTTTATGTTTAGCTAATTAATGTTTTTATAATTTACTTTCCTTGTGTTCGTAATGAAAAGCACAGCGTTTACTTCGGGTGATAGACTTATTTAGTCCCTCGAACTATTGGCGCCAAAGCCCGCCTCGTGACTGAATAAGTTACTTTCAGCCCTTTGGTAGGTAACTATTCTTTCCTCTTCACGCTAAAACGGCTGGATCTATTTTTGGTGAAATTTGGTACACTTGGAGGTAGCCTGGATGAACACAATCATAAGAACTTTTTATCCCGTTTTCATTTTTTTTGTGTGAAAAATATACTTTCAGATTAGTAGTCTATGTCACCCGGGGATAGTGAAGCTTCCCAACGGTGAAAGATTTTTTGAATTCGGTCCAGTCGTTTCGGAGCCTATTCAATACAAACAAACAAACAAAACTTTCCACTTTATTTTTAATAATAATAAATTTAATAAATATCGTAGGACTATACACACAGCGCCATCTGGCCCCAAACTAAGCAGACCTTGTGTGATGGAAGTCAGCTAACTGATAGAATACATAAATCCTTTTTTTTTTATGTAAAAACATACTTATAATACATACAGAACACCCAGACACAGGACAAACATTTGTTTATTCACAAAATGTTTGCCCTGAGTGGGAATCGAATCCACGCCCTACAGCTCTCAAGGCAGATATACTACCAATGAGCCAACGGGGCTGTCGATATAATAGTATAGATAGATACATATAGATTTAATACGGTGGATAAGCTTTAAATATGAAACTCTATTCAAAGTCTCAGCATGAACATTCTTAGCAGCAAATACAGGTGGAACATCCCATTTCAATATTCGTGGAAGCATTACGTCCGTTAGCAGTGAACGACATCGCTATAATATATTTTATTATAAACGTAATTTATGTAACGTAACCCCTATTTATGGGGAAATGGTTGGAACCGCCTTATTTCCCTTGCACTGATTCACCAAATCTATTACAACTGGAGTTTTAGGAACCAAATTTATTGCTAACTAGCTGCGCCCCGCGGTTTCATCCGCTACATGTTTTCAGAATAAAAAGTAGCCTGTATGTTAAATCAGGATCTTAGCTACCTCCGTACCAAATTTCATATAAATCCGTTGAGTAGTTTTTCCGTGAAAGAGTAACAAACATCAATCCATCTAAACTTTGACATCTATAATAATAGTGGGATTTATTTGAATTCTGTTTCAACCTTATTTCCGTTTTAAATGTATTTCTTGAGAAGGAGAAATACATTTAAAAATAAATAGTAATGAGACGAACGAGACGCTCTCCTGATGTTAAGAGATAACGCCTGCCCATGACCATTGCAGCGATACACAGAACTTTGAGTAACAAAACAAAGTCCAGGGCATTACTGCTTTGGTGCAAGTAATAATTTAAGGTGATGTCGCATTGCAGTGATTGCTGAATGTGGGTGATTGCCATTGTAGCAACCACGAGAACTGAAGTTATCTGATGTAAATAACCATTTCTCATAACACATGAATCAAGACTGTGTCACTGTTATTGTTTCGAAAATACTTGGCTTGGAAGTACGGCAAATTACAAGTTGAATATTCAAGGTATATATAAATTACAAGTTGTTTTGTAGCGATGATAGCTCAGTGGTTATCGCGGTCGGTTTACACGCCGCAGGGCGTGGGCTTAAAACTCAAACAAAAAGCCTGAGCTGCTGGTGAAGGGAAATATCATGAGGAAACCATAGCATCGTGGTAGGGTACTTTCTAGTACTCTAAATCGTAAATCATTCATTTGACCTCTAATGACGTCACATAGTAAGCTGTATAGAGCTAATTTCACTACTACTTTCAGAACTACTTTCAGTAACTTGAAAAGTTGCGTTGCCAACAACTTAAAAAAGCAATGGCAAACTAAAACAAAAGCTGTCAATGTCAAATCAACGGCAGCCAATGGGCAGCCATGATAATAATTGCCCCTTGTGGCACAAGTTCATAAGGTTCTTTGTTCTCTGTACCCTTTTCTATTTATGATGTGCACAATAAAGCGTTATATCTATCTATATCTATCTATCTAATAACCTATCGATACAAGTATGTATGTTGAGTTGTTGTCCGCTTTCAAGATATTCTCTGAATCTAATCTGGATAATTTTACTTTACACGTGACTCGGACTCTGATATCGCTTTTACGTTGACAACTGATTTGGTTTTTGAACCCTGATACACCTACTGAATTAGGAATGGGTATAAATTGATTTCCAAGATTTGATTACATTGTTACTTGGTGGTAGATCTCCTTAGCGGGAGGTCGTCTAGGTAGGTACCACCGCAGTACCAGTTATTCTGCCGCTAAGCATTACTGTGTTCCGGTTTGAAGGGTACTGCAGCTAGCGAAATTACTGGTCTGTTCAGACTAACCATCGAAAGTCTCAAAGTAATGAGCTCTAAAGCAGCGATGCCTGGACTTTGTTTTGTTACTCAAAGTTCTGTGTATCGCTGCAATGGTCATGGACAGGCGTTATCTCTTACCATCAAGAGAGCGTCTCGTTCATGACTTCTTACATTAAAAAAAGACTTAGTTCCAAGTGGAGCTAATAAGAGGATTGTTAAAATATCGATAGGTTGGACACTTTACACCTGTTTACCAAGCTTTGGACCATTTACTATAGTTATATATGTAACCTCTTTGGTTGAGAAAATTGAAGTTAAACTATGATGTCATAAATCTACGACCGAATACAGCTACTTTCGCCTGTCTTGCTCCATGGAAAGATTTCCCCCATTTTTCTCGATGGCACTTATCTCGACCTTTGATCGAGATCAACATGATTAATTCTCTTCTATCTATGCCGCTTCTCTTATTTTTGTGTTTATCCTTTCCATGCTTTTACGACGCTATGAGTTATCGCCTATGGGTTGGCTCGTGGATCTTGGTTCTTGAATTATTGTTCCTGGTGTTGTGAAGTGAAAGTGTGGTCGAAGGTGGTAAAGCACACCTAGTCTTGAATGGAACTGGCTCTCAAGTGATGCTGCCGGAATACACCGTTAGATGCTTGGCGGCGGATTTTCAACTTGAGGGTGGTAGCTAACCAGCCGAGTACTAGAAAGTATCCTACCATGCTATGGTTTCCTCACGATGTTTTCCTTCACCGGCAGCTCGAGCTCATTGTTAGGGGTTGAACCCACGCCCTTCGGCATGCGAACCTACCGTGCCAACCACTGAGCTATCATCGCTACAAAATATTTGCTTGATGTGCCAATTAGTAAAATGATGAGTGGCAGAAGGGCATATAGCACGCAGAACTCATGGCTGAACTGATGGATGGGGCTGCAATGTTCTGGAATGGAGACCACGGACCGGCAAGAGCAGCGTACGGCGCCCTCCCATAAGGTGGACAGACGACCTAATGAGGACCGCTGAACGCGCTGGATGCGAGTTTATCATCACGTTAACAGCTTGTAAATAAGTTTCTCTAAAAAACAGTCTGACTGACGTGTTTCGTTATATGGCTTTTTTATGTTTACTCGATTGGGTGAGGACGTATTTCCGAAAGTCGTTTTGCGCGTACGCCCGTGTGAGTACGGCCATCGCGTCGCGTCAGGGAGCGTAGGTAATAAGAAATGCGTGATCGATGACGGGTTGCACCGCGCACAAGTATAGAGAGGTAGCGGTTTGAGACGGATGGATGGAGGCGGATGGATTGGTATGCTACTATTACCACCGCTAGATATAAGAACAATTGATAGCCCTGTTGGTTCATTGATAGTATGTCTGCTCCAAGAGCCGAAGGGCGTGGGTTCGATTCCCACCCAGGACAAACATTTTGTGATATAAACAAATGTTTGTTCTGTCTGGGTGTTCTGTATTAATTATAAGTAAGTATTTACAAAAAAAAAAGTATTTAAGTATTCTATCAGTTATCTGACTTTCTTAGTAGGTACAAGCTTTGCTTAGTTTGGGGTCAGATAGCGCTGTGTGTAATATCCATCGATATTTATTTTATTTATTTAAATTACGCAATGTGACGAGCAGAACCCACATACCGTAGCAGTACATTCAGTATGGATATACAAATTTATAACAAACTGGCGGACGCCTGGCGGTTTCAAACGCGTAGTTCCCGTTCCCGTGGGAATATTGGGATAAAAAGTAGCCTATGCCACCCGGGGATAATTTAGCTTCCCAACGTTGAAAAATTTTTTGAAATCGGGCCAGTAGTTTCAGAGCCTATTCAATACAAACAAACAAACAATCAAATAAATAAATAAATAAACTCAACTTGAGGGTGGTAACCAGCCGAGTAATAGAAATTACCCTACTACCATGCTATGGTTTCCTCACGATGTTAGCCTTCACCTGCAACTCAAGCTCATTGTTGGGGGTTGAACCCACGTTTAGGGTTTAAAGCTATCATCGCTGCAAAATTTTTGGAACATCTTATGTATCAAATTAAATTGGCATATAAGAAAGTATATGAAGAAATGATTAAATAAATAAATATCGCAGGACATTACACACAACGCCATCTGACCCTAAACTAAGCAACGCTTGTGTGATGGAAGTCAGATAACTGATAGAATACATAAATACTTTTTTTTCTTAAAACATACTTATAATATATACAGAACAACCAGACACAGAACAAACATTCGTTTATACCCCATTGCTTGTCCTGGGAATCGAACCCACACCTTTCAGATCTTGGAGCAGACATACTACCAATGAACCAACAGGGCTGTCAAGGTTATAATTCGGCTTGCACGATTTGAACCGAACAAAAAAGCAGGTTTTTTTTTTTTAATACGGATAAGTCCGCGTTTGACCATCAACTTGCCTGATGGTAAGCGACGATTACATAAAAGCTTGTAAAACGCTCTAAACTTGACACGGTATCCGCTTGTATCTCGCGCTGTCCTCATTGCGCATCGTTCAGTCATTCGGTCTGTCGGCTCTTTTAACTTTTTCACGCCTTTTTGCTTTGAAATATGGTTTCCAAGTTCCTATTTTTCGATCAATGGACGATGGCGCGATAATATTCGATTCCGGTTCAAAAAGATTCACTGGGTTGTGTAATGGATGAAGGGAGAAACATGTCAAGTAAACGGAGTATTTTTGTCAGAAATCTACTAGAAATATTTACTCATAATCATAATCATTTAGTTGCGTATATGGGTAAAATACAGTTGGTAGAAATTAAAACATGGCACGCCATATCCCGCCTTTCAGCATGCAAAAATTAATATTATAAAATCAATAAATAATAAATAAATATTTATTTAATCAAAACAAATAAAAATTTACAATAAAAAAAATCTGACTAAATACTTAAGCACAACACCCCCAACAGCCCCTTTGGCTCATTGAGAGCTGTAGGGCGTGGATTCGATTCCCACTCAGGGCAAACATTTTGTGAATAAACAAATGTTTGTTCTGTGTCTGGCTGTTCTGTATGTATTATAAGTATGTTTTAAGATAAAAAAGTATTTATGTATTCTATCAGTTATCTGACTTCCATCACACAAGCGTTGCTTAGTTTAGGATCAGATGGCGCTGTGTGTGATGTCCTGCGATATTTATTTATTTAATCATTTCTTCATATACTTTCTTATATGCCAATTTAATTTGATACATTAAGATGTTCCGGACTTTTTTTTTTTTTTTAATTATTCTTAAACTAAAATCGTTATCAAGTGCTGATTAAACTTTGTATAATAGAACTGAACTCTATGGTTTGTCTCCTCGCCCGCCACACCCTCGCCCAGTAACCCAGTAGCCCAGTAACCATGTATGATGTGAATGCCACCTGAAGTCGTGTCTTTCGTCTCCCTCTGATAAATTTATAAGCAGTATGTTTTCGAATAATAAATATTACCAACAATCAACAATTTGTTATTGCTCCGATAGACAGCCCGAAACATTTCGGCGAAAGTCAAATTGTTAAGTTGCCGAATTCCCCACCTTCTGATTCGCTACGAATAATTTACATATTTCTGAAATTTGGAAACCTTGTTTACTCTAATAAGCTGCTTTCCTTTGATATCGTGTTTGAGATTTATTGTTGTACGTGAATTCGGTTATTATTTCGAGGTATTAAGCTTTGTAATTTTATAATAACTTGTATTATTTTAAATATTTAAAATAGATAAAAGCAGGCGGCTAATAGAATTTACGTAATGGTATGATCAAGATAAATTTTCTTTTATGTAGAATGAAAAACATTGGATATTAATTATAATTATCTACCTATACAATTTGATGCATTGGCACGTTTTGAATGAATTTTATAGTCGTAGTCAGAAAAACATGATGAGAAATATTTGATCAAAGACTAATAATAAATTCGGCTTACCTGTCCATTGGACATGAATAAATGAATAAATATCGTAGGAGATTACACACAGCGCCATCTGACCCCAAACTAAGCATAGCATGTGCTATGGAAATCAGATAACTGATAGAATACTTAAAATCTTTTTTTTTGTAAACCACCCAGACACAGAACAAACATTTGTTTATTCACAAAATGTTTGCCCTGAGTGGGAATCGAACCCACGCCCTACAAACGCGCCTCAAGGCAGATATACTACCAATGAGCCAACGGGGCTGTCGATTTATAATATTAGTGGGATTCATTGTTCCTATGGTAAAAATCTTCATAATTATGAGTGCAATGGTTTCATTATGATATCTAACTGTGGTGAGATAACGCAGCAACCAATGAAACTTTTGCAATATTTAAAATAGATCGAGAAAGCAAAATCATGTTTTATTCAGCGTAAATCCCTTGCAACTGGTTCCTTGTCACAATCTGTTGAAAACAGCTTTCATTTTAAAACCAAATCAGTTTTGGCAGCGAACCGGGAGTCGCTGAAGTTACAGCTATATGTACGATTTCTATGCAGTTTGTTTTTTATACTATACGTGGGAAATAACAACAGAGAAAAGCAATAACTATTTTATTAAAACGGTTTAATATTTATTCCACTTTCTGCAAACAGACATACAATGGATACGCTACACGATCCGATGTTACCTGATAAATACAGTTTGGGTTCTTATTCTTATTCGAAGTGGGGGCGATGAGTCCTGCACTGACGTCCCGCTTGGGGTGTATTGTGCATTTCCCCCTGCCAGCGTCTACCCGAGCCAACCCAGCTCCTTGAAGTACCGGAGCAAGGCTCTGAGCCGCTGGCATAGTAGCTCCAGTGGGTGAGATGGATGTGTTAGCAATGATGAAAAGCAGTCAGCACTTCATGGTGACATAGATGAAGATGAGGCTACCTCATGCAATTTAGTGGCAACTCTAGTTTCTGCTGTGGCTTTACAGTGCCACAACACGTGCTCTACAGTTTCGTTCTCCTGAAAGCAGCCACGGCATCGCGGGCTACGTGGCTCCCAGTTTGTACAGGTGACTATTTAAATTGCAATGACCGGTTATAAGGCCTACCAAAAGGCGAAGGTCCTGTCGTTGTGCAAGAGTAGAGTAAGAGTTGTACAATGTATTATGTTTTTATGGGAGTGGCATAGTCGAATATCGACAAAACTCCACAAAATAAATCGGAGAAAAAAAAAAAAAAATCTTAAAAACTTTAATAGGTTGTTGATGATCTTCCTGTTAAGGTTAACAGGAAGATCACCTACAGTTTAGGTTGTTTTTTTATTGAATACTAATGAGACAAACGAGACGCTCTTCTGGTGATAAGAGATAACGCATGCCCACGCATGTGTTATAAACAAATGTTTGTTCTGTGTCTGGGTGTACTGTATGTATTGTAAGTATATATTTAGAAAAAAAAAGTATTTAAGTATTCTATCAGTTATCTGTCTTCCATAGTTTGGAATCAGATGGCGCTGTGTGTAATGTCCTGCGATGTTTGTTTATTTATTATTCTATGAGTACATACAATCGCTGCTGCTTGTACTTTAAGGCTTTCCATGTTTAGTCTGACACTGGAAATAGGCTGTTGAACAGCGCGAATTGTCCTAGTACCTACAGTGTTTTTGTTTGGCATGATGTATTTGCACTAGTAATGTATTATCTGTGGCGTGGCATAAATCCACGGCAATGCGACATCGCAGCGGCATACGAGATTCGCATGCCTGGCGAATTCCGCCCCTGCTTCCAACTCATTACTTATTCTTTTGTTCATTTTGCAATGATTACATTGGCCAGATTATATCTCCAAAAGATTATTTATCTAAGAAGTTTTGTTGGGAACGCGAAGAGATCGCGTCGTCGCATTATGTAGCGATAATAACTCAGTGGTTAGCTGGGTCTGTTCACAAGCGCAAGGGCGTGGGTTCAACCCCCTAGAATGAGCTTGAACTGCCGGTGAAAGAAAACATCGTGAGGAAACCATAGCGTGGTGGTAGCGTACCTTCTATTCTTCTATTGAATATTGAGTAAATTGCTTGGCTGGCCAGTAAAGTTACCATCCAACATAAATATTTATTTCTCTACTTAAATCCTGAATCCCAGAAATATTAGAAATGTAAAAGTTTGGATGGATGGATGGATGTTTGTTAATCTTTCACGCTAAAACTATTGAACGGATTTGGCTGAAATTTAGTATGGAGGTAGCTGAGATCCTGGATTAACACATACTTGTAGGTTACTTTTTATCCTGATATGATGTATATGAGGAAACCATTATCGTAGCCTGGAGTAGTTTCTAGTACACGGCTGTCTAGTTTCCACCCACAATTTGAAAATCTGCCGCCAAGAACCTAACTAACCATCTAATGTCTCAAAGTAAAGAGCGCCAAAGCGATGCCTTGGACTTTGTTTTGTTAGTCAAATACAAATCGTTTATTAATAACACGAAAGTCACCGGTCATTTTTTCATTCATATTTAAAAATGTCAAAATCAAAACACATGTCATTACAATGAAAAAATATGTCACATATAAAATAATCATTATTTATTAAACAAAATAAAAAATACCTTAAATTATACTATTTACAAAATGTATACAAAAAACTTAGTCTAAAAAACCGTCAGAGGAGGGATATGTGGCCAGAATGCTGGCAACATTGCCACGCTGGATGGCAATGCTTAGCTTTTGACCAAAGTAGATACCAGCATTCTGGTCACCTGAAGCCTCCTCTAGACGTTTGGCCAGGTCCCGATACAGTTCGAGAGCGGCCGGCCCCCACGGACCTAAAGTTTCAACCCCAAACGGCACAAAAAGATACATTCTATCCAAATAACTATATTTGTGCCGTTTGAGGTTTTCAGCTTTAGATGCGGCAGCACCAGCTTGTCCCGAAGTCACAGGAAGATGAGACGGCGCCAAGGTGTCGACACAAGTGGCGTCCCACACAAGAGGCCGTCCCATCTTCCAAGGGATAAGGGTCCATCCCGTCGGGTCTCTTGCCGTCGTCACGCATCAGTCCGTTTGGTTCTAAAATTGATGGGACGCCGGCACTGACAAAAGCCCGACGGATGACGTCGTTTAAGCTGGCGTGCCGCGATATACGCCCAGCACTCCTGCTGCATGAAAGCGCGTGGTGGCCGAGGCGATCCGCTATTTCCCTGCACGAACAGCGATGAGGGACCTGGCATACTGCTCCTAATCTTAAAGACATGGCCACCCGGAAAGTGTTGTTATCTAATAGGTTAAGACATAAAATAATTATGTCTATATAATTAAATGTCAACAAAAACAGAAATATGATTACTTACTAGTAATTCAATAATCTCTTATTTTTAAATAATCGTCAAACAAAGTCTCTCGAAGCCAAGATTTTAGTTCGCTTCTGCGCGCACGCGATGGAAGGTGCATCCCGGATGGAAGCGGGTACGCGATTGTAGACCGCGGGACCCAGAATATATACCGACCTCTCCGACTTGACGAGCCGATGCGACGGCGTTACTAGTTGCTCTATCTTTTTACTACTGCGAAGATCCAACGTGCTGTAGACGTCGATGGGTACCGCTGAAAAACTACCATACCTATACTATATACATAACTGTAAATATTTCTCAAAGATATTCCCTTGCTTTTAGTAAAATATAAACCGTGCAGTTAATATAACAATAGAACTATTCGCAATTACATAGCTAAAATGAATTATGCGCGTGTAGCGAAAATGCCAGAGCAATAATTCAACGTATTCCGCCCGCGAGCTTCGCGTCTGTGGTCTGCGTACACAGTTGTCATAATGATATATTATGTACAGTACACTGTACATATAGGAATGACTTATCACGATTTCATTGTATATCTTTTCGGTGTAGTTGTTCCCAAATATTTTGACGTGAATATAACGTCGTTGTAACAACTTCTTTGATTTGATAAATTGATTGATTCAGGCGTTACTTTGCGGAAGATTCTTTTTGAATATTCAAGGTTTATAAAATAAATAAATAAATAAATATCGTAGTAACTATACACACAGCGCCATCTGGCCCCAAACTAAGCAGAGCTTGTGTGATGGAAGTCAGATAACTGATGGAATACATAAACATTTTTTTTTTTAAATACATACTTATAATACATACAGAACACCCAGACACAGAACAAACATTTGTTTATTCACAAAATGTTTGCCCTGAGTGGGAATCGAACCCACACCCTACAGCTCTCAAGGCAGATATACTACCAATGAGCCAATGGGGCTGTAGCTGTATGTTTAGTTTATGATGAGGACTTAAATTTAACTAATTTGACAACAACGTATTAATTAAAAACCTAATCTTACTTAATATCTAGAACTAATTTGACATAAACTTGAAAATATAATTTGACAAAAATCTAATTAAAATAACCACAAGTCTTAAAATCCTCCTCTCTCTGCAATAACCACTTGCGGACACATGTTTCGTCTCTACAGAGGTTTCGTCCTGAGGATACCTCGTGTATTATAGTTAAATTAGAAAGTAAATTAGTTCAATTTAAGTCCTCATCACTGTTGTAAATGGAACGACTGTTAAGCGGAAATAAACTAAATATATACCTTGAATATTCTTTGATTTGTTTCCATAGTAGGATGCAATTCAGAATACTAAGATACTTGTAACAAGATCGGGGGATACAGTTTGGTGTTGCAGTTACATAGTCCCTCTAATATTATAAATGTGAAAGTTTGGATGGATGGATGGATGTTTGTTACTCTTTCACGCAAAAACTACAGAACGGATTTGGATGAAATTTGGTATGGAGGTAGATTATACCCTGGTTTAACACATAGGCTACTTTTTATGACGAAAACATGTAGCGGGTAACACCGCGGAGCGCAGCTAGTATTAAATAAGTAAGTATTTACAACAACAAAAAAAAGTATTCAAAGTATAGTTTATGTAAAAGTAAGTATTTCAAATTAAAAGATTATTAAATTACTTGTAAGTGATTACAATTTTTTTAATGTAGGTATTTCTATTAAATTGACAATATTGTTGGATTGAAATATTTTTGTACTGACATAGATATTTCATATTTGACAATATTTTTATATTGTCATGTTCTTATATATATCGAAACTTTAAGTACTTTATTTGACATTATTTTATATTCATTGACATGACTGTAATCAGTATTTTATAACTTTTGTTTAATGATACACATATTCAAAATAATTTTACTAATTTGACTTGTAACATTGGTGTTATCAATAAAGTATTTGTATTTGTATTTTGTATTCTATCAGTTATCTTATTCCAATGGCACAAGCTTTGCTTAGTTCGGGGCAAGATGGCTATTTATAACATCCCTGTAATGGTTTCTGTAGGGTAAGGGGAATATCGCAGATTCTATCACGTATTATAATATTTTTGATAAAGCACACACCGATATGAGACCATAAATCTAACCCAATTCCGTTATATAAACCGTCCATTCTTATAAGCCTTTTTTCCAAGTGTCTTGACCTTTCAAACGCCCCATATTATAAACGGAGCATTATTCAAGAATACGCGCGAAGTCTTTGTTGGTGGCCAAAAAACACTCTGCCCATAGAAGTGTAATAATTCATAAGGAGGCAGCGTCTCAACCCTTTTAGCGTAAGCATTGTGGGTCCAAGAAAGTTTATAAGCGACGACTTAAGAAACTAAGAAGGTCGATGCTAAATAGTTGTTTACACCAATCTACAAAAAGTTGTCCGGGTAAAGGTTAGTAAAAGCGTGACTAAAAGTTATAAAAAGTCTTTGTTCGGGGCCAAAAACACTCTGTCCATAGAAGTGTAGGTAATAATTTATAAGAAAGCAGCGTCTCAACCCTTTTAGTGTAAGTATTGTGGGTCCGACAAACTTTATAGGCGACGACTTTAAGAAACTGAGAAGTTACATTTTTTTTTTTTTTTAATGGTTGACAGGCTAAGTGTTTGACCACAGCTCACCTGATGTTAAGTAAAGGTGTGGTCGAAGATGGTAAATCCCACCTAGTCTGGAATGGAACTGGCTCTCAAGTGAGGCTGCCGGAACACACCGTTAGATGCTTGGCGGCAGATTTTCAACTTGAGGGTGGTAGCCGAGTACTAGAAAGTACCCTACCACCATGCTATGGTTTCCTCACGATGTTTTCCTTCACCGGCAGCTCAAGCTCATTGTTGGGGTTTGAACCCACGCCCTTCGGCATGCGAACCGACCGCGCTAACCACTGGGCTATCATCGCTACTAAATGCTAAATTACATGCTAAATAGTTGTTTACACCATTCTATGAAACGTAACAACTTTGTAAAAGCATGGCTAAAAGTTATAAAAATGTCTTAGTTCGGGGACAAAAAACACTCTCTCCATAGAATTGTAATAATTCATAAGAAAACAGCGTCTCAACCCTTTTAGTGTAAGCATTGTGGGTCCGAGAAACTTTACAAGCGACGACTTTAAGAAATTAAGAACGTAGATGCTAAATAGTTGTTTACACCAATCTACAAACAGTTGTCCGGCTAAAAGTTAGTAAAAGTGTGACTGAAAGTTATAAAAAAGTCTTTGTTGGGGGGCCAAACAATTCTCTGCCCATATAAGTGTAATAATAAATTCATAAGGGTCCGAAAAACTTTATAAGGAAACTTAGATACTAAATTGTTTTTTATGCCGTTTGGTGAATGGTGGCCTTTTTCAAGGAGAACGCGCGCGCGGCCTCGTTTTGCTTCGCACTACGGGACGCAGCGCGCCTCGCACGTGAAGGCTGCGGTTGGTTGGCGATTAGTTTAGCGTATTAATCGATTCAGTATTACAGAGTTTTGTACGATATTGGAGTCGGCGCGTCCGTCGTATCGGGCCCTCACAATGACCACTCGTAACTTTCGCCTCGCCCTTTGTGTTAGTTACCGAACTCTGTACTAAAATCACTGTTACTTTACGGTTAGAACATTATCTATTTACCAAACAGTGTTTGAGTTAATGTGAGTATGCCTAGTTCTACGCATATTAAATTCGATTCAACAGATGAAAAATTGATAACTTATTATTTACACAATAAATTACATATAAGGTTAATTATTCAACATAATTTATGTCATCTGGTTTAATAATACTCTTTTTTTTTAAATTGTTGACAGGCTAGGTGTTTGGCCACAGCTCACCTGATGTCAAGTGAAGGTGTGGTCGAAGATGGTAAAGCACACCTAGCCTGGAATGCAATTGGCTCTCAAGTGAGGCTGCCGGAATACACCGTTAGATGCTTGGCGGCAGATTTTCAACTTGAGGGTGGTAGCTAGCCAGTCGAGTACTAGAAAGTACCCTACCACCATGCTATGGTTTCCTCACGATGTTTTCCTTCAACGGCAGCTCAAGCTCATTGTTGGGGTTTGAACCCACGCCCTTCGGCATGCGAACCGACCGCGCTAACCACTGGGCTATCATCGCTACTAAATGCTAAATTACATGCTAAATAGTTGTTTACACCATTCTATGAAACGTAACAACTTTGTAAAAGCATGGCTAAAAGTTATAAAAATGTCTTAGTTCGGGGACAAAAAACACTCTCTCCATAGAATTGTAATAATTCATAAGAAAACAGCGTCTCAACCCTTTTAGTGTAAGCATTGTGGGTCCGAGAAACTTTACAAGCGACGACTTTAAGAAATTAAGAACGTAGATGCTAAATAGTTGTTTACACCAATCTACAAACAGTTGTCCGGCTAAAAGTTAGTAAAAGTGTGACTGAAAGTTATAAAAAAGTCTTTGTTGGGGGGCCAAACAATTCTCTGCCCATATAAGTGTAATAATAAATTCATAAGGGTCCGAAAAACTTTATAAGGAAACTTAGATACTAAATTGTTTTTTATGCCGTTTGGTGAATGGTGGCCTTTTTCAAGGAGAACGCGCGCGCGGCCTCGTTTTGCTTCGCACTACGGGACGCAGCGCGCCTCGCACGTGAAGGCTGCGGTTGGTTGGCGATTAGTTTAGCGTATTAATCGATTCAGTATTACAGAGTTTTGTACGATATTGGAGTCGGCGCGTCCGTCGTATCGGGCCCTCACAATGACCACTCGTAACTTTCGCCTCGCCCTTTGTGTTAGTTACCGAACTCTGTACTAAAATCACTGTTACTTTACGGTTAGAACATTATCTATTTACCAAACAGTGTTTGAGTTAATGTGAGTATGCCTAGTTCTACGCATATTAAATTCGATTCAACAGATGAAAAATTGATAACTTATTATTTACACAATAAATTACATATAAGGTTAATTATTCAACATAATTTATGTCATCTGGTTTAATAATACTCTTTTTTTTTAAATTGTTGACAGGCTAGGTGTTTGGCCACAGCTCACCTGATGTCAAGTGAAGGTGTGGTCGAAGATGGTAAAGCACACCTAGCCTGGAATGCAATTGGCTCTCAAGTGAGGCTGCCGGAATACACCGTTAGATGCTTGGCGGCAGATTTTCAACTTGAGGGTGGTAGCTAGCCAGTCGAGTACTAGAAAGTACCCTACCACCATGCTATGGTTTCCTCACGATGTTTTCCTTCAACGGCAGCTCAAGCTCATTGTTGGGGTTTGAACCCACGCCCTTCGGCATGCGAACCGACCGCGCTAACCACTGGGCTATCATCGCTACTAAATGCTAAATTACATGCTAAATAGTTGTTTACACCATTCTATGAAACGTAACAACTTTGTAAAAGCATGGCTAAAAGTTATAAAAATGTCTTAGTTCGGGGACAAAAAACACTCTCTCCATAGAATTGTAATAATTCATAAGAAAACAGCGTCTCAACCCTTTTAGTGTAAGCATTGTGGGTCCGAGAAACTTTACAAGCGACGACTTTAAGAAATTAAGAACGTAGATGCTAAATAGTTGTTTACACCAATCTACAAACAGTTGTCCGGCTAAAAGTTAGTAAAAGTGTGACTGAAAGTTATAAAAAAGTCTTTGTTGGGGGGCCAAACAATTCTCTGCCCATATAAGTGTAATAATAAATTCATAAGGGTCCGAAAAACTTTATAAGGAAACTTAGATACTAAATTGTTTTTTATGCCGTTTGGTGAATGGTGGCCTTTTTCAAGGAGAACGCGCGCGCGGCCTCGTTTTGCTTCGCACTACGGGACGCAGCGCGCCTCGCACGTGAAGGCTGCGGTTGGTTGGCGATTAGTTTAGCGTATTAATCGATTCAGTATTACAGAGTTTTGTACGATATTGGAGTCGGCGCGTCCGTCGTATCGGGCCCTCACAATGACCACTCGTAACTTTCGCCTCGCCCTTTGTGTTAGTTACCGAACTCTGTACTAAAATCACTGTTACTTTACGGTTAGAACATTATCTATTTACCAAACAGTGTTTGAGTTAATGTGAGTATGCCTAGTTCTACGCATATTAAATTCGATTCAACAGATGAAAAATTGATAACTTATTATTTACACAATAAATTACATATAAGGTTAATTATTCAACATAATTTATGTCATCTGGTTTAATAATACTCTTTTTTTTTAAATTGTTGACAGGCTAGGTGTTTGGCCACAGCTCACCTGATGTCAAGTGAAGGTGTGGTCGAAGATGGTAAAGCACACCTAGCCTGGAATGCAATTGGCTCTCAAGTGAGGCTGCCGGAATACACCGTTAGATGCTTGGCGGCAGATTTTCAACTTGAGGGTGGTAGCTAGCCAGTCGAGTACTAGAAAGTACCCTACCACCATTATATGGTTTCCTCACGATGTTTTCCTTCACCGGCAGCTCAAGCTCATTGTTGGGATTTGAACTCTCACTCCCTTCGGCATGTGAACCTACCACGCTAACCACTGAGCTATCATCGCTACAACCACTGAGCTATCATCGCTACTACTCAAGCCCCTATGTCATGAAGTTTGATGCACTTTTTTTACTGCTTGCAATAATCACTTTTATTTCGAAGAGTAAAGTATGGCGTTTACGCAAGTTTGATTTTTGAGGATTTTCTCAAAAGACTTATTAAACTTATGTCAAAATTGACACTAAAATTGTGTTTTTCGAAACTCGCTAAGGGATTTCATTGTAAAAACACGAGAATGTTAGGGAATAGATAAGTTTTTTTTTTAATTTTTAGGACCTGGGTTTAGTTGTTTACTTTTCTAGTAATGGGAAACCTTTAAAAATGATGAAGATTGACGTGTACGAACTTGCGTAACCACCATCTTTGCTCTGCTATATGTGGCTCTATCTGCCATATTAGACTGATGATCGGCTTTAGTAACAAACATGCTAGAAACATTTTTATTATACTGTTAACTTATTGCATGTTGTCGTCACCTTCGCACAGCGAGGTTGTGGAACTCTGCCGGCGTCTGTGTTCCCTGTTAGATACAATATGGGTGTCTTCAAATCTAGAGTAAATATGTTTCTTCTAGGTAAGCGTGCTCCATCTTAGACCACACTACTGTTTAACATCAGGCAGAGTGTGGTCAAACGCGAACCTATTTTAAATAAAAAAAAAAAAAAAACCTGTAACTGCTATAACATCTAGTTATGTTTTTTTGTGTTGATGACCGCCATTATTGTTGTTATGTGTATACTGTATAGTGTTGGTGATCTAAATAAATAAATAAATATGCAAATTATTCGCGATAAGTTTCGGCTACATCCGGTGGCCTTCTTCAAGGAGACAAAGCAGAATACAAGGTGCGCGCGGCCTCGTCTTGCTTCGCACTACGGACCGCTATGCGCTTCTCAAGGGAATACAGAGAGTGTGCGCGGGCGCGGAGGTGGGAGTGAGGAGTGGAGTACCTACACAGAAAACAACAACGAATGTACGATGATGACGATGCGGATGATAGAAACGTTGAAATGTAGGGCCTTCAATTCTATTCCAACTGAAAATTAGTCTATGGTAAGTACACCCAAGTGGGGAGTTTAGTCGAGGGGGTCAGAATTGTATTACACTATAATCTAGTTAGGGAGTAATTTCTAGAAAATATTGTATAAATTGCTCGGGGTTTTGCGATGCCCCGGGCAAAGTTCCACCCAGGAGACCGTTATCCACCACGATTATGTACATTTTTTTTTGTATTTAAAATAAAATTTAAAACTGTCAATTGGAGTTTTGGCAGTAAGGTGGAAAAATCATATCCTCCGCATTGTATTATTTTCCAAAACTTGTCTGTTTCGAGTGTTTTTATTTTTATAAGAAATATACTTTCGTTAGACCACCATCTCACAGCACACCTGCCTATAAGATACCGCTTCACTTTCGACTTGAAGACACCCCGATTATATCCATCGGGGGACACCTACTCATAGCGCATTCCAGTGTCTAGCAGTCCGCACAATGAATGAAGAATCATAACGTTTCATTTGAGTTTTTGGAACGTCGACCATGAAACGATGTCTCTTTTTTGAGCTTCTAGCTGTCCGATAGAAAAATGGGCATGGGGGAATTACACCATGTAGTTCTTAAGCACAATCTCCGAAATAAATCCAATAAAAACCGTTCATGTATGAATAAATCAGATAGTGGTGTTTTATTCCTATAACGTGTATTAAAAGTGCGAGTATGGGAAAGTGATATAATGTGGTGAATCATGACTTTTCGTGTTGCTTCCAAAACTCCATCGAAGCTTGTTGTAAAGTTGCCACTACTTTACTAAAGCATGACTGGACATGACTGACACGGACTAGACTTGACCAAGACTGGATATTAACTACGTTTTACTTATGAAGCTTGATAATATCAACACACTCGACTCGCTTTTTTCCATTTTATACGGCATACGACATATTATATATTGACGGTAATTTTATATTGACATGTAATCAGTGTTGTAAAACTCATCCAATGACATGTTTAAAATTTTTAAGTGACTTGTAACATTGGTGTTATCAATAAAATATTTGTATTTTTGTATTTTGTTTTTTTTTTTGTTAATCAAACGATCGTCCTCGCTGTGGGAATAAAAAAATTTTAACAGTAAAAGCATGGTGTGTTTAGACTTTTAGAGCCAACTTTAATTAAACAAATGGAGGGGCACCTATCATACAATTAAGGTTACTTTAATGAAATAAACTCCAAAGGGTGAATAGTGTTTTACTCTTCATAAAATGTTTTCTGTACTTTTCGAGCGAGCTGCAGGTGCTTTGAACATGTTACGATACAGAATTTAATATTGAGAATTGGATGTTGAATTTAATGGAATCTAAATCTGTATTATATTAAACCCCGACGCAAAAACGACGGGGTATTATATGTTTGACGTGTATGTGTGTGTGTCTGTCTGTGGCATGTAGCTCCCGAACGGATGCATCTACCGATTTTGATTTTGTTTGAAAGATGAATTAGTCGGTTCTTGAGCATTTGCTTGTGTCAAGTGTTTTATATTTTCAAGTTTCATAAGTTAAATAAGTTGCCTTGTAGCTATATGTAAAGCCGTGTCTTGGATAACTCCAGTCCATGTTATGCTAGTAAAGTAGTGGCGACTTTACTATAAACTTCAACGGAGTTTTGGAAGCAACATAAAAATCGTGTTTGACCTCATTATATCATTTTCCTACACTCGCACTTTACGAAGAAAATACCACCATTTTTACTCATAAACACTCGACAAATATTAGTTCTGGAAAAAAATACAACGGGGTGACACGACTCTTTCCGTATTCCCGCCGTAGCTATATTTGATGAAAATCCAAGATGGCCGCCGCCACAAAATGGCGGATTACATATTTTTTCACAACTCCCTCAATATACCTATTACCAGGCGAGGTCCGAAGGGGAGGTTCTGACCCCCCCCCCCCCCCCCAAATTATGCACGTCAAATTTAAAATTTCTGCCCCTAGCCGCGATGCATTTAGTCTAATTTACTCGACATATTTTATTTTTAGTGACCCCCTCCAAAATTTCATGCTGCGACCGCGCTTGTATACTACGCAGATTCAAAGAGAATCGAATCATCATCGTAACATTTAAACACCTATTCCATTACCGTCGCGGGCACATTACGGTAATGTTACTGCAAACATAAACAACCGTTCTCGGTGACGCAGATGCGGTCTTAATGGCGGTCATGACGGTCGCTAATTACCGACCCAATGGACTCGATGATTTCGTGGCTTTGGGAGCTGGAATCACGGTCAGTCGAAATGCCTTGTTATTAATTTCTGATCGTTTAATGAAATCATGAAATCATTTTTTGGTAGAGATTTACAACGATAAGATGACCCGCCCCTGCAAAATTCAAAACATTTGAAAGTATTTACAACGCACCACCACGCATGTGCGCTTACTGGTAGGTACTGCCGTCAAACACCTAGTCGAGCTAGCAACAAATCCATGGATTTGTGTCTCGACTAGTGGCGTTCATTAATCGCTCTATAGGATTAGTATGGCGCTGCACTGACGTACTCTATGAACATGACACGTGCGTTGTCTTCCGCGGTCAACTAGTTATAGTAAGTGGACAAACACCAGCCCCGTTGGCTCATTGGTAGTATATCCGCCTTGAGAGCTGTAGGGCGTGGGTTCGATTCCCACTCAGGGCAAACATTTTGTGAATAAACGAATGTTTGTTCTGTGTGTATTATAAGTATGTATTTACAAAACAAAAAATATTTATGTATTCTATCAGTTATCTGACTTCCATCACACAAGCTCTGCTTAGTTTGGGGCCAGATGGCGCTGTGTGTATAGTCCTACGATATTTATAAAACAATTATAAAACAAACAAATGTGGTCCGAAAATCTGCCGTCAAGCACCTAACTTGAGAACCAGTTCTATTCCAAGCTAGGCGTGCTTTACAATCTTCGACCATACCGCCACTTAACATTAGGTGAGCTGTGGTCAAACAACTAGCTTGTCAAACATAAAAAAGAACAATTAAATTGAATTCGGTAGTAATAGAAAATATTCATTGAAACTTACCGAAAATATGATATAAAAAGTAGTACACTGTAACGAATTCTGAATTATTCTGAATGCCAAATATACCATCTAGTAGCTATTTTACGATCGTTTTATATGCCATCCAGACGGACAGACAATCCAATTTAATTTCCATATCGTTACTCGTGTATTGATCACCGTTTACATCACCTTTACGGCTGAAATATTGGGGGAAAGCTTTTTGTGTAAATATTAAATCAAAATACATAAATAAATATCGTAGAGAATTTTATTTGGAAAAATCTAATTTAATACTGGATTATCCACTATAGTTCTACATCCCCTGGCCTTCTTCAAGGAGTCATACCAGAGTATAACGCGCGCGTGGCGCATTGTAGCGATGATCGCTCAGTGGTTAGGGTGGTTGGTTCCCACGCCGAAGGGCATAGGTTCAATCAGATTCAGATTCCGAAATATTTATTGAATAAAACACACTGATACATTTTAATATTATGCTAGGTGTTCTTGCAAAGATTGTGCCCTCAGTCTACCCTTATCGGGTATTCAACAAAAATTTCTGTAGCGATGATAGCTCAGTGGTTAGCGCGGTAGGTTCGCATGCCGAAGGGCGTGGGTTCAAACCCCAACAATGAGCTTGAGCTGCCGGTGAAGGAAAAACATCGTGAGGAAACCATAGCATGGTACTTTCTAGTACTCGGCTGGCTAGCTACCACCCTCAAGTTGAAAATCTGCCGCCAAGCATCTAACGGTGTGTTCCGGCAGCCTCACTTGAGAGCCAGTTCCATTCCAGACTAGGTGTGCTTTACCATCTTCGATCACACCTTTACTTAACATCAGGTGAGCTGTGGTCAAACATGCAGCCTGTCAACCATAAAAAAAAAAAAAAATTAAACATATTATGTCATACTGATTTTAACAAAAATGTAATTTAATATAATTTAATCCTCAATAATGAGTTTGAGCTGCCGGTGAAGAAAAAATATTGCAAAGTAACCATAGCTTGGTGACATCAAACACTCGGCACGCCCACCTTGCACATAGCTTGCAACGAGACTGGCTCGGGTACGCCGACTTCGGCGTAGTTTTTGTTGCCGCATTTTACAAGTACGCTGGCGGTATCTAGTCAGAGCGCGCGCGGAGCCCCATCAATAGATTATTATAATCTAAGAGTACAAGCTTTGCTTAGTTTGGGGTCAGATGGCGCTGTGTGTCCCTCGATATTTATTTATTTATTATTAGGTAGACAAAACAAAGGGTAGATCGATTCGGTAACTCCCACGGATTTCCTCGCCAAACTTGAGATGTAAACAAAGATGGGCAAAAACTGTCGACAACGCTCGCCTCGACAGCCAGCATCGTCAGGGGACAGTTAGGAACCTTTAGGGGACAGTTAGAGACCTTTAGGGGACAGTTAGGGGACGATTTACGGCTCAATACTGCACGGAATTAGAACACCCTGCTTACATACACTGATTTATAGCTTTTATATGTTAATGGAGAAAAAAAAAGCTATTTAAGATGTTACTGGCAATGATTCAATTATTTAAATGTTCTTCAGTCGGAGAGGTCGGTGTACGCGGAAAGAGAGTTGTCGCCCTTTTCCAAATTAATGTTTTTTCGAGTGTTTATGCATTTGCGGAGTGGTTTTTATTGCTGAATATAAGTGCTGAATTACCAGCGTGGGTGTGGGAAAATGATGTAATGTGGTGAAACATGAGTTTTCGTGTTGCTTCCAAAACTCCATCGAAGCTTTATAGTAAAGTCGCCACTACTTTACTAAAGCATGACTGGACATGACTGAACTTTGACTACAACTATATTTATTTTATTTAATACTTTATTGCATACTTAAAAAAATACCTGTACAAAATGAGGACTTAATGCTAAAGCATTTTCTACCAGCCATCCCCACAGTAAATATATATATATATATATATACAGCAAATAAATAAATGTAATATAGTATTTACTATAAATAAATAATAAACATCTAAAACTATAGTTATAGTCAAAGTTCAGTTATTGTCAAACATAGCTCATGAAACTTGAAAATATCAAAACACTTGACACTGGCAAATGCTCAAAATGCGACGCCAAAATAAAAAAAAAGAATTATAGCTTTTTTTCCATTTTAGACGGAGGTACTTTCCTTAAAGGTTTTATTTCAAAAGTTTCACTACACAGGCCGTTGCTCATTTCATTAGGCCTTAACTAAACCTTTTTACAGCGCCCTCCAATAAAAGCAGCTTTGAGTCGTCTCTAATAAAAGCAACGTCCAAACGAGAAATCACCTCGCGCCTTCTGAATTGATAAATAGGATACCTACTCTGAGAATCCGAATCTATGACGATTTTTTACCCTTGGTACTCTATTTTGTGACTGTTTGTCTCTATTTGTCTGCTTGTGTTACGAAATAAAACTATTGTCTTCTTCTTTCCAGTAATTTCGCTTTTCGCTAGCTGCAGTAGGTACCCTTCGAACCGGAACACAGTAATGTTTACACACAACTGCTTAGCGGCAGAATATCTGGTACTGCGGTGGTACTTACCGAGACAACCTTCTGCTAAGGAGATCTACCACCAAGTAAACCTACTAAGAAATCCATAGTAGGGCCCCCGTTCTTGTCGTTACTCAATTGACCTAACAGCACTTGGAGATTGGCTACTTCGTATTATTTTGTCAATACCAAACTTGTAGATAAGGCTTTGGTTGAAGTAAGGTTTGGTTCAGAAGCGACTGAAGTATGAAATTCTATAAATATTTATAGAAGAAAATAAATTTAAAAAATTCTTTAGACTCTTCTGTTCTTTACCAATACTATAAAATGTTGTTGGCTTAATGTTTCATTAATTATTTTTTTTTTCTTAATCTACACTAATTATAAAAATGAAAGATTTGATTTTTTGTTTGTATTGAATAGGCTCCGAAACTACCGGACCGATCTGAATAATTATTTTTGTCATTAGAATGCTACATTATCACATAGGCTAGACATAGGCTATATTAATGTTGTTAATCGAGTTTTTTTTCCCGTACGAAGCCGGGGCAAACTGCTAGTGTTTTATAAATCGGAATCGTTTATTAGCCATAAATAGCAACGATTGTTACAGGCTAGTCATATCGATACTATTATAAATAAAGATTAAAGATTTGATTGTTTGTTTGTTTGTGTTGAATAGGCTCCGAAACTGCTGGACCGATTTCAAAAATTCTTTCACCGTTGGGAAGCTACGCTATCCCCAGATGACATATACTTTTTATCAATGTATTCCCACGGGAACGGGAATTACTTTTTTTTTTTATGTAAAAAATAATGAGTCGAGCTAGACGCTCTCGTGATGGTAAGAGACAACGCCTGTCCATGACCATTGCAGCGACACACAGAACTCTTGAGTAACAAAACAAAGTCCAAGACATCGCTGCTTTGGTGCTCATTACTTTTAGACCTTCGATGGTTAGTCTCAACAGCCCAGTAATTTCGCTAGCTGCAGTACCCTTCAAACCGGAACACAGTAATGTTTACACACTACTGCTTCGCGACAGAATAACTGGTACTGGTACTGGTACGCTGGTGAAACCGCAAGGCAACCGCTAGTTAGCTATAAATAACAACGATTGTTACAGGCAAGTCATAATTTATAAATAGTGTAGGATTGATGAGTGTTTGCTGTGTTTAATGGAACGTAAGAAAGGTGAAAGAGATGACACAGATATTTGTATTTGATGAAATCTTCAATTCTTTACTAGCTTAGCCTTCCTTCACTAGTGTTATAGTAAATACTGTCTGTTGATGTACTGCGAAATTATTATCAGATGTTCTCGCTCTAACCGAACGCATACAAGCCAATAAATCAAGGTTGTCCATACGTAAATTATGGCCTTCGAGATACGAACAATGGAAATCCAGTTATTACTATGAACACATCGGAGTAGATTCGGAAACCTACGAATGAGGAATATAACCGACTAGCGGAGGCCTCGCAGTTTCGCCCGCGTCGTTCCCGTTCCCGTGGGAATACAGGAATAAAAAGTAGCCTATGCCCCCAGGGGACAGCCCTGTTGGTTCATTGGTAGAATGTGTGCTTCAAGAGCCGAAGGGCGTGGGTTCGATTTTGAGTGTATTCGTTAGAAACATACAAAAATCCAAATAACTAAAAATCCAAAAGTACAAATCTATCCTCTTTATAATGTTACTGTAGATGTATTAACTTGTATCATTTTGATTGAAAGATTTGCTTTTTTTTTATGGTTGACAGGCTAGGTGTTTGACCACATCTCATCTGATGTTAAGTGAAGGTATGGTCGATGACAGTAAAACACACCTAGCTTGGAAGGAGACTGGCTGAACTCAAGTGAGGCTGCCGGAACACACCGTTAGATGCTTGGCTTGCTTGCTGGCACCTTTATGTATAAATTGTAATTAAATATTTTTATTTACGTTTAATTATTGTAATTGTAATTTAGTTGCCATTGGCTAGTGCACCCTCGCCTTTATAATTAGTTTGAGGCAAATTATTCGAACGCAAACTTTGGGGTATATTCGGTTTATTTAGCCTTTAGACGCCCGAATTGGTAATAATCTCGGCGTTTACTTCGGGCTATTGTTATGACAAGTTTGGTAATATGACTAGTTGTATTACTTACTTAAAAGAAACGTTTTCATAACTAGCAATCTTGTAGTTTTGCTTGGTGGTAGATCTCCTAAGCAGGAAATCGTGTAGGTTGCGGTTCGGGGGATATTACAGCTTGCGACATTACTGGGCTGTTGAGCCTAACCATCGAAAGTCTCAAAGTAATGAGCGCCAAAGCAGTAATGCCCTGAACTTTGTTTGGTACTCAAAGTTCTTTGTATCGCTGCAATGATCATGGACATGCGTTGTCTCTTAACATCAGAAGAGCGTATCGTTCGTCTCATTACTTTTACATTTAAAAAAAACTTAGCAATACTGTAATACGTAGGTCTATTTTAATCAATCAATGCTTAGGAATTATTTTAAAATGTCTTCTAATTCTTATTTAAAAGGCTGCTAGGCAAGAGATTATAGAAAATTATACTATTCCTAATAAAACAGTTGCGTTTTTAGGTAATCTAATATTCATCAGAACATGTTTGGATTTGAACTTAATCTTAATATTTTCATGTACAATACATATTACAATATTACTTGTACAAACTGTAAAACTATTTTTTTTTTTTTTTTTAATGGTTGACAGGCTAGTTGTTTGACTACAGCTCACCTGATGTTAAGTGAAGGTGTGGTCGAAGATGGTAAAGCACACCTAGCCTGGAATGGAACTGGCTCTCAAGTGAGGCTGCCGGAACACACCGTTAGATGCTTGGCGGCAGATTTTCAACTTGAGGGTGGTAGCTAGCCAGCCGAGTACTAGAAAGTACCCTACCACCATGCTATGGTTTCCTCACGATGTTTTCCTTCACCGGCAGCTCAAGCTCATTGTTGGGGTTTGAACCCATGCCCTTCGGCATGCGAACCTACCGCGCTAACCACTGAGCTATCATCGCTACATATTTATAATTAGCGAGCGAGTTTAATGAAACTAGTTGCATTTCAATTCTTGCGGATCTCTAGTGAAAAATGTATGCTGTACCACAGTTAAATTCTTCTTAGGTAAAACACTCCATTAAACTTTGTAATAATTATTCAACTGTCTTAAACTCCTCGTTGAACTGATCATATACCTCGCGATATCGATCTCCAATAACATGCAATAGTATATTTAACTGGACTTTTCCGTCTTTCTTCCCTAGTTCACAAGCTTCATAATTCCTTGCTTAGATTTCCTGAGGTTGCGTTTGCTAAGTTGTTGTAAAAAAACGGCTGAGGTGGTTGCAACAATGAATCCCAAAATCATCGGATATCTCTTCCGTATCCGTAATTCACCGTAGACTCTTTTCATTTATTTGTGTCACTGTTTAGTAATTTACATTTCGTCTGTGCCATGTAAAATCTATTTATACAAACTCGACAATGTCTAGGTTTTAACCTGTGCAAAAACTGCTCTTAGTTATCCAATCCAATAGTTGTACAAGAAAATGGAAAGGTCTTTCATCGAAATAGGAATTACGATAGAAATAATATTATAACAAGGACGTACTTAATCGAAAAGGTACACACATTTACCTTCGTAAACAAAAGATATAATGTAATACACAAACTAGAAAGAAGGCAAAAATTTTCTTGCAAAAAGTTATTACTATGAACACATCGGAGTAGATTCGGAAACCTACGAATGAGGAATATAACCGACTAGCGGAGGCCTCGCAGTTTCGCCCGCGTCGTTCCCGTTCCCGTGGGAATACAGGAATAAAAAGTAGCCTATGCCCCCCGGGGACAGCCCTGTTGGTTCATTGGTAGAATGTGTGCTTCAAGAGCCGAAGGGCGTGGGTTCGATTTTGAGTGTATTCGTTAGAAACATACAAAAATCCAAATAACTAAAAATCCAAAAGTACAAATCTATCCTCTTTATAATGTTACTGTAGATGTATTAACTTGTATCATTTTGATTGAAAGATTTGCTTTTTTTTTATGGTTGACAGGCTAGGTGTTTGACCACATCTCATCTGATGTTAAGTGAAGGTATGGTCGATGACAGTAAAACACACCTAGCTTGGAAGGAGACTGGCTGAACTCATATTATATAGACTGAAATAATATTATAACAAGGACGTACTTAATCGAAAAGGTACACACATTTACCTTCGTAAACAAAAGATATAATGTAATACACAAACTAGAAAGAAGACAAAAATTTTCTTGCAAAAATATAGGTAAGAGGTTTTCTGATTGCCTCAAGCTCATTTTCATTACCCACGTCGGCAAACCGACGTCCGACGCCGAAAAAGCTGACAGATATATTATTATTCCATTTATTTTCTTCGGGTCTGAAATCTATTTTATCAAATAGGTACTAGCGGACGCCTCGCGGTTTCACCCGCGTATTTCCCGTTCCCGTGGGAATGCAGGGATAAAAATAGCCTATGCCATCCGGGGATAGCGTAGCGTAGTATGATCTTGCGGACTTATATGTAGCTGTCAATGTGCTCTATAAAACGTCACTTTATTCTAATGTCAATAGTTTTCGATGCGCATGCTAAGTAAGGATTTTTTCAATTTTTTCACTGCTTGGGTTACATTCTTGAATTTTCTATACGGATCCCTAATTGTTTTTACATAAAGTCTAGCCTATTTTCATCACGGATAATGTAGCATTATAATGAAAGAATTATTAAGATCGGTCCAGTAGTTTCAGAGCCTATTAAATACAAACAAAAAAAAACTAATATTTCTTCTATATAATAGTATAGATAGATATACATAGACTACTTTCTCTTATCTAGGAGCAAAATAATATTTCTACGAAAACGTACATTATTTCTGAAACTCAGTGAAAGGCTAGAAATATCAAAAACCCCTTTTTATACTAAGCGCACATTATTCATACTTACAAAGTCAAGTCGTTTACAATAACCTTCCAAATATTCTGTCTCATATGAGAAACATGGTTGCTAGACTGTATAACAAGCTAAATAGTTCAAAAAAAATTATAAACCGACTACGGAAAAACATCTATAATTGAAGGAAGATAGAGAAGAAGTCGCAATTATGAACCTCAAGTGGAGCTGGGCAGGGCACGTTGCTAGGCGAAGTGATGACAGTTGGAGTAAGGTTGCAACAGAGTGGTGGCCTAGGCAAGGTAAGCGGAGCATCGGTCGTCCAGCCGCAAGATGGGTCGACGATATCGTCACCGTCGCGGGTCGAACCTGGACCAGATTGGCACAGGACCGAGGCAGATGGCATGTAAAGAGAGAGGCCTATACCCAGCAGTGGGATAAAGAAGGCTGTGGATGATGATGAGAGAAGAAGTGTGTAAACATTATTTACACACTTCTTCTCTCATAAACACACAGCGCCGTCTGGCCCCAAACAAAAAATGCTAGCGAAATTACTGGGCTGTTGAGGCTAACCATCTAAAGTCTCAAAGTAATGAGCACCAAAGCAGCGATGTCCAGGTCTTTGTTTTGTTACTTAAAGTTCTGTGTGTCGCAGCGATGGTCATGAACAGGCGTTATCTCTTACCATCAGGACAACATTTCGTTCGTCTCATAAATCCCACTAATATTATAAATGTGAAAGTTTGGTTGGATGGATGTTTGTTACTCTTTCACGCAAAAACTGCTGCACGGATTTGGATGAAATTTGGTATGGAGGTCGCTAAGATCCTGGATTAAAACATGGGCTACTTGTTATTCCGAAAACATGTAGCGGGTAACACCGTGGGGTGCAGCTAGCATATTGGAGAAAATAGTTCTACCGAGGATTCAATAATAAACGCTACAGACAAAGCTGTAGAATATTGTTTTTTTTTAACTTATTTATTACCGTTGGAATTTACCGTTCAAATTCTTCCAGATGCCACTTCTAATTTGCGATATACAACTCACAGACAAAATATTTATTCGTTCAGCTAATCCTGTACGTTTATAAACGTCCCATTTACCATTTATATGCAAATCAGGCGCGACGGGATGAAGCGTTTGCGTTCAGAAATCAGTAACAATACTTGGCCCATTTTTCACTTGGACCTTCGTGTGCTTTACGGAACGGTCGGGAAAATTCCGACGTAGGGCCACGAATTAATCTAATTCATAAGCGACAGAGGGCGTTAGAAAATTCAAATCCCACTAATGTTATAAATGTGAACGTTTAGATACATAGATGGATGGGTGTTTGTTACTCGATAATTGATTGAATGTTCAAGGTATATATTTAGTTTATTTCCGTTTAACAGTCGTTCCAGTTACAACAGTGATGAGGTCTTAAATTTATCTAATTTGACAACAACTTATTAATTAAAAACCTAATCTTACTTAATATCTAGAACCAATATGACATACACTTAAAAATATAATTTGACAAAAATCTAAATAAAAAAAAAAAAAAATTAAATAACCACAAGTTCCTCCTCTCTGTAGTAACCACTTGTCGACACGTGTGTCGCCTCTACACGAGGCATCCTCGGGACGTGTTGACTCTTCGAGCGCTTGGTCGAGACTGAGCCACTGGTGTTTTGTTTCTTTTTCAGGGGTACCATTAATCATAAATTTTATTACCAAAAACTTAAAATAAGTTTTGTCGCAAATTGACCAGTCTTCCAGTTACCAGTTTTGACTGTAAGATAACATATTAAAATAATTTATTATAATGATGAAAGAATTATTCAGATCAGTCCAGTAGTTCCGGAGCCTATTCAATACAAACAAACGAATCAAATCTTTCTTCTTTATAATTAGTGTAGATAAAATAACATTTTGTTTTAAATTTTCTTTGTTTTCATGAATTAAAATTAAACCCAGATCATCATCATCATCAGCATATCAAAGTCCACTAATGGACATAGGCCTCGCCCAAGACACGCTTCCATGCACTGCCGCCTGTCCTATGTACATCGTTACTCTAGTGAGTCTCAGGGTGTCCTACGCTACGTTTGTCACTTCACGGTCTCCACTCTAGACCACGTCTACCCCAGCGGTTAGCGGTTCTGCAACAGATATGTCGCCCAGTACCACTTCAGCTTGCTAATACGCTGAGCTATGTCTATGACTTTAGTTCTCTGGAAAATTACTTCGTTTCGGATACGATCCTTCAGAGAAATGCCGAGCATAGCTCTTTCCATAGCTCGCTGAGCGACTTTGAACTCTAAACCTACATATTATATACATAAATTAATAAAACTCTCATTTAGTGACCATACCCTTGGGATAATCATAAAATATGTGACGGGTTTGGACACTTTCATAAGGATTAGAAGCCTTGCTCAACAGTGTGAGTACAGCCCTGCATCGAAGCATCAACAGCAATGGTAGCTCAGTGGTTAGCGTGGTCGGTTCGCCACCCGAAGGGCGTTGGTTCAAACCTCAACAATGAGCTTGAGCTGGAGAGGGAAAACATCGTGAGGAAACCATAGCATTGTGGTAGAGTATTTAAATAAAGTGTTGTCTATTGTCTATTTTCTAGTAACTGACTTACATCATACAAACTTTGCTTAGTTTGGTGTCAGATGGCGCTGTATGTAATGTCCTGAGATATTTATTTATAATATGACCAGTATTATGCTGAGGTGAGCCCCCTTTTTGTAACTGTTTGTTTGTTTTTGTGTTTATAATTGTTACAAAATAAAACCATTTTCTTTCTTTATTTGTACCCAGAGATCAACATTTAGAAAGTAGTTTCGAAACGCCTGTAGTTTGGTAACTAACCGTAAATCCATAGTACGTAAAAGTACTCGCATCATTTACCGTAAACGTACGTAGTAGGAACGTAATTATTCACGTAAACGCGCACGTAAACGTCTCTTATCTCACTCGAACGAGCAGATATCGTAGTTTACGTTTCACAGCTTCAAAGAACGTTCTGTACCCTTGAACGCATTTGCTGTTGGATGTGAACACGCGCTTTCTAATTGAAATTCGTAGGGACATCACAAAACGTCGAAAACAAAAAAAAACAACACTTTTTTTATTTTTTACTAGCTGTTCCCCGCGGTGTTACCTGCTACATGTTTTCGGGATAAAAAGTAGCCTATGTATTAATCCAGGGTTTGAGCTACCTTCATACCAAATTTCACCCAAAACCGTTTAGTAGTTTTGCGTGAAAGAGTAACAAACATACTTCTATTCTCACAAACTTTCTTTTTTCACAAGCTTTAGTAGGATGGTTGGTGAGCTTGGAATTTTACCATAGCTCACACTCAGCTGATATTAAGTGATGGTGTGATTGAAGATGGTACAGCACATCTAGCCTGGAAAGGAACTGGCTCTCAAGTGAGGTTGCCGGAACACATCGTTAGATGCTTGGCGGAAGATTTTCAACTTGAGGGCGGTAGCTAGCCAGCTGAGTACTAGAAAGTACCTGATCACCATGCTATGGTTTTTCTCACGATGTTTTGTAGTTTTATCTCATTGTTGGGGCTTGAACTCAAGCCCTTCGGCATTCCAACTCGCCGCGCTAACCACTGAGCTATCATCGCTACATAAAGTACTGGACATTCTTTATTCGTTCACGATCTCCGTTACCACTACATCTCACGTTCAGGTTCAATCACTTATTCTGTGGCACAAGTAACGGAGTTCTCGAGATAAAAGAAACAAGGCGCTGGAAGCGAGTGATTCGGAAAAAGGTAGAGGGCAAAGGCGGGCACGACCTGTAGGTACTGGCCGAACACTTAAAGTACACACAACATCAAAGATTTCTCACCGACAAAGGGGTGAACGAACATTAAAGAATAGGTGTTCTGAAATATAGAAAACTAGCTACGCCCCGCGGTGTTACCCGCTACATGTTTTCGAGATAAAAAGTAGCTTGCTTGTGTTGTTTAGTAGTTTTTGCGTGAAAGAGTAACACACTCACAAAATTTCGCATTTTTTAATGATTTTTTTATGGTTGACAGGCTAGATGTTTGACCACAGCTCACCTGATGTTAAGTGAAGTTGTGGTCGAAGATGGTAAATCACACCTAGCCTGGAATGGATCTGGCTCTCAAGTGAGGCTGCCGGAACACACCGTTAGATGCTTGGCGGCAGATTTTCAACTTGAGGGTGGTAGCTAGCCAGTCGAGTACTAGAAAGTACCCTACCATAAAATGATTTATCTAACATAATTTCATACAAATTTGAATTACTTTTAACTGAGTTGTCATAAATTTTTTTAAGGTAAAGGTAATGAAACGAACGAGACGCTCTCCTGATGTTAAGAGATAACGCCTGTCCATGACCATTGCAGCGATACACAGAACTTTGAGTAGCAAAACAAAGTCTAAGGCGTCACTGCTTTAACGCTTATTACTTTGAGACATTCGATGGTTAGTTAGCCCTGTAATTTTATTAGCTGCAACCTTTCAAAGATAAGTGAAACCGGAAACACAGTATTGTTTACACACTACTGCTTGGCGGCAGAATATCTCGTACCTACATAGATCTCCAGCTAAGGAGATTTACCACAAAGTATATTGTTGTGAAGTTGTTTATAGTTGTTTGCAAACATGTTATAAAGTTGGGAGAAATTCTGGTAATTTCGGCTTGCTTTGTGGTCAAGTAAAACGAACCAAACCGAACGTCGTGAACCTATTTTGAATAAAAAAAAAAAAGTACCGAGGGACTCCAAAGCTTGAGGCCTGTGGCGCACAGCACCAGCTAGCCCCTTAGTAGCCACGCCACTGTTTGTGTAACCCTGTTATAATTATTTTGTAGCAACATCACAAAAAGAACATTACGAAGGAAACCAATACCCTACCTTTAAGACAATAATGGAAGGTTTCTGCCAATACGATTTGCGAGGCCAAAAAGGCCTTTTGTGTTTCCCTAACGTATTTCTAATAAATGCTAGATACTGGGTACGGTAAACAATGAATAACGTATGTGAATCGAGAGATGGGAGTATTTGGTCGAATGGTGAATTAAAAAGACTTTTTCCGACGAACTTCTTAGAGTGATAGGTTGTTTTTTAACTGACCCAAAAAAGGACTTGGTTCTTAATTCCACTGTATTTTTAAATATTTTATTTTCATACTCGTACTCGTATTCAATACTTTATTGCAACATATTATGTACAGGTCCTTCTGCTTATAAATTTAACAATGTTCTACCTAGCACATATGCCCATTAGAGTATGGCAAACAATTTTAATCAAAAGATTTAAATAAAATTAACTACGGAATTTTAAATGCGATTTAAATTAAAAATACAAATTAAATAATAGCAAAATAAAATTACTCGTACTTAGTCATACAGATTATCATTAAAAAAAAAATAAAAAAAATATCAAAAGTGTACAAAAATAAAATCAGAATATTAATTGGCCATACTTAGTCGCCATAAATATTGTCATTTTTAATGTTTGTTAAGAGATAATTCCGCCAATTGTGAATCGATTTTGATTATTCTTTTCTTGCTTTGTAGATCATACTTCTGAGGGGGTCCCATATAAATTTTATCGAAATCGATTGAGCGGTTTTTAAAAAATCAACAAAAATTAAAAAAAAATGTATTTTCGTTTACTTCGAAACCTCGCTTGCATTGGAGCAGTGCGTTTAGTTTTAGTTGGCCTAAAGGTCATGGAGTCGGTTTTTTTTAATTGTAAATTTGTATATTTTCTTATATTTACAACTCTACTATAAATCAAAGCTTGTACTATGGGAACCCAATAACTGATATAATAGAATATAATATAACTTTATTACACACCAAAATAAAACACAAACACAACAACGTACCTACAAATATGAAACATAAAAAAGAGATAAAGAATATAATACAACAAAATAATGAATATATGGTGTATAACTGCGGCCTTATCGCCTAGAGTGATTTCTTCTACAGCAAAGAAATACAGAAAAAAGTTAAATTATAACTCAGTATGTATAAGTTTCAGATTTGATTTTCTAGATTCTAGATGGCGATAGAATCGAGATAGCACGCGCAATCACCATTAACTGAATATTATATGGACTAAAATCAGTACTAAATATAGCCTATTGGAGTCAGCAATGCGCCTGGAGACCAGTGTATTATGATTATGTACCATAGTGTTCAAACAGTTCACTGTTCAGGCAGACAATAATTTCCAAAGGAATTGCTCGTGTGGACGCACCTTGCCATTAACTGGATATATATGGGCTGAAATCAGTACTAAATATAGTCTATTGGGTACAGCAATGCGCCTGGAGACCAGTGTATTATAATTATGTACCATAGTGCTCAAATAGTTCAGGCAGACAATAATTTCCAAAGATATTGTTCGTGTGAACGCACCTTAATGTTAAAATTATGTTCTTACTAGTTGGCAGTACAGAGATACAGCTCGGGTAAACTAAGCTGCAAGCCCTGCAACATATATGTATTATGTACAGCTTCTGAAGTTTCAGGGCTGAAATTAATGTATGCATTTTTCATGAAACTCCCAGAATCAAGCTTAACTTGGACTTTGTTACCGTACTTACGTTGAGTGAAGAAAGGCTATGGAGGTTACAAACTTTTGATTTCCTTTAGGAATTGAACGGGGTTTGTTTTACATAAATTACGTATACTATTATTTCTATTAAAAAAAAAATACGGTTGTCATCTCACGATGTTCTGTGATGTTTGACTTGTTTGTAATTAGTTTATAATATGTTTTTATTCTTAATAAACGATACTATGATATTCTCTCATGCCCATTTTTCTATCAGACGGTCAGAAGCTCAAAAAAAGCGACATCGTTTCATGGTTGACGTTTTACAAACCCGTACGAAGCGATTTAAATCCACTTTCGGATTTAAATCATTGTTGAGAGCGAATTTTTTCGATGAGCAGAAAGGTAAGGCATTACTACACCATTAAGAATTGTCTTTTTCTCTTTCTTAATCGGATCTTGGTAATATTTTAGTGAATTTATAAAGATATGTGCTTGTAATCTCAATGTTCGAGTACATGCAAGAGATCGCCGAAAGCTATTGTCTATGTTTTATCAATATGACAGGGTGATCGCGTGACGAAGTTATGATCCAATATGGATAGTAGACGACCCTTTTAGCCGCTTGGGAAATCTAAGCGAGATGTCTTTCTGACAGCTTTATGACCTCTGGTCCTCAGCTACGCAGGATCACAATGTTGCGGTGTACTGTCACTAGTTAATGCATCGTTGATAACTTTGTCATTTTTTTAATTTAAAGAGTTACAAAACACCTACGAAACGCGTTCAAAATATTTGGAAGAATCGGGGAATAAGTTACAAAACAAAAGCTCGGTTAGTCAGAGCCTTAGTATTCCCCATCTTTCTCTATGGAGTAGAGACGTGGACAATCCGAGCAAGAGAGAGACAGAGAATAGATGCATTCGAAATGTGGTGCTGGAGGCGAATGCTACGTATACCATGGACGGCCAAACGCACAAGTGTATCTATTCTCTCCCAACTCAGCATTGAGACCCGTCTGACCATAATATGTCAACAGCGTTTGCTGTCTTATTTCCGCCATATAATGCAAAAAGGGGATGGCAGCTTTGAAAAGCTGGTCATTGTTGGCAATACAGAAGGAAAGAGAACACGAAGCCGGTCGCCAACACGATGGTCTGACCAAGTGAAAGAAGCCACATCCTCTTCTAAATTCTACCAGGTGGTGAGGGCTACTTCGGACCGGAGTCGATGGAGTTGTCCGTCTAAGAGGTTCCAGTGACCACGATCCTCAGACATGAGGGACCGATTGAAGAAGAAGTTCTTAGTGTATTTCCGCTTATATGTAAGACGTTATGGTTACCATATTCTCGGCCAAGCGTTCAAAGAGTCAACACGTTTTGTTTTAAATATCTGACAGGCTAGGTGTTTGACCACGGCTCATGTGATGTTAAGTGACGGTGTGGTCGAAGATGTTAAACTCAACTAGCCTGTAATGGAACTTGGGAACCTCTTGGGAAAGCCTCACTTGGGAACCCCCAAGTGAGGCTGACGGAAAACACTATTAGATGCTTGACGGCAGTTTCAACTCGAGGGCTACAATTATATACGAACTACATCAAATCCTCGACATTGCTGTAACAAAAACGACTCGTAAGCGAAAATATACTAAAGATATGTCTTATATACATAATATATACATATTACTTACAATATGTTTTATTTTTTTCTTATTAATGTTACATCTCCCGTCTGTTTCTTATGTTTTCTATCGTATTTTTCGTTTCTTGGTTGCCTGGAAGAGATCGCTGTTAGCGATAAGGCCGCCACTTGTGGCACTAGTTTATAAGGTTCTTTGTTCTCTGTACTCTTTTTTATTTATGATGTGCACAATAAAGAGTTATATTTATCTATCTATATCTATCATATTTATGGAAAAAGTAATGAGACGAACGAGGCGCTCTCCTGATAGTAAGAGATACCGCCTGTCCATGACCATTGCAGCGATACACAGAACTTTGAGTAACAAAACAAAGTCCAGTTCAGCGCTGCGTTGGCGCTCATTAAGACTATCGATGCTTGTTACCAACAGCTCTGTAATTTCGCTAGCTGCAGTACCTACCCTTCAAACCGGAACACTGTAATGTTTTAAACACTACTGCTTGGCGGCAGAATATCTGGTACAGCGGTGGTACGAGACCTAGACGATCTCCTGCTAAGGAGATCTACCACCAAGTTTTTTTTCTGGTGTGCACAATCAAGAGCACATCCTTCCATTGATAGACAGACAGAAAGACAGATAGATGTACAGACAGGCGGATAGACGGACAGAAAGAGAGATGGACGGACAGACGTACGGATGGACGTCCGGCCGTCCGTCTGTCTGTCTACCTATCTTTCTACTTAAGAAGTCAGGTCATCATCATTTCAGACATAGGACGTCCACTGCTGGACATAGGCCTCTCCCATTGTTTTCCATAAAGACCGGTTGGAAACGGCTCGCATCCAGCGCGTTCCTGCGGTCTTTATCAGGTCGTCTGTCCACCTCAGGTAAAAGCGAAAAAATATTTTTGTATCGAAATTCATTTCAGACTCAACGATTTTATTATTCAACACCCAATCAAGCTTTGGTTGGTAAACGAAGGTCATATAAGCTAACTTAATAATGGATGCCCAATTTACTCCCTATGAGACTTAATTGAGAATTGTACGGATCGAGTTAAGTCCTGATCAAGTTACCGTGGATTAAGTTACTAGGTACGTGCTAGCTTAACTGGATAATAATATGATGCAAAGCTGGGATTTCAGAAATGAATTTGAGCAAAAACTAATTACGTCTCAAATTACATTTTGTAGTCTCAAGCTTCATTATAGATGTTGTATTTAAAACTCCGTAGATGCTTCTTATAAAGTCTTATTTTATTTGATTTTTGAATGTATAGATAACGTGGTGCAAGCTGAATGTACATAGTGCAACGCCAAAAAATATAGAAAAAATAATTAATTAGATTTAACACATTAACTGAGTTAAATTATCTAATCATTATAATATCCATATCATAAATATTTATTGGAAAAGATAGAAACTATAATTATATTTTTGGATCATAGTTATTTATAATTTGGCAAAATGAATTTATCCAGTCACGTGAACGTGACGTCACAAATTTTATCAGGTAGCCTATTATTAAGGCGGTTTTAATAAAAATTAAGTATAGTATAACATAGTAGTACTATGTTATATGCTATTTTATTTAAATCTTCTTCGTGGAGTCGATGTTTAATTTTTTTTTAATTAATGGTTTTCTCCCATTTCTTCAAGCGCGGGCCAGACTGTTGTAAACAAGCTCACATCGCTCTCCACCGGTGGTTTACAACAGTGTAAGCATCTTTTGACCTTCAACGACCTCTGTGGACGGACGCGCGTTGTTAACCGCGTGTGGATGCCACCGTTGTAGAAGTTGCGAGCCTTGTTGTAAACCAGTGTGGACGCAAATACCAACCGTGGGCTGCAAGCCTCCCACCAAGGTGACCCCTGTTGGAAGCTTGTTTACAACAGTCTGACCCACGCCTTAACCACTGCAATACCGCGGGAGGTGGCATCTTGGAAGTCTTCATGGTGCAGGAGTCTGGACAGCGAGTCTTCATGGTGCAGGAGTCTGGACAGCGAGGGCACGAGAGAAAGTTAATTTATGAAGTGTGTTTATTTATGTTTTTTTGTGGTGAGCTGTGGTCAAACACCTAAACTGTCAACCAGAAAAAAATAAAAAATTTAATAATGCCATCAAAACAAACGACATAAACTGATTGGCCTGACTGAATGACTGAAACTGAGGCGGATTGAGTTTAGCCGGGGTCAGTAATCTCTCGAATCCAATTCTATCAAAAATTCCGGACGAAATGGGCAGACCATGTTCGCCAATATTCAATACGCTAGTTGTCCAAGCGTGTATTTTAATAGATGTAGGAATAATTCCGGGATCGAGTTTCCGGGAAACATGGCTGATTGGGATCGACGCTCCGTTGACAGTCTGTTTTATAAATTTATATTTTGGATTTGAGAGACGATTTTTGGTTGTGAAAGGGCTTTGATGAACTAATGATAGATACATATATGTATATATAACCAACTACTTATAATATATATATGTAATAAAACAAACGAGACGCTTTCCTGATTGTAAGAGATAACGGCTGTCCATGTCCATTACAGCGATACACAGAACTTTGAGTGACAAACCAAGGTCTAGGGCATCGCTGCTTTGGCAATCATTATTTTGAGACTTTTAATCGTTAGTCTCAACAGCCCAGTAATTTCGCCAGCTGCTGTACCCTGCAAACCGGAACACAGTAACGTTTACACACTACTGCTCGTCGGCAGAATATCTGGTACTGCGGTGTACCTTAAGAAACATTTAAGACTTACCATCGAAAGTCTCAAAGTAATGAGCGTCAAAGCAGCGATGCCTTTGACTTTGTATTGCTACACATGTGTATCGCTGCAATGGTCATTTTTTTTTTTTTTTTTTTTTTTTTTTTTTTTTATAGTAGATAGGCTTGCGTTTGACCGCCATAACATGAACATAAGTTACCTCTTACCATTAGAAGAGTGTATTATTCGTTTCATTACTTTTATATAAAGAAGGAAAGGTAAAAAGAAAACAATTTCAGACATCAAAATACTAATTTTATTTCTTTATTCACATCTGGTCAAAATGGTCAAAATTTTAATCTATACTTATAAATTACTAGCGGATGCCTCGCGGTTTTACCCGCGCAGTTCCCGTTCCCGTGAGAATACAGGGATTATAAGTAGCTTATGTCACCCGGAGAAAGTGTAGCTTTCTAACGGTGAAAGAATTTTGGAAATCGGTTCAGTAGTTCAGAGCCAAACAAACAAAAATCAAATCTTTTCTCTTTATAATGATAGATGATAATTTCTAAGAAAGTTATGTATGTATGTATATTACTTTTGTTGATAGCACTGCTTCGTCTTGTGGGTAAACCTAAAAATGTGAAAGTTCTGTTAATTCCAGTGCCGTTGTAAGAAATAATATAAAATAACAGTATAGATTAAGTGCTTTACCTATAAACGTTGTTTTAAGTAAACCGATCCGACAACTTCGCAGACGCTTAATTTGAAAAGTAAAAATGAGACAGGAAAATTTAAGCAAAAAATAACTTTAACTTCTAAGTACCAGAATTCGAGGAGGCCAAGAATCTATATAGGTTGACAGAAACTGTTCTGAATAAATGAATAAATATAGTGTTGTACAGTTTGAATTTGCCGCGTAATAACTTCGAAGTATAATAATTTATCTGTGAACTTGTGTTGGATTCTGTGGAGCGGTCTGTCACATTGACAGCACGGTAAATACAGAGATTATGTCAGTTTAAACAGATGAGAATTATATGGTAATTTAAACATTAACGATTAATAAGAATTGGCGAAACATATAGCTTTAACTGTTGTTTCTCTTTTCAGGTGAAAATTGTGATTAATTAATAATGTGAAAGAATGTTTTGTAATAGTATTAAAGCTAGTTTGTGTACTAAATAAAACTCTACTCTTTTCAGAGCAACTCAATTTCGGTTATTGTTTTTATATTCACCATAATAATATCCAAGGATAGATATAAATAACACATTATATGTATAATAAAATTATATAGAAAGTTTTTATGTACATAGTGTATTACAGGGCAATATGCTTGCTAAGCGTCAAAGCCCTTAAAATAAATAAACAATTTAAAAAAACTTCTAGGCGTCTTTCTTTTTATGGTTGACATGCCAGGTGTTTGACCACAGCTCACCTGATGTTAAGTGAAGGCATGGTCGAAGATGGTAAAGCTCACCTAGCCTGAAATGGAACTGGCTCTCAAGTGTGGCTGCCGGAACACCCCGTTAGATGCTTAGCAGCAGATTTTGAACTTGAGGTAGCTAGCCAACCGAGTACTAGAAAGTACCCTACCACCATGCTATGGTATCCTCACGATGTTTTTCCTTCACCGGCAGCTCAAGCTCATTGTTAGGGTTTGAACCCACGTTCTTTGGCATGCGAACCTACCGCGCTAACCACTGAGCTATCATCGCTACAAAACGTAGAAAAGAAACTTAGTCTTAGACGTAGTTAATGTGTTGTCAATTCTCGTACCAACCTTTCCAGAAGCAAGATGGCAATTGCCACCAAGTACCCTATTGCCAGCAAGATGAAGGCTGGCGCCGCCCCGCCCAGCGCCAGTGCTCTGGGAGAACTACCCTCACACGCCACGGGGAGAGGCGCCGTACGCCGCTGGACACTCGACACTATCCCACGCTCTAGCATACGGGTCAAGCTGCAAGTAATAAATACAAATACAAATCTTTAATTAATAACACCAAAGTTACAGGTCATTTTTAAAAATATCAAAATCATATCATATGTCATTCCAATGAAAATGTCAATGAAATAGTAAGTCGTATATAAAATAATTATGTCAATATAATTAAATGCCAATAAAAACAAAAATACTAAAATTACTTACTAGTAATTCAATTATCTCTTATTTTTAAATAATCGTCAAACTCAGAACAAGGTCTCTTGAAGCCAAGATCTTAATTTGCTTCTGAAGCACGCGGTGGCAGGTGCATTCCGAATGGAAGCGGTTGTAGACTGTGGGCTCGTGGGCCACATAAACAGATTATTACAAACCATAAAAGAAAGAAATACACACCTTTCAGCAACGACACAACGAAAAAACAAATTAAAAGGACTCTTTCGGGAACTTGTAATGAATTTCAGCAGTAAAATTGATTTACTGAACATTTTTAGAATCAGAAAATAATAACGCCCCGATCCACTTTCCAACAAGATAGAACAAGAAAACTGCATCTGAGTTTTGGGATGTTTTGATAAGTTGCCAAATGCGATGTTTGCTTCTACGACTGCAGTACTACAAACTACTGAATTCGGTCGCTCGGGTTACCTACTGAACCGAAAACAAATCTTATCTTTCAATTGCAGTCAGAAAAGTCTTGTTGACTTTAAAAATGTTGTTAGGTCATTTAATTTTATGAAAACTTGAACCAGTGTGATATCTCTTATACAAGGTTAAGCTTGGGGTTAAGGCGAGAAGGGGTGTTATCATTGTAATCATATCTGTTCTGTAGAAAAAAAATGGCCGTCTCGAGAAGGTTGGCAGATTTTTTTATGTGAAAAATAATGAGACGAACGAGACGCTCTCCTGATGGTAAGTAACGCTTGTCCATGACCATTGCAGTGATACACAGAACTCTGAGTAACAAAACAAAGTCCAGGGCATCGCTGCTTTGGTGCTCATTACTTTGAGACTTTTGATGGTTAGTCTCAACAGCCCAGTAATTTTGCTAGCTGCAGTACCCTTCAAACCGGAACAGAGTAATGTTTACACACTACTGCTTGGCGGCAGAATATCTGGTACTGCGGTGGTACCTACCTAGATGACCTCTTGCTAAAGAGATCTACCACCAGGTAATGTGAAGGCAGATGTGAAACATTTAAACAATACGCAAGGGAAGTGGCATAGAGGGGGCATGACGGCATGAGAGTGTCACGCCGTTGGTCGTCACGTCTTAAGAGCCGATTTTACTGCCAAGGTGTGCCAATGTCTTTTTTTGTATTATGGCTTGATGTCTGACCACAGCTCACCTGATGTTAAGTGACGGTGTGGTTGAAAGTGGTAAAGCACACCTAGCTTGGAATGGAAATGGCTCTCAAGTGAGGCTGCCGGAACACACCGTTAGATGCTTGGCGGCAGATTTTCAACATGAGGGTGGTAGCCAGCCACCTACTAGAAAGTACCCTACCACCATGCTATGGTTTCCTCACGATGTTTTCCTTCACCGGCTCAAGCTCATTGTTGGGGGTTGAACCCACGCCTTTCGGCATGTCAACCTACCGCGCTAACCACTGAGCTATCATCGCTACAATTATATATGGTTTACAACAAACATACGTTGAATTTTGACTAAATGTATGAAACAGCAAATCTTTTTGAGACTTTAAGAAATACAATTTTAACCTTGATCAGTCACAAAATAGATATATTTAGGTAATATAACTGTTTGTTCTGGTCGGATATTAAACTCAACCCCCACAGTTCATGCAGCAGAGCTATTATCCAATGATCTAACACGGTATTCCAATATAATGCACCTATTAAAATTTTAATTGAAATCAATAAACTAACCATAGCATATCCAACCTCCATTCTTATTCGAAGTGGGGGCGATAAGTCCTGCAGTTGACTTCCCACTTGGGGTTATTGTGCATTTCCCCCTACCAGCGTCTACCCGAGCCAACCCAGCTCCTTGAATTTTTTTTTTTTAATGTTGAATAGGTTCGCGCTTGACCACATCCTGCCTGATGTGAAGCATCGATGCGGTCTAAGATGGAACACGCTTGCCTAGAAGGAACCTGTTTACTCTTGATTTGAAGACACTGACAGCCCCGTTGGCTCATTGGTAGTATATCTGCCTTGAGAGCTGTAGGGCGTGGGTTCGATTCCCACTCAGGGCAAACATTTTGTGAATAAACAAATGTTTGTTCTGTGTCTGGGTGTTCTGTATGTATTATAAGTATGTATTTACAAAAAAAAAAAGTATTTATGTATTCTATCAGTTATCTGACTTCCATCACACAAGCTCTGCTTAGTTTGGGGCCAGATGGCGCTGTGTGTATAGTCCTACGATATTTATTATTTATTATTATTTACTCATATTGTACTTTTCGAGAAACACAGACTCCGGCAAAGAGTTCCACACCCTAGTTGTGCGAATAAAGAATGTGGACTCAAAGCGCTTAGTGCGCACATGGGGAACATCCACCATGTACGGGTGTCGCCTCGGTCGCGTTTGTCTGGCTTGTATCGGAGCGAAGCTCTGGGCCGCTGGCATAGTAGCTCCAGTGAGTTCAATGATGATGACATGAATGATATCCTACCTCCATGTTAAGAATTCTTTGTATGGACTGTCTTTCTGCACCCCGGGGTACACCAGCACTTTCTCTATGGAAGGCAAGGAGTCCAGCTCACAGAGTTCTCCCCGGTCGAAGGTCCGGGATATTAGATTGTTGGCGTTGAATGCTTCAGTAAGGTATGCGTAACCTGAAAAGATAGACTTTTAATAAAAACAAATACTCGTATATACTATAGAATACAATAATAAAAAATAAAATACGGTATAGTACGGGTTTTTTATAACAAATAAGCTTACGTTTGACCGCCGTCTCATTTGATGTTAAGTGATGATGTGGTCTACGATAGAGTACGCTTGCCTAGAAGATACCAATTCACTTTCGACTTGAAGACACCCAGATTGTATCCATCGGGGAACACCCACTCAGGTAGCGCATTCCACTGTCTGGCAGTCCGCACAATGAACGAAGATTGAAATCGTTTCGTTCGAGTTTTTGGAACGTCGACCATGAAACGATGTCGCTTTTTTGAGCTTCTGGCTGTCCGAAAGAAAAAAGGGCATGGGGCATAAATACAATCTGGGTGCCTTCGCGAGTGAATCGGTTTCTTCGACCGAATACCCTATCTTCGCTTAACATCAGGCGTGTCGGCAAGCCTATTCTTAATTAAATAAAACATTATTGATCATAGATTGTCTTTTTTGAATCTAAACTTTTCATTATACGAGTATATAAAAAGTCACTTAACGTTGTTAATTTGAAAGATGAAAATGTTTGTTGGTTTTGTTCACGGTTTAACACGGCAATGCAAGCAAATACCCAGAATTAACACAGGCAAGTTTTAACTTTACAAATGCGGTGCATTTTAAAATAACGTTTAATCGAATTTAAAAAAAGACCTTAAATTATACAATTTACAAAATGTATACAAAAAACTTAGTCTAAACCGTCAGAGGAGGGATATGTGGCCAGAATCCTGGCAACATTGCCACGCTGGATGGCAATGCTTAGCTTTTGACCAAAGTAGATACCAGCATTCTGGTCACCTGAAGCCTCCTCTAAACGTTTGGCCAGGTCCCGATACAGTTCGAAAGTGCATTTTAAATGTGTGTTGATAGCTTTTTTTTTTCTAGGCCAGGTTGGTGGCTTTGATCCATCACTACGAGAAGACGTGGCCGTATCCGTGATAAACATGGTCTAGGTAACGATTATTGTAGCACTAGCTGCGCCCCGCGGTGTTACCTGCTACATGTTTTCGGGATAAAAAGTAGCCTATGTGTTAATCCAGAGTCTCAGCTGTCTCCGTACCAAACTTCAGCCAAATCCGTTCTGTAGTTTTTACGTGAAAGAGTAACAAACATCCATCCATCCATCCATCCAAACTTGCACATTTATAATATTAGAGGGATTAATGGGATAGTGGGATGATCGAAACGTCAAGTAAGAAATAAAGCTAATTTGTAGTATTTTATGTGCAATCCATTACTATTATAAAGAGGAAAGATTTGATTGTTTGTTTGTATTGAATATGCTCCACACCTTCACTTAACATCAGGTGAGCTGTGGTCAAACACCTAGCCTGTCAACCATAAAAAAAAAAAACTACTGGACCAATTTCAAAAATTCTTTCACCGTTGGGAAGCTACACTATCTCCGGGTGTCATAGGCTACTTTTTATCCCTGTATTCCCACGGGAACGGGAACTACGCGGGTAAAACCGCGAGGCGTCCGCTAGTTAAATGATAAACATAATTATGTTTAAAACACCATATCGATTGTTAGAATTAATTAAAAACAAACAGAAGAAGATAAATTAGGCACAACTCTCCGACAGAAGAACAAAGTGATGTAAATTGAATAGTTAGTAGATACCTCCTGCTTTCACCATAGCAACACCTTGCTCCAAAGGAACAAAGATAGGCGTTTTCCTTTTCTTACTCAGGACTTTTCGCTTTATGATGTCTTCGTATTTGGCGTTACTTTTATTGAAGTAATATCCCGGAACCTGAATTTAAAAATAGTTACATAATCAACAGTTATAGGCAGCCCGTACACGTAGCGCGCGATCCGCGATCCGCGATCCGCGATCAATGATCGCGATCCAGACTGATCGTGTACGAAGCGGATTGACGGACTGACGCTCCGGATCGCAAAATATCTAGAAATTTTGAAAACATGATCGCGGATCGCGGATCGCGGATCGTGATCATGATTGAACGTGTAAGGCGGCCCATATAAGCTTAAAAGTTTTAATGTTGTTATTTGTCGCTTATTTGTATATAATTATATTCTCAGTATACAAGGTATTTATTTTATTTTTTTAAATAATAAATTAATTTTATACATATTAGTGTATTTTTAGTTACCTATTTTATGTATTAGGATATATTATTATTAGAATGTAGATATATGTATTTATGTTATAGTTATATATTATCCTTTGTGCATATCCTCGTTATTGACACACCCCGTATTTCCCTTCCTCTGATCCTGTCCGTCCTAAGTTTGTCTGGAAGAGATCGCTTTTAGCGATAAGGTCGCCAGTTGTTACACCTATTAATTCAGTTTAAAAAAATAAAAATAAAAATAAATATCGTAGGACATTACACACAGCGCCATCTGACCCCAAACTAAGCAAAGCTTGTACTATGGAAGTCAGATAACTGATAGAATACTTAAATATATTATATTTTTTTTCGACTGTGTTGTTTTTTTAGTGTGTGCAACAAAGAGATAATCAATCAATCAAAGGTCTTCTATATATTTGCATCCAGCCCAACTTTTTGACTTTGTGAAGAAAGAAAGAATACTGTTTAATTTTGTAACAAGCATAAAAACAAAAACAAACAAACAGACAGACAAAAGTTACAAAATAGGGGCTCACCTGAGCGTAAAGCTCAAAGTCATAAGCGTCAAAGCAGCGATGCCCTGGACTTTGTTACGCAACTCAAATTTATGTGCATCGCTGCAATGGCCAATTGGCCATGGACTAGTGTTATCTCTTACCATCAGGTGAGAGTATCGTTCATCTCATTACTTTTACTTTAAAGACGTCTTTGTTGGAGATTTAGAATAATGTATTAGTTCCAAAATAGTGAATGGAATAATTTTTTTTAGCGGTAGATGAGCTGACGATTCGCTTGATGGTAAAGGTCACTGTCGCTTGCAACATTAGGGATGTTGTCGATACATTGCCATCTCAGAGATATGTTAATAAAGCTTTTAAAACCTTTCATGTCGTAACGCTGCGGAAAGACCTTACCGTAAGCCAGGAGTGAGTGTAACCCACGTCCTCGAAGATCACCTCCAGTGGGCTCTCCAGCAGCTCTTCCAAGGAGTTGATGGAAGGAGGAGGACCGCTAAGCAGCCAGCTGACGACGCTGCTGGTGTAGTAGTTGTAGATCAAAACACAGGCCATGCCGATAACAAACATCGATAGCTTCCGAGCTGGTGAAGAAGAACAAAATGGACATTAAGACTCTAAAGTCCGACGTTTCAAGCAAGTGATTGCCAGCTCTGTTAACTTATTTGATAGTAGTTTTGTTTTGAGAGTTGACCGGTGTGGGTTCGATTTCAACTAAGGACTAACATTTGCGTGATGATTAATAAATAAAATAAATAAATAAATATCGTAGGACATTACACACAGCTCCATGTGACTCCAAATTAAACAAAGCTTTGTACTACGAAGCTTCCTGGAACCTGAATTCAAAAACAGTAAAATGTCAATGGTCATTAAATCTATTTAAATCTATTTATGTCTTAAAATACTTTCTATATAATTTCATCAAGCCCAACGTCTTGACTTGGTGGTAGATCGCCTTAGCAGGAGGTCGTCTAGGTTGGTACCACCGCAGTACCAGATATTCAACGCCAAGCGGTACTGTGTAAATATTATTGTGTTCCAGTTTGTATGATACTGCATCTAGAGAAATTACAGGGCTGTTGAGACAATAGAAAGTCTTAAAGTAATGTGCGTCAAAGCAGTGATGCCCTGGACTTTGTTACTTAAAGTTCTGTGTATCGCTCCAATGGTCATGAACACGCGTTATCTAGTCCCATCAGAAGAGCGTCTCGTTTGTCTTAGTAAAGTGTATTTAGTTATAGATACTACCTACTACTGCCTACTTAAATTTATGTCAAGAATTACCTGCGGAAACTCTTCGGACGGTCAAATCGTAAGTGTCGTCTTCAAAACCTAAAACAGTTATATTTTTTACTTTGGCATGTATTTTAAGATAACTAACGATCCGGCCCGGCTTTATGCGGACATATAAACTTATTAAAAGAGCGATTATAGCTCAGCGATTAGCGTGGTTAGTTTACACTGAAGGGCGTTGGTTTAAATTCCAACAATTGAGCTTGAGCTTGAGGAAACAATAATATGGTAGTAGGGTACTTTATAGTACTGGACTAGCTAGCTACTTCAAATGAAAAATCTGCCGCCAAGCACCTAACGGTGTGTTTTACCAACTTTGACCACACCGTCACTTAACACAGGTGAGCTGTGGTAAAAAACCTAGCTTGTCAACGATCATAAAAAAGAAGTGTACATTTAAAAATAATAGTTACTTAAAAGTGGAAGACTTACATTGCTGACAAACACTGGCGGCTACAGAGAACAGTGCGTACTGGAAAGACGATGGTCGCGCTTCCAGTCGCGCCGCAAGCAGCATGATAATAGTACACAGCAACGACACGAGAAGCAGACAGTACCACGTGCCTGTGCTGAGCGGCCGGAGAAATTGGTTCTCGAACTTTCCGGGACCGGTCGTTGGTATGCGGTAGAAGTACCGAGTCCTGCAAGAATAGATAGCTACAGTGGCGGATTTACCAGCACATTGAGTAGGCTTGAGTCTAGGGTGACAGATTTTAGGGACGTCAAGTTTAGGGACCCACTAATAAAACCACTCGCCGTAGATAACGAAGAAAAAAATAAAGATCGTCGAATTAACATGGTGGTTACTAACGGATTTGTATAGTGATAGATATCACTATCACTAGTGATAGATATCTATTAAGTAAGATTTTTCGAAAACATTACTCACTCGAGAGAAGTCAGAGCTGGATGGATGAGGGTGACTCTGTCAAACAGAGACTCAAGATATCTAAACACTGACGTTACATCTTGCTCTCTGAAGTAAAGACTAGTTGCTACAGCCTAAAAATAATATATAAAATTATTTCAACGATAGTTACGAATACAATAAATTTATTTCATTTAAGTTAATCAAATATGTAAGAATTGAATTATGGTGGGCCAGTATTTAAGCCTAGTGGAAGCCCAAAACAGTCATAGGTAGTAAGTAGTAGTACACATCATATTTCTATGCTGACAGAGATGTAGATCGAAAATAATCGTAAAACATTGTGACATGAAAGATTTCTTACTCTACTAGCATTTTGTTCATACGTTCCAAGCCACTTGTCGGTTCTTGTGTGGACGAATCTAAAACAAAGATAACAGAATTGATTCTAAAAAATATAGTACTGCATAGTTAATTTGCTTAGCGCATAACAAAATATTTTTTAAAGACAATAATATAGAAGTTCTTGGTTTCTACTTCATAACAGCAGACTTGATACAAAAATAGTTCAAGGTTCAGGTTCAGGTTAAACTGAACACTTAAAACAAGATTAGCTAGAAGAAGTAAGGTAATGGTGAAGAATGATAGTTACGAGGGAGATGAGAGTAGCTTATGTTGCTTACGGCCATCCGAAGACGCAAAAGCCGCTGAGAATGAAACATGGATAAAAATACAATACTCGTGATAAAGGAGAACAATCAACAGATAAATACTATGTGGGTGTCTTCAAGTCACGAGTGAATCGGTTTCTTCTAGGCAAGCGTGCTCCACCATAGACCGCATCTTTGCTTAACATCATGCAAGATGGAGGTCAAGCGCAAGCCTATTTATAATAAAAAAAAAACCCTCAGAGTCGGTAGATCCTGGTACTTGACTTTGGCAAAAGAAAACATCTATTATAATGTCAAAATAGAACCAAATCAGGTTTAGGTGCTGCCGCATTTAAAGCTGAAAACCTCAAACGGCACAAATATAGTTATTTGGATAGAATGTATCTTTTTGTGCCGTTTGGGGTTGAAACTTTAGGTCCGTGGGGGCCGGCCGCTCTCGAACTGTATCGGGACCTGGCCAAACGTCTAGAGGAGGCTTCAGGTGACCAGAATGCTGGTATCTACTTTGGTCAAAAGCTAAGCATTGCCATCCAGCGTGGCAATGTTGCCAGCATTCTGGCCACATATCCCTCCTCTGATGGTTTTTTAGACTAAGTTTTTTGTATACATTTTGTAAATAGTATAATTTAAGGTATTTTTTTATTTTGTTTAATAAAGCTTAAAGTGTATATTGTATAAAAAAAAACCAAATCAGTATGAGGATAATAATGTAAAGTGATAGTTATATTACTATTAGATCGAAAAATGTATTATCACTGTATCTAAATTTGAATAACATTGGTTGTAGCAGGCAGTGAATGTGTATTTTGAGAGAGGTGTAGCAATGATAGCTTGATTATTTTTCAACTACGATATTGATACTTCATTGGAAGCTTCATCGGGAATAGTGTTCTTTTAGTGCTTCTCGTCTCAGCGGAATTCATCTTGATTTTATTCTCTTGATAGGTTTTTTTTTTTTTTTTTTTTTAGGTTTAGATTGAGAAGAAGAAGATCGAGCTGAATTATTTTGGGGAATGTCTGGTATTTGATAATAGATTGATTACGAATTAATTACTTGATGTTGTGAAGCTCAGCAACTTCCAGAAGTATTATAGTTGATGTTCTGGTAATAGTTACAACACCAAAGACAGGGTTTACATCAGTCAACATTTTTGGATCGAAATTTTTCGACGTAGCCTGAAAATAACATGAGAAATTTGTTTATAGCGTATTACACCCACGATAGAATTCGGTATCAACTTTAACTACATTAAAAACTCACAACGGAGATTATTCGGATATGTCCTTGTTTGAAATCCCATCGTCTGTAATATTTGCACTTGTTTAACTCTTGAGTTAATTCTTTATTTACTTGATTTAATTTCCATGTACCTATATTTTTCACAAGTATGGTACCCCCTTGTTCTTTGCCAAAGTTAAAAATGTCGAAAAATTTGAAATGATCTCCTGCAATTTGTGTAACATTAGTAAAAATGTATAGATTGAACATTTTACGATGGAAGTGAGTCTTACCTTGTAAGATTTGACCAGGCTACATACAAACATTGCAAGTTAAATAAAATTATTTTTAATTTATCAATTTTTAGTTTTCTTCAAAAAACACAAATTATTATTAATTAGATTTTTTGCTGATTTTCTTATAAATAGGGTTTTGGATTTCTGAGTTCAAGTAACAAGTAAGTATTTCTCGAAAGTAAGTATTTCTAGAAAGCAAGAAATAAATAAAAAAAAAACATTTTTTTGTGATTCCATTGTTAAACACTAAACTTGGTTTGCGGTAAAATTATTGTATACAGGCAATTTTTATACAATACCAATTTGCATCGAAATTCCTTTTAAGCACAATTAACATATCCCGTCTGTTCATAATCTGTATCGTGTTTTCTATTCTTGGTTGCCCAGAAAAGATCGCTCTTAGCGATAAGGCCACCACTTGTGGAACTAACTCATAAGATTGTTTTGTTTTCTGTACTCTTTTTTCTATTTTTGGTGTGCATAATAAAGAATTTCTATCTATCTATAATATTTTTTTTTCAGTAGTAAGAACTACTGTTGTGTGGAACGCGTTAGCTTGATCTTTCTTTAAGAAAAATATAAAAAGTTTCTTCCTAGGTAAACGTGCTTCATCACATATATTATCATGTCACATCGTCACTTTCCATCACGTGAGAGTGTGATCAAGCGCATGCTTAATCTACTGTAAAATAATTGCGATATTTCTATTTATGGCAATCAATTAATGCAATTCTATTAATACCTTACCATATTGTGAAGCTAGAATAATATCGGCATCAACGCTTATATTAAGACCGTTCAATATTTGCAAGACTCTTGAAGATTTTTCTAAATCATCATTGATATCATTGTTTGATGCGTTGATATAAACATTTAAGTCTATTGTTTCATCTATGATAAGCCAAATATGTGTTAAATCGAACCACTTTCTTTCTGATGCCTGGAAATAAATGAAATAATTAAACTCTTCATAAAGATTTCTTGTTCCGGAGTTATCATGACATCTAAAGACATACATGCTCTAATTGAAACACTGTTTTTTCTGCTTGTACTGTTATTATTATTTTATTAACAATTTTAAGAGTCGTCAAGAAGGGTCCAACATTTTAAAAACAAGGAAAACCCACTGAGAAGATAGACATCAGACATGTACTCGTTTTAAAATTGGATTTTGATCATTTTTACCTAAGTACTTTCAACCAGGAACCAGGTTAGTAAGAACTTACTAAAAATATCTTGGGGCCCAAACTACTAAATGTGTGTTATAAATAAACCAGAATACGCTTCTTAGACCTCTGTGTGAGTGAGTCATAGAGTTATATGTGATGACATTGACTCATCCAACACACGAGAGATTTCGATTTCACAATATTGATGCACTTTTTTAAGTTCTCGAACAATGATTTATACGCGTGCTTCAAGTGATAAAGTAGCAAGAGGTATAACTAACTAGAGGTAACTTTTTTGTGATGTCAACTAATAAATGTTTTGGTTCACGTATGTAATCTTATTTTACCATAAGCACAATGCCGAAAACATATCGTTACAATTCCTCGTATAAAAAGTGAATTGATTCCATCCTGAGTAGTATGTACTTCAGTTGTATCCAATATGACTTAAACAAGCTTTCCTAAGTTATATCTCATAGGAATATCGTTCTCATGGAAAATTCCATGTTCAGGAGTTTATGTATATGTATTATAAGAGTTCAAATATTTAATGTGAATTTCACTCATTTCACTCACCGTGTACAATATTTGTTCAACGCCCCCACATCGCGCATTCATTAACACTCCAATATAGCTGAAGAGCTGCCGAAAGCAATTTTGTATACTTTTGTACGACAAACGATCCACGTCGAGCCTCGAAACAGATATGAAGCGGGCTGAAGCTGCTCTTGTAAATTTAACATCCCCTACAGTTAAATATACTACATTATTTATTGATGAAATGGATGCAATTATATCATGTTTTTCTAGAATGTAAAACAGAAACAGAACACCGGAGATTGTTTTTTATACAAAAAAAAAAGCTTTTTATATAGGCAATTGTTTTCGTATACGCTGTTATTAACTGCGTTAGTTATGCCCCTGTTCTTACCCATTGTTAGTTAATATGGTAACCTATCACACTTGTTAGTTGTTCGAATTTTACTTTTCAGTATTTCGTTCAGTATTGAATGCTACATAATTATATTTTTTTATACAGACTATTATTTCTGTAATTTTTTTTTTTAAGTTAAATTTTCTAGAAAAATCGAATCTATAGTCGGTGAAACGTTTCGGGCAAATAAATTTCGAAGTTGTGAAAATTCGGGAGTATGATAAGTGATTGTTTATTTTTGTTATAATCTCCATAATGATAGAAGTTTCAGCAACCTAGTTGGATGATCGCCTGGCTTCCAATCTGCAGTTGAAGCAGCCTGAAGAATACAGTTGGGCTGGGCAGCATTCGGAAAACTACGTCGAGTCTTCTCGTCATCTATCCCACAAAGTCTCAAGACAAAAATCTTCAATCAGTGCGTCCTACCTGTCATGACCTACGGAACCGAAACGTCGACACTCACAGCGGGAATGGTCCGTAAGGTCAAAGTCGCTCAGCGAGCTATGGAAAGAGCTATGCTTGGCATTTCTCTGAGGGATCGTATCCGAAACGAAGTAATTCGCCAGAGAACTAAAGTCATAGACATAGCTCAGCATATTAGCAAGCTGAAGTGGCAATGGGCTGGACATATCTGTCGCAGAACCGACAACCGCTGGGGTAGACGTGTTCTAGAGTGGAGACTGCGTATTGGAAAATGTAGCATAGGACGCCCTGAGACTCGATGGAGTGACGGTATACGTAGGACAGCTGGCGGTGGATGGAAGCGAAAAGCCGAAGATCGGGCTGAGTGGCGTGTCTTTGGAGAGGCCTATGTCCAGCAGTGGACTAATATAGGCTGATAACGATGATGATGAATAATTAGTTAGGCACATGTTCTGTACTTACATGCCGAATTACCACAAGATATCAAACATACAAAAGGTACGTTCCTTCCTTTGAAATAATTTGCTGATAATTCCACTGCGTTCCAACTAAGACTCATAGAGATAGCGGGCAAAATGAGAACGTACAGCTTTGAGTACCACATGGCACAGAATTAAGTGATATGATTTTCTCCAGAACATATGTTATTATAACAGGCAAAGTACAGTCAGGGGCATTTTGAATTGGATTAGACAAGCATTATTCTGTTTTTTTTGCAGCGTTCTTTACGATCAATAGCTGATAGACGTGACGTTGAATTGCAACCTATGACTTTATTTTAGGGTTTTGTACCCAAAGGCTAAAACAGGACCCTCTTACTAAGACTCCGCTATCCGTCCGTCTGTCTATATGTCTATCTGTCCGTCTGTCACCAGGCTGTATCTCATGAACCGTGATAGTTAGACAGTTGAAATTTTCACAGATGGTGTATTTCTATTGTCGCTATAATATAATAAATACCAAAAAAACAGATTAAAATAAATATTTAAGGGGGCTCCCATACAATTTGATTATGGTTGATTGATTGATAACTCTTTGTTGTACACACTTAAATACAGAAAACAGAAGAAATAAACTTAAATATAGGTGTAAAAACTGGCGATCTCTTCCAGGCAACCTTAGGACGGATAGGATCAGAGGAAGAAAAGACGGGGTGTGTCAACAACGAGGATATGCACATAGTAAAATACATAACTATAAGATAAATAATTATATCTACATTCCCAATTACTACATCCCAATAATAACAATACATCCTAATACATAGAATAACTAGAATAAATAATTATATACAGAGAATATATATATACAAATAAGCGACAAATAACATCAAATAATAATTATTGATAAAAAAGTTTGACTCGATTATGACTAAGGCTGTACCGAATAAATCAAAATAGTGCCTCGACTGAATAATTTTGATATCAATCAAGCCGTCACAATCTTCGTATCATTTTGATATTAAGTTGAAACGCAAAAGGAATTTTACATTAAAGGAGCGTGCTTTACTTTCCTTTTATGTTCTACAAAGTCCGTAATAAAGAATAATAGGCGCTTAAGACGTTTGACTATTCCGACATTTTACGACTTTACTTGCACCGTCTATGGATATCGTAAATCTTTGATGTACGTAGATATACAGGTAGACATTTTAATGATACCTAATTTCATTTTGGCGGTCTGCATTTTCGGATTTTGTAGAATGTTTCCTTTATTTTTTTTTACATTTGACAGCCCCGTTGGCTTATTGGTAGGTAGTATCTGCCTTGAGAGCTGTAGGGCGTGGGTTGTGAATAAACAAATATTTGTTCTGTGTCTGGGTTTTCTGTATGTATTTACAAAAAAAAAAAGTATTAATGTTTTCTATCAGTTATTTATCTGACTTCCATCACACAAGCTCTGGTTATTTTGGGGCCAGATGGCGCTGTGTACGATATTTATTTATATGATATATGCTTACGTTTGACCGCTATCTCATTTGATGTTAAGTGATGATGCGGTCTAAGATGGAGCACGCTTGCCTAGAAGATACCGCTTCACTCTCGACTTGAAGACACCTAGATTACATACAGAACTAATACTATCATAGGTATATACATATGTTTAAAAACTACTCAAGAAATTTCCACCCTTGTCTTAGTGGTCACAAATTAACCCCCAACCTTCAAATTACACTCTACCATCAGATGGTCAGAAGTTCCACAAAAAGTACAGTTTTATAGTTGACATGAAAGAACGCGTCCTCTTTTTATCTCATAACAATTACGATATAAATACGACTGTAAAAAACCTGTTTTTTCTCTGTTACATATTACTTTTGTCTATAAACACCGCAAACTACATAAAATTCAATAAAATGCTTATTCCGACGCAGACCGTGAAGGTAATAAATTCAAGCTCCGATATTACGGGGGAAAATGGCGAGTGACGCCACGGGGCGGCCTTGTTTAATAACAGCCAAGCATGCCGGCTCACGTCGGCGCGTATACTTTATTTAATCAGTGGAGGGAGAGGGTTCCGTGTTTTAGGGTTCCAATCTACAAGCTGGATAATCGATAGACAGACGAACGTGTAATTTTGTGTGTATATCTCTGTATGACTCTCAAGTGAGGCTGGTACACATCGCTAGATGCTTGGCGGCAGGTTTTCAACTTGAGGGTTACATAAATAAGCGTGCTCTATCCACAACCACATCATTGAAAATGTAAGGTAGGTTGAAGTCAAAAATAAACAGAATTCAATAATTAAAAAAAAACAAGTACATTCATTCCATTTTTCTTGAGCAAATCAAAATAAAATGTTATCCCAGAATGTTTTTCTGTAAAACGCACTCGGTCCCCAAGATACAAGCCTTGTGCTTAGTTTGGGGTCCAACGATAACCAGTGTATACACCGAATTACAAACTGCAACTTCCAACACTTATCCATTATTAACGTTTTCTTTTCTTTGTATATAATAATAAATAATAAATAAATATCGCAGGACATTACACACAGCGCCATCTGACCCCAAACTAAGCAAAGCTTGTACTATGGGAGTCAGATAACTAGATTACATACAGAACTAATACTATCATAGGTATATACATATGTTTAAAAACTACTCAAGAAATTTCCACCCTTGTCTTAGTGGTCACAAATTAACCCCCAACCTTCAAATTACACTCTACCATCAGATGGTCAGAAGTTCCACAAAAAGTACAGTTTTATAGTTGACATGAAAGAACGCGTCCTCTTTTTATCTCATAACAATTACGATATAAATACGACTGTAAAAAACCTATATGTTAAATAAATTTATTTTTATTTCGTTCAAACAGTTCCATTCCAGGCTAACATCAGGTGTGCTGTGGTCAAACAGCTAGCCAGTCAACCATAAAAAAAAAAGTTAATAAATGTTAACATTATATTTTTATGCATGTCGTCATCACCTGTAAAATATTTTTTTTCTTATTTTGATGACCGTTATAAATGTTGTTACGGACGAAATAGCTCTATAATACCTATCTGTTATATAAATATAATTATATACCATTCTACCCCTTGTCTATCCTGTCCGCATAGATATAAGGAATTCAATTGTAAATAGCGCACTCTCTACCTCCTACTAGGCGAGCGAGTGTGTTTTTTTTTCATAAGAAGGCGCTGTTTGCTCGAATTGTCATACCCCCTAGTAATCCAAGCATCGAACTACGCGACAGACACTATAAACACACCCGACTTCCGACGTCGTCCCAGACACGTCCTAGAAGACCCGGAGGACCCCATCGCCGCCGTCACCTCGGCGGCGTTGGGGACTCCCGACCCGTCCACCCCTAGCAATAGGAGGTATTCTGTTTTTGGTATGGGCGCCGGTTACCAAAGGCACACCATCATACGTCGACCTCGCCGGCGAGGTCACGGTCCCCCCAGATCTGTCTGAAGATCAATCAGCTTAGTGTAGATTAGATACACACTCACTTGCTCAGATTTCAACCTATTGTAGGTGCCCACTCAGGGCAAGTCATGCCCCCTTCGTCCGGCGACAGCCCAAGCCGAGGTCCGTACCACTTTGGTGCCCTTGTGCTAGTCGTTCTTAACCTTTAGGCTCAGCGTCCTTTGCGCTCGCCACAGTCCGGTGACGCTGTAGAGGCCATCTGCGTCCAACAACAATAGACATAAAAAAAAAAACGAATTGTCATGTGACTTACAAGAGAAGAATGGTTTTAGTTGGAACAATTACAGTTGTTTATTTGATGCAAATAAATAAAAAAAAAGTTACAAAGTAATTAATGTCCATTGGAAATTATGCACAAAAGGAAACACATTATGCAACAAGTTATTTGAATTTCATAAAAAATTACAATATTTTTTTTAAAGCAAGAAATTATTCTAGGGATTTGAAATTGAAATCAGCTCACAAGTTTTCCTGGAAACACTGTGAAATCTTCGTCAGGATTATGCTTTCCAAAGTATTAGAATACACTTGAAGGGACATTGTTACACAGTGTAACTGCAAAGTTAGGTAAAGTTTAACTATTTTTGATTCGTGAGGAATATATAGTATAGTCTAGTTCTTGGGTGGCAAGCTACTTCAAGTTGAAAATCTGCCATTGTAGCGATGATAGCTCAGTGGTTAGCGCGGTAGGTTCGCATGCCGAAGGGCGTGGGCTCAAACCCCAACAATGAGCTTGAGGTGCTGGTGAAGGAAAACATTTTTACGAAACCATAGCATGGTGGTAGGGTACGTTCTAGTACTCGGCTGGCTAGCTACCGCCTTCAAGTTGAAAATCCACCAAACATCGACCACACCTTCATTTAACTTTAGGTGAGCTGTGGTCAAAAACCTAGCCTACAATAATAAAAATAAAACAGCACCAAATTGATATACCGTTAAGATGCTTCGACAGCAAGCTTCAACCAAGCAGTCACTTAACATGATGGCATGTGCTCAAGCTGTCAAACAAATAAAAAACTTACGAGAAAGAGTTACTTTTACTATCATAAGAGCATCTTGTTCGTCTCATCATCTTGTTTGTATCATAAATACACACTAAAGTGAAATACATAAATTAAAAAGTAAAATACGTTACTTTTACACAAGTTTTGGCTCGTGGCGTATATTTTTTTTTTTTTTAATATAAAAGTAATGACACAAACGATGCGCTTTCCTGATGGTAGAGATAACGCCTGTCTAAGACCATTGCCGCAATACACATGGCTTTGAGTAACAAAGCAAAGTCCGGGCATCGCTGCTTTGGCGCTCATTACTTTGAGACTTTCGATGGTTAGTCCCAACAGCCCAATAATTTCGCTAGCTGTACCCTTCAAACTGGAGCACACACACTACTGCTTGGCGGCAGAATAAACAAATAAATATTGCAGGACATCACACACAGCGCCCTGATCCCAAACTAAGCAAAGCTTGTACTATGGAAGTCAGATAGCTGATAGAATACTTAAATACTTTTCTTTTTTATAATACATACTTATAATAAATACAGAACAAACATAATTATGTTTACGACAAAATGCTTGTCTTGGGTGAGAATCGAACTCACGCTCTTCAGCTCTTGAAGCAGACCATTCTACCAATGACCCAACTGAGCTGTCCAAATAATACTTTTTTTTTTTTTTTTTATAGTACATAGGCTTGCTTTTGACCGCCATCCCGCCTGATGTTAAGCGAAGATGCGGTCTACGGTGGAGCACGCTCGCCTAGAAGAAACCGATTCACTCGCGACTTGAAGGTACCTGGTACTGCGATGATACTTACCTAGACAACTTCCTGCTCACGAGATCTACCACCAAGTGTAGCAGAGGCTTATGTCCAGCATCGGATTAAAGTAGACGCTGATGATGATTATGACACAAATTTTTCTTATTTATAAGTTTCAATGATATTCACCTTCTGTATGATGGTATTGTCTGCGTACCATAGAGGCAAGTACATAACATTGGTAGGTAAAACATCCCCTTTGAAATAAGCAGATTATCCGTGCGTCGGGCTTGCCTTTGGTGTTTTTGGTAGCTTTTTATTAAATTGATATAAAACATGAGGGTATTGCAAAGGAGGGGTACACAAAGAATGTTGGTACAAGAAATGCAAAGATTTTTATGTTTGTTTCAGTTTCTTTTGAAACTCTTCTTGGGTGTAATAGGTACCTTTGAAGTTTATTGGGCTTGACGATGAAAAATAATTTAAACATTAATCTTGATAAAAAAAGTAGAACACGTTTTTGGTTTACTTCTCAAGTTTAATTTTATCGGATACTCTGACTGTGGATTCGGCTTCAATCGGTGGCCTTTATCAAGGAGACAAAGCCGAGAAAAACGCGCGCGCGGCCTCGACTTGCTTATCTTGTCGGACTCAAAACGTATAATTGTATTTATACACTTTGAAAATCACAAGTTAAGGTATGTAAATAATTTGACTTATCCAAGTTCCCGTCAAATACTCACCTCAAAATTCAAATAAATGTTGCCATGCCAATAAAATAAATCCCACTAACATTACAAATGTGAAAGTTTGGATGTACGTTTGTTCATCTTTCACGCAAAAACTACAGAATGGATTTGGATAAAATTTGGTATGGAGGTAGCTGAGACCCTGGATTAACACTTAAGCTACTTTTTATCCCGAAAACATGTAACGGGTAACACCGCGAGGCGCAGCTAGTAATCAAATAAATGAAAAATGTAGGAATTGGTCTAACAATAAAGTTAGGTTAGTAAGGTAGTAATACTTTTTGAAGAATTAAATTCACATAGGGAACAAAAACATCCAGTGTTCCACAATCCTTTAAACATTTTAAGAAGTCAATAAAATCTCTTTTAAACATTGGAACAATCATTCCGGTGTAAAGTGCGAAAGAAACTGTAATGACGTTTTGTCCCGGACCTCAGAGTGGAATGCTAAACTCATCCAATTGCTCCCGGAATGTCGCCTAGAAATGGGCTGCTTTGTATTTGCAGTGTGTCCAGAATTTAGTTGAAATTGGGACAAACAGAAAGAAGCTAAAGATTATTATTATTTAGCCCACTTTGTCCCACTGCTGGGCAAAGGCCTCTTTCCCCCCCTTCCACGCCTCTCTGTTTTGTGCTGTTGTGGTCCACTCCTTGTTGTGGGCATCGAGCTCATCTTTCCACCGTCTTTTAGGCCGGCCTGGTGGCCGTTTAACCTCCAGGACCCAGTCGATGGTGGTTTTCGCCCATAGCTCCGCTGGCAGACGTGTCCAGCCCAGCCCCACTTTAGCATGGCAGCTTTTTGAGTTACGTCAATGATCTGAGTTTTGGAGCGCAGTACTGAGTAAAGCTAAAGATACGTTACCAAAATACTGACCTATATTTCGCATAAAATGTTTGCCTCGTGATCACGCGTTGCATGGCGGCCATCATTTTTGGGCACGTTGCCTAAATTGCCTACTCCCACGGCACGCACCTCCGTCTTTTCTAATTTACATGCATATTACCGATAACTCTGTTCAAATAGTGAAAGAAAATAACGTGAGGAAACTTTCTACAAAAAAAATCCTACATGGCAAGAAGTGCTTAAAAAAATTGTTATCGAAGATACGAGAAATACTCTACCAACCTCGTCTAACAATGTATTACGGCAGCCTCGCTTGAGGGCCAGTTTCATTTCAATCAGTTGCTAGGTGTATTTAGAATCTTTACCGTCACTTAACATCAGGTGAGCTGTAGTCAAACAACTAGTCTATAGCCACAAAAAAAAAAACCGGCCAAGTGCGAGTCAGGCTCACACACGTAGGGTTCCGTACCATTATCTAAATAAAACAATAAATAATAAATGTCATAGGACATTACACACAGCGCCATCTGACCCCAAACTAAGCAGAGCTTGTGCTATGGAAGACAGATAATCTATAATAAAACTAAATATTCTGTGAATAGCGTCTACCTGTCACCGTTATTAGTATCGCGCAAGAAACGGTAAAAAAACAATATTGTTGTATAAATATTTATTTTATTTTTAGTATTTGTTGTTATAGCGGCAATAGAAATACATCATCTGTGAACATTTCAACTGTCTAGCTATCACCGTTCTTGAGATACAGCCTGGTGACAGACGGACGGACGGACAGCGTAGTCTCAGTAATAGGGCCCCGTTTTTAACCTTTGGGTACGGAACCCTAAAAATGATGGCACCACAAATATCCTTAATAGTACCTAAGCATTATGGACACAGTACTTCAGTGAGTCTACGTATTTGCCCATGAATAGCTATCCTGAACTATTCACGGCTAGTTCCGATGCAAACATTTCTGTTACGTTTGCGTTTGTAGGATTGTGCATTTCTACTTTTTAATTCAGAATCGAACGAAAATCCTACGGGAATTCGGTATGTAAAGTTGTTTTTTTTTTATTTATTTTTTATTTTTTACTGATAGTAAACTTTATTTTATGAAACTAATTTGAATATTTTGGCTTTCTATGCAGTAGTTTATTTTTAATACGTTTTGAAACTTTTTATAGTTATGACGTCATGAGGTAGGCTGAATACAAAAAATGCATTAGCCATGTAAAAAAAACAACTTGACGTAGATAAGTATGGAGGTTACAAGTATAACAGCAACCGTTGACTTGACATTGACAAATTTTGTTGAGGTTTGCAATTGTTTTTTTAGGCACTCAAAGAATCCTTATACAGCCGACGACGTGACATCATTAGAGGTAAATTGAAAGTCATGTTTATTTTATATTTTTTATTAAAATAAACCCCGTCTCATAGTTTAAAGAGTTTTAAACGTGAAAATCATGTACAGGAATGTAATATTTCGAAATGGTTTTGGAATCAGTAAAGTATTTTTTTTCTTTACATACCGAATTTATTGAGCGAGTATTTTTAGTACACAATAGTACACAAAATTGGCGTATAGCTAAGTTTTGCTGTTTATTACACGTCGGCTCAAAAGAGAAGTATTTACGGTTTATGTATGTATGTATTTGTACATTATGTAAGTTTCTTTTTTCTACCATAAATTTTAAATGCTGGAACAGACTTGGATATAATATGGGGTAACATTAGAATTCTTATATCATCCCGAATGATTTGATTTGAAGCTATATTTTTTTTACGTGTTTTTTGTTTCCTTTAATAAATTAATGTTTTTTTTTTTTTTTTTATGTGACAAATAATGAGATGAACGAGACGCTCTTCTGATGGTAAGAGATAACGCCTGTCCATGACCATTACAGCGATACCCAGAACTTTGAGTAACAAAACAAAGTCCAGGGCATCGCTGGTGCTCATTACTTTGAGACTTTCGATGGTTAGTCTAAACAGCCCAGTAATTGTATTGTATAGTAGAGAGCAATATACCGTAACTTAAAATTTTAACACTGTTTTTATTTAAATAGGGTTTTAATAAAATAACACCCTTATAACAAAACAAAATATAATTGATTGATTCAGGCGTTACTTTGCGGTTCATTTTGAATGTTCAAGGTATATATCTAGTTTATTTCAGCTTAACAGTCGTTCCAGTTCCAACAGTGATGGGGACTTAAATTAAACTAATTTAACTTAAATCAAACTTACTTAAATCTAGACCTAAGTTGACATAAACTTAAAAATATAATTTGACAAAAATTTGATTAAAATAACAAAAAATCTGATAAAATAACCATGTCTTAAAATCCTCTTCTCTCTGCAGTAACCACTTGCCGACACGTGTTTCGCCTCTACACGAGGCATCCTCAGGGCGTGTTGACTCTTCGAGTGCCGTAACATAATATGTCAAAACAATAAAAATGTCAATGAAATAATATGTCACATGTTGGGTACTTGCGGAGCAAGGCTAATTTTCACAATATGGTCACCGGCACAATGTATAGAAAATTTGGAGGGATGGTTCCCGACCACTGCTCGGATAAAGAATAGAAGTAGGAAGGACTCACCCTTGACGCAAATTGATTCTGGTACAGGTACACCGGTGTAGCACACATAAATCAGTCCTTTCCACAAGGAATATAGCACTTTTGTCACCCTTTAACAGAGTGTACGCGGTCGCCGATTTAAAGTTTTCGCCATATTGGTTTTCTTTTTCTTATTTCTTGCTAGATGTCGCGTCGAAAGCGCCGCCCGCGACGTAGTTCAGGTGAATGGGCGCGTGGCGCCAAATTTAAATGTGGTAGGGAACATTTTGGACAGGATTTCAAGAAGGATTGAGCCTTGTAGTCGTGACATCACATATAAAATAATTATGTCAATATAATTAAATGTCAATGAAAGACAAAAATATACAACAATAAACAACATATTTTTCGGTCTAGTGTTTTTCCTTTCAGCCCGCAAACAAATGGGAACGATAACATGCGATAAGGAAGTCCGTTCCAAAAGAATCAAGTGTACATCCACTTGTGTAACAACTCGGATTTTCTTGTTATGTAATTTATTTTTTGCGTTAACAAGAGTATATTTTCACGTTCGTTTCACACCATCTCCTGAAGTAACTGCAAGCTACAGCCAAGTATACGGGAAAGTTTCATTTGTTTTGTTCAAAGTTTTTCTTTTCCCTTAGGAAGGAAATGGGATAGCAAACTCGACCAGCGATTCACGTAACAATGGTGATGGGCTATTTCACTAGAATTCGTTAATTTGTGACCAATAATAGTCCGAAGATGGTTTGAATAAATAAATATCGCAGAACATTACACACATGGTCATCTGACCCCAAACTAAGCAAAGCTTGTGCTATGGAAGACAGATAACTGATAGAATACTTAAATATTTTTTTTTTTGTAAATACATACTTATAATAAATACAGAACACCCAGACACAGAACAAACATTTATTTATACAACAAAATGCTTGTCCTGGGTAGGAATCGCGGTGATGGTGACGTGGTAGCGACGATAGCTCAGTGGTTAGCGCGGTAGGTTGGCATGCTGAAGGGCATGGGTTGAAACCCCAACAATGAGCTTGAGCTGCCGGTGAAGGGAAACATCGTGAGGAAACCATAGCATGGTGGTAAAGTACTTTCTAGTACTCGGCTGGCTAGCTACCACCCTCAAGTTGAAAATCTGCCGCCAAGAATCTAACGATGTGTTCCGGCAGCCTCACTTGAGAACCAGTTCCATTACGGATCAGGTGTGCTTTACCATCTTCGATCACACCTTCACTTAACATCAGGCGAGCTGTGGTCAAACACCTAGCCTGTCAACCATAAAAATTAAATTAAAAAAAAAGCTTTTTTCAGTCTCACAGTACATTAATTAGTAGGATAACGGTTTTCCTCTTAATACCTTTCTCTATATCAAAAATGGTCATTTCACAAAATTCAATTGCCAATTCTGAAGAGCGAGGATTCAATTTGTGCTAAATCCTTCGTCTGGAACTCCGTGAGATCCGTGAAGTTCGCAGGATTAGCGAGCTTACGTAATACCGTGACTTTGCTCTGCGTCGCTTTAACTCTGCGCTTCATAATTCGTTAGTTTCAGACGAAGATGTTATTTAAACACGTAATTTAAATTTCAAATTAATCTCTTTAAAGTTTGTTAAATTAGATGAGCTACGATGCGGCACTTCTAAGTAACCAACAGACGCCAAACTTCTAAGTTTGGCGTCTGTTATTATTATGCTAGTTAGTTGCCCCGAACTATGACCAATTCTGTCATGTGGAATTTCTTGTCCGAACAATCCTAGTCGCACCAATGTGTTCTTATTTTTAAACAACACAACTCCAACTTCAAAAAGGGAGGTTCTATGTTCAACTGTAATTATTTTTTTATGTATGTTTACCGATTTAATTTAACCTTTTGTTTAATTAATTTTAGTACAAGTAATGTTGCAAAAAATTACTGTTTTACTTGATAGTATATCTCCTTAGCCAGAGAGGTACCACGAGATATTCTGACGCCAAGCAGTAGTGTGTAAACATGCTACTGTAAAGTTCTGTGTATCGCTGCAATGGTCATGGGCATGCGTTATATCTTACTAGCAGGAGAGCGTCTCATTACATGACATAAGGAACATTTTGAATTTTAAAAAAATCTTTTTTTTTTTAAATTTGGATGCCTAGTGCCTATTCACGGCACTATCTGAAAAGAAAAAAGAAAAATAAATTGGTGAATTCACTTACATTACGCCCCGGTTTAAATATTCTATTCGCAAAAATTACCTACTGACTTTTTCACGCGGATTTGTTAGGAAACAATTTACCGGGGATGTGAATAGATGCAAAGTACGCGCGAAATCTTGGAACAGAAATAAGCGCTAGCGCGCACTTGTACTTTTCAGCAGCTGAAACTTTTTTCCGATTCGGAATGGATACGTATTCAAATTTGTGAATTGCGTTGGCACAAAGTCGCAAATAAAAAAAGGTAAATAAATTTAGTAAACACAGAATTTTATAATAATCAACAGCTTAAATTTTTTTTTCCAAACAATTGTATCTGAAACACATAGGCTGTTTCCATTCCTGAAAATTTTACGTTTTTCCGGAGTATTTTAGCGGAGTAAGTCTAGAAAAAAGTCTCTCTTTTCGATATATGTACCTAATCTTAGTAATGAGGCGAAACATGATGACACATGATGATAATAATTAACGCCTGTCCATGACCATTACAGCGATGCCCAAAACTTCGAGACATCACTGCAATTTGAATATTGTTTTTTTTTATGGTTGACAGGCTAGTTGTTTGACGATAGCTCACCATGAAATGGAATGGCTCTTAAGCGAGGCTGCCGGAACACACCGTTAGATGCTTGGCGGCAGATTTTCAACTTGAGGGTGGTAGCTAGCCAGCCGAGTACTAGAGAGTACCCTACCACCGTGGTATTATTTCCTCACGATGTTTTTCTTCACCGGCAGATCAAGCTCATTGTTGGGGTTTGAACCCACGCTCTTCGGCTAACCACTGAGCTATCATTGCTACATGTTACGTATAACATAAATAAATAAATATCGTACGACATTACACACAGCGCCATCAACCCCAAACTAAGCAAAGCTTGTACTATGAATAGAATATTCCCTCTTTTTTCGATATAATCTATGTAAATGAAGCGAAATACTCATATGATGGTAAGACATGCTCGGCGGGCTAGCTACCACCCTCAAATTGAAAATCTGTCGCCAAGCACCTAAGGGTGTGTTCCGGCAGCCTCACTTGCGAGCTAGATTCATTCCAGGGCAGGTGTATTTTCCATCTTCGACCAAAACGTCACTTAACATCAGGTGAGCTATAGTCAAAACATTTACAATAAAACAAAAAAAAAATAACGCCTGTACACGACCGTTACAGCGATGCCCAAAACGAGACTTCACTGCAATTTGAATCTTGGTTGGGCGCCATTTTCTTTTCCCGGCGTTCTTTTTAGTTTCAAGTGCGCGTTGGCTGTTAGAAACTAAAAGGGTTGAGTAATGACCCTGGATTTCAGGAGCGAGCTGAGCTGAGGTCTTTCCATTCAGGACTCGTTTAATTTTTAACGTCGTGCAAAGGTAGGGTCGCTGCGATTCCGAATTTTATTTGTGGTCGCGGTGTTTTTGTTATATTGTAGGTAAAATAGAGAATTCTTTGTGTAAAAATGGAACCTTAGATTTCACATAAAGACTAACATGAAATAAGAGTTTTGGCGGGAACGCGGAAAGAGTCGTGTCGCCCGTTGTATTAAATTTGTCTTATAATCGGTTTCAACCTCCCGCGATACAGGCTAGCCCTAGTGCGGGGACAACTACAACATATATTATTGTGATGTGTGTGTTTTGGTAAATACCTAAATACTTTTGTATTTTTGTACTTTGTATACTCGTATATCGTATACAAAAGTTTGGGGCTAAGCACTAGTAATAAAAGGAATAAAGGTATCATCGCCTCAAACCCATAAAATACTGGCTGTCCCTTGAGCTTGATTTATACGAAATGCGCAAATCGTGCCAGTTCTAGAGTGCCGGACCGGTGTGCCAGAGTGTCAGATCCGGAAGATTTTCAGGTGAACTTAAAATTGTCACGCGGTGACAAATGCCGGAACCGTTTGGAGACGCTGTGTGGCTCGATTGTACGCTATAGCGGCAAAAATCTCGCTTGAGGTGGTTCAATTTCCATACAAATATTTTTTTTCCATTTATAGACAAATGGAGCATAATTTTACAGTGAAATCACAGCTACTGGCATTTATTTTGGTCTTCATTTGCGGCAAATCACAATTGATTAAATAAAACAATAGATATAATAGCATAAAATCAAATTTATATTTTTTTTTTATTCGTTGACAGGCTAGGTGTTTGACCACAGCTCACCTGATGTTAAGTGAAGGTGTGGTCGAAGATGGTAAAGCACACCTAGTCTGGAATGGAACTGGCTTTCAAGTGAGGCTGCCGGAACACACCATTAGATGCTTGGCAGCAGATTTTCAACTTGAGGGTACTAGAAAGTACCCTACCACCATGCTATGGTTTCCTCACGATGTTTTCCTTCACCGGCAGCTCAAGCTCATTGTTGGGGTTTGAACCCACGCCCTTCGGCATGCGAACCGACCGCGCTAACCACTGGGCTATCATCGCTAAATGATTTATGAATTCATGCAGTCTACGATGCAGCACGCTTACGTAGAAGACACTATCTCACTTGCAACTTGAAGACACACAAATTGTACTCTTGGTTTTAGAGTTCACTCAATTGACCTATGCAATCTAACGCATTTCCTAAGTTTCTGTACATTCTTTATGCAACTTTTTGTAATTAAAATACTCAGGAAATCGATGGCATTTCTTCTTCTTAAATTAATTCGGAACACGTGCGAAGCAAGGACGTCTTTAATTAATGACCGTTCTTCTTAATCCGCATTAGGTACTCCGTCAACATTTAAATTTTTCGTCCTTTTTAGACCTTGCCGTGTTTCAACAATGAGGTAAAATACCTCATTTTATCATTGTTTTCGTGACTAGATAAGACTACCACGAAAAATTAATGTGTTTTTATTACATTTAATATAAAATACATTAAAGCTAGCTACGCCCTTTACTTGGTGGTAGATTTCCTTAGCATGAGGTCGTTTAAGTAAGTATCACTGCAAGCGAACAGTGTTGTGTTCCGGTTTGAAGGGTACTCTAGCTAGCGAAAGTACAGGACTCAGGCCTCAGGACAGTAAGACTAACATATACAAAATCATTTATTAATAACACCAAAGTTACAGGTCATTTTTCCATTCATATTTAAAAATATCAAAATCATAACATGTCAAATAATGAAAATGGAAATGTCAATGAAGTTATATGTCACATATAAAACTATTATGTCAATATAGTTAAACAAATAACTTAAAAATAACTAATTAAAATAATTAAACCGAATCAAAATTGGCCCATTTGTTTAGGAGCTACGATGCCAAACATAACTAACCTCTTTTTGCGTCAGGGATCCAAAAGGAGATCCATCAAATCCGCCAGCACTGACACTCCATCCTGTTTGCGACCTGGTATAAACCGTTTGGCCTTTAGCCAGGCTGCCTCACAGCGTTCGTGAATTAAGTTGTCTTATATATAAGCGATGGCGTCACGTACTAAGTGTTCGTTTGTCTTCACCGCTGCTCAGAAAGAGATCTGATAACCTCAGATACCCTCAGGGGCTGTAGAAAAGTATTCGTTTATAACAGCCGTTTGATTGTACTTTAGTCGAGTATATAACAGAAGGGAATGTCAAATTCAAACTGTATATTTTAAATGGTTTTTTTATACGGAATAGGTTCATGCTTGACCACATCCTACATGTTGTTAAGCAACGATATGGTCTAGGATGGAACACGCTAGGTAAGCACCTAGAAGAAACCTGTTTACTCTTGATTTGAAGACACTCTAGTTTTTGGGAAATAGACTCCGGCAAAGAGAGAAATTAGGATGTAAGTTAATTCTGACAAATTAGGTGTTTGTCCACAGCTCACCTGATGTTAAGTGAAGGTGTGGCCGAAGATGGTAAAGCACACCTAGCCTGGAATGCAACTGGCTTTCAAATGAGGCTGCCGGAACACACCGTTAGGTGCTTGGCGGCAGATTTTCAACTTGAGGGTGGTAGCTAGCCAGCCGAGTACCTACTAGAAAGTACTCTACCACCATGCTATGGTTTCCTCACGATGTTTTTTCTTCACCGGCAGCTCAAGCTCATTGTTGGAGTTTGAACCCACGCCCTTCGGCATGCGAACCTACCGCGCTAACCACTGAGCTGTCATCGCTACAAAAATCGTATCGGCTTCTCTGTTTGTATTCTTACTGTGATGGTGGGTCGCAAAGGAATACCCGTTTACGGCCCCAAAGTTCTAAACGGCTGGTTTGTTAGCCACAGTGATAAAATATTTCGGAACTCTTTCCGACTTAACTTGAACTTGTATTCGATTGTATTCCAACTTTGTTACCAATGAGTTTAAAGGGCTTTGAAGTATTGTTGAAGTTTTGGGTTACGTGTTATTTTGAAGTTAAACATGTCTTACTCTTAAATACTAATAAATAGAAGCCTGGATAGATGGATGTTTGTTACTCTTTCACGCAAAAACTACTGAACGGATTTGGATGAAATTTGGTATGGAGGTAGCTGAGACCCTGGATTAACACATAGGCTACTTTTTATCACGAAAACATGTAGCGGGTAACACCGCGGGGCGCAGCTAGTTTATAATTAAAAAAAACGTCTTACCATCTGAATGTACTTATATTTTGTATTTATCATCGAATGAAAATCAATTGTTGGTTCATTGGTAGTATGTCTGCTTCGAGAGCTGAAGGGCGTGGGTTCGATTCCCACTCAGGACTAAAATTTGTGTGACTAACATCGATGTTTGTTCTGTGTCTGGGTGTACTGTATGTATTTACAACAAAAAAGTATTTAAGTATTCTGTTAGCTGTCTGGTTCCCATAGTACAAGCTTTGCTTAGTTTGGGGCTAGATGGCGCTGTGCTAAATGTCCTCCATTATTTATTTATTTGTGTTGTGTTATTATCCTCGACCAAAACTAAATATGGTCTCTTGTTTAGTGATGTTCATTTAGTTTTAATTTATTACAATAAATAAACAATGAACAATGAAACGGTCAACCCGAATCCTTATGAACAAATAGGAACAACAAACAAATTACCAACTTCCGCTCTGTGCCGGAAGCGCACAGCTAATACAGCGCGAGTAGAGCGGGGTTAAAGTTGAGAGATCACGTTAATTTGTTGTAGTTTGTATCTTAAATGTTTATTATATTATTACCAACACCGTCTTGAAGTTCAATAAGTTTTTTTACTTAGTTTCTGTTTTTGAATTTTTCCATAAATGATGATAAAAATAGTAGGCTGGCTCTCAAGTAACGCTGCCGGAACACACCGTTAGGTGCTTGGCGGCAGATTTTCAACTTGGGGGTGGTAGCTAGCCAGCCGAGTACTAGAAAGTACCCTACCACCATGCTATGGTTTCCTCACGATGTTTTCCTTCACCGGCAGCTCAAGCTCATTGTTGGGGTTTGAACCCACGCCCTTCGGCATGCAAACTTACCGCGCTAACCACCGAGCTATCATCGCTACTATTCCATTAGTTATCTGGTTCCCATAGTACAAGCTCTGGGTATGGGGTTATAAAGCGCTATGTGATTTGTCCTACGATATATATATCTTATGTATTAATAGTTTATCTGACAGCCCTGTTGGTTCATTGGTAGTATGCCTGCTCCGAGATATGAAGGGCGTGGGTACGGTTCTCACCCAGGATACATTTTGTGATATAAATAAATGTTTGTTCTGTGTTTCGGTGTTCTGTATGTATTTACAAAAAAATATTTTTTAAGTAATCTATCAGTTATCTGACTTCCATAGTACAGGCTTTACTTAGTTTGGAGTCAGATGGCGCTGTGTGTAATGTCCTACGATATTTATTTATTTATTTATCTATACCATTAAAAAAGCAACAGATTCGTCCGCTGCAACTGTACGTACGATGGAGTGACGACATACGTAGGACAGGAAGCGAAAAGCCGCAGATCGGGCTGAGTGGCGTGTCTTGGGAGAGGCCTATGTCCAGCAGTGGACTAATAGGTATCGGCTGATGATGATGATGATGAACTATACGTATTACAATTTCACAATCTGTTTTTCATTGCTGCAGAACTACGTTATGCAGTGTTTGTTCGCTGCGCTAGTATTCGTAATTAGCCGTTCTGTTTCTCGGAGCGAAGTTGGTAATTTGTTTGCATTCTGTTCGTCTGGAGCTGTTGATTATCGCATTGTTTGCCCGCTCAGTTGCTGGAATTATCTGTCAAATAATGGAGACGAAGACTGAATACAAACGAACCTATAGATACAACGGATTGTGCACTTTATCTACTTTAACTTACCTAGGTATACATGTTTCATAACATTCAAATTTGGTACAAGGAGTACCTACCAACACGTCTTTCGTAATAACAAATATTTGATTTAAAAAAAAGGTAGACTATATGCATAAATTGTTGCAGACAAATTCAGGTAGTTGTTGCAATTTCATTTGCATTAGTGTGTGTGTTTGTTTTGTTGTTCTTTTTTTGTATTTTTGTGTGTTTTGACTAAATGAATGCTGCCCTCTCTTCTAAGCATTGCTGTGCCGGAAAGTTTTTTTTTTTTAAATGGTTGACAGGCTAGGTGTTTTACCATAGCTCACCTGATGTTAAGTGAAGGTGTGGTCGAAGATGGTAAAGCACACCTAGCCTGGAATAGAAATGGCTCTCAAGTGAGGCTGCCGGAACGGTTAGATGCTTGGCGGCAGATTTTCAACTTGAGGGTGGTACTTAGCAAGCCGAGTCCCTACTAGAAAGTACCCTACGACCATGCTATGATTTCCTCACGATGTTTTCCTTCACCGGCAGCTCAAGCTCATTGTTGGGGTTTGAACCCACGCCCTTCGGCATGTAAACCTACCGCGCTAACCACTGAGCTATCATCGCTACAATAAAGGGTCCATATTTGTCTGTGTATCATATTATACTAAGATCTTGTACTGTATGGAAGGAATAAATATCTTGAATCTTGAAAGCGCAACACACTACTTACAGCTATCTCTTTCTGTATCAGACGTTCCAATTATCTATTGCATTCGTAGATGTTAGTGCATTTTTGTAATAACAAGGCAACGAAATCTCAACGCCACCCACTCAGTGTGAACGTAGAGTATCTTTATATCATTGACTATAGCTACGTAAGTGGGCACATTCCTCAAGTACGAAACTAAGTTGGGAAACAATAAATCTCATGTTTTGTCGAAAGGAGTCTAACTTGTTTTTGTTAATGCGGAAGTGAACTATTTATGGCCAAATGGAGATATAAAGCGAAAGTTGTAGAGTTATCCTTTGGGGGAACAAACTCATTTCCAAATAACCAAGTTTTGTGTAGGAATATACTTGTTCCACCGACAGCTCGTTGTAATGAACCCACCTTGGTATTTTTCTGCACCAGATATTTTTGATCAAAAATTCTTAATTCTGTTGCACGATGTGTTAATCACAGAACGAAATGCTACCGCGTTTTAACATTTTGCCTCTTCGGCCGTAGCGACATCTAGTTTTTTGTTTGTGAACTATTTCTACTTTTACAATACTATTATGTTAATAGCCTAGACATGTTTGAATTTGACCTGTTCAGTAGAGTATCTGCTTCAAGAGTTGTAGGGCGTGGGATCGATTCCCACGAGAACAAACATTTATGTGACGATAAAAGTTTGTTCTGTATCTGGGTGTAATGTACGATTGTATTTACAAAAAAAAAAGCGTATGAGAATTCTATCAGTTATCTAGTTCCCATAGTACAAGCTTTACTTAGTTTGAGGCTAGAGGGCGCTACGTGAAATATCCAACGATATTTATTTATTTATCTAAAATTGGTTTGATATTCCTCCGTGGTTGGAATTAAATTTAACAACAATTTATTAATTAAAAACTTAATCGTAATTTTACACTAATTTTGACATACACTTAAAAACGAATATCTAATTAAAATACCCACAAGTCTTGTTGCTGCAGTAACCATTTGCCGACACGTGTTTCGCCTCTACACGAGGCATCCTCAGGATGTGTTGACTCTTCGAGCGCTTGGTCAAGACTGAGAAACAACTGAGCTTGGATGAACTTCCGCAAAGTAACGCCTGAACCATTAACCTTAAAAGGTAGATAAACTCCTCTTTTGTGTGGGGAGTAAAAACAAATATCTTAAGAAAAAAATAAAAAAGCCGTTTATTCCAAATTTTTGAGTACATTTGAATAGTTAATTACTTAATCTATTTAATTTTTTCTAAAATGTGGACCCCTTTTTGGGTAAAGGCCTCCTCCAGCTTTTCCCACAAATTCCTGTCATTTCCTGTATTGATCCAGTCGTTTCCTGACTCCTGGATAATATCATCAGCCCACCCATCATCATGTCTTAATAAAGAAACAGCTTATTCCGTAACCATAGATCTATATTTCCCTCTAAGCACAGTTCCAGTAACTCCTAGCCTTTCCGCTGAACATTATATCAGCCGTAAGTTGCAATATGAAGCGTTTGGCCGTGAGCCATCTGATTCCTCCCCTCGAGATTAGAATGTTAATATCTGCAGTTTGTCTTGTCTGTCGACGGCGGTAGTACAAACTCCTATCGTATTATTTGTTTGTTATAGGAATACGGTGTTCTGTGGATGATAGTTTTTTATTATAGTGGGTAACACCGCGGGGCGTAGCTAGTAGCATTATAAATGCTAGTTATGAGTATGTTAGTTACACTTTCACGCAAAAATTACAGAACGGATTTGGATCAAATTTGGTATGAAAGTAGCTGAGAACCTGTATTAACACATCATCATCATCATCATTTCAGCCGTAAGGCGTCCACTGCTGCTCATATGCCTCCCCCATTGACTTCCATAAAGACCGGTTGAAAGCGGCTCGCATTCAGCGCGTTCCACACACATCACACTCGTTCCTGAATTCGGTATGTAAAGAAAAAAAAAACTTTCCTGATTCCAAAACCATTTCGAAATAGTAAATTTCTGTACAATATTTTTACGTTTAAATTCTGTAAACTATTAGGTGGGGGTTATTTTATTAAAAAACATAAATCAAACTTGACTTTCAATTGATGTCTCATGACGTCATCTCGTCGGGCAACTTTCATAGACTAAAGAAGCAATGGTAAACCAAAATAAAATTTGTCAATGTCAAGTCAACGGCGATCATAATAATCTTTTCAATACACATACGTCGAGTTGTTTTTCGCTTTATTGATACAAATATCTGGATTATTTTACTTGAAACGTTATTTGGACTTTGATATCGCTTTTATGACATAATGTTTGTTTACTTCATCATGAATTATAAAAACCGAAGACGTGAAAAAATGGCTTTTCAGCTTTAGCCAGCTCGATGGAGTAAATTAAAAGAAAAACTTGTCAGTTCTGTTGTCAAAGTTAATGAAATGTGTCAAATGTTTTGTATACTTTTTTGTTTTATATGGCAAAGGCATATTTTACATATTCAGCCGACCACATGACGTCATAACTATAAAAAGTTTGAAAACGTATTAGAATTAAACTACCGCATAGAAAGCTAAAATATTCAAATTAGTTTCATAAAATGAAGTTTACTATCAGTAAAAAATATAAAATAAATACAAAAAAAACTTTACATACCGAATTATGACAGGCTACTTTTTATCCCGAAAACATGTAGCGGGTAACAGCACAAGGTGTAGCTAGTAAAGAAAAAGTTACCAGTTTCTTTATTTCTTGCGAGATAAAGTCTACGGCTTTTCACGGTCAGTGAATAGATATAATTTCCTAAGCTGTGTACTTCATCTTCACTTCGTCACGCCTTCCCGTAACAAACGACGAAGTGGTGTTTTTTTATGGGTGACAGGCTAGGTTTTTGACCACAAATCACCTGATGTTCAGTAGTCGAAGTTGGTTTATTTAATTGTAAATTTATACTTGTAGATACTGATGACGTATTATATTCTAATGAATTACCTTTTTTAATACTCAAATTGAAAATAAACCTTCGACTTGCAGACAGCGCAAGTTAACCTCAAACGTCGGAAACTTGGGCGTAGATTGAGAAACTTTCATTATTAGAGATTTAAACTCGCGTCTATTCAAACTGCTTGTGAAGCCAAATAGAATTTAAATGAACTAGCAAAAAAACTTTGTGAACAAACTTTCACATTCGATTTTAGCGATACTGTAGTTTTTAGTTTCCGAAATAAATAAATATTGAACGGCATTGCCACACGGTGACCTATTATTAACACCCTTTTTGTACCTTTTGTAATAGGCAACAAACTTTTTAATGTCATTTTATAACAGCTATTTTTTAGCAAATAAAAACGTTAAATTAAATTAACAGTCCAAGAATAACGCCTTTAATTCAGGTAGGTTTCGGAGAGTGTGCCTTACAGTTGCATAATTTGGCTCCGCCAGTCCTTTTCTATTACCGGACGGCTAGGCAGACGCGGCCTAAGCGCCATCCATACATGGTGAACATTCCCCACGTACGAACAAAACGCTTCGATTCCACATTCTTCATACGCACAGCGAGGATGTGGAACTCTCTGCCGGCGACTATTTTTCCCGCGAAGTACAATTTTGGTGCCTTCAAATCCAGAGACAAAGGTTTTTTTTTCTAAGTAAGCATGCTTCATCTTAGACTGCATTCTGCCTAACACCACGCAGGGCGTGGTCAAATGCAAACCTATTTCGAATTATTAAAAAAAGGTTGCTATTTTTCCAACTGTATTGTTAGGTGTTTGACCATAGCTCACTTGCTCACTCACTTGTCATGCGACGGTGTGGTCGAATATGATAGAGCATAACTAGTGAGGCTGCCGGAACACGCCGTTACTTGGCGGCAGATTTTTAACTTGTGGAGATATATATGTGGATAGCTAGCCAATTGAGTAAATTTTAGCATAATTATGGTAATCAGCAATCATTGTTAGGAATGGAACCCACGCCCTTCGGCGTGTCATCTGACCGTACTAACCATTGAGCTATCATTACAAATCTTCAACTATTCAAACCCATTATAAAGCTAGACTGTGACAACGCAGCCTCATCAGAAACACATGCTATACGATATTCAAATCCTAGCGGGCTCGTTACAGACCTCCTTTAAACCACGCCGTGCATAAAGAGCAGCTAAGACCACAGAACAAGCCATAGTACCCAGTCTGAAAACTAAACACTATAGGCAAGGTGGGACGTACCTTTCATAGACGCGAACAGGTGGCCCAAGTTAGGAGATTCTAGGATTTTAAATACCTAATTTTCTTCCAGTTTTTACTCTACGTGGTGATACACTATCATCGCTAACGAAAGTATAAAGAGAAATGGTAGGTGGTAAACCTCCCGCTAGAGAGTTTTGGCGGGAACGCGGGAAGAGTCGTGTCGCTCCGTTGTATTCTTTTCCAAAACGAGTGTTTTGTCGAGTGTTTATGCATAAAAATGGTGGTGTTTTATTCATAAAGTGCCGAATTACAAGCGCGAGTGTGGGAAAATGATATAATGTGGGTGAAACATGAGTTTTCGTGTTGCTTCCAAAACTTCATCGAAACTTTGTAGTAAAGTTGCCACTACTTTACTAAAGCATGACTGGAATTAACTGACACGAACTGGACTTGACAAAGACGACTTTGACTAAAACTAGCTACGATGGCACTTATTTAACTTTTGAAACTTGAAAATATATAATTACTTGACACTGGCAAATGCTAAAACGCGACGCCAAAACCAAAGGAAAAAAAAAACCTCCCGCTAAGAAGGTCTACCACCTACCATACTTCTTTATGTAGCGATGATGGTGTATCATCATGGTTTTAAAGATTTAGGAATATTACGGATAAATATTTAAAATTATTTTCAACTTAAATTAAATCTTCGTTACTGTTGTAATCAAAGCAACTTTTAAGTGGTGATAAACTAAATTTATAATATTTACAAGATTTCAAACCCCCCCGACAGGTGTATAGTATTCTACTAGTCAAGCTCTTTCATTTGATACCCAAATTGTAGGAGTTGTGTAAAAATATGTAATCCGCCATTTTGTGGCGGCGGCCATCTTGGACTGATTTTCATCAAACATAACTAAGAACACTCCCGACTAATTCACTTTCCAAACAAAAAAAAAATCAAAAGCTACGATGCCACAGACATACACACAGACACGTAAAACTTATAACACCCCGTCGTTTTTTAAAATAGGCTTGAGTTTTGTCTGGTCAGAAGATGCGGTTTAGGATTGAGCACGCTTGTTCAAAAAATACTAATTCACTCGCAACTGCTTGTTTACTACTCGTTTTAATATCTCATACCTGAGCATTGGTTATGTAGGTCAGTCGTACATCCGTGCATCTAGTGCGCTCATGAGGAATGCCTTTGGTGGGCATTCCTCATGAGCGTTTCAGATCCACATTTATGAAGTGAACATTTCTTTGGCTGTGTTGAGCGATTGTTTGGTAGGAGATAATCTTTTTCTTTTTTGTAATTGGCAGACGAAATTTTTGACCACAGCTCACCTGATGTTAAGCGAGGATGTCGAAGATGGTAAAACACCTAGCTTAGAATGGAACTGGCTCTTAAGTGAAGCTATTGGAATACACTGTTAGGTGCGTTCATGAGGAATGTCTTTGGTGGGCATTCCCCATGACCGCACTAGACGCTACGAATCTACAAAATGACGCTTGAATAAATCGATTACTTTTTTTAAAAACTTTTTTGACACCAATTTTTTCGAATTATATTTGGCTTATAATCCTCTGGACTCTTTTCCCGTGTACCCTGGACACGGGCGTGTGTGGCAGGATAGTTCGTGGAATGAGCACGGCCTCACAGAGGAGACAATGGGTAAGCCCTCAGACGCTATTGAGACTGCACACATTGTGCACGCGTCACGCCCCCTATCGACACTTTCATATACATACAGACATACATAGATACAATCACATCTTTTATACAACTCAAATATAGCTAAGAAGAAACTATCTATCTATCTATACTATTGTAAAGAGGAAAGACTTGATTGTTTGTTTGTTTGTATTGAATATGCTCCGAAACTACTGGACCGATCTTAATAATTATTTAATTATTATTATTAGAATGCTACATTAGCCGTGATGGACATAGCCTATATTTTATTTAAAAAACAATTAGGGATCCGTATGGAAAATTCAATAACGTAACCCAAGCTGTAAAAAAATTGAAAAACCCTTACTTAGCATGCACAGCGAAAACTATTGACAATAGAATAAAGTGACGTTTTAGAGAGCAAATTGACAGCTACAAATAAGTCCGTAATATCATATTATGTCTAACTATTACAGTTGTCATCTACATCTTATAAAGAGGAAAGATATAACTTTTTAAAAAATGCTTGGTTCGGAAACTACTGGCTCGATAAATTTATATTGCTAATCGAGTTTTGTTTTCCCGTGCGTAGCCGGGGCGAGCTGCTAGTACTATTATAAAGAGGAAAGCTTTGGATGTTTGTATTGAATAGGCTCCAAAACTACTGGACCGATTTCAATAATTCTTTCATCGTTGGGAAGCTACACTATCCCCGGATGACATAAGCTACTTTTTATCCCTGTATTCCCACGGAAACGGGAACTACGCGGCGTCCGCTAGTTTCTTATAATCTTACTATCTCGTATTTGTATCCCACTAATATTATAAATGCGAAAGCATAGCAGGATAAGATGGTACGGAACCCATCGTGCGCGAGTCCAACTCGCACTTGGCCGGTATTTTAGTCATCTTCCAAGTTTATAACACAGAGAGAACAGCGATTGTGAACGTCAAACGGACCGTAAGAAAATGAAGTTTTGAGCAGTCTTAAGTCATTATTGCTAAACGGTACAGTCTTAAAGCAAGTCGTCCCGACCAAACTACCGAAACACTTACTATGGCAAAGCTTTTACACTAATGAAGGCAAGCTTTTATTTGTGCGACCTCTCTTCGCACGACGTGGTCAGTTTACAACCTTGTCAAAGTGAAACATGTGCAAGGGTTAAAGGTGTGTTTCAATTTGTTTTTATTATGATACAGTACTGAAAAGTCATTGGCTGGTATGTTTGACGGGTCATGGTATGCGGAATGGGTTTTGTTTTATTTCCTTTCTGTATCATTATGTGTTGGTATATGGCTTATTGTTCTTACAGTTGTATCATTATTTGTCGTTATTTATAAGTTTTGTGTTCGAACGCTTGGCATGACTCGTTTACCCTCAACTATTTCTTGTATTTTTCTGGAGAGGTACACTTTCCATAATTCATATTAATTTTTGTTTCTTTTTTTTTAATGACTATTGCTGTTGGCCGCAGGTGGCCTCTACAGCGTCACCGGACTGATTTTTGTTACTGTGATATCCGGTTATATAAAGTATCTGGTATAAAATGTTGACTATGTGTTAATCCAGAGTCTCAGCTACCTCCTTGGCAAATTTCATCCAAATCCGTACAGTACTTTTTGCGTGAAAGAGTAACAAACATCCATACTCACAAACTTTAGCATTTATAATATTACTGGCTGCGCCCCGTGGTATTCCCCGCTACATGATTTCGGGATAAAAAGTACCTTATGTCTTAATCCAGGGTCTCAGCTATATCCATAACAAATTTCATCCAAATCCGTAAAGTAGTTTTTGCATGAAAGAGTAACATCCAAATACACAAACTTCGGGTAAGGGGTTTTACACAATTTGGTTCCCCCTGCTCCTTTCTTCTACCGGACGGCCAGACGAACGCGACCAAAACGTCATCCGTACATGGTGGATGTTCCCCATGTACGCACAAAGCGTTTTGATTCCACATTTTTCATTCGCACAGCGAGGTTGTGGGACTCCCTGCCGGAGTCTGCGTTCCCTAATAGGTACAATATGGGTCTTCAAATCTAGAGTAAATAGGTTTCTTCTAGGTAAGCGTGCTTCATCTTAGACCACACTACTGCGGCAGTAGTACTGCTTAACATCAGGCAGAGTGTGGTCAAACGCGAACCTATTCTGAATTAAAAAAACGGTAATAAAATAGAGCAAGTTTAATGACAGATGAAACTTGCCTTACGCATGTTTCATTTATCTCTGAATCCAATCCTAAAGTCAACGCAGACGAAGTCGCGGGCACGAGCTAGTAACTAAATAAATGATTACAGATACGAAGCAAACTAAGTGATGTAATTTCATCTGACGTTAATGTCATCTTAAGACCATTAATAAGGGATTAATTAATCACTTTGAACGTAGAGCTGCGAATTGTTTCATTTGAGAGTGAAACTGTATTTTAGGTTTCGTTGCGATAGAACTGGGTAACTCAATTTATATAATAATGTGAGTACTATATGATATATAATATACTAGCTGACCCGGCAAACTTTGTGATATTAATATCAATCAGAATTGTAGCTTGCAATAGATTTAGAGAACTATGACTATGGCAATGGTCAAACACTTCAAGCGACAACAATAGAAAGCAAAAAACTAAAAAAATATCGTGAAAAATATCTTAAAGTTTCACGCTCAGCGGAACACTTTGATTAAAACATGGATGATTCGGAAAACTTTTGTGCAGAACAATCGTTTTTTTGCTACGTAAACTTATTCGTAGTCCTGTTTCGTAGCTCGTAGCCTCGTAGCACCGTGAGTTCGTCTACGAGATCATCCCTTCTCATATTTCACTATAAGCCTGCTAGCATCGCTACAAAATGCCGTATCTATCAATCAAACTGACGTATATTGTATTAAACCTACATTGCTTTTCCATATTGTAACCTTGAATGTCTGTTTGCTGATACGAAGTGCAGTATCGATATCAAAGGAAGTACTCTTCAAGTAAAGGTGATAAAATACTCCCAATTGCTGAACACTGGCCTCTTTTCTTTTTAATTCACTAGACTAGACGCTGCAGCAGACGACGGTAAGAATTTGTTGTGTTTATGTTAGTTTAAATCTTTTTCTATGTATGTTTTGTTTGAAGTTATTAGTTGTAACTGGTCATTAGAAAAAGATGTCTTTCTTTCTTTCAATATAGCTGCGATTCTTGTCGCGATGATAGCTCAGTAGTTAGCGCGGTCGGTTCATACCGAAGGACGTGAGTTCTAACCCCAGTAGTGAGCTTGACTGCCGGTGAGTACAACATCGTGAGGAAACCATAGCGTTGTGACAGGGTATCATCTTTGACCACACCTTCACTTAACATCAAGTAAGCTATGATCAAACACCGAGCTTGACAAACATAAAAAACATTCCCCATTATAAATTATAAGTGTAAATCTTTTTTTTTTTGGAAATAAACTATTTAAGCTTTGGTGAAACTGGACTGTGACTAGTTTACAATTACGATTTCATCTGAGTTTTCCGGTTTAAAGTAATCTTCTTTTATTCTTGACAAGTTGTGTTTCTTTTACAAGAACAATACCAATACTGTAAGATGTCAGGCAACCCTAGCTTAGCTCTAAAACTGGGTGGCTATTAGGATTTTTTTGTTAATCCGTGCGTTCGACACATTTTTCCTTGAAAAAGGGTTTGAAAGATTACGGTCAATTTTGGTTGAAAAATAAATGGCCGGCGGCAAAAAGATGGGTAGGTTAGATTAAATATGGCCCGAAGAGATTGATAGGCAATATAGGTAAACTTTACTTTTGTATGAAATAGCTGATTTATTTCTCGTAAATTTAAGATTGGCTTTAAACTAAAATTCGTTCAGAATCGATGATGAGTCTTTTTTAAATTCAAAAGAGTTGAAGAGGATCCTTCACGGAGACAAACGTCGGCGAAGTTTAATGGTGTGTGTTATATTTTATTAAGAAAGAGTGTAATAATCCCACTAATATTATAAACTAGCTGCGCCCCGCGGTGTTACTCGCTACATGTTTTCGGGGTAAAAAGTAACCTATGTTCTAATCCAGGGTCGCTTCAGCTACCTCCGTACTAAATTTCATTCAAATCCGTTTAGTACTCTTTGCGTGAAAGAGCAACAAACATCCATCCAAACTTTCACATTTATAATATTAGTGGCATAATTGTTCACTTGTTTGTTTATTTGGAAGATTTCTGCGTATACATTCAATTATTACTGACAGACGAAAAACGCCTGAAAAATAGGCGTACTTACCAACTTAGCTTAAATAATGCACGGACCATTTGACCCCACAGAGTTTGACCCAATTCCCTTTCCAGCCCCCAAGTTACCGTCAGTTAATTTTCACCTTTCACACCATCATGAAACTGGAAAGTACCGTTAGTCACCGTTAATGGAAATGTTAAAGTCATACTATGTATTCAATTTTACTGTAACTTTCCTCTCCCCATATTCTACTAATATTATAAACTAACTTATGCCCGCGACTTTATCCGTGTTGACTTTAGAATTGAGAAATTAAATATGTATAGGTAACAAGAGCAATAGTTTCATCCGTCATAAAATTTGCGCTGTTCAATTACCTAAATTGCGGAAGACCAGCGCTGCTCATACCAATTAGTATGAGCAGTATTATACTGAGGTAAGCCTCTATTTTGTAACTGTTTGTCTCTATTTGTTGTTATTTTTGTTGTGTTCTATGTTACAAAATAAAATTATTTTCTTTCTTTCTTTCTTTCTTTCTCTCTTTAAATTCGTAGAAAATTACACACAACGCCATCTGACCCCAAACTAAGCAAAGCAAAAAGCTATATGTATTTAATTCAAATCCGTTCAGCCGTTTTCGTGTGATTGAGTAACAAACATTACAAAAGAACTATAACATGGTGGTACGGTATTTTCTAGTAGTCGGCTGGCTAGCTACCATCCTCAAGTTAAAAATCCGCTGCAAAGCACCTAACTGTGTATTCCGGCAGCTTAATTTTACAGCCAGTTCCATTCCAGGCTGGGTGTGTTTTACCATCTTCGACCACACCTTCACTTAACTTCAGGTGAGCTGTCGTCAAACAAATAAATTCAGGCGTTACGACGCCTGAATCAACCAATTCTTTTAGGTTAAAGTATACCGAATTCTATAGAACGCAAGCATATTTTGATGTATTAAAAAGGCAAAACGGTAGAATTAATAGTAGCCGAACGCGAAAATTGGCCTGTCGCGTAACCCTTCTCTCCGGAAGTGTATTAATCTTCCACCGAACTCGAGCCCGAGTCAATTCCGCATTACATCGCACCACCTTTTGTTTAAATTTGATGCCGGCTCGTTTCACCAGGCGTATTTACCTCATCCGTATAAATAGGGATGAGGTAAGTGCGCCGATGAAAAGTAAATTACAAAAATTGATCGAATTATCATTTGAACATATTCACTCGTAAATATGTAGGTACCGCTTTCACTCTTAACAGATTTTTTTTTTTAATGATTGACAAGTTAAGTGTTTGGACACACCTCACCTGATATTACAGTTTTTTTTTGGTGAAAAATAATGAGACGAACGAGACGCTCTCCTGATGGTAAGAGTTAACGCCTGTCCATGACCATTGCAGCGATACACAGAACTTTGAGTAATAAAACAAAGTCCAAGGCATCGCTGCTTTGGTGCTCATTACTTTAAGACTTCTGATGGTTAGTCTCAACAGCTCAGTAATTTCGCCAGCTGCAGTACCCTTCAAACCGGAACACAGTAATGTTTACTCACAACTGCTTAGCGGCAGAATATCTGGTACTGCGGTGGTACCCACCTAGACGACCTCTTGCTAAGGAGATCTACCACCAAGCAAACAAAAAAGAAGTGTGGTCGAAGACATCTTGGAATGGGAGTGGCTTACAAGTGAGGTTGTCGGAACACACCATTAGGTGCTTGCCGGTAGATTTTATACTTAAGAGTGGTAGCTAGCCAGTCGAGTAAAATAAAGTAACCCTACCACAACGCTTAGGTTTTTCTCACAATGTTTTCCTTCACCTGCTGCTTAAGCTCTTTGGTGTGAATCGATTTCGCTAACCACTACGCTATCATCGCTTCAGAATGGTATGTTTGTGAGGTGATGGTGAATTTACCATCAGCCATGAGTTTGCCACTGATTCTACAAACACATTCATACCAAACAGTCAAAATACAGTGTCGCTTCGTTATTCTTTTGTCTCAGAGACAACGTTCACCTTTTGAAACAACTCAAGGATCAGAGCCTCGTTTGTTGTGAAACAATAGAAGCGTAGATTGGCACGTAAAACATATGTCCTATATTGTATAATGGCATTGTTTGAGAACTTGTAGGTATATATTTCTAGTCCTATAGAAGGAAGAAAGAGGGGATCGTCATGGAGGGCAGGTTATGTTATACGCTGCGGTATTTCAACAAGTATAAATTTGCTATTAAAATAACTGACACCATGCTCCTAAGCTCGAACACAGCCTAGGCTTAGTCTGGAATGGAAGTGACTGCCGGAACACACCGTTAGATGCTTGGCGGCAGATTTTCAACTTGAGGGTGGTAGCTAGCCAGCCGAGTGCTAGAAAGTATCCTACCACCATCCACCATGCTATGATTTCCTCACGATGTTTACCTTCACCGGTAGCTTAAGCTCATTGTTCGGGTTTGAACCCACACCCTTCGGCATGCCAACCGACCGCGCTAACCACTGAGCTATCATCGTTTATATATAACCTAGACATAGAACAAACATTTATGCTCGTTACACAAATATTGTAATCAATGGTTAATATGTAATTGAGCTCTTCGACCACACTGTCACTTACGATCAGGTCATACACCTAGCTTGTCAAAAAAACTTGCATTGAAGAGCCTGATTTCGTGAATCGAACTTATATCCCATGATTACAAGGTGCGTTTTACCCCTTCGAGAGTTTACACCTCATCGAAAAAAATACCTATTTTATTGGACCCATAAAACACTTACTAAATTGTTAGAATATAACTATCATACAAACGCTATTTTGCTCAAAAATTTAAATAAGGCGTTTGAATAGAAACATTGTATTGCGTTGTTTTTAGAAGAAGCATCTAAAAAACAACGCAATACAATGTTTCTTCTGTGTCTGTTCTGTATATACTTATGTACAAAAAAAAAAGTTATTTAAGTAATCTATCAGGTATCTGAGTTCCATAGTACAAGCTTTGCTTAGTTTAGGGTCAGATGGCCCTGTGTGTATTGTACTACGAAAAAAAATACATACACCATTAATGTTGCGTATATCCAAAGGTGAACTTACCATCAGACGTTCCGTCTGCCTGTTTGTCACTCATTCTATAAAATAATATTTTAGACAACAGGTCACAATATCTAGTCTGTCAACCAAAAAAATGGTTTAGTCTAGTTTCAGATATAACTTTTATACTGCGGCTAGCCATTTTTTAACACGTATTAGTCGACGTTTGACCATCAACTCGCCTAATAGTAAGCGATGATGTGGTCAAACATAAAACACGCAAATTAAGAAACACTAAATCACGTTGACCTTGAAAAGATCAAAATTAAATCCCAGACATCACGTCAAAAGCTGGAATGACAAATAAAAAAGACAAATAAGGGTTTTTTCCATTTATTTCAGTGATTACTGATTACATAATTAATAATAACATACGATATCTTACACCTATTGATTCTAAAAAAATCATTTCCAATATCACCCTTATCTAGTTATTAAATTTCGGATTAATCCATGAAAATTTTACTGTTTATGTTTAACACTTAGATTGTACCCGGAAATCTCGGAACCATAATCAAACTTGGCTACAAGATATGCCATTAACGTCTTACTATGTTTCCTCGAGAAAAGAAATTATTCATGTTAATGAAGGACGAACGCGTCCAAGAATCTTTGGTTTTAATTAAACTTAGCGTAACAATGGAATAAATTATTAAAAAAATAATAATAAAACTTCATAAGTAAATAAGCAAGTTGCAATAAACAACCGTGGAAGCTAGCGACGTTATTAAAATAAAATCTGCGAGACAAACTTTGCCAAAGTTCACAAATTTCAAGACCGCTTAATTAAACTAAATCGTTTATAATGTTAATGTTATTTTCAATTTTAATGCTAGGGTTAACGCTCTGAACTGCAATTTTATCGTATAGATTAACAAACTTCTTTTGATTCTTGTTTCTTATTTAATAACTAACGCTAAACTTTTACTTCCTAATCACTATGTTTAAACTACTTTATGCTAAGAAGGGTAAGTGTGGAAAGATGATTTCATGTACGCAGCGGGAGATGTTGAATTTGAAAATGAATAAAAACTTATAAACGTACGTATAAAAAAATTGACATAAGTTTCTTTGGTGACTGTTAATGATTTAGATAAGTGATCTGAGAAGACTATAGATAACAATAACTAGAAGACGAAAAACTACCGAGTGTGAAGTGATGTAATGAGCATTATGCATGAATTATTGTCGGTGTTAGCAAAGGTTTCTTAAAACAATTCTCTAATGACGTATGAAGCATCTAAACAAACCGAAGCATTCACAGCCAGAATGATTTTTCATACTTCGTATAGATATGACAAAGGGAAGGTAGATTAAATTTTAAGATTTTTTTAAGTTATTTAATTTTAAGTTAAGATTTTATATTTTTTTATTCTATAATTTATCTACAGTGCGTAAGTTTAATTTTTCTATTTTATTCAAAATTAGGATTGTAGATAATCCTTTTAAATGGAAAGTTAGGTTAGTAGCGCTACTAAGGAACGATAAATATTGGACATCTCTGCATTATCTAAAGCTTTTAGTATCGCGAACAGAATCTCCGTCTGTAACGTCGCCGGCATTCGTACAATATTTTTCGTTCCCAGAAATCTTAGATTAGATTTTAGAAGAAAATTTATTTTTGTAACTATGATAGCTTGCATCGTAATAAACTGTCGATAGGTAGAACTTTTCAATTTAATTTTCAATTATACTTAGCTAATAATTTGCTAGATTCAGAATCATATTTTAAAATTCAATTTTAGCTATTTAAATAGCAGTCAAAGTAATAAATGAGAATAGTAGAAGAAGCTTGGGCAGAGGTGCTTACACGTAAAATAATAATGGAAAGTCTGAAGTCATAGAAGATAGAGATGCTAAAAGCTATTTGTAAAAGTATTACGAGATAATGGCACTGCGGAATGTACCCGTGTTCATAAAAAAGTATCCTAAATTCAGCTTAACAATACTTTGTTTCAAACAAGATTATGTTGCATTACTCCTTAATTTACGAATTCATCATTTTACTACCTTTTATACTTTCGTTCATTTATCGCTCTAAAGTATCCTTTATTGCCATTAGCTTTACTTCGAGTACTACTCCCCACTCTAAACCTTGTGATTCAACAAACACATGCTAAGTTGTGACATGCGATTATCCCTATAGTTTTAACATTAATTAAATACGAAAATTCCTGAGCTCAGTTTGAATCTTCGCACTTAATATAGTTTTTAGTTTCTAATATATAACAATGGCAAAGTTTGAACATCTTTTCGAATGAAACCAAAGCGTAAACTTTGGTCAATTCAAAGTAGAATCCATAGTAGTCCATACAAATAGACGAAAGAGGAAGTTGCTCAATTTGTATGCAACCATACGGATTCTCTCATACTAATAAATATAAAATTGAAAAACATGTAGCTTCCAAGGTTCTTACAGCGTCAATAAAAATATGAAACGCAAAACAAAATATATAATTTTGGTTGTCACCGTTGCTGTTGAATATTAATTTACATATTTTCATTACATAATTCCGTTTTACCTTCATAACTTTCCTTCTACCGATAGTATCATGCCCGAACATTCTATTACTAGAAATACAAAATTTAACGTATTTACAACCATTTTAAAAACCCTTTAACAAATCATTCATAAGTACATCCTCGCTCCACGCGCAGTCAAAATGTACATTCCTTACTTCAAAGTTTAGGGACTAGATTTATTTGGAAACTGAATTCTACATCAAATAATAAAAATAAAATGATCAAGTCCTACCGTTGGTAAAGCTAAACTATGCTCTTAATATTGTCTGGCAGTATCGATAATTTCTACGAGATCTTCGACCATGCCTCCTTCATCTTGAGCATCATTAGTGAGTCGACCACAGATGTTTTCAACCAGACGAGCATTGTGGCCGTTCGTTTTAAATGTTTAATGTGTTTTAGAATTTGGTGATATTTAGTGGTTATCTTTATATATTAAGATTACATTATGATGCATTTGCCTTTCTCGGCCCATGGATTATTTTTCTTGTCCGGAGCGTGTATCAGTGGATCGTTCTTCTCGTTTTCTTCGACATACTCCCGCATTCTGCAAAGATAATAATAAATGTTAGAATGCTCGTAAGTGGCTGTCGAGGAAAAATAGTGGCCATATTTCTTCGGCGTATTTAGATAAATCATTGTGGATGTATGTACGCTATCGTTTTGTTACTGAAATGTTGGGACTATGGTGCTTTATGGAAGTTCTTGTAGCTTGAAGTGACAACAATACACACAAAACACAATAAATTTGATCACGAAAACATTGAAATGTTCATAACAAAATCTCTCTGGGAAACTTTCTATAAAACACCGGTTGACATATTTTTTCTTAATATTTGACAGGCTAGGTGTGGTCGAAGATGGTACACACACCTAGCCTGAAATGTATGTTCCTATACTTAACCTATTCCCGTCCTGATATTAAATTGAACTTAATAGAAATCCCATTAATATTATAAATGTGAAAGTTTGGATGGATGCATAGATGTTTGTTACTCTCACGCAAAAACTACTGAACGGATTTTGATGAAATTTGGTATGGAGGAAGCTGAGACCCTGGATTAGAACATAGGCTACTTTTAATCCCGAAAACATGTAGCGCGTAACAGCTAGTTTTATATATATATATATATTATTGGTTAGAGAAAATAAAAGCGCAGTTTCATGCATTTTACTGAAAGTAAGCGAAGGTTTGACCGTTGAGACCGTCTGGCTTCCAATCTGGAGGTCCCGGGTTCGAATCTCACGGCACGCACCCCTGTATTTTCTAAGTTATATGCGCATTGCTGATAAATTCAAACGGTGAAGGAAACCATCGTGAGGAAACCTACATGATTGAGACATCTTCAAAATAACTCGAAGACAACTGCCAACCCGCACTTGGCCAGCGTGGTGGACTCTGGCCTTACCCTTGACAATGAGAAGAGACCCACGCCCAGCAGTGGGACTGTTTATGTAAACAAGGCTGATTTGGAAGCGAACGGTTTACAAGGATTATTGTTCTCGCAAAGTTTAAATCATAGAACAAAAATATACAATACAGAAGTTAATCTTAAAATAGGTCAATAACTCTGTATCAAGAGTAATGAAGGCAAAGAAGAGTTCGAGCAGAATTATCTAAAGGAATATGGGACATTTTTATCGAAATATTATTCACACTCGGCTACACTCTATCTGAAGCGGTATAATTTTATTATAGTTTTCCTCTACCCTATCCGTATTGTACAAAACAATAACTTATTTGAACGACCTCTTTCACATAAATCGTATGATATATTTACGGTAATATCAACCTTACGCTCTTAAAGTTAAAACTTTTAATGTGGTATGACGTTGGAACGTAGAACCGTCGAAGTTTCCAGACAGCATTGTTGCCAATTTTACTAAATAAAATATATAAATAAATATCGTAGGACTGTACACACAGCACCATCTGGCCCCAAACTAAGCAGAGCTTGTGTGATGGAAGTCAGATAACTGATAGAATACTTAAATACTTTTTTTTTGTAAATACATACTTATAATACATACATACATCTGTCAACCATTAAAAAATAAATGCGGAAATGTTAGTAGACAGCCCTGTTGGTTCATTGGTAGCATATATGCCTTGAGGCGTGGGTTCGATTCCCACTCAGGGCAAACATTTTGTGAAAAAACAAATGTTTGTTCTGTGTCTGGGTGTACTATATGTATTTAAAAAAAAAGTATTTAAGTATTCTATCAGTTATCTGACTTCCATAGTACAAGCTTTACTTAGTTTGGGGTCAGACTCTATCATCGCTACATACTATTTTGATCCAACAAACAGAACGTGTCAAAAGTATCCAAAAATAGCCGTTAATAGTCCGTAAATGCTGAACAGATAGACGGAACGATTCCATTTATTATATTTACGGTCATTAAACCTGGGTAGTAAAACATCCAGTCAGGTTTATGGGCAGAATAGTCGTTTAAAAAGTGCTTGTATTAAAGACACAGGGTACTGAGTTAAACAAACATATCTCATAAAATTAGTTCATGTCAAAACTTACATATACTTTGTATATCTGCCTTGGGAGCTGTAGGGTTCGATTCCCACTCAGGGTAAACATTTTGTGAATAAATAAATGTTTGTTCTGTGTCTGGGTGTTCTGTACGTATTACAAGTATGTATTTACAAAAAAAAAAAGTATTTATGTATTCTATCAGTTACCTGTCTTCCATCACACAAGCTCTGCTTAGTTTGGGGCCAGATGGCGCTGTGTGTATAGTCCTACGATATTTATTTATTATTTTATTTTATTATTATAATAACCTTACTTGAGAGCCAGTTCCATTCCAGGCTAGGTGTGCTTTACCGTCTTCGACCACACCTTCACTTAACATCAGGTGAGCTGAGGTCAAACACCTAGCCTGTCATCAATAAAAAAAAAAAAAAAAAACCTTCCCCATATTTGAAATCGGTTTAAACCCCAAAACATCTTTCCTGAAAATGGAAACGATGAGCAAACAACGAAGATAAGTCCACATCGGATTCTATTAAGGTCCATGAATTTTTAATGTCCCGTCCATAATTGCCGCTGTATGATTGGTTGAATCAAAATACCGCTCGATACCAGTTCTGGCCGGTATTCGGTCATGCTTCCATATCCGGGTATTGACCGGTTGGAAGGAATTAATTAGCGCTCCGAAGTTCGGGATCCGATAAGTCCGTATTTCGGAATCAAATTAAAGGAATATCTGTTACGTGAATTTGGATTAATACCTGTGCAAATAAGTTTTGTGTTTAGGGATATACAGGGTAGACTTGGGATGTACGAAGTGGAAAGGGGGTCATTTTACTCATAATTATAGGCAACTGGCTGCGCCCCGTGGTGTTACCCGCTACATGTAATGTTTGTTCTGTGTTTGGGTGTTTTTTTTATTAAAAAAGTAATGAGACGAACGAGACGCTCTCCTGATGGTAAGAGATAACGCTTGTCCATGACCATTGCAGCGATACATAGAACTTTGTGTAACAAAACAAAGTCCAGGGCATCACTGCTTTGGCGCTCATTACTTTTGAGACTTTCGATGGTTGAGACGACCTCTTGCTAAGGAGATCTACCATCAAGTAGAATGTATGAAGACAATATGCATGTATGTATTATAAGTATGTATTTACAAAAAAAAGTGTTTAAGTATTCCATCAGTTATCTGACTTCCATAGTACAAGCTTTGCTTAGTTTGGGGTCAGGTGGCGCTGCGTGTAAAGTCCTACGATATATTTTTTTTTACGTTTTGTTCGGGCTTCACTTGAAAGCACTCTTTATTAAACCTTGTAAGGAGGTAATGCTAGATTTAATGTATTTATTTGTGTGAGATTTATTTTGCAAGACGCTGTACAAAGTTATGTCGCCAACTTTGTATGTGCAGTCAAAAATCGGTTAACAGTTTTATGCTGAGGTGAGCCCCTATTTTGTTACCGTTTGTCTCTGTTTGTTGTTATTTTTGTGTGTTGTGTGGTGTTACAAAATAAAAAATAATTTTCTTTCTTTCTTTCAATAATTAAGGACGTTCAGAAGTCCTAACCTAATTTTTATCACCAAGACTACACTAACTGTACCTATCATCAGACTTTTCTGAAACTACACCGCGATACGCGCTAAAGTCCCGGCGATAAGCATAGAATTATCTGCCAGAGTTAGTTGATAACGATATTGAAATTGATATTACGTACGTAACCGATAAATTCTTGGGCTATTTCTGAGCTTTATGTTATTTTTGGACGCAGTTCTATTACCATTGTGCGGTTGTTGAAGCCACTTGTAGAATTTTCTAGGTTTAACAGTTTGAAATGACGCAAAAGTTTTAATACATATAAATAATTCAAAGTCCCTTCTTGAAATGTTTTAAAAGGAATAAATATTAGTCGTTTGTTGTTTTGTTTAATCTGTTTTTTTTTTTTTTAATATTATAATGTATCGATTGTTGGTATACAATGAAGTTGTATTCTATTGAATTTTTAACCGACTACATAAATGAGGAAAGTTATCAATCAAAAGATCTCTTTGTTTCTTATAATAAGAGCTCACAGTTCTCAAAGTGTTCGAAGATGATTGTGGTCGAAGATGGTAAAGCACACCTAGATGAAGAATCGAATCGAAAGAAAGAAGAAGATCGAAGATGGTAACTGGTTCTGAAGTGAAGCAGCCGGAACACAGCGTTAGGTGCTTGGCGGCAGATTTTCAACTTGAGGGGGGTAGCCAGCCGAGTACTAGAGAGTACCCATGCTATGGTTTCCTCACGATGTTTTGCTTCAGCGGCAGTTCAAGCTCATTTTCGGGATTAGAACCCACGCTATTCGGCGTGCGAACCGACCAAGCTAACCACAGAGCTATTATCACTACAAAAAAACTTCTACTACTACTCTCAATTGTATTTAGAACTTGCGGCCCGTCCGGGCTTCGCACGGGTGGACATTTATTTTTTAATTAAATTCCAGTACCAAAATATAGCCTATGTTACTCAGGTATAATGTAACATTGTGATGGTGAAAGATTTTTGCAATCGGTCCAGTAGTTTTTGAGTTTATTCGTGACAAACATACAAAAATACAAATCATTCCTCGTTATAATTAGCTCCTAAAACAATACGTTGTAAGGTCGAGTTACAATCCTTCAAACGTTTCTAATAGAGAGTGCTTCTCCTTATTTTTCCCCAAACACTCTGAAGATTAATAAAATATACAGAAACGCGTCGAAATATAATAAGGCGCCAAATATAACAAACAAAAACACTCGCCAAAGCTGAATACCATTTTGAGGAAATTAGATGCCTGAACATTATGGCACTTTGCGAGACGAGGGGGGTTTCCGACAACAATACAATTATCAAAGATACATAGCAATAAAGGCGGGAATACCCACCCGACACAGAATCTGTGCCAGAGAGATAGGTCGATGACAGTGAGAAATAGAGCACGATGGGACAGATCCAATTTTATAGGCGGAGGCGAAGAAATTCACGATTTATAATTATATTTATTTAATTTAATTCTTTATTGCACACTTACAATATAACATGTACAAAAGGACGACTTAATGCTTAAGCATTTTCTGCCAGCCAACTCCACAGTATATAAAATACTAGCGTTCAATAAATTAATACTAAACAAACAAATGAACAGATAAAAAAAAGTGAAAATTTATGTTTTAACTAGCTGCGCCCGCGGTGTTACGTGCTACATGTTTTTGGGACAAAAATTTGCCTATGTGCTAATTCAGTGTTTCAGCTAACTCCATACCAAATTTCATCCAAATCCGTTCAGTAGTTTTTGCGTGAAAGAGTAACAAACATCCATCCATCCATCCAAACTTTCACATTTATAATGTTAGTGGGATGTATCGATTGTTAGTAGACGATGAAGTTATATTCTACTAGCAGCTAGCCCCGGCTTCGTACGGGGAAACAAAACTCGATTAACAATATAAATTTATCGATCCAGTAGTTTCGGAGCTTATTCAACACGAAGAAACAAAAAATTAAATCTTTCCTCTTTATAAGATGTACATGACAACTGTAATAGTTAGACATAATTATGATATTGCGGACTTATTTGTAGCTGTCAATTTGCTCTATAAAACGTCACTTTGTTCTATTGTCAATAGTTTTCGCTGCGCATGCTAAGTAAGGATTTTTTCAAATTTTTCACAGCTTGGGTTACATTACTGAATTTTCCATACGGACCCCTAATTGTTTTTTAAATAAAATATTGCCTATGCCCATCACGGATAATGTAGCCTTCTAATAATGAAAGAATTATTAAGATCGGTCCAGTAGTTTCGGAGCCTATTCAATACAAACAAACAATCAAATCTTTCCTCTTTATAGTATAGAGAGATAGATATTATTTTCAACTGTTACGAATGTCACAGTTTTAACTAAAAACTTACTTACCAACAAAACCCATATCCGTCCCTCACAATACTCATTATTCATGATGCCATAACTCAAAGCAAGTATTCGGTGTCCAACTTTGCACTGTGCCAAAATGACTTGCCGTATCCCCCCCCTACTGTCACCCGAAAGGGAGGGTGTTTTTAGGTCAGTACTTCTCGTATGTTTTAGTATAAGTAGGTAATGCTATATGGGCTCAATGTTTCTTTTTACGCGAAATTCGCACCTGGTGTCCCTATGCGTGAAGTGAAATATTGGCAAGATGGGAAGAGGTCGTATAAGAGAAAGTGATAAAATGATAACTCTGCATCTATCTATCTATATACTATTATAAAGAGGAAAGATTTGATTGTTTGTTTGTATTGAATGGGCTCCGAAACTACTGGACCGATCTTAATAATTCTTTCATTATTAGAAGGCTACATTATCCGTGATGGGCATAGGCTATATTTTATTTAAAAAACAGTTAAGGATCCGTATGGAAACTTCAATAATGTAACCCAAGCTGTGAAAAATTTGAAAAAATCCTTACTTTAAGGTGGTTTGATTTCCATACAAATAATTATTTGCCATTTATAGACATATGGAGCATAATTTTACAGTGAAATCACAGCTACTGGCATTTTGTTTGGTCTTTATTTGCGGTAAATCACAATTGCTTGAATAAAGCAGTAGATTATTAGCATAATCTACTGTTTTATTCAAAAATCATTCATAAATTTGATTTTATGCAATTAATCTATTGTTTTGTTCAAGCAATTGTGATTTACCGCAAATAAAGACCTAAATAAATGCCAGTAGCTGTGATTTCACTGTAAAATTATGCTCCATTTGTCCATAAATGGCAAAAAATTATTTGTATGGAAATCGAACCACTTTAACATGCGCAGCGAAAACTATTGACAATAGAACAAAATGACGTTTTATAGAGCAAATTGACAGCTACAAGTAAGTCCGCAATATCATATTCGACTTCGACTTGTCGTGGGTTCGATTCCCACCCAGGACAAGCATTTTGTGATACAAAAACAAATGTTTGTTCTGTATCTGGGTGTACTGTATGTATTATAAGTATGTATTTACAAAAAAAAAAAAAAGTATTTAAGTATTCTATCAGTTATCTGACTCCCATAGTACAAGCTTTGCTTAGTTTGGGGTCAGATGGCGCAGTGTGTAATGTGCTGCGATATTTATTTATTTATTTATTTTATTTATATTATGTCTAACTATTACAGTTGCCATCTACATCGTACCTTGTAGAGATTTTAACGTAAGTAATTATCTTAAAAAAATAAAAAATTCAATGATGTTTAGCGGTAGTACAACGGTGGTTTTATCGCCAAAAGCGTTTTTTTTAAATAAATAAATAAATATCGTAGGACTATACACACAACGCCATCTGGCCCCAAACTAAGCAAAGCTTGTGTGATGGAAGTCAGATAACTGATAGAATACATAAATACTTTTGTTTTTTTGTAAATACATTTTTATAATACATACAGAACACCCAGACACAGAACAAACATTTGTTTATTCACAAAATGTTTGCCCTGAGTGGGAATCGAACCCTACAGCTCCCAAGGCAGATATACTACCAATGAGCCAACGGGGCTGTCAATTTTAAGGAAACCTTTGAATGCGTAGGACGGAAGGTTCAGTTAGCTTTTGCTTAACTTAAATTTATTTAACTTTGTTTTGCTTTGGCTTGGGAAGGAAGTGACGCAAGAGTAATAACTAAACTGCATTATTCTGTTACAATGTAATTAAATCTTGACTTCATTTCTGAAAATAGTTCACAAATTTCACATCGAAAAGAATTTTATGTTTATTTGATTTACTCCACACGGCTGAGTGTGGTGAACACGTCTGTTTTTATCTGAATTGTTAAAACAACGGAAGTTTTCATGTGTACATTACGCATTTTAATAGAGGCGTAAAGTACTGAAAGTCACAATATCGGCAATGTATACCAGGTATACCTAAAGTGATTATAGCGATGATAGCTCAGTGGTTAGCGCGGTAGGTTCGCATGCCGAAGGGCGTGAGTTCAAACCCTAACAATGAGCTTGAGCTGCCGGTGAAGGAAAACATCGTGAGGAAACCATAGCTTGGTGGTAGGGTACTTTCTAGTACTCGGCTGGCTAGCTACCACCCTCAAGTTGGAAATCTGCCGCCAAGCATCTAACGATGTGTTCCGGCAGCCTCACTTGAGAGTCAGCTCCATTCTAGGCTACCTCTGAATCAATCAAATTTTTCACTCATATTGTACACTAATTTCTGTTAGGTATCTATGTATACATAACGCGTGAGAAGATTGCATTGTACAAAGCGTTCTTTGCGAAATTAGTTTTGATATCTTATACATACAGCATTAGGAGACGCTACGTTTGGCCCACAATCATTTGAAGATGCGAGACGTGTCTTGATAAAAAAATCTATGAATCTGTCTCGGTGTGTTTGTGTGATCTATATGTATTTGTTTATTTTTACATCGATCCTCTTGTCATGAATGAACTATCTATTGTAAACAGGCATTTGAGATGTGAAATCTACATAAGTATTCAAGATTCCTTGGACCAGTTACAGCTAAAATGCCAACGTATTTTTTGACATGTAAACGAGCATAACAATCGAATTGCAAAAAAAAAGTGAGGTTTACAGGCTTGGTTTTTGACCACAGCTCGCCTGATGTTGAGTGAAGCTGTGGTCGAAGCTAGCTTAGAATGGAACTGGCTCTCAAGTGAGGCTGCCAGAACACACCGTGAGATGCTTGGCGACAGATTTTCAACTAGAGGGTGGTAGCTAGCCAGCCGAGTACTAGAAAGTACCCTACCACCATGCTATGGTTTCCTCACGATGTTTTCCTTCACCGGCAGCTCAAGCTCATTGTTGGGGTTTGAACCCACGCCCTTCGGCATGCGAACCTACCGCGCTAACCACTGAGCTATAATCGCATCAAAATAATAATATCGGTACACCACAGTGGGCGAGTATCCATATGCTATATATTTTTAGTTGGTTAACTTTACAATCATCTGTGTTCTTTGTTCAGAAATATTTCATTGAAATGAATACTAAAAATAGCCGAGACGAAAGATTTATTTCTGTTTTGATCAGGAATCGAAAGTGGGGTACAATAATAAACTTTGAAATTTAGTGTTCTTTCTATGGAAAACTACATTTCTCACATGTAATCTTTTTCACACACATCAAACGCGCGTTGCTTATTAAGCAAATTTGACAAACCCATTGATCTATTAAGTATGTATTTCCAAAATAAAGTGTTTAAGTATTCTATCAGTTATCTGACTTCCATAGTACAAGCTTTGCTTAGTTAGGGGTCAGATGGCGCTGTGTGTAATGCCCTGCGATGTTTTGTTTCTTTGTCCTTTATACAAAAACTGACAGTGAATAAATATATGTATCTTTTTGTGCCGTTTGGGGTTGCAACTTTAATTCCGTGGGGGGCGGCCGCTCTCGAACTTTATCGGGACCTGGCCAAACGTTTAGAGGAGGCTACAGGTGACCAGAATGCTGGCATCTTTGGTTAAAAGCTTAGCATTGCCATCCAGCGTGGCAATGCTAAAATATATATCGATTGGTATTATCTAAGTAACCTTTTGTTTAATGACTTGAGAACAAACTTAAACTTCTCGTCTTGCGGCTAGCCAACCGTACACTTCCAAACTGAAGTATCTACTGTTGGAATTCATTAGATGACTCACGGTGCTTGTTCGGCACTTCTGACTTACTTGGTTACTCTATGCTGACGTCGGTAATACTTAGTTATCAACTCGGTAGCTTATTTTATGACTTTGAGGAAAAGAGTAGTTGGACTATCTCGAACTTGCTTTACCATCTTCGACCACACCTTCACTTAACATCAGGTGAGCTGTGGTCAAACAACTAGCCTGTCAATCATAAAAAAAAACTTCAGTATATAAATGACAAATTTGATAATGGTGGTTGGTTTTCCATATAAATATTTTTTCCATTTATTTGCATAATTGTACTGTGAAATCACATCTACTGGTCTTTATTTGCGGTAAATCACAATTGTTTGAATGAAACGGTAGATTATAAGCATAATCTCCTGTTTTATTCAAAAATCATAAATTTATAAATCTTTCATAAATTTGATTTTATGCTAATAATCATACTATGATAATAATGTTAAGCGGAAATAAACTAGATATATATCTTGCACATTCAAAATGAACTTCCGCAAAGTAACGCCTGAATCAATCAATGATTTGTATGGAAATCGAACCACCTTAAACAAAAGGTTACTTAGATGCTACCAATCAATATATGTTTTAGCATTGCCACGCTGGATGGCAATGCTAAGCTTTTGCCAAAAGATGCCAGCATTCTGGTCACCTGAAGCCTCCTCTAAACGTTTCGCCAGCCCTCCCTCAATAGAACGTGAGATGCCGCCCCCCACGGACCTAAAGTTTCAACTCCAAACGGCACAAAAGTACATTATATTTAAATAACAATGAAATGTGTAAATTGAAATGTACTCGTTCATCGGTAAATTTAGCATTTCCTCATCTCAGAAAAATGTCTAAAAATTTTAGAGCAAATTCTACTCATACTTAATCGGCTTTTGTTTCGTTTTCAAAGGGTAAAACGGGGTCCTATTACTAAGACTCAGCTGTCCGTCCGTCTATCTGTCTGTCCGTCTATCACCAGGGCTGTATATCATGAATCGTGATAGTTATACATGTGAAATTTTAATAGATGATGTATTTCTGCTGCCGCTATAACAACAAATACCAAAAACAGAATAAAATAATCCATACAACAAACATGATTTTTTTGCCGTTTTTATAGTACGGAACACTTTGTGCGCGAGTCCGACTCGCACTTAGCCGGTTTTTTTAAAGTTTGCTGTTGTATATTAGAGTGTACACTATTCATCCCAGTTTTGACGTCTCTATGTAGTAAATATATTAACCAAACTTATAGACATCGACTACTGGTATTTTGACTGAAAACCTTTAATAAGTAGCTGGTTGACATTATCAAATATGCATTATACTTATTGGCAGATTACCTAATAAAAGATTTCAAATTTTGTGGGTCCTCATACATCGTAAAATAAATTTCATCATCATCATCATCATCCACAGCCTTCTTTATGCCACTGCTGGGTATAGGCCTCTCTCTTTTCATGCCATCTGCCTCGGTCTTGTGCCAATCTGGTCCAGGTTCGAATTAAAATAAATTTAAGTTTGGCCTTTCGCCTGGTGGTAAGCGACGGTGCAACCGAGGATGGAAGTACGTCGATCTAACAGACGCTTTCTGTTCACTTTAGCTTTAAAAACACCTAAATTAAGAAGAAAAACAAATTAAAAAATTTAGATTGAACAATTCTTGATGTCGTACTTTTTGACACGCGGAATTCAAACACGCCTAAACAATAATTAGATGGTAGTTCAAAAGATTAGATAGAACACAATGTGCTAAAATCACACCCTTATTTTGTGTAGTAGGACAGAAAAGCGATGTAAATAATTTCTATTGTGAATAGAAAATATCAATCCACGCAGTAGTGATGTTTTGTTAAATGAATAAATGTAGTACGACATTACACACAGCGCCATCTGACTCCAAAATAAGCAAAGCTTATAATATGGAAGTCAATGATAGAATACAAAAATACTTTTTTTTTAAATCATAGATACATAACATCCAGATATTGAACACACATTTTGTTTATACCACAATTTTGTCCTGGGGGGAATCGAACCCACGCCCTATAGCTCTTAAAGCAGATATACTACCAATGAGCCAACAAGGCTGTGGAATTAAATATCAAAGCCCCACGTTGTAAAACGCATTAAATATTGTATAGTTGTGACATAAATAAGGAAATTATGGCGTGAATTGTCCTAAATATAGAAACTATTATAAAGACACGTGCAGGTAAAAAAAATATTGAGTTACATCTGTTTAATTTAGCTAATCTTTAGCCACTACTAGATAGAGACAATGTCAAAGCAGTATACTTAGCTATTAAATTAACCTGTAGAACAGCAACATTAATGATAAATCTTATAGGCACACAACTAAAATGATAGTAAAGACATGACACACACTAGTCCCTGTATAAGTAAAGTAAACACAACACAAATAAAAAAACACCCAAAATTATAGCAAACAAAACACTAATCACACGGAAAATCAATAACAGCGATGGCAAAATCGTTTACGTCAAATATGATACTGACATTCAAATCAGGAAACATAGAATTCTACATTTGAATAAACCAAGAGCAAGATCACGATCGATATGAAACAAAAAAATGGGATTAAACTCATTCTAAAATTAGAAAAAACAAACGTAATTCGTAACGACAAACGCCTACCCGTGTCTCCCCAAGCGATTCACTACCTCATGTCCTTGGAAAAAAGCACTAAATTTCTTCAACGCACAGCACAAGGGACCACTCCCGGGCTAATGAGCTTGAGCACTGTATGACGTCACCACTGCGATATTATTTGAAATTGGAATTACTCACGCTGCAATGCTTTTCGATAGAGGCCAGCGCTCCATAGAGGCCTGGTATTTCATGTTTTCAATCTGCTTTTTCAGTGCCTCTTTGTCCATGGCTGCGAGTATACTGGGGTCCATAGCGCAGAATCTGTGGTACGAAGCACGCACACAAGTCAATATCCGTGTGAGCACGTTAAATTACGCACACTAGAGGAATTTTTGTGTAAGGACGTGTGGTAGGGACGGGAGTGGTACGGTCGAGGAGAAAAGTGAGTGTTTATGATAATGAATGCGGGTGTTGAGTTTAAAGCTCTTATTAGGGTGGAGATGTGAATTTTATGGTGCGCGTGTGTCACAATACAGAAGTGTCACTTGTTTGTTTTTTTCAGTTAATTTTAGAAGTAAAAATTAGTTTTGCCCCGATTAGGACGGTAAAGTTCAATGCAACTTAAGTACAGATCATCTCAGTTATCTTTGATTATTTTTTTACTATTAGATCTTTGTTCTTACCCAAAGTTACTAAAGTTATTAGCGTTCAAAATAGCTGTACACAGCTACAGTATGAAATTGAAATGCATGGAATCTTGTTTTTTTAGAATAGTTCTTTTTTTTTTAATTTAAACTCTTTATTGTTCATACCCATTACAAACAATTATTAACAGTTGTAATGGAGCAAACAACAGTTTCTAATAAAGTTTGGATTGTTCCAGGCTAGGTGTGAAGATTTAGATGTACTATCTTCGACCATACCGTTACTTAATACCAGGTGAGCTGTGGTCAAACTCTTCTCAACCATAAAAAAAAGATTGTATTCGTGTAAAGATAAAGATAATTTGAGAAATTATATTAGTCATACAAATGTCAAGTGACGGCACTGTGTTCGTACAAACATTTTATTTAAAAACAAAAAAGTAAATGTCAAAGTTAAAATTAAATAAAATACCGATACAAAAACACTAAAATAATATAGTCTAGAGTGAAGATTTATGTTAATTATCGGCTCTGCTTTCTTTAATCGAGCGTTCTGTTCGATGGTAAGCTTACTGTTGCCCCTAAATAAACCTGGAACATTACGGATGTAATCGATTGTCAACCCTGGGAGATGTTTATGAAGGTACCGACCTAAATAGTTTTCTTCCATTCACATTTTAAACAACATACATTTGTAATAGATATCATTATAAAACTTTCACAAAAAAAAATTTTACTAGGTATTGTTATAGGTATCTTTTGTTTGTATAAGTTAAGCTTAGAAAAGGCAGAATATCTAAATCTTGTTAAATGAGTGGTTTTATTTCTATACCGCCTACATTTCTAACCTTCAATAAAACCTTTTGCATAAACAGACAAGAGTTTTCATTAGTCAGTAATTACATCATTTAATTAATTATTCACAAACCGAATAAATAATTAACACTTTTATCACTGAAAGTACTACGCCACCCGCTTTATTCACACATACGCCGCACGTCGCGTGTGTGCGCGAATACAACTGTGTGCGTGATGCGCGCGCAGAACTTTACAGTTTCTATGACAACCCCTTTAGATACACTGAAGCTAGCTTGCGCAAAGTTAGTTAACCGGCTTTACACTATTTTCAATCTTATAACATTAAATTAGGATTGCTTTTAGCTGGGAATAGTATTTGTAAAATTAATGAATTAAGGCGTAATGCCCGTGGTTCTTAGCGTTTCTGTTCTTTTGTTTTCGCGCAATAAATACAGAGGGCGCTGTTGATGGCACACACATATACATACGCACACACGCGTGGTGTACACATGACCTACCATAAAAATCGACGTCTTTGGGGTCTGTCTGTACGGGCCCATATGGAACGAGAAATGGGGGATAAATTGGAGGAAAGTTGTCATTTTGGTTCGTGACTTTGGGAAATTACTTTCCCTTATTTGCCATGTGTTCACAATATATGGGTAATTTTTCTATGCAGCTTTTTACATATCAGGTGATATTATGTCAAGTATTAAGTAAGTACATCTACATGATGTTATATTTTCATAAAGCCATACATTGTAACGTTTCCAGCGCATTTTAAAGTGCAGTTGGTTATTTATCAGTCTAATGCTGTGTTTAATAAAGTCACATTTTGTGGAACAAAAACAAGTCGGTTACGCAAGTTCGTCCGTGTCCGCGACTTTTCTTATACTATTCAAAAACTCAAAACGAAACAAACTAAATTCAATTTTGCCTATAAAGTTGTAAATAGTAAAAATATCTTTATGTTGCTATAACATTTGCACGTTTTTGCAATAGAACCTAGTAGGCTGGCGTCGAAAACACATTTTTTGTGGCAACTTTGATTTCAATTCTTTTTGTTTTCATAACCAATCATATCTAAATTACGCTTCTACCTTCAAGTTGTTGAATATTTGAACAATCCTAATAAGATTTTTTTAAATACATTACATCACTTGGTGGTAGATTTCTTTAGCAGGAGGTCGTCTAGGTAGCTACCAGATATTCTGCCGCCAACCAGTAGTGTGTAAACATTGTATTTCGATTTGAAGGGTACTGCAGCTAGCGAAGTTACTGAGCTGTTGAGACTAACCATCAAAGTCTCAAAGTAAACAGCACCAAAGAAGCGATGTTTAAACTTTGTTGTGCTACTCAAAGTTCTGTGTATCACTGCAATGGTCATGGGCATACGTTATCTCTTACTATCAAGACAGCTTCTCGTTCGTCTCATTACCTTTGCATTAAAAAAACATTACATTTTTAGGTACATTTCACTAAATAAAAAGTCACAATTTAAAGAATATCACCTTAACGGCTTTAAAAAGTCATAATAAATTAAATGACATTTAAAATGTTGTATAATACTAAAGAATAATTAAAATAATGAACCTGTTTCAGATGTTATCGTTGTAAAATATAAATAATAAAGTGCCTACGTACGGTATTATTATAATGAGGTAATATTACGGTATTTTTACTAAGAGCTAGGTTTACTTACATATTTAATGTTGATTAGCTCAGTAGGTTCTTACTTTACTTAATGTTTGTGGTTTGTTTTACTTGGTGGTAGACCTTCTTTGCAGGAGGTCGTCTAAGTAGGTACCAGATCATTTTCTACCGCCAAGCAGTAAACATAAAAACAAAAACACATTACTGTGTTCCGGTTTAAAGTGCAGCTAGCGAAATTACTGTTATGTTGAGACATCGAAAGTCTCAAAGTAGAATAGAATAAAATAGAATATAACTTTATTATACACCAGAAACACAGATCAAAATTAATACAAATAGGAAAAAAGAAGATATAATAATATAACAAAACAATAGAATAGATGATGTATAAGGGCGGTCTTATCGCCTAGAGCGATGTCTTCCAGACAACCTAAGAAAGTAATGAGCGCCAAAGCAGTGATGCCCTGGACTTTGTTTTACTACTCAAAGTTCTGTATATCGCTGCAATGGTCATGGACAGGCGTATCTCTTGCCATCAGGAGAGCGTCTCGTTTGTCTCATTACATTTCCATAAAAAAGTGTTTTACATGACAGGGTTGTAGTTTTTGGGGTAACATTTCTCAAACAAAAATTAAATCCTAAAAGTATATTATTGTCCGTATTATGTAGCGATAGGATTTGAACTTTTCATAATATTATTATATTCAAGAATATTGTAAACGTAGAAACGTAGTTTTAAATTTTGTATATTTTTTTGTGATTGACAAGCTAGATGTTGACCACTGCTCATCTGATGACGGTGTGGTTGAAGATGGTAAAGCACACATAGCCTAGAATGGATATCTGGTTCTCAAGTGAGGCTGTCGGAATACACCGTTAGATGCTTGGCAGCAGATATTCAACTTGAGGGTGGTAGCTAGCGAACCGAGTACTAGAAAATACCCTCCCATGCTATGGTTTTCTCGCGATGTTTTCTTTCAGTGGCAATATTGTTGGGGGTTGAATTCACACACTTTGGCGTATCATCCGACCGCGCTAACCACTGAGATATCATCGCTATAACATTTGATTTTTACCCACGACGGAACGGAGACGGTAAGTATATATGTTTGGGGTGAGAGGATGTTTGTTTGTGCAAATCCATGTTGCCATTTTTTGATATTAAAACAAAATATTTTTCAATTCTATAAAGAGGAAACAATTCTCAGATATAATCAAAGAACGTGAGAATTATCCGTGTAAAACAAATTAAGTTTACCATAGGTTAAAGATACTTTGTTGTTTGACTAACTCTTGCTGGCTGCTTCACCCGTAATCCAATATCGAGGGGATAATCAATTTAGAGCAGGACTGCACGCAGACAGGAAAGTTTCTAATAGGTTGGATTGACTTCGGATGGCGTCGGAAATCTTGTCAGAATCTCATCTCCTGACTAATAAGACTACAGTAAATTTTCTCAAGTTCATCATCATCATCTCAGCCGTAGGACATTCACTGCTGGACATAGACCTCCCCATTGACTTCCATGAAAACCAGTTGAAAAGGTGCTCGCATCCAGTGCGTTCTTCATTAAGTCGTATGTTTCCTTTAGTTAGTGGACGTCCTACGCTGCAATTGCTGGTACGTCGTCTCCACTCCAGAACTTTGCAGCCCCATAAGCATCAGTTATGCGTGCCATGTGCCCTGCCTACTACCACTTCAACTTGCTAATCCGTTGGGCTATGTCGGTAACTTTGGTTCGCCAACGGTCGCTACGGAGCTCCTATTCTGATTCGATTGTGTACTAAACTCCGAGCATAGCTCTCTCCATAGCTCGTTGTGCTACTTTGGCTTATCACGAAGGTACATAGTGCGAGACCAAGTTATGTCAAAGTAAATAATGGTTTTACTGAAAACAAAGGCAGTTGTTTTTTCAAGGATACATTAGGTGTTATGTGAAGTCAGGAAATAACGTTCTCGCGTAATTGGCAACCTCGTGAGTACAGTTGCGCACATTACTGTTTATCATACTATTATTTTATGTTTGGTGTCTTTAATCATGAATTTGGTGTACAGTGTGAAGGTTTCTTTTTGGTTAGTGTCCTGCTCAAATAAACAATATTTTTTTTATTAATACCTTCAAAGTCATTTTCCACTTCATATTAAAAACTAGCGGACGCCTCGCGGTTTCACCCACGTAGTCCCCGTTCCCATGAGAATACAGGGATAAAAAGTAGCCTATGCCACCCGGTAGCTTCCCAACGGTGAAAGAATTTTTGAAAACAGTCCAATAGTTTTTAGTTTATGAGTTTATTCGTTACAAACATACAAAAATACAAATTTTTGCTCTTTATAATATTAGTGTAGATAAGGGAAGAAGATTAGACGTAATAAGTAAGAGGAGAAAGGAAAGGAGAAAGAGAGATCTTTTCCCAGCAGTGGGACAGACACAGAACAAACATCTACATAATTATGTTAGCCGTTCAGTTCTCGAAGCCGAACTTTAGCATATGAGCTAACAGGGCAGTCAATAAATTAAATTTTTGTATAATGATGTCAATTAAAAAAATGTATTAAGAATCTAATTTTTTTCCGTTAAATTTTACATCAATTTATTTATCATATATTAATTAGTTATAGTCTTAAATTACGAATAATATAATTATATTCGTAAAATTAAAAAGTCCTTGCAAATTTGTCGTCGAGTGTACCTTGTGTATTGCGAAAAAGGTCAAGTGTTGTCGCACACTGGAGTCAATTATTATGATTGTAGCCGCTTAGTACCTACTTACACTTTGTACTAGCTAAGCCTGTGACTCTGGGCGCTTATATGTACGGTATATTAAAAAAATACTCTTAAAATATAATTTATTTTTATAGATAACTAGCTGCGCCTGCTGCTTCGCTATCATTCATGTCATCACCATTCAACATTCCACCCATCTCACTGGAGCTACTATGCCAGCGGCCCAGAGCCTCGCTCCGGTACTTCAAGGAGCTGGGTTGGCTCGGGTAGACGCTGGCAGGGGGAAATGCACAATACACCCGAAGCGGGACGTCAGTGCAGGACTCATCGCCCCCACTTCGAATAAGAATAAGAATAATTTATTTAAATAATTAAAAAAGGTTTCTGCGATAATTAACTTAACTTTTTTGTTTCTGTATCGATAGAAATAAAAGAAACAAGTTTTCACTTTGTGAAAAGCTATCAACAATACATCAGTGGGAAACGCATTCTGGGATTAGCGCGAACACACGCACAGACAAACCAACAGACAAAAATTTTAAAAACTATTTTTTAGCCTCAATAACACAATTACGAAGTGTTTTATTATATCAAGACTAAGTAATAATAAATATTATAAACATAAATATAAAACTTACTAATTTAAAAGACGCAAATACTAAGTTCAGATGTAAGTATGACAAAAAAAATGGTGTCCAATAATATGGCTGCGATACATTATGACAAAATGTATGCAAAATAACTTTATGACGACTATTAGTGTCCAAAAGAACAGGTCACATGAACTGCACTTGAAGGATTCAATATAAAGATCTAACAGTGTAAAAGCCATGTGTGCCGTTAAATTCGTTTCTTGGTAAATAAACTGACGAACAGCGATCGTTTAGCTAAGGGCATTATAGCCGTGCATCAGCTATCTGTTTTACAAGCCTTTATTTAACTTGCAATGTTTGTATGTTCGTTCGTATCAAATCTTGTAAGCTGAAAGAGCACTTCACAGCTAGTGGCAACGTTAAAAAAATCTTTTCGTCACTCGGAAAGTAGCTCTAATGTTGCCTGAGGAGTGAGTTGAAAGTAATACTTTTCAGTCCTAGGGAGGATCGTTTCCAACTGACAGTTGTTAAATTATTTAAAAAAAAAACATATTTTCACGTTTCCATTGAACCATGTTCCATCTTTCTATACACCCAGTTACAGCGCGATGTAAAATTGAAATCACAATTATTACTTTATTATAATTTACTTTCAACTATTTCTTTAAAATAACATTGCTTTAGGCAAAATAGTTACCATTTTTTCAATGATGAAAATGTGAAATTATGTATAGAATAGCTGGCCGGTCACAGGAAAAAAAAAATAGACGGGAAAGCGGCAATCTGATCTTCATTTGTTATAAAGTGGAAAGATTTGATTTTTTTGTTTGTTGGTTTGTATTGAATAGGCTCCGAAACTACTGGACCGATCTGAATAATTCTTTCATCGTTAGAATGCTACATTATCACTGACTCTTATAGGCATATATTTATACTGTTAATAGAGTTTTGTTTTCCCGCGCGAAGCCGGGACGGCCCGCTAGTGTAAAATAAAATTCACTCCCTTTTTGCTATAGCCAATTCATTTTTTATTAGATATTCTACCGCAAGCAGTAGTGTGTAAACATTACTGTGTTCCGGTTTGAAGGTGACTGCAGCTTGTGAAATTACTGGGCTGTTGAGACTAACGATCGAAAGTCTCAAAGTAGTGAGTGCCAAAGCAGCGATGCCCCAGACTTTGTTTGCTACTCAAAGTTCTGTGTAACGCTGCAATGGTCATGGACATGCGTTATCTCTTACTATCAGGAGAGCGCATCGTACGTCTATTTACTTTTAAATACTTTAATATAGAATATTCATAATGTAAATGTTTTAAGTGATTACCCACTGACTATTTTGAAATGAAGCCCGTGAAATTGATTTTCCACTCACGTTTTGACGTCAAACGCGACCCGTGCAAAACATTTATTCGTTCGACTAAGATACAAGCTGTCGTCATGGGAAACTTCAAACAGAAAACATAATGATTTATTAAATAGGTCAGTCAGTACAAATATTTGTAGTTACTTATTCCTGTTAAGGGTCCATTTGTTTATAGCAACGATACAATGTAACCGTTGTGTCAGGTTGACTGGAAGAGATCGCTTTTATACATACATACATACATATACATATACATATTGGTGGGCATTATACACAGCGCCATCTAGCCCCAAAATAAGCAAAGCTTGTACTATGGGCACCAGACAGCTGACAGAATACTTAAATACTTTTTTTTTTGTAAATAAATCCAGTACACCCAGACACAGAACAAACATCGGTGTTAGTCACACAAATGTTAGTCCTGGTTGGGAATCGAACCCACGTCCTTCAGCTCTCGGAGCAGACATACTACCAATGAACCAACAGGGCTTTCGTTGCTGTCTGTGGCTCTAGATCATAAGGCTTGTCTGTTTGCTGTAAATTTTATTAAATTCTGAGATAATAATAATGTAGGTAACTCTTTATTGTTCACACCAATTACAAACAATTATAACAATATAAACTTAACACTAGTTGAACAATTGGCGGCCTTATCGCTAAAAGCGATCTCTTCCAGGAAACCTTAGTATGGAGAGGATTTTATTAAGCTAAGGACGGGGTGTGTTGACAAGAGAGATAAAAAAAAAAACATTTTAAACATAATACATTTCATTTGACAGCCCTGTTGGCTCATTGGTAGTATATCTACCTTGAGAGCTGTAGGGCGTGGGTTTGATTCCCACTCAGGGCAAACATTAGTGAATAAACAAATGTGTGTTCTGTGTCTCTGTGTTCTGTATGTATTATAAGTATGTATTTACAAAAAAAAAGTATATAATGTATTCTATCAGTTATCTGACTTCCAGCACGCAAGTTCTGCTTAGTTTGGGACCAGATGGCGCTGTGTGTATAGTCCTACGATATTTATTTTATGTTTTAGAGGCGGTTGGATGTTATTCCCGACTTTTGAGGCGCTGCATTTAAAGTTATTATTTAGTCTTATAAAGTATTTGTCAGAGAACGAGTATTGGCTATATGAGTGTCTTATGTGCTTTATGTACAAACAACACGGAGCCCGCACGTGATTTCATCTTGCGCTTAATAACAGTAATGGTAACACCAGCTATCATCAATTCGTTGTGCCATGAAGGAATTAATTTGTTCCAGAGAACTGGACGCCTTAAGCCTGACTCCAGACAATCTCTAAGCCTCAAGAACTAAAATTAAAACATAAAAGAAGCAATTTAGGTTAGCGCCTACTTACGTCCCTCGTTCCCAATGTTTTCACGAAATAACGCTTTCTGAGAAATGTTTTCAGACAAACAAGCTATCGAAATAAAATTAAATATGTTCATGATGTTTAATGTCCAATTCTACATTTTTAGGTATCAGCATTTGGTTTTTTTCTATGGTTGACAAACTAGGTGTTGACCACAGCTCACTTGATGTCAAGTTTGTCGTTTCTTTCCATATTTCTTCTGTTCTACTTGTGAAAACTTTTAATTGGCCTTTCATTCTTATTTGTAGTAATTGTCTATGTACCTAGCTGTAAGTTTTCCTGTGATTATAAAAATAAAATAAAACAAATATGTGACGGTGTGGTCGAAGATGGTAAAGCACATCTAGCCTGGAATGGAGCTGGTTCTCAAGTGAGGCTGCCGGAACACATCGTTAGATGCTGGTAGATTTTCAACTTGAGGGTGGTAGCTAGCCAGCCGAGTACCTACTAGAAAGTACCCTACCACCATACTATGGTTTCCTCACGATGTTTTCCTTCACCGGCAGCTCAAGCTCATTGTTGGGGTTTGAGCCCACGCCCTTCGGCATGCGAACCTACCGCGCTAACCTATCATCGTCATCATGATATCTAATTTTTGTTTTATATTGTGTGAAATTTTAATAGCGAACGAATGAAAAATGTGACTCACCTTAAATTCTAGTAATTTCCATAAAAATGTTCAAACCAGCGAACAAAGCACTCACTATCACTGAAAAAATACCAACGGCAGTACATTAACCTATATTACCTTGCGTGACATACTACGAGCAACACTAATCTAATTATGCCTAATTCGATTAGTGTATAACCCCTCTACACACACACGCGTAAAACACGACAACGAAAGACACACACACAAGTTTGCAACGGAAATTACATGAAATCTGTAACGTATATTTTTCGTAATTGGAACAAAAGCTTGCTAAATAAATTTAGAAAAATTAAAAACGAAGCGTATTTAAAGAAAAAATTATTAGGTAAAAGAAGATTTTTTAAAATTTAGAATTCAAAAATATACAACAATTAAAATAATCATTTTTTTTGGTGATACTAGCAAAATGCTAAATACACCGTACGTGCGAAGCCGAACTAAGGAAAACGAAAGTTTTCGCGGTTGTCAATTTAGGCGCGTAAATTTTAAAATGTTTTTTTTCCGTACCGAGTGATGGGACACAAGTTGTTTTGAGTGCCAGTGCAATTCAAGTGTAGATTGGCCGCGCTTCCACGCTCTATTGGAAAGAATGTATCATGCAATATCTAATTTGCTTTAATAAATAGCACAATATCAACGCATTTGATTGTGCGAGTTAATGATCTTAAAATTGGTAGGAAATGAGAAGAAAGTCTGTATCGTTCGCGGATGTATCCTAATTCGAAAAATTAATGAAGTTAAAAGTTGTTTTTGGCGGTTTTGTATGATTGCTAATATTTTTTACCTGTGGCTCTAGCTAAATAATGTAGAAAAGAATAGAGGATAGCCTAATTTTTGAGAAAAAAAAAAAACATTTACATTTACTTCCGCCAGGGTGCCGTGAGACAGTATTTTTACAGTATGTTAAGTAGGAACGTAGATTAACGGTAATTTGCGAAACAACTTTATCCTAGTTTTTTTCTATTATTCAACATTAAATGTTTTATGAAAAATGGAACCTGAAACAAAAAAAGGCTATCATTAACCGACTTTTAAAAGAGTAGGAGATTCTATGTTTAGCTGTATTTTTTATACAGATTTTGGTATTAAAATCTTTAGGATTTTTGATGATTTGATAAAATGAGTACAAACATTTTTTATGCTATCCCCTACCTAAAGACTTTACTTAACAACGTTGTTTAAATTTAATCTATGCTAAAACTAGTCTGTCTCCTTGTCTGTGTCCTTGACGTGCAACATTTCAAGTTTTATGTATGTTTTTCCAGGCTAGGTGTGCTTTCCATCTTCGACCACGCTGTCACTTGACTCTAGGCGAGCTGTGGTCAAACATCTAGCCTGTCACCATAAAAAAAAACGCTCTTAATGTCGTAATGTCTCTGTTTGTCGATACATCAATAATATTTGGTAATAATTTTTGATGACAAAAACCATATTGCAAAAATAATATTGAATATTATAAATATGAAAGTTTGGATGGATGGATAAATGTTTTTTACAAAAAACTACTGAACGGATTTAGATGAAATTTGGTATGGTGGTAGCTGACACCCTGGATTAGCACATAGACTACTTTTTATCCCGAAAACAATTAACACCGCGGGGCGCAGCCAGTTTATTTTATAACACATCATAACACATAAACCGAGTCACTTGATGATCAGGATTGCATATAGACAGCAATAAAGATTCAAGAAAATGCAATCATTAAAAAAATTAGCACATATTGTTTTCTGCCGACCAAATGTAGACAACGCACACATGCAAAACTAATAGACTCACACAGACGGGGACGTGTCCGCGTGTACACGTTGCATATTGACCGCTTAATACTGAGCGAGGTGTATTACTGTGTCCATTGTACGAAAAAAAAAAATGTAAATAAAAAAAATTAAAAAAAATTTAAGAATAGTGAAAAAAAAAATTTTTTTCATGTCATGATTGTTGTCCGACGTTTTAATTTTTAAGCTTTTGCGATTTAAACATGAAGCTTAAACTAATTTATAGCTTTTTTATGCTCATCATCAGCCTATCGAAGTCCACTGCTTGACATAGGCCTCTCCCAAGACACGCCACTCAGCACGGTCTTCGGTCTTCTTGTCCATCCACCGCCAGCTATCTACGGCTATCAGGGCATCCGTTTGTCAATTCGCGGTCTCCACTACAGAACACTTCCCACCCAGTGGTTATCGGTTATCGGTTCTTTTTGTTGGTTATCGGTTCTGCAACAGGTATGTCCTGCCCATTACTACTTCAGCTTGCTAATACGCTGAGCTATGTCTGTGACTTTAGTTCTCTGGCGAATTACTTCGTTTCGGATACGATCCCTCAGAGAAATGCCGAGCATAGCTCTTTCCATAGCTCGCCGAGCAACTTTGAACTTACGGACAATTCCCGCTGTGAGTGTCCACGTTTCGATTCCGTAGGTATGCAAATACCTACCCAGTGGAAATGTGTTTTTTTTTATAATAGATAGGCGTGCGTTTGTCCGCACGCTTGCCTAGAAGAAACCTATTCACTCGCAATTTGAAGGTACCCAGACTGTATTCATCGAGGAACACGCACTCAGGTAGTGTACCCTACTGTTTAGCCATTCGCACAATGAAAGTGGAATCATACCTTTTATTTGTTATTTCAAAGAACATCGACAATTAAATATTTGCGCTTTTTAAAGCTCCTGGGAATCAGATAGTAGAATGGGCAGCAGATGTAGATCACAGAACGTGCAGAGCTGAATTAAATAAATTCATTTGTTGAGATAAAAACGACTATTCCAATCAATTATATCTATCTCACAATTAAATAATAATAACTATCTAATGTAACATCAAATAAAATTTCCAGGTGTCAAAATAAATAAGGGTTATAAATTCCAAAAAGGTTATAAAAAAAATGTCCGATAGACTTTCGTTGAAAGTCCAATGGAAACCAACTCAATCCTCCATGGCACCAGTAGCTGACATACAAACATATAAGTTGTATGACATGTTGTATGTATGTTCATATATTTGCTGGTGCAGAATGGTGTATATGTAGAACACACTTCTGCCCCTGTGATCACAGCACGTACTCTGTATACTCATTTATAAATGATGTACTCGTACTTTAATGTAAAACATTACTAGCCACCCGCCCCGGGTTCGCACGGGTGCAATGTAGTAAAGTACTAATATGGTGCAAATGTATGTATCATACATATAAACCTTCCTTTTGAATCGCTCTGTCTATTGATGGCATCCGCATCAAAATCCATTGAAAGTATATTTTTTCTACGCAATGTTATATCTACCTGCAATGTTATATTTACTTGGTGGTAGATCTCCTTAGCAGGAGGTCGTCTAGGTAAGTACCACCGCAGTACCAGTTATTCTGCCGCTAAGCAGCAGTGTGTAAGCATTACTGTATTCCGGTTTGAAGGGTACTGCCGCTAGCGAAATTACTGGGCTGTTGAGATTACCTCTATCAAAAGTCTCAAAGTAATGAGCGCCAAAGCAGTGATGCCCTGGACTTTGTTTTGTTACTTAAAGTTCTGTGTATCGCTGCGATGGTCATGGACAGGCATTATCTCTTACCATCAGGAGAGCGTCTTGTTCGTCTCAATAGTTTTTACATAAAAAAAAACCTATACTACTTTTTTTAACTCCCGACGCAAAAACGACGGTGATGTTATAAGTTTGCCGTATCGATGTGTGTATGTGTCTGTGGCATCGTGGCACCCGAACGGATGAAATGATTTTGATTATGATTTTTTTTTTAAAGGTGAATTAATCGGGAGTGTTCCTTAAGCTATGATGAAAATCGGTCCAAGATGGCCGCCGCTACAAAATGGTGGATTACATATTTTTTCACAATTCCCTCAATATAGGTATCAAATGAAAGGGCTTGACTAGTAGAATACTATTATACACAGGTCGGGGGTTTTTTGAATTTTATCAAACATATAATGAAAATCGATCCAAGATGGCCGCCACCACAAAATGGCGGATTAAATATTTTTTCACAATTCCCTCAATATGGGTATCAAATGAAAGGGCTTGACTAGTAGAATACGATACACATGTCGGGGGTTTTATTAATTTTAAATTTATCTTGTCTAAATCACTAACTATTCATTCAAACTTTATGAATATTTTTGAATACTCTACAATTTCCACATTCAAAACACTCAATAACGTACGCAGCACACAATGGACGTACAACAAAGGGGTATAGAGTTGCCTCACGGTAAGTTAGCAGATTCAATACGAGGAATGCTCTGTTATAACGCTTACTTGAAACTGTACGGCGCTCTCGACGTCAGTTGTTGCGAATATATTTCTTAGGGCTGGTAGTATAATTTCTTGTGTCAGAAATATATGCTCTACATTTTTTATAGTTGACAGGATTAATGTTTGACCACAGCTCACCTGGTGTTAAAGGAAAACATCGTAAGGAAAGAACGTATATAATATTAGTAGTTTATTTTTTAGTACTCGGCTGGATATTTAGGGGAAAGGTATAATAATTCGAATAATTTAAGAGCACGAACGAATTTTTAGTTGGTATGTGGCACAAAAACAAATTAAAAATTAACTAACCTGACGTTAAGCGACAACATGGTCGAAGATGGTAAACCAGACTTAGCCACTTGTTGGAGTATGGAAGAGAGTATTGCGAGTTTTTATTTTTTATCTATAAGTGATGAGATAAACTTGACGCTCTTCTGACGGTAAGAGAAAATGATAAAGATAAAACAAAAACCAATGATGATGATGATTTGTAGCGATGATAGCTCAGTGGTTAGCGTGGCAAGTTCACATGCCGAAGGGCGTGGGTTCAAACCCCAACAATGAGCTTGAGCTGCCGGTGAAGGAAAACATCGTGAGGAAACCATAGCATGGTGGTAGGGTACTTTCTAGTAGGTACAGGTGGCTAGCTCCCACCCTCAAGTTAAAAATCTGCCAGCATCTAACGGTGTGTTCCGGCAGCCTCACTTGAGAGCCAGTTCCATTCCAGGCTAGGTGTGTTTTACCACATTCGACCACACCGTCACTTAACATCAGGTGAGCTGTGGTCAAACATCTAGCCTTTCAATCATAAAAAAAATTGTCATTGTCATTATTTTTTTTCTCAAAATTTTCTTAATAATTAGCAGCCCTATATAAACAATCGCAATGCCATTGATTGTTAGGTTGTCGCTGTCACCGCGAAGGCGGGAATGACAATAGCGAGCGCCATATTTAGCGCGTTGATTCGCCTGCGTATATGTAGGGTCGTATGTATACATGGTGTATTGTCTATCTTACAGGTGAAGTAAGTTAATTGCTCGACGCTCTTAGTGTCAGAGTTAATATGCCTTACAGGGCCGTCTTTACCCGGAGGCACCCGGGCGCAGCGCCCTAGGGGAAGATAGACACAAATTTTGATAGGTACCTACTACACTGAGACCACGTGAGCTGAGCCGCATCATACCAGAAGGCATAGGTTCAAATCCTAACACTGAGTTTCAGTTAACATAGTGACGTAACCATTGCATGGCGGTGGGGTACTTTTTTTTTAACACACAGCGCCATCTGACCCCAAACTAAGCAAAGCTTGTGCTTTATAAGACACATAACTGATAGACTACTTAAAATAGTTTTTTTTTTAAATACATACTTATAATACGTACAGTACACCCAGAAACAGAACAAACATTTGTTTATGTCACAAAATGCTTGTCCTAGGTAGGAATCGACCCACGCCTTTTAGCTCTTGGAGCAGACATACTGCCAATGAGCCAACAGGGCTGTCAACTTGGTTGGCTACTACCATCGGGTTAAAAATCTGCCGCCAAGCATATAACGGTGCTTTACCATCTTCGATCACAGCGTTACTTAAGATCAGGTGAGCTGTGATCTAACACTTAGCTTATAAACTATAAAAGAAAACTTAGATAAATTTCAATACAAAATCTAAAATAGTTCCAGAGAAAGCAAAGTTAATTCTAGCGATATATAACCAAGCGATGCAAAATAAAGCCATGTAAAGTTCTCAGCGTTCATCTGATACAGGAAAAATTTTTGTCCGGGGCAGCTAGTGACATCAGCCGCTGTAATTCACGAAAAAGCTATGCGATTGTGAATCTTATTGCCCAAACACACAATATGTGGTCGCGTAACTGTTTCCTGAGTGTCTAATAGGTGTCGCTAAAAGCAGCTTAGAGTTAGAGGGCTATTGAGACAAATTTTATCAAATAATTTCAAGTAATCAGTACTAGTCTTTTTTAGTCATCTAGGTAGGTACCACCGCAGTACCAGATATTCTGCCGCCAAGCAGTAGTATGTCAAACATTACTGTGTTTCGGTTTCAAGGGTACTGCAGCTACCGAAATTACAGGGCTGTTGAGACTAACCATCGAAAGTCATATCATAATGAGCGCCAAAACAGCAATGCCCTGGACTTAGTTTTGCTACTCAAAGTTCTGTGTATCGCTGCAATGGTCATGGGCAGGCGTTATCTCTTACCATCAGGAGAGTGTCTCGTACGTCTCATTAGATACTTTTTACATTAAAAAAAAAAATACAGCGATGTCCTGTACATTCTTTTGTTTCTCAAACTTTTAGGTAAGTAGGCACCTTTGTAATGATCATGGAAAGAAGTTATCTCTTACCTTCAGGAAAGCGTTTCGTTCGTTACTTTTATATGAAGAAAAAAGGTTCACCTTCCAAATCTATCACCATTAATAGTGCTTTAATAAAAATATATTTAAATTTGTCTTTTCTACGCAAAAATTCAATTAAAAAAGTGTCACTCTCACTTGACCTCCTTTGAAATAACTTTAATTAGAGATCGTCGGACTAGCGTCGTAACGCCGAAAATGTCATGTAAAATGGTATTTCAATGTCAAAATGTCGAAAGGGCGTAAGTGGTCACGTAGCCCGTAATCATAGAACGTTCTTGTTTGACGTTGATTGGACGAAATGACTGGAACGTTGGTATTTGATTGGCTGTTAACATTTAAGGGGAAGCTTTGTAGAAAATTTAATAACAATTGTAGTAAAATGAAGTAACTATGTAGTACTTGTACAAAAACATTCGTCATCGCTGATATAAATTCAACCATAAAATTTTACAGTGATTTTTTTTTGTCCTTCAGAGACACCAGCCACTTTTTATTTATGTGGATCTTTCTATCGGAATTAAACTAAAGTGTCAAATTTTGATACGAAGGATGAGAAGAATTTGTTCTAATTCAGCTGGCAAGCTTTAACCTAAAGCAATTAACAAATATACATATATATACATACAATAAAAGCTTGTAAATAAATTTCAATCAGTTATAAAAGCTGAAGAGCTGAAGCTGAGCTGCTGTTTGAGCTGAAGGGCGTGGGTTTGATTCCCATCCAGGACAAGCATTTTGTGATACAAATAAAATGTTTGTTCTGTCTAGGTGTACTGTATGTATTATAAACTCTATCAGTTATCTGAATTTCATAGCACAAGCTTTGCTTAGTTTGGGGTCAGATGGCGCTGTGTGTAATATCCTATGATATTTATTTATTTTAATATTTAAAACGATTGATTTTTTTGACTAAAAATTTGGTTATAATGCGTTTTCGCCTATAATTGCTGTAATACTTAAATTAAAATTTTATAATTTAATTTACAATGTTTTGGTGTACACTTTATTGGTGAACTTTATTAAATAAATATTTAAACGAAAGAAATTCTCGTATTTTGTATGAATCACCATTCAATAAGCTTTTCTAACTGGAAAAATTCAATTCAAATCGATTATCTTCTATCTTTTTAAATTGGTTAAGAAGAAATCATGCTTATTTTAAACAGTGAGTGCTGTTGTGAACAGTGCTCCCCTTAACCGGTCCTTTTTGAGAGAACATTTCATGCTAAGGTAATGTGACGGGCCTATTCAATAATTCTGGTTTGCTATCGTCAATTATGAGCACAAGTCTTTGTGAAGATTCGGAGGGCGTAAAGAGGGGGAGGGAGATGAGGGTTGAAACATACACGTGTGAAAAGTTATTGAGAACAGGTATTTTTAGCTGGAAAATTGTATTGAATTGATGAATCGTTATAGGTGTGAATTGGAATTTTCTTCTTTTATTTGGAGAAATATATTTTTGTAACAATATTGGTACCTACGAGGTTTATACAGTACAGGGAAGGTTTACGGTCTATAACGGCAATCCATCGTCCCGCAAGCTTCCCTATACTGTATAACCTCTTGGAATGCCACACGACAATCCGGCTCGAAGGACCAATGAATACATTTTCACCACAAAGCGTAGTTATATTTCTGAATCCTAGGGGTAGGGTTCTTATAGGCTATTGTAAATTTCAAACAAATTAAACAACCTAAGAATTGTATTATTTCAAAACGGCTGCCACAGCTGGCGTTTGCTATTTTGCTGAGAATCTCTCATTGAGCGACATCTAACATAAACTTATGAACTAGGTGCTCCACTATGGTTCAACAAGGTTATTTTCCTGACAGATAAACTTTTTACTTTAAATAAATTAAACTATACGCAAAACGGGGAGAGGTAAGATAATTATTCTACTGTGTGTACCTATACCGCGAGTATACCAGCAACCCGTAAGCAGCACCCGATCACGAGTATGACGCATGCCCAGCCATCGCCCTCCTCAACCATATCTGAGGCAAGAGAGCGACGCAACACACGACGCCACCGCAAGAAGGAGCCTTCGTGGTGAGCATAAATGATCGAGGCATGTACTCAATTCTTATTTCTAAACTCTTACACAATGTATCCATTGTTTATTTTTTCTCTCTTTCTCCTGTTTCCTGTGACAGCGATAACTGGCAGATTCTGCTGAGGTGGTGTGGTGGTTTCACCCTATATAATATGATTGCTTTCATATCGTCAGGGTCTCCATCACCGCCGCGTATATTTATGTATGTTAAGGCAATGTGTGTGACTTAATTTGCCGGACACATTTGCTTCACTCGCTCGACAAAAAAGTTAAAAAAAAAATGTAAATAGTAATGAGACGAACGAGACGCTCACCTGATGGTAAGAGATAACGCCTGTCCATGACCATCGCAGCGATACACAGAACTTTGAATAACAAAACAAAGTCCAGGGCATCACTGCTTTTGCGCTAATTACATAAGACTTTCGATGGTTAGTCTCAACAGCCCAGTAATTTCGCTAGCTGCAGTACCCTTCAAACCGGAACACACATGTTTACACACTGCTGCTTAGCGGTAGAATAACTGGTACTGCGGTGGACCTAGACGACCTCCTGCTAAGGAAATCTACCACCAAGTAAAAGTGCTTTTCGGCTGTGAATATTACTTTGAGGTAACGCATACAAAGTTGCGTAGTAACATTACGCTCGTAAAAAGGGTTCGCGTCTCGCGAGCAAAGTTTCAGTTAGTATATATCTGTCGGCGTGTAGCTTTAATGTTGATTTAGTTTAGCGCCATTTTGCGTAATTTTGGTGGACTAGAGGTGGAATGGCGACACCTCTGACGTAACACTGGTTCCGTGCTCTGCTTGTCGTCGTGTAAAGTATTTTGACTTCAACCAATGAGAGAAGGCGAAGTTGCGGATGTTGGCCGGTAGGGGCGCTGTGTGAAGCGAGCCGGCCGTGCGTTGAATGTTGAGCTGGAGAGATCATTCTTGCTTTGATTGAGGAGAGATGAACATTGATTCTTGTGTTGAGAGGAGATTGAGTTGGTCGGTTGCAGAGTGCGAAGCTAAGCGGAACGTTTTGTCCCCAAGCTATGTAATAGTGTCTATAATGTTCTAATCGTTCTTAAGCTAAAGTGGTTGTGAAGTGCTGATTAAACTTTGTACAAGATAATTGAATTGTGTGGTTTGTCTCCTCGCCCGCTACACCCACGCCCAGTTACCCAGTAACCATACATGATGTTGATCGGCCATCCCATCTGATGTCGTTCTTCTGCTTCTCTTCTTATATCTCCGACATATCTATTATAAGTCAGCCCCGTTGGCTCATTGGTAATATATCTGCCTTGAGAGCTGTAGGGTGTGGGTTCGATTCCCACTCAGGGCAAACATTTTGTGAATAAGCAAATGTTTATTCTGTGTCTGGGTGTTCTGTATTTATCATAAGTATGTATTTACAAAAAAAAAGTATTTATGTATTCTATCAGTTATCTGACTTCCATCACACAAGCTCTGCTTAGTTTGGGGCCAGATGGCGCTGTGTGTATAGTCCTACGATACGATATTTATTTCATATTTAAGTATAGATAAAGAACATACAGGGCTAGTTTGATATTTAAGTACTAAGTAAATAATTTCGTAAAACACTTTGCCCCACGGCGAGAAATGGGTAGGTACGCTAAGTGTATTTTGATGGGCAGCCACTAATGGAAACGGTGGCGTGTATTATAAGCGAAAAGCTAAATTCAACAAGACACACAAGATTGAGAGCTGTGCACTAAAATTTGGCCAGATATCGAAAGTTCCAGAACATTATATATATATATTTTTTATCTTTATTTAAAAGTGCTTTTTCGCACAGTGAAAACGTCGTACTAGTTATCTTAATTTAAACATAATAGCTAACTCTTAAATTACACATTATATAATTATAGTATCTTTACAGTTTAGCATGGTAGTAGGGTACTTTCTTGTACTCGGCTGGCTAGCTACCACCCTCAAGTTGAAAATCTGCCGCCAAGCATCTAACGGTGTGTTTCGGCAGCCTCACTTGAGAGCCAGTTCCATTCCAGACTAGGTGTGCTTTACCATCTTCGACCACACCTTCACTTAACATCAGGTGAGCTGTGGTCAAACACCTAGCCTGTCAACCAATAAAAAAAAAATAAAAAAAAAGTTTAGTGAACAAACTTACATATTTATCCATTGACTATCTATTTAGCTGACATTTCTTAATTTTTGTAAATAATTGTTAACTTATTGCATGTTGTCGTCACCTATAACTGCTATAATATCTAGTTTTGTTTTTTGTGTTGATGACCGCCATTATTGTTGTGATGTGTATAGTGTTGGTGATGTAAATAAAAAAAAAAAAAAACAAACCCCATCTGACGTCAAATAAGGTTTATTCTGTTCACCAAACCTGATTTTACCAAATCTATCACCTTTTATCACTTAAATAGGTATGAGTTACATAATCCAATGGAACTGTCGTGGAATAACGAGCGTCTGAGTGGTTCGTTTCTGACACACTCCATAAGAATATGGTAGGTGTCCTCCATTCTCAGGCAGTCGCAGCAAAGCGGCGATTTAACTTTGCGCATGAGGTAGGCAACTACTATTTAATATAAAATAACACTATATGATAAAATATATAAAAAAACAGCGTAAATTAGTCTTGACGATGTTTTTTACTGATTCTGATTTTTGGCAACTGTTACTGGTTACTGTAAGAGAAAGTGGATATAAACACTTGTATATATTTAATTTATTTAGATTTTCAGTTCATTTCGGATTTTAGTTTTAGATATCGAATAAATCCTAATCACTGTTGTAACTGGGCTGTTGAGACTAACTCAATCAAAAGTCTCAAAGTAATGAGCGCCAAAGCAGTGATGCCCTGGACTTTGTTTTGTTACTTAAAGTTCTGTGTATCGCTGCGATGGTCATGGACAGGCGTTATCTCTTACCATCAGGAGAGCGTCTCATTCGTCTCATTACTTTTTACATAAAAAAAAAACAAAACGACTTTTAAGCGGAAATACACTAAACATAATTATACCTATGAACTTCTGCAAAGTAACGCCTGAATCATTTTTTTTTTTTTTTACTAAATAACCCATCTATAGCCATAATATACGTATGTAAGTATGTATAACTATGAACCTCAAGTGGAGCTGGGCAGGACACGTTGCTAGGCGAAGTGATGACAGGTGGAGTAGGGTTGCAACAGAGTGGTGGCCTAGGCAAGGGAAGCGGAGCGTCGGTCGTCCAGCCGCAAGATGGGTCGACGATATCGTCACCGTCGCGGGTCGAACCTGGACCAGATTGGCACAGGACCGAGGCAGATGGCATGTAAAGAGAGAGGCCTATACCCAGCAGTGGGATAAAGAAGGCTGTGGATGATGATGATGAAGTATGTATAAACATAGGTGAAACGCGTTATGCATTGTATTATACAGTCTTCAAACTTACTTGCGAAATTAGTTAACAAATACCGCATTAGGAGATGCTACGAATACTCAAAATGAACTGCTGCAAAGTAACGCCTGAATCAATTATTTTTATAGATAACTAGCTGCGCCTGCTGGTTCGCTATCATTCATGTCATCGTCATTGAACATTCCAACCAAGCACTGGAGCTACTATGCCAGCGGCCCAGAGCCTCGCTCTGATATTTCAAAGGGCTGTGATGGCTCGGGTAGATTCTGATAGCGGGAAATGCACAAAACACCCCAAGCGGGACGTCGGTGCAGGACTTATCACCCCCACTCTGAATAAGAATAAGAATAGCTGCGCCCCGCGGTGTTACCCGCTACATGTTTTCAGGATAAAAAGTAGCCTATGTGTAACCAATGTGCGTGCAAATGTGTTACCAATCTATTTCAGCGCGGAACGTTTATATAAGCGATCTCATGAAGTCTGATTGTGAAGTGGTTTTTCTTCTAAATTTCTCGTTTCTAGACCACATCCACAGCCAAGGAGACACGGCATCCTGTAAGGAAGGAATCCTCCGGAGCTACCTAACCGACGAGAGCCACAAAACGAAGTTCCTAGCGAAAATAACACGATAGTTATTTTACACTGCAACAGTCAATCCAGGGTCTCAGCTACCTCTGTACGAAATTTCATCCAAATAAGTTTAATAGTTTTTACGCGAAACAGTAACAAACATCCATCCAAATTTTCACATTTATAATATTAGCCGCAAATTCTTGTCCCTTGTAGAGTCGGGTGAAGACGCCAGCATCATTTAGGTCTCATTATAGCAGACTGCACGTCTCGGAGCTGAAGGTTGCGCTTCTTACTTAAATTGACACTGACTCAGGAGAGGTTGGCTTTTACAACTAAATTAAATTAATAAAGAGAGCGTTTGATCAGGGTTCGATAGTTGCATATAAATTAAAATCAATTGAGAATTGAGCTTTTGGCGTTGGTAAACTGACGTGCTGCGGGAAAAATTTGTGACAACAAATTAAAAGTCAAAAATTGCTTAGCCTTTCAACACCGCTGGAGAGTGAATAGTATTTTTATAGAATACTAGCTGTTACCCGCGACTCCGTCCGCGTGGAGTTTTTCAATTTTCTGCGCAATTTTCTTAATTTTTCTTTCCGTAAGAACCTTTTACAAAGTATTAGAAAACTTACAAAAAAGATGCATGAAATCGGTAACGTCGTTCTTAAGTTATGACCTTAGGGTGGTTCGATTTCCATACAAATAATTTTTTCTATTTATGGACAAATGGAGCATAATTTTACAGTTAAATCACAGCTACTGGCATTTTGTTTGGTCTTTATTTGCGGTAAATCACAATTGCTTGAATAAAGCAGTAGATTATTCAAAAATCATAAATTCATAAATTTGATTTTATGCAATTAATCTTTATTTTGTTTAGATTTGGTTTTGTTGGGTTTTGAACTTACACTCCCAAGCTTATGAACCAACCGCACAATCCCGACAGCCCCGTTGGTTCATTGGTAGTATATCTGCCTTGGGAGCTGTAGGGCGTGGGTTCGATTCTCACTCATTTTGTGGATAAACAAATGTTTGTTCTGTGTCTGGGTTTTCTGTATGTATTATAAGCATAAGTATGTATTTACAAAAAAAAAGTATTTTTATATTTTATTAGTTATCTGACTTCCATCACACAAGCTTAGTTTGGGGCCAGATGGCGCTGTGTGTATATCCTACGATATTTATTATTCCGCTGAAATATCATCGCTACGAAAGAGATGGAGCAGTGGCGGCCTTAGGGGGTGGCAAGTACCAACATCGAACATGATTTGTATTATATTTTGAATGCGTAAACATTATAAAGTGCAAAAATTAAAAAAATAATACTGTTAACTGTTAAATTTTCCTTATTTATCTGTATCATGAAACACGTGTTTCGACTTAAACAAATAAATTGACATTACTTTTGCGGCTCTAAACCCATAAACCCATAGCAACAAAAGTTATTATCCAATGTTTACTACCACATCTTTGTCTCTTCAAGAACAAGCTAACTACTGAGAGAACACATATTACACACAGACGAAAGGAGACAACGCATTACTTAGATACGGCGAGTGAGTAAATAATAGAGGAGAAATGTTTTTATCACTCACGCGGATTAACGATCGCGTTAGAGTAATTTACTTAATCAAACGTGAGTAACACAACAACTTTGTTTTTAGTCCACTGTATGATTAAATCAATATTTATTTTATCAACAACAGTCATCCAATTTTCAATCCATTTAGGTTCATAGTAATATCTTCTTCTCTTCGTCTTTATCTGTAACGTTAACCTTAAGATAAATAAATTAGTTTGACATTATATAATTATTGGATTTAAATACTTTAATACAGAGTCAAAAATAAGCGGTCTTAGAAAATTATTACAAAATATATGTCAGTTTTTTTAACTCAAATTAATGTCAAATTTATCATTAGTGCAATGGGTGTAACCCGAAATGTTAGATTTTATGAAATACAAAAATAAAAGTAAAAGTATTCGTTTCATTTAGGTATTTAAAGATATGATTGCACCGCAATGAGGAGTTTAAAATAAACTAACCAAAACTTATGAGCAATCGATTGCCAAGCATTTCAATTTTTATTTGACATAATTATTATGATTAACATGTACATAACAAAAATTTAATTTACTCTATACTCACAATATTGCATTAGGATAAAAACCAGTAACGATAATATTGTAGTTTTTTGAAATAAATGAAATGAAATTTTGGTAGGTATTATCAGTCTTGTTACAGATAGTGCAAGACAAACTGTTATTTTCTTTCATTGACAAGTGGTTTGCATATTTATTGTAGCTCCGGCAGCCTAGTTGGGAGACCGTCTGACTTCCAATCTGGAGGTCCTGGGTTCAAATTCCGTGACATGCACCTCACTCAGTCTTTTTTAAGTTATGCGCGTATTGCTGATATTTATTAATAACTTTAAATTTGTATCAGTGATTTTACATTGAAGTAAGAATACAAATAGATTAAGATCTTTGTGATTTATAGCGCGTCTTTGTGTATATTACCAATGCACAGAAACGATTATATATTAGGCAGCTTCTGAAGCCAATATTTACGCGCACAAAGCTCCTCTCTCACTTGATTAAAAACAGAACTCTTATGAAGCATGATTCCAGATACAGAAAAGTTAATTTTTTTTTTCTTCTGCTTTGTGGTTTTACTGGAAAAAGTTGTGAACGAACGAATCATAGATTTGTAAAGACTAATTCTATTGAATCCATTGCATGCAGTTAACTACTTGGTGGTAGATCTCCTAAGCAGGAGGTCGTCTAGGTAGGTACCATCGCAGTACCAGATATTCTGCAGCCAATCTGTATAAACATTACTGCGTTCCGGTTTAAAGGGTACTAGTGTGACTAACCAAAGTAATGAGTGACAAAGCAGCGATGCCCTGGACTTAGTTTTGTTACTCAAAGTTCTATGTATCGCTGTAATGGTCATGGACATGGTCTTACCTGATGGCAAGAGATAACACATGAGTTCATGTGCAGGAGAGCGTCTCTTTTGTCTCATTACTTTTACACAAAAGAGGTGTCAAACGTTATAAAGATTCTGAATTTCTATCAGAAAGTTGAAAATAATTAAGCAATTTTCTTCTTAAGGGATACATCCCTTAGCTATTAAATGTTTGTTTTGTATTGAATCCCTGAACAATTTAAACTATTTTAACGAGAAACCCCCCAAGAGGTGTATGTACTACGTAATTGATTCCACGCGGATAAGTCACTTACGAGAGATTGGGTGATTTATTCAACTTTGGCTTGTTAACTTGTTTCGCGGGTTCTTCTATGGGTGCGTTTTGTATTAATTAAGGTTCCTCATCAGCAACTACATTAATACACCAAATTATTATCTGAATTAAAACTAAATGCGTTGTTTTTTGAAGGAACACAAGCATAACATGCAATTATTATTAGTTTCAAAATTGTTGAAGTTGAAAATCTGTCGCAAAGCATCTAACGATGTGTTCCAGCAGCCTCACTTGAGAGCCAGTGCCATTCCAGGCTAGGTGTGCTACCATCTACGACCACACCGTCACTTAACATCAGGTGAGCTGTAGTCAAACAAATAGCCTGTCAAAAGTAAAAAAAATATAATTAAATAACTAGCTGCACCCCGCGGCTTGTTGTTACCCGCAACATTTTTTCGGGATGAAAGTGGCTACGAATTTAAACCTGGGTGTTAGTTAAATTCATACTTAATTTCATCAAAATTGGTTCAGCCAAAACTTATAAAAGGACAACAAGGATCATTTGGCGTTTGGGTGCCATTGGCGTGCGGGCGTGGGTGTGCACTAAGAGTTCCCAGCTAACAAAATCTCCTTAGTTTTCGGGAACTATTTAAACTTTTCTCAACTGCCTGTGAATCCAATATTTGCTGTTTTTTTTTAAATTTAAAAGTAATGAGACGTACGATGCGCTCTCCTAATGGTAAGAGACAACGCATGCCCATGACCATTGCAGCAATACACAGAACTTTGAGTAGCAAACAAAGACCGGGGCATCGCTGCTTTGGCGCTCATTACTTTGAGACTTTCGATGGTTAGTCTCAACAGCCCAGTAATTTCGCTAGCATTTTTTGTTTGGGGTCAGACGGCGCTGTGTGTTTAACTTTCCTACAATATTGACATATTTATTTATTTATTTATAATTTGCAATAATACGCTATGATGAACAATTTCTCTCACGATGTTTTCCTTCACCGTTAAATAAAAATTTACTTTGATGCGTTACGTTTTGGTGTATTTTGTATAAGACATGAAAAAAATATAGACAAAAGTCTTCACAAATTTTGTAAGCAACACTCTACCTGTACTTTTTATAATCTGTGTGTGAGAATATTATTCAAAAAGTGTTATTTAATGGAACTAATAATTCCGCCCCACCCTCGACGTTTTAACGACGAATGAACATTAAAAATTATATTCGTACCCTCTTAAAACGCCGCGGCAAATAACACTCTAATCTAAAGCTGGTAAAGATAAAATTTGCATATTTTAGCAGTAACATTGCGAATTTTATACATTTTACGTCACCCATAGGAGCTGTCTGTTTTTATATTCCTTGTAAATTATATTTATGGGCGGTATTATCGGTCCAGACGGAGATGCAGAGGCGAACTAGACTCCTTGAAAGACAAGTTTTGTAGCGATGATAGCTCAGTGGTTAGCGCGGTCGGTTCGCATGCCGAAGGGCGTGGGTTCAAACCCTTAGAATGAACTTGAGCTGCCGGTGAAGGAAAACATCGTGAGGAAACCATAGCATGGTGGTAGGGTACTTTATAGTACTCAGCTGGCTAGCTACCACCCTCATGTTGAAAATCTGCCGCCAAGCATCTAACGTTGTGTTCCGGCAGCCTCACTTGAGAGCCAGTTCCATTCCAGGTTAGGTGTGCTTTACCATCATCGACCACACCGTCACTTAACATCAGGTGAGCTGTGGTCAAACACCTAGCTTGTCAGCTATAAAAAAAAGCAGTAGGTATTCGTAATTTTAATCCAGACAGGGGGCAAAGATCAGAGAAAAGGAAGAGAAAGAAGGGAAGTCGTTACCCTGCAGTGAGACAGGCTAATCATTATAATTATTTCGAGAAATGCTTCTTATGCGAAATTACTCGTTAACGTTTAACAACAATGAGCTTGAGCTGCCGGTGAAGGAAAACATCGTGAGGAAACCATAGCATGGTGGTAGGGTACTTTCTATTAAGTACTCGGCTGGCTAGCTACCACCCTCAAGTTGAAAATCTGCCGCCAAGCATCTAACAGTGTGTTCCAGCCAGCTCTATTCCAGGCTAGGTGTACTTTACCATCTTCGACCACACCTTCACTTAAGATCAGGAGGTCAAACGCAAGCCTATTTACAAAAAAAGGTGAGCTATGATTAAAACACCTAGTCTCTCAACAATAAAAAAAATTGTAGCGAAAATTGTAGCTAAGTGGTTAGCGCGGTCGGTTCGCACGCTGAAAGTCGTGGGTTCAAACCGACAATGAGCTTGAGCTGCCGCTGGAGGAAAACATCGTGAGGAAACCATAGCATATTACAAAATGTGAAAGTTTGGATGGATGGATGGGTGTTTGTTACTCTTTCACGCAAAAACTACTTTACGTATTTAGATGAAATTTGGTATGGAGGTAGCTGAGACCCGGGATTAAGACATTGGCTACTTTTTATTCCGAAATCATGTAGCGGGTAACACTGCGGGGCGCAGCTAGTTCACAATGAAAATAGCAAAAAGTTTAACTGGTTTAATAACTAAGCAATAACAATCTTCTCTTAAAACAAAACTCTTTTCGAGTCAAACACTATGTCATTAAGAAAAATCTTCATTTTTTGCCTTTCTGTTTTTCCTGTGTTCCTTTTTGGTCCTTCTGCTCTAATTTCTTCTTCGTAGCTGACAGATTTCGCATCAGCTGTTCCTGAACGATGGCCTCATCCCTTTCTTCTAGAATAGTCGCTAGCTCTGGACACCAACCTGAATCTGAAATTAAAACAGCATTTGCGTTTTCACTCAAGTGATGAGAAAAAGAAAAAAAGTAAACACTATTATTATCTTATGTTGACAAATTTATACAAAAAACTTAATCTAAAAGTCTGTCAGAGGAGGGATGTTGAGGGATGGATGCGAGCTACCGGTGAAGGAAAACATCATGAGCAAACCATATCATGGTGGTAGGGTACTTTCTAGTACTCGGCTGGCTAGCTACCACCCTCAAGTCGAAAATCTGGCGCCAAACACCTAACAGCGTGTTCCGGCAGCCACACTCGAGAGCCAGTTCCATTCCAGGCTTGGTGTGCTTCACCGTCTTCGGCCACACCGTCACTTCACATTAGTTGAGCTGTGGTCAAACAAGCTGTCAACCATAACAAAAACAAAAGAAATTAAAAGGAAAATTGTCTTACCAACACATAGATGCTCTAGGAGTCTGCACCGATGTCTCTGCCGCTGCAGAACATATTCTTCGTTGTAAGCCTGGAGCTCATTCATCCGTTCTACTGACGCTTCGATTCGCGCATGCCTGTCTTGCTTCGCCGCTTCAGCCATATCGCTCGTTAGCAGGACGCTATAAGCAGACTTACCATTAGCAAGGTTTTTACATAGTGGTAGGGTACATTCTAGAACTCTGCTGCATCACCACCATCGTCAAATTTAAAATTGGCCGCCAAGTGCATTTTTATATGAAATAGATCTACCCCCGTTCAGCCAACTCGTCTGATGGAAAGCGACGGTGAAACAGAGGATGGAATACGTTGATCTAGAGGAAATCTATTTGCTCTAGCCTTAAAACGCTCAAATTGCAGTTCATAGGAAACAGAGAAGACGGCAATTAGTTCCATTCATGGGCTGTACTCATCAAGAAAGTAGAGCGGAATCACTGCGTACACATACTGGGAACGACCATGTGGAACGGATGATAGTGTGCTGTTCTTCTACTTGTCCTGTGGTAGAATAAAAAAGAAGAAAGGAAGAAAATAGTTTAATTTTGTAACACAACCCAACAAAACATACAAACAGTTACAAAATAACACCTCTGCATAATGCTGGTCATACGGAACGGAGAGAACTACTACTTTTACATAATTGCAATGTAGACATTCTAAAGCAAATACACTTTAAATCGACGAAAAATGATGCTAGTGCACTTTGTTAAGTAACCAATATCATAATGCCAATAAATAAAAATTAAATAATCGAACACAGTTGTGAGACGACCGATGCGCTTTCCTGGTGGTATGAAATAACGCATGCCCATGACCACTGCAGCGATACCCAGAACTTTGAATAGCAAAACAAAGTATATTACTACACTTAGTTTGTCTTTAGTCATAGTATTAAAAAAAAAAAAGTTTAGAATCTCCTTAATAGTTAAAAAAAATAATGTGTAGAATCTCTTTAAGAGTAGGTTTATTTCCATAAACAAGCAATATGTTCATCAAGCTGTGCATGTCTATAACTGGCGCATGTATCGGAACATAACTTTACCAATATGTGTGCTGTTGGCGTGCCTTAATAAATAAATAAATAAATAAGTCCGGGGCATCGCTGCTTCGGCGCTCATTACTTTGAGAGATTAGATGGTTAGTCTCAACAGCCTAGTAATTTCGCTAGCTGCAGTAAGTACCCTTCGAACCAGAACACAGTAATGTTTATACACTACTGCTTGGCGGCAGAATATCTAGTACTGCGGTGGTACCTACCTAGACGACTTCCTGCTAAGGAAATATAAATAAATAAATATCATAGGACATTACACACAGCGCCATCTGACCCCAAACTAAGCAATACCACCAAGTACTTACACATCTTCCTCGTTTTTCTCTTTCAAACAGAACGGCAGGAAGTAAAGTGGGATGAATTTCTCCCGGAGCTGTTCGGGCATCAGCTGGTACTTGGCCTCTTCTTCGACTTCCACCGACATCTCAAGCACTTAGAAACAAAATAGATACTTTTAATCCTGAGAAACTTGGCCCGCAAGACGCAACACATGTACTATGATTGAATAGAATAGTGCAACCGACAAAATAGTTAGTCATAGGGATTGTCGACGGAAGGGAAAACTTAGAACACGTAGACATTACTATTAAAGTCAATGAAGGAAAAGTTTTTCAACAAAAAATCGCTCAACTTGAACTTCTGAAATTGTGATAAGCTCTGTTCATTCATCATTCATCATCAGCTTATCGAAGTCCACTGCTCGACAGGCCTCTCCCAAGACACGCTACTCAGCCCGAACTGCGGCTTTTCGCTTCCAGCTTCCCGCTGTTCTACATATCGTCACTCTATCGAAACTCAGGGCGTCCTACGCTACGTTTGCCAATTTGCGATCTCCACTCTAGAACACGTCTGCCTCAGCTGTTAATTTTCTTGATAGACATGTCCAGTTCATCACTATAGCTTGCTTATAATGCTTATGTTAAAAGAATTTAACGAATTATTTTCCATAGCTCTGTTGATTCGTGGTGGATTTAAAGATAATAAAAAAAAAAAACAAAATAAAAAAAAAACTTACTGCCGCTCTCAGTAGCTGGCGTTGGGCCTTGCTGTAAGCCGCTGCCTTCTACAACGCGATAAAATAAGTCATAAAATAAATTTTGGAAAAAAATATTTAAATAATAGCACTCGGTGAACGTAATGTTAACTACTTACTTTTCTGTTCTTCACCCTCAATTTCAAATTCTTCTCCAAATCCTTCCTGAAAAAGAATGTTTTGCATATAAAAAGGATATATTAAATTATTTTATACGACCTAAACGAAAAAAAATAATTCAAAATCTTTATTGACTTAGATGAAAAATTACCGTTAGAGGGAATCGAACAGACGCCTTTCAGCTCTTGGAGCAGGCATACTATCAATGAACCAACAGGGTTGTCAATGTAAAAGTAAAGAGACGAACGAGACGCTCTCCGGATGGTAAGAGATAACGCCTGTCCATTACCATTGCAGCGATACACAGAACTTTGAGTAGGAAAAAAAGTTTAGTGTATCGCTGTTTAGGCCACATAAATGACATTCTATTTATGACAACCATTTAAAAAAGAATCAGCTAAATCGGTTTAGCCGTTTTTGGAGTACTAATCTGAAAGGAAGTAATTATACTCAACTTTATGAACAGCTTTTACTATAGAGACAACTCTGAAGCCCAAATCCCGCTACACTCACACAGAAATCTTATCTCTGAGAGTATATACAAAACCACTAGTTAGAATGTACACTACAACAATATCTTAGTGAATCGAAATGGCTTAAGGTGGTTCGATTTCCATACAAATAATTTTTTTCGATCTAAGGACAAATGGAGCATAATTTTACAGAGAAATCACAGCTACTGGCATTAATTTTGGTCTTCATTTGCGGTTAATCACAATTGCTTGAATAAATTTCGGTGTTATTAATAAATGATTTGTGTTTGTATCCGCATCTGCATCTGCATCTGCATCTGTATCTGTATCTGTATCTGCATCTGTATTTGTATTTGTTAAACAGAAGGTTATTAGCATAAAAGTAAGTTGTTATTACCTCATCAAGAGTTGGTTCGCTTTCAGAGCGTGGTGGGGGTAAGGCCACCAAAAATTCTGCCCGAAACTCATTCCTGGAACAACAAATAACTCTATTATTCGAGGTGCTTTTTCTTCTACTACACTGCCACTTACAATCAAACTATTTGGTAATCAAACGTACAAAGCAATACAAGATATATTTATTGATGACAATAATTATACTAAAAAAAAGTGCACTTGTAATAATTGATTGATTCAGGCGTTATTTTGCGGAAGTTAATTTTGAATGTTCAATGTACATATTTAGTTTATTTCCGCTCAACAGTTGTTGCGGTTACAACAGTGATGAGGATTTAAATTAAATTGAACTAACTTGACGATAATTTTATAAAACACATCCGAAACATTAATTAATATTTAAAACTAAAATTTGTCATAAACTAGCTAACAAGTGAAAATGACCACAAGTCTTCTCGCTGCAGTAACCACTAATGTATGACAATGTTTCTAATGTAACTGAAAAAAATGTGAATGTTTGTATATAAATGTATGTCTGAGGGTAGTTCTTTAGGGTATATCTTTTTTTTTTATGTAAAAAGTAATGAGACGAACGAGACGCTCACCTGATGGCAAGAGATAACGTCTGTGCATGACCATCGCAGCGATACACAGAACTTAAAGTAACAAAACAAAGTCCTGGACATCACTGCTTTGGCGCTCATTACTTTGAGACTTTTGATAGAGTTAGTCTCAACAGCCCAGTCTAGTCTAGTCTAGTTAGTCTGTTCCCATCCAAGTCCGTAGCAACTGAATTTCTATCAATCCATTTATTTTTTACGGTTGTCCGTCTAATTGTTTGACGACAGCTCACCTGATGTTAAGTGAAGGTGTGGTAGAAGATGGTAAAGCACATTTAGCCTGGAATGGAACTGGCTCTCAAGTGAGGCTGCTGGAACACACCGTTAGATGCTTAGTAGCAGATTTTCAACTTGAGGGTGGTAGCTAGCCAGCCGAGTACTAGACAGTACCCTACCATGCCACGCTATGGTTTCTTCACGATGTTTTCCTACACCGGCAGCTCGAGCTCATTGTTGGGATTTGAACTCACGCCCTTCGGCATGCGAAACGACCGTGCTAACCACTGAGCTATCATTGCTACCATCTCCGGTCTCAGTCCGGTAATCACAAAAAATAGCATTGTTTAAAGTGATTCTAGATTTGACCGCAGCCCAAACCCTACCCCCTTTAAGTTTCTTCCTAAGTATGTCTCCTAATTTAATTGCTTTCAAATTATTGTTAATGTCATCTTCCCTGGCTGCTACAGACGTCAACTAGATTTGGCATATCAGGACCATATTATGCCGTAGCTATGACGATACAACTAAATATTTGGCAATAGATGTACCTGAGTTGCGCGCCCTTCAAGTTCCTTCCAGGTTCCTTAGTTTCCCACTGCTTCAGAGCTGATACAAATTCTAGATCCCTCATGTCGTCTCTCCTGGCCACCGCTCCGCCGCCCACAGCCATGCCACACTCCAGTTCCACATAGGCGTCGTCTAGCTGTGGCGTGTTAAGACCGTGTCCAGTCATGCTGACTGCTGCCAAGTCTTTTGCTTTGCCTCCCTACAAAGTTGTATGGTTCAAGGTTTTTATTTTACCAATTATTATTTGGTTCTTAATCTAGATTGTACTATTGCTCGGCTAGCACACGAGCCGCAGTTTTTTTGATGATATACAGGCTTGCGTTTGACCACTATCTCACCTGGTGTTAAGCGGTGATACGATCTAAGATGGAGAGCTTACCTAGAAGATATTGATTTACTCTCGACCTGAAGACTTTCAGATTGTATCTGTCGAGGAACACCCACTCAAGCAGCGCGTTCTACTTTAGCAGTCCGCACAATGAACGTCGAGTCAAATCGTTTTATTCGAGTTTTAGGAACAACAAGCATGAAATGATGACGTTGTTTTGGGCTACTAGCTGTCTGATAGAAGAACGGTTCTTCTAAATGGAATTAATGAAACTGATGGAATGGTTGGAATGGGTTTTTCTCAAAAATGAGGTATATTTTGAGATTGGTTAAGATTTAGCTCAAGAAAAGAACTGCTGCACGTGCTAGGAAAGTTGCTGTTGGATAGAGATCTCCCCAAATTTCTTATAGCATTAAAATTAATGGCAATCATACACTAGAGTAAAGCAACATAACATGTATATCTACCGCTGACCTTTATAGGTTTCTTGGTAGGTTCGCGGCTTTCACGACGTTTGAATGCATCGGAGTTCCTTACTTCGTCGACCCTTTTCCACTGAGCCAGTGTTAGAGGCCATCCAGATGGAGCTGTCACTCTGGTTAAATATGATAAGACATAGATATAAGAATTTTATTTTTGTTCTGGATTTTTTTATGGGAAGCTGAACATTCACGATTTGGATCAAAGAATCAGAACAGAAGATTTTGCACCATCCGATTGACCATGTCTTACCTAAAACTCCGTCAAAATGTACAGATTTCGTTTTCAATTTGACCTCGTTTCTGTTCAAATCTTTCACGAATAGGTACTTATATTACACTGGCTGCGCCCTGCGGTGTTACCCGCTACATGTTTTCGGGAATAAAAGAAACCTGTGTTAATCCAGAATCTCAGCTACCTCCGTACCAAATTTCATCTAAATCCGGTCAGTAGTTTTTGCGTGAAAGAGTAACAAACATCCGTCCATCCATCCATTCATCTATCCATCTATCCATCTATCTCATTTTGGCTTGGCTTGAACATTTTTTAACGTATGGGAACATTTTTTGGAATGCGCTGATTTCATAGCGATGTCATCTCTCATCTTAATGCGGTCGGTTCACACGTCCAAGGGCGTGGGTTCAAACCCCAACAATGAGCTTGAGATGCCCATAAAGGAAAACACAGTGAGGAAACCATAGCATGGTGATAAGATATTTACCAGTACTCGGCCGTCTAGCTACCACCCTTAAGTTGAAAATCTACCGCCAAACAACGAACGATGTGTTCCAGCAGCTTCACTTAAGAGCCAGTTCCATCCCAGGCTAGGTGTGCTTTACCATCTTCGACCATACCGTTGGATACAAATACTACAGGACGTGGCTTTTTCTGTTATGTGCGAATTACAGTAAGCTTCAAACGGTGAAGGTAAATAGAAACCTATTTTTTTAAAATAATTAGACTAACTAGGCGCTCTCCTGATGGTAAGAGCTAACGCATGTCTATGACCGTAACAGTGATACATAAAACGTTGAGTAGAAAAACAAAGTTCAGGTGATCGCTTCTTTAGCGCTCATTTCTTTAATAATTTCGATGATATTCACGAAAAAGTATCCGATATCATATATAGAAAAGTAGATGTACTTACGTATACGTACAGTTTCGCATACTTACTGAATTGAATACTGCTTAGGTTCCAATACTGACTTCATCTTGAAACAGAAAAAAAATATAATTAAGGTGGTTCAATTTCCATACAAATATTTTTTTTCCATTTATGAACAAATGGAGCATAACTTTACAGTGTAAAAGTAATGAGACGAACGAGACGCTCTCCTGATGGTAGGAGATAACGCCTGTCCATGACCATTGCAGCGATACACAGAACTTTCGCGTAGCAAAACAAAGTTAGGTGTATCTTTTTTAGGCCACATAAACGACATTCTATTTATGACAACCATTTAAAAAAGAATCAGCTAAATCAGTTTTGGCCGTTTTTGGAGTACTAATCTGAAAGAAAGTAATTATATTCAACGTTATGAACAGCTTTTACTATAGAGACAACTCTGAAGCCCAAATCTCGCTACCCTCACACAGGAGTCTTTTATCTGAGAGTATATACAAAACCACTAGTTAGAATGTACACTACAATAATATCTTAGTGGATCATCGTGGCTTAAGGTGGTTCGATTTCCATACAAGTAAATTTACAAATGGAGCATAATTTTACTGTGAAATCACATCTACTGGCATTTATTTTGGTCTTTATTTGCGGTAAATCACAATTGCTTGAATAAAACAGTAGATTATTAGGATACGTACAATTTGACAGCCCTCTTGCTTCATTGGTGGAATATCTGCTTCAAGAGCTGAAAGCGTGGGTTTGATTCCCACCCAGGACAAACTTTGTGGTACAAAAGAATGTTTGTTCTATGTCTGGGTGTACTGTATGTATTTACAAAAAAAAAGTATTTAAGTATTCTACCAGTTATCTGACTTCCATAGTACAAGTTTGGAGTCAGATAGCGCTGTGTATAACGTAAAAAAAAAAACTTGAAAAACGTAACTGATGATACCTGAAGCTCAATTTGCAAACAAGCTTACACTGTCAGTCATGTATGACTGACAGGTCAATTGGTTTGGCAACTGTCAGCCATATGTCACTGTACGTTTTAATATTCAGCTACTTGCCTTTGTTAAGGATTTACTCTTCCCAGATAGAGCAGCGGGTTTTTTTGTAGCAGTTGGTGGTTTTGGCAATGATCGTGTGCTCTGAATTGGGGTATGAGCACCTTCAGTCTGAAAGAAATAAACGCATTTACACAAACTTACCGTAAAATAAGCCATATGCATATACGGTGTATTTTTTTTTAACTTTAATTTTGTCCTAATATTGAGAAATAACGTTAGCAAAAAAAAAGAAATTAAAAAATAAACTAACTATGCCCAAACATATATACAAGAAAATCACTGAAACTACTGAACCTATTTTGATTAAATTTATATCGGGACCAATCTGAAAGTATATCCTTTCAAATAAAGTTTCAAGATAATAACTATAGGGCGTACAGATAATAACTACTACTGCGTTGTCTCTTACCATCAAGAGAGAGTGCTGTTCGTGGCTCACATGAAACATTCCAAATCAATTTATAAATGACAGAGTGAATTAAATTTTAATTTGGATATACCTACTGTTTAATAATTCTTTCGTACACAAATCGATGGCATGTGCCATCGAAAGGAAAACACATAACACCAACATAAAATATTTACATACATATATACCTATAATAAATATAAATAAAATATATATCGTACGCCTTTTCGCAAAACGCTAACAAGCCCTAAACTAAGCAAAGCTGGTAATATGATAATTGATAAAATATATTTTTTTTGTAAGTACATAACTACTTATTATAGGTACATGCAGAACACCCATACACAGAACAAACATTTAATTCGCTTAAATGTGTGTACTGCTTGGGAATCAAAGCTAGACACTACACTGCGCCTACGCCTATTACTATAACAATAAATACAAATACGTAAATACTTATACAGCGTGACTGGTGAGACATCTACGATACTCAAAGACGTGATATATTGCGATCATACTCGTACAAGAAAAAACAATGATTAACTGACTACTAGGTAACCTCAACCTGGACCTGGACATTGTGAGGACGCTCGCACCGAAAACGGGCGAGCGAGATAAACACATATACTTGTTGCATGATCAAAACATCGTTATCAGCGTTGGGAATATATTATCTATGCTTCAATTATTTATAGGGAAATTTGGCCAAAAATTAAGCACCTAATTTTATTACATAATTATAACGAGAATCGAGTACTCTCTTTCAGTACCGTAGGTGTCTCACCAGTCATGCTCTATACAAAATTGATAGAAGACAATTTTTTTTAAGTTGCAGCTTCAAACCATATTAGCTTGGGACATAGACTTCTTTTTGTTGTTAACCGTGTCAGGTGAGAATGGATATACACGTATGTACGGCCAGTATATTTCTCCCTTCCCATTACAAGTCGCCAGTTCTTCTATCTCACCATCAGGCAATATGGTGCGAAGCGTCGCCACGATCTCCAGCTGTGAAAGATTGGTTACATGAACAACTAAATATTGACGGAAGCAAATAAGTGGTGCTGTGGTGGCTCTTTGCAAACTATCAGCTATAAAAGTTGGAGAGCTACTGTGTAGTCACACCAAGAGAGAGAGTAACATAACCTGTGGAATGAAACAGATGAATATAAATATTGTAGGACATTACACACACGACTATGGAAGTCAAATAACTGATAGAATACTTAGTTTATTTTTGTTAATACATACTTATAAGACATCCAGTACACCCAGAACCAGAACAAACATATTTTGCTTATACCACAAATGTTTGTCCTGGATGAGAACGCCCTACAACTCCTGCAGCAGACATACTACCAATGAGCCAACAGGGCTGTCATATCAAGTTTCTTAACTTACTTCGGGCGAGGAGGCTGCAGCGCGAAAACTAATCGCATCCTGTTTAGTAACAGAAATCAGCAGCCCTCCCAAGATGTCTCTTCTATTAGGTATGAAGATGTCATCTATATGCAACTTATAAGACCCTGGCAGCGGCTGCTCCGTGCATCTATCTGTTTCATTGTCACACACGTGAAAGGCTTCATCTCGTGAGGATAGGATAGTTAGCTGCCATTGCACCTCGAAATGAACGTTTTTTGGCTCGTTAAGGGTTCCGTGGCCCATCACTGTGTACCTACAAGTAAATAAGCGATGATAGCTCAGTGGCTAGCGTGAACGGTTAGAAAAAAGAAATTGTCATCTTTTTTTTTAAATCGAAAAAAATATTTAAAAAAAACAACAATTTATAGCATTGGCAAACGTAACGTAGGACGCCCTGAGCATCAAAGGAGTGACGATACACTTTTTTATATATTAAATAGGTTCGCGCTTGACCACATCCTGCCTGATGTGAAGCATCGATGCGGTCTAAGATGGAACACGCTTACCTAGAAGGAACCTGTTTACTCTTGATTTGAAGACACTCATATTGTACTTAGGATAGCTTGTAGTATATGGAAGCGAAAAGCTGAAGATCGGGCTGAGTGACGTGTCTTGAAGGAGGTCTATGTCCAACAGTGGACTCCGATGGGCTGTTGATGATGAAGCGTGATCTACGATTGCTTAGTTCAAGTGCATCTATGGTATAACTATAGTGTTGTATTTTGTCAGTATTTACCCACTGGTGTTCGGTGGAATATCAAAGGTGATATGAGCATTGTACACCTGGGGCAGCGGCAATCCAGTATCGTTGTCATAAATAGTCACAATACTATACGGAATTGTGCTCTGTATCGTAAAATGTGCTTTGACCGGAGCGTGGCAGTAGAAAACACCTTGAAAAGAATAAAAAAAGTTTATAGAAACGTGGCAAGTAGAACTAGTAGGTAAAGTAATAAAAAAGGATTTGTACAAATGAAATTGTCGTTTTAGTACACTGGCAATTTAAAACAAAATTTAAACCTGCATGGTATCAGATATTAGAGTAGGCAAATTTATTTCATACGAAAACTGATTAGAAGAATATCCAAATTTCGACTTCATGACCCTTAGGCTAACTAAACGCACTGCTCCAATGAAACAGCGAGGTTTCGGAGTAAACGAAAATATCATCAACGTGTATAACTTTTAGATTTTTGTTGATTTTTGAAAAACCGCATGATCTATTTCGATAAAATTTATATGGGACCTTCTCTGAACTATGATCTAAAAAGTAAAAAAATAATCATCAAAATAGATTCATAATCGGTGGAATTATCGCGTAACATACATACAAAAAAAAACATGAACTTGAGTTCAAGTCCCCAGAGTTATATTGCAAAGGATTGAATATTCTTCCGATTAGATGACATAATATATGCCACAATATTGCATGCAAGTGTGGATCCATGTTAGCATGTTTGTTACTCTTACACACTGTAATAGATTCAAAAATTTGGTAAAAAACACATGAAATTTGTAAGGCACCTTATACAAGGATTAGCACAATATTTTCATCAAACTATTGCAGATATCATAACAAAATAGAAGTTACCTTGGAAATAAGGTATCCACTTGCATTTTGGAGTCACATTGGTAACCCCCTGATGCTGTATCAGGCCATTGACTCCACTGAGAGCGGATGCAACGGAGTAAGCTGTTTTAGCTCCAGGGAACATTTCGAAGAATTCATTCATGAGTGCTGATAGGGCTTCAAGATTACCAAAAGCATTCTCCATCACCTAATCAGAAAGTGAAAATGTTTTATGTCAATCATTCTTAAATATTCCATCATTCAGATATGATGCTTTTCAACATCACTGTAAGAAGGATCGATAGGTCCCAAACATGCTCGACTTTGCTCACTTGCTCTTTTATTTCCTGTTTATAACAGGAATACTTTTATAAGTGCATCAGGCTTTTTATATACTAATACTACATATATAATATATATATATTACAAATATGTAGTTTCAATCTCTTTACTTGTGTGTGTTGTTTGAAGTTTTATTCGTCTACTGATTTAAAAAGAAATCTTTCTTCCTTTATTTCTTTACTATATTTCATTTTGCAGGGTCGATATAATTTAACGAGTATGAATATGCTATATGGCGTATCGTCTTGTTGTATGTAAATTTCACCAGATATAATTTTGTAATTCGATATTATAACGACGATATTAACGATATTATCATCATCTTCAATCCGGTATCGTCCACTGATTTTTATTTTTGTCTACCCAACGATCTGGTGGACGACCAATGCACCGTTTACCACACAGTCCACAGTCACTAATACGTCAATGCTTTAGTCCACCATCACTGACCGGCGACATGTCTAGCCCAATTCCTTTAAGTATTTATCAGCTTAATTGTAATTCCAACTTTGGAGCTGATGGACCAGACGAACACGATTATTAGTCCAGGTAGCTAATAACAAAGCAAGTGAAGGCTTAGTTGTTTCGCCAGTAGAGAAAATTGCTAATTTTGATTAAAACTTTCCATCCGCTCAGAATCAACAAACTTCTGATGTGAAAAGTTACCCGACAAAGAGTTACGTGAATTTCGTGATCCTTTTCGAGTTCCGACAGTTCAGAAAGTACTTTGTACTCATTACGAAATCGCCTCATTAGGATATCGTACATTTAACTCAGTTCTAAAGTCTTTGGTTCGTGTTGTGTGAAACTTTGTGGCACGTTTCGAGTTTCTAAAGCGGCTAGTGTAATGTCTGCATTAGAAGTGAGCGTTTTATAGAGGCTTTTATCTTTAATTCTGTATGAGAACAAAGTTTTAAAATCACATTTTATATATTATGTAGTTAAATAATCTAATTTGCCAGAGAAGAAAAGTCATCGACATAACTCAGCGTATTAGTAAGTTGAATTGGCAGTGGGTTGATTAAATTTGCTGCAAAACCGACAACCGCTGGGGTAGACATGTTCTAGAGTGGGTACCGCGAATCGGCAAACGTAGTGTAGGATGCCCTGAGACTAGATATTGAAGTGACGATATACGTAAGATAATTAGGAGTGGCTGGACGCGAAACACCGAAGATCGGTCTGAGTGGCGTGTCCTGATACCTACGCTTAGTAGTAAACTATGCAAGGTTTTTGTTGATGATATAATTTCAACATTACTGTGTTCCGGTTTGAAGGCTACTGTAAGTAGTGAGATTATAGGTATGTTGAGACTTACCATCGCAATGTCGCAAAGTAATGAACGTCAATGCAGTGATTGCCTGGACTTAGCTTTATCACTCAAAATTCTGTGTATCGCTGCAAGAATGCTATGGCATATACTATGTGCTATATGCTATGTGCTATATGGCATGGAGCTATCTCTTACCATAAGAGCGTACCATTAATCTAATTACTTAAAAATACTGCAATTAGCTATAATTTCAATAAAAATATCTGATTTTGACTAATATTCCTTCACACGTCTTTTGCACTTCACTTGCCTTTACTTTATCGAAAACAAACCCTTCTCGTAGCAATAGTTACTTACAAGTTTCAAAACCTCAGGTGTAAACGTCACTTTCGTACTTAGACATTTTCTAGCACGTGCGCCTCTCCAGTGCGCTTGCAGAAATGTAGCTGCTTCATGTTTCTTGATCACTTTCTCTCTTTCGTCTTTAAGGATCCCACAAGGCAGCTCTTCAGTGGCAAATTCACAAATTAGGGAGGTGGTCGGGGGAACTGGTGTCATTAGAAGCTTTGACATTAGTTCAGAATTAACAATGGGTTTTATTTCTGTTTCGATCTAAAATAGAAAAAAATTTAAACTTGTCAACTCCAACGATTAACTGTCAACATTCAACACAAAAATGTTAGCTTTTACCACTTTTTATCACATTTGTCTCAGCTTAAATTTCCTTTTTCATTTGTATGTTAACTACGAGTAATTTAATGTTAATAAGACCTTCACAATTTTAAGCAATAACAGTTATCTTGTTTTATATTATCACAAAAAAGAAACTATTGAAGCTGATGATACTTAATTTGTGGACAAAATTATATGCAAACACTTCGTCAACTTTAAGTTGATTTTATTCTACATTCGATTTTTAAAAACAATTTACCTCCTCTTCCATAAGATCTTCAGTTTCCATTTCTTCCACTTCTGGGATAAGGCAATCACATGGTTCTAACGCGACCACATCCCTCAAAGGCTTCGATGGGTATGGATTAGGAGGAAGCCCAAAATCAGGATCACAGAAAAAATATCGCATCACTTTACAGACAGCAAGGTACTCATATGATGGAAGACGTTTATGAAAAAGTGACTGCAGGGCTTGACGGAACATCCAGTGTACTAGAGCTTTGTTATATCCAACTACTTCAGGATCCCATGTAAGATCTGGCTGGTAAGAACTATTAGGAAAGTAATTTTTTACAATCTGTTGATTGATGATACCTTAACTGAATATTTGTTTTTTTTGGCGTCAAAGCAATAGACGGCACATTTTGAGTAAATTTTCATTGATACTGGATTTTGATAGAGATTCGGAATGCATATAGGAAACTTACCTGAAAAATTCTCTATCAATTGATAAAATGGCAGTATTTGATCTGGTATATCGTGTCCACAACGAGAAAGCGTTTGACAGGTTATTGAGGAATCTAGCTGCCCAAGGGCACTCTAGTACGGCCGCTGCCTGAACAATGTCACGTTGTCCAAGAAGTAACGTTGATTGACTAAGCAGCATCACATTCCAGTTTAACGGAGCGTGGACCCAAAGTCTGAAAGGATATTTTTTAACACATTAAGTTTAAGCTTTTTGCGTTGCTAGGTGAAGTGATGACAGGTGGAGTGTGGTTGCAACAGAGTGGTACAAGCCAACCAAGCAGAATACAAGAGTGGCATATAGCAGTGGGGTAAAAAAGGAGGTGGATGATGATGATGATAAAGTTTCCAAAATCTCGCATTCAACGATTCAAAATATAACATCACTGAAAATCATGTGTCGTGTTAGTCTTCGTAAAGTTGACCGTGACTAGCATGTATTTCGCGTTTGTGCGATCTTCATTAGGTCGTCTTTCCACCTTGTGGGTGGACATCCTACGCCGCACTTGCCATCCGTGGTTTCTACACCAGAACTTTGCAGCCTCATAAGTCATAAGTATTGCGTGCTATATGCCCTGCCCACTGCCACTTCAACTTTACTGCCCTATGTCGGTTACTTTAGTTCTTCTACGGATATTCTCAAACAGGTACCTGGAGTGGATGTATTTAAATTCTAAGATTCATACCGACAATAGTGTCTTCCTGGCAAGAACTTAACTTCCACTGAATCATATCCTCTAGTTTGCACAAATGCTTTTGCCATAGGAAGATCACAATCCACAAACCAATCGAACTTCTCCAAAATCAAATAAGCTGACTCTATGTATTCATCGATCGGGATACCACTGTTTAGCATTACACGAGGATGCAGCATGGTGAGGGCAAGCCTTAGGGTATTTTCTTCTGGTCCATCTATTTGCAAGTAGAGAGGAGCACATTTCGGAGCAATTATATCTAGTGCTCGGCTCAGAACAGCTTTAGTGATCCGGACTGGTGGTGAGCTAGCAGCTGTCGTGTAATCGAACATGGATGGGAAGAAGACGATGTTCATTTTCAATGTCAATTCGTGTATCTAGAAGGAAATACACGTGATGCTTACTTCTCAGACCCATTTGGTATAGATTCCAATCTAGTTAGGTGTTTGACGACCATGCTAAGGTTTCTACATAATGTTTTCCTCCACTGGTAGCTAAAGCTCATTGTTGGCAATTGGACCCACGCCCTACGCCGTGTGAACTGACCTCGCTAACCACTGAGCTATCATTGCTACAAAAAATACTTCATTCTGCCAAGCCATTTTTGGTTCGCGTTTGACCACACACTGCCTGATGTTAAGCAGTAGTGTGGTCTAAGATGGAACATGCGTTATTATGCGTTACGCTACATATCTAATTAAAACAGGCTTGTATCCACTAGGCATAAACTAATTATTTGTTGTCTCAAGATCATTATTGGGGTTCGAACCCACGCCCTTTGGCATACGAACCGACCGCGCTAACCACTGTGTTGCAACAACGCTGTTTTGGATGTCATACTGTGCTTGCACTCCAAAATACTCTAAAAATGCTTAATTATATACACATTTTTTTTAATGTAAAAAGTAATGAGACAAACGAGACGCTCCCCTGATGGTAAGAGGTAACGCCTGTTCATGACCTTTGCAGCGATACATAGAACTTTGAGTAGCATTACTTGGAGACTTTCGATGGTTAGTCTCAACAGCCCAGTAATTTCGCTAGCTGCAGTACCCTTCACATCGGAACACAGTAATGTTTACACACTACTGCTTGGCGGCATAATATCTGGTACTGCGGTGGTACCTACCTAGACGACCTCCTGCTAAGGAGATCTACCACCAAGAAATAGACTAAGTACAACTTCTGAACCTTTTTTTTCGTAGACCGAGTGAAAATGAATCAATCGTACGTGTACAATTTAATGGCGTCTAAATTTAAAAAAAAAATGGTTGCTAATACAAATTAAAACTCATAAAAGAGTTTTTAATCTAAATAAATATGTATTAACCGGTACGAATTGTATCCACTGACGTAGTTCTTCTTTCATAGAATTTATTTGATTTGTTGAAGCGTTCGCCTGTTTTCCTAGGTTTTGAGCATCAGTTTTAGGATTCTTCTTTATCTGTAGATGGAAAATTAGCTTAATGGGTATCCGTTTTAGAGACTACATCAATAAATCATGATCATATTTTTATTTTACTTAATTATGCGGCATCACTCAGGGTTACCCTTTTTTTTCTTCTTTGGTTTTGGTCTCGCACTTTGTGTATTTGCCAGTATCAAGTATTTATGATAAAACTTGTAAAAAAGGCCTAAGTAACACAAAATCAAGTTCAAGTCCGGTCATGTCCTAGTGAAGTAGTGGCGACTTTACAACAAGCCTCAAAGGAGTTTTAGTAGCAACACAAAATGTCCTGTCCATTATACATATATTTTTCCATACTCGCGCTTATAAATCGGTACTATATTAATTTTTTTATTGCAACCAAAACACAAGATTAAAAAAATTACAAAATTTAGCGACAGTCACCGCGGTGAATTCTATACGCGCAATACACTGCTTCCGAGCAAGTGATATAATGTAGTGGAACTATTATGGCTTATATTTGATTGTCATGTTGATAGCTAAAATCATAGCCTCCCTTTTTGCGTAGTCGGGTAAAAAATGATAGTACTAGATACTTACAGGCTGGGTAGCTTTATCATGCTCTTCTCTAAAACCGAAAGTGATCTGGAACAAGCAGTTAAATATAAATATATACAGCATGACTGGTGAGACCCCTACAATACTCGAGGACGTGATATTTGGCGATCATATTCGATGAAAAAAAATAACATTAAAAATAAATATCAACTGACTACTAGGTAAACTTACGCGGACAGACGAGATGTGAGGGCGCCTGCCAACGACGGGTGGGACAAGCACGTACTTGTCAATCAAAACATTGTTATCAACGTCGAGATTGTATCCACGCTTTATTTATTTATAGGGAAATTTTGTCAACAATTAAGCACCTAAATTACCTACATGACTGTTGTTACAAATGTGTAGTATACCTGTAGTATATTAAATAATTCATTCGTGAAATATTTTTTACCGGTCGGCACACTCGTGCGTCACGTCACCTGCCGGCCTCGACGGAAGACCAGCGCCGGCTGGCTGCCCGACTGGCTGCAGTCGGCATTATGCTGAGTCGAGGCCGGTTTATGACATAAAATATATTTCAACCTTTTGTTTTTTGTTTAATTTTTATGTATATATACTATATACCTTCCTATAAGATTTTTTTGTCTTTGTCTTATGTTTATTGTTTATTTTATTTTGTATGTATGTATTGTTAATTATGTTGAAATGTGTTTTATGTCTCAAATAAACTGTTGTCTATTGTCTATTAGATAGAATCGGGTACTGAGTACTTTCCTTCAGTATCGTAGGTATCTCACCAGTCATGCTGTATAAATATGTATATTTTTTTTTATGTAAAAAGTAATGAGACGAACGAAACGCTCTCCTGATGGTAAGAGATAACACCTGTCCATGACCATCGCAGCGATACACAGAACTTTGAGTAACAAAACAAAGTCTAGGGCATTACTGTTTTGGCGCTCATTACTTACTTACATATTCCTCATTTATATATTTATATTAACAACCCAGTGCAAGCCAGTGGCAGCAGTCCAAGACATTTCACGAAGCATTACTCCGAGAAATGGGGCAGGAAACTCGTTACACTAAATACGTCATGATTGGGAGAAAAAAATACAAAGCACTTAGCGGTGGAAAATGGTGAAAAATTCGCAAAAATATTTATTCAAATCAGTTGGTAGGATCATATCAAATTTGATTACGTAGGAAAGGAAAAACGGGCAGTAAGTGTCAATGCATAATATATCAATAAAGCCTCTCAAACCTACACTTGTCTCATTGTAACAGTGTGCCGTTCTTTTGTGGCGATGATAGCTCAGTGATAAGCGCAATCGATTCACACGCCGCAAGGGCATGGGTTCAACCCCCAACAATGAACTTGAGCTACCGGTGAAGGAAAACATCGTCAGGAAACTTAAATATGGTGGTAGAGTACTTTCTCTAGTACGCGGTTGTCTAGCATCACTCCCAGGTTAAAAATCTGACATGAAGCACCTAACGGTGTGTTGCGGAAGTTACACTTCAGAGCCAGTTCCATTCCGGGCAAGTTGGGCTTTGCCATTTTTGACTATACCGTCACTTAACATCAGATGAGCTGTGGTCAAACACCTAGATTCTCAACCAAAAAAACATAATCAACCTAGTATAAAATTAATAAATAGGTGTTATAATTTATTATTACTGTATTCCGGTTTGAAAGGTACTGCAGCTAGCGAAATTACTGGGCTGTTGAGACTAACCATCGAAAGTCTCAAAGTAATGAGCGCCAAAGCAGCGATACGTGGACTTTGTTGTGCTACTCAAAGTTCTGTGTATCGCTGCAATGGTCATGGGCATACGTTATCTCTTACCATCAGGAGAGTGCATCGTTCGTCTCATTACTTTTACATAAAAAAAGGCGTCCTCATTACTTTTTTTTTTTTTTTTTTTTTTATGGTTGACAGGCTAGTTGTTTGACCACAGCTCACCTGATGTTAAGTGAAGGTGTGGTCGAAGATGGTAAAGCACACCTAGCCTGGAATAGAACTGTAATAGACTGTAACTTATAATAGATAGGCTTGCGTTTGACCGCCATCCCGCCTGATGATGTTAAGCGAAGATGCGGTCTACGCTCTTGCTTAGAAGAAACCGATTCACTCGCGACTTGAAGGAACCCAGACTATATTCATACATATACAAAAAAAAAATTAGAGAAATTAATAGTTTCAAATTTCATACTGATTCTGTGCTCATAACATCCAGCAGATGAGGAGCATAAGAGAGCTTCATCAGGCCGGTGACTTTGACGAACCTCGTCCGCGGACAGTCGTAAGCCTCGTACAAACCATGACGTCTGGCCCAGTCGACCCAGCGGTAGTACTTCCACGGAGACACATCTGTGAATCGCCACAGATAACACTAATTGTTTGTCCTATTAGTTTATTTAGTAAAGTTCTGCTTTGCGAGCTGAACTGTGAGGGTTCAATTCCCACTCAGGGCTAACATTTTATGAGTTGGCCTTGACTAATTATAAAATGTAAAAATATATGTAGGTACCTACTATTGCTAAAAAAATATTCAATGTCTAGAATTTAATAAATATGTCAAATAATTGTGAGGATCACAAATTCAATACCTTGGTAATGTCTATAAAACTTAATTTTTAGTAATATCTAAAATAAGTTGAACTATATTAAGTACCTGGGTGAATATTTTTTGAAGATAGAGACATATTCGGGGTTCGTAAATTATTTTCAAATATTGCTTCCAATTACAATTTTTATGGATTTAACATGAAGTTTATAATGCAGATTAACTAAATCAAAGGCGCAGTATTTGAACTTCTATATAGGTCTAAATCTAAAGCTGAAAATTTTCGTCGAACGGTGATGAGATAAGTAGCACACGGTAATTATCATAAAAAAAATGGTAATTATGCTATGTGATTTGTAATTAGAAATAAAAATAATAAAATACCTGTTTCACATAATATTTATTAATTACTTAGGTGATGGCAAATGATATAAAATTAAGCTATTTAGTGACGTGATTAAATTTAGAAAAATTGTACTCAAAATCAACCGGTTTTCCTAAAAATCATTTTGTTTTATATTTATTTTTAAGTATGTAATATGTTCTAATTGTTTTGGTTTTATAATAACAGCGTATACCTGGTTCTGGCAGCGGCTTCTTCAGGGGCAGGTCCCTGGCCATGTTGACGAGGAGGGCCATCTCATGTCCTGGCGTGATGCCGGGCAGCAAATACGGCGGAGCGTTCTTGGTATCCTGGATCAGGATCGTGGCCAGAGTATTCTGCAATAACGATAGAAATTCAATAAATTAAACTAATAATACAATACGACTGATATAATACTGTAAGACTAGATAAATTATAATATACTAGCCGGACGCCTTGCGGTTTCACCCACGTAGCCCCCGTTCCTGAGGGAATACGGGGACAAAAATAGCCTATGCCACCCGGGGATAGTGTACCATCCCAACGGTGACAGAATTTTTGAAATAGGTTTTTAATGTATGAGTTTATTCGGTACAAACATACAAAAATCCAAAAATGCATAATTATCTTTCCTCTTTGTAATATAGGTATTTTTTTTTTTTTTATTGTTGGCAGGCTAGTTGTTTGATCACAGCTCACGTGATGTTAGGTGAAGGTGTGGTCGAAGATGGTAAAGCACACCTAGCCTGGAATGGAACTGGTTCTCAAGTAAGGCTGCCGGAACACACCGTTAGGTGCTTGGCGGCAGATTTTCAACTTGAGGGTGGTAGCTAGCCAGCCGAGTACTAAAGTACCCTACCACCATGCTATGGTTTCCTCACGATGTTTTCCTTCACCGGCAGCTCAAGCTCATTGTTGGGGTTTGAACCCACGCCCTTCGGCATGCGAACCTACCGCGCTAACCACTGAGCTATCATCGCTACGAAACTACTAATACACTAACTGCGCCCCGCGGTATTACCCGCTACATGTTTTCAAGATAAAAAAGTAGCCTATGTGTTAATCTACTTCCACACCACATTTCATCAAAATTAATTTAGTAGTTTTTGCGTGAAAGTGTAACAAACATCCATCCAAACTTTCAAATTTATAATATTAGTAGTGGTATTAATACTTACTCGTGTTCTATCTTCTTTTGATTCCTTATTAGTCGGTTTCTTGGGCTTGGACTTGACTGTGCTCGTAGCAGTCACGTCGTCTTCGTCCCAGACGAATACCGGTATTTCTGCTGTTAGCAGTTTCCACGTTGTTTCCTGGTCTATCAATATAATATCATATTTAACATAAACACCATTTCAAATCACTTCTTTAATAGTTTTTGACACTTCGAGCTTTGTGCATTTTTCCTTTATTATTGTGATGATAACTCTGTGGTTAATACAACCCATTCGCACGCTGGAAGGCATTGGTTCAAATCCCAGCAATGAACTTGAACTGCCGGTAAAGGAAAACATCGTGAGGAAACCATAGCATGGTGGTAGTGTACTCTCTAGTACTTGGTTAGTATCACCAAACACCTAACGGTGTGTTCCAGAAGCCTCACTTAAGAGCTGCATTCCAGGTTAGATGTATCAACATTATCGACCACAGCGTTACTTAACATTAGGTGAGATGAGGTCAAACACTTAGCTTATCAACTAAATAATAAACGAAGTATTTTTAAGTATTCGATATAACGTGACAATCTAACTTGGTGGCAGATCTCCTTAGTAGGAGGTCGTCTAGGTAGGTATCACCGCAGTACCAGATATTCTGCCGCCAAGCAGTAGTGTGTAAACATTACTGTGTTTCGGTTTGAAGGGTACTGCCAGCTAGCGAAATTACTGGGCTGTTAAGACTAACCATCTAATGTCTCAAAGTAATGAGCGCCAAAGCCCTGGACTTTGTTTTGTTACTCAAAGTTCTGTGTATCGCTGCAATGGTCATGGACAGGCGTTATCTCTTACCATCAGGAGAGCGTCTCGTTCGTCTCGTTACTTTTGTAAAAAAGTGTTCAAGTGACAGTGAAAACAAGTGGCAGTCAAAGTCGTCCTTATAAATGCAGTATAAGAAAATAATAAACATACCTAAATTTGTATAAGTGAGATCCATACATCCAGTCAACGTGTGCATCATGTCAAATTCTGGCATGAGTTCGTCTTCGACGCAATCGATATCTTCGTCTGAATTCATGTCAGGAGCAGCCAGTTTCAACAGCGCCTGATAAACCGACAAAAGAAAAGTATCCTAGAGAAATTGCTATTTAAATCTGACAGGCATCATGTATCTACTTTTAGTTTCATATAGCTGTTGAACGATGAATTGATCGTATTATATATAACGAAGCGTGTGCGCAGCTATTTTAGCCAATCGGAAGCCTCGAGTAGATTTATAACACCTTATCATATTTTGTTACAATTAAAAATAAAATAGGTATTATTATCACCTATAGAACTTAACATTAAATATTGGCAAAAAACGCTGCGACAGATTGATCGTACTTGTACTAAGAAAATCCTCTCTCTGTGTGGGTGAGAGAGAGAATGTGTTTGTGTTTCAATCAAACAATTAAAATACAGCTCACGAAAAAAGTAACTTAAGACATTGTGCAAAATTTGCATCGCCCATCAGTGTATTATACCTAATTTCAAAAGGCATAAAGACCAAAACGTTAAATAACCTGTTATGATAAACATACAAGGAATAAACTTGTCGCAAACACTTGCATCATTATTAGGTTTTCGCGTAGATCAGCTCTGCTTGATAAAAGATTTTGGAACTTAACTACATCGCAATAAAGTTAAGAATGTTTGTTTTGGGGCACATCTTCGTCTGAACTTAGAAACCAGTGAAGGGAACAAGTAAGACAGCTATAATCGGAGTTTATTGCGTTATAAATTGAAGATTTATTATGTTCCGACCGCAAAGTCTGCAATAATTGGGCGCTGTGGTCTCGCGGAATCCATAACAAGAAAATATTTGCTTTTGCAAGACTCTCAGAGCCCTATTAGGAAGTACAGCCAGCTAACCAACTTGGTAATAATTCACCAACACGCTGGTACTAGATACCTGTAGGAGATGTATGTACAGATGCTATAGGTTGTAGCGATAATACCTCAGTGGTTAGCGCGGTAGGTTCGCATGCCGAAGGGCGTGGGTTCAAACCCCAACAATGAGCTTGAGCTGCCGGTGAAGGAAAACATCGTGAGGAAACCATAGCATGGTGGTAAGGTATTTTCTAGTACTCGGCTGGCCAGCTACCACCCTCAAGTTGAAAATCTGCCGCCAAGCATCTAACGGTGTGTTCCGGCAGCCTCATTTGAGAGCCAGTTCCATTCCAGGCTAGATGTGATTTACCATCTTCGACCACACCTTCACTTAACATTAGGTGAGCTGTGGTCAAACACCTAGTCTGTCAACCCTATTATTAAGTATTGTAGGTTCACGCCTTGTCGTGACGAGGTGCTGAGTAACCGTGAGGGAGACACGACAAAACTAAGCGGAACCCGAGGTGGAGCTGCTTCTCCGGGCTTCCCACCGGGTCTGGCTGAAGTGGCCAATGCAGGTTGTGGTCCGGTATGGACGTTACCGCAACTAAGGTGAGCTGAGTAGGCACCGCAGCTGAGGGCTGGAGTCCGCGAAGAGGATTACCGGTGTTTCCGCTTTCCCTACCTTCCGGAACCTTGATGGGGCCGCTACTATTTGATGGCGTATACAGTGGGAGAGAAATTCCGGTATAACGGTATTCTCCCTGTCCTCTGCAGCCGTAGTGGCAGGCAGCGGAGCCACTCACCTGACTCGTCACATGGGAACCACTGGCGTTCAGTAATGAGGTCCTAGTTGCTATCGCGCCTCGAGGTAGGTAGTGACAAGTCATGTCATGATATGTCACGAAGGCAAGAAGAGGGTGCATGTCACCCGACACCAGAAGGGGGTCCGGCAATGGACAGGAGAGTGTTTTCTCTTGCGCTCGTCATTGCTTCCATACAGTACAAAATTTTGTTATAATTCATGGTATACAGTCAAATATGGATTCTGTTGGTCTTCTAGAGCAACGTGCTTTATCCTCAGCCACATCGTCACTTTCCATCAGGGGAGTTGGTGGCTAAACACAGATTTCTTCTAATATTTGAAAATTAATGTTTGTTGATTCGTAGTTTATGCGCTGCCCTACCATTCCGTTTGCAATCCGTTTGCAATGAATCTTAGCCAACTGCTTGCACTTTTGCGAAGATTATAAACATTGTACACAAGTTCTAAATAGTAAAATGTCTTCTACTAATCTACTGGTTAGCTTACCCAAGTGCTATACAAGTTTGAAGTGTTTAAACTAGGGTAAATTCTTACCTTACAAATGAGCATCGGCCAAAGATGCACGTTATTGGCGTATACCATAGTAGGCGCAGACTTCACCCCCGGCTTGGAGGGTTGCGTGCGGAGAAGAGGGGAGAACGGTAAAAGGGGAGCATCTGTAGCGTCTACAGGAACCTGGTCGTTGACCCACACGCATCGCCAGGCACCCATATAATACAAACGCACCAGATAGCAACCTGAAATGTGATCAAATGAGAAACGTAGCATTCGTACAATAAAACTGATCCCGAGTCAGCGCCGTTTTTATAAACTGTCCCACTGCTGAGCGTGGGTCTTTTCTCATTTTGAAAAGGTCACGGTCATAGTTCACCAAGCTGGCCAACTGCAGGTCGGCTTCACACACCTTAAGAGTACTTTTTTAAGAACTCTTAGACATGTAGGTTTCCTCACGATCTATTCCTTTACCGTTTGAAGTCATCGGCAATACATAAATAACTTAGCAAAGATAGAAGTGCGTGCCGTGGAATTCGAACCTAAGACCTCCAGATTGAAAGCCAGTCGGTCACCCAACTAGGCTGCCAAACATCATGAATATTGGACCATGAACGCAACATCGAAGGAATTAATATAAAATGGAAATAACACAAAAGATGAGCAGCGCAACCCCGGCGTTGATACAAATGCATCGTTTTGCACTTGGCAGTACATACGTACATTATATGCACAAAATAAAAATTCGGTAATTTACAAACGGGAAATCAGTCACAGTTAACCTATCCGTAGACTGGCTAGATCGGCCATCAACGTAATATTGGTGATTTGATAACATCTTACATAAAACAACACTACCAAAATCATCCGTAGGTACATGGTGCAAATTTTTCAGAAAGCGTTTTAATCCCACATGTTTTATTCACACCGCGAGATTGTGGAACTCTCCATCGAAGTCTATGATCTCCGAAGGTTATGTCTTCCAACCAGATCAAATTGGTTTCTTCTAGGCAAGAGTGTCCTATCTTAGACCGCACTGCTGCCCAATATCAGGAAGGATATGGTCAAACGCATTCCGAGTAAAACAAAGGTTACACCATGAACACAACGCTTTGCTCACATCAAATGATCACAAGTAGACCATATTTTTTGTAAAAAAATATCTCTTTACCATTCTTGGACACCAAGGGGCGATGTTGTTGACCACCGCCAGCCTTCATTCCCGGGCTGTATATGTGATATCTGGCTCGCCAGCCTTCAGCAAAGGAGCATATGAAGTTCTCCCATTGATGCTCTACCTAATGATGGAAATATTAAATATATTTAATTTAATTTGTATTATTTAATTTGACTTATTGAAAATTGACATATTTATCCATTGACTATTTATTTAGTTGACATTTCTTAACCCTAGAAAGATAACGTGCGCTTCGGAGGCGCCCGCGAAACAGATATATCGATGTATTTTTTTAATTAACGCGCGTACAAGCTTCTGTTTCCGAGCCAACTCAGTTGTCGGTCAACACTACCGAAAGACGACTTCTTCTTTTCGGTAAGTACCACAGTTTTGTTGCTATGGCAACGCGTTGCGCTCGAGAAGCGCATGTTTATCTTTTGTGTAACTTTTATGGATTTCTTTGTGATTTTGTTTTTGTTACTATTTACTTATTTCTACATATGTACGGTTTATATTATTTATGTATATTGGTTATTTATTCATCTGAATAGTTTTTTGACAATTGTGGACACAGTTAGGTCAAACAAATTAGAAATTCCTGAAGAATTGAAAAACATTATTACTCGATCAGTGGGTTCATCTATGTTCTGTTTCGATGGATATTTATTATTTAACCCTAGTATCATACAAGCCGAAGCGGTCAAAGATGGTATATGTATTGTCCTCATGCGATGTAGGCGCCCTTATAAAGTCTACAACTGGCAAACCTGAAGTAATGATGTTCTACAACCAGACTGAAGGGGGCGTTGAGACGTTCGATGAGATGTGTTCTTCGATGTCTTGTTCCAGAAAGACTAACAGATGGCCAATGACAATGTTTTATTATATTTTGAACATAGCATTTGTCAACTCATATATAATTTACACTCACAATTTTTTTTAAGAACGAGAATAGCCATTGAACCACAGTGAGTAGGTATAATGAAGAAACTAAAAGTGGAAATCCCTACTTTAGCAAGACGTTTGAGAGAAAATATCCTGCCTCAAACCATTCAAGACGTTTCTGAAGAAGCTGATGAGGAACTTCCGTCTAAAGTTCGGCGTTACTGTAGCTTGTGTACAAAAAAAAAAAAGAATGTCTAAGATGACGTGTACAAAATGTAAAAAGACAGTGTGTGGGAACACAAAAATGATGTTTGCAACAAATGTGTCTAACTGTTGATTTTCGTATTATTTTTTGGTATTTGAGACTGATTATACAGTAGTTAATTGGTTAGTAAAATAAAATACCGAAAATATTGACCTTTTTAAAAAAAAATCTACTTTAATACAGAAGACTGTTCATTTTTGTAACTTTTTGTCAAGAATTTTTAATTTGTTTATAACTTTCATATAAATAAAAAATAATAGTATTTAGTTGTGTTTTATTAACACAATTAAAATGTAAAACTTCATTAAATTTATAAAAATATTATTATTATTATAATTTGTAAAATAATTCGGGTTTGAAAACTGTGCGCCTCTGAGGCGCATGTTTATCTTTTTAGTACTAAAAAATAAGGTTATCTTTCTAGGGTTAATTTTGTAAACAATTGTTAACTTATTGCATGTTGTCGTCACCTCTAACTGCTATCACATCTAGTTTTGTTTTTGTGTTGATGACCGCCATTATTGTTGTGATGTGTATAGTGTTGGTGATCTAAATAAATAAATAAATAAATATCATTTCTGGTAACAAAAGAACGAAAAAGATGTTTTTGTTCTTTTAAAATGCATCGGTGTTCTGAGATATTCAATGGGTAAGTTTAAAAAAAGGAGAAAGTAGGAAAAGCGACGATAGCTCAGTGGTTAGCGCGGTCGGGTCGCACGTTAAAAGGCGTGAAATCAAATCCCAACAATGAGTCTGAGCTGCCGGTGAAGGAAAACATCGTGAGGAAACCATAGAATGGTGGTAGCGTATTGTCTAATATACCGCGATTAGAATTAAAGTTTCTGAAAAAAAATACTGTTTAAGTAAAAAAAAAAACTTTTTATATAGTGTTTTATATGAGGCAAAAGATTAATCGATTGGCATGAGTTACACATTTCATTGAAAAATCACTTACTCATAGATAAAAAAGTAGTCCTTAATTGGTTTTAGTAACTTGTATTTTCCATGTCCATAATATAGATAGTTTTCCTTGATCGTTCTTGTTTAATTCTATTAATCATGATTCGCTGTCAGTGACTGTCTTAAGTAACCTACTTATGGTATTTTTTCTGGGCATTACACCATATTCCGTCCGCATCCTGAACCGATGCAAGTTGAAAAATCTACATAAATGAAACGAAGCCACAAAAATCGTAATTTTGTTACCAATAAAAAAAATGTTACAGTTTTTTTTTTTGCTTTTGTTGTCGTACTTTATCTGTTTTGCCAGTATTTCGAAATTGAACTTCAAATATTTGTTGAAAAGACAATTTTATGTCACACTAAGTAAGTTGGCGTCAAGTTTGTTCTGTGTCTGGGTGTTCTGTATGTCTTGTAAGTATGCATTTACAAAAAAAAAGTATATATAGATATATATATTCTATCAGTTATCTGACTTTTCATCACACAAGCTCTACTTAGTTTGGGATCAGATGGCGCTGTGTGTTATGTCCTACGATATTTATTTATTAAGTCAATCCCCAGCGTCCCCCGCGGTCAGTTCTCACGCTGAAGGGCGTAGGATCGAACCCCAACAATATAAGTATGTTTTACAAAAAAAAGTATCCAGCAGCTCAAATTCATTATCGAGATTAGACCCCATGCAATTTGATGTATGATTTCACCACGCTAATCCCTGTGCTATCATCGCTACAAAATTACACTACAGAATACAGAATGATGCTGTTTATAAAATAACTTGACTGTTTTTTTATGCTTGACAGGCTAGGTGTTTGACCGAAGCTCACCTGATGTTAAGTGACGGTGTGGTCGAAGATGGTAAAGCACACCTAGCCTGGAATGGAACTGGCTCTCAAGTGAGGCTGCCGGAATACACCGCTAGATGCTTGCCGGCAGCTTTTCAACTTGAGGGTGGTAGCTAGCCAGCCGAATACCTACTAGAAAGTACCCTACCATGCTATGGGTTCCTCACAATGTTTTCCTTCACCGGTGGCTCAAGGTCATTGTTGGGGTTTGAACCCACGCCCTTCGGCATGCGAACCGACCGCGCTAACCACTGAGCTATCATCGCTACAAAACTTGACTCTTTACATAGACATACAAATGAGCAATACTTCATTTGTAACGTAAAACATATTTCAATACAAATACCAATACATACAAAAAAAAACCCACGAATACATATTTTGTAAATTTAACATAGAAAACAAAAAGTAGAAATACATTTTACGTCACAAACCGGCGTCGACTCAGCATAATGCCGACTGCAACCAGCCGGCAAATAACCGATACTATGTTAGCTTCTCTTGCACGAAACACACACTAAAATCTTGATTAACTTGTAGGACCTTGGTCACAAACATTTTAAAGTCATTCATACCGTGAGTCCATCGACCCGCTCCAGCAGGAAGCAAGTGGACAGCACCCTTCTACAGAAGGAAGACCTCACCAGCACCTGCGCGTGGCTCAGCTGGGTGTCTATCACTGACATCTTACCGCTCCCATCGCTTTCCTGTCACAAATGGAACAAGCAATGTAACAAACTAGCTGCGCCCATGCAGTGATGCCCTGGACTTTGGTTTGCTACTCAAAGTTCTGTGTATCGCTGCAATAGTCATGGACAGGCGTTATCTCTTACCATCAGGAGAGCGTCTCGTTCGTCTCATTACATTTTACAAAAAAAAAACTGTTTTTGGGATAAAGAGTTGCCTATGTGTTAATCCAGGGTCTCGGCTACCTCCATACCAAATTTCATCCAAATCCGTTTGGTAGTTTTGCGTGAAGAGTAACACACATCCATCCATCCATTCAAACTTTCACATTTATAATATTAGTGGGATTAAAAAGGCAGAGTAAAGTTGCATTATTTGCCACAATTCTAAGTACATACATATTCGCTGAAAGAATTTTTGGGGGGAAACTATTTTTGATAGTATTTACCTCAAAAACAACAATCTCAGCTCCCCACCGATCAGCAGCCAGATCTTCAGCTCTGATCCAGCCATGTAAGTACTGGCGCACAGACCTCGGCAGCGGCTGTGTCTGGTCATCTATCCACGCCAGCTCCGTCGTTGGCTTCGCAGCGGCCTTTCCCATTAGAACAGCTGCTCGACACGCTGCCGGACCCTGGAAAACCAATACATCAGATTTGACCTCCCGATAACTTATTTGGTAATGTAAATAAATTTTCAAAGTACTTCACTTGGTGGTAGATTTCCTTACCCCGCGTAGTTCCCGTGGGAATACAGGGATAGCCTATTTATGTCACCCAGGGATAGCGTAACTTCCCAACGGTGAAAGCATTTTTGAAATCGGTCCAAGTTTTTAAGTTTATTCGTTACAAACATACAAAAATACAAATCATATTAGATCACTTCTATATGTACTTTCCTCTGTATGCTGTACTCCTGTGAATTAAATTTATCTTTATCTACGCTCGATAGATGGCACTGTGCCCTGTTTCTGAATCACGTTTATCATTAAACCTTATTGTAATATACATAATTATATCCACGCAAGTAAAGCCACCGGCACCTGCTAGTAACTCTATAAGGACACAAGAATAGAGTAGTAAGAGGCTATACTTGACATTAATCTCACCAAACCCCACAACTCCTGAGATAGCTCATTGTCCTTAAATTCTCTGAAGGGGCATTCCGTGGGATCTACTTCGAAGATCAGCAAGCTTTTTGCTGTATCTGGTTCTTTTTTCTTGCCTTTAGCACTTGCCATTTTCACAAATAAATCGAAAAAAATCGAGTTTAAATATTTAATTTGTTAGAGGTTTTTGGCATTCAATTGTCAATAAGAAATGTCAATGTCATTTGAGTGAATTGAAGCGGAGAGGAAACTTACCTTTGTGGTGATCCTTTTTAATAATTATGAAGAGAATACATCATGCGATACTGTAAGACAAGCTTCTTCTGCATGCGAAACGACCGCGCTTACAACTGAGCTATCATCTATCTATCTAAACTATTATAAAGAGGAAAGATTTGATTGTTTGTATTGAATAGGCTCCGAAACTACTGGGCCGATCTTAATAATTCTTTCATTATTAGAATGCTACATTATCCGTGATGGACATAGGCTATTGTTTATTCAAAATACAATGAAGGATCCACATGATAAATTCAATAATGTAACCCAAACTGAGAAAATTATGAAAAAACCTTTATTTAGCATGCGCAGCGAAATCAGTGACATTTTATAGAACAAATTGACAGCTACAAAAAAGTCCGCAATATCATATGTCTAAATATTACAAGTGTCACCTATATCTACACTATTATAAAGAGAAAAGATTTGATTTTTTGTTTGTTTGTACTGAATAGGTTCCGACCCCTTGCGCCGCCCGGCGGTCTGCGTCTGCTTCACCCCCTCAGAACCTGTGCAACGTGTCTACTATTTCGTCTTAATGTGGTTCGATTACCATACAAACAAATTTTTACCATTTATGAACAAATAGAGCATAATTTTACAGTGAAATCAAAGCTACTGGCATTTGTTTGTGGATAATATTTTACAATTTTTTGCTTGTACACGTTAGAGGCCTCTGTAGCCCGGAGGCCCCATATCATTGATACGGCTGATATGGCGGTGACTACGCCCCTGACTTAGCGTGGGCTCAATTTCCATTGCACAGTTTCCTCCACCCTACCGGCGCCTCTAACTGCCAGTAGGCGGATACATGCGGCATTTAGTGCAGGAAACGAACACCGGTTCACCGTGAAAGCCCGACCGGCCAGTGAAGGAAAAAAACGCAACGTCCGATTCATGACAGAGCTAAGTATATTTCGCACTTACATTACCCTATATTACGTTCACAGGCAAAGTTGGTGTTGTTTAACGTTTTTTTTTTAAATAAATAAATATCGTAGGACTATACACACAGCGCCATCTGGCCCCAAACTAAGCAGAGCTTGTGTGATGGAAGTCAGATAACTAACACAAAGTGGTTACTGCAGAGAGGAGGATTCTTGATTATTTTAATTAGATTTTTTGTAGTTTTAATTTTATATATTTGTCAAATTAAGAATATTTCTAAGTTTATGAGTTCTAGATTTTAAGTAAGATTAGGGTTTTTTAATAAATAAGCAGTGTAAAATTAGTTAAATTTAAGTCTCCTCGTCACTGTTGGAACTGGAACGACGGTTAAGCGGAAATAAACTAAATATAAACATTGAACATTCAGTCAGATAACTGATAGAATACACAAATACTTTTTTTTTGTAAATACATACAGAACACACAGACACAGAACAAACATTTGTTTATTCACAAAATGTTTAGCCTTAGTGGGAATCAAACCCACGCCCTACAGCTCTCAAGGCAAATGTACAACCAATGAACCAACGGGGCTGTCAATTGTTGACAGACTAGGTTTTTGAACCTAGCTCATCTGATGTTGAGTGGCATTGTGGTCGAAGATAGTGAACCCAACTAGCCTGGAATAGAGCTGCAGATTTTCAACTTGAGCGTGGTAGCTAGCTAGCGGTAAAAGTACCCTACCACCATGCTATGATTTCCTCACGATGTTTTTCTTCACCGGAAGCTCGAGCTCATTGTTGGGGTATGATCCTACGCCTTTTGACATGCGAACTGACCTCGCTAACCACTGAGCTCTAATCACTATATTATTGATATTTTGTACTGCATGTATTTCAATGTAGAAAATATTTTATTATTAACTAGTTGCGCCCCACGGTGTTACCCGCTAAATGGTCCCTGTCGCACTCTAAGGGGAAAGGCTGGAGGGTGGAGGTTTCAGACTGATACGTATATAACTATACTAGAAGTAAAAGTAGTAGTAGTAGTACCTAGTAGTAGTAGTAGTAGTATTTTTCGATAATGTTATCGAAAAGTTACCACAAACACAAACATACTTAGACGGCTTGTCTGTTCGGGCGCTTCGAGATGAGAATATAACATAGTTTCTTCATTTTTAGGGTTCCGTACCTAAAGGGTAAAATGGGACCCCGTTTTACCCTTACTAAGACTCCGCTGTCAGTCTGTCTGTCTGACCGTCTGTCACCAGGTTATCTCATGAACCCTAATTAATTGATTGATAACTCTTTATTGTACACACTAAAATACAGAAAACAAGAAATAAACTTAAATATAGGTGTAACAACTGGCGACCTTATCGCTAAAAGCGATCTCTTCGAGGCAACCTTAGGACGGATAGGATCAGAGGAAGAAAAGACGCCATGTGCCAATAACGAGGATATGTACATAGGAAAATACATAACTACACGATAAATACATAATACTTAATAATAAACCTTGATAGTTAGTTACACAGTTGACATTTTCACAGATGATGTATTTCTGTTGCCGCCATAACAACAAATACTAAAAACCAGAATTAAATATATATTTAAGGGGGCTCCCACACAACAAATGTGATTTTTTGCCGTTTTTATAAATAATGGTACAGAACCTTTCGTGCGGGAGTCTGACTCGCACTTGGCCGGCTTTTCAAATTCCACTGCACCCGCGTTCCCTCTTACACCTACTCCTAGGTCGCAATTTGTAAAACACTGTACAGATTTCTGTCCCTGCAACGCGTTGGACCCAGTACTATTGAATAAAAATAAAGTACTCAGCGTGCTCCACCCTCGGCCACACCGTCGCTTTGCATTAGGCGAGTTAGTGGCCAAACGTAGATCTATTAAAAGAAAAAAAAAAAAGTTGTAGTATCAACAAAGAAGTCTCATCTCATAACTGAATCATTTATCATTTTTCTGAGAATGACGAATCATTTAACAAGAACGATGCACCTTTCTCCAATCCTCGAACATAACAACTTCAAAGTGGCAAATCCGATGATTCATGCAATCGCGCTGCAAATCAATTCATTCTTATATCGATGAAGAAAATATTACGTACCTGATATATACATATATATATACCTATATTTTTGTAGCGATGATAGCTCAGTCGTTAGCGCGGTAGGTTCGCATGCTGAAGGGCGTGGGTTCAAACCCCAACAATGAGCTTGAGCTGTCGGTGAAGGAAAACATAGTGAGGAAACCATAGCATGGTTGTAGGGTACTTTCTAGTACTCGGCTGGCTAGCTACCATCAAGTTGAAAATCTGCCGCCAAGCATCTAACGGTGTGTTCCGGCAGCCTCACTTGAGAGCCAGTTGCATTCCAGACTAGGTGTGCTTTACCATCTTCGATCACACCTTCACTTAACATCAGGTGAGCTGTGGTCAAACATCTAGCCTGTCAACCATAAAAAAAAATATATATATATTGCAATGTAAAATAATACAGATTACAGGTATCTTTAATGGTAAAGAGAGTGTGATAGAGATAGATTTCTAGAAATTCATTCATTTATGTTCCTTTCTATTTGCTTGCGGCTTCATTTCTAAGGATGGTAACATATTTTATTTACTTCCTACTAATATTTTAATGTGAAAGTTTGAATGTTTGGTCAATCACTCAAAACGGCCGAACATACAATAATAGTATATATAGATAGATTGCATCGTTCAACATTAGATAGCTGTCAAATTATAAAGTTATAAGTTTAGTATTAAAAAAAAAACAATAAAGACATTTCATCTATGGGTAGACAAAGTAGTGAAAAAACTTTGCTAGTTTGTTACAAACATTTTATAACTTTAATATTTATTGGTAATTATTAAATTACAAGTTAAGCGAATAATCACTAAAACTACATTGATGATTTTTTTTTTTTTATGTAAAAGTAATGAGACGATCGAGGCGCTCTCCTGATGTTAAGAGATAGCGCCTGTCCATGACCATTGCAGCGATACACAGAACTTTGAGTAACAAAACAACGTCCAAGGCATCGCTGCTTTGGCACTCATTACTTTGAGACTAGATGGTTAGTCTCAACAGCCCAGTAATTTCGCTAGCTGCAATACCCTTCAAACCGGAACACAGTATTGTTTGCACACTACTGCTTGGCGGCAGAATATCTGGTACTGCGGTGGTACCTACCTAGACGACCTCCTGCTAAGGAAATCTACCACCAAGTAAAATGATGTTAATAATTTTTAATTTGGCGTCTTATTTGTGAAGACGTTGACAGGTACTTTGACAGAGACATTAGTAAGTTTTTTTTCTTAGGTTTTGGCGTCGCATTTTAGCATTTGCCAGTGTCAAGTATTTATATATTTTTAAGTTAAATAAGTGTCCTCGTAGCTAGTTATAGTCAAAGTCCAGTCTTAGTCAAGTCCAGTCATGCTTTAGTAAGGTAGTGGCGACTTTACTATAAAGCTTCGATGGAGTTTTGGAAGCAACACGAAAAGTCATGTTTCACCACATTATACCATTTTCCCACACTCGCGCTTGTGATTCGGTACTTTATGAATAAAACACCACCATTTTTATGTATAAACACTCGACAAAACACAAGCTTTGGAAAAAAATACAACGGAGCGACACGACTCTTCCGGCGTTCCCGCCAAAACTCCATTAGTAAGTTACATACTGTGGCGCAAGCGCAACCTTTTCTTTTCTTTTTTGCTCTCTCTCTCTCTCTCCGTTCCCGCCGACTACGGTGTAGCTTGACTAGCTTGTGATATGTAAAATCTCTTTATTAAATAAATATTAAAGCACAAGAGCGTTTCAGTTATCAGATAGTTTACAAATTAAATGTCACATACTTAAATACTAATAAAATAAAATCAAAATAAAAATAAAAATTCAGTCAACAGTAATCAGTAACTTTAATCATCACAATAATTATAATTAACGTGATGTTATTTACGTCAACAGAGAAAGCGAAAAAATTTAAGTAAAATTGCAAGATGAAGTATTATTAAATTCGCATCTTGCGATGTTTGCGACGTACTTTCATCCGTTAGAAACGCTGCACTTTAAGCAGATTTTATCGCAAAATACGAAAGTCGTGCTTTCAAACCGAAATGTTTTGTCGGCATGCAATGTTGGCCAAATTGATTTTTACCCGACAGCAAAAATGATGGATATGATTTTGTGAATGTTTGATATGCTATAATTTTACTTTATAATCATTTTTTTTTATGTAAAAAGTAATGAGACGAACGAGACGCTCTCCTGTTGATAAGAGATAACGCCTGTCCACGACCATTGCAGCGATACACAGAACTTTGAGTAACAAAACAAAGTCCAGGGCATCGCTGCGTTGGCGCTCATTACTTTGAGACTTTCGATGGTTAGTCTCAACAGCCCAGTAATTTCGCTAGCTGCAGTACCCTTCAAACCGGAACACAGTAATGTCTACACACTACTGCTTAGCGGCAGAATGACTGGTACTGCGGTGGTACCTACTTAGACGACCTCCTGCTAAGGAAATCTACCAGCAAAACAATTTTGCTACATGTGTCTATAGAAGATATTGTGCATATGTTATTTCCATATTCGGGTTTATGTTTTTTATATACAAGTATAGCTAGTATAATAGCTAGTAGTAGTATAGCTTCTTATATTCCGTTTTGCGCCGGAAGAATGTCCAGTGCTACCTTGTTCTAGTAGTAACAGGATAACATTAGAACAAACACACTTTTTGCTGTCACTACTACAATAATTGTTATACAAGAGTGCAAAGTTGCTTTTTAACCGCGTGCTCAATTTTGATGACCGAGCAAGCGAAGGATTCTTAAATCAAAAATTAGCATCCTGAGCGTTAGCAAGGGAATCAAAAGAGCACGAGGTGAAAAATCTTTGTACTCGAGTGCACCACGTAACTTTTCATCCCACCTCAGCGAGGAAATGACTAAATGCAAAAAACGTACACCAAGGAGGTTCCAAGTCTGAGTTTTTAACGAATTAAAAAAAGTTGTAGGTATGATAAATTCGGTAAATGATAATAAAATGATAAATAGAAGTAAATTTTTGAATCCACAAACTTAGTGTAGATCGATGTTCTAAATTAAAATTTACTTTATACTCTAGCGGATAAAAACAACTTTTCCACTCAGGTATCAAAGAGCAAAAATACTCGTTCCGAGATAAGGGGATGAAAAACCTTTTTATTATTTAAAATTATACATTAGACAGTGATCGTCTCATTACAGTTTTATTACACGTACCTACAGAATAACACGAATAAATTTCAATGGAACTCTTTGCGGACAAACGCCGTGGTATGCGCAAATCGAATCTATACATCTACCATAATTATGTATTAGTAAGTACCTATATCAATATAGTTATTACAATTTCATATCTCTCTATAAGAATGATTATCATTAAGTATAATCGTCACACTAAGTTGTGTAAGAATAGATTGAGCTAGTAGCTGCCCATTAGCTAAAGCAGAATTGTAAAACTACTAGACATAATTACTGTGTAGAACCTTGTTCGGAAATGTAGTTAACACCCAAGGCGAACGTGTGGACTCCGAAATGTCACAATGCGCTGGCAATGATTTAAATACACCTGTTTGACCGGCAGCGTCAATGCAACGACATCGTTGATCGTTATGAGGTATAAAGTCAACATCATCATCCTCATCTTAGCCGTAGGATGTCCACTACTGGGCATAGGCATCCCCATTGTTATTATTTTTGTCATTTCAAATTTGTTGTCTTTATGTTAATCTATATCTTTTTATTTGTGTGCTGTTGTGTCTAGTGTTTTGTAGGGAAAAAGATAAATGTATTTCTGTCTTTGTTATGTTTGTTTTGTTTGCCCGACAAGGGCTCACCGGAAGACCAGCGCTGGTCATACCACTTAGTATGACCAGTTTCATGCTTAGGTGAGCCTCTATTTTATAACTGTTTGTTGTTATTTTTGTGTGTTCTGTGTTACAAAATAAAAAAATAATTTTCTTTCTTTCTTTCATTGACTTTCATAAAGACCGGTTGGTAGCGGCGCGCATTCAACACGTTTTGCGGTCTTTATTAGGTCATCTGTCCACCTTGGACGTCCTACGCTGCGCTTGCCGGTCTGCGGTCTCCACTCCAGGACTTATCAGCCATCAGTTCTGCGTGCTATGTGTCCTGCCCACTGCCATTTCAACTTGCTGAAACTTTGCTGGGCTATATCGGTGCACTTTAGTCCGTCTATGAATTTTCTCATTTCTGATTCGATCTCGTAGGGAAACTCCGAGCATTACCCTCTCCATAGCTCGTTGTGCTCATTGTAGGGTTTAAAGTAAATTCAATATAATATATAGTTTTGATTGGATTATTAACAGAATATATGGCCTAACTTTTACGCATTTTTTGCGTATTTACTTATATTATATTAGCTTCTCTAGTTACATCAGTACAAAATTGGTTTAGTTGGGCGCTTAGTGAAAATATCCTTCATAATAAATTACTCTAGAGAAGTAACATATTTATTTACATAGTATAAGTTATTCGGCATTACACACTTTGTCATGACTTATAATTGTTATTATGAGATGCAGTCATATTTTCGTAGTCATACTTTTTGTGTTGCTCTAGTATTTGCATGTTATAAATTTTACAAGTACTAAAGTAGTATTTAAAATCGAAATTGAATTGCGTCATTCAGAAGAACAAGGATGTCTAATTATGGTGTTGTCGATTTAATTAAAGAGAATGTAACGGTACTAAGAAACGTTATAAGTCAGAACAAAAACAAGTTTGGCACTGATGACATTTTAGACTAGATGCTAATGATTCTTGATTCTAGACAAGACTTTGCTAAGCATACGATGTATGACCGCAAGATGTTTTTGAGACGTTTTGAATCAAACTTTTGTGTGATATTGTAGTCTTTACTGGAGTAGTAATAAAATCTATTTATATTTATGTTTTCAAATATATTGTATACTAGCAAACGCCTCGTGGTTTCACCCGCGTAGTTCGCGTTCCCGTGGGAATACAGGTATAAAAAGTAGCCTATGTCACCCGGGGATAGTGTAGCTTCCCAACGGGGAAATAATTTTTGAAATCGGTCTAGTAGTTTCGGAGCCTATTCATTACAAACAAACAAAGAAACAAACAATCATATCTAACGTTTAGAGGAGGATAAATTGTTAAGTAAGTAGATTTATACGTTAGTTCATGATTTAAAAAAAAAAATTTAAATTGTAACATTTTTTTTATGGTAACACTTTGAAGCAATTAAATTTAATGTCAATATGCGAACACGATAAAATTAAAATGAACTTCAATGTATTAAAACTCAAAGAAAACATTTGCCTATTACGTCATATTCCGACCCTTAATTTAATTGCTATACTATTGCTATCAATCCATTGATACTGCACAAAAGATAAACTTGATTTCTTCTTCATATTAATGCTTAGGAATAATCTTTTTGGAATCTCTATTTGAAAGAAAAACAAGGTGTCCGAGATGTTATGCCAGCGGCGCAGAGCCTCGCTCCGATATTTCAAGGAGCTGGGTTGGGCGGGTAGACGCTGGCAAGGGGAAATGCACAATACACCCCAAGTGGGACGTCAGTGCAGGACCTATCGCCCCCACTTTGAATAAGAATAAGAATAAGGTATCCGAGATTTCTGTGTCGCAACGTCAAGATGCGAAAGGTCACAGCTGTCAACATACATTCCTACACCCTTCCTGATACAACGTAATAACACTTAACGCATTGCAACTCTAATTGTCCCAATGCACTGCAACTTTAATATTAAGGCCACTTGCAAAACGACCGCAGTGAAAGTAGTTTCTTTACCACCAGCTTTGAAGACCTCCTTCGCCTCTTGCTTACTATAGACTTTGTCAACACTTCAGGGGAAACAGAATGAATTTTCGTAGGTCTAGTTTGTTGGTCGGTTCTGTCTACAGTGTACCCAGATGGCTTTGTCTTGTTACAAATAGCGTTCATATGATAAACGATACTTTAATCTGTGGTATCGTGGACACGATCGACGATTGGGTTGTTGTTGCCTAGTGTCGTAAGGTTTTATTTGAATCTCGTTATTGATATCCTGGGAAGATGGTTTGATTTTTTTTGTGCTATTATTATTAAGAACTGGCCAGTAGGCAGGATTTGTGGTTTTGTTTTTTGTGGCACCTTTTTTATTCAAAATAGGGGTTTGTTTGACCACGCGGTGCCTGATGTTAAGAAGGATGCACTTTAAGATGAAGCACACTTATCAAGAAAACATCTGATAGATTAGTCGCTGTACATATGAAGAATGTGGAATCGAAGCGTTTAGTACATAGCCTACATAAGTACGTACGGAATGTCCACCATGTACGGAACTTGCGGAACCAAGTAATGCAATTCCAAGGCACACTCTCCGAAATGTAACTAAAAGAAGACAGATAAACAAGCGAATTTATGTCGGTGTACAAGGCTTTGTAACTAAGACGTTGCTGGAGTGTCGTTCTCTATTAGACTCCTAACGCGTCTCTGAATCGACTCCAGATCCTCACGCTGATACTTAGCGGAGCCGTCCCATAAATAGGTGAGAACAGTATATACGACCTTACTTGCGCTTTATACAAACTAAGCAGCTGTTCTGGTGTGGAGTACCGCCTTACAGTTGAGAGGATGCCACTAACCAGATAGACGCCCACTTTGCTTAATTCTTCATCGTCAGCTACAGTCAATTTCTTGTCTACCACTATAAATAATTTATTACGTGTGCTTACCAGTTCATGCGTTACTGTAATTTTTGCTCTGCACATAACTCTAAAATACATATTTTGCAATCGCAGTTTAATTAATTTAAATGAGTATAATTGTGTAAATACTCGAATTGTGTTTCTTAAATTTAACACTGAATACAAAAACTTAAAATTCGATATTCAAGTTTTTGAATATGCCCAATCTTGATTATTACAACTACTTTGTAAATAATTCGGTATTTCTGTAATTTTTTCTAAGAACAAGTGTTGGGTTTATTCAATTCACTGTCTTTGGTTATTGTTATGCTCTGATAACCTTGTTCTTATTTTATTCTCACACATTTTACTATCTTTTATTCGATTATTTTTACTGTACCGCTGACCTGTTTACGTTTTCTATTAAAAACGTAACGTTACTATTACTAAAAATTGTTTCTATTTTATTTTAGCAGTTTTTACATCATATCTTTAAGTAATGCAATTACTTACTATATTTGAAAGTAAATAACACATCATTGCTTTCAAAACACAAATGCGGGCCAAATTATCGGCTGTAGTTATGAATGACTTTCTTTTGTCTTTTCCAAACTTTCTACCATAGTCCAAATAAATGTGCTTAACGTTCCGGCTTTCGTTGTATCCGTATTCAAAACTAATACCATCGATGGTTCTTAGCCTTATTTAACTGCTTCAAAGAATGTCTTGTCTTAAATTATGTATTTACTGTCATTGATCTTTTTACGCTTTGTTTTTATATTTTAGGGTTCAGTTATCGAATCGCTTACATAATTTTTTGTAGTTTTTACTACAAGAACTAACGGTTTCCGTCTATAGATATTAGACATTCTTATGATACTTTTAGTACCTATCATGTTTTTAATATTCGTATATTCTGTTCTATTTTCTTGATGTGTTAGGGCCTATTCATTGCCGGTTTTCTCGGTTTCTGTGAGCTATAATTTGGTCGTTTTTAAGGATAGATTATCTATCGTCGGCCGCACCGTCGCTTTCCATCAGTTGAGTTGGAAGCTAAATGTAGGTTTATTGCATTTAAAGAAAATGTTTTTGCATTTTTATTTTCCACCTTCTATAGTATTCTTAGAAATAAAACGTACAAATTCGCGTTATTGTAAGTTTTATCTTTAGTGTTTTATCTGTTAGGAACCCTTCAATTTAAAAAGAGTACATGTTTGACTGTTTTAATTTATTGTTTACAGTCACTTTATTTTCATTTGCATCAGAAACTTTCCCAATGAGCTGTCAATGATCTCTTTTGCTCACAGACTGTTTTTTGTTATTAATAGCATTCTTTTTGTCGCCATGGGTTTTTTGTCCATGAGTTTGGCCTACTTTGCCTTTTGTAAGACTTTTGCTTTCGTTCTTTTTAGAATTGGTCGAGGCCACGATGGTTTTGACCATTTGGATTGACGATAAAATTGGTATCGGTCGATGGTATCTCGTGGGTTAACCGGTTTGCTGTTTTGTATTTTTTTAAGTAAGCTGGTCATACGATACGAATAAAAATAACTTAAATATTTTATTGAGGCTATAAATAAGTTGCGCAGATCGGTTTGGTTCCCAAAATTTATAAACTTTTAAAGTCGAAAGTTTTGTATGCCTATTATTTTCCTTAGCTATATGACTACAAATATTGATTGTGGTGTGTAGCTATAAATTCTCATATGCAATTAGTACTCCGAGAATCAAATGTCATGGAACACCATCATCAGCCTGTAATCGACCACTGCTGAGCATAGGCCAACTTTGTACAGGTTCGATTTTGTTATGTCGTCTATCCAACGAGATGGTGGATGACCAACGCTTCGTTTACCAGTTCGCGGCCCTCACTCCGTCAACGCCTGAGTCAATCTGATATATTGTATTTTTCTTATGAAATTTATTAGAGATTTACTAGATATTCTGCCGCCAAGCAGTAGTGTGTAAACATTACTGTGTTCCGGTTTGAAGGGTACTGCAGCTAGCGAAATTACTGGGCTGTTGAGACTAACTATCGAAAGTCTCAAAGTAATGAGCGCCAAAGCAGCGATGCCCCGGTCTTTGTTTGCTACTCAAAGTTCTGTGTATTGCTGCAATGGTCATGGGCATGCGTTGTCTCTTACCATTAGGAGAGCGCATGGTACGTCTCATTACTTCTAAATTTAAAAAAAATAAGAAAAAAAATTGAACACAAATAATCATTCTGATTAAATAAAGCTTAACACTTAGTATTATTAAATACCTGAAATTTCGCCTCGTACAGAAGCCGTCAGAACATACCACTTTCACTCTATAGCGGTATGTAGACGATTGATTATTCCGTAATTATTTACCATTGCGTGACGTAATCTTAATGCGTGACGTCATTTTGAATCTAGTAAGAACCGCTAGAAAAAAAAAATACACGGTTTTTTTTTCTTTTTCAGTCTTTTTCATTCGTTACGATAGCATCTTTGTATAAGTTGCAACAATAACAGATTGTTTTGAAATTGAATGTGTCTGATTTTTTTATTACAAATTTAAATTAGTCTTATTTCAGTCACCTATCTCAACGAAATACAAAAAAAAAGCTGTCAACATTGTAGCCGTATTCGTGTTACATGTTTTTTTTAAATAAAAAAAAAATATATCGTAGGACTATACACACAGCGCCATCTGGTCCCAAACTAAGCAGAGCTTGTGTGATGGAAGTCAGACAACTGATAGAATACATAAATACTTTTTTTTTGTAAATACATACTTATGATACATACTGTAACAACCCCCTTTAACAAATTTAAAACTAATTTATTTTTAAAGATATTTAAATGGATTAAATGGTTTATATTTATTAAAAGATTAAAAGTCTACGATTTTAAGGTAAAATGGTAATATGTTTAAATGTTTAATGGTTTAAAATGGTTATATGGTTAATTGTGAACTGGTTATAATCTAAATCCCTATTTTGGCCATGTGATCGTCTAAGGAGGACTCTACCTTGCAACCGTAATTAAACCCAAGACAGGTTTGAGATGAATTCCTATAATGCCTAAAATATCTAGACCCTACTTCTAAACCTAGACCTATTACTGAAGTTAGCTTCCTTAGCATATTGAAAGATATCTACTACATTATTAAACTCAGATATAAACAGTCAGTCTTGTCACATACAAAGAGTTAGAGGTAAATGCAAGTAATGTACTCTCCGGGATACAAATATTAACATGAATTTAAGTATTATGTTAGCTTTGAACTATTTGTGGTTGATTCTAGAGTTCAATCTTAGTACTGTATAAAATTTATGATAATGAATTTAGGTATTACATTAGCATTGAGCTGTTTGTGTTTAATTCAATAGCTCAATCTTAGTATTGTATTTGATTTAAAAGAAAGGGTTTTAGTACATATTATATTAGCATTGAACTAGTTGTGGTTAATTCAAGAGCCCCGCCCCGCTCTTGAAAATCTGCCTCGGCATCCTGACTGGACAGCAGTCTTCCACATTTTCTTTCATATGGGGAACTTGTGTCTTGCACATAATTAAATTACATTCTAGTAACTTGTATGTATAGATGTCAGTCGTTAAGATTCATAAATAGCAATCAAGGGACTGAGAGGACATTATCTTTTGGCAAAGTCTGTCTGTCATTATAAATTATATATAAATGACTCTACTTGGTCTGTAGGTATGTATGCAGTAGTTATAACTACAACATTCTTATGATTCTTTTGGCATCGGAATTCTTTGAGCTTTTAGTTAGGAAAGTATTTAAATAAATACTAAAGTTATGAGAACCAGGGTTTTATCATTAACCTGGAAAGTCATTAGTTCAATCTTTGTTGAATAGTAATAGCCTCAATACTTCTGGCTTGTATACTAAGAATCATGGTTTTAAGGTAGTACTCTTAATAATGTCAGTTTCTCCCCTGATTAGATAAGAGAAAACCAACTGGCACGGCTTCGCTTGGCCAACAAGAGAGCTAACCACAACACAAGCTTCCCGTAATTTGCCAAATGCAAGTCGTTCTGACTTCTAGGTTATACAAAATTCAACAAGATTCAATTGATGACCTTATATTGTAACTTTTCGTTATTAATAAATGAATATGAGTATGAATATTGATATTCTAATAGCCGGAACACTCCAATAAGAATTAAGTGATTTACTCCATAGTTAACCTGAAATAAAAACCCTACTTGTCCCTGAATCCCGCCGATTGATACATTCGCATTCTGTAGAACATATTAGATCGACGTGATATCCCTATGTCCTACCTAGTAATTAAATAAACCTACACTTAAAGACGGGCCCTAAACTGTCTAGAGATACAATCAGAAGCCCAACAAAAGACTCGCGGGTCTTATTTTTGTGATTTTATCCCCGTTCCCAAACCTAATACGGGGTATTATCCAGATGCTCGGTATCCAGACGTGCAAATACCCTTCTAACTATGTTACTCTATTACCTAGCGGGGGTCAGCCCGAAAAGCACTAAGACTCTAACCAGCCCTACGGGACGACTTTCGCATGGCCGAAGCCTAGACCGAATCTATAACACAAGAGACAGTCATGGGAAGGTCAAGTACATCCAACCTAACGTAAGACAGTTTGCATGAAGCTTGGCCCACGTAATGATACCATCAAAGAACGACGCCACCAAGTTCGCAATCCAGGAACTTGTCCCAGGGAACTACGGACTATATCAAGCACAGGCCAAACCACAACCAAACCGGTGACTTCGATGCTCCTATTTCTAGGCAAAAGCACCGCTCGGTTAGTCACAATAAACCCGAGCCTAACGGGGAGGAATAAGCTGCCAATATTATGTTGTCACTAAGAAGGGAAGCTTCAAAGGTTCGAATTAACAGCTTTGCACACTTCGTGCGTTAACAGACTGGCCAATTATAACACAAATCGATGTAGATCGAATTATCACATAAACTGAATTTACATTCCATTCCTTATGGGAACAGAATTCACTCAAAAACCCAATCTCGGTAAATATCGCAATCTAACGTGAAATAGATACCAATTCATGAGCTGAGGCACAAGTAATTCACATGTTTGTTTTATTAATTAACCTTATTTAGGTACAAACAGTATTTGAGCAGAGATTCACCATTAATTTTACTGAATTGGACAGCCGTTAAAAGAATTCGACAAGGGACACGCACCAGCCTGATTCACAATCCAGACCACAATGGCCGCCGAACCGAATCAGAATTACCGCGAAAAACCTAAATCCCGCCAAGACTGCCAAGCTATCCCGCTATTACATATCGATCGAACCTGCCAATCGGTGCGCGTAATTAGTGATGTTATAATTAGTAATTTATTCATATTTTGATTCTTAAATTATTAGTAACTAAAATACAATACAGATTTGCTTAAAATAATAAATCAACTACTTAACAATTTATTATAATTTCCAATTATTATGAGGTTTGATAAAGTAAAACCCCAATAAGCATTTGCTGATCAGCCAGTGTTAAGTAATTTCCCATAATTGTAGTTGCTCCGTTATATTAAACTAGTTGCGCCCCGCGGTATTAACGCCAAATCCCTAATTAATAAAAGTCCAAGTATTCTCCACTCCGAACAAACATCCATACAACAGGAACCATCACTTGTGCCAATTATGTCATTTAGTTATGAAGGGATTGGAAGACAAGCTATTTTACCTAACAATCTATAATGCACAATATTTTAATACAAAATAGTTTCATAATTGTTTTTTCTACAAATTAGCTGTAACAATATATAATTTGGGCATTATCCACTTTACTAAAATATCTAATATAGATATTGTCTTACTAAAGTAATAATCTAATTCGATTAGATATTTGGTATTTCAATGATAGATCGACGTAATATTGAAAAGGACATCCTTATTCAAATATAACACGCCTCCTTCCGTCTGTCTACATCGGATGTGCAGATCCTCTTAATTCATAACTAATTTTAATGTGAAGATATAATTAAACCATCAACAGCACACATGGGTTCTAAATCAGTTCCGAATTTATGTAGTATCTGTCCCTTATTTAAACATAAATTATCTAAGTCTAAATGCAAAACTATTGCTTCCTGAATTATTGGCTTTAGTTATTTGAAATAGCGCCATCTATTGCGTTTGGGTACTAACTTTATTGATTTTCACATGGTCACTTAACTTTGTAGTTCGCTACCTCACCGTTATCTAACGTAGCGCTTTTGTACCAAATCCGAATGTAAATGAAAATTAACTTATCTTAAATTTAATTAGAATCATACATTAATTTTAAATGAGTAAATGTATTAAGACCTTATTTTATTTGGTTATTATAATATTTATAAATGTTAACGGTTATCTGGACCGTTACAGCAACCCCCAAAATTTACGAAGATATTAACTTTTATATCGTAGAAAATTTTCCTAAATAAATTATTTTGAATAAATGAGATAAACCCCTATTGTAATTGTTATTACAATAATTGTAAATGTTAACGGTTATCTGGACCGTTACAGCAACCCCCAAAATTTACGAAGATAGTAATTTTTATATCGTAGGAAATTTTTCCCAAAGAAATTAATTTTAATTTACAAATATTTATAATAAACACCAACCTAAACCTGGAAAGGAAATTTATGTAAAGGTGCAAGTTAAATTTGTCAGTATTCGAGTTCCAACAATAATTATGTGTCAGCTAATGTATGTGTATTTTCCCTAACACAATATGATTAAGTTGTGTTTTTAAACCAACAAGAATGTAATCATCATAAAACCTCCATCTCCAAGCTTGATAATATATCAACAATAAAGAAAATTCTCCCTTCCACAGAACCCCCTAAAACTGAGAAAGATTTGGGTTGTGAGTCCAAACAGCGCTAGCCACAGACGGATAGACCACTCCTCAACAAACCTACTTTCCGTTTATCAGGAGTTGCCCATACATCCCCTCCAGATTTAGCAGATCCCTTAAGCAAAATGGATTAAATTCCGTATAGCGTCAATATCCCACCAAGAGATGTTAGTAGAACTCAGATTACTTTCCTTTGGAGAATGTGCAGTGTACCAGATCAGATTTTCATACTTTGTAGAGTAAAAGACCTTTATAAAATCAACGTCTGTTGATGAAATGCCAGCTGGCCTAACCTAACACCAAACCTCCTTTATAAAGGTCAACTTGAGTAAGTGTTTTGTCAAACCCCAAATTCTGACAAACGACTCCCATTCCGACAGTGTTATTAAACTGCTTCATTCTATCTATCAGTATAACGATGTACATATATAATCATATATAGAATATATATTTCAATATTATACGTATAGTTTCGATTCCCACCGAACAATCTATCTATCTATGTATATTCCCAACTGTAACCCCTCGCCCCAATGATCCAATAGAATAACACCATCTAAGGTCCAAGAGTCTATAAAATTTTGCACCATTACTGAACAAACATTAAATGATAAATAACAAAACTTCTTTAAATTAAACAAATAAAACTACCACCGCATTACCTTTATTTTTATTTATTTTTTTTAAAATAATTTAATACCTTGAAAATCAAAACCAATACCTGTGTAGACCTTTACCGAATACCAATTACCAAGTCATGTAGGGATAGTGATATTTGAGTATAACACAATAAGCACAAAATCCGTTTTTAGCAATGCTTTATTATTATTATTTTTTTATCAAACCAATAAAAGAAAACATTTTTCCATAAGTATAATTTTATTTTTATAATCAATAGGTACATTTCATATTTCTTATAACTATATCATCTTAGACGTAGGACGTCCACTGTTGAACATAGGTCTCGCCTATATTTTTTTAATTTAAAAATTTGCACCACTTCATAAACCGTTCCTGAACTAAATTCCACCTCCAACTCAATCTAACAAATTTCGTATTAGAAATCCGTGAAAATTACGATGCCCTTACAATCCATATTGTTTACTAGCAATTCTACTTAACATCAGTTAACTAAATGAATTTATTTAGTTTGAGAATTTACACAAATATTTACGTCGATATTCTTAAAATAAAGTATTACGTTAAATTCATGTAGTAAGTTGTTATGAGGCAACCCCCCATTCTTGCTTTCTTGAATCGCGGGAACTACAAATAATAATTATAAGAAATTCTCCACCAAGCATAGTAAATTTAATTCTTCCACGAATTGAAGAGTTGAAATAATAATTTCAAATTTACCGCCTCTATTAATCAAATCAGAAAAGTAATACTTTTTAAATTTGCCGCCTTAATAACTGTACGTTTTAAACAATAGATACTAGGTACGTTAATTGCTAGCTAAAATAATTGTAATTTTCGTAATTCAAGCCCTGTAATTTTCGTAATTCAAGCCCTGTAATTTATTTTTGTTATTTGTAATGTCATTTGTCGACTTCTTCTCGAATCATTGCCTCTACTTCCATTGAAGTTTTATTGATCCCGGTTCGACTTCACTTCTCAATTCAATAAATTCCACTACTGGACGCTAGATGACGTAGAATTTTTTTTTTTATAATCTATTTTGCCTATTCGCTTTATAAGAACACATTCCGCTTTCTATTTTGATTACGTACAAATTATACATTTGATGACTTTTCTTCCGAAGAATACTACATTTTCCTGAAATCAAATATAAAATTTACACAAACATATTTATACAGTCATTATTAACATTATGTCTAAAGAACATTATGAGTATGACAATTTTACTAAACGAGAACTATCATAAGTTCTAATATTATTCTCTGAGGTCTTGACTGTGACTATGTGACTTATTATGACAGATTTATTTCTGTGACTTTGAACAGCGACCAAAGCTTATCGAGTTAACATCGCTCTATAAATATTAAACTACTTGACTTTGGCAAATGTCGACCGTACGATGCTATATTAAGAAAGTTTTGAATGAAATGTCAAACATTTCTTTTTTAACTTTTTTTTTTTCCTCAATAGATAGGTATGTTGATTTCTAATTTGATTACATTTCTTAATCGATACAATAGTAAAGTTGTTCCTTGTAATTCCACCTGTATGTAATTAGTCGCAATTAATTAAATTGTATTTCAATATTCTCTCCTTTCCAATTTCACTAAGGTAGGTCAAGATGTTCAAATAAGAGAAATTAGAAACATACAAACAATGAGGCATTGTTTTCCGAATTATGTTGAGACCAGATTTTAATTTCATTTTTCAAGTGTATTTCAAAATTTTAACTATGATACAGTCATTTAAAGTAACCACTAAATTTGTCTATTTCCTTTACATACCTATCAGATAGCGTTAGCATTTTAACATAAAAATACTTACGTATACTTACAGTTTTTGGTTCGAAATTAAAGTTGTTATGGCGAAGATTTTTCCATACCTTACATTACCTTGAATCTTATCACGACATTACCATTACCTTTACCTGTTACCATCTTATTTTTAAAACCTTACAACTACGAGTAACTAAATTTGTTTCTTAATTCATAAGTTTCGATCGATTTGAACTAATTTACCAACCGTCACTCATAATTGTCTCATCTCTATTTGACCGAAAATTTGAACTATGGATTTTATGCAACAACAAACTGGACTTACGAATTACGTGAGACCACTAATAGTATAATTACACGTTAAAATACGTTGTAGTACAATTCTCGACGTTACTACAGTGAACTTTACAAATTTCGACCAAAATGGAAAAGCCGCTAACCTCTAATGTACGAGTGCCTAAGATGGATACATTACAGTTACGCTGTAGCGCTGCATCTTTATTTGGTAAGTAGACACCCCTCTTATTCCCTATTGTTACAACCCCCAATCCTGTAAACCTTAAAGTTTCTAGACCTAACTTTGAAATGACTACCTGTAATCGTTTTACTTTAACCTTATAACCAAGCACAACATCAATGCTGATTAACTAATATTTGCCTATCAGATATCTTACTTATCTTTCGTGTGTATTTGAGTTTTTGTAGATACATACATACCTAATTTATTTTTCATATTTACAGAACCATTGAATGCAATCTGATTTGATGACTAAATTACAAGCCCAGAAAGTTCAAAAATGGCTATACATCTACATGAAACGGATAAAGTGATGAATGTAAAACTTTCCTACTGTTCATACTACAACCTAAACATTCATTACATAAGTAAGTCACTATCCTTATTTATTTTCAAAAGTAACAACTTAACTCCGCAATTCAATCATAAGATTGAATTACTTATGTAGCAAAGTTAAAGCTCATTAGATTAGATATTATCTAGTCTTTCCTTCCCTATTCAGCTGTTTAAATTGAAATTGTGAAACCTAAATTGAGTTATGTGACTAAAACTTCAGGTGATCAAATTAACTTTACCTATGAAATTTTTAGTTAATCCTAATATAATTGTAATATTTTTCAGCGTTGTAAGACAAGTTAATGAAGCTTATATTTTTAATTGAACTCAACCACTAACGAAAGATGACAGATATGGAATCCTAACTAGTGAGTGTATAAAAATAAATTTTTAAATAAATCTAGTAGTACCCTGATTTAATTATTACAATTTATATAAATTGACACGGATAGTTTGTTTAGTTGAATCTAGTCTTGAGATAGTAAGGCCTTATAAAGTATTATGATGACTTACCACTCCCATCAGTAAGCTTCTAGTTGGCAGACAACAAGAAGTGTTGAAAATCTATCGAACAAAATTCCAGTTAATAACTGGCTTACTGACAATTGTTGTACATATGTAAATAATTTAGTGAAATTTACCTATCAACTGTAACTGTGTTTTATTATGAAACCTAAATGATGCTTTAAGCAAACTATAGCCTCATGGTAAGAGTACAGCCTGCCTATTACAATTAACAACTGCTTATTTATTGTATATACCCTAACATATTTGTAGTATGATTACTAAATTTTTAGTTGGAACCCTATAAGATTCTAAAGTGTGTTGTTGTTACCTTTCAGATGAAGTAACTGAGACATTAGAAATTACTTGCCCGCCACTACGAGTATTTTGAAAATTCTACAAGAACATTCCTCTGTTTCCTGCTACAATAGAATCCTATTTTATATGCAATTTCATATAACTTTAAAGTTTTACAGAGACTTAACTGTAACTATGAATTGAACAGTTTAAAGCTTTTGTTTTCCTTCAAGCTCACTAGGGTTAATAAAACAAAACTAGAAAAAGATAGCGTGATCTCTAGACAATAAACATGCTGAACTAAAGATAATGTCCTATATTTTGAGTGTTAACCTTATTTTATAAGTAACTTCCTGAAGTATACTATAATAACCTAGACTGTGAATCTATAAGTTTTTAATTTTAGTAGAATAAAAGAGAGTACCATTATGTCAGTGAAAACATCCTATGTAACATAATTGTAGGTTTTAGACTTGTTTCTAAATTTATTAATTTAAAATTACTATAATTTCTTTCATTTTGACCGCATCTTACTGATTGTATTTTCCCTATTCTTATGCAAGTTACCTATTTATTTTATTAATACATATTATTAATTTGTTCATCTCAAACCATTCGCATCACTACACAGCAACAATTTGTGTGCCATTCCACCTGGGCAGAAAGACACACTTATTTTATCTACTTATAGCAAAGGTGCTAGTTCCTAACCTACCCAAGTACATAATTATGAAGCTAAATTTTGTAAAAACCCTATAATGATTGATCCTGGTCTAAGGCACACCCATTTTGTAACAACCCCCTTTAACAAATTTAAAACTAATTTATTTTTAAAGATATTTAAATGGATTAAATGGTTTATATTTATTAAAAGATTAAAAGTCTACGATTTTAAGGTAAAATGGTAATATGTTTAAATGTTTAATGGTTTAAAATGGTTATATGGTTAATTGTGAACTGGTTATAATCTAAATCCCTATTTTGGCCATGTGATCGTCTAAGGAGGACTCTACCTTGCAACCGTAATTAAACCCAAGACAGGTTTGAGATGAATTCCTATAATGCCTAAAATATCTAGACCCTACTTCTAAACCTAGACCTATTACTGAAGTTAGCTTCCTTAGCATATTGAAAGATATCTACTACATTATTAAACTCAGATATAAACAGTCAGTCTTGTCACATACAAAGAGTTAGAGGTAAATGCAAGTAATGTACTCTCCGGGATACAAATATTAACATGAATTTAAGTATTATGTTAGCTTTGAACTATTTGTGGTTGATTCTAGAGTTCAATCTTAGTACTGTATAAAATTTATGATAATGAATTTAGGTATTACATTAGCATTGAGCTGTTTGTGTTTAATTCAATAGCTCAATCTTAGTATTGTATTTGATTTAAAAGAAAGGGTTTTAGTACATATTATATTAGCATTGAACTAGTTGTGGTTAATTCAAGAGCCCCGCCCCGCTCTTGAAAATCTGCCTCGGCATCCTGACTGGACAGCAGTCTTCCACATTTTCTTTCATATGGGGAACTTGTGTCTTGCACATAATTAAATTACATTCTAGTAACTTGTATGTATAGATGTCAGTCGTTAAGATTCATAAATAGCAATCAAGGGACTGAGAGGACATTATCTTTTGGCAAAGTCTGTCTGTCATTATAAATTATATATAAATGACTCTACTTGGTCTGTAGGTATGTATGCAGTAGTTATAACTACAACATTCTTATGATTCTTTTGGCATCGGAATTCTTTGAGCTTTTAGTTAGGAAAGTATTTAAATAAATACTAAAGTTATGAGAACCAGGGTTTTATCATTAACCTGGAAAGTCATTAGTTCAATCTTTGTTGAATAGTAATAGCCTCAATACTTCTGGCTTGTATACTAAGAATCATGGTTTTAAGGTAGTACTCTTAATAATGTCAGTTTCTCCCCTGATTAGATAAGAGAAAACCAACTGGCACGGCTTCGCTTGGCCAACAAGAGAGCTAACCACAACACAAGCTTCCCGTAATTTGCCAAATGCAAGTCGTTCTGACTTCTAGGTTATACAAAATTCAACAAGATTCAATTGATGACCTTATATTGTAACTTTTCGTTATTAATAAATGAATATGAGTATGAATATTGATATTCTAATAGCCGGAACACTCCAATAAGAATTAAGTGATTTACTCCATAGTTAACCTGAAATAAAAACCCTACTTGTCCCTGAATCCCGCCGATTGATACATTCGCATTCTGTAGAACATATTAGATCGACGTGATATCCCTATGTCCTACCTAGTAATTAAATAAACCTACACTTAAAGACGGGCCCTAAACTGTCTAGAGATACAATCAGAAGCCCAACAAAAGACTCGCGGGTCTTATTTTTGTGATTTTATCCCCGTTCCCAAACCTAATACGGGGTATTATCCAGATGCTCGGTATCCAGACGTGCAAATACCCTTCTAACTATGTTACTCTATTACCTAGCGGGGGTCAGCCCGAAAAGCACTAAGACTCTAACCAGCCCTACGGGACGACTTTCGCATGGCCGAAGCCTAGACCGAATCTATAACACAAGAGACAGTCATGGGAAGGTCAAGTACATCCAACCTAACGTAAGACAGTTTGCATGAAGCTTGGCCCACGTAATGATACCATCAAAGAACGACGCCACCAAGTTCGCAATCCAGGAACTTGTCCCAGGGAACTACGGACTATATCAAGCACAGGCCAAACCACAACCAAACCGGTGACTTCGATGCTCCTATTTCTAGGCAAAAGCACCGCTCGGTTAGTCACAATAAACCCGAGCCTAACGGGGAGGAATAAGCTGCCAATATTATGTTGTCACTAAGAAGGGAAGCTTCAAAGGTTCGAATTAACAGCTTTGCACACTTCGTGCGTTAACAGACTGGCCAATTATAACACAAATCGATGTAGATCGAATTATCACATAAACTGAATTTACATTCCATTCCTTATGGGAACAGAATTCACTCAAAAACCCAATCTCGGTAAATATCGCAATCTAACGTGAAATAGATACCAATTCATGAGCTGAGGCACAAGTAATTCACATGTTTGTTTTATTAATTAACCTTATTTAGGTACAAACAGTATTTGAGCAGAGATTCACCATTAATTTTACTGAATTGGACAGCCGTTAAAAGAATTCGACAAGGGACACGCACCAGCCTGATTCACAATCCAGACCACAATGGCCGCCGAACCGAATCAGAATTACCGCGAAAAACCTAAATCCCGCCAAGACTGCCAAGCTATCCCGCTATTACATATCGATCGAACCTGCCAATCGGTGCGCGTAATTAGTGATGTTATAATTAGTAATTTATTCATATTTTGATTCTTAAATTATTAGTAACTAAAATACAATACAGATTTGCTTAAAATAATAAATCAACTACTTAACAATTTATTATAATTTCCAATTATTATGAGGTTTGATAAAGTAAAACCCCAATAAGCATTTGCTGATCAGCCAGTGTTAAGTAATTTCCCATAATTGTAGTTGCTCCGTTATATTAAACTAGTTGCGCCCCGCGGTATTAACGCCAAATCCCTAATTAATAAAAGTCCAAGTATTCTCCACTCCGAACAAACATCCATACAACAGGAACCATCACTTGTGCCAATTATGTCATTTAGTTATGAAGGGATTGGAAGACAAGCTATTTTACCTAACAATCTATAATGCACAATATTTTAATACAAAATAGTTTCATAATTGTTTTTTCTACAAATTAGCTGTAACAATATATAATTTGGGCATTATCCACTTTACTAAAATATCTAATATAGATATTGTCTTACTAAAGTAATAATCTAATTCGATTAGATATTTGGTATTTCAATGATAGATCGACGTAATATTGAAAAGGACATCCTTATTCAAATATAACACGCCTCCTTCCGTCTGTCTACATCGGATGTGCAGATCCTCTTAATTCATAACTAATTTTAATGTGAAGATATAATTAAACCATCAACAGCACACATGGGTTCTAAATCAGTTCCGAATTTATGTAGTATCTGTCCCTTATTTAAACATAAATTATCTAAGTCTAAATGCAAAACTATTGCTTCCTGAATTATTGGCTTTAGTTATTTGAAATAGCGCCATCTATTGCGTTTGGGTACTAACTTTATTGATTTTCACATGGTCACTTAACTTTGTAGTTCGCTACCTCACCGTTATCTAACGTAGCGCTTTTGTACCAAATCCGAATGTAAATGAAAATTAACTTATCTTAAATTTAATTAGAATCATACATTAATTTTAAATGAGTAAATGTATTAAGACCTTATTTTATTTGGTTATTATAATATTTATAAATGTTAACGGTTATCTGGACCGTTACAATACAGAACACCCAGACACAGAATAAACATTTGTTTATTCACAAAATGTTTTGCCCTGAGTGGGAATCGAACCCACACCCTACAGCTCTCAAGGCAGATATACTACCAATGAGCCAACGGGGCTGTCACCGGCGGGTTTTGTAAATTTAGAAGAAACAACATCAAGGGACATTTTACACAGTGCCATCTTATATTAAGATAACCAGATAACTGATAGAATACTTAGATTTTTTTTACAGAACACCCGAAATTAATTTATTTGATGTTTTATTCTCATTAAAATGTACAATATTGCAGTGGCCCTAGGCGCAAGGTCCGTACTGTGGAGACGAGGGAAAAACAATACTAAAAATTATGCTTTTTTTTCAGTAACATAAATTTAGTTTTATTTAATCTGATTTCATTATTAAACTTTGATGCACATTTAACTGTTCAGTTAACCAAGCTCAAATACAATTATGATTTGTAATATAATTTGTAATATTTACTTGGTGGTAGATCTCCTTAGCAGGAGGTCATCTAGGTAGGTACCACCGCAGTACCAGATATTCTGCCGCCAAGCAGTAGTGTGTAAACATTACTGTGTTCCGGTTTGAAGGGTACTGCAGCTAGCGAAATTACTGGGCTGTTGAGACTAACCATCAAAAGTCTCAAAGTAATGAGCGCCAAAGCAGTGATGCCCTGGACTTTGTTTTGTTACTCAAAGTTCTGTGTATCGCTGCAATGGTCTGGACAGGCGTTATCTCTTACCATCAGGAGAGCGTCTCGTTCGTCTCATTACTTTTTACATTAAAAAAAAAATCCCTTTTATTCAATTCTAATGCATTCAATATCATGGCTTTGCTATAAAGATCAAGAACAAAATGGCTGCTACAGTTACCGTTAAGCAAAATCCTTTAGGTACTCTACAGTTTTACCGTAATATGTAAAAGCGATGTTTCTTGCAAAATTGCAGTAGAACTAACAACTTTCAACGGGCAGGTTGCCAATTTGTAGCTTGTTTTATGTAAGGGATGTGAAGTGCTTCTAGATAGGTAGAACGGTTATTTCCAGCTGTCTTTGCTACCTCTTTCACATCCCAAATAAGTAAATAACATAACATTAGCGATGATAGCTCAGTGGTTAGCGCGGTAGGTTCGCATGCCGAAGGGCGTGGGTTCAAACCCCAACAATGAGCTTGAGCTGCCGGTGAAGGAAAACATCCTGAGGAAACCATAGCATGGTGGTAGGGTACTTTCTAGTACTCGGCTGGCTAGCTACCACCCTCAAGTTGAAAATCTGCCACCAAGCATCTAACGTTGTGTTCCGGCAGCTCTCACTTGAGAGCCAGTTCCATTCCAGGCTAGGTGTGCTTTACGATCTTCGACCACACCGTCACTTAACATCAGGTGAGCTGTGGTCAATCGCCTAGCCTGTCGCCATTAAAAAAAAAAAAAAAAACATTCTGGCCACACACCGTGATTTTACTCGTGATGATAAAATAAATACATCTCGGATGACATCGAGCCCCAAACTAAGCAAAGCTTTTACTATAACAACCAAACAACTGCTAGTATACGCAACATACTTTTTTTTTGTAAATACAGCCAACCCTGTTGGTTCATTGGTAGTATGTCTGCTCCAAGAGCTGAAGAGCGTGGGTTCGATTCTCACCCAGGACAAGCATTTTGTGATATAAACAAATGTTTGTTCTGGGTCTGGGTGTATTGTATGTATTATAAGTATGTATTTACGACAAAAAAACTAAGTATTCTATCAGTTACCTGTCTTCCATAGCACAAGCTTTGCTTAGTTTTGGGGTTAGGTGGCGCTGTGTGTAATTCCCTATGATATGATATACAGAACACCCAGTCACAGAACAAATTTTTACTTGATGGTAGATTTCCTTAGCAGGAGGTCGTCTAGATAGAGGTACCTAGGTATTTATCGCTGCTTTGACGCTCATTACTTTGAAACTTTCGATGGCTAGTCTCAACAGCCTACGCTAGTTGCAGTACCCTTCAAACCGGTACACAGTAATGTTTACACAGTACTGCTTGGCGGCAGAAATGCTGGTATTGCGGTGGTATTTATGTAGACGACATCCTGCTAAAGAAATCCATCACAAAGTGCGAAATCAAATGTCATCAAATTACCTATTATAATCTTATTCCAAAAACTTATGCATGGAAGGGGTGTCTATTGATCTTTTGGGAATTCCATTCAATATAAATTATAATTTGTAATGAGGAAGTAAATAGAGCTAATGAGCTATTGTGACCATGTTTTGAATATATTCAGAGCATCTCGTGTCCCTCTCGCTCTACATACGGGGGTGAAAGGAACTGGTTTTTTTCTTTACAAAATATATACTGACTATGGAGTGATATCTCTTGATACTTTAGTTATATTATTATTATGGATTGAATTTTTTACATTAAATATAAAACATAAATAAAATAAAAAACTTAAAAACTAAGGTGCCGCCGGCAGCGAGGCAAGGCTCAAGCTGCCGGTGGTTAGGGCTGCAGAGTGAGGAACCTCCTCACAATGCGCGCCGTGTCAAGGATTACTGCCTTTTGAAGCTAACCCTTGAGTCGCCCGTCAAGCGAGAGTCTCTTATATAATTTATTATTAGGTACTATAACATTTTATAGCACATAAATAAGTGGACGTATGGTAAAACCAACCGTCGAAAGTCTCAAAGTAATGAGCGCCAAAGCAGTGATGCCTTGTTGTTGTTGGACGATTTTTCGATAGGGGCAAAACTTATGGGTGTGCGTCACCGACATGCTAATGTCACGTGTTGCACAGTCGTTGCCACAGATATTCCAGAGTTTAATACAACATTTCTGTCGACAATCCCTATAATTTTTTTTAAATTTGATTTTTCTTTAACTTTACTTGAATAATAAATAAATAAATATCGTAGGACATTACACAGAGCGCCATCTGATCCCAAACTAAGCAAAGCCTGGAAGTCGGAAATCTGATAGAATACTTAAATACTTTTTTTCTGTAAATATATACTTATAATAAATACAGAGCAACCAGACAGAGAACAAACATTTATTAATACCACAAAGTGTTTATCCTGGATGGGAATCGAACCCACGCTCTCCACGCCTTTTCTTTTCTTCTCTCTTGGAGCAGACATACTACCAATGAACCAATAGGGCTGTCTACATAACTATATATGTGTAGGTACACTCCCCCGAAACAATCATAAATTCATACACGCATCAAAACTAAAAAACACATCACTCTCGATTTCATATCAAAATTCAAGCCAAGTACCAAGACAGTTAGGTCCAGCTACCAGCGCAAGCGCACCTCCAGAATTGCTAACAGCGTATTTCTACTTGTCAGTCCAACACTGTCACCCAAGCAGGACAGACGAATGGGCAACTATGTCTACCGAATAAAATTAACAAAAAATTACGAAATTCTCTTATAAATTATAAAGAAATTAGTTTATAGTGATCGAGTATATCGGTTGTGCCGTGCTCTTCTGTGACAGATCGTGAGTGCAAGTTGAGTGGTGGGACCATTTTTTTTTTAATTTTTGAAAGTTTGTGTGTGGTCAAGGATATCTTGTAAAATGGTAAGTTTATTCATTTACTAAGGTTGAATTTCAAAAGCAATAATTTTTTTTCTGCAAAAAATAAAATACACAAATTAGGTGTGTATTTTTTTAGAAAGCTCTTTTTAACGGAAAGCTAGTTTCATGTATTTTTACCCGACTTTTTTTGTCTCGAGTTTGTATCATAACTTTATGCGATTTAAGCGGTGAGAGACAGAGCTACTTGATTATATTTTCACACGAGAGTGATAAAAAGCTTTTCGCAGACGAGATTTTATCAATATGGACGTGTGTCCAATTTACATAAATTGCCTGCTCAAATATGTTATACAAATTTGTATATTCCTTTATTATTATTAATGTGTAACTGGAATTATATGTTAATTTTCGACGGTCATTATGAAAGGTAGTTAGTATAGTGGGTACTTATTGATGACCTTAAAAACATGTTTAACAAATTACTTAGTGCTATTTATTAATTAGAATATACGAATGCATAAATAGCGACGTTGGATAGAGAAATATTCCGGGAAAAAACGTTTTCAGTTATTTAAACCAGTACCTACTTTATGAATAAAACCTTCGACAAAAATACTCTTTTCACATTGTTTTTTTTTTGTTTTTTTTTTGGTTTTGCACGAATGTTATTTAGAAATATCCAGTTTTTTTATGCGTGCGCTAGAACACTTCACAGGATCACACGCTGGGCTAATCTAAAGATTGTTTGAAATTTCATCAAAATCCATCAAGCCGAGTCCATAAGGAAATTACATACACACATCACATACGATTAGATTAAAATAGGCAAATAATGGATATTGAATAATTCTAATGAATTCTTATAACTGTGGGTAAATTCTTTCTAGTAAAACGTTCAACGATGAATTTGAAATTCGTACCGATTCGAAATTTTTAAATGCCATTGCGTTCGATATTTGAAATCTGCGACGGTTGCGGCGCGCGGAACAAAAACTCAGTTTCTCTGAGTGAAAGTGGGGAACAATCGTCTCGTAGAAATCGCCTTGCGTTCCAACCGCGAGGTTGGCAGCGCTGTATGCGTCTACGTAACAATTTATGCTCACGGACATTGCGTTCATCATCATCATCTCAGCCGTAGGACGTCCACTGTTTGACATAGACCTCCCCCAATGATTTCCACGAAGACCGGTCTGAAGCGGCTTGCATCCAGCGGTCTTAGTTAGGTCGTCTGTGTACTTTGTGGTCGTCCTTAGCAGCGTAGGGCGTCCAAGGTCTTGCCGGTCCGTCTTCATTCTAGAACTTTACCTAACGACCATCAGGTTTGCGTGTATGAAAAACCCCGTTGTTTTTTAATAATAATAATAACTTAATTATTCGCCCCTAACTAGGAACCTACGACTGCTTGGTTTGTCAATGATAGAAATTACTCTTGTGGTGCGTTTCATTATTCCACCATAACTTTTAAATGTCATAACTTTTGTATGTATTTACAAAAAATAAAAGTATTTATGTATTCTATCAGTTCTCTGACTTCCATCACACAAGCTCTGCTTAGTTTGGGGCCAGATGGCGCTGTGTGTATAGCCCTATGATATTTATTTATTTATAACAGGTGTGGATGCATGGATATCGTTAGAATCCTTTCACGCAAAAACTACTGAACGGATTTCGATGAAATTTGGTATGGAGGTAGCTGAGACCATGGATTAACACATATTATGTTACTTTTTATCCCAAAATCATGTAGCGAGTGACACCGCGGGGCGCAGCTAGTTATAGATAAATAATAAAAAAATGGCAACTGCTTTATCGATTACGTAACCACGATTCTCGCAAATAAATAACCCAGACCCATTGAACTTCGTAAAAATGTAACCGCCTTTTTCTTTGGCAATGAAAATAAATTAAACCTTTTTAAGAAGTTATCTGGTACCACTTTTCAAATTGGTCTTTATTTACATGGTATTAACGTACAATAGCTATTAACTATTGGTATTCTAAATTCTGGGCCCATAACCTGTTAAATAAAAAGGCAGGTATTCTATAATTGTATTTCTTTCTATTGAATAGTTCTTAATCACTTACACAAAATAGCAGTCGACAACGACCGAACAGCCAGAGCCAATTACTGACAGTGTTGCCATAAAACCAAAGTTGCCATTTACAATTCCTATCTGAAAATCAACATAAACTCCTTTGTTTCGCAATATTGTAGCAACAACTATTATACCTGATACATAAATATCAAACAAAATACATAAATATGTAACATAAAAAGGCCAAAGTTACGAACGGCCTTTCAATGTGGAGGTCGATCTCAATATCACGCGAGTTATCTGTTTGTCTATTTCACTAGCAGCTACTTTATTATCTACAACATTTTTAATAAAAAAAAAAAGAAAATGTCTTTGATGTGTCATGTCTTTGAAACGTCATTGATCAAATTGATTTTGGAATTTTGCTACAATGAGGTAACTGGAGTTTTGGCGGAAACGCGGAAAGAGTCGTGTCGCCCCGTTGTATCTTTTTTTCAAAACTAGTGTTTTGTCGAGTGTCTAAACATAAAAATGTTGGTGTTTCATTCATAAAATGCCGAATCACAAGCACGAGTGTGGGAAAATGATATAATGTGTCACCAACATGTTTTTATATTGAAAGCTAAAGCTGTAAAGCCATACTGCCTTGTCTTAAGTGTTATTTCTGCTGTCTCTTAGCTATAGTTATCGTCAAAGTCCAGTCTTAGTCAAGTCCAGTCCGTGTCAGTAAAGTCCAGTCATGCTTTAGTAAAGTAGTGGCGACTTTACTATAAAGCTTCGATGGAGTTTTGGAAGCAACACGAAAACTCATGTTTCACCACATTATATCATTTTCCCACACTCGTGCTTGTAATTCGGCACTTTATGAATAAAACACCACAATTTTTATGCATAAACACTCGACAAAACACTACTTTTGAAAAAAATTCCAACGGAGCGACGCGACTCTTTCCGCGTTTCCGCCAAAACTCTCTCACACTGGCAATTGCTAAAAGGCGACGCCAAAACCAAAGGAAAAAACATAATTTCGCCTTAGAATTTTTTAGTTAATGCATTTTGCGATAGGGTCCGGATTCAAAAAAATGTTTTTTCATTTGTTTTTATCTACGGAGACGGTATATGCGTTTGGGGTGAGAGAATGTTTGTTTGTGCAAATCCATGTTGCCATTTTTCTCTGCAAGAAAATGGGGTAACTTTTTTTGGCACCGCACTTTGTTAATATGCCTTCGTCAAATGCTTGAAAAGTTTTCCAATGTTTTATGAAAAATCAAGTTAAAAATTATACAAAGTAAAGCATCGTTGCTTATTCATGCCATAGTAAAGTAGTAGTGACTTTACTATAAATTTATGGAGGTTTGTAAGCAAAATGAAATGTCTTGTCAAGCCATATTATATCGCTTTCCCAGACTAGTAACAAACACGCTCACACACTTTCGCCTTCAGTAATATTAGTGTGGTTTTAGTATTGTGTCATTGTAGAGCACATTATTAATTGTGTATAGCAATAAATATCATCTGGTTGCCAAATTTTTGTGTTAAACGGTATTTTCAGATGTCGAAACTGCAGAATTTCACATACAAAGTGCAACACAACTTTAACCGCATATTACTAAAATTACATTTATATCGTTAATGGCATCTTAATTAATGTAATCTTTAGTAACGAGGTTAAATTAAATGATTTTGTTTTATTGTTATGATCCAAAAACCTTTGGAAAGTTAAAGAAAGTCTCAAGTTGAAAATCTGCCGCTAAGCATCTAACGGTGTGTTCCGGCAGCCTCACTTGAGAGCCAGTTCCATTCCAGGCTAGGTGTGCTTTACCATCTTCGACCACACCTTCACTTAACATCAGGTGAGCTGTGGTCAAACAACTGGCCTGTCAAACATAAAAAAAAAGTTTTGAAGCGATGATAGCTCAGTGGTTAGCGCGGTAGGTTCGCATGCGGAAGGGTGTGGGTTCAAACAATGAGCTTGAGCTGCCGGTGAAGGAAAACATCGTGAGGAAACCATAGCATGGTGGTAGGGTACTTTCTAGTACTCGGCTGGCTAGCTACCACCCTCAAGTTGAAAGTCTGCCGCCAAGCATCTAACGGTGTGTTCCGGCAGCCTCATTTGAGGGCCAGTTCCATTCCAGACTAGGTGTGCTTTACCATCTTCGACCACACCAATATAGCCTAGCATATCAAACCATTACAAAAAAAACATTGTCGAATTGAGAATCTCCTCCTTTTAAAATTGACAGCCCTGTATGTCTGCTCCAAGAGCTGAAGGGCGTGGGTTCGATTCCTACCCAGGACAAGCATTTTGTGATGTAAACAAATGTTTGTTCTGCATATGGATGTACCTACTGTATGTATTTACAAAAAAAAAAGTATTGAAGTATTACCTATCAGTTACTGTTATCTGACTTCCATAGTACAAGTGAGCTGTGGTCAAACATCTAGCCTGTCGACCGTTAAAAGAAATCTTGTTATTTTATTTTTATTTTAAAAACGAGCGTATTGATCTCCGATCACCGGCTATCGCTTCCATCCACCGCCAGCTGTCCTACGTATATCGTCACTCCATAGAGTCTCAGAGCGTCCTACGCGTACGTGCGTTATTTACCCTATTGTTGTTTATGGCCAATAAATATTACTGACTACTGATTACTAGACCAACTTTCTTCATTCCATGCATATTGATTTTAATGACTGAATTTCATTAGTCTAGTCGCAGCGTTCTAAACTGTTACTATGTCGCAAAACTGGCGCTGATATTGTTGTGAAAAGTATAATGTTTCTAAGGTATAGCAACAAATACTAAAAAACAGAATAAAATTAATATTTAAGGCGGCTCCCATACAACGAACGTGATTTTTTTGCCGTTTTATAGATAATGGTACGGAACCCTTCGTGCGCGACTCCGACTCGCACTTGGCCGTTTTTTTTTAATTTATATATTGGGTATTCAAAAGAAACCTAACCAAAGAACCTTTCAGTTGACCCGCATATGTAAAACAAAAATAAATCAAAACTAAACACTTTTTTTAAACTAAAAGCTACAACTTTTTTTATAGTCAATTTCCACAGAACCTTCCAGTAAATTATGTTACTGTATCCACAAAATGAAACGGTACCCCACATCGGGGACCGGTTTCTTCCCATCATCTACCGTCGAGTCCCGTACGATTGTAATCGACAGCATGACTGGTCGTGACCGCTATGTTGTGGAAATGGTGCAATGCATCCACAGACAATAGGTACTACTAATTTCGATCAAGTGAGAGTAGAACTGTCGCAGCGATTGTTCCGTACTACCAATGATGTAGCAGATTATTTCACGATTGTGTACTATTGTGGCCTTTTCTCACTAGAAATAAAATATCGATATCAGCAACTTAATATTAAAGCAGCAACTGGCGGACTTATCGCTTAAGGTGGTTTGTTTTCCATGCAAATAATTTTTTGTCATTTATGGACTAATGGAGCATAATTTTACAGTGAAATCACAGCTACTGGCATTTATTTTGGTCTTTATTTGCGGTAAATCACAATTCGGTATGTAAAGTTTTTTTTTTGTATTTATTTTATATTTTTTACTGATAGTAAACTTTATTTTATGAAACTAATTTGAATATTTTGGCTTTCTATGCGGTAGTTTAATTCTAATACATTTTCAAACTTTTTATAGTTATGACGTCATAACATTGGCTGAATATGTAAAATATGTACTTTTTTAGGCACTGAAAGAATCCTTATACAGCCAAGGACATGACGTCAGTAGAAGTTAATTGAAAGTCAAATTTATTTTATGTATTTTATTAAAATAAACCCCGTCTCATAGTTTAAAGAGTTTTAAACGGAAAAATCATGTACAGGAATGTAATATTTCGAAATGGTTTTGGAATCAGCAAAGTATTTTTTTTCTTTACATACCGAATTGCTTGAATAAAACAGCAGATTTGTAGCATAAAATCAAATTTATGAATTTATGATTTTTGAATTGAAAGCAGAAGATTATGCCTATAGAATATTATATAGAATATATAGAATATTATAGATTTTTTGAAAGCAGTAGATTATGCCATTAATCTACTGTTTTATTCAAGCAATTGTGATTTACCGCGAATAAAGACCAAAATAAAAACCAGTAGCTGTGATCTCACTGTAAAATTATGCTCCATTTGTCCATAAATGACAAAAATGTATTTGTATGGAAATCGAACCACCTTAATGACTTGAGAACAAACTTAAACTTCTCGTCTTGCGGCTAGCCAACCGTACACTTCCAAACTGAAGTATCTACTGTTGGAATTCATTAGATGACTCACGGTGCTTGTTCGGCACTTCTGACTTACTTGGTTACTCTATGCTGACGTCGGTAATACTTAGTTATCAACTCGGTAGCTTATTTTATGACTTTGAGGAAAACAGTAGTTGGACTATCTCGAACTTCAGTATATAAATGACAAATTTGATAATTAAGGTGGTTCGATTTCCATACAAATCAATTTTTGTCATAAAGGCCAACATAAATGCCAGTAGCTGTGATTTCACCGTAAAATTATGCTCCATTTGTCCATAAATGGCAAACAATTGATTTGTATGGAAATCGTACCACCTTAATCAAAATTTTGACATATCGGTGGGTACATATTATTTTCTTCTTCTGTTTGTGGTTTTGGAGAAAAATGGTAACATGTATTTGCACAAGCAAACAAACATCCTCCAAAACGCATATACTGTCTCCGTTTCGTCGTGGGTGATAAAAACGGCAAGTTGGCGTATCCATTACAAATCATACATTGCAACACTTTAATATGACTATTGTGTTCTGAAGAGCGTTTCACGTTTTCCATCCCCATATACGGCGCAGGTGCGTAATACGGACGGTAGGTGGTAGTTAGTTTTCACCGAACGGTCACGGCTCGCCGGACTCTCCGACCAACCGTTCAGTTGCGACATGTACACATACACATGTAATAAAATAATATTAATATGAACATATAAAAAGGGTTTTATTATTTTTTAACAAATAATTGAAAAATTCAAAACAAAATCATAAATAAACAAAACAAATAAACTACAGCCCACAATGACAGCCCTGTTATCTCATAATGTCTTGTTAATTACAATTGTACAATTACTTTGGTAAATAAGTGATTATCGGAAAACCAAAGATTGATTAGTCGTGGGTAAAACAGAAAACAATGGCTTGTACTAACGAAATTGTTAAATGGTCCGTCTACAGAACAGACACCGATAAATTCAATACAATACATTTGTTCCGCAAAAAAACGATATAAGATTTGGCGCCAGGAAGTTAAGTTTTATAAAAGAAATTATTTTGAGAGTAGCTGTATTACGCATTTAAAAGATTGTGTAGACATATAATTACCTATATGTACCTATGTACAAGCGGACGCCTCGCGGTTTCACCCGCGTAGTTCCCGTTCCCGTGGGAATACAGGGATAAAAAGTAGCCTATGCCACCCGGGGATAGTGTAGCTTCCCAACGGTGAAAGAATTTTTGAAACCGGTCCATTAGTTTTGGAGCCTATTCAATATAAACAAACAAACCATCAAATCTTTCCTCTTTATAATTGTATACCAAAATATGACATAACTAGCTGTGCCCCGCGGTGTGGGTAACGGTACATGTCATTGTTTTCGGGATAAAAAGTAGCCTATATTCTAATCTAGTGTCTCAGCTACCTCCATACCAAATTTCATTCAAATCCGTTCAGTAGTTTTTGCGTGAAAGAGAACAAACACCCATCCATACAAACTTTCATGTTTATAATACTAGCTGCGCCTCGCGGTGTTACTCGCTACATGTTTTCGGATAGAAAGTAGCTTATGTTCTAATCCAGGGTCTCAACTACCTCCGTACCAAATTTCATCCAAATCCGTACAGTAGTTTTTGCGTGAAAGAGTAACAAACATCTATCCATCCAAACTTTCACATTTATAATATTTGTGAGATTTTTATCTCTTAAAATGTATTATGCTGGAGGTGAAGGAAAACATCGCGAGGTGACCATAACATAAAATGAGACGAACGATGCGCTCTCCTGATGGTAATAGATAACACCTGCCAATGGCTGTTACAGCAGCGATACACAGAACTTTGAGTAGCAAAACAAAGTCCTCGGCATGGCTGCTTTGGTGACTAAAACACCTCTCATTAGCAGTGACGTGACCCATAAGTTTTGAACCTACCTTTAATACCAAAATATATCAATATAAAAATATTGTCAATATAATAAAAAGTCAACAAAAAAATCTTAACTACTTACTAGTAATTTAAAAATCTCTTATTACGTAAATGATAATATACTTAGGTAGTTACACATTATATGTAGAAAAATATGATCGAGTCGGTTGATTGCATTCAGCGATTCGAATAATCCGATTGTCATACGGATTCAGAGCAACTTTGTTAGCTTTTCACGGATATTCGATTCGAGATTTCGATAACTTTATTCGATTTATTTTGATGAATCGCTTTGTTGCATTTGTTAATTTCAATGCAATTCGTATAGCTGCAAAGTTACTCGTAGATTGTATTGACCAAATCTATTTTGATTTCAATCAAGATTTATATACCGATTAAAGTATTTTTCTATCCATAATTTACTATTGCATACAGTAAGCTCATGATGTTCCCGTTGATGTCTTTTTCACAGTAACAATTCCAATCCAAATGTTTTACTCAAGTCAAATTCCGTAATATCATTTCAAAGTCATTAACAGCCCTGTTGGCTCATTGGTAGCATATCTGCAGGGCGTGGGTTCGATTCCCGCTCAGGACAAACATTTTATGTAATCAACAAAATTAAATGTTTGTTCTGTGTCTGGGTGTTCTGTATGTATTGTAAGTATGCATTTACAAAAAAAAAAATATGTATTCTAACAGTTATCTGACTTCCATCACAATCTCGGCTTTGTTTGGGGTCAGATGGCGCTGTGTGTAATATCCTACGATATTGATTTATTATCATTAAATGATTTTTAAAACACTGATTACATTTTAATTAATAAAAAATCAAAATGTTAAAATAAAGTAAGCCGATATAAAACATTTCACGATAAAAAATCTTGTCAATGTAAAAATATTGGCAATATAAAAGTAACTTTATAAACAACTAGCGTACGCCTCGCGGTTTCACCCGCGTAGTTCCCGTTCCCGTGGGAATACAGAGATAAAAAGTAGCCTATGTCACCCGGGGATAGTGTAGCTTCCCAACGGTGAAAGAATGTTTGAAATCGGTCCAGTAGTTTCGGAGCCTATTCAATACAAACAATCAAATCTTTTCTCAGATGATGCCAGACGATTCCGTAAGGTTTTCAACTTGAGATATTTAGGGTTCCGTAACAAATTAAGAATCTTTATCACCTATCAGAGTACACTTTTAAAATAAATAAAAAAGGAAAGTTTGGACATCTTTAAACAAAGCATTTGTATAACGCTGTATGTAATCAGTGTTTTAAAACTCATTTAATGATAATTATGTTTAACATTTTTGAAGTGACTTGTAACATTGGTGTTATCAATAAAATATTTGTATTTGTATTTTTTTTTTTAATGTTTGACAGGCTAGGTGTTTGACCACAGCTTACCTGATGTTAAGTGAAGGTGTGGTCGAAGATGGTAAAGTACACCTAGCCTGGAATGCAACTGGCTCTCAAGTGAGGCTGCCGGAACACACCGTTAGATGCTTGGCGGCAGATTTTCAACTTGAGGGTGGTAGCTAGCCAGCCGAGTACTAAAGTACTCTACCACCATGCTATGGTTTCCTCACGATGTTTTCCTTCACCGGCAGCTCAAGCTCATTGTTGGGGTTTGAACCCACGCCCTTCGGCATGCGAACCTACCGCGCTAACCACTGAGCTATCATCGCTACATTTATTTGTATTTGTATTTGTATAACTTGTAACATATGACATTTTCCTGACCTAATACGGATGGGTTCATCAGCAGTGTAATAAAGTGCTTTATCAAAAAACACGGCCACTGGAACTGCGTGTTAATCTATAAGAAGCTAAAGTTCAAATTCCACGAACATAAAATATCAATAGGATCGATATAAATACACGATGGTATCGCATTTCGATATACCTAACTATGATATTGATGTAGATTTTTACATAATTCGAATACATAACCAATATTGCAACACCAGTTTTGTTGAAGTGCTGATAGGTAATTGGATACACGATCAAAGATAAATTTTGTGGCGATGACAGCTTGGTGGTTAACGCGGTCGGTTCACACACCGTGGCTTCCAATCCCAAGTAAAGATGTTTAGTTCTAGAAAATGCAAAATTCAAAAGAACATGATTGATTTCCGCGTTGCGTTGAGCCAAAAAAAAAAATTAAACTCACAAAAGGTTAAGCAACAAAGTCACGACGAAACCGCAGGACTTCGACGAGTTTTTTTTTAATAATAACATCTTTTGTAAACTTAAAATAAAACTAGTTACGAAAATTTATCCACAAAATCGAGTTGCGAAATTGCTTTGTCGCGTTCTATAATTAGATTACAAACTAAACCTTTTAGAGATTATAAAGTTACAGGCCTATGACAAAATTGAAATGGCACAATTACATTACATAATTGTAAAACTTTGTAATATTACTACTGAAAGTCACTATAACGTTCTATTACTCGATTGCTTAAGGTGGTTTGTTTTCCATGCAAATAAATTTTTGCCATATAAGGACAAATGGAGCATAATTTTACAGTGAAATCACAGCTACTGGAATTTATTTCGGTCTTTATTTGCGGTAAATCATAATTGCTTGAATGAAACGGTAGATTTATAAGCATAATCTACTGCTTTATTCAAAAATCATAAATAATTCATAAATTTGATTTTATGCTAATAATCTATTGTTTTATTCAAGCAATTGTGATTTACCGCAAATAAAGACCAAAGTAAATGCCAGTAGCTGTGATTTCACTGTAAAATTATCTAAATTAAGCGGTATGACCAGCGCTGGTCTTCAGGTGAGCTCTTCTAGTTTAAAACCAAAAAACACATATACATATCGACTAGATTTAGTTATTTATCTATCTATCTATACCATTATAAAGAGGAAAGATTTGATTTGATTTTTTGTGTTTGTTTGGATTGAATAGGCTCCGAAACTACTAGACCGATTTCAAAAATTCTTTTACCATCAGGAAACTACACTATCCTCCTCTTTGGGTGACATAGGTTACTTTTTATCCCTGTATTCCCACGGGAACTATGCGGGGGAAATCGCGAGGCATCCGCTAGTACTATTATAACTAGGAAAGGTTTGATTGTTTGTTTGAATTGAATAGGCTCCGAAACTACTAGACTGATTTCAAAAATTCTTTCACCGTTGGGAAGCTACACTATCCCCAAGTAACATAGGCTACTTTATATCCCTGTATTCTTACGGGAGCAGGAACTACGCGAGTGAAACCGCGAGACGTCCGCTAGTATATTATAAGTATTTATTTACATAAAAAAACTATTTAAGTATGCAATCAGTTATCTGACTTCCATAGTACAAGCTTTGCTTATTTTTGGGGTCAGAAGACGCTGTGTGTAATGTCCCACGATATTTATTTTTGAACTGCGTAATATTCTCAAATTTACATACAAACATCGAAAAAAACAAATTATATCCGATTGGCAAAAAACGAAATAACAATTAGCGCATTATTTTTTCGGTCAATTGACTGTCCATTAACATTTTATTTAATCGAGTCGTGAAAAGACGTATTTTCAATTAAGTAACATCAAACAATTTTGTGCATTATTATTGTTGCATAACTTCTTCTGGTTTTCGTTAATTCAATTTAATAGGTTTGCCTATTAATTCTATTTGGCGATTACTAATTTGATAGTTTTATATTTTTCCGGTTATAGAAATTGCATAACGATGTAGCTTTTTGGCAGATCAATTATAATGAAATTTTTGTAGTAGTTCATTGTTTTTGGAAACGTGTTCTTTGAACAGTGATGTTTTTGTGCCAATGTCATGCTAAAGTAATCGTCGAATGCTGCTCGCGGCAATTCGCTCAGAGATCTTGGCGTCTGGCTCCCAGCATTGCAAAGAGGAGCAGCCCCCGTAAGCAATTCTCCATGTCACGCCAAAGAAGCTGGTGAACGTACCGACTAAGTAATTCTATAGTCGCGTGTATTTGTGACCTAATCACATAGATTTACTTATACAAATATTTTATTGATAACACCAATGTTACAAAATTTCAAATATGTTTGTCATTAAATGAGTATTATAACACATGTCAATGAATTAAAATAAAACAAAAATGTCAATACAATTTTTTTTTTTCAATATTATGATAAAATGATATGATAAATAAAAAAATACAGTGTGTTAGTATGTACTTGGTTTACAGCAGCCTCATTGGGATTAAGTCTTTCATTCAAATCCCATGATACGCACTTATTTTTAAGGTTCTGTAGCCAAAGTGTAAAACCGAACCTTATTACTAAGGCTCCGCTGTCCGTCTGTCACCAGGCTATATCTCTTGAACCGTAATAGTTTGAAAGTTTTCACAGATAATGTATTTCTGTTGCAGCTATAACAACAAATACTAAAAATCAGAAAAAAAATGAATATTTAAGGGCCCGTAAAATAAACGCGATTTTTTTGCCATTTTATAGATAATGGTCCGGAACCCTTCGAGTGCGACTTGCTCTTGGCCGGTGTAATTTTATTTATCTTGCAATATTTGTTTGTTATTTTACTAAAGAAACTGGCATGGTTTTAACAATTTATTTAAGGCGTATTTAAGGTGCCGCTAACTGGAATTGTTGAAGGAAAACATCATGAGGAAACTTACGTACCTTAGAATTCATATATTTCTCGAAGAGGAGTGAAGTTTGCCAGTCATATAAATTGATAAATTCCACGCGGACAAAGTCGCAGGTAACAGCTAGTCTAATCCATACTTCGCTCAGCACATTAATTTTATAAAGACTCATCAATATAATTACACTTGTACAATGTACCTACCAACAAGTAATTATGAGCAGGAACTTATAATTAGGTTAAACTCTGTCCCGTTCCCGTAACTGTTATAATGTTGTTACGTGACGTCTCTGTTACGTTACGTAACAATAACGTATGAGACGTGAGCGTAACGTATTTCCTTGTACGCCTTGTGACATATTGCAGTGAGCTTACAAGAATAAAGAATTCTTAAGAAACGAAACTTCTTAGCGTTGCATTAAAAAGAATGAGGCATTTGACAGTCCTGTTGGTTCATTGGTAGTATGTCTGCTCCAAGAGCTGAAGGGCTTGGGTTTGATTCCCATCCAGGACAATCATGTTGTGATATAAAACAAATATTTGTTCTGTGTCCGGGTGTACTGTATGTATTATAAGTATGTATTTACAATAAAAAAGGGTTTATGTATTCTATCAGTTATCTGACTTCCATAGTACAAGCTTTGATTAATTTGGAGTCAGATGGCGCTGTGTGTAATGTCCTACGATATTTATTAATTTAATAAAAAAAAGGTTAAGTATAAGATTATTTGGTTAAGTATTGTTGTTGTATTATTAGTATTGGTTAGTCTGATAGTCCAGGGCTTTGTTGGCGCTCATTACTTTGAAACATTTTTTTTTTCTTGTTGACATGCTAGGCGTTTGACCACAGCTCACCTGATGTTAAGTGAAGGTGTGGTCGAAGATGGTAAAGCACACCTAGCCTGGAATGGAACTGGCTCTCAAGTGAGGCTGCCGGAACACACCGTTAGATGCTTGGCGGCAGATTTTCAACTTGAGGGTGGTAGCTAGCCAGCCGAGTACTAGAAAGTACCCTACCGCCATGCTATGGTTTCCTCACAATGTTTTCCTTCACCGGTACCTCAAGCTCATTGTTGGGGTTTGAACCCACGGCCTTCGGCATGCGAACCTACCGCGCTAACCACTGAGCAAAATTTTACTATTGACTAACATTAGATGATTAGTCTCAACAGCCCTGCAATTTTGCTAACTGCAGTAACCTTCAAACCGGAACACAGTATACTCACTACTGCTTGTTGGCAGTGTATAGTGCATAGTGACAGTGGCGGCCAGCAGAGCAACCGCCCGGGGCCTCGCGTCCTCGTAGAAAAAAGTATCTCGCGCCTCGCACTTAACAAAACCCCCCCTGAACGCACGGTTTCATTATTAGTGCAAGCATGTTACGGCCACTCGAGCACTCGAACTAAATTTTAGTGCAACGGACACAAAGAAAAAGGGCCTCACAATACAAATACAAATACAAATAATCTTTATTTATGCATATTGTTTTAAAACATGGGTTTGGCATCTCCTTTTAAGTTTACATAAACCTGTATTAGGAGAGACCGCTCCTTCAAATACACTATTTTTATACATTTACAAACATAATAACAATATTTATTTAAGAAATTCACCAAACACTTAATGATCAATTAACACAATGATCTGTCGCCCCGGGCCTCGCAACAGCTAAGGCCGCCGCTGCATAGTGAGTCTCTTTACACTAACTGGAAAACAAAGAACTTTCTAATCGCACAACTACTAACCAGCAAGTTGTCTAGGCTTTAAGTATACCTTCATAGCGTAGACCTAACCTTATTGAACTGTGTGAAAGTGCGCAAACCTGCGAGAGTCGTGTCAACATAATCATACGGTGCGAGCGGTAGTAGCAAACGACATTCGTGCGTAATCCAAGGAAATGGCAGAGCAAGTAATAAATAGAAAATTATGACAAACAATGATTAACAATTTTTAAAAAGTAAGAAATATAGTTATTTTTGTCAACGGGATATTCAAGGTGTATATTTTAGTTTATTTACGCTCAACAGTCGTTTCAGTTACAACAGTGATGAGGGCTTAAATTTAACTAATTTCCCTTATGGGGTTGAAACTTTGGGACCGTGGCCTTTTAGAGTAGTTATTATTTTAAGTTATTTTATTTTGTTTAATTGAAACTAAAACTTTGGTAGGTATTATATATGAATAAAATTTACTAATTTTCAGGTATAAATAAGTAAAGTAACTAAGACAAATATAACATGTAAAATAATACTGATTTCCTACGATATTTATTATTTATAGGTGCATCGGCGATTGAAGATTGAATTATTTCCTTTAGTTATTTTTATTAAATGCAAAATATGATGTGGGAAGAGCTACCTACATGTATTTTTAAGAGTCAAAACTTTACACAATATATAACGAAGCAATAGTGAACAAAGAAAGTTCACGGTCAAATGCATCCAAAGAAGTATAATAGAACATTTTGTGAACTTTAGTATTTGTCAATACTTATCATGAGGTTTCTGACCGTCTAGAACGAGTGACACGATTTATTTTGTAGAAGGCAAATGTTTTAGAAGCCATCTTATTTTTTTAGCTTTTGGCTTTTAAAAACAATCCTACAGTCTGTACTTTAATTTTAATCAATCATTCATGTTTTACATGAAACGGTGCGGTCAATAATTAATTTTCAGTTTTTACTTTATCAAGATATATTTAATAATTAAGTACCTATACCATAGTAATCATTGATCCATACCATAGAATTTGTACCCTGGATAATCCGAAATTTAATCTAAATCGCTTAATGACACCCTGCCCCTTCCTTTGTACCCTTCCTCGCCGGAGCACATATTTTATCCAGATTTACTTAGCTCTCTTATCTAAACGCTAAAATGGCCTCACGTTATCAAAAAAGGTGTTACTACGAAAATTGAGGGAAGTTTCTTTTGGTCAATAGGTAAGTAGAATCCACCAGACAAAAATTATCAATTTATAACAAACTAGCTGTATATACATACGGTACACCCAGACACAGGACAAACATTTGTTTATATCACAAAATGCTTGTCCTGGGTGGGAATCGAACCCACACCCTTCAGCTCTTGGAGCAGACATACTACCAATGAACCAACAGGGATGTCAATAATGTTTTATTTCAATTACATATTTTTTAACACTAGTAGTAGGTGCCTATACCCACCATAATTCAAGCAGTGTGTTAAACAGGGGTAGATTTGTAATGTTAGGATTATGGACGCTGTAAAGTTTTAGAGAAATCTACCTATCTAATAAATAATTAAAATTAAATTTGACACCTTATACATTAAAATTAATCATTATTGTTTGCGCATATCCGCTTTTCTTAATTTATTTTGATTAATTATTATACGTTAATTCTTTTGTCACAGACTACAACGCTAATCCATTTAAGTTTTGAATTGGACATGACGTCGGTACTAACAACTCAATCGATCCCATTCATTTGTTCACTCAGGGTCAGTTTGAATTTAAAACTTCGCAACGTCCATTATGGTTAGAGCTCACTTTATTAGCACTTCACTACAAACCACAGGTCTACGTTTATTTGGTATGTTATCGACTAGTTGTAGTAGAGCTCAGTTTTTATAAAGTTTCCATGTGAAGTGGGTTCAGGATATGCTGGGTTTTTTTGTTGGGCAAGCGTATGTCGAAAGCTGCATTTGCAAGGCCGCCAGGTCAGTAAGGACACTCGCGTCTCTTGGTTGTTGTTCACAAGAATGATTCGTATTTTTTGTAGAATTTATGTAAGCGTAAAATAGCTTATCTAGGAGTTTTGAAATGATTATAAAACTTAGTGGTAGATCCCCTTAGCAGGAGGTCGTTTAAACAGGTACCACCACAGTACAAGTTGTTCTGCAGTCAAGCAGTAGTGTGTAAACATTGCTGTGTTCTGGTCCCTAGCGAAATTATAGGGCTGTTGAGATTAATCATCTAAAGTCTCAAAGTAATGAGCGCCAAAGCAGCGATACCCTGTACTTTGCTTTGTTACTCACTCATGCATCACTGTAATGGTCACAGAAAGGCGTTATCTTTTGCCATCAGGGGAGCGTTTTGTTCGTCTCATTATATGTACAATGTAAATTAAAAAAAAGTTACAAGCTTATAAAGTCGGATATGCTTGAAAATTTATGAAGTCAGTTAATTTTGTACAACAAAAATAATTAATGAACTAGATGTTTATCTTTATATAGGTACTAATACTAACAAGGTTGTGGGAAACGAATTTCTAGATACGAGAACTCGATACGGATTTCCTTACAACAGTTTTAATGTAAAATATAACTGGTTTTAAAACATTACTTGCTTAGGTTGTTTTTTTTTTTATCTAAAAGTAAAAGTTTCTGTAAGTTTCACTCGAGATATGGACCGCAGTATCTTAGGAGTGAAACTCATCTCTAGACAAAATAAGAAAATAAAAAAGAAAAAATCCAGGACTCAAATAGCCCATGTAGCTCAGAAAGTCGCCTTCCTAAAGTAGGTCCGGGCCGGCCATGTTAGCCGCATGTCGGGAGATCGTTGGGCCAAAATCACGACACCGTTGTTTGACAGCTCTGTTGGTTCATTGGTAGTATGTTTGCTCCAAGAGCTGATGGGCGTGGTTTCGATTCCCACCCAGGATAAACATTTTGTGGTATAATCAAATGTTTGTTCTGTGTCTGGGTGTTCTGTATTTATTATACGTATGTATTTACCTACAAAAAAGTATTTAAGTATTCTATCAGTTATCTGAGTTACATAGTACAAGCTTTGCTTAGTTTGGGGACTGATGGCGCTGTGTGTAATGTCCTACGATTTTTTTTAATTAGACTAAAATAATTAATTAATTTGTATAATTAATTAATTTTTAATAATCAAATTATTAATACAATTAATTTTACTTTTTACGAAATATGTTTGATGCACATCTCTTATTATAAAACATAAGATGATTGTAAATCAACTTATAATTAAATTAGCTTATCTTATTATATCTAAAAAAAGACAGTATAAATACATTACCTACTACTAATTTTCCAACACTTCAGTATCCATTTCGCGTAAGAATATAAATTTTTATAACTTAGATTTATACATGATGTAATCAATCCTTTTTACACAAGTCTTAATTAAGTAAAATCTAGCCTGTCTATATCTAGATATCGGAACTTTCTAGAACGTGCCAGTTACAAATCCTGCTTTTCTAAGTGAGCGATTTGAATTATCTTGAAAATGGCAGACATTTCCTTCGATTATTTTTGTATTTTAATTTAATGACTTATAATTATATTTAATCTGTTCATCTACTTTCATATAAATACAAGTAAATAATTTTGCTGTTATTGTATTTTAAAATGATATACAAGATTAGTTGTTAACTTTTATGAATTAAACAATCGTAGGGTACATATTTAAAAAAGTAAGTACGTACTAGCTAAGTCATCAGTCCTAGTATTAGATTTAACATGCCTCCTAAAGATCTCTAATATAAATTGGAAAAGAAATCAATTAAAATATTGAAATTTTTTTTGCTGCTACCAAGCACCCAAATGTCCCGGCAGCCTCACTCAGCCAGTTCAATTCCAGACTAGGCATGTTTACCATCTTCGATCTTAACGTCACTTAACACAACAACGTCACTTAACATATTCTGTCAAACACCAAGCCTGTCCACCATTGAAAATAAATTAAAAATTCAGAAAAATAACTCTTGCTCAGCAAAATGGTTGACCTTAAAAACTGCAGATGCAGTGAAGACATATGTACACTCGAGTCGCAAATCAAAAGCCGTGAACTGAGCCGTGAGCCGGATTCCTGAAGCAAGGATTTGGACGTGTATCTTGAAAATCGATAAAGAACGAATGAAAACTTTCCTTTTTTTTAATTAAGTGTTTTTTTTTGTTTCAGGTATGTGAAAATTTTCCTATTACGCCAAAAATAATGGAACTGCTAATATTATGTTAACATTGCTGTCGTCATAATATAAGTAAGTATTAAGCTAATTTTACTAAGTTTCATCATTTTTTTCACAAACATTTTTTTGTTGGTTTTACGTCCTTGAAATGGAACTTAGTGTTAATCTCTTTAGCAAGAGGTCGCTTATATAGAAACCACCACTATACCACATATTCTGCCTCTAAGCAGTAGTGTGTAAACATTACTGAGTTCCGATATGAAGGGTACTACTTGCTAGCGTAGTTATAGGGTTGTTGAGAGTAACCATCGAAAGGCCCGAAGTAATGAACGCCAAAGCAGCGGTGCCCATTGTTTTGCTACTCAAAATTCCGTGTATCGCCAATGTTTATGGTCTGTCTGAATTTTATCTTACCATCACGAGAGCATCTCGTTCGTCTCACTACTTTTAAATATAAAAAAAACACCCCCATAATGTAAGCTTGTTATTGCGAATTCTGTCTTGTAAAAAACTCGGTCTTACTAATAAGACTCGAGTTAGCTTTAAATACCTAAAGTTTTTTTTAAAGACTTGAGTTGCAATCTTGTAACATTGTCGTAAATACCAAACAGGAATCGCAATAACAAGTTCACAGTAGGGGGAAATCGCAATATTTATCCAAATTAACGTTAAAGAAAGGCGAAAGGCATTTTATGTAGTGCCAGTGAAAGCCCGCAACAAGGTCACGGCGCGGTGATAAATAGATGAAATTCATCGTTTTTATTCATATTTTATGTGCATTTTTAACCAATTTGAAATAAAATTACGTTCAAGTTGAATCTACTAAACAAAAAAACAATCATAATTCCACGCTGTAATAATTCTACACAAATTGTCTGTTTACAAAAACTGCAGAGTTGTTTTTTTAAATTAAGATTTTGAAAGTGTGCTTTCTATACTTTTAATTATAAAAAAACAAAATTCTAACCTTGTTTGCACTGAGAGAGAAATTCTAAAAAGTGACATTTAATTTTCTTTAGCTTACCACAAAGGACGATGCGTATTTAAAAGTCATGAGCAAAAAACAAAACGCTCTCCTGATGGTAACAGATAACGCCCGTCTTTGACAATTGTAGCGATGCCAATCATCCATTTATAAATCATTCATAAATTTGATTTTATGCTAATAATTAACTGTTTTATTCAAGCAATTGTGATTTACCGCAAATAAAGACCAAAATAAATGCCAGTAGCTGTGATTTCACTGTAAAATTACGCTCCATTTGTCCATAAATGGCAAAAATATATTTATTTATTTTTTTATGGTTGACAGGCTAGGTGTTTGACCACAGCTCACCTGATGTTAAGTAACGGTGTGGTTGAAGATGGTAAAGCAAACCTAGCCTGGAATGGAACTGGCTCCCAAGTGAGGCTGCCGGAACACACCGTTAGATGCTTGGCGGCAGATTTTCAACTTGAAGGTGGTAGCAAGCCAGCCGAGTACTAGAAAGTACTCTACCACCATGCTATGGTTGCCTCACGATGTTTTCCTTCACCGGCAGCTCAAGCTATCATCGCTACATTTGTATGGAAATCCAAGCAGAGATACACCCGCAGTAAAAACCTCTACTAATATTTAGTGACCACCTATTACCACGCAACTAGAAACTGTTGGCCAACAATCGCTTGCCGATACTTCGTGCAATATCCGTCATTTACGCAATGAACGCGCCTTTCTTGTGTGGACGTTTGAAATTTTTATTGTAGTACGTGTGGGTCAAGAGCAATACATATGGATTGTTACAAATAACTGTATTTATAGTAACAAAAATACAGTTTAAACTTGCTTAATCTGAACGCTTATCTTCTCTCACTGTAGTGTTGAGATGAAACTTCTTAGCGTCAATGGTATGCGAGTCCATTGCATTGCCAATAAAAAACCCCGGGCAGTGTACTTAAACTAAAAAAAAAACGCCGAAAGGTCAAAGGAAAGTCTGTAAACTTTCTACAGGATTCGTTTTAGATTTGCTACTGAGCTGTACATTTAATTACATAACAAGTAAAAAGACGGCCCACTGTTCTGAAATTCTTTGGATACGAATTGAACGTTTTGACTCTACGTAACGGCCAAGAAATGAAACAAGGTGTCAGCTTCTTTGTTTCCTGAGAGATATAATCTAGATTTTATCAAGGATAGAGTTAACTTTAAAAAGCAGTAAAATTGCGTAATGTTAACCCCTAAAAGGATGTAATATTTAAATTATTTGGTGTGAAACGCCAAAATATTAAATAACGTGTTCCCATCGCATTGCAAAAACCAAATCAATTGAAAAAAACTTTTTATAAGTACGATTTTTTATTTTTTATTTGTAAATGTGTTTTTCTAGTTTCAAACTAAGCAATGCTGCTGCTATGGACTAGAGATAACTAATAAGTAAGATATATTTTTTAATATAATAATTATATACATATAAAGCTAAACAGACACACACACACACACACGCTGACACTACTATAAGTCTAAACAGTCAATTACAATAAGTCTTAGCATTTTTATTGCAGTAAGCATTTTAATGTAACGTATATTAATAATTACTCTAAACTTAGTGTAATTAGTAAGTTTAGTGTAAGTTACATTAAGATGCTTACTGCAATAAAAAATGCTAGAAGGTACTTCTACAAGTATTCATTTATGATCAATATTATAACTAAATCTTCATAAGATTAAAATAGTTTTTTGTAGAGTATATATATATTTTTTTCTGAATAAATGTTGATATAACTTTGTTTCGGAAGTATTCACAAGTAATAAATCAGCACGTTTTAAAAACTCGATGTAAAATCACCAAAGACAAACTACCCCAGATTACCCAGTACGCAACACTCCTTTGAAGTGAGATTATTAAAGGCCAATTCTTATAAAAAATCAAGAATCATCCCTTCCCTTTAATGAAGTTAATAACCCCCGAAAAGATAACCCGATCCGACTTCAAACAAGTAACCTGACGATTGAGTTAAGTAATTAAGGCAGTTTTAAGCTAACTCGGCTTGATGACTGGTAATTTAGGTTTATTAAAGGCTTTGATGCTGGGATGGCGATGGCTTTACCCATTTTGAATAGATTTTTTTTATGTTCTTTATTTATATTTCGTGTTTTCCCCCATTTATACTAATACTTCTAAGTAACACTTTTTACGAAAGATTTCACTCTTTTCTCTATGTCGTTAATCTTTTTACTCGGAATCTTATCCAAATCTTAATTCGATTGTGATATTTCGCTGTCCGAGTCATCTCGATATTTTAGTTTTGATTTGCCGCCTACTATGTTGTCTCTTCGAAAAGAAACTAAAAATCAATCCTTCAATCGATAATTTTCATTATTTTCACACGTTTCCCCGTGAATACAATACCTACTATAAAAAGTACAAACATAATAATTTGAAAAAAAATCTAGTTAAAGAAATTAGGGCAGATTTTTGTCAGCTGCTGCAATCAATAAATATTTAAAAATATAATAAAGAGCTTGGATTGATATGAGAAAAAGACATGACTGTTTTTTTTTTCATGATATATTTAAAACTTGTAGGTACCCTTACTAAACAATCAGTGAAAAGCCTTGTGTGTAATAAAAAATTAAAAAATAAACATATGAAAAATGTTGCCTTGATCTCGCTTCAGTCAGTCTTAATCAGTCCAAATTTTTACACGTGACATACTACTGAGAGGTATGAATTGTCTGTGATGATTGACGATGCAAGAGTGTACGGGCTAACCCCTTATCGAAAAAAGCCAAAATAGTGTTTCGCATCACTAAGAGGAGGACGATAAATATATATTTTTTTTTAATGTAAAAGTAATGAGACGATCGAGGCGCTCTCCTGATGTTAAGAGATAACACCTGTCCATGACCATTGCAGCGATACACAGAACTTTGAGTAACAAAACAACGTCCAGGGCATCGCTGCTTTGGCACTCACTACTTTGAGACTAAATGGTTAGTCTCAACAGCCCAGTAATTTTAAATATAAATTTGTAAAAGACCAGTGAGGATAATATAGCTAAATCCTTTAAAAGAAAGGAACATTCTCCACATAACTTCAATACATTTTTTACTACAAAAATAACCAATGTCATTAAATTGAAAACCCAACCAAAAATTATCTTATGATATATGGTCAATAAAGTCAAATAAATAATTCTCTGTCCTTTATTCTGTCATGTATACTGACCGCTGTCCAGTCCTGATCAGTCAACCGTAGAATTTATTCATAACTGGCTCTCAAAGAGACTCTGATAGGACGTTGCTCAAAGGCTTTCAATGCTGGTTATTTAAAACGACGAGTACAGGCAACGTCATAATTAAACTTGACTCACCAGTCAACCATAAAAATAAGAGATTTTGAAGTTTTCACATTTAAGAATGCGCTTCAAAATCTGCATGATCTGATTCTACTCTGCTACCACATGTCTACTTATATTGCCACTAGACGCGCCCCGCGGTGTTACCCGCTACATGTTTTCTGGATAAAAAAGTAGCCTATGTATTAATCCAGGGTCTCAGCTGCCTCCATACTAAATTTCATCTAAATCCGTTCTGTAGTTTTTGCGTGAAAGAGTAACAAACATCCATCGATCCATCCAAACTTTCACATTTAAAATACTAGCTGCGCCCCGCGGTGTTACGCGCTTCATGTTTTCGAGATAAAAAGTAGACTATGTGTTAAACCGGGGTCTCGGCTACCTCCATACTAAATTTCATCTAAATCCGTTCCGTAGTTTTTGCGTGAAAGAGTAACAAACATCCAAACATTTACATTTATAATATTTATGGGTACTCAAATTTTGTTAATTTGGGCAGAATACCATACACTCTTTGACCTCTTGTAATAAAAATCGCTGATGCCAAGAACAAACACGAAAAAATACTCAACATAATGATAAGAATCCTCAAAACTTTTTAAATTTTGATAACATACCATACAATTCTTGTGGCATCCTAAAAATCTAAAACAACGACCACAGACTTGATCATGATGCTGTCTATACTTCCTCTGTAGCAGGACAAGCTACTGGACCTGGGCACTGGCTACTAAATGTAAAGTGGAATTGGGTTTGGGGATCTAAATTGCTTTCGACGACTTTCTTTATTGAGGTTGAATTTATATCGAATGTAGTTTAAGTTGGTTTTACATAAAACAAATTTTGACGTTAAAATTTGTTGTTATGTAAAAGTAATGAGACGAACGAGACGCTCTCCTGATGGTAAGAGACAACACTGGCCTGTCCACAACAATTGCAGTGATACACAGAACTTTGTGTAGTAAAACAAAGTTCAGAGCATCGTTGCCTCAGTTTTAATCTGAGATCGTTGCTTTGGCGCTCATTTTTTTGAGACTTTCGATGACAACTATAGAAACTTCTCAATATACACGACTCATAACTAAATATCTTATCTTATAAAGATTTTGGCTTGCCAGTAGTTTTTGAAGAAAGTTTGTTTACTTTGTAAGTAGGTTGAAGTTAGAGATATGGTGGTGGTGGTTGGATGCAATAACTTTACGATTTTAGAATGTTGAGTAAGTTATACCTGTCTACTTTAAGTATGTATTTACAAAAAAAAAAGTATTTAAGTATTCTATCAGTTATCTGTCTTCCATAGCACAAGCTCTGCTTAGTTTGGGGTCAGATGGCGCTGTGTGTAATGTCCTATGATATTTATTATTTATTATTACTTTCTTGTACTATAAATAGTGTATTCATATTTAGTTTTTGTGGCGATGATAGCTCAGTGGTTACTGTCAGTTCACTCACTGAAGGGCGCGCGTTCAAACTCCAACAATGAGCTTGAGCTGCCGGTGAAGGAAAACATCATGAGGAAACCATAGCATGGTGGTAGGGTACTCGCTAGTAGTTGGCTGACAACCTACCACCCTCGAGTTGAAAATCTGTCGCCAAGCAGTTACGGGTTGTTTCGGCAGCATCACTTGAGAGCAAGTTCCATTCCAGACCAGGTGCGCTATACCTTAAGTGACCACATCGTCACTTAAAATCAGGTGAGCTGTGGTCAAACACCTAGCTTGTCAAACATAAAAATATGTTTTAGCACAGATATGATATTTGGTAGAATATCTGCTTCAAGAGCTGTATGGTGTGGGTTCAATTCCCACCAGGACGAACATTTATGTCACGATAAATGTTTTTCCTCTGTCTGGGTGTTCTATACGTATTATAAGTATGTATTTACAACAAAAAAAAGTATGAAAGTATTCTATCAGTTATCTGGTTTCCATAGTTTGTACTATGGAAACCAGATAACCCCAAAATGAGCTCGCTTATTTTGGGGTAAGGTGGCGCTGTGTCAAAATGTCCCAGGATATTGATTTATATTTGATATAATGAATTTGGAATTGTGTTTTTTAATCTACACATTAAATTTATCTTCTACAATTAAACCTCGTTTATGAGTTATTTTGATGTGAAAAAGGATAAGGAGACATACTTTCTTGTTTATGACGTGTTATTGAATATACAATGACTCACGCCACTTTCATGCACGCTTTTCTGGCTTTCTGTGTCACTATGTTGATGTACTCAGATCTCTGAGTATGTTTATGTATTAAAATAGTGGTGTTTTATTCATAAAGTGTCCAATTATTTTTGTAGCGATGATAGCTCAGTGGTTAGCGCGGTAGGTTCGCATGCCGAAGGGCGTGGGTTCAAACCCCAAACAATGAGCTTGAGCTGCCGGTGAAGGAAAACATCGTGAGGAAACCATAGCATGGTGGTAGGGTACTTTCTTGTACTCGGCTGGCTAGCTACCACCCTCAAGTTGAAAATCTGCCGCCAAGCACCTAACGGTGTGTTCCGGCAGCCTTACTTGAGAGCCAGTTCCATTCCAGGCTAGGTGTGCTTTACCATCTTCGACCACACCTTCACTTAACATCAGGTGAGCTGAGGTCAAACACCTAGCCTGTCACCAAAAAAAAAAAAAATTACAAACGGGAGTGTTGGAAAGTGACATAATGCGGTGCAACATGACTTTTCTTGCTTCCACAACTCGATCTAAGCTTATAGTAAAGTTGCAGTACTTTACTAAGGCATGACTGGACTCGACCTGCACGGTCTTGACCAAGACTAGGCTTTGGGTATATTTAACTTATGAATGAAAAAAAAAACAAAACTTGTTCAATATTTTTTAGCTCAATTTATTCATAATTAAAACAAGTATGGATTATAATTACATAAAAGATTAATAAAGCCTTAGATCAGGTGCTTAAAATTTGATGAGAACATTCGACGTAACCGAAATTATAACTTTAATAACTTTATTATAGTCTTTCCCTAACAGCCCAATTGCTCGAACAATCCCAAACCTCGATAAATTAAGGTCTAAATGAACGCCGCATCCAAATTAGAAAACTTTTCTCCGTTTGCTTTACTGCATTCTATAAAGGGAATCTTCTTCTGAATTTTAAGAATATTTGACCAACAATGCGCTGTTTAGGACGATTGTAGACGTGCTGTAAGATGATAGCAATTCTTTACAATCTATACCATTATAAAGAGGAATAATTTGATTGTTTGTTTGTATTGAATAGGCTCCGAAACTACTGGATCGATAAATTTATGTTGTTAATCGAGTTTTCTTTTCCCGTGCAAAGCTTCTAGTAATTAATATAGATAAAGGTAAAAACATACAGTATTTTGTACAAGTTGTGGCCTTATTGCTTAAAGCAACGATTTATTTAATGCCAGTAAGATCTGCTAATTTATTCAGCTTGAAATTTTATGTTGTACTTTTTTTTTTATGGTTGACAGGCTAGTTGTTTGACCACAGCTCACCTGATGTTAAGTGAAGGTGTGGTCGAAGATGGTAAAGCACACCTAGCCTGGAATGGAACTGGCTCTCAAGTGAGGCTGCCGGAACACACCGTTAGATGCTTTTGACTTTTGACAGCCCTGTTGGTTCATTGGTAGTGTGTCTGCTTCGAGAGCTGAAGGGCGTGGGTTCGATTCCCACTCAGGACTAACATTTGTGTGACTAACATCGATGTTTGTTCTGTGTCTGGGTGTACTGTATGTATTATAAGTATGTATTTACAAAAAAAAAAAGTATTTAAGTATTCTATCAGTTATCTGTCTTCCATAGCACAAGCTTTGCTTAGTTTGGGGTCAGATGGCGCTGTGTGTAATGTCCTATGATAAAAAAAAAAATAAAAAAATAAAAAAAAAGATGCTTGGCGGCAGATTTTCAACTTGAGGGTGGTAGCTAGCCAGCCGAGTACTAGAAAGTACCCTACCACCATGCTATGGTTTCCGCACGATGTTTTCCTTCACCGGCAGCTCAAGCTCATTGTTGGGGTTTGAACCCACGCCCTTCGGTATGCGAACCTACCGCGCTAACCACTGAGCTATCATCGCTACCGCCAAGCGTACTTGGCCAATTTTTATAACCTAATCATAATTGTATTTACCTATAACCTATTTATGTTACTTCAGAAAAATACAAGACTTTGTCTATCTAAATGAAAAGTATCACCGTAATGATTTTTGAATATAATTTTTTTAAATCTTTGCAATCTATCTCTATCCGGCTCCAATTTGTTGGTTGATCTAAGTGGATCAACTTTCTGCATGCTCTCGTCTGTAGAAAGCCTATTCGCTCGTATTCAATTCACTCGAGTTAGAATCGTAAAATTTTAAATCCAGAACGAAACCTCATTCAATTTCCTTTTCATTCGTTTACACAAGAAAGAAAATAAAACGAACTTATGCGTTATGCTTAGTAAGTGTAGTAGCTTTACAGCGCACGATCCGATACTGTCAGTCCACTGTACAAACATATACGCTGCATTAAGGTGGTTCGATTTCCATACAAATGTTTTTTTTCCATTTATGGAAAAAAAAAAAAATTACAGAGAAATCACAGCTACATTTATTTTGGTTTTTATTTGCGGTAAATCACAATTGTGTTTTACCACAAATAAATGGTAAATATGTTGTTTTGTTCATAAAGTGCCGAATCACAAGCGCGAGTGTGGGAAAGTGATATAATGTGATGAAACATGACTTTTCGTGTTGCTTCCAAAACTCCGTCGAAGTTTATAGTAAAGTCACCACTACTTTGCTAAAGAATGACTGGATTTGACTGACACGGACTGTACTTGAGAAAAACTGGACTTTGATTATAACTTATTGAACTTATGAAACTTGAAAATGTGAAACACTTGACACTGGCAAATACTTAAAATGCGACGCCAAAACCAAAGAAAAAAAGATCCGTTTCAAATACGTCAACCGCTTGTCAGTTGTAACCCATCACAGCCGGCTTACAACTGATTTCTAATTGGACAGGGACCCATTGAGTGGTGTGCATATTACATGCACACCACTCAATAGATATATGATTGAGAAAACTATATTTGCTTGTCTATAAGATAGTAAAATGTATAAAACAGACTGATAGATACTATAATTTTGCCAACTATGGCAATTTTAATACATGTTAAGAATAATGTCATGTCAGAACACAAGTTTGCTCATAGACACGAAACTCCGTCTGAACTTTAGCCTTAACCTCAAGTTCATTATCAGTAGACTATAATTAAGGTCAAATAAAATTATTTCATTAAATATTTTAATTTTGATTGGAGCCATATAAATCTATCAATGCTCAGTTTTGTTAAAATATGGTAGCCATGTGTTGATTGAATTTTGAGACTTCTTGAGTGATTAAATCTTAAAACTTTTTACTTGGTGGTAGATCCCCTTAGTAGGAGGTTGTCTGGGTAGGTACCACCGCAGTACCAGATATTCAGCCGCCAAGCAGTAGTGTGTAAACATTACTGTGTTCCGGTTTGAAGGGCACTGCAGCTAGCGAAATTACTGGGCTGTCGAGACTAACCATGGAAAGTCTCAAAGTAATGAGCGTCAAAGCAGCGATACCCTGGACTTTGTTTTGCTACACAAAGTTCGTTGTATTGCTGCAATGGTCATGGGCAGGTGTTATCTCTTACCATTAGGAGAGCGTCTTGCTCGTCTAATTAATATTACATTAAAAAAAACTGGTGAAGCCGTGATTTTTATTTATTTTACTTCAATTTAACAATAGATAAAATACCATTGTACCTTTTGAAACTATAACCATTCGAAGTTCTTTTTAAGTACAGTTTGAAGTGTCTAAATACTACCTAAGGATAATTGATTCAATTCGCTTCGTAGGATGTTTGATATTTAGATTGTCTTTAGTAAACTACGACATTTTCAATATTGCGATTGTCTCAAGGTTAATTGCCAGACTTAAGCCATATTAATTCGACTGTAATTAAGATCATTTCAAAATTGTAGATAGGTATATCAAAACTATTTCGGTAAATAATAACGATATAAACTGAAATTTACATATTATATGAAATTTGATTTTATCTAGTGAATGTACCTCTTTGAGAGGCTTGTTAGCTCATCTATATCTATATCTATCTGTATCTATCTGTCTCTATCTGTATCTATCTGTATCTATCTGTATCTGTCTGTATCTATCTGTCTCTATCGGTATCTATCTGTCTCTATCTGTATCTATCTGTATCTATCTGTATCTATCTGTATCTATCTGTATCTATCTGTATCTATCTGTATCTATCTGTATCTATCTGTATCTATCTGTATCTATCTGTATCTATCTGTATCTATCTGTATCTATCTGTATCTATCTGTATCTATCTGTATCTATCTGTATCTATCTGTATCTATCTGTATCTATTTGACCGTTGGGAACCTACACCAACCAAGATGACATAGGCAACTTTTTATCCCTGTATTCCCACGAGAACGGGAAGTAATGGGAACGCTAGTTAGTAATATTGGAGCTATAGGGCGGTCAATTCCCACTTACGACAAACATTTTGCAGTAAAAACAAACTTTTGTTTTGTGTCTGTGTGTTCTGTATGTATTACTAGTGACCCGCCCCGGCTACGCACGGTGCAATGTAGATACTAATATGGTACATATGTATGTATTATACACAATTCAAACCTTCCCCTTGAATCACTGTGTTTATTGATGAAAACTATATTGAAATCTGTTGCGTAGTTTAAAAGATCTAAGCGCACAGATGGCGGGAAGCGACTGGTTTGTACTATGTAGAGATAATTATGTATTTAAAAATAAAAAAAGTGTTGAAGTGTTATATTAGCCATTTAACTACAAGCTTTGCTTAGTTTGGGGTAAGCTAGCGCTGTAGGTAAATGTCATACGATATTTAATTTATCTGCACAATTTATTTAACGAGAATTTTATTTGTTGACGCATGTTTGTGATACTTTTGTCGTGTCGTGAGATGTTAAGGTCACTAAGGGCTCCTTAAAAAGAAGCTTAAGGCCTTTGAGCAGAGCATTGACCTCATCCTTTTAAACAGGGTCGCTGCGTTTTCTTTGACAACATTTCCGAAGTTTGATTCGAGCTTTCACAGTTTTTAATCGCTTCACAGCTTCCACCATAAAACGAATGCTTCGCAGACTGGCTTCGATTTTATAATTGCCGATTTCATTTTCTTCTAGCTGTACAACATTTCGCGCGTTCGCCACGCACAAAACAACAATACAACTAGATTTGTGTCAACTCTAAGACATCTGTCAACAAAAGAGTCGTTATAGTACGAGAGCCAACGATCATAATTATGTTAAAAAGTACCCACGTGATTATGAAATTTCCGAAAAATAATTTTATAACATTGATATATATTTACAAACACATACAAATACATGCCCTCTCTCTCACTTACATACAATCACACACGCCCACACACTCACCCTCACACGCACACACACCCACTCACACACCCTACATGCTTGTATAAATAAATTTAAACATAGATATAGAAGAGCGTGATCTTCTGACACAAGTATTTTTTTATACTTACCAGAAGATAAGCCTACTACTTTTAAAGAAATAAAACGGCACATTACCATCCGTTCCTCGTGGGCGTTCCCAATATTCGTACGCAGTGATTCCGCTCTACTTTTTTGATGCGCACGGCCCACGAATGGAACTCATTGCCGGCTTCCCTGTTTCCCATAAATTACAATTTGGACGTTTTTAAGGCTAGAAGAAATCTATTCAAGATTTCTTCTGGATCAGCGTGCTCCATCTTCGGCCACACCGTCGCTTTGCATTAGGCGAGTTGGTGGCCAAACGTAGATCTATTAAAATAAGTAAAAAAAAAAAAAAAAAAATCTGGTCAAAAAGCATTTTTGCATAAATCATTTTTTCATTTTTATTAGATGAACTCTGCTACTTTGTGTGTTTGCTGCTATGGTATTATAGAAGAGAAATCGCTTAAGACAATAAGCACAATCTGTGTTACTGACTTTCAACTCGTTTATTGTCCATTTCCTTTCCAGTATGTCCTTGTTATATCAACGCCGCGTAAAGATAATCATTCCAAACGACTTCCGAGCTTGTAAACTAGACATATTAGCAACCTTCACTATTGTTTCGACCGGAAATGAAAACTACGTTGCAAATATTAACGTACCTAATGGTAGAATACATTACAGTCCAAATGAGCTTGACACGCGTTTTAAATCTCAGGCCATTATAAAAAAAAGTATTTATGAATTCTACCAGTTATTTGACTTCCATCACACAAGCTCTGCGGTCAGATGGCGTTGCTTTTTAGTGCGAAGAAAAAAAAAACATTTTTATACCTTAGACCAGCTATCAGCAGCCTTTTGGCAAGCGTTTAAGGTACCAAAACAGAAAGAATAATAACAAATCGTACTAATATTATAAATGTGAAAGTTTGGATGGATGGATGGATGTTTGTTACTCTTTCACGGAAAAACTACTGAACGGGTTTGGGTGAAATTTTTAACATTTTTAGTATGTTTTTATGTACCCATGATGTAGGTTTTAAGGTTAGGGTGTACCAAGCCGCAAAGACGTCATTGTAATCATAGTTGTAAACAACTTTTAATTTTAATACTTTTACTATACACGGTAAATCCGTTAAGTTTGAATTAATTTAATTGCCACAGGTTGTTAGTTTTTTCTTAAACCTTAATTTTATTATTGAACGGACGGATGTATTTTATGATCGAAACCAATTAATGGGACTTAGAATTATTAATTATAATAAGTTTCTCAGTTGAATAATTTGAATAGTTTTGCAACGGTTGATAAGTTGGAAAAGTTGGAAGTAACTTCTCTTCACTTCGTTAAAGAATCCCAACTCGGGACTTATTTCATTTATTTCTTGTCTGTTCTTTCAGATTCAATTCTTATGCGATTAGTTTAAATTTATTGTGACTGCGATAAGGTATTTGTTTATGATACTCTTGAGTTACATTTCTCGTGTAATTCTGCTTATAAGTCGTTGTCGTTACAACAAGGACAAAGAGATTTTTTTATGTTTGACAGGCTAGGTATTTGTCCACAGCTCACCTGATATTAAGTGAAAGTGTGGTCGAAGATGGTAAAGCACACCTCGCCTAGAACAGAACTGGCTCTCAAGTGAGGCTGCCTGAAACAAAGCAGCGATGCCCTGGACTTTGTTTTGTTACTCAAAGTTGTGTATCGCTGCAATGGTCATCGACTTGCGTTCTCTTACCATCAGAAGAGCGACTCGTTCGTCTCATTATTATTATTATTTTTAAATATAACGAATATTTTGTAGCGATGATAGCTCAGTGGTTAGCGCGGTCGGTTCACATGCCGAAGGACATTGCTTCAAACCCCAACAATGGGTTTGAGCTGCAGGTGAAGGAAAACATCGTGAGGAAACCATAGCATGGTGGTAGGGTACTTTCTAGTAGGTACTCGGCTGGCTAGCTACCACCCTCAAGTTCAAAATCTGTCACCAAGCATCTAACGGTGTGTTCCAGCAGCCTCAATTGAGAGCCAGTTCCCTTCCAGGCTAGGTGTGCTTTACCGTCTTCGACCACACCGTCACTTAACATCACGTGAGCTATGGTCAAACAATTAGCCTGTCGATTATAAAAAAAAACTATATATAATAAAAATCACTACAGTCCTATACAATCTGAAAAAATATTATTAATTGTGTGGCATTAATTATTAATTTCAAAGTAATATTAAAACAGCTGCTTAAATTTAGCTCGGTATCTTTCGACCACGCTTATATATCTACTATATAGCTAAATCTAATAACGTGTTTTTGGCTACAAGTACATATAAAGGTTATCCCATATACAATGTCGATTTGCAACCCACTCTATCGAGAATAGACAAAAATTATCGTAAAATAAGTCAAGACCAAGGTTAATATGAGTCACAGTAAATACAATAATTACGGCATTAAACCGTAAAAGGATATGATAGGTTTAACAAAAATGATTATTTATGAATAACGTGAGAACATTTTTTTACTAACAAGATTTTTTCAACATTTTATAAAGAGACATTGGAGTATTGGCGGGAACTTGTGAGTTATGTCGTTACATTATAATTTATAATAATCATATTTTCGAGTGCTTATAAAAATAGTGAAGCTTTAATAATTAATAGAAAGTTTCGAATTACGCGCGTATACCTTTTTGTGCTACTTCAGAAGCTTGTTGTAAAGTTACCACTACTATACTAAGGCATGACTAGACTCTACCATGACTTATTTTGTGTGACTGGCTCATTTAACTTAATTTTTCTTAAAATTTCTCTTCTGTCGTATTCTTAGCAGTGGTCGTGGTCATCGGTTTTAATGCCGGTGGTGACAATCCGTCACTATTCAGCAAAAAACTCTTACTTGAAAATATCGAAGTACTGAGCACTGGCAAATGCACATAGTGCGACGCCAAGATCAAAAAAAAACATGGGATGACATTTCACAAAATATGATAGTGGTTTTTGGCGGGAACGCGGTAAGAGTCGTGTTGCCCATTGTATTTTTTCCAAAACTAGTGGAGTGTGGGAAAATGATATGATGTGGTGAAACATGTATTTTCGTGTTGCTTCCAAAATTCCATTGAAGCTTGTAGTCGTCACTAAAGTTGCCACTACTTTACTATAGCATGACTAAACTTGACTGATATGGACTGGACTTGACCAAGATTGGACTTTGACTATAACTATAGCTACGAGGGAACTTATTTAACATATAAAACACTTGACACTGGCAAATGCTCAAATTGCGACGCCAAAATTAAAGAAAAAAAATATGATAGTCTAATAAAAAAAAAACAGAACTAACTATTTGAATACCAAGCATTTGTAAGTCTTTACGCGAAATGGGAAGTATTCGCAAAATATTACATTTCAAAATAGTTATTAATAAAGATACCTACACTAAATTTTATGCATTTTGCATTCAATTCTTGACCCTAGAGGTCACCTATAAATTCATAATAAGAGTAGACTACATCGATTCTAAAACTATAGCGCAATAAATTAATTCTAATACGGAAATCGATTGGAATTATAATAAATTTATGAATATGTAGGTGCTAAATTAGGCGCTAGAACTGGTTTATAAAATTTGGCCAGCACTAATGAAACTTGTTCTGTATTGCAACTAAAATCTATTGTATAACAAAATATTATTAACAAGTCTGTGGATTTATTTGGGCTGACCTTAGTGACTTGAACAATAGAGAAAGAAAACAAAACATACGTTTGCCCGCTTTCGATACCTCGTCATAGATAGATTACTATACATTTTTATTTTTTACATGTTTTCTAATAAATATCGGAAAAAAACTTTGTGTAACAATTGACGGCCTTACCGCTAAAAGCAATTTCAGGCAACCTTAGAATAGAAAGGGTTCAAAAACATGTAGAAAATGTAAAGCTTTCACCATTTTATTCCAAGGAAAACTTTTTTCTTGGCTTGCATTAAGATTAACAACAATTAAGATACTAAGACTACTACGATTAAGATATTAAGTACTACTATTACTATACTAATATTAAGATTATCAACTATTCTCTTACATGCATAATTACCATCTTTCACTGTTGAAGATTTTTTTTTCAGCCTTTCACACAAGCTACCTACACGTGTTTTTAGGATGCTCTCTTATGACTTTACTACTTACCATCATTTTTCTAAAGCCTTCTTTTTTATCGATACTTTTTTTAGTCTGTTTATAATAGCAATTAATCCATAAAATAATTTAAAATATTAACTAGGGATTAATTTTTACCCTTACAAAACATTTTAATAAACTATGTTATGTTTATATATCTATTAAATTGTTTAATTCCGAAACAAGTCGGCATAATTAATCGTAAAATACTTGAAAATATTTTTTTAATACTGGCTAATGTACGAAAGTACGATGCCAAAACCCAAACAAAAAAAGTGTGAAAATGCGTGTTATTTGCCAAAAAAATAACGTTCAAGAATGTTAGTGACAAATAAACGAATAAACCTAGCTTCCCACAGCCTACATTTTGCTGCCTAACAACATACAAGGAACTGTACCACAAGCCCTACATCTGACGCAACCGGTCGCACTCCCGCCGGCAAATGTATGGTAAATGTCAACCGGCCACCAAACCGGTTGACCGATCGGTTGTTCAACAACTGACACAGCCTAGAACGTAGTCTGTACCGGATGATGGATTTGGTAGCTAAGCAAGAGTATGGTGTTATATTTTACTTTTTCTATTTTAGCTGGGGCTTATAGCGAAAAGCTGAGATTGGACAAAGCGTGAGAAATAGAATATAAGACGATGTGTATTGTGTAGCTCTACAAATTTGGTTAAAGGGATCGAGTGATATTCCACCAGACTGGCTTAACTCAGCTTTGCGTATATTCACGTGTTTAGTTTTCTTTTCATGATATAGTTGGTTTCCTAATGATGTTTCATTAAACTGAAAAACTAATTTAGTAATAAACATCTGTCACAATCATCATCATAATTATCCTATCATTGTCCATGGGCATAGGCCTCTCGTTAAGGCCACAAATGAAGTGTAGGACGAATCGATATAATATTAAAAAATCAACTTCTATATTGCGCGGAATCAAACTACAGATTTCACAAATGTGAGTCGTATGCCTCAACTTATTTTGATGATTGTGATGACGATGAAATTTTATCAGTTTACAGAACGAGATGTCAAGTACAGATGAAGCGTTTTTTTTTTTTTTTTTTGGTTTTGTCGTCGCGTTTTAGCATTTGCCAGTGTCAAGTATTTATATATTTTCAAGTTTCAAAAGTTAAATAAGTGTCCTCGTAGCTAAAGTTATAGTAAAGTCCGTGTCAGTCAAGCCCAGTCATGCTTTAGTAAAGTAGTGGTGACTTTACTATAACGCTTCGATGGAGTTTTGGAAGCAACACGAAAAGTCATGTTTCACCATATTGTATCATTTTCCCACATTCACGCTTGTGATTCGGCACTTTATGCATAAAACACCACCATTTTTATGCATAAACACTCGACAAAACACTAGTTTTGGAAAAAAAACACAACGGTGCGACACGACTCTTTTCGCGTTCCCGCCAAAACTCCAGTGCTTACTTACAAACGTTGCTTAGATTAATCAATACATAAAATGATCTGCCAACTTCCCTCTGACGTAAAATTGTAATGTTACACGTGATAACTGGGTAGGCTATTTTAAAAGTACCTAAAGTATTAGCAAAAAACTTATCGGACGTCCCACGAAAATATGTTAATGACTACGACAAAACGTATGGAATAGTTGATATTTTATCACAATTTCAGGGAGTTCCTCAGTTTTGACGTCAATAGGTGTAGATGTACCTACTATAGATATTTTTCAAACAGCTTTTATTTTTATTATAATATCACTAGCAACACGCCCCGACTTCGCATGGGTAGGTATACTATATTTTGGAAATTTTTTATCATCAATTTTTTTTCTTTCTCTGTGGGTTTTCCAAAAAATCTTTCATACAGCCCTAATAATTACGAGCTCAATGAAGGATAAATCATCCAAATTGGTCAACGGTCTCAAATGATATTCCGTCATACGTACAATTGTTTTTTTTTTACATTTATAAATTATTTTGAAACTTATTTAGTATAAACTAACCAAAAATGCTCTATATTATTTTAGTAACTTATTTAGCAAGTATGTTGTTATAATTATTTTTGGCATAATTTTAAGTGACCATTACATTAAAACCAACCAGGATATCATCAGGAACATAATATCTATCCCAACGGTATTACTGTGAAACTAGTATATAGGGTAACCATACGTTTGACAAGACAAGTAGCTTGCAGTTATTCGTAGTATTAATAAATCTCGTTTTAGTTTCAAGTGTATTTATAAAAATGGTTATAATATTAGCATTATAATAAAAGATTACTCGTTTTCAATTTTTTTACGATTTCAGAGTTATGGCCATAGTAGAATTCTAAATATTGTAGTACCTACATTTTTAGTTGGTTCATCAAAAGGTTTCTTTTGAGACGCAATTTTGTTATTTTGAGACGTAAATTTATCAAAAAAATTGCATCGCCTCAAGATATACTGTTTAGTATTAAAAGAACTTAAAACACCCATAATTTTATATTTATATTTTTACTAAGTGTCAAATAAAGAATGTGGCGTAGCGTCAGAATATAGAATAGAATAGAATACAACTTTATTGTACACTAAACATACATTATAACATCAATAACTTAAAAAAGAAATAAAAAAAAATAATAACAATACGAAAACAACATCGAAACATAATTATATGATAGTACAACGACGGCCTTATCGCTTAGCACGATTTCTTCCAGACAAACTTTGGATAGGATAGTAACGATGACACAGCTATTAAGGGAGTAGTAAAAGTAGTGAGCTTTTAGGCATAAACAAATGTCATTATTTATTTAATATACCTATTAGATAATACATGCCCCTTAATACCTATAGTACATTAAACAAACTTTTCTTGGTATATAAAGTATAACAATTAGGTAATTGAGTAAGTACCCTATACTTCACACTATGAAAACCTGTGTCGCGAACTCTAGTGTCTTTCGTTCCATGCTCGTATATAGGTACATAATAATTTTAACATAAATTTATACAAAATATGAAAATGAAAACAAGTTTGTGTGTGTGAGTGCGTGTGTGTAAGAAAGTGGTTTTTTTTAATGTAAAAAATAATGAGACGAACGTGACGCTCCCCTGATGGTAAGAGACAACTCTCGTCCATGACCATTGCAGCGATACACAGAACTCTAAGTAACAAAACAAAGTCCAGGGCATTGCTACTTTGGCGCTAATTACTTTGGGACTTTCGATGGTTAGTCTCGACAGCCCAGTAATTTCGCTAGCTGCAGTACCCTTCAAACCGGAACACAGTAATGTTTACACACTACTGCTTAGCGGCAGAATAACTGGTACTGCGGTGGTACCTACCTAGACGACCTCCTGCTAAGGAGATCTACCACCAAGTGAAGTGCGTGAGTGTGTGTGTGTGGGTGTATGTATATGTTGATGTCTTGTTGGGAATTTTGTCTCTAAAATTCCGAAATGATTGTCGACGACGCTGTAGCGATCTTGTATCCCTGCTAACCCGATAGCACAGCCGATACCTACCGGTTTTACCGGTATTCCCGTGCGAGCATTTGTACCGTATTTTATACGGTATCCGTAATACGGGATTACAGGGCTTGATACGGGTGATACGGGTCAGATTGTGAAGGCTTGGCGATCTTGATAACGGAATTCAATGGTACCATTTTATTTTTATTAACTTTATCGTGGTGCGAGTTTCAGTCACAATTTTAAATATTACTCTAGATAGTAATATGATTTACTACAAAAATAAGTTTATTTGGAATGCAAACAAAGCTTTTTTGTGTAGTGAATATTTTGATACACTCCGTCTTTTTCTTTCTGGAATCCTTTCTGTCCTAAGGTTACCTGAAAAAGATTGCTTTAAGCGATATGGTTGCCAGTTGTTAAACCTATAGCTCAAGTTTATTTTGCCTTTTGTGTGAAATCTTTGAGAGGACAATAAAGAGTCAATCAATCAGGTTAGGTGAAATATATCGCAGGGCATTACACACAGCGGCATCTGACTCCAAACTAAGCAGAGCTTGTGCTATGGAAGACAGATAACTGATAAAATACTTAAATAGTTTATTTTTTGTTGTAAATACATACTTATAATTATTTTTTTTATGTAATAAGTAATGAGACTAACGAGACGCTCTCCTGATGGTAAGAGATAACGCCTGTCCACGACCATTGCAGCGATACACAGAACTTTGAGTAACAAAACAAAGTCCAGGCATCGCTGCTTTGGCGCTCATTACTTTGAGACTTTCGATGGTTAGTCTCAACAGCCCAGTAATTTCGCTAGCTGCAGTACCCTTCAAACCGGAACACAGTAATGTCTACACACTACTGCTTAGCGGCAGAATAACTGGTACTGCGGTGGTACCTACCTAGATGATCTCCTGCTAAGGAAATCTACCACTTAACTTATAATACATACAGTTCAGCTCTTGGAGCAGACATACTACCAATGAACCAACAGGGCTGTCTTGAAATAAGACAAAAGTACCTTCTTCTTATTCTTATGCGAGTTTACACGAAAGTTAAAGTTGCCAGAAATTGTTTTTTTTTTTTTAAATATTCGCTCGGTTTTCTCTTCTCTAAGGCGCTCTTTTGATAGTAAGAGATAACGCCTGTCCATGGTCATTGCAGTGATACACATAACTTTGAGTAGCAATACACAGCTTGAACATCGCTGCTTTGCCACTCATTACTTTGAGACTTTCGGTGGTTAGTCTCAAAGCCCCGTGTTTCGCAGTGCAATTTATCGATTATGATACAAAACGATCCATTCCGCGCCATTACACCAGCAACCTATACAAACAGACAGATGTTATGTAATCATAGTAAGCTGTGTACCCCACTTTTACTTTTGTGTTTAAGATACAACAGGTTGGATAACTGTACCGACTGTGGCTGCGGCTGGCGTCTGTAGGCCTTTTCAGAGGCCACTGGGTGGCCTAAAACTCTAGCGTTAAAGCTGGCCGCTGTGGCCGTCCAACGATTCGATTAAACATCGTCAAACTTGCACGAACTATCTTTCTACGCGTGGAAGGTTGGACAAACAGTTGGACTGTTGGACGATAGTGTGGTGCAGCAGTTAGAATAAACAAAAAAATAATCATTGTAGGACATTAAATAAAATAAATAAATATCGTAGGACATTACACACAGCGCCATCTGGCCCCAAACTAAGCAGAGCTTGTGTGATGGAAGTCAGATAACTGATAGAATACATAAATACTTTTTTTTGTAAATACATACATAAAATATATACAGTACACCCAGACACAGAACAAACATTTGTTTATTCACAAAATGTTTGCCCTGAGCGAGACTCGAACCCCGATGGCTCATTGGTAGTATATCTGCCTTGAGAGCTGTAGGGCTACAGCTCTCAAGGCAGATATACTACCAATGAGCCATCGGGGCTGTCTACACACAGCGCCATCTGACTCCAAAGCTTGTACTATGGAAGTCAGATAACTGATAAAATACTTAAATAGTAGGAATAAAGCATCCTCCTTTTTAAAGTAAGAAGATACAAAACTCGCACCCGTTATCATTGCAGAAGTACTTAAAACTTAGAATGAAAAAATTGGGATGTGTCGTGGTTGCAACCATGTTTACGAGATTACGCGTACGTTTTTTAACATTTCGGATTTCCATGTTTCGAGTCGTCACTCAACGTAACGAATTCTTTGATCCTTTAGCTATTGAGTAGGGAGAGCTTGGGCGCAGAATCGAAACGCAATCTTCTGAAAGGCCTTGATTTTTTCAGTACCGTATTATACAAGCATTCCAAGAGTATAATTCTAGGTTAGTGAGTAAATTTTCATAACACAATCCTTATTTCCTACAACGTTGTAATTTGTTACGTCTTGGGAACAGTTAAGACATGAAACAACAAAAACCTCTGTGGGAACCGCACCAACGTCAAACGAACCGTGTGGCAACTGAACATATTTCTCTCAAGGAAATGACTTATTGCCACAGTCACTAGAAAATATGAATCTATTTTCATTCTCAACAGTGTTGGTCCACATACCTATCTGAAACCCATGAATTAGAAATTTTGAGGTCAATGTATTTTTTTTATAGAAGTAGACGTTTAACTATTAAAAGTTTCAGTTTTTTATTTGATAACAAATACAAGTTATACGTCAACATATAGATCTATACAGTATTTAAAATAATATTATAACTCAACTAATGTTAACATGGCACTAGATTACAGCTGTTGAACCATCTAAAGTCTCACAGTAATGAGCGCCAAAGCAGCGATGCCCTGGACTTTGTTTTGTTACTCAAAGTTCTGTGTATCGCTGCAAAGTTGATCGATCATCATCATCATCATTTCAGCCGTAGGACGTCCACTGCTGGACATAGGCCTCCCCCATTGACTTCCATAAATACCGGTTGGAAGCGGCTCGCATCCAGCGCGTTCCTGCGGTCTTTACTAGGTCGTCTGTCCAAATTTATTTTAAAAAATATTGTTATTTACTTTGTCATTAGAAATCCTTCATTAGCAGTTCAACTTAATTTTTAAGTTGAATACCTGTGTGTATACAACTCAATGCCAACAATAATCATATAGAACTCAGTACTCTTCTTGCAAAATATGTATTTTATAAATGGAAGCACAATCTGTAGAATTATTGTTTCATACACACATAGATATTTTTATAAACATGTAGGTTAATATTCATGTAATTCTTTAAAAAATTGTTTAATTTTTAAGTCTGCTTATGGTATTTTGTGCCTGATTAAGATATCGGGAGGAGTCCTTGGTTTCCGAAATACATACAATTATCACTAGTTCAGAGCCAATGGTTTTTATTTAATTTAAAAAAAAAACACAGCACAACATATAACTTTTGTTCTAGGACTTTTTAAATTCGCAAGATAAGAAATAAACTACACCATACATTTTGCCAAGTGTAGAAAAATAATTCGCCAATAAATACTGTTCAATATTATATCTTAAATTAAATCACATTTAGATAGCAAATCATCAAGAAAAATTACCTAATGTACTCGTTATTATTTGTAAAAATAAACATTCTAGGAGAAAAAAAAAATGTGATGCAAAACAAACACTGTAGAGCAAAACATTCCAGATCTGGGACAAAAAATAGCATGAGACACTCAGTTGAATTACGAATACACTCGAGCGAAACAGTTTTTTCAAATAATGGAATTGTATTAGTAAAACGGTTTAAGAGAAACCCGAGTGGAGGGGCTGCCCTTGGAGACATCCGTGCCTGCGATTGGCAAACAAAGTAAATAGCATTTTGAGGAAACACTCGAGATAAGGTTTGAGGTGAAACACTTTTATGCAGAACTTTACTACTTGAGACACTATCATCAAAAGGTTTGCTATAGTCAGAAGGAACTTGAAATCTGCTAGAGTCACTCCACAGAAACTAAATAAACAAATATCGTAGGACGATACACACAGCGCCATCTGACCCCAAACTAAGCAGGGCTTGTGTGATGGAAGTCAGATAACTGATAGAATACATAAATACTTTTTTTTTGTAAATACATACTTATAATACATACAGACACAGAACAAACATTTTGTTTATTCACAAAATGTTTGCCCTAAATGGGAATCGAACCCACGCCCTACAGCTCACAAGGCAGATATACTACCAATGAGCCAACGGGGCTGTCAAATATATAATATATATGTCATCAAATGCAGAAAGATTCTTTAGAGGTAAACGTGTTCTAAGTTTTGAATTTAAATCAATTATTAATTTTACAATAATAGATTTTGTGGATCATATGGACTGACCTGTATAAGTGTATATACCTCATTTGGTAGAATAACTGCTTCAAAAGCTGTAGGGCGTGGGTTCGATTCGTGGGGTTTAAGTATTATAAGTATGTGTTTACAAAAAAAAGAAAGTATTCTATCAGTTAACTGCTTCATATAGCACAAGCTTTGCTTAGTTTGGGGTCAGATGGCGGTGTATGAAGTAGTCTACGATTTTTTTTTAAATTAATTTATGCTTAACACTAAAATAGTACGAAAATGTTTGCTGTCACTTCATGCTATTAAAACTTTTCAAATTTAAGTGAAATCTTATCTAATATTTTAATGCCAATGTGAGTTTGTTTGTAACGCTCTATTTCACAGATCGTCATGAAATTTTGCATACACATAGTCATGGGTACAGAAAAGGGCATGCCTTGAAAAAAAGGGCTGTTTCAGAGGGATGGAAAAATATAACACACATACGCCAGCAAAGCCGCAGGCGAAAGAAAAAATAAAGACACTAAATTAACCTCAATTTTTGAAAAAATAACGAAAATCTTTGAAAAAATAAGCCAAAATCTGGTGTCAAACATATGGTAGTGGAAATCATAAATGATACCAATTAGCGAAATAGAAGCTGTTATTAGTTAGTAGCTGTTGTGTTACTTAGTTACAGTTTAACTCTCGTTTCGCTTGCAAAAAAAGTAACACTCGGTTAAAATTCAAGTGACATTAACGGGAGTAAGGATGTGGAGAGAAAAGAAAATGGGACAGATGGAAATGAATGCGTATTCTCTTGCATACATCCGACTTAACTTAATAGGAGCACTTGACAGCACTCGCCTGGTGTAAAGCATAAGCCCAAAGCGATTACAATAAAATAAAACACATCGCATAATGCCTGTAGATTATACCATAGAGAAATAATAGATCACGAATATATGAGTTATTCTATCTGTACATAAAAACACGTAACTCCGCGTATATGAAACCTACTTTTTAATCAATTAAACAGCGACAACTTGGCTTAGACTAAACAATTTTCATTCTGTGACACTTTTACACAGAGTAACTATTATAATAGATGGCGCTACGGTCATCTTAATTTGTTATTTTTTTTATGGTTGACAGGCTAGGTGTTTGAGCACAGCTCACTTGATGTTAAGTGACGGTGTGGTCGATGATGGCAAAGCACACGAAGCCTGGAATAGAACTGGCTCTCAAGTGAGGCTGCCGAAACACACCGTTACCGTCTGGTGCTTGGCAGTAGATTTTCCTGGCAAATATGCACAATCAAATAAAAGGCACGAATCCGGATTCTATGGAGTTATAAAACAAACATTAAACCAAAACTTAAGAAAAAAAAACAGTTTTTTCTACTTTACAAAAAAAATAGTCACGATTATTAAAAATATAAGAAATTCTATAATTACTAACGTTACAAATAACGGTAGAAAAAGGTAAAACAAATTTCATAACAAATACAATACAAATACAATACAATGAGCTTGAGCTGCCGGTGAAGGAAAACATCGTGAGGATACCATAGCATGGTGGTAGGGTACTTTCTAGTACTCGGCTGGCTAGCTACCACCCTCAAGTTGAAAATCTGCCGCCAAGCATCTAACGGTGTGTTCCGGCAGCCTCATTTGAGAGCCAGTTCCATTCCAGGCTAGGTGTGCTTTACCATCTTCGACCACACCTTCACTTAACATCAGGTGAGCTGTGGTCTAGCCTGTCAACCATAAAAAAAAAAAGTACAACATAAAATTTCAAGCTGAATAAATTAGCAGATCTTACTGGCATTAAATAAATCGTTGCTTTAAGCAATAAGGCCACAACTTGTACAAAATACTGTATGTTTTTACCTTTATCTATAGTAATTACTAGAAGCTTTGCACGGGAAAAGAAAACTCGATTAACAACATACATTTATCGATCCAGTAGTTTCGGAGCCTATTCAATACAAACAAACAATCAAATTATTCCTTTTTATAATGGTATAGATAGTAAAGAATTGCTATCATCTTACAGCACGTCTACAATCGTCTAACGGTGTATTCCGGCAGCCTCACTTGAGAGCCAGTTCCATTCCAGACTAGGTGTGCTTTACCATCTTCGACCACACCTTCACTTAACATCAGATGAGCTGTGGTCAAACACCTAACCTGTCAACCAATAAAAAAAAAAATACAAAAAATATTTATTTACCGGAATATATGTGTACAAAGATCGTAATATTTTACAATAGTAATATTTTGCACGAGGGCTAGTCTGTATCGCGGGAGGCTGGAACCGATTAAATATTTTAAATTTAAAAGAGAACTTGTACTATTTTTTTATAACAATCAACAATACATACAAAAAGAAATAACTAACTTAAATAAAAATATTATGTTTACATCATTATTAAGCGTTGTTCGTATATCTAACTTGAATTTGATTACAATTTATTTTCTTTTAAAAAATTAAATAAATAATTTATTGCAACATCTTATGTTTTACTCCCCCCTGCGCCGCTGGCGGCCAAACTGCTGCGTGACGGAATTCCTCACGCTCTACTTGCTACAATTGTAATAATAATTGACAATTTCTAAATAAATATTTCCAATTACCACGTTCTTCGGTATTCGATCAATGAAATAAAGGGTTCCGTACCATGCGCGACCCACCAAATCTGCGTCAAAAGAATCATTTGACTACACGAATTAACTTTGCCATCACCGTTTAACAACAGCACGACCAGACGCTCGAGCGAAAACGCAAAAAACGTTTCCAAAACACGTTCCTTGTAAGAACTGCTGTGTAGAACTCGTTGCCAGCGTCTGTGTTTCCAACAAAATACAATCCGGGGTTGGTCAAGAAGAACGTGAATAGGTATTTTCTAGGCAAGCGTGCTCCATCTTCGGCCACATCGTCACTTTCCACCAGGTGAGATCGTGGCCAAACGCATGCCTAGTCCGATGTAAAAAAGTATTAAAAAAATTTAGTGTCAATTCGGTAACGTTTGGTTGTCGCGCGAGCGGTATAGAATTAGCAATTACTTTCCATTTTTAGCCTTAATTATTTTAGAGTTATCGTTTGCTTGAGAAACAGTTTCATTCTGAAGGTCCTAGACAAATAATTTAATTAATGTTCGATTCGTGGCCAGCAAAAACACGAACGTACGAGCACGTGTCAATCCCATACATTTTTGGACTTTACAGAAGTCCAAAATGCTTATGTCGTAATGTTAACTTATGTTAAATTTTTGGACTTTAAAAAACCTGATAATAACATGATTTATTAAACAAAATAAAAAATACCTTAAATTATACTACCTATCAAAGACCTGATTGACATAAGCTGGGCACGTGATACCGTCAATCCCGCACATTCAGTACTTTTCTGTTAGCGTTATCGCTTATCGAATATTACTTTTTCGAAGCCTTCAGATTAGGTGAGTTTCAAAATTTGACAAATTAGATACCAGACGGTCTTCCAACTAGGCTGTAGCATTTTTAATTTACTTTAAAAAAAAGTCACCATTATCATTATCAGCCTATCGAAGTCCACTGCTGGACATAGGCCTCTCCCAAGACACGCCACTCAGCCCGGTCTTCGGGGTTTCGCTTCCATTCACCGCCAGCTATCCTACGGATATCAGGGCGTCCTACGCTACGTTTGCCAATTCGCGGACTCCACTCCATAACGCGTCTACCCCAGCGATTATCGGTTCTGCGAAAGATATGTCCACCACATTGCCACTTCAGCTTGCTAATACGCTCTGTGACTTTAGTTCTTTGGCAAATAACAATTAAATTTATTACAATTAATTAATAACAATTTAAAAAAACATTTATCCGTACATGGTTATGCTGTTAATTTATATGGAAAGATCAAAAACATCTGTCAATTAATTGATGTGTAGATAATACAAAGTAGCATTAGTAGAATCATACCAAATTAAAGCAGAGGAATATGGGCATTTAAGAAGAAGTACACCTAGGTGGCAAGCCTTAGGTTCCCGCCCCTGCGACCCGGCACCCGCACGGTGATAACTTTAAACGCTAAGAAGTGTTGTCTAGTGATTAGTAAGTGTGTATTACATTATGTTCACTTGTTATATCATGCAACATTGTGTAGAAACGGGTATGTACAAATGTAGGCAATGACCTTACTCCGGGTAACTAGTGCGGCAACTTGGTCAAGAGCTCGGCACCATCTGCGAAAACCACGCATGCAATTCTAACTACTTGGATGGAATATTTTCCGTGTTGTAGTTTTTTTTTTTTTTCAATGAGACAGACGGACTATACAAACTAATAGACTTGCATAGATATTGAAAGAAAGTAAGAAAATTATTTTATTTTGTAACAAATACAAACACAAGAACAAAAACAAACAAACAGTTACAAAATAGGGGCTCAACTCAGCATAATTCTGGTCATACTGAGCGCTGGTCTTCTGGTGAGCCATTGTAGTTTAAAACCAAAAATGTGTGTACAAAACCAAAGCGCGTGTGTGTGTGAGTGAGTGTGCGTGGGTGTATTAATATGTGTGTGAAACTCTGCGTTCCGGTTTGAAGGGTACTTAAGCTAGCGAAATTACAGGGCAGTTGAGACTAAACCATCGAAAGTCTCAAAGTAATGAGCGCCAAAGCAGCGATGCCATGAACTTTGTTTTACTACTCAAAGTTCTGTGTATCGCTGCAATGGTCATGGATAGGCGTTATCTCTTACCACCAGCAGAGCGTCTCGTTCGTCTCATAACTTGAATTAAGGCCAGGGCGTTGCAGCATTGGCGCTGATTACTTTGAAACTTTCGATGGATAGTTTTCAGTCCTGTAAATTATCCCAGGGAGACTTCTTCTAATCAGATCTACCACCAAGTGATTTATATTACGTATTTATACAAGGCGTATTAGAATCAGCCTAAACGTTAGCACAATTTAAATTATTACGGCTGTGTATCATAAAACGGCTAGCCATTTTGGAATACACCGGATTACAATTTGACTGCGACACGAGAAAGTGCAATACAGTAGAAATGTCATTTCTGCAAGTAGAAATGTTATTTCTGTGTTGGTTTTAACTCAGACAACAGATTGTAACGTTAAATTTTCAGGGCACTTTGCTGAACTTCCAAAGAAATAGTGGGTCAATTAGCCAGTAAATACTTTATTCAGGGCGCGTCGGCTAATTTCAAATTGCCCGCTGCAGCGATGCTTTTTGGCCTGGTGTGTCGTCTATTAGGGATGAGACAAAATAATTGTACTATCGATGGTTTTATAAAATGCTTTTGTTAATATTTAAATTCTTTATTACATAGATTTAATTTCAAGGTATAAATAAGTAAAGTAACATTTAAAATGATAACTAATCTAAAAGGTCGACGCCACACGTGAACAAAACGCTGGCCTTTATTTTGCTCAGCGTTTGAGTATTGCCATACAACGCGGCAATGGGGCCAGCGTTTTGGGAACTATTCCCATTGATAGCGGTCTTTTAGAGTAGTTATTATTTTAAGTTATTTTGTTTTGTTTAATTGAAGATATTTATTATACTTTTTTTCATAATTTAGCTTGATAGTCGAATTAAATGTTAAAAATAATATAATTTATAAATAATCACCAAATGTATTTTAATGAAAAAATAAATAAACAGATCTAAAAGGCCACTATTAATGGGAATAGTTTCCAAAACGCTGGCCTCATTGCCGCGTAATATATAAATTGAATTAAATGTATCCTATTAAAAATTATAATCAGTAACACATGCTAAACAGTAAAAATAAAATTTGTATTTCTACCAGTCTTCACGGTGAGTTTGAAAAGTAATCTAGCGATCTGCGTGTTTCATCATCGACCACATGATCACTAACCATCAGGTGAGATGACACTTAAAAACGGATTTATACACATTAATAAAATATTACCACTTTTACTACCACGAAAGTCGTAGTGGAAAACACACTAAAAAAGTTCCCTAGATGGTAGATCTCCATAGAGTGTGTAAACATTACTGTGTTCCGGTTTGAAGGGTTCTGCAACTAAATTACAGGACTAACCATGAAGTAATGAGCGCCAAAGCAGTAATGCCGTGGACATTGTTTTGCTACTCAAAGTTATGTATATCCCTGCAATGGTCATAAACATGCGTAATCTCTTACCATCACGAGAGCGTCTCGTTCATTTTATTACTTTTACGTTCACAAAATATACTAAACTAGCGACCCGCCCCGGCTTTGCACGGGTGCAATGTAGATACTAATGTGGTGCATATGCAAGTATTATACATATAAACCTTCCTCTTGAATTACTCTATTTATTAAAAAAAACCGCATCAACCGCATCACGCATAAAAAAAAACGACTTTGTTTTATACTATGTAGTGATGTAAAAAACCATAGATTTTCCATGTGCATTATTTTTTATGTAACAATTGTTTAGCAATCCCAAAATAACTATTTCTAAAACGTAATTGCAAAAATTTTAAATTGGAATGTAATATAAAAATAACTCAAAAAATGTACCAGTTTAATTATGATTCAACTTTAAACCAAAATTACGAGACGTCAGTTTAACCTAAATTACAAGTGTTATGTCATTGTGAGCAACTAAACTTTAACTAACATATTACCTAAAATTTAAATGGAACACGATCAACACCATTTCTTCAAACTAACAGAATAGTTTATGTTAATAGAGCCATAAACATTTTGAGCAACTACATAAATGCATGTTACGAAAATATGTAATAAGTGAGATTGTTATTTCAACCAATTCACCTTCAGTTTAGTTAATAAACTTTTAACTGATGAACTGCCACCACATCTTTGCAACGTATAGATTAAAAAAATAATTATAAAAATAAATATCGTAGGACTATACACACAGCGCCATCTGGCCCCAAACTAAGCAGAGCTTGTGTGATGGAAGTCAGATAACTGATAGAATACATAAATACTTTTTTTTTGTAAATACATACAGAACACCCAGACACAGAGCAAACATTTCTTTATTCACAAAATGTTTGCCCTGAGTGGGAATCGAACCCACGCCCTACAGCTCTCAAGGCAGATATACTACCAATGAGCCAACGGGGCTGTCAATGATGAAAAGCTGAAAAGCTAAACTGCCTAGTGGGGTCGTCTTAGCATAAGGACAGTCACTTCCCTTTTCGTTTTCAAGCTGAATTGATTTCCCGACTACAAAAACATAACTGAGATATATCAAACAGCCCTTTGGTTCAATGGTAGAATGTCTGCTTCAAGAACTGTGTGGCGTGGGTTCGATTCCCACGCATTGTGTTGTATAAACAAATGTTTGCTCTGTGACTAGGTGTACTGTATGTATAACAAGTATTTATTTACAAAAAAAAAGTATTTAAGTATTCTATCAGTTATCACTTCCATAGTACATGCTTTGTTTAGTTTTGGGTCAGATGGCGCTGTGTGTAATGTCCTGCGATATTTATTTATTTATGTATAGACTTAATCTTAAATAGGCACGTTCATAGCATTACTGTGTTCCGGTTCGAAGGGTACTGCAGCTAGCGAAATTACTGGGCTGTTGAGACTAACTCTATCAAAAGTCTCAAAGTAATGAGCGCCAAAGCAGTGATGCCCTGGACTTTGTTTTGTTAGTGTTGAAGTTCTGTGTATCGCTGCGATGGTCATGGACAGGCGTTATCTCTTACCACCAGGAGAGCATCTCGTTCGTCTCATTACTTTTTACATAAAAAAAAATCGCGAAATGCTCTACTAAAAAAAAAGTTAATGTCATTTGTACATTAAATCATTTGCTTTGTATTATTGGGGGTCATCATTATCCATAATTGACAAAAAAATTACTTATGTATGATTTATGATAATATGATTGTGACATAGACACGGCTGTGTGTACGTGTATATGTGTGTACGTGTATATATTTGAACACTAAGAAGTATCCTTCAGAATTCCCATCGTTTCATGTATCGTAGAAGTTAGCTTAAATATCGATACATTTTACGACAATAATTACGACATCCCTATCTCCCGACGATTCAGCGCTGCATCGCTCGACAAAAAAAGCGGTACTCATTAGAAATTTATCTGGTCTGGCGTCCCACCTAATGTTGTTTTTGCACTTTCCATTCACGAGTAGATTTCGCTAATGAAATTTGGACGAGCTTCCAGATTAAGCATTCTTTATTGAGGAAAAAATCAAGCATTTCGACTTTGTATCGCTGACACAATTGCTCTGCAATCCAACAACAGTTACGAAATAGAAGGATTACTATCTGCAATTTTTTCTTAAATTTCACTAGCAAAAATAATGTAAAGTAATGGAGCTTTTAAATTGTAAAGTATATGATAGATAGATATATAGATAGAGACATTTTAAATTCAAAACATTTAATAATAAAATTATTGATTGTGTTTGACATAAATAGGTATACATTATTGCACCTATTAATTTTTAACAAATATTTTAAATCATCATCATCATCATCAGCCATTTGTAGTCAACTGCTGGACATAGGCCTCTCCCAAGACACGCCACTCAGCCCGATCTTCGGCTTTTCGCTTCCATTCACCGCCAGCTGTCCTACGTGTATCGTCACTCCGTCGAGTCTCAGGGCGTCCTACGCTACGATTAATTTTAAATATTAAAATAAAATCATAAATAAACGAAACAAATAAACTTTACTACTATAAAATTAACACGCCATCGAGATCGCTGCCGCGCGGTAGGGTTTCCAGGACGCTGGCGGCATTGCCCCGTTGTATTGCTTAGCTTAGCTTTTTTTATAGATAGATAGATATATAGATAGATAGATAGATAGATAGATATAACTCTTTATTGTGTACACCATAAACAAATAAAAATACAGAGAACAAAAGAACCTTATGAACTAGGCCACAATTGGCGGCCTTATCGCTAAAACAAAATATATACACAAAATACACAAAATGTGAAGCTTAATTTTATGGCTTTCAGGCCAGGTTAGGATAAAAACTGGTCTTGTGCTAAGTCGTGGTGAGGTCGAAGATGGTGGACACTTAGCTGGACTAGGGAAGAAGTTTTCAAGAGTAGCTAGCTACCTGAGAACTAGAAAGTACCCTATACCTATGCTATTGCATTGAATATATTAACTGCAATGTCAATGTTTGCAGTAAAGTTACTAAACACAATAAAGTTTTGTATTGATGACAGCTCAGTGGTTAACTCGGTCGGTTCACACGCTGAAGGGCATAGGGTCAAACCCCAATAGTGGGCTTGAGCTGCCGGTAAAGGAAACATCCTGAGAAAACCATACCACAGCGTGGGGGCAGGGAACTTTCTAGTACTTGGCTAGCTAGCTACCACCCTCAAGTTGAAAATCTGTCCCCAAGCACCCGACAATGCGTTTCGACAGCTCCACTTAGGAGCTAGTTCCAGGCTAGGTGTGTTTACCATCTTCGACCACACCGTCACTTAAAATCAGGACAAACACCTAGTCTGTCAATAATAAAAAAAAAAACAGAAAAAATATGAGGTAGAGCAAAGTGTATTAATGCAAAGGAATTTGAACCGAAACGTCCAATATTTTGGCTGAAAATGAACTTCGAAGTGCGAACGCGATGCTTACAGACTAACTTTGCTATCTCCCGTCTAAACGCATCGACCTCAATCAAAGCAGACTGTAAGCAAAACAACTCATGTTTCCCGTTCACGACTTTTAAAAATGATTTTTATCTTAGAGGATTCGCGAACCTTGAGGTCTCAGCCTCACGTTTTGAAAATGAGGCCGCAACAATAACGCATTGTATTTTTAATCATAAACACATCGTTGTAATGTGTTTTACATGAGAAACATATTGCGTGACAAAACTATTTAAAATCCATTTTTTTTTAATCGATTTGTCTAATGTATAGCGATGACCTTAAATAAAAGAGAGTAAGGTGTAAAACAGAGGTTACGTTAAGTTTTGAGAAACAAACCACGCGTGAGGCGAACTTACATAAAGCCTAATATATCTAAGCCTTTTGTTGGCTAAATGGCGTTGTAGTAATGCATAGTTTAAAGTGCCTACGAACAAATACTTGAGTATGAACAAATAAATTGAATGCCCATCCTTACTGTCAAGAGTCAATGTGGTCAAAGGCCAAATACCTCTAACATGGCTTGGTTGTAAAGTACAAATATTTGTTTAAAAATATCAGACTTGCCATAGAATTCACTTACTATTATAGAATAAATAAAAATATAAAAGGCTTTTATTTCAAGCAGATAAAAAACTTTTTTCTGTTTCTGGGTGTTTCACTTATTTATTTCATAACACACAAAACAGAATGTAACAATATTAATCATTGTAATATCGCAATAAACCAGGTAAATTTGATTGTGAAATCAATAAATGTTTCTATTTATAAGTTTACATATTATATAATGTTATTCTACTCATTTAAAAAGTTATTTCAATGATATGCCTACTTATTTCATAACGATGCGTTAAGGCAGTAATACACTAGAGGGCGTAACAATGGAGTAACATTCGATTAGCGAAAACTCTCATAGAAAAAAAAGAAATTACTGTATTGACATAAGCTGTCGATACGTCACGTGGGCGTATCTCAATTCCATACATTTAAGGACTTTTCTATTAGCGTTATCGAATATCGAATGTTACTTAGTCTAGAAGCTCAGACCACTGACCATATATCCGAGTAATTGAACAACGCGTGTACCACTGAATTGCCAAACGCATATAGATCTTGTGGACTCACTACCCACCGCAATGTGTCCGCATCACACATTTTCAATTACATTACCCGTATCTCAGAAACATTTAGGTCTTAATATTAAGGGAGTGTCAACAAATTTATTGATAACACCAATGTTACAGGTCACTTCAAAATTTTAAACATGCCATTAAACGGGGCTTAAGACACTGATTACATGTCAAAATAAGGTATGTCAATATCCAAACATGAAAAAATATAGTCAATATAAACAACAGTCTAGTTCTTTGTGAACATACTATCGTCTATTGTATGTTCACAAATACATTATTAATTACGAAAATGTAAAAAACTAACTAAAACAAACTTATTATCTTGGATAAATCGATTAATAAAATAAAAATGTGTTACTGCCTTTACAACCTTTTGTATCACAAAAGTTAAGGGAAAGTGATTTATTACCAGTACGTTGTTTTAAGTCAACATTCATTATAATTTATGAAATTTAAATGCAATTATTAAAATACACAAACGTATTAAAGTTACGTAAGCTATTATGTAGATAAATCGGTGTCAAATTGTCGATTGTTTAGTTTTTATGTTTGCCTAATTAGAAATTTAAATGTTTGTCACCATATTTTGCATAATGGATTTTCTCATTTACTGGCACAACGTATATTTTCATTATTAAATTTTATTAATATTTACATAATCAAAAATGTGGCTTAAAATTCTTTTGTTTATCTTTGAATCTATAATTATTACAAAAGCTTTGTTTCAAAAATATGTTTATAAAATACAATTTCGTCACTAAAATAGAAAACGTTTAAAAATATCAATCTGACATTTTAAATTCTCGAGTATTGAAAGAATGCCACTGACCCAGAATCCTTCATTGTCCATTTTGCTGGTCTCTACATAGCGGCTACTCTATGCTGAGCTGTTGAGTTTTGCCGCTCGCTCCTTTTCCTTTCATACGGCCTTGGCAAGGCAATCTACTATAGCAACAATCGTATAATTTACTGTTCAATGGATTTGTGAGCTTAATGATTTGAAACAGTATACCAAAGTTTTATTTCGCCGTATTGTTTATTTGTTTTTGACATGAATATGTCTTTAAATTTGATTTCATAGTGGCAATTCAGAAAACAGCAGCACTTTTGTCAGTTTTACTCGTCGTTCGCATAAAAAAATGTCAACACTAATCATTGTCGATGTGTTCCGACAGCCTCACTTGAGAGCCAGTTCAATTCCAAGCTAGGTTTTTTTATGTAAAAGTCATGAGACGAACGATACGCTCTCCTGATGGTAAGAGATAACGCATGTCCATGACCATTGCAGTGATACACAGAACTTTGAGTAACAAAACAAAGCCCAGGGCATCGCTGCTTTGGCGCTCATTAATTTGAGACTTTCGCCGGTTTGTCTCGACTGCCCAGTAATTTCGATACCCGCTGTACCCTTCAAACCAGAACACAGTAATGTTTACACACGACTACTTGGCGGCAGAATATCTATTACCGCGGTGGTACATACCTAGACAACTTCCTGTTATAGAAATCTACCACCAAGTAAAAGGTAGGTAGCTAGATGTGTTTACCATCTGCGAATACTCTGTCACATAACATCAGCTGAGCTGTGGTCAAACACCTAGCCAGTCACCAATAAAAAAATTAAAAATTGGAGGGCATTACACAGTACCATCTAAGCCCAAACCTAACAAAGCTTGTGGGGGAATCAGATAGCTGATAGAATACTTATCCCACTAATATTATAAAAGTGAATGTTTGGATGGATGTTTGTTACTCTTTCACGCAAAAACTACCGAACGGATTTGGATGAAATTTGGTATGGAGGTAGTCGAGACCCTGGGTTAACACTACTTTTCATCCGGAAAACATGTAGCGGGTAACACCATGGGGCGAAGCTAGTTGATTAACAATTGTTTTTTTTTGTATGCCGTGGTACTTTAATAGAATATAGCGAGATTATGCTGGTATTCCTGCCACATCATATAAGTTAAGCATATTTTCAATCAGTTCATTTGTTGTAAATACACAGAACAAACATTTACCCTAAACTTAATTTCAATGTATCTGTCCCACAGTATAGGCTGCAGCAAATGTAAATTTGAGTGCAGTGTTGCCTCGCTTCCGTGCATAAAATAGCTGAATTATCGTAAAATTTCGCCACCCTGCCAAAACTATCAGCAAAACCACGCCCTTTAATAAATTACGTCACTGCTGCAGCCGTCGCTTCAGATGGGTTTGCGCTCCGCCAATATTTACCTAGTGCCTGCGATGAGGGATAAAGGAAAACTCTGGAAATTTGTCTTTTTTGGTCCGATGTTTACTCCGGCTGAGTTATTTTGTTGCGGTTTTAGTTGATAGTTTTTAGACATGATTTAGGATTTGTGATGGCAACATTTCGGGCTTTTTTGTTTACATAAATCACAACAAATTAACATAACTAAAAAGGCATCACTAGAATAATAATTCAACTTCAATTTGACAGACCTGTTGGTTCATGGTAGTATGTCTGCTCAAAGAACTGAAAGGCGTGGGCTCGATACCCACCCAGGACAAACAGTTTGTGGTATAAACAAATGTTTGTTCTGTGTCTGGGTGTTCTGTATTTATTTTAAGTAATTAATTACAAAAAAAAAAGTATTTAAGTATTCTTTCTGACTTCCATAGTACAAGCTTTATTTAGTTTACTCTCTACTTTTTTACTCGACTGCCCAAAAACGTAGTGTAATGTATTCAGGGTTCAGTTGAGATTCTTTATTTCACCATAATTTTTAAATTTCTGAATGGATTTAGATGTATCGTACATCATTACATCATCCCCACTGAAACTGGTTATAAATAAAAAATGTGAATTCGTGTTTATAGTTTTAACCAACTCAAAAAAGGAAGAGGTTGTTAATTCGACTGTATGTTTTTTTGTATGTATGTTACGCGATTATTCCGCCAATTATGAATTGATTTGATTCTTTTTTGCTTAGTAGATCATACTTCAGATGTGGTGGTGGTCCCATATAAATTTTATCGAAATCGATCAAGCATTTTTAAAAAAAATCAACAGAAATCTAAACATTGTACACATCTATGATATTTTCGTTTGCTCCGAAACCTCGCTGTTTCATTGGAGCAGCGCGTTTAGTTGGCCTAAGGGTCATGGAATCGGTTCTTTTAAATTGTAAATCTATTAATTATCTTAGTTTTGTTTGAGAAATTTGTAATGAAAACCGTGCACCACACCGTGGTTTCTTCACATTTTTTTTTAATGTAAAAAGTAGTGAGACGAACGAAACGCTCTCCTGATGGTAAGAGATAACGCCTGTCCATGACCATTGCAGCGATACACAGAACTTTGAGTAACAAAACAAAGTCCAGGGCATCACTGCTTTGGCGCTCATTACTTTTGAGACTTTCGATGGTTAGTCTCAACAGCCCAGTAATTTCGCTAGCTGCAGTACCCTTCGAACCGGAACACAGTAATGTTTACACACTACTGCTTAGCGGCAGAATAACTGGTACTGCGGTGGTACCTATCTAGACGACCTCCTGCTAAGGAGATCTACCACCAAGTGAAACGTAATGAAGTTGGTGCTTATCGTTCTATTTGCCTTGAAGCGAGTTCATCTCGGTCTTTTTTCAATCTCCCGACCGAGATATAATAGTGATTTTAAATTAAACTCAAACCTGCGGGCGTAGTCCTTAATTTAAAATGGAATTCTTTTGTACTGGGAGGTTTACATTGTGCAGCTTGAAAAATAAAAATACAAACTATTTTTTAATATCATATTTCTCGTCCATTTGACTACAGTAATATTTTAAGAGTTCATCATCCTCATCATCATCATTTCAGCCGTAGGACGTTCACTGCTGGACATAGGCCTCCCCCATTGACTTCCATAAAGACCGGATTTTAAGAGTTACTACATTAAAACTAATTTATGTTTTAGTCAAATACAAGGTTATCTAATGAATAAAAGCTAATCAAGGATTTCGTTTTTATCTTAATTATTTTTTTTTATATAAAAAATAATGAGACGAACGAGACGCTCTCCTGATGGTAAGAGATAACGCCTGTCCATGACCATCGCAGCGATACACAGAACTCTGAGTAACAAAACAAAGTCCAGGGCATCGCTGCTTTGGTGCTCATTACTTTGGAGACTTTCGATGGTTAGTCTCAACAGCCCAGTAATTTCGCTAGCTGCAGTACCCTTCAAACCGGAAATTAATAACCCTAAATACCCTTTAATGTATATATATCTATATATTATAGTATATATACATAATTATGTAAATATTTCGTTTTATTTAAATGCATTATTATGATTATTTTTATATACTCATACTGTATGTTTTATTTTTATTTATTTTTCTTATTAGTATTACGTCTGTTTCTTATGTTATCTGTCGTGTTTTTCTTTTCTTGGTTGCCTGGAAGAGATCGCTGTTAGCGATAAGGCCGGCACTTGTGGCATTAGTTCATAAGGTTCATTTGTTTTCTTTATTTTTTTTCAGTTTATGGTATGCTCAATAAAAAGTTTTGTCTAGATTTATCTTCAGACTAATTTGAAATTCAAAATCAAATGATTTATTGACATAAAAACAATTAATGAATTGCATTTATAACACAGAATTATAATACAAAAAAAATATTTTATTTAAATTTATTCGTATCTCTCTTGTATGTAGAACCTATAAACACCTAAACAGTTAACAGTTATAAAAAAACTTAAACATTACACACAGCGCCATCTGACCACAAACTAAACAAAGCTTGTACTATGGTCAGATAACTGATAGATCACTTAAATATTTTTTTTCAAAGTTATATTTTTAAGTCTTTGAGTTATATTACAACAAAAATTATCATTTATTAGGTACTGTAATGTAATTCTGCGAAACAAAAATTCAAATTGAAATTTAAATAAAACAAAATCGTTCATTTGCAACTTCAAAAGCTCCTAGCCGTCAACTCAGCCGTGAAAAAAAGTTCCTCCTTTTTAGCAAACAAAAAATGAAAAACAAAAACACTTCAAGTTTGGAGCGTTTTCGAAACTGACCTAAAGATAGGACTCCGCTGGAATATACGGCGCGATACAATGCGATGTTTTATTTATCAGACCATTGTTCGTAACTGGAAACGGGCGCTAATAGACTGGCTCAGAATTCTTTACTTCCTAAAAATCAGTTCAAACATTAAAAAAATAGTGTACACGAATAATATCTTTGAAAGAAATTATGTTTCAAATCGATTACATTTTTTTTTTCCAAATGGTTTCGCGTTTGACTACACTCTGCCTGATGTTAAGCAGTAGTGTGGTCTAAGATGGAGCACGTTTACCTAGAAGAAACCTATTTACTACAGATTTAAAGACGCCAATATTGTACCTAACAGGGAACGCAAATAAAATATTCTTAACAGTTGAGCGATACGACACGTACCTACATAATTTACAAATTTATAATTTCAAAAAACCGTCTCCATGACCCTTATGCCAACTAAACGCGCTGCTCCAATGAAACAGCGAGGTTTCGGAGTAAACGAAAATATCATCGATATATGCAATGTTTAGATTTTTAGTCGATTTTAAAAAAACCACTCGGTCGATTTCGATTAAACTTATATGGGATCACCTCTGAAGTGTGATCGACCAAGCAAAGATTCATAATTGGTGGAATTAACAAACATATTTTTTTTTATATATTGACATGTTTGGATATTGACATACCTTATTTTGATATGTAATCAGTGTTTTAAACCCCATTTAATGACATGTTTAAAATTTTGAACTGACTTGTAACATTGGTGTTATCAATAAAATATTTGTATTTGTAAAAAAAAGAGCCGGTTAAAAAAATAAGGTTATTTTAAATTAGAAATCACCGATTTCTTTTACAAACAGAGCTAACTATACCCACCAATCTGATCGAGGATATCATATTAAACTAATTTAACCAAAATCAGGGTATCGTATCGTATCTCACTAATATTGCAAATGTGAAAGTTTGGATGGATGGATGGATGGATGTATATTTGTTACTCTTTCACGCAAAAACTACTGAACGGATTTGGATGATATTTGGTATGGAGGTAGCCGACGTCCTGAATTAACAAATAGGCTAATATATATCCCAAAAACATGTAGGGGGTTACAGCTAGTGCTACTATAAAGTTCACAGTAGTAAAACTTTTTAATGATCGCTTAGCTTGAATGAAAGTAAAAGCGTGGGTTTGCGCAAGACACCCGTATCGCTGTAACCCGTACTTTTAAAGTCGACAAAAACCTAAATTCATAGCACAGATATAAATTTTTCTCCTAGTGCACTAAAGCCTTAAAGCTAACATCCTGCAACCGTAATTAAGGTGCCGCCGAGAACTTTCCATTATTTTTATTTGGAACCGGTCCATTAGGACCTTTGTTTTACTTCGGATGACATGAAAAACTGTATGTTGCTCGTCATCCCGTATTAACAGAAGTTAATTAACCCTAAAACACAAGGGAGTCGATCATTTTCACTTTTTTTAGGGTTCCGTACCCATAAGGTAAAACGGGACCCTATTGCTAAGACTTCGCTGTCCGTCTGTCTGTCTGTCTGTCTGTCCGACTGTCACCAGGCTGTATCTCATGAACCGTGACAGTAAGACAGTTGAAGTTTTCACAGATGACGTATTTCTGTTGCCGCTATAATAACATCATCATCATCAGCCTATAGAAGTCCACTGCTGGACATAGGCATCTCCCAAGACACGCCACTCAGCCCGATCTTCGGATTTTCGCTTCCATCCACCGCCAGCTGTCCTACGTATATCGTCACTCCATCGAGCCTTAGGAACAAGAAATAAATATAATAATAAATAATAATCAGTATCAATAATGCGGCAGCACAACGCCGCCGGTCTAATCGCCTAAAAATAATTTTATTTTTCTTATCTAAAATGACAGAATACATTAGACATCAATAGTGGCCGGCCCCACAGACCTAAAGTTTTAATCCCAAACGACACAACAAGTACATTCTATTTTGAAAATTTCAAGTTTAGATGCGGCAGCATCAGATTACCCCAGAAAGATGAGACGGCGCCAGAATACCGACGCATATAGCGTCCCATTTTTTCATTTTAACACAGTCATGTTTTAATTCATTTTTTCTGAAAGACAATGATATTCTTTAGCCGTTGATAGCTGTCCATTAATTTTGACATAACTTATATGTATAACTAGTCCAACATTGCCAGTGCACTAATCAAAGTTTGATTAAATATTATAGCTGTTATGGACAAACAAAATATCATAACAGATGAGCAGCTGTCTCGAATCAAACATAGCTGATACTTCACAAATTTCAACCTGACACAGAAGCGTCTGATATAAATGCATCTAACGTTTAAGTAGATACGTTAAATTTTCCATTTATTCCAGAACTTCTTCCAATTTATTCTTCAGCGATAAATCTAAGAACTTGTTTTGCTTTTATTGCCTCAGAAGCTGCGAGGACAACTTAAGTGATTACTGCTTAGCACTGAGTGATTTTTAGGGAAGCCATTACGCTGAAATTGGTGCCGTTAATCTGGCCATCCGAAAAGCATTAGTCTTAGTTAAATGGATGAGAATATTTTTGCATTACTATGATTGTGTACAGATTTAATCTTCGTTATATTTCAAAGCTTTTGTATGAATATTTTCAGCATCATTTATATATTTTATAAGATTTTTTTTCAAATATATTATATATTTAGCATACGCACAGATTTCAGTCAAATTAAGCACTGCAAAGGTCATGGACAGACGTTATCTTTTTCTATCAGGAGAGCGTCTAGTTCGTGTCATTACTTTTACATGAAAAGAAAGATCGTAATCATGATTTTTTTTTTATGTAAGAATTAATGAGATGAACGAGACGCTCTCGCCTGATGGTAAGAGATAACGCTTGCCCTTGACCATTGCAGTGATACACAGAACTCTGAGTAACAAAACAAAGTCCAGGGCATCACTGCTTTGGTGCTCATTACTTTGAGACTTTCGATGGTTAGTCTCAACAACCCAGTAATTTCGCTAGCTGCAGTACCCTTCAAACCGGAACACAGTAATGGTTACACACTACTGCTTGGCGGCAGAATATCTGGTACTGCGATGGTACCTACCTAGATGACCTCCTGCTAAGGAGATCTACCACCAAGTAATATACCTACCGGCATATTTTCAACTTGAGGGTAGTCGATTCACTCTCGATTTGAAGACACCCAGATTGCATCTATTAGGAAACACCTATTCACGCTTTAGCCGTTTGAACAATGAAAGTGGATGCAAATCGTTTCGTACAGGCTTTGGAACGTCAACCATGAAACTATGTCACATTTAGGCGTATTCTGGCTGTCCGATAGAAAACAATAGAGTAAATAGAGAATGCAGAAGCACACTCTCCGAAATGAATCCGATTTAAAACCGATTAACTAGCAACTTTGCGACAATTACTTGTATGTGGTAAAGGCAGCATTTGGTCGCACGTGAAATCCATCAGAAACTCAACATATTTATACCTGCAACTCATTGTAAAGTCTGTAACATACGTCTCGTGGCATTTTGACCCATTAATAAAATCACCATCGAAAGTTTTACAAGCGTACCTAATGATAATTACAAAAATTACGAGTGAAAATATATTTTTACATTTGTTTATTTTATTTTCTGCGGTAATTTGTCAAGTCCATTACGATACGGCCATTACATTTTATGTGTAAAGTGATTTGATGAGATAATATTGTGTAATAACATGACAGTGACAGTTATTTTATTGAGAGGTACTATAAAGTTGATGTCTTTCTTCTTGTTGGAGGCTTCAGGTGACCAGAATGCTGGTATCTACTTTGGTCAAAAGCTAAGCATTGCCATCCAGCGTGGCAATGCTGCCAGCATTCTGGCCACATATCCCTCCTCTGACGGTTTAGACTAAGTTTTTTGTAAATAGTATAATTTAAGGTATTTTTTATTTTGTCTTTCTTGTGTGTAAATACATTTTCATATATGCACATTTATATGACTAGCTGTCACCCGCGACTTTCGACAGTTTTCAGTATTAAAAGTATCCTATATGTTAATCCAGGCAATAAACAGTAGTTTTTGCGTAAAAGAGTAAAAAATATACATCCATCCTCAGAAACTTTATTATAATAATTCGTAGCGATGATAGCTCAGTGGTTAGCGCGGTAGGTTCGCATGCCGAAGGGCGTGGGTTCAAACCCCAACAATGAGCTTGAGCTGCCGGTGAAGGAAAACATCGTGAGGAAACCATAGCATGGTGGTAGGGTACTTTCTAGTACTCGGCTGGCTAGCTACCACCCTCAAGTTGAAAATCTGCCGCCAAGCATCTAACGGTGTGTTCCGGCAGCGTCACTTGAGAGCCAGTTCCATTCCAGGCTAGGTGTGCTTTACCATCTTCGACCACACCTTCACTTAACATCAGGTGAGCTGTGGTCAAAACAACTAGCCTGTCAACCATAAAAAAAAAAAAAAAATAATATAGATTTATGTATATATAATCAAACCTTATATCAATTAGCTCATTTGGTAGAATTTTTACTTCAACGGTGTAGGTTCAATTCTAGTCGAGACAAGCATTTATGTGACGTGACGTTTGTACTGTGTTCTGTGTTCTGTATGTATTATAAGTATGTATTTGCAAAAAAAAAATTAATTAAGAATTCTATCATTCATCTGGATCCCATAACTCAAGCTTTGCTTAGTTTGCGAATAGATGGCGCTGAGTACAAAGTTCTACAATATTTTTTATTATTCATCGCGGTTGAAAGAAGGTTAGAGTTAAAATAAGTGTTTTAATAAAAAAACAGCGTCTCAGATTGATTTTAACTGTGACTTTTTGTTAATAATTCATAACCTCAACTCTTACCATTAGCAGATCGTTTTGTTTGTCTCATCAGTTTTCCATTTAAGAACATTCTATTTACTACGTGATTTATGTTTATAATGAGGAAATGTGTCGAAATTTTTCGAGTTCGCTTCACTTTTTCTCTTATAATTTAATTGCAATTTTGCTAACAAAATATGTAGGCTCAAGAACTATCACGCATTTTTAAATCTCCATATACATACATGACGCATGCACTAACCTTCAAAAATGATATCCGGGAAAGTTGCCCAACGACCTTAAGCAGGAAAAAATGCAAAGTATACTACATTAGTACAGAAATTATGCATAAAATTCAATATGAAAATAATGCATTGTTTATGTATACGGGGGGACTTTAAATAGTTCGAATTTACATGCAATTTATTGACGCAAGATAACAAATTTTGGTTACACAAGAAAATAATACAATAGTGTTATTATGCATGGGTTTGTGTGTAGTGTGACTTTATCGCTCAAATCAAATCAAATCATTTATTTTGCATTAAATATACACGTATTCCAATTAAAATAGTTCCACAATTTTTGCCAAAGACAGTGTTTACATAATACATGTATGCATAAATATATTCAATTGAGCTTCGGATTTACGAACTAAGCTAAGAGTAGCTTGTGTTTCGTAAATCCGTGCTCCCCGTGTGGTGCTGACAGAAACAGAAAAACTTTGGTTAGAGATAGGTCAATAATTAATCCTTACTAAAAAATACGTTACTTATTTAATTAAATTGGTGTGATTATTACGAATAGAGTTAGAAAAAGAAGACAATGTAAAATAAATTAAAAATTAAAGTCAAAATCAAAATTAAAGTCCAAATCCAAATTAAAATCAAAGTCCAAATTAAGATCAAAATAAAAAGAAATATCAAAATACGAATAAAAATAAAAATCAAAATCACGATATCGCTAGAAGCGATCTCTTTCAGCTATCGCAGGCAACTTTTTTTTTATATTTAAATTTTTACGCTCCACAGACACCTGGGTCCGTGACTTTTGTCAACTTGAATTACATTTTTTTTACAATAATACAATTTAGGAAGAGGAAAGTTAGTCAAATTAATTTAATCTTAATCTACCTCAGGCAACTTTAGTATGTCCAAGTTTCAAGAAATCCAGATGGGCGATGCCTTGGACATTGTTTTGTTACTCAAAGTTCTGTAGGTGTATGAAACGAATTTTCCAAATCCGTTTATAAATGATGGACCTATTATCAAATATTTTTCAGACATGAAATTGAACTTACAATTTCACTGTTCTTATCACATTGCGTTTTCGAACGAGACATTTTCTATTTTCCTGACGTAGAACAGGAGTTACGACGCCGCTTCCTCGTAGATTTATGTTCATTTCCGGTCCCATACGCTTCGACCTTCGTTTCCGGCCGTAGATTGGTGGAAGGGACATGCCTTAGGTTTATAAGAAAGTTTATAAAACACTTTCTCGGATTGTACGACAAACGACCGTCATGGTAGGTATACCAGTAGATAGCTATTCTTTTAGTTTTTTTAACTTTCGAAGCAAAAACTAGGAATGTTACAATTGATTAATTCAGGTGTTACTTTGCGGAAGTTCATTATGAATGTTCAATAACTTGATATCTAATCTTAAAATTTGACATAAACTTAAAAACTAAAACACATTAACAAAGAAGTAATAATAATAACCACAAGTGTTTATATCCTCTTCGGCACGTGTTTCGCCTCTATACGAGGCATCCTCAAGACGTGTTGACTCTTCGAGCGCTTGGTCGAAACTGACCAAGCGCAAAGTAAAGTTTTTAATTATTAAATTGTTGTCAAGTTAACTAAATTTAAAATCCTCATCACTGTTTTAACTGAAACGACTGTTAAGCAGAAATAAACTAAATATAATGATGTGTAACTTTAATATTCAGAAATGTTATAGTTTTAACGTCTGTTTGTGGTATCGTCCTAAACTACAAATCACAATTTGATTTAGTGTTTTTTTGCCGCACTTAAGAGCCAGTTCCATTCCAGGCATGGTAAAAATACCTAGTATTTACCATCATCGACCAAACCGTTAGTTAATATCAGGTGAGCTGTGGTCAAACACCTAGCCTGTCAACCATAAAAAAATAATAAAAAATTATTCATTTTATGTTCACATTTTTACAAGATGTTTCTTTTGTTACAGTGGCCACCACGATTGCTTCGGTGGACGTTCACCATACTCCTTATACTTGCAGTCATCGCCCCCACATCAAATTCAACCAGTAAGTATATCTTTTGTCTAGTAAGTTTATTAAAAGAAATACACCTCAGAAATTTGTTTCTGAGCTTAATTTATTACGTAGATTTTTTTAAAAGATGTACAAATTCAAAGTCGCTAAGCAAGCCATTAGCGAGCACGGATTAGCGAGTTGAAGTGGCAGTGGGCAGGGCACATAGCACGCAGAACTGATGGCCGATGGGGCTGCAAAGTTCTGCAGTGGAGACCACGAACCGGCAAGCGCAGCGTAGGACGTCCCACAAGGTGAGCAGACGACCTAATAAGGACCGTAGGAACGCGTTGGATGCGAGCCGATTCCAACCGGTCTTTATGGAAGTCAATGGGGGAGGTCTATGTCCAGCAGTGGACGTCCTACGGCTAAAATGATGATGATGATGATGAAGCAAGCCATGGAAAATGTGTGGGAATTTCATAAGGGGTCAACGGGATCGTCCCAACGTCCCGGCAATGGACCGGTCATGACTGTCAGCTGCAGAACCGATAACCGTTGAATTACAAGTTTTTCTCAGTCTTCTGCAGACCGCGAATCAGGAAAGATCGTGTAGAACGCCCTGAGCCTAGACAGAACGACGATATTTTTAATGCAGCTGATAGATTTATTGGCAGACGTAAGGAAATGATTTTTCTTTACCATCGAAACTAAATAAACCGAATATAACCATTTCACTCCCGCAGTGTAAATTTACTGTCACATGATCTTCAAGCAAATTTCACGTTTAACCTAGTCAATACAGAGTTCAAGTTTATCTTGTTTCGCAACGTTCTTAATGTCTCTCATACGTACTTTTGAATTCAAAGTGCTCTGCAGGTTTATTATGCGGAACAATGCAGAAATAGTGGCTTTTGGCAATGATAATAAAACCTAAATAAATAGTGATAATAATAAATAATGATATTACTGGGCTGTTGAGACTAACCATCGAAAGTCTCAAAGTAATGAGCGCCAAAGCAGCCCTGGACTTTGTTTTATTACTCAAAGTTCTGTGTATCGCTGCAATGGTCGTGGACAGGCGTTATCTCTTACCATCAGGAGAGCGTCTCGTTCGCCTAATTACTTTTTACATAAAAAAAAACTATTGACTGGTGACACTGTTACACTCTCACTCTACAAAGTTTATATTAGACTATTTTTGACTCTTTTCCTCTTTTCCACGCCTCTCTGTTTGGTGCTATTGATATCCTACTTATAATTAAATTAAAAGTATCGAGCTCATCTTTCCACCGTAAGTTTTATTTCATTTGAAGCTTCGTGCGTCTTGATGGGGGACCGACTGGGGGCTTCCAAACTGGAGGTCCTGGTTTCGAAATCTGTGGCATGTACTTCTATCTTTTTTTTTCTTTGGTAGACGTCGCATTATGAGCATTTGCCAGTGTCAAGTGTTGTGTGTTTTTTTTTATGGTATGGCAATCTATATGAAATTCATTTATTTTTATTTCCTTTTTACAGCCACGCGAAGAAGACTCAGGAAGCCGTCGAAAGTATCAACATCAGTGTCGAGCAGCGTATCCAAAACCACCGACCAAGTGATATCAGCAAGTGTGAACAGGCCCAAGATCCGTGGCCGGCCCAACATCGCGAGCCGGAAGTCATCTGCGGCGATAGACAACTCTGTCACGACAGACCATCATAAAGACAAAGATGGTTACAAGGTAAGAAAACTAATAATAAATAAATATCGTAGGACATTATAACTATGTAAAGATTATACCTACTATGGAAGTCAGATAACTAAAATAAATAAATATCGTAGGACTATACACACAGCGCCATCTGGCCCCAAACTAAGCAGAGCTTGTGTGATGGAAGTCAGATAACTGATGGAATACATAAACACTTTTTTTTTTGTAAATACATACAGAACACCCAGACCCAGAACAAACATTTGTTTATTCACAAAATGTTTGCCCTGAGTGGGAATCGAACGCACGCCCTACAGCACTCAAGGCAGATATACTACCAATGAGCCAACGGGGCTGTCTATAATGTCTGTCTGTCGGGGCAACTGATTGAATACTGATACAATATATCCAATTCTTAGCTCAACACGGGCAAAGTCATGGGCAGAAGCTAGTATGTTTATAAATACTCATTTAATAGATTCTAATTAAACTTTTGCATAAGTAGATAAATTCAATGTTTTCCTTCATAAAGAGAAAATATTTGATTGTTTGTTTGTATTGAATAGGCTCCGAAACTACTGGACCGATTTCAAAAATTCTTTCATTTTTGGGAAGCTACACTATCCCCGGATGACATAGGCTTTTTCCCCTGTACTCCCACGAGAACGGGAACTACGCGGGCGAAACCGCGGGGCGTAAGACGTAACTAAAAATAAAGTAATTGCACGTTGAAACAATAATGATTGAATATATTTACAAAATAAAATTAGGATTAAAAAAAATATAATTAATCAAATCAATTAATAACAACAGTCAAACCATCAAAATAAACTGCACACTTTTTTTACGATTGACACGCTATGTGTTTGACCACAGCTCACCTGATGTTAAGTGACGGTTTGGTCAAATATGGTAAGCACACTTTGCTTGCTTGCACGATAGCTTTTCAACTTAAGGGTTGAAGTGAGGTAGCTAGCCAACCGAGTACTAGAAAGTACCCTACCACCATGCTATGGTTTTCGCACGATGTTTTCCTTCACCTGCAACTCAAGTTTATTGTTGGGGTTTCAACCCACGCCTATTTGTATTGACATTTTTTTTTTTTGCTCGAAAGGACATTTTATTAAACAAAATAAAAAAAAACCTTAAATTAATACTATTTACAAAATGTATACAAAAAACTTTATCTAAAAGTCTGTCAGAGGAGGGCTATGTGGCCAGAATGCTGGCAGCATCATCATATTTTTTAATTCATTGACATGTAAGCAGTGTTTTAAAACTCATATGACATATTTGAAATTTTGAAATGACTTGTAACATTGGTGATATCAAATAAACATTTGTATTTGTATTTTTGTATTTGTGAAGCAACCACGCTACACCCGCGTAACCTTCACCTTACACAGTCAATATTTAGAAAGGATAAACTTCTATTTATACTCAAAAGACAACGGATCGTATAATAAGCCTTGCATGTATGTAACTGCATATTTTAATCTAATTTAAAGGACATTCTATCTTATTCCATTGAAATAGATACGGCTGTTGTTATTTAGAGCTGTTAGCGAATATATATTTAAATACAGTATGACTGGTGAGACACCTACGGATACACAAGGACCTGATATTTGGCGATCATATAAGAAGAAAAAATAACATTAAAAATTAATATTAACTGACTACTAGGTAAATTTAACCGAAAGTTATGTAAATAATTACACAACGCATGGACACCGAGTGGACGCACGAACTGGACGTTGTGAGGACGCTCGCGCCGACGACGGGGAGGCAAGCGCGTACTTGTCGCGTGATTAAAATATCGTCATCGGGAATATATCCACGCTTCATTTATTTATAGGGAAACACCAAAAGCACCAAAGCAGTGATGCCCTGGACTTTGTTTTTTTTTTATGGTTATGGTTGACAGGCTAGGTGTTTGATCACAGCTCACCTGATGTTAAGTGAAGGCGTGGTCGAAGATGGTAAAGCATAAATAGCCTGGAACGGAACTGGCTCTCAAGTGAGACTACCGAAACACACCGCTAGATGCTTGGCGGCACATTTGAAACTTGAGGGTGGTAGCTAACCAGCCTAATACTAGAAAGTACCCTACCACCATGCTATGGTTTCCTCACGATGATTTCCTTCACCGGCAGCTCAAGCTCATTGTTGGGGTTTGAATCTACGCCCTTCGGCATATGAACCTACCGCGCTAACCACCGAGCTATCATCGCTACAAAATTTGTTACTCAAAGTTTTGTGTATCGCTGCAATGGTCATGCACAGGCGTTATCTCTTACCATCAGGAGAGCGTCTTGTTCGTCTCATTATATTTCACATAAAAAAAAAATTTGGGCCAAAAATTAAGTACCTAATTTTATTACATAATTATAACGAGAATCGAGTACCGAGTACTCTCTTTCAGTATCGTAGGTGTCTCACCAGTCATGCTGTATATTATGTAAGTAATACGGATGTAAACGAGCTTATGGAACGGAATAAGTTGACGGCCTTCAAAACTAAGGAATAGTATTCGGTTATAGACAGCTTACAAGAACTTTAGATGCTAGGTAGAAGCAGTAATATTAGGGAAAAAAACTAACCTTATTTGTTTTTCAAATAGTTACATTTCACACAACTGTACCTAGCCACAATACTTTTTTTAAGTAAATACTTTTTTAAGCAGTATTTGCTTTATTATAATACATAAAGTACTTATAATACATACAGTACCTACACCCAGACACAGAACAAACATTTGTTTGTTCAAAGTTCTGCGTATCGCTACAATGGTCATGGACAGACGTTATCTCTTACCACCAGGAGAGCGTCTCGTTCGTCTCATTACATTTTACATTAAAAAAAATATATAGCACTAAATGTTTGTCCTAAGTGGGAACGAACCCACGCCCTTCAGCTTTTAAAGCAGACATACTACCGATGAACCAACAGGGCTGTCATTTATTTATAGATTAACTTCCAAACAAAGTCTTAACTAACTAAATACTTGTACACATCTGAATTAGAAACTTGGACAATGAATTTCGGAACTAATGTATTGTAAGTTGTCTTAATTCAAAATGCAATGATAAAGTTAGTTTGGGTTGTATTGTGATATGTTTAGACAGAAACCGGGAACTTCGGAATACTTTATCTATTATATTATATGTATATATGTAATTATGTATTCACAAAACAAAAAAAATAGGTATTCTATCAGTTATCTGACCTCCATGGTACAAGCTTTGCTTAGTTTGGGGTCAGATAGCGCTGTGCAATGTCCTATGTCCTACGATATTTATTAATTTTTAAATAATGGTTTATTTATTAACAAATTTCGACAGTTAGCTCGTTGGTAGTGTATCTGCCTTGAGAGCTGTAGGGCGTGGGTTCGATTCCCACTCAGGGCAAACATTTTGTGAATAAACAAATGTTTGTTCTGTGTCTGGGTGTTCTGTATGTATTATAAGTATGTATTTACAAAAAAAAAATATTTATGTATTCTATCAGTTATCTGACTTCCATCACACAAGCTCTGCTTAGTTTGGGGCCAGATGGCACTGTGTGTATAGTCCTACGATATTTGTTTATTTAAATTTAAAGTTACTGAACGTTAGCGTTTTTCTTATATTTGACAGTTAAGTGTTTGACTACAGCGAGTCTGACTCTATCATTTTCCACCAGATCGTCTGCTACTACACCAACTGGTCCCAGTACCGTACCAAGATCGGCAAGTTCACCCCGGAGGACATCCAGCCTGATCTATGCACCCACATGATTTTCGCCTTCGGTTGGCTGAAAAAAGGCAAGCTCAGCTCCTTCGAGTCCAACGATGAGACCAAAGACGGGAAGACAGGACTCTACGACAGAATCAACGCCTTGAAGAAGGGCAATCCCAAACTGAAGACACTTTTGGCTATCGGTGAGTCTACATCTGAAATAATGTTTACTAGGTGGTGGATTTGTTCAGTAGGATGTCGTCTAGGAAGATACTGCAGTGTCAGACAAAATTGGTCTGACAAATCCAGCTGACATTTGACAGCCCTGTTGGTTCATTGGTAGTATGTCTGCTCCAAGGGCTGAAGGGTTAAATTCCCACCCAGGATAAACATTTTGTGGTATAAACAAATGTTTGTTCTGTATAATATACTATTATAAAGAAGAAAGATTTGATTGTTTGTTTATTTGTTTGTTTGCAATGAATAGGCTCCGAAACTACTGGACCGATTTCAAAAATTCTTTTACCATTGGGAAGGTACGCTATCCCCGGATGACATGGGCTCCTTTTTATACCTGTATTCCCATGGGAACGGGAACTACGCAGATGAAAGCGCGAGGCGTCCGCTGGTTTATTATAAGTATGTATTTACAAAAAAAAAGTATTTAAGTATTCTATCAGTCATCTAACTTCCATAATACAGCGTTGCCTAGTTTGGGGTCAGATGGCTGTAATGTCCTATGATATTAAAAAAAACTGCAGCTTACGAAATTACAGTGTTCTTAAGACTGATAGAATTTCCAAAGCGTTAAAGCAGCGATATCCTACGGATTTGTTACTCAAAGTTTCGGGTACCGCTGCAATGGTCATTGGTCATGGCCATTATATAGATATTTGATCAGTAAATCAGTAATATTTATAGGCAATAAATGACAATAATGTTAAAGGCAAGTTACTACTTGTGCAAAAAAAACTTACAATTACACTTTTATTGTATGAAGCTGATACGAGTACTTAACCCAATCTAACAACAACGAACATACTGCAGCGGAGGCTCCGTTTATGTGCTACACATAAATGAGGATTCCGAGAACCTCATTGACATATATTCACTTAATTTGTAAAAAGGATTGCTTTCCAAGTAATTTTTAATGTTTTTTTTTAAGTATAAAAGGTTTTTCTTGAGTCAATGTGCATCGGTGATAGCCGTATCATATATATACTATCAAATCAAGCAACCTGTATGCTTGTTTGCTACCTATGGCATAATAAAAGCCTAAGGCATCGATGCTATAACGTTCATAACAATCGAATTATTAGAATGTCTCAATTCGATCAAAAGGCATAATAATACATATTTTGTTACATAAAACTCACTCATCTCTCGTCTGTTTTTAATCTGTATCATGTTTTCCATTTTTGGTTGCTTGGTAGAGATCGCTCTTAGCTATAAGGCTGCCATTTGTGTCACCAGCTCATAAAATTATTTCTATTTTTGGTGTGCGTAATAAAGAATTACTATCTAACATGACCAGTGAAAAAATTTCTACCTTTTGTACAAAACTTGACTTATTTAAACGTTTCGAAATGTAACTTAACAGAGTAATAAATGGTGAGGTAACAAACTTTTAGCTGTCTGTAGCACCAGTGTTGCATTATTCATCAGCAGAATAGACAATCTGTTTAGACACAAAACGGCAGTCGACGATAGTGGCAAGCCGCAGTCAAAGTTCTGTAACCAATAGAGTAAGGATGTGACACGTTACAAAGTTGTCGACAAATTCCGATATACGTCCAAACTCAAATAATAATATATGTATATGGTAGATCAGTGGTTAGCGCGGAAGGCTCGCATACCGAAGGGCATGGGTTCAAATCTCGACAATGAGCTTGAGCTGCGGTGAAGGAAACCATAGCATGGTGGTAGGGCACTTAAGTACTCGGCTGGCTAGCTACCACCCTACAGTTAAAAATCTGCCGCCAAGCACCTAACGGTGTGTTTTGGCAGCCTCACTTGAGAGCCAGTTCTATTCCAGGCTAAGTGTGCTTTACCATCTTCGATCACACCTTCATTTAACATCAGGTGAGCTGTGGTCAAACACGTAGCCTGTCAACTATAAAAAAAAATCTGGCCCAAACTAAGCAAAGCTTGTACTATGAGAACTAGACAGCTGACAGAATACTTAAATACTTTTTTTTGTAAGTACATACTTATAATACATACAGTACACCCAGATACAGAACAAACATCGATCTTGGTTACACAAATGTTAGTCCTGAGTGGGAATCGAGCCCACGCCCTTTAGCTCTCGAAGCAGATATACTACCAATGAACCAAGAGGGCTGTCAAATATTGGTAATCATACAATTTAAGTTTATAACAATAAAAAAATATAATTAACAGTTATTATTAAACGAAAAGAAGGTACATTTTTATATGAAGTTATAAAAAATTTAATTCATAAAATAAATTAATCTTGTACGCAATACCGTCACCATAAAATTGCCAAAACAAAATTGATCAAACGGCTAGAGTTACCCAATCAATCATTCTAAATGCAATAAACAGTACAAAACCTGTAATTACTTCTAATAAAGTTTATAACATCACGACACTTGTACAAGTAATATGTTACATGTCTTGACAACTTTCTAATGAGGTAAAATAATATTTCTCCACTTACATAATCCAATGTAAAAGCACCATTGTAGGTGTAAAAGCAACGAGACATAATAACGTGAGTTTCTATTTTATGACAGATATGAGACGCGATATTTTATCTGTATGCTATTTATATTGTAAAAATTTATGAAACATAATTATGTCAGTTGTGATTATGACAAGTTTTTGCGTATTTTTTTTTTTTAGTTTTGGCGTTGCATTTTGAGCATTTGCCAGTGTCAAGTGATTTATATTTTCTAATTGCCTCGTAGCTTGTCAAGTTCAGTCCGTGTCAGTTAAGTCTAGGCATGCTTTAGTAAAGTAGTGGCGACTTTACTATATAAAGCTTCGATGGAGTTTTAAAAGCATCACGAAGAGTCATACTTCACCACATTATATCATTTTCCCACACTCGTGCTTGTGAAACACCACCATTTTAAAGCATAATATACACACGACAAAACACAAGTTTTGTAAAAAAAATACAACAGGGCAACACGACTCTTTCCGCGTTCCCGCCAAAAATATGCTATTTATATTGTAAAAATTTGTGAAACACAATTATGTCAGTTGTGATTATGGCAAGTTTTTGCGTGTTATACAATTCATTGAGTTCTCGAGCTGTATTTAAACAATGCTGTGAACTTATTTACATTCAAAGCGTATGCAAAACAATAATCTAAACTAGGGCAGTGTAATGATAACTAGATTGTTCTGCAATCGCTACTGGCTGTTACGGCATCGGCAATGCAAGATTATCGGGACGTGACATATGATATTTATTTCACTGTCATAATTTATTTCATAAATATTTTGTACATAACTTAATTATTTTATATTACTTGGATACCGTTCTCAAAAATCTAGAAATAAATTCAATTATGTTTAGACTAACCCAAGTGAAAATAGAATGAAAATATAATCTAGATGTGAACTATTTATTATATTGATTTTTAAATATATTAAAAACTTAGCTAGGCGACAAATCACAACACTACAGACTGTCTCACACGCCTACTGCAGCCTGCATTTTCACCTATTCACGGGGAATGCGACAAAAACACGCGCCATTTTCATGAAAGCAAAAACCGTGGGTACGACACACTTATACATTACAAAAGACAAAGACATCCCTGTTGGTTCATTGGTAGAATGTCTGCTTCAAGAGCTGAAGGGCGTGGGTTCGATTCCCACCCAGGACAAACTTTGTGGTACAAACAAATGTTTGTTCTGTGTCTGTGTGTACTGTATGTATTATAAGTATGTATTTACAAAAAAAAAAGTATTAAAGTATTCTATCAGTTATCTGACTTCGGTCGGTATTTTGTTTTCTGTTTTCTCCTTACTTTGTAATGTGTTGTGTGTTTGTCTTTAATTATTTATTTAATTACGCCTGCACACTATGCTTAGCTAAACTATGTAATCTCAGTAAGGAAATTACTTGTAATTTTTAAGAGATTATTTTTTTTTTTTTTTATGGTTGACAGGCTAGGTGTTTGACCACAGCTCACCTGATGTTAAGTGAAAGCGTGGTCGAAGATGGTAAAGCACACCTAGCCTGGAATGGAACTGGCTCTCAAGTGAGGCTGCCGAAACACACCGTTAGATGCTTGGCGGCAGAATTACAACTTGAGGGTGGTAGCTAGCCAGCCGAGTACTAGAAGTACCCTACCACCATGCAAAAATTATTCTTAAACCGTAATCTGTCACTTGAATATTGTATCAATTTGTACCAACGTGAGCTACTGCAGTTCAATCTGTATAATTTTCGCGTTCCAGCAACTTTGCACAGATTGGACGTTATAGGGCATGTTTTTCGCAGCACTAGTTGCGAAAATATCTCCACTAATTGGAAATATCGGTGGTTACCTTTTAGTTATTGTTTGTATGAAATATTTCGTTTTGTCCAAATTGCGTAACTTGACCGTGCGGATTCTTGCGTTATAATCGAGCTAATATTGTAAATACGAAAGCGAGTTTATATGTTTCCTAATCACGTAGACGTATGTTTACCGAGTTAAAAAATAATTTGTGTGTTATTTTTATTAACCAACCGACCACTTGGTCGATTAATGTAAAAAAGAAGGCATTAACCATGCCTTCTTTAGGCGGGAAATAGAATATCAATGGAATATATTATATTTACACTATATTTCCTTACTTAAGATTTTTTTTATCTATTGTCTATTTCACTTGTAACTTGAAAACACAGAAATTTATTAGCATAATAATGAATTTATTTCTAAAAAATAATAGTTTTCTATTCTTTTTTTCAGGTGGCTGGTCCTTTGGTACCCAGAAATTCAAGGAAATGTCTGCAACTCGCTACGCTCGTCAAACGTTCATCTATTCCGCCATTCCTTACCTGAGAGATAGGAACTTCGATGGACTGGATATCGATTGGGAGTACCCTAAAGGAGGAGAGGATAAGAAGAACTACGTACTGCTGCTTAAAGGTAAATTATACATATAGTTTGCATCTAATAATGAAGTTTAACACTTTCATTGCCATAACTATTTTCGAGTAGTTCCCAGCGATGCCGTCCTATATGAAACGCGAGCACGCCAAGCGTGCTCTCAGCACTGCAAGATGAAATTCCATGGGCACGCTAGGCGTGTTCACTGGCACTGTATAAAGGTGAAATTATAAAATCCCCAAATCCATGAACAATCGAGAGCACGCCTGGCGTACTCACGGCAACGCGGTAGAGCTTCGTGAGGGCATGCTAGGCGTGTCTGCGACACTGAATGTGTTAATATTTTTTTTTATGTAAAAAGTAATGAGACGAACGAGACGCTCTCCTGATATTAAGAGATAACGCCTGTCCATGACCATTGCAGCGATACACAGAACTTTGAGTAACAAAACAAAGTCCAGGGCATCACTGCTTTAGCGCTCATTACTTTGAGACTTTCGATGGTTAGTCTCAACAGCCCAGTAATTTCGCTAGCTGCAGTACCCTTCGAACTGGAACACAGTAATGTTTACACACTACTGCTTAGCGGCAGAATAACTAATACTGCGGTGGTATCTACCTAGACGATCTCCTGCTAAGGAGATCTACCACCAAGTAAATATACTACCCCTAGGGGCAGTGTCTCTCAGAGCCCAGCTTTGGAAAATAGGGATGCCTCGTGTCCGATTCCGAATTTATTCACAACATAAATATCTAGTCGATTAATTAATTACTTTTATTGTGCTAACACGTAATTTCGTTCTAGGCAATTAAGTTCCTGTATTAATTAATTAACATTAGAAGCGCCGTGAGATATTAAACACCATTCTAGAATATAAATTACTCCACAACCACGTATTCTATTTCAGCTAAGGCTCATTACCGCGGGTAGTTGAGGTAGCAAGGAAATAAATAGTTTAGGCACGGAGTAAAAAATATACAGAGAAAAAGTTTTAAAAACATATCATTCTTAATTTGTTCCATGGTAAATCTAGATGTGTGTCATCGATTTGGATTATTAATATAAGATGCTTAGAGTAAACTGCGTATGTTTTTCTAAGGGCAATAAACGTTGTAAATTATGTAGTGTACAAAACTTTAAATTTGAATTGTTACTTTAGTGCTACCAAAAAACTTTATCCATTTTTTACTATTATTGACAACTTATGTGTTTTGGTCATCTGATGTTAAGTAGAAAGAAAGAAAGAAAAAGATTATATTTTACAACAAATACAAATACAAACAAATAGAGACAACCAGTTACAAAATAAGAACGACTAAAAGTGAACTTAAAGAAGTGAAGTGTACTTTAAGTGACGCTGGAACTGGCACTGGCTCTCAAGTAAGAGTGCCGGAACACATCGTCAGATTTGCAACTCGAGTGTCATATCTAGCCAGTCGAGTACTATAAAGTACTCTACCACCATGCAATGGTTTTCTCCATGGGTAGCTCAAGCTCTCTGCTGAGATTTGAACCTACGCCTTTTGAACCAACCGTGCTATAAAATGAGCTATAATCGCTAAAAAAATCTTGTACAAATACAAATACAGGTCATTTTTCCATTCATATTAAAAATATCAAAACCATAACACATGTATGTCAACATAAAATAATTATGTCAATATGATTAAAATTTAATTGAATGTCAATTTAACAAAAAAAAAAAATTATTTCCTAGTAATTCAGTATTCTCTTGTGTCTTAAATGATCAAGTTGTAAACGTTTTCACAGTCACAGACGAAGAAAACAAGTCTCGGGCTAGTTCTAATAGCAATTGGTAACTTGTTTAAAAAATATTAAATTTATATTTCAGCACAATTACACAATGATGAAAATGGCTACAGGCATTTATTTTTCGTGAACAGTTTAAGTCATTGGTACTTTTTCTCTATATGTTTATCTACTCGATATTTACGCACTAGGTTACGCGTAATCAACCACACGGGGTGACAAATAGTTATATAGGAAACTAGGGTCTCGGTTACTTTGGAATTTAATTACAGTTTAGGACTAAATCAAGGGGATTATTTTGGGCCACGTTTGTATTTGTTTTACGAGCATAATTACATGTGTTCCATAGTAAAAGTTCGTTGGTCCTGACCAAGTGTATGCAGCGGTTCTATTAACGTGATTTTGAAACATGATTCTTACAAGCCGGCACCGCTTTTTCAAGGAGGAAGAAAGTTGTATTTTTTATAAACTTTTCGATTTGTATTTTTATTAACAAAAAAAACCTTCATGCAATATTAAATTTTACAGATGATAATGATAAAGAAAACAACCAGAGATTTTAAATAAAATAAAAAATCCTTATCACTGTTGTTACCGAAACGACAGTTAAGCGGAAATAAACTAAATATATACCTTGAATACTCAAAATGAACTTCCGCAAAGTAACGTCTGAAACAATAAATTATATTTTTTTGTAATTACATAATTATGGAATACCCAGACATAGAACAAATCGTGGTGTGGTTGTCAATACGAGCACATTTCTGAATACTAAGAACATTTTTTTTGTATAAAATGTCAACAACAGCAATGGCGTGTCGCAAGGCGTGACGTCACACTCTGTTTGGAGTTCATGGTCACGTAACTGAATACGTAATTTTGATAAATATATATTCCGAAATTATTAAAATCTTTTATAATTAACATTTGTTGCTGTTAATCATTAGAAACTTTAATCTCCCCAGTTTATTCCTAGACGACACAAGCCTATTATAGTTTATTTTCCTCTTTTGTCTTATCAATCTCGGATCTCAGCAATTTGGCTTACGCTATAGGCTTAGATAAAGGGGGTACGTGATCCCAGAGCTGGCTCTAGAAAAATCCTTGTCTTCACATCCTTCTATATGTATACTTGTTATTCTGTGACTTTACCCTTGCGGACTAACAAGCGTTAGATCCTTAACGACTTGCCAGTGTAATTAAAGGCACACTGTGGTTTGAAAGGACATGGTTTCGCCAAGGCCCCAAGTATTATACTAGTAACGTTCTGCAGTACCTATTAAGTAATTTTCCAAAATCCTAATTTGTGTTCAACGTTTATTTTTAAGCAATATTTTACTAACACGATCATGTGACTTTTCTATACTATTCTATATAAAGAGGAAAGATTTGAATAGGTTTCGAAACTACTGGATCGATTTCAAAAATTCTTTCACCGTTGGGAATCTATGCTATCTCCGGGTGACATAGGCTACTTTTTATTCCTGTATTCCCACGGGAACGAGAACTATGAAATCGCGAGGCCATTTTCAATCAGTTCATTTGTGTCGTCGCAGAATTGTTTCAAACAAAAAAAACGCAAAAAACTTAAAACTGAAAAATAGGAGTGAGGTTTACAGATTGGCTTAAAACACAAAACCTGATTTAAATGGAATAATCAATTAAACCTATTTAACCATCATTTTAAAACTACAGTCATAATTTGCGGCAACCAAATAATTTCTAAGTCAAAACGGCTTAATCATGATATTAATGATAAATAATCTGATTTTCTCAGAAAGCTTTTCTGTGTTAGGTCGAAAAAACTATTTAATCGCATACCTAAACTCATACTTTCTTTTGACTGCCCTGTTATATCATTTGGTAGAATATCTCCTAGGGCGTGGGTTGGATTCCCACCAGGACAAACATTTACGACGATAAATGTTTGTTTCGTGTCTGAGTGTTTTGTATGTAATTAAAAAAAAAAGTATTTAAGCATTTTATCAGTTAGCTGGTGCCCGTAGTATAAGTTTTGCTTAGTTTGGGGCTAGATTGCACTGTGTGAAATGGCCCTACAATGTTTATTTATTCACCATTGACATTTTGATCTGAGAGTTATATATTAAACAAAATAAAAAATACCTTAAATTATACTATTTACAAAATGTATATAAAAAACTTAGTCTAAAAAACCGTCAGAGGAGGGATATGGGGCCAGAATGCTGGCAACATTGCCACGCTGGATGGCAATGATAAGCTTTTGACCAAAGTAGATACCAGCATTCTGGTCACCTGAAGCCTCCTCTAGACGTTTGGCCAGGTCCCGATACAGTTCGAGAGCGGCCGGCCCCCACGGACCTAAAGTTTATTTATTTGAAATTCAGACATATCCAGCAAAAAATGATTGGCTTTTCATATACTTAGATGCAATATTCACTAGGATAAATCATAAAAGTTATTTGCCAAAAATAAATATAAAAGTTATTTTTTTTCGTAAAACCTTCAGTAGTTTAACTATAATAGATTACTAGTACGTAATTAAGATTTTATTGTCGTGTCATTTTATTTTTTTCATTTTTTTTAAACTGTTTTTGTGTTTTAAAACTCATTTAATGACATTATTTAAATTTTGAAGTGACTTGTAACATTAGTATATTTATAAAGATTTTGATCTTAATATTCTGCAATAGATAAATTTTTGCTAAAATCGAACATCCTAACAGAAGATGGTAAGTGATTATATTTGATGTGCAATCTAATATTTCCCATTAATATGTAATAGGTCGGTAAGCCTTCCATTAAGCAACCTCCTATCAGTTTATAGCATCCTGAGTCCTTCCTTCTCAATTCATCGTCCATCACGCCTTATTGCCCAAGATGCCCGTAATTTCACACTAAAGGTAAAAACACACAACGATTTCCATCGTTGTGTGTTTTTACCTTACAACAGTGTATTTCCTTTTGATTTTTTTTTTATTCTTGAAAGGCTAGGTGTTTCCCCACAGCTCACCTGATGTTAAGTGATGGTGTGGCCGAAGATGGTAAACTTACCTAGCCAGGATGTATGTATGTTGTTGTTCTATGTGTGTTTTTAATTTATGATTTTTGTTTATTATACACAAGCGAACGCCTCGCGGTCTCCCGTGTGGGAATATAGGAATAAAAAGTAGCCTGTGTCACCCGGGGATAGTGTACCTTTCCAACGGCGAAAGAATTTTTGTAATCAGTCCTGTAGTTTCGGAGCCTATTCAATACAAACAAACAAACAATCAAATCTTCCCTCTTTATAGTATTACTAGCGGACGCCTCGCGCTTTCACCCGCGTAGTTCCCGTTCCCGTGGGAATACAGGGATAAAAAGTAGCCTATGACACCCGGCGACTACGTCCGTGGAGTTTAGCAAAAAATGTTTGTTCAGTTCGCACAATTTAGGAAAAGTCAATAATTCTGTATTCACAAAGAAATACTCATAATAACCTCTTCTTTGCAAATCTATGTTTTGAGTTTTTCCATTTTATTTTTGGAAACGTTTTCTTGAGTTAAAACAACTATGTGTGGCATCTCTCCTACGTGAACATGCCACTTATAGCTGCCTATGAGTCAAGGCACCCTCAAAAAATCGACATGTTACACAGCGCCATCTAGTCCTAAACTAAGCAAAGCTTGTACTACAGAATTTATACAATGGTACAAGCGTACGGAATGAAGTGAGCAAAAATATACTTATTTACGATTTTAAAAGAATTGTAGTGGCATTGTACCTTAAACCATCATTGCGCTAAAACACGGCAGTAACGTCGTGACCAGAAAGCGCCTAGCAACGTGCCTAGAGTTTCAATATTATCAATATTAAGGGCTCCTAATAGGGCTGATATTCGCTATTGTTCGGAAATATCGACAATTTGATACATTTACGATAATTAGCAATCCTATACGAGTAGATGACAAAGGGTTTGTGTTCTGGGTATGTAATCATTCATCATCATCAGCCTTACCACTGCTGGACGTAGGCCTCCCAAGACACGCCGCTCAGCTCGATCTTCGACTTTTGGTCAGTGCTGAAAATCAGCGCTGTGGAGTTATCCCCAGCACAATTGCTGAGCACTAGTTTTTTTTTTTTGGTAATGCACCAGTCACTGCAGCGATAATCCGCTTACTGTCATTTCAAATTTGTTATCTTGACGTTAATCTGTATTTTTTTATTTATGTGTGTTGTTTGTACTTATCTGTTGTTGTGTCTAGTGTTTTGTAGGGCAAAAATAAATGTTTTTCTTTTTCACTTTCATCCACCGCCAGCTGTCCTACGTATATCGTCACTCCATTGAGTCTCGGGGCGTCCTACGCTACGTTTGCCAATTCGCGGTCTCCACTCTAGAACACGTCTACCCCAGCGGTTATCGGTTCTGCGACAATTTTTTTTTTGATTTTGGAAAATTACGTCTCGTTTTCTCGTCACCCATCCTGCGAAGTCTCCAGACAAAAGTCTTTAACCAGTGCATTGTACTAGTCATGCGACCATCAAACATCATTAATTTTTATTTATCAAGATTTTTTTTGTTAAATTTGTAAGGTGTACAAGGCGTTCTCCTGATGGTCTTACCATGCTTGACCATGACAATGCTTGCCCATAACCATTACATAAATAAATATCGTACGACATTACGCACAGCGCCATCTAGCCCTAAATTAAGCAAAGCTTGTACTATGGAAGACAGATAACTGATAGAATACTTAAATACTTAAAAAAAAACATAATACCTAACACCCAGACACAGAACAAACATTTTTTATACCACATAATTTTTGTCGTATGTGGAAATCGAACCCACGCCCTACAGCTCTTAAAGCAGACATACTACCAATGAGCCAACAGAGCTGTTAACCATTGGTTACCGTTGCAGTGGTATCTCGAACTTTGATTAACAAAACAAAGTCCAGGACATCGCTGCTTTGGCGCTCATTACTTTGAGACTTTCGGTGCTTAGTCTCACTCTCAACAGTTTCGCTAGCTAATTTTCTTGTAATGAGACAAATAAGACATTTTACATTAAAAAAAAACCACCAAACTTTATCCTCGAAACATATTTAATTTATTTTATTGTAAGTAGACCTTCATTTGATTGCCATCTCAAATTATTTTAAGTGAAGATACGATCTACGGTACCGATTCACTCTCGACTTGAAGCCACCCATATTGTATCTATCAAGAAACACCCACTCACATAACGTATTCCACGCTATAACTTTGCTAACGTCCAAACTTTGGATTTACCAAGCATCATATCATATCAGTCAACAAATCAAACTGCAATAGAATTAATCCGTACTAAGCTACACAATATTCTAATACGATTCAACTTGTCGTCTAGTTTCCTTGAATATTCATGTTCTATGCATAAATTATTATCTGTACTGAAACGCGATCCTCTGATTTAAAGCTATAATATATTGTTTTATCGACGTCATCATTATCTCAGCCGTAGGATGTCCACTGTTGGACATAGCTCTCACCCATTAAATTTCAGGAAAACCGGTTGGAAGCGGCTCGCATCCAGAGCGTTCCTGCGGTCTTCATTAGGTCATCATGGGTATTTTTTTCCTTCTAACGATGTATCTGTTTGTTGTTAGATACCTCATTGTTGTTACAATCTAGCCTATTTGAGACTATAGGTAATTAGTAATTTTAATATAACTTAAATTGCTAAGTAGAGTATAAACGAAGAATGCGCCCAACTGTCTCTATTAAAAGGAAGACACTTTGTTCATGTGTTCTATAATATGTAGTACTCACTGCACTGGCATTACTAACATAATACACTAACTATTTTTAAACAAATTTAAACCCCACACGTGGTCCCCGGGTGGTGCCAATCGGGTGAAAATCTACTGGTGGTAGGCTCACGCCGCGGTTAGTTACCACCCTCTGGACGAAGCCGCGCCGCCAATCGATCTTGTCGTGTTCCGGTGCGATGTTCGGTGTGTCGTATCTCTCCTACCCAGGACATCCTTGGGGGGGCTCGGGCGTCCCCGCGGTCTCCAGGCTAGTCCCCCATCAGAGAGTGCGCTTCCCGATGTGTATCATTTGGCTATACGGCATGACGCCTCGTTCCACTGCCAACTTTCTAACCACCTTTACTCCCCAATTGGCGTCTTCAAATCTAGAGTAAATAGGTTTCTTCTAGGTAAGCGTGCTCCATCTTAGACCACACTACTGTTTAACATCAGGCAGAGTGTGGTCAAACGCGAACCTATTTTGTATAAAAAAAAATATATATATATATATATGAGCTTAGAATTAATATTCTACGTAGGACTTACCTACAACCGACTGTCTCAACCATTATCGTTGCGTACGAGTACAGTCGCCCCACGGCTCCTCTATCTTAACATCTGTGTACAATACTAGCAGTAGTGTGTAAACATTACTGTGTTCCGGTTTGAAGGGTACTGCAGCTAGCGAAATTACTGGGCTGTCGAGACTAACCATCGAAAGTCTCAAAGTAATGAGCGCCAAAGCAGCGATGCCCTGGACTTTGTTTTGTTACTCAGAGTTCTGTGTATCGCTCCAATGGTCATGGACAGGCGTTATCTCTTACCATCAGGAGAGCGTCTCACCCGTCTCATTATTTTTCACATAAAAAAAATGAACATAGAATTAATATTCTACAGAGGACGTACCTACAATCGACTGTCTCAACCACTATCGTTGCATACAGTCGCCCCACGGCTCCTCTATCTTAACATATCTGCACATGAAACGGATCCAAAAGATTGCTAGATTTATTCATGTCGCCATATTTTAATCCACATCATTAATTGATGGTCACATTTGCATAAGTCGAAACGCAAAATTTACAAAATTAGTAGCGTATACGATTTTTGATCCAATTTTAATATTCATAAGATCCACCTTGACCTAATAATGAAATGTCAGGTATTGAAATACGAGCGTCGTATTATAGTGTAGTCTAAGCTTGCAAGTTTATACAAGGTATTGTTATTTTTTTAATGGCTATTAACATTATATATTTATACTCCAAATGTATAACATAACGAGATATAAAATCTAAATTTAAAAATTAATAGAATTGGTAATTGCCCCGACAGCCCCGTTGGCTCATTGGTGGTTGGCCTTGAGAGCTGTAGGGTGTGGGTTCGATTCCCACCCAGGGCAAACATTGTATGTAACAACAAGTGTTTGTTCTGTGTGTGGGTGTTCTATATGTATTATAAGTATGCATTTACAAAAAAAAAGTATTTATGTATTCTATCAGTTATCTGACTTCCATCACACAAGCTCTGCTTAGTTTGGGGCCAGATGGCGCTGTGTGTATATTGTATAGTCCTAAAATATTTATTTATTTAATTCATGTATATTATTAACGCGTACAATAATCTTAGTAATGGTCTCTTTTGAATGAATGCATATTTAATTGTCAATTGACAATGTACGTACTATATTGTTCATAAAGCGTAGCGATGATAGCTCAGTGTTTAGCGCGGTAGGCTCGCACGCCGAAGGTCGTGGGTTGAAACCCCAACAATGAGCTTGAGCTGCCGGTGAAGGAAAAACATCGTGAGGAAACCATAGCATGGTGGTAGGGTACTTTCTAGTACTCGGCTGGCTAGCTACCACACTCAAGTTGAAAATCTGCCGCCAAGCATCTAACGGTGTGTTCCGGCAGCCTCACTTGAGAGCCAGTTCCCTTCCAGGCTAGGTTTTACCATCTTCGACCACACCTTCACTTAACATCAGGTGAGCTATTATCAACCATTAAACAAAAAATCACAGACAGTATTTCAGTCGGCGATCTCTACTATAGATATGTAAAATTTACTTACTCAAATAAATAAACAAAAGCTTGAATAAACAAGGAGTTTATCGATAAAAATGCGTTGTAGCGTGGCGCAGCACTATAGGGGCGGACGACGTTTGGGCACGGGTCACTAGGACCACGGGGGCACCACGGGGCGCCAGTGGTGGCGACAGGTGCATCGAAGCACGACCGGCTACCCTGCGCTATTGGTTCATCGATAAATTTTGTTTCGATACTACTGCTCGTGCATACGCAAGGGAATAGAATTGCCACAACGTATTCTTGTTTATCATCATCATCATCATCATTTCAGCCGTAGGACGTCCACTGCTGGACATAGGCCTTCCCCATTGACTTCCATAAAGACCGGTTGGAAGCGGCTCGCATCCAGCGCGTTCCTGCGGTCTTTACTAGGTCGTCTGTCCACCTTGTGGGTGGACGTCCTAAGCTGCGCTTGCCGGTCCGTGGTCTCCACTCCAGAACTTTGCAGCCCCATCGGCCATCAGTTCTGCGTGCTATGTGCCCTGCCCACTGCCACTTCAACTTGCTAATCCGTTGGGCTATGTCGGTAACTTTGGTTCGTCTACGGATCTCCTCTTGTTTATCACCGAGACTAAATCCCGCAAAAAGTCGTGAATCGGTATTTCACTTTATTGAAATTTCGACGTGAATACTGTAAAACTGAAACAAAATGAGTCAAAAACGCGCCAGTTTTCTTAGTGAAATACGTTTCTGTTTCACTGTAACAGTAAAACTCTTTATCATCATCGTTTTCAGCCCGTATTTTTAATGTAAAAAGTAATGAGACGAACGAGACGCTCCTCTGATGGTAAGAGATAACGCCTGTCCACGACAATTGCAGCGATACACAGAACTTTGGGTAACAAAACAAAGTCCAGGACATCACTGCTTTGGCGCTCATTTCTTTGTGAGTTTTAATGGTTAGTCTCAACAGCCCAATAGTTTGTATGTATAAGTTCATTTAAACTTGAAAACGTTTCACCATCACATATTATGTCAGTATAGGAAACAATGTACATTACACTGCGCCATCTGACCCCAAACTAAGCAGAGCTTGTGCTATGGAAGACAGATAACTGATAGAATACTTAAATACTTTTTTATGTTCAATGTTTCTACTTATATGAATAATAAAGAAATTTTGAAATTGAAATTGATTGATTGTAAAGGCGAGTCTTCAGGCACTGCGGAAAGGCGACGGATAACGAAAACTCTTCCCTTAAATATATTTCAAAAGTGATGCCGTGAAAATGAAGTGCCAATTTCGCGAGTTCCTGAGAGAGGACTTTAGCGAGATTAAATTTAATGGACTTCAGTCTAGTTCGGGGAACTTTTTCAAGGTTGGTTCCAGATGTGAATTTCCGAAGTTACTATCTTTAGGCCTCATGGGTCGCCTTTACCATTTTGACGTGACAACTTTTATAATGTAAATTATTGGGAAACTTTACGGCCGATTCCTTCTTTATTAAACCTCTAAAAATATTTCAGATTCAGATTGTATTTTGTTGTGGTGTTGTGTTACATTTGGGGCTTAATATTAAGGGAGTGTCAACAGTCTAGTTCTTTGTTAACATACAATAGAAATTGGCTAGATACAATTATTTATTAATTACCAAAATTTCAAACTAAATTAAATAAACTACACAACGATATTTGGAAATCAAAATCAAAATCAAAATGTATTTATTTGCTAAGTACAGGTGTCAAAATGTTGGTACATTTTGTACTAATGTACCGGACCGGTGTGGTATTAAAGTTGGTACTTTTGTTGGTGTTGGTTGGTTGTTGTTTTGTGCATATTATTATGTTTAGCATCATCAGCATATTGAAGTTCACTGCTGGACATAGGTATCTCTGAACTCACACTATCTTTGGCTTACCACCTACGATAAATTAATTATTTAATTACGCTCCTTTTTTGGGTAGTCATGTAAAAAAAAGGGTATAAGACGATACTCTCATTTTCGGCGAAAACTGTAAAAAACACGTACCATTCTATTCATGTATAGTTCTATACAAGCGCGGTACCTGGCCACGCCCGCCAACAATCAGACAGACGGCCGCCAGATATTGCAATATCGAAGATAGATTACCTACATTCGGCGCAGTGCAATGCGGGGATAGGAAAAATAACCGCTGCTGGAGAGGGTTTAGGAGTAATATAGTGAGCTTTTGGAGGTCGATATGAGGCGACCTCTTATTTTTGCTCAAAAATAACTTGAATAGTTTACCCCTTACCAATTGTTTGACAACCCTGTTGGTTCATTGGTATGTCTGCTCCAAGAGCTGAAGGGCGTGGGTACGATTCCCACCCAGGATAAACATTTTATGGCATAAACGTTTGTTCTCTGTGTCTGGGTGTTCTGTATTTATTATAAGTATGTATTTACAAAAAAAAGTATTTAAGTATTCTATCAGTTGTCTGACTTCCATAGTACAAGCTTTGCTTAGTTTGGGGTCAGATGGCGCTGTGTGTAATGTCCTACATTATTTATTTATTATTATTGTCTGTGATTTACCTAGTCAAATTTTCATTATAATAATCGATGAAAAACGCTGCCATTATACTCTCTAGGCGGTATAGCTACTTAGCAGGAAGTCGTTCAGGTTTGCCAAGTGTGCCAATCAAAACCAATCTGAACGTTATTGTGGTTTGCGGCATTGATTTTTTTTAATCTTTTAATAGCCTAGGTATTTGACTACAGCTTACGTGATGTTAAGTGATGGTGTGGTCGAAGATGGTAAAGCACACCTAGCCTGGAATAAGTGAGGCTGCCGGAACATACCGTTAGATGCTTGGCGGCTGATTTTCAACTTGAGGGTGGTAGCTAGCCAGCCGAGTACTAGAAAGCACCCTACCACCATGCTAAAATGCTGCACCATGTAAGGTTTTTGAGACTAATTAATCAATGTCTCAAAGTAATGAGCGGTATCCTGGTTTGTAGCGATGATAGCTCGGCTTTTTTTTCTGGTACTCGACTGTCTAGGTCCGTCCTCAACTTGAAAATCTGCCGCCAAGCACCTAACGGTGTGCTCCGGCAATCTCGCTTGAGAGTCAGTTCCATTCCAGGCTAGGTGTTTTACCATCTTCAATCACACCTTCTCTTAACATCACGTAAGCTGTGGTCAAAGACTTACTTTGATAAACATTATAAAAATTACATGGTCAATGGACATGCGTTACTTCTAACTATCAGGAGAACGTCTCCTTTAAAATTGAAAGTTATAAATCATAGATGACACTGAGTGCATTTGACAGACGTGTGTAATACGTATCTAACATTGGACTATTATGATTATAGTAACAAAAACTTATCGAAATGTACAAAATCTTATGAGATCATTTTCGTAAAAAATCTCGGTTACCTAGCTGACCTTAGTCAAAATGTCAAGGATGTGTCTGAATGACTCAGCTATGGACTTCCTTTTATTTTAATACCTACGTTGAAGTGGATATGACCGGTTACGTTTTTTTTTTGTCGAACCGTAATTGATTAAGTCACCGATGTTTTCTAGAACACAATTACTCGAGCAGTTATCGATTTTACAAAAGAAAACAAAAACTCAAACCCACTTTGGGTTTGAGTTTTTGTTTTCTTTTTGCTCAAGTTGCTAAAAAATGTTAATCGCATCGCGTTTGAAATGTTCTGTTATTATTTGAATATTGTGATTAAAATTGTTTGCCATACCCTAATGGGGTCATAATTATGTGCTAGGTACAACATTGTTAAATTTATAAGCAGAACCTATAGGTACATATGTTGCAATAAAGTATTAAGTATGAGTACTATAATGGGTATGGACTGGCATATCTCTACCAATAATAAAACGTCTATTTCGTTATTGATTTCATATAAAAAAAAAAACATTAAAGTTCTACGTCCCTATTTCGGCTAAAGAGATTGTTTTAAGCTATAAGACCGCCTTTGTTTTTTTTATGTAAAAAGTAATGTGACAAACGAAACTCTCTCATGATGGTAAGAGATAACGCGTGTCCATGGCCATTGCAGTGATACATAGAACTTTGAGTAACAAAATAAAGTCCGGGGCATAGCTGCATTGACGCTCATTGCTTTGAGACTTTCGATAGTTAGTCTCAACAGCCCAGTAATTTCGCTAGCTGCAGTACCCTTCAAACCGGAACACAGTAATGTTTACACACTACTGCTTTGCTGTGGTATATTTAAAAATAAATATATCACAGGACGTTACACACAGCGCCATCTGACCCCAAACTAAGCAGAGCTTGTGCTATGGAAGACAGATAACTGATAGAATACGTAAATACTTTTTTTTTTGTAAATACAGTATTATTTATTATTATACAGTTTCTATAGTATTTTTTCTTTATGTGGTGTCAATAAAGTGTAGTGTGTATTGTATTCATTTTTATTGTTCACTTTTCGATACTCATTATAGTGAAACTCAGATGTTGAAACCTGAAAGTTAACTTTCTAATAGAAAAGAGAAGACAAATACCTCACACTCATGAACGCGAGATCATTTGTTTCGTTTGCCGTCGTGAACATGCGGCGTTTAAACCTTTTTCAAAAGTTTTTCTTACTTACTAATAAACGATGCTTGAATTAAATACTTAAAATTACAGATGTCAGGAAATAAATACATAGTTTTCACAGCAAACGCAGTCTAGTCACTCGGTTAGCTATATGAGCGTGAGTATAGACTATACTCGTAGTTGGCTATACATTTTTTAATTACTAGAAAAAAATATGTCGTTATCAGCTATAACAGATGATCTTTGAAACAAAAACTTAAAAAATTGATATCGAAACGTTATCCACAAAAAAGGTGATTCCTGCTTATTATTCTACCCGTAGGCATTTACCTAAACCTAGTCCGTCGCAATTTCATTCATAAATCACGCGGCAAGCTCGTGCAACTGGATCGGGAGGCCTTGGTCGCGTTAGTGTGATAGAAAAAGAAAATGTTTCTGCAATATTCCAATGAAAGCTGCCATTGGTTACCGCCAGCTGGTCCGGTGATAGTATTATTTTGTAGTAAATGTGTGCTATGTCCATAATTTTAGGCAGGATTTCCCAAAATTTTGACTAGTAATAACTCTGGCATTATGAAGTAAACAAAAATTCTAATTGCACATTTACGATGTCTTACCCGGTCTGTATTATTCATTAAAAAATTTCTTTTACTGAAAAAGTAGTGATGTATAACAATTATATAACTCTGTACACATTTGTACCGGTGTACTCTGCCCATCAACTGTACGTTTTTAGTTTGTAGAAAGTTGTTTGTTTTTGTTTTGTAAAATATATTGTGTGTTAAAGGAAGAGGTCGGATCCGGGAAACAGAATTCCTTGTCCTGAGTCTGACAGATTGGATAATGTATGTAATTTCAATGTTATTTTGAATTGAATAAATTGAATTGTGTATCAAGGAAAGGTAATCGATTATTTAGCTGAGCTATCTTCCGATATCGCATTCAACTAACAATTCGCAGAGAATTGCTTATTGCACAAGTGTTTCCGTACGGAAGTTAATCAAGCACATTCTCGTAACACTAACGAATCAATATAACTTCGTAGAATATCCGTTAGCTATAGTTAGAAACCTTGAATTAAACATATTTATATTTCTTCTTAACAAACAGTACAGAACAAAATGCTTTTTGAACAAAACAGTAGATTATGCTAATAATCTACTGTTTTGTTCAAAAAGCATAAATTCATAAATCATTAATAAATTTTATTTTATGCTTATAATCTACTGTTTTATTCAAGCAATTGTGATTTACCGCATATAAAGGCCAAAATAAATGCCAGTAGCGGTGATTTCACTGTCAAATTATGCTCCATTTGTTCATAAATGGCAAAAAAATATTTGTATGGAAATCGAACCACCTTAAGGAAGATTCTTGAAGTAGAAAATTCAAACACTTTTTTTTTTGTTGTACAGTAACAAAATATTATTATGAAATACTGCTGTACAAAAAATGAAGGGCCGAAACACCAAATAAGTCACGAATTACACGCCCTTGACCTTAAGGCCTTACTAACGGAGAGGTCAACAACCATCTTCAATAATAAATGTGTACAAACTGACTTCTTCTCCGCAACTAATTGTTAACAGTCACGCATTCTTAGACATCAAGCTCTCTTCACACTGTAGTATAATTTAACTATTCTACTGGAACTATATTTTTTTGGATTAAAAATAATAATACAAAAATAACAGTTAAAAAAAGGAAAAATTTAGCAGTACCCAGTATAAATACAGTATATATTTTTAAATTTTAATTTGATTTGAATTTTGTTAAGATTAAGAATTTTAGAATTTTGAATTCAAGAATTGCGTGTTTTAGTGCCACCACCGCAGTGCCAGTTATTTCGCCGCTAAGCAGTAGTGTGTAAATATTACTGTCTTCCGGTTTGAAGGGTACTACTAGCGAAATTACGGGGCTGTTGAGACTAACCATCGAAAGTCTCAAAGTAATGAGCGCCAAAGCGGTGATGCCCTGGACTGTGTTTTGTTACTCAAAGTTTTGTGTATCATTGCAATGGTCATGGATAGGCGTTATCTCTTACCATCAGGAGAGCGTCTCATTCGTTTCATTACTTTTTATATTAAAAAAAAATATTACAAGAAAGGTTTATGTAGCATTTCACGCACATAGTGAAGGCAAGGCAAAACATTTAGTGTTATAAATGTTTGTTCTATGTTTGGGTGTCCTGTATGTATAAATATGTATTTACAAAGTAAATAAAGTATGATGATGTAGGTGATGATTTTACTGTGGCACAGCAGGAATGCTAAAAAGCTATGAAACCACTATAAAGTAGCATAGTATGAAGAGGCAATACTGTCAAGATATATACAGCTGTGTGGTTTTGCGGTTAATACTTACGTCAGGAACATTCACTTTCATTAACTTGCCCGTGTTTTATTGTTCTGCCCGCCATTTGCGATCCTTTCCGGAGTGGTAAACATTACTCATAAAGAATAAAGTATGTATTCTGGTGCGTACAAGATAGCATTATTTTAAAATCTACAAAAACTATTTTCTACATGTTTATGTTTTATTTACTTGGTGGTAGCTCTCTTTATATTAGTAGGAGGTCGTCTAGTCAGGTCCCACCGTATTACCAGATATTTTAAGCAGTATTAAAGAAAGAAAACATTTATTTTGACACACACTACACTAGAAAGAAAAGTGTAGTGTGTAAAGATTATTGAGTTCCATTTTTTTTTTAAGATACGTTTGACCGCCATCTCACATGATGTTAAGTGATGACGCGGTCTAAGATGGAGCACGCTTGCCTAGAAGATACCAATTCACTCTCGACTTAAAGACACCTAGATTGTATCCAACGGGGAACACCCACTCAACGCATTCCACTGTCCATCAGTCAGATGTGTAAAAAGTTTGTGGTTTTTCAAATATGAATGTCCTTTCCACCCACAACAAAAAAGAAAGAAAGAAAAAGATTTTAATCTGTAACATAAAAACACAAAAAACAAAAACGAAAAAATAGTTACAAAATAAGGGCTCACCTCAGCATAATACTCATTATAACACTCATAATACCTCAGCGCTGGTCTTCCGGTGAGCCCCTGTAGTTGAAACCAAAGTGAGTGAACGTGTGTGTGTGTGTGGGGGGAGGGGTTGTGTGCGTGCGTGTGTGTGTGTGTGTGTGTTTATATTTTATGTTTAAAGGATGCTTAAATATTACATTTTTGTCGTATTATTATAAGAGCAGTTTTAGCAAGTTTCGTACCTTTGAAAACCTTCAAAGATTCTATTCAAGTATAAATTGTTTAAATGTGTACGTTGGTTGATGTCAGCCTATAATAAAAAGAATAAACTGACCGGCTTGGCCCAGGTCACATATTTAGGTCAAGGTACGGGGACAAACGCGTGTGAATTATTAAAGCAAAAAAGTATTGTTAATTGCACCATAGCTCCTAAACAGTTTAGACAGAAACAGAATGAAAACAACTATATTTTCAAAATGATAGCTATAAAAAATGAACCTAGCGCTAATATGGCCTATTAATGTTTTGACAAAAAAAAAAGATTATTATTTCAATTCCAATGTTTTTTTTTTCTTTGGTTTTGGCGTCGCGTTTTAGCATTTGCCAGTGTCAAGTATTTATATATTTTAAAGTTTCAAAAGTTAAATAAGTGTCCTCGAAGCTAGTTATAGTCCAGTCTTAGTCAAGTCCAGTCATGCATTAGTAAAGTAGTGGCGACTTTACTATAAAGCTTCGATGGAGTTTTGGAAGCACCACGAAAAGTCATGTTTCACCACGTTATATCATTTTCCCACACTCACGCATGTAATTTGGCACTTTATGAATAAAACACCACCATTTTTATGCATAAAAACTCGACAAAACACAAGTTTTGGAAAAAAACACAACGGAGTGACTCGACTCTTTCCGCGGTCCCGCCAAAACTCAATTCCAATGTTTTGATCTTAATTTATAAATGTATAATTAATTTAAGCATTGCCATCCAGCGTGGCAATGTTGCCAGCATTCTGGCCACATATCCCTCCTCTGACGGTTTTTTAGACTAAGTTTTTTGTATACTTTTTGTAAATAGGTAGTATAATTTAAGGTATTTTTTATTTTGTTTAATAATTGTAAATAAATAACAATACATTGAATTAATTTAAATTCAACTTAGGTAACGTATAATTTAAATGTATGTAATTGTGTTCCAAAATTTTTACATTTTTTTTTTAATTTTTGCATACTGTCATATTGAATGAGGTTTGTACCTATAATTGAGGCAGCACTTAATTTTTGCCAACTTTGTTTTAATATGTATCAACTGCATTAGTAGCTGCTTCGTTGGTATGACTATAAAATAAAATAAGTAAAACAAACACATACGATTTTTACACATATATAAAACGAAGACCGTGTTTTTTTCACATTAGTGTGGAAAAATAACAATAATATTGGAAATCACCAGCTTTTTGCTAGCAATTTGTAATTCTGAATAAAAAAAATCCAAACTACACTAAAGCGCAAAACCTCGCAATTACTCGCGACCGCGCCAGTACACTCCGGGCAATCATTCTTTGGCAACGAGAGTAAAATTTAAACACAGTTCGAAGACACGAAAATAAAGTTACCTAACACATTTTCAGGCTTAAAAAAACTTGCTTTTGTTGTCAAAGTTGCCTCACCGTATTCACTGTGTCTTCGCTGCTGTTTGTCTTGAGCTAAGCTTATATAACCCTCTGTTTGTTTAAACATAACGGTGACAAACGCGTTCGCAATGTTTAGTATACACGCATCTACCATGTTTCTACGTCTACGTCAACTCCTATTCTAACTTATACGAAATCTTCATTGACATTTTCTCTCCCGACTGCGGAAAAGGTAGAGTTTTGAGAATCTATTTATATATATTTTATCAGTTATCTGAGTTCCATAGTACTTATTTTGGGGTCAGATGGCGCTGTGAGTAATGTCCTACAATATTTATTATTTTTTGTTATACTAGCGACCCGCCCCGGCTTCGCACGGGTGCAATGCTGATACTAAACCTACCTACCTACTACAGAATGTCCTTATAAACAACGTTTACAGCTTTTTTGTCATTAGACAATACAAACATGTACTCTTGAAAGAGCGGCATATAATTGACCGTGAGAAAAATACTCAACGCTCAAATCTAAGCCCGCAATGTTGAAAGTTTGACCCTGCGATTTATTAATGGTCATTGCAAAAGATGTCTTTGCCGGAAATTGTAGGCATTTAAATTGGAAGGTACCGCCGCACCGCTATGTCCCTGCATTTAAATCTGTAATATCTTCGGAAATATTCATTTAAATTACATGCTCTAATCATATTGATCTATATTAAATGGGCAATGTATTTAAGGTACTGAATTGGATAAAAATTAATGGTGTATTGCTTAAAATCCCTTCGTAAATAAGCCATTTTCCCCTGTAAAATGTAAAGGATAAAAAATGGTTATTGTGGGTTATCCTTAAGAGATAGACATACACCATCGGGAATTTTTTTGTTGACCTTTTTAAAGTGTATAATACTGTAGTACCTACATTATTTTGATTTATTTCGTGGGGTGCAGCCAGCGTTTGCAATGTAAGATGTAACATTGGGTTCTTCAAAAGGCATGTTAATAGAATCTTAAAAGGTCGGCAACGTATTTGTGGTACTCCTGGTATTGCAGATATCTATAGGCGACGGTGATTGCTTAACATCAGGCAACCCGTCAGCTAGTTTGCCACCTGTGGCATAAAAAAAAAAAAAAAAAAAAAGCGCAAAAAAAATATGTTTATTTACGACATCACATTAGAAATCTGTAAATTTATCAGTGTTTCTCTACAATATTATGCATGTATTATACATATAAACCTTCCACTTGAATCACTCTATTTATTAAGAAAACCGCTTCAAAATCCGTTGCGTAGTTTTAAAGATTTAAGCATACATAGGGACGGACAGACACCGACAGCGACTTTGTTTTATACTATGTAGTGATTTACTGTTATAAGTTGTTAGGGTCCGAGTGATATAGGTTTAATATTTAGTTAAAAAAAAAATTGTTTTATGTTATTTTTCATGTTACCCCAGAATAGGCCTGCTAAAGTGTGACATTGTCTATTTATTCTGTGCATACACGTAACTTGTGTGCACTTGACCTGAGACAACGCTTACGACATTGGAAAAGTTCGGTTTGCATAATTTGTCCCATAAGGAGTCTTTTGTTATCATGAAGTTTTGTGAATCTTACGGGGCAGTAAACTGTTCAGAGTTTGTTTGTTTGGCATCCATGCTGTCTTAAAATCATCAAGCCTATTTTTCTATTCAGTCCAACATTATAAAAATGTGTGTAACTCAGTCACACTCTCTGTTACCCTTTCACGCCAAAACTGCTGTTCTGATCTTACTATAATTTTATAAGGAGATACTCCCTCCAGGCTGTGTGTTTACTATCTTCTACCATACCGTCACTTAACATCTGATGAGTTGTAGTAAAACACCTAGCTGTTAACCATAAAAAAAGATACTTTACATCGAGGCATAGACTAATTTTTTGTTGTGCGAGTGAAGTCACGGACAACAGCTAGAGTAAAGATATACTTTTCAAAAAGAATCCGTGATGATAATATGTACCCAACTTTTTCGAATTTCATATTTTATAATACTAATAATAATTTATTTCAGACCGTGTATGTCTATTTTACACTCTCACATTGGAAAACTAAAAAAAAAAAACAACGCTGCCAGCTCAATGCAAAAAAAAAAATTAAAAAAAAATGTTGATACATAATTATGTCACTCGATAAAATAGAAAATAAGATAATAATAAAGATACGATAACAAATATCAAAATCAAATTTAAAAATTACAAATAAAATACAACTAAAAGAGACAACTTATATACCAGTGTCAGTTACCATTTCTATACCACCCACTTCAAATTCAAATTCAGGTTCGGAAAATGGAAGCGTAAAATTTTATTCAGATGCAAATTCAGGCGTAGCTCCTAAGCATGTGACTGTTTGAACCGAACTCGTGTAAAGACGCCGATACACACACGCGTTCGACGTCGTCAAACATAGCTTGGGATGCTAACAACGTAGGTTCAGCTATTTTTGAACCGATTAAAAAAAAGAGGTTTCAATTCGAACAAACAATAGACAATGGACAATCGAATTTCAAATACATAAAGGAGTTTTGGCGGGAACGCGGGAAGAGTCGTGTCGCTCCGTTGTATTTTTTTTCCAAAACTTGTGTTTTGTCGAGTGTTTATGCATAAAAATGGTGGTGTTTTATTCATAACGTGTCAAATCACAATCGCGAGTGTGGGAAAATTATATAATGTGGTAACATAACTTTTTGTGTTGCTTCCAAAACTCCTTCGAAGCTTTTATAGTAAAGTCACCACTACTTTACTAAAGCATGACTGGACTTGACTGACACGAACTGTTCTTGACAAAGACGGGACTTTGACTATAACTTTAGCTACGAGGACACTTATTAAACTTTTGAAACTTGAAAATATATGAATACTTTGTAGCGATGATAGCTCAGTGGTTAGCGCAGTAGGTTCGCATGCCGAAGGGCGTGAGTTCAAACCCCAACAATGAGCTTGAGCAAGCATCTAACGGTGTGTTCCGGCAGCCTCACTTGAGAGCCAGTTCCATTCCAGGCTAGGTGTGCTTTACCATCTTCGACCACACCTTCACTTAACACCAAGTGAGCTGTGGTCAAACAACTAGCCTGTCAATCATTAAAAAAATAAAAAAAATACTTGACACTGGCAAATGCTCAAAACGCGACGCCAAAACCAAAGAAAAAAGAAAGAAAGACTTATGTCTTGTTAATATTTTTTTTTGTATGTATGTTACGCTATCATTCCGTTAATTACGAATTGATTTCATTAATTCTTTTTCGTTTGGTAGATAATCATACATTCATTTGGTCCGACAGAAATTGATCGCGCGCTTCTTAAAAAATCAACGTAATCTAAAAATTGCATACATCGATGATATTTTCGTTTGCTCCGAAACCTCGCTGTTTCATTGGAGCAGTGCGTTTAGTTGGACTAAGGGTCAAGGAGTCCGTTTTTTAATTGTAAACTTATAGTGATATATAAGTGAAACAAAGATTTGTCAAAACAACGTCTGGTTCCATGGTAAAGGTAAAAAATAATTAACAAAAATAAAAAAAATATTGAACAATAAAATAGTTTTAAACTAAATGTACGTGTATCACCACTTTTACATAGATATACTGAAGCACGAACACACAAATGTATTCTTGTATTTATATATTTTTGTACCAAAGCATAAAATATTGGAACCTTTTGTATTATTACGTATTCAGAATTTGGATACAATGGTTGAAAAGATATACCGTCACGGGTAAGTCTACGCTATAACAGAGTTTTGTAACGTCTATGAATTCCTTTTTTAGGGTTCCTTACCCAAAAGGTGAAAACGGGATCCTATTACTGAGACTCGCTCAGTAACTATTGTAAAAATAGTTAAATTTAAATCCTCATCACTGTTGTAACTAAAACGACTGTTAAGCGGAATTAAACTAAATATATATACATTGAATACAGTAAATACACCCAACCTGGAATGGAATTCAATTCAATTCAATTTATTCAATTTATTTGTGTATCGCTGCAATGGTCATGGACAGGCGTTATCTTTTACCATCAGGAGAGCGTCTCGTTCGTCTCATAACTTTTAACATTAAAAAAAAAACAATTCGAAATAACAATTAAATTATATAAATTATACATGCAATCTGTCAGACTCTGGACAAGGAATTCTGTTTCCCCACCTCTTCCTATTTTACAAAACAAAAACAAACAATTGGCAAACAAAAAATTGGCTCTCAGGTGTGGCTGCCGGAACGCACTGTTAGTTGCTTGGCAGCAGATTTTCAAGTTGTATGTGGTAGCTAGCCAGATGAGTACCAAAAAGACCATAGGAACCAAGACCATCATAAGATAACCATGCTTTGGTTGTCTCACGATGTTTTCTTTTTCGGCAGCTCTTTGGCGTGCGAACTGACCGCGCTAATCATTGCGCTATCCATCATCGTTTCACTAAACTTAAAATTCGCCACCAATGATTCTTCTTCTTCCCCTGTTCCCACGTGAGGTGGGATTGATTTGATAAGCCTGCGCCAGAATATTTTGGGTTGTCAGTGGGTCTAATTGGGCCTTATTAATGGTTTAGTTCATGCTCGGTTTGGTTTGTCTTTAGTAGGTATTAAAAGCGTTTTTAACATTGATTTAACTATCCTATTACTAAGCTATTTCCACAACTCAAGATTAGTTTATCACATATTCGTTCCGAGCAACATGTAAATTGAGGAAATGCGTGTATTCTACATAATACATTTTGCTCCTTGGGTTCACAGCGACAAACTTACCAGAAATGTTTGCCAAATGAAAGTATTAAAAATGTCATCGACCGGCTGTCAGTTCTGCTCAAATAATACGATTGTAGCTCCACCAATCGAGCAACTTTAACCATAATATACTCTACCGGCCTTTACCTTCCAACGAGTACCCGTTCTGAATCTACTGCCGATTCAAAGGGGAACTTTCTTTGTGGTTGCCATTCTAGTAAATTGCTTTCATGGAAGCTTTGATTTCATTTCAGTCCGCTCTGTGAACGTGATACAAATTTGTAATGGATACAGATCTACGATCGTTTCTGCTAATATTGTTTGCATAATGATTTTTTTTTAATTTGGTTTGGCTCACATCTGACTATATTCTGCTTTGTATTAAACAAAAGTTAGTTTTAGAATAGACTACGCGTGCTTAAAAAAATGTATTTACTCTTTTTTATGGTAAACAGGCTAAGTGTTTGACTACAGCTCACCTGATGTTAAGTGACGGTGTGGTCGAAGATGATAAACAAACCTAACCTGGATTGGAACTGACTAATAAACCATTTTCCTTTTTTTTAAATATATAAACAAGTATTCTATGACATTTCACACAACGCCATCTATACCCAAACTAAGCGAAGATTGTTCAATGTGAACCAGACAACTGATCGAATATTATTACATAAGTACATTCTCGTAATACATCCACACACAGAAGATACAATTATGCTCGTCACATAAAAAAAATTGTCCTGAAAGGCAATCGAACTCACGCCCTACAGTTTTTGAAACAGATACACTACCCAACACGGAGAGAACAAAACTGTACTTTTAAATTTACAAAACTGTATTAATATTGGTGCCTACGTATCTCACTAACATCATAAATGTGAAAGTTTGGATGGATGGATGGATGTTTGATTTGGATGATATTTGGTATGGAGGTAGCTGAGACTCTGGATTAACTCGTAGGCCACTTTTTATCCCGAAAACATGTAGCGAGCAACACCGCGGGGCGCAGCTAGTACGTACATAAACCTCGAAACATTACTCTCCTTTTTTTTTGGGCAGTTGTGTAATAAGTACATATACAAATAGCATAAGTATAGATTATTGAAGCAAAATTTATCACACTCTTATTTTATTGTTTTGCGCTACAGCCAAAATTGTAACATTTGGCACTAGAAACGAACACAATCTTTGAGGAAAACAATTCTATGCGTCAAAACACACTCTCGTAAATAACTAAATATATACGATAGCGCATATTAGAATATTCGTGTTAAGGTGGTTCGATTTCCATACAAATAAATTTTTGCCATTTATAGACAAATGCAGCATAATTTTACAGAGAAGTCACAGCCACTGGCATTTATTTGCGATAAATTACAATTGCTTGAATAAAACTGTAGATTATAAGCATAATTTACCGTTTTATTCAAAAATCGTAAAATCATTAATCATCGATAAATTTGATTTTATGCCAATAATCTACTGTTTTATTCTAGCAATTGTAATTTACCGCAAAGAAAGACTAAAATAAATGCTAGTAGATGTGATTTCACCGTAAAATTACGCTACAATTGTCTATAAATTTTTGCAATTTCTAAATCGAACCACCTAAATAAGATTGCTTCCTTTATAACCGACTCAAAAAAAGGAGGAGGTTCTCAATTCGTTATTTTTTTCTTGGTAGATCATACTTTAAATGTCCCATATAATTTAATCCATTGTAATTTTATCGAAATCGATCGAGCGGTTTTTAAAAAATCTAAAAATTGTATACATCGCATGATATTTTTATCATAATAGCCAACCTTTGCACCAGTAACTTCATTTTTATTTATAATTCATCGGAAAATGCCTAACCTTCATTATACATTTTGGTTTTTGCAATTTATGTCTAACATCTCAAGTTACAGTCAAAGTCTAGTCCGTGCCTGTTGATTCCAGTCATGCCTTAGTAGCGACTTTACTATAAATTTCGATGGAGTTTTGTAAGCAACACGAAAAGTCATTTTTCACCACATTATATCACTTTCCCACACTCGCGTTTGTAATTCAGTTGTTTATGAATAAAACACCACTATTTTTATACATAAACACTTTACAACACAAGTTTCTGAATGCAACACAACTCTTTCCGCGTTTCCGCCAAAACTCAGGGACAACAATTGGTTTTAATTTTCCAGAAACTATAATTAAAATTATTTATTGCCATACGAATACGTATAAAGTACCTACTTTTAATATACCAGAATATTTCCACTGTTACTAAGTAGTATGAACTCTTCATAACTTTGAAACAATCACCGAGAAATCTGCAGACGTTTGTCCTTGCTATGTTTAGTGAGGTTTCAGAAACTCCTTTCGAAAATTCCTTAACGTCGACGAACTATCCAACTATTTATATATACCTCCTTACATAGTCAAAGCTGGAATGTCTTCTCTTATCTACGAGGTAAAGACAAAGTACGTACTAAGTTTAGCATAAGTTGGTTTAGTTGTAAAAACAGTTTTTACACAGACACTTACACGCTTACACATGATCTGTTAAATTACTAAAAGAATTTAGAAAGATTAGAAACGACAATCTGCGAAAAACTATTCGTAAAGTTTTCAATAACAACTATAAATAGTACCTGAAACTAACTGCTAAAATGTTTGATTCATTTTGCAATCTAGAACTCGCTAAATGTTTTTTCGTAAATTATCACTTCCTTTTTACTGCAAATTCTATTTAGCTCGTCAATAGATATTTACTTACAGATTTACTTGGTGGTAGATCTCCTTAGCAAGAGGCGTTATCTTTTACCATCAGGAGAGCGTCTCGTTCGTCTCATTACTTTTTACATAAAAAAAAGTTTGAAAAATAATATTTTATACTTTTACATCGATCCTAATTATTATGGTTCACTAGATGTGCGTACGACCCGCCACGGTTTTGCACGGGTGCAATGTAGATACTAATGTGGTGCATATAAACTTTCCTCTTGAATCACTCTGTAAGCGGCGGCCTTAGCTGTTGCGAGGCCCGGGGCGACAGATCATTGTGAGACCCTTTTTCTTTGAGTCCGTTTTACTAAAAAAATTGTTCGAGTGCTCGAGTGTTTGTAACATGCTTGCACTAATAATGAAACCGTGCGTTCAGGGGGGTTGTTAAGTGCGAGGCGCGAGATACACATACATATGGTAAAGACTTTTTTCTACGAAGACGCGAGGCCCCTGCAAGAGCGAGGCCCCGGGTGGTTGCCTTGCTTGCCACCCCTACTATCGATGAAAACCGCATTAAATTCCGTTGCGTAGCTTAAAAGATCTAAGTGTACAAACGTAGTGACTTTATTTTATACTATGTAGAGATGTAAATCACAAATCATGTCTCATTTTAGCTTCTAAGATCCCAGTTGCTCCTATACATTTAAACCCTAACTCAGGTCATCATCGCCCAACAAACTGTTATTATGATATCTCCAGCCACGATCTAGACTGTTTTGAAATTGGCTGTGTATAATTTAATAATTTACTGATAGTTAGCTCCATAAATCCACAGCTAAACCCGTGTTGGCAACTAATTTAGCCTAAAACAATTTCGATTTTGCAAACTGGAATGCAAATTTGTTGAACGTGTCGAAAATATGAGTAGGAATTTTAATGTGGTTTATTAAAGAAAACATTAGGTAAAAGTTGCTTATCTGTCAGTTTTCTACAGGTAATACTTATAATTAAATTAAATAGATATAAATGTAAGGGTATGTTTGGACTTAATTTCATTAATCAATCTACATTAATATTATAAAAAGGAAAGATTTGTATTTTTGTATGTTTGTAAACTCAAAAACTACTGGACCGATTTCATAAATTCTTTGCCCGTTTTGGTAAGCTACAATATCTCCGGGTGATATAGGCTATTTTTTATCCCTGTATTCGCACGGGAACGGGAACTACGTGGGTGAAACCGAGAGGCGTCTGCTAGTTTAATATAAAATACAACAGTAAAAATATGTTACATACCTACGTATATATTATGACGTATTTAGTGTAGTAATTTATATATCTTTTTTTATGGTGGACAGGCTAGGTGTTTGATCACAGCTCACCTGATGTTAAGTGAAGGTGTGGTCGAAGAAGGTAAATCACAGTTAGCCTGGAAAGAAATGGCTATTAATAAGTTGTTGTCAAATTAGTTAAATTTAATTTCCTCGTCACTGTTGTAACTGGAACGACTGTTAAGCGGAAATAAACTAAATATATACCTTGAATATGTGGCATATTTTCTAAAAATTAAAGCAATTAAAAAAAGTAGTAAAAAAAATAAAAGTTGTTTTGTTTGTTACAGAACTTCGTGAAGCGTTTGAAGCAGAAGCGCAGGAGGTGAAGAAACCTAGACTTCTGCTGACTGCTGCTGTACCAGTCGGCCCAGACAACATCAAGAGCGGATACGATGTTCCCGCTGTTGCCAGGTAAGTCATCATCAGGTCATACATCACCAGGTAGACCTAGAAATGTCTGAGCTCCTGGAGTTTTGTACACGAAAAGGATGTCAGATGAATCCTTTAATTGGTGGTAGGTTTCCTTAGCAGTTATTCGTCTAGGTTTGACATTTCATTGTATTGACATAGTATGTTATGATTTTGATATTTTTTTAATATGAATGGAAAAATGACCTGTAACTTTGGTGTTATTAATAAAAGATTTGTATTTGTATTACAAGTCAGTTAAATAATAACAAAATAAAATAAATAGATTGAATTACAAATGTCAATTCAATATTAAAAAATAAATTAAATTACAATTAAAAAGTTAGTCAAACCATAAAAACTCAAATCAGCTTTTTTTTTAATGGTTGACAGGCTAGATGTTTGACCACAGCTCACCTGATGTTAAGTGAAGGTGTGGTCGAAGATGGTAAAGCACACCTAAGAAAGTACTCCACCACCATGCTATGGTTTCCTCACGATGTTTTCCTTCACCGGCAGCTCAAGCTTATTGTTGGGGTTTGAACCCACGCCCTTCGGCATGCGAACTTACCGTGCTAACCACTGAGCTATCATCGCTGCAAAATAATGTAAAATAATTATGTCGCTAAAAAAATGTATATTTTTTTCCTTCTAATGATGTATGTATAACAGCCCCGTTGGCTCATTGGTAGTGTATCTGCCTTGAGAGCTGTAGGGTGTGGGTTCGATTCCCACTCAGGGCAAACATTTTGTGAATAAACAAATGTTTGTTCTGTATGTATGATAAGTATGTATTTACAAAAAAAAAGTATTTACGTATTCTATCTGTTATCTGACTTCCATCGCACAAGCTCTGCTTAGTTTGGGGCCAGATGGCGCTGTGTGTATAGTCCTACGATATTTATTATTTATTATTATATTTAAATTCAAAAAGGTATCGAAAAGTAATTCCACTTTCCATTGATTTAAAAGAGATAAATATAAGAAAAAAAATGTATTTTACCTTTGCCAGGCAACATAACATGTTAACAAAAAATGCCCCGGGTGACCCTTTTAGCGGAAAAATAAATGGAAATGTTGTTATGAAAGGATTTCTGCTTATTGAAACTGAATAGGGTTTACGTTATCAATATAAATGTACATGATATCTGTTTATATAGGTATATACTCTATATATGCCATTTTATGATATATCTAACGGAGTGTTCCGGCAGCCTCACTTGAGAGTCAGTTCCATTCCAGGCTAGGTGTGCTTTACCATCTTCGTCCACGCCTTTACTTAACATCAGGCGAGCTGCGGTCAAACGCCCAGCCTGTCAACCACAAAAATATATATACATATATATCAAATGTTACTTTTCTTATTTTAGTAGGCGATTATAAAACGTTATGTGTATAGTTAAAATTTATACGTACTAGATATTGTGTATGTGCAATGATATCAACTAGGTTTAGTTCTGTATTATAAGTATGTATTTCAAATTATTTATCTATCTATACTATTATAAAGAGGAAATATTTGGTTGTTTGTTTGTATTGAATAGGCTCCGAAACTACTGGAGCGATTTCACAAATTCTTTCACCGTTGGGAAGCTACATTGTCTCCGGGTGACATAGGCTATTTTTTTATCCCTGTATTCCCACGGAAACGGGAACTACGCGGGTAAAACCGCGAGGCTACCGCTAGTTAATAATAACTATCAAATTATCGATATATGAATGAATTTCCAAAAAAAAGAATTCTATCAACTATCTGGTTCCCATAGTACAAGCTTTGCTTAGTTTCGGGTCAGATGGCGCTGTGTGTTATGCGACTATATTTATTTATTTATTCAAAAGCGTAGGGCGTGGGTTCGATTCTCATTTAGGACAAACATTTGTGTGACGAGCATAAATGTTTGCTCTCTTGTCTGGGTGTTTTTTGTGTATATTTCTTTATGTTCTATCAGTTGTCTAGTTCCCGTAGTAAAAGCTTTCCTTAATATAGGGCTAAATAGCGCTGTGTAAAATGACCTAAAATCAAAAAATTGAGTAATTCGATATTCGATCGAATTCGAAATTCGATCCTTGGTCAAAATTCTGACGCTCCCAAAAAAGCTTCTCGTAAAAGCGACATCGTTTTATGGTTGACCCAAAACCCCATACGAAACTATTTGATTTCACTCTCATTGTTTGAACGGCTAAAGTGTGGAATACGCTACCTGAGTGGGTTGTTCCTAAATACAATCTGGGTATATTCAAGTTAAGAGTAAAATCGGTATCTCTCGTAGGTCGCATCTTCACTGAACATTTTTTTTTTTAATGGTTGACATGCTTGGTGTTTTGACCACAGCTCACCTGATGTTAAGTGAAGGTGTGGTCGAAGATGGTAAAGCACACCTAGTCTGGAATGGAACTGGCTCTCAAGTGAGGCTGCCGGAACACAACGTTAGATGCTTGGCGGCAGATTTTCAACTTGAGGGTGGTAGCTAGCTAGCCGAGTACTAGAAAGTACCCTACCACCATGCTATGGTATCCTCACGATGTTTTCCTTCACCGGCAGCTCAAGCTCATTGTTGGGGTTTGAACCCACGCCCTTCGGCATGCGAACCTACCGTGCTAACCACTGAGCTATCATCGCTACAAAACATCAGATGAGATGGCAATTAAACGTAAGCCTATTATTTATCATAAACTAGCGACCCGCCCCGGCTTCGCACGGGTGCACGGGGTTTTGTGGGATATCGATAAGAGATAGGCATATACCATCGCGGACTTTTCTGTAGACCTTTTCAAGGTGTACAATACTTAGTACATTATTTTTATAAATCCTGTAAGGTTAAGCCTGCGTACGCAATGTAAGCGGCAAGAAATGTAAGAATTTACGACACCACATTAGAAACCCTGAAAATAACAGTATTTCTCCATTATTTAATAGATGTTATTATACATAAAAACCTTCCTCTTGAATCACTCTACCTATTACAAAAAACCGCATCAAAATCCGTTGCGTAATTTTAAAGATTTAAGCATACAGACAAACAAACAGACAAAAATAGCGACTTTGTTTTATACTATGTAGTGAAGAAACCAACACTAAAGTTTGACTTTTTAGACATTTTCATAAAATTTGTTATCTCCGTCGCGTTTATCGAATGTTCTATTTGGGTGTTCTTGACCGATCTTTCATAATTTATTATTCAAATTGGAGTCCCCCGCCATTTCACTAAATCATCCATATAAAGACAAAATGGAGCACACAATACTCCCACTTTGCTATTCAAATATCGACCTAAATAAATAACTTATAGACACGAAAATAATTATGTAGCTTAAAATCTTAAATAATGAACTTGAGTATTAATTCCGACCACAGACAAACAAAAAGTAAGAATTTGCAACCTTGCCTAGCTGTTTGTGGCTTCTAAAACCGCAGCAGTAGCAATTGTCTGTTTGGATTTATTTCTCAAGCTAAAATTATATTTTGACTGGTCTCGTTATTACTCTTGGCTGCTAGAGACATTGTTTTATGACATTGACGAGTATTTCAATCTTAATTATTCTTGATTATTGAATTACTAGTAACTAATTATGTTTTTTTTGACATGTCATTTTATTATATAATATTTTTTTGGTATTGACATAATTATGTTGACATACCTTATTTTGACATTTTTGTGTTGACATGTAATCAGTGTTTTAAAACTCATTTAATGACATTTTGAAGTGACTTGTAACATTGGTGTTATCAATAAAATATTTGTATTTGTTTGTGGTCAAAGTTTATTTATTGCAATTCACTGAAAATTACTCAATTTTATGTTATGAATATTTTAATTTTTATTGCTAGGGCGTTGCATTAGTGAAGCCAAGGGTAACACTAATATACTCGATATTTTTTTTGTGGTTGACAAGCTAGGTGTTTGACCATAGCTCACATAATGCTAAGTGACGGTGTTGTCGAAGACGGTAAAGCACGCCTAGCCCGGAATGGAACTGACTCTGTAATGAGGCTGCCGGAACACACCCTTAGGTGCATGGCGGAAGATTTTCAACTTGAGGGTAGCTAGCCAACCGAAACCTAGAAAATGCACAACATGACTACAACTCGCCTGATGCTTTAGCCTGGAATGGAAACGATACACAGTGCTAGGTTTTTGGCGGCAGACTTATAACTTGAGGGTGGTTATTAGCCTGCCGAGTACTAGAGAAACAACTAAAAAGAGAAACAAAACTAAAACTACCTAAATAAATAAAAAAACAATTAATAAAACTAGAGAGTGCTATGGATACCTCACGAGGGTTTCCTTCACCAGCAGATCAGGGTGTTGAGATTTGAGCCCACGCCTTTAGGAGAGTAAACTGATCGCGCAACCACTGAATTAAGATCGCTACAAGGTTTTCCTTAGCGACGTGTTTCTAAACTATAACAATCACAAATGTGAATAAATAAGTAGTTATAGTTTTGTGGACAGCCCTGTTGGTTCATTGGTAGGTAGTATGTCTACTCTATGAGCTGAAGGACGTGGGTTTGATTCCCACCCAGGACAAGCATTTTGTGATATAAACGAATGTCTGTTCTGTGTCTCTGTGTGTACTGTATGTATTATAAGTATGTATTTACAACAACAAAAAAAAGAATTTAAGTATTCTATCAGTGATCTGTCTTCCATAGTACAAGCTTTCCTTAGTTTGGGGTCAGATGGCTCTGTGTGTAATGTCCTACGATATTTATTTATTTTTATATTTGGTCACAGCTACCTGGATTTCATTAACGTGATGGCGTACGACTTCCACGGTAAATGGGAGAAGGAGACAGGTCACAACGCGCCCCTGTACGCTCCATCAACAGATTCGGAATGGAGGAAACAGCTGTCGGTGGATCACGCGGCCCACCTGTGGGTCAAACTTGGAGCGCCTAAAGAGAAGCTCATCATTGGTAAGACAATAAGAATAATGAAACTTACCACCGAATTTTTGTAACCACGCTTAGCTTTGTTTGACTGTTTTTAACCTGGCTGCTGCGCACATAAAAGCTTTTTTTAAGTACCTACTATCTTTGCTGGGGTTTTTCTATTTAGGTACTATTTATAGACTGGGAATATTCTATTTAGGTACTATTTAAAGACAGGGAATATTCTATTTAGGTACTATTTAGGCTGGGACATTATTTTTAGGTACTATCTAGGCTGGCTTGGGGATATTCTTTTTAGGTCCTATCTAGGCTGGGAATATCCTGTTTAGGCTCTATCTAGATAGTAAATATTCTATTTAGGTACTATTCTATTTCGATGCTATCTAGGCTGGGCTGGGGATATTCTTTTTAGGTCCTATCTAGGCTGGGAATATCCTGTTTAGGCTCTATCTAGATAGTAAATATTCTATTTAGGTACTATTCTATTTCGATGCTATCTAGGCTGGGCTGGGGATATTCTTTTTAAGTACAATTTAGGCTGAGAATATTCTATTTAGGTACTATCTAGACTGGGAATATCCTGTTTAGGCTCTATCTAGATAGAAAATATTATATTTAGGTACAATTCTATTTTGATGCTATCTAGGCTGGGCTGGAAATATTATTTTTAGGTACCATTTAGGCTGGGAATATTCTATTTAGGTAGGTATCTAGACTGGGAATATTTAACCTAAGTACCTTTTTGTTCCAGGTATGCCAACGTACGGACGCTCGTTTACTCTCTCTAATCCCAACAAATTCAAAGTGAATTCCCCTGCCAGCGGAGGAGGCAAGGCTGGAGAGTATACCAAGGAAGGAGGCTTCCTGGCATATTACGAGGTCATTATACGACATCAGTCGTCCAATTTCTTCTGTATTGTATTATTTTTAGTATTTACAACAAAGAGTTAATCGATCAATCAATCAATCAACCAAGCAAGCAAGCAATCAATCGATCAATCGATCAATCGATCAATCGATCAACCGATCAATTGATCAATCGATCAATCAATCGATCAATCGATCAAATAATAGAAATTAAAAAAACATTTTTTTCACCAAGGGTTCCGTACCATTGTTCTATAAAAACAGCCAAAAACACGTTTGTTGTATGCCCCCTAAAACATTTATTTTATTTGTTTCTTTTAGTATTTGTTGTTATAGCGGCAACAGAAATACATCATCTGTGAAAATTTCAACTGTTTTACTATCACGGTTCATGAGATACAGCCTGGTGACAGACGGGCAGACAGCCAAACAGATATATAGATTAACAGCGAAGTCTCAGTAAATAGGGTCCCTAATTATACATGACTAATCCCGCATAAGTTAAATAAAAATGTGTCTCAACCACGTCAGTTTCTATAGTACAGTATGATGTACATAAGGATATTAAGGACTTGGTGGTAGATCTCCTTAGCAGGAGGTCGTCTAAGTAGTTACCACCGCAGAACCAGATATTCTGCCACCAAGCTGTAGTGTGTAAACATTACTGTGTTCCGGTTTGAAGGGCTGTAGACTAACCATCGAAAGTCTCAAAGTAATGAGCGCCAAAGCAGTGATGCCCTGGACTTTGTTTTGTTACTCGAAAGTTCTGTATATCGCTGCAATGGTCATGGGCAGGCGTTGTCTCTTACCATCAGGAGAGCGTCTCGTTTGTCTCTTTACTTTTTACATTAAAAAAAATTAAATTAACCTTTTTTTATAATTATTTTCTAGGTGTGTGAAATACTTCAGAACGGTGGTGCATACGTTTGGGATGACGAGATGAAAGTGCCGTATGCAGTTCACGGAGATCAATGGATTGGTTTCGACGATGAGAAATCTACCAGACACAAGATGAGGTATATACATATAACTATTTTTATTTGACAGGCTAGGTGTTTCACTACAGCTCACTCGATGTTCAGTGAAGCTGTGGTTGAACATGGTAAACACACCTAGCCGTGAATTGAACTGGCTCTTGAATGAGGCTGTCAGAACACACTGTTAGTAATTGCTTAGCGACAAATTTTCAACTTGAGGGTGGTAGCTAGCCAGTCGAGTACCATGCTATGGTTACCTCATGATGTTTTCCTTCCCCGACAGCTCAAGCTATTCAGCGTGTGGAGCGGCCACACTAACCACTACGCTATCAGCGCTGGAAACTTGTACTTTCATATCGTTACCAGATAACTGATAGAAAACTTCAATGTATTTTGATTTCTACAAGTACATGCTCATAAAACCACAAACATTTGTTTATCATTACAAATATTTGTCCTGGGTGGGAATCGAACCCACACCCTACGCTCGTAAAGCAGACAGGAGCACTTTTATGTGTATTTAATACTTCATGCTTCTTGAGCGTTAAAATTGCTTCGCTATGTGAAATATATTTTACTAGCGGACGCCTCGCGGTTTCACCCGCGTAGTTCCCGTTCCCGTGCGAATACAGAGATGAAAAGTAACCTATGTCACCCGGGGATAGTGTAGCTTCCCAACATTGAAAGAATTTTTGAAATCGGTCCAGTAGTTTCGGAGCCTATTTAATACAAACAAACAATCAAATCTTTCCTCTTTAAAATAGTATAGATAGTAAAATACGAAGGTTATTTGGAATTCCAAATCTATTATTTAAGATACGAGAAAACGTATTATTAAAACACGGGATGTTATTATAATAAAATTCGAGACGAGGTTTGTAATTACAAAATAACAAATGGCCCGGTTGTGGGATATTATTTCGCAAACCATTCAAAATTTACAAAACGTGATTAGAAAGTATTTTTTCGCTTGAATGATATTATGTTTAGTTTTTATTTAATTGAAATATTTTGCTAGGTTTTCTTTATTATTAGACTAGATTTTATCAGAGGCTATCTACCGATTTTCTGATTTAACAGAATTTACAATACCATACATAATTATAGTGATGATAGCTCAGTAGTTAGCGCGGTCGTTTCACTCGCCTAAAGGCTTGAGTTTCAACCCCAACAATGAGCTTGAGTTGCCGGTGAAGTAAAACATCGTCTACCTAAATTTACATTCATTCTCCAGCTCATTTGTCACAATGGAGGTATGTCTACTATGGAAGCCGAAGTGGATTTGATACATTTTTGAATTTATTACTTTTTTGTTTTTTTTTATTACTCACGTTTCATTATGTAGGATACTTTGACTATAGTTGCACGCGCGGCAAATACGAGCCTACACGTGCGTTGTATATAACTTTGTCTCTATAAAGAAGGGCACTGACTGTGGCCGAAACATGTGGTTATAATCTAATAATAAATAATCATTTATTTCAGACCATATAGGTCCATATTAATTCGCAACAATGATGGACCCAGTATTACTGTATTTGGCACTAAAAGCTACGAACACCGGTTGGAGTGCTTCAAGGGTCACTTTTAGAACCATCATTGTTGCTTATAGTCGGAGTATAATACTGCATTAGTAAAACAAAGAAAGAAGCATTTAAAAAAAATGTTGTCAATGTCGCTAGATTTCATTGTTTTTTTTTTGTTAGTATTTGTAACCAGGTCAATTGTTTTTTTTTTCTAGGTGGATCAAAGAAAACGGATTTGGCGGTGCCATGGTGTGGACTGTAGACATGGACGACTTCAGTGGCACTGTATGCGGAGGTGACGTCAAATACCCACTAATCGCTGCTATGAGGTAAGCCCGTGAAGTCAAGGAGTATTTTAAGCGAAATTCCATTGATATTTTAGTTTTGTTTTCGTAAGTAACTTTTGCTTACTTGTTTTTGTTTAATAAATATTTGTGAGTGTTATTGCATGTCTTGCTGCTTATTGGATGTTTAGAAAAATCTAACTTAACTCTTCATTATTAGAGAGGAACTTCGAGGAATATCCCGTGGTAAGGACGCCAAGGACGTGGACTGGGCATCAGTCGCGGCCACCATTGAATATGTTGAAGAAACAGAAAAACCGGAGCCAATCAAGATTAGCCTCTCTGATGTGCTCAACAAAGTTAAGAAGCCCACAAAGCATATTATCCACAGAAACAACAACGCAGCTATTTTAGATAAAAACAGTGAGTGTTTAATTTCAAATTTTTATATTCATATAAATGGTATAACAATTTAAAGCAATCTTGAGACGTCAACTAATCCGGTTTAGCTGGATTTGCAAATGTGTGTGTAGTCTGATGCCAACCATCTATCGAACTTACTTCTTTTCTTGATGACAATTATAAATTGAACTCGCTGGGGCGAGCAATGTTGTTAATAGGAGTTTCGAAATTTCGCTGCGATATTTTGTCAAATATCTCCCGAGATAGTCGCGAAGTAAAAAATTTGACGAAAAACATAAGATGGTACATCTTAACTTACTTCTTACTAGAACGCTAAACTAAACATGTATTTTAACTAAACATTTTCGTAGCGATGATAGCTCAGTGGTTAGCGCGGTCGGTTCGCACGCCAAAGAGCATGGGTTTAAGCCCCAACAATAAACTTAAGCTGTCAGTAAAGAAAAAACATCGTGAGGAAACCATAGCATGGTGGTAGGGAATTTTCTAGTACTCGGATGGCTAGCTTCCAACCACCCTTAAGTTGAAAATCTATCGCCAAGCATCGGTGTGTTCCGGCAGCCTCACTTGAGAGCCAGGTCTATTCCAGGCTTGGTGTATCTTCAACCACACCGTCACTTAACATCAGGTAATCTGGTCAAACACCAAGCCTGTCAACCATAAAAAAAATGTATTAAGAAAATATTAAAAGTAGCTTTATAAAATAAAAATATTAAAAGTTGACAACAGTCATGTTGTTGCGATACAAAAAGAAAATTGGAAAAGCCCTGGCCGTCACGTGCATATGTTTGATGAAATTATAAAAAATAATGTGTCTTCCATGAGACCTTTCTTTCCTGTATTCTCATCATCCAAACTCACAAGATTTGACGGAAAATCCATTAAAGTGGCAACATTGAGAACGAGCACCAATCATGAACCACACGATTCTCGACGGCCAGCAACATCACGAATTATTATTATTACATAATTGCCAGATCTTTTATAATAATAAATGCGTTTAAATTTTAAACATGTTTGCATGCGAATACGAGTTACTAATGATGCTTGAGATTTTATTTATTTGTTTAAGCATTCTTATTTTGCTTTTGAGACCGTTCACCTGTAAAAGAATTTGTCGCACTTTCTGATTCAACTCTTCATTTCACGTCTTATTACCTTAACAAATACTTTTAAGTAAAAAATACTAAGTACAGTCAACAAAGGCCACCTTTAAGCAATTCCAAAGAATTTCTACGCTTCGCGAAACTTGGAGCAAGCGATGCTGAAATGTAAACATATTTGCCAAACATGCTCTCTCGAAACAAATGGAGCGCCGACCTCTTTACGTCTTTGTGATTTTCGATTTGCGTTCAAAACATTTCTTGAATATATTCACACTAATTTTATAAGGTTCCATGCATAGCACATAAAATTTTATGTTGTCAGGATCCCCAGAGATAGGTATTTGCATTTTACAAACAGGAAAATATCACATAATAATGTTTTAATATTTCATGTTCTTTCTAACTCATATGAATCACTCTCAAGTGTGCAGTGCTATTTATATCGTCTATAATTCTTAATGCAAGGGATAATATTTGACAAAATACCCTTAAAATAAATAAATGTGGTAAAATACCCTTGACTTAAGCTGCCGGCACAACAATTTTTCACTTGACACCTCTCATAACAACCAGTATTACTGTATTTGGCACTAAAAGCTACAAACACCGGTTGGAGTGCTTCAAGGGTCACTTTTGGAACCATCATTGTTCCCAACTGCCAAGACCAGCTTAGTGTCGCGACATAGTTGCTAAAAGTTTGAAACATCGAATGCTTTTACGTTCAAGTGTTTCAACCGACCGCGGTAGAGAGAACCGCGATTCCAAGTATTAAATCCTCGAAAAGGCAACATTTCTAGACGCTTAAAAGGGTGCGAGGTCTCAAGTTGTGTTGGTAACAGAGCAAATGGGTTTTTTGATTTAATGCCTTCAAGTTTATGACGTGGACTCTCGGCGATCTTGGCAAAGAGGTGCCTTAAACGTGCTCTCGAGTTGGTGGGAGTAATAAATAACATATTTTCGATGTTAAACGCCGTGCAAGGTGACTCTTCCAGAAATTTTCTTGGAACTTAGCGTAACTTTTTATTTGAGTCACAAAAGCGAGATATTTTCGGTAACTAAGTGCTTATGATGTGAGCGTGACTATATTCCTTGGTGTATTTTATTTCTTTAATCCAGACCCTTCGATCTGAACTTGAGCAAAGTAAAAAAAAGTTACAACTTTACTAGGTAGTTTTTTCTAGCATTTAAGATGGTGAGCAAAATTGCTAAGAACATTAAATGACATGGGGATTATAACAAAATGTTCTATATTAGATTGTATGTATTCTATAGGTGTATTTATATACAAAATTGTATTATATATGCAAGGCAACTAAATATATTATAGAGAACAAAGCAAATAATTTGATTCAAATTAAGTATATTTGTCTGTCATTATCTCTAGAATTCATTTTCAATTGAGCGTCCACTCATTCAGCAATCCATCTTTCAAAATGCTTTTTCTCAACGTCAAGTATTAAAAATTAATCAAATATTTGTGATTGATCGAAAATGCAATATCTTTGGATTGATTAACAATTTTGTAATCTCAGAATTGATTGTAGTGTTCTGTCAACTTCGAGAAGATAATGATCTGACTGGTAGAATGCTTACGTACTTTATCATTAATTTAAGTCTTGAAGAATGCGCTGAATTAATTCAGATGAAAAGTTGAATCGTGACAGTTATTACATTTTTCTCACTAATTTGACCAATCGGTTATTTTTTAATTCAAAACCGGCAGATGTGAAAACTTTTGGCGAGAAGCAACGAAGTGTACTCGTATAGTACACGCGTACACATAAAGAAATCGTTATAATTGACGTAGAGGGAACATGTGTGGATCACGCCGTTTGTCGTCACGGCATTCGAGACTATTTTACTGTCAGCGTGCGCCAATAGAAGATTCACATAAAAAAATATATATTCTTACAACTTTGGCTAATAATTCAGCACGCCTGGAGGTAACACAATTTCATGGGCTTCTTTCAAAGTTAACGCGGAAACGGCCCTTTGTTTTCTCTTCGCAGAAACTTTCGACAAGCTTTTCGTGTAATGGCGTCGTAACTTTTGGAACGTACTACAGTTTTAAAAGGGAAATTTCATTAGGAACGTTAGCTTACTTGTGTTACGTTTTTTTACATACATACCTATATTGAACTATTCAATCTTTTAATCATTAAAAGCGTACCAAACAATTTACTGTTTTCTTAACAGTTTGTCGTCAATAAGATAGTTATATTATAAGAGAACAAAAATAAACTAAAACACAATATGCAAGTGCAAATGATGATACTTTCAACAAGTCAGCGAAAATATCTCGTTGAATCGAAAGTTACTAAAAATAATTAAGTAAATAGAACTAAACACTAAAAACTATACACATTTATGTTACTAAAGTCACTTATGAACTTTTTTTATATCGATGCTAACGCCTTTTCGTAATAGCTGTTATTCCACCTGTGCATCATTCTCTCCCAAGCCACGAATTTTTGAGACTCGATACATAATGGCAATTACGATTGAACTGAGTTCATGAATAAGTAGTGATACATATGTTTTAAAAAAGTTACGACAAAAATCTATCTTCCTTCTTCCTTGCTATCTATAACTCTTGCTATTTTTCTTTCACAGAGCGTGAACCTCAAGTACTCTGCTACTTAACTTCTTGGTCATCCAAGCGGCCAAGCGGCGGTCGCTTTATGCCTGAGAACGTCGACCCCCACCTCTGTACTCATGTCATCTACGCCTTCGCTACACTAAAAGACCACAAGTTGGCCGAAAGCGATGACAAGGACGGCGATATGTATGACAAGGTTGTCGCATTGAGAGAAAAGAACCCTAACTTGAAGGTGAGCCATCGTATTACTTCAAGTTATCTTGTCGCTGTCAGAGTTAATAGTTTGAGATTTATTCTATTCAACACTGATCACGATTTTGATACCTTTGTTAATTTTATTATGCTGTAGTGTGTGAGTAGTTTAGTGATACCTAAATATACATATAACGTAGTCTTGATACTTTCCTAGCATAGTACGTAGCAATATACACATTTACTTGGTGGTAGATCTCCTTAGCAGGAGGTCGTCTAGTTAGGTACCACTGTAGCACCATATATTCTACCGCCAAGCAGTAGTGTGTAAACATCACTGTGTTCTGCTTTGAACGGTACTGCAGCTAGCGAAATTACAGGGCTGCTGAGACTTACCATCTAATGTCGCAAAGTAATGAGCGCCAAAGCAGCGATATCCTGGACTTTGTTTTTCTACTCAAAGTTCTGTGTATTGCTGCAATTGTCATGGACTGTCGTTATCTCTTACCACCAGGAAAGCGTCTAGCTCATTCACATTAAAAAAACACTAAAAATCTTAAACTATTAAACTAGGTATCATTTATCATTACACAACTTTAATGCTTAAAGTACTTGTCTATTTTTTCAGATCCTCCTTGCTATCGGTGGGTGGGCATTTGGCTCCACGCCCTTCAAAGAACTGACTTCTAACGTCTTCCGTATGAACCAATTCGTCTACGAAGCTATTGAATTCCTAAGAGACTACCAATTCAACGGCTTGGACGTAGATTGGGAGTACCCAAGGTAACTATACAAAGAGACACAGGCTTGTCATCTCGTCTGATAACATACGTAATTAAAACGCCTTTATTTTGCCCAACGATTAAGTATAGCCATACAACCTGGCAATGGGGTTCAGTATTTTGGGAACTATTTCTATCGATAGCGGTATTTTAGCTTAGTTTATTCTATTAAAATTTATTAGTTTCTCTGTAGTATTAGAAAAATCTTTGTCGTGTATTGTAGGATATAATTTGTTGATAATTTTACTTTCTTTCCTACGATTAAATGTTCAGTAAAATGTAACTTTAATAAACAGACTCTAAACGATTGAACACTATCTAGTTAATTCTTGTAATTTAAAATACAATGTTTACTTTTAAAGTTTCAACCAGATGTATATGAAGGAATGAAGTTTTACACGGCGTTTACGATACCCCATGATGTAAAACTTCACGTATCATTGAATGAATTAATGATTTTCTCAGAAGGGAAAAAGGCAAAAATAGAATAGAAAGCTATAGCTGATATACAACACAATAGATAGAAGTATATAAAACTTAACCAAGTGTATTACCTAAGAAAAGTCTTTTACTCAACCCACGAACCACGCCCACGTGAACCCACGCCCTTCGGCGTGTAAGCCGACCCCGCTAACATTGCTACAAAAAGCTAGTTAAAATAGTTCAAGCTTTGCTTAGTTTTGGACTAGATGGCACTATCTGCTTCTTACGGCCTCCGATATTTATTAAATCCCCTGTTTAGTTTACCATCTCTCATGTTTATCTTTCAGAGGTGCTGATGACCGTGCGGCATTTGTATCACTACTGAAGGAGCTCCGCCTCGCCTTCGAAGGCGAAGCAAAGACTTCAGGGCAACCGCGTCTGATGCTAACTGCTGCTGTCCCAGCGTCCTTTGAAGCCATTGCTGCTGGATATGACGTGCCCGAGATTTCTAAATACCTCGTAAGCTGTTAATACTATCAAGCCTCTTCATCTTAAAAAAATATCTTGAATAATCTTTTTTTTACTGATGGTAGAGCTTTTGAGTTTGACCGCCATCTCGCCTGATGTTAAGTAAAGATGCGGTCTATGGTGAAAAAACTGATTCACTTGCTGATGATTATTATTTAATTTTGATGATTAATTATTATTATATCAAAGTTTTAGTTTGAAGGACAACATTTCTTATATTTAATTTCAGGACTTCATAAACGTAATGACCTACGACTTCCACGGCCAATGGGAACGACAAGTTGGACACAATAGCCCCCTCTTCCCACTTGAAAGTGCTACCAGTCACCAGAAAAAATTGACAGTGGTATGTTGCTAGTCATTCCCAGTTATTCTTTAGGCAGACTGACCAGGTCTTCTTCAGACCAAGTTACAATGCCTAGTTTTTTTTAAGTTTTTAAGTTCAACATAAAAAAAACAGCTCTGTCGCCTTCTTCACTAAAAGTTTCTGCCGCCAAGCAGTAGTGTGATCCAGTTTGAAGGGTACTGCAGCTAGCGAAATTACAGGGCTGTCGAGACTAACCTTCCAAACTCTCAATGTAATGAGCGCCGAAGCAGCGATATCCTGAACTTTGTTTTGCAACTCAAAGTTCTGTGTATCACTGCAATGGTCATGGACAAACATAATCTCATACTATTAGGAGGGCAACTAATTCGTCTCATTGCTTTAACATTAAAAAAATTACCATAACACGTTTTTTTCAACAGGACTATTCGGCTCGAGAATGGGTGCGCCAAGGAGCTCCCAAAGAGAAGCTAATGATCGGTATGCCCACCTACGGCCGTTCCTTCACTCTCATCAATGACACCCAGTTCGACATAGGTGCCCCGGCTTCTGGTGGTGGTAAGTTGGAATTCATGGGACTATTAAAATAATAATAGTACTTTTTAATAATAAAATTATTGTTATCATCATAATTATCAATCTTCGTGACAAACTCCATATTCGTTTTAGGTAACATGCAAGTATCAGCATCTAGTTTAGATAAATTCTGTAGATGTTTACTCTTGAATTAAATTCATATAAATTTAACGATTATTCTTAATGATGTTAACTCAGCGGCAGGTAAACTAAAAAAAAAGAACATCCCGAGCTCAGTAAAATACTGGTGTCTTAGATTGGTGGTCGTTATACTTAAAACCAAAGAATACGCTTAGTAGAGAACGATACGAAGTAGTTAGTGGGTTTGACAAATGCCACAACTTGTATGTACTAGATATTCTGGGATGCAAATTTTTTTATGACCACACCCTTGTAATAATGATTATTACTTATATTTAATCATTAATTATTGGTTTAATAGGTGCTACGGGTCGTTTTACTAATGAAGCTGGCTTCATGTCATACTATGAGATCTGCGAGTTCCTGAGAGAAGACAACACCACTTTAGTCTGGGACAACGAGCAGATGGTGCCATTTGCTTACAGAGATGACCAATGGGTTGGTTTCGACGATGAAAGATCACTGAAAACAAAGGTATGATACTTTGCAAAATTTTTTATACCTGCCATTTCGACAACCTAAATCTTTCTTCACTTTAATAGCAAATTAAATGCTTGTTGTGGCCAAAAATTTAGCCTGTTAACCATAAATAACGTTAAGTTTTACTAAAAAATCTTATCAAAATGTTCTAAGCCTACCCGTTTTAAAGGCTAAAAACCGTCCTAAACTAGCATGAAGAAGGGTATGAACCTTAATTAGGGATACATAGCTTATTATGTCTGCTGAAATGCACGCTGCGAATTTATAATGTTATACTTACAGATGGCTTGGCTTAAAGAGGAAGGTTTTGGCGGTATCATGGTCTGGTCGATCGACATGGACGACTTCAGAGGTTCTTGCGGTACTGGAAAATACCCACTCATCACTGCCATGAAACAAGAACTAGGAGACTACAAAGTTAGATTAGAATACGACGGACCTTATGAATCTTCGAGCCCAACCGGACAATACACAACAAAAGATCGTAAGTATCTTTTTTCCTCAATCAATATTCCAAACAGACACTTTCAACTATTACTACTACAAAAACTTATTTAATTTTGTTCGCTATATTTTATAAGTGAACTAAGGTACTTACTACTGTAAGGTACTACGTAGTATAACTTCTTAACGTCTAAGTAGGCACCACCGCCGTATCAGATATTCTACCGCTAAGTAGTGTATTAACATTACTGTGTTTCGTGTTTGAAGGGTAGCTAGTAAAATTACAGGGCTATTAGGGTTAACTATCGAATGATTTAAAGTATTTCGTTATTCAAAGTTCTGGCTACCTACCGCTGTAAAGGCCATAGACGTTGACCATTACTCTTAAAAAAGTATTTTTTCAGTTTAAAACTTATTATGCCTTTTCTGTAGCTCATGAAGTAACCTGTGAAGAAGAAGAAGGTCACATCTCATACCACAAAGATCACGCCGACTGTACCATGTATTACATGTGCGAGGGAGAGAGGAAACACCACATGCCATGTCCTCAAAACCTCGTCTTCAACCCCAACGAGAATGTTTGCGACTGGCCCGAGAACGTCGAAGGCTGTCAACATCACACCCAGGCACCCGCCGCACGACGGTAGACCTAGCATAAGTTAATTAGCAGATACCATTTATCAAAACTGTTTGTCCTTTCTTGGGTAAGATTTCTACTATTCAATCAGTCAATACTCTGTCATGTGGCTTTTTGCCGTGGCTTTTGACTGTTTGTAATGACTATGTAAATAAAGTTCTATTCATGAATAAGATAGAAATGTGGCGAGTATACTTGGATGACGTAATTATTAATTCTAACGATATGAGTTTATTCAAATTTGTAACTACTTACAAACTACTAATGCAAATACCATTTCGATAGCTTATCGATGTTTTACTGTCATGGATATATTTTTCTTATTTATTTATTGGCTTGTCCGTTCGTTTCGTGGAGAATAGAATATGGAAGGATTTGTGTGATATAATGTAAATTACAATTTTATTGATTCATCTAATTTTAGTTCGTATCTATTGTTAAATTATATCTTTACTAGACTTTAGTACCTAATTAACACTCTCCCAAAGGAACATACCGTTTTCAAAAATACTCAGTAGGAATTTGAATGAAACCGGTGAAATTCTTCTCACCTATTTTAATGTTATGTTCTTTTGAGACAGATTTTTTATACTCTTTATTTCTTAAGGATCCCTGTACCTTTTTAATAATTTTAAATACTCATAATCAGCTAAAATCACTGCCTTGATACTGCCGACAATTATTTGTACGAATATTTTTTTATCGAATTACAAACACTTAAATTGTAACTTTAATATAATTTAGTTAGGTTAGTTAGTAAGTTTTGTAAATATTGTATTTAGATACAAAAGTTGTAAGAGTATTATTAAAAATTTTGTAATAAAATTTTGTTTATGTTTTATTCATTAAACCTCTTAGTGACATGAAAACGTATCTCGACTTTTATCAGTTTGTAGTTTTTAGGTATACCACCAATTTAAAACAAAATAATAGCTTTTATTTAGTTACAAATAAACTTTCTCGAAAACAACTTATTTAAAACAGAAGAATTATTCGTAAAAAATATTATTTTAGGTAGCTACTTAAACGCTTCGCACATTGAATTCTAAGGACTTAATGATAGATAGATAGAGATAACTCTTTATTGTGCACACCATAGGAAGAAAAAAAATACAGAGAACAAAAGAACCTTGTGAACTAGTGCCACAAGTGGCGGCCTTATCGCTAACAGCGATCTCTTCCAGGCAACCAAGAAAAGAAAAACACGATAGAAAACATAAGAAACAGACGTGAGATGTAACACTAATAAGAAAAATAAATAAAAATATAACATATAGATCAAAGAAGAGAGCATAATATTTACACAATATTAATCGTAAAAAAATGTTTACTTTTAAATTTATTGCAATTTTAAAATATTTGTTTGAATAGCGAATAATATTGAACATAGATAGATTTTGATATATTTTACTTGAAACAAGGTGGTCAAACATTTATTGAGATAAAAACTACTATTGCAAAAATTATACTATTTACAAAATGTATGCAAAAAACTTAGTCTAAAAATCCGTCAGAGGAGGGATATGTGGCCAGAATGCTGGCAGCATTACCACGCTTAGTGTGCAATGCTTAGCTTTTGACCAAAGTAGATACCAGCATTCTGGTTGCATGAAGCCTCCTCTAAACGTTAATAGATTTAAATCAATTTTAAGATAATTCACAAAACATTGGTTAATTAAACCGAATCGAATCCTTATCTTGTGTATTTTAGATTGTTTCCAAAAAGTTTTATTACAACACCCTTTCAATAGATAGATAGAAACTCTTTACTGTGTCCATAGAAACCATAAATAGAAAAATCGGTCAAGTGCGAGTCGGACTCGCGCACGAAGGGTTCCGTACAATGTAAATAAAAAAATTAAGTTTGTTGTATGCGAATAAAATTTAAATATTTATTTTATTTCATTTTTAGTTTTTGATGTTATAGCGGCAATATAAATACATCATCTGTGAAAATTTCAACTGTCTAGCTATTACCGTTCTTGAGATACAGCCTGGTGACAGACGGACGGACGGACGGACAGCGAAGTCTCAGTAATAGGGTCCCGTTTTTACCCTTTGGGTACGGAACCCTAAAAAATACAGAGAACAAAATAATCTTATGAGCTAATGCCACAAGTGTGCACTAGTGTTTATCTGCTTTTATACAAGCACTAAGTCAGAGTTTCCACCAGCTCTTTATCCATCTGCCGATCGATGCCGTAGCACGTTCTTTCACCTAACTCTACAAAGGTATCTATCAGTATCCTATCATACTCGTAAACCTAAAAGTTCAAATTTTCGAACTATGGAGCTCGCATTTCAATGGAAATTTGCTGTGCTCCCCGTCTGCACCGTACGAACGTGACAAAGTATCTAAACAGGAACACCGAGTGAATTTTAAATAACGAGTGTTTTGGTTCAGTTACTTTGATCCAGCGTTTTTTTTTATGTAAAAAGTAATGAGACGAACGATAAGCTCTCCTGATGATAAGAGATTACTGGAATTCGAAATTACTGGGCTGTTGAGACTAACCATGGAAAGTCTCAAAGTAGAATAGAATATAACTCTATTATACACCAAAAATGAAACACAGATCACAATTAATACAAATAGGAAACAAACAAAAAAAAGAAGATATGTAACAAAACAATAGAATTGATACATGATGTTTAAGGACTGTCTTATCGCATAGAGCGATTTCTTCCAGACAACCTTTGGATGGAAAGAAGAGTAAATAAATATTTATAAGGTTGGTGTACAAAAGAAATAAATAAATAAAAGAACAATACATATAAGATACTAAATAAACTAAATATATAGATTAGTAGGCTGATAAATAATGTTTAAACATTAAATTATTAAAAATATAAAAGTAATGAGCACCAAAGCAGTAATGCCCTGGACTTTGTTTTGTTACTCAAGAGTTCTGTGTATCGCTGCAATGGTCATGGGCAGGCGTTGTTTCTTACCATGATGAAAGCATCTCGTTCGTATCATTACTAAAAAAAAAACTTAACTTCAGGTGAGCTGCGGTCATACATCTAGCCTGTCAACAAAAAAAAATTGTCTTATAACCGTTTTAGTTACTGGAACGATCTAAGCTATCCCAACCTCGCTAGTATCCAAGAAAATATCATATTATTTCACTCGACTCTTTATTTCGTATTCTAGCTAGTTACGAATGCTTCTCTCATTGTTTACGGCAATTTTCAGCATAAAATATGATTGGAACTGAGGAAAAAAAAGTAATAAACTTGAGATGTACTTAACGTTGTATTCATACTAGACGGGCCTTGTATTCATACTTATAATCATGACTTAAGATTATAAGTATGAATACAAATGGCATTGTATTTATACCTATCATCATAAATTCTATCTAATCTGAATACCAAATTACATCCAAAATTGTGAAGCCGTTACAGCGTCTCCGTAAGAGAAATATTCGAAGAAATAACCATACCACACTTATGACATTCATAATCATATCAGCCGTAGGACGTCCACTACTGGACATAGGCCTCCCCCATTGACTTCCTTAAATACCAGTTGGAAGCGGCTCGCATCCAGCGCGTTCCTGCAGTCTTTAATAGGTCGTCTGTCCACCTTGTAGGACGTCCTACGCTGACATTAGTGCGAAAGAAAAAGTTTCCATTTAAAAAACAGAAACTAAAAACTGGGCTGAAATACACTTCTAAGGGGTACCGTGCACCGGTGCCCTCAAGTTCTGGGGGCCCCTCAGACCCTGACCACCAAGCAAGCCTTAAATTTATCCCACTTTTAAGTTATAAATACGTATTGCAACACTATTATAATCATAGCAATTCAGTTAAAAGCAGTTTCAACTTTTGGGGAATTGCCCTACATTCTTTCTGTGGTTTGTATAGTGTTGCCAACTTTATTGAATGAGAAGCAAAATTAAGACTTTTGAAAAAACCCACAACGGTTAAAAAGTGATTGTCACCTTTGTAAGATAATGCACCAATGAAACCTGAATCCATAACTGAAAACTGCATCAAAATCGGACTAGAAATTTAGGAGAAAAATGGCAACATGGATTTGCACAAAAAATGTTTGCTGCAGCGCCCCCTGGTGAGTTGTCTCCGTTACCATCCGTCTTACCATCTTCGGACAAAATCTTCACTTAACATCAGGTGAGCTGTGGTCAAACACCTAGCCTGTCAACCATTAAAAAAACAAGCCTATACTAAAACTATTTAACCGAGACTAAAAAAACTTTTTAGTTTGATATTATATTTTGCGTCTTCCGACCTCGTATTTTATTTTTTAGAAGTTTCATAATTACTATAGTTCCAGAAGCCATTTTCCCTTGTGAAATGGAAACGCTGTCTTCGTTGCTGAAGTTGAAAGTTGAGTTTTTAATTTAATATAAAAAACTGCGAAAATTGTTATAGCAAAACACTGCGATGGGTTGATCTAAGTATAGTGAAAGGTATATTTTATAAGACCGCATTGGTCACAATAAAAATAATTTTATGTATTTACAAAAAAGAAGTGTTTTTTAATTGTAATAATTAAAATGGCATCTATTAAATGTAATAATTAATCATTTTTAATGTAATGAATTGACATCATGTATATTTTATTTTATTTTTATGTGTAGAATTGTTTATTTTTGTAGAATTCAATTAATTTTTTTGCACACCGTAGAATAGAATATAATAGAATATAACTTTATTATATACCAGAAACACAGATCACAATTAATACAAATAGGAAACAAAAAAAAAAGAAGATAATTATAATAATATAACAAAACAATAGAACAGATGATGTATAAGGGCGGTCTTATCGCCTAAAGCGATTTCTTCCAGACAACCTTTGACTAACAATAGACGCAATGGACTAGACGCATAGACTTTCCGTAATGGTTGACAATAGACGCAAACGACCTTTTTATACTGTTGTCATGTAAATAAAACTTTTGACTTTGTCTTTGACTTTTGGGCAGTCGTATAAAGAAGTCAACAATCATTTCTGCTAATGCAATCTCTGAAGTTGCCTACCCCTGACTGGTGTTCACAAGGTGTATTTTCGATGCTCGGGAAATTTAATTATCAGGCGGGCGAACACAGTTAACTATATTATGTTTCAGAAGCAAACGATGCGAATTCTCACGGGAATGTGTACTAGAAACACCGTAGCCCACACTTACCTCTTACTTCTAGAACAGAATCTAATCTACAGAGTGGCCATTAGTGTGCATTGCTAATATTACACTAGAAAATCGCATTTAGATTTTTTATGTAAAAAAGTAATAAGACGAACAAGACGCTCTCCTGATGGTAAGAGACAACGCCTGTCCATGACTGTTGCAGCGATACAAAGAACTTTGAGTGACGAAATAAAGTCCAGGGCATCACTGCTTTGGCGCTCATTACTTTGAGATTTTCGATGGTTAGTCTCAACAGCCCAGTAATTTCGCTAGCTGCAGTACCCTACGAACCGGAACACAGTAATGATTACACACTACTGCTTAGCGGTAGAATAACTGTTACTGCGGTAGTACCTACATAGAAGACCTCCTGCTAAGGAGATCTACCACCGAGTTAACAGGTGAGCTGTGGTCAACACCTAGCCTGTCAACAATACAAAAAAACTCTTACGTCAGTCTATATGTCTCTGTTAACTTTATTTGTCGCGAGCCAATCTATGGCAGCCCGTACACGTAGCGCGCGATCCGCGATCCGCGATCCGCGATCAATGATCGCGATCCAGACTGATCGTGTACGAAGCGGATTGACGGACTGATGCTCCGGATCGCAAAATTAAAAGTCTAAGCGATTCATGCACACTCATGTGTGGAAGATGCACTCGCCTTACATCGAGATGGCTCGTACTGCGACCAATGAGTTTAGATACTTGGCGACTCATCGTTGGATTAACTTTCGAAAACACCGATCGTTATTTTTAGTTTTTTGTACGTGCCTATTTATGCGTGTATATCTATCTATACTATTATAAAAAGGAAAGATTTGATTGTTTGTTTGAAAGAAAAGAAAGAAAAAACGTTTAATCCTGTAACAAGCACAAAAACAAACAAACAGAGACAGACAAAAGCTACAGAATAGGGGCTCACCTCAGCATAATGCTGGTCATAGGCTCTGAAACTACTGGACCGATTTCAAAAAGTCTGTCACTGTTGGGAAGCTATACTATCTCCGGGTGACATAAGCTACTTTTTATCCCTGTACTCCCACGGGAATGGAAACTACGCGGGTAAAACCGTGAGGCGTCCGCTAGTACTAATATAGAGGAAAGAGAAAAGATTTGATTGTTTGTTTGTATTGAATAGGGTTCAAAACTACTGGACCGATTTCAAAAATTCTTTCACCGTTGGGAAGCTATACTATCTCCGGGTGACATAGGCAACTTTTTATCCCTGTATTTCTACGGGAACGGGAACTACGCGGGTGAAACCGCGAGGCGTCCGCTAGTACTAATATAGAGGAAAGAGGAAAGATTTGATTGTTTGTTTGTATTGAATAGGTTTCAAAACTACTGGACCGATTTCAAAAATTCTTTCACCGTTGGGAAGCTACACTATTCCCGGGTGTTTTATGCTACTTTTTATCCCTGTATTTCTACGGGAACTACGCGGATGAAACCGTGAGACGTCCGCTTGTACATTATATATTACTCTTTTGGCCATGTGCTGTGTTGGCAACTATAAGTATTTCGATTTGTTTTTGTATATAAAAAACACAACTTTATTAAAAACTAGTGAATTTGTTTTATTTTATTTTTAAGGCACACTAAAAAAGAAAAGCTATTATTAGCTTTTAGGCAATTGAATGATATTTGTATTTGTATTTTTTTTTATATGGGTCTTGTTGCCTGAAATAAATTTATTTTATTTTTTATTTTTTTTAATTATAGTATATTTAAAAAAATATCTAGTATTTATTTATTTTATAATCATAGGAAAACTTACAGCTAGGTATACAGACAATTACAATAAATAAGAATGGAAGTTCAATTAAAAGTTTTCACAATTAGTATTCGTCCTCAACCTTATTTTATATTCGCTAAGTAAGTGAACACCTAAGTATTTAATAATTAAAAATAAATCTAACCGAGGCAACATAATTTCATTGCGACAATTTTTAATCTAAACTTGTTTTTGTGTAAAAGTATCAAAACAAACCGGTGCTACGTGCTAGTATTCGAATGTTTACTCCGCACTACTGCGCGCGCGCAGTTCGCTATCAGTCAGTTCTCTAGGTCATTTCCACGCAAACGCGTCGCACTGCGCTGCGACGAATCAACTTAGCCAAAACAAAACACGATCAATTCGATTTTCAAACTAAATTCAATAAACTAACAAAACACGATCAATTCGATATTCAAACTAAACTCAATGAACTGTGAAATTTAAAATTGAATTGTGTAATTATTTATGTTTCTTTCAATTGATGTTTAAAGTTTGAATTAGGAACAATAGCATATTTTTTTAAACTGTTAGACTGAAAGCAGATGTTAGAATATTTTTTTTAAATTGGGTGCGGTTTTTGTTTTATGTTTTTTATACAATCAGTGTTTGAAATCGGAACTCAAGAGGTTAAACGTTTTGTGTACTTTTCATGTGATATTTTCTGTGAAATGCATCAACACGAATGCTAAGGAATGTAAAACACAGTGCTGGAAGGTAAAAAAAAAATACATTATTTATCCACTTTCTTGTTACCTGACCATTTATGATTGATTGAGACTACTTTGAAAATGTTTTAAGTGTGGAAACTTTCTTTAACGTTGTAAATCTCGATAGGCGTCTAATAAATAAGCTGTTTTATCACCAAGTTGTGCGTTAAGCGACAAAGTAGAAGGATTTGGATTAAATTTAATGTAGGTTTAAATTTAATTTATCGAACGTCACTGTATATTAGATATAGGACTTAGCTTGACTAGATTTTATAATGTTTATAATTAGGTATGTATATTACCGGATCTTACACGCGAACAAAATACCACGAAATTAGTATGACGTGAGTTTTGGCGGGAACGCGGGAAGAGTATTACGCGCTCCGTTGTATTTTTTTCCAAAACTAATGTTTTGTCGAGTGTTTATGCATAAAAATGGTGGTGTTTTATTCATAAAGTGCCGAATTACAAGCGCGAGTGTGGGAAAATGATATAATGTGGTGAAACATGACTTTTCGTGTTGCTTCCAAAACTCTATCGAAGCTTGAAGTAAAGTCGCCACTACTTTACCAAAGAATGACTGGACTTGACTGACATGGACTGGACTTGACCAATACTAGACTTTGACTGTAACTATAGATGTAAGACATGAATTATCGTAAAAACTAAAGACGAGGCAGTATGGTTTTATAGCTTTAGCCTGCCCGATAGGGCAAATTATATATTAAAAAAAAAATATCAGTTTGACGTTTCGACCATGTTGCAATAGTAGGTACTCACGAGTTGACAGAAAAGCATTTTCTTGATAAATCACATATTAAGTAAGTTTAGTAGCGATGATAGCTTAGTGGTTAGCGCGGTCGGTTCGCATGCTGAAGGGCGTGGGCTCAAACCCCAACAATGAGCTTGAGCTGCCGGTGAAGGAAACCATAACATGGTGGTAGGGTACTCTCTAGTACTCGGCTGGCTAGCTACCACCCTCAAGTTAAAAATCTGCCGCCGAGCATCTAACAGTATGTTTGGGCAACCTCACTCGAGAGCCAGCTGCATTCCAGGTTAGGTGTGCTTTACCATCTTCGACCACGCCTTCACTTAACATCAGGTGAGCTGTGGTCAAACACCTAGCCTGTCACCCATATACAAAAAAGTTATCCGGAGTGGCATTTACAACTGAGTGCTACCTTGAGTCGGATGCTGTTCATTGATAGTTTCGCTGCTTAACTACAACCTTCATCTATGATTATGACAAAAGCATAATAAATAAATTAATTATTCAAATTGTGTTTTTTTATCGCGACTTCAATCGTACGATAGAAAAAAATCTTTATACTATTTGTTACAAAATAAACAGATTTTTTTTGTAACAAATAGGTAAACAAAACAAACAGAGACAAACAGTTACAAAATAGGAGCTCACCTCAGCATAATACTGGTCATACTAAGCGATATGAACAGCGCTGATCTTCCGGTGAGCCCTTGTAGTTTAAAACCAAGCGTGCGCTTGTGTGTGTTTTTATAATAACGAGTATTTAAAGCTGCAAAAGCACAGTTAGCCAGAAATTGTCATTCACCAAAAATAATAAAACACACAATTCTTACTGCCACGTTTGACAGCCCCGTTGGCTCATTGGTAGTATATCTGCCTTGAGAGCTGTAGGGCGTGGATTCGATTTCCACTCAGGGCAAACATTTTGTGAATAAACACATGTTTGTTCTGTGTCTGGGTGTTCTGTATGTATTTACAAAAAAAAAACGTATTTATGTATTCTATCAGTTATCTGACTTCCATCACACAAGCTCTGCTTAGTTTGGGGCCAGATGGCGCTGTGTGTATAGTCCCGCGATATTTATTTATTTTATATTTATTTACTCTCTTAAAAAAATATCAGTTACACGTAAATAAAATATGTAATATAATATCACGTTATCGCATTCTTGATCACGTGTTGGAATCAATTTAATCTCCAGATCGGTACCGTAAAAATAAATTGGAACGAAAATAAAACGGTACAAGATATAAATTCTTGCAGTCGCTAGCAAAACGGTTTGTTAAAAGATATTTGGCGCCAAGCTACGCTATGACCTAAAAATTAAGAAAATAATAGACACTGGCCAGTTATGCAGAAATGAAAACAATTTGCGCTAGAATTTAAATCGATTTTGAATCGAGATTGCTTAAAATAGTTTTATTTAATGTTTGTAATGAGTGAACACGTAACATTAAAAAATTCCACAGAAGGTTCTAATGAAGACGCCTCTGCTATACTAGATAGGAACGCCTACGTGTACTGGGCTTGCCATTGATTCTGAATGTGACTAAGACTTACTTTACTTGTTCTCATCATGAGACACTTGACAAAATGTACAGTGCACAAAGTGCGATGCCACAAAAATACTTGAAACATTTTTTCAGCAGACAATAACAAACAAACGATGTAGCGATGATAGCTCAGTGGATAGCGCGGTAGGTTCGCATGCCGAAGGGCGTGGGTTCAAACCCCAACAATGAGCTTGAGCTGCCGGTGAAGGAAAACATCGTGAGGAAACCAAAGCATGGTGGTAGGGTACTTTAGTACGCGGCGGGCTAGCTACCACCCTCAAGTTGAAAATCTGCCGCCAAGCATCTAACGGTGTGTTCCGGCAGCCTCACTTGAGAGCCAGTTGCATTCCAGGCTAGGTGTGCTTTACCATCTTCGGCCACACCTTCACTTGACATCAGGTGAGCTGTGGTCAAAACACCGAGCCTGTCAACACTAAAAAAAAAAAAATTTTAAAAAAGAAATCTACTCGGTTTATTTTCTATTTTCAAACGTTTTTTTTGCTACCCGTATAACGTCTACTCAAGATCGTCTTGATATTTAATTAAAATGTATGCTATTTTAATTAAATCGATCTTACGTCATCTAACAAAATAGAAATGCGGTCTAGAATATGCGGTATACGGGACTGACAGTTACCTAGCCTCTTAGCCTAGCCTAGTCCAAAGTTAATGTAATTTTAATTCCGTGTCACACGAGGCAAAAAACTGGCCTCTAACAGATTAGCAACACGGGTTTTATACTCTGAGGCCTATTTAATATCTACTCAGCGGGTGGTATACACTTAAGTTTTATTTGACAGCCCTGTTGGCTCATTGAAATGTCTGCTTCAGAGCTGAAGCGTGGGTCCGATTCCCACCCAGGACAAACTTTTTCATAAACAAATGTTTGTTCTGTTTCTGGGTGTGCTGTATGATAAGTATGTATTTACAAAAAAGTATTTAAGTATTCTATCAGTTATCTGTCTTCCATAGTGCAAGCTTTGCTTAGTTTGGGGTCAGATGGCGCTGTGTGTAATGTCCTGTGATATTTGCGATTTGCGACTATGTACACTACGATAGCTCAGTGGTTAGCACGGTCGGTTCACACGCGGACGGGCGTGGGTTCTAACCCAAACAATAAGCTTGAGCTGCCAGTGAAGGAAACACATCATAGCATGGTGGGATGGTATTTTCTAGTACTTGGATGGCTGCCTACCATCCTCACGTTGGAAATCTGTCAAGCACTTAACTGTGTGTTCCGGCAGCCTCACTTGAGAGCCAGTTCCATTCTAGGCTAGGTGTGCTTTACCATCTTCGACCACATCATGTGAGCTGTGGTCAAACATTAAAAAAACACCATCACAGTCATATTTTAATTATGAAAGTTTGTCTGTTTTTACGTGTGCATGAATGTCTGTTACGTCACACTGTAACGGCTTAACGGATTTGGATGAAATTTTGAATACAGATAAATGACTTTAACCCGCGTTTTCTTAGAAAAATGGTGTGCCAGGAAGTCGTCTAGGTAGGTACCACCGCAGTGCCGGATATTCTGCCACTGAGCAGTAGTGTGTAAACATTACTATGTTCCTGTTTGAAGGGTACTGCAGCTAGCGAAATTACAGGGCTGTCGAGACTAACCATGGAGCTCAAAGTAATGAGCGCCAAAGCAGCGATGCCCCGGACTTTGTTATGCTACTCAAAGTTCTGTGTATCGCTGCAATGGTCATGGACATACGTTATCTCTTACCATCAAGAGAGCGCATCGTTCGTCTCATTGCATTTACATTAAAAAAAAACATGCGGTTTATCATAGATTCAAACAACTTCGTAAAAATAGATACATTAATTAAAATGGTTCAATCATTCAAAATTTGAATCGTTTGAAATTTGCTGAAAGATTCTGATTATAACTGCGTAAGACGGAATTGGGTTTGATTATATCCAAACATTTGTAACCAATACTATTAGAACAATGATTCCGTGAAGTGCAATGTTTTCTAAATAAAGTACTAAACTATGATTATCAGAAGATTTTTTCATTTTCCCTGTTTACAAATTCGTTGATAATATTTTGCTTTTCCAGAAAAATGTTTACCTATTGTTTGACTGTGAAAGTATCTAAACATAAGCAATTCAGAACACAAAATGTGAATCACCAAAAAAAATTATTGAATGAATATTAAAAGATAGATAGGTAGATAAACCTATTTATTGTGCACACGATAGATAGAAAAATAAATACAGAGATTACGACAACTTACAACTTTGAGGAGAACAACTTTTCAAATAGTATTGTGATTTGTTTTTTTTTTATACAGATAAAATAATTTTTAAAAAGTCAAATAAGTATCTATTTTTCTTTTTGTTTTTGGCATCGCACTTTTTGAATTTGCCAGTGTCAAATAATTCGATATTTTCAAGTATCATTTATAAATAAAGTAGAGTAAGTCTCAGTTAAACAAAGTAAAGTCCACCTATGGCCTAGTAAAGTTGTAATCACGGGTTTCGGAAAACAATGTAATCGGGCGATTTTTTGGTATTCCCGTTAAGACTTCAATTATCTTCAACATTGCTTTCTACTATTGTAATCCTTGCTATGTATTTACTCAACAGGCAACCCTGTAAATATAATTTTACAGTTCAGCAACCCTGAGTCGGGTCGCCTGTCATATGTCAACAACCGTTGGGATTAGAACGCGAATTTGAAATTCAAATTCGGTATGTGTTTTACGGTGGAGGTCTTGGCTGCCAGTTGCAAAATATCATTTTTTTATTGTTAAAATTAATCGAATAAAGTTACACTGGCGGAAAAAATATTATTAATTACTTTTCATTTAGAGTTTTGGCGGTTTTAGGAGACAGAAAAAGTCGTGTCGCCCCATTGTATTTTTTCCAAAACTTGTATTTTTTTCGAGTATTTATGTATAAGAATAGTTGTGTTTTATTCATACAGTATTGAATTACAAGCAGCGCGAGTGTGGAAAATTGATATAATATGGTGAAAAACTTTACTTTTCGTGTTGCTTCCAAAACACTATCGAAGCTTATATTAAAGTCGCTACTACTTTATTAAGGCAAAACTAGACTTGACCAAGACTGGTCTTTGACTGTAACCATAGAAGTTAGACATGAATTGTGAAAACCAAAAACAAGGCAGTATGGTTTAATAGCTTTAGCGTGCCCGACGGGGCAAATTAAATAAATTTAAAAAAAAATAGTTTTCATTTACGCGCGCTGGCAATGTTTTATTATGGTTTCCATACATACATGATTAGGTATTTTTCGATACATTCTGAGGTATGTGTAGAGAAGAAAACCTTCATATAGCCTTGATACGTATTCAATGAAGTGGTAAAGACAGTAAACACCAAGGGCAAGGTTTCGATGATAAAAAACGTTTAAACGCTTCGATACTACTATTGTGCCAGAAAATACGGCTCAAGATACTTACTTAAATTAATTAAAACTAACTTACTTAAATGACTTTATTTACCTAATAAAATTGTTTAGAACACATAAATTTATTTTTTTAATAAATAATTACGTTTATTCAATAAATATGTATTTTCTGACAGTGTTATTCGTGCACTCGGCTAGAATTTTTTTTTCCTTATTTTTTTTTAATGTTCTACAGGCCAAGTGTTTGACCACGGCTCACCTAATGTTAAGTGACGGTGTGATCGAAAATTATAAGCATGCCTTACCTGAAATAGGAATACAGGTTATATATAATATACAATTTACAGGTTAAGTTAGACTTTTTTTTTTATTTCATAGACTAAATATTTGATCACAGTTCACCTGAAGTTGAGTGACGGTGTAGTCGAAGATGGTAAACAAACCTAGCCTAGGTCTAGCTTTCAAGCGAGGTTGACGGAACACACCTTTAGATGCTTGGCGGCATATTTTCAATTTGACAGTGGTAGCTAGCCAGTCGAGTACTAGAAAGTACACCAACCACGCTGTGGTATCCTCGCCATTTGAACTGACCGCGCTAACCACTGAGCTAAAATCGCCACAAAAACTTATTTGATGTTTAAAAAAGTTTCTTGAATTTAGAACACACTGGTAGTAGATTTTTAATGTCTGGATCAAATTAAAAGTATCCTACTAACATGATTTTTATTTTTTATCCCACTAATATTATAAATGTGAAAGTTTGGATGGATGGATGTTTGTTACACTTTCATGCAAAAACTACGGAATGGATTTGGATGAAATTTGGTATGCAGGTAGCTGAGATCCTAGATTAATACATAAGCTACTTTTTATCCCGAAAGCATGTAACACCGCGGGGTGTAACTAGCGAGAAATGTAATGTAGTATTGAAAACTGTCTTACATTACAAACAGTTTCATCTTCAAAAACTTGCACGCCTATCTGCGCACAAGTCTAAAATTAAACCAAGAAGCGAAAATGGAAATGTCAAATTGCAGAACCAATGCCATTTGAATGCAACATTTCAATAATGACTTTGACATTTGAGCATCGTCAGTGTGTATTGTAAAATGTGCATTATGATTTCTGAATGCCTTATGAGAATCATTACATCACATTATCACTCCAACTTGTACCAAGCTCGGCCAAGTACTAGCCTGAGGAGTTGGAGTCAATTAAGAAACGTGCTAAGAAACTCATAAGCAACGATTCGCTTGTTCAGAAAAGATCGCAAAGTGGCTTGTCTTCCGGTTTTTTACTGGGAACACTTTGAAGAGTGCGCTTCTGATCTGCATGACCTATTTCCATCCTGCCAATTATACTATCAGATAGCCAGGAACTCTAAGTTTGATTCCACCTTCTTCGTACGAATCGCTAGCCATTAGAATTTGCTGCCCGAATGGGTGTTCCCCGATAAATACAACCGACCGCATCTTCGCTTAACATCAGGCGGGATGGCGGTCAAAGGCAAGCCTATCTACAATAAAAAAAAAAAAAAAAATACAATCTCGGCGCCTTCAAGTCGCGAGTGAAGCAGTACCTTCTAGGCAAGTGTGCTCCATCGTAGATCGCATCTTCGCTACACATCAGGCGAGATGGCGGTTAGGTACAATATATGTGTCTTCAAATCTAGAGTAAATAGGGTTTTTCTAGGTAATCGTGCTTCATTTTAGACTACATCCTGTTTAACATTGGGTAGGGCGTGGTCAAACGCAACCCTTTTTAAAATCAAAAAAAGGTTGGTTATCTCTGTCTCATTTTCGCGAGAGGAAGGACTTATCTCGACTTGTGTGCAAGAATTCTTTGTAAAACGTACAAAAATGTTATCTGTATCAGGTATCATTTCTAAGGTCAAGTTCCTAGATACGAATATAATTTTCACTTTCCATTTTTATGTTGCACTAGCGGACGCCTCGCGGTTTCGCCCAAAAGTAGCCTATGTCACCCGGGGATAGTGTAGCTTCCCAACGGTGAAAGAATTTTTGAAATCGGCCCAATAGTTTCGAAGCCTATTCAATACAAACAAACAATTAAATCTTTCCTCTTTATAATAGTGTAGGTACATAGATAGATATAAATATAGTAGGACTATACACACAGCACCATCTGGCCCCAAACTAAGCAGAGCTTGTGCGATGGAAGTCAGATAACTGATAGAATACATACTTACTTTTTTTTTGTAAATACATACTTATAATACATACAGAACACCCAGACACAGAACAAACATTTGTTTATTCACAAAATGTTTGCCCTGAGTGGGAATCGAACCCACGCCCTACAGCTCTTAAGGCAGATATACTACCAATGAGCCAACGGGGCTGTCAACAATACAATACACTATATGGCTAGAATTACAATATATGGCTAGAATATTAGTGTGATTAGACTTTACTGGCTATAAATCTCTTACAATCACAACAACGTTTTATAAACGAACATAAAAATGTTACGGCGAAATGTCTCGGAATCGCTCAATTCCGCTCCCGCTTCCAACTTACTTCCGTATATTGTAGTTGGAAAGTAGTTGATATTCTTTACCAAGCGCGGGCGCATCCGTGCACAACCCAGTAATTACGTGTGTTTACTGATTGAATGGTTGCTACATAACCTACTTCTAACTTTTCGATATGTCAGAAAGCGAGAAATCTATGTCTTACAAAATATGTGGTTTATTTTATTTTTTTACACACAGCGCCCTCTGCCCCCCAAACTAAGCAAAGCTGTACTATGGAGGTCAGAAAGTGATATGAAAATCCATGTCTGTCGTGGTTTAGCGGCTAAATAAATTACATAGTTTTTTTTTTCTCTTTTTTTCTTCGGCCATGGCACATTCGTGCATTGTGCCCAATTCTCAAGTTTTAATTGTTGTCAACGTTTCCCGCGCTTTTTTTTAAATTACATAGTAAACTCATATCTGTCATGTAATTTAAAAATGGAACGATCTTTTACTTTGAAACATGACAACCAAGGAGGTAACTTATCAAAGGTTTTATTTAAATTTCGAAATGGCTTGCAAATGTTCGAGCATACAGGGCTGGCTTATTTATCTGAGTAGCAAAGGTGTTTTATACAAGCAATTGTGATTTACCGCAAATAAAGACCAAAATAAATGCTAGTAGCTGTGATTTCACTGTAAAATTATGCTCCATTTGTCCATAAATGGAAAAAAAATATTTGTATGGAAATCGAACCACATTAAGAGCTGGAGGGCGTGGGTTCGATTCCCGCTCAGGACAAACATTTTATGTATCAACAAATTAATGTTTGTTCTGTGTCTGGGTGTTCTGTAGATGTGTATGTATTATAAGTATGCATTGCAGAATATTGAAATAGGTCCGCTAGTCACGCCACGTTGCATGGAGATGCAAAATATCTTACATGGCTAGTCTAGCACGGTAATGATAGCGTAGCCACCATTACACAAGTTTTCTATACCTATAAACATGCATTGGACAACGCTTTTATCGGTTTGTGGAGAAGAGAAATTCGTTACTAATGTTGCTTTGTTTTGGATTCTTAAATAGGGGTTGTACCGCTTTAATAGTAAATAGGTTTTTTTTTAATGTAACATGTAATGAGACGAACGAGACGCTCTCCTGATGGTAAGAGATAACGCCTGTCCATGACCATTGCAGCGATACACAGAACTTTGAGTAGCAAAACGGACACTACAAGGCAACGCTGCTTTGGCGCTGATTACTTTGAGACTTTCGATAGTTAGTCTCAACAGACTTCTAATTTTGCTAGCTGCACTACAGTAATTTTACACACTACTGCTTGGCGGCAGAATAAATGGTACTACGGTGGTGCCTACTTAGACGACCTCCTGATAAGAAGATCTACCACCAAGATGGTATTTTATAGATAACTAGCAGAAGAAACCTCGCGGTTTCAACCGCGTAGCTCCCGTTCCCGTGGGAATACAGGGATAAAAAGAAGCCTATGTCACCCAGGGATAGTGTACCTTCCCAACGGTGAAAGAATTTTGGTAAATAAACAAACACACACATTTTGTGAATAAACAAATGTTTGTTCTGTGTCTGTTTGATCTGTATTTATTATAAGTATGTATTTTATAAAAAAAAATATTTATGTATTCTATCAGTTATCTGACTTCCATCACACAAGCTCTGCTAAGTTTGGGGCCAGATGGCGCTGTGTGTATAGTCCTACGATATTTATTATTTATTTATTTTAATTGGTTCAGTAGTTTTTGAGTTTATTTGTTACAAACATACAAATCTTTCCACTTTATAATATTAGTCTAGCTGAATAGGTAAAATCAACGCGGATAAAGTCGGCAGGGGAAGCTAGTTTGATATAAAAAAAAAGCTTAGAATCACACAATACAATAAATATATTGTCTAAAGGCGGAACTAATGCAGTGGTCACCGTTTGTCACCATAAAATGAAAGTTATCTAATTAAGACAACTTTTCAAACCGCAGCTTTCGTGAGAAAAAAAAATAACGTGACATTTACAAAATAGTTATAAATTTATATAAAACAAAATAGAAAAAAGATCGTGGGACAAATTTAGTATTATTAAGAATTTTAGAAAGCTGAAAATACCTTTTTTTGTACGAGAACCGTGTCTAAATACCGTGAATGGTAGGACGTTTGTTTTATAGTCAATTGAAAATTTCGTAGGTCTTACTAAATTCCATGACACTTTTATCTTGATGAAAATTTACGTTTAAATTATTTTTTACGAGAAGTTTTGGCAGCCCAGTTTTTTTTGGATGTAGTATTAGTAGTAGGTACTACGACGTACGAGACGCTCTTCCGATGGTAAGAAATAACGTCTGTCCATGACCATTGCAGCGATACACGAAGTTCATGGCATCGCTGCTTTGGTGCTCATTACTTTGACTATCGAAGGTTAGCTTCAACAAACCTCTAATTTTGCTAGCTGCAGTACCTACCCTTCAAACCGAAACACAGTAAATGTTTACAGTCTATCTACCAAGAAAAACAAAAAAATGCTGTTAAAAATTGTTAAAAAAATAAGCAATTTAATTCTTGCAGGACGAATTAAATTGCTTATTTTTTTAACAATTTTTAATAGCATTTTTTTTTTATTGATTCTATCTATATGGTATTAATTACATTTTGATACCGCCAACGTTTCTGAAAAAAAAGGTCTTCTCGGATAGACAGACGGACAACGAAGTGATTCTGTAAGTAAGGTTCCTTTTTTCCTTTTATGGTATGGAACCCTAAAAAAGTTGAATAAAATTTATACAAAAGCCATGATTATCGTCAACTAGAGTTTCTCCTCACAATTAAAAGATACTTTAAAATTATAAACATACTTCAAAGGTTTATCGTTAGATAGTTTTAAATTATATCTTATGACTACAATTTATTAATTACTTACTTATTAGTTTTTGTACCAAATAAAATACATATTATGTCTCCTCACAATTAAAAGATACTTTAAAATTATAAACACGCTTACAATTGGAAACATTCTTTTTTTATCAGATCTTGAATCAAAACTTTTTTTATTCTTGACAGGCTAGGTGTTTGACCACAGCTCAACTGATGGTGGCGGTGTGGTCGTAGTTGGTACAAACACCTAGCTTAGAATGGAACGGCTGTCGGAACGCTCTGTTAGGTGCTTGGCAACAGATTTTTAGTACCGAGTACCTACTAGAAAGTACCCTACCACCGTGATATGGATTCCTAACGATGTTTCCTTCACCGGCACCTCAAGTTCATTGTTCGGGTTTGAACCCACCCCTGCGACGTGTAAGCGAACCGCGCTAACCACTGACCTATCATCGCAACAATCCTTCAATCCTTTTGTGCTACAATTTTCACGTACTCAGGTAAAACACCTTACATTAGTTGAAACCTGATCCTTTGCCAAAACCTTCAGATGCTATAAAAGCAGTAAGGCTTCTTTAAATAATTATTTTTCAGATGTCTATTGTACTGTATTTATATCGCACGAAATAGAATAGAAAAGAATATAACGCTATTGTAAACGAAAACACACGTAGCAAAAGGCGTATGTACGTATACTTGTATATATATTATGTTGTAAATGTGAAAGTTTGTATGTTTGGATATACCTAATATATATATATTTATTCATTCATTCAATCCTTCATTCGTTAGCTAGTCATGCATTCGTTCATTCAACGATAAGTTCATGTTTTTATTCCTTGCATAAAGACCCATTTTTTTTGTGATTGAGTTAAAAATCTACAGGTTTCAGAATTGTTCCTTAGTGAGATTGTCCTATAAGACTATGCTTCTTGCTAAATTTAATAGTTCTATGTCAACGGGAAGTACTTTATAGGTTAATTCCATTATAAATGTCAAAATATACTCTTTTTTTACGATAACTGAGATGTTTGTGTTTTTCATAGCTGCAAGGGACTACAGATCTGCGTACACCTATAGTTTTAATTTTCAACTCGATACATCCACGCGCTCCCGAGATTGGTGACGGATATTTGACAGGTGCGTAAACTGTACTTTAAGCATTATGGAAATGTAGCATAAGGTAGCGAGAATGAGAAGGAATGAATAAGAAATTAACAGGTCTGAAAGAGCGACAGGATATGAAGTGACGATTGGAACGTAACGTCAATATGAAAGAGATGCCTAGATGCGAGATAATTGTAAGTATGAAAGAGAAAGCTAATTTATATAACGTGTGAAAGGGATAGTGTATATAGTTTTAGTGAGGTATGAAAGAGTAGTAATAAATCAATTAGAAAGGAACGCCATTCTTTCAACTCAACCATTAAAGTTATTATAGTAAGTATATAAATTATTTTTATATGCTTACTATAATGTTTATTGTTATTTATTTTTCTTATTAGTGTTACATCTCCCGTGTGTTTCTTATGTTTTCTATCGTATTTTTCTTTTGTTGGTTGCTTGGAAGAGATCGCTGTTAGCGATAAGGCCGCCACTTGTGGCACTAGTTCATAAGGTTCTTTGTTCTCTGTACTCTTTTCTATTTATGGTGTGCACAATAAAGAGTTATATCTTACTGGTGGAGAGACGGTCAGACGATCAACAAAGTAATCCTATAAGGGTTCCGTATTTTTTCCTTTCGTGGAACGAAACCTTAAAAAAGTAAGTCTAAAATGTCCATACTGACGCAGAATTCCGTGCGTCTCTCCATTCATTACTTAGTTTAAAACGTGAGCTGGCATTTATGTGGTTTTAGCCTACTCGGCAAATCTTTTTACATTTGGCCGAGCATGAATTCACTCACATTTGGAGAGTTTACCTTTGAAAACCGTAGCTAAAAATTATATAATAATATGTATATAATGTTCAAAGATAACCCATATAATGATATTGACGTGAATCGAAACTCGTAATATATATTTCCGCAAAAGACGGTAGCATTTTTTTCAATGTTGTACAGATTGGCGTTAATCACTAGTGCTTGCCTCTCAGATGACGCGGTCGAAGTTGGTAACTACACCTAGTTTAGAATGGAACTGGATCTCAAGTGTGGCTGCCGGAACCTTTAGGTGCTTGACGACATGTTTTAAACTAGACAACTAGACATTACTGCAGAGAGAGGAGGGTTTTAAGACTTGTGGTTATTTTTATTAGATTTATGGTAAATTATATTTTTAAAGTTTATGTCAAATTAGTTCTACATATTAAGTAAGATTAGGTTTTTAATTAATAAGTTGTTATTAAATTATAGTCCTCATCACTGTTGTAACTGGAACGACTGTTAAGCGGAAATAAACTAAATATATACCTTAAATATTCAAAATGAACTTCCGCAAAGTAACGCCTGAATCAATCAATTAACTAGACATTAATTTTCTTTTATATCCATTAATTTTATGCTAGACTAGCTAGGTGTAAGACCACTGCTAACCTGATGTTAAGTGACGTTGTAGTCGAAGTATATAACTACACGTAGCCTGGAATGGAACTGGATCTCAAGTGAGGCTGCCTAAGCACACCATTAGATGTTTAACGGCATAATTTAAACTTGAGGGTGATTGTTAGTCTGAGTTTTAGAAAGTACTCTATTAATCATAGACCGCATCTTAACATCAGGAGAGTTTGTGGTCAAACGCAAGCCAATTAAATAATAAAAAAAATTCAATTAACTTAATCTTTTACATTATTAAGATGCAACAATACAAAAAGACAGACAAATTTTCGCATTTATGATATAGTTTAGATGGGAATCCCACTATGATCCCATAAATATTATAAATGTGAAAGTTTGGATGGATGTTTGTTACTTTTTAACGCAAAACCACTGAATGGATTTGAATGAAATTTGGTATGACGGTAGCTGAGACCCTTTTTTTTTCTTTTTTTTTCCCCAGGGAAAATCCTTTGTGGATACCACCCGGCCACGGGGGTGGCAGGTGGTTATGTGGGACTCTCCGTCAAGAATGACGGCATACCCACTAAAAACCCTAGTGTGTTCCGTCTCCGCGCCTTGAACCGGGGTAGCGGGTACGCTTGCGTATTCGTCCGCTACCTCGGTAGCTGAGACCCTGGATTAACACATAGACTACTTTTTATTCCGAAAACATGTAGCGGGTAACACCGCGGGGCGCAGCTAGTAAAATAATAATGTAAAGGTGATGTGATCATTTCTATTTTGATGCATTCAAGAAAATATTTATTGCGTTATCTATCTTCCAAGCTAAGTATTAGGTATTAGTCGTTAGGAATTGACTTACCGAGTTCTAGACTTTCTAACGGGTTTTCTACCTTAGGTAGCGGCTACTTCGAAACTTTCTGTTTAAATTATTTTAATACCTGAAATCAATAACAAGCACCTTAAATTGTAATGATAGTGATAACTGTAATAAAGTAATGGCTATACTAGCAGCCGCCCCGGGAATAATAGGACAGCCCTGTTGGCTCATTGGTGGCATGTCTGCTTCAAGAGCTGTGGGGCGTGGGTTCGATTCCCACCCAGGACAAGCATTTTGTGATATAAAAACCAAATGTTTGATCTGTTTCTGGGTGTACTGTATGTATTATAAGTATGTATTTACAAAAAAAAAATTAAGTATTCTATCAGTTATCTGACTTCCATAGTACAAGCTTTGCTTAGTTTGGGGTCAGATGGCGCTGTATGTAATGTCCTACGATATTTATTATTTTTATTTATTTAATAAAAAAAAATCGATCAAAAAAAAAATCGAGAAAAATACAAACAAACAAAAAATTAAATGTTTCTTCTTTATAAGATGTAGATGACAACTGTAATAGTTAGACATATGATATTGCGGACTTATTTGTAGCTGTCAATTTGCTCAATAAAACGTCAGGGAGTTTTGGCGGGAACGCGGGAAGAGCCGTGTTGCTCCGTTGTATTTTTTTCCAAAACTAGTGTTTTGTCGACTGTTTATGCATAAAAATGGTGGTGTTTTATTCATAAAGTGCCGAATTACAAGCACAAGTGTGGGAAAATGATATAATGTGGTGAAACATGAGTTTTCGTGTTGCTTCCAAACATCCATCGAAGCTTTATAGTAAAGTTGCCACTACTTTACTAAAGCATGACTGGAATTAACTGACACGAACTGGACTTGACTACGACGACTTTGACGATAATTATAGCTAAGATACAGCAGAAATAACACGTAAGACAAGGCAGTATGGCTTTATAGCTTTAGCCTGCCCGAAGGGGAAAATTAAAAAAAAAAACAATAAAACGTCACTTTATTCTATTGTCAATAGTTTTCGCTGCGCATGCTAAGGGTTTTTCGGTAAATTTATTATAGCTTGGATTACTTTGTTAAAGTTTCCATACGGAACTCTGTTTTTTAAATAAAATATAGCCTATGTCCATCACGGATAATGTAGCATTCTAATCATGAATTCTGATAAAGAAAAATTAAGATCGGTCTAGTAGTTTCGGAGCCTATTCAATACAAACAAACAATCAGATCTTTGCTCTTTATAATAGTATAGATAGATTGATAGATAGATAAATCATGAAGGACGTTACAATCGTGTGACACTCATCTATAGGTACTATAGTTAAAGTTTGGATAACAATAACTACCAACCCAAGGAGAATGTAGCATCCTTGTTTCCTGATAGATAAAATCTAGATCTTTTCAAGGTCAGAGTGAATAGGTATCTTCTAGGTCTGCGTGCTTCATCTTCGACCACATCGTCGCTTACCATCAGGCGAGTTGGTGGTCAAACGCGGACTTATCCGTATTAAAAAAAAAATTAAAAATGGTGATTTATTTTTTGAAATCGGTCCAGTAGTTTTTGAGTTTATTCGTTACAAACATACAAATATACAAATCTTTCCTCTTTATAATATTAGTGTAGATTGATGTAAGAAAAGTAAGTTTTGTAGTAATAAAATCAATTTTAAGATTATGATAAACTTTTTTAACTCGTTATATTCCGTGTTGATGATGACTATCTGGCTACTTTTCTTTTAGCTAAGTAAGCATTTACCTACCCACATTTTACGTGATGCTAAGTAACGATGTCTAAGATGGACTCCAGTTACTTAGAAAGGAACTTGAACAAAATACACACATGGGACGGATCGGCCAAATATCAGCTTGAGGCGTTGGAGTCCATTGAGAAACGTGCTAAGAGGCTCATAAGCAACGACTCGCTTGTTCGGAAAAGGCTTCAAAGCCTTGAACATCGACGGAAAGTTGCTTGTCTGTCGGTTTTCTACCGGATGCATTTTGGGGAGTACGCTTCAGATCTGCGTGATCTAATTCCACCCTGCCCATTCTACTATCGGACAGCCAGGAGCTTTAAAAAGCGACACCGCTTTGATGTTCCAAAATCTCGAACTAAGCGGTTTGATTTCACCTTCTTCATACGTACCGCTAGACATTGGAATCTGCTGCCAGAGTGAGTGTTCCTCAATGAATATAGTCTGGGTTCCTTCAAGTCGCGAGTTTATCGGTTTCTTCTAGGCGAGCGTGCTCCACCGCAGACCGCATCTTCGCTTAACATCAGGCGGGATGGCGGTCAAACGCAAGCCTATCAATTATAAAAATAACAATAAAATCTTTCTCAATTACAGGTAGTATGAAACCTCGCCAAATCTAATTCACAATGGGAAGCAGCCTGAGTTCTTCCTCCAGATGGAAGAAGCGAGAGCCACCACCCCAAGCCGAGTCATCCAGGGTGCTCTTCCTTCTGTATCTGATACACAGGACTTGGAATGTCGTGGTGGAACACGTAGACACCAAGAGTGCTAGGTTAGTACCAACTTTAACTTAATCATGTTTTCGTCACACAGAAGTAAAAAAAATTTTTTGTTTTCTGTAAGAGTAATGAACCGAGATGAGAGCATGCTTGGCATTTCTCTGAGGGATCGTATCCGAAACGAAGTAATTCGCCAGAGAACTAAAGTCACAGACATAGCTCAGCGTATTAGCAAGCTGAAGTGGCAATGGGCTGGACATATCTGTCGCAGAACCGATAACCACTGGGGTAGACGCGTTCTAGAGTGGAGACCGCGTATTGGCAAACGTAGTGTAGGACGCCCTGAGACTCGATGGACTGACGATTTACGTAGGACAGCTCACGGTGGATGGAAGTGAAAAGCCGAAGATCGGGCTGAGTGGCGTGTCTTGGGAGAGGCCTATGTCCAGCAGTGGACTAATATAGGCTGATGATGATGATGAGTAATGAGCCGAACTAGACGCTCTTCTGATGGTAAGAGATAACGCCTGCCCATGACCATTGCAGCGATACACGGAACTTTGTGTAGTAAAACAAAGTTCAAGGCATCACTGCTTTGGCACTCATTACCTTGAGACTTTCGATGATTAGTCTCAACAGCCTAGTAATTTCGCTAGCTGCAGTACCCTTCAAACCGGAACACAGTAATGTTTACACACTACTGCTTAGCGGCAGAATAACTGGTACTGCGGTCGTCTAGGTAGGTACCAACCTACCTAGACGACCTCCTGCCAAGGAGATCTACCACCAAGTAAAATGTAGACTGAAATGTAGGAATATAGGCAATACCGCAGACAGCTTCTGACTAAGGCAGGTGTTAACAGTTTCTAAATGACTTGATTCAAACATTCATTGACATTGACAGCACTATTGGTTAATTGGTAGTATGTCTGCTTCAAGAGCTGAAGGGCATGGGTTCGATTCCCACCCAGGACAAGCATTTAGTGATATAAACAAATATTTGTTCTGTGTCTGGGTGTACTGTATGTATTATAAGTATATATTTACAAATAAAGTATTCTATCAGTTATCTGACTTCCATAGCACAAGCTTTGCTTAGTTTGGGGTCAGATGGCGCTGTGTGTAATGTCCTATGATATTTATTTACCAGTATTTTTATTTATACTTATGGGATACAATTATGGGGAGCCACCTGTAATTCTAATGTACACAAAATACAGAGGGCCCAAAACTACATACTGAAAGAAATTAGTAATGCATCCTGGTTTATAAGAAACTCTGAACTACACGAACAATTATGCATCCCGACCGTAAAGGAGGAAATTAAAGCAGGTGCAGATAAATATGAAATCAGACTGGAAAAGCATCCTAACCAGCTAGCTGCCCAGCTCACACTACCGGACTGCCTAAATCGACTGAAGAGACGCAGGATCTTAGAACTCGGCAGCTCTAACTAAGCCATCTTAACAGCCGGAAGATATTTCTGATGGGATATATACCAGACCATTATCCTACACCACATCTGCTCATAGCTGCAAAGGCTGATCGCATGATAAAAGTATTTTTATTTATTTTTTCACTTTGTTCTACACAAATGCAGAGCATATGCAGAGTATACACCTTATTCACTCCACAAATGTAAGTGAATATTTCTCATTACTTTTACATAAAAAAACTATATAAAAACGTATTATTATGACATTTTTTTTTTATAAAAACAACATAAGGTACAGTTGTACTTATAATGTATTATCTTGTAAACATTTTGTATTTGTAAGTGAATATTTCTCATTAAAATACTTTTAAATAAAAAATGTTTAATTTTGTTAATGTACCTACGTAACTTTAAATTTTGCATGCCGCAAGGCAGAATATGACGCTCGTAATCTTTTCTTTTTAATTCTAAATATCTATTATACCCATATACGCAATAAATAAATTATGAAAAAAAAATATAAACGTATTATTATGCCATTTTTTTTATATAAAAACTATATAATTATGGTAGGTACAGTTGTACTTATGTATTATCTTGTAAACCTAATTTTATTTTTGACCGAAGTTGTCGTACCAATTTCAGATGGCGTGGTTCTCAGACCGTCCCTTCTTCAAGAGAGACCCAGGCGCGGCGGTTCGAATCGATCAGCCTGGACGACTCGGATGCTGGCTCCTGCTACTCCAATTGCAGCTGCAGCTATTGCCGTCTCCGAGACTGCGCGCATGATTGTGTCAGGTAATAATGGTCTATTATATTAAAAATAAATAATATAAAGGATTATTTAGAAGATTTTTTTTTCTGACCACAGCTCACCTGATGTTAAGTGAAGGTGTGGTCGAAGATGGTAAAGCACACCTAGCCTGGAATGGAACTGGCTCTCAAGTGAGGCTGCCGGAACACACCGTTAGATGCTTAGCGGCAGATTTTCAACTTGAGGGTGGTAGCTAGCCAGCCGAGTACTAGAAAGTACCCTACCACCATGCTATGGTTTCCTCACGATGTTTTCCTTCGCCGGCAGCTTAAGCTCATTGTTGGGGTTTGAACCCACGCCCTTCGGCATGCGAACCTACCGCGCTAACCACTGAGCTATCATCGCTACAAATATTATTTGATTATTTCATGGCAGCTATTTATCTACGTACTTACTCTAATTTTTTATTGTAATCCCCGAATGTCTCTCTTTCCCAATATGGATTCCGCGAGAACTCCCAACCAGCTTTATACTGCCATACCACAGCACTGCGACCGAAATTTATTCGGCCACCAAAGCCATTATTTTACGTAAAACAAAACTTTTTCTCTTTTCAGGTAAGTCGTGGCTGCGATCGTGGTTTCAGCACTTTCAAACATTCGCGAGACTGAATAACTGAAAAATTACGGTACTTTTAATTATCATCACAAATATTACAGATAGAAGCGAAAGTTTGTGAGTGTGAAATTATTTCTACGAGTTTAAATAATAATGTCTTGTTGATGACTATTTTTTTAACCAACTTTACTTTACTTGGTGGTAGATCTCCTTAGCAGGAAGTCGTCTAGGTAGGTACCACCACAGTACCAGTTAATCTGCCGCTTAGCAGTAGTATGTAATCATTATTGGGTTCCGGTTCGAAGGGCTAAAGAAATTACTGGGCTGTTGAGACTAACCATCGAAAGTCTCAAAGTAATGAGCGCCAAAGCAGTGATGCTCTGGACTTTGTTTTGTTACTCAAAGTTCTGTGTATCGCTGCAATGAACAGGCGTTATCTCTTACCATCAGGAGAGCGTCTCGTTCGTCTCATAACATTTTACATTAAAAAAACTTTTTTTAAGGATTATGGAGTTGACACAGAGTTTGCGTAAGTGGCATTATGAGCTAAACTTTTAAAAGAAATACTGGACTGCAAATACCATAACTGGACAGATATAAATAAAGAAAGCAGTCAGCAGTCGAACTCTTTTGACACAAACAAGCACATCTGGGTGGGTTGGTTCGAATCTACCTCCATTGTATGAACCGCTAAACAATATGCCCAAGTGGGTGTTCCCTAATAGATACAATCTGGGTGCCTTTAAGGCGCGAGTGAATCGGTTTCTTCTAGACAAGCGTGGTCCATCATAGACCGCATCTTTTCCGAGATGGCGGTCAAACGCAGGCCTATTTGTGATTTTTAAAAAAGCTAAAAGTAATATACCTACAAATAAATGAATATCGTAGAATATTTCACGTCTATTGTAGCATCTAGCCCCAAACTAAGCAAAGCTTGTACCGTGGGATATATATAACTGATAGAATACTTAATTACTTTTGTAAATACTTATAATACATTCAGGATAAATATTTATCTTCACATAAACATTCACATAACATTCTTCGTTTGTTCTGGCGGTATAGATATTTGATATTTTACCAAATGAGATAACAGGGCTGTCAATCGGATATTTCGGTTCTTCGGTCCTCCTGACCACCAAACTTTGTGTCCACACCCTTTGATCTTTGTCGCAATGATTAATGTAAAAAGTTGAAACTTAGTGCAGATGGAGGTAGCAGATCTCGAGTGCTTTAAATTACCTTTTTGAGTTAAGTTTAACCAAGTTTTCTTTGAGGTGATTTGAACTTGATGGGGTTCGATGACAAGGTGTTTATTTTAAAGTGGCTCATTCTGAAACTTTCTATTTTCATTTGGAATACTAAGTACATAGCTAGATATCAAATATGTCTCATGAAAATTGCGATCAAACCTTAGAAGTATGTGAATTTGTTTTTGTTTTATGGTTGACAGGCGTTTGACCACAGCTCCTGATGTTAATTAATGATGTGGGCGAAAATAGTGAACACGTCTAGCTCTGTTGGTTCATTGGTAGAATGTCTGCCTCAAGAGCTAAAGCTGAAAAATAAGCTCAAGAAAATTCGATTCCCACCCAGGGCAAACTGTGGTATAAACAAATGTTTTTTCTGTGTGTGGCTGTTGTGTATTTATCATAAGTATGTATTTACAAAAAAAAAAGTATTTAAGTATTCTATCAGTTATCTGACTTCCATAGTACAAGCTTTGCTTTTGCTTTTTTTTTCTACGTGAAAAACAATGAGACGAACGAGACGCTCTCCCGATGGTAAGAGATAACGCCTATCCATGACCATTGCAGCGATACACAGAACTTTGAGTAATAAAACGAAGTCCAGGGCATCGCTGCTTTGGTGCTCATTACTTTGAGACTCGATGGTTAGTCTCAACAGCCCAGTAATTTCGCTAGCTGCAGTACCCTTCAAACCGGAACACAGTAATGTTTACACTCTACTGCTTGGCGGCAGAATATCTGGTACTGCGGTGGTACCTACCTAGACGACCTCCTGCTAAGGAGATCTACCACCAAGTAAAAGTTTGGCGTTGTGTGTAATGTCCTACGATTTTTTTACGTCTGGCCTGGAATGAAACTGGCTCTCAAATAAGGCTTACCGTTTATTGATTTTATGTAGCCAACTTGGCATAAAGAATGCTAGGGAAGAGATAGCGACGTGATCATTTTGATTTAAAAATGTTCACCTGTTCCGTTCGAAGTAAATCCTTCTTACTTGAAAATCAACTTCGTGGTTTTCCGAAGCTAACTTGACTTTTATTAACCGGAAGCAAACACGCCCGGATCCATTCCACTGTCTGTCGGAAATTCCAATCAAGCCGGTCCTTGTAATTTAAGTGCTCATCTCCACCTGTGTTTTATTTTTATAGGTTAGGTATTTCGCCACATCTCACTTGATGTTAAATAACGATTTGATCGAAAATTGTAAACATGGAAAAGTCTGGAGTTGACTTAAAAAAAAGTCTCAAAGTATTGAGCGCCAAAAGAGCGATGCATTGCACTTTGTTTTGCTACTCAAAGTTCTGTGTATCGCTGCAATGGTCATGGACATGCGTTATCTTTTACCATCAGGAGAGCGCATCGTTCGTCTCATTACTTTTACATTAAAAAAAAAAACTTAGCCTGAACATTATCTAAGGTGCTTGGTTCTCTAATCATCAAGTTGAGGGAAGTAGCTAACCAGCCGAGTAATAGCGAGTACCCTACCACCATGCTAAGGTTTCCTTGCGATGTTTTCTATTACTGGCAGCTCAAGCTCATTACTGGAGTTTGAACCAACGCCTTTGGGCTGTAGTATTCGGCTAGATAGCTTAACCCTCAAGTTGATAATCTGCCGCCAAGCACCTAACTGTGTGCTACTTTTTAAATCGAAAAAATGTTGTATTCAATGGGGAACAGCGGGTAATAGGACGTACGCGTTGTACTTTTTCATTTTTTTAGGCATCGCACTCTATGCATTTTTCTGTAACTTCTTTTTCTCCTTTCTTTGGCATCGCACTTTGTGCATTTACCATTTAATATTGCAATATTTTTTACTATTTTAGGACATATTTAGAAAAACAAGCCTAAAATTAAATTTTTGCTAGTAATTTTTTCCGGCCTGTTATTCAGTAACGTTCGAAAGTCAGCCATATTCAGTGCAAAAAAAAGTAAACACAACCGGGCTCACCGGAAGACCAGCGCTGGTCATACCACTTAGTATGACCAATTTTATGCTATTTTGTAACTGTTTGTTGTTTTTGTGTGTTCTGTAATGTTACAAAATAAAAAACATTTTCTTTCTTTCTAACAGATAAAAAAATTGTATCCATTAAACTTAATTTTGTTGATTTATTAGACAATTAAATAATGCAAGGAACGTATTTAATCCTTTCCGAGCTCAAAGCTCATATAACACGGGCATCGCCCGAGTCTTTGAAAATAATTCTTATCTGCGCACCAAAGAGTGTTGGAAGTCCAGAGCCCTTTGAAATGCAAAACAGGGGCACCTCGTTACCTACTGGAAATGAGCTGGACTTCCAAAGCCACTGAGCGTGGTTTTCTGTGTGATGTTAAATTCACATTGAACACCGGAAACTTTCATGTTGGTTCAATAAATGTACTTCACTGCTGATGTTGGTATTTATCCCACTAATATTATAAATGTGAAAGTTTGGATGTTTGTTACACTTTCACGAAAAAACTACTGAACGGATTTGGATGAAATTTGGTATGGAGGTAGCTGAGACTTTGGATTAACACATTGACTACTTTTTATCTCGAAAACATGTAGCGGGTAACACGGTGGGCAGCTAGTATTTTATACAAGCTGCGCCCCGCGGTGTTACCCGTTGTGACACCGTGAACTAGGTGTGGTGTGCTTATCATCTTCGATCACACCTTCGCTTAACAGCAGGTGAGTTGTGATCAAAAACCTAGCCTGCCAACTATTATAAAATACAAGTATACAATACACAAGATGTATAAGTTACAAGAAACATCACACAATCAAACTAATGTTAAAAGAGAAAGTTTGTAAGTGTGTTTGTCTGTTTGTTACATCTTCACGCTCAACGGCAGGACCAATTTTGATAAAATTTGGTATGGAGATAGCTGACACACTGCACTAACATATAGGCTACTTTTTATTCCGAAAAAAATGTTGTATTCACGTGGGAACAGCAGTAAAGACCGCGAGTCGCAGCTTGTATAATACAAAAATCAAAGCTTTAATTCGTACTTCAGAAATACTTGAAAAATACTTGCTGAGCGGTGATTAAACACATATAAAAAAAATATGAAAACTTTATTTTAACTATAACTACGACTCTACTTTATTTACTTTACTTGGTGGTAGATTTTCTTAGCAGGAGGTCGTCTAGGTAGGTACCACCGCAGTACCAGTTGTTCTGCCGCTAAGCAGTAGTGTGTAAACATTACCGTGTTCCGGTTTGAAGGGTACTGCAGCTAGTGAAATTACTGGGCTGTTGAGACTAACCATCGAAAGTCTCCAAGTAATGAGCGCCAAAGCAGTGATACCCTAGACTTTTGTTTTGTTACCCAAATTTCTGAGTATCGCTGCAACGGTCATGGACAGGCGTTATCTCTTACCATCAGGAGAGCGTCTCATTACTTTTGCATAAAAAAAAAACTTACTTTATGTTTTCCTATTTTACATTTAAGTTATTATTTTAAATTTTGCTTGTGTTATTTACTTTGATATTATTTATATTTTTTTAATTATCTTAATCACTAGTAGATATTCTAATATATTCCCATTTCAACTGGAACAATATAAATAAGTTGGTTCACTACTGGTCCCTATCGTGTAATATTTTTTTCACAATACATTAAATGCATTCACCAATCCCAATTTTCCGATTGTATCCCGCTGGAGATTCCAACCCACATACCTACGACCTCTCAACTACCAACTCAACTAAAGCTCTTGAAAAGACGTTCAAATTAAAGAACTAAAATTTTAAAAGACAAATCCTTGGTTTCCTTTTGAAATTACGACTGTGGCTCCGTTACGTAACTCTACGTATATAGGTTGTTCTGTAAAAATGGAGAAAACAATTAAATTCCTTCACTTCACTCGCGTGTGTAGTGATGTGGAGAAAGCATGGACTTTGTATTTAATAGACACTTTAAAGTAAAAAAATTCAGTCAACACATGAGCTCAAAGCATACAGATATGAAAATTTCGAACTTAGCCTGAAATATTTTACAGTGTAGGTGGTTGGGTAAGTACTTTTTTATTCCTCTTTACAAATTATGAACCTGATGATATTTTTAAACTTTAATTTTAGTATACATAATTATGTTTGTCATCGGGGCATAAATGCGCACAAATTTCTATTAAATTGGTTTTGTTTATTTACCCTGACGTTTTGGACGTATGTTGCAAAGGCTGTAGTCTGGAACTGACTGGATAATGCGGGTCGTGTCGGAGAAAAAAGGTGTTGTCATCTCACAATGCTTTACAGCTTTAGCCTGCCCGATGGGGTAAATTAATTAAAAAAAAAAATTTATTAAAACGTCAGATTGTCACCACGACTACATCACAGACGAATAATCAGCACTACATACTATAGGTACCTGTATCAGCAGATCTTTTACCGGGTTGCACGACGCTAATAATAATCTAAATCCATCTGCCATGTTTTCCAATTTCAACCACAGTTCGTGTCTATCGGGGAGCACACAGTCGGGCAAATTCCATTGTTTAGCGGTTCGTATAATGAAGGTGGAATTTAATTCTTTAGTTCCACTTTTTGGGACATTAACCACGAAGCGATGTCATTTAAAAGAGCTATGGCGGTCCAACAGTAAAATGGGTAGGGTGAAAAAAGGTCATACAGATCTGTGTACTCTCCAAATTGTAAATCACGCTTCAAATTGTAATACTTTTTTGAAATTATGAGAAATAAGAATTAAATCCCACTAATATCATCAATGTGAAAGTTTGGATGGATGGATGTTTGTTACTCTTTCACGCGAAAACTACTGACCGGATTTCGATGAAATTTGGTGTGGATATAGCTAAAACCCTGGATTAAGACATGGGCTACTTTTTATCCTGAAAACATGTAACACCGCGGGGCGCAGCTAGTATACTTATAGATATATTTACAAAAATCAAATCAACGGGAATCAACTCATGACCACGGCTGTTGCAACACGGCCAAAACGACAAAGTTAATAGACAAAACTAAGTTCATGGTATTTTGTGCGCGATTAAGACCCGGTGATGAATTTAAATTATGTGTGAATTCAAGTCGCGAAAGATTAAAAATTAGAGGGTTCAAAACACTACATATTATATTAATTTGAAATAGGTATCTATAAGTTATTAAATCGCTGACGTTGGATTGGTCGTTATCGAGTCCTACTTCGACAGCGCCGCGTTTTCTAATGGATTTTGTATTACGTTTGTTTTTAACCTATCTACCTACGTTGATATTATAAAAGTAAAGTATTTATTTGTTCAAAAACATAAAACAAGTGGGTACACTAAAATAACATAATGTATCCGAATAACTAAACAAAAAAAAAAGCGTTTACCGAATATAATATATTTTTTTAATTTAATTGGTGACAGGCTAGGTGGAGAATGCCAGCTAACCAGCCGAGTACTAGAAAGTACCCTACCACCATGCTAAGGTTTCCTCACGATGTGTCCCTTCACCGGCAGCTCAATCTCATTGTTGGGGGTTTGAACCCACGCCCTTCGGTGTGCGTACCGACCGCGTTAACCACTGAACTATTATCGCTTTTATACGTGTTTATAAGGGGTCTTTTAAACACGTATAAAATGTATTAATAATGCTCACCTTTTTGTAGTCCTCCCTGGGTGTCCTCGCAAGTCCTAGGCGCTGCACGGATTCTTGTCCATGCAACGCCATGGGCCCAGCACCCTGATGAAGATAAATACCACGTGAACGAAGACGCTAACAGCTAGTACCTATAACATGCATAAAATTTACTTAACATTGTATGTGACAAAATCTAGATGGCGCTGGGCTATAAATAAAATATCGACCGCGTAGTTAAGCTACCTTAGAGGTTGCGGGTTCGAATCCTATATATTTTTACCGTGGTGAAGCACTTTATTAGTTCTTCCACTCATAGATAATTCTAAAACCGTTGCTATCTTCATGGTCTAGGAATACATTAAATACTAGCGGACGCCTCGCAGTTTCACCCGCATAGTTCTCGTTCCCGTGGGAATACAGGGCTAAAAAGCCTATGTCACCTGGGGATAGTGTAGCTTGCCAACGCTAAAATAATTTTTGAGATCGGTACAGTAGTTTCGGAGTCTATTCATTACAAAGAAACAAACAATCAAATCTTTCCTCTTTATAATAGTGTAGATAGATATATAATATTATTTGCTATGAATATTTTTACTCATACTTTTTTTTTTTATGATTATAATATGTGAGTGACTCACCCCGGCTTCGCACGGGTGCAATGTATATACGAATGTAGTGCATATATTATATGTTTAATACATAAGAATCTTCCTCTTGAATTACGCTATCTATTGATGGAAACCATGTGATTAAAAAATTCTAACTATTTTAGTATTTTACTATGAAATGTTTTTTGTTATTAAATTTGGTGTAATAATAATGAAATTATGAAGAAACCACGCAATTGTTTTATTGCGTTAAAATAAATAAATAGAAATGTATTGTTTTTTTTTTTTTTTTTTTTTCTTTTGTTTTGGCGTCGCCTTTTAGCATTTGCCAGTGTCAAGTAATTATATATTTTCAAGTTTCAAAAGTTAAATAAGTGCCATCGTAGCTAGTTTTAGTCAAAGTCGTCTTTGTCAAGTCCAGTTCGTGTCAGTTAATTCCAGTCATGCTTTAGTAAAGTAGTTGCAACTTTACTACAAAGCTTCGATGGAGTTTTGGAAGCAACACGAAAACTCATGTTTCACCACATTATATCATTTTCCCACACTCGCGCTTGTAATTCGACACTTTATGAATAAAATACCACCATTTTTATGCATAAACACTCGACAAAACACTAGTTTTGGAAAAAAATACAACGAAGCGACACGACTCTTCCCGCGTTCCCGCCAAAACTCCAAATGTATTGTTCTAAATATTATAAATGTCGGGTCAAAGCGCCCTCTGTCAATGTTAGCATCAACTACAGCCAGCGCTACTCGGTACACACGAAAACTTTCTCTTTTCTCTGATACCTTGTGAACCTAGTTTGCTGTCTTGTCAACAGATGGCGCTGAAACTAAAATTACCAAAATGCATAAGTGAACACCTAGTGAAATTGCATATATCGATGATATTTTCGTTTACTCCGAAACCTCGCTGTTTCATTGGAGCAGTGCGCTTAGTTAGCATAAGGGTCATGATTTCGGTTTTTTTTAATTCTAAATTTATGTATTTTCTCATTCTTGTAAAGATCATGCCAGTAGGTAAGTCAGTAACCAACACGCTGGGCAGACTTTACACATCTGACCAAATTAACAACTCTCCGATTTCCTCGCAACGTTTTTCTTCGCCATTTGAATATAGCTGCAAACACACACGAAAAGACTAAGATGCGTGCCGTGGGATTTGAACTCAGAACCTTCAGATATTAATGGTCAAATATCTTAACTATACCTACCACCGTAGCTTCTCTATATAGTATAAATAATACAAAGACGCTCTCGTTGTCTGTACGCTTAGATCTTTTAAATTACGCAACGGATTTTAATGCGGTTTCCATCAATAGACTGAGTGATCCAAGAGGAAGGTTTATCTGTATAATGCATGCATATGAACCCATATATTGCACCCATGTGAAGCCGGGCCCCTTATCTCTACATAGTATAAAACAAAGTCGCTTCCCGTCGTCTGTACGCTTAGATCTTTTAAACTACGCAACGGATTTTAATGCGGTTTGCATCAATAGACAGAATGTTTCAAGAGGAAGATTTATATTTATAATACACTAGCGACCCGCCCCGGCTTCGCACGGGTGCAATGCTGATACTAAAGATGCAAAATACTACTACAGAATGTCCTTTTAGACAACGTTTACAGCTTTTTTGTCATTAGACAATACGAACATGTTTTGTTTAGAGGTTACTCTTGAAGGAGCGACATATAATTTACCATGAGAAAAACACTCTACGCTCAAATCTAAGCCCGCAACGTTGAAAGTTTGGCACATAGGCTACTTTTTATTCCAAAAACATGTAGCTGGTAACACCGCGGGGTACAGCTACTAAAATATAAATAAGAATAAATTATGATACTCATTTCAATATAAGGTTTAGGGACTTCCTAAATACGTAATCAGTTTCGACATGGGGCCAAGACCTATGATACCACAACACCATAAACTTGAAGCTAGCGTTGGATCCAGTAGCACGCTCCAGCCACTAGCCTAGCTACTGTCTCCAGTCGCGCGGGATCGGTCGCGACGTTCGCACGTAGCGCTTGCATTGTGTGTGTTAGTGATTTATATGTGTATGTGAACTTTCTTTGATAGTGTGCACGATTTTTTTTAAATTGGAATCTATGGTAAGTAACAATAAAATCAAAACAGCTAAGCTTGAATGCTGCAATTTTTTTTTTTATAATTTTTTTACCGGCGAGATTATTTTGCCTTCAACATCTGTAATTAAATGAGCGCCAAAGCTGCGATACTCTGCTTTGTTTTTGTTTAGTTTGCTACTCAAAGTTTTGACCGTGGCTTGGTCATGGACAGGTCTTCCTACAGAAGATTGTTTTATGTTAAAAAACAATGAAAGTTCATCGTACTATTTGCTTTTTCACGGATACCGGTCGCAAAAATTTTAACTACTATTAACCACTTTGGGGAATAAAAATATACGTAAATATAATCCTATTATTCTAGTTTCAGTATTAAAGTATTTCTAGTAGGTGTTTCTTTATATAAATGTTTGACATCATGTGATGTTAAACGTATAAAAACTTTGATCATAAATTTAATTAAAGAAAGAAAGAAAGAAAGAAAGAAAGAAAACATTTATTTTGCCACACACAACACTACAACAACAAAAAACACACTACAAATAAAAGATTAGAAAAATAAAAATAACAATAATAATGAGTGGAAAGTTGTCGCTGTAGTGTCCAGTGCGACAAAAAAGGTTAGTCTTTACTTAGAGTACTTACCTACACCAATTTTATGACCTGTATAGGAAAAATTTATTAACTGCCTATTAATTCGTCAACTCGCAAGCAAGATTTCTCAAAGAGTTTAGTAATAAGACATTTTAACTCTCTATGGAAAAATAACTATAGCTAAAGAAAAAAAATAGAAAAAAAATAAAAAATCGATTGACATTTCAATCATAAAAATGGGATGAATAGTTTAGGCACTACGTAGGGCATACATAATTCCACTAATATTATATATGGGAACGTTTGGATGGATGGATGTTACTTTTTCACGCAAAAACTACTTAACCAATTTGAATGAAATTTGGTATATGTATATGGTAGCTGAGGCGCTGGATTAGAACATAGGCTGCTTTTTATCCCTAAAAAATTTAGCGGGTAACACCGCGTATAGTTAGATAGTAGTTACACCTTCCTGAGCGCTGCGTGAATTGCATTGGTGATCATGCCACCAAAGACCCCAAGAAAGAGAAGAATACTTTGGCCAATTGTTGTAATTGTAAAGAAAGTCACCCTGCAAATTACCGCCAGTGCCCATCTAGAATTGATTGCTACAACGCTACAACGCCTGAAACAGAATTCATTAAAGCTTTCAAGTGTAAAACCACATCTGGAATCCGCTACAACTACAACAAGATAGTATATAAATACAACATATCGATCTATCCATAGAACAAAGTTACATCTGCAAAAACTTAACTTTACAGAGCAGTTTAAGGCGGTTCGATTTCCATAAAAATATTTTTTTGCCATTTATGGACAAATGAAGCGTAATTTTACAGTGGCATACATTTTGCTCTTTTTTTTTCTTTAATGTAACTGGCTCCCAAGTGAGGCTATCAGAACACACTGTTAGGTGTTTGGCGATAGAGCCAGCCATCTGAGTATGTTACTTTAGATTATTTTTGGCAACTTTATAAAACACTTTATCGTACACATAGCATCAGTTGCAAATTAATTAGAATGTAAATTATTTATCAGCTTGCATTTACACTCATGAATATTTATTTAGTATCTGCTTACTAAATTCAATTTCGCTAAGAAATTTAACGAGTAAAAGTATCCATACTTAAGTATTGATTAATCCAGACACGAATTCTTGAAATAGAGAAAAGGAAAAGAAAGAAAGAAGAAATATTTATTTTGTATTTGAACTTGATTCGTGAGTAGTTTTCTTTGTTACCCGACTACACAAAATGAAGGGCTATAATTATAGCAGTTTATTTATATGTGTGTATATTCAATTGTTTTCTCGAACCTTTATATTAATCGTAATTGGATAAGGGAAATAAATTTAGACGCGTGTTATAGAGTATATAACGACAAGCAATAGTTTGTAAACATTACTTTCGGTTTAAAGGGTATGCAGCTAGTAAAACTAGTTATCTAAAAAAGCTAGCGTGTCTGCTTCAAGAGCAAGTAAGGCGTGAGTTCGATTCCCACTCAGGACAAAAGTTAAGTGCCGAATCACAAGCGCGAGTGCGGGAAAATGATATAATGGTATAAATGGTGAAACATGACTTTTCGTGTTGCTTCCAAAACTCTATCAAAGCTTTATATTAAAGTCGCCACTACTTTACTAAAGTATGACTGGACTAGTCTGACAAGGACTGTATTCGACCAAGACTGAACTTTGACTAAAATTAAAGCTACGAGGCAACTTATTTTACTTTTGAAACTTGAAAATGTAAAACCCTGGCATGCTCAAAATGCGACGCCAAAACCAAAGAAATAAAAACCATCGCATGTTTCAAACTAATTTGTGCCAAAACAGCGATGCTCTTTTGTTTTGCTACTCAAAGTTCTGTGTACCGCTGCAATGGTCATGGGCATGCGTTATCTCTTACCATCATAAAAAGAATCATATCAGCTTCTCTACATAGTTTAAAGAAAGTCGCTTCCCGTCTTCTGTACGCTTAGATCTTTTAAATTACGCAACGGATTTTAATGCGGCTTCCATTAATAGACAGAGTTATTCAAGAGGAAGGTAAATATGTAAAATACATGCATATGCACCACATTAGTATCTACATTGAAACCGTGCGACGCCGGGGCGGGTCGCTTGTATTACATAAGGCTATCTCTAGCAGGTAAAATTGGGATAGAAAACCACAGGCGTGTAAATGTCATTGAATTACAAATGTGTAACTTTACGCTTTTTAATTCTTGTTTCCAATTAATAATTCCGAGTCAAATCCCATAAATTGGCCCATAAGTCTCTATTATATCCATTTATTGTTATTTAATTGCTTTATCGCTTCATTGAAAGCATGAATTCTTGCAAAAATATAACAGAACTTACGTAAAAATAAAGCATTATTATTTTTTAACACGTAACAACCTTCACGCTGTAGATTGGAAGTAAAATTTTATTTGTAACAATGTTAAAAAGTTCATTAATTTTTTCGTAAACAATTTAGAAAACTGCGTTCGATGTAAATATTGTTCAAACACAGACACAGAACAAACAAATGTTTGTTCTGTGTCTGGGTGTACTGCATGTATTTACAAAAAAGAATCTATTTAAGTGTTCTATCAGTTATCTGACTTCCATAGTACAAGCTTTGCTTAGGTTGGGGACAGATGGCGCTGTGTGTAATGTCTTACGATATTTATTTAAAAAGTGTTTTAGTATCTTTCATCCAGTTTAATTTCTTTCAAATACAAATACAAATTTTGTATTAATAACACTAGAGTTGCGGTTCATTCGTTTTATTTAAACGTGGGATACATTTTCTTGGAAGAGGTTTTTAACGAGAAAGTCATAACTTGTGACATTTTCTTATAAAAGTTTTATTAAACTTATGATTTATAGTAACTCTCCAAAAAATCTTTGCATGTACATATATATTTTATGGCTGTCAGGCTAGATGTTTGACCGCAGCTCACTTGATGTTAGGGAACGTGTCGTTGAAGATGGTTAACACACCTAGCGTAGAAAGCATCAAAATTGCATTGAAGTTCGCACAAATGGAAATAAAAGTTTAAATAATGAAAGCAATATCTAAAGATGTTATAAAGATATAGGGGTCAAGATGTCGCAGGTTGACGCATTTATTTGTTTATTTTAATATTGAATTGCCAAACTGCTTCAAACAGAAAAATAGTCTCTCTTACAAAATCATTAGAAACAAATCTCATATGTGTGTAGCATATCAATAGATGCACAGACTTCGATTCAACCCACACGTTTGGCATACTTTGTCGATCAAATAAAAAGTGTTTTACCAGCTGCTTTTTTTATTGTTTTGACAACAATAATCTATCTATCTGATACTAGAGGAAATATTTGTTTGTTTGTAATGAATAGGCTCCGAAACTATTGGACCGATCTTAGATAATTCTTTAATTATTAGAATACTACATTATCCGTAATGGGCATAGGCTATATTTTATTTAAAAACACAATTAGGGATCCGTGTGGAAAATTCAATAATGTAACCGAAGCTGTGAAAAATTTGAAAAAATCCTTACTTAGCATGCGCAGCGGAAACTATTGATAATAGAATAAAGTGACGTTTTATAGAGCAAATTGACAGACTACAAATAAGTCCGCAATATCATATGTCTAGCTATTACAGTTGTCATCTACATCTTATATAAAGAGGAAAGATTTAATTTTTTGTTTGTTTGTATTGAATAGGCTCCGAAACTACTGGATCGATAAATTTATATTATTAATCGAGTTTTGTTTTCCCGTGCAAAGCCGAGGCGAGCTGCTAGTGACTAATAAAGACAAACAAACGTTTTCGCGTGTATTTAGCAATTATTGAGTACAAATAAAATTTTTTGTAGCGATGATAGCTCATCTACATCGTCACTACCGAAAATTGTTCTCATTTTCATCTTTCGGTTTTCATCATGTATTTTAACAACGTCCAGTTGACAACTTTCTTTTGCTTTCAAACATCAAAAGCCACATGTTTAATTAGCCTTAAAAATAACGTAAAAATCCAGTTACTGCCGAATAACAGAAATAAACGAGATATACCGAAATTAAATGAAGTGAGCTGAGTATTATCGCTCGCTGAAGTCTCGAGATGGTTAAGAAAGTGGCTTACATACACAGTTATGATCTTTGTAGGGTTAGCAAAAACATTAACATAGACATTTTGTAAAATTAAAATTAAAAATGTATCTAGAACGGAATGTTTTGTTGATACCATCTTTGATTACCGCTTTGCATGATGAGGGTCAAATGCAAGCCTGTCTTGTGATAAAAAAATGTACATGAATATATATGTGTGTATATTTAGCCATTAATGTTTCTTGAGTAAGAAATAAATATAAATAAAATGAAAACAACTTAATTACCACCAAACGGAAGATTTAATTAGACATTACATAGATCGATTTGATGGTAGATATCTTTAGTAGAAGGTCGTCTAGGTAGGTACTACCATAGTGCCAGATATTTTGCCAGCAAGCACCATCGAAAATCTCAAAGTAAAGAGCGCCAAAACAGCGATGCCTTGGACTTTGTTTTGCTACTCAAAGTTATATGTATCGCTGCAATAGTCATGGGCATGCGTTGTCTCTTACCATCAGAGAGTGCAACGTTCGACTCATTATTTTTACATAAAAAATTATAACATGCACTTAAATTACCCACTATAAATAAATAATAAATTATGTACAAACATGTGGTGTTATTCTCAAAAATTGTGATTTTTTTTTACTCAACGTAATATTGTAAAAGTTGTCACTCTTAACAAACTTAACAGGCCACAAGCCAAACTCGTAAAAGTTGCAAAAAAAAAGGAGATTTTGTATTTGTAATGTTATGTCCAATATTTCCTGACAATTTGCCTCAAAGAGTTACGTTGAAATTTATGAGTACGGTTCGGGTTAGATGTTTATGAAAGTGTGCTGTGGTCAATACATCAAGCCTGTCAAATATTAAAAAAAAATTGTTTTGCTGCCCGTACACCATGCATGCGCATATCAGCACGCGTACAGTTGCCCAGTCATCCGCTACATTTTTAATACGAGACGAGTTACAGACGAGCATCTCTCGAATGTCCGCGATAGCTGATTATACAGATTGGAATTTTTTGCTAACATTTCTCGCTAGACTGTGACAGTCGTTCTCGTATGATAGTGGAATCACTGATGCAATTTCCGTGAATACTGGTTGTTTTCCAGATTGCAGATAGTAAGCTTTTGCTTGGACGTGTCGCTACGTTAAGATGTTTATCTTAAAAGCAGAAAAGACAGTGACAGAAAGTGACTAAAATGGAAATTGACGTAGTTTTGACTTATTTTTGTTTAAAGTGGTTCGATTTCCATACAAATACATTTTTGCCCTTTATAGACAAATGGAGCATAATTTTACAGTGAAATCACAGCTACTGGCATTTATTTTAGTTTTTATCTGCGGTAAATCACAATTGCTTGAATAAAACATCTACTGTTTACTGTTTACAATTGTGATTTACCGCAAATAAGGACCAAAATAAATGCCAGTAGCTGTGATTTCACTGTAAAATTATGTTCCATTTGTCCATAAATAGGTAGCAAAAATGTATTTGTATGGAAATCGAACCACCTCAACTTATATAATTATTACTAGCTGCGCCCCGCGGTGTTACCCGCTACATTTGTCCGAGATAAAAGGTAGCATATGTGTTAATCCAGAATGTCAGCTACTTTCATACCAAATCCGTTCAGTAGTTTTTGCGTGAAAACTACTAAACGGATTTGGTAGCTCACCGTTTAATCCATTCGTTGGAAGCTCGCGTTGGGAAGCTACACTATCCCCGGGAGACATAGGCTATTTTTTATCCCTGTATTCCCACGGGAACGGAAACTACGCGGGTGAAACCGCGTCCGCTAGTCTTAAAATAGGAAATAACACTTAATGCAATGATTAGTAAGCGGTATCACAACAGCGGCCTTATTGACTAAAGTAATTTCTTCCAGGCAACCATTGTAGTAGGTACATAATTATGTACGTTCTTATGTATGTAATTTAAGTAAAATGCAAGTAATTTTCACATTGAACACATAATCACTTGTATAAGATTTGTAAAATATTAGTGTGATAATTTTTCGTGACCATCGGAAATGCATGTATTTTAGGCCGGTTTTACCATAAATTTAAACTACCGTTAAATATTGAGTTAACCGGTCGTCAGCCGAATCGTTGCGTCATTTCAAACAACGATTAAATAAGTTCTGGTGTTCACATAAAATGTTTTAAAATTAAAATTATTATGTTATGTTACTCGGTTCTTCCTTGAGTTAGTAAAAGTAATGTATATTTTTGTAACTCAAACTTTCTAGTATTTATACTTCAAATAAAAACTATTATATACCTACTTAAAAATCTAGCGATTTTGTGACGATGGTAGCTGAGTGATTAGCGCGGTCGGTTCACACACTGAAGGTCGTGGGTCCAAAGCAGCGATGCCCCGGACTGTGTTTTGTTACTCAAAGTTCTGTGTATCGCTGCAATGGTCATGTACATGCGTTATCTCTTACCATCAGGAGAGCGTATTGTCCGTCTCATATATACTTTTACATATAAAAAAAATGCACTGAAGCTGTCCGTGAAAGCATCGTGAGGAAACCATAGCATGGTGGTAGGGTACTTTCTAGTACTCGGCTGGCTAGCTACCACCCTCAAGTTGAAAATCTGCCGCCAAGCGTCTAACGGTGTGTTCCGTTTGAGAATCAGTTCTATTGAGAATCAGAGTAGGTGCGCTTTATCATCTCTGACCACACTTTCACTTAACATCAGGTGAGCTGTGGTCAAGCACCTAACTTGTCAACCATGATGTGACCGAAACTATAATCGGAGTATACGTTAGTAATCCCGCATAAGTAAAACATAAATACATAAATTTAATAAGTAATTTGTTGTATTTGTACTAATTACGAAGAGGAAAGATTATATTTTTTGTTTGTTTGTTTGTATTGAATAGGCTCCAAAACCACTGGACCGATCTGAATAATTCTTTCATCATTAGAATGCTACATTATCACTGAGTAACATAGGCTATATTTATATTGGTAATCGAGTTTTGTTTTCCGTACAAAGCGGGGCGAGATGCTAGTTTAGAATTAAAAAAAAATAATTAACATTTCCGTTTCTGCGTAATTAAGATGCAACAAGAGTCAAGCAGGTCAACTTCAGAGAAATGCTAAAAATGCCGCGAGCGTAGTCTAAGGTCACCGTTCATTCATAGGTATGCACAAACAATAACTGTAGATGTATAGGTATTCGGATTGAGCTATGAATACAAACAGTTGTAATTAATATTGCATTGTGTTTATGAGTCAAAACTTTGTTTTACAAATTGATTGCATTGCAAATGTATACTATACTAACTCAACTGATTTCTAAGGTTGGAAACTATGCGAATTCAAGCTATTTCAAAGGTTGGAAACTGTCCGAATTCAAGAAATTTCAAAGATTGGAAACTATCCGAATTTAAGCAATTTCAAAGGTTAGAAACGACCCGAATTCAAGCAATTTCAAAGGTTGTATTCTATCCAAATTCAACGGATTTCAAAGGTTGGATACTATCCAAATTCAACGGATTTCAAAGGTTGGATACTATCCAAATTCAACGGATTTCATAAGTTGGATACTATCCGAATTCAAAGTATTTCAAAAGTTAAATAATATCCAAATTCACCGGATTTCAAGGATTGGATACTATACGAATTCAACGGATTTCAAAAGTTAGATACTAACCGAATTAAATAAAAAAATCTATGATTCCTACAATCTCCCAAAACCATATTTGACTGCCTTGTTTGCTAATTTTATAGTAATTCTGCTTCGAAAGTGGAAGGAAAAAAAGGAAAGGTTTGTTTCCTACGACAAACATTTGTTTGCCAAAATTTTTTAAATCTATAACATGTGTTCTATTAGCTAAATGGTTCTTACAGTGCTTTACTTAGATTGAGGGCAGATAACGCTGCGCAAAAATGCCCTCCAATAATAATATTTTAATAAAATATAATTTACCAATCTTATCGCTACCAAAGACAATAGAGTGACATTTCAAATAGTTTTAACACATTGTACCTAGTTTTTAAACATTATATTTTAAAAAAATGTTAATCGGCTGATTAGTAGTATTTTTTGTACAATATGATATTTGTCTTGTCAGATGTTTTTCAACGATACAATCGATCTCTTTCGCGCCAATTTTTAATGCAAATTATGCAAATCTATTCAACCATCACAAGATGACTCACAAAGTAGGTAATAAAAGTAATGAATGCAAAAGTCACTCTCTCTGTCTGTCTGTCTACCTTACTGTCTAGTTGGAATGCGAATACCAAAATTTTTTTGGCGTAAAAAATTGAAAAATTTTAGCTTCCAGATACCGTTTGGTGTTTGGTGGCAAATTTGCAACTTGAGGGTTATTAACTAGCCAGCCGAGTACTAGAAAACCCCCATCACTATGCTATGGTTTCCTCACAGTTTTCCTTCAGCGGTAGCTTAAGGTCATTATTGGGACCCACGCCCTTCGACGTTTGAACCAACCGTGCTAAACATCAAGCTATCATCGCTATAAAAAAATGTGGCCTAAATAAGTATTGTAAAGTAGGACCCCAAAAACAAAACATCAAAGTTCCTATAAAAAATATCAAATTCAAATTTCCATCAAAATTCCTTTACACGTAACTGTAATAAAACGTAACGTGACTGCGGTCATCCATTGATATTCATAACGTCACTATTTGTTTACTAGCAGTAAAAAAATACGTTATCCAACCCGCTAACGGTCCAAGTCCGGAAGCTTTTTCATCTAATTGTATAGTAATTTTACTTTTTATATGAAAAGTAGCGCTTCCGTCACAGTTTTTGTATTTTATGGTTAATCTGCTTCAAGTTTAGAATCAATGAAAAATATGTAGCAAAAAGTTTGAATCGTAAAAGATTTTGTTGTTGCGAGTCAATCCAATTCTTTTTTCTATTGTTTGGGAAATCATCGTATTTTACGAGCATTCGACTCATTTCTGAATAAGTAACTCACTTTAGTACTTTACGTTACAATTTTATTTGAAATACCTTTTTTTAATTAATAGACTTGATGTTAAGTGATGATGCGGTCTGAGATAGCTCACATTTACCTACAAGATGTCGATTCTCGACCTAAGGGCTAAGACAGAGTATCATTCGAATAGTCATAACGCTAATCGAAAAATAAAAGCCGGCCAAGTGCGAGTCGGACTCGCGCACGAAGGGGGCTCCCATGCAACAATCGTGATTTTTTTGCTATTTTTATAAAATAGTACGGACACCCTTCGTGCGCGAGTCCGACTCGCACTTGGCTGGTTTTTTAAACAAGTGCAGTGATCATCAAATATATTATGTATTCTATCAGTTATCTGACTTCCATCACACAAGCTCTGCTTAGTTTGGGGCCAGATGGCGCTGTGTGTAATGTCCTACGGTATTTATTTTATTTATTTATTTATTATGGTAATTCTAATAATAAAAACCAGTTGAGCTATTAATTAGTAAAAGGTTAGCAAATAAATCAAGGAGACAAATACAAAACACTTCTTAATTTAGTGAGTATTTTAAAATATAATTAAGAAAAGATTTCTTAAATGAACCGTTATTCAATATAAAATGAATGAAATATCTTCTTAGCAGAAAGTCGTGTAGGTAGTAATAGCAGTATCGGGTATAATACTGCCGCGAAATAGTAGTGTGCGAAATTAAATGGCTAATGACTCAACTATCGAATGTTTACGAGTCTTCGCCACTCGCTTTCTTAGGAAAGATTAGTATTTTAGGATTTTTGTATGTTTGTAACGAATAAATTCAAAAACTACTGGACCGATTTCAAAAATTCTTTCACCGTTGGGAAGTTACGCTATCCCCTGGTTACATAGGCTACTTTTTATCCCTGCATTCCCACGGGAACAGGAACTACGCGGGTGAAACCGCGAGGCGTCCGCTGGTTCATAATGAAATACAAATATACATTAGCACGGCGATAAATAATGTTAGTCTGGACCGTGTTTTGTTTCTCAAAGTTCTAAGAACTACAAAAGTGGTCATATTGGGTTTTAGCGGGGACGCGGAAAGAGTCGTGTCACACCGTTATATTTTTTTCCAAAACTAGTATTTTGTCGAGTGTTTATGCATAAAAATGGTGGTGTTTTATTCATAAAGTGCCGAGTCACAAGCGCGAGTGTGGGAAAATGATATAATGTAGTGAAACATGAATTTTCGTGTTGCTTCCAAAATTCCATCGAAGCTTTATAGTAAAATCGCAACTACTTTACTAAAGCATGACTGGACTTGACTAACATAGACTGTACTTGACTTTGACTACAACTATAGCTACGAGGCAACTTATGCAACTTGAAAATATAAAACACTTGACACTGGCAAATGCTCAAAATGCGACGCCAAAACCAAAGAAAAAAAAAGTGGTCATAGACAAACGTTATCTCCTATAATTTTGGATAGAGTTCCGCTTACCTTAATACTATTTTAAAAAAACAGTATAATTAAACTTAAAATTAAACTATGCTAAAGTATTAAACAAAAAAATGTTTTATTGCGTCTTTATTCCAGCTACCATAAAAGTTATTTAGCGGCTTACTGAGTGCCGGTTCTTATTAAAATAACCCGCATACGTTCAAATCGGAATGTTTGTACGTACCAAGTAGCAGTACCTTTTCCGTCCCATTCGAGTTTAAAAAAAAAAAGTTAAATAAACAACAGTTACAGAGTTAAAGCCACAGCACCTGCCTAATAAACGCAAGTTTTACAATGTTTTTATTTTTAATTTTATGATCCGACCTCTTTGGCATGTAAAAAAGGTTTTAATGCGTTTAGAATTGTTTTAATAAGCCATATGACATGGGACTGTTCTCGAATTTTAATTGGGTGACTTTTGTGTGGGAAAGAGGTTGTAAAGTATAAATAATTACCTAAATACGAGGATGTATTGAAAAAAAATAAACAGCTGAGATCATTTCACAGCATCTAGCGTCAAAGTTACTAAAACTTTTACCACGGGACCCTGTTATTCTATTTCATAGAATACTTTTTTTTTGCGAACACTTTTTTTTTTAATGGCTAGGTGTTTGACCACAGCTCACCTGATGTTAAGTGACGGTGTGGTCGAAGATGGTAAAGCGCACCTAGTAAGCCTGGAATGGAACTGGCTCTCAAGTGAGGCTGCCGGAACACACCGTTAGATGCTTGGCGGCAGATTTAATACATACTATAAAAATAGATTTATTTAGGCGTTACTATGCGGTAGTTCATTTTGAGTGTTCAATGTATATTTTTAATATATTTCGGCTTAAAAGTCGTTTTGGTTACAACAGTGATGAGGATTTAATTTAAAAATTATCTAAGTTGAAGACAATTTTTAAATACATTTCCGAAATATTTCTTAAAAACTAAAACCCGACATAAGCTTCAAAAATAACTAATTCATTACATATTTAGAAATTATCGTGAAGTTCAATTTAAAAAAAAAATTAAATCCTATTCTTTTAAACTAAACCCTCATCACTGTTGTAACCAAAACGACTTTTAATTGGAAGTATTATAATAAAAATATACGAGTAGGTATACCTTAACAAACAACAGCAAACACACTCAACACATATCACTGAAACAAAACACACATACACAAAAACACAACACTGAAAACGAACTTCAATTTTTTTTTGGTATGTATGCATTTTTTGCGCAGTATAATATTTGTATTTTATTTTATTCTATGCTTGGAATAAAATAAAATTGCAGGTCCATATAGGTTAAATGTTAATTTATGTGCTGTTTCGAGTAATGGATATGCGGCTAGAAACGTTTTCTGTATCTAAACAATCACGACGTCACTGCGAAGTAATCCATTCGCGCCAGCGCCCCATAATTTGTAATCACCAGCTAGCAAGTAAAATCGAGAGCTTCACCATCATATAAGCCGCCATACAGTAGCGCCCTGTACCGTTTTAACAGCTCCTACCAGCAGTCGGAGATTAGAATTTGAACAGAAGTAAAGCTCTATACATACACAAATTTAAAAAAATACTAATTTTATTTTTATTTGACGTCACAATTTGTGCATTTACCAGTTTCTAGTATTTACAATTTTTTCGCGTAGGTATATCATGAAAAATCAAGATAAATGAGTCTAAATCACAGTCAAAGTCACGCACACACAACTTCACAAACACAACAACAAGCTTCAACGGGGTTTTGAAAGCAACATGAAAAGTCATGTTCTACACATTATATCGCTTTCTCATGCTCGTGTTTATAAATCAACACTTTATGAATAAAACACAACTATTTTTAAAGATAAACACTCAAAAAACACAGGTTAAAATAACATATTACAGCAACACGACTTTTCCGCGTACCTTTTAGTTGTCTCTCTGTTCTATCACATTCTATAACCTTTTACTGAAAATTTATCGGTCTGTTAGTAAGTATACCAATTACCTACACACGGGAGTTGGCAGTGATGAAGGACTCAGTTCAAACGCTATTGACTTTGACTTGTTGATTCATTCATCATATTTTTTTTCAAAGCTTGTGTTTTCCAAATAAATCCCAGTAGCTGTGATTTCACTGTAAAATTATGCTCCATTTGTCCATAAATGGCAAAAATTTATTTGTATGGAAATCGAACCACCTTAATTAATATAATCGCATAGTGCATATGATAATAAATCGAGTGCCCTTGCTGAGACCGCCTATACAATATTTGCGTAGATCTTAAATAGCATTTTACGCTCTTGCAATAAAACCCATTAAAATTTATTTACTTCCAACAGTCTTAAGTTTCTGTAAGCCTTAATTACTAACGGTTGACCTTATTTTCTATCAGTAAATACCTGTTAACTCCCTATTCTATATTTATGTATATACAGATTTGATTGTTTGTTTGTATTGAGTAGGCTCCAAAACTATTGGACCGATCTTAATAATTCTTTCATTAATAGAATGCTACATTATCCGTGATGGACATCGGCTATATTTCATTTAAAAAACAATTAGGGATCCGTGTGGAAAATTCAATAATGTAACCCAAGCTGTGAAAAATTTGAAAAAAACCCTTACTTAGCATGCGCAGCGAAAACTATTGACAATAGAACAAAGTGACGTTTTATAGAGCAAAATTGACGGCTACAAATAAGTCCGCAATATCATAATAATATGTCTAACTATTACAGTTGTCATCTACATCTTATAAAGAGGAAAGGTTTATTTTTTTGTTTTGTTTGTATTGAATAGGACGAAACTACTAGATCGATAAATTTATATTGTTAATCGAGTTTTAGTTTTCCGAGCTGCTAGTAACCTAATAAACCAATAAATTTTCCATCGCCAATTACGCTCTTCTGTAATCACCATTAATGACGTAACAATTTCGCCGAAACTCGAGTAAAAACTAGTAACTAGATGGCAGTAGTGACGCTAATTAAGCTCTGCTAAAATTCTAGGAATAACCTGACAACTAGATGGCAGCAGTGTCACTGATTAAATACAATAATTAGTGAGGAATTCTACATAAGCAACGCGGCAGTGAATGCTTTCTATGGCTGTTAAGGAAATGCTCGGCGTACTACTTATTCGTTTTTTCCCAATTAAAGAAACTGTTAGTGATTAAATAGGAGTCTTGAGAAGAGCAGAATTGAATCAGAAGTAAGTATTTTATGTAATTCGGTATATTTCATACATCAACGTCGGTTTAGGCATTTAAAAATTATAGCGAAATAAAGATACTCACATACATACATATTATATATATATATGTATACATGAACTCTGAAAACATAACTCAGAGCTTCTACCATAAAAGCAATTTCTCAGGTATGCACTCACGGCGCAGAATACTAGGCTATTTTTAGCATAATTACTTTCATCTCAGCGAGGCTTATCATTATGCAGTTTTATTTTATACTTACTGCTAGTACTTGATAAAAATGGCGGTCTGGGATGAGTAGAACCTGTATGTTCTTGATCTTCTATTATGAAGACGAGGTTTTAATACGACATACCTTTGAGGACGTTTCCTGTCTTCTGTCAGACATCGGTACGGTTATAAAGAATACTAGGCTGTTGCTCGCGTCTTCGGTCGCGTGAATTTAAAGAAAGAAAGAAAGAATAACGTTTAATTTTGTAACAAGCATAAAAACAAAAACAAGGACAGACAAAAGTTACAAAATAGGGGCTCACCTCAGCATAATGCTGGTCATACTATTTATTTATAAAAGAAAGAAAAGAAGGAATGAAAAACCTTTTTTGTGAGGCACGTAGGTAGGTACTACTACTAATATTAAAAAATAAAAAGATTTAAATTAACATACATCATCATCATCATCATCAGCCTATATTACTCTACTGCTGGACATAGGCCGCTCCCAAGACACGCCACTCAGCCCGATCTTCGGCTTTTCGCTTCCATCCACCGCCAGCTGTCCTACGTATATCGTCACTCCATCGAGTCTCAGGGCGTCCTACGCTACGTTTGCCAATACGCGGTCTCCACTCTAGAACACGTCTACCCCAGCGGTTATCGGTTCTGCGGCAGACATGTCCAGCCCATTGCCACTTCAGCTTACTAATACGTTGGGCTATGTCCAATGACTTTAGTTCTCTGGCGAATTACTTCGTTTCGGATACGAACCCTCAGAGAAATGCCAAGCATAGCTATAATATTAAATAAATAATACTATTTTTGATAAAAACATGCTGTTCAGAAGTCGCAATTACAGTGCTAAGCCTACTTATATACGTAATATCTGAAGAATAATTTGGAGCACGTGCTAAGATGAATAATATAATTGGTAGTGATTATATTATATAACCATAACAACTATATAGGCATGTAACAACCAGAACAACCGTTTATACCTTCCGCTATCTGTCTTACTTGTAACCAATTTGAAAGTTATTATGGCTTTGAATTAAAATCCACTTTGATAATCTAAGGTACATCATATTAATAATAATATTATAACTCTTTATTGTTTGCACCAACCCTGAGACTCGATGGAGTGACGATTACGTAGGACAGCTGGCGATGGATGGAACCGAAAAACCGAAGATCGGGCTGAGTGGCGTGTCTTGGGAGAGGCCTATGTCCAGCAGTGGACTTTGATAGGCTGATGATGATGATGATGAGGAATATTCTTTCAATATACACAAATAGACATTTCAGACAACGCCATCTAGCCCAAACTAACCAAAGTTTTAAGTGGGAACCAAGTTTCTAGTTAGAAATGAATGTACGCGTACATGTTTTTTAAAATTTTACCCATAACGTGAATTAGGGGTCGAAATTTCATATTGGAAGTTTGTCAATATTAAAGATTCTAACATGTAAAAGATTTGTATATATGTATTATAATACAATAACAAGGAAATTATATTTACAAATTTATATGAATAACTTAATTTAAAAGTCCATCAGAGGAGGGAAATGTGGCCAGAATGCTGGCAGCATTGCCACGCTAAATGGCAATGCTAAGCGTTTGACCAAAGTAGATGCCAGCATTCTGGTCACCTGAAGCCTCCTAAGGCCCCGATATAGATCAAGAGCGGCCGGCCCCCAAAACATATTGGGGGCATGATATATTCTAAAATATCGTTTAGGCCTCCCTTTCCACCTTTTAGCTCTCCCTTTCCACCTTTTAGCTTATTTTGACTCCTAAAACTACGATGTTTATATAAATAGATACACATACATGCGTGCAAAGCCGCGGACAGTTAGTCCTTCATACAAATGCAATGCAGTTACTTTGACTATATTAACAAAGGCTATATTATGGGATCCTAACCTCAGTCTTAGGTCAACCCTACAGCCGTTAAATATTTTGAATGAACATTCCATCTGCATTACAGCACGCATGTACCTACAACCAAACTAAGTATGCATACTAAAACATGCATAAATGCATAAAATAAACAACGGTTTGTCCATTGCAATAATTTCCTTCAACACCGGCAGATGTAGCCCTTTTACGTCCCCGACTTTTGCATATAAATTGGCGGCCATTTTGTCCGCCATCTTGGGAGTCGTTTTCTATTATATTCAAATTAGGAGCGTTCTGTTTTTGTCTCTTCATTTTTGGCGAGTATGATTGGTAAATATGTGGTAATCTTTTTGTGGTGATTAAATAGAGTAGCAGATATTCTGATCCCAAGCAGTAGTGTGTAAACATTATTGTGTTCCGCTTTGAAGAGTACTGCTGCTAGCGAAATTTTATTTTTATTTTTATAGCAAATATGTTTACCTTTGACCGCCATCTCACTTGATGTTAAGTGATGATGCGGTCTAAGATAGAGCACGCTTGCCTAGAAAATACCGATTCACTCTCGACTTGAAGACACCCAGATTATATCCACAGATTATATTACAGAGCTGTTCAGACTAACGATCAAAAGTCTTAAAGTAATGAGCGCCATATATTTCTGTAAAATGTACTCAGACAAAAAGGTATGTTATTTTTCATCCCCCCATCTCGGAAAGAGTATTTTTGCTCTTCGATATCTGAGTGCAAAAGTCGTTTTTATCCGCTAGAGGGTAAAGTAAATTTGAATTTAGAACATCGTGTGCACAAAGTTTGTGAATTCAAAACATTTTTAAACCTATTTACTTCTACCTCCATAGTGCCGAATTTATCATACAACTTTTTTTAATTTGTTAAAAACTCAGATTCGGAACCTCCTTGGTATACGTTTTTATGTATTTAGTAATTTCCTCGCTGAGCTGGGATGGAAAGTTACGTGTTGCACTCGAGTGCAAAGATTTTTCACCTCGTGCTCTTTGATTCCCTTGCTAACACTCAGGATTCTAATTTTTGAAATACCTCGTTTGCTCGGTCATCAAAATTGAGCGCGCGGTTAAAAAGCAACTTTGCACTAAGTATAACAAATAACTATTATATGATAGGTATTCATGTATCGTGAATCATGATGTACAATTGTACAGATATCATAATGATATTTCAAGTTGCATTTTTATTCCGTGACAGAATCGATTTGCGATCCGAGATGGAAGTAGTGATTGGTGTCTGAATAATTTTCAGATACTGTTAGAGAGATCTAGACCTGACATCCGTTAATCCTAAAACGAATGCACTTCGTATTTGAACGTTTCTTTGTGTTAGATAGCGATGTTATTACGACTAATATGCAATATTATGTCGATGAATAAATGTATGATATAATTTTTATCCAAATCGTTTTATGATTTGCTTTTTTTTTATTCGCAATTTTGTGAATAATTTATTGCTGGCAGCATTTTGGGAATGTTGCCTTCGATTAGAGATCGGTTAACCTATTTGTAAGTAGATACTTTACGCCCTCTCAAGTTAGTTTCAAGTTTTAGTTTGTCTTTAGTTTTTTTGGCGTAATATCCATGTATAATAAGTACCTAAGTTATTAAACAAAATAAAATAAAAAATCTTAAATTAATACTATTTACGAAATTTACCTATACAAAAAAATTAAACTAAAAGTCCGTCAGAGGATGGATATGTGGCCAGAATGCTGGCAGCATTGCCGCGCTGGATGGTAATGCTTAGCTTTTGACCAAAGTAGATACCAGCATTCTGGTCACCTGAATGAAACCTCCTCTAAACGTTTGTAAGAAAGTAATTATAATATTTTTGTTTTTAGTGGCATAATTATTTTATATGCGACATTATATTTTTTTGACATTTTCATTTTATTGACATATGTTATGATTTTGATATTTTTAAATATGAATGGAAAAATTATCTGTAACTTTGGTGTTTGTATAGATTAGATTTGTATTTGTATTCTAATAAGACCTATATACATGACAATGTAAACATTCAAATTAGTGGCATTGGTAGGGGTTGAACCCGCGCCCGTCGTGTGATCCGACCGCGCTAACCACTGAGCTATGATCGCTACAAAACATTCTGTCAAATAAAATACGACCGATAAATGAATCATAATACGTTTTACAAAGAATTGTATTTCCAAGAGATATTTTAGAAAGTATAGGAATGTTTGTAAAAATTTGTTGCATCATGTAAGTAATTTATAGATCTGTGCCGAATATGGAAACAGATTATTTTCCATCGGAATATTTTACTTTTAAAAAATTGTAACAGTTTTTTTTGTAGTGTGCACTTATATCTGCGCGACTTAAATCCATCGTGCCCATTCTACTAAAAAAAAAAAAAGTCAAAAAAAAAAAAAAAAGTTTTTATATCCATTTATATTCTACTATCGGACAGCCAAGAGTTCTAAAAAGCGATACCACTTTATGGTCGATAATCCAAAAAATTTAAAGAAACAATTCAATTCTATCGTCATTGTGCGAACCACTAAACATAGTATTTACTGCCCGAATGGGTGTTCCCTGGTAGATACAACCTGGGTGTCTTCAAGTCGCGAGTGTAGTCCGCATCTTTGCTTAACATCACGCAAAATGGCGGTCAAACACGAGCCAATTTAAAATTAAAAAAAAGTTTTGTTGAACGAACAGTCGAATCGGCCTTCGATGACAATTTGGTTTCAAAGTTTCCAATTTGGTCGCTCATTCAATGTACCACGAACATGAAAAAAAACCGCTCTCAAGTTATTTGTGTCCCAATGAATATCTTTACATTTTTATTTATAGTTTAATGACGCGGAAAGAACGTTAAAAAATGATATCGCTGCATATTGCACATTCTGTAGCGATGATAGCTCAGTGGTTAGCGCGGTAGGTTCGCATGCCGAAGGGCGTGGGTTCAAACCCCAACAATGAGCTTAAGCTGCCGGTGAAGGAAAACATCGTGAGGAAACCATAGCATGGTGGTAGGGTACTTTCTAGTACTCGGCTGGCTAGCTACCACCCTCAAATTGAAAATCTGCCGCCAAGCATCTAACGGTGTGTTCCGGCAGCCTCACTTGAGAGCCAGTTCCATTCCAGGCTAGGTGTGCTTTACCATCTTCGACCACACCTTCACTTAACATCAGGTGAGCTGTGGTCAAAACAACTAGCCTGTCAACCCTAAAAAAAAAAAAAAAAAAAAAAAAAAAATCAATTATATTTCAAAACTTTTAATTTTCGAGTAAAAAAAAAAAAGTAAAAATTAAATTAGGCTTTTTAAATTATTCCATTATTTCTTTGCAAAATTACGTGCACAAATATTATAGGAAAATGCTAAAATATATCATGTATTTTGAGTTTAGTAAAGTTGTCACTACTTATTAGTGCATGACTGGACTTTATGTGACATTGATCGTGGTTTATAAACGTTTAAAAATATCGAAATACTTAACACTGGCAAATGCACAAAGTGCAATGCCAAATGAAGAAGATATTTGAATTAAAAAAATAGCTTTTGTTGTACTATGTTTTTTTTTTCTTTGGTTTTGGCGTCGCGTTTTAGCATTTGCCAGTGTCAAGTAATTATATATTTTCAAGTTTCAAAAGTTAAATAAGTGCCATCGTAGCTAGTTTTAGTCAAAGTCGTCTTTGTCAAGTCCAGTTCGTGTCAGTTAATTCTAGTCATGCTTTAGTAAAGTAGTGGCAACTTTACTACAAAGCTCCGATGGAGTTTTGGAAGCAACACGAAAACTCATGTTTCACCACATTATATCATTTTCCCACACTCGCGCTTGTAATTCGGCACTTTATGAATAAAACACCACCATTTTTATGCATAAACACTCGACAAAACACTAGTTTTGGAAAATAATACAACGGAGCGACACGACTCTTCCCGCGTTCCCGCCAAAAAACCTTGTACTATGTTATACTTTTCAGTCATACTTCTTTACGTTTGACCGCGATTATTGGGTGCACCTACGTCTATTTCACCCGACCGCGGATTCCAATGCGCTCCATTTCACAAATTACTTCCAAACCGCAACTGCGCTGCGTGTAATGGAACGCGCTAGTTTTTTTTACGTTCCGTGCTTTTTGCTGAGATATTCTTCTCAAGGGTAATGATAGAGTGTCATTGTTGAGTACTTCAGCCGCTGGTATATATGATGGTTTTTACAATAGGTACGCCTTTTTATTCGACTTTTTGTTCTTGATTTTCTAAACTAGCATTTCATGCTTTATTTTTAATTTATGTAAAATTAAAGACGAACGAGACAATACTTACTTGCACGTAACAGTTGCAGTGACATGTAGAACTGCTAGCTGCGCCCCGCGGTGTTACCCGCTACATGTTTTCGAGATAAAAAGTAGCCTGTGTGTTAATCCAGGGTCTCAGCTACCTATATATCGAATTTCATCCAAATCCTTTTAATACTTTTTGCGTTACAGAATAACAAACATCCATCCATCCAAATTTTCACATTTAGAATATTAGTTAGATAAGTAGATAAACAAAGACTTAAGAATTCTAAGGCATCGCTGCTTTGGTGCTCATTACTTTGAAACATTCCATAGTACCCTTCAAATCGGAACACAGTAATGTTTTCACACTACTGCATGACGGCTGGAATTTTTAGGCGGTACCTAGACTTTTTTTAATGTAAAAGTAATGAGATGAACGTGCTGCTCTCCTGGTGGTAAGATATAACGCATGCCCATTACCATTGCATCAATACATAGAACATTGAGTTACAAAACAAAGTCAAGAGCATCGCTGCTTCGGCGCTCATTACGTTGAGACTTTCGATGGTTAGTCTCAACAGCCCAGCAATTTCGCTAGCTGCAGTAGCTTTCAAACCGAAACAGTAATGTTTACATACTACTGCTTGGCGGCAAAATATCAGACACTGGGGTGGTACCTACCTAGACGATCTCCTGCTAAGGAGATTTACCACCAAGTAAAATTAGCTCCCGCTAAAACATTTAACACCTAGACATATCTAGTTCGAATTTTGTTAATGTTAGTCCGTGTTTATTAATTCAGTTTTCACTTTCTTCTATTCAAAATGACCGTATGACCTTAGAAATCGATGCCGTATTCGTACTTTTTGTTTACAAAATATTGAATGTCACTTATCGGCTGATCTATCGTGAATGGGCTGTTTGTGGCTAACCGTGACTTGCTCTATGCAGAGAAAGTATGGTTATATTGAAATATTCACGTAAATGCGTACAATATGCTATTTGGTCATACTATGTTTTCACGTTGTTTTTTTTTTGTTTTGACGTCGCGTTTTACCCTACCACCATTAAACCTAAAACAACAATGACCGGTAGACTATTTTTATACTAAATTGGGTCAATGATTCCTGCACAGACGTCCCGCTTGGGGTGTATTGTGCATTTCCCCCTGCCAGCGTCTACCCGAGCCAACCCAGCTTCTTGAAGTATCGGAGCGAGGCTCTGGGCCGCTGGCGTAGTAGCTCCAGTGGGTGAGATGGAGTGTTGATAATGATGAAAGACAGTCCGCACTTTGCGGTGACATGAATGAAGATGGTCAATTGGTCATGCAATCCAGTAGCAATCCTAGTTTCAAATACAAATACAAATATTTTATTTATAACACCAATGTTACAAGTCACTTCAAAATTTTAAATACATATGTCATTATATGAGTTTTTTTTTTAAACACTAATCAGTGTTTAAAAAACAATAAATAAAAAACACATAAAAATGTCAAAATAAGGTATGTCAACACAGTCATGTCAATATAAAAAAATACTGTCAATGTAAGTTCAAGGAATATATATCTAGTTTATTTCCGCTTAACAGTCGTTCCAGAATTACAACAGTGATGAGGACTTAAATTAAACTAATTTTGACACAGCTTATTAAATCTTATTTAAAATCTAAAACTAATTTGACATAAACTTAAAAATATAATTTGACAAAAATGTAATTAAAATAACAAAAAATCTAATTAAAATAACCGCAAGTCTTGAAATCCTCCTCTCTCTGCAGTAATCACTTGCCGACGTGTGTCGCCTCTACACGAGGCATCCTCAGGACGTGGTGACTCTTCGAGCGCTTGGTCGAGATTGAGTCAAAATGAACTTCCGCATAGTAATGCCTGAATCGATCAATTACTGTCAACATAATTTCTGCTGTGGCTTTACAGTGCCACAACACATGTTCTGCTGTTTCGCTTCCAAGACTAAGTTTCCATAAAATGTATCGGCCCAATAAAAGTCTTTCGATCTAGATAAACAGCTTACCACGACCCTATCATTATATTTCGAAACAGTTATGAATATTTAATTTTAACTGCATGTCTTCCGGATTGCACCAAAGTTACATCATAATAATTGTAAACTTCTGTTATTAAAACCATTATATTTATGGTGCACGACGATGACTGATTGAGTTGGTATTATATAACTTCCACGTGGGAGTTGAGTTTTTTTAACACGCATAAGATTCAAAGACGAAAGATGAGAAGATAACATGCAGTTTGGCCAACAACTTACAAATTGTCTTCTTGCTTTTTGGCATTACACTTTTTGCATTTGTCACTGTCAAAACAAATGTTTTGATGACATTGCAGTCATTGTGTGTTATCTGGGACCACACCGTCACTTAAATATCAGGTAAGCTGTGGCCACCTGATAGTCAACTCGTTTCTTTAGCAAGTTGGCGTTTTGGCGGGAATTTCCCAAACCTGTGTACTAGGCACTTAGTATATAATTACGTTATGACTTATAGTACATATTCAGTTGACGTCAATTTTACTACCACGTGGTCTTTGACACTTCAGGGCTCCTAATCTTTTTATAATATTACTAGTGGACGCCTCGCGGATTCACCCGCGTAATTCCCGTTTCCATAGGAATACAGGGATAAAAAGTAGCCTATGTCACCCGGAGATATTGTGGCTTAACAAAACGGTAAAAGAATTTTTAAAATCGGTTGAAATCGAAAGCTTCACTATCCCCGAGTGACATAGGCTGTCACCCGGGGATAGTGTAGCTTCCCAACAGTGAAAGAATTTTTAAATCTTGCTGAGTACTTTCCATCCCTTTAAGTTCAAGATCATTGTTGGGGTTTGAACCCATCTCCTTCGGCGTGTGAACCAACCGCGCTAACCTCTAAGCTATCATCACCACAAAAAGTAAATAACCGCTCTTTTTACTTTCCTTCGTATTTGCGTGACAACTTTCGCTACTTACAGAAAATCACACATAATCATGCAAAATTACATTATTGAGTGTCAAAATCCTTTTGCTGCAGTGAATAGAAGCGATTTTAAAATATAAAATTTGCATCTCATACACTAGATTTATAATTTTAATCCTCATTCATATTCTAATTTTTTTTTTTGTTGTCGATAAATCTTTCGTCAAAGCTAATAGAAGTTTTGTTTGTTTGACAAAACTGGACTTGATACCAAAACGGGCTGGTACACGGATTCAAATGAGTTGGTATCGAAGTAGGTTGCACTCAAGGTTATGTTTTATTTTTAAATGTATTATTAAAAGTGAAAGATTTTGATCGAAGTGAAATTTTGAATCATCGTAATTAATTGAACTTCCCTTTTCAATACAGATGCTACTTTCTAAATATGTTTGTCCTGGGTGGGAATTGAACCCACGCCCTAAAAGCTCTTAAAGCAGATATACTACCAATGAACCAACAGGGCTGTAGTATAGTACCTAATTGAAATGGAATTAAGTCAAAATCATTATATTCTCTCGCGCCTTGACGTCGTCTACTGACGATAATTTCCCCAACTGGTTTTTTTTTCAATATATTGAATAGGTTCACGTTTGACCACATCCTGCCTGATGTGAAGCAACGATGCGGTCTAGGATGGAACACGCTTACCTAGAAGGAACCTGTTCACTCTTGATTTGAAGACACTCATATTGTACCTTTCGGAAAACACAGACAACAAAGAGTTCCACATCCTCGCTGTGCGAATAAAGAATGATTGTAATGCGTCCGTGAAGGCAACAACTTAATTACTATATATGTATTTACATATAAGTTACGTGATACACGCATAAGTAAGTAGGAGGGATTGTGTGAACAGTTTTGTCACGTATTTATACACTGGCTTGCCTAGACGTGTCACAAGCGCAATCGAGCGTGGTAGAACACCTGAGACGTATTGCGTTAACCTGAAGCACAGATAAATAAACGAAATAGGTAGAGCGAAACTGTTTGCGAGCAAAATTTTTCTCAAAAATAAAAAAACACCATCGGAAACAGTTTTATTAGCGAAAAGCTACACAAGGGAATGCGATACCCGATAAATAATCAGATTCTTTTTTTTAGGCTAGGTTTTTGACCACAGCTTGAAAGCACAGGCAAAGCTTGACAGCAGACTTCAACCTCACTTGAGAGCCATTTCCATTCCAGAGTAGGTGTGCTTTACCATCTTCGACCACACCGTCACTTTTTATTTTTTTATTCAAAATAGGTTCGCGTTTGACCACACTCTGCCTGATGTTAAACAGTAGTGTGGTCTAAGATGGAGTCTAAGAGGAGGTCACTTAACATCAGGTGAGCTGTGGTCAAACACCTAGCATGTCAAACAAAAAAAAAATGTAGGAGATTTTTTACTAATCAACGTGCCTTATCAGAGAGCAATATGACTCTAGATTCAAGACATAACACTCTCAACACCAACATACAAAACACACACAACAACAACAACACAACACAAACACACTCTGACTCAACATTTTCTGTGACAAAATTAGCCCGAAGCCTATAAAACATAGTTAAAAAAAATGGCATGATTTCTTCCACGCCATAAAAAATGAAATATGCAGTAACTGTCAATCTTTATTCAAAGTCCATAAATATTAATTGGCGATTAGCTGGAACCTTATAAGCTGTTTGCACTCATGAATACTTGTTACCTAGAACACGGCTAAAGGTATTACGGTTCAAAATCTAACTACTGAATCGATTCGAAGTTACATAAAAAACTTTCTTTTTTTTTATGTAAAAAAGTAATGAGACGAACTAGACACTCTCCTGATGGTAAGAGATAACGCCTGTCCATGACCATTGCAGCGATACACAGAACTTTGAGTAACAAAACAAAGTATAGAGCATCACTGATTTGGCGCTCATTACTTTGAGACTTTCGATGGTAAGTCCAGTAATTACACTAGCTGCAGTACCCTTCAAACCGGAACAGTAATGTTTATTATTATTATTATTATTTATTTATTTCAGACCATGCCCATAGAAATATCATTAAAAATTATTACATAAATAAAATCAATATAAATTATAAAAATTAAAAACTAAAAAAAATTATACCAGCCAAAATTAGACAAATAATAATTTCATGTTAATCTAAACTTAGGCTTGGATCCGGAAGACTACTGCTTAGCGGCAGAATAACTGGTACTGCGGTGGTACCTACCTAGACGACCTCCTGCTAAGGAGATCTACCACCTAGTAAACTTTACATCAAGTAACTTCTATAGGACCAATCTGATAGTATCATCCTATCTAAAACACTTTATGCGTCTCTATAAAATTGGAAGTAAAGTTTCCTTCGATTTTTCTGGGATCCCATCATTAGATCCTGGCTTGGTGCCTTTGGAAGTATACCCCTTTAAAACAAGAATAAAATTTCTAGATTATTTTGAAATCGATTTTAGGGAATGCAATAGAACTTAAAAATACAGTTTTTTGTGTCTTGTGTCTGTTTGTTTGCAACTTTAAAAAGTACGCCACAGATTAAATAGATTTTTTTTAATAAATCCCAAGCAACATTTAGTTTCATCAAAACTACTCCAGAAAAAATGGCAGTTATAACGAAAATATTTATTTTTATTCAGGCTCAACAGATTTTATTGTACTTTTTTTTTTTTTCTTTTTTTTTTATGGTTGACAGGCTAGTTGTTTGACCACAGCTCACCTGATGTTAAGTGAAGGTGTGGTCGAAGATGGTTAAGCACACCTAGCCTGGAATGGAACTGGCTCTCAAGTGAGGCTGCCGGAACACACCGTTAAATGCTTGGCGGCAGATTTTCAACTTGAGGGTGGTAGCTAGCCAGCCGAGTACTAGAAAGTACCCTACCACCATGCTATGGTTTCCTCACGATGTTTTCCTTCACCGGCAGCTCAAGCTCATTGTTGGGGTTTGAACCCACGCCCTTCGGCATGCGATCCTACCGCGCTAACCACTGAGCTATCATCGCTGTCATCATATCATACTAAAAAATCAGTAATTCGTTTGAATTTCTTTAATTCACAATCGTACTACAATTTGGTAAACTTTAAAGCTAGAGTGAAAAGATTTATTCAGCATGCTTTATCCTCGGCCACATGTAGTGTGGCTGGCAAAAAAGCAAAATTAAAAATTTTGAAAAAACCTGCAACGCTTAAAAATTTGTTGTCACCTATCTAAGATAATGCACCAATCAAATCCAAACCCATAACTGACAGCAGTGACAACATGGATTTGCACAAAAAACGTTTCGTGCAGCGCCCCCTGGTAAGTTGTCACCGTAACACCTATCTAAAAACATGCACCAATCAAACCCGGACCCATTGTTGAAAAGTGCATCAAATTCGGACAAGTAGTTTTGGAGAAAAATGGCAACATGTATTTGCACAAACAAACATCCCCTCACCCCAAACGCATATACCGTCTCCGTTCGGTTGTGGCTAAAAATAGGAAACCACGGCTAGAAGCTGGCACCCAATAAAACAATATTTCCCGGAGTATAATGAAACTTACAGCTATGAGAAATACTAATCAAACCTTCACAAATAAATGTAAATAGTATAATATGTATGTCTTCAAATCCAGAGTAAACAGGTTCCTTCTAGGTAAGCGTGTTCCATCCTAGACCGCATCGTTGCTTCACATCAGGCATGTGGTCAAGCGCGAACCTATTCAATGTAAAAAAAAATATACTGTAAGTGGAAATTAAACCACCAATTTTTTATAATTAAAAAAAAATGAATCCTCAGTACAAAGATTATTATAAAATAACACTTTTTTCATATTTAGTCATAATTTTAACAAATTCTCATTAGATACAATTCAGGTTACACGGATGTTACATAATTCATTAAAATGTGACATTATTTAGAACCAATTGCATGAATTATTAATAACACGTAAAAAGTGAAAGGTTTAGATAAAAAAAATGTTTGCATGAAAGTATGTTTAGTGAACCAATTTTTATGATAGGTATCATAATGTTAATTTATGGCGAGGTATATCTACAGAAGCTAATATTATAATTGCAAAATTTGTACGCAAGCGTAACGGCGTAAAGGTACCCATTTACTCATATTAATAAATAAAATAAATAAATAAATATCGTAGGACTATACACACAGCGCCATCTGGCCCCAAACTAAGCAGAGCTTGTGTGATGGAAGTCGGATAACTGATAGAATTTATATACTTTTTTTTTGTAAATGCATACTTATAATACATACAGAACACCCAGACACAGAACAAACATTTGTTGATACATAAAATGTTTGTCCTGAGCGGGAATCGAACCCACGCCCTTCAACACTTAAGGCAGATATGCTACCAATGAGCCAACAGTGCTGTCGCCCTGTTAATCGCCTGATAATCTAAAATCGCTATGCTGTTTGTGGAAAAATGGTCATAAAAATGTACAACGTATTTTTAGTGCCCTGGTAATGCAGATAGGCGACCGCGATTAGTTACCTTCAGGCGACCCGTCCGCTCGTTTGCCATCTGTGGCATAAAAATAATGCATTAAATGCGTTTTAGAGCATATTAGACTATATTTGTAGCGATGATAGCTCAGTGGTCAGCGCGGCAGGTTCGCATGCCGAAGGGCGTGGGTTCAAACCCCAACAATGAGCTTGAGCTGCCGGTGAAGGAAATATCGTGAGGAAACCATAGCATGGTGGTACTTTCTAGTACTCGGCTGGCTAGCTACCACCCTCAAGTAGAAAATCTGCCGCCAAGCATCTAACGGTGTGTTCCGGCAGCCTCACTTGTGAGCCAGTTCCATTCCAGGCTAGATGTGCTGTCAACCATTACAAAAAAAAAATGCTTTGGTGTCCTAAAGCAATAAATACATAAATCTGTGTGCATATTTTTTGCATCAGGTTACCGAAGCAAAAAACATGTATCCATCTGTTATGGTTAAAGACTGACATGCGAATAGAAATATACAATGTTGAGCAAAAACAGGACATATACCTGATATAATCTGGGACATTTTTTGTTACAGGTATGATGTCATTTCGCTGATCTACTTATAAAGGTATGTATTAAATAGTCTTTAGAATTTACTAAAGATCTCCTTAGCAGGAGGTCGTCTATGTAGGTACCACCGCAGTACCAGATAATCTGCCGCCAAGCAGTAAACATTACTGTGTTCCGGTATGAACGGTACTGCAACTAACAAAACACAGAAGTCACACAAATATATTTGTGTGACTTGTTTGTTCTCAAGATGCCTCATGTCGTCGCTTTCCTGGGCAAAGACCTCATCCTTCTCAATTCCATTTAGATGATAAAATAAATAAGTACCAGAATCCGCTGGGGCATCGGTCTCACGCGGCAGCACGCCAAGTTATGCACACATCAGATACGTGACGGCGCGAGCGCACTTACACTACGACAAGTCTTATAACAAATGTGATCAAAAGTGGAAACTTCAGCTGGAACCCAATGCATATATATAATACGTATATGAATAACGGTGAAATTTTTATATTCCGTTGATATAGTTAACTTGGTGGTAGATATCTTTAGCAGGAAGTCGTCTAGTTAGCTACCATCGCAGTAGTGCGTAAACATTACTGTGTTCCAGTTTGAAGGGTACTGCAACCAAATTACTGGGCTATTTAGACTAACCATCGAATGTCTCAAATTAATTTGCGCCAAAGCAGCGATTGCCCTGGACTTTGTTATGCTACTCAAAGTTCTGTATTTTGCTGTAATGGTCATGGGCGTGCGTTATCTCTTACTATCAGGAGAGCGTATCACTCGTCTCATTACTTTTACATAAAAAAGGCTGACAGAGAGAGGTGAATTATACAGGGGAAGTGGTCCAGATGAAACATAAAACAAGCTATTTCTCAGAGAAAGATTCCTCTTATAAAGAACTTTGGTTACAATTGAAAAAATTAGCTCGGATGTGTAGCTTCTAAGACACGTTGTTAAATTCAAATTATTTTATTAAAACATAAAAACGATACACATAAATATTTAGTTTTATCACAAAATTTTTAAAATTATACCTACTTTAAACCCCAAAATGTATCTTTAAAAAAATAATTATAATAATGAAGATCATGGTATTTATCTAATTTCAATAATGCTTAATAAACATCACAGATCAGTAAAAAAATCATCAAGAATAAGAGTAATAGAGCTGTAACGCTCTTAAACCTATCTCATTGATTGGTGAAGTTTTCAAGCGTAGTATTAACGTCTTCGCACGCATACGTTACATTATAGTCTGTGTCGCACTCTACAAATTCAGCTTTTGATTTATGTTCCAACACTGTATATGCATTTATGTGTATTGAACGGCAATTTTACGAGCAAACCTAATTAAAAAATATTTCCATGCGCCGCCAAAGCGTTGAAAGCAATTTCAGTTTAGTGCTCTTGAATTATTATTAAGAGCTTTCAATTGTTTTTAATTTGTTTTGTTTTTTTTTATAATGGTTAGGCTGGCTTTTGATCGCGATCCCGCCTGATGTTAAGCGAAGATGCGGTCTACGGTGGAGCACGCTCGCCAAGAAGAAACCGATTCACTCGCGACTTGAAGGTACCCAGACTATATTCATTGGGGAACACACTCGGGCAGCAGATTCCAATGCCTAGCGGTACGTATGAAGAAGGTGGATTCAAACCGCTTAGTTCGAGCTTTTGGAACATCAATCATAAATCGGTGTCGCTTTTTAAAGCTCCTGGCTGTCCGATAGTAGAATCGGCAGGGTGGAATTAGGTCACGCAGATCTGAAGCGCACTCCCCAAAATGTATCCGGTAGAAAACCGACAGACAAGCAACTTTCCGTCGATCTTCAAGGCTTTGAAGCCTTTTCCGAACAAGCGAGTCGTTGCTTATGAGCCTCTTAGCACGTTTCTCAATGGACTCCAACGCCTCAAGCTGATATTTGGCCGATCCGTCCCATGTGTGTATTTTGTTCAAGTTCCTTCTAAGTAACTGGAGTCCATCTTAGACATCGTTACTTAGCATCAGGTAAAATGTGGGTAGGTAAATGCTTACTTAGCTAAAAGAAAAGTAGCCAGATAGTCAAACGCGGAATATGACGAGTTAAAAAAGTTGATCATAATCTAAAAGAACATTTAATAATATAAATATAGTCTATGTCACTCAGATATAATAATCTTAAAATTGATTTTATTACTACAAAACCTACTTTTCTTACATCAATCTACACTAATATTGTATATCTACACTAACATAGGCTATATTTATTACTAGAATTTAATTAAAAAATAATTGTCCACACGTGAGAAGCCGGACGGGGCCGCTAGTATTGAATACAAGTATAATATTCATGTATAAGTATAGATAGATAAAAAAAAATCTTTATTGTGCACCCCATAAACAGAATAATACAGAGAATAAAGGAACCTTATGAACTAGTGCCACAAGTGGCGGCCTTATCGCTAACAGCGATCTCTTCCAGGCAACCAAGAAAAGAAAAACACGATAGTCAAAGACACTACTAGTATAATTGTATAATTATGTATACAATTATACAAGTATACAATAATGCTTCGAATTCATGAAACATTTTTGTTTTTTGTTTTTGACAATGATTCTGGTCTTGACACATGTTTGTTTTACTTATAAGTATGTATTTACAAAAAATTATTAAAGTATTCTATCAGTCATCTGACTTCCATAGTACAAGCTTTGCTTAGTCAGGTCAGATGGCGCTGTGTGTAATGTCTTAATGTCACTTACGTTTAGCCGATACTATGACTATAGTTTCAGCCATATTTCAGACACAGTTCGGCCGAAATTATAGAGCGAGTATATCTGACGTAATTGAACGTAAGTAATCTCACATAAGTTGAACAAAAAAGTACTTTGAACTAAGCGTAATAAGGTATTAATCAATTTAATAAACGTTTTGCACGTAACTCTTTTTGCATGCAAAACATCACTTATTAAATAATGTTGTCTGACAGTGATCTACATCGAACAAAAAACGAAACTGAATTTATTGATCGACGTCCAATACAATCATTAGTTTATTTACCTCGAATATTACGTACTTAACAAGAATATTTTTTGTGCTAACAGAATCACGCTTCCAAAAATGTTTACGTTCAATCGAAATTCACTTTACACGCAATGATTTTTAAGTTGATGTTTGCTTGTGTAAAACTTATAACTCTTTATGGATCTAAACATTATTTTGGACACGCAAGTCTGCATTGTAAATCTTTAACTTTAAAGAATAAAATCCAATGATACGAGAGTTTTGTAGTATTGTTTTCCTAACGGTCGACCATTTCTTCTTCATGATCGCCTGGTAACGGCTATTGTTATTAAAATAAAAAGAAACGCCAGCCGATGGACATCACGATCGAGTTACTGTTAAGGTGGTAAAGATCACACATTTTTGTTCCGTTTTTTAGCTAATGACTTTTATGAAGTTCTTTTCACAACTTTTTAACTTGCGACGAATTCTGTCGCACTTAGATTAAAACTTCAAAACAAAGTATATTTGCATGATGGTTAACATAATCTGTGTGATTTTTTTAGGTGACTTCTTCATTCATTTGTTTTTGCTAAATGATTTTTGTAGCGATGATAGCTCAGTGGTTAGCGCGGTAGGTTCGCATGCCGAAGGGCGTGGGTTCAAACCCCAACAATGAGCTTGAGCTGCCGGTGAAGGAAAACATCGTGAGGATGCACATACATAGCATGGTGGTAGGGTACTTTCTAGTACTCGACTGGCTAGCTACCACCCTCAAGTTGAAAATCTGCCGCCAAGCATCTAACGGTGTGTTCCGGCAGCCTCACTTGAGAGCCAGTTCCATTCCAGGCTAGGTGTGCTTTACCATCTTCGACCACACCTTCACGTAACATCAGGTGAGCTGTGGTCAAATATCTAGCCTGTCGACTATAAAAAAAAATATTATGACAAAATTTATTCAAAATTAAAGGCTTTTGTTGTTTTTATTGTGAAGGATGAACAAGGTTGAGTAAACTCTGCAGTTGTGAGCTGAATGAAATGAGTATTCAAATAAAGAAAAACATTTATTAAACACAGTACAAATAAAAAGTAAAAAAAAAAAAGTTGTAAGTTGTTGTGTTGTACTTGTGTATCACTTTCGATCCTAACATCAGGTGAGCTGTGGTCAAACACCTAGCTTGTCAACCAAACAGGTCAACGTCCTTTTTCTGTAGAATAGTTGATTTTCACGAATCGAAAATTGTACCTATAGTAAAAATAGTTTTTATTACTAAGTACAATCCCTAAGTATGGGACATACTTAGACGAAAGACGAAAAAAAAATCATATAAACCTGCATATTCAATGTTAAGGTGGTTCGATTTCCATACAAACAGTTTTTTCCCCATTTATGGACAAAAGAAGCATAATTTTACAGTGAAATCACAGCTACTGGCATTTATTTTGGTCTTTATTTGCGGTAAATCACATTTGCTTGAATAAAACAGCAGATTAGTAGCATAAAATCAAATTTATGAATGATTTATAAATTTATGATTTTTGAATAAAACAGTAGATTATGTCGAAAGATAATCGAACCACCTTAAAGGCAGCCCGTACACGTAGCGCGCGATCCGCGATCAATGATCGCGATCCAGACTGATCGTGTACGAAGCGGATTGACGGACTGATGCTCCGGATCGCATAATATCTAGAAATTTTGAAATCATGATCGCGGATCGCGGATCGTGATCATGATTGAACGTGTAAGGCGGCCCTATGTCCATTGCCACAGCAATGAGTATTTCATAAGGATCCTTACATAATACTAACATTACATATTTTATCTGACACTTACACTTGAAAAAAAAAATAACATTGACTGTTGATATAATTTAGAATTGAGTTATAAATGATTACACAATCCCAATTACATATTAACGCACATGATTTAAATTAAAATGTTACGTTTCATAGTAATCAAGAATTGCCCAACAACAATTAACAAGTAAATTCATATTATAACACCTACTTGATTATGCTCTAGAATTCTAGATTGTCTTTCTAAAATCATTCACATCTATGTAGCTTGTAGCTTGAAGTTATTGCAATTTGCTGAAATTATAGGCTTTGTATCAAATTACAATATACGTAGATGACAGTGAATGAATTCACGTGGGGATCCACAGTCACAAAATATATAATTGACTATTAATTGACAGCCCTGTTGGTTCATTGGTAGTAACTCTGCTCCAAGAGCTGAAGGGCGAGAGTTCGTTCCCCTCCTAAGATAAACATTTTATGGTATAAACAAATTGTTTGTTCTGTGTCTGGGTGTTCTGTATTTATTATATGTATGTACTTACAAAAAAAAGGATTTAGGTATTCTATCAGTTATCTGTCTTCCATAGTACAAGCTTTGCTTTGTTTGGGGTCAGATGGCGCTGTGTGTAATGTCCTACGATATTTATTTATTTTATTTTTATTTATAATACGCTGTTAAACAATTTACTTTTTATTTTATTAAAGTAAGTGTTTGACCACAGCTCACCCTATTTTAAACTAGCGATCTGTCCCGGCTTCACATTATTATTTAATTAAATACTAGTTATGTAGCGGGACAGCCCGTCGTATCTGTGTGCGATAATGTTGGCCCAACTGTAGTAGGTACTTTACCCGCGCGCCGTGGCGCTATGATCGCCCCGGCAAACTCACGTGGTCTCGCCCCGACCAATAGGAACGCGAGCGAGTCACCGCGCCGTTTTTCAACGCGCACACGCCGTCCACCCGCCATGTTTGATTGGTACGTCGGGGACGTCGGTCGCGTAGTTTTGTGCAAACTCAATAACTGTTCTTTCCTTATAACTTTAATAAACGTGCTTTCCGTCATATTCGCGTCTTAATCATTCCACCACGTTGTGTAGACTAACTTTAAACCCACAGTAAACCCACCGGACACAGTACTAAATATAGGCTTTGTAGCGATGATAGCTCAGTGGTTAGCGCGGTAGATTCGCATGCCGAAGGGCGTGGGTTCAAACCCCGACAATGAGCTTGAGCTGCCGGTGAAGGAAAACATCGTGAGGAAACCATAGCATGGTGGTAGGGTACTTTCTAGTACTCGGCTGGCTAGCTACCACCCTCAAGTTGAAAATCTGCCGCCAAGCATCTAACGGTGTGTTCCGGCAGCCTCACTTGAGAGCCAGTTCCATTCCAGGCTAGGTGTGCTTTACCATCTTCGACCACATCTTCACTTAACATCAGGTGAGCTGTGGTCAAACACCTAGTCTGTCAATCATTAAAAAAAAAAAAAAAAAAAAAAATAGGCTATTAAAACAAAAAATCTATCGCACGGGAACCATACATTTTACCTGGATACAAAGTAGCCTGTCCTGACTATAACCTATCTCTGTGCCAAATTTCACCCAAATTCCGTTCTGGGCTGTTTGAGTAACAAACGTCCATCCATCCATTCAAACTTTCACATTTATAATATTAGTGCGATTTAGACAATCAGGTTTTTAAAACTACTATTTCACGCAAAAACTACTGAACGGATTTGGATGAAATTTGGTATGGAGGTAGCTGAAACTCTAGATTAACACATTGGCTCATTTTTGTCTCGAAAACATGTAGCGGGTAACGCCGCGGGGCGCAGCTAGTTTGTTATAATTTTGAATAGCATTGATGCCGCTAGCCTTCGATATCCCACTGCTGGGTACAGGCCTCTCTCTTTACATGCCATCTGCCTCAGTCCTGTGCCAATCTGGTCCAGGTTTGACCCACGACGGTGACAATATCGTCGACCCATCTTGCGGCTGGACGACCGCCGCTCCGCCTCCCTTGCCTAGGCCACCACTATGTTGCAACCTTACTCCACCTGTCATCACTTCGCCTAGCAACGTATGAAGTTATTAACAGCATTGAATTTCATTTTGTGGCACGCCAAGTCACTGTCCTTTCTTCTACTGTCGTAAATATCTGACGGATGCTATGATTACAGCGGAACGCTGATCTAGTTTGATCTAGTTTACGCCCTTTTGTCTCTTTTCTCTCGCTGGTATGGCGGGGGTTTCTCACATCGCGAAATAATTGCAGCTCAATTCGAAAACCATGACTCGAGATATACTCGTAGGCATGTAAGTATTATATTACATGGTTGTGTTATGTATAATTCGGCATGTAAAGTGTTTTTTGTATTTATTTTATATTGTTCACTCAAAGTAAACTTTATTTTATGAAACTAATTTGAATATTTTGGCTTTCTAGTTGATTTTTAATACGTTTCTATACTTGTTATATCGATGACGTCATAAAATAGGCTGAATATAAAATGTAAATGCCGTTATCATGTAAAACAAAAAAGTATACAAAGTCAGTCACATGTGTCATAATATTGACACATTTGATTGACTTTGACAATTGACATGAAGTGAACAAATCTTATAATATCATGGCCTCATAAAAGCGATATCAAGTAAAATAATCCAGATATTTGTATCAATAAAGCTAAAATAACTCAACGTATGTTTTAGAAGAGGCTATTTTGGCAGCCGTTGACTTGACATTGACAGATTTTGTTTTGTATCGTCATTGATTTTTTTTTGGCACTGAAAGTAGCCCTATACGGCCTACAATATGACGTCATTAATTGGCAATTGAAAGTCAATTTTATTAAAATAAACCCCATCTTATAGTTTAAAGAGTTTAAACGTAAAAATATTTTACAGGAATGTTGTTTTTATTTCAAAATGGTTTTGGAATAAGTGAAGTATTTTTTTCTTTACATACCGAATTATTATATTCAATACTTAGTTGATTATGATCATAACTACTAGGCATAAAAAGGAGCTACTATTATAAATTTAGCAAATACGACTCTAATGTTACGAAAGTTCCGTGTGGTCATGTGAAATAAGTAGGGTTAATTAAGCTGTAATCTTTTTTTACCTCCTTTCGGCTTAGTACACCCCAAGCTTGTAAAGAGTCGTGTCGCCGCGTTATATTTTTTTCCGAAACTAGTGTTTTGTCAAGTGTTTATGCATAAAAATGGTGGTGTTTTATTCATAAAGTGCCGGGTCACAAGCGCGAGTGTGGGGAAATGATATAATGTGGTGAAACATGACTTTTCGTGTTGCTTCCAAAACTCCATCGAAGCTTTATAGTAAAGTCACCACAACTTTACTAAACCATGACTGGACTTGACTGACACGGACTGTACTTGACCAAGACTGGACTTTGACTATACCTTTAGCCATGAGGACACTTATTTAACTTTTGAAACTTGAAAATATATAAATACTTGACACTGGCAAATGCTAAAACGCGACGCCAAAACCAAAGAAAAAAAACATTGAGTTACAAAAAAAAAACAATGTTTAGTGTTTAAAATACTAAAAAGTTTTCGAAGACATCTTTAGTAGGTACTTTACATACTTAACTTACATAAAGGATTTTAGCCTTGTTCTGTAATGAACCAATGTTGTTTCACTTTTGTACTCGACTTACAACGAGGAAATAGCTGAACCACGTTAAGCTGTCAAGTGTGTGGGAAAACTCGACAAAGAGGCATTGTTGGCCGCGCAGGCGCCGATACAGAGCCTGGTTTATTGTTTTAATGCGACTTTAGGTTGCTTTAACCGGAAATAGGCGTTTTCTAATTAGTCAAAACATTACACTTTAACGACATGCATTGTTAAAAAGCTTCTGATCTTCGTTTTTACTTAAATTTTTTTTTTGGCAGACAGGCTAGTTATTTGACCACAGCTCAGCTGATGTCAAGTGGCGGTGTGGTCGAAGATGGTAAAGCACACCTAGCCTGGAATGGAACTGACTCTCAAGTGAGGCTGACGGAACACACCGTTAGATGCTTGGCGGTAGATTTTCAACTTGAGAGTGGTAGCTAGCCAGCCGATTTATATCATTCATCACCAAACTTCTTAGGTAGAGTATTGTCAAATTGTTAGGTGACCATCAAGTCGTCGTACAGCTCTTCAGGCTGTCTGATGTTAGGCCCGGCCATCCGCCTTTATGCGTACATTCTATATAATTTATGTAAGTATCTAATTAACACTGAATAAATTATAAATTCCATAAATTAATAATATACATAAGTTCAAGTGATTTTCAATTCCGTTCTGATTTTTATACAGCTTGAATATTTTCACGTCTTACATAATGCGTAAGTACCTAATCAACCGGAATCAAAACTAATTGCCGAAAATTAAAATAAAATTTATATCGTAGAGGTGATGTCATAACGTATAGCAATTTAAGTAACGACTGCCTACGCTATGATTTATGGCAAAGTAATAAGATTAGAGTTGAGACAATGTTTCCGGCAAAAATTTGAAACCATCAAGTTATAAATATCGATTTATTAAGTCAAGTTATATTAATCAAGTTATAAATATATTCCTGATCTAGAATGACATTTGTGGCTCGCGCTCTTTATTGTTAGAAAACGAGTAAATAGATTGGCTTCCTTCACATTTATTCGAGAACATTAATAATTATTAGAAATGCAGTCATTTACTTCACCGTTTGACGCCAGCGGCAATGTGCGCACAGCTCAGAAAATACAGGTACACGTATGTGCTGTGGGATTTGAAATCAGGTCTTCAAGATTCAATATGTGGCCTCACAAACCTACCGTATCTTTCTTTAATTATGTACGAGATATTAACCAGTTTTAACTAATGTTATGTTTCAAATTCAAAGTCAAAAGTCAACAATTTTGTTTGCATGACAACAGTTTAAAAAGAGCTTAAGGTGGTACGATTTCCTTACAAATAAATTTTTGCCATTTATGGACAAATGGAGCATCATTTTACAGTGAAATCAAAGCTACTGGCATTTATTTACGTCTTTATTTGCAGTAAATCACAATTGCTTGAACAAAACAATGGATTATTAGCATAAAATCAAATTTATGAATGATTTATAAATATATGATTTTTGAATAAAACAGTAGAATATGCTAATAATCTACTATGTGAAAATACTTTCTACTAATATTTGAAATGTATTTCGATATGACAATAAAAAATTATTTATCTTCAAAAAAATAATATATTATTATGTATCTCATAGATTTTAATGTTTTAAATTTATAAGAGAAACTATGTTCAAAATCAAGTGCATTATCATCAAAATGTGATCTTTTAAAGTAACGCTACAGAATTCGACCGGATTTATAGATTTCCGGCTAAAATCATATTGTCATCTCTACTAAAACCGGTTGCGAATATACGTTGCTCTATTTTTAATTTGGGTGCCTCAATATTTCAAACTACAGAGACGCTTGGCACTTATTCAACGGTACCTAAGTCCAGTTAACTTAATGTGAGAACGCGTTTTATCTCTTCAATCAAACTTGAAGGCAATGCTTCATACAGAGCGTTAGTCTGTGAAAATGATCACAGGTTTTACAATGAAAATATCAATCAGATAGGCAGATCTATAATTATATATATCTTTATACCTGTAACCATATAATAACGAAATAATTCGCCAAAAACTAAAGTTCATTATTATAATAATAATAATAATTTATTTCTAAAGAATACATGACACATACAGATAAATGGTTCGTAGATTTTGTACTTTCCGATTTCAGGAAGAACGGGCCCCAAACTAGGCAAAGCCTGTATCTTGGGCGCCCTGTTACAAGTAACTGTTTACTTAGATTTACAAGTTATAGACATAGCTCAGCGTATTAGCAAACTGACGTGGCAATGGATAATAAATTGATAAGATAGCTTTCCTATAGATACAAAATTTAAGAAGTGAAAGTTTGATGTAAATTTATGTAATAAATATAATATGTAATGTACCGATGACTGCTGGGGTAGACGTGTTCTGGAGTGGACGCCCTAAGACTCGATGAAGTGACGATATACGGCTGGCGGATAGCAGCGAAAAGCCGATAATTGGGCTGAGTGGCGTGTCTTGGGAGAGGCCTATGTCGAGCAGTAAACTTTTTTGGTAATCTTTTTACAGCCCTGTTGGTTCATTGGTAGTATGTATGCTCCAAGAGCCGAGGGGCGTGGGTTCGATTCCCACCCAGGACAAGCATTTTGTGATATAAACAAATGTTTGTTATGTATTTACAAAACAAAAGTATTTAAGTATTCTATCAGTTATCTGACTTCCATCACACAAGCTTTGTTTAGTTTGGGGTCTGATGGCGCTGTGTGTAATGTCCTACGATATTTATTTATTTATTTGCGCTCGAATGATAAACACGTACTGCATAATCGAGTCTGTCATTTATGTTTTAATGAGAAATTAAGTTAATGTTATAGGAAATGTCGTATGTGCTAAGTAAAGCAAGTACCGTTTAGTTAGAAACTCACAATATTGTCTCCCGCGAACAATGAGTGATTGCTTAGCAATCACTGTCATACATCGTAAATGCATTATGAACAAAGAACTGCAATATAAGGACATCCCCATCATAACAATTTTAGTATATGTATGTGTAAACATATTCAAATTTAAATCATTTATTTCAGACAATATACTTACGCCAAGATGTAGTGTGTAAACATTACTGTGTTCCGGTTTGAAGGTGACTGCAGCTAGCGAAATTACAGGGCTGTTGAGACTAACCATCGAAAGTCTCAAAGTAATCAGTGCCAAAGCAGCGATGCCCCGGACTTGTTGGGCTGGACATATCTGTCGCAGAACCGATAACCGCTGGGGTAGACGTGTTCTAGAGTGGATACCGCGTATTGGCAAGCGTAACGTAGGACGCCCTGAGACTCGATGGAGTGAAAAGCCGAAGATCGAGCTGAGTGGCGTGTCTTGGGAGAGGCCTATGTCCAGCAGTGGACTAATATAGGCTGATGATAATGATATCAGCATTCTGGTCTAACAACGCTTCTGATTACACTTTTGCAATAATTAAGATCAATGATGACTTGAATTTAGAAACTGTCCCAAACATGATTATTAACGGTGAATTGCAAATTTAACTTTAAATTAGAATTACAATGGAAATTAAACCGAACCTTTTGTGATTCAACAACCTTCGATATAACTAATGGAAAAATCAATTAGTTTTAAAGCTAAATTAGTATGTGTGCTTTGAACTATATTTTTTACTTAGTTATGGGTACCACTGCAATGGTCGTGTTAACTTGGTGGTAGATCTCCTTAGCAGGGAGTGTGATAAGGTACCTCCGCAGTACTAGACATTCTGCCGCCAAGCAGTAGTGTAGTCTGTAAACATTAGTGTGTTCCGGTTTGAAGTACTGCAGCTATCAATATTACAGACAGCACTACTGTCAAACACGAACCTATTTTGAATATCTACTCTCTCTCTCTCTCTTTTTGTCTTTCTCTGACTTGATTTTTTTTTTTTTTTTTATATTGTGTAATTACTATGAATGTAAATAATTATGGACTTAAATGATTTTATTATTTTTATTATTATAGTATAAAATATTGTCGCTTCCCGCGGTCTACGCTTAGATCTTTTAAACTACGCAACGGATTTTAGTCCGGTTTCCATCAATAGACAGAGTGATTTAAGAGGAAGGTTTAAATGTAAAAAATATGCATATGTATCACAGTAGTATATACAACACACCCATGCGAAGCCGGAGCGGGTTGCTAGTAAAAAAAATTAGATAAAATGACTGCAGATAGCATAGATCATTATTGAAAACGAAAATGACTTGGTCAAGACCAAGCGCTCGATTTTCATTTTCAACACGTCCTGAGCATGCCTCGTGTAGAGGCGACACACGTGACGGCAAACGGTTACTGCAGCGAGAAGAGAATATAAACACTTGCAGAAGTCATCATCACTGAGTTGTGCCTGAAACGACTATAAAATATATAGGTACCTTGAATATTCAAAATGAACTACCGCAAAGTAACACCTGAACCAATCAATTTCATCTGAAAACGAAAATGTTTTATGTTCCCAACTTGATTTTCGAAAATACGGTATAGGATGGCAGTATACATGATACAATACAGCTAATACTTCCTGCTATTTAGCGAAATGTGTCTGTATCGTGACACCCATTGTCCAACGTTACTTCGGCGAAGCAGGAGCCATTGTTCTTGATAATGAACTCGATTTCCTACAGCGGTTAACGATGTTCGTTCCGAGTAATTCGATCGTACGACGAAATCGTTGCGGAATCGAATCGAGACTGGAATTGGTCAATACTGTCGGGTACCAAAGTAATTGTTCCATTGCCCTGTTACCTCATCATCATCATCCACACCCTTCTTTATCCCACTGCTGGGTATAGGCCTCTCTTTTCACGCCATCTGCCTCGGTCCTGTGCCGATCTGGTCCAGGTTCGATACGCGACGGTGACAATATCGTCGACCCATCTTGCGGCTGGAAATACATACTTCAAATACATCATTAAAAGTGTTTTAAAACTCTAATTGCATGTCAATGAATAAAAAAACAATATGTCAAAATAAAGTATGACAATTATACAAACATGTCAATATAGAATTGTTTTAACTTGGTGGTAGATCTCCTTAGCAGGAGGTCATCTAGGTAGGTACCACCGCAGTACCAGATATTCTGTCGCTAAGCAGTAGTGTGTAAGCATAACTGTGTTCCGGTTTGAAGGGTACTGCAGCTAGCGAAATGACTGGGCTATTGAGACTAACTCTATCAAAAGTCTCAAAGTAATGAGCGCCAAAGCAATGATGCCATGGACTTTGTTTTGTTACTTAAAGTTCTGTGTATTGCTGCGATGGTCATGGACAGGCGTTATCTTTTACCATCAGGAGAGCGTCTCGTAAGTCTCATTACTTTTAACATTAAAAAAAATAATCGTGTTTTTCTTTTCCTGGTTACCTGGAAGAGATCGCTGTTAGCGATAAGGCCGCCACTTGTGGCACTAGTTCATAAGGTCCTTTTGTTCTCTGTACTTTTCTCTGTTTATAGTGTGCACAATAAAGAGTTATATCTATCTATCAATCTATCTATCACACACAAAAAAAAACAGACAGTCGAATTGAGAAACTTATCCTTTTTTGAGTCGTTTAAAAATACATTTAACACAGTCACATCTCAATGTTTATTGCTTCTGTAACAACAGTGTTTTCTGAGCTGGTCGAGAACAGTAATTGTGCGTTTAAAAAATCTCAAGTTGAAGTAAATAGATTAAAAAATCGTTGCCCTTTACCGAGTAGCCGTGAGCGCTCACCGTGAAGTACAATGACGTTGTACGAGAAACTAGAAATGTTGTAAGGAAGGCGCTATGATTAATTATAATATGTCGATAAAATCCCGCTAATACTATAAATGTGAACGTTTTGATGAATGGATGTTTATTATTCTTTCACGCAAAAACTATTAACGGATTTGGGATGAAATTTGGTATGGATACCTCCATACCAAATTGATTTGGCTGAGACCCTGGATTAACACAGGCTACTTTTTATCCCAAAACATGTAGTGGGTAACACCGCGGGGCGTAGCTAGTTTAACATATTGCTTTCTATCCTAGAAATATTATAAATGAGAAAGTTTGGGTGAATGGATGTGTGTTACTCTTTCACGCAAAAACTACTGAACGGATTTGGATGAAATTTGGTATGGCGGTAGCTGAGACCCTAGATTAACACATAGGCTACTTTTTATCCCAAAACATGTAGCGGGTTTATAATAATATATGCATATGCACCACATTAGTATCTATATATCTATCTATACTATAATAAAGAGGAAAGATTTGATTGTGTGTTTGTTTGTATTGAAACTACTAAACCGATTTCAAAAATTATTTTGCCTTTGGGAAGCTACACTATCCCCGGGTGACATAGGCTTTATACTTGTGACATAGACTTGGTGACATATACTTTTTATCCCTGTATTCTCACGGGAACGGCGGGTGAAACCGCGTGGCATCCGCCAGTATAATATAAATATCATTACTTGACCATTATTTAGATCATTAGCGATTGTCTTTGATTATGGTTCACCAACTACATCCCCCTATAATTCTGCCCCAGTCTTGAGAAATATTACGCATCGCAACTATTTCGATAAGAAAACAAATTATTGTTGCACAAGTGTACAATCGAACCGCAAAAAACGAGAAATCGTTCAACACCATTTAAATTTTAAGCATGACAACATCGAAATTTTATTGTTCTAACCATTTTTCATACCTCATTAGCGACAACGACTAGGAACAAGTCATACTTATTTAGCACTCGTTCCATTGAAATGCCTAAACACTTTCGCTGTAATTTCAAACACGAAATTGAACCCTATAATACTGGAATAAGAAACATAATGGATTTACTTATTTATTGGTTCTCAAATAGTTCATAAAGCGTGACAATATCGTCACCTCACAATTATCGATAGAAAGCGCTAGCGATTGTGGCCCATCACTATTTAACTTTTTAATACCCGCGGTGTGACCGGTGGGCAGTGTTCTTGTTAATATGTTGGTATTGACTTGCACGATTGTTATCGTTCTGCATTTCCATCGATTATCTTGTAGTCGATAATAGTTTGCATATTTTGATAGTCACTCGATGTGGTTGGATAAATTTTGCATTCGTTTTATTTGTATGTAAATACTGTCGTTAGAATCGTTCATTTTATTTATACGGGGCTATACGAAACGGTTTATTTTATTTTTAAAAGTTATTTATTTATAAGGAACCATTTTTTTTTTATGGTTGACAGGCTAGGTGTTTGAAAACATAAATGAAAATTAGGCGGTTCGCATGCCAAAGGGCGTGGGTTCAAACCTCAACAATGAGCTTGAGCTGCCGGTGAAGGAAAACATCGTGAGGAAACCATAGCAAGGTGATAGGGTACTTTCTAGTACTCGGCTGGCTAGCTACCACCCTCAAGTTGAAAATCTGCCGCCAAGCATCTAAGGGTGTGATCCGGCAGCCTTACTTGAGAGTCAGTGCCATTCCAGGCTAAGTGTGTTTTACCAATTTACTCAAAGTTCTGTGTATTACCGCATTGGTCATGGGCATGCATTATCTCTTACCATCAGGAGAGCGCATCGTTCGTCTCATTACTTTTACATTTTAAAAAACCATCTTCGACCACACCGTCACTTAACATCAAGTGAGCTGTGGTCAAACACCTAGCTTGTCAACAATTAAAAAAAAACACTCCTCCGTTCTCTTCTGATGTCCGGCCTATCTAAGCTTCTATGACTTCAATCGTTTCTCTATGATTTGACATTACGTATTGTACCGAAAATACTTTTAATTTATTACAAAAGTCCACTCAAAAATGTAAGATCGGTAATGTTATGCATATAAACATTCATTTTTATAAGCACGCGTTCGCTACCTACTTTTACTTATATCTTATTTACTTTTTATATAATCTTAATAACTCGCGAGTCAATAAAAAACCTGGTCAGAAACGCCCCATCATTTGTGAAGAAAGCTCTTTTGTTCGATATCGTATTTTATATTGAGATGAAAATACTTACGAGTCATCTTTGCAATTGAAAACACTTTCTAACGAATTTTACTATAATTAGTTTTGTAGTTGAAACTTACTTTCGAGATGGGTCGCGCGTATTTTTGTTACGTTTACATCAGTAAAATTATCGCTCGTCAAATGTTAACGCTAGATTGGGTTTGTACAAACGTTGAGGGGAATTGAATCAATTTTGTAGCGTTGATAGCTCAGTGGTTAGCGCGGTCGGTTCGCATGCCGAAGGGCGTCGGTTCAACCCCCAAGAATGAGCTTGAGCTGCCGGTGAAGGAAAAACATCGTGAGGAAACCATAGCATGGTGGTAGGGTACTTTCTAGTACTCTGCTCGCTAGTTACCATCCTCAAATTGAAAATCTATTGCCAAGCATCTAACTGTGTGTTCCGGCAGCCTCACTTGAGAGCCAATTTCATTCCGGGCTAAGGATGCTTTATCATCTTCGACCACACCGTCACTTAACATCAGGTGAGCTGTGGTCAAACACATAGCCTGTCAACCATAAAAAAACAATGGTTTCGTGAAGAAAATCTTATAGAGCATTTATTTCCATTTTTTTAATGTAAAAGTAATGAGACGAACGATGCGCTCTCCTGATGGTAAGAGATAACGCATGTCCATGACCATTGCAGCGATACACAAAACTTTGAATATCAAAACAAAGTCCGGGGCATCGCTGCTTTGGCGCTCATTACTTTGAGACTTTCGATGGTTAGTCACAGCCCAGTAATTTCGCTAGCCCAGTAATTACCTAGACGACTTCCTGCTAAGGAAATCTGCCACTAAGAAAGGCTGATCGGCTGCTGATGATAGTGATGCATACATAAATTCTGACCTTTAAATTGAGATTGCAAGCATTCATATCCACTTCTCGGTGCAGTTGGACGTAACAGTTACACGACATGATATTAGCTTATTGTGCTGCGGCTCGAATGCTGTACTTGGCCCACTGAACACTTTATGAGACGAGTTCTTGTGATGAAGATCCAGTTTAACGAGTCGAGACAATGGTCCTTCCTTTTTATTTGAACAGGAATTTAAGGCATTGTGAAACAGGGTTTTGAGTAACAACGGTAAGTACTGTTGCGGGTTGCGCAGACATAATTTATAGTAAACCATTAGTTGATTATGATTATTGATATAAATCAAACTCATTAGCTTATATACAGCTTAGTGTTTATATTATACATTATAATATTATACCTATACCTATCTAATAAATATATATTTGTAGTAATAACTTGTAAAGCGTAATGTTTAATGAATAATTTAAAATGTGCTTAAATCTTTTTTGGAATAGTAATTTTCGCGTTTGACCACACTCTGCCTGATGTTAAGCAGTAGTGTGGTCTAAGATGGAGCACGCTTACCTAGAAGAAACCTATTCACTCTAGATTACTGTTTTTTTTCTGTTTTGTTACTGTTGTATTACTGTTAGTATAGTATCAACTGATCACAATCATCATGAAAATAGATTTTTAGCAAAATGATCACACCCACACAATGATAATGATAGCTCATTAAACCTACACGCATTGTATTGTGTGCAATAAAAAATAAGAACATTCCACTTATAGACAAACTAGGCTAACGATTCTCGATATTCAGAAGCAAAAACCATAGACAACTACAGACTACAAACCGTTGAGTTTGCTAATGACAGCTGTCAATGTCATTAATCCATCGACGACAGTGTCATTTGCGTTTGTATGTAGAACTTGTTTTGTATATATAGGTACACAGTTATATATTTACAGTAATGTAACCTTTAATACGTGGCATTAATTTTAAATACATTATAAATATGCATCCATTTGTGTTCCGGCAGCCTCACTTGAGATCCAGTTCCATTCCATTTACTTGGTGGTAGATCTCCTTAGCAGGAGTTCATCTAGGTAGGTACCACCGCAGTACCAGTTATTCTGCTGCTAAGCAGTAGTGTGTAAACATTACTGTGTTCCGGTTTGAACGGCGGCTAGCGGGGCTTTTTTCTCTCTTTCTTTCCTTCCGTATCATTAATACGGCTGATATGGTGGTAGCTACGCCCCTGATCTGTCATTAATCCGATAAAAACCTTTGACAAGTTTTTTGTGTCAAATATTTCTTGTAAACTACTTTAAAGAAAGAAATATGAGTCTATGAACCCATAATTTGTTGGTTGTTCGATACAGACATCTGTATAATCGATCATAATCTCAAGCACGTTCAGTCGTTCACACTGCAATCAATCTATTGATCAGTCAGTTTGATCAGCCAAGTTACATATTAGATCTATAGACCAGTCTGGCCACAACTTTATACTGTACTAGTGATGTGCCAAACAGAGAGAAATGTAAAAAATAAATTGAATGGTATGGAACATAACTTTACTAGCTGCGCCCCGCGGTGTTACCTGCTACATGTTTTCGGGATAAAAAGTAGCCTATGTGTTAAACCAGCGTATAATCTACCCCCTTACCCAATTTCATCCAAATCCGTCCAGTAGTTTTTGCGTGAAAGAGTAACAAACATCCATCCATCCAAACTTTCACATTTATAATATTAGTGACTATATGTTTGTTACTCTGTCACGCAAAAATTACTGAACGGATTTGAATGAAATTTGGTATGGAGGTAGCTGAGACCCTGGATTAAGACATAGGCTACTTTATATCCCGAAAACAAGTAGTGGGTAACACCGCGGGGCGCAGCTAGTCCTACTACTCTACTAATATTATAAATGCGAAAGTTTGAGAGTATGTTTGTTACTCTTTCACGCAAAAACTACTGAACGGATTTGGATAAAATTTGGCATGGAGGTAGCTGAGACCCTGGATTAACATATAAGCTATTTTTTTATCCCGAAAATATGTAGCGGGTAACACCACGGGGGGCAGCTAGTTTATTATAGTTGATTTGACATTTGTGCAAACTTTTTTTATAACTTTTAAAATTTTCATGATTTTTACTATACTTACTTTTTACTTTTTATACTTTTTATTCCGAAAACAAGTAGTAGGTAACACCGCGGGGCGCAGCTAATCCTACCAATATTATAAATGCGAAAGTTTAAGAGTATGTGTGTTACTCTTCCATGCAAAAACTACTGAACGGATTTGGATGAAATTTGTGGGTAACGCCGCGGGGCGCAGTAAGTATTTTATATTAATCATATCGTCCATGCGGTATCCGCCCCATACCTATACACGTAGCCCAACGGGACCGCTCGACCAGCGCGACGAATGATCTATAATCCGCTGGCCCGCTGCATCGGACAATTCATCACAATCTGTGATGTAATATAATGTTGTTGACAGAAAACATGATAGCGGTATTGTCATTTTGTACACTTTTTTCTTTGATTTTGGCATATCACTTTGTGCATTTAGTCAGTGTCAATTTATTTATTAGGTGTGCTTTACCATCTTCGACAACACCTTCACTTAACATCAGGTGAGCTATGGTCAAACAACTAGCCTGTCAACCATAATAAAAAAAAAAAATATATTTTTTAGTTGACGGATTAGGTGTTTCACTATACAGCTCACCTAATCTTAAGTGACGGCATATTTTGATGGTAAAACACCTAGCTTGAAATGGATCGGGCTCTCAAGTGAGGCTGCTGGAACACACCGTTAGGTGCTTCCTTTTTTTTATGGTTGACAGGTTCGGTGCTTGACCACAGGTCACCTGATGTTAAGTGATGGTGTGGTAAAGATTTTGATCTTTAAATTTGACAGGGCTGTAAAAATTAAATACCAAAATCTTTCATGTCTTGTCCATAAAAAACAAAACTTACTAACTTTAAACCAATGTTTATCTACAAAGTTATATAAATTCTTACATAAATTCAAAAATCTCTTTGCTTCCTAATCTAAAGTAATTTCGGAACTTGTTTAGGTACGTATCATCAAATCTAAATTGCATAAAATTTTGGGAGAACATAACTAGAGATAAACATTATGATTAAAATTCCCGCGTCTAGTTTCAGATAAGAATCTTTGAAAGAAGCTCTGTTGATTAACTTGAACTCGCGTGGCATCATACTCGTTATACCAGTCTCTTGTTGGGATGAGAAGAGATTTACGTTAACTGTACCGTCGCTTTGCACATCCATAAAATAAACCTAGGTATGGGAACATCTCGACGGTCCCTACGTACATAAAGACATGTCAATAATATTAAGTCAAATATCTGGTACTGTGACGGTTCCCTCTTAGACAGGGTCGTCTAAGAGGGAAATCCACTAAATATATTATGACTACGTAAAATACGAAAACAAAACGAAACGAAACCACAAAATATACTATATATCCGACTCAAATGCTGGCTTATCGAGCAAACGTTTTATAGCTACAAAGAATTTTGTAAATTTTGACATCCCGCTACATATTGTAAATGTGAAAGTTTGGAAGGACGGACGTTTGTTACTCTTTCACGCAAAAACTACTGAACGGATTTCAATGAAATTTGGTATGGCGGTAGCCGAGACCCTGGATTAACACATAAGCTATTTTTTTATCCCGAAAATATGTAGCGGGTAACACCACGGGGGGCAGCTGGTTTATTATAGTTGATTTGGCATTTTTGCATATTTTTTTTATAATTTTTAAAATTTTCGTGATTTTTACTAAAAATAATGGACCTGTAACACTGGGTATCAATAAATAATTATAAAATATCAATTCTGTTTTACATTTCGTTCCAATAATTTTCTAGCAGTGTAAGCGTCATTTTCTGTAAATAGATAAAGGCTTTTGTAACTTATAATCAGGTAGTTCACAGCTCGGGGCGGCAGATAGCAGCGTGTGATAAATGTACCAAGCAAGAGATGGTGTCTCGAACACTCGAAGGGGTTTTATTAAATATCCGACAGCTTTAATACGCGATTTACCAGCAATTAATCTTAGTGTTATGAGCATCAACTTGTATATGTAGAAACTGTAAGGACAGGGCTCACAGAAAACTACCAATCCCACGAATATAAATGTGAAAATTTGGATAGAAGGATGTATGTTTGTTACGCTTGCACGCAACTACTGAACGGATTTGAATTAAGTTTGGTATAGAGTTTTATCCTGAAAACATGTAGCGGGTAACACCGCGGGGCGCAGCTAGTAATGTATAATCTATTTGCATGGTGGTAGGGTACTTTCTAGTACCCGGCTGGCTAGCTACCACCCTGAAGTTGAAAATCTGCCGCCAAGCACCTAACGGTGTGTTCCGGCAGCCTCACTCGAGAGCCAGTTGCATTCCAGGCTAGGTGTGCTTTACCATCTTCGACCACACCTTCACTTAACATCAGGTGAGCTGTGGTCAAAAACCTGGCCTGTCAACCATTAAAAAACCATTAAAAAAGAAAAAAAAAATCTCATGTGTTAATCCAGAGTCTCAGCTACCTCCATACTAAATTTCATCCAAATCCGTTAAGTAGTTTTTGCGTGAAAGAGTAACAAACATCCATGCAAACTTTCACATTTGTAATATTAGTGGAATGCAACAGTTGAACGTAGATAGATAGAAACTCTTTATTGAGCAAATGTATATATAACGCAAACAAGTAACAGAGATAGTGCCAAAAGTGGCGGCTTTTTCGCTAAAAGCTAATCTCATTCAGGGTACCATAGAACGGAATCAGACGGCAATACGACGGGAGATGCCAAAACATTTTTTTTTTTTTTTTTTTAATGTAAAATGTAATGAGACGAACGAGACGCTCTCCTGATGGTAAGAGATAACGCCTGTCCATGACCATCGCAGCGATACACAGAACTTTAAGTAACAAAACAAAGTCCATGGCATCACTGCTTTGGCGCTCATTACTTCGAGACTTTTGATAGAGTTAGTCTCAACTGCCCAGTAATTTCGCTAGCTGCAGTACCCTTCAAACCGGAACACAGTAATGTTTACACACTACTGCTTAGCGGCAGAATAACTGGTACTGGGGTGGTACCTACCTAGACGACCTCCTGCTAAGGAGATCTACCACCTAGTAATACCTAGTATTTACCTATACATAACATATTATGTACTTACTAACACAAAGTAATGACCGCCAAAGCGATGCCCATTATTGTGTTATGTTGCTTAGTTATTATTACCATTTTAATGGGCAAGCGTTATCTCTTACCATCAGGAGAGGGTTTCGTACGTTTTTGTATTAAAAAAAATTGAAAATCTGCCGCCAAGCACCTAACGGTGTATTCCGGCAGCCCCATCTGAAACCTAGTCCCTTTCCAGGCCAGGTGTGTTTATCATCTTTGCCTTCGTTACTTAGCTGTGGTCAAATATCTAGTCTGTCAACTATAAATTACATAGGTTCCTACTGATATAATCATGACTTATTCTTGCTTTTAATATCTTTGCCTATGATGTATGTTTTGTACTTTTTGCTTTGTGAATAGCAATTTATAGATGCGAGTTTAGTTGATTACATTCTAGATAGTGGTAGTGAAATAATATTAGTTGTTTTTTAAATGCAGCCCGTTTCTGATTTTCCTGTAAGATAATAATAATTAGACAAACTCGTCGAAAATCGTAAACTTTAGCAATCTCATTTTACCGAACGGAATGCTAAATTAAAGTCAATTCTTCTCCAATCTCATTGGTTCTTTCATTTATAATTATTATTTTAAGTTTAATGAGAGCCCCTGCGTGCTCGATAAACAGCTAATTTTGTAATTGTTTTTTGTGCTATTAGGTTGTACAGTTTATATACTTTCAGACAAATAAATATATTTTCCAAATTGAATTGATTCACCTCACGATGTTCGTTGATCGGTGACCAAAAATATCATTAACTCGCAACTAAATAGGATCCACGTTGTTTTCTTTTTGTTTAATTTGAAGAGAGAAACAAAACTATCTCCTGATGGTAAGAGTTAAAGCTTGTTCATGACTACTGTACGTAGAACTTTGAACAACAAAACAAAGTACAGGACATCGCTGCTATGGCGCTCATTACTTTGAGACATTTTTTTTGTATGGTTGACAGGCTAGGTGTTTGACCACAGCTCACCTGATTTCAAGTGAAGGTGTGGTCGAAGATGGTAAAGCACACCTAGCCTGGAATGGAACGTGAGGCTACCGGAACACACCGTTAGATGCTTGGCGGCAGATTTTCGACTTAAGGGTGGTAGCTAGCCAGCCGAGTACTAGAAAGTACCCTACCACTTTGCTATGGTTTTCTCAGGATGGTTTCCTTCACCGGCAGCTCAAGCTCATTGGGGCTTGAACCCACGCCCATTGGCATGCGAACCGACCGCGCTAACCACTGAGCTATCATCGCTACAGCGATGCCCTGGACTTTGTTTTGCTACTCAAAGTAGTGTAGGTACGTGTATCGTTTTAATGGTCATGGACAGGCATTATGTCTTACCATCAAGAAAGCGTCTCCTTCGTCTCATTACATTTATTCGTACATAAAGAAAGAGATCGTTAGGCAAAGTCCTCCCTTTGCTCCTTCCAGACTGCCCGGTCTTTGACTCGTGACGATTTATTTTGTCACACCACCTTAGTTCGAGTCGACCCTGAGCTTGCTTAAATTTTAACATCCAAACTGTGGTGACCTTTGCCGATATGCGATAAACGCCCGTCCAGATTTTTTTTTCTATTTAAATAAATATCGAAGGACATTACACACAGCGCCATCTGACCCCAAACTAAGCAGAGCTTGTGTGATGGAAGTCAGATAGGATACATATATACTTTTTTTTTTGTAAATACATACAGAACACCCAGACACAGAACAAACATTTGTTGATACATAAAATGTTTGTCCTGAGTGGGAATCGAAACCCCTTCAGCTCTTAAGGCAGATATGCAGCTAATATACTTCTCGCCATTATATGATCTATGCAAACTTCCAAACATAAAATAAATACAAACTATATCTAAGATACTATTCTGCCGTCTACCAATAAGAACGCAACAAGACAGGTGCTACTACAAACTCCTTAAATAGAATACAGGAGCCACCTGATGTAACAGGACGCCCCAACACTATAACTATAGAACGCAGTACCTGTTTAATTTACTAGAGATGCACTTTGAAAGAGGTCCGATGAGCCGACCGACCTCAATGGCAAAAGATTATTACGCTGTGTTGGCATATATAAAGGTGTGATTTTTTTAATTTTTATTTTTTATTAATGACATTTCATTTGCAATTTTATTAATTTTGTAATTGAACATATAATTTAACATTGCTCTTACAGCTATTATAATTGTTATTAATTATTATGTATATGTTTGACTTGTAATTGTCCTATTATGAATAAAATGATTATGATTATGATTATGATAAATATTAGAGTCTAAAAGATGCAAGGGTGGTAAGTGGCGGATAGCACTAATAGCTTTAGAGCTTCCCTTGCCAGCTTTCTCGTTTTCTTAACATCCAGGACACGTCAGCAGCTAAAACATAAGATTTTCTTTCATATTTGCGGTAAGATCAGCCAGTTCTATTGACTTATCCAGTTCAGTAGTTTTTGTGTTTATTCGTTACAAACAATAATCCAAAAATACAAATCTTTCCTCTTTATAATATTAGTGTAGAAAGGGTTTAGAAACCATCTACGCCCTTTATCATACGCTCTATTTTGGTCCCTACATTGTAATAATGAATATAGGTTATAATAATAATAATCATTTATTGCATAAAAAAATATAATATACTATATAATACATATTACTTAACTATTAACTCTTTTTTATATAAAAATTGATCCAGTTTCTTCAGCCAAAATAGAGGTAGCAAAATAGGTACCAAAATAGAGAAAATCGTAAACGTTGTATTTCAAATTACTTCTTTCTGTCTATGGCCCGAGGGGGTCGTGACAATTTTTCAACCTATAAATAAAAAAAAAATTATATTTCGCGTATTCAAAAAGATTGAAAAACTTAAAATTTTAAATTATTATTTTATTTGAAAGGTGCTTTCAGATTGGTCCTACAGTCATTTTATGAATATAGGTATTTTGATAGTATGATTGAGTGTTTTGATTTTTATACCAAAATACCTAAATATTAGCCGTCTTTGAGGTTAGTGGCATGGAGTCGCATTTGCAATTGTGTAGATGGCAACTAAATTGCGAGCATTTTTGGAATATTTTCCCCTAAAGTAATTCAAACTAAGTTACTGTCAATTTAAAAACAGTGCGCATAGTAAGTAGCAAAAGAGATAAAATGTGGGTTCTTTCAACCGGTTCGAACGACAAACGACATAGCGTTTCCGTTCCACGCGACAAGTCGGGATTGTTTCTCAGCTAGAGGTCCAACTAAGAACATAACTTGGTTATTTTATGTTCCCCGTCAAGGTTCTGATGTAGAGCTACTTTTACGAATATTGAGTGTATGTATATGAGTGTCAGAGGTTCATTCATTCACTGTATTTCTACTTAAGGTGGTTCGATTTCCATACATACAATTTTTCTCCATTTATGGACAAATGGAGCATAATTTTACAGTGAAATCACAGCTACTGGCATTTATTTTGGTCTTTATTTGCGGTAAATCACAATTATATATTATAATAAAACAGTTTATTATTGGTTCTAAATCATAAAAATCATTCATAAATTTGATTTTATGCTATTAATCTACTATTTTATTCAAGCAATTGTGATTTACCGCAAATAAAGACCAAAATAAATGCCAGTACCTGTGATTTCACTGTAAAATTATGCTCCATTTGTCCATAAATGGAAAAAAAATATTTGTATGGAAATCGAACCACCTTAAAAGTCATTTTCGTTGCAACAGTAATGAAGACTTCAATTAAAATGTACTTAACTTGACGACAATTTAAAAAAAATCTATCCGTAATATTACAGCTCAAGCTCATTGTTGGGGTTTGAACCCAAGGCTTTCGGTGTGTGATCCAACCGCGATAAACACCCAGCTATTATCGCTTTAATGATTTTAGGTTGAAAAGAGGCACCAATAGAAACTTTCCTTATTTTGATCGTATACAGATTAGATTCAGCAAGCTCTTAATACTTGCCTTGTCCTGTATTAATAATGCAATCCGATAAGGAAACCCGCGCTCAATAAGGTAGCTACCGTTGCTAATGTTCTGCTATGAATAAATATATCTTGACAAGTTTTTACAAATCTTTACGTTGAAAGTTTTAGGGCTAGAACACACTGTAATTAAAGTAAGTAAAATATCGATAAGTAGAATGTTTTCGCGATAAACTTGAGAACCAGTTCCATTCCAGGCTAGTTGTGTTTACCGTCTTCGACCACACCTTATTTACACCTTATACTATTTTCTGCAATTTTTTCTTCACCAAATTCACATGCCGAGTTACGGCAAAATAGGAGAACTATTTTTACTAATTCTGCTTTACCATCTTCGGCCACACCTTCACTTAACATCAGGTGAGAAGTGGTCAAAGATCTAGCCTGTCACCCATAAAAAAAATTAAGTATTATTGACAGCCCCGTTACCTCATTGGTATCTGCCTCTCAGGGCATACATTTTGGGAATAAACAAATGTTTGTTCTGTGTTTGGGTGTTCTGTATGTATTATAAGTATGTATTTACAAAAAAAAAGTATTTGTATATTCTATCAGTTATCTGACTTCCATCACACAAGCTCTGCTTAGTTTAGGGTCAGATGGCGCTGTGTGTATAGTCCCACGATATTTATTGTTATTATTAGTATGAACTATTCTTAACTAAGAAGAAAAAGACGCAGCCACCGCGCCTTTTTAAATATAGTCAAGAAACAAAGCGCTGATGTGTTTATTGGCTGCTTGACAACTTTGATCGATTAATTTTGTAGCAAGCTGAATCGACAGATGACTGTTGACAGTTGACAAATGATAGACTGTAAAGAAGTTTCGCGTCCTTGTTGGGAGACCGTCTCGCTTCCAATCTAGAGGCCCTGGGTTCGAATCCCACGCAATGTATCTGTCTTTTTTTTTTACTGATGATTTCAAACTGTAAAAGAAAACATGGTGAAAAAACCGAGAGTTCTTTTAAAAAGAGTTTGCGAAGATTTGTGACTTCTGCCAACCCGCATTTGAGCAGTGTGGTGGACCGCCCCAGCAGTGGGACAGTTTATGAAAAAACACAATGAAAAATAATTGATTGATTCAGGCGTTACTTTGCGGAAGTTCATAACAAAGTGGTTACTGCAGAGAGGAGGATTCTTGATTATTTTAATTAGATTTTTTGTAGTTTTAATTTAATTTTTGTCAAATTAAGAATATTTCTAAGTTTATGAGTTCTAGATTTTAAGTAAGATTAGGGTTTTTAATTAATAAGCAGTTTAAAATTAGTTTAATTTAAGTCTCCTCGTCACTGTTGGAACTGGAACGACTGTTAAGCGGAAATAAACTAAATATAAACATTGAACATTCACAATGAAAAATTTTTTTTTGCTGCAAGAAGCTAAAACAGATAAATAATATTTAGAATTAAAAAAAATAAAAATAAAATTATATTTTTAGAAAAAAACAAAATCCGACTTAGTCCGAACACGGCTGTTTTTTTCTCTAGTTTTGGCGTCGCATTTTGAGCATTTGCCAGTGTCAAGTGTTTTATATTTTCAAGTTTCAAAAGTTAAATAAGTTGCCTCGTAGCTATATTAAATTTATTGACGAGTATTTCAAACTTAAAGATTATTGAATTACTAGTAAGTAATTATGTTTTTTTTTGGCATGTCATTTTATTATATTGACTATGTTTATTTTGTATTTGGCATACCTATATTTTTATGTTTACAGTATTTTTATATGATAATATTTTTTTTATTAAAATCGGTTTATTAATTACTGTATTCTGAGGTACCAAATATTAAAATAAATAAATGAAAATGGGCAACCTAATTGAACCTCCTTCTTTTTTGAGTCGGTTGAAAAGATAGCTACATAAATAAATAATTACTTAGTTTATTTTAAAAAGTTTAAAGAACCTGTTACAATGTGTATGCTATGCACAATTCCAATTTATAGATTCAATATTTTCTCATTAGCAGTAGATCTTGTTTTATTTTTGGTTATACGTTATCTCTGATAGCAGATAAGAGGCAGCTGGTTCATGCGATATTAACACTTAACCAGCCTACAATGTGGTCACGACCAGTCCTAGGGTCAGGTTCTCAAACTTTAAATCCATTAATCACATTTTTGTTTTACTTATGCAGAATTTGTAATTAAACGTTTAATTTTTTTTAGTTTTTTTTATGTAAAAGTTTTGAGATGAATGAGACGCTCTCCTGATGGTAACGCCATTGCAGCGATACACAGATCTTTTTTTTTTATGGTTGACAGGCTAGGTGTTTGACCACAGCTCACCTGATGTTAAGTGACGGTGTGGTCGATGATGGTAAAGCACACCCAGCCTGGAATGGAACTGGCTCTCAAGTGAGGCTGCCGGAACACACCGTTAGATGCTTGGCGGCAGATTTTCTACTTGAGAGTGGTAGCTAGCCAGCCGAGTACCTACTAGAAAGTACCCTACCACCATGCTTTGGTTTCCTCACGATGTTTTCTTTCACCGACAGCTCAAGCTCATTCATGAGGTTTGAACCCACGCCCTTTGGCATACGAACCGACCGCGCTAACCACTAAGCTATTATCGCTACAAAAATGGTAAGAGATAACTCCTGTCCGTGACCATTGCAGCGATACACCACAGATCTTTGAGTAGCAACAAACAAAGTCCAGGGCATCGCTGCTTTTGGCACTACTTTGGTTAGTCTCAACAGCTCAGTAATTTCGCCAGCTGCAGTACCCTTCAAACCGGAACACAGTGATGTTTACACACTACTGCTTAGCGGCAATTATATCGATATTCCGACTATAGTTTCGGACACCACTCAAAGTTTGAGAATCCCAGTAAAAGATGTATTCTCGTGATGTAAGTTCTCTAATCTATTTACTATGTAATTAAGGCACGGGTAAAGATGCGGCATTTTATGCGCGTTGCATTCTCTCAAATATTTATGTAGTAGTTGTGTACTATAAGCGATACCTACCTACTTACCTTACCTCATTTTTGTCATGTAATTTTATTATATCATTGACAATATTTTTTGTACTGACATATTTTTATAGTGACATATGTTATATGTACTAGCTGCGCCTCGCGGTTACCGGCTGCATGTTTTCGGGATAAAAAGTAGCCATTGTGTTAATCCAGGGTGTCAGCTAACTCTATACCAAATTTCATCAAAATCCATTCAGTAGTTTTTGCGTGAAAGAGTAACAAACATCCTTCTATCATCCAAACTTTCACATTTATAATATTAGTGGGATTGACAATATTTTTAATTAAACATTTTTTTTTATATTGGCATGTTTGTATATTTAGACGACTTATTTTGATAATTTTGTTTTTTATCAGCGTTTTAAAACTCATTTAATGATATATTTGAAATTATTCCACGGAATAGGCTTGTAACATTGGTGTTATAAATTAAATACATATTTACAAATATATTATAGATCAGCGATTTTCAAACTTATTTGGCGACGGGAAGCCAAAAAAAGGCAAAAAATGCAAAAAAAGGAAGAAGCACACCTAGCCTGGAATAAAACTAGCTCTCAAGTGAGGCTGTCGAAACACGGCGTTAAGTGCTTGGCGGCAGATTTTCAACTTGAGGATGGTAGCTAGCCAACCAAGTACTATAAAGTACTCTACCACCATGCTATGGTTTCCTCACGATGTTTTCTTTCACCGGCAGCTCAAGCACATTGAGGTTTGAACACACGCCCTTCGGCGTGCGAACAATTAAATACTTAGATAACGGTAGTCGAGGATGGTAAACACACCTAGCCTGGAATGGCTGACTTAGGGTTTGATTTGGTTATTTTTTAATAGGATCTTTCAGGTTTCCTATAGGGACATAAAACACGAACAATGTTGAAGTACCGCTAACCAATACCATTAGGATGCCCATAACTTCCCAGAATGATGCGGGACTATTGTCTGATGCCCATGCGACGCATAAAATACTTTAGTGTTTCTGTAACTTCACTTTAATAGTATAACTTAATAACAGAGATAAAACTTGATGAACCGCCTCTTTGTAAATGACTGTCAACTCAATTCGCTCTTCATGGCAAGTTAACCAAAAAAAGAGGAGATTCTCAATTCGACTGTATGTCTTTAAGGTTCGTACCCAAAGGGTAAAACTCCCGTTTCACCTAATTGGTACCTACTGCGTAATCACTTGAACGCTAAACTTGATTTAACCCGTCACAGTTAGAAGATTTCATCTACAATTAAAATCTGACATCTAGCACTTACCTACTCTTATAAGTGCTTCAAACCAGATTCGCTTCTATAGATTAGGTTCATGTAAAGAGTTGGTTTATCACACTCTCATTATAAATACAAAAGCTTGCGAGTTTAAGAAACAATTTTTATTTTAAAGTCAATAATTACTTTCGAAATAAAAAATTCCACTTTTGAACGAGCCCTGTTTTTATGGTTCCATACCCAAAGGGTAAAACGGGACCATATTACTAAGACTCCGCTGTCCGTCCGCCTGTATGTCTCGCCAGGCTGTATCTCATGAACCGTGATAGTTTGACTGTTGAAATTTTCACAGATGATGTATTTCTGTTGCCGATATAACAACAAATACTAAAAGAACAGAATAAAACAAATATTTAAGAGGGATCCCACACAACAAACGTAATTGTTTTGCCGTTTTTAGGGTTCCATACCCAAAGGGTAAAAACGGGACCCTATTACTGAGACTTCGCTGTCCGTCCGTCCGTCCGTCTGTCACAAGGCTGTATCTCAAGAACGGTGATAGCTAGATAGTTCAAATTTTCACAGATGATGTATTTCTATTGCCGCTATAACAACAAATACTAAAAATAAAATAAAAAAATATTTAAGGGGGGCTCGCACTTGGCCAGTTTTATAGTACGGAACCCTTCGTGCGCGAGTCATATTATTTAATTGTAATGACATATGTTATGATTTTGATATTTTTTAATTTATTTTTTATGTTTGACTGGCTAGGTGTTTGACCACAGGTCACCTGATGTTATGTGAAGGTGTGGTCGAAGTTGGTAAAGCACACCTAGCCTGGAATGGAATATTTTTAAATATGAATAGAAAAATTACCTTTGGTGTTATTAATATAAGATTTGTATTTAACAAAAGAAACAGCAATGAAAGGCTTTGAAACAGAAGTCCAGTGTAATAAATTGGTTGATTTCCGCTGAACGCTGAGTCCAGGTTCTGCCTCTTAAAGTATCATAGTTTATTAGTCCAAGTACCTACAAGATAGGCCGCCGCCTAAGTGTTTCAGAATGTATTTTCAACTTGTACAAATCTATATTGACGGCGAGCGATAAAACTACCGCTAAGCGGTTTTCGAGGTTCTGTTATTTGTCTAACCACAATGTTGAACATTTAAGAGTCGGATTCTAGGTTTATAAACGAATTTGTACAGGTATGAGGTGTTCATGCGATACGGGAGTAAATAGTTTTAAGGTGGTTCGATTTCCATACAAATACTTTTTTTCCATTTATAGACAAATTGAGCATAATTTTACAGTGAAATCACAGCTACTGGCATTTATTTTGGTCTTTATTTGCGGTGAAACACAATTGCTTGAATAAAACAGTAGATTGTTATCATAATCTACTGTTTTATTCGAAAGTCATAAATTCATAAATCCATCATAAATTTGATTTTATGCTAATAATCTACTGTTTTATTCAAGCATTCAATTGTGATTTACCGCAAATAATGACCAAAATAAATGTCAGCAGCTGTGATTTCACTGTAAAATTATGCTCCATTTGTCCATAAATGGAAAAAAGTTGTTTGTATGGAAATCGAACCACCTTTATCAGTCTTATTTATCCTACTTTCTGTATATAAATGCGAAAGTTTGTGGGTGTGTTTGTTACTCTTTCACGCGAAAACTACTGAACGGATTTGAATGAAATTTGGTAGGTAGACCCTAGATTAACATATACACAGGAGTAAAAGTAGCCTATGTCACCCGGGGATAGTGTAGCTTCCCAACGGTGCAAGAATTTTTAAAATCGTGCCAGTAGTATCGGAGCCTATTCAATACAAACAAACAATCTTGGTGGTAGATCTCCTTAGCAGGAGGTCGTCTAGGTTTAGTTATTCTGCCGCTATGCAGTAGTGTGTAAACATTACTGTGTTCCGGTCCGAAGGGTACTACAGCCAGCGAAATATCTGGGCTGTTGAGACTAACCATCAAAAGTCTCAAAGTAATGAGCGCCAAAGCTATGTTGCCCTGGACTTTGTTTTACTACTCAAAGTTCTGTGCTGCAATGGTCATGGACAGGCGTTATCTCTTACCATCATTACCATTACTTTTTACATATAAAAAAATAAACAATCAAATCATTTCTCTTTATAATAGTATAGATAGATTAATATCCTTACTTCTGGCGTCACATCTCTTTGTCCTCGTCAGTCCCTTTCTTAGTCCTCCCCTGCCAACAGACGAAAATGTCGCTAAGTACCTAGTAATAAATCGACGCGCGTGCGCGGTAGGTCAGGCTAGCGGAACCCGACAGTGTGTACCGCGGTATTTAATAAGGCAAGTAAACTGTTTAGTGTCACAGCTTCTGAGGGAATATTTATGGCTGGGAAAGGTAAATGGTATATTTGTTAGAAGCTAACTCTACCCTCGGTTTTCACTTGTTATTTTAGTTTCGCGTTCTTGCCACGTTTGCTATTTTGCCGTTATATTTTTACCCACGACGGAACTGAGATGGTGTATGCGTTTGGGGTGAGAGGACGTTTGTTTGTTTGTGCAAACACATGTTGCCATTTTTCTCCAAAACTACTGGTCCGATTTTGATGCAGTTTTCAATAATGAGTTCGGGATTGAACGGTGCATGTTTTTAGATAGGTGTTACGGTGACTCACCAAGGGGCGCTGCAGGAACCATTTTTTGTGCAAATCCATGTTGCTTTTCTCCAAGACTACTAATCCGATTTTGATGCAGTTGTCAGTTATAGGTTCGGGTTTGATTGGTGCATTATCTTAGATAGGTGACAATAACTTTTAACCGTTGTGGGTTTTTTCAAAATTTTTAATTTTGCTTTTACCGTAAGTAGTTATTGGTAGCCTCGCTAGCTCATTGGCAGTATATCTGCTTTAAAAGTTGTAGGACGTAGGTTAGATTATCATCCAGGTCAAATGTTTGTATAAACAAAATGTAGTGTCCTACGATATTTATTTGTACTAAATTTGTTTACATCTATAGCTTTACTATTATACAGAGCAGTTGCTTTCCAGGCTAGGTGTGCTTTACCATCTTCGACCACACCTTCACTTAACATCATGTGAGCTATGGTAAAACACCTAGCCTGTCAACAAAAAAAAAAGATTTGTTTGTTTGTTTATATTGAATAGGCTCCGAAACTACTGGACCGATGTCAAAAATTCTTTCACCGTTGGGTAGCTACACTATCCCCGGGTGACATACGCTACTTTGTATCCCTGTATTCTTACGGGAACGGGAACTACGCGGGTGAAACCGCGAGGCGTCCGCTAATAGCTAATATTAATGGATTGTCTTGGTTATAATTTTATACTATTTAAAGTTAAGTACTTATCTACAGCTATCAGAAACTGGAGCTACTATGCCAGCGGCCCAAAGCCTCGCTCCGATACTTCAAGAAGCTGGGTTGGCTCGGGTTGGTTGTATTTTGTGCATTTGCTAGTGTAGTGATCAAATGAACTTACCTGTAAGTGAAGTTCTATCATAATTATACGAAGGCTTCGCCCGAAGAGATCAGCAAATAGATTAACACTTGTAGTAACGCATAGCGATCGCCATTTCGCACTTTCTTTGGAGTTATTTATTCTTTACCCTCATATTTGACAGTCCCGTTGGCTCATTGGTAGCATAGGCCTTGAGAGCTGTAGGGCGTGGGTTCGATTCCCACTCAGGGCAAACAAATGTTTGTTCTGTGTGAATAAACAAATGTTTGTTCTGTGTCTGGGTGTTCTGTATGTATTATAAGTAGGTATGTACAAAAAAAAAGTATATATGTATTCTATCAGTTATCTGACTTCCATCACACAAGCTCTGCTTTGTTTGGGGCCAGATGGCGCTGTGTGTATAGCCCTACAATATTTATTTTTATTTATTATATTATTTTTTCGAAAGTCTCAAAGTAGTGAGTGCCAAAGCAGTGATGCCCCGGACTTTGTTTGCTACTCAAAGTTCTGTGTATCGCTGCAATGGTCATGGACATACGTTATCTCTTACTATCAGGAGATCGCATCGTTCGTCTCATTACTTTTACATAAAATATATATATATATATATATAAATTAAATAAGTTAAAGTAAAGTCCGGTCATGTCTTAGTAAAGTAGTGGTGACTTTACAACGACTTTTAGCAAAGTTTTGGAAGCAATTAGTAAAACGTAAATACGCTTACGTGATGAAAATATTAATGTCCATCAGAGCAATGTTACGCGGATGACGCCACCGCCGGTTTGCTATTGTTAGCTTTTCAGCCGCAAGCAGCTGGTACTTTCTTCCGAATGGTAAGTGGTCAGCTAATGAAAAGTGTTACAAATTCGTGACAGACTTCTGAATATCGCACTAGAAAGAGCCTTTTTGTCTGACCTCCGCGAGTCGGACGTGGGAAAACAGGTATTGTGCTTAATCACGGTCTATTTATTACTTTCGAAACTTTGTTTTTGCTGTGAATTACTAATTTTTTATCTGTCATAATATTTCTTACTAGCACCCCGCTGTGTTACCCGCTACATGTTTTCGGGATAAAAGGTAGCCTATGTGTTAATCCAGGGTATCAGATACCTCCATACCAAATTTCATCCAAATCCATTTAATAGTATTTGCGTGAAAGAGTAACAAACATCCGGCCATCCATCCATCCATCCAAACTTTCACATATATATAATAAATAAATAAATATTGTAGGACATTGCACACAGCGCCATCTGACCCCGAACTAAGCAAAGCTTGTATTATGGAAGTCAGATAACTGATAGAATACTTAAATACTTTTTTTTTTAAATACATACTTATAATAAATACAGAACACCCAGACACAGAACAAACATTTATTTATACCACAAAATGTTCATCCTGGGTGGGAATCGAACCCACGCCCTATGTTTATTAGTACTAATAATATCCCAATAATATTATATTAGTGGGATAGACGTTTCGGGAGTCGTGTTGGGAGACCGCTTGGCTCCCAATCTGGAGGCTCTAGGTTAGAATCCCATCGTGAGGAAACCTACATTTACGAGAATTCATAAAAAAAGCTTTTGAACATGTGTAAAGTCTGCCAACTTGCACTTGGCCAGCGTGATGGACTCCTTACTCTTCTAATACTCTTTTGACAGCCCCGTTGGCTCATTGGTAGTATATCTGCCTTGAGAGCTGTAGGGCGTGGGTTTGATTCCCACTCAGGGCAAACATTTTGTGGATAAACAAATATTAGTTCTGTGTCTATATGTATTAAAAGTATGTATTTCCAAAAAAAAAGTATTTATGTATTCTATCAGTTATCTGACTTCCATCACACAAGCTCTGCTTAGTTTGGGGCCAGGTGGCGCTGTGTTAAAGTAAAAAAAAGGCTTGCACCCTGCAGTGGGATAGTTTTTAAAAACACGGCTGATTCAGTTTTAAGTATGTTTTTAAAACACTTTCCCTTCTGAACTATCATATTGTAGCATTCATTCAAAACGCACAATCATATTCACACAAATAGAACAATTATCGCACGTTTCTCATATCGAGATGTCTCCATTACCTAACGACGATTCGCTTTTCCCTCATTCGATTATTTTATATAATCGAATGTGAAATCGATTCACGCGTGAAAATCGGGCGGAAGTTACTATAGGAAGCGCGTGCTTATGACCAGGTCAGTTTTCTAGGAAATGAAAAACTGCGTTTTTGATTAACCTAGTGATTTGAATTTTATAGACGGTTAAAAATTAACTGTTCATAAATATCGAATTAATCTTGACTCTGTTAATTGGAGACTTTTTTTCACTTAACGCCGCAGTTTTAGAGATTAGAGTGTATAGGGTTATAAACTTTTGGATGTACTAAGGCGAAAGAGTGTCATCATTATGATTTTTTTTTATTATTGGCTCAACTCAGAAAAAAAAATTTAGTTCAAAAAAAACATAAGTTTTTGTTTTTGTTGTTTTTCAAACGCTTAGAGGAAGCTTCAGGTGACCAGAATGCTGGCATCTACTTTGGCAATGCTGCCAGCATTCTGGCCGCATATCCCTCCTCTGACGGACTTTTAGATTAAGTTTTTTGTATAAATTTGTAAATAGTATTAGTCTAAGATATTTTATTTTGTTTTAAAAATATTATCCCAGTTTCTGTTTGTTGTAATTTTTTGTTTTGTTTTAATAAATCAATCGTTTGTCAAAAATACAACATTATTAAAAAGTATTGGGTAGTTTGTAAAATAGAGATAAGTTTTTTTATTTACTCGTTGTTATAGTAGGTACATATATTATACACGTACGAGTATATAACAATGTGCATGCACAAACATTTATATATTTTATTTATAGATTTAAATGAAACAATGTGGGGAGAGCACTGAATCTGAAATACAGTTGTTCTTGTCTCAAGTTAGTTCAGAGGAAGAAACGGGAACTATTTTTTTTTAATATAAAGAAAGAGTTAATTAATTAATTAATTAATATGTATCATATATATCATTATAAAATAATCGATGTTAACTATCAAAATTTTAGTTAATAAAACTCTATTAAATAACAAATATATCGTTTTGTGCACCATTGTACCATTCCTTGTATCCGTTCGAATAAATCTAAACTTTCGACAAGATACCAATCATTAGCGGCATGTTGCGAAAGCTCTGATCATTCGGAAAGACATTGAAATTGCCATTAGTTTCCTCAATAGTAGCAAATTATATTTTCCGCAGGCGATTCTGGTTATAGTAAAACATTGCTATGTCAAAGTGGGTTAAACTCAATCGAAGAGGAACGGCCGTTTGTATTAAGGCTTTGCGGGTAAGATGATGTAAGATGTTTCACTGGAATTTTCGACGCAATTTTCTTATTACATTAATTACGTTTTTAATTTATAAAAGACTAGCAGATCGCCCCGGCTTCGCACGGGAAAACAAAACTCGATTAGCAATATACGATCCAGTAGTTTCGGAGCCTATTCAATACAAACAGACTTTTTTTAAACTTTATCGCTGGTTATAATAGTTTTTAAATGTTCATCATATTAATTTGGTTACTCTGTTTGTTGCAGTGAACTGACTCTGCTTGAAGGGATGGCAACCTCTGGTGGGTGGAGTGAAGAACCTGTCTCCAAGGTGTGTACCTTCATTCACGTCTTAACTTTGCAATGGAATGTGGAGCAAAATATGTTCAAATTGTGTTTAAACACGAGGACACATGAGGATGTGCACAAAATTAGAGTCGCACAGAGAACCATATAGAGGTCCATGTTCCGCATCAAACTCCAAGACCGAGTTCGTAACACCGATAACCGGCGACGAACGAAAGTTAGAGACGTCGGTGTCGCTTATCGTTATGAACTTTTTTTAAATGTAAAAAGTAATGGGACGAACGAGACGCTCTCCTGATGGTAAGAGATAACGCCTGTCCATGACCATTGCAGCGATACACAGAACTTTGAGTAACAAAACAAAGTCTTTTTTTCAAAGACTTTGAGACTTTCGATGGTTAGTCTCAACAGCCCAGTAATTTCGCTAGCTGCAGTACCCTTCAAACCGGAACACAGTAATGTCTACACAATACTGCTTAACGGCAGAATAACTGGTACAGCGGTGGTACCTACTTAGACGATCTCCTGCTAAGGAAATCTACCACCAAGTAAACCTCAAGGGGAGCTGGGCAGGACACGTTGCTAGGCGAAGAGATGCCAGGAGTAAGGTTGCAACAGAGTGTTGGCCTAGACAAGGTTAGCGGAGCGTTGGTCGTCCAGCCGCAAGATGGGTCGACGATATTGTCACCGTCGCGGGTCGAACCTGGACCAGCTTGGCACAAGACCGAGGCGGATGGCATGACAAGAGAGAGGCCTATACCCAGCAGTGGGATAAAGAAGGCTGTGGTGTGATGATGATATTAACATATTACCTATATGTAAACACGTTAAGACATAATAAATGTGTTCTTCATTTTCGTTTCTCCAGCATCGATCTCGATCTCGTCTTCAAAACTTAGCATCAGTTAGTTCACATGTAATTGAATAACTAGCATTGAATTGAATTCGTGTCGAAACTCACAAAAGGTATAGAAATCGAGAGCGTGCGACCGATGACTGAATAATTGTTGTAATTGTAGCATTTTTGTAGCATATCCAGATTAGGCTGCGTTTGAACTGATAGTATACTTTATTGGATTTAAAAATAAATAAATATGGTAGGGCATCACACACAGCGCCATCTGACCCCAAACTAAGCAAAGCTTGTAATACATATAGAACACCCAGACACAGAACAAACATTTGTTGATACATAAATTGTTTATCCTGAGCGGGAATCGAATCCACGCCTTTCAGCTCTTAAGGCAGATATGCTACCAATGAGCCAACAGGGCTGTCAAAAGGAATAGGGCTTTTAAAGGAAAAAATGTAATCCCACTAATATAAATGTGAAAGTTTGGATGGATGGATGGATGTTTGTTACTCTTTCACGCAAAAACTACTAAACGGATTTGGATGAAATTTGGTATGGAGGTAGCTGAGAGCTTGAATTAACACATATGTAACTTTTTATCCCAAAAAAATGTAACGGGTAACACCACGGGGCGTAGCTAGCAATTTAATAAATCATTAATCTTTATTTGTTGATTCAACACTTATTATCCAGATAGTCTTCACGGTGAACGGTCTTATAACAAAAAGTCTCGACCAACATCTTAAGAGACTCTCGCTAGATGCTTGGGTCAACTTTCAGATCTAAAAGGAAGTGATCCTTGACAAGGCGCGCATTGTGAAAAGGTCCCTCACTCTGCAACTCTACAAAATATTTGAAGCAATGATAGCTCAGTCGTTAGCGTGATTGGTTTACACGCCGAATGGCGTGAGTTCAATTCATCTGGCTAGCTACTAATTTGAAATTCTGCCGCCAAACACCTAGCGGTGTGTTCCGGCAGCCTTACAGGCAGATGTGTGGCAGATTAACAACTTGAGAGTGGTAGCTAGCCAGCCGAGTATAATAAAGTACCCTACCACCATGATATGGTTTCCTCGCGATGTTTTCCTTCACAGACAGCTCAAGCTCATTGTTGGCGTCTGAACCAACGCCCTTCGCCGTGTAAATCGATCGCGCTAACCACTGCTATCACTTCAAATTTATTTTCTCTGCTGTATTCCTTCTGTGAATGTATGTTTATTTATTCTGAAAGTAAGCATTAATTAATTTAAACGATTAATTTAGTTGCAGCTGTCACCAGCAAACCGCAATTATGATATTCATATTGGATTGATGTATGCGATCTCACACTATAATCACTTATCCTCGAACAGAATTCAATTAACTAAAACAAAACAATTCTAACAATCACCTTTCACTTGCACTCAATCTGTGATCTCGTTCTCGTACACTGTTATTACGGACAACGTAATAATTGTGAATTTAAAATCTACAAGAATGTTTCCACTTAAAAATCATCTTTCACAGCTAAATAACAGGAGAGAAACAGTGTTACTACTATGTCACAATTGCTAAATAACTTTTACAGTCCTCACTGATATCTTGACAAAAAAAGAACAACAAAATTTATACCAATACAAACCTAACAAACAGTAAAATTTACTGTTCAAAAAGGAGGAGGACAAGATTGGCACAGGACCGAGGCAGATGGCATGAAAAAGAGAGAGGCTTATACCCAGCAGTGGGATAAAGAAGGCTGTGGATGATGAAGATGATGATGATTACTACGCTATTTGTGGATCGATCTTCGTGGTTCCTTTTCATCTTAAAGAAAAGTTAACTAAAATGTTGTTTTTTCCTATTTTTTCCTTTACGTTATATTTTATTATACCTAGAACGGCTCAATTATTATGACAAAGTACGTCTGTGATAAGAGTTAACTCAACGAAGCTACTTCCATGGATTGATAACATCTTGAAACTAAAACAAAAGATGTATCATCGCAACAGTAAATTATAATTTTTGACCAGCGCAAGTCATACGAAAAAGCGATTTATGACTTTTAGCAAACATTCTCACCGCTGTAATTGAGTGACATTTGTTTGAAAAACATCACTCTAGACTAGGTGTGTTAACCAAGAAAATTTAAGAATATTTATTTCGTTTTAAAAACTATTTCTTGATTCCGTTGGTATTTTTAATTTCATTGGCAGAGCTGTTTCTTAATTTCATTCGTTAATTAATCTCTTGGATACATTGGTATTATTGATTTCAGTGGTGACGCTGTCTCTTGATTCTATTGGTATTATTGATTTAATTGAGAATTTTTCTCTTGATTCTGTTGGTATTATTAATTTCATTGGGAGATATGTCTCTTGGTTATATTGGTATTATTGACTTCATTGAGGAATGTGTCTCTTGATTCTCTTGGTATTATTGAATTCATTGGAAAAGCTGTTTCTTGATTCCGTTGGTATCGTTGATTTCATTTGAGAAATCAGTCAACCTATGACTTGCATCTAGTTGAGCTACATTTATCGAAGAATATTTGACAGTCTGTTGAGATTAGTCCAAGCTAAATCTAACCCTATTTACTTATCAAAAATGTGACCATGTCTGCCCGAATCGACTAATAACCACAAGAAGATGCAATCTACACATCTAAATCTCTTACCGAAGTTTCTGGGCCGTAAATGATTCAAAACGAGTTATCCCCCTCACAAAGCTCGGTCACGCAATTTATTAGTCACACATACATTTCTCGCATATATCTGTGAATTGCGCCAAGTACTAGTATCTAAGGCTCTCTTCACATCGCACCGGCCGCTCCGTTCGTTAACCCCAAAAATTAAAAAATGCAGCTCACTCACGCCTGCTGCTTTCTTCTGCAATTAATTTGATTTGCCTAGCTTTACGTAATGATAATTATGAAGGAAATTGGCTTATCCGCGTGTATTATATGTTATACCGCTTGTTATCTCATTTGTTGTTTGGGTGAGTGAGCGAGACGAGGTTTTATGGTCTCATTTTGGTGTCGTAACTCGTTGTAACGACTTACGTTGACATAATTGGTAGTTAGATGTCATATACTCAAAATAAATTAGGGCAGTTAAAAAGATATGTTTTTTTTTTAACGAAAAGGAGGAGGTTCTTAATTTGTGTGGCATTTTTTTATGTTTGCTACTGCTCACACCAATTACAAACAATTATAACAATATAAACATAGCACTATTGGAACAATTGGCAAACGTAGCGTAGGACGCCCTAAGACTCGATGGAGTGACGATATACGTAGGACAGCTGGCGGTGGGTGGAAGCGAAAAGCCGAAGATCGGGCTGAGTGGTGTGTCTTGGGAGAGACCTATGTCCAGCAGTGGACTACAAAAGGCTGATGATGATGATGATGATGAATGGAAAAATTGGCGGCCATATCGCTAAAAGCGATCTCTTCTAGGCAACATTACTATAGAGAGGATTTTACTGAGTTAAGGACGGTGTGTATTGACAAGAGAATTAAAATAAATAACATTTTAAACATGATCACATCATCTGCCGACGACTTTGTTTTCTAATGTTACTAGCTGCACCCCGCGGTGTTACCCGCTACATGTTTTTGGGATAAAAAGTAGCCACAGAGTCTCAGCTACCGCTACGCCAAATTTCATCCAAATCCGTTCAGTAGTTTTTGCGTGAAAGAGTAACAAACATCCACCCATCCAAACTTTCACATTAGTGGGATTAGTAGGAGAATATGCTCTACTATTCGTGCGAAGCCGCAGCGCGTCGCTAGTATATAAAAAACATACATACCTACCAAAATCATGCCATGTACCGAAACCTTACGTTGCGTTTAATTAACTTTATTATGGAAATATGACAAAAACCTCTTCGTTCTCATAACAGTGTGAACGTTTAGCCGTCTTAAAAATTTCTCAAATATTTTTTACGATCCATTCATGCATAAATTCAGACATAACAATGCAGTCTTTTCGGTGTTTTTACATAACAAAGAGATGAACTATCTCGGCTACGCCAATTATGAATGTATACTAAATGAAATGGTTTCCATTAACATTTTTCCCGCAAGTAAAATCTAAACTGCTTACATAAAACTTGACTTAGAGTTAAATATTGAAATGTAATGTTGGAATGTTTACTTAGAATTCATCCTTTCTCTACTTTCTCGCGGAGTTACAACATTGGGTTCTTCAAGAAGCATGTTTATAGAATCTTAAAAGTTTGACAACGAATAATGTAATCCTGGTAATTAAGAGTGGGAGTGGGTTCGATTCGCACTAGAACAAAAAATTATGTGTCTATAAATAAATGTTTATTCTGTGTCTGGGTGTTCAGTATGTATTACAAACTAGCGATCTGTTCTATAAAGTTCTGTGTATCGCTGCAATGGTCATGGACAGGCGTTATCTCTTACCATCAGGAGAGCGTCTTGTTCGTCTCATTACGTTAAACATACAAAAAAAAATAGAGCCGTCCCGGCTTCGCACAGGTGGAGATTTATTTTAGAATTAAATTCTAGGAATAAATATAGTCTAAATTAATCAGGGAGGATTTGACAATCTGAGGGTGAAAGAATTTTTGAAATCGGTCCAGTAGTTTTTGAGTTTATTCGTTACAAACATACAAAAATACAAATATTTCCTCTTTATAATATTATACATAATTATATATAGTATTCCACTGGTGCTTTTGTTTTTAACCGGCTCAAAAAAGGAGGAGGTTTTAATTCGACTGTATTTTTTTTTAATGTTTACGCGATAATTCCGCCTATTATGAATCGGTTTTGATGATTCTTTTTGATGATGTACTGTATGTATTATAAGTATGTATTTACAAAAAAAAAAGTATTTAAGTATTCTATCAGTTATCTGTCTTCCGTAGCACAAGCTCTGCTTAGTTTGGGGTCAGATGGCGCTGTGTGTAATGTCCTGTGATATATTTTTATTTTTTTTTCGTAGATCATACTTCAGAGGTGATCCCTTATAAATTTTATCGAAATCGATCGAGCAGTTTTTAGAAAATGAACAAAAATCTAAAAAATTGTATACATCGATGATATTTACGTTTACTCCGACTTTAACCTCAATTTCATTGGAGCAGTGCGCTTAGTTGGCCTAAGAGGGGCATGGAGTCGAATTTTCCAATTGTAAATTTTGTATTATTCTAGCGAGCTCTTCACATTTCCCTTTTTATACTTCATCAAACAATCAAGATTCTGTTTCAAGGACACAGGCAGGTGGTTCAACTTCCATTTTACTAAATATAGACAGTGAAATCACTGAAGCGTTGATGACCCTTTCTCCATGGTCTAGCGAGAAATTAACTACTTACATATCCAAGTTAACAAAAAAAAATTACTAAATAACAGTATTGATACTTTTTTATCCCGAAAATTGTAGTGTTCACGTTGTACCAGCAGGTTACACCATGGGACCTGCGTCCCATGGTGTAACCTTGTAATTAAATAATTATTGCATTTGCCGCTAGCACTCTAGACCCACACATATCGACTCCATTCCCGCGGACGTCTATTTATTCCACGCAATCATCATTCATGGCCCAACAATGGCTTCGTTATGACAACTACTAAACTAGGCATGTATTAGACTTAGAAAGCTACAATGAGTAGTTGCTAAATTTCACATTTGCACACAACTAGAGAAATGTTGACTTCTGTGATGTTTATCAATACTTTACTAACAACGAAATTGCTATGTCAAAATAGAACCTAAAATAAATAAATAAATATCGTAGGACATAACACACAGCGCCATCTAACCCCAAACTAAGCAGCTACTAAGTAAGTCATGGAAGTCAGATAACTGATAGAATACTTAAATCCTTTTTTTTAAATACATACTTATAATATGTACACAGAACAAACATTTGTTTATCCCATAAAATATTTGTCCCGGGTGGGAATCGAACCCACTCCCTTCAGCTCTTGGAGAAGACATACTGCCAATGGACCAACAGGGTTGTCAAAAATATTCTTGAATTTAATGGAATTATTAGTACTCAAGGTATAATATTTAGTTTAATTCCGCTTAACAGTCATTTCAGTTACAACAGTGATGAGGATATAAACTTGACAACAATTTAATAATTAAGAACTTAACCGAAACTTTACTTAATATCTAAAACTAAATTTGACATAAACTTAAAAAAAATTAAAGTACTTAAAATAATTACAAGTCTTTATATCCGGTCTCCCTGCAGTAAACACTTGCCGATACGTGTTTCGCCTTACCGAAACGATTGTTAAGCGGAAATAAACTAAATATATAGCTTGAATATTGAAAATAAACTTCCGCAAAGTAACGCCTGAATCAGTAAATCATATGGAATTACCAGCTGCGCCCCGCGGCGTTACCCCCTACTTGTTTTCGGAATAAAAAGTAGCCGATGTGTTAATCTAGGGTCTCAGCTACCTCCGTGCCAAATTTCATCCAAATCTGTTCAGTAGTTTTTGCGTGAAAGAGTAACAAACATCCATTCATCCATCCAAACGTTCACACATGCTGAGATCGACCACCAAGCAAATCATAATCACATTACATTAAAAATTCCAGGACAAACAAAGGCCACCAATCTACAACCCGGAGGACTACGCAGCGTCCCTCAAGAAATGGGGCAAAAAGACAGGAGCCGCAGGCTTGTACGACTCCGAAGCTGGGCAAGACTCCAGCAAAGCCAGGACCTTGCCTAACCAGAACAGCAAAGACTTCAGGTCAGTAGATGCCACCAATTCCTACACAAGTTTTCAAGCAAATTTTATCCTCAGTGTTCAAGGTATATATTTAGTTTATTTACGCTTAACAGTCGTTTCAGTTACAACAGTGATGAGGATTTAAGTTTAACTTTAGTTTTCTTGGTGGTAGATCTCCTTAGCAGGAGGTCGTCTAGGTAGGTACCACCGTAAACATTACTGTGTTCCGGTTAGGTGGTGGGTTTTTAGCAGCAACAACAACTTCGAACTGCAGAGTTACTGAGCTTGCTTGTATGGCCGTGACTTCTTCGTTGTTTCAGAAATCCTTGCCTGGGCGTGGGGGAAGAGATGAGCCTTCGCCAGTTCGGCACTCCGAGTGAACTACTCACCAAACTGCGAGCGGATCTAAGGCTATCTTTTCCAAGGTAAACACTTTACTCATTACCATTATCTCCTCTGACACTTTTCTTATTATAAACGTAATGAGATTAAGATGAGATGATTAATAAATTTGCGAGTTACGTTTGCGTACTTTAATGCAAATAATATAATATCCAATTATTTGTTATTATAATGCGCAGACACGACTTTTCCGCTCTCCCGTCAAAACTTTTAGCTTAGTAGTTATTTTTAAAATGTTTTCAGTTTCGTACAAGAATTTGCTTGCGAGCCACTAGATGGCGTTACGCTGCTGCTGGAACTCTTACGCAACGTGCAGCTCAGCCAATCAGGCGACGGAGCGAGAGGCCCGCCTGCTGTAAGAAGGAGACCGCTGCTCGACGAACTAGCTTGCCTGTAAGTTTCATTTGATAGTAGATCTCCTTAGCATGAGGTCGTCTTGGTAGGTACCACCGGAGTTTTGCAGCTTAACAGTAGTGTGTAGATATTACTGTGTTCGGGTTTCAAGGGTACTGCAGCTAGCGAAATTACTGGGCTGTTGAGACTAACTATCGAAAGTCTCTAAGTAATGAGCGCCAAAGCAGTGATGCCCTGGGTTTTGTTTTGTTGTTAAGCAAAGATGCGGTCTATAAAGGAGGACCCTTGCCTGAAAGAAACCGATTCACTCGCGACTTAAAGGCGCCAGATTGTATCTATCAGGGAACACCCACTCGGACAGCAAATTCTATTGCTTAACGGTGCGCATTATGAAGGTAGATTCGAAACGTTTGGTTCTAGTTTTAGGAACATGTACCATAAAGCGATGTCGCTTTTAGAACTTCTAGCTGTCCGATAGTAGAATGGACAGGGTGGAATTAGGTCATGCAGGTCTGAAGCGCACTCCCCAAACTTGCGTGTTTTGTAAACGAACGACGTTGTAAAAATTGGAGTCATACAAATTGTCTTCGACATATCTAATAACTTTGAGTGGCATAGAGTCTAATGACACTTTCTTTATCTTCAACTTTGGCGCTATCATTACTAAGAAATCTGTATTTTTTTTTAATGTTTGATACGCGATAATTCCGCCAATCATGAATCGATTTTGATGATAGTTTTTTTGCTTGGTAGATCATATTTCAGAGCGGGCTCCATATAAGTTTTACTCAAAACGATCGAGCGGTTTTAAAAAAAATTAACAAATATCTTTAAAAAAATGAAAATGTATTTGTTTTGTAAAATTGTTAAAAATTGTATGAGTCGATGATATTTTCATTTACTCCGAAACCTCGCTGTTTCATTGGAGCAGTTCGTTTAATTGGCCTAAGGGTTATGGAGACATTATTTTAACTCAATTCTAAAAAGGAGGAAGTTCTATGTTTGGCTGTGTATTTATTTTCAATGACAGACATGTCCGTCGAACTATCCTAACCTGCCTTTATATTGCCTTTCCAGACAGTGTCTATGGAGCTGCTGCAGTAGATACCCTGACTGCGTCCGAAGGGTCGTGGGGGGATCCAACGGAGTGTACACCCTCACTGTCTGCATTATGTCCACTGTAAACAAGTCCAGGGTACTGGCTCTGCAGGTGCGTAGAGATTTATTTTCTTTTTGGCAAAGCTTTTGAGCTTGTTTACATACACAGCGTTCTAGAACTCGACTTGACGATCTTGAAAATCTTTAAGGGGTTACGTGGAACGATAGTACTTAGCGTTGTACTCATTATTTTAAACAACTTTACCAAAAACGTGAATTTTTTAACATACATAAAAGTAATGAGACGAACGATACGCTCTCCTAATGGTAAGAGATAATGCCTGCCCATGTACATTGCAGCGATACACAGAACTTTGAGTAATAAAACAAAGTCCAGGGCATCGCTGATTTAGCGCTCATTACTTTGAGACATTAGATGGTTAGTGTCAACGCCCCAGTAATTTTGCTAGCTGCCGTTCCCTTCAAACCGGAACACAGTAATGTTTACACACTACTGCTTGGCGGCAAAATACATGATAATTTATCTGATACAGCGGTGGTACCTAACTAGACTCTACCACCAAGTAGAAGTAGGAATTAGTGAGTAGGAATTTCTCTAAAATGTATATGTATTTGTAAATAAGTCCATGTAATTTATTCTCTCATGATTTTAATGATCAGCAACATAAATAAAATCTTAATGTTTTACATAACAATTAAAATATTTACTTTCTCGATTAAAATATGCTATTATTCATTTTATTTTACAATTCTGCTGGCTTTAGTTTCATTAGAAAATTTCAAGTAGAAATATATGTAATTGCAAACCAAAACAGGATTTCGTTTATCATAAAAAACTGCAGATTAGATTACAGCCAGCTAATCACTAGTTAATCATCAGTTTAATGATCGTTAATCCTAATACTGTGATTGTTAAGCCTTGTCATTTAATCACGTTTTATTGTTTTTAAAACAAAACTGAACAATTTGTTTCGAAAATATGAGCAATTTTACACATTTCAATATGAAACATTTTTACAGGATTGGCGTAGATTAAGGGGAATTGGTTGACATATATATGCAATAAATAGAGCAGGCCTATAACCAGCACTGAGATAAACAGCATACCATTATGATGTTTTACCACCACTTTCATTCTGTTGATTTAAGATTTTCTTGGTGGTAGATTTCCTTAGCAGGAAGTCGTCTAAGTAGGTAGCATCACAGTATCAGATATTCTGCCGCCAAGCAGTAGTATGTAAACATTATTATGTTCCAGTTTTAAGGGTTCTGCAGCTTGCTTTACCATATTTAACCACACTGTCACATAACATCATCATGTTACAACATGAGCTGTGGTCAAACATAAAAAACTCTTTGCCTGTGATAATTCGGTATGTAAAGAAAAAAAATACTTTGCTGATTCCAAAACCATTTCGAAATATTACATTTCTGTACATGATTTTTCCGTTTAAAACTCTTTAAACTATGAGACGGGGTTTATTTTAATAAAATACATAAAATAAATTTGACTTTCAATTAACCTCTAATGACGTCATGTCCTTGGCTGTATAAGGATTCTTTCGGTGCCTAAAAAAGTACATATTTTACATATTCAGCCAATGTTATGACGTCATAACTATAAAAAGTTTGAAAATGTATTAGAATTAAACTACCGCATAGAAAGCCAAAATATTCAAATTAGTTTCATAAAATAAAGTTTACTATCAGTAAAAAATATAAAATAAATACAAAAAAAAATCTTTACATACCGAATTGTCTAAAAGCAGTGATCAAATCGTGAATAACAAAATGTCTACAGTAATCCACGCATTGTCGTTCATTACTTGGAAACATTTTTATTTTTTCAGCTTCTAACAAAAGCGTGCTACCCTCCGGCTAGTGGGCACAGTATGGTATCCGAAGCTCTTTCTACTCTGCGACTGCGATATGGTGAGCCTGTCCGTTTTCGGTTCCTGGTGGGGATGCTGCAGAGCGCAGGAGGCTCCGGAGACCTTCAAGCAGCAGGACTGTCTTTCATCAACGCGCTGCTGATCAGCGCTCCTACCCCGCAACGGAAGCTGTATATACAGGCAGAACTAGAGCAGGCTGGATTTGATATACTTACATTGAAAAAGGCGAGTAATAACTAATCATACTTCATTGTGATGCTCTTTTTTTCTTTTTTTTTAATACTTTTATCATGCGATCAGCCTTTTCAGCTATGAGCAGATGTGGTGTAGGATAAATGGTCAGGTACAGATATATCCCATCAGAAATATCTTCCAACTGTTACAATGGCTTGATGCTTATATAAAGAACTAATATAGATAGATAGATAGATCACAACTCTTTATTGTGCACACCATAAATAGAAAAAAAGTACAGAAAACAAAATCATCTTATGAGCTAGTGCCACAAGATAAAAAACAAAACACAAGAAATACACATTTAGTGATTTAAAATAATTAACCTGATAAAAGATGTTTTCAAATTTAAGCCGATGGAGAAACCCGTATACTCGTTGTTTTTACTATTAACCTAAGATCTCAAATGCCATGGAAATAATATGTGTTGTTATTTTTGAAATCTTTTTGCTGTATTGCAGATGATTGCTAAGCTGCCAGCCCCCGAACATGTCACAAAGGAGATAGAAAACTACGAGAAACAGTTAATTGACATCGACACTCTCAGTGAGAAAGCCTCGGAGGCCCTGAAGGAGAAAGATGACTTGAGAAATAAGCTAGACCTACTAGAGAAAAGAGTAAAGGTAAACAACAGAAAGAAAATCAAATTAAAGAAAAAAAAATACAATTATAAAAATATATGGAATAGAACATGTACACATGTATCCCGCTAGCGAAGCAAAAAAGCTTTACTTCAGTTACACTTTCATTCAAATGTGTCGCTAAGATTTTTTCTTTGGGTTTAGTGATAACTATGTAGTTATCAATATACCAACCCATTATTATAAAAAGCCTTGATCGAAAACTATAGGTTAAAAATAGAGAAGTTAGGTTCAGAGGTATTAAATAGTAAAAAGAACAAGATCAATAAAAATATTACCTTCTATTGCATTCGATTTGGTAGTATAATTATACGGGTAATAAATAGTATTTAGATAGATAGATAAAAACTCTTTTGTGCACTAAAAAGAGAAAAAAAAGTACAGGATACAAAGGAATCTTATGAGGTAGTTCCACAAGTGGCGGTCTTATCGCTAAGAGCGATCATCTCTTCCAGGAAACCAAGAATGGAAAACACGATGCATCTTAAGAACAGACGGGAGCTGTTGTAACATTATATAAACTTTATTAAATTAAAATATTTAAACTAATAAAATAGTACGTAAATATGTAAAATTAATAATTTTGTGTTAAAATAAAACGAAATATGTATATTTTATATTTACAAATATACATGTTCTATATTTAAAAATTCTAAATTATTTATATTCTCAATTCCATATTTGTTTTCCAGATTCTTCAAGAAGAGAAAGGTATATTGTTATCTTTAGAGAAATGTTTAAAAGAAAAATGTTGTGAACTACAAGAAGAAGTATCGACCTTAAGATCGGAACATGGCAACTCCAATAGGAAAAAGAGTTTCGTTATGAAGAAAAAAAGCTCTGCAATTAAAAATAGAGGTAATGTTATTTATTATAAAAAAAAAATATTTTAATCCGAAGTTTAAAATAAAACTAAATTATTTTTTTGTTTTTTAGACGAATCCTCACCACCTGAAGATGAAGGTATAAGTTCTTCTGAAAGATCTCTCAGTCCCGAAGGAGATCCACAACGTGACTCGACGGTCTACGAAGTTTACAACGTAAGAAACGAAACTTACGATCTAATGAGAAACAAACGCAACCTGCATAAAAAAATAGAATCAAAAAGGAATGATAAGAAATCATCTGATGAAGAAGAAGAAACAACCATCGATGAAGTTATACAAGAATTAAGAAATATTGTCAATCACGCTGAATCTGAACAGTATAAAGACGTTTATGATGATAAATCATCTAGGTGTAATCAAACCTCAGAAGTAAACGTATCTGTTAATGCTCTAGAATGTCAAAAGCATAAAAATACTGATAGAGAAGATTCTATAACTAGCACGCGGCACAGTATTCAAATTAAAAATAATAACACTGAATATACAGATGATAATGATGATAATGATGAAGAAGCCGAAATTGTCCCGAGTAAGATAGTTCCTCATCCACCTAGAAAGGCTAAAAGTTTGGTGCACTTATTTGTCCCTCCGGTTGACCAAGGACTAGTTTACAATAAGCCGCAAGATTTGTACGAGGAAAATTTCTACTCGAGTGATGAAGGATCAGATTCTCTGTTGAGTGCTTCTCGTTGTATTAATCCTATAAACAAAAAGTCTTCGCTCTCGAGTTTTGATTTCAAAGAATGCCGTGCTGTTTTCAATGCCGTAACCGAAAAAGAACTTAAAACCAAAAGGTCTCGAACGAGATCAAGAGAAGAAAGTAGAAAATCATCAGTCAAAAGAAGTGGTTCGTTCCAAACTTCAGAAAAAGGCTCTCGTCAGCGTGAATACATTGACAGCTTATTTTACCCTGAATCACAGAATATATCGCCAATTCAGAGGACTAAATGCAGTCGAGTTGATGAAATAGTCAATTTGATCGAATCAAAAAAGCTAACAAAAAGCCTCGACAGGATTGACGAAGGTCTTAACTCGATGGTAGATATTGTCGTTTTATCAGAACCCAAAAAGCCCGTTTGGCCTTACGAGAAGCGACAAAGATCTATTTCAAGAACTAGTAGCGATGCTGGCAAAGAATCTCCTTTAAATTCCGTCACTAGATCAAACAGTAGACACTTTCACACTAAGTTCGACTCAAACTCATCAAGCAAAGATGACTCGCCAATCAAGTCCGATTCACAGCCGAAATTTTTCCTATCCCATCCGAAATTGAGCCCTGGGTATGACAGCCAGTCTGGCTTTAACAGTTCAACGTTTCTGGTCAAACGTGGTCACAGTAATGCTGGATTCTATTCTGGGCCAATGTTGAGAGATGCCCCTGCCAGTATGACTAGCCTGGTCATGAATGGTACCCATAGCCATGCTGACTTGAAAAGAACTATATCGCCTATGGGAACATCTAGCAACTTTGGTATTCATAAGCTGGCTGATATGCCTTCAGGATTATATTAATGGGGGGTGTGTTAACGTGTAATCGAGACCAACGACTAATTTAAGAGTTTCGTACCTTATTATTATGACTAGTGCAATATACCGTATAGGAAATTTCTCGTATTAGATCGCACTATATTTTATGATTTAAATGATTCGATCTGATAGCGCGAATTTTGTACGCGCTTCGATAAATCTTATTCAGAAAGTAATTTGTTTATCTAAAGTGTTATTGTAATTTCCTTTAGAAGTATGTAAATTAAATTCTTGTGAATTTTTTTTATGTAAGACACCTTCCTCCATGTAATTTTAATCTTTGAGGAACAGTGCATTTTAAAATCTCGTATGAATTTTCAGCGATATCTTAGTAATTTTGTTCATGGCAAAATTTTCTTAAGATTACGTTCATCTTAAACTTTCTCTAATAAATTTCTAATCTATTTATTCTATTCATAAGTTTATCTAATTGTGGAAGTTAATATTTCAGGCATAAATATTTAAAATGATGTTTCTTTCGTTTTGCTTTAATTTTTGTCTATATTTTAATTTTACCTCTTATAATTATATAATGTTTAATTATTTCATGAATTAAAATAAATTGTAGCTACAACAGTAAAACTTGTTTCCTTTAACCTGTTCAGGTTCATCAACTAAATAGTGAGGATTCATTAAAATGAACAAGAAATATTAGTTATTCATACACGATGAGACTAAAATATGAAAATTTTCTAAAGTTGGAGCGTTCTGACAGACCTGCAATTAGCTGTAAACGACAACGTAAAAGACTGATGAAATAAAATAAATAAAATATGTTGAAGCATTTTATTTTGCGCACTAATAAATTAGACTTAACATTCACGCTGACAACCCCTCCGCAGCTACAAGCTTTTTAAAGGTCGTTGTCCACATAATCGAATATGAATCAAATTAAAATTCATAGAAATTTTCTTTCGGCATCTTTCATGCCCAGAACAATATCATTGTAAACCTGCTCAGTAGCATCGATACCCCAGATAAAATCAAAATGATTGAAGCTGTCTCTACTCATTTTGTTCACGCTGACGACATTAGGTAAAGTAGCAGCCAATTTGAGAAGATCTCTATAATCAACTTCAGAGTCGCTCAAGCCGTAGTGAAGATAAGTGGGGACGGTAACTTTAGAAAGGTCATACACTGGTGGATTGATTCTACCATAAACAGATAGGTTGGTAAGAACGTTATAGTTGTAGCGTCGGAAGGCGTCAAAACGGATCACCTGCCCGTAGTGAGAGATTTGGCGGACACTAGCGCCCGCGGGTGTATGGCCGAGAATCACTGGCAACATAGTCTGGAAAAGGAAATATAAATTTAAACTAAAACTCTATGACTTTTACTTTCCATATAAACTAAAACTTACGTAGGTACATAATAAGTAGCATATAAGTCTAGCCTGCCAGCTGTACCGAGAGTAGTAAATAAAAGAATTTGTTAACACAAAGGCAAGTATGTAAAAAATGTTTATACTAAGATTAATTTGACTTTTTTTGATAATACTTACTGCGTTATAGTATTCTCTATCAAGTATACTGTTGCTAATGCCGCTGTTACATAAAGGTTCTATAGCAGAGATAGTTAAGCCACCGCAGACTTGAGCTTGGAAGTTGTCCAAGAAATCCGGGCTGCCGAAAATTTCACCCATACCTATGGTCCAAGCTGCAGTCTGAAATTAAAGAAAGAAATAAATATTGGTAAGCATTTCACACAGCACCGTTTAGCTCTGAACTAAGCAAAACTTTTATGGCAATTATGTTAAAATATGATTTGGTAGCCTAGTCGAAAAAGACATAATTTACAATCAGTGGAATCGAACCTAAACCCGTTCCGATAAGTTCTTTAGAATTCCAAACCGATTAGAGACACACGATTGGCCTTTCGCTGTAAGAAACTATCATGTGTAACCCGAATGTTAAAATTAAAATTAATGTCTTTTTTATATGCATTTGCCAGCCAGCAAGTAAAAGCTAAAAGGTGGTTGGATTTGCCTATAAGAGCTATAGTGGGATATCAAAAACGGCTACAGACATCAAATAGGGAAAGTATAATAGTTGTCTTCATACACATTTTGCCTGTCTGCTTTTATGGTGTCTAAAGTGAAGACTAATTATTTAGCATTAATTATTAATCTATACCGGAATCTTAGAAAATCTAGACAAAATAAATATACATGACGATAAGATGTTTTTTTTATCTCTAAATTAGCACGCTCGTTATTGATAATAATTAGCAATACTGATAATATTTCTCCTAATACTATCACGTACGCTATGTCAGTACTTTATGAATAACTAAACGTAGGTCATTAAAATTCAGATATGTTAAAACACCTGGAAATGTATATAGAACAAACATACCTATTACGTATGAGACTTCATAATAACTTTAATTATTTCGAAGATAACATGGCCCTTGGTAAAAAATACAATTGTTATTAGACCGGATAGAATAACTTTGATTCCTAGGAATAACGGACAGTCCTTAGAATGGGCGTTAATACCCTGAGATCGACACATCTCAACACAGACCAAGAACTCGCGGCTGCAGAATTTGAAGATTTAAAAAGGCGCAATTATAGTATTCTAGACTGGGGTGGGTACATCTTAGAGCCTTTCAGGGTTGACTCAGGAGGTGGACCGTCAAAAACATTCAAAGACTTCAAAAGCGTCATCTCGTCAAGTCAACGCCATAAGAAGCTGGCTTCTATTTGCACAACATATTGTATAACATTATTAATGGTGAGATCTTGAGTGTGGATGTTCAACATTGGCATATTATTATTAAAACGCATTTCATCACAGAAGTAATAGATCATCGTCATCAGCAACATAATTGACTTTAGACAGTTAGACATAGGCATCTCCCAAGACATGCCAGTCAGCCCTTTTTCCTACCGCTTGCTCTACGTATATTGTCACATCATCGAGTCTCAGGGCATCCTGCGCTGTTTGCTGGTTCATCGTTGCTGGTTCATCGTCTAACCTACAGATCATGTCTTCTCCAACGGTCATCGGTTTTTCGCGGATAAGTTATAGATCCAGTAGTTAACTTATTTCTAGAACTGACATTCATTTAACTTTTTACCTTGTAGCAAACTACATAATTTACGATGAATTAAACTTTCTTTATAATAAGTGAATGATTTTAATTTTGATCGAAATCGGAATATCTATAATAATAGTTTACTAGCTAGATAAAAAACATATATGATAGGAGGAGAATAGGTCTACCTTCCACCGGAAGGCAGATAGGAAGATAGATATATTATATAGGTAGGTAATTATATTCTTACCTCAAGGATGGATTCAAAAGGTGACAAGCTCTTAAACAAAGAATTCTCAGTGTAAGTAAAATATGAAGCTGGTGCCAATCCTTGGAACGAGATGAGCTTCTCGTTATACTCGGGTCTCAAGGAATTTAGGACCAAAAACGATGTGCCTCCTTGCGAATGTCCCACATAGTGGATCTTGTTTTGTCCAGTGGTTTCTGTGATAAGGTCGATGAAAGCTGGCAAGTCATAGAAGCCGATCTCATCCCAGCTGAATCTCCAGAAATCGTTGCCTCGGTCTGGATCGAGGGTGAGGTGGTGGCGGGAGTAATAGTTGCCTCGAGCATTTCCAAGCCAAACGTCATAACCGGCTTCCGCAAGGTGGTAACCTAAAAGAAATTAAATAAGGGATCATTAACCTTGCTGGGAAAACAGAAGTGTTAACTTATCTGAACTGATGTCGCAGGTAATAATAGCTAGTCCCACTAATATTTTAAAGGCAAAAGTTTGTGTGTATGTCAGGGTGTTTGTATGTTTGTTACCTCTTCACGCTCAAACGCCTGTATCAATTTTGATGAAATTTGGTATTGAGATAGCTGACATCCTGAATAAAATTAACACATAGGCAACTTTTTATTCCGAAAAAATGTAGTATTCACGTGGGAACAGCGGATAACACCGCGGGGCGCAGCTTGTAGATTATAAAAACATTTTATCTGCGGATTTAAATCAATAAACATCTTGAATCTTGAATTCTTAACTTAAAAAGTAACATCATCATATTTTTTGAGCACATGTTAGAATGAAAGAATTAGAAAAAACTTAATTTATTATTTAATTGATATTAATAACTATCTGTTACCAGCGACTTCGTCCGCGTGAAATTTAACAAAAAGTTTGTTCAGTTTGCAGTATGAAAAGTATCCTACATATACATATGTTAATTCAGGCCATGAACGACCTTTTTTATGTAAAAGTAATGAGACGAACGATGCGCGCTCCTGATGGTAAGAGATAACGCATGTCCATGCCCATTGCAGCGATACACAGAACTTTGAGTACCAAAACAAAATCCGGGGCATCACCGCTTTGGTGCTCATTACTTTGAGACTTTCGATGGTTAGTCTCAACAGCCCAGTAGTTTCGATAGCTGCAGTACCCTTCAAACCGGAATACAGTAATGTTTACACACTACTGCTTGGCGGCAGAATATCTGGTACTGCGGTGGTACCTACCTAGACGACATCCTGCTAAGGAAATCTACCTGTGCTTAAGTAAAATCCGTTCAGTTCAGTAAAAGTAACAAACATCTATCCATCCTCACAAACTTTCACATTTATAATATTAGTAGGATAGTATTCCACAATCGATTTTTAAGTTGAACTTGTTAATGAATGCTTTCGACATTTGAATAAAGCAGGTGTTTTATTATCATTGTAATCGCTGTAAAATCTGTCGCAAAATTTATCGCATTGACTACAATCGCGATCGTGATAGACACATTGACCATTGACGCCTATAAGTATCACAATATTGTAGAATAAATTCCACAATCGATAATTATTATAGATACCTACTCAAATACGTGTAAATACATCCACTTAATATTACTTATGAACATGAGTTACAATTTTCAATTATCTTTGCATGTTAACTAATTTGGTAGAATAGATATAATTATGCTTAAGGGGGTTCGATTTCCATACAATTTTTTTTTTCTATTTATGGACCAATGGAGCATTGTTTTAGGCTTTAGTTGCGGTAAATCACAATTGCTTGAATAAAATAGTAGAATATTAGCAAAAAATTAAATTTATGAATGATTTATGAATTTATGCTGTGCATGATGCTAATATAATCTTTTGTTTCATTCAAGCAATTGTGATTTAAAGACAAAATAAATGCCAGTAGCTGTGATTTCACTGTAATCTTATGCTCCATTTGTCCATAAATGGAAAAAAATATTTCTATGGATATCGTACTTTCTTGTACTCGGCTGGCTAGCTACCACCCTCAAGTTGAAAATCTGCCGCCAAGCATTTAACGTGTGTTCCGTCAGCCTCACTTGAGAACCAGTTCCAGTCCAGGCTATGTGTGCTTTACCATCTTCGACTACACCTTCACTTACCATCAGGTGAGCTGTGGCCAAACACATAAAAAAAAGAGCAACGTAACATCTTTATGGCATTAGTCTGATAATAATCTAAAACTAAGCAATCGAGTCATGATTATTCGGCGTAGGTATTAAGAATTTCCTTATTTAGTTACTGTTAAAAAATTTAGAAAATGTCGAAAGAATTAAAGGATTGGTTTATTAAAGTTGAATCACCCGCTAGCCTTAAAGGATGTAGATAAATAAATATTAATCTACAAGCATAGATAAACGCACATAGTCTATACCTACCTATTAGGTAATCAAATGAAATCGACAAAGTTTAGGGAAAAACAAATATCTCATGAAATTTTTGAACGTAGAAATTACCTAAGTAAGCGCTGAAGTATTTTGTGATCGTACAAAACGATAGTGAATAGTCTCTTTAAAATAAAAATATTTTTAATATTAAGTTCGCGTTTGACCGCACCTTATCTACTATCTAGGACTCTTTTACACAACCAATTAGAAAGATATATTATGTCGTAATAAATAGCCGTAAAATCTTTACAAACTGTATTATACTGCACCCAGCGACCCTCTCCGGCTTCGCACGGGTGCAATGTAGATATTAATGTGGTGCATATGCGTTTATTATTATAAATACCAATAAACATTCCTCTTGAAACACTCTGTCTATTGATGGAAAGCGCATTAAAATCCGTTGCGTAATTTAAAAGATCTAAGCGTACAGACGACGGGAAGCGACTTTTTTTTATATTATGTAGAGAATAGCGACCCGCCCCGGCTTCGCACTGGTGTAAAGTAGATATTTATGTGGTGCATATTTATGTGGTGCATGTATTATAAATGTAAACCTTCCTCTTGAAACACTCTGTCTATCGATGGAAACCGCATTAAAGCCCGTTGCGTAATTTAAAAGATCTAAGCGTACAGACGACGGGAAGCGACTTTGTTTTATACTATGTGGAGATACTCTGAGTATTAATTTCAGCCAAATTCTTTATGGAGACAAAGCTAAGTAGAACGTCGGCTTCGTCTAGCTTCGTAGGTTAATACATTTTTACCAAAAAATATCGACGTGAGCCTTGGATAACAGGCAATTCTGTGACTTATGCTCCGCTAAATACGACCTTGCGTTAATGCGTCACAAGAACGATTATTAGGCTTACAATGTAAGCCTAATAATTAAAGAAACAAAATCGCATCGGCAGATAAAAAGATCACCTTAGACGCAATTAAAATAGCTTTACGGTGACTTATTGACACATTTCGATTTAAATAATGAATCTACGGCAGCATAGACGGGAGACTGTCAGACTGGCAACCTGGAGCTACAGGGTTCAAACCCCACAGCAAACATTTTGCACGCGTTTTTTCTCAGTTACGTGCATATCGCTTCAAACGGTAAAACAAATCGTGAGCTACTTGTTTCATTTGTTATTAATGTATTGAAACGATGGTATGTACAATGTGCCGACGATATGTATATGGTCAAAATGGCGGCTTTTTGCATCTCGCAATAAAAATTGACCCGCAGTGGTTGCAGAACAGTACCAGCTGCATTTACGCCGGTCATGCTACTACCACATATCATATGCAGAAGTCTTTAAAGAACTTACCAAGCGCGCTTCCAGGCCCCATCAGCAGGAAATCAGCCGAAGAAGACAAAAGACCGTGCATGAGCAGGACAGCCGGTCTCTTCTCATTGGGATCGTTGTAATTATCCCGACCGTGGGGGATGCGGTGCAATTCGAGGATGTAACCGTCAGCTGTGACCACATTGTGGACTTCTACTGGGTAGCCATATTTTGCAATAAGGCCCGGCTGGAAAGAAAAAATTGCGTCAATGAACTAGCTTTTACGAGCCGCTTCGCTTTCGTACCATTTTCGGAAAGGATTCAAAAATTATCACTCAGTATTCAGTAATGTACCTACATTTGCTTCAAATGAGCGCGTGCTCTTGCCGTATAACACGAACACAGCACGTTGTCACAGATTGAGCAATATTATATAATACATACAAAACACCCAGACACAGAACAAACATCTATGTGTAGGGCAGTCGAATTTGATGTTGAGGTATTTTATTTTATCTTTTCTTTGAAGGAATGAAACTAGGATATGAATATTACACGAGCAATGAAATCTATCCAAGGAAAAAAAACACTAATCCTTTTAAAATGACATTGATTAAACCGTTCCGCGACTTAGCTCGTTGTACCTACTGCTGAAATGATAATGCACTTTTGTAGTAATAAATCCATAGTAAACACGTGTGGATTAAATTAATATTACTCCATTAAAATTGTTATATTTTGACTAGAATACGTCTTTAAATTAGCTTCCATACATGCAATTAACATTGATTATACTGACATTATTATAAATTCCATTTGACATTAATTTATTTTTTATGCTCGGACCAAATTGTATTTTATTGCTTGACAATTATCTCATTGACATTTTTAATTTTTTTTCTTTTGATTTGACTAATTGTTTAAATTTTACTACGTCAGCATGTAACAAACGTTCAATTTGGCATGTCGCAAGGCAGAATATGGCGCTGGTTAACTTTTTTTAAATATCTATTATACACATATACGCAATAAATGAATTATGAATTCAGAAAACAGTATATTTTTATGATCACCTAGTTAGACTAGACAGGCTAGTTTGACCACAGCTCACCGTATTTTAGGTGACGATGTGGTTGAAGACGATAAACACACCTAGCCTGGAATGAAACTGACTTTAAAGTGAGGCTGACGGAACACACCTTTAGGTGCTTTGTGCTAGACTTTCAACTTGAGGGTGGTAGCTAGCCAGCCGAGTACTAGAAAGTACCATATCACCCTGCTATGGTTTCCTCACGATGTTTTCCTGATGATAAGAAAATCGGAGGATACAGTTTGGTGTCGCTTCACTATTATATATCTATATCTATCATCTTAAATTTAATTACACTACTCAATAGCGAAAAGATCGCGAATCGGTTACGTGAGTGATAACTTGAAACGTGGAAATCCATATGAATTCTTAGTGTTAAAAAATGTACACAAATTCACGTGAATTTCGTTCATTTTTGGCGTTGACATGTACTACACACACAGCTATGTTCGTTTCTGTATAATATTTTGATGATTGTAGATTTTTTTTTTTGCCAATAATTATTAATTTTTAAATAATTTTGACTTAGCCCATTTACAGCTTAAATTTGTTTAGCCTATATTACAGTTTTTATTACTTGTAAATTTCTCAATACTAATCTAAATAACACTGCATTTCTACGCCAAGAATTATGTAAAACCGGACGAGTACAGAAACAATATCTTTTTTATACCCACTAGATAACAATAGATTTATTTAATGTCAATAAAGAATATCTATCCAATAACCTTCCGTCCTTCTTTCTTACTTTCTAGCTTTGTTCTCCTACTCGAACAGCCCATGAATGACTTGAAAGTAGAAACAGTTCCACTCCCTTAGCGTACAGTAGGAATATGCCTTTAGGGTTTGATCTGGCTCAATACTCCACTACAACGGGGATGTATCTTCCATCGCGTGCTTCAGAACTAAGCTGAGATCTTGGCTGCAAGAGACCTTGTTTTATGACTTGGACGATTATTTAAAAATATTAATACTGACCTATAGCATATGTCTAACTTATAGTCAACGTTTTAGAAATTTTAATTGAAGGTACCCAGACTATATTCATTTGGGAACACCCACTCGGGCAGCAGATTCCAATGTCTAGCGGTACGTATGAAGAAGGTGGAATCAAACCGCTTAGTTCGAGCTTTTGGAATATCAACCATAAAGCGGTGTCGCTTTTTAAAGCTCCTGGCTGTCCGATAGTAGAGTGGGCAGGGTGGAATTAGGTCATGCAGATCTGAAGCGCACTCCCCAAAATGCATCCGGTAGAAAACCGACAGACAAGCAACTTTCCATCGATGTTCAAAGCTTTGAAGTCTTTTCCGAACAATCGTTGCATTATGAGCCTCTTAGCAAGTTACTCAAAGAAAAAAATTTAAAAAAAAAAAATTGTTTCATGATTTCGATGTATATGTGTGGTGTATGTACACCAAGGAGTTTTTATACTTTTTATAAGACAAGTGGCCTGTTACTTTCATGTCGTGCGCTTGGCCGATAGTCTTTTGTTTCGGCAGCGTGGTTTTGTAAAATAAATGGTTTCATTAGAAAAGCATTTCGCTGTGTTATTTTAATTTAAATACACATTAATATGGTCTCATTAGAATCCTTACATAATATCAAGTGACACTAGCTTTGAAACTTTAAATTCTATATAGCGACAGTATGGTCTTCAACTATTTAGTTTAGGTATATTTTTTTAACGCATTCGTGTTTTTAGTTTCATTCAAGAGTCATTTTTGTTTCACTAAGAGAACTCACCGCATCGAGCTCCGCATCTTCTAGGACGTTGTCGGAGTAGCGCTGTCCCTGGCGGGACTTATATCTACGCTCCACCAACTCAGCGTTGGGAGAATTTCTCGCCACCACCGCAACCACCACACATGTGGTCAACAGCAACAATGCTTTAAACATTTTGGCTGTCTGTATACCACTGTAAGATATCGCTTCTCTACCACACTTTTGTAAGTTCCATTATCTGGCGCCTGCGTGACGCGTTTTATCGATTTCGATCTAAGATTGTGATGTCACTAAAAAATGCTCAATCAAACATCTGATGTCCATTCAATTATCAATTTTTATACTCTTTCGTTTTGTATTAGCTATCTTGCGTTCGTAACGAGAATGAAACACGGAGTGCGTTTATTTTCGCAACATTGTCTTTATCGGAAGGTGAAAAAGTATTATCTGGTATGTATAATCTACTTCCTTGCTGACTGAAAATGATCGACTAAGTTAATTCCATTTACATACGTATTGTTTCATTTTAATTTGTAAACATGTAAATAAACATTTTCTTAGTGTATAATTCCGAGTTTTTGTTGACGTTGTTTTGTTAATTTTATTTTTTTAGGTTGGCAGGTTCCACTTCCATTCCAGACTAGGGAATGCCAGCTACGACCACACCGTCACTTAACGTCAGGTGAGCTGTAGACATACACCCAGCATGTCAACGATAAAAAAACAAAATAACAATCCAGAAGTATTTTTTTATGATGGAATAAAATAAATAAATAAATATAGTAGGACTATACACTCAGCGCCATCTGGCCCCAAACTAAGAAGAGCTTGTGTGATGGAAGTCAGATAACTGATAGAATACTTAAATATTATACTTTTTTTGTATAATACAGGACACCCAGACACAGAACAAACATTTGTTTATGAACAAACTCTTTGTCACAAACTTCTATGCAGGGATACTGTTGATCAGTCAGCATCCTTTTAAGACCATATTTTGTACGTTAAAAATAAACAAGTTTGTCCTACAACCTTAGCCGAAATGATTATGAAGTTTTGGACGTAACAGTAAAATAATGGTCTCACATAAAAAAGAAAAACATTTATTTGGCACAATACAAAAGAAAAAAATGCTAAAAATAACTTATGCGGGTAACACCGCGGGGCGCAGCTAGTCTTTTTTTTATGGTTTAGACTAGATATTTGACCACAGCTCATCTGATGTTAAGAGAAGGTGTGGTCGAAGATGGTAAAAAACACCTAGCCTGGAATGGAACTGGCTCTCAAGTGAGGCTGCCGGAACACACCGTTAGATGCTTGGCGGCAAATTTTCAATTTGAGTGTGGTAGCTAGCCAGCCGAGTAGTAGAAAGCACCCTACCACCATGCTATGGTTTCCTCACGATGTTTTCCTTCACCGGCAGCTCAAGCTCATTGTTGGGGTCTGAGCCCACGCCCTTCGGCATGCGAACCTACCGCGCTAACCACTGAGCTATCATCGCTACAAAGAGTTTACAGATAATTACTTCAACATTATACAACATGTTGCATATGCAATGGATCTGTACTCACCAATTCCGTGCTTTATTATGTACGTCCACAATATTCATTGGCGTGCCTTTTTTTCTCAGTAAAAAATATAAATGTGTATAAAAGTAATGTGAAAGCGCATTGAGCAATTTCGATTTCTGTATCGGCATCTTCACTTTGGCCCTGACGGGACAGAACAGAGCCTTGATCACGAACGACTTGCAAAAAAAAATTCGTATCGACAACGACAAAAATTTGTATGAGATTTATACAGCTTTGTATGCTATCCGAGGATACCTTTACGATACGAATTTGATAAATTTCCGTGATCGAGGCTCTGGTATAATTGCCAACGTGCCTCACTAAATTTACAGTCCAACGTTGGTACCAGCGTTAGGGCCACCGTGTGGAGCCGGCGTCACAGACACGTAGCCACGGTTTCGACCGACCGGATTTCAGCTGCTATCGTAGGTCGCGTCTATCTGAAGCATATCTAATAACAACCCAGTCTACAGAGTAAAAATATCTCCACTGACATTCCACACCAAGCAGTGAGGTAGGCGGATATGCGGGTCTTTATTATTACCCTTATAAGAAACAATCTAGCATGATTTATTTTACTGATAAATAAAACAATGGCGTCTAAGAGGCACTTATTAAGTCTAAATCAGTCATTATTTTCATGATTTCGTGGCTAAACGAAACAATAATGTCTGGAACAATCACCACACAAGTTTAGGTGTTAACAATATGACGTTTTTTTTTTGTTTTTATTAATTTGCCCCATCAGGCAGGCTAAAGCTGTAAAGCTATACTGCCTATGACGTGAAAAGAAAAATTTCACGGGTTTTATTGTTTTTATACGGAACCCTAATTCTTTTTCTGGATTTAAAGTAGCCTATTTTGCTTCTTATAAAAGTGAAAGTTCCGTCAAAATCGGCCCAGCTATTTGGGAGTAAAATGAGGGACAGACATATGTTTTTTTAAAGGTATACTCGCATAATCAAGCATTTGGAAAAAAACTGTTATTTTGGTATTATAAACAGCAACTTCAACTTTTATTTGTTCGACGATGATTAAAACGATTGATGATGTATTATTTGTTTAGATGTATAGATTAGTGCTTATGATGGATTATTTAAATACGGCCAAGAACCTAACTTCCGGCACCCACACTTAAGAGCTAGTTCCATTCCATGTTAAGTGTGTTCATCACATCTTCGACCACACCGTCACTCAACATCAGGCGAGCTGGTAAAACACCTAGCAAATGCACTATAAAAACAATTTACATTAAATTACAATTTTTTCAATGATGAAAATAGCTGATGAAAGTTTTTTGGCGGGAACGCCGAAAGAGTCGTGTCGCCCCGTTTTTTTCCGTAACGAGTGTTTTTTCGAGTGTTTATGTATAATTACGGTAATGTTTTATTCATAAAGAGCTAAAGCGTAGCTAGCGTAGCTGTAGCAATGATAGCCCAGTGGTTAGCGCGGTCGGTTCACATGCCGAAGAGCGTGGGTTCAAACCCCAACAATGAGCTTAAGCTGTCGGTGAACGGAAACATCGTGAGGAATCCCTAGCATGGTGGTAGTTTAGGTAGGGTACTATCTAGTACTCGGCTGGCTAGCTAGCACCCTCAAGTTGGAAATCTGCCGCCAAGCGTCTAACGGTGTGTTCCGGCAGCCTCACTTGAGAGCCAGTTCCATTCCAGGCTAGGTGTGCTTTACCATCTTCGACCACACCTTTACTTAACATCAGGTGAGCTTAGGTCAAACACTTAGCCTGTACCATAAAAAAAAGTACGCCATTATGCCCTAGCTACGCTCGGGCGCCAAACCCCGTCTCGGGACTAAATAAATTACTTTCAGCCCTTGGGTAACAATGTACTGTTACTCCTTTCTTGGGCAGCCGTGAAAAACTATGTAAGTTTGGAAATGTCTCGGTAGGTAACGAAATAATTAATACGGGTCAATTACTCATTTTATATCTGCAATTAATGTTATCTGTATTATTATGAGAATGTACCATATCTCTTGACGTGTCATACTTATGTATATAAGTTTGTTTCGTATATCATACGGGTTATCAATCAAAACATATAAAATCACTTTAGGATCGTAAGTAAGTACTTAATTCAATCTTCAAAGTACTGTATTACCACCTGTTAATCTCGTTTCATAATTACAAAATGACATCATACTATTGTTGATAAAGTTTATCGTAGCGAGAATAATATCTGTCAGGTCACATGATCAGGTGACCTGGTGACTAGTGGTGACGTCAGTCGCCACGGTTTTTCACACATTTTTTTTTCTAATCTGAAAGCTACACTTTTTTTTTATTTAATTAACATAAATTAAAATTTAAAAAAAAACCCCGACATGTGCTTAGTATTTTACTAGTCAATCCCTTTCATTTGATACGGAGTTGAGAAAAAATATGTAATCCGCCATTTTATGGCGGCGGCCATCTTGGACCGATTTTCATCAAACATCAAGAACACTACAGACTAATTCGCCAGAACTTTCAAGCAATTAAGCAATTCAAAAAGAACCATTCAAGCAATTGTGATTTACCGCAAATAAAGACCAAAATAAATGCCAGTAAATGTGATTTCACTGTAAAATTATGCTCCATTTGCCCAGTAATGTCAAAAAATTATTTGTATGGAAATCGAACCCCGCTGTCAGGGAGGGACTATTAGGAAACTTCTGACAATGTGAGCCGTGTGAAAAGCAGATAGCCTTTTGGACCTGACTCATGACCTAATGAACAAACGAGAGACTTTTAAAGTGTTGGCCGGAGCTCTTCGGTAAAAGGTCGCCTTATAAGAAACCGATTCACTCGTGACTTGAAGGCACCCAGATTGTATTCATCAGGAAATCTAACAGGGAGATCTATTTAGTTCCCGACGAGGTAGAGTTACCGACATCTCGCTCTTAGACTATTTATCTAACTGAATATTTACAAATAAGAACATTGATTGAACTATCAATTATATAAATATAGAACAATAGATGAGGTAACCTATTCAAAGTAATGACTGACCCTCATTAACAAAATCTCAAATCTTCATTCAACGTTCATATCTTCTTAGGACTAGTAATAGACTAACGTTTGACTAAAATGTATTTTAAGTTCTACGTCACAGTGTTCGTTTTATATTGGAAATGTGTTTTTAAGTCGATAGCAGACGATGAGAGTAAAATAGAGCTAATTGATTTGACACGCCCGGCTAACTGGAAAGAACTTGCGGAATATTATAACGCCATTGAGAAGCGATGGTATGTTTCATTGAATTAATACAAGTACAGTCTCTGTAGGCCGATGATACCCAAAGTGGTATATATCAACCCCAAAGGATATTAGGTTAAGGTTTTCTGAGCTTGGGGCAAACATTAGGGTTAATAATTATTGTAGGTAATCGAAACAAATGAGCTTTGTGTCTTTTTTTAACAGAAACAACCAAAGATTGAATTTTTGATTGAATACATTCTGAATTTCAATGTTTTGATAATGGGTTCTCATCCATTCCTATGAGCCAATAATTTTATTCGTGCTAATGGCAAGTGACGATCCTGAACTTCGAAGTTTTTTTTAATAAATTGATACAAAAGCGGTTTGCAAGGCTCGAACTGTCTTTAAAAAAACACAAGTTTTGAATATACGAAATGGTTTTTCATTACTCATACTCGGAAAGCAGGTCTGAAGTTGTATGAGGAGCGGGCTGAAAGTAATACTTTCCGCCCTAGGGATATTTTTTTGATATAACTAATTCATATTTTTATATTTACTTTCCCTGTATTCATAATTAAAATCACAGTGTTTACCTCGGGTGAAAGACTTATTCAGTCACTCGAACTAGTCTCGTGACTAAATAAGCTACTTTCAGCCCTTGGGCAACAATGTACTATTCCGTATACAAATTCACAGCTTATTCGTTAATCGCTGTTACAGGAAGATCTGCGTGAACTGCGGCGCTCCCGGGCTGGGTACGGCTATGCACCTGGAGCACTCGCCTTCCGTGGGGGCCATGCGGCCAGCTCTCATACCGTCAGAGTACCTGCTCACCAGAAGTAACTAGATGTTTAACGATCTGTACAACTATTTCGGAAATTATATCTAAAAATCCCACTAATATTATTGACAGCCCTGTTGGCTCATTGGTAGCATGTCTGCTTCAAGAGCTGTAGGGCGTGGGTTCGATTCCCACCCAGGACAAGCATTTTGTGATATAAAACAAATGTTTGTTCTGTGTCTGGGTGTACTGTATGTATTACAAGTATGTATTTACAAAAAAAAAGTATTTTATCAGTTATCTGATTCCCATAGTAGGTACAAGCTTTGCTTAGTTTGGGGTCAGATGGCGCTGTGTGTAATGTCCTACGATATTTATTTATTTATTTATTTATTATACATCTGAAAGTTTGGATGGATGGATGGACGTTTGTTACTTTTTCACGCAAAAACTTCTGAACGGATTTGGATGAAATTTGGTATGTAGGTAGCTGAGACTCTGGATTAACACATAGGCGTTTCACCCACGTAGTTCCCGTTCCCGTTGGAATACAGGGATAAATTGTTGGCATTTTATTATATTTATATGTTACTAGCGTCTCGTCCCGTTGTTGTTGATGTTACTCAGGGATAATGTAGTTTTTGAGTTTATTCATTACTACCGGACGCCTCGCGGTTTCACCCGCGTAGTTCCCGTTCCCGTGGGAATACAGGGATAAATAGAAGCCTATGGAGATACACGGAGATAGCGTAGGTTCCCATCGGTGAAAGAATTTTTGAAATCGGTCCAGTAGTTTCGGAACCTACTTACTACAAACAAACAAACAATGAAATCTATCCTCTTTATAATAGTATAGATAAGACAACCTTCTTAAAGCCAAAAGACTAGAAATCGTTTTGTCGAATGACCCCCATCAAGGTGACGACGAGAAAGGATTTTCATTCTCTTATGGGATAATTGACTGCTGCGGTTAGTAATCATTCGATAGCGAACGAACAATCATTTGTTTACCTGACTGATTAGAAAAAAATATTGCGTTGACTCTACTCTAATCTACATTTCAACAACCTTAACCTGACTCATCAGCATGAAATGATTACAATTAATTGTAACTACGTAGATGTGTAAAATAATTGCCCATGATGATTAATTTGGTTTTGAAAATACCAATCCGATTCAGTCATTTTTATAGAAACTTTCCCATTGCTGGGCGTGGGCCTCTTCTCATTGTGAGAAGGGTAAAGGCATAGCCCACCACGCTGTGCAAGTGTGGGGTGGCAGACTTCACACATTTTCGAGAACTTTTTCTATGAACTCTCAGACATGTAGGTATCCTTGCGATGTTTTCTTTCACCCGTCAGAAGTCAGCGGCAATACGCACATAACTTAGAAAAGACAGACTTGCGTGCCGTGGGGTTCGAACCCAGGACCTCCAGATTAGAAGCCAGACGGTCTCCAACAATGATGCCGAAATTTCATTTTGGAAAATATTTCTCACCAATAAGTAGGTACGTCCAAGTAACATAGTAAGTAGGTAGGTCCATTCCAGGCTAGGTGTGCTTTACCATCTTCGACCACACCTTCACTTAACATCAGGTGAGCTGTGGTCAAACAACTAGCCTGTCAACCATAAAAAAAAAAAAAACGCATAGGCAGCAACAAGAGATAGAACTAACTGGTGACGTCGTCTCATAGGCTCGTGAAGTAGGAGAGGTCTGTCTACGTTGCAGGACCGCGGTATACAACACGCTGTCTATGTTTATGGTCAAGCTGAAGGCCTGGCTCCTAGATCAAATGTTTTAAGACAACGATTCATCATTTGAACTCATCCCCATTGTTAACCACGATGCAATTGAAGCAATGTGAAATCATCCCCATTGTTAACCACGATGCAATTGATGCAATGTGAACTCATCCCCATTGTTTACCATGATGCAATTAAAAGCAATGATGCCAATCTTTCAGTGGCAATAGTGGACGTGTCGGGTCATTCGCTAGACAAAGCAAACTATGTGCTGACCCTGGACGTGGCGCGCCAGTGGCCGATACTGAAACACGACCCGCGGGAGCCCACGCTGCTGGTGTTCAAGTTCGGTTGGGCTGGATATACGTCCGTGGCGCGCGTAAGAAGCTGCGTTTGTACTACCCCCGGTAAGGCATAACGAAGTTTATTAATTTCATTCCTAAATTTAAAAAAAATACGTTGCCCTGAAGGCACAGGTTTATGCGATGATAGCTCAGTGGTTAGCGCAGTTGGTTCACACGCTGAAGAACGTGGGTTTATATCTTAATAATGAACTTGAGGTGCTGGTGAAGGAAAACCTCGTGATTGGTGGTAGGGTACTTTCTAGAACTCGGCTAGCTACCACTCTCAAGTTTAAAATTTGCCGCCTGGCACTTAACGGTGTCTTCCGGCAGCCTCACTTGGAAGCCAGTTCTATTCCAGGCTAGGTGTACTTTACCATCTTCGACCACACCGTTACTTAACATCAGGTGAGCTGTGGTCAACCTAGTGTTTCAACCATATATAAAAAAAAGTAATTTTCATTTTCATGTAAGGTTTTCAATTGTTTCCAGGTATTAGCTACGAGCTTGCAGAATGGATAGCGACGAATCTGACGCACGTGATGGGTGTGGCAACAGATGCTCCGACGCTCGAGTCGGCAAAGACGCGGGAGTTTTCCAGCAGGACAGTAACCAATCTCCTCGGCAGGAGCGGCGTCTACATGATTGAGAATGTTCATATCAGGAAGAAGATTCCAGGTAGAAAGATAAATTATCCTTCACCCGCTATTTTAGTTGTTAGTAGTTGTTTGTTCACTAAGTTAGTTGTAGTTTTGCCTCCATGAAGAAGTCCACCGGATGTTGTCGAAACCATAGTCGGTCAAAACCACGTCAGTTTCTGTAGTATAAAATACTAAATAGGCTTCTATTAAAGTCGCCACTACTTTACTAAAGCATGACTGACAGGGACTGGACTTGACCAAGACTGAACTTTGACTAATACTTTTTAACTTATAAAACTCGATAATATCAAAACACTTGACACTGGCAAACGCACAAAATGCGACGCCAAAATCAAAGAAGAAATTTATTCTGTAACAAACACAAAAACAAACGAACACAGATAAACAGTTGCAAAATGTTACTTTGTTTAGTTGTTATGTTACTTTGTTTATCCATGAATCGTGTAAGGGCTCGGTTAGAACTTAGAATTAGATACCTACGCATAGAAATATAAGTACAGATAAGTACGCCAAAGTAATTAGCACGTCGTTCTTTCAGAGCATGGCTGCATGTCGTTCGCGATGCCTATGAAAATCCTTAACTTCAACTTCGTGCCGATAAGACTGACAGCCTTCTGTCCCACCACCAAGACCAATCAGGACGTGGTAGTCGCGCTGCGAAACTTCAAGGAAGGATACAAGCACGTCACCACTAAAAGTAGAATATATGACGTCAACATGGAAGACTTACTACAGTTCGAAGAATAATAGAAAATGTTTAAACTATTCGAAATTCTATAAAAGTGTGTAAAAATTTGTACCTATGATTAAAATTAGCTATTTTTTTCATTATTATTTTCAATTTTAGTGTAACATCATGCATATTAGCTGTATTATATTAGAGTAACAATTGTTTTAACAATAAAATAAAAAGCATAAATTGTAGATGAAGAAAGGTCGGCAATCAGTGGCGGATTTGTCATTTTGCCGCCCCTACTAACCGCTGCAACTCACAATACATTGTTTACAGTCATACTAATTAACATTTTCTGTGTCAATGAAATTGCAATTTTATGATTTGTGCTCTATCGTGAAAACTACATCAGATTTTTCCCGTTATTAGTATGACCGTGAACTGAGCGATCGTTGTGCGAATTGTGCGAGTGGACCTAATAACATTTAGATACACAGAGAAAAAAATATAGTAATATTGAATTTAAGAAATGGGTCAAAATTCATGAATTTAACACGTTCATTGCCGCCACTATTTTCAAGTAGTTCCCAGCGATGCCGCCCTATATAAAACGCGAGCACGCCAGGCGTGCTCTCGGCACTGCAAGATGAAATTACAGATACACTAGGCGTGTTCACTGGCACTGTGAAATCATAAAAACCCGTATTTCGGCTGCAGATAGAAATTATGCACAAATCCATGAAAAATCGAGAGCACGCCTGCCGTGCTTAATTACCTTCAAAACAAAAACGAACAGAGACAAACAGTTACAAAAGTAAGGGCTCACCTCAGCATAATACTGGTCATACTAAGTATGACAAGCGCTGGTCTTCCGGTGAGCCCCTGTAGTTGAAAATCAATGTATGTGTGGGTGTGGAGTGTGTTTGAATTAAAAAAAAAAAAAAGTTGAATAAATAAGCTTTATTTTTGGCCAAACTATTACACTGCATAAAGTTTACACTGCTATTGAAATAAAACTATGTACTAAACGATTAAAAATAAAGTCCATATAATATAATAATGACTCGTACATTATTTTAATTTCCGACCCAGTAAGTAGACAAATAATAAAACAGTATGAAATCATATATTTCATATTTTTTTTCTAGACACAGAAGTATTATCATTTTCACTTATATAACTAGATATAATATTATGAATACTGTCACAGAAATGGCGCAAAACGATTGCCTCAAAATATTTCACCTCAATAATTAGGTTTCGTCTACAATAGGTACGAAATGCATTAATGAATAATTGAATATTTGTTTCTCTCATACTAAAATATATAAAAGGGAAGCCTTAAGTTTAATAATAAATTGGAGAGCACCAGTGGTAACACTGAGCACCTCTTTTATAACTTCCGCGCTCAAGCCACGTTTCTATTTAGGTTTACTTTCAAATGTTTCGAGTATTCATTCGGGGGCCGCTATGTACTTTATTGCAAATGCCTTAGTCTAGTATTATATCTCTAAAGGGAGCAGCATACCTCCATACATTGATAATACTTTTCATCTCTATTATTGCCACAATTTTTAAGACTGGCACTTAAGTTACAAGCAATATGTGAATATTAAAAATAGATTTTCTTTGTCTTGGTGCACCAATACTTTTATTTTAATACTAACTTTTGGTACGTTGACTTTTCAAATAACTGACACGACTATAATATGATTTATAATTTAATGTGAGAATTTAAAACAAATTGTATAGTATTAAAATTATATTTCAATGTTTTTCTAACATTCTGATGTCTTCATTACTGAAACAGTTCAAAACTTGTAAGACAATAAAATCTTCTTTTTTTTCTAATAAAAGGCAATCCAGCAAAAAATATACAAATTATCACGTAAAATTATTAGAAAGGTTTTGCTATATTTTTAAAAAATCAATGTCTATAATATAGTTGATCTCAGATTTTTTATAGCTTGACTCAAATGCTTCAGGAATGCTGATGATAGCATATTTATAGTGCCAAAACAAACAGTAGACTGACTACAATAATTATCTTTTATTTTTTCACATGGCAATGTAACCGTAATTACCGTAAGTAATGTACCTAATTTGTTACGTATGACAACAATTCAGTATAAATGCCGATTACTATAAATATTTAGAAATTGTTACAAATATAGAAAAACGTCTTAACAATATTATTGCAATTTTAGTAGACAAAGTACAAAGTTCTAAAACGCGAGTAACGCATTCGAACTACTTTTTTTTTTTAATGAACAGTACAAAGATCTCAAAGATACGACCCAATTTATATTGGTCGTTAGTAAAACCTTGGCCGCTTTGCAGGGTTTGACAATTTAATTCAATAGATGGCGTTGTTAACTATTCTTTTTATAAACATTGATTGTATTTGACATGACATCATCGCGATATTATTAATCGACAATAACTAGGAATAAGTTATTTTTAATCATACTGGCTAACGAAAAAAAAGCGTCAAGGCCATCGACGTAATTAGCATGTAGCGACATCTATCAAGCACGTCGGAAAAAGTTTCTTTTAATTTTTTCCCCATAAAAAGCCTTCATTCATGAAGGTGCGTCAAAAATACAAACCTCAATGGTAGATAGTTCAGGCCGAAAATTAGCCGTTACAAATATATTTAAAAAATCTTAAACAGCAGAATCTAGCCAAAGAACATAGATCTAGAAAATCTTCAAATAGGCAGTTTAGTTTCTTACAACATTTAAACGATCACAAATCCTACTTGTATCAAATTTATATAAAGTTATATAACATTAACATTGCTTTTGTATACGCACACATTTTTTTTCTTTGGTTTTGGCGTCGCGTTTCGAGCATTTGCCAGTGCCAAGTATTTTTATATTTTCAAGTTTCAAAAGTTAAATAAGTGTCCTCGAAGCAAAAATTATAGTCAAAGTCCAGTATTGGTCAAGTACAGTCCATGTCATGCTTTAGTAAAGTAGTGGTGACTTTACTATAAAGCTTCGATAGAGTTTTGGAAGCAACACATAAAGTCATGTTTCACCACATTATATCATTTTCCCACACTCGCGATTGTGATTCGGCACTTTATGAATAAACCACCACCATTTTTATGCATCGACAAAACACTAGTTTTGGAAAAAAAATACAACGGGACGACACGACTGTTTCCGCGTTCTCGCCAAAACTCTACGCACACATTTAATGTCATTAGTTCTTAATTTTTACTTTAAAAATTTTCGCCAAATGTATACCGAGCCCTTGATCTCTACACTTTATACGTACTTCGGTTTGTGCTGGTCGAGTCCAGTCATGTCTCAAAGTAGTGGCGACTTTACTTCGATGGGAGTTTTGGAAACAACACAAAAATTCATGTTTCATCACATCATATCACACTCGCGCTTGTAATTCAGCACTTTATGAATAAAACAATAATATTTTTATACATAAACACTCGAAAAGTTTCGAAAAAAATACAATGGGCGACACGACTCTTTCCGCGTCCCGCCAAAACTCTAAGTTCTCTGCACTTACAAATTGTCAAAACTAAATCATCAAAAATTGTCGTATCTTTTAGATTTCTAATTTATACTGTATCTTCAGGGAGGTAGGTATATTATTGCATAAATAACGGATTTTCTGTTATATATTCAGTCAGCCACCATAGACGGCACATAGTAACTGGATTGGACACCTTTCTGTAAGGCCACCGTACACTCTGTGCGAAATACGTAACTTTGTCTTTATATTAAAATACATAGAGCTCATTTTTGCATTGATTTCTAGTACTATTTTGTAATGTTTGAAAATCTGAGTTCAGAATTCATCGATCTGCTGTTAAAATGGAAAACACTAACCCCTTGATTATACACTAACCAGTTTTAGCACTAACGTGTGAAGAGCGTTGTCTCTCTCTATCTCTCCCTTGATTCACGCGCGTAAAAGAGACAACAAACAAATTAGAGCACTTTTTATCACTTTGAACACGGCATTTTTGCTATTCAAAACAATGCCAGCTCGCTAAACTAGTTAATTCTTTGAGATCACAGGACCTTGCCACAGATTACCTTACATTTATTATAGCTAAGCAAAACAAACCTTAACATTATGCATGTAAAGTTCTTAATTCTTAGCAGCACACCAGAGCCACAGATAACGTAATAGTTACTACGCAATAAGCTGTCTCTACGTATTAAAGGGCCATTCGAATTACGTCACACGTTAGGGGGAGTGAGGGGGTCGATGAAGTGTGACATTGTGTGACAAGGGGCGGGGAGGGGTAACAAATTTTGTGACGTCACTTTTTTTTCAAAGTACATATAATTTTATTTTTTTATGCAAAAGTAATGAGACGAACGATGCGGTCTCCTGATAGTAAGAGATAACGCATGTTCATGACCATTGCAGCGATACACAGAACTTTGAGTAGCAAACAAAGTCCGGGGCCTCGCTGCTTTGGCACTACTTTGAGACTTTTGATGGTTAGTCTCAACAGCCCAGTAATTTCACTAGCTGCAGTCACCTTCAAACCGGAACACAGTAATATCTTGATATCTAATTTCATAAATTTCTAAATGTAAAATTGCAAAATATGTGTCTCACAAATGTGAAAAGGACGGAGGGAGGGGTAAAAAAAAATCATGAAATTCGTGTGACGTAATTTATAAATGTCCCCAAAGTATTTATATACATATATGGCTGTTGGGCGGCTCAGGCCCAATATTGTCGTTTTGACCTAGAAGGGGGGTGACCACCACGTACCATTATAACAACAGATCTCGACGTACCATTCGAATATGGCACAGATATACAGCCGATAAGCAAGATGCCGATATTTACAATCCAATCCAGCCTTACAAATGCCAAGCTATTCTAATCTTTCCAATCCTTCTTGATCTCGAACGCCCAGTCCCATTGGAGGTGGACATTTTTGTCGTCGTCGGTGAAGAGCGAGTTAACGGAGTAGGACCCTCGCGCCATGAGACCTGACGGCGCGTCTTCGGGGGGTGTGGTATACGAATGGATCTCGGTTTTAGGGGGGTACGAACCCACCATGTGCGTCATCTTATCCACTAGAATGGAAAAATATGAAAATTAGTTTAAGTACATTTTTTTAATACATATATACTCTAAAAGGCTCTCATTGTACTCATTGTTATACATAATTACAGCTTTAAGAAAAAAAAATTACTGTCCTATAGAATTTCATACACCAACTCAAAGTAATGAGCGCCAAAGCAGTGATGCCCTGGACTTTATTTTGTTATTCAAAGTTCTGTGTATCGCTGCAATGGTCATGAACAGGCGTTATCTCTTACTATCAGGAGAGCGTCTCGTTCGACCCATTACTTTATAAATTAAAAAAATAAAAAACCAACGAAATGTACGGAAATTTCAACGTGTCTTAAAAAATCGCTCACTTTATAAATAAACAAGTCTTTTCGCTTATAGAAGATCCAAAAGCTCTCTCTTTATATTCCTTTTCACTTCCTCTTTTTTATATATCCCTGTCTCCCTAATTTATCACTCTCGTTTCCTGCTTCTTTCCATTTTATTACTACTCTATAGAACTATTCCATTAGTTTTTATGGCGATGCTAGATCAGTGGTTAACGCGTTCAAATCCCAATAATAACCTTCTGCTGCCGGTAAAAAAGGAAACAATGTACACCTACATCATAGTATATGTTTGGTTAGCAACACTCAAGTTAGAAATCTACCACCAAGAACAGTGTTTACCATCTGCCATACCGTCACTCGACACCAGAAAAGCTGTGATCAAACACTTTTGCCACCCATAAAAAAAGAGATAACTACGGTCAAACTTTACAACTCTATAGGTGATACCATACCACACTTGACAATGAATTATTATTGTTCTAAGCTTTATTATTCTTTTATTTGTTATTCTGTGCGCATACACTGCTAAATACGGACAACATAAATTATTGCGATGTGTGTCATACATTCAATGACATATCATAAGCATAGCGAGTGGCTTCGTGATGTTATGTCCAATTATTTGACAACAAACGTGGTGTTTGCATTGTGGTAGCAGTGCAGTAGCTTGCCTTAGACGGGCCCTGTATCAAAATTTGTTGGGGGCCCTTCTACCAGACTTTAATCTCATAGCTCCACGGGGGTCATGTCTATTATTCTCTCAAAAACTTGTAAACGAAATTATAATCGTACAAAGTCTAACCCTGGACATCCATTGTTGCCGCGGCCTAAGAGGCCTACGAATTTTTGCATACCTACACATGTTGGGGCCCTAGTATTCCGGGGGCCCCGTATCATTGATACGGCGGTAGCTGGCTAGCTACAACCTTAAAGTTAAAAATCTGCCGCCAAGCATCTAACGGTCTGTTCCGGCAGCCTCACTTGAGAGCCAGTTTTATTACAGGCTAGGTGTGCTTTACCATCTTCGACCACACCGTCACTTAACATAATATATATATATTTTTTTTTTATAATAGATAGACTTGCGTTTGACCGCCATCCCGCCTGATGTTAAGCGAAGATGCGGTCTACGGTGGAGCACGCTCGCCTAGAAGAAACCGATTCACTCGCGACTTGAAGGTACCCAGACTATATTCATTGGGGAACACCCACTCGGGCAGCTGATTCCAATGTCTGGCGGTACGTATGAAGAAGGTGGAATCAAACCGCTTACATCAGCCATAAAGCAATAAGCAGATTAAACTTCATTATAATTAATCTATCATACCATACACAGATGATGTATTTCTATTGCCGCTATAACAACATACTAAAAACATACATGAAACTAGTGCTATATAATGTTATCGCTAGTTTCATGAATCGGTTTCCCCTAGACAAGCGTGTTACATCCTAGATCGTATCTTCTCTTTTGGTAACAGGCGTGATGGTGGTCAAACGTGAGCCTGTTATTTTTGTTTTGTTATTTGTATGTTGATATTTTGAGAAGAGTTATTTGCATAGTAGTTTGTTTGTTTGAATTTTTTATTTCGTTTTGTTTATTTGTTGTTGGTAATTTGTTATGTTTGTTTTGTTTGACCGACGAGGGCTCACCGGAAGACCAGCGCTGGTCATACTAATTAGTGTGACCAGTATTATGCTGAGGTGAGCCCCTATTTTGTAACTGTTTGTCTCTATTTGTTGTTTTTTTTTTGTTTTCTTTTTGTATTGTTACAAAATAAAATTATTTTCTTTCTTTCTTTCAAAAATAAAAAAATAAAAATATTTAAGGGGGGCTCCCATACAACAAACTTGATTTTTTTATAGATAATGGTACGGAACCCTTCGTGCGCGACTCCGACTCGCACTTGGCCGGTTTTTTTTTTAAATCTAAATTTGTATCTGATTTGATTCTAGTCTAAGGTTGCATACAATATGAAAAGACGAGACAACACAGACGTGCGGATGCCGCAGATAATACGTACCAGGCACTTCACGGGAGGCGCATGTAAAAATTACAATACATTATTAGATAATTATACCTATAAGTATATTGAATATATTTATATTGAATTACTTTAAACTGGGTGGCTTCGACCGCCTTATCGGAAGAAAGTCTAGTGTAGTGTAGAGGTCCTGAGTTCAAATACCATACATTCCTGTTTTTTTCATTCTAAATTATGCATCAAACGCATGAAACGGTTAAGGTGGTTCGATTTCTATACAAATAAATTTTTCGTCTGCGTCTTTATTTGCGGTAAATCACAATTGCTTGAATAAAACAGTAGAATATTAGCATAATCTACTGTTTTATTCAAAAATCATAAATTCATAAATTTCATTTTATGCTAATAATCTACTGTTTTATTCAAGCAATTGTGATTTACCGCAATAGCTGTGATTTCACTGTAAAATTATGCTCCATTTGTCCATAAATGACAAAAAAATATTGGTATGGAAAACGAACCACCTTAAGGAAAAAATCGCAAAAACATCAAAACATTGATGCTAAAGTATTTTCTGTTACTTAGCTGGCTAGATACCACCCTTAAAGCCAATTTTTCAACTTTAAACAAAACAGCGCCATCTACCCCTAAACTAAGGAAAACTTATACAATAGGAACCAAATAACTGATACAATACTCATATATATTTTTTACCTATAATGTATGTGAGGTAGACGTGTTCTAAGAGTGGAGACCGCGAATCGATAAACGTAGCGTAGGACGCCCTCGATGGAGTGACGATATACGTAGGACAGCTGGCGGTAGATGGAAGCGAAAAGCCGATGATCGGGCTGAGTGGCGTGTCTTCGGAGAGGCATATGTCTAGTAGTGGATTACAAAAGGCTGATGATGATGATGATGTTGTATGAACCAATCATGAAGCAGAGCTTCTTCAGAGCGAACGGAGCGATCGATCGATGCTATTGTTTACTACAATTTTTAAGTAACAATATGTAGGTACCTGGTACTCCAAGGCGGTACGTTTTCTGCACATACTTGAGTCCGTGTACGATCTCTCTTTGAACGATGAAGTCGATCCTTATTCTGTATTGTACACCTTCCTTTATCACGAACACCTGTAAATTTATAAAGAAAAAAAATGTATGTTTAATTGCCACAACTAATATTTAACACCGGTTTTTTAAATAAAAAAAATAAATATTGGTAGGACCATATTAAATTGGATTTAACACGGGCGGTGAAAGTGACGGTGAAGGAAAACATCGTGAGGAAACCATAGCATGGTGGTAGGGTACTATATAGTACTCGGCTGGCTAGCTATTACCCTCAAGATGAAAATCTGCCGCCAAGCACCTAACGGTGTGTTCCAGCAGCAGAGCCATTTCCATTCCAGACTAGGTGTTTTTTACCACCTTCAACCACACCGTCAGTTGACATCAGGTGAGCTAGTCAAAATCTAGCATGTTAAACATAAAAAAATATTCTCGGCGCTCGTACGGTGACACCATTGTATGCTAAGAAGTGTCATCTAAAGGATTACCGTTGACCATCACGACTAAAGCGAAGATAAGGTCTAAGATAGAGCACACTTGCCTGTAAATAATACGAAAAAAACTGACTCCATGACCCTTCGGCCAACTAAACGGAAACAGCGAGGTTTCAGAGTAAACGAAAATATCATCGGTGTATACAACTTATAGATTTTTATATGGGATAAAATTTATACGGGACCACCTCTGAAGTATGATCTACCAAGCAAAAAAGAATCATCAAAATCGATTCTTAATTGGCGGAATTATCGCGTAACATACAAAAAAACATAGTCAAATTGAGAACCCCCTTTTTGAGTCGGTTAAAAGGTAACTGATTAACTCGCAGAAGGCAGGCAAACATTGTACATATCGAGAAACGCCCACTCGGGCAGAAGATTCCACTATTTTGCAAAATGTAAGAAGAATCAAACAGTTTCGTTCTAATTCATGGAATGAAAAACACGAAACGAAGTCGCTTCACTAAAAAAAAATGTTTAATTTTTTACTATGGAAACTGACGTGATTTCGACATAGTTTTGTTTTTCACATCATCATTATCCACAGCCTTCTTTATCCCACTGCTGGGTATAGGCCTCTCTCTTTACATGCCATCTGCCTCAGTCCTGTGCCAATCTGGTCCAGGTTTGACCCACGACGGTGACAATATCGTCGACCCATCTTGCGGCTGGACGACCGACGCTCCGCTTCCCTTGCCTAGGCCACCACTCTGTTGCAACCTTACTCCACTTGTTTTTCTACTTATGTTAAATTATATCGGATACTACGACTATAGCTTCGGTCACATCCGGTGGCCTTCATGGATGGTGGATGGAGGCAAAGCTGAGTACAGCGCGCGCGCGGTCTCGTCTTACTTTTGTTTTAATTACTTTATAGTTTAAAAAAACTTTATGGGGTTTTTTCGCCTGAACCACAGATATCGCAATATGTGAATCTATACGACCGGTCTCGCGCTGACGTCACGGCGGTAAGCCACCGTCTCGTACAGAAAATTATTTCAATCTCGCCAGTAAATCAAGCTAGCTGTACAGTATGATGCTAATTTAAATTATTTATTACATTATTACCACGTACCTATCAACCTGCGACATTATTTGTTAAAGTAACAAAATGACTCTTCTCACTGTATTAAGCTCTTTTTGTTTTTTAATTAAACGCATAAAATGTGTTCAAATACCAACAAAGAAGTTGTCGGTGAAGGAATATATCGGTATATACATCTTCGAGCACGTCACTTAGCATAATTCCAAAATTAAGAGGTAACGCGGGTCCAGCGGAATTTGAAACATATGTACCTATTTGAAGAAAATATTGCCATCGCGCCGCGCCCTACAGACAAGTTGTCTATATGTGTGAATAGTCTGTGTTTGTGTGTATTTTTCGATAACATTATCGAAAAAATATTACTTCCTTAATTATATACGTATTAGTCTAAAACCCCCTCACCCTCCAGCTTTCCCCGTAACGTGTGATAGGGACCAAGGCAGCTAAGACCGATTATACCTACATTATTTTTGACTAAATTTAGGTTTCGTCTTACTATAATATAATTTGTATATAAAAATTGAGCCTAACCAATATTTTTTTTTGTACAAATATTTTGAAGAAGAATGAGTCTATACCCCTATAATTATTTTAACTTTTAAAATCATTAAAAATTTGTTTCATGGTCGTCTGATTTTATGTTGGTATAAAAGGGCCATTTATTACGAATTTTGAAGAATCCTATTTACTTATGTAATAAGTTGGTGGAAAATAAGAAATGATAGGGGCGTAGCAATATAAAAGAGGTAATATAAAAGAGACATGGAACATTATAAAAGAAGTCTGTAACTACAGCCAGCGCAAAATTAGTTCGGAACCTCTGTTAAAAACCAATAATAGTCCCTTAGAATCAATTAATGACGTAAATAATTTTTTCACCTCCATTGGACGAGATCTAGCTGATCTAACTCTAACTCTAAAAAAGTTATGTAAAACAGATACAGAACTTGCAGCTGCTGCCAGTAAAGCTTACAACTCTTCTCCATCTGGTTCACTGTCTCTATTTCTAACTGACGCAAAGGAAGTTGCTCGTACAATTGCTGATCTCAAACCTAATAGTGCGCCTGGTTGGGACAATATCACACCCAGTCTACTAAAATCATGTTCACCAATACTTGCGGAACCAATTGCCCATTTATGTAATCTCAGCTTTACCAAAGGTACATTTCCTGCTGTTTTTAAAAAGGCGTTAGTGTGTCCCATTTTTAAGGCTGGTGACAAGAATGTAGCCTCAAATTATCGACCAATCTCACTCTTGCCATCTCTTGCCAAAATTATGGAAAAAATTGTTAATCTAAGATTAGTAGCATTTTTAGAGAACAATAATATCCTAGCAAGTAATCAGTACGGTTTTCGTTCTAAGAAATCGACTGACGATGCAACCCTAGAACTTACGACACGGATAACAAAATACTTAGACATGAGACTAAAATGTGTCGGTGTGTTCCTTGACCTTCAAAAGGCGTTTGATACGGTTTCGATACCAATTCTTCTAGCACACATGCAAGGTGTTGGTATAAGAGGCAGTGTACTTGAATGGTTCACTGACTATTTGATGGATCGAAGGCAACAAGTAAAAGTTGATCTACACTTAAGCGATGAAGCTACATGCAAATATGGCGTCCCACAGGGCAGTACTTTAGGACCAACGTTATTTTTAATATACATTAACCAACTTTGTAAGATAAAAATAGAAAATGCAGATATCCTCATGTTTGCAGATGATACTGTTGTAATTTTCCATGGCGCAAGTTGGACTGATGTAAGTCGGCGCGCGGAGGAGGGTGTGGCACGTATTACACAATGGCTTGAATACAATCTTTTGTCATTAAACACTGCGAAAACAAAATACATGTGTTTCAGAAAAACTAACAGAAACAAAATACCAACTAATTTTGTAATATGTGCACACACTTTTCCCTGTAACAGTTCCCAGGACAAGCACTTAAACTGTAACTGTAACATTCTTGATAGGGTGGAATCACTCAAATATTTGGGTGTTACAGTTGACGACAGAATGACATGGGGACCGCATATACATATCGTCTCAAAACGCATAAGAAAACTTATATATGTCTTTAAGCAACTACGATCAGTGGCTGACAGAAACCTTTTAATGCAAACCTATAAGGCGCTAGGGGAGTGTGTTATAGGATATTGTATTTGTTCTTGGGGTGGCGCAGTTAAAGTCTATATGTTGGAAGTAGAACGTGCTCAGCGCGCTCTCCTAAAGATAATTAGGTTCTTGCCTTTTAGATACGCCACTACTGATCTCTATAAAGATTGTGAAGTTTTATCAGTTAGGAAAATCTTTGTAAGTAACTGCCTTATGAGGTATCACAGAGAAACGGTTCCCTCTCTATCTATATCCAATAAGAGGCGTGATTGTCCTGTGCCTGGCTATGATTGTGCATTATCGTGGAGACATTATAATCATATGGCACCTATTTTATATAATAAGCTAAACAATTTTTCTACTCTAGATATAAAAAAAGTCAATAGATTCAAATTAAAAACAATTATAAAAAACTGGTTGACACAACTGGATTACATTTGTACTGAAAAATTATTGGAAAGAGTGGACTAACTTTTTATTCTGAACCTTCTGCTGCTATGCTAACAAACATTATTGATATTATATATTCCTAATAACTATCCTACACACCACACACACGCACTACACACTACACAAACTCACTCACCACACACATATTCACACTCACACACACTCACTACACACATACACCCACCCACATACACACTCACTACACACACATACGCCCACACACACACTCACTACACACACATACGCCCACACACAAACTCACTACACACACATATACATACACATACGCACACGCACACGCATAAATATGTAAATTCATAACAAAAATCATTTATGTTTTTTTTTTTAAGTTTATATGTTCAATGTTTTTTATTTTTTTTAAACCATAGTGGGAAGACACTGTCTGCAGCAACACAGCGAAGGCTACAGCTGCAGGCAGGGTTACTATACATAACTGTACTATTTTAATGAAACATTAAATTTATTTGTATTTGTATTTGTATTTGTATTTGTAGCTATAGCAGACCTTGATTTTATGACAAAAAATTATTACTCTATAAGCATTACCCAGGAAGAAAATAGGGGAATACGTGTGTATGGTAAAACGCTACTGGCTCCCTCTTAAATGTAGGTCATAAATTAGTTCAAGAATTCTAGAATGTTACGGGCAGGTGAATGTAGCGAGTCACTAACGACCTAAAAACTTATCTCTCCTTACTGGGAGAACAAGTTTCGTGTGCAACTTCATAGTGACTTGGGTAATCGTACTTATAAATGATAAATTCAACTAGTTCCCACGACTTTGTTGAGATAAATATAAAGTCTAGAAAAGTCACTAAAGCATATGCCTGTTTAAATTTGTGTAATTAGAAATATTTACATAACAGTCAGTAATTAATCGCAACTAGCCTGTCTGGCTGCCTCTCTTTCATGCTATATATTTTCTACGTTTGCCGATTGTTATTAGCGCGGTAGGTTCGCATGCCGAAGGGCGTGGGTTCAAACCCCAACAATGAGCTTGAGCTGCCGGTGAAGGAAAACATCGTGAGGAAACCAAAGCATGGTGGTAGGGTACTTTAGTACTCGGCTGGCTAGCTACCACCCTCAAGTTGAAAATCTGCCGCCAAGCATCTAACGGTGTGTTCCGGCAGCCTCACTTGAGAGCCAGTTGCATTCCAGGCTAGGTGTGCTTTACCATCTTCGGCCACACCTTCACTTGACATCAGGTGAGCTGTGGTCAAACAACTAGCCTGTCAACCATTAAAAAAAAAAAAAAGATTGTCATTTTTGTCAAAAGTGTAGTGTTGTACCGAATCCAACTAGGCTGGGCAGCGTTCGGAAAACTACGAACGTTTTCTTGTCCGAATTGCCTCAGTGCCTCAAACCGACAGTCTTCGACCATTGTGTGTTGCCAGTGATAACTTATGGCGCTGAAACGTGATCTCTGACTTTGTGCCTTCTTGGTAAGCTCAAACTAGCCCAACGAACTATAAAGAGGGCTATGCTTGGAGATCGAATCAGAAATGAGGAGATCCGTCGAACTAAAGTTACCGACATAGCCCAGCGAAGTTTCAGCAAGTTGAAGTGGCAGTGGGCAGGGCAATAGCACGCAGAACTGATGGCCGATGGGACTGCAAAGTATTGGAGTGGAGACCATAACAAGCTTTTTCATTTACTCCATTCAATCATAGGGCCGTTGAGACTAACCATTGAACGTCCCGCAGTAATGAGCGCCAAAGCGGCGTATCCTAGACTTCAGTTTTGCTACTCAGGGTTCTGTGTATCGCTGCAATGGGCATGGTCAGGCGTTATCTCTTACCATCAGAACGTCTCGTAACAAATAAAAATTAATAAAAAATTCGGCCAAGTGCGAGTCGGACTCGCACACGCAATTTCTCACCATTATCTATAAAAAGGGCAAAAAAATCACATTTGTTGTATGGGAGCCCCCTTAAATATTTATTTTATTGTTTTTTTAGTATTTGTTGTTATAGCGGCAACAGAAATACATCATCCGTGAAAATTTCAACTGTCTAACTATCACGGTACATGAGACAGACGGACGGACAGCGGAGTCTTAGTAATAGGGTCCCGTTTTACCCTTTGGGTACGGAACCCTAAAAACTTTCGAATAACCAAACAGTCACATTAAAACGTAAAATATGAATATGAGTCACACTATACATTATCATCGTGGTGTCATCGCTTGCAGTGGTGGGAATCGATTACAGATGCCCTTGGGGTAAATATAGACTGCTTCCACTGTTCGCTTTGTTACGATACCATAAGACAAATGGCGTTGGATGACAATTACCTCTCATTTATAATTTTTTTTTTTTTTTTTATGCCACAGGTGGCAATCAAGCTGACGGGTTGCCTGATGTTAAGCAATCACCGTCGCTAATTGACTGCCCTGTTAGCATAAACGGTCAGTAGCTTTGGTTCTCGTGCCGGAGGGTGTGGATTCAATTCAGACCCAAGAAAAACATTTATGTTACAAACATAGATATTTATATAACGTAATGCCAGTAAACAATATCTACATCACAAATCGGCTTAATAAAATCCAAGCTTATAACACTGTATAAACGCGACAGTGTGTTTGTCTATCATTTCCACAGCAACGGAACACAATGTATGTATTATAAGTATGTATTTACAACAAAAAAAAGTATTGAAGTATTCTGTCAGCTGTCTGGTTCCCATAGTACAAGCTTTGCTTAGTTTGGGGCTAGATGGCACTGCGTTAAAAATGTCCTCCCATATTTATTTATTTAATTTGATTTGTAGTGTCGTGTAGATTTTATTTATATGTTAATGTTAGAGCCCGAATATTGGTTAATCTCAAGTTTTACCAGTAAATCTTAGGATTTACCAACACGAGTTGGTAAATGTAAGAATTTTTAAAATAGAACGATAACAATGAGTACCTACTTCTTGAACATTTATTTCAATTAACTATCAGAGATCTGACATGTTTGTTTCAACATTTACCGTATCTTTAAGGCGAATCCTAAGATTTACCAAGTGAATGGTGGTAAAAGTTCGAAATAAACGATGATCCCAGAACAGTTCGGACTATTACCATTAAGGGTTGGTAAATCTTGGGTTGGAAAATCTTAGGTTTTACTAGAAAGTCTTAGGATTTACTGTAGTTCGGGCTTTTACAGTAACAATTATATATTTCGTCTCTATCCAATATAGATAAAAATAAAAATCGACAAAAAAAATCTAAACACAAATGCTTTTTGATAAAATCGCCTAAGAGAACATCCTGTAGGAGCTCCTGGAACGTCGCCAGATGCGAGCCGCACGCGGCTACTGCGGCCGCACATCGTAAGGCAGTGTACACACGACCACTATGATAATACGCGAATACGATCTATCTATCGTGGTATATCGTGATATATCGTGGCGTATCGCATCCGGCTCTTACTTTGAGTAGAAGTTGTTTTTAAGTTTCATTTAAACACGACTACTGTGATGATACGCGAATACGACTTATCCTGGCGTATCGTATCCGGTTCTTGCTTTGAGTAGAAATTGTTTTTAAGTTTCATTTAAACACGACTACTGTGATGATACGCGGATACGACTTATCGTGGCGTATCGTATCCGGTTCTTGCTTTGAGTAGAAATTGTTTTTAAGTTTCATTTAAACACGACTACGGTGATGATACGCGGATACGACTTATCGTGGCGTATCGTATCCGGTTCTTGCTTTGAGTAGAAGTTGTTTTTAAGTTTCATTTAAACACGACTACTGTGATGATACGCGGATACGACTTATCGTGGCGTATCGCATCCGGTTCTTGCTATGACAAAAAAGTTTTTTTTTACTTTTAATTAATTTATAGTGGTTCATTAATTCCGTGATTACCCGCCTTCCTCGTAACACACGAAACTACATTAATACTCACGATGTATTTCACATGTTTATATTTTCATTGTCTTTTTTTTTTATTCAAACCTACCAATTTCAAAGACAGATCAAAATTATTTTAGATTTTAATTAAATAATAAATATCGTAGGACATTACACACAGCGCCATCTGGCCCCAAACTAAGCAAAGCTTGTACTATGGCAGTCAGATAACTGATAGAATACTTAAATATTTTTTTTTGTAAACACATACTTATAATACATACAGCACACCCAGACACAGAACAAACATTTGGTTTTATATCACAAAATGCTTATCCTGGGTGGGAATCGAACCCACGCCCCACAGCTCTTGAAGCAGACATGCTACCAATGAGCCAACAGGGCTGTCATTAAATATAGTTATGACATTTTTATATATTTTTTGACTCTACAACTTACCAATTATTATTATTTAATTTAATTTATCATTACAATTCTTAAATCTCTAGTGACTTTTTAAAAATGTAATTATAATGCACCTAGACATACATAGTTTTGTAAAGCGATACAGATTTGAAAAATGTGTATTTGTATCTATTAAAAATTAATATTATTGCTTTCTGTTTTGCGTGTTATGAAATAAATATTTATACTACATTTATAACCTATACTTTAAACAGCATTTTGGCTTCCTCTGAAGCTGGACTAAAAAATTGTAATTATTTGGGATTATCTTACTTTTATTGACAGCCCGTTGGCTCATTGGTAGTATATCTGCCTTGAGAGCTGTAGAGCGCGGGTTTGATTCCCACTCAGGGCAAACATTTTTTGAATAAACAAATGTGTGTTCTGTGTCTAGGTGTCCTGTATGTATTATAAGTATGTATTTACAAAAAAAAAGTATTTATGTATTCTATCAGTTATCTGACTTCCATCACACAAGCTCTGCTTGATTTGGGGCCAGATGGCGCTGTGTGTATAGTCCTACGATATTACTCGTACATTTCTCTTTGTTAATTTTAATATGACACGCACGTGTCAAAGCACTCGAGCCCCAAGATATACTTAGTGATACGCTAGACAAATGAGTGACACAGATACGTACAATGTGAACGCCCCTTATCTTCCGTACATCTCTCCGTCAGTTTGCACCACGTACAGAGTCCTGCCAGCGATAATTAAGAGTCGATTTGTTTCCAACAGGTGATGCGGGACTCCGCTGATGAATGGGTGTACAGCAAAAAGTCAAAGAAAGCTCTTAAACATTTAAATACGAACTTCAATGTTTTATAAATGATCACATCATATCTATATCCAGTGTCCCGTTGTTTTCAGGAAGATATAATTATGTGTGCTTTTCGAGCAGCAAGTAAATTGGTTTGTTCTTCTAGCGTGGAAAGCGCAAATTAGTTCATTACTCTTAATATGCCTACCCCGTTGACTTATTTGGAAGTGTTTCTGCTTCAAAAGCTTGTAGGGCCTGGATTGGGTTTCCACTCAGGACAAACATTTATGTGACGAGTATAAATATTTGTTCTGTATGTATCTTTATTTTTTTTTAATAGTAACGAGACGATCGAGACGCTCTGCTGATGGCAAGAGATAACGTCCATGACCTTTGCATGAATACACAGAACTTTGAGTTGCAAAACAACGTCCGGGGAATCGCTGCTTTGGCGCTCATTACTTTGAGACTTTCGATGGTTAGTCTCAACAGCCCTGTAATTTCGCTAGCTGCAGTATCCTATATGTTAATCTAGGTAATAAACTATATGTGTGCCACTAATTCCATCCAAGACTGTTACGCCGTTTTTGCATGGTTAAGTAACAAACATCCATCCAAACATACAAACTTTCATATCCTACTATAATATTATAAATGCGCTGATGGGCTATTGAGAAATAGCCCAGTAATTCCGCTAGCTGCAGTACCCTTCAAACCGAAACACACTACTGCTTGGCGGCAGAATATCAGGTACTGCGGTGGTAGCTACCTAGACGACTTCCTGCTAAGGAAATCTACCGCCAAGTATAGCTAAATAACATTTATTTACAAAAAAAAGTATTCTATAATTTTTCTTTTAGTTCCTATAGTACTAGCTTTGTTTAGTTTAGGGCTAGATGGCGCTGTGTATAATATAAAATTTAAATAAATGATCTTTATTTTAATTTTAAAGATGAGGAAGAAATTTCTTTCTATTATTTATTATTCTTTACGTAACGAACTACCAAAGGACGCGGAAAGTTGTTTTGGCCACGTGACTTGATTCAAAAGAGGAAATTGTAATAGAAATTGAAGCAAGAGCATGAGAACCTGAGGGGAAATAAGTTTCTACCAAGGGCAATAAATAGGGCTTCTTCCTTATAACGTGACACGATTGTTCTAGAAACTGTGGAGAAACTGAAACGATAACATAAACTTACAATCCTTTTAAGCTTGATAAGTTTGAATTTTACTTTTAAAAGTGTGTAATGTCCTACATTACACACAGCGCAATCTGACCCCAAACTAAGCAAAGCTTGTACTATGGAAGACAGATAACTGATAGAATACTTTTATTGTTGTAGATAACATACTTATAATAAATACAGAACACCCAGACACAGAACAAACATTTGTTCATGCTACAAAGTATGTCCTGGGTGGGAATCGAACCCACGCCCTTCAGCTCTTGAAGCAGACATTCTACCAATGAACCAACAGGGCTGTCACTATAGCGTTACTATAGCAACTGTTAAACAGAAGTTGTTTTATAATGACCCGTAATAGCGTGTAAAACCTTTTTTAGCATAGCAATCTGTATAAAGAGGAAAGATTTGATTGATTGTTTGTTTGTATTGAATAGACTCCGAAACTACTGGACCGATTTCAAAAACTCTTTCACCATTGGGAAGCTACACGATCCCCGGGTGGCATAAGTTAATTTTAATCCCTGTATTTCCACGGGAACGGGAGCTATGCGGGTGAAACCGCGATGCGTCCGCTTGTATATAATATCTCAATTGCAATTTTTTTCCAAATTAGCAGTATTAAATAACACACAAAACTTTCACATTCATAACATTAGTGAGATGAAAATTAAATGAAATAGAGCGAGTACATTCTTATGGTTTCATATTTTTTCGTTAATTACAATCGGTTTCAATTTATAAATAGTACAAACATATTAACATAACTATGATTTTCCTGTTAAGTTTCCTGGTGCTCGGTTTTACTGTTTTAGATTATTTCTCCATTACAAGTTTGTCTAATGATATACAAATACAAATTATTTATTAATAACACCAAAGTTACAGGTCATTTTTTCCATTCATATTTAAAAATATCATAATCATAACATATATGTCAATACAATGAAAATTTCAATGAAATAATATGTCACATATAAAATAATTATATAAATATAATGTCAATAAAAATTATAGACACAATAGCCAAGAAAAGACGGGTGCGTGCCGTGGGTTTAGAACCCAGGACCACCAGACTGGAAGCCAGACGCTCTTCTAACTACGCTGCCGAAACTTCAAACATCTAGCTTGTCACTAATAATAATTAATTGCCAAAAAAAACAACATGTATCTACTTATTTTTATCCCAGAAAATATTTCTAAATAATGTAATATTTGTATAAAATCTAGTATTTGTGAGAACTCGTGCATGTCATACTCTGTCCATTATGTTAACCGCTTTTTGACAGCTCATTCAAAGTCGACGACACAACTTTATACTGCGTCTAGCAAAAAAATCTCACAGAAAATAAATACGTTTAATCTAGAATGTAGATAATCAATTTTTTACAGATCGATTTATTCGACTATTTATTAATCGATTTTTCCACCCTCAAAATCACATCCCTACGCAGAACCCCAGTGGAGTTTGAGTTGTGTATGCTTGTTCCCATTCTTGTGACGAATTTAGCGCACTGAACCCGTGCTACTAAGAAATCTCTAAATAGTACCCTAACGCGAATCACCATAGACAAAGTACAATATTTCATACAAGTAATCGAATATGGCGCTATCTCTTTCACATTTCATTGAATTAAACCGAGATAGCACTACGTTTGTTGACTTTCGTTTGCTAGGTTTATGCTTGATGATTTTACTATAGGAACTCGTGCTAACTGACAGTTAAAAAAAAATTACAAAACCATATTTTTTTTATTATTTTATTAAATGCAACTAGTTGAGTGTAGTTTTATTATGTAAAATAAAACATGCGGATATTTAATTTAGGCGTTCATCTCGTAATATAGTCTGTTAAACCGAAGTAGAGATTACTTTGTATAAAGATTATTTTAATTTCGGTTTCTATTCTCAACCTTTTGTCGGTATTTTTAGTGCATTACTTTTAAATTGTTTTAGTCGGGTTTTTTTTTAAATTATTATTTATTTATTTTCTAGAAGAATTCTACAGAATTTAGCTACCTATATATATTATTTATAGAATTTACATTTTAATATTTTTTTTTTAGAATTTAGTAATAATATATTGCAGATCAGCATGTCAGATATTCTGCCGCCAAGCAGTAGTGTGTACACATTACTGTGTTCCGGTTTGAAGGGTACTGCAGCTAGCGAAATTACAGGGCTTTTGAGACTAACCAGCTAAAGTCTCAAAGTAATGAGCCCCAAAGCAGCAATTCCCGGGCCCTTGTTTTGTTAATCAAGGTTTATGTATCGCTGCAATGGCCATGTTGTGTTATCTCTTATCATCAGGAGAGCGTTTCGTTCGTGTTTATGTAAAATTAAAGTTACATAAACACACGCATTAAGCGTTTTCATTTCCACAATATTCATTCGCACAGCGAGGTTGTGGAACTCTCTGCCGGAGTCTGTGTTCCCTGTTAGGTACAATATGGGTGTCTTCAAATCTAGGGTAAGGTTTCTTCTAGGTAAGCGTGCTCCATCTTAGACCACACAACTACTTATCGTCAGGCAGAGTATAGTCAAACGCGAGACTATTTTGAATTTTAAAAAAAATGTAGAACAAAAATCGCTAATTGAAAAATATAAGGTCGCAAATGAATCCGGTCGCCCGTATCTAGTTAATTATAATCCAACGTTCCAATCACTTTGTAGTTGAATTTGTTTATTTTACAAACTTTTTGTTTGGATATTTTACAAAATTATGACAGTGCAAGTATGCTTTGATTGATGTATCATACTTTTATTCACTGACCTGTTTTTTAAGCTCTGTCAGGTCCCCAGTAAGGTCGAGCTCGAGGTCATCGCGTCCCACCACGCAGAGGGCTAATTTCTTCACGATTACCTTGCGAGGGTCCCCTGCATCTGCAATATCATATAAACTATGTCTACTTATTACTCATGACAGCCCTATTGGTTCATTGGTAGTAAGTCTGCTTCGAAAGCTGAAGGGATTCGATTCCCACTCAGGACTAAAATAATAGTTTATAAGTCTTCATAAGTGAAATTTCTGGAGTCATGATGTTGGTTTATCTTGTTATCAACCTATTCAAATGATAGAGGATTGATATTTGATAATAGGGGTTATCTTATCTTTCTGCCTGTTAGTAAACACTATACTATACATAAGTACAAAATGAAATTTGTTTTACTGTAATTAGATTTAGTAAAATCCTGTTTCAATTTTCAAATCTCACTAGCAAAATATCTACAATACTACTACTATAGATTACACTATGATCAAAGCCACTAATCTTTATAGTATAAAACAGAGTCACTGTTCATATCTCTACGATGACATACTTGTTCTAAAATGTACATAATGGATTTTGGTATGGTGATTTAGATATTTTTTACTTATGTTTTGTACAAATATCATGTATGTATGTGTAATTAAAATATGTATTAACATAATTATGTAGTAATAGCCAGTTGCATTCCAGGCTAGGTGTGCTTTATCATCTTCGGCAACACCTTCACTTGACATCAGGTGAGCTGTGGTCAAACACCTAGCCTGTCGACCATTAAAAAAAAAAAAAATTAACTTTTGTATAAGTAGAGAAATCCAATGTTTTGTAACCACATCACCTGAGTAAATTGAACGTAAGGCTAGATTTAACTAGTTATGAATTTGTAGTAGTTTGTAATTCAATTCCATCCATTTCCTTTGAGGTATACTATCTAATACTCTTTTTTTGCCCTGTGAAAAACCTTAGTGGAATCCTTAGTTTGGTTTTGGAAGATGCAAGGGGGTATATAGAAGCTACACACTAAAAATCCTGGAATGTTTCTAGACCTACAGATAAACTTTCTCATCAGCAACAATGTAAATAGTATACATAATTATTTATTACTATGTACACCATAACTTCACAGAAGTTGTACTGCAGGTCAATCATTTGATTTGATAAGAAATAAAAATAAAAAATTAATTCTATTTGAGCTGAAATAAGGCATACAACACAACTGCCAGCAAAACAAAGTCTTATCTATTACAAGTCAAAAATACCAAATTTAGCCGTGTACATAATTGAATTGCTAAGCCATTTCTTACCAACAATGACAGTCCCAGTCTGAGCCTGCCCCAAAAGAGCTTCCTTGTACTTCCGAAGTGACTCATCCTCTTGGTCAGCCGCAAGGATCTCCTCAATAGATTTCTCTGGTGGAGGTTTATATGTAGACTTGATTTCTTCTACTTCAGTCTCATCTTCAGGAGTGTGCGCTACTTCAGGCTCACCAGACATTGTAAATCTAGGATAGAATTTAACAGTTTTAATTGTGATTAATTTTCTATGCAAACTTTGTACACATAAGTTTGAGATTTAAAGTGTGTAGAAGTTTTAAGTAATAACTTTCCTACTATCGCCAGTTAGTTTTATCTCCATCAAAATCTAGCAAGAGTTTTCCCACAGCCAAATAATGAATGTTGACAGGTTGGTGTATATATGTAAGATTGTCATGTACAACTTCGCTATAAAACGACGCTTCTAAAGATTATGAATCATCCAATATTCATAACCTAACATTTCAGGACGATTTCCTATCTGTCGATAATTGACTGTGACAACAATGTAAACACCAAATTTACCTGTTATTTTAAATATATTAATTTAGGCAGAGATACATTAGCACAAAATTAATAGGCTTTGTTATCTCGATTATTTATGTGGATTTTTGTACAAGCGACACTAGGGAACCGCCCAATTCATAGTTGTTGCAGATAAAATGTGTAGCAATGTAAATTTAAATGAAATTGATGACGAAGAAGCTAAGGGAAAACAATCAATAGGTAATTTTTTTTAAAGAATTAGCGGCTTCGTCATTCCAAGCTAAGGGTGAAAAACGCTTATAAATCATTTATCGTATAAGGTAACTGATAACACTTAGTACTCACGCTTTGTGATGGTTTCCTTAAGAATACAGAAAACTTATCAGAACGTACGAATTAATTCACTAGAATCAGAATTGAACAAACGAAAATTCAACATAAATTCTGTACAACCGTAGACCAAAAATGACGGACGAGATGCTTCCGGCCGGTCATCGAACTCTGAATTGGGTTATCACAATGAAAAATTGTAATTCACAGATATAGAACACTAGAATGGTTAAAGCCTTGCGCACACTGAGGGAGACAACACACGACAGTGGCTTCGCAAATAGTGTATTTTTTTGAAGATCTACGATTTTTTGAAAGTTTTCTGGGTATTATCTCAGCAGTCCATGGCATAGTTAGAAAGTTACCCCTAAGTGAGAAAATTTACAGTTTTGGAGATAACATAAAATATATATGCATTTAATGAGCATTTTAACCCAATAAAGTTTTAACCTGATCAATCAAGTCTAGATTCTGGATAACCTCCCACCAGAAGCTCTAGCAGTCGTCCCTAAGGGCCGCCTTACACGTTCAATCATGATCACGATCCGCGATCCGCGATCCGCGATCATGATTTCAAAATTTCTAGATATTTTGCGATCCGGAGCATCAGTCCGTCAATCCGCTTCGTACACGATCAGTCTGGATCGCGATCATTGATCGCGGATCGCGGATCGCGGATCGCGCGGAACGTGTACGGCAGCCCTATGCTAATGCTTCGGTCCAGAACCTCCCATAACCTACTTATATCGAGGTGCTGTGTCAATTCTGTCACTCATTTCCTTATCTTTTTTCACTAACCTAACCTAACTTATATACTATCTTCATCACCAATATCTACTTAACAAAATGTAAATGAAAAAAATAAAATTACTTTTGTTATAAATATTTTCTTTTGATAAATTTGCTTTCATCAATTTGCACTACTTTTCTGGGTCCACCTACTGCCAAAATTTTGTTGTTTTCCTAGCTGGTATTTAATTACTAGATTATCGCGACAATAACAGAAACTGTACCAGTTGGCAACAGTATAGTGAAGTAGCTACTAACGTATGGTGTGCTTTTAGCATAATAATTTTTCAGGAGCCGTAGTACGTAAATCTTTATCTATGCTTATGCATTTTATTAAACTTCAAAAAATTAATATTTCCAAAAGTATACATTTCCTCATAATAACCCGCATGTTTGTTTAAAAAGGATAATTATTTAACGATTAACATCGAATTTACGGCCGAATTCATGCCGTGGACTTCTGAAGTCAACCCGATATCTATTTATCTATTTACCGATATCTATAAAAATATATAGCGGTATCGGTATCGGTAGCTATTTGTTTTTTTATATATTTTAAATAGGCTTCCGATTGATTTCCAGCTCCAGTTTCCAGTTAGCAAAAATCTCAGAAGCTAAAATTGTAGCATAATGACGCCACATTGCACACAAGCACAGCTTACGGTCGAAATCTCTATCTTAGCTACTGCTGCAAGTTACAACAGTGTGGGGAAGGTTTTATATACCGAGAAATTGCCAGTGCTGCCATTTAAAAAAAAGTCATATCCGGTTGTCAACGTCAAAACTTTTGGATACGGTATTTTGGCGGGAACATGAGTTACACGACAAGTACTTTTTTATTGAGGTGAATTTTTGTAATTTTCAACAGAGAAGCTTGATATTAATGTTATCCTGCTTTAAGTCTAGTCTATGCTCTTTCATGATCTGAACATAACTGTGACTTTGATTGTAACTAATATGTTATGAATATGTAATAACATACTGACTTCCTATAATTGATTTTGTTAGGAGAAACCTGAAAATGAACTACTTGGGTATGAATTAGTTATATAACTTCGAATAAGAGTTTACTAATCATACTGGCAAAATCACCTAAATGCAGTGCCAAAAATAAAGACAAAAGGTTTTGTTTACTTCTATTTTCTAAACTGAGTACGAATAGCATCAGTTTTTTCTTTATCATTAAACATTTCTTATTTTTTTCTCAAATTTCTCAATATATTGCTACAGTCGTGTTCTTAATATGATCAGGTTTCAAATTAAATATCGATTTTCATTCATATATAATAATGATGGTGTGTATCAACTCAAGTAACATATCAAAACTATAATTCATAAGGTGTAATGTTGGTACAAGAAATATTAATTAATAACGATGGTTTCTTTACAGAAATCAAAATTTAAAACGTTACAAACAATAACTCTGAAGAATATTCGATCTAATAAAACGTTTTCTTCCACTACGGAGTCTACTAACGATGAAAAGGAAAAGGAGCTTGAAAGAATATCCAAGGACGTAAGTTCATTTAAAAAATTCATAATTACGCAATCAAGAGTCACTATCCTATCCACTACTACCTATCTCCTACTTCTGTCCTATTACACTATGTATGTGTCAGCTTCATAACATAGAACCTATCACTGATGATGTATGTCTTAAATCGTATTTAATATTAAAGGTGTAAAAAAAGCATTAAGTCTTACAGAATGGTATCAAACAGTCATGTAGAATAACAAGCTACAAGACCAATTTGCAAGATTTATCTAGGGACTATATTATTACCAGCAAATTAGTGTGCTAAAGCTTCTGTTACTTTGTTAAATGTCATTTACTGTAGGCATTAATTCAATACCTACATTTAAGAAGAATTTTATCAAAAGCTAAAGTTTATAATATCAAACATACATTGTGTCCCATAGGCTCCCTGATTATGGAGCCCACTGTGTCCAACTTAGTAACCAACAACTGCCTAACCAGTATCTTTTGTACTATACAGTAATACATATTTACATGCAACTATGGTGGATTACTAATAATTACAAGAGCTGCTGGTGAAGAAAAGCTGACAAGCTAGAAGAAAATCTGCTGTCAAGCACCAAACAGTGTGTTCAGACAGCCTAACTTGAGTGACAATATTTACCATCTTTCGACCACACCATCACTTAACATCATGTGAGCTGTGGTCAAACAACTAGCCTTAGAACAATAAAAATAAATAAATAAAAACTAAACAGTCATTATTGTAGTATTTCAGTTAGAACTTAGATAGGCTTCTCACAATATACTGTATGTGTTGATTTTGTTGTGTACATAGACTTAACTTCTATATAAAATGCTTATAATCATACTTTATTATGTTGATAAACATTTTCAGGCGTCAATAGATGAGCCCCCGACTTCCTGCTGTCGCACAGGTTGTGCTAACTGTGTCTTCATCGCATGGGCTGAAGCTCTCTCTGCAAAAATGCAGGATGCTGGTCCAGAGATTATTGAAAAAATACTGCAGTCGGTTGATGATCCCTCGATGAAGGCCTATTTGGAGATGGAGCTCAGGATAAGAGGTTTGAAGAAACCATGATTGTTGAAATAACAGACTATTGTAAAAAAATATAGAGATATTTGTTGTATGCAAGGATTAATAATAAAAATCGATGGTCTAGGTTTATTTGATCCTTCAATGATGATAATAGAAGGAAACAACAACAACCCACAAAGTCGACGGACAACTTAATAAAGACAGCAGGAACGCGCTGGATGTGAGTAGATTCCAACCAGTCTTTGTGGAAGTCAATGGGGGAGGCCTATGTCCAGCAGTAAACATCCTATGGCTGAAATGATGATGATGATGATGATGAATAGAAGGAAAAATAAATACTTTTTTTAATGTCATAGCACTATACACATAGCGCCACCAGGCCCCAAACTAAGCAGAGCTTGTGTGATGGAAGTCAGATAACTGATATAATACATAAATACTTTTTATAATTATATTTTTGAAGGATCAAATAAATCTCCATCAACCTTATAAGAAATACAGTTTAGTGGTACACCCTTGGCTTTGTTAGGACATAGTATGTGTACCACATAAGTTATGTTTTTTAATACTAGAAATTACATAAGCAATGATATTATGTACATTCCTTAATATCAGGCAAGGTATGGTAAAATGCCATCATGTTTATGAATTACAGTACCTAAATTCTTTATTTTTTTAAACTTTCATATACAATTAAGCGTAAATCATGTTCAATCTTTTATTTTATTATATGACTAGCTGAATGTTTAGTATATTATATCTGATGTGGGCTCGACCTTCACCCTCGCATACATAATTATGTAGGTCTATTAATTTTAAACCTTTGTTGAAGTATCATAACCATTGAAAAAATAAACAGCTAAATCAGTTCCGCTGTTTTTAAGCTATTTGCTTACTAATTAACATCATATGATTTTTTTTATTTATATTAATACTTGTGGACGCCTTGTGGTTTCACCCGCGTAGTTCCCGTTCCCGTGGGAATACAGGGATAAAAAGTAGCCAATGTCACCCGGAGATAGTGTAGCTTCCCAACGGTGAAAGATTTTTTTAAATTGGTCCAATAGTGTCAAAACCTATTCAATACAAACAAACAATCAATCAAATCTTTCCTCTTTATAATAGTGTAGATGTACATACATAGCATATAAAAAAATTTGGCTGTGGTGGTGCTTCAGTCAGGCAAACGATTTACATCTAACTTCTCAGTGACTTTGTAAAAATATGGAAATGTAAATTTGATATAAATTTTATTTATTTTAGATATAAGTAGAAAAACTATGTATTGACAAATAAGAAAAACATTGTGATTTTATTGTAATTCTTGATTAATATCATAATAAAATATATTTTACGTACGTTTAGTTAGTTTAATTTAAGTCCTCATCACTGTTGGAACTGGAACGACTGTTAAGCGGAAATAAACTTTTTTTTTTATGGTTGGCAGGCTAGATGTTTGACCACAGCTCACCTGATGTTAAGTGAAGGTGTGATCGAAGATGGTAAAGCACACCTAGTCTGGAATGGAACTGGCTCTTAAGTGAGGCTGCCGGAACACACCGTTAGATGCTTGGCGGCAGATTTTCAACTTGAGGGTGGTAGCTAGCCAGCCGAGTACTAGAAAGTACCCTACCACCATGCTATGGTTTCCTCACGATGTTTTCCTTCACCGGCAGCTCAAGCTCATTGTTGGGGTTTGAACCCACGCCCTTCGGCATGCGACCCGTACCGCGCTAACCACTGAGTTATCATCGCTACAAACAGCTACAACTAGATATATACCGAACTTCCGCAAAGTAACGCCTGAATCAATCAATATTTTACGTAAAAAAAAATCTTTATTAGCAACAAACAACAGCAATATACAGTCACATTTAGTTATCTTAAAGTTTAAAGGTATATTTAATACATTATTGTATACACATATAATTTAAATAGGTACTTAATATGGTTTTTACTAAACATTTTCATCCTTTTCACATGGGTTTTTTATTTAGACATATATAAGATATAATTTTTATTGTATAACAATTTATATATATATATTTTTTAATTGTATACATTATAATAGGTGCATTAATTCTGGAACACTCGCACATCCAACTAGAGGTAATCAACAGGAACAAAAGAGAGGTTACGTGCTTTCTCTTTTTCTCCCGTGCAAATTCGTAACTCTATTATTAGTGTAAATAAAACATTCCAATCTCTGTTCTCTTCACTGATATACAATATTACAATTTATCTAGTTCTTTCTCAATAAAATGGGACATCTCTAAGTACAACGATATTAATAAAACAGCCTTTTCCCAGACGTTTCTTCTACCTGCCAGGGGAGCTAAATAGCTTTTCATACGATCCAAATTAGGTAATTACGAAATTTTTTCGCAAATGGTTTAGGTACAGACCGTTTTATTAAATTTTGACACATCTCAGTCAGGCCTAATTATTATTTTACATCGAAAAAATATATAAGTGACAGTATCATTAATAATTATGTAACCAACATTTTTTTTATGGTTGACTGGCTAGATAGGTGACCACAGCTTACCTGATGTTAACTGAAGGTGTGGTCGAAGATGGTAAAGCACACCTAGCCTGGAATGGAACTGGCTCTCAAGTGAGGCTGCCGGAACACACCGTTAGATGCTTGGCGGCAGATTTTCAACTTGAGGGTGGTAGCTAGCCAGCCGCGTACTAGAAAGTACCCTACCAACATGCTATGGTTTCCTCACGATGTTTTCCTTCACCGGAAGCTCGAGCTCAATGTTGGGGTTTGAACCCACGCCCTTCGGCATGCGAACCTACCGCGTTAACCACTGAGCTATCATCGCTACAACACGGGATAGTCACGTATATTTATGTTCACTATTTATATACAAACTGGACAGAATAGAATACAACTTTCTTGTGCATCAACAATCGACATACATAATATACTTATGTATTAGAATATAAAAAACTTAAAAAATATAAAAAGAAAACATGTATAAATTTACAATTTAAAAAACCGCCTCCATGCTTATGAATTCGAACACAACTAAAGACTAGATGGGACCACCTGGGAAATATACACTTTGGAACAAAATAAGAATTTTCCATATCGGTTCAGGCGTCTTCGAGTAATCGGAGACACCAAAAAAAGTCGATTAAAAACACATTTCGGAAATAACTTATATATCTCCCGAAGCATGAAGATCTGCCCTTATCTTACGTGTGCAATATTATTGATCTACACATCACTACGTAGTATAAAACAAAGTCGCTCCCTTCTGTCCCTTCGTATTCTTAGATATCTAGAACTACGCAACGGATTTTGATGCGGTTTTTTAAATAGATAGAGTGATTCAAGAGGTTTATATGTATTATACTTGCGTATGCACCACATTTGTATCTACATTGCACCGGGGCAGGTTGCTAGTTTATATTATATAAATAGGTACTTCTATTTTTTTTTTATGTTTGACAGGCTAGTTGTTTGACCACAGCTCACCTGATGTTAAGTGAAGGTGTGGTCGAAGATGGTAAAGCACACCTAGCCTGGAATGGAACTGGCTCTCAAGTGAGGCTGCCGGAACACACCGTTAGATGCTTAGCGGCAGATTTTCAACTTGAGGGTGGTAGCTAGCCAGCCTAGTACTAGAAAGTACCCTACCACCATGCTATGGTTTCCTCACGATGTTTTCCTTCACCGGCAGCTCAAGCTCATTGTTAGGGTTTGAACCCACGCCCTTCGGCATGTGAACCTACCGCGCTAACCACTGAGCTATCAGCGCTACAAAATATCTCTATTGCGTGACGATAGGAAACTTATCAACATTTCATTTCGAAAAGCTTAAGCTTTGAAGATGAAGATAGATGAAGAAGAATGAAGATAGATTCGAGGTTTTACAATTCAATTTTGCAACACAAGGTAGAAATAAAAAGTCCGTGTGCAGCATATTTTCCGGTATAAGATCGGTTCTTTGTTTTAGCATGACACTTTGTGTACTTGTCATTGTCAAGAATTTTATCTTTGTGTCACACAAAGTAAGTCCAAGTTACGTCCGGTCATGCCCTAGTAAAGTACTGACTGGTATCTAAGTTTCGATAGCTTTGGAAGCAACACGAAAAGTAACGCTTCAAATTATATCACTTTTTTATGCAATATAAATGTGACGAACGGGACGCTCTCATCATGGTAAGAGATAACGCCTGTCCATGACCATTGCAGCGATACGTACCACAAAGCCCAGGGCATCGCTGCTTTGGCACTCATTACTTTGAGATTTTTGGTGCTTAGTCTCAAGAGGCCTGTAACTTATGTTATCTAGTAAATGAATGGTACCGACCTAGATCCGATCTGCTAAGGAGATCTACCACCAAGTATAACTTTCCCAGCATCCCTAGGAACCAGCGGTGACGATGGGATGCAACCCTGTCTATCTACAGCCATAATAGTGCTAAGAGTGTCCGATTAAGAAGAAGAAGATAACTTTCGCACAAAACGAACGATACTCGGTACTTTAATCATAAGCAAAATAAAAAACCATTATTGACTACACTAATACAAAATGGGAGGTGACATGGTTTTCCACTTTTCCGCTAAAAACTAAAAGAGACTGTCCTGTTATCTCATTGAGTAGTAACTCTGCATCAAAAGCTGAGGGGCGTGGGTTCGATTCCCACCCAGGACGAACATGCATAAATAAATTTAGGACATTACACACAGCGCTATCTGCCCCCAAACTAAACAAAACTTGCGCTATGGAAGTCAGATAACTGATAGAATACATAAATACTTTTTTCTTTGTAAATACATACAGAACACCCAGACATAGAACAAACAATGGTTTAAACCACACATAGTTTGGCCTGCGTGGGAATTGAACCTACGCTCTGCAGCTCTTGAAGCAGAGCATAATAGAATTAAGAAAAGAAATGTGTAAAATATAAATAAAATATCGTAGGACTATACACACAGCGCCATCTGGCCCCAAACTAAGTAGAGCTTGTGTGATGGAAGTCAGATAACTGATAGAATACATAAATACTTTTTTTTTGTGAATACATACTTATAATACATACAGAACACCCAGACACAGAACAAACATTTGTTTATTCACAAAATGTTTGCTCTGAGTGGGAATCGAACCCACGCCCTACAGCTCTCAAGGCAGATATACTACCAATGAGCCAACGGGGCTGTCCCTGTGTAGAGCATGAATATTACCTAATATGGCTTTATCTCTTACATATTCACTATCTTCTCTCATCTATTATACATTGCCCCCACAAGTTTGAATTCGCATAGATATTATAAATTAAAATAACCTCGTTCCTGTCTTTTACGTAAGTATGTAGATTTTTTTCATAGTTGGTGTGATGTCCTTACTTGGTGGTAGATCTCCTTAGCAGGAGGTCGTCTAGGTACCAGCGCAGTACCAGTTATTACATGCGTTGTCTCTAACCATCAGGAGAGCGCATCGTTCGTGTCATTACATTTCCATTAAAAAAAGAACTTATGTAGCGATGATTGATCAGTGGTTAGTGCGGTCAGTTCACGCGCTGACGGACATGGGTTCAACCTAACAATGAGCTTGAAGGAAAACATCGTATGGTCGTAGGGTACTTTATAGTAATCGGCTGCCTAGCTACCGGCAGCCGCATTTGAGTACCAGTTCCATTCCAGGCGAGGTGTGCTTGCCATCTTCGACCACACCGTCGCTTAACATTTTTTTTATGTAAAAAGTAATGAGACGAACGAGACGCTCTCCTGATGGTAAGAGAACGCCTGTCCATGACCATTGCAGCGATACACGGAACTTTGAGTAACAAAACAAAGTCCGGGGCATCGCTGCTTTGGCGCTCATTACTTTGCAACTTTCGAAGGTTAGTCTCTACAGCCCAGTAATTACGCTAGCTGCACTACCCTTCAAACCGGAACACAGTAATGCTTACACACAACTGCTTGGCGGCAGATATTATAAAACAAGTAGTAAGTAGCTCAACGAAATTAATTTGCGTAAGTAATAGTTTTATTTGGCCATTTTATTATACCTTTGTAGGTAATAATTATCATATTTACAACCTGAATAAGCAAGTCGTAAAGAGAAAACAAATATTCTTCCTCCGCTTTATTTGTACGCAGTTGGCCGTTAGCATAAATAACAATAACTGGACGCTAAAAATACTTCAGCATATAATGTATGTATAATTACAAGACACCCACACAGGTATACATATGTACTTAGGTACATGTACATATATTATCGTATATTTTATAGCCCACGTTCTATCTATCCGATATTGCAAAACACTTTTTTTTTAATGTAAAAAAGTAATGAGACGAACGAGTCGCTCTCCAGATGGTAAGAGATAACGCCTGTCCATGACCATTGCAGCGATACACAGAACTTTGAGTAGCAAAACAAAGTCTAGGGCACCACTGCTTTGGCGCTCATTACTTTGAGACTTTCGATGGTTAGTCTCAACAGCCCTGTCAAATTTCACTAGCTGCAGTACCTACCCTTCGAACCGGAACACAGTAATGTTTACACACTACTGCTTAGCGGCAGAATAACTGGTACTGCGGTGGTACCTACCTAGACGACCTCCTGCTAAGAAGATCTACCACCAAGTAGACATATACATATAGACATATAGGCTTGCGTTTGACCACCATCTGCGATCCACGATGGAGCACGCTTGCCTAGAAGAAACCGATTCACTCGCGATCTGAAAGTACCCAAATTGTATATAATACATATATGAGACTATTAGATCGTCCCGGCTTCGCGCGGGTACATAAAACAAGACTAACAATTTAGCCTATGTTACTCACTGATTATGTAGTATTCTAATGACGAAAGAATTATTCAGATCGGTCCAGTAGTTTCGGAGCCTATTCAATACAAACACAAAATCGAATATTTCCTCTCTATAAAAGTGTAGATAAATGTATATATTTTATGTTTGGCAAGTTAGGTATTTTACCACAGCTCATCTGATGCCGAAGGGCGTGGGTTCCAACCCCAACAATGAGGTAAAGCTGCTGCTGAAGGAAAATATCTTGAGGGAACCATAGCATGGTGGTAGGGTACTTTAGTACTCGGCTGGCTAGCTACCCCCCTCATGTTGAAAATCTGCCGCCAATCACCTAACGCGGTGTGTTCCGGCAGCCTCACTCGAGAGCCAGTTCTATTCCAGGCTAGGCATGCTTTACCATCTTCGACCACATCGTCACTTAACATCAAATAAACTGTGGTCAATACTTGGATTTTTAGTTAATGTTTGACAAACTAGGTGTATGATCACAGCTCACCTGATGTTAAGTGACGGTGTGGTGTGGTGAAGTTACAATTAAGTTAATACCTAAATCAATTTTATTCTAAGTCTTTTAAAGATTGTCAACAACAACTCTACACAACGATATCAACATACAGAAGAAAACAAAGAAGAGAGTTAAGAGGAGTTGATACATCAACTCTTCTTCAACTCATATGACGCTAAAGTTGTTACTAAATTTTCAGCATTTATAATAACTTCAAAGTCCAGCAGAAACTAATATTCAAATTGAATAAAGTCTATAAGTAAATCTTATTCCCTTCAGAATGTCAACCTTTACCAACAAACTGATAGCTATAGTTCCTGTAAATTCCTTTAAGGACTTAAGCTTTTATTTGTTCTAACAATTATGTTAAAGTACAAACTCGGCTTAGTTCAAATAGTTTGTACCTAGACATGCCTGGGTTGATGTGGATTGGGAATTCATCCTACCCGTCAATAAATCTATGTATATTTTACCTGACATTAAACTTCGTTATCAGTACCTACCTACGTATTTCAGTCGTGGTCCGAAAGGTACAAGTTATTTTCATATCATGAGGGCATTTCGCAAAATGACGCTCTAAGAATTGAAAATTGTGGTGTCTTATTCATAAAATTACGTGTGCGAGTGTGGGAAAATGACATAGTGTGGAGAAATATGACTTTTCGTATTGCTTCAATAAGTACAAGTTGGTAAAGTGACCATTTGATAAGGATATGACCGAACTCGACCAAGATGTTTTTTAAATGTTTTTTAGATGTTTTTGCGTGTATTCCGGGGCTTTCTGTCAAATCCGGACATACTGGCGATGATGGGACTGAGCGTGCCAGACGGGTACGTGACGCGCCGCCGGCGGCCGCAGCTGTTCTCGGTGCCTCAGGCTAGGACCAACTTATTGGCTAAGACGCCGTTGGTTCGGACGTTGCATGCACTGAATCGGGTTGCCCAGAAAATTGATGTTTGTGTATGTTCGGTACAAGAATTTAGAATGGCGGTTAATTATGACGCATGCTATAATTTGACATAGTAATTTAAGGTTTTTATTTATGATTTTTATTTTTTGTTTGACATTTTAATTTATGATTTTTATGATTTTAATTTTTTATTGTTTGACTTTTTAATTTAATTTTTTTTTGACATTTTTAATTTTTATAATTGGATATTGACATTTTTCTTTATAATTTTTTGACATTTTTAATTTTTATAATTGTATATTTACTAGCACCATCGCATTAGGGAAACCCTGTAAGGATGGTGTGAGATTAAGGAATAAATAAATAAATAAATAAAATAAATAAATAAATAAATGTAAAAGTAATGAGACGAACGGAACGCTCTCCTTATGGTAAGAGATAACGCCTGTCCACGTCCAATTAAAATCTATATTACTTTATTTTTCACAAAATTAATTGATAATATGGAAAGATTTGACACTGGCAAATACACAAAGTGCTATGCCAAAAACAAAAAAAAAATTAGAGTAATTAAAACGCAAAAATTGATGAATATAATTAATAAGCATTGTATTGATACAACTATGCCACTGAAAATGGCGCGATTTCATCAAATAAGCAACCGTATTTATGATAATGATGTCCAATTTCTTGGAACGGACTACGACATTCCCAAGTGGTCATATAACATCTAGAGATTATAATTGATTTAGTCAACTTGTAGACTGTCTGATAAGTCGTACGATCATTTCTTGCTAGTAAAAAAATTACAGTAGGTACAGTGTATTTTACACGTCAAGAAATGTACATAGAGTAAATAAATAATTTAGTAAACTATTACTTACTAGTAACATAGTCAATATTTTAAAGCCCATGCCACATATAAACTAACACTTAAGTGGGTATTTACGTGTAAAAGATGACGTATACATATAAGTGCAATACATTTACTTCAGTACTCAAATGACATTTCTTCGAAGCTTCATCCAGCTTATTTCTTTGCTCTACCTTATCTATCAGTTATTCAGCGGTTACATCAATAAATATATTAATTACTTAAGGTGTTGTAATAAGAAAATCTATCGTAATAATTCACATCCAGTTTTGATCATAATCAACGCAATACAGCCGTTGTAACGCCGCCAACTCTTTAGCCCTATTTTGTATACCTTTATCATTTTCGTATACTATATTACAATCACTTTTCAAACTATATTCCATGTACTTAAATTCGTTCGTTATACTCTTTCTCGTACTATTCAAATATATAGAATCATCAATATGTCCATTTTCATTGTCCACGCTCTTTCCAGTAGTTTGTTTGTCTAGTTTAAAATTGGCAACCGAATTTATATATTCATCAAAAACATTATTTTGTTCTAAACCGTCATAGCTGTCTACGTTTTGCAAAAATATTCTGCTATCTCTTTTATCACTCTTAAAATTATCTGTATCACTGGCATCTTTCAAATACATACTGTTAAGTACACTAATATCTTCGGTAAAATACAGATCATCATATACAGCGCTTGTTTTAAAATTGACGCGGTTGCTTATGCTATCTTTTCGATACAAAGATATACACGTTTTAATTCTTTTTGATTCCTCACTTTTCAATAGGTCCCTATAACTTTTAAAATTATCACTATTCGTTTCACAGTCCTTTTTCATTTCGAAGGTTACTTTACGGTTCGCTGAATGATTGTTAGCGTTACTGGTATCACAATCTTCGAGGACAAGTCTTATTGGTTAACATCAGTCATCGCAGAAAGACACTACAGGGGCGGAGTGGTGATCTCTCGGGGGTACGAAGCAGGCGCAGGCCGGGGGTCCAGGGGAAGATAGAGCAGATCCTGGGCCCAAGGACCCCCCACATGACAGTCTCGCTCGGTCGCGGATGTTGACAATGGAACGCTCCCTCCACCATGGATCTTGGTATTCTTGTCCCCGATCGAAGTCTGGCTCTATAAGACGTTACAAGTTACATAAACCACTATTTCACAAACATTGAAAGCTACTCAATCCCCAAGTGGCACGAACATTTCTTTTAATTGTCTTTGTTTTGTTATTTGGATGCGACTTGTATATACTCTTGTAATGGATATTTTTGAATACTGAATTTATTGGCCGTTAATTTGTATTTATTATGGTTGATTAGTTTGTTGTTTATCAAAGAAAATACTTACTGTATCTGTCCCTGTAAGAAGTCTTCCTCCTGTCATGTGTTTCGCCGACAAGCCACCATGTCCGCATTTCTCCTTTACCCTGTGGATGGATATTTTATTAAATATAGAATAATTATTTATTAAAACAGTTCAAATCTGTTGAGATACCGTCAGTAGAAAATTTTTTTCAGTTCAGATCACGACTATGGATACACGAATCCTAGTTATCAACTATAAACGAATTTAAGTTTGATTATACAGGGTTATAAGTTTGGGGTGTATTAACCCGAAAGGGGGTCATTGTACTGTGTAACTTGCTGCCGGTACAATTCAGAAATCATGGAAAAACAATCGTTCTATAGGTACATCATCATCAAAGAAGAGTTCATCAATCAATCCATCATTAAAAATGTTAATAGAACAGACGTCAGTTTCGCTCACAGTAAAAGTTGTTCATAAGATGAGAACAATAACCTCCTTTCGGCTTAGCACACCCCAAGATAATAATTAAATTCAATATACAATATTTATTTTTTAAATACGCTTAGTAGTTGTTTATTAGTCTATGGAAACTGATAAGTTTACAGTACGGGCAATGGGCGTAGACAACAAAATGTAGGTTTTTTTCGCCACCAAAAAATGAAACCCAGGATCATTTATCAGCCACTTTCTAGCTGTAAGTAAGGTATTCGAGTACTTTTGATAGGTTAGTAAAAACAAGTTGTTATTTATCTAGTATATCTAATATAGATAAGTATACTTTGTGCCAGTTCCATTCCAGGCTAGGTGTGCTTTACCATCTTCGACCACGCCGTCACTTAACACCTAGCCTGTCAAGCATAAAAAAAAAAAACGTATTATCTTTGGCATTATTTATAACATTTCTCTCTTTTTTGTCCAAACTTTGGATAGTTCATACTTTTATCATCCCAAACTTGAAAAGTCCTCGAACTTTTGAAGATACTTGAAAGGATTGTTCCTTAAGCAACAACCTTAAGGTGGTTCGTTTTCCATACAAATAAATTTTTGCCATTTTATGGGCATTTGTCCAGCATAATTTTACAGTGAAAACGCAGCTACTGTATTTATTTTGGCCTTCATTTGGGGTTATGAGAACGTTAAAATCCTTAAATCATGCCGAGTAACACTGGATATCAATAAAAAAACTTATACAGTAGATATTCGTGTTTTTTTTTTATGTAAAAGTAATGAGACGGCCTATGCGCTCTCCTATATGGTACGAAATAACGCATGCCCATGACCATTGCAGCAACACACAGAACTTTGAGTAGCAAAACAAAGGCCGGAGCATCGCTGCTTTGGCGCTCATTACTTTGAGACTTTAGATGGTTAGTCTCAACAGCCCAGTAATTTTGCTAGCTACACCCTTCAAACATACTACTACTTGGCGGCAGAATATCTGGTACCGCGGTGGTACCTACCTAGACGACTTCCTGCTACGAAAATCTACCACCAAGTAAGTTCCTAAGTATATTTTATTTTTATTGAGTGTTTTACCTTATTTAATATACAAATTAGCTGGTGCCCGCGAATTTGCTCGAGTGGTCAACTTATTCGGGAGAGTAGTTTTAGAAAATGTCATTTAAATATTTTCATATTAATTATGTCTGTTCTGTGATCATAATTATATCGTATAGTACTAATATTAGGTGCTTCTGTAATTAGTGATGAGTGCTCTTCCCACGCTTCGAGTCGCGCGCCTCGATCACAAATACTGTCACAGAATAAGTCGCAGAATCTGCGTTTGTCTGTCGCTTACAACAACCGGTACCCATTATAAAATTATGTAATTATGATTTTTTGTCATGTCATTTTAATTGACGATTTTTTTTTTGGTATTGACTTATTCTTATATTGACATGTATATAATTATATATGTTGACATACCTTATTTTGACATTTTTGTGTTGACATATTGTAATCAGTGTTTTAAAACTCATTTAATGACATATTTAAAATTTTTGAAATGACTTGTAACACCAATAAAATATTTGTATTTGTAAATATTGTTTAACAAAAAGTTTATTAGTCCATTGAAATATACAAAAATAGTCAATAGACGACACTTTATTGTGACATTTGACAAAATTAAATAACAATAGATAAATTGGACACAAAGAACGAAAAAAAAGAAAGGAAGATATAAGTTCTATGTCGGAGTTTTGGCGAGAACGCGGAAAGAGTCATGTCGCCCTGTTGTATTTTTTTCCAAAACTAGTGTTTTGTCGAGTGTCTATGCATAAAAATGGTGGTTTTTTATTCATAAAGTGCCGAATCACAAGCGCGAGTGTGGGAAAATGATATAATGTGGTGAAACATGACTTTTCATGTTGCTTCCAAAACTCCATCAAACTCAAGCTTTATAGTAAAATCGCTACTACTTTACTAATGCATGACTTTTTGGAATTGAGTAACGCGGACTGTACTTAACTAAAACTGGACTTTGACGATAACTATAGCTACGAGGCATTTTATTTAACTTTTGAAACTTGAAAATGTAAGAAACTTGACACTGGCAAATGCTCAAATGGCGACGCCAAAACCAAAGAAAAAAAAAGTTCTACGTCACAAACCGGCCTCAACTCGGCATAATGCCGACTGCACCCAGCGCTGGTCTTCCGTCGAAGCCGGATTTTTGTCGAATTTTTTATGGCTTAGCGTAAGTCAGAGAACGCAATTTTATTTGTGGAGTCGCAGCCCTTGTCCCGCGGCCGCCAGCTTGTAAAAAGTGCGAATGGGGGTTTACGCTATATCGGACAAACTAATCGTCGTAAAGAAAAATTTCTTACAACATTTTTTGCTACAAATAATTTTTCTACAACTTTGAATCTGTAACTTGTAGTCGTAGAACCAAAAATAACAAAGTTATTAACGAAAGTTGATAAAAGTTTAGGAACAAATTTTCTTTTAGTCACTATAACATTTTTTCTGTTTATTTTACGATCCATCCATCCAAATTTGTTCAGAAATATAGTAAAGTGAAATAACGAAACTCCCATACATACATGAAACCTGAAACTCTTTTTTGAGCACTCGTAAAAATAACATAATATGCTGCGGGGAAAAAGTTAACAGACTTTTAAAAATTGCGTGGAATGTAAATATTTAATTAACTACTGAAGAGAGTTGTGAGAGCTGTATGTAGGGTAAGAGCGAAGAGCGGAACGCACGTCAACACAATTTCGTTTGGCGTCACATGATCACTAAAGCGCTCCTAATTAGATTCCACCTTAATGAATTTAATAGAAATCCTTAGAAATGTCTCAGAATAAGTATGTCTGTGAAATTAGATCGTAGAAGTACCCGCACTTCATTTGTAATTGTTTTAATGTTTGTGTTTTATTTTTTTTTCTTTGGTTTTGGCGTCGCATTTTGACCATTTGCCAGTGTCGAGTGTTTTATAAACTAGTGATTTGTAATTTTTGAAATCGGTTCAGTAGTTTCGGAGTATATTTAATACAAACAAACAAACAATCAAATCTTTTCTCTTTATAATAGTATAGAAGATAGATATAGATAGATGTACCTACATCACATGCATTTGGCGTAGCTCGACTGTAACAATAGGGCTAACCACTCGGTCGGCACGAATGCGAACGTGCACACTAAATGAATACGCTTGCCCAACTGCCAGTTTATAATGAGCCGTGCAAATAGAGTTTCCTCTACATTTTGAGGTTAATGTTATTTTGGACGTCTACACTGTAAAAGCTAATACCGTATCATTTCTAAACTACCATTTCAATGAAGTTGAAAAATTGACCGTGCAAAAGTTTCTAGTATCGCCTTACTAACAAAATAATCATTAAAATGGGTTAAAGAGTTTTTGGTAAGTAAATATTTTAATCATCCCGTCTCCCACGGGAACTGTGTACTTTGGGATAAGATGTTTCTAAAAACCTACCTCATAGTATGTACTATGATCATGCCAAGTTTCATTCGAATCTTTGCGGTAATTTCGGCACTTAAGGGTTTAAGTTGAAAATCTGTCATCTGGCAGTCTTACTTGAGAGCCAGTTCTGTTCTAGGCTAGGTGTAGGTACTTTACCATTTTCGACCTCACCGCCAGTTAACATCAAACTGTGAGCTGTGGACAAACGCTTGACAATCATAAAAAGAGTTTCTTTAAAGGTCAATAAATTAAACTGACGATAAGCATTATCGAAGAGTCGAAAAGATGATTGAAGTGGAGAGAATACAGAAGAAAGAAGAAGAATAAGACAAAGCATGTATTTTGATGATTATAATTATATGATGATTATAATTATAATTATATTTATATCTATTTATTGACAATGTTCGAAAGACTAGAACTCTCTAAAGAACTGTAGAACTCAGTGAATTTTACCTCTACTGATTCAATTTCGATGGTAAAATCGATTAAACTATTACTTATTAAAACTTATCAAGAGCTGTAGAACTATGTTGGATGCCAAATCATTTGAAGTTTTTTTTGAGATTCTAACTTTACAGATGTGTATTGTGTAGCTTATTTTTAAATAAAAAGTAGGTAAGTACTGAAAAAGAATTGAAAAATATCTCACTTTAATGTTGATAATCCCACGTTCTTTGAAGCGGTATCCCCCGTGCTGCTTCAGCAGTGTGTATGTAGTTTGGCTGACGTGGATCTTCTGCGATTCACCGTTGGACTCCATCCGTGCTGCGGTGTTGACGGTGTCTCCAAACAAACAGTATCGGGGCATTTTGACACCCACCACGCCAGCGGCGCATTGACCGCTGTGGATACCTATGGAATAACAGAAAACAACTTTAAGGGTGCTGCACTTGGGTTACATTATTGAATTTTCCATACGGATCCCTAAATGTTTGTTTAAATAAAATATATCCCATGTCCATCACGGATAATGTAGTATTCTAATAAATAATGATTATTAAAATCGGTCCAGTAGTTTCGGAGCCTATTCAATCCCTACAAACAAACAATCAAATCTTTCCTCTTTATAATAGTAAAGACTTATCTAACTTGAAGATAATCCCACTAATATCATAAATGCGAAAGTTTGGATGGATGTGTGTTACTCTTTCACGCAAAAACTACTGAACGGATTTGGATGAAATTTGTTATAGAGGTAGCTGAGACCCTGGATTACATTACAACATAGGCTACTTTTTATGCCGAAAACATTTAGCGGGCAACTAGCTAGTATTAAATATTTAAATATTGACAGCCCCGTTGGCTCATTCGTAGTACCTATATCTGCCTTGAGAACTATAGGGCGTGGGTTCGATTCCCACTCAGGGCAAACATTTTGTGAATAAACAAATGTTTGTTCTGTGTCTGGGTGTTCTGTATGTATTATAAGTATGTATTTACAAAAAAAAATAATGTATTCTATCAGTTATCTGACTTCCATCACACAGGCTTTGCTTAGTTTGGGGCCAGATGGCGCTGTGTGTATAGTCCTACGATATTTATTTATTTATTTATCGGAAAAAATCTTTTATATCTTAAACTAAAATCCGATGTAAACTTCAATCTAAATAACATATCACAATTAAAACAACCACAAGTATTTATATCTTCTTCTCGGTGCAGCAAACAGTTGCCGACACGTGTAGCGATTCTACATGAAGCATCGCCAGGACGTGTTGAATCCTACGCTTGTTGACTTTTATGCTTGGTCGAGAAATGTTTGCTTGGATTTACAGTGTCTATCTACTAGCAGTGGCGGCCTTAAGGGTGAGCAAGCAGGGCAACCGCCCGGGGCCTCACGTCCTAGTAGAAAAAAGTCTTTACCAAATATGTACGTGTATCTCGCGCCTCGCACTTAATAAAACCAAACCCCCCCTGAACGCACGGTTTCATAATTAGTGCAAGCATGTTACGGCCACTCGAGCACTCGAACTAATTTTTTAGTAAAACGGACTCAAAGAAAAAGGGCCTCACAATGATCTGTCGCCCCGGGCCTCGCAACTGCTAAGGCCGCCGCTGTTTACTAGGTACTAATCTTCTTGGCTAGATGGTAAAGTGAGCAAGTTTTAACATCTTATATAGATGTTAAAACTTGCTCGACAAACAAACATTAGAGGAAGCGTAGCCGCATCAGCACTTATTTTTTTTACAGGCTAGGTGTTAGGCTATAGCACATCTGATGTTAAGTGACGGTGTGGTCGAAGATGGTAAAGCACACCAATTCTGGAATGGAACTGGCTTTCAAGTGAGGCAGCCGGAACACACCGTAAGATGCTTGGCGGCAGATTTTCAACTTGAGGGTTGTAGCTAGCCAGACGAGTACTAGAAAGTACCCTACTACTACGCTATGGTTTCCTCACGATGTTTTCCTTCACCGGCAACTCAAGCTTAGCTTCAAGTGAGATGGCCTTAACTTTTTTGCAATGAGAATATACCCAGCACAGTTAGAGGAGGCCAGACCAGAATGCTGGCATCTACTTTGGTCAAAAGCTTAGCATTGCTATCCAGCGTGGCATTGCTGCCAGGATTCTGGCCACATATCCCTCCTCTGACGGACTTTTAGATGAATTTTTTTGTATAAATTTGTGAATAGTATTAATTATAGATTTTTTATTTTGTTCAATATAAAAAATCTTAAATTAATACTATTTACAAATACTATACTATAATAATACTATTTACTATTTTTTTTATTTTAATATATTTTTATAATTTTTTTTTCGCCGGTTGGCTGCAGTCGGCTTTATGCGGAGTCGAGGCCGGTTTGTGACGTAAAATACATTTCAACCTTTTGTTTTTTGTTTAATTTTTACTTATTTATTTTATGTTTATTGTTTATTTTCTTGTATGTATGTATTGTTAATTATGTTGAAATGTATTTTATGCCCCAAATAAAGTCGGTCCCAAATAAAGTTTAGGTCGGCAACGTATTTGTAGTACCCCTGGTATTGCAGATATCTATAGGCGACGGTGATTGCTTAACATCAGGCAACCCGTCAGCTTGATTGCCACCTGTGGCATAAAAAAAAAGTGGTGTCTATTGTCAATAAATATTTTTATCTAAATGATACCCAGCACAGTTATATAAAATCGCTGATCTAGATGAAAATATGCTGATAAATAAAGCAAATAATGTAAAGCAAATTTCGCTCAAAGTAATATTTCATAGGGCTGTCTAATATGTTTTTAATCCGAACAAAATAAAATTTGAATCACACCTCCGTTCAAATTTATTTAGTAACAACCTACATTATTTTGCTACTTTGTTTGACTTTCGTTGTTACTTGATTACTTAACCGTACTGCGTGGGCTGACAGCTATTATTGATGATCTGTTAAGTTTGAGCCAGTTTATGGGAGAGTCTAAATTGAGTTCAGGAAAAAAAATAGTCAAGAAGCGTCACTAATTACGACCATGCATGGATCTTGAAGCCGAAAAGAGCCTGGCATGGAGCCGAAACGTGGACACTCACAGCGGGAATGGTCCACAATTTCAAAGTCGTTCAGCGAGCTATGGAGAGAGCTATGCTTGGCATTTCTCTAAGGGATTGTATTCGGAACGAAGTAATTCACCAGAGAACTAAAGTAACAGACATAGCTCAGCGTATTAGCAAGCTGAAGTGGCAATGGGCTTTTTTTTATGGTTGACAGGCTAGATCTTTTGACCACAGCTCACCTGATGTTAAGTGAAGGTGTGATCGAAGATGGTAAAGCACACCTGGCCTGGAATGGGCTGGACATATTTGTCGCAGAACCGATAACCGCTGGGGTAGACGTGTTCTAGAGTGGCGACCGCGAATTGGCAAACGTAGCGTAGGACGCCCTGAGACTCGATGGAGTGACGATATACGTAGGACAGCTGGCGGTAGATGGAAGCGAAAAGCCGAAGATCGGGCTGAGTGGCGTGTCTTGGGTGAGGCCTATGTATGATATACAATATACGAGAATAAAGATAATACGTAGCTTTTAAGAAACCAGAAATCAGTAACATTTAATGTTAATTGACTTGAATAACGTAACCTATAGTATAATCAATCAGAGAACGTCACGAGTCATGAATTCATGAATATATTTCATGTCTTTATTGGATTGTTGCTAAAACAACGGACAAAGTTAAGAAATGTTTTTTTTTGTATGTTGGCTATAGTTCAAATTTTACACTACCCGGTAGTACCGTCTTGCGTGCAATCAATTTTGCATCACTTGTTGGTTTCTATTCAATTAGCCTTCTTAATTGACAGTGAGTCGGTGACCAAGATTTCCCTGGTGGCTAATTCTCGTAAGTAACCAATTTTCTTTGAAATGACAATTGCCTATTTTCAGTTCACAGAATTACAATTACGCCTTTTCCCATACCCGTAGCAGAGATTACATTTTTTATACTTGGCAGAACCTGGTATAATATGTATTAAATAAATAAATATCATAGGACATTACACACAGTGCCATCTGACCTGAGACCTAAAAAGTAAATTTTATCGAGATTCATGCAGAAAAATTGTTGTATTTTTTTTATTTACAAGTTATATGTTACTTTTAACCATAATCATTAGTTTAAACCATTTCCATCATACAGTTAAATAATTGAAAATTTGAAAATTGGCATAATGCAAGAACGTGCTATGGCCGAACAAGGAAAAGGAAAAAAAAATCGTGTGCAAACGTATCATGGAGTGTTGTTTGTGAAATGTCCCGTGGCCTTGGGGAGAGGGAAATTAGATAGATAAGCTCAGCTGATAACGTAGCCCCGAATAATCTGCTTCTGACGCAAATAATTTCAAATTATGTTGGCGCTAATGAGTTGTTAACTACGGGTATTTCCCAGTTTTCACAAAGATTAATGGGCCGACTTGTTATGTTTATATATCTACCGTTTGTTTGTGAAATAAGTTCAGCATATTACTAAAACAAAATACTACATGAATGTGGTTTCTTGTATTAATTTTTTTGCGCCCCATGTCTCGCCGTTTTTCAGCACTATGGCACTCTAAATTCATTTTAAAAAAAACAGTTACCACGTCCTTTGTGCGGACCGGGAAAAGTCTCTAAGGCGATGACCATGACAGCCCTGTTGGCTCATTGGTAGCATGTCTGCTTCAAGAGCTCTGGGGCGTGGGTTCGATTCCCACCCAGGACAAGCATTTTGTGATATAATACAAATGTTTGTTCTGTGTCTGTATGTATTGTAAGTATGTATTTACAAAAAAAAGTATTTAAGTATTCTATCAGTTATCTGACTCCTATAGTACAAGCTTTGCTTAGTTTGGGGTCAGATGGCGCTGTGTGTAATGTCCTACGATATTTATTTATTTATTTTTGCCGGTGGCGCCGGTTCGCCCGTGTATTTCGATGGGACATCTCGCTGCTTATACATATAGAGGATCGTTTGTGAAAACAATGGCGATAATGATTGCAATTATGATTAAATTAAATTAGATTTTTGTCAGAATTGACTTGAGGATCGTGGGACGGCTATTGTGATAGGTCTAGTGGTTTGTTCGGTATGGAGTTCGTTTTGAGACTGCTTGATTAAACAACGGTCCCGCGACTCGAAACTTTTTGCTTAGTAGAAGTCTTGCTTACTATGGGGTTGGATTGCGTTGTGTGAAATATCTTTTAATTTAATTTTTTTTAAATCTAGTCCCACAAGTGACGGTCTTGTGGCTAAAATCGATTTCTTCCTGGCCACCATAGAATTAAAAAAAACAAATAAGACGACTGGAGATCATCTACACTAATATTTTAAAGAGGAAAGATTTGTATTTTTGTATGTTTGTCTATACATATACTATTACAAAGAGGAAAGATTTAATTGTTTGTTTGTATTGAATAGGTTCGGAAACTACTAGACCGATTTAAAAAATTCGCCATTAGAATGCTACTTTATACCCGAGTAACATAGGCTATATTTGACTATACTGTAATATCTTTGTATATTTATAATAGCTTGTTAGAAATACATGCGGCTAATTTACCAAAAAATAAAGATAAACATCAGTACAACTAAAGAAATAAGGAAAAATTGTTCATCCCATGGAGTAGGTAGGTTAGTTAAAGTTAAGAAACGTCAAACCAAAATATTAATGTACAATATATATTATAAGCATGTATTTACAAAAAAAAAAAAGTATTTAAGTATTCTATCAGTTATCTGACTCCCATAGTACAAGCTTTGCTTAGTTTGGGGTCAGATGGCGCTGTGTGTAATGTCCTGCGATATTTATTTATTTATTTAATAATTTACCTACTTACTAAATTGAATTTTTAAACAATTAGTTAACAGACCCTAAAACATTTCTTTGAAATCAACCCATTTTAATATTTAAATGAATTTCGGAAAACTCATTTTTGTATAATATGTAAACATGGTTTATTTTATGTTAAATATTATTTATTGTTAATTACCTGCTACTTATTTTCAAATTGCCTGAAGTGAAAATATTACGTATAGTTTGTTAACTTAGCTGAAAATTCAATTTATGACGCTTTTTATTTTTATATTGACTTGCCTGACACAATCCTTGTTATTTATGGCCAATAAATGATTCTGATTCTGATTTATTACTAGAATTTAATTAAAAAATAAATATCCTTTGTGCGAAACCGGGACGGACCGTTTTAATATTAGTGTGATTTCATAGAAGTCGTGTGTCGTTACACGAACATACAAATTTTACTTTGTTTACCTATCCTTATATTGAGTTTAGCAGTCTGTATCTTGGGAACTGCATCTAACACGTGCAGCGCCATCGAAGCCACCTCGGCAGCGTGCCGGGAGCACCTCTCGGGTAGACCTCCCACCACCATATAGGCGTCGCCGATCGTCTCCACCTGTTAAAAGAGATTTGAAATTAAGTCGATATTTTTGACGTTCAATAGTTACTGGTACAAATGTAATAGTAATGAGACGAGCAAGGCGCTCTCCTGATGGTAAGAGATTACGTCTGTCCATGACCATTGCAGCGATACACAGAACTTTGTGTAGTAAAACAAAGCCCAGGGCGTCACTGCTTTAAGACATTCGATGGTTAGTCTCAACAGCACTGTAATTTCGCTAGCTGCAGTACCCTTCAAACTGGAATACAGTATTGTCTACACACTACTGCTTGGCGGCAGAGTATTTGGTACTGCGGTGGTGCCTATCTAGACGACCTCCTGCTAAGGAGATCTACCACCAAGTAGAAGCTTGAATTCAACTAACGGCTGATACGATACTGTTATTTCGTCGTACCTAAGAATTTTCAATCCTATTTTAGCTAAAAACACCAAAGAAATGCCCCAGTGAAAATTTTCACGTACTAAAACTGGATACTTACAAGTTTATCATTAAGCAAACTAATATGGAATATAGACAATAAGTTATTGGTTTCTCGAACGTGAATATCTGTCCGTAACGACTTGAACTAATGATTGTTAAAGTAATGAAAGGATAGTACGATCATTAGACGTCATCACAGTTCACAGACACATCAATAGAACGATCGAAGATTGACGCTTGTTTGATGTCTTAAAACAAGCTGTTTGGGGTTAGCAAATTTATAATGCATTGTTTGATATTAGAATAGAGTAGAATATAACTTTATTAGGTAGGCACCAAAACAAAACACAACAACATACAAATCGATGGTCCCTAAGTAAAGTATCGAAAGTGAAAAATGCTACTTTACAGGAGAGCGATTTGAAGTTTATTTTTTGCATAACTTTGACATTAATGATTAGATCTTCATAAAAAGTTGGATTCACAGGTGTTTTGAGATTACGAACAAAACGTTGCAGCAAAAATCAATAATTATGAATAGTTTTCGAGAAAACTCAGTATCGATAGTACAGACCGTAACTCAACTTGCTTTATAAATCGAAACTGGTACTTTCGATTGTTTACAGGGAACCGCATGTACACAAATGTATCGGATCTGCCTATTTCGATATTCTACGTTGGTTTATGTCAAGAATATTTTAGTGAAAGTGTCACATTCGATTATTTATTTTGTAGATTGCTTGTACTCACAATTATTTTTTTAATAAAATAACTAGAAAACAAGTAACATAAATTAGAGTAAATGTATTACAAATTGAAAAAAATATAAATTGTTAATCTAAATGTTACAACAAGTATTTAAAATCAGTCTTTGTTACCTTCACTAACTGTAAAAAACTGAGATCAAGTATTCATTGTATTATATATACTATAAATTTCATTTAATTTTACTTAAGTTATAACAAGCTAGCTGCACCCCGCGTTGTTACCCGCTTCAAGTTTTTGGGATAAAAATAGCCTATGTGTTAATCCAGAGTTTCAGCTACCTGCATATCAAATTTCGTTCAAATCCGTTCAGTAGTTTTTGCGTGAGAGGGTAACGAACATCCATCCATACATCCATCCATCCACACATCACATTTATAATATTAGTAGGATGCAAACTGTGAGTACTTAATAAGCTAAAATAATAGGAACATTTTAGAATGAGATCATAATTATTAATAAAACATTACTTATACAAAACAAAAATAGTAACACTCGTTACGCAAAAACAATAACCTAGAACCTATGATATTATTTGAGTATTGCACTTTAACGACATGAAGAAATGATTTTTTTATATTTTTCTACTGGTAAAGCTAGTGAATCCGAATAAAGATTTTTAACTCGGTAGACTGCATTTTCTCTTTTAGCGGTTTCTTGTTTCTACAGTAGTATTAACACAGAAATTATTATCCTTCCGATCGTATTTAAAATACATACTTCACATTTTCATTTCTATAATCTTTATTCCAATTTCTGTCGTATAATAAAACTTTAAAATCATATAAATCACTATTGGTTACTTCTACAACGTTGTAAGGTTTCCCATAAGCCTTTGCTCATCGTACTAATGTGTAGCATTGGTCAGGAGTGTAAATTAATTTTCTTTTAGATTTTCTCTCTGTGAGGGCATGCACATTGTACACTATCGCCCTCATTCTGACTATGGCCGTGTTCTAAGAAACAATGAGTAAAATCTACGCCAAAACGTTTTGACAAGTACATGTACAACGAATATACGACTCTATTCATATTCTGGCCCGTACAATTATTATCGGACCAAAATAAGAATTTCTTAGCACTCTGATCGATCTTTGCGTTTACAAAATGCATCAAACAGCTACTGACTTCGTTAGCTCCTCTTTTAACGGTATATTCCGTCCATATGTAGCATGAACCTTCTTTTAAAGTTACATCGAGAACGTTAAAGTTAAACACAGAAAGTTTACGGAAAGTCGAAAGTCAAGTCACGTACAATTTTTGGTGATTCTGTGAAATACTATTTGTCATTATTCTTTATCTCTCTAACTCTCTGTCGGAGATGAGTTGTTAAAAAATTATGACACTTTTAATCACTGCAAAATCGACGACAGTTTCATTCCAGGCTAGGTGTGCTTTACCATCTTCGACCACGCCTTCACTTAACATCAGGTGAGCTGTGGTCAAACACCTGTGGCCACCTGTGACCTGTGGCCTGACAACCTAAAAAAAAAAAATCTACTACATTTGGATTATTTGAGTGTTTGCCTCTATTATCCGATAACATTAACGTTTAATTTGACTTGATTGATTGATTAACTCTTTATTTCACACACTAAAAAAAACAATACAGAAGAAATAAAATTCATTAATTTGTGTAACAACTGGCGACTTGAGGTAAAGATAGTACCCAATGTCTTGTATGGGGAACCCGAAGTCAAAATTTGGGGACGATATAGTAGTTGTTTCTCTGCTATCTATGATAATAGATTAATTTCGGTCACTGTTTTCAATGATAACCGTCATGCGTGATCTTACGGATGAGATGATGAAACTGTGGCATTCCTCCTATGCTAAATTTCTATCCGAGGAGAGTTCATCATCCACCAACTCCTTTAAATTATTCCATTGAAGGCGCAGTTCGTGGGTAGCAGTGACTCTAAAAAACGTAATAGGTACATTAAATAAATATAAAATTAATTGCATTTTAAATAATCCAGCTTTATCAACTACAGAAAATAAACAAAAAAGTAAGTAACTTCATTTTTATATGAGTACTTTTATCGAATCTTAATAAAAAAATAAATAAAATTCAGCCAATAGAATCGAAAGTGCCACTTTCAATATAGATTTGAATTTGTAATACCACGTACAGTATCGAAATTGTCAGTTTCGATAGAAATACCATATGAAAAAACCACGTACATAATTGGAACTGCCACTTTCTTCCTATTAGGAATATGAAAACCCGATATAAACAATCGAATCTACCCGATTCGATATATTACGCGGGAAACATTGTTATTGCAAGTATGATTTATTAATAATACATAATTTAGGTAAACTATACTTTTTAAAATAAAAAACAGTCTTATTTATTTATGATACAATTATGTGTTAGAAAAATAAAAGTAATTAAAGTACTGTAACTTACCCGCATTCAAAATAACTAATTATTTGTCAAAGTTTTGTTTTGTTCATTCTCACTGTTTATTTGCACTAATTCAACAATTTTCCTCGATCTTGAATACATTTTTAAGGGTAAATTACTTATCATACAGTATTTTAATTATACATCAATATATCTAGAAAAAAACGTTAATAAAATACCTATAAAACCATTATTACGTAGTCGCAAAGGTGAGTGCGCACGCACTGCGACGTAAACTCGCGATAAGGGTAGTTTCGTCCTTTTCGCACACTCAACGACGCGGCGTAAACTCTCGAAAGTTAACATTCGTTGTTATACGCCGGATAGGTTGTTACGTTTCGATATAATACGTCTCTAAAAAACGTGTAAACAATTATTTTTTAAATTTTTGATCTCGTTTTAACAAAATTAATTTTATTGATAGTTTAATAATGTAATAAAAAAAAATTGCAGTTTTGCAAATTCGATACTTTACTTAGAAATATGAAACATAAAAAAAGAGAGAAGAGAACAAAAAAAACCAATATGATACAGTAATGGTGTATAACGGCGGTCTTATCGCCCAGAGCGATTGCTTCCAGACAACCTTTGGATGGAAAGAAAAACAGAAATAGATATAAGGTTGGTGCATAAAAAAATCAATACAATAAACGTATATCCATATAAATATGTACACATAAAATACTAAATGTTTATATTTTAATTTTCATATCTAAGTATGATAATGGTTTTTGTACCAAACTCAGATGAAATTAGTTTTTAAATTGGTTCATGACAGCAAATTCTAGGGCGCTAAATTCATATCTATATCTATAATATATATATATATATATATATATATATATATATATTATGTATAGTCTATACTAATGTAAAGAGGAAAGATTTGATTGTTTGTTTGTATTGAATAGGCTCCGAAACTACTGGAGCGATATCAAAAATTCTTTCACCGTTGGGAAGCTACACTATCCCCGAGTGGCATAAGCTACTTTGTATCCCTGTATTCCCACAGGAACGGGAACTACGCGGGTAAAACTGCGAGGCGTCCGCTAGTTTGTTATATAATAGAAAAAATGAGTGAGAAAACATGCTTTTTCAGAATTCAAGAAATGTGTTCGTTTGCGTGTTGTTTTTATCTGTTTCACGTTTCGTATATTTAATTATAAGGGCAAGTAACAAAAATTAAAACAAAAAAAAATAATTCCACAACAATCCCACCTAAATGTGTATAAAATATGAAATTTATTTTTTTAACTAAGTTATCTTAAACGCCGGAGGGGCGCCACTATCATGTTAGCTGCCGCGCACTTTACGCTCAACCCATTTTTGTCACCTGTGTGCCACAAAATGGTAAACCAATTAGGCCACGGGGGACACTGGTGAGCCATATTTAAGAATATATTGCAAATACAGTGAAATCTGGTTAATTGGGATCTCAAGGGACCAAGAATTTTGTACCATTTAAAGAGGTTTTAAACAAAAGGTATATAAACAAAACTATTTGCATAGTATTTTGGTTTCTTAACGATTTCAGAATTGTAATTTTTAAACTGTCGCGACTTGAACACATAATTTATGTTTACCACCGGGTCTTAATCGCGCGCAAAATACCTACTATGAAAATAGTTTGGCCGAAACGTCCACGTAAATAAACAAAACTATTTTCATAGTAATATAGGTGGGAATCACTGAACCTCCCGACACGGGACTCCCTAGTGTGAGATTCAGGGTCCACAGCAAGAATTTAGGAAATAAGTTTATTAAGTTTACTATCTTAGTGTTTTAAGTTATAACTTCACTGTATATATTTTGCTCAAATTAAAATTATTATAGTATTTTGTGCGTGATTAAACCCCGGCGATAAACATAATTATGTGTAGGTCGCGAAAGTTTAAAAAAAAAATACATTTCTGGAATCTATGAAAAATCATGTTGTTGCATGTAGTACGACGCCTGTTTGGGTTTGTATATCCCAAGCTTATAAATCAGTATAATAAAAACAAGGAATATTTCTTATTTTAGAAATTATGTATTTGCTACGCTGCCATGTCAGTTTGAATTGGCCCTAACCACTTACCTTATATACGTTGTAGTAAGAAATGATGGCATCACAACATGTATAGAGATCATTTAACATTTCGACGATCTGCGAACAAAAACAAGTTGTTTCAATAACATTTCTTGGTACCTGTGGCTTTGAAATGACTAGATAAAAGACTATTGTTAAACTCATGCGAGGAACTTTTGATTGTGTGTCCAACTGATTTGCAGAATTAAAGACAATACAATATGCATTTCTTATTCATTTATGTTATGAAGCCGAATTTATAGCTGGCCTTAGTTGAAGATTTTTTCGACATGTGTATGATATGACGTGCGATTTTAAACAATTTCAGCTTCCCATAACACGCGCCTCTGTCTGATTTCAAACGGTTAATGAAAACATCGTGAGGAGAAAAAAATATTATAATATAAAAAAATTCTTTGACATTATTCTCAAATTTAAATAACAATATTTTTTTCTCCGAAATTCAGTACTTATGTTAACACTGTAAAAAGTATCCTATATTCTAATCACCTGGCTCAGACCGGCCCTAAACTACGATTTGAAAAGCTCATTGTTTTTTCTTACACTATTGTTATAAAATGTAAGACTAAATAATAATACATTAGACTAGTCACGCATAAGCTTGTATATAATGTAAAATCAATATTGCACACATGGTCCGAATTGCAATCCCGTTCATATCCAGCAATCCAGATTAGTTTTTGTTGATTGTAAATTGTTTTGTCCCCGGAATAAGAGCGAGGATAGAGACTGTAGTTTCCCCCTTACAAATTTAATTTCGAGGTAAGCATTTCTGTAGTGTCTATTGACAAAGTTCCGAGATACAGGACCTTCATTCCACACACTACATCAGCACAAAGCAAACTAAACCTAACGTGCAAAGTCCTTGAACCTCACCGTATCTGTTATACCCATGAGGAATTCGACAACGATTTCCTATTCCCTAATTAATGGTAGACATATTCTGTATTACATACGCAGTGATTTGTTCCCAAATAAGTTACAGTTTTCGTAATTAGTCAGTTAAATCGTATGCCAACTACGGTTGTAACTTGATATCACAGTTTTGACAAAGTAATAACTTCAGATTATAAAGTTCTGTTGCTGGATACAGACAATTAACGGATTCACATACGCTGAAAGGTATATTGCTTACGCAGAGACGATTTCATCACGATATTTTCGTCGTCGAAAAATCATTGGTACGGGCCCGAAATCGAACCCCAGACTTCTCGATTACGGAGCGCGTCTTTTTTTTTTTATTGTAAAAAAGTAATGAGACGAACGAGACGCTCTCCTGATGGTAAGAGATATGGCCTGTCCACGACCATTGCAGCGATATACAGAACTTTGAGTAATAATACAAATACAAATACAAATACAAATCATTTATTAATAACACCAAAGTTACAGGTCATAATACAAAGTCCAGGGCATTACTGCTTTGGCGCTCATTACTTTGAGACTTTCGATGGTTAGTCTCAACAGCCCTGCAATTTCACTAGTTGCAGTACCCTTCGAACCGGAACACAGTAATGTTTGCACACTACTACTTAGCGGCAGAATAACTGGTACTGCGGTGGTGCCTATCTAGACGATCTCCTGCTAAGGAGACATTTACTGACATTTCTTATTTTATGTTTATGATTATGTATTTAAAATTGACCTGTAACACTTCGTTATTAAGAAATATGACTGTGATTATGATTAAATAGAAGTAGATTCGTTGTTGTTAACTTATTCATAAAATTAATAATGTAGTTATTCCAAATTGTAATGTAATTTTTTGTTTTGTTTTGTTTTTTTTTTTTGTGATTTGCCTGCAACATTATTGTTATTTATGGCCAGTAAATATTACTGAGGAGTTTTGGCGGGAACGCGGAAGAGTCGTGTCGCTCCGTTGTATTTTTTTCCAAAACTAGTGTTTTGCCGAGCGTTTATGCATAAAAATGGTGGTGTTTTATTCATAAAGTGCCGAATCACAAGCGCGAATTTGGGAAAATACTATAATGTGGTGACTTTTCGTGTTGCTTCCAAAACTCCATCGAAGCTTTATTATAAAGTCGCCACTACTTTACTAAAAAATGACTGGACTTGACTGACATGAACTGTACTTGACCAAGATTCAAGATTCAAGATTCAAAATTTTATTGTCAAATGTAGGTAGTAAAGATCTTATGTAATAATTAATACAGTTCCATACAAATTACCTCTTTTATAGGTGTACAATAATGTAAGTTATATTTTATTGCATGTTTTTATCATTAATGTATTCTAGAATTGTGTAGTAACATTTATACAATAACCAATAATTTAATTTACGTTTAAATTTGCTGTTAGGTAGCATTTTTATTTCGGCCAGCAGTTTATTATAAATTGTGATTGCCATTATGTAAGCGTTTCTCTTACACAACTCAAGCTTACATTTTGGAAAATATAGTTTTTTATAGTGTATTTTTCTGACCAAGGCTGGACTTTGATTATAACTATGGCTACGAGGCAAATTATTTAACCTTTGAAACTTGAAAATATAACACACTTGACACTGCACAAAATGCCACGCCAAAACCAAAGAAAAAATAAATATCACTGATCTATCGAATACTTCTAGCAGCGCATTCAGCAGTTCGTAAAAATGAAGTGAAATCAAACTGTTTCGTTTGAATTTTTGAAATATTAACCATGATATAAAACGGTGTCGCATTTTATTTCATGTTTGATTTTTTTTTTTACTGACCTGCATAGGCGTATTTGTGGCGGCGAGTTTGGTGAAGCCGACGATGTCGCTGAAGTAGACGGTAACGCAGTCAAAACTCTCGGCCTGTACTCGCTCGCCGCGCTTCAACGCCTCTGTCACCGTTCTGTGTTAGATAAAAGAGTATCATTATAAGTTCCAGCTCAGCAGAGAGATGTGAGGAACGTGCGGTATGATAGTTTTTTTTAATATTTGACAGGCTAGGTGTTTGACCACAGCTCACCTGATGTTAAGTGAAGGCGTGGTCGAAGATGGTAAAGCCTAGCCTAGCCTGGAATGGAACTGGCTCTCAAGTGAAGCTGCTGGAACACACCGTCAGATGCTTGGCGGCAGATTTTCAACTTGAGCGTGGTAGCTAGCCAGCCGAGTACTAGAAAGTACCCTACCACCATGCTATGGTTTCCTCACGATGTTTTCCGTCACGATGTTTTCCGGCAGCTCAAGCTCATTGTTGGGGTTTGAACCCACGCCCTTCGGCATGCGAACCTACCGCGCTAACCACTGAGCTATCATCGCTACAGTTCTACTAAAATTTTACAGCGGAGGTTATTATATCATGTGACAGCCCTGTTAGCTTATTTGGTAGATTATCTGCTCCATGAGCTGTAGGGCGTGGGTTCGATTCCCATCAGCACAAATATTTGTGTGACGATGAATGTTTGTTTTGTATACGTATTATAAGTATGCATTTACAACAAAAAAAAGTACATATGTATTCTATCAGTTATCTGACTTCCATCACACAAGCTCTGCTTAGTTTGGGGTCAGATGGCGCTGTGTGTAATGTCCTATGATATTTATTTATTTATTTATAAAAAAAAGTGCTTGGTGGCAGAATATCTGGTACTGTGGCGGTACCTACCTATACGATCTCCTGCTAAGAAACATAACACATTGACGATAATGATATTCTCTTAAAACATCTTTATTGATTCATCAATGTCATAAAAACGTTTGTTCGATGAGCCAGTTTGATGTTTGTGTTTAAAGCCTTTCAGACGCTGAGAGCGGTGATTATCTCCGGCTGTCGGTTGTCTGTATCCGACTCTATAGCGTGCGTTACTTGCCAGAGTTTGATAGCAAGCGCATGACTTTGACAAGCTTACCCATAGAGCTGGGTTGAAACGAATTTTGTAAGAAACGAAATGGAACAGACAAAAGGAAACCGTTTCAAGAAACAGTTTAAAAAAAACGCGTTTCTTATAATTCGCACCCACTTAAACAATACTAGAACCGGTCTGACAAAGTCCTGGCTAAAGAAACAAGTTTTTTTTCGTAACGTATTTATGTCAAAGAAATATCAACATTATGTGAATAGGGATTAGGTATATTTTACCAATGAAGTGGTACGGACTGACGACGGACTGGTTTCTTTAAAACCAGTTTCTTTCGCTACGACATATTATGTCAAAGAAATATCAGCGTTATCTTCATAGAGTTAAGATAATAAATCTATATGTTTGTTTCTTGCAACTGTTTTCTAAAATGACGTCGCTCCGTCTTGCTCATTACCTATAGCTTATATAGAAAGGAGTGAGCGCGATAATCAAGACGTCGTCGCCTACTAGTTTTTTTGGTAAAACTATTTGTGCTATTCACAAGAAACCGTTTCTTAGTTGCACAGTAAAAAAGTGTTTCGTAAAACACTTTCGGGTAATAACGCCCAGTTCAACTTACCCGGCGTTGACGGTCTTACAAGAAAGAAAAAAAATTATGACATACCGACACACGACACAATCCTAATCGTGTGTTTTGTATCATATGTATACAACACAGACCTTGGCAGCATCCTGTTGAGCAGGTCATCTGTCTTTGCCTTTTCTTGTAACACCTGTTCCGTTCTGGCCGCCACCAGCGCCTCCAGGTTGGACGCGTACTTTTCCATCATGGCCAACATATTGTCAAAGATATTGGTTTTCCTGCAAGAATAACTTTACTAAAGAAGAGATCACACCCCAAAATATTATTTTGTCTAGAGTTTTGGCGGGAACCCGTTGTACCGAGTCCCGTTGTATTTTTTTCCAAAACTAGTGTTTTTTATTTTGATGTAAATTCTGCATAATAAATATTTTTGAATGTTGTGCAATTCGTAGAACACAAAATAAGAAATAGTCTGCATTCATAAGTAAATAATTTTTTTTTAATCTGTGTTGATTTTATTATTAATTCATTTAAAAAAGACCTCGCTACAAAACGTTTAAACGCAGATATAATATCGTGTTTCAACATGAAGCTGAACGTAAATAAACTTACAGGGCCGCGGAGTAAAACATGTCTTGATAAATTACCACGACATACAACATAAACAACTGTTATGGAATATGCTCTATCAGACCACAGAACTCAAATTTTAAAATGTCGCGAAAAATTTTTTTTCTTTGTTTCTGACATTTTTTTTTTTTTCTTTGGTTTTGGCGTCGCGTTTTAGCATTTGCCAGTGTCAAGTAATTATATATTTTCAAGTTTCAAAAGTTAAATAAGTGCCATCGTAGCTAGTTTTAGTCAAAGTCGTCTTTGTCAAGCCCAAGTTTGTGTCAGTTAATTCCAGTCATGCTTTAGTAAAGTAGTGGCAACTTTACTACAAAGCTTCGATGGAGTTTTGGAAGCAACACGAAAACTCATGTTTCACCACATTATATCATTTTCCCACACTCGCGCTTGTAATTCGGCACTTTATGAATAAAACACCACCACTTTTATGCATAAACACTCGACAAAACACTAGTTTTAGAACAAAATACAACGGAGCGACTCGACTCTTCCCGCGTTTCCGCCAAAACTCGTTTCTGACATTACACTTTGTGTATATTGCCTAATGCCTATGTCATTGAATATTAAAAAAAAAATAACAAAGTAAATCAGAGTCGAAATTACAGTAACTAGCAACTTTGCTAAAAGCCTTAACAGAGTTTTACATTTCACCACATTACCTACATCACTAAGTAGGTATACTCGTATATACTTACATTCCGGCATGCATATCCTTCAATCTGAGTCTGACCAGTCTCAAGTCAGGTCTTCGATCAGCTCGTTCACACCAGCAGGCGTTGAGGACGGCGAACACTGAGGGTCGGGCAGGCAGTCCTCCAAGGTGAGGCCTGAATAGTACTCCATCAATTGGGTGACGCACTCGCCCTATTATTTCTGTTGAAAAAACATTTGAATCACTGGACATAATCATAATATGGACTATCCATATTTTTTAGAATTATAAACAGTCTTCTGTTGTCTGTTTGTATTTGTATTTGTATTTATTTGTCTTATTGTTACATTATATTATAATCGTTATACAGCATGAATGGTGAGACACCTACGACACTGAATGAGAGTACTCGGTACTCAATTCTCGTTATAATTATGTAATAAAATTAGGTACTTAATTTATGGTGAAATTTCTCTATAAATTAATGCAGCGTGGATACACTCTCGACGCTGATAAAACGATCATGCGACAAGTATGTATGTGCTTGTCTCGCCCGCCCGTCGTCGGCGCGAGCGTCCTCATAACGCCCAGCTCGCCGTGTCAATGACTTGCGTAATTGGTTACATAACTTTCGCTTAAGGTTACCTAGTAGAGTACCTAAGGTTAGTATTTATATTTAATGCTATTTTTGATTATATTTTATTATATTTAATGATCGCCAAGATGGATGGATGGATGAATTTATGCGATGGAGCGCAGCATACTGGGCGTAAGGTTATTAGACCGCATAAAAAACTCAATACTGCGCTCCAAAACTTAGATCATTGACGTAACTCAAAAAGCTGCCATGCTAAAGTGGGACTGGGCTGGACACGTCTGCCGAATGCCAGCGGAGCTATGGGCGAAAACCACCACCGACTGGGTCCCGGAGGTTAAACGGCTACCAGGCCGGCCTAAAAGACGGTGGAAAGATGAGCTCGATGCCCACAATAAGGAGTGGACCACAACAGCACAAAGCAGAGAGGCGTGGAAGAGGGGGAGAGAGGCCTTTGCCCAGCAGTGGGCAAAGTGGGCTAAATAATAATAATAATAATGATCGCCAAATATTACGTCCTCGAGTATCGCAGGTGTCTCACCAGTCAAGTTGTATATGTATCTATTAGTAGCGATGATAGCTCAGTGGTTAGCGCGGCCGCCACTTGTTGCACTAGCTTATAGGTTATTTTATTATTTTGGTGTGCACAATAAAAAGTTTCTAATTATAAATAAACTGTTAGTGTATTTGCAAAAATATAAATGACATTTTTTTCAAGTTTAAACATCACGTTTTGTCTCCCTGTATAATTTTTTTTAAAGACTAAATATAAAAATGTCTCCTGATTGTAAACCCTTTAAGACAAACAAGAAAAATAAAGTCAATACGCTTTAATGAAGTACGCCTTCAGCACTTTTAATTACGTTGAATCGCCAGAGGGAGTGTCGAAACTTTACTTCATTTATTTTATACGTCTTATTTTGATCGTGATCTAGCTACGCCTATTAGGCAGCCCGTACACGTAGCGCGCGATCCGCGATCCGCGATCCGCGATCAATGATCGCGATCCAGACTGATCGTGTACGAAGCGGATTGACGGACTGATGCTCCGGATCGCATAATATCTAGAAATTTTGAAATCATGATCGCGGATCGCGGATCGCGGATCGTGATCATGATTGAACGTGTAAGGCGGCCCTTAGATTTCTGTATTCTCAACTTATCCATGCCAATTATTTGACCTATCGATAATCGTTCTTTTTTTAAATTATGTTCGATTTATAATTCACACTTGAAAAATTGAGTTTTGGCGCCTCCCGTTATTGGTTAGCGATCCAACCTAGCTAACTTTAGTTTAATTTTTTCAACCACCGCCACTACGACGCAGCAAATCGATATGATCATCTATTAGTCGTGAGACCTTCGTAAAAAGATCGGATATCCCGCCGTTTCCAACAGTGACTGTGTGTAAAGTTGTGAGAAATCGTGAACCGGCACACGCTGCGTTGGCCGCGCCGCCATTGCGCCCACTTCGACCTCTGGACGCTGGATCGGTAAGTACATTTCCACACAATTTTTTACAAGGAACCTGGCCTTCAATTTTCTCAGTCTTTCCTTGCACCCGCAGAAAATATTCGCCCCACGAAAATAAGAAAATATCCAGGAACCGCCGCCCCGCCGGTGGTGAGAACCACAGTCATTAATAATGTTCCGTTTCATCACCATTTATGTTTTGTAACATCTAAAAAAAAAGATCTTAATTTTTTATTAAGATGATACCTAAGCCTAGCATATGTAGTACTAGTACACTCTCTAAGTCATATAATTATATTATTGACATTCCCGATTGTATTCTTCGATTTTTTTACCCACGACGGAACGGAGACAGTATATGCGTTTGGGGTGAGAGGATGTTTGTTTGTGCAAATCCATGTTGCCATTTTTCTCCATAACTACTAGTCCGATTTTGATGCAGTTTTCAGTTACGGGTTCGGGTTTGATTGGTGCATGTTTTTAGATAGGTGATACGGTGACAACTCGCTAGGGGGCGCTGCAGCAAAAAATTTTTTGGGCAACTCCATCTTGCCATTTTACTCCAAAACTTCCAGTCCGATTTTGACGCATTTTCAGTTATGGGGTCGGGTTTGAATGGTGACAATTAACTTTTAACTGTTCTAGGATTTTTCAAATTTTTTTAATTTTGCTTTTTATTGGAATGAAATATAAATTTGAATATGGATTGAATTAAATGATAGATGGTTTTAATATCTAAAAATCTATTATAATTTATTAATGTGAATAATTAGGTGAGATAATATTTTAAATACATTTATAATGTCTTAATTATATTTATTACAAAAGTAACCTGCTAGTCATGTAGTTAAAATTATTGTCAAAAAACAGCAAAATTAAAACAAAAGGTATCTAAATAAAAATAAAAATTCAGTCAACAAATACCCCGCCCCTGACTGAACCTGGTGCAAAGGAACCCACTTATTACAAGGGACCATTTATTAATTGAAATAAAATATATTAAATTAATACTATTTTGATATAAATAGTTAGGGTGTGCAATGTCACTCATTACATTTTTATAGTAGGTATACAATGGTTGAGTAGGTTAACACTAGATTTTTAATTCTGTTATTCGTTATACCCAAGTTTTGATTTAATGACTACAAGTTTTTTTTTTTTTTTTATTAGGGTAACTATAGTGCACTTACCAGCATTTGTGAGGTTGGTATCACCCCAAGGACCATTTCTTCCCAGTATTTCATAGAGTATGATGCCGAAGGAGTACACATCCCCTTTCTGAGACCCCCTGGGGGGAGGGTTTGGATCCCTCAGCAGTTCTGGGGCCCGCCACAGCATGCGCCTTTCCATGCGTAGAGCGTCTTCAGCGTCGGTGCAGCCACCTGTGACATCATATAACATTAGTTCGCGGAAGTTCATTTTGAATAATTAAGGTATATATTTAGTTTGGTGGCAATGGGCTGGACATATCTGTCACAGAACCGATGACCGCTGGGGTAGACGTGTTCTAGAATGGAGACCGCGAATTGGCAAACCTAGCGTAGGACGCTCTGAGACTCGATGGAGTGCCGATATACATATTATGACAGCTGACGGTGGGTGGAAGCGAAAAGCCGAAGATTGGGCTGAGGGGCGTGTCTTGAGAGAGGCCTATGTTCAGCAGTGGACTACAAAAGGCTGATGATGATTATTATTTTAGTTCATTTCCGCTTAACAGTCGTTTCAGTTACAATAATTTTAAGTAAATGCACACCGTCGACAACCCTTTTGGTTCAGTGGTAGTATTTCTGCTCCAAGAGCTGAAGGGCGTGGGTTCGATTCCCACCCAGGACGAACAGTTTGTGGTATAAACAAATATGTTTGTTTTGTGTCTGGGTGTTCTGTATGTATTAGAAGTATGTATTTACAAAATAATGTATTAGCATGTCTGCTTCAAGAGCTCTGGGGCGTGGGTTCGATTCCCACCCAGGACAAGCATTTTGTGATATAATACAAATGTTTGTTCTGTGTCTGTATGTATTGTAAGTATGTATTTACAAAAAAAAGTATTTAAGTATTCTATCAGTTATCTGACTTCCATAGTACAAGCTTTGTTTAGTTTAGGGTCAGATGGCGCTGTGTGTAATGTCCTACGATATTATTTATGTCCAAAAGCTAAAATTTGTTAAGTCATTTATAACCTTTTTTCTAAAGTAAACCGATATAACCAAATACAAACATATTTATAAAGTGAAATTCTGTGCTAATCTATCGGAGGTTAATAGCATAATCACTTCCTTAGGTAATAGAAAACCAAAACCTATTTAATTTTTTGGCGAATAGGGATTATTTTATATAAAAATCCTAAATTGAAATTAATGTTTGTTTTCTTAATCTTTCCCTTTCAACGCTTTTTAGGTTGGGTTGGTTACTGAAATTGGGTTAACTTAAAATTCAGAACTCTTATTTTATTTTTTGTATGTTTTTACTGGCTAGGTGTTTGACCAGCTCAACTGATGTTAAGTGACGGTTTGGTCGAAAATGATAAAACACACCTAGCCTGGAATGGAATAAGCTTTCAAATGAGACTGTCGGAACACACCGTTAGACGCTTGGCGGCAGATTTCCAACTTGAAGATGGTAGCTAGCTATGCGAGTACTAGAAAGTACCCTACCATCATGTTATCGTTTCCTCACGATGTTATCCTTTGCCAAGCAGCAGCAACAAGCAGCTCAAGCTCATTGTTAGGGTTTAAACCCACGCCCTCTCGGTGTGCGGACCGACCGCGCTAACCACTGAGCTATTATCGCTACAGACTTAAATGTATAGTTGAAAGATAATCGATTTAAATAAATCGATTTTAGGAATTGATTGATTTCATGTGAAAAATTATACAGAAAATTTAAACGTTGTATAAAAATTATATAATGATTTCATTGGTCTGCGAATTGTGGAGCGCTAGCTTCTACCTCTACCTGACTAAAATAAACGTTATAGGGCAGACGAGTAAATTGGTGTGTTTTAATTGTGTTTTCTATTTTTAAACCACAATATTTTAAAATATAACAACAATTTATCGACGACGCATTCGAGTCGAATCTCTACATAGCATAAAACAAAGTCGCTGCCTGCCGCCGCCGTCTCTATTAAACTTCGCAATGGATTTTAAGGCGGCCATCAATAGACAGATACATGTATATTCATCATCATCATCATCATTTCAGCCGTAGGACGTCCACTGCTGGACATAGGCCTCCCCCATTGACTTCCATAAAGATATATTACATAACATATATTACATGTATATTATTGTAGACAAAATCCGATATTTTTTTTTTTTTATGGTTACAGGCTATGTGTTTTGACCACAGCTCACCTGATGTTAAGTGAAGGTGTGGTCGAAGATGGTAAAGCACACCTAGCCTGGAATGGAACTGGCTCTCAAGTGAGGTTGCCGGAACACACCGTTAGACGCTTGGCGGCAGATTTTCAACTTGAGGGTGGTAGCTAGCCAGCCGAGTACTAGAAAGAACCCTACCACCATGCTATGGTTTCCTCGCGATGTTTTCCTTCACCGGCAGCTCAAGCTCATTGTTGGGGTTTGAACTCACGCCCTTCGGCATGCGAACCTACCGCGCTAACCACTGAGCTATCATCGCTACAAATTTCAAATTTCAAAGATTTGTAATGTGATGTCATAATAACATGTTTATGCGCTTACATTGCCAACGCTGGCCAAACCTTACGAGATAGATCAAAATAATGCACTACGTTAATATCTACATTGCACCCGTGCGAAACCAGGGCGGGTCGCTAGTTGTTTCATAAAGCAATATTTTAATATTAAAATCACATTAAGAAGGCATTTCATCGTTGCTTGTTCTACTTATTATAATTAAACGTTTTTTAAATTTATTTAGATACTAAGTTTATTTTTAGTTAAGGGATTTTTTATGGTTGACAGGCTGGGTGTTTGACCACAGCTCACCTGGTGTAATTTCGGATAAATATTTAAAATAATCGTCAAGTTAGATAAATTCATCTAATTGTAGGTATTTAAAATTTAATTAAATCCTCGTCATTGTTGTAACTAAAACGAATTCACACTACTCTTGAATACTTGTAGGTTTTTTTGTAATGAGATTCACTTACATTACACAGAACTTTGATTAGCAATACAAAGTCGGGGGCATCGCTGCTTTGGCGCTCATTAGTTAGTCTCAACAGGCCAGTAATTTCGCTAGGTGCAGTACTCTTAAAACCGGAACACAGTAATGTTTACACACTCGTACAGGTGATACCTACCTAGACGACTTCCTGCTAAGGAAACCTACCACCAAGTAAACACATACATAGTAGTACATACTTACTTTTCAAATTATGCAGTCCATAGTCGGCAATCTGCAAGACCCAACGGCTGTCCACCAGACAGTTACTAGAGGTCAAGTTTCCGTGTGAGATGAGGGCAGACTCATGGAGGTAGGTGAGTCCCCTCAGGAGGTCGGCTACGAGGCTGGCCACGAACATGTCGTCCAAGTGGAGGTCCCGGTCAGCCAGGACTCTTGCCAGCGACCCTCGGGAGCAGTACGCAGACACGATGCAAGCCGCGCCGCTTTCCACGCACACTCCGATGAAAGGTATCAGGTTCTCGTGACGTAGCTCGCGAATCTATTATAGATAGCATCCCACCAATGTCATTAACTAGCTACGCCCCGCGGTGTTACCAGCTACATGTTTTCGGGATAAAAAGTAAGGTATGTGTTAATCCAGGGTCTCAGCTACCTCTATACCAAATCTCATCCAAATCCGTTCTGTAGTTTTTGCGTGAAAGAGTAACAAACATCCATCCATGCATCCAAACTTTCTCAATTATAATATTAGTGGGCTGTGAAAGTTTGGATGGATGGATGGATGTTTGTTACTATTTCACGCGAAAACTATAGAACGGGTTTGGATGAAATTTGGTATAGAGGTAGCTGAGACCCTGGATTAACACATAGGCTACTTTTTTATCCCGAAAACATGTAGCGGGTAACACCGCGGCGCGCAGCTACTATTGAATAAATAAGAAAGGCTAGAGATTCGCTTTTAGCAATTAGGCATAATCATTGTCATACTAGCTATTGTATTTTATTTAAATTTGTTTGTTTTCTGTTGATGTTGTGTCTAGCGAACACAATGAAGATTTTCTATCTATCTTTGTTTTTGTTGTGTCTTTATTATATACCTGTTTCAACTCCTTCTTGATGGCCCGAGTAACGTCGATGCTTTTCTTCTGCAGCCTCTTGATCGCCACAATCCGGCTCCTGTGCACCGCTACGGTAGTGTGCATCCGACTTGGCTCCAGGTCTTGCTGTATCGAACCCTGAGAGCAAGGAATACAAAGAATATCAAAGATACTTCCATCTAGGATTGCCATCCGTCCGGGTTTCCCAGGATTTGTCCTAGTTTAGAGGGTATCCGGGGAGCGTCCGGGAGGGGATTCATTTGTAGTGCGGGTTTAAAAATGTAAAGTCTTGGGCCGCCCGCGACACGCACTGTGCCCGCACGCCGCGATTAACCGACGAACCGACTCGCTAAAACTTGTCGACATGTCCGGGTTCTGGGCTCTAAAATCCGGGGTCAACACGCGTCTTGTCCTGGTTGCCAAATTTTAGAGATGGCAACCTTACTTCTATCTGATAACATTTGCTCGTCATGCAGCCCAATCTGACCCCAAACTAAGGAAAGAGTTTTGGCGGGAACGCGGAAGGAATCGTGTCGCCCCGTTGTATTTTTTTCCAAAACTTGTGCTTTGTCGAGTGTTTATGCATAAACATGGTGGTGTTTTATTCATAAAGTGTCGAATCACACGCGCGAGAGTGGGAAAATGATAAAATGTGGTGAACACGATTTTTCGTGTTCCTTCCAAAACTCCATCGAAGCTTACGTTCATGTCGCCACTACTTTACTAAAGCATGACTGGACTTGACTGACACGGACTGGACTTTGACTATAACTATAGCTACGACGCAACTTATTTAACTTGTGAAACTTGAAAATATAAAACACTTGACACTGGCAAATACTCAAAATGCGACGCCAAATAAAAAAAAAACCAACGAAAGAAAAAACGTTTAATTCTGTAACAAGCACAAAAACAAACAAATACTACTACTACTACAACAAAAAATACTACTTAAATACCATTTTTTTTTGCATATAGGTACATACTCATAATACATACAGAACATCCAGACACGAGCATCTGTTCGTCTCATGTTTGTAGAGTACCTAAAGTTTATATTTTGGTAGAAACAATAACCGAGTACCCACAAGTTACATTCAGATATACAATATTAGACTATCAAATTAGATTGTTATTACTACTAAAATAATTATCCTCTTTCTATTCTAGCTATTATTAACTTAGCGTCAAGTTACCCGCGACTTCGTCCACGTGGAATTTAACAAAAACATTTTTGCTTACAATAATGTTTAAGTGAAAGTTTATAAGTGAAATAGGTCACAAGGGATAGGACAGGCGACTCCCGCTCCGGTTCGTTCCTGGTGCAGAGGTTGGCCATTGCCATTCAGCGCGGAAATGCGGCGAGTGTGATGAGCACCTTTGCGCCGGGAACGGTCAGGGGCGGGTTGTTTTAGTTTGATAATTTATTTATTTGTTTTATTATTATTAGTATTCGTATTATAGGTAACATGACTTGTAAATTATTTTAATTTGTAAATTGACATGTAACATTTACATTCGACATATTATATAATTGACATTTCTTTTATACATAAATACTCAAATAAATAAATAAATAATAAATCTTTATTGCTTTAAATAATATTTAGATAGAAAAAATTGAAATGTCAAATAAATGAAACTAAATCAAACGGTAATTCATAAATAAAATAAACAATAACAATAATGAATTTAAAACAAACTTGTATAGATAAAATGTATCTTTTTGTACCGTTTGGGGTTGAAACTTTAGGTCCGTGGGGACATAGTCCGCTCTCGGACTATGTCGGGACCTGGCCAAACGTTTAGAGGAGGCTTCAGATGACTAAAATGCAGGTCAAAAGCTTAGCATTGCCGTCTAGCGTGGTAATGCTGCCAGCATTCTGGCCACATATCCCTCCTCTGACGGATTTTTAGACTGAGTTTTTTGTATAAATTTTGTAAATAGTATTAATTTAAGGTCTTTTTTATTTTGTTTAATAAATTCACATTTGAATTTGAATTTGTTACGTTTTCAGACTCAAAAGTTAACAACAGAAATTCCAGTTTTTATTAAATTGGATTTTGGTGTCAAAGCCCGCCGAAAATGGATTAAAGAGGAGCGAGTGGTTGAGTTATGCTATAAAATTCCAGCTTTGCTGTTTTAGGGTGTCAATTGCCAAAATATAAGGCAATTACTAAATCAATTACTTTGCTAATTAATGTCATTGCAGGTACCACATAGCTTATAAATAAATAATTTGAAGTGTTTTTTTATGGTTAACAGACTAAGTGTTTGACCACAGCCCACCTGATATTAAGTGACGGTGTAGTCGAAGATGGTAAATCACACCTAGCCTGGAATGGAACTAGCTCTCAAGCGAGGTGGCTACAATAGAAAAAAAATTACGAAAAAAAAATCTTTTTGTTTAATTTTCGTATAATTATTTTTAATTTTGTCATTTGTACTGATTTTATTTATTTACTAATTTTAAATCTTGTTTCTATGGACATGGTCTGAAATGAATATATATAATAATAACGATTGACTACTTTGTATCAAGGTACCACGCGGGTGAAGCCGCGCTCGTAAGCTAGTAGGTAACTATAAATAATCTAGAAATGGTCAACGAGGTCAAAAGTAGGGAAGTTTCCCAGTTCCGAGTAAATTGAGTTTAACTTTAAGTCACCCTAGGGAAACTGTTGACACTCGGATGAAAGCGGTCTTCTTCTACGTTGTAGGTTGCAAGTAATTTATCAACAAGTGCCTCAGGGCTTCGACTTAATTTGGTTCAAAAATAGAATACGCTAACATTAACACAACCTTTAGAAAAACATATAATTTTTTATAATTTCGCGATTTAACGTGGTTCGATTTCCATACAAATATTTTTTCCCCATTTATGGACAATTTACTTTGGTCTTTATTTGCGGTAAATCACAATTTTCTAATAATCTACTGTTTTAAAACAGTAGATTATTCTAATAATCTACTGTTTTATTCTAAAATCATAAATTCATAAATTTGATTTTATGCAATTAATCTACTGTTTTATTCAAGCAATTGTGATTTACCGCAAATACAGACAAAAATAAATGCCAGTAGTTGTGATTTCACTGTAAAATTATGCTCCATTTGTCCATAAATGGCAAAAAAATATTTGTATGAAAATCGAACCACCTATAAATACACCGCACAACTTACACACAAGAAACGTACATCGCAGCGAGCGGTTAAAAATTGACAAAAATAGAAAACTGCAATAGGTAAGTACACGCTTAGCGCAAGCGCTCGAAGAGTCAACAAGTCCTGAGGATGCCTCGTGTAGAGGCGAAACACGTGTACAGTACTGGTTACTGCAGCGAGAAGAAAATATAAATACTGGTAGGTAGTTATTTTAATTACATAAACTTGTAACTTGTTTAAGTTTTAGAATTTACCCGCTACATGTTTTCGGAATAAAAAATAGCTTATGTGCTAATCCAGAATGTCAGCTACCTCCATACCAAATTTCATCCAAATTCGTTCAGTAGTTTTTGCGTGAAAGAGTAACAAACATCCATCCATCCATCCATTCATTGAAACTTTCACATTTATAATATTAGTGGAATAAATACTAAATGTTTTTGTCTGGTCTGTATTATAAGTACGAGTATGTATTTACAAAAAAAGTATGTAAGTATTATACCAGTATTAGGTGACCAGAATGCTGGTATCTACTTTGGTCAAAAGCTAAGCATTGCCATCCAGCGTGGCAATGTTGCCAGCATTCTGGCCACATATCCCTCCTCTGACGGTTTTTTAGACTAAATTTTTTGTATACATTTTGTAAATAGGTAGTATAATTTAAGGTATTTTTTATTTTGTTTAATAAAACTTCAGGTTATATTGTGATTATGAGGGTTAAAATTAAAACCACTTTTTATAGTATTATATCAGTTATTTGGTTCCCATAGTGCAAGCTTTGCTTAATTTGAGGTTTTTTTAACCGACTCAAAAAGGTGGAGGTTCTCAATTCGACTGTATGTTTTTTTGCATGTATGTTACGTGATCATTCCGCCAATTACGAATCGATTTTGATGAATGGTATGAAGGTAGCTGAGACCCCGGATTAACACATAGGTTACTTTTTATCCCGAAAACATGTAACGGGTAACACCGCGGGGCGCAGCTAGTCGTCACAAAAATGTTTGGGTCTGATTGGAATCGAACCCACGTCCTGAAACTCTTGAAGCAAATATTCTACGAAATGAACTAACAGGGCAATTACATTAAATTCTCGTCATTGTGGTAACCAAAAGGACTTAATGAGCGCCAAAGCAGCGACGCCCCGGACTTTGTTTTGCTACTCAAAGTTCTGTGTATTGCTGCAATGGTCATGGTGCGTTATCTTTTACCATCAGGAGACCGTATCGTTCGTCTCATTACATTTACGTTTATTACGTCTCATTACGTTAAAAAAAAATCGTATAAAATACAGCAAAGATATAACACTCTTTAGCTAAGCATTTGTTTGAGATCCGGTCATTAGACTGAACTCCACGATCCGAAAGACCTCTCCACTGAAAAACATCTACATATATTTACAAAAAATCAAATACGATGCGTAGACGTCCAAAGGCCCTGCTGCAAAATAAATGAAGGCTCTATCTATCCAGCGGCGGCCTTAGCTGTTGCGAGAACCGGGGCGACAGATCATTGTGAGGCCCTTTTTCTTTGTGTCCGTTTCACTAAAAATTAGTTCGAGTACTCGAGTGGCCGTAACATGCTTGCACTAATAATGAAACCGTGCGTTCAGGAGGGTTTGTTAAGTGCGTGGCGACAGATACACATACATGTATGGTAAATACTTTTTACTACGAGGACGCGAGGCCCCTGCAAGAGCGAGGCCCCGGGCGGTTGCCCTGCTTGCCACTCCCTAAGGCCGCCACTGGCTCTTTCTACGGTTTGGTTTCGGTTGGTTACGGTTTATCTCGTATCAAATGAATTACTTTTACATTTCTAGGTAACATAACATAGAAAATTATGTAAAAGTTTTTAAATGGCTTAAGTTCTCCGTATCAAATAAAAAAATATTCTTCAGTAAGTAAAGTTGGCAACACTATACAAACAACAGAATTAATTTCATGGCTAAGAAAAAATTAAAAAAATAACAGAATTAACTTAGGGGAATTCCTTGAAAGTTTTAATTTCTTTTAACAGAGTTGCCATGATTACAGTTACAAATATTATCATGGCAACTATTATTGATAACATCAAAGTTACAAGTCAAACTTATGTTACAAAATATTTTTTCAGACAGCCCTGTTGGTTCATTGGTAGTGTGTCTGCTCCAAGAGCTGAAGGGCGTGGGTTCGATTCCCACCCAGGATAAACATTTTCTGGTATAAAAAACGTTTGTTTTGTGTCTGGTTGCTCTGTATTTATTATAGGCATGTATTTACAAAAAAAAGTATTTAAGTGTTCTATCAGTTATGTGACTTCTATTGTACAAGCTTTGCTTAGTTTGGGGTCAGATGGCGCTGTGTGTAATGTCCTACGACACATGTATATTGTTCAGCTCTTCACATAACCACAACTTTCGGAAAGGTTCGAGATGGTACTGTGACACGACATAGTATTCACGCGCTAATACACTTACGATAAATCTGTAACAGAACGATTGTGCAAGGAATTATATAATTATTTTTTTTAATGTAAAAAGTAATGAGACGAACGAGACGCTCCTCTGATGATAAGAGATAACGCCTGTCCATGATCATCGCAGCAATACACAGAACTTTTTTTTTTTTTTTAATGGTTGACAGGCTAGTTGTTTGACCATAGCTCACCTGATGTCAAGTGAAGGTGTGGCCGAAGATGGTAAAGCACACCTAGCCTGGAATGCAACTGGCTCTCAAGTGAGGCTGCCGGAACACACAGTTAGATGCTTGGCGGCAGATTTTCAACTTGAGGGTGGTAGCTAGCCAGCCGAGTACTAAAGTACCCTACCACCATGCTTTGGTTTCCTCACGATGTTTTCCTTCACCGGCAGCTCAAGCTCATTGTTGGGGTTTGAACCCACGCCCTTCGGCATGCGAACCTACCGCGCTAACCACTGAGCTATCATCGCTACAAAGAACTACACAGAACTTTGAGTAACAAAACAACGTCCAGGGCATCGATGTTATGACGCTCATTACTTTGAGACTGGATGGTTGGTATCAACAGCCCAGTAATTTCGCTAGCTGCAGTATCCTTCACACCGGAACACAGTCATGTTTACACAATACTGCTTGGCGGCAGAATATTTAGTACTGCGGTGGTACCTACCTAGACGACCTCCTGCTAAGGAGATCTACCACCAAGTTAAAACATATATGTTTTTTATTGTTATTTAATTTTTAACAAATAATTTAAATATTCAAACAAAAAACAAACTATACTACGATAAGATGAACACGCCGTCGAGATCACTGTCCCTCGATAGGGTTCCTACAGTTTGTACATGAGTAGGTATATTTATATTATGTCTAAACAAAACATCAAATCCGCGGTCACGTCCAAAGGTTTGCCGAATCTTACGACCCGGATTTGTGTAGGAAGATAAATGGTGCGTAAGATTATTTACTTTGAATAAATTTATATTTGCAAGGTTACAGTGGTTTTCTAGGTCAGCTTTTGTTTGCTACTAGCTAGACCATATCAATTTATGTAAAAGTGATGACACGACCGAAGTTTCTGCTGCTCAGACCTTGGAGACCGACTGGCTTTTATGTAGCAGTTTATCAGTTACTTCCCGCGTTTATCTTTTTTTTTTTTACAGTAATGAGACGAACGATACGCTCTCCTGATGGTAAGAGATAACGCATGCCCATGACCATTGCAGCAATACACAGAACTTTGAGTGACGAAACAAAGTCCAGGGCATCACTGCTTTGGCGCTCATTAATGTGAGACGTTCGATGGTTAGTCTCAACAGCCCAGTAATTAATAAAAATAAAAAATAAATATCGTAGGACTATACACAAAGCGCCATCTGGCCCCTAACTAAGCAGAGCTTGTGTGATGGAAGTCAAATAACTGATAGAAAACACTTACAAAAAACACACAAACACATAAATACTTTTTTTTTTGTAAATACATACAGAACACACAGACACAGAACAAACATTTGTTTATTCACAAAATGTTTGCCCTGAGTGGGAATCGAACCCACGCCCTACAGCTCTTAGGGCAGATATACTACCAATGAGCCAACGGGGCTGTCGAGAATTGCTCTAGCTGCAGTATTCCTCAAACCGGAAGACAGTACCTAATATTTGCACACTACTGCTTGGCGGCAGAATGTCTGGTACCTACCTGCTAAGGAAATCTACTACCAAGTAAAATCTTACACGGTATCACAGTCATCAACCTGAGCTTTGTTAAAATAAACATTGTAGGTAATAATAAATCTAAGAGCGTCTGATTAACGAAATTATATATCTGAAATTCACAGAATAACCTGAACAATCCTAGCGTCAAGCATATAAAATTTGTGAAAATTTGACATCGCTACGTGTACCCAACATAAAATTATTTGCAACGTTGTTTTTACAAAGTTTTAACCGACATAACTCTCTATAGGTATTAACTAAACTGAGTTGAGATGATATAGAAATCTGCCCAACAAAACCAACATTTCAAAGTACTTACTTTATTACGAAATATTGTTCAATGGGTCGTCTTTACGATAAATCAAAATAATTCTCAGCTCACAACTTTACCCTATTTGTTTGCTTTGTTATTACAATCCTTCTAGCTTTTTATCTCATTCAGTCGTCATCCCCCGGGGCAAAACGGTCGTCGGTCTGCCTACGTGATCTACTATGACAACATTACCCATACGCGTGGCTAACTACATACTTTCTGCAAGTTGTGACGCAGTTTCTACTCTAATCTTTAAGATTACGGCGTCTATATAATGTAATTTTTAAACTTTCGCGACTTAAGCCCGTAATTATGTTTAACACCGGGTCTTAATGGCGCACCAAATGTTATGCTGAAACGTGGACACACGGCTGGAACGGTTCATTTTTATTGTTGATAGGCTAGATATTTGACCACAGCTCACCTGATGTTAAGTGGCGGTATAGTCGAAGATGGTAAAGCACACCTAGCCTGGAATGGAACTGGCTCTCAAGTAAGGTTGCCGGAACACACCGTTAGATGCATGAACTTGAGGGTGGTTAGTAGCCAGCCGAGTACTAGAAAGTACCCTACCACCATGCTATGGTTTCCTCACGATGTTTTCCTTCACCGGCAGCTCAAGCTCATTGTTGGGGTTTGAACCCACGCCCGTCGGCATGCGAAGCAACCGCGCTAACCACTGTTTTGTCGACTCCCAGATTCTGGCAAATTGACTCTCGTTCCGACAGTGTCATAAAATTGTGCCACTCTCCAGTAGATCAAAGCAACTCTATCACATATACAGCACTAAACGTCTCTTGCTCTTCATCTTTCATCAAATTAATTTAATTTAATCAAATGATTCTCTTTCCAAATCTCTTCTTTTACACTGGCCCAAGTAGATGGCACCACCTATGGGACAAGAGTCTCCGTAACGAAGTAATACGACAGAAAACTACACTAAATCACCGACATAGCTCAGCGTATTAGTTGAAGTGGGCTGGTAGTAATTGACGCTGAACTGACAACTGCAGGGGTAGACGTGTTCTAGGGTGGAGACTGCGCATCAGAAAACGTAGTATAGGACGCCCTGAGACTAGATGGAGTGACAATACACTTAAGACAGCTGCAGTATATGTAAGCGAAAAAGCTAATACCTATGTGGTGGACAGACAGCTGTAGACTATGCTAGGTTGATGATGATTTTAATTTAATTGTATTAAAATTATCGCGTAATTTAAGAAAAGAATTATGCTCAGTTTAATAGTACTGTCGTCAATATCATTAAGCCGAGCATAATTTACAATAACTTTTGAAAATAATTTAAACAACTACAGCTATTATGTCTAGACAGTTTAAACATTCATCTGAAAACGATTAAAATTCAAGCCAAAATTTATTCATAAAACATAACACTGTGTACCTAACATATACTGAATTTAACTTGTCTATATTTTGTTTACGTTTTGAGCTCTAGAAAATAAAGCAATCATAAAACTCGGGACCCACACGGAATATAAAATATTTCTGTACAAGTCTCGAACGGATCGCCTATCGCAAATTGAGCTATTCACATTTTCTCAATTAAGAAAACGTAGATCTCCAATGAATAACAAATACGTACCTACCAATCTAGGACCCGTTTAGATGATATTTATGTTCCAATACAAAAATCGCATAAGTTTCACTTGATTGTACGTTTTAGTTGGAGGATCTCTAAGCAGATGTTACCGTAGTAGTACCAGATATTCTGCCGCCGAGCAGTAGTGTATAAACATTACTCTGTTAGTTTGAAGGCTTACTGCAAATAGAGAAATTACAGAGTTATTTGTAGTAATGAGCGCTAAAGCAGCAATATCCTGGACCCTTGTCATTAAAACTTACAAATTCTAATGTACAACTGTTTGCTGTTCCAATATAAATAAAATGTAAAAATTGTGTAGCTCTTCCATAACGACACGCCGTGGACGTCGCGTCAAAGCATTTTGCCATTACCTCAAGCTGCGGCAGCCTGTGATAGGCTTTTATTGAGACAGTAAAAGTAAGTAAAGATGTAATAAATCTGTAAAAACTTAAAAAAGTTTTTATTAAACAGCTTTCCTACTAATTTTATAAGCGTATCGATTGACACTAGAGGCTCAGTGATATACTAGTAGTTCGTAGTCGATAAAAAAAAACTTAAGCCCTCCTTTGTTATTACAATAGCGAGTTTTGGCGGGAACGCGGGAAGAGTCGTGTCGCTCCGTTGTATTTTTTTCCAAAACCAGTGTTTTGTCGAGTGTTTATGCATAAAAATGGTGGTGTTTTATTCATAAAGTGCCGAATTACAAGCGCGAGTGTGGGAAAATGATATAATGTGGCGAAACATTACTTTTCGTGTTGCTTCCTAAACTCCATTGAAGCTTTATAGTAAAGTCGCCACTACTTTACTAAAGCATGACTGGACTTGACTGACACGGACTGGACTTGACTAAGACTGGACTTTGACCATAACTAGAGCTAAGAGACAGCAGAAATAACACTTAAGACAAGGCAGTATGGCTTTACAGCTTTAGCCTGCCCGATGGGGCAAATTAACAAAAAAATAATTACAATAGCATAATTATAACCTATTGACGATAACAGAAATAATTACGGCGCTAGTTTACTAATAGAATTTCGTTGGCATTTGGGCACAAAACTCTAAAAAAACAGGTCCCTTTTATTAGGTATAATAGTGATACCGTTTACGGTAAAATTATAAAAGCATTATCCCTAGGCGACAGAAAGACATGAAATAATTGCGATATTTCTATTTATTATTCCCGTCATTCATCTCTCACGTTGAAGTAACGATATAATGGGATATTCGTATAAACACATTTTCCTGCTTCTTTTTATTGGTAAAGTGGATTTATTTCTGAATAGGTAATGATCACAAATAAAGTCGATATCACTGAAGCTTTGGTATGTATGAACTATCTAGGTATTTAAATATACATCAAATGATGTAGGTAAGCCTAACCTACCTTGGTAAGCGTATAACTTGAGAATGACTGAATCGATCGAGATGATCTTTTTCAATGATCGCGATACTTTGAATGAGGTTTACAGATTAGAAATATCCGAAGGCATATTATACAGCCTAGCGCTATCGTATCGAATACGAAGTATCAAAATCAGATCAAAATGTATTTATTTGTTTTCAGGTGTCAAAATGTTGGTACATAAATAAAACGTCGCTTAGACCATACTTAACCCAGTGTTGCGTGTGCAAAAATTACATAAAATTGTTACTATTAGAATGTAGAATGTAGAAGTACTACGGGACGTTTATTTCACATTCTTTATTTATTAATACGGATGAGTCCGTGTCTGACCACCAACTCGCCTGATGTAAGTGACGGTATAGTCGAAGATGGTAAGTACACCTAGCCTAGAGTGGAACAGGCACTCAAGTGAAGCTGCCGGAATACACCGTTAGATGCTTAGCGACAGATTTTCAACTAGCTAGCCAGTTGAGTACTATAAAGTATCCTACCACTAAATGGTTTCCGCATGATGGTTTTCTTTCAAGCTTATTGTGGGTGTGTTACCGGCTTACCTTGTCGTTACTGTAGGGCGGTATAAACGTGAGGTCCTTGGCTTCGATCCTCCACAGCACGGAGGCGAGTTTCTGCTCGTATCGGTAATGCCGCACCAGCAATGCCGCCGCTAGTATGGCGGCAGCTGCGACCGCGGCCGCTGCAGATATGACTCCAGGGTCGTGGGGTAAGGAGCACTTGATGCCATCGAAACCGCATTCTGGCTCGGCGACAGGTGCTCGCCCGCCAATCCAGGCAATATTGTTCGCACCAACTAATTCCTGTTATGAAGATACAAATTATGTTACTTGCCCTACGATAGCATGTTAAGAGAAGACGTGATTTACAAACATGCGAGCTTCATTTAGATTTCCTAATTAATTGTTTATTTTTATTGCTATAATGTAAGATAAGATAACTCTTTATTGTTCATGTTACTTACAAACACTGAAATACATAAGCACATAATATACGCAGAACAATTAGCGGCCTTATCGCTAAAATAGCGATCTCTTTCAGGCAATATCATTATAAAAAGAATCTGCAAAATAAATTACGAGTCCCGCCCATTAAAAAGGAAATTAGATGAAAAGTAAATGGAAACGTAGGTATATGTTCATACTATAATAAAATTAGCTGACTAAAAAGTCTTTGGGAATAGATCCCAAAACGCTGACCCCTTAATTTTGTGCATTAAAAATATTTGTTAGTATTTAAAAAGTCAAATCCCTGGAAGAAAATATCGTGAGTTAATTTAATATCTAATTCATATAATTGACTATGTTATTGTGCGGCCGAAAGTGTGGTCTTGAATGGAAACGGGTACTCAAACGGGGTTAGCAAAATAAAGCGTTGTATGTTTCGCGCTTAAGTTTGAACTACCAATCGCGTTCTAGAAATCCTATCACAACGGTTCTTTACCAGAAGTTCAAGCTCTTTGCTGGGGTGTGAACCCAAATCTTTCCTAATAGTGAAAGATGACGCATGACCAAGACTTTTGCAGCAATACACAGAATTTTTAGTAACAAAAAGTCCAGGGGGTCGCTGCTTTGGCGCTCATAACTTTGAGACTTGATGGTTAGTTGCAACAGCCCTGTATTTTCGCTAGCTGCAGTATCCTTCAAACTGGAACACAGTGATGTGTACACATTTTTGCTTGGCAGCAAAATATCTGGTACCTACTGCAATGGTACCCCAACTTAGACGACCTCCTGCTAAGGAGATCTACTACCAAGTAAATCTTACTAAAATTATCGCTACTAAGATGATATTATCTTAGGGAACTTACCGGTAAGAGCACTGAGGAGTTAGGGAACCTGAAGGTAGCAACAGGTTGCGCGCTCCAACCTCCTGGCGCCGCCTGGTCTGACACCAACCCGATCACCGTGAAGTTACCCTCCGCATCGCCTGCTGCATCCATATTCACCTACAAAGAAACCACTTTAAAAATAACTTGCTCATCCCACTAATATTATAATATAGAGACAGCCCCGTTGGCTCATTTCAATTCATGGTGTCAAGGACCTAATGGAACGTTTGAAAGAAAGCAAACCATTGGAAAAGATATCGATGTTATTATTTATAAAAAAAAACTGTATTTGGTTAGACGTACACTAAACACATATAACAGGCAAGTTTTTAGATTAGTAATCGGCTAGTATATATATCAAACATCCAAGTTTTACAACTGAAAAACACTTCAAGTAGAAACTATTTCTGTCATCTTTACAGCCTATAATCCCGTAAAATGAATAAACTGAAATGGTTGGATGGATTCTCGCATTTTACGACACCATTTACCGTAAAACCCTATGTTAACGCGAATAAAAACATTTCTCTATTACAAAGATGTAATCAACCGTGAGTGGCTTTACGCTCCGCGGTTTTATTCTCGATCTAGATTCTACAATAATACAGTGTTGAAAAATGTTTTATTGTCCCAAGTTTAATTTACCATTCCTATCATGCTCAATCGATCGTTAAATGTAGTGTATTTTTGACGTGTATTCGTCATTTTTGCTTTGATTGTGGGAGACAACACTAAGAAATGAAAGAGTTCGTTACAAAATTCTAATTCAGATCAGGAGTCATTTACAAAATCAAGACAACGACATATTGTATCAATAATAATGTCCTTTAACTTTAATGTTATCAATAAATGATTTGTATTTGTATCTGCTTATTTGCCGCCCTTTATATATATATTTTTACAGTAAAAAAGAAAACAGTAAGTTTACAGATGCTAAAAATCGTCCATAATTATGTAAAGACTTACATCAAAACCCTGCACAGAGCGGTAGGTGGTCGGCCGTAGAAGTTTCATTAGGGTTGCGCCATCAGTGGGCGGCAGTCCGGTTCGCATCGCCGCAGTGGCAGCCCTAGCCCACAACGTCACCGCGTCATACAAATGAGCTGCCTCGATCGGCACCTGGACATGGAATAAGTCACCGTCAAGCGGTAGTGTTTTTTTTTTTAATGTAAAAGTAATGAGACGATCGAGGCGCTCTCCTGATGTTAAGAGATAACGCCAGTCCATGACCATTGCAGCGATACACAGAACTTTAAGTAACAAAACAACGTCCAGGGCATCGCTGCTTTGGCACTCATTACTTTGAGACTAGATGGTTAGTCTCAACAGCCCAGTAATTTCGCTAGCTGCAGTACCCTTCAAACCGGAACACAGTAATGTTAGGTAGGAAGTAGGTAGTGTGCAAACGTATTTTGGTGGCAGCTAGCGAAATTACAGCGCTATTGAGACTAACCATCGAAAAAATGAGCGACAAAGCAGGGATGAACTGGACTTTATTTTGTTACTCGAAGTTCTGTGTATCGCTGCAATGGTCATGGGCAGATGTTATCTCTTACCACCAGGAGAGCGACTCGTTCATTTAATTACTTTCACATAAAAAATATAAAACACTATTTTATATTTTTATCGTTAAAGCATCTTTGTAGGCTGTACAGTACCAGAGCCCACGGCCAAAATTTTTGCCTCAAAAATTAGAAATGAGACTAAAAATATAATCATTGTCTGAAAATCTTTTTTACTAGTAATTGTGGGTATCTACTATGATGCAAAATAGTAGTAATTTTGTGATATGACGATATCTTTGAGAGTTTTTTTTTTAAAACCTTTGAGTGTGTTTTTTTGCGGTACTTACTTCTGTGTCCTCGAAAATCTTGTGATAGTTTGGCACGCAGAAAGGTGGCGCCGCAGACAAGGCCCGGATCATTTGGCACAAGACCCTGCGGAAACAGATTACTTAGATTACTGCGTACATGTTACCTATGACATAGCACAGATCAGCAAATTGATACCTCCTGAAGTTTTCTGCTCGATTAGGTAAGGAGCGGCCGAGTGAGCGAAATTCTGAAGTCTAGACAACGTAGATACTTTGTAACGATTTGTGACGTTAAGGTGGTTCGATTTCCATACAAATAAATGTTTGCCATTTATGGACAAATGGAGCATAATTTTACGGTGAAATCACAGCTACTGGCATTTATTTAAAAGTAATTAACGTCCAAAATAAACAGTAGCTGTGATTTCACTGTAAAATTATGCTCCATTTGTCCATAAATGGCAAACATTTACTTGTATGGAAATCGAACCACCTTAAGCCAGGACAACATCTGTCGGGTCACCTAGTCGTATATAAAAGCTGGTACTACTTGGAAGATCAACAGTAGAGTACAACGGAAAACGATCACTTTAATCTATGTTTGTTTAGTGCCACGAGAGAAGTCTCTGTACGTTTCGGGTTATTTTATCTTTTTGCTTCTTTGTATCGAAGGGAATTTAGTTTCTTCTTGTTGTGACCGTGCCTATTGTGCCTTTGTCAATCAATTACCGTTAAATGACTGACATGCTATATCACCTTACCAGAATCTTTTTCCATCTAATATTATAAAAAGAAATAACACAAAATCTAGTCTATCGAAACTGTTGTCGTGTATTTCATGAATACGTGTACGGCGGACCGTTAAATTAAAAAGTACGCATGAAATTTATTCTCTTTTGTTAACGTGACCTCTTTTACATTTTATTGCATATCATTAACGTGAACGAATGAAAATTAGATTAAATTTCCTCAAAATCGTGCCAGTTCATATGTATGAAATGTAAACCTTAGAATTTAGAACGCATTTTTTAAATTTATTTTAAAAAAATGTAGTCTAGTTGGTATTCCTTATTGTTTCATTATTAACATTGTATTTGAATGCATGTGCTAATGCTAATTAATGTTACAATAATTATAATTAAAAAAACTAAAACTAAATTAAAGAAACCTGACATCAGGGTTTTGTATTTAGACACATCCACATTGTTACTCAACACGCACCTACATTACACATCCCGAGAGGTTCATTTTACTCAATGTTACATATTTAGGTTAAGACATTCTAATGTAATTTTTAATATTTTTTTTCCTGTTTTATTGTTTAGTTTTTTTTTATCGCTCTATTGCTTTTCTATTTAATACACAATAATAATAAAGCAAATAATTGTTACACACGACGTCCTTGCCTTACGAAGCGTTTGTTTGGTAAATATGCCGTCTGCCGTAATACAGGAGTTAATCCTAGCTCGGCAGCAGCCATTCACTTAATTCTAAAATACCTCCAGTTTTTTTATGTTCTCTGTATTATGTTAAAATTAATGTATGTACCTTTATTATTATGATTAACCCTTATTATTTAATTATTGTAATATTAATTAGATTTTGTTTTTGTTATGTTGATGGCCATTATGAATGTTGTGATGTATATTGAGGTAAAATAAAACCAATTTTAACAATCGTGCCGTAAGAGAACGGCTAGACCGATTAAGGAATGTTCTTTTCTATGTTCTGTGTAGTTCGTCAAAGATCAGAGAAGTCGTGCAAGACAAGAGAAGAACAAAATAAATGTGGTAAAATGAACAAATACAATAAATACGTAGGTAGTTTAAAATTATGTTTAACTAGCAACACCCCGCGGTGTTACCCTCTAGGTACATGTTTTCTGCTGCGAACTACTGTTGCGAGATCTATGTCTCCGTTGATTCGCGCTCGTCATCACTTCAATGCGCTCCTTGCTGTCAACACTGATCTTGATGTTCTGTCAGATACTTGAAAAACTGTGTTAGCGAATTTTTTATTGTATTGTGAAAATCTGACTGATCACTGGGACAGGTGCAAGAAGCACGACAACTCAGGTCTTAACGATGTACTTTCTGACATATAACTTATTAGAATATTTGTATTTGACATTGTATTTAAACCTGACATAATATTTTAATTTGACATAGTTTTTGAGCGTAATAATTTGAATTTGACATTTTATTTTGAATTTAGTTTATTTTTTCTTTTTTTTTATTAATTCTGTGACATAACTATTTGATTAATCGTTTTTGTGTCAGTAAATAATTTTAATTTAGAATTTGATTTATAAGGACCGTGTTCTGGATGGTCCATATGAACGCAATCATAGAAAAAAAAAACAAATGTACAAATTGAAAACAGTGATAACAAATTACGATACTTACGCGTAGTGAGGGTTAGTGGGGAAGGATGGAGTAAGCTTTAACACCGCCCTGAATGCCAAAACATCGGCGCTTGTATTTTGGCCAAGATGTTCTGCAAAAGAAAATTCAATTTTAAAATCGTGTACAAATTTTGAAAGTTACGTAATTGAGAATAACAGCAGATCCTAAGCCGTCGTAACTTGGGTGAAGCAATGTTTTAATTTAACGCAACATTTTGTAGCGTAGATAGCTGAGTTGTAATCAAAACAACTTTTAATCGTAAATATACACTAAAAATATCAGTCTTGAACAATAAATAACAAATTATTTATTCTATCAGTTACTTGGTTCCCCCATAGTATAAGCTATTAGTTTGGGGCTAGATGGCACGATATGAAATGTCAAAGGATAATTATTTCTACCCGCGTAGTTTCCGTTCCTGTGGAAATACAGGAATAAAAAGTAGCCTATGTCACCCGGGGATAGTGTAGCTTCCCAACGGTGAAAGAATTTTTGAAATCGGTCCAGTTGTTTCGGAGCCTATTCAATACAAACAAACAATCAAATCTTTCCTCTTTGCAATAGTAATATAAATGGAAAAAATATTTTTCCCCCCGCGTCTCTTTTCGTCAACAAGAAATCGAACTGAACATACAAACAGTGGCGGCCTTAGGGGGTGGCAAGCAGGGCAACCGCCCGGGGCCTCACTCTGGCAGGGGCCTCACGTCCTCAACTACTCAAGTAGAAAAAAAGTATTCACCAGATATATACATATGTACGTGTATCTCGCGCCTCGAACTTCACAAAACCCCACCTGAACGCACGGTTTCATAATTATTGCAAGCATGTAACGGCCACTCTAGCACTCGAACAATTTTTTCATTAAAACGGACACAAAGAAAGAGGGCCTCTCAATGATCTGTCGCCCCGGGCCTCGCAACAGCTAAGGCCGCCGCTGCATACAAACTTCGTAATACCTTTAGTGCGACTATCCCGTTCTTATTTTCGTGCTCAGTCAAACACTCAAGAGTGTGGAATAAATAAGGAAATGCGTCAAATGATGTACTGGACCGCGCCGTACATTTCAATGAGATGAGGCGACCGCGGCATCCAAAGGAATTCTATTTCAGGGACATACAGCACTGAATACTCAATGTTTATTATATTCTTGTATTTCGGATGTTGACGAAAGTTTTTTTTTTTTTTTTATGTAAGAAGTAATGAGACGAACGAGACGCTCTCCTGATGGTAAGAGACAACGCCTATCCATGACCATTGCAGCGATACACAGAACTTAAAGTAACAAAACAAAGTCCAGGGCATCGCTGCTTTGGCGCTCATTACTTTGAGACTTTTGATAGAGATAGTCTCAACAGCCCAGTAATTTCGCTAGCTGCAGTACCCTTCAAACCGGAACACACTAATGCTTACACACTACTGCTTAGCGGCAGAATAACTGGTACTGCGGTGGTACCTACCTAGACGACCTCCTGCTAAGGAGATCTACCACCAAGACGAAAGTGGAATAGTAAATAGGTACATAACGTTATATATTTAAAGTATTTTTTTGTGGTCAAGGTACATGTTTAGTTTATTTCCACTTAACAGTCGTTTCGGTTACAACACTGATAAGAAATTAATTTGATCCTAATTTTGTTTTGTGATTTTGGTTTCGATTTTAATTTTATTAATTACATTATTTTATATTTAAAAATTACATATTTAGGAAACGCAATTAGCGTTACTTTAGTAATTTAAAATTGTCATTGTCAACTACAATGACAATTTTAAATTACTAAAGTAACGCTAATTGCGTTTCCTAAATATGTAATTAAATTTTTATATGTAATTTTTCACTATTGTGAAGCCTCAATAAATAAAAATAAGAATTTAAATTTAAATTTAACTAAATTGATGACAATTTTAAAAACTTGTCCGAAACATTACTTAAGTACTACCAAATTTGACGTAAACTAACATCGACCATAATAACATCATTTATCATCAGGTGGGTTGGTGATTAAACACGGACTAAAACGTGTCAAAAAAGAGTTGGAAGTGATAATTCTTAGTAAAAAAAAGACCTTTCTATCTACGTATCCACTTTAGTATTATCAATCAAACAATGTATTATATTCGTACATTAGTTTTGTTTTGAGCTATTCTAACGTGACTAATTCGAGGTCACATTCGCTCGGCAGATTGTGGTCCCAATCCCCATTGATCTAGGACTGACCCTGACCTTGGATGTGGGTTTTATTTAGGAAAGCGATCGCTATGGTCAATCGCAAAATTGGCAAAGGTATGATTGGAAATAGGCTCCAATTTAAACAAATGGCCGTTTAAGGCGGCTGCACACTGAATATGAATCAACAAGGAAAAATACTAAGCTAAAAAGTATTCTTATAAATATATGGGACTCCCAACGAATCACTTATTAGACAAAAACATTTTTAGTTCTTTTCGTAGAAGCATCTACAGCTACGGAATCCTACGAATTCAGCGCCATAAAATCTCGTAGCGCTTACAAAAATCGCTGGCAAATGCTATTATACGTTTTAATTTTTCCTCATGGTCGTAGACTGAAATATCTATATAAGTAAATAATTTATACAGAATGTCGGAAAAGTGTTGTAAAATTAAAGGATTGATGTAGCTTTCAACGTGAACAACATCTACCAGGAGGGAAACCTGAAATCACGAAAAAAGTCAACTGTTCATTCAACATTTTGTGGAAGATCAACAACATTTTTTTATGGAATCGCCGATTTTTTTCCGATTTCAAGGTCGAGTTTACAGTAAACGTTATTCACAGTGATAGCTATATTAGCACCCTTTAGTTTTACTACACTTTTCATAACACCCTGTACATATTATTCACTAAGATTTATAAGTTTAAAGTTATAATTATGCTAAAATTAAAATGTATTATAATAGCTTTTTGTAGTGTTTCTCTATGCACTACAAAAATGTATGGCAACGAATTTTCGTAGCGCTTGTAGCGCGTAGCGCGTAGTAATAGATATCCATAGATGACTCAACGGAAAAATAAGTTTTTTTTTTATTTTTACTTCATCATCATCATCATCAGCCTTTTGTAGTCCAATACTGGACATAGGCCTCTCCCAAGACACGCCACTCAGCCCGATCTTCGGCTTTTCGCTTCCATCCACTGCCAGCTGTCTTACGTATATCGTCACTCCATCGATTCTCAGGGCATCCTACGCTACGTTTGCCAATTCTCCACTCTAAAACACGTCTACCTCAGCGGTTATCGGTTTTGCGACAAATATGTCCAGCCCATTGCCACTTCAGCTTGCTAATACGCTGAGCTATGTCTATTGTCTGTGACTTTAGTTTTCTGGCGAATTACATCGTTCCGGATACAATCCCTTAGAGAAATTCTAAGCACAGCTCTCTTCATAGCTCGCTGAGCGACTTTGAACTTGTGGGCCATTCCCGCTGTGAGTGTCCACGTTTCGGCTCCGTAGGTCATGACTAGTAGAACGCACTTTTATCTTGAAAATTTTACTTCATAAAAGTATATTGAAGAAGGAAGTTACTTCATAAATAATAAATATACCTATATTGAAGAAAGAAGACGCGTAAAAAAGTTAAAAAAACTGCATGGGCTTTTCAGCTCACGCTAAGGCTGGCGACACTGACCTGCATGGGTGATGGCAGCAGTGCTGGGGTCGTATATCTCGTCGTCGACGGCTACCACTGCATACGCGCCATCTGACAGCAGCCCCCGGCGCTGAAGTACACGCACGAAGTCTACCAGGGCAATGTGCTCCCCCAGGAAAACGTAAACTGCGGACATAGAAAACTGTGTTATAGTGGTTGTATAAGACAAATGTAGAGGACACCCTGCGATGCGATAGAGTGAGAATATGTACTTTTTTTTGTATATAAAAAGTATTGAGACGAACGTGACGCTCTCCTGATGGTAAGAAATAACGCCTGTCCATGATCATTGCAGCGATACACAGAACTTTGAGTAACAAAATAAAGTCCAGGGCATCACCGCTTTGGCGCTCATTACTTTGAGACTGTCGTTAGTCTCAACAGCCCAGTAATTTCGCTAGCTGCAGTACCCTTCGAACCGGAACACAGTAATGTTTACACGCTACTGCTAAGCGGCAGAATAACTGGTACTGCGGTGGTACCTACCTAGACGACCTCCTGCTAAAGAGATCTATCACCAAGTAAAAGCAACGTATGAGGTGTGTTGAGAAAATAATGGGAATTGTAAATTTTGCGGCCGAGAGCAAGAGTCATTTTTTTTTATTAAGTTGGTATACATGCCCCTGAAATATGACGTAGGACACATATTACATACATATTACCACGAATCGATTCGAAATTTGGCATTATGGGTATACTAGTGTCGAGTAGTATTTTTTTTAATTTATACTTGTTTCGCATAAACACCCTTCTGGAAACTTACATCTTCTAAATTTCGATAACTGAAATCCGCCTGCCCCTTTATCGGAACCAGGTAAATGCTTCTACATCAATTTACGGTGTGATGTATTTGCCACGTACGGATTGTAATTGTCATCATCATCATCATTTTAGCCGTAGGACGTCCACTGCTGGACATAGGCCTCCCCCATTGACTTCCCGGTATACCGGTTAGAAGTTGGCTTGTAACTGTAGATGGGGCTTTTCTTTTTAGCTGTACTTTTTTATTTTGATAGCTAAATAATACGAAGAAGAGACACTTTTAAGTCCCTTTTAAATGTAATTAACAAACTTGAAACGTCTAATTTTAGATTGTACACCTACTTTACAAAAAAGACACGTTTAATAATAATGACATTTTCCATTGATGTTTTCTCGATAGTCTTTGATTAGAAAATTACAATTAATTCGATTCTAATGAAGAAAAGTTACACAAATTTTGATCACTTTTCTCGTGTTTAAGTTCTTATTGTTTTATCAAAGTAAGATCTAATTAACATTGTACTTAACCGACTGCCATAGAAAGAAGGTATGTAAATTTGTGTTTTTTTTTTGTGTAAATGTAATAAGACGAACGATACGCTCTCCTGATAGTAAGATGGCATATCTATGACCATTTCAGCAATACACAGAACTTTGAGTAACAATCCAAAGTCCAGGACATCGCTACTAAGGAGAACGTATAGCTAGCGTATAGCATACTAGCTGGGCCCCGCGATGTTACCCACTACATGTTTTCGGGATAAAAAGTGACCTATATGTCTCACCTTCATGCCAAGTTTCATCCAAATCCGTTCAGTAGTTTTTGCGTGAAAGAATAACTAACATCTATCCATCCATCTTTTACATTTATAATATTTGTGGGTTACGTGAAATAAGGAAATCAAAAGACATTTCAATTGGAATCAAGCGTGTATACAATGAATAGAGATTGAGATTAAAACTTGTGACTAATTTTTTTTTTAATTGTTCCTTATTTTTTACGTTGTCTTCGACTTTTTAATTTGTTTTTGTCGTACTTATAATTTTATGTAGAATATATATGATTGTTGCTACATATTTTTTAATTTGGATTTGGATTTAAAAACGTGTTTAATCGTATTATTAGTATTATTAGTATATTATTAATTTATCGTATTTAAATATGTATGGTGTATTTGTTACGTTAAACACGTTTTTAAATTGTAATATTTTCTACTGAATAAATGAATAAAAAAAATACTAACTTCTTGTCTTGTCGTAGGTCTGATCGACGATGGTTTCCATCTCGGATATGTGCCTCGGGATGTAGCCGCTCCGCTCTGCGAATCGGTTCTCGGTCGTGATGGTCATGCCGTTCACCCGGGCCAGCTCCTATTCAACAAATTAATATTTTATTTTTTTTTATTTTTTTATTTTTATAATCAAAGGAAAACTTACAGCTAGGTACATAGACAATTACAATGAATAAGAAAAGAAGGCCAATTAAAAGTTTCCACAAGTAGAAAAGAAGAAATATGTAAATAGACGGATTCACACAATAATACACATCAAGAGTACCAATAACAAATAACAAGTCGAGTAAAGTCTTAAAAATAATTGCTAAAAACAAGCCTCTTTAAATTTATAGAACTAGTGTTGAATAAGTCTATATCCAGTTCCCCATCAAGGGAATTGTAGCATCTGCATGCCCTAATTAAGTAGCTGTTTCGCCTGTAACTACTGTCTACGGACGGAACATAGAGAAGACCAGGGTTTCTCAGGGAAGCGGTGGGTGTGCGCAGCCCCAGCTGACCGAGGAACTCCGGACATATATATTTTTAGTAACTTGCAGATCAAACAAGCATCTCGTGCTACATATCGTCATGGATATAGTCACTCTAAATGCAAGAACAATCAACGGTCAACGGCTTGTTGACGACCCAGAATTAGCCGAAACTGTTGATATTCTATATTCTAATTTAGTATTATTAGTAGCGATGATAGCTCAGTGGTTAGCGCAGTCGGTTCGCATGCCGAAGGGCGTGGGTTCAACCCCCAATGAGCTTGAGCTGCCGGTGAAGGAAAACATCGTGAGGAGCCCATAGCATGGTGGTAGGGTACTTTCTAGTACCTACTCGGCTAGCTAGCTACCACCCTCAAAATCTGAAAATCTGTCGCCAAGCATCTAACGGTGTGTTCCGGCAGCCTCGCTTTAGAGCCTGTTCCATGCCAGGCTAGGTGTGCTTACTACCTTCGACCACACATTCACTTAACATCAGGTGAGTTGTAGTCAAACACCTAGCCTGTCAACTAGAAAAAAAAATACAAAATTTACAATAAAAAAAGACCCTAAATGCACTGCTCCAATAAAACAGCGAGGTTTCGGAGTAAACGAAAATATCATCGATGTACACAATTTATTGGATTTTTATTGTTTTTTTTTAAAACCGCTCGATCGATTACAATAAAATTTATATGGAACCATCTCTGAAGTATGATCTAGCAAAAAAAAAAATAAACAAAATCCATTTATAATTGGCGGAATTATCGCGTAACACACATTAAAAAATACAGTCAAACAGAACTAAACGACTCGATTCCACCTTCATTATACGAACCGCTAAGCAATGGAATTTTCTGCCCGAGTGGGTGTTCCCCGATAGATACAATCTGGGTGCCTTCAAGTCGCGAGTGAATCATTAATTCTAGAAGCGTACTTCATATACGGCCATCAGGCGAGATAGTGGGCAAACGCAAGCCTATTTGTAATATAAAAAAAGAGTACATTTTTTTATTTACACTTAACAATTTTATGCCAAAATACAAAGCAAGATTTTTTTTATATATTATTATATATGTCACCCAGTGTGACTGTATGTATTATAAGTATGTATTTACAAAAAAAAAGTATTTATGTATTCTATCAGTTATCCGACTTCCATCACACAAGCTCTGCTCCGACCTCCTCCAAGCTCCTACGATATTTAATTTTTTATTTATTTTATTTTCAAACGCAAAGTAAAGTTGCATTATTTGTCACAACGCTGAGTTGTTGCTGTTAGTGGGAGTAGACATGTTTTTGTACCTCGCTGCAGATATAGTGTTTTTATTTTTATCTTTATTACTGTATGTACTGTATATGTATTATTGAAGTACATAATTATTATTTTTACGTTTTTAATATTTAAATTATTTTTACTAGTTTAATTTTATTAACTTAATAGTGTAAGCTACAACAGTTCCTCTCTCTGTTCTTAAAATGTATCGTGTTTTCCATTCTTGGTTGCCCGGAAGATATTGCTATTAGCGATTTGCTGTGCACAATAAAGAGTTTCTATCTATCTATATGTTTTTTAAATTTAAAAAATCATTTGAATGTAGTAAAGTGCTTCGACATGCCAAATTTTTTTTTTTTTTAATGTAAATGTAATGAGACGGTCGAGGCGCTCTCCTGATCGTAAGAGATAACGCCGGTCCATTGCAGCGATACACAGAACTTTGAGTAACAAAACAACGTCCAGGGCATCGCTGCTTTGGCGCTCATTACTTTGAGACTAGATGGTTAGTCTCAACAGCCCAGTAATTTCGCTATGTAGATTATATTGTAGCATATGTAGATTACAAATTTTTCTTTACAAATATAAACTTTCAAGTAACCAAATATTGTTACATTTCATAGAACCTGATCTTATGTGACGCATTACATCTTACCACGCATTTTACTTACAAACAATTTAAGCGTGAAATGAAACGCCACAACTTTGTTATTAAATAAAACAACGCAGGCCCAATATTATGATTTCCACGCGATCTCAATTTGTTCTAAGTTTGTGGGACAACCAACTAAACTGTAAGTCTGAACGGGGGAACCACATTCGTGTGTTCTATATTGAGAGCCTTCAGTTCCTTTAGAGGAGTCTTTAGTTCCGTCATTTGGACAGCGCTACAGACATGTTGGTCGCTTCACACAAGTCGGGTCACAGCTGTAACAATGTGCATACTTGTACTTAAAACTTTATCGAGTCGATGCGTGCGTACTTTCTGTACGTTCTTTTTCACACCTTTCTTATAGCTGTCTCCTCATATGAACAGAAAAACAAAAAGAAAAGAACCTTTTGTGATTTATATCTAAATTTATCCATTTTTATTATTTTTTTGTTGGAGAAAACAAAAATAAATAAATAAATATCGTAGGACTATACACACAGCGCCATCTGGCCCCAAACTAAGCAGAGCTTGTGTGATGGAAGTCAGACAACTGAAAGAATACATAAATACTTTTTTTTTGTAAATACATACTTATAATACATACAGAACACCCAGACACAGAACAAACATTTGTTTATTCACAAAATGTTTGCCCTGAGTGGGAATCGAACCCACGCCCTACAGCTCTCACGGCAGATATACTATCAATGAGCCAACGGGGCTGTCAAAGCTCTTTTGTTAATTAAATTATTTCGGTGGTTCGATTTCCATACAAGTTTTTTTTGCCATTTATGGACATATGGAACATAATTTTACAGAGAAATCACAGCTACTGGCATTTATTTTGGCCTTTATTTGCGGTAAATCACAATTGTATCAATCACAAATTACAATTCATTTCTGGCGTGGGTCCTATGACACGTTAAATTGTAGATTTTGGTTGTATGTTTAGTTTTTTTATAACAACAACAATCAAAACATATCGGAGGTTTTTTTGTGCGAGATAATAACTAAGATGATGACAAATATGTATTATGTTAAATGGTAGACCAGGTCACATTTTTGAACGAAAAATGAAAACGAAAGTGAAAAATTCTTTATTTCGGTTTCCAGTTTCGGACCTTCTGGTAGGTATAAAGAATACCTGTGCCAGAAGATCCCGCTCTTCTATATCTATGTTTAGCAATAAATTAAATAAGCATGTAGGGTGTGTGTGTGTAATGTACTATTACAGTCCGATATTAACTCGAAAGAGTTGTTTAATCACTTTTCTTTTCAACACAAACTATTTGCTATAAAACTATAAAGTTGAACCACACGCGCAATATGCATACAATGTTTACAAAATAAATCGGAGTTTCTACCGGCTGAACTCGGCGGAAATAATTTACACAACAAATATATTGAGCTTTTTTTTTTTTTTTAATGGTTGACAGGCTAGTTGTTTGACCACAGCTCACCTGATGTTAAGTGACGGTGTGGTCGAAGATGGTAAAGCACACCTAGCCTGGAATGGAACTGGCTCTCAAGTGAGGCTGCCGGAACACACTGTTAGATGCTTGGCGGCAGATTTTCAACTTGAGGGGGGTAGCTAGCCAGCCGAGTACTAGAAAGTACCCTACCACCATGCTATGGTTTCCTCACGATGTTTTCCTTCACCGGCAGCTCAAGCTCATTGTTGGGGTTTGCACCCACGCCCTTCGGCATGCGAACCTACCGCGCTAACCACTGAGCTATCATCGCTACAAACGGTACGCAAAACGGTAGGTACTATCGTTGTTATTCGTCGTTCGTTGTTCGGTGTTGTTATCATTTGTCTGTATATTTCCATAAACATGGAAAGAATACATATATTTAGTAATAAAATTAAACCTACTTTAAAAAAACACAAAAAGGCGCTTAAACTGACACTAAAAAGCAAAAAATAACTGAACTACAGATGTGTGCTATCTGATCTGTTTGAAGTCCAACAGATCAATAAGTAGGTGCCCATAATAATACATATTTTGTTTAACATTAAATCTATAAGTTTTTTTCGCTTTTCAGTGTCAGTTTTAATATCTTTTAGTAAATCGAGTAGACGTGTTCTTGAGTGGAGATCGCAATTCTGCACAGTGACAATATACAACAAGTAATTAATAGTGGTAGTGGTGTACTTTCTGACTATGATAGTCTGCTGCTGCTGATGATGATGATGAAACGTTTCAATCAATTTAAAAAATATAGAGCACATAATGAAATCCTCGACATTAGCTGTAGAAGTTAGGTACAAGTTACATTTCATCTTATTACTAACTTTTGTAACCTTTCGAAATATCGAATTAATCTTTGAAATAAGTTGAGAGTAGTCAAAAAGCGAAAGCATTTTTTCATATTTTAACGTTCAAAATTTAGTTGCTTTAATCCAATACCGAAACCGATATAAAATAGCTTTTATCTAATAAACCTTAGGAATGAATTTGATTGATATTATTGTATAACATTTATTGACTTCCGGCACGTGGCGTTCTCTTACATTAATAAATAATAAATCTATTAACCCCATAGACACTAGTGACCTGACCCCATAGCAGGTCAGTATACCCTCAATCCTTCTGACCCCATTTGTACGAAATTATCAAAGGTCCGTTAATGAATTATATTTGACCAATTAAATAAATCTATTGTTTCTAGAACAGAACTTCAGTACATTGAAATGTGTTTCAAATCGCCCGGCGGTGCTCACACGGTGACCAGACTAAATTTTACGAACCTACCACACTCAGGAAAAATGATAAAATATCAACAAAAGTTATCATACCAACAACGGAACCGTTTTTGCTGGTTTTAGCAAGCTTAATAAAGGAAATTAAAAAACACGAATGGCTAAAACTAAGTGGTTTTTTTCAGAAAATTATAACCTGTATCACTCGGGATGATGTAAAGTTTCTAACAATATCTTACATCCAATTCGAATAAATACACTACACACATATGAACTATGAAAACATATATATATTTTTTTTTTTTTTTATAGCTGACAGGCTAGGTGTTTGACCACAGCTCACCTGATGTTAAGTGACGGTGTGGTCGAAGATGGTAAAGCACACCTAGCCTGGAATGGAACTGGCTCTCAAGTGAGGCTGCCGGAACACACCGTTAGATGCTTGGCGACAGATTTTCAACTTGAGGGTGGTAGCTAGCCAGCCGAGTACTGGAAAGTACCCTACCACCATGCTATGGTTTCCTCACGATGTTTTCCTTCACCGGCAGCTCAAGCTCATTGTTGGGGTTTGAACCCACGCCCTTCGGCATGCGAAGCGACCGCACTAACCACTGAGCTATCATCGCTACAAAAAACTCCTTTTTTGCGCAGTCGTGTAAAATGAGTTTTTTAACATACTTTGTAGCGAGGACTCGCCTATTATTTGGTCCGTAGGAGATTTTTTTAAAAGCTAGGTATTTACTACCTCCCACTAAATTAATAATAAATAAATATCACAGGACATTACACACAGCGCCATCTGACCCCAAACTAAGCAAAGCTTGTACTATGGAAGACAGATAACTGATAGAATACTTAAATACTTTTTTTTTTTGTAAATACATACATACAGTACACCCAGACACAGAAGAAAGAAGACTTCGCGCGGGCGATCAGTGGCATCCTTGTTGTTTGCTCCTATAACTATTAACTGATTGTACTGAACTAATGATGTCATTAATTTGATTTTATGAACTAATTAGTCTACAAAATCGAATTCATAATGTAGATAATTTATTGTCGACATTTTACGAGAATCAAAAATACAGATGCAAATATAAGTGTTAGTCGTTCATGCAAGTACAAATGTTGTTCCGTCTAACGGTAAATAGACCTGAAATCGTAGCTTCGTTTGTTTAAAACGTTTTAAAATTTATATTCGTTCACATTTGCATCCCATATTAGATAATGCGTCCCATATTAGTGAATTTTCCCGCAGCGCTGATTCATGTAAAGCTGGAAATCAGCGCTGCGGAAAAATTCCTCGCAATATAACCGAGCACGTATTTTAATGCACTGAACATTGCAACGATAACCTTTTTAACTACCTACATAGATATAGGTAGACAAGTCTTGTTTTCTGTCTCACTCACTCTCTCTCTGTGTGCCTCTCGGACGAAAGTTCGAGACGTCGGTGTCGCAATTATGAACCTCAAGTGGAGCTGGGCAGGACACGTTACTAGGAAGTGATGCTAGGAGTAAGGTTGCAACAGAGTGGTGGTCTAGGCAAGGTTAGCGGAGCGTTGATCGTCCAGCCGCAAGATGGGTCGACGATATTGTCACCGTCGCGGGTCGAACCTGGACCAGATTGGCACAGGACTGAGGCAGATGGCATGACAAGAGAGAGGCCTATACTCAGCAATGGGATAAAGAAGGCAGTGAATGATGATGATATCTTTGGTTACGTTCAGTAAGTACTTAAAACTTGGCAATTCTAAGTACTTTTTAGTATTAAAAATAAACGGCCACATCTCGGTTTTTTTTCCTGTCTATGTAGTTCATAAATATGCTTGTGATTTGTTCGATGTGGCGAAAAGTGTTTTAAAATCTCTTTTCTTACTTTGATAGCGTCCATTTGCTGCGCAGCCGCCGTCTGATCGTCCCCGGCTACTATGGCGAACTTGTCCCATCCGAAGGCTTTCAGCAACGCCACGACTGACTTGCTCACTTTGTAGGCAGGTGGCAGAGTGCGCGCAAACGTGGATCCCAAGCCGCCCCGCCCGCCCTTGTCCAGAGTATTATGGGCTCCGGCACATTTCTGTACAAAACGTCATGAAATTAAAATCAATTTATTGATTATACGTCATCTTATCATTGAGAAAGTTTGCCCATAGTGGCCACGCTGGGTAGTATAGGACGCCCTGAGACTAGATGATGTGACGATATACCTACGTAAGACAGCCAGCAGTGTCTGAAAGTGAAAACCGAAGATCGGGCCGAGTGGCGTGTCCTGGTAGACACCTATGTCAAGTAGTGTAGTATGCTAGGTTAATGATGATGACGACATATTAATAAGCTATATTTGATTTAAATTGTATTCTTTTAAAATTATTTATCAATATGTCAAAAACAATTTTCAATTAAACTAAAATAACCCGCCCCCGACCGTTCCCGGTGCAAAGGTGCCCATCACACTCGCCGCATTCCCACGCTGAATGGCCATGGCCAACCTCTGCACCAGGACCGCACCGGAGCGGGAGTCACCTGTCCCATCTTTAAGCCTGTGACCTATTTCATTTATAAAGTTTTTCGCCTCGATCCCGCAGCAACCCAGAGTCTCTACTGCGACAGGCACGAAGAATTATAGTGGTTCAATAGCAGCGTATTTGACCCTTTTTCTATTAGCTGTCTTCCGCGGCAGCTGACGGCGAGTGGACGGTGCGACTCAGGCGTCTGGCAGCTACAGTGTCGACGCAAGTAGCGTTCCAAACAAGGCACTTGCCGTTCTTCCAGGGCACCAGAGTCATCGTAGTCATAGTTACAAAATAGTAATATACTTGACAGCCCTGTTGGCTCATTGGTAGCATGTCTGCTTCAAGAGCTGTGGGGCGTGGGTTCGATTCCCACCCAGGACAAGCATTTTGTGATATAAAACCAAATGTTTGTTCTGTGTCTGGGTGTACTGTACGTATTATAAGTATGTATTTACAAAAAAAAGTATTTAAGCATTCTATCAGTTATCTGACTCCCATAGTGCAAGCTTTGCTTAGTTTGGGGTCAGATGGCGCTGTGTGTAATGTCCTACGATATTTATTATTATTTATTTATTTTTTAATTATTATTTAATCATTTTTATTCATAATAATTGATGTCAGATACGAGTACATTACTAATACGAGTACGAGCTTTTACCGGCGACTCCGGTCACGATGCATTTAACAAAAAAAAATGTTTGTTGGTTTGCAGAATTTTTTCGACTCATTACTTGAACAATAAAAAAATGTTACGTTTCAAAAAAATATGTAAATGTTGTTGTTAATGTAATTTAAATGTTGTTTATTGTTGTTGTTATGTTGTGCAATATAAGCTAAACAATAAATACCTAACTTATATTGTTCAGCTCTGCTTACTTAGTTCCGCGGAAATGCAGATAACTTATGAGCTACCGACCTAGTTCTAACCAGGTATATTGTTTCAAAGTTGTTGTACAACTATTTATATTCTTCGGTTTTCCCTGAAGCGAATATACACATGTAGACAAAGTTAATTTATAGTTGATATTGTTTAACGTAATTGATTTTTTTTTTTTTTTATGTGACAAATAATGAGACGAACGAGACGCTCTCCTGATGGTAAGAGATAATGCCTGTCCATGACCATTACAGCGATACACAGAACTTGGAGTAACAAAACAAAGTCCAGGGCATCGCTGCTTTGGTGCTCATTACTTTGGGACTTTCGATGGTTAGTCTTAACAGCCCAGTAATTTCGCTAGCTGCAGTACCCTTCAAACCGGAACACAGTAATGTTTACACACTACTGCTTGGCGGCAGAATATCTGGTACTGCGGTGGTACCTACCTAGATGAATTAAGGCGTTACTTTGCAGAGTTTTGTTGAATTGTATTACCGCTTTAAAGTAGTTTTGGTCACAACAATGTTGTTTACTCTTCAAACGCTTCCGAGAACTAATCTCTCGAAGAGTCAACACGTCCTGAGGATGCCTCGTGTGGAGGCAAAACTCGTATCGGCTATTTGTTGTTGCAGCGAGAAGATATAAACACTTTTTTTCGGATAGATATTTAAAATTGTCTTCAAGTTACATTAATATTTCAGATAAATGTTTGGAATTTACAATAAATCCTCGTTATTGATCTCACCAAAACGGCTTTTAATTACACGATGGTTTCCTCATGATGTTTTCCTTCACCGGCATTGTTTGGATTTGAACCTACGTCCTTCAGCGTGTGAACCGACTGCACTAGCCACTGAGCTATTATCGCACGCAAACATCAATACTTGTACGATGTTACTTGGAAACAAGTTATTTTTGCAGTAAGGTGCTAGGTAACCAAATACCTTGCAGAAAACGAGAGTCCTATCTAAACAGAAACTGGTTCGATTTTATCTAGTAAATTATTTCTACAGTACTAACTAACATATATTTTCAATGAGTAAAGTTGGAACAATTAAATTTAGAAGAATTCCCTAAAAGTTTGAATAACTTTTAACTGTGTTGTCATGAGTATAGTTGTGTTGCAGCATATTATAGGTTTACCTTAAAGGCAGGAGAAAATATACAGTATGACTCGTAAGACACCTACGATACTCGAGGACGTGATATTTGGCGATCATATAGGAAGAAAAAAAAAATATTGACCGACTACGATGTAAACCGAAACCGTTTCTTAACCGAAAGTTATGTTACGCAACGCATGTACACCGCGCAGACGCATGAGCTGGACTGATAGATTTTTTTTTATAGCTGACAGAACTATAAAAAATATCTATATTTTGTGTGATGTAAAACCAACTATAGAAACTATAGGTACTCACATGTGAGATGAGAGGTAGGTTCCACGCCGAGGCCAGCCGTGCTTCGGTGTGGCAGTTGCCGTCGGGTCCGAAGAATGCCACAACCCCCAGATCGCGCATTTGAGTCATAACCCTGTGGAAACATCTTGCTTTCAGTCAAACCCGGAAACATTTTGGTTTGAGTCACAATCCTGTGGAAAAGTTGTTGAACTTATGGCCTTCCCACTCTCAACTCTAAACTACTATTTTTATTTTGCAGAAAAATATAAAGTGACTCTAATTTACGAAATATTTTATCAATATCAGGCTCGAAATCTTTTGTAGTAATTTTCACAGTAAATTTCTATTTTGAGAGAATTCGTATAGAATTTTTGCTTTTCATGAAATTCATAGAATGTCATCTTATTCAATTTCGTGTTTCCACGTGGAATAAAAAATATTAAAAGGACAAGTTTAATTTTTCAAATACAAATATTTCATCGAGAATGAACTTTCAAATAAATTATATCAATTTATTAAACGTGTTCTTTTTTCGATAGAAGGCTCAATTCACATTGAATTTGAAGAAAAATTCTTATTGAGACTAATAAATAATTATCTAATTTTTACCTCACTTATTATTTAAAAACATTATGAATGCAAAAACTAATTTTGTTTTTTTATGTAACAGTAATGAGACGAACGAGATGCTCTCCTAATGGTAAACGACAGCGATAAACAGAACTATGAGTAGGAAGACAAAATCCAGTTCATCGCTGCTGTGGCACTCATTACTTTAAGGCTTTCGATTGTTAGTCTCAAAATCCCTAGTACCCTTCAAACCGGAGCACACTAATGTTTACGCACTACTGCTTGCGGCGCAAACGCGACCGAGTCGACACCCGTACATGGTGGATGTTCCCCATGTGCGCACTAAGCGCTTTAAGTCCACATTCTTTATTCGCACATCGAAGATGTGGAACTCTTTGCCGGAGTCTGTGTTTCCCGAGAAGTTCATAAAACAAGTAGGTAGGTACACAAAAATACGGAGAAACACAAAATGAAATACTATACATTTATAATATGATATATCGGTACGCCCTGGATCCCACACTAGGGTGACCTGGGTCGTGGGATCTAGGTTCTTCCTTTTAACAAACATTTACAAGGGTAGGTACAAAAAAAATACAAAAAAAAATATTGCTACCCACGTTCTCCAAATATTTGACAATACACGTCACGATGTGGCTTTATTTTTGGAACGAAAGAAGTCATATCTTTATTCGATCCCGCGTATCGCATCAAAAGCCATCTGAAGTTCTAATAACGAGCACTCGGCGAATTATGACGGAGGAAGTTGCAAGGATTGAGACGGATTGTGTTAAAAAATAAAATGAGTAGGTACATTAAGGAAATAAAAAAATCATACAAATAGGGGAGGTGACAAAATTGAAAACAAGCTTATGAGAAATTCACATCAAAGACCGACGTCATCAATTCTTTTTTTTACTGGTGTCAGCCTACGTGTTTGACCACAGCTCACCTGATGCTGAGTGACAATGTAGCCAAAGATGGAAAATACTGGAATTGAACTAGCACTTAAGTGAACACACAGTTAGGTGGTTGGCGGTAGATTTTCATTATGAGGATACCAGCTACCTACAGACTATCAAGCTATTGTTTCCTAACGATGATTTCCTTCATCAGCAGAATTTATTTCATGAAATGAGACGAACAAAAGAATCGCACGATATAAGAGAGTGATAATTAAAGATATTTGACTATTGAGGAACAAACTATACTTCAGGGCACCACTAAATGTCAGCACCTTAAGTTTTTTTTTCTTTAATTTTGGCGTCGCATTTTGAACATTTGCCAGTGTCAAGTATTTTATATTTTCAAGTTTCTTATTTTAAATAAGTTGACTATAAGTCCAGTCCGTATCAGCCAAATCCAGTCATGCTTTAGTAAAGTAGCGGCGACTTTACTATAAGCTTCGATGGAATTTTGGGAGCAACACGAAAAGTCATGTTTCACCACATCATATCATTTTCCCACACTCGCACTTGTAATTCGGCACTTTATGAATAAAACACCACCATTTTTATGCATAAACACTTGACAAAACACAAGTTTTGGAAAAAAATACAATGGGGCGACAAGACTCTTTCCGCATTCCCGCCAAAACTCACCTTAAGTATTAAAATAGCACTTCGGTTTTTGGCGGGAACGCGGGAAGAGTCGTGTCGCTTCGTTGTATTTTTTTCCAAAACTAGTGTTTTGTCGAGTGTTTATGCATAAAAATGGTGGTGTTTTATTCATAAAGTGCCGAATTACAAGCGCGAGTGTGGGAAAATGATATAATGTGGTGAAACATGAGTTTTCGTGTTGCTTCCAAAACTCCATCGAAGCTTTGTAGTAAAGTTGCCACTACTTTACTAAAGCATGACTGGAATTAACTGACACGAACTGGACTTGACAAAGACGACTTTGACTAAAACTAGCTACGATGGCACTTATTTAACTTTTGAAACTTGAAAATATATAATTACTTGACACTGGCAAATGCTAAAACGCGACGCCAAAACAAAAGGAAAAAAATAGCACTTCGAAATTTTAGTAATGTCACTAAACGTACACTATGACAAGCTCTTTTCAAAAATACTCCAAATTAAAAAAACACAAACAAGCGCGAGCTCTCGCCCACCGAGGGTTCCATACAAACTAGTAGGTATGATAAATAATTCGGGAATCGAGTGTCCAAGTTTTTTTTCGAGCTTTTCCTATAATTAAGTTCCCATATAAATTGCTTATAATTATGTGTGATATAATCCCGTTTTAGCTTGTGCTAATGACGCTCTTGCAAATGATCAATGCCTCATAATATGATTCGGTTGACTCACTTTAAAATTTGGACCCCCATTCCTTGCATCCTATTTTTTGTGATAAAATTAAAATTGTACCATTTTTGGATTTTGTACTTTATTTCTAATGCTTCGTGCCAAATTTTATAACTGTAGGTCAATTTTAAGTACCCTTTAGGTTTGGATTCCCTTGTGAGTGACGAAATATGCGGCTTTATGCGACATAAACGGTTGTAACATTTTTTTATGGTAACTGACAAGTTTGATTTTTTTCACAGCTGCAAAAGACTACAGATCTGCATATATTGTTTCAATCTCAACTTGATAACTTCACGCGTACTCGAGACAAAAGGTCTTGACAGACGGACAGACGGAAAACAAAGTGTTCCAATTAGGGTTTCGTTTTTTTACTTTTGAGGTACGGAGCCCTAAAAAATTGCGAGAAGTCAATATTGAACCATAATCTTGTTTAGTGGATAAACGTGACGGATTAGTCCCGGTAGGCCTTTATTCCGCTTCTGAAAAGGTTCACTTAACCATGTCACGAATAAATATTAGACAATAGAGGATATTTCAAACAGCCCCTGTAGCCCCAAACTAAGCAAAGCTTGGTACCATCGGTACCAAATAACTAAAAAAAAGAAACAACTGATCGTTCATAATCGTGAACTTTTTTAAATAAATACTTATAACACATAAGCAACACCCAGACACAGACCAAACTACGTTTATCACATACAATTTTGTGCCGTGTGTACTAAATTTCATTCGGCCATTTCCGGTGGTCTTCTTCAGGGAGACAAAGCTGAGTACATACGCGCGCGCGGCCTCATCTTGCTTCGCACTGAATACAAAGTGTCAATAATGAAGATCCCCAGATACGATCGAAACTATAATCGATGTTTCCGATATAATACAACGTGAGTCATCATCATCATCATCATCAGCCTTTTGTAGTCCACTGCTGGACTCTCCCAAGACACGCCACTCAGCCCGATCTTCGGCTTTTCGCTTCCATCCACCGCCAGCTGTCCTACGTATATCGTCACTCCATTGAGTCTCAGGGCGTCCTACGCTACGTTTGCCAATTCCCGGTCTCCACTCTAGAACACGTCTACCCCAGCGAGTAAAAGAACAAAGGTGAGTAATCCCGCATAATAAAAATGAAAATGTGCCAAAGCCACGTCAGTTTCCGTAATATAATTTGTATATCTACTGAATTTTTAACAAGCAATCGCTGCGAATCACCGGACTAAATATTTACCTAACAAGAGTAGGTAAACATGCGCCTATATCCACACCAGTATGATTGGTATCATGTTAAATTGAGGTGTCACGACGTATTGGTAACACTATTTCTAGTGCCAACCTAACTAAACTTACCTTAACTTTCATAACTCATTATCAAGTTTCGGTAGTCGTTTTAGTGTTACAAACGTGGTACCAGAAATGTAGATAGATTAGTGAGAACATACATTAACCGAACAATACGGTATGAAAAATGTTGTAAGACAATGTCTATCTCTATCTATCTATACCATTATAAAGAGGAAAGATTTGATTGTGTATTTGTATTGAATATGCTCTGAAACTACTAGACCGATTTCTAAAATTCTTTCACCGTTGGGAAGCTACCCTATTACTGGTGCCTTGGTTACTTTTTATCCCTGTATTCCACGGGAACAGGAACTACACGCGTAAAACCACGAGGCGTCCGCTAGTTTATAATAAACTGCCTGAAAGCATGAAAACATTGCCCATAGCTAAATTAAAAAATTAGTATTAAAATCCTTGTCGCTTCAAAAAAGTTTTTAATCTTTAAATGAATTTTCGTTGAGTTCTGTCTCGGTTCTAAGTGGTTATTCAATGCATTTTAATTTTAATTTAAATCTTCATACCTACTAAAATATTGAATGTCCACGAGGGACAAAACTGTTTTAAAGTGCTTACTATAAAATATTTATCACCTTAACTGTACACAGTTTTAGACAACAAAATATTTCATTTTATTTTATTTTATTTCTAGTTGGGACACCGTCTGGCATCCTATCTAGAGGTCCCGAGGTCGAATCTTACGCCGTGCACCTCTTTTTGTTCAAAGTCATGAAATAGTGAGACACAGCTATTAAGGTTGGCAGTATATCCTTATAATAATGGAAGGAAGTACATTCCAAAGCAAAACAGCTTCAACAGTGAAAGAAGTTCTGTTTGAATGATTGAAGTGAGTCAAAGGATATTTTTTTATATCGAATGAACAAGAGGAACGCAAGGAACCAGAATGAAGTTTAATGAATTCAAAGCATTCCTTTAAATAATGGGGAATAGTGGAAATAAAAAGATTTTTATAGAGAAAGAAAAGTATATGAGAGTTACGGTGAAGACGAAAAGGTAACCATTTGAGCTTTTGACGAATAACGTTTAAGTATTATCGGAACAAAAATCAGAGTAAACGAACAGTGATTATAGGTAAACATTAGCTAATGGGTTAGCAGCAGTGCGTAAACATTACTGTGTTCCGGTTTGAAGGGTACTGCAGCTAGCGAAATTACTGGGCTGTTGAGGCTAACTCCATCAAAAGTCTCAAAGTAATGAGCGCCAAAGCAGTGATGCCCTGGACTTTGTTTTGTTACTTAAAGTTCTGTGTATCGCTGCGATGGTCATGGACAGGCGTTATCTCTTACCATCAGGAGAGCGTCTCGTTCGTCTCATTACTTTTTACATAAAAAAAAAGGTAATATCTTAAAACAATCTAGAGAGTCTCTTACTCTTCGAGAAATCCCCATTGAAAGATATCTATTTTTATCTATCTTTTGTTGTTGCTCTATTGTGAAAATGGTACAAGGATAAACGTCACACTGGCTAGCCTGGTGGTTTAGACATAAAATAATTACGAGAGATAAGAACTGTCCAAGTGTGAGTTATGTTCTTACTAAGAACCTCAAACTGACTAGTGTCACAAATAAAAAAAATAGTGAAAGTAAATTAGTGTGCCGTGAAAGTATCTAGAAAATAGTGAAAACACACACAATTCGGCTTCAATTTTATACTCTAGTTTTTTTAATGTTTGTTCTGTGTCTGGGTATCCTGTATGTATTATATGTTATATATTATTGGGGGTCCGACGCTGCAAGGTTTGTGGCAGAGTTAGGGCGTCGCCTTAGGGAGAGGGGTCGGGAGACTACATAGTCCAGCGCATTTCTCTAGCGATCCAGCGAGGAAATACCGCCAGTTTTATGGGTACGTTTGCGGCGGGCTCCACCGGTGGACCGAGTTTTTAATTAATTAATTTGTTTTTTCTTGACTTGTATTACAAATACAGTATAATTGAAGTAAATAGTATTAGTTAATATAAAATGGAATTAGTATTGTGTTTAATAATTAGACTAATAAAAATAATTATATGTTTACAAAAAAAAGTATTTAAGCATTCTATCAGTTATCTGAATTCTCTAGTACAAGCTTTGCTTAGTTTGGTGTCAGATGGCGCTGTGTGCAATGTCCTTCGACATTTATTTTAGTTTATTTTAATGTTTGACTGGCTAGGTGTTTGATCACAGCTCTACTGATGTTAAGTGACAGTGTGATTGAAGATGGTACGCACATCTAGCCTGGAATAGAACTGGCTCTCAAATGAGGCTGTCTGAACACATAGTTTAGTGCTTGGTGGTAGATTTTAAATTGACGGTAGCTAGCCCGCTAAATACGTGAAAATATATACGTAGACATTTTACATGGAAAATCTCATGTCTATAAAATTTGCTCATAATTTTATCGAAAAACATCGTACGATGAATGTGCATGCGAGCTGTAATTGGTTTTTACCTCACTCGAGTGACAGTGTTATTAGTTACAACTGGACACCCCCGGTGAGCGAGCGAATTGGGGAAAAATTCGCACTAATTCCTGCTGTTCTGATTTGTTGGGAGACTCGGATCTGTGACCTTTCGTTAGTAGCTTCAAAAAATATCGAGGCACAAAAATGACAGTAACAACTCACTTAAAAAAAAGTATTGTACTAAAAAAAATATATATATATTGGACGTCGTTTCATACAGCGATATCTAACCTTAAACGTATCAAAGTTTGTCCTATGGCAACCGAAGATACTTGATACTTGATACCTGGTACAATGATACTTGATACCTGTAGAGTACTTCCACAATAGGTTAGACAGCGATCAAACGCAATTTTTATAATAATCATAAAAAACTTACTTTTATTATTTGGAAATACATACTTATATTGGCAACATATACGACATGATTAGATATGTTAATCATCATCAACATCATCAGCCTATCGAAGTCCACTGCTGGACATAGGGCTCTCCCAAGACACGCCACTCAGCCCGATCTTCGGCGTTTCGCTTCTATCCACCACCATCTGTCCTACGTATATCGTCACTCCATCGAGTGTCAGGGCGTCCTACGCTACATATACCTACACGCTATTGGTGGACAATGTGGGCATGCTAGCCAACCGAGTACCTACTAGAAAGTACTAGAAAGTAGTGGTGGTAGGCCACCGTGCCATGGTTTCCTCACGATGTTTCCTTCACCGACAGCTCAAGCTCATTGTTGGGGTTTGAACACACCCTTCGGCATGTGAAACAACCGCGCTAACCACTGAGCTATATATATTACTTAGTGGTAGATTTCCTTAGCGGGAGGTCGTCTAGGTAGGTACCACCGCAGTACCAGATATTCTGCCGCCAAGCAGTAGTGTGCAAACATTACTGTGTTCCGGTTTGAAGGGTACTGCAGCTAGCGAAATTACTGGGCTGTTGAGACTAACCATCTAGTCTCAAAGTAGTGAGTGCCAAAGCAGCGATGCCCTGGACTTTGTTTTGTTACTCAAAGTTCTGTGTATCGCTGCAATGGTCATGGACAGGCGTTATCTCTTAACACTAGGAGAGCGCCTCGATCGTCTCATTACTTTTACATTAAAAAAAAAAAAAAAAAATATCATCGCTACAAATTTAGTTAAGTCAAGTTTAGTTTTTAAACTACAACATCCAGATACCGAACATATTATAATACATAATACATGTTTGCTCTAGGCAGGGCTTAGATCATGCCATAGGAGTTATAACAATATGGACATATTGAGACATATTGAATACCTTGAAGCGACCTTTAGAATTTGACATCACGACCGATTTCCTTACGCACTTTCTAGAAAAATTGAGAGGTGTCTTATTGACACGCGGTTGGAACGGAGTTCCTTTAAAGGCTTTACTTTTTTTTTATTCAAATTTTTTTTCGCATGTAAAAAAATTTAAGGTAAGCTGAATCGATTGAAAAAAGTTTTAGTTACCTAGGTGATCGGGAAGCGCCTCCAAAATCACTGCAAAAAGATGTCGTTCTTCATTGTTACACATTTTTTTGTCTACGTGTTGCTCCTCAGCCAGCAAAGAAATGAGAACGATAACGTGCGATAAGGAACTCCTTTCCGAAAACCTTCCACCAGTAAGATTTTTTATTTTCAAAGTATGTAATTCAAAAAGGGCCTACCTACCAACGGTTTGTGAAAATGTATCCTTAAAACTCCCTTCTCGAGTTCCAAAAGGTTCAAACAAGATAAATATTTACACTGATCTTCAATTTTGTCCAAATGTACTGATAATGTAATGACATTCGGTGAAGGTCACGAAATCCCACTAATATTATAAATGTGAAAGCTTGGATGGATGGATATTTGTTACTCTGTCACGCAAAAACTACTGAACGGATTGGGATGAAATTTTGAAAGGAGTATGAAGGTAGCTGAGACCCTGGATTAAGACATAGGTTACTTTTTATCCCGAAATCATGTAGCGGGTAACACTGCAGCGAATTATATTTTTGAAGATACATTCTGCAAAAATTTAGTTTAAAAAACCGTAACTTTTATATTGTCTTGTGTATTTCACTTTCGAAATCTAAGACGAAAACGACAGACGAATTGCGTCAATAAATGATTTCTCTTTAGACACGAATTACTTCACGCGTCTCTCACGTCTTTTATATCTGTCAATATTGGTTTCCGCAACGCTTGTTGAAAGGTAGATTTTCACATGATACTAAAAAGATTTCCTGTTTCCTGGTTTTACATAAAATGTTTTGCAATTTATACAGTAGACTTACAAATATTTCTCACGAAACTTTTTCATTATTTATTTTATGACGTTTCGTTGAAGATCTGAATTAGGTTGACCTGATAGCTCATTGGTAGTAATTCTTCGAGAGCTGTAAGGTGTGGGTTTGATTCTCACAGGCTAATTTTTATGTGATTAACATAAGGTGTGTTTTATGATTGGGGTGTTCTAAATGTATGTACCTATTTTAAGAGTGTATTTAAAAAAAAACATATTTGGTTCCCATAGTACAAATTTTGTTTAGTTTGGGGTTAGATGATGGACTTGGGGCTTGATTTCGTGTAAATATTCATACCTCAGAGAGAGACTCTCTTTATCCATGGTGCGAGGCATCCTTGAAGGTCCGATGTCGGCAGCAAGGAACCGCAGTTGGACTCCGGGCAGCAGACTCGGCTCGCGGTTCACTGCCGCCACTGCCAGCGGCATGGCCCCTAGCACTGTCTGTGGACAACATTTTTTTTGCTTACAAATGAAAATATTCAACATCAATACAATTTGTGCTTAATTCTTTTTTTTTGTATATCAGAACAGTCTATCACTCTGCAGAATTAGAAAAACATTTTTTTTAAGTTTTCGATACGAAAATGTATTAAAAATCGGTGTTTGGTTAGTATTGTGAACACTGCCAAGCATCCGTGTACATTTTTAAACACTTGAATGTTTTTCCATGTTTCCATGTTTCAAGTTCACACTCAACATAAAGAATACTTAGAGTCTTCAACTATCGAGTGATGTCACGTAGATGATAGATATGCTACAAACTGTATCACACAGTTTTGTTATCATTACTTTCCTGAATTACATCCTACTATGGAAGCAAATTTAAATACGTATTCAAGTGACAATAAATCAGCTCACTCGATCACGAGTATCAGTGAGCTAAATCAGCTCACTGATACTCGTGATCGGGTGCTGCTTGCGGGTCGCTGGTCTGCTCGCGGTATACATACAATCTAGTACCTACTTTAACCTTAGATTAAGATTACTAACGTAACTTTCCTCTTTTTGTAATGTAAAATTGTAAAAAAAAAAATGTGTAACTAAAGTTGACAAAGGTCACGGACCCCAGTGTCTGTGGAGCGTATAATTATAAATAAATAAAAAAATTAAAAAAAAATCAGCTCACTTAACGAGCATAAATCTATACTATTATAACGAGGAAAGATTTGATTGTTTGTATTGAATAGGCTCTGAAACTACTGGACCGATTTCAAAAATCCTTTCAGCATTCATTCCTACGGGAACAAGAACTACCAGGGTGAGACCGCGAGGCGTCCGCTAGTTAACTAAACCTATTGTAAACTTGCAACTATGTCACACATTTTAGCGACGATAAGTTAAGTTTTTTTTTTTTTTATTTCTATTCGCATCCCCTAAAGTTAGTAAGTCGAATTTATGGGCACGAATTTATTAAACTAGCAGTTTCACCCGCAGCGTCAATATCGTTAGGCACCGGTACATTTTTTCGGAATAAAATGTACCAAATGCGTTGAGCCCAGGGCGTAAGTTATATCCGTAACAAATTTCACTAACATGTTGACAACAAAAATAAATATCAGAATCAAAACTCTTTTACATTAATACACTATTGCAGTAAAAGAAACTCTAATATTATAAATGTGAAAGTTTGGACGGATGGATGTTTGTTACTCTTTCACGCAAAAGCTACTGGACGGATTTGATTTGAACGATTTATATATATAATTCGAATTCTAAAGCAAGAATAAACCAGTTCCATTCCAGGCTAGGTGTGCTTTACCATCTTCGACCACGCCTTCACTTAACATCAGGTGAGCTGTGGTCAAACACCTAGGCTGTCAAACATAAAAAAAAAAAAAAAAAAAAAAAAACGATTTATTCCGGTATTATTCGGTCTGAAATATTCGTAACTGTGCAATATAAAAACGCAATTTGACGATTTATTGCTTCATTAAGTACGAGAGGGCATGAACCGGAATAAAAATAGGTAGTTTAACCTCTATTTTGTACCAGGTAGCCCAATGTCAGGGGACCCATCTGAACAATTTGTCTTGGCTTATCCTTATTTATACTTTAGTCCTGTTACTTTTTAAAGATAGATACTTTTTTTGTGTACACCAGAAATTAAAAAAGAAAACACAAAATAAAAATACATAAAAGGTCCCTGTATGTATAAGCGTAGGGAAGAGATTGCTTTTAGCGATAAGGCCACCACCTTTTCATTGTCACATAGAAAAAGAAAATATGCTTAATGTATAGGGGTAACAACTGTCAACCTTATTGCTAAAAGCGATCTCTTTCTGGCAATTTTAGGGGGGAAAGGATTTTTTTTATGGTTGACAAGTTAGGTGTTTTGACCACAGCTCACCTGATGTTAAGTGGCGGTGTGGTCGAAAATGGTAAAGCACACCTAGCCTGGAATAGAACTGGCTCTCAAGTGAGGCAGCCGGAACACACCGTTAAGTGGTTGGCGGCAGATTTTCAACTTAAGGGTGGTAGTTAGCTAGCCGAGTACTAGAAAGTAATCTACCACCATGCTATGGTTTCCTCACGATGTTTTCCTTCACCGGCAGCTCAAGCTCATTGTTGGGTTTTAAGCCCACACCATTCGGCGTGCGAACCGATCGGGCTAACCACTGAGCTATCATCGCTACGAAAACTTACGATTAAAGGTTCTTTTGTTTTCTGATCAATTTTTATATTTTTTGGTGTGAACTACAAAGTATCCTATTCAATCCTTCCTATCTAATTATTTATCTATCTTTAAGCTATTGCTTCTAGTTACAGCATTTCATTAATAAACGATCTGTTTCAGATAATCACTAGATTTGGATTTTAGCCACTTCAATCTGCGACGTCTTGGGCTTCGCTTCCCCGGGGCTCTACCTTCGGGGATTAACCTTGGAAAGTCATACAGGAATCCTCTTCCGTCTCATAACTGTGGACATTAGCTCTCTTTTGCGGTTAGTCATTTCTAGAACATTTGAAGTGAAACTGTTCCATGGAGTTTTGAACATCTTCCGTAGATTCCACGTCTCAAATGCCTGTATTCGGTCACAGATTTATTTTAGCAAGACTCACGTTTCATATCAATACAAGAGACTAAACAAAGCATCTCATAAGAGTTTTGGCGGGAACGCGGAAAGAGTCGTGTCGCACCGTTGTATTTTTTTTCCAAAACTAGTGTTTTGTCACGTGTTTATGCATAAAAATGGTGGTGTTTTATTCATAAAGTGTCGAATTATAATCGCGAGTGTGGGAAAATTGTATAATATGGCAGAACATGACTTTTTGTTTACTTTCAAAACTCCATCGAAGCTTTATAGTAAAGCCAGCTACGTTACTAAAGCATGACTGGACCCGACTGAGATGAACTGTACTTGACCAAGACTGGACTTTGACTATAACTATAGCTACGAGGACACTTATTTAAGTTTTGAGACTTGAAAATATAAAATACTTGACACTGGCAAATGCTTAAAACGCGACGCCAAAACCAAAGAAAAAAAAAGACTCTCATAATGCGATATCTTTTACTAAAACTAATTTTGGAGTCATTCTCATTCTGACATTCATGCACACCTGTGTAAGACAGTCTTTGCTATCGAATGTCACAAAACATAATTATATTTATCATGATACCACGTAAGCTACGAACGTTTCGTAGAACTCGTAGCTAAGCGCTACGAAATAATCTACGAAATGTATATTGAAAGCGTGTACCGAGAAAAGGTGAAGGTAAAACAAATTATAATTTTTTTGTTTCCAAGCGTATTCATAACCTTATTGCCGACTGAGAATAAATCATCACACAAAGATGTATAACAGACATACAGATGGAATATAAATTTAATAATAAAGTCCCATTAAGGTGGTTCGATAAAAAATTGTTTGTATGGAAATCGAACCACCATAAACATTATTTCTGTGCGTACTTACTAAACACAAATAGACGCATTCAATAACGATGTTACCTGGTGGTATCTGTGAAACTACTCTTAGGTTGGCTTTACTCGATTTTTGTGATTTCCGTATTTTCGTGCGTAAAAAAGTATTCTATATGTTAATTCAAGGTTCAGTTTAGATGAACGAGAAAATATATCACAGAGCTGAATGACACAGTTGCACTCACTATGTACTAGAAAACATCTTGAGGAAACCATAGCATGGTGGTAGGGTACTTAATATTACTCTGCTGGGTAGCTACCACCCTCAAGTTGAAAATTTGTCGCCAGCCTTCCGGCAGCCTCACTTGAGAACCAGTTCCATTCCAGGCTAGGTATGCTTTACCATCTTCGACCACACCTTCACTTAAAATCAGGTGAGCTGTGGTCAAAAACCTACCCTGTCAACCATAAAAAAAAATATTAGATATCTAAATTTTACATAATTATTTATCAATTTCTAAAACCACGAATATTGCACGATTTCAATGACATATCGTTATGTAGTCTAACACTAGCTTTAAACGAAGGGTGAGTAGGGTCCTTAAAGGTAGGCAACGCACTGGCAACGCTCCGGGTATTGCAGGTGTCCAGGCGGCGGTGACCACTTACCATCAGCCCGTCGCTTGTTTGCCACCTTTTCACATTAAAACAAATGTACAATGACACTCACCTGACTCCGTCTGTAAGCGCCCAGGAATCCAATAGTTATAGTTTTGTTGTTCTTCCAGTCCTCTCGCATATTCGGACAAATCTTGGCGCCCCCACAATCGTTGCCCACGACATCGTACAAATTTACCCCATCTGCCTCTATGTCATCAACAGGAACTTCCCCTTCAATCAAATTTGTTGTAACACTTGAGTATATGTTATTCAAATAAACTGAATCTAGTTCCTTTGTTTCGGCAAATTCTGGCACATCGAATGTGTAATTTGTGATTTCACATTTGTTTTTGTCAAGAACTTTAGTGGTTAACGTTTTGTTCTCAAATTCAAGGTCCGCGTTTATTAATACGATGTCTGCTAGTTTTTGTTCCTCTTTGTCGTCGTCACTTGTGTTATACAACTTTAAATTATCTTCGGTATAATTAGAAGCTTCGACATCTTCTGTGATGTTCGCTTCCAGGTTCGCGAGATCTTTTTTTATTGGGTATGCATTAATCTCAGTTGAGATCATGAGCATTAGATACAATATTATGGTTTGATACGCCATGGCTTACGTTGTTTTCATCCTTCTTATTAAGTATATACTGTACCTGTAACAAACAACGTTGTTCTTTACAACAGACATTTTTTTTATAAATATATAAATTAAAAAAAAAAAACAAATAAATAAATATCGTAGGACTATAGACACAGCGCAATCTGGCCCCAAACCAATCAGAGCTTAACTTAAAAAATCAGAGATAACTGATAGAATACATAAATACTTATTTTTTGTAAATACATACTTACAATACATACAGAACACCCAGACACAGAGCAAACATTTGTTTATTCACAAAATATTTTGCCCTGAGTGGGAATCGAGCCCACGCCCTACAGCTCTCAAGGCAGATATACTACCAATGAGCCAACGAGGTATATGTAACGTGTATTTGTTTTAATTTGACAGTGTATTTCTTTTTTGACATCGATGTATATATCCCACTAATATTATAAATGTGAAAGTTTGGATGGATGTTTGTTACTCTTTCACGCAAAAACTACTGAACGGATTTGGTTGAAATTTGGTATGGAGGTAGCTGAGACTCTGGATTAGCACATAGACTACTTTTTACCTCGAAAACATGCAGCAGGTAACACCGAGAGGCACAGCTAGTGTTTTATAGTAATGTAGAACTTTGACATTTTATTACATAGATATATAGACAAAAAAATCACTATGAAGAGTACGCTTCAGATCTGCATGACCTAATTTCAACCCGCTCATTTTACTATAAGACAGCCATTAGCTCTAAACAGCGTCACCGCTTCATGATTTATGTTCCAAAAACTTGGGCTAAACGGTTCGATACCACCTTCATCGTACGAACCGTTAAACAATGAAATTTGCTGCCCGAGAGAGTGTTCCCCGATAGATACAACCTGAGTGCCTTCAAGTCGCGAATGAATTGGGTTCTTCTCGGCAAGCGTGCTCCATTATAGACCGCATTTGCTTAACATCAGGCGAGTTTACGGCTAATAATACAAAATTTACAATTATAAAAACCGACTCAATGTTTAGGCCAACTAAACGCACTGTTCCAATGAAACATGTTCCAAGGTTTCGGAGTAAACGAAATATCGTCGATGTATACAGTTTTTTTAGTTTTGTTGATTTTTTAAAAATCGCTTGTTCGTTTTCGATAAAATTTATATAGAACATCTTCTGAAGTATGATCTACCAAGCAAAAAAATAATCATACATTTTTTCATGAATAAGTATAATTGGCGGAATTATCGCGTAACAAACATTAAAAAGATACAGTCGAATTGAGAATCTCCTATTTTTTTGAGTCGGTTAAAAAAAGTATTTAAACATTGCTGTGGTCCGAATTAAAAAGAAAATAGAAAACTGTTTTTGTTTGGACTAAAAATTACATACAAAGAAAAGAACGGTAGCGAAAGAAATCGTACGATCCACACAACCTGTGACTTTTTGTTACTACAATTTCTAGGTTCGCTATACCTTACTATCACGAGACCGTCACGCTCATCTCACTACTCGTTATAATAAAAACTACTTCCTAAATATCTATTACATCTCATTCTGTAAATGTCAGCTAAGTCCAGCCAAGAAAAAATAAGCCAAGCGCAAAAGTAATAAAAGTCATTATAGCTTTCAAAGTTCACTGGTTTTATGGACATTAATTACTGTCATTTACATATCCCTCTACCTTGTATTCAGACTGTAAACACAATAATGAGTTCTTTGTTTTTTTTTTGTGAAACAGATCGTTACGTAACAAGTTACCCGTAGATTTTCAATCTGGACATGAAAAGAATAATTTATACCTTTTCCTTAAAGCTTCTGTTGAAAAGCCCGTGAGTCCTTTATGTAACGTTGTCAATACTTGTATTTCAGATATATTGATCATGAGATCATATATCTGAAATATATAGAGATCACTAATGTAGCAGCGTTGTCAGATTATTTTTTTTGCCAATTCGGGATTTTGTAATTTTTTTTTGTGAAAAAAGCGACTCTCATCGAAAGCAAGACATAAAAAAAACATATTTATTTATTCAGTTAATTAGCACCGCACATTTCACGAATTACACTAATGACAACATTAAAAAGAACTTATTTAAACTATGAACAAATTATCCTATAAAGAAATAAAGTACTTTCATGTTAAATTAAAAAAAAAAATAGAAATCAAAATGTCAATACAGATAAAAATTAAATAACTGGGAAAAATAATAATAATTAAAAATAACGATGAAAATAATTAAAAAATATTTATAAGTATATTAATGTCAACATGTAATTATGTAAACATATAAAATCAGAAGCTTTTAAACATTTATCTGTTTATTTGAGTTCAAATTACGTTTACGTGACAATACGGTCTACCGCGTCGTACAGTACCTAAGACTTGTGACCCACGTGTAAGTTTAAGGGGTATCTAGAAATACCTACGCATTAACACTCACCTTCATTGTCCGCGTTTGCATCCCTGCCGAACCAAACATTATACGATTCTACTAACGCTACTTTGGCAACTATTTCCAGCAATGAACCTTGTCCAAAATAAATGTCCGTAACCCTTTCCTTATTTACTAAGTAATCAATCAAGAATAAATAAGACAATAAACTACAAGGTTAACGTACTCCCAGGGCAAAAGCCTTTCTCTACAAACTTGGTATAGGTAGGTACTTGAAGTGTCAGCGCGACAGCTTTGCTTAAATTTACCATAGGTACAATCATTTGCCGAAATCAGTGTTGGAATCAGAGAGCATAGGTGCATTTAAAAGATATTTATTCAACTTTCTGTGGACAAAGGGATATTATACTACTAAGGAATATATTGAAGACTAGCGGACGCCTCGCGGTTTCACCAGCGTAGTTCCCGTTCCTGTGCGAATACAGGGATAAAAAGTAGCCTATGTCACTCGGAGATAGTGTAGCTTCCCAAAGAAAGAATTTTTGAAATCGGTCCAGTAGTTTCGGAGCCTATTCAATACAAACAAACAAACAATCAAATCTTTCCTAGATAATAAACTTAAATAGTTTTTTTTGTAAATACATACAGAACACTCAAACATACATGATTACTTTGAGAGTTTCGGTGGTTAGTCTCAACAGCACTGTAATTTAGCTAGCTGGCCACCACCCTCACGTTGAAAATCTGCTGCCAAGAACATATTGGTGTGTTCCGGCAGCCTCGTTTAAGAGTCAGTTCCATTCCGGGAACGGGAACTACGCGGGTGAAACCGCGAGGTGTACGCTAGTTTATTAATAAGTTTCAAAGCAGCGATGCTCTCGAATTTGTTCTACTACACAAAGTTCTGTGTATCGCTGCAATGGCCATGGACAAGCGTTGTCTCTTACCGTCAGAGGCGCGTCGTTCACTACATTTAAAAAATTCTTAACGATAACCTCCTTACAGCTTTGAACCTGTACAAAATATATCTAAATATTATTTTTATCAGGTATTTACATTGTACAGTTGGATACAAGCCTTCGAAGCACTCCAATTAACTTCATTTTCTGTTTTACTCTAATCACTGCCAGCTTACGAACATAGTAAAAAGGTTCTCTTCTCTTACATTTATCGATTCAAGATATATAAAACAAACATCAAATATTTTTGACAATATATTTTTTATTTGGTAAATAAAAATCTCATTGAATGTTGATTTAGGACGAGCAGCTGATGTCAAGTGAAGGTATGGCCGAAGATGGTAAAGCACACCTAGCCTGGAATGGAACTGGCTCTCGAGTGAGGCTACTGGAACACACCGTTAGGTGCTTAGCGGCAGATTTTCAACTTGAGGTAGCTAGCCAGCCGAGTACTAGAAAGTACCCTACCGCCATGCTATGGTTTCCTCGCGATGTTTTCCTTCACCAGCAGCTCAAGCTCATTGTTGTGGTTTGAACCCATGCCCTTCGGCATGTGAACCGACCGCGCTAACCACTGAGCTATCATCGCTACGAGATATTAAACTAATATGAACACAATAGAAATATTTTTGAGCTTATATGATAGAAGATATGGAATAGAAAATATTACCAATAATAACGTAGGGCGCAACCAAACAAATAAAAGCTTATTCATGAAGAAAATGCCTTCGGAAAATGCAATATAATTCAATTTATTCACTCTCTCATTGCAATATTTTGCATCGTCTTTGTTTGCTATATCGGAAAATGTAGTTTATTTAATAAAGCATCAATCTTCTCGGTGCATAACAAGTGGCATTTCGATTAAACTTGTGCGCGAACATACCGGGAAATACTGTGGTTATTGTCAAGTTGTTTCAAAATATACTGTGTATCTATTTTTATACAGGTATATCGATAATAATTAGTTAACAAACTCTTGAATGCTACTTAATTATAAGTTTATAAGCGACAGGCTAAAAGATTCACAACAGCTCCCTGATTAAATAACACGTTTGGACGTAAATAGTAAACACATCTAGCCTGGAATGGAAATTACTTCTCAGGTGAGGACTGCCGGCAAAAAAACTAAGCAAAAAAAAGCTAAGCAAAATTTATTTTAGCGACTTACAATTTTTTTTTTATTGATACCATAGATGATCAATTACAGAATTAATAAACACTTTAAAATATAATGTACAAAAAGTAGCAAACTTTGGATGAATAAGCAGCATCTAAGCCAATTAAAGACGGTAATAAAAAAAAGTAAACAACATGAACAATTAAAGAGTTTTGGCGGGAACGCGGGAAGAGTCGTGTCGCTCTGTTGTATTTTTTCCCAAAACTAGTGTTTTGTCGAGTGTTTATGCATAAAAATGGTGGTGTTTTATTCATAAAGTGCCGAATTACAAGCGTGAGTGTGGAAAAATAATATAATGTGGTGAAAGATGACTTTTCGTGTTGCTTCCAAAACTCCATCGGTATAGTCGCCACTACTACAGTAAAGTACTACTACAGTACATACAGTAAAGTCGCCACTACTTCACTAAAGCATGGCTGGACTTGACTGACACGGACTGGACTTGACTTTGACCATAACTATAGCTAAGCAGCAGAAATAACACTTAAGACAAGGCAGTATGGCTTTACAGCTTTAGCCTGCCCGATGGGGCAAATTAATGAAAATAAAAATGAACAATTAAAGTTTTAATAATATACATTTGGACACATATAACTGGGCAACTTATTTCAAAACGGAAAATAACATACTTTAAAAAAACGTTATTGTATGTTTTAATTTTTCCACTCGTTAGTGTCGTATATTTTTATACTCTACTTACAAATTTCAAATCTAGGTTAGGTTAACCCTTAATGTGGTTCGATTTCCATACAAATAAATTTTTGCGATTTATGGATAAATGGAGCATAATTTTACAGTGAAATCACAGCTACTGGCATTTATTTTAGTCTTTATTTGCGGCAAATCACAATTACTTGATACTATACTTTTGGCTATAACATAAGAACAACGTTTATGTTTCTAATTAATATACAGACACGACTCGTTTATTATTTTACTAGCTGACGCTCGCGACTTCGTCCGCGTTAATGTGACATCTGTCAATCTGAGATCTGTCAAACTGACATTCAATCTGATAATCTGTCAATGAATAAATAAGATTTCAAATGAAATAAATCTATAGTAAAAAATCCCACTAATATTATAAATGTGAAAGTTTGTATGGATGTTTGTTACTCTTTCACGCAAAAACTACTGAACAGATTTGGATGAAATTTGGTATGGAGGTAGCTGAGACCCTGGATTAACACATAGGCTACAGGCTTTTTATCTCTAAAACATGTAATGGGTAACACCTAACATTCTATATGTTAATTACCTGACTATGTGAATGCCAAATTTCATCCAAATCCGTTCAGCCGTTTTTGCGTGATTGAATAACAAACATACAAACTTTCACATTTATAATATTAGTAGGATTATGAGTTTAGATTTTTGCCTCTGATGTCCCACTAATGGGCAAAGTATTTTCTTCCCTTGGTTTACTTTAAAATAAATTAGGATTTATCTATTGTATATAAAAATTCCTGTAAAATCCAGGCAGTGCAAACCATTTCAAAAGCCGTTGCGAGAAGTAAATGAAGAAACAGACATGACTAGAAACTTTTGTATATACCATTCAGAGATTAGAGAGAGAGGCAACAGAAAGTTTTGGTTGCTATCAATCTTGTATCTTATAGCTATCGCTACTTATATGTTTAATGTTTATGTATGCATATGTTAATGTATATCAATAGATATGTATGTATATCTATAAGTATTTTTTTTTTAAAAGAAAGAAAGAAAAAAGTTTTATTTTGTAACAAGCACAAAAACAAACAAACAGAGACAGACAGTTACAAAATAGGGCTCTCAGCACTTTAAATAAGGTATATTTAAGTATTGATATTTTATAATATATATAAATAGGTATGTATGTATATTTTTGGTTGTTTTAAATGTTTTTTATTTTTTTATTCTCTTGTCAACACACCCCGTCTCTTAGTAGTATCCTCTCCAATAGTAGTTGCTTAGAAGAGATCGCTCTTAGGGATAAGGCCGCAAATTGTTCCACTAGTCTTAAGTTTATATTGTTTGTAATTGCTGTCAACAATAAAGAGTTACATTTTTTTTAATCATGATACGAAATCTATTTTAATTTTATATTTATCGCCATTTTCTAATAAAACAACAAAAAAAAATAACTGAAAAAAAAATTATTCACTTAACATAAATCACAATTCTGCTCAGTTGAAACTTTTTTTACTTACTTCTTATCAACAGACAGAAGCGGCAAGTTAACTACTTAGACAAACACGCTCAACTTAGTCCTCAATTTTCACCACAACTCACGTTGGCTTTGTTAATTATAAGTTAAAAGTTTATGAATATTTCCACCGTTTATATCAACAAACGAGTCGGATCATAACGCGAGGGACATGCGCTCCCCTTTGCGGTTCGCGGATGACTGAAGCAAGTACAGGATGCTGAATCTTGATTCTTGAAGCGCACATTTATCAAGCTGTGTGGGAAAACTCCCCCCCTCCTGAAATCTGAAATAACAAAGCTATTGCGTCGCAACTCGAGTATGTTACAAGTAGGTGGTAATATCCTTCTAGAAAAGTCTTCAACTCCAATTCGGTTTCTCGGATAGGTACGCTAAATTATATCCGGCCATTCTTGTCTTTGAATTTCAAGGTTGAAGACGTACGAAGTTGATTTGATCAAATCATATAGGGATATCCTTATTATTTTTCCAAGTAGCAAAATAAGTATTAAACGTCTTTCACGAACTTTGAAAATAGAACTATCCTAACATACATACTACAGTTTTTCTAATACTACAGAGTAACTGATAAACATATTTAAGTAAAATAAATTAATCTGGAAGGTCACTATAGTCTTTGATAGATATATTATCTTGTCTTTTTGGTTCCGTACCCAAATAGTAAACCGGGACTCTAAGACTCCGCTATCCGTCCGTCTGTCTGTCTGTCCTTCTGTCACCAAGCTGTATCTCATGAACCGTGATAGTTAGACAGTTGAAATTTTCACAGATGATGTATTTCTGTTGCCGCTATAACAACTAATACAAAAATCAGAATAAAATAAATATTTAAGGGGGCTCCCATATGACAAACGTAATTTTTTTGCCGTATTTATAGATAACGATGCGGAACCCTTTGCGGTTTCGCACTTGGCGGGTTTTTTTATATTCATGACTAAAATCTTACGTTTTACTCATTGCATTTTCTATTATATTATTTCCATACCTTTAATAATTTTGCTGTAATATTGAATGAGGTTTATGCCAAATTTATACCAATTTCATGATAAATACAGTAGAAGTGGGAGTACAGTGGGAGTAAGAGAAATTCCAGCAAAATCTTTGTAATCAACAAAAAATATTGTGCTGTCGGGAACATCTGCAGATTAATTTATCGGAAAGATTTTATCCAAAAGATTGGGCGAGACGGGAATCCAGATTTTTTTTTAATGTATGACAGGCTAGGTGTTTGACCACAGCTCACCTGATGTTAAGTGAAGGTGTGGTCGAAGAAAGTAAAGCACACATAGCCTGGAATGAAACTGGCTCTCAAGTGAGGCTGCCGGAACACACCGTGAAAAGTAAGATTCGATACGTTTGTAAAGAGGTCCCTCACGACGTTTCATTCACCAGCAGCTCGAGCTCATGGTTGGGGCTTAAACCCACGCGCTTTGGCGTGTGAAGCGACCACGCTAACCACTAAGCTATCATCGCTACGAAACGAGTCTGATTAACAAGTTAAGAACTTGCTTTAAAGAACTTTCAATTCTAGCCTTAGTTATCATAAAGTTAATAAAAATTAAATAAAAAACTCCAATAAAAAAGTTGTACTGAATAGTTTATTTTAATAAGAGTCTCGCTCCATCGCTCGGTTCGCTCAAGAAGAAGGTAGGTGTTCCGCTATACTGCGATAAAATGCGCTCCTTTACAGCCGCTATTTCTGATTTCTTTACCTGTTAAACAAAAACAATGTACAGATACAATAGTTATTTGTTATACAAGAGTGCAAAGTTGCTTTTTAACCGCGTGCTCAATTTTGATGACCGAGCAAGCGAAGGATTCTAAAACTGAATCACAAGCGCAGCGAGTGATTCAAAAATTAGAATCCTGAGCGTTAACAAGGGAATCAAAAAAGCACGAGGTGCAAAATCTTTGCACTCGAGTGCAACACGTAACTTTCCATCCCACCTCAGCGAGGAAATGACTTAATACAAAAAAATCTTTTACAATCACAAAATACGTTTATTTCAGTTTAGGTATTAACTACTACATTAATAATATGACGTGAAAAGAAAATTGCGCGCGCAAAGCTATTTAAAAAAAAGTACACCAAAGAGGTTCCGAGTCTAAGTTTTTAACAATTAAGGAAAAGTTGTATGATAAATTCGGCACCATGGAGGTAGAAGTAAATAGGTTTAATGATGTTTTGAATTCACAAACTTAGTGCACACGATGTTTTAAATTCAAATTTACTTTATCCTCTAGCGGATAAAAACGACTCTTGCACTCAGATATCGAAGAGCAAAATTACTCTTAAATATTTTATTATTACAAAAATTGCGTCCATATAGTCAATGTATAACCTTGTTTGCTTTACCATATAGTTGCCGTTCAACAGCTAGGCTCTACCTCAAACTAGGTTTTTTTTAATGTAATAAGTAATGAGACGAACGATACGCTCCCCTGATGGTAAGAGATAACGCCTGTCCATGATCATCGCAGCGATACACAGAACTTTAAGTAACAAAACAAAGTCCAGGGCATCACTGCTTTGGCGCTCATTACTTTGAGTCTTTCGATGGTTAGTCTCAACAGCCCAGTAATTTCGCTAGCTGCATTCAAACCGGAACACAGTAACATTTAAACACTACTGCTTAGCGGCAGAATAACTAGTATTGTGGTGGTACCTACCTAGACGACCTCCTGCTAAGGAGATCTACCACCAAGTAAAGTACGAGTTAAGTAACAATTATAGTTATATTAAAAACTAGCTGCACCTCACGGTTATTCACTAAATGTTTTCGGGATAAAAAGTAGCGTATGTGTTTATCCAGAGTCTCAGCTACCGCTATACCAAAAGCTGATTCGGATATATAACACTAAAGGCAAAATATAGCCAATTTTTCTTAATCTACCTATTGAATTATTTCTCGAAATTACTTCCTTCAGAACAATATAACTCCATTATTTTATTCTATGTGATTAGACACGAAACAGTTCAAAAAAAATATCTGTTGTTCCTTTATTAAGAGTGCCTACGTTCATTAAGAGGACTTAGGAAAGTATTATTTTTAGTCCCTTGTCTAAATTTAATGAAATTCTGTCTGTGTTTTATTCGAAGGGGTTGCTAATTACTTATTTGTTATTGATTAACAATGTTGTTTTTAGTGAAACAGAATTAAAAAGACAACGGAGAAGGACAAAAGAGGAATGATATAATTATGTCAATTTTAAACTGTCGAAATTTAAACACAATCTTTTCCAGACTTGGTATGCTTTACCATCTTTGCCACACCGTCACTTAACATCGGGTGAGCTGTGGTCAAACATCTAGCCTGTCAACGATTAAAAAACACATAATTATGTTTGAAGCCAAGCAAATCAGTTCGTATTACGGCATCAAAGAACAATATATACCGAGGCACTAGAACAATATATACGGCATGACCAAAACGTTAAGTTAAAGTTAAAGTTAAATAAACAAAACAAATTCTTTGTGTACCTTTGTATGTAAAAAGCCAAATTCGAGGTATATCACGATTATCAACCTAATACAATGTACGTGTTATAATAAATTGTCAAAATGTCAATGTCGTGATTTTCTTTTCTTGGGTGCCTGGAAGAGATCGCTGTTAGCGATAAGGCCGCCACTTGTGGCACTAGTTCATAAGGTTCTTTGTTCTCTGTACTTTTTTCTTTTAATTCTTTTTAATGTAAAAAGTAATGAGACGAAAAAGACGCTCTCCTGATGGTAAGAGATAACGCCTGTCCATGACCATCGCAGCGATACACAGAACTTTAAGTAACAAAACAAAGTCCAGGGCATCACTGCTTTTTTCACTGCTGCTGCTGCTTTCTATTTATGGTGTGCACAATAAAGAGTACTATCTATCTTACCAAAGAAATGACACAGCCACCGAAGCCCCCACCCGTCATCCTGGCGCCGTACACGCCGGGCGTCCCCCTGAGTAGGTCCACTATCTGGTCCAGCTCAGGGCAGGATACTTCCATCAGCCTGCTAAGGGAATCGTGTGACTCGTTAAATAGCTCACCGACCTGGAATACAGATTAACTATTACTATCCTATTTTGTATTATACAGAAACATTATCTTCTGGATACTCGATTAAATTGATTGGTAGACGTAAATAAATCGAATGGCAGGTAAATCACCGCCTATGAATACCTACGTGATATAATAAAATGTCAACGTCGTGTTTTTCTTTTCTTGGTTGCCTGGAAGAGATCGCTGTTAGCGATAAGGCCGCCACTTGTGGCACTAGTTCATAAGGTTATTTTGTTCTCTGTACTTTTTTCTGTTTATAGTGTGCACAATAAAGAGTCTATCTAAAACGGAGAGTCAGAGTATCAGGTACTGCGGTGGTACCTACCTAGATGAACACCTGCTAAGGAATTCTACCAACAGCAAAAAAATTTACCAACCCGTTTCAAATTGTTCTCTTTGAGTATTTTTGCGACTTCCTCCGTTCTGCTGATCTCTTCTATGACGTGTGTCGCCCTCTTTATGACTAGTTTATCACAGTTTTGTTTTTTCAACTCTGCAGACAAAGAAATAATGAGTGTTTAAGGACAGCCCTGCTGATTCATTGGTAGTATGTCTGCTTCGAGAGCTGAAGGGCGTGGGTTGGATTTCCACTCAGGACTAATATTTGTGTGACTTACATCGATATTTGTTCTGTGTCTAGTATTAAGTATTCTAAGTATTTAAGTATTCTATCAGTTATCTGACTTCCATATTCGCTTTGCTTAGTTTGGTGTCAGATGGCGCTGTGTGTAATGTCCTACGATATTTATTTATTTATTTTACTTTCGCGTAACAGTCGTTTAGGTTACAACAGTGATGAGAATTTAAATTTTTAATTATTTTCTATCAAGATAATCTAGAATATAAGATAATCTATCAAATTACTTGATCTAAAATTCGATATAAACTTAATACAAAAACTAATTAAAATGTCCTCTTCTCGCTGCAGTAACCACTTGCCGACACGTGTTTCGCCTCTACACAAGGCATCCTCACGACTTGTCGTGGGGTCAGGATGATATTTTCGTTTAAGTATTTCGAAACCTCGTTGTTTCATTGGAGCAGTACGATTAGTTGGTCTAAGGGTCATGAAGTCGGTTTTTTAATTGTAAATTTGTAAATTTTTTGCTATCGGCATGCTAAGGTTATAAATTATTAGATAAATTAACTGCAGCCGAAATTTCACTTTCATTGTATTTATTATTATTTTATTTATTTATTTGGATCACCAACATCACAACAACCATAACGGTCATCAATACCAAAAAAAATAGATGTTACAGCAATTATACGTGACGACGACACGCAAAACATTTACAAAATATTATCAAAAATTAGGAAATTTCAGTTACATAGTTATCATAGTTGAGTTAATTAATAAATATGTCAAATTTATTTGTAAGTTGTTTGTAAATTTATTATTATTCAATCATAATTAAGTAATGTAAATTAAATTAAATTTAAATAATAATAATTCAAGGTATCAAGGACCTAATAGATCGTTTGAAAGAAACCAACCATTGGAAAACATATCGATATTATTGCAATGTATTTAGACATTCAATATACTTGTATGACACACAACTGCGTTTGCGTACAAAAATTGTAGAGGTATTTGCAGAAACTACACGTTCGCTTTTAGCCCAAATTGTGATTAAGGTAGTGGACTATGAGGTTGTACACGCTAATTAATCACGGCAAAGTCGAACAGCTGGACACGAGTAACAATGGCTGTTACAGTGACAAGGGTGCTTTCACAGAAGTTCGAAACGCAAAAGAATAGAACAGCAATCCCACAGACGACTTTGTACTGCGTCGAATTTCTACACATAATTACCTACAAGCTGCGCACCGCGGTGTTACCCGCCACATATTTTCGGGATAAAAAGTAGCCTATATGTTAATTCAAGATCTCAGCTAACTGCATATCAAATTTCATGCAAATCCGTTCAGTAGTTTTTGCGTGAAAGAGTAACAAACATCCATATATCCAAACTTTCACATGTAATATTAGTGAGATATGGTTTTGTCGCGGAACACAACATTCGCAAAATGTCATCGCAAAAATTTGGTCAGTTTCGCATAACGTCACTTTCGCAAAACGTTATTTTCGTAGAAAGACTTTTTTAATGGTTTAGTATAGCTAGCACGGCTGGCTAGCTACCACCCTCTAGTTGAAAATTTACCCGCAAACAGTGTGTTTCGGCAGCCTCAGAGTGTATAACATATACTACACCACTATAAACATCAGGTGAGGTATAAAACACCTAGTTTAATAATAACGGCAATTTTGAAGAATTTAGTAATCAAAACTCAACTTACTGAAAATGTTGTTATCTTTTTCATCGCAGTCCGTTAGACAAAGACGGCAATATTTTTAATAGGTTTAGAACAGTCAACTAAAATATTCAAAAATAGATCCTAGTATAACATTTTGTAATGTGATTATAATTAGCTAATGTCAGACAAAGTCAAAAGGACGAGACTTATCGTCCCAGACATGGGGTAATTCGAGAATGAACGAATAGAATTAGTTTCGCGCAACCTTCGAGATCATTTCGTGCTCAGATCAAAAACTACATTTCGTGTTTCAGCATTTGACTTAGATTAGTTAAAGCTACCACGTTAGCTATAAAAATGAGTGGGAGAGCCACTACTGCATTTACTGCCCAAAATCTAAAGTATCCTATAGAAAATTTAATATTTTAATTTAGGCAACGCCACTCATAATTTTGTCGAGTTGTAAAAGGCAACAAAACGATGATGAAAATGATACAGTCCGGTAGTAGACGAAGTTTAAGGCAGTTACTTGCAGTGGCGATTGTTATTTTTTTACACGACTGCGCAAAAAAGTAGTGTAATGTTTTCAGAAGTTATGTACACATACAACATGACTGGTGAGACACCTACAATACAAAGGAGAGTACTCGGTACTCGATTCTCGTAATGATTATGTAATAAAATTAGGTACTTAATTTTTGGCCTAATATCCCTACAAAAAAATTAAGTGTGGATACACTCTCGACGCTGATTTGATCACGCGACAAGTACGTGCTTGTCTCGCCCGCCCGTTGTCGGCGCGAGCGTTCTCACAATGTCCAGCTCGTGCGTCCGCGCAGTGTCCATGCGTTGCGTAATTAATTACATAACTTTCGGTTAAGTTTACCTAGTAGTAGTCAGTTAATATTTATTTTTAATGCTATTTTATTTCTTCGTATATGATCACCAAATATCACGTCCTCGAGTATCGTAGGTGACTCGCCAGTCATGCTGTATATGTGACTTTTTCCACCATAACTTTGAAATGCATAGACAGATTTGGATATGGGGTATAATTAAAACCTCTTCGAGTAACTCTAATGCAGTTCCATTCTAGCCTAGGTAGAACATGAAGAGGATATAAATACTGGTAGTTAATATTTTTAATTTACTTAAATTGTAGATTTTCAGTTTGTTTCGGATAAATACATAATAATGTATAAAATTGTCTTCAAATTCATTAGTAAGTATTTCAGGTAAATATTTAAAATGTTATTCAAATCATACTAAACCCTTGTCATAGTTGTAACTAAAACAGCTTTTAAGCCGAAATATATTAAAGGTATAAATAAATACTTAAATATAAGTACCCTAAAGTAAACATCCGCTAAGTAACACATAAGTTTGTGACATAAAATGTATTTCTTCCTTTTTGTTTTTTTTTATGTTTAACTTATAAAATATGTATCTATAAGTTTTTTTCTTTTTTTCTGTTTCTTGTTTTTTTTGTATGTATTGGTAATTATGTCAAAATATGTTTTTTGTAGCGATGATAGCTCAGTGGTTAGCGCGGTAGGTTCGCATGCCGAAGGGCGTGGGTTCAAACCCCAACAATGAGCTTGAGCTGCCGGTGAAGGAAAACATCGTGAGGAAACCATAGCATGGTGGTAGGGTATTTTCTAGTACTCGGCTGGCTAGCTACTACCCTCAAGTTGAAAATCTGCCGCCAAGCATCTAACGGCGTGTTCCGGCAGCCTCACTTGAGAGCCAGTTCCATTCCAGGCTAGGTGTGCTTTACCATCTTCGACCACAGCTTCACTTAACATCAGGTGAGCTGTGGTCAAAACAACTAGCCTGACAACTACAAAAAAAAAATTAAAAAAAAAAAGTGTTTTATGTTACACATAAAGTATTGTCTATTATCTATAACACTCAATCAGTTATTCTTCAAATGTTTTTTTTCAAATGACATCTGTTCACATGCCTACACAAATTCTATACGATTTAGTAACTAATCACACCTTTCGAAGCGTTGGAATCCATTGCATTGGGATGTATAATTTTATTCTATTGGCCTTTAAATTAAACTCCCTTTCGAAACTCCGAAGCTTTTACAACGACCTAAAGCTAAATAGCCCATCGATTATATTATCGCACACGTTTCGGACCTGCATGATCTAATTTTCCTTTGTACGTTCTACTATCGGATAGCTAGGAACTAGATTATCGGGAAAACGGAACGAGCATCAATTATTTTATCCAACGTCATCAAATACAACAATGGGGAATGTCTAAAAAAATATTGCCCTCCATTTTTATTTTAGATTATGAAAATGTAGCGCAATTTAAGCTCACTTAAGAACCAGTTCCTTTTCGGGCTAGGTGTGTGTTACCATCTTCGACCACGTCGTCCCTTAACATGCTGTGGTGAAATACTTAGTATGCCAACCATGAAAAAAAATGTAGGCGTCGCACTGTATGTATAAAAAGACCTACAAAATAATATAGTCAAGTACGCCTGGCGTTAGTCAGTTCAGACCCATTCACACTCGAGAACGGCTGGATTTTAAGATCTTTAAGGATTTTTAAGATCTTTTATTAGTTAGATTTGGAAATTAAATAGCAGAATAACTATTAAACATAAGACAAAAAAACATGAAGAAAATTCATCCTTCCTACTAATATTATAAATATAAATGGATAAACGGATTTGCATGAAATTTGGTATGGAGGTAGCTGACATCTTGGATTAACAAATAGGCTACTTTTTATCTCCAAAACATGTGGCGGGTAACACCGCGGGGCGCAGCTAGTTTTCTCATAAATTTGTGGCTTTTTCGCTTACGAGTATATCTCGAGAACGGATTGATTGAACTTGATGAATTTTTTTTGTCCGCCCTGGTCGTAGGAAATTTTTGTGCATTGGTAAATAAAGAAAATCACAAAAATAATACCTATACAACGCCGTATACAACATTGATTGATTCTAAAGTGGTATAAAGGTTGCCGGGTCAGCTAGTCATAAATGATATGCAAAATTCACAAACAATATCCGGGCTCAAAAATCATTAGCAAGGGTTGATAATATTGTTGTTTATAGGTCATCAGGCCATCTCTCGCTATTTGTGGTATTCCAGGGAATATCAACCTAGTTTTGTTTCCTCAAAAAATAAGGAACGAATTAACGGTAATAAAGGTAATTAAAAAATATGAACGCCGTAATATACCTTACTAATATACGCCGTAATATTTTTACTTGGTGGTAGATCTCCTTAGCAGGAGGTCGTCTAGATAAGTACCACCGCAGTACCAGTTTTTCTGCCGCTAAGCAGTAGTGTGTAAACATTACTGTGTTCCGGTTCGAAGAGTACTGCAGTTAGCGAAATTACTGGGTTGTTAAGACTAACCATCGAAAGTCTCAAAGTAATGAGCGCCAAAGCAGTGATGCCCTGGACATTGTTTTGTTACTCAAAGTTCTGTGTATCGCTGCAATGTGCGTGGATAGGCGTTATCTCTTACCATCAGGAAAGCGTCTCGTTCGTCTCATTACTTCTTGCATAAAAAAATAAAAAAACCTACTTATTATATATTATATATTTTTTTCCAAAAAAAATATAGTCAGCCTCGCTGATGATGTAAGGATTCTAACGATATCCCAAATATCCAAATCTGTTTAGGAATTTAAAAGTTATTGTAGAGTAATGAAACTCACATACATAAAGTCATACATGTATGAGTTTATGTATGTGAGTTTGGAATCGCTCTGTAAAATTATATCTCTGTAGTCCCACCTTCTAAGTCTTCAATTTTGGCTCCTCGCAGCGACGGCAGGCCAAGTTTATCCGCTGCCTCCTGGCACTGCGCTCTCCGTTGAGGATACTCGCTGCCAGTAAGCTGATGTTTCACGTTAGAGTTGATGACCAGAATCACAGCATCCCCCGTCTCTAGGGGCACTTGCACCGCTGATAAAGAGCTGGAATATTATTAAAAATCAACATTGATTACAAGCTCTCGAATAAGGCTGTCGGTCATACTGTTAGGTGCTTGGCGACAGATTTTCAACTAGAGAGTGGTAGCTAGCCAGTCAGTATACAAGTCCTTTGGCGTGTGAACCAACCGCACCAACCGCGCCAACCACTGTGCTATCATCGCTACATTTTTTTTTTTAATATCGTTATATTCTAGTCAAGCAAATGTTATCGTAGTTCGTATCTTCGCGTAACATTAGGGTCCTGATTTTCTCAACTGGGTGATATCTTGCCGAAAACTCCTTTGGTGATTATAACTTCATATGGTTAAAAAGTATTTTTCATTAGTTCAAAACTCGTCGCATTTTTAAATAAAACAATGGTTTTGAGAATACCTTTCCACGTAAATTCATTTCGAAATGCACAGCGTAATATTAACAGCCGAGTTGCGTATTTTATTTTACTTAGGGAATAAGCCCCCAAGCGAAATGGCAGTCAAAAGAGTTTTTACTAGTAAAAAACTTCAAGTTTATTTAACGAATCGGAGAACATTTTATAAAATAGTCGTTGTATTGTCTAGAATTCTGATTCTTTAACTGTTGTATTTGGTGCCATTGGATAAAATCATTGATGCCCGTTTCATTTTCTTGATAAAGACTTATATATGTATAACTACTAAAACACAGGTAAAAAATCGTGAACAAATGGATCGTTTTTTTTTAATTTATTTATTTAAAGTAATCAGACGAACAAGACGCTCTTTTGATGATAAAAGAAAACTTCAGTCCATTATCAATTTTGAGTAGCTAAATGAAGTACATGCATCGCCGTTTTGGTTTTCTGTCTTTTTGGCTTAGGTATATTTTTTGTTGTTTTTTTTTTCGATCTAGAAAAATAAAATTAGAGTCTCATTTCAAAGAAGAATCATAATGATATTGTAGTACTTATGATCTTTTTTTTTTTAAATTGGATCATAACTTTAATGTTTTGCCCTATTTGTTGTTACAGATTCCGTCCGTTTTAACAAATCCTTTCTGCGGTTGCAATTTGTGAGATTCTAGTTGCCGATTTAGGTCACTCTAACTAGGACGCTCGGATGCTTGGAAATCGCTGTCTGTTCTGTTTTCACATTATGCGTGCATTAAGTGACCGAGGGCTTCGATGAATAGTAAACAAACGACTAAACAAAGCTACTTGGCTTTCCATAAGTATTAAATTTCTAAATTTATGCTTTGAGACCAAATTTGAAAGCTTAATTGTCGGCGACATTTTAGATTAAACCGTAAATTGTCCATAGATAAATTAAAATCGAGACCAGATAAATCACATTGCGTTATTTATCACAATATTGGGTTATACGGATTAGACATGTGTTGTACTTCGCTGCTGATGTCAGTTTTCATTTATTTCATATTTTATTTTAATTTTATCTTTATATAGCCTATATGTATATGTACGTATGCTTAGTTTTATTTAAATACATAATGTTTGAATTTGATACTTTTTATCCTGGAAAACAACAAGTACTACATAGCGTATTTACTTGAAATTTGGTAGGTACTTATAGATGTGTCGGATGGAACATTATTCCGGGATAAAAAGTATTCTTTATTTTAATCTAAGTAATAAAATAGTAAGTTCCATAACTTTTTCAATGTTCGACAGGCTAGATGTTTGACCACAGCTCACCTGGTGTTAAGTGGCAGTGCGGTCGAAGATGATAAACATACCTACTTATCCTGGAATGGAACTGTATTAGTCTGGGTACCTTCAAGTCACGAGTGAACCGTAATACCACAGTAGTAACATCAGGCGGGATGGTAATCAAACGCAAGCCTATCTATTATTAAAAAAAAATATTGTTTTTTTGTTGCTTACACATTAAGCTCTTTGGACCCAATTTTAAAGTCAACGCGGATAAAGTCACGTGCACAAGCTAGTAAATAACAAAGAAACACAACTTGCCAGTAAAATTGTTTTCCATAATTATTGTGGATGATAGAACATTCATTGTCCACAATTTATGCAATAACAGTTTGAATAAACTTTCTATAAATAGCCTGTCAAAACGAGGAAATCAGGTCAAGATAATAATATAAGTTCTGTCTACGACATAAAACGATAGAAAAGGAAATAATTCCTTAGATAACACATCATTTTCACAAACATTATTTTGACGTGTTTTCAAACGTAACTTTGTTATATGTATTTTTTTTAGTTGTTCTGTTAACAGCACATATAAAAATTCTTCTTCTTCTTCTTTTATTTTGGCGTTGTATATTGTGTATTTGCCAGTGTCAACTGGTTTGATGTTTTCAAGTTTCATAAGTCAAATAAGTAGACAGAGCCCAGTCTTGGTCAAGTCCAGTCCGTGTCAGTCAAATTCAATCACGATTTAGTAAAGTAGTGGCGACTTTTGGAAGCAACACGAGAATCATGTTTCACCACATTACATCACTTTCCCACACTCATGCTTGTAATTCGGTACTCTACAAATAAAACATCACTATTTTATTATACATAAATACTCGAAAAAATTCCGCGTTCCCGCCAAAAAAAAAAAAGATTATAAAAAAGAAAGATAAAAGATATAAAGATTGTGTAGTTTAGGCAAGTCAAATAAACGTTTTGACGTGAATACGGCTGTAAATTTACTTCCAAATTGGCAATCTAGAAAACTTTAATAACAAAATCGATCTAAATACAGTTTGGTGTTCCAGACACATAATTATCATCTGTACTAGTTGTACTAGTATGAAATAATAATTTTGTACCTACACATGTTTTTTTTTATGTCAAAGTAATGAGACGAACGATGCGCTCTCCCGATGGTAAGCGATGACGCATGTCCATTGCAGTACACAGAACTTTGAGTAGAAAAACAAAGTCCAGGGCATCGCTGCTTTGGCGCTCATTACTTACAGCAATCACATCACATCGTCTGTTACAACATCTCCCGGATGTATCGTGCTTTCCACTCTTGGTCGCCTGGAAGAGATGGATTTATAAGGCCGCCACTTGTGGCACTAGCTTATAAGATTCACTTATTTTCTGTAGTTTCTATTTTTAGTATGTAGAATAAAGAGTTTGTATATATATATCTATATCCAAAATTTAATTATACCACCCGATACCAAAAGGATCAAAGAATTGGTTACGTTGAATGTGGAATTAAAACATAGAATTCCGAGGTACAAAAATGGGCACGTATTCTTTCTTTGCTTTTTTTTTATGTAAAAAATAATGAGACGATCGAGACGCTCTCCTGATGGTAAGAGATAACGCCTGTCCATGACCATTGCAGCGATACACAGAACTTTGAGTAACAGAACAAAGTCCAGGACAACGCTGCTTTGGCGCTCATTACTTTGGAGACTTTCGATGGTTAGTCTCAACAGCCCAGTAATTTCGCTAGCTGCAGTACCCTTCAAACCGGAACACAGTAATGTTTACACACTACTACTTAGCGGCAGAATAACTGGTACTGCGGTGGTACCTACCTAGACGACCTCCTGCTAAGGAGATCTACCACCAAGTATTTCTTAATATATTCAGGATGGTTAATGTTTTCGAAATTGACGTTAAAATAAACGTTACATAATAAAAACTATGTTTGAATATGGTACCTATTATATATCGTACCTATATGAACGACGACAAAAACAAAAACAAAATTGGTTTTAATATATTTAACAACGCGATCACAAATTGGCCTCAGGCTGGCATAATTTTCGTCCGTAATTTTCAAATCAATCAAAGATACTATGACGAAAGACATGTTTGATTGTATTTACAGGGCTGTTGAGACTGACCATTGAATGTCTCATAGTATGAGCTCCAAACCAACAAAGTTCTTGATTTTGTTTTGTTACTCAAAGTTCTGCAATGGTAGTTTCTTACCATCAGGAAAGCGTTAAAAATTTAAAGCACTCCATACGCCATCAATAAAATATTAAATCTCGACTCGTTCAGTTCACCGGTGACAGATGCTCCCATCAATTTTCCAATAAACGAAAGTCGAAAAAAACGGCTATACAGATTTTATGAATCTTAGATTTGATAAGTATAGATCTAATAAATAAAACTAAATTATAATCAGTTCAGCTATTTGTAAAGATGCCATATACAGATACACGAATGTTAAAATTATAATAACTTCTTTTTACGTCGAGAGTTAAAAATAAATTTAATTTAACACTGTCGTAGATATATCCGCGAGAGTTAAGCTCACCGGCAGTCGATGAGCAGTGCATGGTTTTTCTTTCCCATAGTGACGATATATTGGTCCATGATACCACACGGCATGCCAGGAAACTCGTGTTCAGCCTTTTGACACAGCTTGGCTTTCTGCACGGGGCTGTAAAAACAGGGAAACATAACATTTAAAAAGTAAATTTGTTGACTTAAATGAATGCTCCCTCCTCTCTTCTAAACGTTGCTGTGCCGGACAGGGTCCATATCAGACTGTGTACCATATACAACTTTGTATTTTTAACATCTTGTACTGTATGGAAGCAATAAATCTTGATTGATTGATTGATAACTCTTTATTGTACCACCGCAGTACCAGTTATTCTACCGCTAAGAAGTAGGTAGTGTGTAAACATTGTGTTCCGGTTCGAAGGGTACTGCAGCTAGCGCAATTACTGGGCTGTTGAGACTAACCATCGAAAGTCTCAAAGTAATGAGAGCCAAAGCAGAGATGCCCTGGACTATGTTTTGTTACTTAAAGTTCTGTGTATCGCTTCAATGGTCATGGGCAGGCGTTATCTCTTACCATCAGGAGAGCGTCTCGTTCGTCTCATTACTTTTAACATTTATAAAAAAAAAAAAAATTGTGGACACTAAAATACAGAAAAACGGAAGAAATAAACTTAAATGTTGGTGTAACGACTGGCGACCTTATCGCTAAAAGCGATCTCTTCCAGGCAACCTTAGGACGGACAGGATCAGAGGAAGAAAAGATGGGGTGTGTCAATAACGAGGATATGCACAAAGGAAAATACATAACTATAACATTAATAATATATCTACATTCTAATAACAATACATCCTAATACATAGAATAACTAAAAATACACTAATATACATAAATTTTACTTATTATTAAAAAATAAATACTTGTATACAGAGAATATATACAAATAGACGTAAAACAACATCAATTATTTTTTTTTAATTTTTTTTTATGGTTGACAGGCTAGTTGTTTGACCACAGCTCACCTGATGTTAAGTGAAGGTGTGGTCGAAGATGGTAAAGCACACCTAGCCTGGAATGGAACTGGCTCTCAAGTGAGGCTACCGTAACACACTGTTAGATGCTAGTTATTTTGATGTTAGTTATTTTAACTGCAAGAGATAAAAAAGTTAGACTTGATCTTGAATCTTGAAAGTCATGTATTTCACGTAATTATGAAATTACTATCACCTGGTTATTTTTTCTGTGATTTAAAACCGGAGTATTAATGTTTTTGAAAACCTTACTCGACGTTCATTTCAGCGAGCCCTTCCAACAGAGTGAAGACAGCGACCTCTATAGATGCACTGCTGGAGAGTCCAGCTCCCATCGGCACATCAGACACTACGACGGCGTCGAAACCCAACACTTTACCTGCATTAAACATACATGATAATTATGACTATACGTACCTATGTTTTAAGTATTCACCATTTATAGTGGCATTTTAGATTAGGTAGTTAATTTATTTTATTATTGTAGCGTACATAATTATGTACTTAAAAAAATATATTACATCAACCTATAGCCTTTTTTTAGAAGATTTATAAGGGGGGGGGGGGGGGGGGGGGGGCCTTAAAAATCTTCTAAAAAAAGGCTATTTTCTGCCCCTAGCCGCGATGCATTTTGTTTGCTTTCATGCCAAACATGTTAGAAGAGATAGCCCCAGACATCTCAAATATTATCAGGCGATTCGCCAATAAAAATAGAAAACTTCCATTTGTTTTACAATGTGTGCCATAAAGTTGTGTATTGTGCATTAAAGTCTCATTTACTCGACATATTTTATTATTAGTGACCCCCTCCAAAATGTGACCAGGCAATTGTTTCTTTGTTATTGTTGCAAAAACAATAATCCGATGACGATCTCCTCTAAACGATTTAATTCTAATTTAAGACTTCCATCTTCCAAAATTTCAAATCCTCGAGCGAGAGCACGCTCGTAAGGACTATGAGGCAGGAAAATCTTCAACTTGAAAATTAAAAGTGATTTTGGCTAAGAAAAGGTTCTTTTGCTTAGATTCAATTTGAACGTTAAGCCTTAAACGTAGCTTGAATTATCCTATCTCGAGATCGCGAGCTTTTGTTTAAATGCCTATGTAAGGCTTGAATTTGTTTATTTTTAGATTTCCATAATAGCCGAAGGTTGTCTAATGAGTGGTTCGTGGCCAGCACTTCAGTCAACAGTCATTCTAGGCAAAGATTATTTTACTGTGTTTACATACAGTATATTTTTTGGGTTTTACTTTGTACACGAATGCCCAAAAAGGATTATGTTTTGCAGTTCATGTTCAGTTTAGTAATCAGCGTTGCTAGGCCAGTGATTTCGGCGGGACGTCCCGATTTTTACATCAAAATTAAATGTCCCGCGCGGTACAGGCTCAGTCCCGCTTTTCGGGGATAACTCGACCGTGCAGCGTGCTGAGGAAGCGCGAGCGGTGGCACAGACAAGTGTGGACTGGCCGCCCGCCCGCAGCAATGAAGATAGGCGCGTGGGAGAGAGACTGGTGCTTCACGCAATCGGTGCCTATTTGAACCTACACCCTGATCACTGATCACTGATTTAACATAGTGTGTAGCGATGATATCAGTGGTTAGCGCGGTAGGTTCGCATGCCAAAGGGCGTGGGTTCAAACCCCAACAATGAGCTTGAGCTGCCGGTGAAGGAAAACATCGTGAGGAAACCATGGCATGGTGGTAGTACACTTTCTAGTACTCGGCTAGCTAGCTACCACCCTCAAGTTGAAAATCTGCCGCCAAGCATCTAACGGTGTATTCCATTCCAGGCTAGGTGTGCTTTACCATATTCGACCACACCTTCACTTAATATCAGGTGAGCTGTGGTCAAACACCTAGCCTGTCAACCATAAAAAAAATTCACAGACAATCAGGATTTCATCCGACACATATATCAACGTAAATATTAAACTTACAAAATAATTGCATGTGCAATAGCTTTATGCTGAGTTAAGTCCCAATTTTGTAACTGTCTCCGATTTGTCTCTGTTTGTTTCGTGTCTTGTATGTTAGAGAATAAAAACTCTTTCTTTTTTTTAGGTATTTTATTTCTTTCTTTCAATTGGCCAAACTTACCAGGAAAGTTAGCGACGACTCCTTTGACATAATTCGCCCAAGCAGGTGACCCTGGCTGTAGCGGTTTTGATGATGGAGTGGAGAAGCTAGTCTGCAATTCCTCGCCTGTCCCCAAGATGGATACCACTCGACAATCGTCGGAGACATTCGGAGCGCCCACAATCACGGTCAAGAATGGGAGCGCCTGAAAAAAGAGATCGGAGTCAAAAAACAAATTTTCTGCTTAATTTTTTTTTTTGGTGTTAATGTCTTTTTGGAATGTTGAACACTAATTAAAAAACCGGTCAAGTGCAAGTCGGACTCGCGCACGTAGGGCTGTGCACCATTATCTATAAAAACGGTAAAAAATTCAAGTTTGTTGTATGGGAGCCTCCCTTAAATATTTATTTTATTTTATTTTTAGTATTTGTTGTTATAGCGGCAATAGAAATACATCATATGTGAAAATTCCAACTGTCTAACTATCACCGTTCTTGAGATACAGCCTGGTGACAGACGGACGGACGGACAGCGAAGTCTCAGTAATAGGGTCCCGTTTTTACCCTTTGGGTACGGAACCCTAAAAAGACTTTTTTGAAACTAACTTCGTAGCGATGGTAGCGATGGTTAGCACTCCCGGACCATATGCCGAAAGTCGTAGATTGAAAATCCAATAATAAGCTTGAGCTGGTGAAGGAAAACATCGTAAGGAAACCATAGCACGGTAGTAGGGTACTTTTTAGTACTCGACTAAAACTAGCTAGCTACTGACGTCAAGCAAGCACTTAACAGTGTGTGCAGCCTCAAAGAGAATCAAGATATCCAATGAATTCGTGTCATTAAAAAGAATGTAGGTAGGTACAATAAGCGTAAAATAATAGTCTTTAAATTAAGTGCGACATACAATTTGGACCGATAGTACTGGAAACTTTTCTTATTGTTCTCACAGCTATATGAAGGCTACCGACCCGCATTTGGACAGCGTTTGGCCAGATCCTCATCCGCACAATTTTGAAGAAATTCGTGCCCAGTAGTGGTATAATTTGTAAAAACAATGCACATCTGGGCTGTATTTGAATATAAGAAACACGGTTCTAAAATAGATCAATATTTATTAATACGCATATTAACACCGACAGTCAATATGCGTATAAACTGCGTACATAATACATGAAAAAAAGCTGTATTGATTTAAATGAATATCGTAGGACATTACACACACATTTTCTTTGAGATACTTGGAAAACTGTGTTAACTAATTTTTTATAGTATTGTGAAAATCTGACTGATCAGTGGGACAGGTGCAAGAGCCACGACAACTCAGGTCTTGACGATGTTTTTTCGGACACATAACTTATTAGAATATATTTTATTTGACATTGTATCCAGTGTTGACATTTTATTTGTATTTTGACATTGTATCTAAACTTGACTTTATATATGAACCTGACATTATATTTTGTGACATAAATGTAATTGTTTAATCGTTTTTGTGTCAATAAATAATTTGAATTTGAATTCATTCTCACACAGCGCCATCTGATCCCAAACTAAGCAAAGTACTATGACAGGTAGCAAACATTAAAATAAAACGAATTGAGAACCTTTACTTTTTTGGAAGTCGGTTGAAAATAAGCAAGTCACATCAAACTTGCGAAAAAATTCTTCACATTAGATGACAAGAAGCCTTTAAATGACTTGTAGTCTTCTTTACAGAAAAAAAACCGATATCCTATTCAGAACGCTTTTCTCCCAAACTATTCAAAATATATAATGTTTTTTCTTGTAAATTAGCAGCTCAATATACCTATGCGGCCATGTTCCTATGTATCGTCATGGTGAATAAAAGGCATTTATGGAGAGCTTTGGTGGAGACGCGGAAAGGTTCCAAAACTTGTGTTTTTTTTCGAGTGTTTATCTATAAAAAGTTTGGTAACGATGATAGATCAGCTGTTTAGCGCGGTAGGTTCGCATGCCGAAGGGCGTGGGTTCAAATCCCAACAATGAGCTTGAGCTGCCGGGGATGGAAAACCATAGCATGGTGATAGGGTACTTTCTAGTAGGTACTCGGCTGGCTAGCTACCACCCTCAAGTTGAAAATCTGCCGCCAAGTACCGAACCGTGCGTGTTCCGGCAACCTCACTTGAGAGCCAATTCCATTCCAGGCTAGGTGTGCTTTACCATCTTCGACCACTCCTTCACTTAACATCAGGTGAGCTGTGGTCAAAAACTCTTCAAGTTCAAGCGTTTGTCCTAGATAAATATATTTATGAACAATATCTAAGGTGAAACCATTTATGGCGACCAGTGATAAATTCACTGTGACACACGTGCATTCCTCTGGTATTCCCGAAGCACCAAGGAAACCACCCGGGGATTTTAGTGGGTACCACGTATTTCGACTGCATAACAGCGCTGTGGAGCATCTTATGAACATTTCTCTGTAGTCAAAAAAGAAAAGTTATATATATAAATTTTAGTTACTTTAGCATAGATGACTCTCGACTCTAGACAATAGTTCTGGATATTTTTAGTCCCTGATTTGCGCTGAGTAGGGTACTAATCGTCTTTGACCGCGTCCAAAACAACTGTGCCCAGATTTTAAAGTATCTCAATCGATCATCAATCTTCGTAAATTGCTTACAGGAGTTACCCAAAATACGGAAGCAAAGGGCTGCTAGAAGGCATATATATATTTTTGACGAAAATGTTTTAGTAGCAAATGTGTTGTACTTTGAAAGTGGCCGGATGTATTTGACAAATTTGATATGATATTAAGAGTTCGTATTTTACCTGATTACGCCGAAGTCAAAAGGAAGAGTGATGTATGTATTTATATGTGTTCCACTGAAACTACTTTGATGAATGAAGTGTTAGTCGATCGTTATTATGTTTGATACGACATAGGCTATATTTTTTCCTTTATTTTTAGCGCAGTCAAGTGTTTTAGCTTTGTAAACTTTGAGCTTGTTGTATAGAAGATTTTGAACCAGTAATTTCATTTCGTTATTTTTCTTAGGACTTTATTTTTTTTTTGCCTTAAGCCGGTATAACATTTCCTCATAAACATTGTTGACTTTCATTGAATACACGTTATCAGCACACCAGGATTATTTACAAAGTAAAAGACAGCATTGGTAGCTCATATGTTGCTTGCTGATTCCGATTCTGAGCTGTGGAGCGTGGGTTTGATTTTCATCCACGAAAAACAGATTTGTGTGACGAGCATAGATGTTTGTTTGTGTCTAGGACTTATTTATGAATTTATTATGAAAAAAAATATTACAAAATTGTACGTGTATTTTATCAGTTATCTGGTTCCATGGCACAAGCTTTGCTCACTTTAAGACTAGAGGACGTTGTGTAAAATGTCATCCGATATTTGTTTATTTATTAACTACATTTCTGTTTTAAGTAAGTATTTTCAGATTCAATTGCTATAAGTTGATTTCACGCTAGACAAAATATCGGTGTTTTAACAAGCGTCCTCCATCGTAGACCGCATAACATCAGACGAGAACTGAAGCTTGCGAAATTACAGGGCTGTTGTCACTGATCATCGAAAGTTTCAAAGTAATGAGCATCTAAGCAGCGATGCCTTAGACTTTGTTTTGATTAGCAAAACAAAGTCAAATTGAAGTGTCTCGCTACAATGGCCATATGCAATTATGCATGTGTTATCTCTAACTATCGGGAGAGCGTCTCGTTCATCTCATTACTTGTACATTATTTTTAAATCAGCAATGTAATCAAAATATGCAAATCTAACATAGCTTAAGAGACAGGAGTAATAGACTGACTAAGCTATGAGGCAGTCAGCTGTCAGTTAAAATACCGTCGCTTGGCGAACACCAGCAAGGGGAGAGTGGGGCTCGCGGGGACCCCGTTTCAACCACATCTATGCCCCCGTTTTTTTTATTATGCTTTCTCCAGTCTATTTTACAATCCAGTAAACTAGTGTTACAGTCCACTCTATCTTTCATTCACATAGTCCAGCAAGCTAAGATCCAAACAGTTACTAAAGAACATCTTAGACTAATAATAAATACGTATTCATTTTCAATGTTAGCGACATAAATACCAAAGATTCTAAAATTCTAATTAATACAAAACTTTCCACAGTGTCATCCCTCGGTATAAAAATAACTGATATCATGTCATAAAAACTTCTAAACTTATTTTAGATATTTCCCAAATTGTCGAACTTGAACTTGATAAAATAAATTGGCTATTTTCCTCATTGAAATATTACAATTTAATTCGTTTACCCAAAGTTGCAAAAGTGATCTACTCTAATTAAAGCCATTATAAAAACTTGGAGCGCGCCAAATATTAGGTAGTTTGTCCGTTAAATTTTCCATGACAAACAATACGAAAATCCTTTTGAATTCCTCCGCTTAAATTTCTGAAATCCAAGCAGTGAAACCAATTATACTATGATTATTATCAATCACTTATCGAGTTATAAATATTATCGAATCAAGAAAATCTCTTGGTGAAGGTCGATCAAGAGAGACAGCTAGAAAATTAATGGATGAACTTCAACCAGAACGCTTGTACATTTACAATTACAAAGAGCCAATTACTAACAATGTTCCAAGCACTGAGATTGGTTTCAAAATTTTCGATCAATTTTATTTTTGACAATATGGCTACACATAAACGCCAAATTTCAAGAAAAAAAGTTGACAAACTATGAATCATTGAATAGTTATTTGAAAATCATCTTTAGCGGCAAGCTAACAGTTCTAAGTAGTGAATGCTGAATAAAACACCACCATTTTTATACATAAACAATCCACAAAACACAAGTTTTGGAAAAAAAATACAACAGGGCGACACGACTTCTTCCGCGTTCTCGCCAAAACACAAACAATACACGCAATCTAAAAGCCGATATACAAACTTTTTGATGGAGCAAAATTTTACAGTGAAATTACAGCTACTGGCATTTATTTGCGATATTCAAGCAATTGTGGTTTACCGCAAATAAAAACCAAAATAATGCCAGGAACTGTGATTTCACTGTAAAATTATGCTCCATTTGTCCATAAATGGCAAAAATTTGTTTGTATGGAAATCGAACCACCTTAAATATAAGTACTGATACTAACTAACCACTGGCAAAACATAGCCCTCGCAATAGTCGATATGTTCTCCTATGAGATTGACGCGGCCGGGCGCGGCTGCGGCGACTGTGGGCGCGCGACCAAAACACGCGGCAAACTTGTCGCGTGCCTGTTGCACCAACACGGCCTCGCCTTTCGGGACCGCTTCGTTGGACATCTAAACAATGTATATTCGATTAATCAATTACATTTATGGTACAAAATTATAAATAAATATCGTAGGACATTACACACAATGCCATCTGACCCCAAACTAAGCAAAGCTTGTGCTTTACTTGGTGGTAGATCTCATTAGCAGGAGGTCGTCTAGGTAGGTACCACCACAATACCAGTTATTCTGCCGCTAAGCAGTAGTGTGTAAACATTACTGTGTTCCGGTTTGAAAGGTGCTGCAGCTAGCGAAATTACTGGGCTGTTGAGACTAACCATCGAAAGTCTCAAAGTAATGAGCGCCAAAGCAGCGATACCCTGGACTTTGTTTTGTTACTCAAAGTTCTATGTATCGCTGCAATGGTCATGGACAGGCGTTATCTCTTACCATCAGGAGAGCGTCTCGTTCGTCTCATTACTTCTTACATAAAAATAAAAAAAATTAGACAGCCCTGTTGGTTCATTGGTAGAATGTCTGCTTCAAGAGCTGAAGGGTGTGGGTTGGATCCCCATACAGGGCAAACTTTGCGGTATAAACAAATTAGGTTGGTTTTGATGGTTATTAATTATACATTAATTGCATAACTAGAAGTAAATAAATAAACGTATACAAATATAGCTACATAATCCATGTCGTAACTGTTATTTTAATCTGTGTTTTTACAGCCGAAGATAACTGAGGTCAATAAAGTGTTATCGTTTATGTAACAAACGATTACTTGATAGCTTTGCGTTTCTTTCTCTCTAGAAATAATGAAATAAGGATGAGTTTAAATATATAACCCATGTAACCCCATCATTTACCCCTTTCCTTTGTACACTGCGATCTATACACCACAATCACAATCGGTACTGTCAGCATCAATACTCAAAAAGTATAAAAAGCATTTTAGTATATCTTTGTCATATTATGAAAATTTAACCGATCAATGGGATAGGTGTAAAAACATTTATTATTGACACGAGATTAATATTTGACATGGATTTTCTTAGATTATTTTTTTCCATTTTAATTCATTTTGAGTTCATAAATGTACTAGCTGCGTCCCGTGGTGTTACCCGTTACATGTTTTCGGGATAAAAAGTAGCCTATGTGTTAATCCAGGGTCTCAGCTACCTCCGTACCAAATTTCATTCAAATACATTCAGTAGGTTTTGCATGAAAGAGTAACAAACATCCATCCATCCAAACTTCCACATTTAATATTAGTGGGATTGTAGACTGGATTCTTTTGTTTATTGTGTCTTTGTATAATTTGTGTTTACTTGCATCATATTATTATTTTGACATTAATTAAACTAAGTATATAATTAATTGACGTTTTTATTTAATCGTTTTTAATGTAATTTTTGACATGTATTTAAATAGGATTGCTACTTTCGTGTTATCAATAAAATTTTATTTCATAAATAAACGTTACCTTTCTTATTTCTTGATCACTAGCATCATATTGATATTATTCAAGATACAGGCGGTGAGTTTCGCACTCAACTGTACAGTGTACATGACCGGATACAAACTATCAACAAAATAATACACAAGGAACCCGGGGACTGTGCCATCGTCATAGAAATGTGCCATTTGACCCACATTGTGCGGAAGGTCGCTATGATTATTGCCACTTACCTTTCCACAGAGAAAGCCTGTTATTTTCAATGTTTTTTTTTCACAGTTTTGCTTAGTTTATCTGTCAGCGGTAGCGTTTAAGCCGTATTGTACGCGACCGCATACTGGCGAGATGTGATATCGGCCAATGTGCGTTTCATTATATGTTAAGCGGAGTGCCGAATGATTGAAAGGTTTAATATAAATTGTATGCATGTACAATGTAGTAACTGCTGTTGTGAAAAGTCAGTAGGATTTTTTATGTAAAGTAGAAGTTTTTTTAGCTGCGCCCCGCGGTGTTGCACGCTACATAACGTACTTAACCACCAAAATTTCATCCAAACACGTTCAGTAGTTTTTGCGTGATTCAAGTAATAAACATCCGAATCCAAAGATCTATAACAGGATTTTAGTAGCAGAATATAGTAGGGTACTACAGCTAGCAAAATTACTGCGCTGTTGAGACTAACCATCGAAAGTCTCAAAATAATGAGCGCCAAAGCAGCGATGCCCCGGACTTTGTTTTCCCGCTCAAAGTTGCAATGGTCATGGACATGCGTTATCTCTTACCGTCAAGAGAGCGTATCGTTCGCCTCATTATTATTACATAAAAAAAAGGATTGTACAACTAGGTATACTTACTAGGTACCTACATATTGTCTGTCTCATTCTTTGACCTACAATGTGTCGAGGCGTCAAGACTGTGACTGATTGGCTCAATTTAGACACTTTTCTCATAGATACGTAGTAGTAGGTTTAGTTAATATTGTTATGACCTTAAAGTGTCGTGTCTAGTGGTGTTTATTTCACGAGCTATGGAAAGAATATGAATTTGATCAGCGATGATAGCTGAGTGATTAGTGCTGTCGATTCGCATGCAGAAGGGCGTGGGTTCTAGCCCCAACAATCAGCTTGAGCTGCCGGTGATGGAAAAGATCGCGAGGAAACCATAGCATGGTGGTAGTGTACTTTAGTACTCGGCTGGCTAGCTACCACCCTCGAGTTGAAAATTTGCCGCCAAGCATCTAATGGTGTGTTCTGGCAGCCTCACTTGAAAGCCAGTTCCATTCCAGGCTAGGTGTGCTTTACTATCTTCGACCACACCGTCACTTAACATCAGGTGAGCTGTGGTCAAACACCTAGCCTGTCAACCATAAAAAAAATATGTGTAAAACAGGTTTTGTAGACAGTTGTTACGTATAGTTTATTACCTGGTTCATCATATAGGATACGTTTATATCAGAAATATATTAGGTTCCTGTGGGATTGCCAAAAACAAACTATTGGACTTGAAATTTGGTATAGATGCATCTTATGGAACATTTTTTTTTTGAACTAAAAAAAATGGCGCAAGTTTCATGTATATTACTTATTTGTTACTGACAAATGTTTCATTTCTCTCTGAACCTAATTCTAAAGTTAACGCGGAGGAAGTCGCGGGCGTAAGCTAGTTAAGTAATAAATACAATATTCTGCGGTCTATTTTTCAATGACAGCATTTTTTTTATTGCGTCCTATCTCTTTCTAAGGACATCAATTGTAAAATCATTCGAATGAGTTGTCGTTCGAAAATCGGTTAGGTATATGTTTGTGTTTAGGTATATATCAATCTAGGTTTTCAGTCTGTGCCGGTTCGAATCCTGCCGGTAAATTCATTTCGGTAGTAACTATATTTTATAAACTGATGTGTTTTTATAATAAAGTAGCAAACAAACAGGATGGCCACCTGATGGTAAGTGGTCAACGCTACTAATAAAAACCTATGTTATTGAAAATGTTACCGCTGCGTATTTAGGACTTTTCCCGTTTGACTTGAAGTGCCCTTAATTTTTTTTTCCTCCTCCTTGTGTCGTATTCCTCATAGCTTAGGGTCGTGACCTCCACCTCCCAGGAGCCGTTCGTTATTTTTTTTTTAATCTTTTTAATTATTTTTTTAAGTGGTTTTGTCATACAGTAGTTATGCCACCCCGTAATCCACAAAACTACAATAATTTACTCAGATATATATCACATTCATTCCTTTTATTTAATTTTTTACTTATTATTATAGGTACTTAAATAAGCTAAAAGGATTAGTAAAATAAATTACAAGGATGATCCCTTCTGTCCATTTGTGCCACTTTAGTTGCCAAGTACGGTTTACATAAACAAAGACATGAAAAATGACGTGAAACCTTGTATGGCTTAATTTAAAATGATATTAATTATCTTTTACATTAATGTCTCAATGAAAGAGTTAAAGGGAGGGTATGCTGTCGTCCTTTTCAGACCAGAAAGTTCCCACTAGTCATTTTGTTTTGTGAAGCAAACCAAGGACAGTTGGAAAACTCACAAATTACTTTTTTGTAAATTTATTCACTGAAACGTTTGTTAAAAGTTTTTAAAGTCCGTCTTCATTAGCAAAGTTGAAGACCATTCATCGTGTATTTTGTATTTTTTCTTATGCGTGTAATTACTTATGATTTTCGCCCACTAATATTATAAATGTGAAATTTTAGATGGATAGATGTTTGTTACTCTTTCACGCAAAAACTACTGAACGGATTTGGATGAAATTTGGTATGGAGGTAGCTGAAGCCCTAGATTAACACATATGCTACTTGTCATCCCGAAAACATGTAGCGGATACACCACAGGGCGCAGCTAGTTATCTACTAAAGTGAGATTCTTATCAAAAGTACCTACGATTCTTACATAAAGTCCAATTCTCGGCTAAAGTACGATGCTCGTGAAAAGTGGGTTCTGTTTATCTTTGAATAAACTTGCCCGTAACAATTCAGTGGCAATTGTAACTCCGCCGCCGTGATATAAAATTTTCTTGAAGTTTTGTATTAACCTAGCAGCCAGCTAAAAGTTAATAAAATGAGCATTATTTTTATGAGCATTATTTCGCAGAGCCGAATCGGAATGTCAGACCTAATCAAACATGATGTGTCAAAAACATAAGAATAGCTACAATTTTTTTCCAAAATTTTATAACCAGTGTCAACCGACATGATGTAAGGATTTAAAAACTGTGGTGGAATAAAAATTCACATACATACACGAACCCTGAAAACATTACACTCTTTTATTGGACAGTCGTGTAAAAATTGTGATATGCACTCCGCCTTAAAGTCAGTAGTAAACTGTATCAGCTGTGTTTATTACCCTCTGCTGATAAGCCGCGAACATCAGTTGTAAAACAACCACGATTACGCTGTGACGCCTTTATTGTCCAATTTTACACTGATAGGCTCATACATGGATATCTCCCGCTGTCCACGGATGAACTTTAAACTTTAAAGCGATAAAAATAAAGACCACCACGTTTGCAAAGACAGTATTGAAAAATAGCCGCTCGGAATGACTTGCAACCTGTCCGGTTGTGATTAAAATGCCTTTGATCGATTCCGATAGAATTATGAATTGATTGACGTTTCATGACACATGAAGACTACTATAGGAACTTTGAATTCTTGAGGCAAAAAAAAAGTATTAATAAAACGAATTTATTTTTCAGATATGTACTATATACAATTATACATATGTACGACATGTACGTGATATATGTATGTACGAAAATAAATTTTGATTTTAATCGAAATTTATTTTGTTCGTGATAAAAAAAATATATAAATAATCAAAACCAAAGCAAAATCAAAAATTAATAATAATAATTGTTTGAAATTAATTTTATTGATTTTACTTTGGTTTTGATTTTACTTTAACTAATTATTATGGTGTTTTTTTTTATACAAACGTAACATAGATTTATTAAACAAAATACAAATATGTTATTATTATATTTTAAAAAATTGCATGTTGACTATTTACTTTAGTCATATTAAATTATAATTATCATTGTAATTGCTAATGTGAAGCCGCAATAAATTAAAAAAATATAATGGGCAAGGATTATCGCGTTTTGTTCGTCTCGCCAATATACCTACATAAAAAATTAAACTAACATCATGCACCTATTTAATACGCAAAAGGGGTATTTGCATTTTCAACGCGTAGAAAATCACAACATATCTACATAATTATTTCATTGAAGCCACTGATTTGAAAATAATTTAAACCTTTACATTTACACGTCATTCCACTCACATCAAGTCACTCGAGACGCAATATGCTTAGGTGCATCCATCCAGTGGATCAATTATGCACAACTGAGCCCTACATAACACGACTTGACAGAGGTGAACGTCCTCACAAATGGATGCCCATTAAATTAACATCTTCGATTGATCCAGACACCTCAAGCGCAGTGGCTGTTTCTAAGAACGAATTAATCGCGACGGAATTTGAATGAGATATTACCGAAATGTTTTTACTAGAAAAATAATAATAATAATCTTTATTCACATTTAACAACAGGTATTAATAATGATGGTACACAGAACCTACACTAAGGTAATAGGTACACTTACATCACACCGTTTCATGGTCGCCGTTCCAGAAACTCGAACGAAACGATTTCAATCTTCGTTCATTGTGCGGACTGATAGACAGTGGAATGCGCTACCTGAGTGGGTGTTCCCCGATGGATATAATCTGGGTGTCTTCAAGTCGAGAGTGAATCGGTATCTTCTGGGCAAGCGTGCTCTTTCTTAGACCGCATCATCAACATCATGTGAGTTGGCGGTCAAACGTATGCCTATTTGTTATAAAAAAAAGGTACCAGATATTCTGCCGCCAAATAGTAGTGTTTGTAAGATTGCTGTGTTCCGGTTTGAAGGGTACTGCAGCTAGCGAATGTATACAATGTCTAGATTTTTGTAATGCTGGGCAGGCTAGGTGTTTGACCACAGCTCACCTGATGTTAAGTGACGGTGTGGTCAATGATGGTAAAGCACACCTAGCCTGGGATGGAACTCGCTCTCAAGTGAAGCTACCGGAACACACCGCTAGATGCTTGGCGGCAGACTTTCAACTTGAGGGTGGTAGTTAGCCAGCCAAATACTACAAAGTACCCTACTACCATGCTATGGTGTCCTCATGATGTTTTCCTTCAACGGCAGCTCAAGCTCATTGTTGGGGTTTGAACCCACGCCCTTCGGCATGCGAACCGACCGCGCTAACCACTGAGCTATCATCGCTACACATAGATGTAAGAATAGATATAGATTTTTGATTGATACAATAAAAATCTCTAGCCCATCAAAATATAAAATAAAATAAATCATGATTTCAAAAGTCGTGAAAATAAAATCCTAAAAGTTGTACATAATTCATTTGTTGATTTTGTTGTGTTGTACTGAATGTCTGTAACCATCGAAAGTCTCAAAGTAATGAGTGCCAAAGCAGTGATGCCCTGGACTTTGTTTTGTTACGCAAAGTTCTGTGTATCGCTGCAATGGTCCTGAACAGGCGTTATCTCTTTCCATCAGGAGAGCGTCTCGTTCGTCTCATTACTTTTTTACATTAAACATTAAATCATTGATAGTATCTTGCATGCAGAGAGATAGCTGTCAACGTCTTAGACCGGTGGGTAAATAAAATAAATCGTTCAATTGCCCGACGAATCTTAATTGAAAGGATTTTTCACGGAGCAACGAATTGCGAGACGACTAGCAATTGATCAGTGTCAAAGCTTTTGTGGCATAGCCTACGGGTCGCCACATTTACATGCCTACTTATAATTTAAAGTAGATTTATGTAACTGTACCTAATTATACAGGTCTAAAAACTCGGGGTAAAGGTACTAAGCAGAAAGGGGATCGTTAGAATAGAATAGAATACAACTTTATTACACACCAAACGGACATACATTATATCATACAAATATGATACATAAAAACATAATTGACATAGACTTACCACCCCCTAAGGCCGCCACTGTGTGGCAGTCTGACACAGCTTCTCTAGTCAGTATTGTAACATTGTAAGTTACATCTTTCAAACGTGTATCAAATAATGATATGAATACCTATTAAAGTTTCTGAATAATAAATATTGTTTCTAATCCAGAAATTGTGTTTGTTATCATATAATATATGAAACTAGCGGACTCCTCGCGGTTTCACCCGCGTAGTTCCCGTTCCCGTGGGAATACAGGGATAAAAAGTAGAGAATCCGGGAATAGTGTAACCCAACAGTGAAAGAGTTTTTGAAATCTCAGTTTATTCGTTACGTACAAAAATACAAATCTTTCCTCTTTATAGTATTTCTATAGATTATATCGGTTACGAAGAATATTATTCTGCTTCTTTTTTTTATGATTGATGATGCTAGGTGTTTGACCTCGATGCTAATCAACATTGTGGTCGAAGATGGTAAAGCACACCTAGCCTATTTCTGTTGTTTACATAGTTACTTAGATTTTTTCTTTTTTTTTATGCTTGAATATTTCAATGTGACTTACTTGGTGGTAGATCTCCTTAGCAGGAGGTCGTCTAGGTAGGTACCACCGCAGTACCAGTTATTCTGCCGCCAAGCAGTAGTGTGTAAACATTACTGTGGTTTCCGGTTTGAAGGGTACTGCAGCTAGCGAAATTACTGGGCTGTTGAGACTAACCATCGAAAGTCACAAAGTAATGAGCCAAAGCAGCGATGCCCTGGACTTTGTTTTGTTACTCAAAGTTCTGTGTATCGCTGCAATGGTCATGGGCAGGCGTTATCTCTTACCATCAAGAGAGCGTCTCGTCGGTCTCATTACTTTTTTACATAAAAAAAAAAATGTGATAAAAAACGAGGCTAGCTCACGTGTTCATTTCATTCTTAAATTAATTGCTTGACACTAACCCTTGAAATAAGTATTGGCCAAAGGTCCAAAGACAAAGTAAGTAAAATATCTACCGCGCGTTCCAAATACTTTTCCAAAGGGAAGAACAAGGTCGATCAATTACGAATCAGCTTCCCTTGTGAGATGAAATATGTCCTAACCTTTGGTTAAAAGGTTTGAGTAAGTAGGCACGCGCTATTTTTAGGGCAGATAATGATATTAAATCAGAGGTTAAACTCAAGGCAATAGATTCCAATGTTTTGACCACGGCTGTTCCTGCAGTCAATCATCAGTCTAAAGTCAATACGTGTAGGATCCTATTTAGCGGAGCAACAATATGGCGGTTACGCATTTTCGTGTGTTGTGCGTATCAACCTTCGATTTTTAAGGTTTTTCTCACATTATTGAAATAATAAACATATTGCAAAATTCTCAAAAATAAAAATAAATCGTAGTGCTGTATATTTACAGGTTTTTACAATGGCATATTTTAGCTATTTTCGACATAATTATCGTAGGAGTTTACAAAAAAAAAGGTACATTCTGTCAGCTGTCTGGTTCCCATAGTAGTTTTACATGTTTTGTTTGGGGTTAGATGGCGCTGTGTGTAATGTCGTCCTATATTTATTATTTATTTATATTTGATTTACAATTTTATCAAGTCTATTATTCTAAATTACACTTCTAGTCTCACAAAGTTTTTGTATAAGTATATGAAGTGATAAATTTTAATAAAATGAGATATTTTGAAACTTGTAGTTTAGTACCTACCTATACAAAATCGCAAACTACAATTGCTAAAAGTCAGCCTACCTCAAACCTACCTAAAGTCAGTCTTAAGAATTTACGTGATTGTGAATCATCGCCCTTGTCATCCGTAAACGTTTTTCCTACATTCAGGTATTTTAAATTTGGTAAAAGTTTTTTCACAAATTCTATCATGCTTGATCTGAGGTTGAAAATGTGTTGCTTACCAACCTTCACATGAAAGTTTACCTTTTCAACTCAACTAACTGATGACTGGAGCTAGTCGCCCAACGTCTGAAAAAAGTCTCATTTACAGCACTGATCTTATTACATCACTGTATTACAGGAGAATATGGGCGTGGGAGTTTTGGCGAGTAAACGGAAAAATTATATCATCGTTTATATTTTTTTCCAAAACTGGTGTTTTTATTAAAATAGTGTTTTATTATAAAAGTGCCAAACTAAGCGCGTGAGTGTGGGAGTAATATAATGTGGTGAAGCATAACTTTCATGTTGCTTTTGAAACTATTAAAGCTTGCAACGGAGGTATCAATAATTTAATAAAGTATGTTCAGTCTCGAACATGACCATTATTTAAAACCATATAATAATAATTATAACACTTGAAAATATTGAAACATACACAACGTGTGATGTCAAAAATAAAGAAGAACAAGAATACGTCTCACTCTTGGCTCATTGGGGAGTTTTGGCGGGAACGCGGGAAGAGTCGTGTCGCTCCATTGTATTTTTTTCCAAAACTAGTGTTTTGTCGAGTGTTTATGCATAAAAATGGTGGTGTTTTATTCATAAAGTGCCGAATTACAAGCGCGAGTGTGGGAAAATGATATAATGTGGTGAAACATGAGTTTTCGTGTTGCTTCCAAAACTCCATCGAAGCTTTGTAGTAAAGTTGCCACTACTTTACTAAAGCATGACTGGAATTAACTGACACGAACTGGACTTGACAAAGACGACTTTGACTATAACTATAGTTATGATACAGGAGAAATAACACTTAAGACAAGGCAGTATGGCTCTATAGCTTTAGCCTGCCCGAAGGGGCAAATTAATAAAAAAAAAAAAAAATCTTGGCTCATTGTGTAAAATATTGTCACTGTCAATGTCTAAACACCAAGGTGATCTAAAAAACACCAACAGCGCCAAAAATATTTTAGTTGTACTAAAAGAACAAACAAATATATCTACCAGTATTTTTTCGTCGTTTGTTGGTTGTTAATAGCACTATTAGTGGCATTTGTACTATCGGCATATTTCGGACCGCACCCAACTATTGTAAACTCATTTTTTGCAAACATTACTAATTCTAAATGTTTTTTAAGTTTTTGCTTACAAAGAAATCATAATTTTAGAAACTGAGCGATCAAAAAAGCTTTAGCAATGTCTTTTTTAACGAAGGACGTACTCCTCAAAGATGACCGGCCAAAAACACTACTGCTACAAAAACATTCTGACTATTTAGCAGGGTATGGACTGAACAAGGATGATTACGAATTTTGCATGACCGAATATTTGAGGATGTCCGGTATATATTGGAGCCTGACAGCGATGGAACTCATGACACAATCATATAGGTAACTTGCCTTTTGTTTTTAGACATACATAAGTATCTAGTTTAATTTTTCATAAATCACTAGTTACAATGCATGTTCCTAGTGTAAAAGTTCTTGCCCAAGTATGAGCAGGTACTAAGCCATTATGAATTCACTATTGGTAATCATTCTAATTTTCTGATTATTCCATTTACTGTTTTCTTATTTTTTTTTATGTGACAAATAATGAGACGAACGAGACGCTCTCCTGATGGTAAGAGATAACGCCTGTCCATGACCATTACAGCGATACCCAGAACTTTGAGTAACAAAACAAAGTCCAGGGCATTGCTGCTTTGGTGCTCATTACTTTGAGACTTTCGATGGTTTGTCTCAACAGCCCAGTAATTTCGCTAGCTGCAGTGCCCTTCAAACCGGAACACATTAATGTTTTACACACTACTGCTTGGCGGCAGAATATCTGGTACTGCGGTGGTACCTACCTAGATGACCTCCTGCTAAGGAGATCTACCACCAAGTAAAACATTAACAACGTTTTCAACATTACTAGAACATTTTTAAGTACCTACCTGCACAGATCTAAAGAATTCTTTCTACCTTGTATCTATCCTGTAGAAATCTATTAATATATAAAAACCAAAGAATGATCAATGTCTAAGAGCTAATTTAGAACTTACACACAAACAGCATTTTAATTTTATTAGTAGTGTAAATAGTTTTTAGCATAATTTCATGGTTACCCATTTAAACGTGCCTCACATCATTATTTTCTAAACATATTTCATTTCTTGCAGAATGCCTAAAGCGGAGATAATCGAATTCATCTCATCATGCCAGGACAGTGAAAGTGGAGGCATATCCGCCAGCATTGGCCATGACCCTCATTTACTTTATACATTGAGTGCTGTTCAGGTAAAATAAGACTATTTATTTGCTAAAGATTTACTACCTGTTTTTTTATCAACCTCTAATGTCTTACTGCTAGGCAAAGGCCTCCCTTTCCTCCTTCCAGACTGCCCAGTCTTCCCTTTGGTGGTCCAGTCACTATCATGACAATGTAGTTTATAACACAACGTTTGTCTGGATAATATAAAAAAGTTAATAAATTTTTGCAGTTTTCCAACTGAAGTATAATAAAACATATGGCACTAATTGTTTTCCTATCATATTTAAAAAATAGTATCTTCATTTAAAAAAAGGAGATAAATTATTTTTCATACTCAAGAAACCCTGTGTTATATATCACACAAAGATCGGGGCAACTATAACTCTGGCTAGATATTCATATTAATCTTAACTCATTTGCTTAAGAACAGATAAGATACAATTATTTGTTGTTTTTATTTCCAGTCATTGCAAAAGAATCGACACTACACATCTTACTGATTTTCTTTTTTGCTTTAAAGTTGAATCTGGTATTCTTCCAGGTCTTGGCAATGTATAATCGGTTGGATGCCATTGATGTAGAAGCTGTTGTACGATATACTGTATCATTGCAGCAAGATGATGGCAGCTTCATTGGTAAGATTAGAACTATTTTAATATGTTGGAAATCTGTACATTTGAGGATTCTATACATTAAGGAGTGCCACAGATTCTTATTACTAAGGCTGTTGCTTTAGCATTATCTCTCCATTTACATTTGTGCTCCAAAATTTCAAATTCTTGATAAATTACTATAATAATATAAAATAAAGTAATATATATTTCATGTGTGCCTTTTAATGCACTCATGTCATCTAAAATACTAAGTTAGTATCTTTTTTTTTATAGTTCACAGGCTAGGTTTTTGACCATAGCTCACCTGATGCTAATTGACAGTGTGGTCGAAGATGGTAAAGCACAGCTTGCCTTGAATGGAACTGGCTCTCAAGTGTGGCTGCCAGAACACATCATTAGATGCTTGGTGGCAGATTTTCAACTTGAGGGTAGTAGCTAGCCAGCCGAGTACTAGAAAGTACCCTACCACCATGCTATGGTTTCCTCACTATGTTTTCCTTCACCGGCAGATCAAGCTCATTGTTGGGGTTTGAACCCACACCCTTCGGCATGCAAACTGACCGCTTCCATCCTTTCATAAAGTTAATGCTAAAAAAGAGTATCCAAAACCAATGATAGGGTCATATCAAATTTAGTTAGGCAAGGATGGGTATTGGGAGAAGGGGAAGGATGAGTAAAAGAGCCCCTTAATAATCTTCACCTGGGTTGAGCCCTAGACACTACACAGGCTTCGTCCGTGTAGTCCGATGTTTGCTGGGTTACCCGCATAGAGATATTATTAAAAGTTTATGTAGATTTAAGTCTTTGCCTTTAACAATGTAACTCCTCCTTCACAGGTGACAAATGGGGTGAAGTAGACACACGATTTACATTCTGTGCTGTGATGTGTTTGTCCCTTCTCCACCAACTGGATGCGATAGATGTTAACAAGGCTGTGGATTTTGTGCTCAGTTGCATGAATTTCGATGGTGGTTTCGGCTCCAAGCCAGGTTCAGAGAGTCATGCCGGTAAAGATAATATTTTACATAAATAAAATAAATAAATAAATATCGTAGGACATTACACACAGCGCCATCTGACCCCAAACTAAGCAAAGCTTGTACTATGTGAGCCAGATAACTGATAGAATACTTAAATACTTTTTTTTTGTAAATACATACTTATAATACATACAGTATGTAATCAGTTTGAAGAAAAAAACGTTATTAGTTTATTTAAAAATTCAATGATTGTTTTTCACGTTCATCCCCTAGTATTCAAGGTAGAAAAAGCCTTACTGTGTAGAGAAAATGGAGTATAAGTTAATTAAATACCAAAACGTGATCTGAAATCTGAAAAAAAACCCTAATTAAAAAAATTACTTTGCGATAGACAAGTAGGTTTTTTTTTTCTTTATTGCCTAAACATTAGGTCCTAAAGTGATAAGAGAGAGCTAATAAGGTGTTAGAAATACTGCCCTAACTACTAGACCCTAAAAAGAATTTTGTGAAGAAAAAGAAGATTGTGGTACATGCTAAAACAAAAATTACATAGTAGTGCCAACACTATCAAACCTCATTATTAACATCATGAACTTTTTAGAATAACCCTGAGATCGCTTAGAAAAATCAGCTCTACAAAAAATATTATCATTCCCGGTCACCAATTTTCGTCAGGTTTAATCTACTGCTGTGTTGGCACGCTGTCTATATGCAAGCGGATGGAGGCATTGAAAGCAGACGAGCTCGCGTGGTGGCTCTGCGAGCGACAGCTGCCCAGTGGAGGCCTAAATGGGAGACCTGAAAAACTTCCAGATTTGTGCTACTCATGGTAAGAACTTTATAAACGACAAGAATATGGTGTAGATAATTTTTTTTAAAATATCTTTTTGTGCTACTGTATTTCGGAAATCAGTGTAGCAATGCTTACTTACAACCGACATTTCCACTGGCACCTACTAAAAGATAAAGTCAATTAAAGATAAGACGGCGAAACGACGATGACGACGAAACGACGATGACGAGGAAACGAATGACGTAGCTAGAGCTACAGAAACCTAGTAATAACTTGCAAGTGACATAAAATAAGTGTACAATAAGATTTTTTTTTTTTTTATTAATTTATTCTGACCATGGATCAATAAGAATTAATTTTCCAATGTTACCAAATGCAATGTTATAAAACTACTTTTTAAAATTGCCGCCACGATCCTAGTGTTACCCTTAAAAACAGAATGGTGATTGGTAATTTATTTTTGACAGGTGGGTGATGTCGTCCCTGTCAATGCTAAACAGAATTCACTGGGTGGACAAGAAGACCTTAGAAGAATTCATTCTAGCCTGCCAAGACGCTGAAACCGGTGGCTTCAGCGACAGACCTGGTGACATCCCTGATCCTTTCCATACATTGTTCGGCTTAGCAGGTCTATCGCTCCTTGGAAACAAGAAGATCAAAATTGTTAATCCAACATATTGCATGCCACAAGAAACGATAGACAGATTAAAGTTAGCACCACAGATATTACATGTATGAAACTATGAAAACATAGTTATAAGTATAAAATGTATTATAATATGGATGTGTAAAAATATTTATGACGAAATAATATAAATGCAAATCATTTTTATCAGTATTTATTGTGTACAATAAAAATTGCGTATCAAACTTCATAACATTGCCAAAGAAATGGGTTGACAGACATACACAATATAGGTGATTAAGGGCTAATAATTAAAATGAAGATCAATAATTTCGGAGAATTGCGTTTAAAAAATCATGATTATGGTAGCTTTTGTAGTAGTAGAAATATAAATGGTATCCCCATAAGCGCGAATGTCAAATTGACATTACGGCTATTCACTGATAATAATGTAAACAAAAGTTTTAAAAACTTTTAAATAAACATGATTCTAGTTAAAAGTTAACAAAAATGACGCCTTTCTATTGTTTTCAATTATTTTTATTCAGTGTTTGCGTTAATTTATTTACTTTGTTTAGCTATTTTGTGTATTTTAGTGATAGGTTATATTCGAGTGTTGATATTCAAGAAGAATACGATTATATTATTGGTAAGTACTACTAAGAATTTATTTATATTACGAATATATAGGTGAGATAATATATTTATGCGATTTCGAAATGTTTTTAAAATTACTACTACATAAACTTTAATGCAACTAAAAGTACTTACCTTATACCTACATAACTACATATTAATGAAGCTGTTACTTTTTCGCTCACAATGGTTATCCTATATATATCTTTGGAATTTAATTCTAAAGAATCTAATCCTATTTTTATCTAAATGGGTTGTGTGAAAGAGGTTATCCAGAAGTGGGATCAGTTAAGTTTAAGAAATCCTGACTTAATTTTTGCCCATGAGTGTCTGGGTGCTTTTGTCTACTTATGTATTTGTTATTTATAATCTACTGGAGCCCTGGCTTCACACGGGTACAATATATTTTGGCGACTTGATTACAAAACATTGAATTTGTAGATAAAAGTTTGATTACTCAAAATGAAAACCTCTTCATTCAATGGTATCATTGTGCATATGTTAGTTCCATCATGTTGCAAGGACAGGAACTCCTGCAGTGTATTGGACTTGGAACCCACAAGTAGGTTTAAGGGGAAAAAAATATGTAAATGACAGTAAAAACTGCATCAAAATGAAACAGATGTAAATAATGACTTTGTTTTATACTATTTAGAGACCTTAATGTATACTTAAAATACTTGACCAATAAATATTGAAGCTACAATTAATTACACACAAATGTCTCATATCTAAACTACAGCCTATACTGTGGCAAATACTTGGGTATTTTTTTAATTTCAGTTGGGTCTGGCACAGCAGGCTCTGTAATAGCCCACCGACTGGCAACAGAGACCAACTACAGCTTCATTGTGCTTGAAGCAGGCAGTCACAGCCATGTATTACTCGACATCCCAGTCTTGGGTCCATTCTTACACAGGTCTGTCTTTGACTGGCAGTTTGAAAGTGTGCCACAGATTGGAGCTTGCTTGGCTATGCATGATAAGGTAATGTCATGTGGCATCAATTTTTTTTTTTTTATTGGTGACAAGCTATTTGTTTGACAACAGCTTACCTGATGTTAAGTGACGTCTCGGCCTACCATGTACAATAAAAGGTGTTCAACTACTTCATACCAAATATTGACTATAAGCTCAAGTTGTATAATTATTAACACTTATTTTTAAAAATATTCTAATGCAATTTAACAAACCTGTATGAATTTTATCAACTGGCCTTTTTACAGAAATGTCGACTGCCACAAGGGAAGATACTGGGAGGTTCTTCGAAACTAAACAACATGATTCACATCAGAGGAAATATTGATCACTACGTCAAATGGTTTCAGGGAAAGTTCACCAAAGACTTCATCATAAAGCAGTTTCAATTCATTGAAGATAATATACTAAACCTTGACTTTATGCAGTACCAAAGTAATTTGTCTGATGCTATATTAGAAGGCGCCAAAGATCTAGGATACAAAACAAATGATACAAATTACCTAGAAGGTTTCACAAAAAGTAAATTGAGCCAGAAAAATGGTAAAAGATGGTCAACATCTGACAAACTTCTTTCAAAACATGTATTGACAAATTTTTTAGTAGAAAGTATTATTTTCAATGGTAACATTGCCCGGGGTGTCAATGTTGAAAATTGTGATAAAAAGTTAAAAATCTATGCTAGGAAGATGGTGATTTTGTCCTCAGGAGCAATCAATACACCAAAAATTCTACAACTGTCTGGGATTGGACCTGAGAATGTGTTAAATCGTTTGAATATACCAATTATCAAAGTATTGCCTGTTGGGAAAAATCTTCAAGACCATGTAACAACAGGATTGGATTTGGTTCTTTTCAACACGTCAGTTTCAATAGATGCGCTTGACATGATTAGCCCAATAAATATGTTGCAATACTTTTTCAACGGCAGAGGACCATTGACAGCTTCTGGATGCGAAGTTGTAGGTTTTGTGTCTAGTATGAACCAAAAAGAACCTGATTTGCAATTCATGGTGCTGCCAGTTGGGTTATCTACAGATAGGGGAAGTCTGTTTCGGAAAAGTTTAAACGTCAAAGACGATGTTTGGCACCATTACTTTGCCAAAACGTTTGACAAATATGTGGGCAGTATTGTGCCTGTTATATTACATCCTGAAAGCAAAGGAGAAGTTTATATAAAAAGTAAAGATTCTAAGGTATCTCCTGTATTTGATCCCAAATATCTATCAAACACAAAAGATATTAAAACTTTAGTAAAAGGTTTGAGAATAATGAGAAAATTAATTGAATCAGACGCCATGAAAAACATCGGAGCATATCTCAATCCTTACCTTTTCCCTGGATGTGAATCTTTTGAATATTTCAGCGATCCTTATTTAGAATGTTATATCAAACATTTAACTTTAACCAGTTACCATCCTGTGGGTAGTTGTTCAATGGGGTTGCCAGATTCGGCAAACACGGTAGTTGATTTATCTTTTAAAATTTTAGGGGTAGAAAGGTTGTATGTAGCAGATGCATCAGTGTTGCCTACATTGCCCAGTGGCAACATAAATGCCGCGGTGGCAATGATGGCAAGCATTTTCTTTGATACAAATATTAGTTCGAAAACTATAAATTATGAAGCTAACAGTTTGTATTGTAAGAATACAAATATTTTGTATGAATATTTATTTAATGTCTGTATTGTCAGTTAATGATCACTCTGTATATGATTTTTAGTTTTATTTATTTTGCTGCCCGACTCTGTTAAACAGCCATTATATGAATGCCTACTTTGTACCTAATTAATAGGAGAAAAGACTAATTAGGATAAAAATAAAAGCTATTAAGAAAACTGAAGCCTTTTATTAATTGGTTTTTATTGACAGCAATAAAGACACTTCTAGACATAGAATACTGTAGTTCTTATTATTGTTACATATTTTTATATATTGAGCTTACATTTTAAATAATCAAGTAGGTATTCGGTACACATAACGTCGAAACTAAACATATTACTACAATTTTTTTGCTAATCACGTCACACGGAAGTAAAATCTTTTCGATTGATTTTAGTCATTATTATTTAAGGTGGTTTGATTTCCATACAAATAAATTTTTGCCATTTATGGACAAATGGAGCATAATTTTACAGTGAAATTACAGCTACTGGCATTTATTTTGGTCTTTATTTGCGGTAAATCACAATTGCTTGAATAAAACAGTAAATTATTATCATAAAATCAAACTTATTAATGATTTATGAATTTGTGATTTTTTTTAAAACAGTAGATTATGCAAATAATCTACTGTTTTAATCAAGCAATTATGATTTACCGCGAATAAAGACCAAAATAAATGCCAACAGCTGTGATTTCACAGTAAAATTATGCTCCATTTGTCCATATATGGCAAAAATTTATTTGTATGGAAATAAATAAATAATAATAATAAATAAATATCGCAGGACATTACACACAGCGCCATCTGACCCCAAACTAAGCAAAGCTTGTACTATGGGAGTCAGATAACTGATAGAATACTTAAATATTTTTTTTTTGTAAATACATACTTATAATACATACAGTACACCCAGACACAGAACAAACATTTGGTTTTATATCACAAAATGCTTGTCCTAGGTGGGAATCGAACCCACGCCCCACAGCTCGAACCACCTTAAGAAAAAAAATAGTAAGTACCAACTTCTGACTGTGTTTTAATTTAATACACTATCGAAACGTAATAAAGCTGTAGTGTGGTAAAAAGTATACCCTATTCGCGTGACCTAGAACTACATCCTACATTTCACGTAGACATTCAATTTGCAAATTGCATTCAATCGATATCATCAATTATTTATTATTAATGTTCAGAACGGGTCATGTGAGCGTTGCAAATGCTAAAAATAGACAAGCAAATATTAAGTATCTACTCATAATTTTATTTTTATAAGTTATATAATGTATGTATAGGTCTATAGGTACTTACTTTTATGTCCTTATGTGACACATAAACAAATAAATGTCACGACTTTTGAAGTAGTGTGCACTAGACTTACCTATATATTCATAAACATGGCTATTCGATCGCTAGTATTAAAGTAGTATTTTTAAATAAATAGCTGAGAAATCATTAATGTAGTTATACTAAAGTAACTAAATACAAAGAAATATGACTAGCAAAGAAATAAATTCTACTCGAAAATACTTTTATTTACAATTAAGATCTTAATTTTTATTTCGAAAGACTCATCGTTAGAAAAAAAAAACGAATTTTAAGCTTAATTACAAACTTTTATGTTTTAATTATTCAGTGCATTTTAAAAGATCAATTCTACAAACATGAGAAAAGGTTTTACTTAACAATAGTCGAGGTTGCTCTCGATTAATTACTATTTATAATCGTATCACATAACAAACATGGACGGAAGATTAACATTAAATTCAAGTTGTGCAAGAACATTCTCCTATGTACACAAAGCCTTATACTTATAACATTGTTCAACACTATCAACTTTAGCTCAAACATTACCCTTTAGAAAATACACGAGGTGTATATAGTGTTACACTTTTTTTTAGATAAATAATTAATATTAGGTATCTACTAATTCATAGCACAAACACTGAGCAATGGAATGCAATGCAGTTAACTGCTCAAATACTGGACGGAATACCTGATAATGCTTTAAAATACATTTCTACACTAATCACCAGTCCCGGATCTAGAGGGGGGCAAACCGGGGCATCTATTACGGAGAGCAGCTTCAGGGGGCGTCAAAATCATAAATCACAATATCTAATTTCATAAATTTCTTAAAGTAAAATTGCGAAATATGTGGCATCATACTAGGTAGAGGAGGAAGGGGTGTGTCTCACAAGTGACCAGCCGTGACATGGACGGAGAGGGGAAAAGATAACTTGTTTCATGAAGTGCCTAGCATCCAGCGCTCGTTTTCTATCGATTTTATTATTCGTTTGATTTTAAAACGCCCAGCTGGATTTGAAACATATCCAGTATAGTATCCTAAGTTGATTGCTGGGAGAATCGCCGTCGCACTAGGGGCGCTACGAGCGCTACGAGCGAGCTGAATGAATTAACATGGGGGTTTACGAGGGTGAAAAATTGATGAAAGTTTCATCTTTAGGAAAATACGATTTTCTGAATTTAAAATTTTACTTTACTAAGTACTTTTATGTACGGTTACTAACTGTCCCGGTTACAAAATGCCACCCATATATTTGTGAGTTGTTTTTTTTCAAACACGAGAGAAAGGGGCGCTACTATTAAGTTTCTGCCCCGGTTGGAAAAAATGGTAGATCCGGTGCTACTACTCGCTACACCCTACAGGTACGTACCTCTAGGTACAGCTGTTTTTGATAATGGATCAATAGCGTAAAGGAATAGGCTTGTATGAAGTATACCCAAGAATTAAATACTTATAGGACATGTTCATGATTATTTTGGAGCCAGCGAATTTGCAATATTGCAACTCGATTTCACGTCCCTTAAAATCTTATAATAAAAGTTTTCTGACTTGATGGAAGTACAATATAGTTTTTTTAACTTTTAGTATTCTATATTTTCTAACTTATAGTATTTCATCTTGCCTTAATGACTAACGTTGCCTAATATTTCCTTTAATCGTGTTTTATGGAGTTAAATAACTGTTTTGTATGGGAACTGGAAATCAAGTGAGGCTGCCGAAACACCGTTAGGTGATTGACAGCACATTTTCGACTCTACGACTGGTAGCTAGAAAATACCCTACTATCAGGTTATGGTGTTCAGGCAGCACAAACTCATTATTGGGATTTATACCCACGCCTCTTGGCGTATGATCTAGCTGCGCTAACCACTGAGCTACCATCACTGCGTCTTCTAAACACATGCGAGCGATTTACAAACTACTTTTTGTAGTAGGTACCTTTACTTTTTGATCCATAATCAATGTAATAGTCTCTTAATAACATAGTTACATCTAATTCAACACAGTTTGTACATACTACTATATTTCATAATACTGAACGGTAAAACGTCACAAAGGAAATATTAAATATAAATATTTTAGCAATCAAGTAAATAGACTTTCCAATTATTCTAGTTAAATAGAACTGTATTTTTGTGCTATGGACGGTTTTTAATGTGACAAAATTGTAAAATTCTGCCCGTAAATGCCCTCCCTACAATTTATTTCTATGATATTTAGCAATAAGATGTTGCATATTTTGTTTTTCAAATTTTTATGAGCTTGTTTTGAGCAAATTATTGCAATTGAGACGAAAGTATTACATACTTACCACGACAACAAACTATCTATAACTTTACATTGAACTAAGTTTCAACGGCGTGGCTTTAGTTTCTTAAAAGAAATTGTGCATTTATAAAGTTCTAAATCTACATCCTAGTTATTAACAAGGTAGAAAAAGTATTTTTATTATTCGATATTTTATAAAAAGTCGTCTAATCTTTCGCTTACGCCTTTGACTAGAGATTGCACGATAAAAAATTGTGTACAAACTAAAGTTAAAATTATACAAATAACTCAAACCTAATAATTTAATATTTACATAATTTTGAACAAATTGATTTAAAGAAATATCTAAAAATAACGAATGCAAATCAAAGTCTAAGTATTCTTCGAAACAAACAGATCACAAAAATCACCTAAACTAAACTCTCAATAAATATGCTTACTGATAGTTGGTTGAAAACCCAACTAAACTAAAATCAATAAAAAATTTATAGAACCACGTCGAAATATTTCTTTCCTAAAAATCCGTTTTCTAATGTCCGAGTACCTAATCAGTGTACCTACATATGGCTGCATTAAAATACGCATGGAATTGAGAACCTTTTTAAACTCGGTTGACAAAATCATAAAACTTACTTGAAGCAAGAATCCAAGTAGTTATCCAGCATGTCTAACTGGAGATCATCCCAGTCAGTGGGATTCAGGAGAAGAGATGACAGATCGTCTTCTGGTATCAGAGGCGGCGGCATCGCCGGTTCCACGATCACATTGGCTCCGACATTCGGCTGTAGTTCTATGTCTTGCAACGGCACACTTTCCAAGTTGAAGTCGGGGAGATGTAGCGTTACGGCGTTCGCTATATCGCTGACTAGCTGTTCAGTATTTTCTACAGGGTGGACGGGTGGTATAACAGTCTCGTTGATTTTTATCGTAGTCTTTTTCTTCTTAGGAGGCCTGTTGGACGTCCGCTGGCCTCCCTCTAAATGTGCCAGGTCTAGCTTCCAGAAGCCTCCTTTCCCTGGCTCGTTCTTCGAACGTGCCACTTTCACGAACACTTTGTTCAGAGAAAGGTTGTGACGGATCGAGTTCTGTAATGAAAATGTAGACGTCAGTTAAGATTTAAATAGGATAAAACTGCCGCTGCTGTCCGCGTCTGTCTGTTTCTCCGCTCAATTTTAAACCACACAAGATATTTTGATACGACTCTCACTGTCTTTTAGACTCACTGATTTTTTCCAGACGGTTTGTATTTAAAAACAACCCAACTTTTGTATTAGTAGAGAAATTCAATGTTATGTAATCAAGTCGTCAAAAAGTAGGTACCTAAATATTGCATCCGTGCGAAGATGGGTTGGGTTGCTAGTTATTCATAAAGATAAATAATAAAATCTTTTAAACATTTTTTTAATACTTTTATCTCTTGCAATTTTTTAAATCACAGTAATGCAAATTTACTAGAGAAATTCTAAATGCAACAAAAACATCCAATATATTGGGCAGTGCAGAAAAAATTGTTAGTTATATTTAGTAAATATCATCGAAACAAAATAGCAAAAAGGGTCAACTATAATGACACTCCATTTATCTTATAATTCGCCGATTGAGTACTCCAAAACTCCCAATCTACACCCCGAATCCAATTAGAACTAATCTTATCGCCCGATTCCCTTTATTAAATCACACGGAGTGCCTACTGTAGTATCAGATAACTCACCTGCCATGTAGGATCCGCGTTCCTGTAGTACTTGAAGTTTTCCCGGATCCAGGAATAAATAGCAGAGAGAGTCAGCTTGTCGTTGTTGTATCGCATCGCCATGCAAATAAGAGTGCTGTAGGAATATGGCGGCTTCTTCTCATTATTGTTCTGGTATTCCTCCTTATTCTCCGTGAAGTCTTTCTGGCATTTCGCAATCGTCTGGTTGAATTTTTGAAGTCGAGTGTTCTGCGGCTGCGGTGGCTTCGATGGCGGCTCGGGCGACATTGGAAACTGCGCCACTTGCATTATGTTGGTGATGTTCTGCAGCCATGTCAGGTTAGTTAAGTCCGCTTCGGTATCTTCGTCAACCACCATCTTCTCCGGCTTGTGTTTTGTCCTAACTTTTTTGAAAACGTCTCGCTCCGCCTGCGGCGTCGTTTCTCGGGAGATGTCGGTACTTTCTGTTGCGAGTTCATCTTGACTAATGATGTAAGTCTCTGGTTGCTCGTACACGTATTCTATCTCGACTGTGTGCGAGGATTCGGGGACGGCGTGCTCGATGGCGAAACAGTCGCCAGAATCGCCGTACAAATGCAAACCAGCATCCAGCATCTCGCCGGACGCCGGCGAAAAACCCGACGTGATGTGCATGGCGTTCTACATCGCTCGAAGCACCTGGAAACAGTTAAACTTTCCATCACTGCGACTATGACTCATTGCTTTATGAATACATGAACTGGTGACTCGGCGTTTCTCATTCCACTATTAATATTGAAACTTGTGAAAAAAATTCGTTAATTTCAAAGGACCTTGTGGATGTGTACCTTGAAGGGGAACGATGTTAGTAACGTACCAAGGGTTTGTGGTGGTGGTGAGTGGGCATCCAAGATGCCGGACGGTATCGATCGGCGGTGGTGACGTCGCGGCGGTCAGTGGTGCGAGTGGTGGCGCGTGGTGTGCGCGCGGCGGCGCGCTCGCTAGTGGCCGCCCGCGGCTGCAGGTGCGCCGTCAGGAACAGGTGTGTGTGGATCGATATGTTCCGCGGCCGAGGGGCCCGCATCGGTGATAGCTCCGGACAATTAGTCACGGTTATCGGCCAGGGACGGAGCGCGAGCTGGCCCGTCTCCATACTTCGATAGGGATGACGCCGTTATAAACCATTTTTTAAATTTAGTGGATATATTATCAATATGGAACGGATTTAAGTGAAATTTTGAATGGAAACAACAACATCTGAATTAACACGTAGGCTGCTCTTTTAAAAAAACCGATGAAATCGTAGGGCGCTGTCACTGTTAGTTACGAATAAATAACGTGGCAGGTTAGATAAAGAACTGGCGACCCGCCCCGGCTTTTTTTTTTTATGGTTGACAGGCTAGGTGTTTGACCACAGCTCACCTGATGTTAAGTGAAGGCGTGGTCGAAGATGGTAAAGCACACCTAGCCTGGAATGGAACTGGCTCTCAAGTGAGGCTGCCGGAACACACCGTTAGATGCTTGGCGTCAGATTTTCAACTTGAGGGTGGTAGCTAGCCAGCCGAGTACAAGAAAGTACCCTACCACCATGCTATGGTTTCCTCACGATGTTTTCCTTCACCGGCAGCTCAAGCTCATTGTTGGGGTTTGAACCCACGCCTTTCGGCATGCGAACCTACCGGGCTAACCACTGAGCTATCATCGCTACAAATTCGCTTCGCACGGGTGCAATATAGGCACTCATGTGGTGTATATGCATGTAGATAATATACATATACCTAACCTAACCTAACCTAAACTTTCATCTTGAACCACTCTGTCTATTGATGAAAACCGCATTGAAATCCGTTGCGTAGTTTAAAAGATCTAAGCGTATAGGTACCTACAGACGGCGGAAAGCGTCTTTGTTTTGTTCTATTACCAGTGGATATAGCACAATCATTTGCGAAAATTATAGTTTCCATTTACTCACGCCAGAGGCGCTGTTCCACTTTTTTATTGTTTACGTAAATATCACTAACTAGCGGACGCCTCGCGGTTTCACCCGCGTAGTACCCTTTTCTGTGAGAATACAGGAATAAAAAGTATCCTATGTCACCCGGGGATAATTCTCAAAAGTAAAAGAATTTTTGAAATCGGTCCAGTAGTTTTGGAGCCTTTTCAATACAAACAATCAAATCTTACCTAAGCCATATAAGCCATATATTCTTAAGCCATATTTAATAGGGATAAGATGCTTTACATTTCGCATTCCGTCCCTGCAAAGTTAGCGCCTTATCGGAAGCTTGCTCGAGACGCAGAACTGCGGGTAGGTACCTACTTCCGCCGTAACGTCGTCATTTATTATGCAAATTCATAATGTATCCACTTACTTGCGTATAAAGTAGGTACCTTATAATAACATTATTACGTTCTAATCAGTTAAAAATTAATTTCTTGAGTAATAAATAATAGGTAGCTAAGTTTATTTTTTATGTGTAACAAGCTAGTCTGATGAAATAAGGCAATCCATGTGTTTTTGTCATTACTTTTTCTGACGTTATACATTATGTGGAAGTCACAGCTTACCTGATGTTAAGTGACGGGCCGGAACACACTATTAGATGCTTGGCGACAGATTTTTTAACTAGAGGATAGTAGCTAACCAGCAGTGTACGAAAAAGTACCCTACCACCACGCTATGGTTTCCTCACGATGTTTTCCTTCACCGGCAGCTCAAGCTCATTGTTGAGATTTGAACCTACGCTTTTCGACGTGTGAACCGCCCGCGCCATCCACTGAGCTATCATCGCTACATTAGGTATTTTTAGAAAGAAAGAAAATAATTTTTATTTTGTAACAGGCCAAAAAAAACACAAATAGAGACAAACGGTTACAGTTTTAGTGGCAGGACTTTTCTGGAATGCCTCTAAATGTAACATACACCTGTGCAAACTATTCAATCACAAGCAGCAGTGTGCACTTATTGTGGCATCCAACTTATGATTTCTGAATATTAGAGGGATAATGACTTCAGTGAAATCACTAAGACTCTAGGGAAAGTGATCTTACCTACAGCAACGGATAGAAGTTTGAAATATTGGAGAATTAAAATTCTTGGTGGCACTGATTTCAGACAAGCGACGTGCTCGCACACGATTACAATAAAATGGTAGCTTTTTATTCTTGCTTCATAGAAGCGTGGTTTAATTTCGATTGTTTGTAAAAGTTATTCTTATAGCTTCCAAGTGGTAATTCCTATAATATTTACTCATGTCATTCAAAGTTATTTGTTCTGACAATGCAAATAAGAGCTCCGCCCAACGCCCCTTAAAGCGAGCCTAATCTACATTCGTACTTACCTAACGCTATCTTGTAATGCCTATTTTCGACTGTTGGTTCATTGGTAGTATGTCTGCTCCAAGAGCTGAAGGGCGTGGGTTCGATTCCCACCCAGGACAAACATTTTGTGGTATAAACAAAATGTTTGTTCTGTGTCTGGGTGTTCTGTATTTATTATAAGTATGTACTGACACAAAAAAAGTATTTAAGTATTCTATCAGTTATCTGTCTTCCATAGTACCTACAAGCTTTGCTTAGTTTGGGGTTAGATAGCGCTGTGTGAATATAATGTCCTATGATATTTATTTATTTACAATAATGAAGTACTTGTAAATTTTGTCGCTTTTAATTATTTCATTTTTTTTTTTTTAATGGTTGACAGGCCAGGTGTTTGACCACAGCTCACCTGATGTTAAGTGAAGGTGTGGTCGAAGATGGTAAAGCACACCTAGCCTGGAATGGAACTGGCTCTCAAGTGAGGCTGCCGGAAGCTAGCCAGCCGGGTACTAGAAAGTACCCTACCACCATGCTATGGTATGTGCTATTTCATGTGCTGACATTGTTTGTGGGACATTTGGAAATGTACCCAAACACTATTTGGTGTGGATTTTGAAATAAATTTGTTTGATTTTAAAAATAATCGAACTAACAATTTTCTAGGGCGGCAGAAATGTAACAGCCTTTACTTGGGAATTGGATCAATCTTTGTGGTAAATAAATACGAATTTCACTAAAACCGTTATTGTACCACTGCTAACATTTTGTGTGTTTATTTTTCTTTTTTAAGACATGTAGATATGTTTCGGTGTATAATAAATTTATATTCTAATGTGCTGTTGTTTTCTAACAATGTGAAATAAGTCTTAAAATCAAGCGGTTGAGTCACCAACCCCTCGGTAAAGGTCATTCGTCTGAGGTCACACTTTGACCCTTTGTCTTCTAATGACGCCATTCACGCCATAATGTACGTGCCGTTGAAGTGTTTCAAGTTCTTAGCGAGGAATTACGTTGATTGCACAAGCTTAGCTTTAAAATACGAAGGATCGTTGTACAGCATCGTCCCAGTCATAACTTGTTTACACAGCAAAATGAATCGATCGACAAATACGAGGTTACACGTATCGCTAGTACTAATATGAAAGGAGGTTATTAGATTAATTAATATCCTAGGATATTACACACAGCGCCATCTGACATCAAACTAAACAATGATTGTACTATGGAAGTCAAATTACTGATAAAATACTTTTTATTATACTTATACCACATAATGTTTGTCCAGGGGGGGAATCGAACCCACTCACAACACTTAAAACAAATGAGCCAACAGGGCTGTCAAACGCTATTCAAGTTATTATTATAATTATTATACAAATAACTTTTACAGTGTTGGTATGACAACCCTGAAATTGCGAAAAAAGTCAGCTACTTATCCATAAATTTCATGGATTTCTCTTACGCAACCGGAATCTGTGATATTCTAGTAAGTAGATTTTTCAAAATAAGCTCCCTAGATGACAGGGGTAAACCAGGAATCTGCAAAATTATGATCTAAGACTCGATGAAATTGCGATATACGATTACATAACCAAGAAATCGCGAAAAACATCTGCTGATCCATAGGGAAGTAACATTGGCCCAAGCAAAAATTGTTAATGATTGTTAGTAGGTACAATGACACCCTTTCGCCTTGTTAGTAAATTATAAAATACCTACTTAGAGCAATAAAAATACTAAAATCTACTAAGTATACTATATTCGTATCCAGTAATGGTCCTAAAAGAGGTTTGTATTATAAGTAAGGAAGCAATAGCGCCATAGAACCGCCATCTGGCATAGAGCAATTCTATAGCTATTCTTGTTCTTTGATTACAAGTACGACCTGTCAAAAAGTATGCATATTTTACGGTTATTTTTTCCAGTATTGCCATGCGGTCGGGAGAGGGACCGGGTGGTACCAAAAGCTGTCGACACGGTCGGTGCACCGTACCCCACAAGTCCTACCACCTTGCGACATGGCGTGTAGAGAACAAGTGAGGGTGGAGCGCTACCCTTGGATAACGTTTACCCGGGAATTTGACCATAAGTACCTATGGTATAGAAACACATGTATGTATTTATAAAAAAAAAACTTTATTTCCTTACAAACGACACGACTACAACAAAATTACTTAGTTATGTATCCCTCTATCCTCGACTAATATAGGTACGTATAGTAAGATCTGTAAGTGCTTTTACAGATGTCATACTCAGCACCTTAGTAGAATAACGTTTTTCTTCTAAGCTCGGCGCAATCGCTGAGTAGACAGTCCCTGCGACCGGATCACCAGCATAGTCTTCGTATGAGCTTTTGTATCAGTTATTAATCATTAGTATGAAAGCCTCCAAATCAGCATCAAGAGATTTTTATCTAAAATTAGTTTCTAAAAATACATCGAAATGCACCCAAAATTTAACTAAGTACTGGCTACGTACTAATTAATATAATTCTACGTTGAAATTTGCTAAACAGTAACCTATTGTAAATTACAAAATAGTAGGTATATGACATAGGTAGGTCCTGCTGTCATTAGCTGATATCATTGGTTTTTATTTTTTTTTCCTGTTTTAGTGTCGACACCCTATGAATATTGTACCTAATTGTAAACACCTGTTAAGTTAGGGTGCATATCAGAACAATTCGTGTAATAAAAAGAGTATGTTATAAGTATTAGATATTTAATATGTGTAGGTACTGTTGGTGTTTCTAAATATAAATAAACTAAGTAGTTATAAGCTTGGTGTATTTTTTTATGTACTAGTAATGAGACGAGCAAGAAGCTCTCCTAATGGTAAGAGATTACACCTGTCCATGACTATTGCAGCAATTTCGTGTAGCAAAACAAAGCCCAGAGCATCGCTGCTTTGGTGTTCATTACTTTGAGACTTTCGATGGTTAGTCTCGACAGCCCAGTTATACCTAGTAGTAGGTGTGTATCTGTAGATATATAGATATAACTCTTTATTGTGCACATCATAAATTGAAACAAGTACAGAAAACAAAGAACCTTATGAACTAGTGCCACAAGTGGTGGCCTTATCGCTTACAGCGATCTCTTCCAGGCAACCAAGAAAAGAAAAATACGATAGAAAACATAAGAAACAGACGGGAGATGTAACACTAATAAAAAAAAACATATACTTGGTAAGTATAGAAAAATAATCATATAATAATGTATTTAAATAAAACGAAATATAAGCCAAAAGGTAGTAAGCCAAATACTCATCATTATGTAGGTACCTAAGTATGTTATGTTTTACTATGGACACAAATTTAAAATCGTGAAAAAAAATCAACTACCTATACTGAAGAAAAATTTCGCTAACACCGTTATTATGTAACAATATTTTTTTTTCGCTTTGTCTAAATTGTGCCCACAGAACAAAATGATTTAGGTAGGTACCTACTCATTATAAGTAAAGTAGACCCTTAACTAATATCTCAAGATTAACTTCTGTTCAGTATAAAAATAACTTCTACTCTTTAAACAAGAAAAGCTAGAAACAATTTGTGAAAATACATGCGACACCAAAATGTACCTACGGTGATTTTCCTCTAGAATATGTCACCAACGAGAGGATTTAATAGCTTAATTGCTCTACATGGGTCTAAAAAATTCTTAATGGAGCGATGCTGGACTGTTTAGGTTATGGGCAGGTCCTGCAACTTATAAAATATTTTTTTTTACAATGCTTTTAAACAATATAATACCTAGGACATATGACCCCATTAAGGTAAGGCAAACAATTTACATCAATTGATTTGAACTACAGTAGTACATTATAAATTAAATTACTAAATAAAATTGGAATAATAAATTGGTTACATACTTAGTCATTAAAAATATTATCATCATTTAAAAATTCGTCAAGAGTGTAATAACTTAGGCTTTCAAGATTAATTTCAACCGGTTAATAAAATGATCTTCATCTTGTGGGAGTTGGGCAGCTTATTAAAGACTTTTACAGCCATCGAATTTGGGCCAGAACTGTACATGGTGAGGTTGGACTTGGGCTCAATGAGCTTATGACTGTATTTTGATCGCGAGTTAGACTGTCGGTCAGTAACTTTGTATGTAGATCTCAATCCATCAGGAAAGCGCTTCATTACTTGTGTTACCATAAAAAATGTAGATACATGAAAACCAATCTGCAATTAAGTACCTACCTAAGTCGTGTACTTGACACTGCTTCAACGAAGGTGCCGTTAAAAGCTTGTAAGCAATTTACGAGGGTGGATAAATCGATTGTAACCAATAAGTAAATTGAGAGCTGTGACATAGGGAAGCGCATGCAGTAGGTTCTATACATATAATTTGGGCAGATAATATGTCGAATAGCCCAATGACCTTCGATTATCCCACTACTATTATAAATGTGAAAGTTTGGATGGATGGATGTTTCTCACTCTTTCACGCAAAAACTACTCAACGGACTTGGATGAAATTTGGTATGAAGGTAGCTGAGACCCTGGATTACTTTTTGTCCCAAAAACATGTAGCATGCTCTTACGTCATACACTCATACACACGGACTTAAAGCCATATAAGTGCGAGACGTGTCCGAAATCATTCTGCGATCCCTCTGCGTTATACAGACACATCCGCCATCATCAGGGCTATAAAGTGTCATGTCCTAACTGCCCCAAAACGTTTGCATCTAATGCCTCTTTAGCGCATTTGTAGCGGATAAAACTGCCCGCAGGGCGCAGCTAGTTTATAATATATTATTTGACTGTATTCCCGTTCCAAAATAATAAAATCTTAATGATATGATTGTTTTCTTTGGAACGGTTTCGCTATTTACCAGCTTTGGGCGTTGGGTTGGAGTCTTTTTTGAAACGTGCGAAGTTTATTAGTAGATAAATATGATTAGGTATATGAACCTTGAGTAACTAGGTTCTAAAGCCTGGAACATCAAAGTTGCTAGGTATTTTGGAGAGTGCGCAGATTGTTGTCGATTTTCTATTTTTCGTGTGGCAATATTATTGGCTAATATGAATCTGCAGATGAAATGAATAATTGATCAATTAATATCGAATCCGAATCAGCCCTATTTTCATAAACTGTCTCACTGTTGAGCGTAGTCCTCATTATGAGAAGGGTACAGCCATTGTCTACCACGTTGCCCAAGTGTGGGGTGGCAGACTTCACATATCCTTGAGGACTTTTTTTAAAGTACTCTTGGACATGTAAGTTTTATCACGATGTTTTCCTTTACCGTTTGAAATTATCAGCATAACGCACACAGCATAGAAAATACAGAGGTGCGTGCCGTGAGAATCGAACCCAGGACCTCTAGATTGGAAGCCAGGCGAGTCCCAGGCTGCCGAAACTTCGATACATCATTTTTGAGTATTTTACGAAGTTTCGCTAATAAATCTATAGCAAAATCAGAATAAGGTTTTTTCGCTTTTTGAGGCCGTTTTTGTGGCAACAGAATTTTCTTACTGGTACACTTACACTGCAAATTCACCCCTCCGCCTGTCGACAGGTGCTCGCCATGTGTTCGGCCGACGGATTCCGGACAAGAGCTCGCTCGTTTGCCGGACAATTTGTCCGTAATTAATTATTATTGGACAGAGGGTGGCGTGGCGTTCTTACAGGCAATTGTTTTACGAGTGGTTTATGGCACTTGACGAACTGCGCAAGTGCTTCTAATCGAATTGGAGAACCAATTTTCAGTATTTCTTTTTTGACACGCATTATTTAGTTTGGCATAATATGATGACATTCTGGGGGGACATATGATGACTTTCTTTGAGTGCAGCTTACATAACTTGATTGTATTGAATCTAGAGGTCATAATCCCACTAAAATAATAAATGTGAAAGTTTGCATGGATGGATGTTTGTTACTCCTTCACGCAAAAACTCCTGAACGGATTTGGATGGAATTTGGTATGGAGGTAGCTGAGACCCTGGATTAACACATAGGCTACTTTTTATCCCGCAAACTAATAGCGGATAACACCGCGGGGCGCAGCTAGTAGAATATAATTGTTTTATACATCGAAACACAAACATGCACACATATCTTTAAAAACTAGGTATATGCAATCACATGTTAGCGGCTGTACAACGACGGTCTTATCATCTACAGCGATTTTCTTTAAGCAACGTTCGAATAAATAGGGTCGATAGTGTAAAAAACGTATTTAAAAAAAATATTAGCAAATTAACTAACTACATTTCGTCGGGTACCATCTAGTCCCAAACTAAGCAGAGCTTGTATTATTCTCGTCACAAAAATGTTTGTCCTGAGTGGGAATCGAACCTGCACTCTAACCAAATGAGCTAACAGGACATACTACATACATACATACTAGATTATTAAAAATAGAAATCTAGCCTTTATAACGTTACGTTCTATTTTTTTTATGAATACATTTTTTTTTTTCATTTTTAACCGCCGACGCAAAAAGGACGGGGTGTTATTAGTTTGACGTGTCTTACTGACTTACTGACGTGTTTGACGTGTGTTACTACGAATTTTATCGGATGAACCGATTTTGATTTTGTTTGAATTGTGAATTAGTCGGGAGTGTTCTTAGCTATGTTTGATGAAAATCGGTCCAAGATGGCCGCCGCCACAAAATGGCGGATTACATATTTTTCACAACTACCTCAACATAGATATCACGCGAAAGGGTTTGACTACTAGAATACTATACACATGTCGGGGAGTTTTTTATATTTTAAATCTATACTTGTATAATCATTATTTTGCTAAATTAAACCAATGAGCTTGAGCTGCCGGTGAAGGAAAACATCGTGAGGAAACCATAGCATGGTGGTAGGGTACTTTCTTGTACTCGGCTGGCTAGCTACCACCCTCAAGTTGAAAATCTGCCGCCAAGCATCTAACGGTGTGTTCCGGCAGCCTCACTTGAGAGCCATTCCAGGCTAGGTATGCTTTACCATCTTCGACCACACCTTCACTTAACACCAGGTGAGCTGTGGTCAAACACTTGGCCTGTCAACCATAAAAAAAAAGAAAAACCACCAATAAAAGACAGATAAAGAAATTTATTATCTTAAAAATATATCTACCTAAATACATTGAGCTCGATTGAACGAAGAAATTAAAAATTGACTCTACGTGGCATTGAAATATAATACCTAAGTATTTTATAAATGATAATACTTTTAAATATAAAAATGCAAAAAATATTTAGATTTCTTTCGTCACCTGTTTATCTCTCCATTTTCATACAAATGTATTACTTAAGTACTTGGGAAGCTATGTCCTCGATCATCGTACGTGTCCGCCTTAAGTCTTCCACAGACAGACTCAGCTCGGAGTAGCTGCCTAAAAAGCGTCCTAGGAGCTGAATCACACGGGATCCGTCAATGACAATTTTTTTTCAGCATTTAAAAATATGGCTTATATGTATCTGTAATTTGCTATGAATAAATCTAAAACATCTTTTGTATGACTGCATTTAAGTTTGTATCAAAATGGTTGAGAGTTTTTCCGAGGTTCGAGGGACCTCTTAGGTGCTAAGATCGAGATGAGTGAGGAACCAGTTTGCGCTGTTGATGAGGTTGTCCATCTCTGCTGGTTGGGTCGACAGAGAATGGTTGTCATCGTACATGTATACTCTGTGGACAAGTGTTTTGTTTACAGAGGGGCTGCATATCAACTTGTGACATTCATGTACGTTCATTCCAGGTTCATCATCATCATCAGCCTTTTGTGGTCCACTGCTGGACATAGGCCTCTCCCAAAGACACGCCACTCAGCCCGATCGCCGGCTTTTCGCTTCCATTCACCGCCAGCAATCCTACGTATATCGTCACTCCATCGAGTCTCAGGGCGTCCTACGCTACGTTTGCCAATTCGCGGTCTCCACTCTAGAACACGTCTACCCCAGCGGTTATCAGTTCTGCGATAAATATGTCCAGCCCATTGCCACTTCAGCTTGCTAATACCATTTCCATTTAGCTTGCCATTCCATGTTAGGTGTGCTTTACCATCTTCGACTACACCTTCACTTAACATCAAATGAGATGTGGGCAAACACCTAGCCTGTTAAAACATAAAAAAATACGAGAAATTATTACTAAGTCTTCTCGTAACATTTAAAAAAATCAAAAACAGTTTGCAAACATGCTGTCAGATTTCTTCCTCACCTAGTTTCCACTCCATTCGCCTGCAGTCTCCTGACGTACTCCAACCCCTGGTAATGAGGGACACGCTTGTCACCGCTTCCCAGCATCATAGCGGTGGGCGCGCGAACTTTGTGCACGTGTACAAGAGGGGAACACCGTCTCATGTTGACCAGCTGTTCTTCCGAAATGGGACCCTTCTCGGTGAATTCAAAACCGGCTTCTACGGCACACCTGAAACGTAATTGTAGTGTAAATGGAAAAGATATGGTGGTGGTGACACCGTACAGGACTCCGGTGAGGAAGACCTCACGACACTACCCACTCCTAGCACCCCCGCGTCCGCGCGACCGCTTTTGTTCCGCGCGCGCGCGTGGTTCGCACTGCAGGAACACTCTCACTCTGCTTTGACTCCTTGAAAAAGGCCATCAGATGTAGACAAAACCATAGTCGGACTATCCCGACGTTATTAAACGCTGCCACTTCTACTGCATATAAATCACACAAACACGCACAGTGCACACCATATACTTTTGTCATTTCTGTGTTTTAGTACCTAGTAACTAGATAATCGAGGTCTCCAGATGACGATATAACACAACAGAACACATGTCTTCAGAATTTTGAGTAACACATCAAAGTCCAGACGTTTTGCATTGGCGCTACTTAAGAGTATGTACTTTGTTCTTGTCATTAAAATTTTTAAAAGTGTAAAAAGCAGTATATGAGGGATTATAAAGTTATAATTCTATGTTAAAAATGTATAATAATTATGATGAACGAGTAAAGCACCCGCACTGCAACTTGATGACAATAGCTGTCATCTACAACCGCGATTGCGATTGTCCATTTAGCATAGTGTATTATAAATGTTAATGGATCGACTGATGGCTTTAGCACGTTAATCCGCGAGACGTACGTAGTACGTAAACGAAAGTTAAAACGTATAAAAAAAAGCATTTTACATTTACTCCTGCCACGGTTTCTTGGTGCGTACACGTACAGCCAGATTCTATGTTTCCTATAAACTAAAATTTGGACGTTTTTAAGGCTAGAGTGAACAGATTTCTTCTAGATCGGCGTGGACAATCCTCGGCCACACTGTCGCTTTCTATAAGGCGAGTTGGTGGCCAAACGTAGATATATTTAATAAAAATATGTAAAAACAGACGTTGTCCCAATTTCTATAATAAAAATAAAAATAAAATAAATATCGTAGGACTATACACACAGCGCCATCTGGCCCCAAACTAAGCAGAGCTTGTGTGATGGAAGTCAGATAACTGATAGAATACATAGATACTTTTTTTTTGTAAATACATACTTATAATACATACAGAACACCCAGACACAGAACATTTATTCACAATATGTTTGCCCTGAGTGGGAATCGAACCCACGCTCTACAGCTCTCAAGGCAGATATACTACCAATGAGCCAACGGGGCTGTCAATATACGTAATATACGTAATACGTAAATCTTCATCAAAAACAAAAAGATATTCTCTTTTGTTTGTCTTAAAGGCAACGCGTTTATGTTTCATATTGTGGGTATGTGTGTTAGTTGCCCGTTTCTTTATTTATTTCAGAAGCATATATCTACAACCCGTGTTGAGTGTTGCAAAATCGATCATAAGCAAACATTTCCATTCGTCTGTTTATTGCGATTGCGACTGACAGCTGTCGTAAACAGGCTGCTGTAACCAAAATACATTTCCCTCGAAACCACTCACCCGTCAGAATTATCAGCGTACTGGCCCTTCGTGGCCATGTCTATCAGCGGATTCCTCATGACCACGGCTTTGAACTGAGCAGGGTATCTCGCGGCCAGGTGGCCAACCACTAATCCTCCGTAACTGCCTAACAAAATTTATTATAGTACTGTAAACTGTATATTACAATCCGTAGGTAATAGAAGATTGGTGTCTGAATCAAGTCGTGAATAATCCAATACCTGAGTAATATAGTCTATTATAACAGTTTAAAGTAAATTTGCATGTGTGATTGTTACCTTTTCGACTAAATTGTCGGATTAATTTATTTAAACAAGTTATAAAAAAAAATGTTAGTTTGAGTGATTTTAATTGATTCTGGAAATCTTAATGTTATGAAAAACAAACAATTTTTTTATAAAGATTATTGCAACTTTCCAATACTCAATACCTCCATTTAAAACCACATGAGATGTGGTGTCTCTTTCCAACACAGTGGTGAGAGCGAGATGGCAGTCAGCCACGTCGTAGTGTCCCACGTGGCCGATCAAACTGCGTACATTCTTGTCGCCGGCGCCGATCGATCCACGATAATTGCATCTTAATATTGCAAAACCTAAAGATGTACTTTTGAATGATAAATCCTAGAAAATATTTTCCATACAAGATCAACTTATATTGTTATAGACTCCTTGATGATCACAGACTGCTTTTGACTTATAGATATTGTCATTATCTCATCAGTTTGTTGTGAAATGACAATGTGGTCGAGGATGGTAACATAATAAATGTGCGTTGCATAAATAAAGATTTTTTTTTATGGTTGACAGGCTAGGTGTTTGACCACAGCTCACCTGATGTTAAGTGAAGGTGTGGTCGAAGATGGTAAGCACACCTAGCCTGGAAGGGAACTGGCTCTCAAATGAGGCTGCCGGAACACATCGTTAGATGCTTGGCGGCAGATTTCCAACTTGAGGGTGGTAGCTAGCCAGCCGAGTACTAGAAAGTACCCTACCACTATGGTTTCCTCACGATGTTTTTCCTTCACCGGCAGCTCAAGCTCATTATTGGGGTTTGAACCCACGCTCTTCGGCATGCGAACCTACCGCGCTAACCACTGAGCTATCATCGGTACAAATGATTATAGTATTTTAACCTAAACCGGACATATTTAATTGTGTTTTATTTTATTTTTCGGGTAGCTATAATTTTTATTCAAAAACTAGATATTGAAATCGCTCATTTACTGCTTTTTATACACTGACAATTTACCTATATTAGTTTATTTCTTGTAGTCATGCATAGTCACTAATTTTAAAAGTATGTCGTTACTAATTTTGCCAGCATTCTGGCCACATACGAGTAGTATCCCTCCTCTGACGGACTTTAGATTAAGTTATTTGTATAAATTTGTAAATAGTATTAATTTAAGGTATTTTAATTTATAATAATGAACAAACATGATATATGTTTGTTCAGGTGGGAACCGAACTCGCGCCCTACAGCTCTTGAAGCAGATATACTGTTTATCTCTGTTTGTTTGTTTGTTTGTTTGTTACAAAATAAAATCTTTTTGTTGTCGATGTCACGTACGATAAGACATATTAACTCACCAATCATTGATGTCCGTGTAGTTAAACATTGTGGCGACATCTGTCACCGGATTCCTGCTGACCACGGCTCTGTACACGTCCGGGTACTGTCCGCTCAGGTGCGTTACCAGGAACCCACCGTGCGAGCCCCCAGACAGAAATACATTACGTGGGTCTATAAGGAACTTTGTCAAAGCGACATCTGTTGCCAATTTGCAGTCCTTAACGTCGGCGTCTCCAGCTTTTCCCGGTAAATAGCGAAGGAAAGCGTCGCCGGCGCCCACAGAGCCGCGATAATTGACGCGAACCGAAGCGAATCCTGCAATTTGGAAACTATAGGCTAATGTTTTTTTTTCTCAAACATGCTTCGAAATTTGAGCATTATTTTGACAATCTTCGAGATAAATCAAAATTGCTGTACCGTGTTACAGCGGCCGGCAAAAGATGAATGAAAATCCATATCTGTCGTGGTTTAGCAGAATTTAACTAACAACTTAATTAACATAGGAAACTCATATCTGTCATGTAATTTAAAAATGAAACGATATTTTACTGGGAACCAAGGAGGTAAATTATTTATCAAAGGTTTTATTTAAATTTCGAACTGGCTTGCAAATCTTCGAGCATACATGGCTGATTTATTCATCTGAGTTGCAAATAGAAAACAATTTTTTTTTTTTTACGAACGAGACGCTCTCCTGTTGGTAAGAGATAACGCCTATCCATGACCATTACAGCGATACACAGAACTTTGAGTAACAAAACAAAGTCCAGGGCATCACTGCTTTGGCGCTCATTACTTGGAGACTTTCGATGGTTAGTCTGAACAGCCCAGTAATTTCGCTAGCTGCAGTACCCTTCGAACCGGAACAGCAGTAATGTTTACACACTACTGCTTAGCGGCAGAATAACTGGTACTGCGGTGGTACCTACCTTGACGACCTCCTGCTAAGGAGTTCTGCCACCAAGTAATTTTTCCGCGCATTATTTGAGAAAAGGAATACACAAGCCTTGGCCACAACTAGGCTTTATTTACGTATGTGTGACTCGGCTTCGCTTCGGCCCACATTTACACGTTCGTCCATCAATGCTTCTTTTGCTGGCCGCTGTAGTAATGTATTATTATAATTGATAGGCTAGGCGTTTGACCACAGCCACAAGTACATTTCTTATTTTAGAGACGGCATGCGAAAATAGATATCACTCCTTTTAATTTATCATACCAGCCCCTGTACCCTGAGCTAATAGTTGCTATTTCGATATCTGTTAAGCGCTCACGAAAAAGCTACGCGATTGCGAACCATATTGCGCAGACATACGATTTATGGTTGCGTAGCCACTTCTTGAGTGTCTAACAGGTATCGCTATAAGTAGCAGAGTACAGGGGCTGGTCAAAATAATAATATCATAAATTAGGATATTTTTATGCTTATTTTTGTTGGTTCTTCATGCTATAATGATGCTATGAATAGGTGAAATTTGTAAAGCAGATAATTTATTATCTGGTTTATGTAAACAACTTAAATCCTAGAAAACGCAGGCAAAGACGCGGAGCGTAACCAGTATATAATCGAACTGGGTGTAGCTGCAATAATCAGGGGTAGACGATATCGTTAACCATAAGATTTATTTGCCTCATTAACTGTTATCAAAAAACTCTAGACTAAAATGTGATTTGACTTTACTTTTAAACGTACGAACGCATCCTCGACCACAGAGACACATCAAGATATCAAGGCATAACACATAAGAAGTTGAACATTGTAAAGCATACGTCCGGAAATATGGTAAAACAACACATAATATTAGTGCGATATTTCCGCTGTGTGAAAAAGCATTTTATGTAAACATACTAGCAGACGCCTCGCGGTTTCACCCGCGTAGTTCTCGTCCCCGTGGGAATACAGGAATAAAAAGTAGCCTATGCCACCCGGGGATAGTGTAGCTTCCCAACGGTGTAAGATTTTTTTAAATAGGTCCAGTAGTTTCTGAGCCTATTCAATACAAACAAACAAACAAATCTTTCCTCTTTATAATAGTACTAGCGGACGCCTCGCGGTTTCACCCGCGTAGTTCCCGTTCCCGTGGGAATACAGTGATAAAAAGTAGCCTATGTCACCCGGGGATAGTGTAGCTTCCCAACAGTGAAGAATTTTTGAAATAGGTCCAGTAGTTTCTGAGCCTATTCAATACAAACAAACAAACAAATCTTTCCTCTTTATAATAGTACTAGTGGACGCCTCGCGATTTCTCCCGCGTAGTTCCCGTTCCCGTGGGAATACAGTGATAAAAAGTAACCTATGTCACCCGGGGATAGTGTAGCTTCCCAACAGTGAAGAATTTTTGAAATAGGTCCAGTAGTTTCTGAGCCTATTCAATACAAACAAACAAACAAATCTTTCCTCTTTATAATAGTACTAGTGGACGCCTCGCGATTTCTCCCGCGTAGTTCCCGTTCCCGTGGGAATACAGTGATAAAAAGTAACCTATGTCACCCGGGGATAGTGTAGCTTCCCAACAGTGAAGAATTTTTGAAATAGGTCCAGTAGTTTCTGAGCCTATTCAATACAAACAAACAAACAAATCTTTCCTCTTTATAATAGTACTTGTGGACGCCTCGCGATTTCTCCCGCGTAGTTCCCGTTCCCGTGGGAATACAGTGATAAAAAGTAACCTATGTCACCCGGGGATAGTGTAGCTTCCCAACAGTGAAGAATTTTTGAAATAGGTCCAGTAGTTTCTGAGCCTATTCAATACAAACAAACAAACAAATCTTTCCTCTTTATAATAGTACTTGTGGACGCCTCGCGATTTCTCCCGCGTAGTTCCCGTTCCCGTGGGAATACAGTGATAAAAAGTAACCTATGTCACCCGGGGATAGTGTAGCTTCCCAACAGTGAAGAATTTTTGAAATAGGTCCAGTAGTTTCTGAGCCTATTCAATACAAACAAACAAACAAATCTTTCCTCTTTATAATAGTACTAGTGGACGCCTCGCGATTTCTCCCGCGTAGTTCCCGTTCCCGTGGGAATACAGTGATAAAAAGTAACCTATGTCACCCGGGGATAGTGTAGCTTCCCAACAGTGAAGAATTTTTGAAATAGGTCCAGTAGTTTCTGAGCCTATTCAATACAAACAAACAAACAAATCTTTCCTCTTTATAATAGTACTAGTGGACGCCTCGCGATTTCTCCCGCGTAGTTCCCGTTCCCGTGGGAATACAGTGATAAAAAGTAACCTATGTCACCCGGGGATAGTGTAGCTTCCCAACAGTGAAGAATTTTTGAAATAGGTCCAGTAGTTTCTGAGCCTATTCAATACAAACAAACAAACAAATCTTTCCTCTTTATAATAGTACTTGTGGACGCCTCGCGATTTCTCCCGCGTAGTTCCCGTTCCCGTGGGAATACAGTGATAAAAAGTAACCTATGTCACCCGGGGATAGTGTAGCTTCCCAACAGTGAAGAATTTTTGAAATAGGTCCAGTAGTTTCTGAGCCTATTCAATACAAACAAACAAACAAATCTTTCCTCTTTATAATAGTACTTGTGGACGCCTCGCGATTTCTCCCGCGTAGTTCCCGTTCCCGTGGGAATACAGTGATAAAAAGTAACCTATGTCACCCGGGGATAGTGTAGCTTCCCAACAGTGAAGAATTTTTGAAATAGGTCCAGTAGTTTCTGAGCCTATTCAATACAAACAAACAAACAAATCTTTCCTCTTTATAATAGTACTAGTGGACGCCTCGCGATTTCTCCCGCGTAGTTCCCGTTCCCGTGGGAATACAGTGATAAAAAGTAACCTATGTCACCCGGGGATAGTGTAGCTTCCCAACAGTGAAGAATTTTTGAAATAGGTCCAGTAGTTTCTTAGCCTATTCAATACAAAACAAATAATCAAATCTTTCCTCATTATAATAGTATAATTATATAGATAGATATGTAATGCATTTATTTAGGGCTGCAAAGTAATCTCCTAAGAATGCAAGACGTATGAAAGATTGCCTTGATCCAATGGCCAAGCAAGAGACTTACCTAACATGTAAAACATGGCCGTTTCTAGTGAATACGCGTTCACGAAGCCGGAATGTGGCCCACCGTGAGGCCAAACGATCAGAGGCAACTTCTGGCCCTCTTTCGCTTTGGGGCCAAAATATATGGAGGAGAACGAATCTGAAAATTAAAAAAAGATGTTACATAGATACTATAGCCAACTCGTAATTATTCATTGTGGGGACTGCAAGTTCTGCACTGACTATTTATTAAAAACTATTATTATATAATTACGGAACATGACTTGACTATGACTTTGGTGTTATGACGGCCTGACGTCCCATTTGGGGCTGTTGTGCATTTCCTGCCACCATTCACTTGAGCCACAGCTAATACTCTATATAATACCATACAAAAACGGTACTTAGTGTTTCTTTCAAGATTTGAACATATAATTATTACAGGGCTTTATCGAGTAAGTTACACTAATATACAGCTAATAATCTACTGTTTTATTCAAGCAATTGTGATTTACCGCAAATAAAGACCAAAATAAATGCCAGTAGCTGTGATTTCACTGTAAAATTATGCTCCATTTGTCTATAAATGGCAAAAAAATATTTGTATGGCAATCGTACCACCTTAACTAGTGTCCATCATTGTAATGGAACACGGTACATACACGATGGGCGATTCAGAAGGAAAAAATATTTTTAGTACTCACTGACGCCGTCAGCGCCTTCGTGCTTCAGTTGGAGATACTCTACTTGTGCCGGGGCAAACGTCTGCTGGTCTTCTGTCTCGCTCACTCGCACCCATGAAATACTCGCATTACTGCCTTTGGACGGAAGTCGCGCTACATAGACCTAAAAAGTTCACAAACATTTCTCGGGATCAATAAATATTTGAAGAGTGACAAAAACGTTTAGTTCTCAGCGACAATGCTGCTGATTTTTCAGCGACAATGCTGCTGATTTCTCAGCGACAATGCTGCTGATTTCTCAGCGACAATGCTGCTGATTTCTCAGCGACAATGCTGCTGATTTCTCAGCGACAATGCTGCTGGTTTTCAACGACAATGCTACTGGTTTTATTGTAGTGAAACACGTAGTAGTTGGGAACGAACTAACTTTATTAATCCTTTGTGCCACAGACGTTTTACATTATTCCTGACAGATGAATTAGGTACAAATGTAGTGACATTTTATTTTGTTAATTACCAACACTCCCACATAACAAAATAAGACTAAACATTCCTTATTTATATAAACCTAACATTTCTAGAAATTTACAATGCTTGACTGCATTCAACCCCTTAGTAAATAAATCAGCGGGCATGTCTGAAGTTGGTAAATATTTTAATTGTAAAGCATTATTATTTAAATGTTCTCTAAAAAAGTGATAACGAATATCAATGTGTTTTGATCTTTTATGTAAACAACTATTATTTGCTAACTTCTGTGCAGACTGGTTGTCATTAAAAACAGTTATTACATACAACTTATCAGTTAACTCATATTGTAAATTTCTTAGATATATGACCTCCTTACAACAATCAGATATACCCATATACTCAGCCTCAGTGCTGGACAAGGCTACAGAAACTTGCTTCTTAGTCTCCCATGAGACAGCACCACCAGAAAGAGCAAAGAAATAACCTGTATATGAACGCCTATCCAATACATTACTAGCCCAGTCAGCATCAACATAAGCTTGCAATTTAGAATTTCCATCAGCTGTATATTTCAGGCGAAAATCTTTTGTGGTTTTTAAATATTTTAAGACCCTCTTGGCATAAGCCCAATGCTCATCATTATAACAATTGTTAAATTGACTTAAGTAGTTTACTGAAAAAACAATGTCTGGTCTTGTAAGTACAGCTAAATACATCATACTACCAATGAGCTGTTGGTAAGGTAATTGGGTATTACAATATTCACTTTTACTTAAATTTAATTTAGATTCTATGGGTGTATGTATAGCTTTACAATCCTGAATATTGAATTTTTGCGACAACTTTTCAATGTACTGTTGTTGGTCTAAAGTTACACAACCATTTTCTATATCTATATGAACCCTCATACCTAGGCATTGTTTAACACTACCCATATCTTTAATCTTAAAAATAGATGACAAACTTTTCTTTACATTTTCAGTTTCTACCACATTATTTGAGAATAATAAAAAATCATCAACATATAATGCAATAAATATTCTATCTGAACCATTAATTTTAGTATAAAGGCAAGGTTCAAGTTGAGATCTTTTAAAACCAATTGTCTCCAAAAAATTATCAACTCTTTGGTACCAGGCTCTTGAAGACTGTTTTAAACCATAGATGGCTCTCTTTAGTTTAAGTATTATTCTATTTCACTACCGTCAAAAAAACTTTATTACCCGCACTGACATTAGCAAAGCCATACCGCTCAGGCTTTTTACGGATGCGTTTAGCAGGCTTCTCCACTGCAAACTCGGCAGAAGACCCTGGCTGAGACATGTCATCTCGCGCAGGCTCCACAGGCTCAGCTCCCAGCATGTCTGAGGAGTCCTCATAGTCCTCGTCGTCTGTCCCAGAACTTTCTACTTTGGTGCTCAATAGTTCCTTTTTTTGCTCCTGATCCTCTAATATTCTTACATGCTTCATATCCCCCACTTCTTGGGTACATTCTTCTTTTTCTTTTTTCATTGGAACACAGTCATTAGTGACCTCACTAATGCCAAAGTGTATTTCATCTTGCTTCTGTTCTATCCCCTCCTCAATCACAACAATATCTCTCGCTGTTGTTATGCTATTTTTGTTGGGATTGTAAACTCGGTACCCTTTTACATTTTCTGAGTAACCGACAAGAATACACTCTGTCGCTTTTCTGTCCAATTTAAGCCTTTTTTTCTTTTGGTATGTGTACCATGGCCTTACTTCCAAATATACGTAAGTTACTGACATCTGGCTTAGCTCCTGTCCACATCTCTATAGGTGTCTTTTTGTCCAATCCTGATGCAACTGACCTGTTTCTCAAATAAACAGCAGTGTTCACTGCTTCTGCCCAAAAGCGTTTTGGTAATCCTGCATCGAACAACAAACATCTTGCCTTTTCTACCACAGTACGGTTCATCCGTTCACAACATCCATTTTGCTGTGGAGTATACGGATTGGTTTTCTGATGTAATATTCCTGCCTCTTCTAAATATTTGTCAAAGTGCTTATTACAGAACTCTAAGCCATTATCTGTTCTTAAAACCTTTACCTGTTTTTCTGTCTGGTTCTCTACCATGTTCTTGAATGTTTTGAATTTTTCTAGAGCTTCGTCCTTTGTCTTAAGAAAGTAAACAAAGGCCATTTTGCTTTTGTCATCAACAAACAACAAAAAATATTTAGACCCTCCAATAGACTTGGTTTCCATGGGTCCACAAATGTCTGCATGCACTGTATGTATTATTTCTTCACTTCTGTTACCAATATTTGGGAAAGGTAACCGTGCTTGCTTGCCTTCACAACACACAACGCAGTTTTTTTGGTTCACTTGGGACTTATCTGTGTATGCCATGCCAGTAACTGCGCCATCTCTCATCTTATCGAGATCAGATTCAAGTGCGCGAATCTTCGATGCCACACACGCCCCGATACTGGTGTAAACAAACACTCAACGTGTTTCACATTTAACTTGTATACACCGTCCACTAAATCTGCTATTGCAATGAGTTCGTTTTCTCGATTGTAAACCATGCAGTGATTATCAGTAAAGTTAACTTTATTTCCCTTTTTAATGAGCTGGCTAACTGACAACAAATTCGTTGCAAGACTAGGCACATACAACACTTCTGAGACTGGTATGTCATATTCTGTATTCTTCACTATTGTTGTTATCTGGGTTTCACCACGACAATTCACAGAAATCACTGACTTATCCGCAATAACAATCTCTTCAACTAGTGGTTGATTTGATATATTCTTCAACCAATGTTTTTTAGTCGTCATATGCATACTGGCGCCTGAATCGATGTACCAGTCCGTAGTGTTATATCGTCCGCTAAGAAAAATAGCACTAAATGCATTCGATTGCTTTTTCTTTTCTATAGACTTGCACTGATTTTTGTAATGCCCTAGTTTATTACATTTATAACATTTTATGTTTGACTTTGACGTTCCGACTGAACTGAGATTAGCTGCATTTCGTTCATTCTTATGGGGCTGCCATTTTCTAGAAATAAATGCATTTTGGCTATTACCGCTGCTAACTTCATATGAGTCATCCATATCTATGAGTTTCGATTTGATTGAATCTGCCGTTATGTCCATGCCGGAATGTTCTATGGCCATGATCATCGGCGAAAATTTGTCCGGCAATCCAGCTAAAAGAAGTGATCCGATCCATTCTTCACTAATCTTGAAACCGGTATTATTTAACCGCTGGCTTGTTTCAACTATGGAAGTAACGTAATGCGCCATTGACTCGCAATTTTCACGACGGATCGAAATCAGATTTCGTAACAATCCTATTCTTCTTGTAAAACCGGTGTCATCAAACATTTTTTGTAACTTCGTCCATAAATCCAAAGCGGTATTTTCATTCTTAATATGCACAAATAATCCTGGTTCGATTGTAAGAATTATTTTTGCTCGCGCTTTGGTATCATTTGATTGGCCATCTTGTTTGATGCATTTCTCCATGCCTTCTAGGATGAGATAATTTTCGACCGCAAACGCCCATTCTTCGTAATTTTCTCTCCCTTTTAATTTAGTGATACTTGTTATTATGTTTCCAGCCATATTTCACTAATAATCACGATTTTATCACTTAGAATCTTGGAAAACATGTAGCCCATAACCTATTGTAGTGAAACACGTAGTAGTTGGGAACGAACTAACTTTATTAATCCTTTGTGCCACAGACGTTTTACATTATTCCTGACAGATGAATTAGGTACAAATGTAGTGACATTTTATTTTGTTAATTACCAACAGGTTTCTCAGCGACAATGCTGCAGATTTCCCAGCTAGAATGCTGCTGATTTCTCAGCGACAATGCTGCTTGTTTCTCAGCGACAATGCTGCTTGTTTCTCGGCGACAATGATGCAATTTCTTTGCGACAATGCTGCTGATTTCTCAGCTAGAATGCTGCTTGTTTCTCAGCGACAATGCTGCTTGTTTCTCAGCGACAATGTTGCGATTTCTCTGCGTCAATGCTGCTGATTTCTCAGCGACAATGCTGCTGGTCTCTCACCGACAATGCTGCTGATTTCTCAGCGACAATGTTGCGATTTCTCAGCGACAATGTTGCCGAATTCTCAGCGACAATGAGTACACCCTAAGCTTATAACCCTACATAATGTCAATAAATGTCTTTTTCCCATGCATTAAACTAACAAAAGCATGTTTAAGTTTTTATTGCATACATAATTACATACATAAATAATTGTCAAGTACATTTACCTGTTCAGGCGTGGTGAAATTAGAATAAGCCGACAGAATGACGTCACTTCTCACGTCTAAAATGGAAGTTGATCCGGGACCGGGCGCTTGATTCGAAATATCTGTTATAGTGCCAGATTCTGAAACAATTAAGACTATACCTTAGATTGTTTTTATCTTTTGTCTTTTATATATATATTTTTTTTTAATGTAAAAAGTAATGATACGAACTAGACGCTCTCCTGATGGTAAGAGATAACGCCTGTCCATGACCATTGCAGCGATACACAGAACTTTGAGTAACAAAACAAAGTCCAGGGCATTTGGCACTGCTTTGGCGCTCTAGTCTCAACAGCCCAGTAATTTCTCTAGCTGCAGTACCCTTCAACCCGGAATATTATATTGTTAATCGAGTTATGTTATGCCGGGACGGTATAATATGTATAATAAGTTTAAATAAAACTTTCTAAAGCTTTGCATGTGTATTGATCATTACAATAAAGGTAGCTCAAGATATTTTTCGCGACCTCCCTTCGGTATTGTCTGTATGCGCCACTGCTCGGGTAACAAATTCCACATTTTAGCTAAAATGAAGTGACGAGATGTTTGAAAGAAAATCATGCACTTACCAATATCTACAACATATGCCCTGATTTCGTTTTGCTGAGGAGTACAGAAAACCAACCTGCCCCCGTCTTCAGAGAAGCAGTTCCGAGGCAATGCCAAGTTGTAAGCTCCGTAGAAAGGCTCCCCAGAGGCAATTTTTTTCTCAGTCTCTACAATGTCTACGATAGGGACTACTTCTTCCTGTAAGATAATTATCAAAATAAATTGTATTATTAAACATACTACTTGAGCCCCGCGGTGTTACCCGCTACATGTTTTCGGGATAAATAGACTTTTGTTTAATTATGTATGTGCGGATACATATGGATAGTGAAATTAATTAAAGTTAAAAAAAAAATAGAAATGGTTAAGCACATACTTGGTGCAAGTTTTGAAGGGAAGAGAGGGGGCAGTGTTGCCCGGTGCCGGAGGACCAAAAAGACCCATCCGGCGATGTTGCTAGCGCTCAAAACGCTAGCATTGAGCCCGAACAAATTAGTTTTTAAGTTTATGTCAAAATATAATTTCGTAGCGATGATAGCTCAGTGGTTAGCGCGGTAGGTTCGCATGCCGAAGGGCGTGTGTTCAAACCCCAACAATGAGTTTGAGCTGCCGGTGAAGGAAAACATCGTGAGGAAACCATAGCATGGTGGTAGGGTACTTTCTAGTACTCGGCTGGCTAGCTACCACCCTCAAGTTGAAAATCTGCCGCCAAGGAACTAACGGTGTGTTCCGGCAGCCTCACTTGAGTGCCAGTTCCATTCCAGGCTAGGTGTGCTTTACCATCCTCGACCACACCTTCACTTAACATCAGGTGTGCTGCGGTCAAACACCTAGCATGTCAAACATAAAAAAAAAAATAGTTCTACATATTAAGTAAAACTGCGATTAAGATTTTAATTAATAATTTATTGTTAAATTTAAGTTCTCATCACTGTTGTAACTGAACTTGTAATTTATTTTTTATTTTTTTATTTAATTACAAGCGCGAGTGTGGGAAAATGATATAATGTGGTGAAACATTACTTTTCGTGTTGCTTCCAAAACTCCATCGAAGCTTTATAGTAAAGTCGCCACTACTTTACTAAAGCATGACTGAACTTGACTGACACGGACTGAAGACTGGACTTTGACCATAACTATAGTTAAGAGACAGCAGAAATAACACTTAAGACAAGGCAGTTTGGCTTTACAGCTTTAGCCTGCCCGATGGGGCAAATTAACAAAAAAAATATTATGTCAGGTCAAACAGAGCAACACAATTTTGGTTATAGCTTTACTGTTCACCATAAATATCCAAGGATAACATAAAAGGTAAGGAAAATAAAAGAAAAAAATATATAACACATTATATATATACCTTGAATATCAATCCAAACTTTCACATATATAATGTTAGTGGGATAAGGTTTATGTACCGATACTAATAAAATATTCTGCTTAAATAAATTTAAAAAAATGTTCTCAGTGTAAGTTTCACTTGGTGGTGGATCTCCTTAGCAGGAGGTTGTCTTGGTATGTACCACCGCAGTACCAGATATTCTGCCGCCAAGCAGTAGTGTGTAAACATTACTGTGTTCCGGTTCGAAGGGTACTGCAGCTAGCGAAATTACTGGGCTGTTGAGACTAACCATCTAATGTCTCAAAGTAGTGAGTGTCAAATCAGCGATGTCCTGGACTTTGTTTTACGACTCAAAGTTCTGCGTATCGCTGTAATGGTCATGGACAGGCGTTATGTCTTACCATCAGGAGAAAGTCTCTTTCAAAAAAAAGCTTGTATTCAATGTAATTTGAACTTTATTCCAACTCACAGAGCCTTTTCTCTTGATAACGATCTTATGGCAGGCGTGGTGAGGACCGTCCGCGGCTCTCTGCAGCCAGACGAGGTCGCCACGTGAGCTAAATCTCGGCGACCGCACGGCGTTGCCTTCCGTCGACAGTTTCTCTATAAAATACATAATCATTAGGAAAACAAGGGATTTTTTTTAATATTAAATAGATTTACGTTTTGGCCACCCAATAGCCTGATGGAAATCGACGGTGCGGTTGAAGATGGTGCACGCTGATTTAGAAGAAATATATTCACTTTAACCTTAAAAACGTCCAAATAGACTGGGATTCTAGATTTTGATTCCTAGAAAATTTTTAATAGGTAACACAGACCTAGTAAGACCCAATCAGAATTTTTGTTTACGTTATAATTATTACTAGTCAAAAACAATTCGGAAATCCTGCCTAAAATTATGGACATAGCATTCATTTACTACAAAAGAATACTATCACCGGACCCGCTGGCGGTAACCAATGGCGGCATTCATTGGAATATTGCAAAAACATTTTCTTTCTCTATCGCACAATCGCAGCCAAGACCACCCGATCCAGCTGTACGAGCTTGTCACATGACTTATTAATGAAATTGCGACGGACTAGGCTTAGGTAAATGCCTACGGGTAGATGGATAGACACAGATAAAACATGTTTACAGTAAACATATTTTATCTGTGGCATTGTAGTACTCACTCAAAGCCCCGCCAAGAGTGAGAGAGAAGATGAAAGAAGGTCTGTTTGTGCAGAAGATGAGCCCCAAACGTCGCGGCTCCGTGGGCCACGCCACTCCTACCACACTGCTGCCATCTGGTGAAAACCGAACCTAACACACCAATAACAATGAGATATTAATACAATAAGAACTTCGAACGCTCGATTAATTTCGTTAAAATTTATATGAGTGGTCTCATATTTTTTTTTTATTTGACTACACACAGCGCCATCTGGTCCCAAACTAAGCAGAGCTTGTGTGATGGAAGTCAGATAACTGATAGAATACATACATACTTTTTTTTTTTTGTAAATACATACTTATGATACATACAGTACACCCAGACACAGAACAAACATTTGTTTATTCACAAAATATTTGCCCTGAGTGGGAATCGAACCCACGCCCTACAGCTCTCAAGGCAGATATACTACCAATGAGCCAACGGGGCTGTCAAATAAAAGTTAAAATAATAAAGTATAAAAGTTATCTCTGAAGTATGATCTACCAAGCAAAAAAAAATCATCAAAATCGATACATAATTGGCGGAATGATCGCGTACCATACATACCAAAAAAAAACATGCAGTAGAATTGAGAACCTCCTCTTTTTTGAGTCAGTAAAAAAAAAAGTGTGAAATCTCATTTACTGACCTGCCCGGGACAGCATCCAGATGGCAGGTGGTCTAATATGGTGAGACTTTCATCAGCCAGCGTGCACACTACTATCACTGATGAGTACTTCCCGACCAGCTGCTCTCCCCAATCTTGTCTGTACACAAATTCTTCACCCTAGAAAGAAATTTTCATTGGTGATACCACTGCCGTCAATATCCCACGTCTGGGCAAAAGCATATATTGGAAGGTGGTTGGGCGATATTCTATCACGCTAGCCCGGCGCGGGGTTGTCAGATTACAATATTTAAAATTTAAAATGTATTTCAGGCAACATTGCATAAAGTAAATAAAATATATATTGGATACATTTGAGAAGTAACGAATGAAATTGTTTTTTAACACTTTCATTGCCATCACTATTTTCGAGTAGTTCCCAGCGATCGGCCTTTTTTTTTTTAATGTAAAAAATTATGAGACGAACGAGACGCATTCCTGATGATAGAGATAACGTCTGTCCATGACCATAGCAGCGCTACACAGAACTCTGAGTAACAAAACAAAGTCCAGGGCATCGCTGCTTTGGTGCTCATTACTTTGGAGACTTTCGATGGTAAGTCTCAACAGCTCAGTATTTTCGCTAGCTGCAGTACCCTTCAAACCGGAATACAGTAATGTTTACACACTACTACTTAGCGGCAGAATAACTGGTACTGCGGTGGTACCTACCTAGACGACCTCCTGCTAAGGAGATCTACCACCAAGTATATGAAACGCGAGCACGCCAGGCGTGTTCTCGGCACTGCAAGATGAAATTCCATGGGCACGCTAGGCGTGTTCACTGGCACTGTACAAAGGTGAAAATTGGAAAAAGCCGTATTTCCGCTTCAGATAGAAAATATGCCCAAATCCATGAAAAATCGAGAGCACGCTTGCCGTGCTCGCGGCATCGCGATTGGGATTCGTGAGGACATGCTAGGCGTGTCGGCGGCACTGAATGTGTTAATATAGGTACTACCCCTAGGGGCAGTGTCTCTCAGAGCCCAGCTTTGGAAAATAGGGATGCCTCGTGTCCGATTCCGAACCTAGCGTGTCCACACGAATAGTAAGCGGCATTAAATGTGTTAAATATGCAGGATTTTTATCTATATAATCATTTATTTACGTTGACAGGGCGCCAAATTTAAAATTCATTGCGGTTTTTGCGTCAATTGCTTTACGACAACAAATTTTGCGATAGTAACTAGATTCCATCAAAATCAAGGTCTTAATTTTCACCAAGATGTCATTGGTTTAAACAACTGTGGGTATAGTAAATTGTGATTTATAGATACCTATTACATAATTCACCTTTTTAGGAGCGGAATCGCCTGCGCTACATTCGTCACATTTCGGTTTCGACTCGGCTTTTCTCTTGATGTAAGGTTCAAACTTAGGCAGCTTTCTCTCCGCGACATACACGATTTTAGTCTCATCTTGATTCCAATCGAGATTCCCAAACTCAGCTGAAAGAAATTGTGAACACTTTAGGCACTATAGTGCCTAATTTCATTCCCGGAAAACCTTCAAAAACTAGATAACTACTTCTACGATTTGTCGTATGTATGCTCCCCAATGTTTCTGGCCAAACTAAGGATTAGGAATAATTCCATTTGTGAATGTGGTTTAGATGAGGGAAATGTGGAGCATATTTTTTTCAATTGTCCTCTTCAACTGTTTTCTTTATACAGTATTATCCCTCCTGAAATTCCCCGTCCTACTTCTTTTGTCTCCTTTCCCTTGTATTCACCCCATTTGTAAATACAGTGTAACTCTTTATAACGAAACTCAAGGGACCGAGCATTTTTATCGTTATAAAGAGTTACCGTTATATGGAGTGAAGAAAGAAAAACAACCAAATTAACAATAATTTTCTTTTTAACGCTTTTCTTTTACTGGCCATGTTAACAGTTTCAAAGTTGGTTCACGACTGATAATACGATAGGTAGGAGTTTAGTTCGAGATCATCCTTTCTAGCAAACCAAGCACGTGTTCAAGGCAATTAACAATAACAAAAGCAAGACGGCTGTTTACGACCTCAGAAGTTTCGGGGCCTCAAAGGTTTAGTCGGCATCTTTTGTAACCTGATAAGATAACATAAACAATAACACCGTGACGATTTTCTGTGTCTAAATATGAACACATTTCTTCGTAATAGAGAATGGCTGCTGCGTTATAAAGAGTGTATCAATGTGTGGGTTTTAAGGTAAACCAACCAAATTGTGATCTTTTCTATGTTATAGAGAGTTTATCGTTATAAAGAATAATGTTATAAAGAGTTTACACTATATTTATTGTTTTGTTTCAGAAAAGGAAAAACACAAAACTCTGTAAACCGTACTATATACAAAAATAATACTTAGTCGATTCATAATCCAATCTCTTTGTGTGACAGTCTATCGTTCCACGTGACATTGGCGGAATTGTGGAGAACCTCCACAAAGGCCATTCATCGAGAATTGAATTGAATAGGAACTATATCAGTAACACTATGAAATCAGTTTATGTGCTCGTAAAGAGATGGAGTTGCACACTTACAGTCGGCATAAACATCTCCGTGTAAGTCCAAAGCGGCTAAATCTATGCAGTGAGCAAGTGTGCTCTTTTTCCACACTTCCAAGTATTGCTTCTTAACATCTTTATTTGTCTTGTCCTCGCGTATTATCGCCTTATATGTCTCTTTGGGAGAGACTGCAGTCAGCAGTCTGAAATAACCGATAAAAGGCTGGTTGACTAATTTTGAAAATTGGGTTAGTTAACACTTCTGATATCTTATTACCTACATCAAATTATTTTTCTTTTTAATTAGTAAATTTACATTCTATTATGCGATTTCAAAAACCAGTCAAAATTTACCGCGAAAATATATATAACATAACGTCTGAATGACGTCATGCCATGTGAAACAATCATAATATGTGCATGGCAGTTGTTCTACGAAAATATCAACAGCATTAATGGTGTTACGCATGGTGTGACGTCACATTCTGTTCTTGGAGATGACGGTCACAAGACTAATTTTGCCAAACTTATTTTTCAAAAATAACTTGTCAAATAAAATACGAAAAAATTATTTTTTAAATTTGTATGAGAAAATTAAATTACGATTTTAATGTTTATTCTTCGCGTTAATGATTCCAAGCCGGACATAAATGGACCCCTTAAAATATTGTTGGCCCTTTCTGCCGCACCCTGTATAAAGGTACTCTCTATTATGGTATTACATATTTATTTTTATAATAAGTAGTTTTATATTATGTTACCTACATATCATGATTAATCATTAGAAACTTTAATTCATACATTTTAAAAAATCTTAATAAACACAAGCCTATCACTTAATTTCATTTCTTAACAGGTTCAGGTAGGTATTCTAAATTAAATGTAAGAATGAATAAGATTTTCACAAAATATGGCCCTAGATAATCCTAGATATAAATCTTGGCCCTAGATGCTAGATAGTGTTGTGTGAAATGTACTAATAAATATTGTAGGACATTATACACAGCGCCATCTGACCCCAAACTAAGCAAAACTTATACTATGGCAGTCAGATAGCTGATAGAATACTTAAATACCTTTTTTTGTTGTAAATATATACTTATAATACATACAGAACACCCAGACACAGAACAAACATTTGTTTATACCACAAAATGTTTTGTCCTGAGTGTGAATCGAACCCACGCCCTACAGCTCTTAAGGCAGATAGACTACCAATGAGCCAACAGGGCTGGCAAAACTCAATCAATAATACAACATAATTTACTGATTTAAAAAAGCCGAGCAAATTTTATGAAATATAATTTTAATTTCAGGTTATTTTCAGAACTTGGTTTAAATGAAATAGCACCAACTTACTCATTGCTGACATCAGCACCAAATTCGCTCTGCGCTGTAACACGGAGATTTTCATCCAGGTTATAGTTTGTGGTATATTTGGTACTCTTCCCTTTGTCCAGATTCCTCACAGACCAGTTAACCGCCACTCCGTTGCCAGCTTTGTTCAACTTGCCACTGGCTACAGCTGGTATTTTGGATAAGGTTTTGTATGTGCTTACTATAGTTTCAATCTGTAAATATCATATCATAGATATCATAGAACATTACACACAGAGCCATCTGACCCCAAACTAAGCAAAGCTTGTACTATGGAAGTCAGATAACTGATAGAATACTTAAATACTTTTTTTTTTTTACAAATACATACTTATAATAAATACAGAACCCTCAGACACAGAACAAACATTTTGTTTATACCATAAAATGTTTATCCTGGGTGGGAATCGAACCCACGCCCTTCAGCTCTTGGAGCAAACATAGTACCAATGAACCAACAGAGCTGTCAAAAATCAAAGTAGAAAATAACTGACAATTCTAATAACCGTTTCGTCTGAGATTTTTAGTATTTTATTGGTTTATTATTACTGTCATGATTTTGTTGTAAGTAATTCTACTACTTTTAAACCCCAATGCAAGGGGTGTCATAAGTAAATATATTTTTTTTTATCTAAAAAGTAATGAGACGAACGAGACACTCTCCTGATGGTAAGAGATAACACCTGTCCATGACCATTGCAGCGATACACAGAACTTTTAACAAAACAAAGTCCAGGGCATCACTACTTTGGCGCTAATTACTTTGAGACTTTCGATGGTTAGTCTCAACAGCCCAGTAATTTCGCTAGCTGCAGTACCCTTCAAAACGGAACACAGTAATGTTTACACACTACTGCTTAGCGGCAGAATAACTGTTTTGCGGTGGTACCTACCTAGACGACCTCCTACTAAGATCTACCACCAAGTTGCCGTAATGCTGCTCATTATGTAAGTTACAAATAAATAAAATAATTTATGAATTGTATTTTATTTTTTGTGAAATATAATAAAATTATTTACCTGAGCAGCCATCTTCAACATTACAGAAAAGCAGCTTCACCGACTTATCTTATCAATAGACTGAAAATTAAATATTTATAGAATTAATGTTTGAATACTTATCTATGATGTTGCCTGTATATAACCTAATGTACAGCATTTAGAATTAACAATAGATAATACAGTTAGTTTTATCTCACTGCATCCTTATTATTAAAATATATGAAAACTTTTTACTTTACATGTAAACTTTCTATTGCAAACTAATGTCCTTATACAATCCTAATATTGTCCTTATAATGTCCTTTTTCGTTCTTTAATCCACACAGCATGCACATCAATCACAAAGACAGTATGTAAGCTTTTTTGGACTTGTGACCTGAATAAACTAAGAATAGACTGTGTGTTGACCATAGCTTATAATTATGATGTTTTATGATGGTGTGATCGAATATGGTACACATACCTAACCTGGAATGTAACTGGCTCTCAAGTGAGGCTGCCTGAAAACATTGTTTGGTGCTTCAAGGTATTTCAAAACTACACATTCACTATTACAAACTTAAGAGACAATAATGTAGTCCTTTGTTGCATTGTCACACAAACAAAGCCTCAGCAGACAAGATAATATTTTAGTGCTAGGTACCTACTTACCTACAAAATATGTTATATACATAATATTAATATTTGTTAGGTAGATTAAGATAGATATAAGACTTTACCTTGGTATTTCTCATAAAAACTATACTAATTTTCATTAAAAAACCCTATATGTTAAGCCTAAATAACACAGCTGTGATGCACAAATTACTGAGGGCCAAAGAATAATAAAATAGTAGATACTATACTATACAGGCTGTTATGTTATTATGGGAATACAAACCGGTGCCAGTCAAAACACTACGTGTCGTAATTTAATTAAATTAAATATTTACATGCCTCAGCTGATCCTAACTACATAAAAATTTTGGCGCGAACGCAAAAAGTTGTCTCTGCATTCTATAATTTTTTTAAAACTTGTGTTTATTTTTGTGGATACATTTAAAAATAGTGGTGTTTTAACAGAGACACTTTTTTTACCAAACTTTGCATTTTATTCATCAACTGCCGAATACAAATTAATTTTACGTTTCGTGTTGTGTTGTTTTCAAAATGTCATAAACTATTAAACATCACCAACCAAGTCCACTAAGCATGGACTCGCTAAACTAAGCCGTAACAAAATGATTTTGAATGTGATTATGAGCTATTATTGATTGTGATTCTTCGAAGGTTATTAAACTTCACTTTAACTTGAGACATCAGAAGATGTGGAAACTGTGGACTACTTGGACCCTGTTTAGACAGTATTTATGCACACACGGCCTTGTCCACGACACAGCCACACCGAATTTTTTCGTCTTAAAGTACATCTAGACGTCCCATTCCGCTTTTCGTATTACTGCCAAAACTCCATGGAAATTTGTATTAAAGTCACCACTACTTGGGCATGACTGGACTCATTCAAAACTTGTTTTATGAGACTTGGACTTTTTAAACACGTATTTTCATAAAACACGATTTCTTTTTATTTCATGAATATGTCGAAAAACTTGACACTGGTAAATGCACAAAGTGTAACGCCAAAAACTTTTGGCTGGCGGGATGCGGAAAAATCATAATATGTTTATTGTATTAATTACCAAAACTTGTGTTTCTCTAGTCTTCTTTATGTCGAAAAATAACAGTTCTCATAAAGTGCTGAATTATGCGCGTAATTGCATGAAAGTGATGATTTGATCATATGATACATTACTTGACTGGTTGTGTTACTGCTAAAGCTCCATCGAAGCTTGTAATAAAGTCACCATTACTTTTGTAGGACATCACTGGACTTGACATAATTTGTGTGACTTTGACGGTAGTTAGACCTATTACGATTGATTTTTCTTAAAATAATAATTTTAGAAATATCAAATTATTTACACTGGTAAATACACGAAGTGGATGATGGATCTGTGGTAGAACGCCAAAAAAAAAACGAAACGAAGAAGTGTCGCTGTCGGCTCAAGTCGGCATACATATTAAATTGCGATATTTTCTTGAGATTTTGATTGAATTGAATTCTATTTTTCAGTCTTATTAATTTGTTTAGTTGTATTGTTCACAAATGATTATGCTTATTTCATTAACATCTTTACATATTTCTTCGTATCGGTGCTTCTTCGGTAACCAGTGACATATTTTCAATCAAAAATTATGAAAATGTAAACATGGCTCAATTTGCTGACGGTATGTTTTTTCATTGCATGTTATTATTTCTTCTTGTTTATTTCATTTTCTAGTAGAATTAGAGTGACATACCATACATACCTACGTTCTTCACTGAATAACCAATATTTCTTTTAGGTGAAAATGTACAATATGTTTTGTCGGTCCTCTTCTATACGACAAGAAGACTTAAAGCTTATAATACATCAATTATGTTCGTTACCTGATACATTACCTCGAGTAGAACAAAATCTAAGCATTTTTCTGTGCCGTGTGTGGTACATTAGTTTAAATACATAAGTACCTGCTTAGTTATGTATTTTCTTTTAGTTAAAACTGCACTCACTATCTTTATTATTCAACTGTTAATAAAGCGTCCAGCTGTTTTTTTTTACATAAAGTGGTATGTTTTAGATGAGATGAGTGGATTCCCGAAAGTCATATCTTCAGAAACAATGAGCTAATTCACAGTGTTAAAAAGAATTTATGATTACACAAAGACCTTAAGGTAAATTCTATGGGTGTGTCAATACATACATCAAATTGTTTATTATTTTTTTAAATGCATAGTCTGCAATCCGATCACATCTATATCCAACTTTAGAATCAGTTCCTTATTCCAGGCTTATACATGCATCATATCACTGTCACCAGCATGTTCTTAACTGAATAAGTAGTGATTTGCCATCAAATGCTTTCCATTTCTTACTGGTATAAAATAAAGTTGTATTTCTTATGTATCTTGTTTGTTAGCTTAATTTTTTCTTTTCTTTTTAGGGTTCCGTACCCAAAAAGTAAAAACAGGACCCTATTACTGAGACTTCACTGTCCGTCCGTCTGTCACCAGGCTGTATCTCAAGAATGGTGATAGCTAGACAGTTGAAATTTTCACAGATGATGTATTTCTATTGCCGCTATAACAACAAATACTAAAAATAAAATAAAATAAATATTTAAGAGGAGCTTCCATTCAACAAACTTGATTTTTATAGATAATGGTACGGAACCCTTCGTGCGCGAGTCCGACTCGCACTTGGCCGGTTTTTGTCTATGTTTTGATATAGTTTTCACTACAACTTAAAAGGTAAGGAAATGAGTAGCTTTGCTTTACGATATGGGAAACTAAAGTGTCTTGGAATTCAAATGAAACAAAATGCAATGTGGTTAGTTTATGAGATATTTTTTTGTAAAAGTAACTAGAGTTGCGCAATGCGCATGCAATCTTCTTGTGGATCAGTTGCATGAAGCTTTATCCATATTTTTTCTGAGACTTTAATTTTTTCCCTACTACATGTTTATAAATGGACTATTATTAATTATTATGAGTACTGTTGTCCAGGAAGCAGACATCAATATGGAAGAAAGTGAAAAAAATAATGAAGAAATTAAATCATCCAATGTTAACAAAATTGAAACTAAGCAAGATTATGCTTGCACTACATGTGACAAAACATTCTCAGAACAGGCAGATCTTGATAAACACTGGTTATGGCATGTTCTTCAACTTGAACATGTAAGTATGACTTAGAATATGCATGTGTGCATCACAACCTAGTAAAAGTAAAGATTAGAAAAATGAATCCTTTGATATATAAAACAAATCTAATGTAACATCTAAATTATTGTGTTACTTGTCATTAAATTGCCTCCTTTTGTTTTAGACATGTTTGGCCTTACAAGTAAATATTAACTAAAGCATGACTGGACTTGACTGACACAGGCTGGACTTGGCCAAGACTGGACTTTTACTGCTTTTTAACTTATAAAACTTGATAATATTAAAAACACTTGACACTGGTTAATGAACAAAATGCGACGCCAAAATCAAAGAATAAGAAATGTTGTTTGAATTTAAACAATGCTCTGTCAATTTCTTATTGATGTGAAATGTTACGAGTCGAAAAGCAACATTTGAAAGTAAAGGCCTTTAATTGCTAAGGATATAAGATTATCTCATATCTTGGAAATTTAAATTTTTCAGATGCAAAGTTGCTGTATAGAATTAAATCACATAAAAATATTTAAATGTGATTTGTGCACAAGTTTCTTCCCAGACTTGTCAAGTCTAAAAGCACATCAAGAGAAGCATGTTGACGATGAAAGAACAATGAGTGATGAAGAAGATAGCACATCAAGTTTACAATCAGGTTTTCACAACAAGGTATGCAAATTGAGAGTGAACTTCCATTCTACATTTTTTGCACCATATTGCCATTTATTCTCAGCCATTTACTATTTATTTTCAGGAAACATACATTAAACATAAGAATGAACAGACTAATATTAATCAAAATGATACTAATATAATTGATGAAAATGCAATAAATAAAATTGTCAGTAGAGAAACAAATGTAATTGATGGTTATTTAACAAACAAGATTGTTGAAAATGAATTAAATGAGAGTGACAAAAGTGAATTAAACAAGTTTGATGAAAATACAATGAACAAAATGAATAGAAATGTAATGAATGAAATAAATGAAAATGCAGTTACTGACATAAATGAAAATAAAAAAAATATGACAAATGAATACAATATAAACAAGATAGAAGAAATTGCAACAAATGAGATGGATGTAGACAAACCAAACATGATGGACATAGATACAACAAACGAGATGTATAGAAATGAAACAGATGTGATGGTTGATAATGAAACCGACAAGAAACATGACAATGAAACTATAAAAATGGAGGAAAACGAAATGAAAATTACTGAAAACGCAACAAAAACGTTACACATAAATGAAAAATATTTCTGTTCCCCATGTGTCAAATTCTTTGATAACCAGCCAGACCTTGATGAACATCAGCAATGGCACAGTCAACAAGCTAAAATGGTAAGTTTGTGGGATTTAAAATCTGAAATTAAATCTCAAATAAAACTATAGAAAAAGCTGATAAAATGTAAATAATTTACATAGCATGGTATAAACTACACGCTAAAGCTGCTAAAGATCTAGTGATTTAGTTCGAACAACTTTTTGAGAACATTCAATGAACTCCAGCCAACAACTTAATGAATGTAGGGCAAGCTGTGGGGTACAATCCGCCAGCAAGATTCCTTCTAAACCAGTGCAGTGGCTTTGGTATTTAAAAATTTTGTAATTTTTTTTAATTATGTGGTATGCCATTATAACATTCATTTAACTATGATTATTTTGATACCATAGTCACAACTCCAGTATGGCTTTTAGATTAACCATGGCTATTGTGACATGGCCAAAATGTGAAAGATAAATAAATAATGATATTTTTGGTGTGTATTTTCTTTGTGCATAAGTCACAGTGATATACAATTATGTGTTCAAAATGCTAAAGTTTTAAAACATCAAATAAAGACATTATGTGTAGAGCTGTAGAGATATCAAAATAACTTTTTAACACACTTTTCCTGATATCCCTGTTAGCTCATTGGTAGTATATTTGCTTTAAGAGCTGTATGCTGTGGGTTCGATTCCCATCCAATGTGTTCAAAATGCTAAAGTTTTAAAACATCAAATAAAAACATTATGTGTAGAGCTGTAGAGGTATCAAAATAACTTTTTAACACACTTTTCCTGACATCCCTGTTAGCTCATTGGTAGTATATCTGCTTTAAGAGCTGTATGCTGTGGGTTCGATTCCCATCCAATGTGTTCAAAATGCTAAAGTTTTAAAACATCAAATAAAGACATTATATGTAGAGCTGTAGAGATATCAAAATAACTTTTTAACACACTTTTCCTGATATCCCTGTTAGCTCATTGGTAGTATATTTGCTTTAAGAGCTGTATGCTGTGGGTTCGATTCCCATCCAATGTGTTCAAAATGCTAAAGTTTTAAAACATCAAATAAAGACATTATATGTAGAGCTGTAGAGATATCAAAATAACTTTTTAACACACTTTTCCTGATATCCCTGTTAGCTCATTGGTAGTATATTTGCTTTAAGAGCTGTATGCTGTGGGTTCGATTCCCATCCAGGAAAAAAAAATTGTGGTTTAAATGTTTGTTCTATATATGTATCTATTATAAGTATGTATTTACAAAAAAAGCTTAATTTAGGCTTAGTGTGTAATGTTGTATGAAATTTATTTTATTTGATAGTGGACATCCATACATAAAACCTATTGTATTTATAATCCAATACTAAAAATAATATGGTTTATAACACTGTATAAAAAGTACAATAAGTGTATCATTTCAGATGTCAAGTTGCAGTGTAAAATTAATTCGTGACAAAATGTTTAAATGTGATTTTTGCCCGAGTTATTTTCTGAGTTTAGAAAAGCTGATTATACATCAGAGAAAATATTTCAACAAAGATCGGTAAGTATTTAAATAATTATATTTGAATATGTGTATTACATTATACATACCTATGTGGGATTAGTCACTTTGTGACAATATATCTTTGTTATACTAATAAAGGGATTACTCACGTTGTGTCAATCAATGTTTATTATACCTATGCTGGATTACTCACGTTGTGATTATATATATTTTTAGGTCAAAGCGTCAAAACGACAATGATGAAATGAAAAAGCCTTATCAGTGTATAACGTGCAAATGGAGGTTCGTGATGAAAAGCACTCTCGAAGCTCACATGGTACTCCACGAACCTTTCCCACATATATGTGAATGTGGAATCGGATACTACCAGAAATACGATTTGGAATCCCACAGAAAAGTTGTCCATCCAAACTATAGGACACCAGTCGAAATCAAGATAGAAAAAGAAGATTATAATCTCACTTCCCAACTGAGACCCAACAATAAAATAGGGCCCAGACTCAAAGCATGTCTAACATTTAAGCAACCAAAGGATAAAACAAACAAACACAAACGTTTAAAAACGAAACAAAATACAAAGAAACGTGTCAAGAACGAGAACCCTATCAAAGTGAAACGTGAACATGAAATCAAAATGGAATTTGAAAAGGACGAAAATGGCCTCATACTTTGTACAGTCTGTTCGCAAACTTTTGATTCAGATAGCGATTTGCAAACACATTTGTACCGGGATCATACTAAAAAGATTTCCAGCAGCAATTACAAGTGCAATGTTTGCAACAAAATAATAGAGGTAACGAAAATTAAAAAACACGTACTGTGCCATATAAAACCTTACCTCTGTCATATCTGTAATAAAAGATACTCACAATCTGGGGCGCTAAAATTGCATCAGCTAAGACACAGTGGCGCTAGACAATTTCAATGTAATGAATGCGACAAATCTTTCTATGACTGTGCGACTCTTCAGCTGCATATGAGAGTTCACTCGGGGGAGAAACCCTTCGAGTGCAAGCGTTGTGGGAAGTGCTTCAGCGACCCCTCGGCTTTCAAACGTCATACACTCATACACACGGGCTTAAAGCCATATAAGTGCGAGACGTGTCCGAAATCATTCTGCGATCCCTCTGCGTTATACAGACACATCCGCCATCATCAGGGCTATAAAGTGTCATGTCCTAACTGCCCCAAAACGTTTGCATCTAATGCCTCTTTGCTACATCACCTTAAACAGAATCACAGCACAAAAAAAGAAGACAAAATCAAATTTGAATGTGATATCTGCAATTCTAAGTTTACACTCAAAGGTAATCTATCGGACCATATGAAAAAGGTACACTTGAACAAGAGAATCGAAATGGAATGTGAGATCTGTTATAAAATCTTTACGCAAAAAAATAATCTAATGAAGCACATCCAAACTGTACACATGGATATACCTGTGGTCGAATGTGATATTTGTCATAAAAAGTTAAAAAATGCGTATTGTCTTAAGGCTCATAAGAGAATAGTACATCTTAAAAAGAGATATCCATGTGACATATGCGGTGCGCTTTATATAGAGAAATCTAAATTGAAAATGCATGAACAATTAAAGCACGGACCCCAACCGTTGCCCAAGAACTACGAGTGCGATCATTGCCATAAATCATTCCATTTCAGAAGTCACATCAGAAGCCACATTATACAGAAACATTTAGGTAACAAATGTAAAACTTGTTCAAAGACGTTTTCTACGTCAGTGCTATTGAAACAACACAAAATAGATGGATGCACGCGATGTGGTATTTGTAACAAGGCTTTCAGAACTCCTAAAGCATTGAAAGAACATCACACCGTCACTCACTTAGATAAAAGCGAACAACAAATGTACAGTTGCGATTACTGTAATAAACAATTTCCTCTTAAAAGTAGGTTGAGGGCGCACATCCAGAATGCTTCTAATCATGCGCGGCCTGTAGATTCGTTTCGCTGTGACCATTGCAGTGCAACATTTTCCTACAAGAGTGCGATCGTGACTCATATATGGGAAAAGCACATGGTCGCTCTTTACTGCAACATTTGCATGAAGATGTTTTTTAGAGAATATGATTTCCGGAAACATAAGCGAAATGCCAGCTGCCGCTCCCGGCAAGTTCAGTGTAAAATATGCCACCAGACGGTCACAAATATGCCCAGGCATCTATTGTTTCACGGGTCCAAAAGGTTACAATGCGATGTGTGCGGACTTAAATTTATACTTAAACAAACGTTAATCCAGCATATTATAAAGAATCACGCGCCTAAAGCAGTGAAAAGGATCGCATTGTGAAAAAGTGCGAGTATATTGAATCTTATATAATATTACTGTTTGGTATAGTGCAGGGTTTCTCAAAGTGGGATACGTGTCCTACTCAGGGTACGCCAGTTGATCTACAGGGTACGCAACAAAGTTTACTCCTACGTAGTTTTTTAAATAAAATAGGTAACTACCTTATTTTTCTTCTACAGTAAAAGTTCTATAATCACGGTTTCATTATTCGCGGGTGAAAAAATTGGAACTTGAAAAATAAAAATAAAAAAATCCTGTATTCTCAGATGCAATCAGTAAACAGAAAATAATTGGGTGTCATTTATAAACGTATCAGCATCTTTTGAGTATGTATGTACTAATGGTACGTACCGAGGTGGCTTTTAAAAAAGATGTAACCGTGTGGACTAATTTCAAACTAAAACAAACCTTACTGCCACTGTATAAAGGCTATTCTCGAATGCCTTATTTTGAAACGGCAAATTATTTATTAATGCTACAGCCCAATATCAATATGAATTTAAAGATTTTTCAAAAGAGACAAAACAAAATAAACAACAATTTTTAAACCCTGGTTTTTAAATCTGATTTTAATTTGATACATATTGGTTCTTTGGAACTTCAGAACCCTGTCCCCTATGATTCCATACTAATTACCATTCCATATTCACAGTTTCTGCATATTTATAAAACGTATCTACCTATACCCCACGAAGAGCTTTTACTGTATTAGATATTATTTATTACATCAGTTAATTAAATTGATCGGCCATAAAAGTCTAATTGGTGTACGTGGAGCTATATATAAGTTTGAGAATCCCTGGTATACCTAGATAACTATTTTAAAACCAAAAACTAGTTTAACTAATTTTGATCTGCCGGCACTTTAGCCAACATTCCGATACAATTCTTTATTAGGTGATAGATCTTAGCAGGAGGTCGTCTGGGTAGGTAGTTCCGCAGTTACAGATCTACCGTCAAGCAGTAGTGTGGTAAAACGGTTTGAAAAGTATTGCAGCTAGCGAAATTACAGGGTTATTGAGACTATACCGTCGAATATCTTAAAGTAATGAGCACCGAAGCAGCGACGCCCTGGACTTGGTTTGTTATTCAAAGTTGCAGTCATGATCGCAAGCGATATCTCTTACCATCGGGAAAGCGTTTCGCTCGCGTCTTTTACATAAACTGTGGGAATCCTCTAGTATAGGAGCCTAAGTTTGATTTGAAACCAAATGTAACAATTTACTACAAATATATATAAATCCCGATAGATTAGTAAATCTGTGAATTTTAATCTCGTTTTTTTATAAATAATAATAATATTGTAAATAATAACATAGAACGAAAGTTGTAAACAAAAAAAAACTAACAACTTTTGTTTAATTATATTTAATAATCAATTTTATTAATTTTACTTAAAACTAAATTAAGGCTCTAAATAGGTTTGAATGTAAATTGTCTATGCGTTAAAAAGTAAGAATCCGGTGAAAGCATTAAGCTTTTCAGTTCTGTGTCTGGGTGTAACGTATGTATTATAAGTATGTATTTACAAAAAAAAAGTATTTTTAAGTAGTCTGTCAGCTGTATGGTTCCCATAGTACAAGCTTTCCTTAGTTTGGCGCTAGATGGCGCTGTGTTAAATGTCCTCCAATTTTAAGCTATTGCATAGCTTCTATCGCGGGTCTTGAGCGTGGAGACCGAATCCAGAAATTCCGTAACCGAATATAACCTAACACCCCCCACTCCCACCGGCGCAGCGGTGATACTTTTTAGTTTTGCCATCTATCGATGAATAGCAGAACTTTTAATGACTTTTTTGAAATATCACGCTTGTCTCTTTAGTTCAGCAACTCGCCTCTAGGTGGCATTGGGTTTTTTAACCGGGACTTTTTTTTTTTAATGGTTGACAGGCTAGGTGTTTGACCACAGCTCACCTGATGTCAAGTGAAGGTGTAGCCGAAGATGGTAAAGCACACCTAGCCTGGAATGCAACTGGCTCTCAAGTGAGGCTGCCGGAACACACCGTTAGATGCTTGGCGGCAGATTTACAACTTGAGGGTGGTAGCTAGCCAGACGAGTACTAAAGTACCCTACCACCATGCTTTGGTTTCCTCACGATGTTTTTCCTTCACCGGCAGCTCAAGCTCATTGTTGGGGGTTGAACCCACGCCCTTCGGCATGCGAACCTACCGCGCTAACCACTGAGCTATCATCGCTACAAAATCGATCCTAAAAGTTTTATTGAATGTTAAAACTTTTCATTCGGTAATGTATTGATGTTACAAAGATATTTATAAGATAGTTACAAAGAAATTTACAAAGATACAATCCGTCGGACTCTAGACAAGGCATTTTGTTTCCCGGAGCCGACCTCTTCCTGCGGTACATATTTGTGTGACTGCGGTTTTTGAAATAACCAATTTAATTGTAGATTTATTTTTTGATAGCTTGTTAAATTAAGTGTACTTACTTTTTTACATCACCTGATACCGAGACGTCTGCATAGGAAGGAGGTTGGTGGAAAAAGTCTAGGAATACGTAATAAAACATTTTATCTCTAATAGGCTTTACGCCGGATTTTTTACTGTCAATGAATTTTAATTAGGTTAATTCTCATTTCAATTTATTCTCGCTTTTAACCTAGATTGTAAATATTGTAATAATAGATATTATTAATAATGTAATCAATGAATTTTTGTTCAATTATTTTTTTAAATAAATCAGTACCTTTTTAAAACTTCCTTTTATTACCTTACTGCGATTACCTGAAAATTCCCAAAGAAAACAGATTAAAAAGATGCTGCCAAGGTTACCAATATAATTATTATACCTATAGCTCTGCTTGTCTATTCGAACATAATTCATAACTACAGGGAACATAGAGCTAGGTACTTACGTGCTTAACTCCCCGGTGTTTACTCTAAGTTTATCTTGTTAGTGATTGGCAGTATGATCTCGTCTTTATGATGTGAATGGTAAAGGTGATTTTAGTTTGTGGGGTTTAGTTGCGTTGACGCGCCGCACCGGGCGCGCCGCTCGATACGCGCGCGCCGTGCGGCTCGCACGGCATCGACCCCTGTCCCCTGTCTGGCCCTCAGCCCCCAGTACTCGCAAAACCTACTGTGTAACGCACCCTCACCTAATAAGCACTAGTAACACGAAGATCTCATCTCGGATGTTTGTGTCTAAAACAAAAAACAATCGTAAATTTTGCGACTCGTTTTTGTTCCATAGATACTAGTTATAAAATAACAATTGCGGCTACAGTTGTTATATATAAACTGTGCTTAAAACTCTACATAGAGTAACTTTTCAAGAAATAGTGTGTTCCCGCGCAACCAAATTTGAATCTTAGAAAACTGTGCAAAGTTCCGTCGGGTTTCGAGAGTAGAGAAACCAGCCGGTGACGAAAATGAACGAACTGGACCTAATTAAAGAAGTAGAAAAACGTCCTATTCTTTACGATAAGTCTGTTAGTGGTTTCAATAAAACGAAGCTGAGAGATGAGGCGTGGAGGGAAGTGAATGAAGCTCTAAATGTTACAGGTGAGTTTCCATTTTGTTCTCGCTACGCAGGTAGATAGATATATGACTAAATTTAGCATTGACGTATGATCAATGCGGAGAGTTCTTTTGCGTTCGGAGTTATCTCTGTCCTTGTCTTTCTGTTTACAAAAACCATGTGAGAGACCGAGATATTCTAGAAAATCAAAATATACAAATAAGAATACCTGTAGATATCATGCGAATTTTATCTACTGCTCTCTTACATATTCATTAATGTCAATCGCTAATCAAATATACATACAAGTCTTATATGATATGTCCAAGATGTTATAATTTGTAGAGAAATAGTGTCAAGGATAATTGTTTTTCAGAATCTGAGTGCAAAAAGCGGTGGCGGTCGCTACGGGATTCGTTCATAAAGTTACAGCGTACCCACGGGGGACGGACGCGGTGGCCATACCACTACGCCATGCGCTTCCTCATGCCGCATGTGGAGCCCAAACCGGAGGCCGAGGTCTCTTCGGAACGAAGGTTGGTGCTAGTTACCAAATTCCCCTCTGCACGTACATGACTGCGCTTGTGGAAATAGGAAGGCGAGCCCAGTGACGACCTTGGGGGGTGGCATGCAGGGCAAACGCCTGGGGCCTCGCGGATTGAACTACTCAAGTAGAAAAAAGTCTTTAACATAATATGTATGCATACGTACGTCGTACGTGTATCTCGCGCCTCGCACTTCACAAACCCCCACCTGAACGCACGGTTTCATTATTAGTGCAAGCATGTTACAGCCACTCGAGCTAATATTTTTTATTTATTAAAACGGACACAAAGAAAAAGGGCCTCACAATGACCTGTCGCCTTCGGGTCTCGCAACAGCTAAGGCCGCCGCTGGGTGAGCCTCTCCACGGGACAAAAGTTGCCACTAGGTAAACTTAAACTACGGTCCCAAGCTCTCCAAAAAGTGCAGCGATTGTCTAGATTGGATAGTTTTGTCGCTGGTCACTGCGGAAAGGTTCACGCTCGCATTGAACAGCCAGCGATCAACTATACAATATTAATCTCGTCTGCTAACCTTGTTAGTAGACTTACCTACCTAGATTTATTTAACATTTCTTGACGTAGTCAAATAAACGTAGGTAACGTTTATTTGACTATGGAATAGTTATAAATTATTAATTTGTATGACATTTAACTTTTTTCATTTGTTTTATTTCAATTGACGTTTATTTGAGTATGGAATACTTGTAAATTATTCATTTGTATGACATTTAACTTTCGATTTCACCCGGGGGTTCAACGGGTGCGGTGTACCCGTGCGTAGGTATAGTCCTAGTCCTTAGAAGGCGCATGAATAGCCGAGACCGCCATAAATTTCGCTAGTTACCTACTACACACGCGAGCGGAGCCACGGGCACGGGCGCAGGCTGACTTCTGCACCTCGACGCCGAATATGCTTAAAATGGTCCTGTTCGTTACTTATTTGTAACTATTTAGCTGCGCCCCGCGGTGTTACCCGTTGCTCCTGCGTGAAAGCTACCTGTTATCGGGGTAAAAAGTAGCCTTTGTATTAATCCAGGATGCCAGCTACCTCCTTACGAAATTTAATCAAAATCCATTATAAACATATATACAAACTTTCACGTTTATAATATTAGTAGGATGATAATTTTACATTCTCACTTACGTTCGCCCTAATCCATCTTTGCAGTAGCAAAAAGAAAGATTCAGAAGACTCTGACGCTGAGGAGGAAGTGAGACAGCGCGCCATACAGTGCTTGCCCGACTTGTCGTTCATTGGACAGGATACTAAGTTCGAAGCGGAGGAATCGCCGGAACCTTCCCCGAAGAAGGCTCGGCTCAACTCCTCTGCCTCAGACGAGGAGAATAGCAACCAGTGTCTCTGTAACAGGTAAATATAGACCGATCAATATATTTTTTGTTATGGTTAACATGCTAGGAGTTTGCATGCAAAAAAAACTATTTAATTATTCTATCAGTTATCTGTCTTCCATAGCACATGCTTTGCTTAGTTTGGGGTCAGATGGCGCTGTGTGTAATGTCCAAAAAAATAAAAGTTTGACCACGACTTATGTTAAATGACGGCGAATTGGAATTAGAACTGGTTCACAAACGTGTATTTGCAAATTTTTTTTTTTTTTTTTTAGCTGACATGCTAGTTTTTTGACCACAGCTCACCTGATGTTAAATGAGGGTGTGGTCGAAGATGGTAAAGCACACCTAGCCTGGAATGGAACTGGCTCTCAAGTGAGGCTGCCTGAACACACCGTTAGATGCTTGACTTAACAGTATTCAAGCTATAATTGTATTTAGTTTATTTCCGCTTAACAGTTCCGTTTCAGTTACAACAGTGATGAGGATTTAATGACAACAATGATTAAAAATTATCCGAAACTTAATATCTAAAACAAATGCTCGAAGAGTCAATGTTCCTCAATAAATCGTGTTTAGTTTTTATGTAATCGAGAAAATCTTAAAATAGAAGTTGCATTTTTGCTTTGGTAAATGAAACCCTATGGGATACACCATTGGACTGATGATTGACTGCAGTATGGCAGCCCGTACACGTAGCGCGCGATCCGCGATCCGCGATCCGCGATCAATGATCGCGATCCAGACTGATCGTGTACAAAGCGGATTGACGGACTGATGCTCCGGATCGCATAATATCTAGAAATTTTGAAATCATGATCGCGGATCGCGGATCGTGATCATGATTGAACGTGTAAGGCGGCCCTAACAAACAAGCGTGAAATTTTACAATGTACTGTCATTGTTTCCAGGTCCGACCCCGATGAACTGTTCCTTCTTAGCTGTGCCCCAACACTGAAGCGTCTCAATTCGAAACAGAACGCTGTCGCTCGTCTAAAGATACAGCAGGCCTTGTACGAGGCAGAATTCGGAGTTCAAGTAGACATGCCCTATGTCTCTCCTAGCGACAGTTTCGGAGGCTCTTTGGAATGAGCTCAGAATAAATGAAAACTTGCTACAACACAACGATGAACGAATCATTTAATGTTGTAGAAGACTTGAGTCTGTTAGTCTTAATTTCGAGACCAGTCTTTTTGCAAGTCTCGAGACTTGTTCGTCTCGCGAAGAGTCCTTTGAGCCCATTGAATCCTTGGAGTCCTTTGAGTCCACTGAATCCTTGAGTCTTCCGAGTCCTTCGAGCCCATTGAATCCTTTGAGTCTACTGAATCCTTGAGTCTTCCGAGTCTTTTGAGCCCGTTGAATCCGTTGAGTCTTATGAGTCCTTTAAGTCCACTGAATCCTTGAGTCTTCCGAGTCCTTTGAGCCCGTTAAATCCTTCGAGTTCACTGAATCTTTGAGTCCTCAGAGTCCTTTGAATCCATTGAATCCTTTCATTCTACTGAACCCTTGAGTCTTCTGAGTCTTTTGAGTCCACTGAATCCTTGAGTCTTCAGAATCCTTGGAGCTTTTACTAGTCTCTTGAGTCCTATGACTCCACCTCATTATTAGTTCATACTTACAATAACATGTTAAATAAATAAAAGATTTAAAAAAATGGATTGTATATGAACTCTATTCAGTTTATTCACTTAACTTAAAGCCTCGGAGAGTTCAGTCTTCGAATTCTTTTGAAAAGACTCAGTCTTGACATTTTTTTGATAACGACTCAAAATTCAAAAGAACTCGACTCCGACTCGAGTCTTTAAAAAGAACAAGTCTTATTACGAGTGTTGTAAGACTTAAGTTTCGGGTTTATTACAACACTAATCCATTGGATAGTAATTGTAAGAATTTGATATTAAAGCGCGCGATGTTTTTCTAATACGCGTTTGCTATAAATTAATTATACAGTCACTATGTCATCCCAGCGCAGATGCGGCTTTATATCGATTGGCAGAATTAGTTCTATTAATATCTGATTGCGAGAGCTGATCACAGTGGAATAATATTCATTATCTATTTAGGAAATAATAAATACTAGTAGCTTGAACATAACATAATATATTTTCTTGTAAGAAATAAAACACGCAATCCATATAAAACAAAAGAGTCACACTCTTTCTTACACGCCAAACATACTGGCACAAAAGAACCTACGTACACCATAAAGGATTGAACACAACACTAGACCATCAAGTTCTAAACAACAATATCAAATGTCACTGTGTTACATATTTCATTGGCAAATACTTTTTAGTGCATTACGCATTTTGATTTTTACCGTGATTTGTGAGAAATATAGGCATTTAATTATTATTATTATTATTTTTTTATTCAAAATAGGTTCGCGTTTGCCCACACTCTGCCTGATGTTAAACAGTAGTGTGGTCTAAAAAACGAATTCATTATTCTTCAGTTTCGATCACGCCGGTGACCTTTTTTCAAGGAATGAAGACAGCGTACGGCGCGTACCGAGCCTTGTCTTGCGACATACCCACCAGCAAAGTATATACCAACAAATTTTAATTCGCATCGTAAGATCATTTAGCAGGTATAGGATGAATAATTTAAGAAACTCTGATAGTTAAGTCTACGTGTGTTTATATTAAGTTAGAACTCTAATAAAGAAATAAAAAAATCAGCTTGCCTTTATCACAACAGACCTACAAAACGTATCTTTGCAATGCATCCTGACAAAACTTTAATAGCAATAGTTACAGTATGAAAATTGTGCAGATTGCAAAACTAGTGTTGCTTCAACAAGTTTGTATGTTGTGATAAGCTATTCGGGAGATAAATATCGTAGAACATTACACACAGCGCCATCTGACCCCAAACTAAGCAAAGCTTGTACTATGGAAGACAGATAACTGATAGAATACTTTTTGAACACTCTAAGATGTGATGTGCGTATGATTCTAGGCCTGTAACGATGAGTTTTGTGAGAACTTACCTATAACGCTCCTTTTTTTGTAAAAGAAAACGTCGCGAAGGAAATCTACTCCAATTCAATAAAACGGGCAAATTTTATAGGTACGAGTTAGCGACACCGTTTCATGGCTAATATTTTAAAAACTCGAACCGTTTGGTTCAAGTTTACGGTACACCCTTAATTTCTTATATTATATACCTACCTTCACTCAAGTAGAGTGAATAGACAAGCGTGCTCCATCGTAGACCTCACCGAGATGGTCATACGCAAGCCAATTCATAATAATTTAAAAATATGTCCTATGTAACGGAAAGCTTTGCCAATATTGTAAACTTAGGACTAATGTTTAAATTTAGCACTGTATGACATAATATGTCTGGAAAAGACATTTAATGAAATAGGTAGATAGCTATGTGCGGTCGAAGATCATGAACTCAGTGATTCTCAGCTGGAATACATTTGTATACCTAAGTATGTATACTTGGCAATAGATTTTTATCTTTATTCCTTTTGAGCGCTCACAAAAAACTACCCGATCGCATATCGTATACCCGCGGCATAAGGTTTGCAGTCGTGTTCCATTTTGTGAACGCCTAACAATAAAAAATTCACATATATTCTGACATGACAGCTCTAACTCATTGGGCCGCCTTACACGTTCAATCATGATCACGATCCGCGATCCGCGATCCGCGATCATGATTTCAAAATTTCTAGATATTATGCGATCCGGAGCATCAGTCCGTCAATCCGCTTCGTACACGATCAGTCTGGATCGCGATCATTGATCGCGGATCGCGCGCTACGTGTACGGGCTGCCATTGTTTGGTTTTGAACCCCCTGCGACAGCAAACACGCTTACTATTTATTTGTAATGTACGTAAGTGATAGATTGGGTAGAGGAAGGTACATACAGTCGATATTAACAAACATAAATTGCATTCTAGCTTCGTAAATGAGGACTTCAAACAAAATTAGTAAGTTGAAAATTTACTTTCCCCTTTGTTGGGCACACCCGCGCATGCTACAGACTAGGAAAACTTTGGTAAAAGATTTTAAAACTTATTCTCTCAGTGTTAGTGGTTATTACAAGGATTATATTTGTTAAGACGATGAAAATTGAAACGGTGTATTTGCATACAATGGACAAACATCTAGCTGGTTTCCAATTCGCTACACAGGTAAGTATTGTGAAATTATACTAGGTAAGTATTTATATCTTGAAATCACATCCTACTTAACATACCTAAACAGATTTCAAACCAGTAGAGAATGACTGAACTGAACTTTTTAATGTTTTAATGAAATTTCTGAAAGGACTAAAACTTCCATTGCGTTATGTTATCATACCCAACGTTATATTTGAGTCCTGAGATTAAGCTTGAGGGGCTAGTGAAGGGAAATATCTTGAAGAAACCATAGCATAGTGGTAGGTTTCTTTCTAGTGGAAGGCAGGTAGGTACTCGGCTGGCTAGCTACCATCCCCAATTTTAAAATCTGCTATCTCTCTAAGCGTTAGGAACATATATTTACTATCATCGACCATACCGTCACTTAAACAGGCGAGCTATGGTCATCCTAGCCTGTCGACCATAAAAAATAAGGGTTGTGTGTATGGGTCATGTGTTTCGTTTCGAGTCGGTAGATAAATAATAAAATATTGAAGCACATTTTAACACAGCGCCATCTAGCCCCAAACTAAGCAAAGCTTGTACTATGGGAACCAGACAGCTGACAGAATACTTCAATACTTTTTTTTTTGTAAATACATACAGTACTCAGAACAAACATCGATCTTAGCCACACAAATGTTAGTCCTGAGTGGGAATCGAACCCACGCCGTTCAGCTCTCGAAGCAGAGATACTACCAATGAACCAACAGGGCTGACATTTGGCTATATACCTCTAAATAATATGACAGTTTACATAAAATAATATTCTCCTCAATTCACGCGGGAGGGTCACAGTCACAAGTCACGTGTTAATTAGTACCATATTGTATGTCATTATCGTAGATAATTACTAGCTGATACTAGTTGAGTAATTAACTAGTAGGTAACAATAAACTTATAGCTGCATCGGCGAATTAATTTACTTCATTCGCCGACGAAGCATGCTTTGCTAACAATAAAATTCTAGTCGTCAAATCGGCTTCGTCAGCGACATATGTCTTAAGATTTTTAGGGTTCCTTTTAGCTAGAAGGTATCCAACGGCACTTTGTGAAAGGGAAACCTACACTGCCGCTGTATTCTATCCTACTAATATTATAAATTAGCTGCGCCCCGCGGTATTGCCCATTACATGTTTTCGGGACAAAAAGTAGCCTATATGCTAATCCAGGGTGTCAGCTACCTCTAGTGCTATCATCGTTACAAAAAATACTAGCTGTTACCCGCGACTTTGACCGCATGAAATTTAACAAAAAGTTTGTTCAGTTTGCAGTATAAAAATATCCTATGTATGCCAAATTTCACCCAAATCCGTTCAGTAGTTTTGCGTGAAAGAGTAACAAACATCCATCCATCCAAACTTTCAAATTTATAATATTAGTGGGATGTGAAAGTTTGTGAACACGGACGGATGGTTGGATGTTTGTTACTCTTTCACGTAAAAACCACTGAACGGATTTGGATGAAATTTGGCATACATAGGATATTTTTATACTGCAAACTGAACAAACTTTTTGCTAAATTTCATGCGGTCAAAGTCGCGGGTAACAGCTAGTATTTTTGTAACGATGATAGCTGAGGGGTTAACGCGGTCGGTTCACATGCCGTAGGGCGTAGGTTCAAACTCTAACAATGAGCTTGAGCTGCTGGTGGTAGGATACTTTCTAGTACTCGGCTGGCTAGCTACCACCCTCAAGTTGAAAATCTGCCGCCAAGCATCTAACGGTGTTCCGGCAGCATCACATGCGAGCCAGTTCCATTTCAGACTAAGTGTTTACGATCTTCGACCACACCGTCAAATAAAATCAGGTGAGCTGTGGTCAAACACCTAGCCTATTAACCATGCCGACATATTTAAGCCAACGCACGCTATCAGAATGTTAGGTAAAATAGGTACATTAAGTACATACCTAACAGTTTAATTGCAAGGCTTGCATTTATTTGTTATTTCTATAGATTTTAATGCCTTTTACAGAATGCTGTCAATGCAGTAGATGTTCACCTACTTGCAATATAAGAAAGTTATTTAAATATCGTATTAGTGTATGATATGTACCTACTCTACCTACCTATACATATTCGTTTCGCAGATACAATAATACATAATATGTACTTGTATAATATTACTAGAGAACATGAGTAACATCATACTAATAGCATTTAAATTTTAGTTCAAGTTCAAGTCATTTAACCGCGTTTAGATAGTAACAATTTTTTTTTTTTTTATTGTAATAGTAATATTTTTACAGTCACTTAATAATATACATACTACTTAATACTACCAACTAATTTATAATACAAGTCAAGTTGTTTTTCATACTAATAGTATTTATTTTATTTCTAAATAATAAATTAATTTTATGCATATTAGTGTATTTTTAGTTACCTACTTTATGTATTAGGATATATTATTATTAGAGTGTAGATATAAGTATTTATGTTATAGTTATATATTATCCTTTGTGCATATTCTCGTTATTGACACACCCCGTATTTTTCTTCCTCTGATCCTGTCCGTCCTACGGTTGCCTGGAAGAGATCGCTTTTAGCGATAAGGTCGCCAGTTGTTACACAAATTAATTAATTTTATTTCTTCTGTATTGTTTTTTTTAGTGTGTGCAATAAAGAGTTAATCAAACAATCAATCAATCAATAATACTATAAATGTGAAAGTTTGGATGGAACGATGTTTGTTACTCTTTCACGCAAAAACTACTGAACGGATTTGGATGAAATTTTGTATGGAGGTAGCTGAGCCCCTGGATTAGACGATACTTTTTATCCCGAAAACATGCAAATAAATAAATATTGTAGGACATTACACACGGCGCCATCTGACCCCAAACTAAGCGAAGCTTGTACTATGAAAGACATAACTGATGGAATACATAGTTTTTTTTACATACTTATGATACATACAGGACACCCAGACACAGAACAAACAGCCCCGTTGGCTCATTGGTAGTATATCTGCCTGGAGAGCTGTAGGGTGCGGGTTCGATTCCCACTCAGGGCAAAAATTTTGTGAATAAACAAATGTTTGTTCTGTCTGGGTGTTCTGTATATAAATAAGTATAAGTATGTAATTGCAAAAAAAATGTATTTATGTATTCTATCAGTTATCTGACTTCCATCACACAAGATTTGGGGCCAGATGGCGCTGTGTGTATAGTCCTACGATATTTATATTTATTTAAACATTTGTTTATACCACGAACTGTTTGGCCTGGGTGGGAATTGAACCCACGCCCTTCAGCTCTTGAAGCAAACATACTACCAATGAACCAACCTGGGCTGTCGAACGGCTCTAGTGGGTAACACCGCGAGGCGCAGCTAAATTTGTAAATATTCCTTAAAACATTTATTTGGTATTCATAATACCAATGTTGGTGGTTTACAGGAAAATGACAACTTGTAAACTTCATACAATACGTAGTACTGTTTAAGTAGGTACATCTAATTAGGTATAAGTACTGTTTGTGTAGGTACCATTAAAGATAGGGTCATTTGGAACGGGGAGATAAAAATAATGACAGCGTTTACATTTTTTAAACATTCTTTATCAGTTATATTATTAGACATAGCAAAAATATCACAAGTCACAAATAGCCACACGGAGTACTCGTAATAGTGATTCTATCACTTAATCTAACTACGGTAATTCCATAGCTTGACTTATTTGTACTGTAAAATTGATTTAACGGTCATATAAAGATAGAAGGCCACTGGATTTCCTTAAAACTAAAGGCTACTGACAAACTTTCGTGACAACCCTTAGCGTCAACTCAGCGAGTGTTGATAACACCTCAACTTTTTCCTTCTTGGGTGAAAAGTCAAGAAAGTAGGCAGTTTCAAGCAAGTCTGTAGCGTATTGAAGAATTGATTTATTTAACCTGGTATACGAAAGGTAAAGATGGAGTCGCAGTCTCTTCTAGAGTCATCTCTCTCCCGTATCGCTGCAGTAACTCGAGCGCGACACCATTAGTCCACCCGAAGCCATCCTGCACACCATACTCTCCGCCCCCGCCTTGGTGACCGGGCTGCACTGCGCTGTACTTCTCGAATAATTTCTTCCACTGGCTGAACCCGATGAAATTAGCACGGATCCAAAGCTGAGCCTGCTCTCTCGCCAGCCTCATTGCCTCCTCATAGCCGCTATTCTCTAAACCACCTATCAAAATACTTTGCAGAGGTGGCCACGCGTTCGGGTAATCCCATTGCTCGCCCGATTGCAGTATTGACGCTGGTACGCCCCCCGGAAAGTCCAACGCCCCTGATGACAACAAATATTTCACCAATTTTGCTGCATATTTTGGAGCGTCGTAAGGTTCGATCGCACCGGTCCATAAAGGCGTGGCGCAGCTCGGATAGAAGTGTTTTCTAGGAGCTCTCGCTTCGGCATCGTAATCATACCACACGCCGTCCACGGGATCCCACATTACATTTTCAATGGCGCTCCGCCAATAGTTGGCAAGACTCCACCATTTCTGTGCTTCACGTCTGTCTTTGAGACGGTTGCGAAAGTCACCAGCTAGTTCAAGTGCACCCGCAAAAATAGCATTAAGGTCCACGGGCAGGATGCGCGTAGCGTGCACGTCTGTCAGATTGCCGACCACTTCATTTGCGGCCGTCACGAACCAGCGCGAGGAAAAGTCCCATCCACTTTCTGCGGCGCTCTTCATTTCCAGGTAAAAGTCTTCGCGCATAGCGTCGTTTGGCAACACTCGGGCGCTTATGTAGTCCTCGTAATAGGACTCGGGCCGCGGGCCTTCGTCTTTCCTATCCGACAAATACCGCAGTAATACGTAATTTTTGCCCTTCACTTCGACCGTCACTTTCTTCTTATCTAGCCAGTACTGCAGCTCTTTCTCCACCGTCGGCACGTGCTGCTGCAGCCAAGCGAGGTCACCAGTTGCAGCGAAGTAGCTGGCGACCATCGCTGTCAGAAGCGGTGGTTGACTCCGCCCCAAGTAATATACTCGACTCCCATTCGGAATGTATCCGAGCTTATCTACGAGATGTAGGAGGTTTTCAATCATACCCTTCGCAGTCTGCGTCATATTGCTGATGAGAAGACCTCGCACCACCCAAAACGAGTCCCAGTAGTACAACTCCTTAAATCGGCCTCCAGGCACGATGAATCCATTGGGAACGGGAATAAAACTATACCTATCGGGATGCTGAGTGACTTCAGGCTTCACTTTCCTTCCCAATTTAGCCCAAATACTGATCACATTCTTGGCGAATTGTTTGAGTTTTGGATCTCTTATCTGGTCCAGAATCGGTGGCTCGGGATCGAAGTCCGGTGGCATCCACTCATCCAGCTCATCTCCTTCCAAAAAGTGTTGATCAACAAAGTTAACTAGCTGTTTTCGTGAAGGATTGTGCTTCGTTTCTTGCATGAGCTTTGAGAAATCGGCGAGAGTTTCATTTTCAGTGTGTAGGAGTTTCAGATCTACAAAGGATTTCGAGTCGGGAAAGATGCGCGCGAGCTGGACCCTGTGGAGTAGTTCTCCCGTACAATAGAGGGAAGAGCGGCAGGCCGGGGTCGTTGACAGGGCTTGAGCACACGCTCCTAGGAGTCCGAGTACAGGGTACAGCGGCACAAACCGCGTAATCTTCAACATGATTATGTGTCAATTACTCGCCGGCGGACACTAGTCAGCGCGCGGAGTGCGGAAACGTGTGCCGATAAACATAACCTTTGGACGTTCTGTGACGTGTAGCAAGGGCGAGTGTCGCGGGGCGAGTGGCCGCGCGTCCGGAGCACGACGCGTTCGCGAGCCATCGCCGATGTGTGTCAGTGGCGACGGCAGTAGCGGCGAGCGAATCTCGCCATCCCAGCTGATGCTATATACAACAGGCGCGAAGCGAGCCCGCGCTTTCACTACCGCGCGCCCTTTCCCGGCTAGACGGCGGTGCATACGCGATCTAGACCATCCACAAGGCTTCGACCTTGTTACTGAAGTCATTTGTCCCAAGTATTTTCTAAGACACAATGTAAACAAACTATATGCCCGCGCTTCGAAATCGGGAGGGGGACTGTCATTGTCACATTGACATTTCTACAGCTGTCAACGATTGACATAGGCGTTTCTTACCAATTATTGACAAACCTCAGATGACAAACAGTAGTTTTTTTTCAAACAGCTTTTGTGATAACGCCTAGCCAATTAGAGCAGTTTCCATGTTGATTGCGTATGCGTAATGTATATACCCTAATGATCCGATGAGTCATGTGTCACAACATGGAATCCTAGTAGTAATTTTAGGTCTTGTTCCAGAATAATAACCACCTACGAGATTAATTTAGAATGACATTTCTAAGCTTAAAATTCAATCTTCTAGACCAATAACAAGTTAACCACTGTTTTCGCTGTGCAATTTCTTTTAGAGAGGGGAAAAAGCAGATAACTTCTATTAATTAATTATACTTTATTTTATTGTATTTCATCTCAGTCCTTAATGAGTTTGAATGATTATAATCTTCTGCCACATGTATTTTTAATACTTACCAGAAGGTCCCAACCTACCACTTGCTAAGAAAACTGCTAACCGAAATAAGACATTTTCATTTGCATAATACATTATGTGATCAAGTGAAGATTTCCCCTCTGTCACCAAACAATAAGTTTTAAGTTATTATTATTATTTTAGCCCACTTTGTCCCCCTGCTGGGCAAAGGCCTCTCTCCCTCCCTTAGGGTTTAGCTGCAGGCTACTATCGGGGTCCATAGGTGGCGGATCATGGATCGGCGGTGAGATATCATCGTTTGCTGCTTCGGCAGTACCCGACCACACAGCATCTACGAGCTGCCTTGAGCTCACGGACGCGAACCGTTCTTCTGAGATCAAGCCAGAACAATCGGCATCTGTGCAGGATATCGATTTAGGGTGGCGGCGGATGAGTACCTCGCGTATCAACGGCGGCGCCCACCGGCCTAGTACGCACTACGCACCCACCAACCCGCAATAGACAAGCGTGGTGGGTTATTATGTCTAATCCTCTTCCCTCATGAATCACAAGTTTAGGAGTTTTAAGTTAACAAATAAAATTCTGAAACATTCTTTTTATTTTATTTTAAACGTAAAGTTTTGTTCTCAACAATCGTTCAACTTAATTAATTATGTAACCATAAAGTATAACAACATATGTATGAATAATAGCTATGCAAATAAATATTAAAGAAAAAAAAATATGAAAAAATAATAATTACTGTAAATAAATTATTGATTATAAATAATTATTTAATATTTATTATGTTTTTTTCTATTAGATTAAAATACTGTGCAACAAAAATAAAGTGTTAGTTTTATTTAGATTATATAAAATATAATTAGTATTTTACAATCAAAGAAATATATTTTATTGTTTAATAATATATTTTAATGTTCGCTGTACTTTTTTCTGTTCTTGGTGTGCACAATAAAGAGTTTTATCTATCTATTTAAATATCTACAAATACCATATATTATTATGCTCCTATGTTTTCTGTATATTATTATTTCTGGTGTGCACAATAAATAGTTTCTATCTATTTGTCTATACCATGTAGAATTTACATTTATAGATAATTATACCAAAAAATAACAACTTACACGTTATTAGCTAATAAATGCCAAGTATTCAAGGATATTTAAAATAATTATTGTATTCTCATTTTTAATAAAGTAATACAGGTATCTAATACCAATTTCATTTAGGTAGCAAATGTACTTTCCTACTAATAAAATTTACCTATAGCTTAGCGTATGTGCTTTTTTGGATATAAGTACATAATTAAGTTATCGTTGGTTTATCTATAAGTTTATTGAAAGTGAGTCTTAAATTTTAGAATAGGCATGTATATTGTATATGTATAGTTCTGCGTTATGGCACAATGGCACATGGTTTATAACAATTGGTAACATTTAAGTTGGTATTAAATCAAAATAAGATTATTATACATGTTAAAAATAACTAGTTTTTATAGTTTAGGTAGGTATTATTCTATTTCACAACCGAAAAATAACCTAAATATACTAAATAAATTTACGTTATTGCCATAATATAGTTGTTTATACAATAGTAAATAGTTTTATATACCTAATTAATCGCAATGTTTTATTGATGTAATCGATTTTCACAGATATAATATAATTATTCTACTTAAAATAATATGTAAGCAATTATTGGTGTACAAAAGTAAATGAATAATGCTAAAATTAGCAGGCGCTTTGTACGCTAAGTGTAACACTTTTTTTATCAAGGAACGGCTGTATTTTTTGAAACTACTTATGATTGCCATGTACTTATTATTATATTTAAGTATTTAATTTATTTAGGACATTCAAATGCTCTTACGAGATACCTTGATCTATTAATACTAATGTTTCTTGCTTGAAGTCGAAGTCACTCTTTACTCACACAATCTTTTTCCTCAGTGTTAGAGGAATCGTTATCATTGTCAGATTCAGGCACCGATTTTTTCTCGTTTTTCTTTTCAGAATTCAATGGAAGAACATTTAGGTCTTCACTGGGTTCGAAGGTGTCGTACGCAGTCATCACTTGTCCATAGTCAGCGAGGCATTCTAGTACCACTCCGTTAGACCATCCGAATCCTTCCTGAACCGAATATTCCCCACCACCTCCGAATCTTCCGGGAACCTCAGCGTCGTACTTTTCAAACATTTGCTTGTGTTCTAGGAATCCCTTGCGGCAGATCCTCACCCATTCCTGAGCTAAGTGGAACGCCATTTTCTCACCTTCTTCGGTATTCGTACCTTGTAAACCTTTGATAACGATGCTCACTTCTGGAGGCCAAACGTTGGGGAAGTCCCATTGTTCGCCACTTCTCGATAGGGATACAGGAATACCTCCTGGATAGTCTAACCCTTGTGAATGTTTCAAGTAATTGATAACTTTGGGGGCATGTTTGGTAATTAGTTTTTTTTCCACCGCAGTCATCCAGAGCGGCGCTAAGTTGCTCGGGAAGAAATACTTCCGGGGTATCGAGTTTTGAATGTCGTAGTCGTACCATATTCCGTCTTCTTCGTGCCATAAAACCCGCTCGATCGTGTCTCTCCATTGCTTAGCTAAAAATCTCCAATGAGTGGCTCTGCGCGTATCTCCTATGATAGCGTTGAAATTAGCTGCATTTTCAATAGCATTAGCAAATATAGCGTTTAAATCAACAGGGATGATGTATCTTGTATGAATGTCAGTCAAATTGCCTGTATTATCTCCTTTAGAGCTGATGAACCACCTAGTCGAAAAATCCCATCCGCTTTCAGCCGCACTCTTAATGTCTATGTAGAATTCTGTGGGATCTTTGTGAGTATCTAAGTTTTGAGCCATGTCGTAATCTTCTAAGTAAGATTCCGGTCGGGGTCCAGTACTCGGGGCGTAGTACCTGAGCAAGGTGAACACCCTGTCGTCTTTACAGAACGTCACGATTTGTGTGTCCATCCAGTAGTGTAATTCCTTTTCAAGGGATTTGATATGCTTTTTCAGAAAAGCTGTGTCCTTTGTTCTCTCGTAATAGCGCATCATCATGGCAGATAATAGAGGAGGTTGACTGCGCTCCTGGTAATACCATCTGCTGCCGTTAGGGATGTGTCCGAGTTTATTCAGCAGTTCGATCAAATTTTCAATCATGCCTTTAGCAGTTGCTTCCATTCCACTTATGAGGAGACCGTCGATGATCCAGTAAGCATCCCAGTAGTATATTTCCGTGAATCGCCCGCCGGGGACTATAAATCCATTTGAGACGGGGATGAAGCTGAATTGATCGGGTTTTTCAAACACGATGGGTTTGACTCTCCTGCCTAAAGTCGGCCAGATACCATTGATATCTTTCGCGAACTGCCGCAGATTTTCGTCTTTAATTTTATGTAAGATAGGTGGATTGTCACTGTGGTCCGCCGGAGTCCAGGCTTCGAGCTCTCCACTGTCATCGAAGTACTCATTAACGAAAGCACTTAGTTGTTCTTGAGTTAGTGCGTTACTGGTATTATCGAGTAACTGCTTAAAAGCGCTGAGCGTAGTGTTTTCATCATTTTTCATTTGCAAATCGACGAAAGTTTTAGAATCAGAGTAGATGTTTGACATTTGAACATAGTGAAGGAGATCACTATCGCAGTAGACTGGTTTGCTGCAAGATGGCGGGAGGTCGTCAGTGACCACCGCCGCTACAGCTAGCACTACCAGGAACAACTGCTTCATCTGTAAATGACAATAAATTCTATTAAGAGGCCGTAGAACAATACTTTGTGTTTGTACGCTTGGTAATACTTTTAATACAGGTATGTACCTAATTGTGCCCTCTTGCGGTGAAAATCAGCAAAAATAAAAAATATTTTTGTATATATTTTCATTAATACGTGGTCCAATTGGACCTTATTAACGAACCGGAATGCATTTTCCTTCAAACCTTCTATATATAACCGTATTTTAATTAAGATTGTGAAAAAAAATATAAAATTTCACATTTTCACTTTTTTGTCGAACCAGAACGATGCAAGGAAAACTTTTACCAAACGGAACGGTCATTTCACGAAACGGAACAACGTTCCAGTCCATTTCGAGCACTGTTTATAATACAATTCACCGAAGTAGGCCCAAAAAATCATATAATGAAGCAAAAATTACAAATAAAATTTACCATTGTTACAAATAAACTTAAGTTATCACGAATGTAGGTCCTATTAAGTGTTCTCGTTGAGTACCACTTCAATATTCATTGGCAGGCGTTATCTCATACTATATGGAGAGCGTTCCATTCGTCATAATACTTCGACCAGAAATGAATTGAATTTCAACTCTAATAAAATATTATAAGTAATTAATAACACGAGTAATAATTAAAATCCGCATCGTTTTTTAGCTGTTCAAAGTCAAGGCAGACTCGTTTTAATCGATGTTTAGATACGTACCCACAATCTACATAATTATCTAATATTATGTAGTTACATATGCCAATTTACTGGTGTTTGCATTATTGGTCTGAAGCGACTGTCTAAGTAATTTTATGCAAAGAAAAACCTTGGCAGAAGGTCAACGAATGCAACAAAAAGGCCTAACTGTAGAAAATGTACGTTCAAAAAAATATCTATTATTTGTACTGTAATGCAGATAAGTAGCGTGCCGCTTTAAAATCTTTTGTGACGAATGTAGAACTAAACGAAACCCAACTATAAAAGACTATTATGCTACACACTACACATAACACACTAACACATACACACATGTCTAGATCTTTTCAAGGTCAAAGTGCATATGTATATGTATTATATACCTACTTATTTATATTATTATGTATTTTATATTTATTGTAGGTAAACAAGTACTTTTCTGATGGTTTTGGCAAGAGACCCGGAAAGAGTCGTAAAGTAAAGTAGTCGTAAAGTGCCGAACCAAAAGCGCGAGTGTGGGAATTATTTTTTTTTTTTTTATATAAAATAGGTTCGCGTTTGACCACACTCTGCCTGATGTTAAACAGTAGTGTGGTCTAAGATGGAGCACGCTTACCTAGTGGTATCATGTTTCACCACATTATAATAATATAATGTGGTGAAACATGACTTTTCGTGTTGCTTCCAAAACTCCATCAAAGCTTTATAGTAAAGTCGCCACTATTTTACTAAAGCATGGCTGGACCTGACTGACACGGACTGGACTTGACCGAGATTGGACTTTGACAACTTGTTTAACCTATGAAACTTGAAAATATACAACACTTGACATTGGCTCAAAATGCGACGCCAGAACCAAACCGTTCCGTGTTCCGGTTTGAAGGGTACTGCAGCTAGCAAAATTACTGGGCTGTTGAGACTAACTCTATCAAAAGTCTCAAAGCAATGAGCGCCAAAGCAGTGATGCCCTGGACATTGTTTTGTTACTTAATGGTCATGGACTGGCGTTATCTCTTGCCATCAGGAGAGCGTCTCGTTCGTCTCGTTACTTTTTACATTAAAAAAAAAAGCACTTTTCTCAGATTTTATCAGTAAAATCTGAGAAAAGTGGTCTAACTCTAGGATGAAAAGAAAACATCATTTCTATTTTAAAAGAACACCAAATAACACGAACAGATAAAATATTTTTCATAGCATACAATACTTATTTTAGTCAAGGGTGAACAAAGTTTCATTGTAACGTTGCCCACTTTTGATCTCATCAGTTTTAATTTAGACGTAGGTTTTTTTTTTTATGGTTGACAGGCTAGGTGTTTGACCACAGCTCACCTGATTTTATTTGACGGTGTGGTCGAAGATCGTAAACACTTAGTCTGAAATGGAACTGGCTCGCATGTGAGGCTGCCGGAACACCGTTAGATGCTTGGCGTCAGATTTTCAACTTGAGTGTGGTAGCTAGCCAGCCGAGTAGGTACAAGAAAGTACCCTACCACCATGCAAAAGTATGTAGGTATACTTAATTACAAAATTGCAACCCAAAAATACCACGACGGTCTTTAATGAATTAGCTACATAGGTAGGTACCTAGTATTGTTCTCTTATAAAACAAATTGTATCCACTACTCATTTGGAGAATTAGGAATTGTGGTATAAAAACTTGCGCGAGCAATTTCTTAATTTAATACCGTTTTACATAATGTATGCAAAGAAGTAACTAAGTATTAACTTAGCGCTTTTGAATTGTTTTATCAGGTAAAAGAAAGTGAAGCTTAGATGAAAGTTACAAAATACAGTAATTTTATCTAAATGCTATTTAAAGTTAGATGTAATAAACATACAAAAATTTTATTTGCATATACATAAATAGTAAGACCGTAAGAACGCGCTGGACGCGAGCCGCTTCCAACCGGTCTTTGTGGAAGTCAATGGGCCAGCAGTGGACGTCCTACGGCTGAAATGATGATGATAATGATGAAGACATGAATACATAGTATGTGATCTGTGCCATATTACAGAATTGTTTTTGGAGTTAGCATCGCGCCGCTTCAAGTCATTTATATACAATACTAAAAGTGATAAAGGTATTTATTTCGATAAGAATTAATGAAATGCTTTAAAATTTGCATGCCTAATTTAAATTTATTTTTGGCTCATTATTTTGGCTATAATGGCTTTCACATAAAAGATAAAATGTATGTTATCACTGAATTTAAGTAGAACTGTTTAACGATATAACATGCTGAATGCTTGGTACTTCGTACCATACACATAATACATAATTATATAAACATATGTTATGTAAATAAACTTCATTCACTGAAACACAGTTTTAAAAAGAATCAGTACATTTGTCTTCTATAGTACACGGTGGCTGTACGCTGAAGCAGCCCGTGAGAGCGAGTTTCAAGTCAAGAATATACAACGTAGTTTCATATAAGTAGTTAGTTTAGTTGTATATTCTGTTTTTCTTTGATGCTGCACGGTTCACTGGGCCACTAAAACAGCTCGCGAGGGCGTAAAAAAGGCAAGTTCAAAAGACAAAAAACAAATCAATTTTGCAGTTTCTTGGGCTGCAAAAGTGGCCTGCGAGGGAACGTCATAAGCCAAGGCAATGTTAAAAAAAGCAAAACAAAAATTCGACGTCGCGCGATCCCCTGGGCCGCTAAAGCATAAATATGTTTACAAAGTTTTATTGATTTTATAACTGAGCTGAGCTGCACAATTTGGTTCCCCCTGCACCTTTCTTTTACCGGACGTCCAGACAAACGCGACCAAAACGTCATCCGTACATGATGGATGTTCCCCATGTACGCACAAAGCGTTTTGATTCCACATTTTTCATTCGCACAGCGAGGTTCTGGAACTCTCTGCCAAAGTCTGTGTTCCCTGTTAGGTACAATATTGGCGTCTTCAAATCTAAAGTAAATAGGTTTCTTCTAGGTAAGCGTGCTCCATCTTAGACCACACTACTGTTTAACATCAGGCAGAGTGTGGTCAAACGCAAACCTACTTTGAAAAAAAAAAAAACTTAATAGTGTTCCAACATATTCAGTCTCTTCTTAATCAGTAACGTGTTTTACATTCTTAGTTGATTGGAAGAGATTTCTTTTAGCAATTAGACGCTACTTGTGGCACTAGCTTATAAGATTCTTTAGTTTTCTATACATTTTTCTATTTCTGTGCACAATAAAGAGTGGCTATCTATCTATATAAACCCGTAGATTTTACAAATGAATGTAGAGTATAGGCATCTAATAGTTTTCCTTTTGTTCTAACAAATGATTAGCCCGTGACCTACTAAATAAGGTAACATCTTTCAGGCCGCTTATCGGCATCATTACCTGCCCGTATCGCCTCGCCCTTGCCCTTGCTTTTTATCAATAGAAAAATTATACTCAGTAGGTACTCCGTTACCTTTAATATAGCCTCCACAAACCAAGATAATAAAACTCAGTAAAAAGAAATCGATTCCCAACAAATTGATTTGATGTTGAGGTGGTAGATTTCCTTAGCAGGAGGTCGTCTAGGTAGGTACCACCGCAGTACCAGATATTCTGCCGCCAAGCAGTAGTGTGCAAACGTTACTGTGTTCCGATTTGAAGGGTACTTGCAGCTAGTGAAATTACTGGGCTGTTGAGACTAACCATCCAGTCTCAAAGTAATGAGTGCCAAAGCAGCGATGCCCTGGACTTTGTGTTGTTACTCAAAGTGTCATGTACACAATGTCACGCTTCCCGGGAAAAAAACACATAAAAAAAACTGGCATACGATCAACTGTCCATATAAACAATGAATATTTATTTTAATTTAATGCAAGCATTTTTGTTTCCTTTGTGAGAAATCTTTACCCTTCATTTGGGCCCCCCAACTAATTTTGATACAGTGCCCTGTATCACGTTACGCCACTGTACCTAGCGTAGTATGAAAAGACCTTTATAAATACTGAGTCAGTACTTGGTAATGTCGTCTAGGGACAGTTTCCGGACGCGTGCCGGAAAATGAGCCAAGTGTCCTTCGACGTGATCTCCTTCCTGAGCCGGAATTATGTTTTTTCTTAGTGTTGGCACGGGTTACATGCCTTTGTATTGCCAATCACATAGTGAAGGTCATCCTCAGAACTTTTTTTTATTATTAAATTTATTTATTTATTGATTGAGGAAAAAACGGGTACACCCAATAATAATTACCTCACAATTATTTAGATACAATTACAAAAACTTACAATGTCAAAATGAATGTCATAAAAAGGAAATACAAAATGTCAAAAATAATAATAAAAAAGATGTCAAAAATTTAAAAGTATTTACACAATAATAAAAATGATAATAATAATAAATGAAAAGATCTCTCTCCGAGGCCGAGACTTACAAGTACCTCGGTATGTCAGAGTCGTTGGGTATAGCGGTAGCGGACATCAAGCGATCGGTGAAGGAACGCTTCTTTTGTCGCCTGACAAAAGTACTTAATAGTCTTTTGTCTGGTGGCAATAAGGTGCGTGCCTTCAACGGTTGGGTGATGCCTCTACTGATATACTCCTTTGGCATATTGAAGTGGACTCAGACTGAGCTGGACGCCCTGGACAGAAAAGTCCGTCAACAGCTCACAACTCATCGCATGCTACACCCACGCTCGTCTGTTATGAGACTGTACATTCCACGAAAATTGGGGGGTCGTGGCTTCTTAAGCGCCAAGAACCTCCATAATCGTGAAGTGTGCAGTCTCAGGGATTATTTCCGCGACAACGAGTGCGGGATGCATCGAGATGTTGTGGCAGTTGACAGGGGCCTCACACCGCTCTCCTTAGCGAACGAGAACTGACGCAAACCATCGGTGCTAAGCACCGAAGACCGCACGGAAGTATGGAAGAGCAAGCAGCTGCACGGGCGGTTCTATCGGGTCTTAACGGGCCCCGATGTGGACATGCTCGCGTCGGTGAACTGGCTACGCTTCGGAGACCTCTTTGGGGAAACTGAGGGTTTTGCCTGTGCGATTGCGGACGAAGTTATCAAAACGAACAATTATCGGAAATATATCATGAAGGACGGTACGGTCAACATCTGTCGGGCATGCCACCGTCCCGGAGAATCGCTCCGACATATTATTTCCGGTTGTTCGCATCTTGCTAACGGCGAGTATTTGCACAGGCACAACCAAGTAGCCAGGATCATCCATCAGCAGCTTGCTCTTCAATACGGCCTTGTCGAGTCTGAGGTGCCGTACTATAAGTACGCACCAGCACCAGTTCTCGAAAATGGTCGTGCTTTGCTCTATTGGGACCGGTCTATCATCACGGACAGGACTATTGTCGCCAATAAGCCTGATATCGTGGTGGTCGACCGAGCTCAACGCCGGGCAGTGCTCGTCGACATCACCATCCCACATGACGAGAATCTCGTGAAGGCCGAGAAGGACAAGCTTAGCAAGTACCTTGACTTGGCTCACGAGATAACCGCCATGTGGGATGTTGATTCGACGATCATTGTCCCGATAGTCGTCACGGTAAACGGTCTTATAGCGAAGAGTCTCGACCAACATCTCAAGAGACTCTCGCTAGACGGTTGGGTCAAGGGTCAGCTTCAAAAGGCAGTGATCCTTGACACGGCGCGCATTGTGAGGAGGTTCCTCACTCTGCAGCCCTAACCACCGGCAGCTTGAGCCCTGCCCCGCTGCCGGCGGCACCCTAGTTTTTAAGTTTTTTTATATTATTTATGTTTTTTTTTTATATATATGTAATGTAAAAAAATTTAAAAATTAAGAAAAGAAATAAATACCTGAAATAATAAATGAAATAACAATGCAGATAAACAATAACCAAAGGCTAATTAAAGGCTAGGTTAGACCATAGCTCACCTGAAGTTATGTTTTTTAATTGACTTCCATCACACAAGCTCTGCTTAGTTTGGGGCCAGGTGGCGCTGTGTGTATAGTCCTACGATATTTAAGTGACAGTGTGATAGAAGAATGCAACTGGCTCTCAGGTGTGGCTGCCGGAACACACCGGCACTATCCATACTATTAGGTACTTGACGTCAGCTTTTCAGCTTGAAGGTAGTAGCTAGCCAACCGAGTACCTATAGATAGTATCCTACCGCTATGCTAGGGTTTCCTCCCGATGTTTTTCTTTACCGGCAGCTAAAGCAATGTTGGGATTTGAACCCACGCCCTTTGGCGTGTGAACCGACCGGTAACAGCTATCATCACTACATAATATACAAAATTACATTTTAAAAACGACTCTATGACCCTTAAGCCAACTAAACGCACTGCTCCAATGAGTAAACGAAAATATCATCATTGTATAAAATTTTTAGATTTTTATTGATTTTTTAAAAACAATTCGATAAAATTAATATGGGACCACCTCTGAAGTACGATCTACCAAAAAAAAAGAATCATTAAAATCGATTCATAATTGGCGGAATTATCGCGTAACAAACATAAAAATAAAAACATTGTCGAATTGAGAACCTCATCCTTTTTTGAGTTAATCAATCAACAGGAACACTGAACACTATGGTCATGATATAATAAATATGTATATAGAAATTTTATCGATTAATAATAGAATGGAATTCGAAACGCACAACAAGCGTTTTGATTGACCGGTTTTCTGTTTTTTGTAGGTACCTAGGTTGTTAATTAGATTTTTTTGTGGCATGCTTGTGGATTTAACTCTATCAGATGTTTTTATGAGGCCACCCAACCTGTTTCTGTTTCTGATACGTGACCGCGAATGATATTTCTATCTACGTGAATTAATTGATAGGCTAAAATGTCCATATCGATTGAAATGAAATGAAATTTATTTGGCAATTATGTAACATACATCGTTTATCAAAAAGTTAAACGTAAGTGTTGTTCAAAAATATCACTCATAGAAATACTCTTGTAGATTGTTTGACTTGTAACAACAATCGTAAACCTTTTCAGACTCGTATGCCGTCTGAATTATAAATATGACACTAGGATCGGCCACTCAGCCTTCACGAAGAAACACGGAAATCGGCCCACAAATGGCGAAGTTATCGGGATGACAAATTGTTATTTCAACGACCTTTTTATAAATAATAGCAATGTTTTTCTAGTGCCTTTGCATTATATTATCCTTACTGATATACATCGAGATTATACCACCAACATCATCATCATCAATAACAACAACAACCTATCATAGTCCAGAGCTGGGTTTCGCAAGACACTCCACTTAGTGCGAACTCGGTTTGTCACTTCCAGCCACTGTCAGTTGTCACTGTCATTAGCAATAAATCTACTGTTTTATTCAAAAAATCATAAATTCATAAATTTGATTGTATGCTAATAATATACTGTTTTATTCAAGCAATTGTGATTCACCGCAAATAAAGATCAAAATAAATGCTAGTAGCTGTGATTTCACTGTAAAATTATGCTCCATTTGTTCATAAATGGCAAACATTTATTTGTATAGAAATCGAACCACCTTAAAGTGTTTCTTTGTAATCATTTTGTAATGAAACCAATAGATGTTGCATATTGTTCTTTATTAGCAGACCTAATGATGCCAACTCCACAAATCTATGTAGGAGTACTTATTTATCGTGATAAATAATACAAAACGTGACAAATATAACTAGGTACTCTATTGTAATAATTTCAGTTTTTCCCCATTTTATACATTCGAAGTTGTAACTGCATAATATGCCGTGTAAATCATTATGAAAAGGCACGTATTTAGCCGGGCAACTAAGTGTCTATAATCCTTTTTCATGAAAAACATCTGTCATTTCACACGACGCCATCCTGCATCAAAATAAGCAAACTTTGTACTATGGGAATATGGTTCCCATCCAACTGATAGAAAAACAATACATATTTATATCTGCCTAACACCAAATTTACAAGTCAAATTTCGTTAAATCGTTTCAAACAATACAAAAACTTGACAAATTGACAGTCCCGTTGGCTCATTGGTAGTATATCTGCCTTAAGAGCTGTAGGGCGTTGGTTCGATTCCCACTCAGGGCAAACATTTTGTGAATAAACAAATGTTTGTTCTGTGTCTGGGTGTTTTGTATGTATTATAAGTATGTATTTACGAAAAAAAAAAGTACTTAAGTATTCTATCAGTTATCTGACTTCCATCGCACAAGCTCTGCTTAGTTTGGGGCCAGATGGCGCTGTGTGTATAGTCCTACGTTATTTATTTATTTAAATACAACGTTAAAAGTGTCAAAATATTGATTTTATTTGAATGAAAAACTAGTAGTTATATCAATATATAAAAGTCTAAATAATTAAAAGCCAATATTTAATTATTTAGACTTTTTTTAATTTTATAAGAAAATTAACGCGCAACCGGTCTATATGGAAGTCAATGGCCTATGTCCAGCAGTGGACGTCTTACGGCTGAAATGATGATGATGAGGAATAAAATTAATAATTACTTTCTAGTAATTTAATAATCTTTTAGTTTTAAATTTTCCATCCCATGCTATTATAGGTGTGCTTTACTATCTTCGACCACACCGTCACTTATCATCAGGTGAGCTGTGGTCAAACACTTGGCTTAGCGACTATAACAAGACATCTAGAAGTCAAGATCTTAGCTTGGTTCTGAAGCGCGCGGTGGAAGGTGCATCCCGGACGGAATGAGGTACCTACATAATTACATAATTACATAATTATATATGCATATATACGTATATATACATGTTTATTACTTCATCCTGTTATAACAGTTTAAAAGATTAAAATGAAATTTGGAACGCAGTTGTCTTATTCTCTAGCTAGAATACTCTAAAATCTGATGTATTAATCTTGAGTCTAAATTAATACATCTTCTCTAGATACATAGTACAAAACAAAGTTGCTTCCCGCCGTCTGTACGTTTAGATCTTATAAACTACGCAACGAATTTTAATGCGGTTTCCATCAATAGACAGAGTGATTCAAGAGGAAGAATTATCTGTATAATACATGGATATGCAACACATTAGTATCTACATTGCACCCGTGCGAAGCCGGGGCGGGTCGCTAGTCTCTACATGGTATAAAACAAAGTCGCTTCGTCGTCTATACGCTTAGATCTTGTAAACTACGCAACGGATTTTAATGACCATCCATCAATAGACCGAGTGATTCAAGAAGATGGTTTATAATTATGTATAATACATACATAATTATGCACCATTCGTATCTACATTGTACCCGTGCGAAGCCGGGGTGGGTCGCTACTAGGCTATATTAGGTACAGCAGACTTATCTACGTCAATAAAGGTTTATTGCTATGAATTCTTTTTGGAGAGGAAAAAATAAGCTTAAACAAATCTAAGTGCTATTTCAAATGATATGGCAAAAACAAGATTTCAAACACATAATACCTATATTTAGCCAACCTCGCCCCGCTAGTAAAATATCAGTTGCCCGGTTATTAATTGTGTAACTTGTTTAATCTATACAAGGAACCCGCTCCGGCTTCGAACGGACTTTTAAACTTTCCGGTAAAAAATCTCTAAAAGATATCTAGTAAAAACTGCATCCATTTTAGTTGCGTAGTGTTTGTAAACAGAAAGACCCGGATAGAGGCTTTGTTTTATACTATTTGGAGTAATTTGAAGACTTATTTATTCTTAGCCGACTAAAAAGGTATAGACAAGTATAAAGTGTCTATGTATTTTCATAATAATAAAGCCCTTTTATTTCTAATTCTTCATAAAAAATCTTAAAGAAACGCGTATTATAAAAATAAATTAAATATTAAAAATTATGACATAATTAAATGAACTTTCATAAAAATTTCACTACATAATTAATGATTAAAATTATAATTAATTTGATTTTATTTGGTGTTAATTCCACTAATACTAGGAATTTCACTAAATGTGAAAGTTTGGATGGATGTTTGTTACTCTTTCACGCAAAAACTAATGAACAATTTGGATGAAATTTCGGACCCTGGATTAACACATATACGCCGATCCATTGCTAGGCTAATAATTAATAGGCTACTTTTCATCCCGAAAACATATACCGGGTAACACCGCGGGGAGCAGCTAGTTATTTATGATGGGAACCCCTTCTCGGGTATAGATCACCTTTAGCTTATTCCAGGCCTCTCCGTCTTTTGCTATTGTTCTCCATTTACTTCCATTCCCGCTATTGCTTTAATGTCTTCTATCCACCGGTCAACGATGGAGCACGTTTGCCGTTTTATTTGCCACTTGAAGGCACAGAAGATTGTAGGTACGAGTATCTATCGGGGAACGCCCATTTGGGTAACAAATTCTTTTGTTTAGCGGTTTGTGAAATCGAACCGTTTAGTTCAAATTATAAAAAAAAAACGAAAAGAGATTACCAAATTAAAACCAATATAAAACAATAGTACGAAATCTAGATATGCTATTTCGTTTACAAATAAAGGTGGTAGCTATATAGCTAGCCGAGTATTCACTTCGAAGCATCTACCCTACCACTACCCTATGGTTTCCTCGCGATGTTTTCTCGGTTTAAATATTTGTTTCTATAGATACGTAGGAACTAATTTAGTTATGAATGCCTGTCTTCAATCAGTCCTAGTTAACTATCTATTGTTCGCAATAATGTCTCATTGAATTTATTTAGTCTTCGAGTAGTGGTCTGATCATCGAATTTATGGGTATCAGGTATGAAGGTACCACGTTTGAACATAAAACAGGTCGAGCGCCGGATCCGGGAACACAAATTTGTGTAGTTAGTAAAGAGACTTGGTGGTAGATCTCCTTAGCAGGTCGTCTAGGTAGGTACCACCGCAGTACCAGATATTCTGTCGCCAAGCAGTAGTGTGTTAACTAGTATGTTCCGATTTGAAGGGTACTGCAGCTAGCAAAATTACAGGGCTGTTGAGACTAACCATCTAATGTCGCAAAGTAATGAACGTCAAAAAGGCGATGCCCTGGACATTGTTTTGTTACTCAAAGTTCTGTGTATCGCTGCAATGGTCATGGACAGATGTAATGAGACGAACGAGACGCGCTCGTCTCGTTCGTCTCATTACTTTTACATTTAAAAAAGAGACGTAAGTATTTTTACTAAAATACGTTTTCTATGGATCTCTATCATCATGGCAAACATAACTTGCAAGGCCTTATTTTTATATGAAAAAGTGGCAAACAAACGCTGGTTCACCTGACGGTAGGTGATCACCTCCACCTTTGGATACCTACAATTCCCGGAGTACTGCCAGTTGTTGTTGTTATCTGATGTTTGCAGCGATGCCGATTATATTATTATTCCATGGAAACCCTAAGGAGGTAAGCCATTCCATAAAAAACAGATGGGGAAAAAGAATATTTTTATCAAACTAGGTACTAATTATATAAGCTTTCAACGATATAATCACGCCTTTTCTTGCTCAAAAAGTGTTAAGTTAACTCAAAAAGTGTCAATTTGGTAGCTCTCGCCAGATTTTCCTTTAGGTGAGAAAATATCTGGCAATTTGTCATTTTTTCTAAAAGAACTGTGTTGTTATGATTGGTTTCTGTTTGTTTTCATTGTGCACTGTGCTGTGCAGTGTACAATACACACCTAGCCATTGATTATATTCGAGTAAGAACTCACCAATCTGTTAGTCATAGATTTGATAAAATCTATGGTTTCGTTACATTTGAAGGTGTATCGTACGTACTAGGAAAATTGTCATCCTCAACAGGATAAGATAGCAACTTAGTAAACACTTGAGTTGAAGAGTTACTTGTTATCGTGACAATTTGCTAAAATACACAACGTGTATATAATATGCTAGTGATTAGAGTATTATGCACCAAAACATATTTGTAGAGCAATGATGCAGATTTTTCCTGGGAGGTTTTTTATCAGTAACTTGGCTTTATCTTATTTTATTTAACGAAAGAAGCGAACCTTTGTCATTTGCTAAACGAGATGAGACAGTTCAGTGGAATCGCTTCTATAAATTATCCAAATAGAAGTTTTTCACATAAGCATTTCTTAAACTTTAAATTGTAATTTACCTATTCAGTTTCATGTTGCAAGAGGTCCCTTAGGCCTATGTGATACCTACTGTAAAAACGCGCGCGCCTCAGGCGGAAATTCCCTTTGAGTTTTTTTTTAATAATTTATCCCGAATGGCAGGCTAAAGCTGTAAATCCATACTGCCTCGTCCTACCTGATATTATACAATTCATCGAAGAAAATGTATAAACAATGTTTGTTGTTTATTCTGGTTTGATTTATTGTGATTTATTGCGTTTAAAAACGAGCTAAATATATAAATATATAAATAATTATATATGTATTGTGACAATAGAAAAATATATAAAAGTAGTTTCCTTTTACGCTCGCCACAGGTTGTCCTAGTTTCCTTATACATTCATTTTTCTATGTCTTCAAGTAGGTGCCTAACGCAGTTAATTTAAAGCAACCTATTCTAGTAAATTTCTGTGGCAGAGGCTCCTTTTCTAAAGGTCATGTCTGTTTTGATTTTGTAATAAAACTTAAGACTAATTGTTCTAGTTTTAGACAGGTTTTAGGCTGCCTATCTACCGACGCGGAGCGAGGTAGCGGAGCGGAGCGAGAGAGTAATAAGGAATGGAGTTGCGGACTGTATCTCTCTGCTGAAGCGAAGCGAGAGAGTAATACAGTGCGAAGCGGAGTTGTGGATTGTACCTCTCCATTGACGCGAAGCGAGATAGCGGAGCGGAGCAAGGGAGTAAAACGGAGCGGAGTTGCGGACTATACCTTTCCACTGACGCAGAGTGATGCAGCGGAGCAGAGCGAGGGAATTAATACGGAGTGGAGTCTCTACTCCATTTTGGTGCAAGAAACAGTGCAATTGTTACGATTTGGCTTTGGATCTGTGTGAGTAATTTTGCTAAGTTTTTTGTACAAAAAACGCTGTAAAGATATTGTTCCTCTATACAATCTACAATGAAAAATTAAAATAAGCGAAGCGTTTTTTATTCAGCTTTTTTGCAGTTTATTACTTCTCATTATCATGAAATTATGAATGGACTGCAAAACAAAGTATTTAAAACTCAAATATATTGTTTTTATCGTTCATCCTCTTAGGAGGATAACGGCGTCGCGCGTCAGACATCGACCCACGTCAAGTATTTTAAGATTTCGTTCTAAAGATACCCGGCAAATATTGTTATACAAATTAAGGTCATGACAAAGTATCTCTTTTTGGAAACAGTATACTGCTATCCTGGGATGCGCTAAAGCGCAGTGTGAAGGACCCCGGTGCGTTAAGAGCGTGCCTAATGCCAGAAAAACGGAAAAGGGATCAGATATGCTGACCAGATACAAGACGTGTAATTTCTAAATTTGGATCATTACTTTCGATGGTTAGTCTCAACAGCCCTGTAATTTCACCCTTCAAACCGAAACACGTAATATTTACACACTACTGCTTGGCTTTGGCTGCTTGCTAACTTAATTAGTATTGCTCCTTTGTAGTCGTCTGTAATGCAGCTCTGAAGCAGTTCAAATATGCACATCAAAAATTAGTCACGACAGCTATAAATAATAGCTCAGTAGCAAATCACAGCTCAACGACCAACGACCATCTCGATCGAAAGGACAACTCGTGAAATTTAAAAAAATGTAGCACCAGTGTCCGCGAGCCATTGTTTCACAGAGTTCGAGCTGTGAGCACTAACTGAGTAGGGAGCTCAGTCACAGTATAATGACGCTCACCCGAACAGGTTCGATATTTTGTATTTTATCTAACGCCCGTTAGATAATTCTTAGACATCGCTTATCGCTCGTCGTTAAGGCTCGTCAAATGACTCTAACTTGAATAATTACGTCGAATAATTAAATTTGCTTCAATTTAACGTTAGAAGCGGGCAGAGAGCTGAACTAGTCTGTGAGTTATTTCACAGTTCCAGCTCAAGTGACTGAATCGTGAACTATGTATAGTTCACAAAAATATGTTGAGTTACATAAGGCTAGCGTTTTGCGCAATATAAAAAATTAGACGTTCTTGATTGACATATTATGAACAGTTTTGATTCGATACATAATAAGATGAATAAACGAGATTACGTAATGAATGTGTTAGCAATTCACCCGACCTTTGATTGGACTTTCACCTAACTGATACTAGCTAGGTACTTGCCTAAACTAAATACTTAATCTTCTAAGAAAATTGACACAAGATTTTATTAAAATTAAATTGTATTAAGATGAAAATAGGGCAAACCAATAACATTAGAATACCGCAACATTTTGATTAAAATTGTGCAGCGAGTAAAAATTATAATTGTTTTCAGCATAATAATAAATTTTCTTTCGATTTATTTGTAAAGGTTTACACTTCTATGGGTTGGTTTAATGGATACATTTTTTTCTTTTTCCGCCGAGTTAATTTCTTAAAATAATGTAGTTTGAATTGTATTGTTTTTTCATTGTACATACCCGGCACAGACGAGAAACAATCGTTTTATATTTATTTGAGAATGATGCAACCAGAGACTAAAATAACCCCGTAAAAAAGTCCCTAGAATTACTAAGAACATCGGTGGACTAGAAAAAAATAAACGTGAGTCCCTAAAAAAAAATTTAACTGACATACAGGAGATTTTGTATCTGCATACAAGGATAGGCAGAGCAGCTCTTTAAAGGCATCTTTTTTTTTAACTTTCAGTAATTCATAGCAACATTATTTCAAAAACCAGTGGCAAATCCTCTGCGGATATTTTTCCACGTTATAAGGACTTTGTCCTGGGATGAATTCTATCCCTCATCTGCGTAGGTCCTACGAATAGAACGTCAAAGCAGCGATGCCCTGCACTTTGATTTGCTACTCAAATTTCCGGCATCGCTGCAATGGGCATGCGTTATATCTTAATATCAGGAGTGTTTCGTTTAAAAAATAAAATAAATAAACGTAATTTACCTTTGAGTTACATAGTGTATACCGGACAATATTGATAACAATACGAACATACTGAAATTGCAACTATTTTCGTCTACCAGGCCAAGGTCAGAGGTAAAGACACGTCCTAATAGAGATGGCCTATGGCTTTATAATTAACGTTGTGTTGTTGGCAAGGGAACGATGGAATGTGTTTATTGTACTTATTAATTTGCTATCTGACAGCTAGGATCTGATGTCTGTTGACAATCTTATCTCCGATGAAGGTCGGGTCAGGTGAGGTTACGCAACGCTCTGTGCCAATATTCGTGTCCTAGAAACTTTTTATATCTATGTGTAGGTACCTATATTACATATAATTTTCGCGCGGATTTTATAATAGGTACTCTAGGCTACAGAAGGCAGCGATTTACGACGCATCTTGATAAGAAGGCCGGGAAAAACAAGATAATTATACTTAACTAAACATTATACACAAAAATAATATTCTAATGCATTCACTTCAATTTACTTATTTTCGATTACACTAATATTGTTTCTATCGCAAAAACAAATCAAATATCGATAATGGCGTACAGTGTGGCGTGAATATTTGTTTTCATCGCTTGCATTTCGTAGGTCGCGTCGCGGACTAATGTAGTCTCAGCCTTAGGGTAACGACAGGGCTGTTGGAACTAACCATCTAATGTCTCAAAATAATGAACGCCAAATCAGAGACGCCCTGGACTTTGTTTCTTTACTCAAAATTCTTTCACTTTCTATATAATAAACATCAATAAAAAAATCAAAGAATCTTGAGAAAATCCATTATTTATGTCCAGAGGGAGCGCGATGTACCAAAAAAAAAAGAAAGAAAAAAAAAAAAAAAAAAAAAATTAGAATCCCATGACATGGTATCCCATCACTCAAAAAGAAGAAAAAAAAATACACTTAAGGCGATAAGAGCACATTTGGCTTTGCATGCCGTTCCGCGTAACGTCTCGTAGGTATGTAAGAAATTCACAAAAATTCTAAATATTTCTCGATTTATTGAGAAAAGAAAAGAGAGAATTCAATTTAACGTCGTATTTTTTTAAATGTTACTAAACAGATTTACTTGTGATAGTAGAGAAGAGTCATCATCAGCGTGTTTCAACAAGTCTGTTCAATGACTATTTCGATTCCAAAAAGTACCTAATAAACAATAAACATTTTAACAAAAAAAAAGGATGTCACGTTATATTTTTTTCGTAAAATATTTGTTTCTGAATCCATTAACAACAGGTAGACATGTATCTTATTAAATTTAATGAAGAGGCGTTGACCCCAACTCAGGGATTTTAAAATATTAACTTCTTTCCTTTTTTTCTTAATATTTCGCAATTTGGACACGAAATACGAAAAAAAAGACTTCTCATTTTGAAGTTTTTATGATTGCCAAAAATACTTTATAAATTAACTGATACTAAAACCCAAATTTATAATCCGCTTATGTTAATAGGTACTAAAGTTTGTATTAAAATAAATTTTAATCTAAGTAAGTATAATTTATACTATATTGCTCAGATGTTTCTTAGATTATAGTTTCTTAGACTTAGATTATCTGAGTGCAAAAGTCGTTTTTATCCGCTAGAAGATAAAGTAAATTTGAATTTAGAACATCGTGTGCACTATTCAAAACATCATTAAACCTATGTAGGTACTTCTACCTCCATGGTGCCGAATTTATCATACAACTTTTCTAATTTGTTAAAAACTCAGACTCGGAACCTGCTTGGTGTACGTTTTTTTTTAGCTTGCTTTGCGCGCGGAATTTTTTGTCATATTGTTAATGTAGTTGTTAATACCTAAACTGAAATAAAAGTATCTTGTAATGTAAAAGATTTTTTTGCATTTAGTCATTTCCTCGCTGAGGTTGGATGAAAAGTTACGTGTTGCACTCGAGTGCAAAGATTTTTCACCTCGTGCTCTTTTGATTCCCTCGCTAACGCTCAGGATTCTAATTTTTGGATCATTCGCTACGCTCGTGACATATTGTGTCAATTGTTTATGTCAATACATTTTTGGCTTTTCTTCTAGTATTATCGCTAATCTTATGTTACTTTGTCTAGGTCCTCTGTAATTCACCTAAGCATATCTTGCATTTATGTTTTTATTGTTTCGTTTTTAAGTATAGGTAGGTATAGTATATAATAGATAGATCGATTTTACTTACATTAATCGCACTATAAAAAAAAATCAAAAAGTTTTGTTTTTGATTTTTGTTGTTTTTCTTCAAACGAAAATGTAATAGTTATTTTCACGACGAAAAAGAGAATTTCGAAAAATCATATTTTTCATCATCAGTAGTGTTCATCATCTTCGCAGTTCGCGAGGCAAAAGTATTGTAAGATACAAAATTATTATAAATATTTTTTTAAATAGATCTACATTAAGTTGCATTACTTGTCACAATGCTGAGTGGTCATTGCTGTAAGTCGGATTACGTATGTTTATGTACGTCGCTGCTGATGTTGGTTTATATTTTACTTTTGATTTCATCTTAATGTGTGTATATACATATATGTATGTATATATTATAGCCTATATATTATATACTTTCGTAGCGATGATAGCTCAGTGGTTAGCGCGGTAGGTTCGCACGCCGAAGGGCGTGGGTTCAAACCCCAACAATGAGCTTGAGTTGCCGGTGAAGGAAAACATCGTGAGGAAACCAAAGCATGGTGGTAGGGTACTTTAGTACTCGGCTGGCTAGCTACCACCCTCAAGTTGAAAATCTGCCGCCAAGCATCTAACGGTGTGTTCCGGCAGCCTCACTTGAGAGCCAGTTGCATTCCAGGCTAGGTGTGCTTTACCATCTTCGGCCACACCTTCACTTAACATCAGGTGAGCTGTGGTCAAACACCTAGCCTGTCAACCATAAAAAAAAAAAAAAAAAAACTGTATATGTATTATGAGTGTATACATTTATATCTGTGTGTGAATATTTCGTTTTATTTAAATGCATTATTATATGATTATTTTTATATACTTACTATATGTTTAATTTTTATTTTATTTTTTAATTTTTTTTCTTATAAGTGTTACATCTCCCGTCTGTTTCTTATGTTTTCTATCGTATTTTTCTTTTCTTGGTTGCCTGGAAGAGATCGCTGTTAGCGATAAGGCCGCCACTTGTGTCACTAGTTAATAAGGTTTTTTGTTATCTGTACTCTTTTCCATTTATGATGTGCACAATAAAGAGTTATCTATCTATCTATCTATCTACATTTATCCACCAACTTGCCTGATGGAAAGCTACGGTGCAGCTGAGGATGGAACACGCTGCTCTAGAATAAATCTGTTCACTCTAGCCTTAAAAATGTCCAAATAAATAAATAAATATGTTTACCACTCGGGCCGCTGTTTGTGATTATTTACCACAAACAGCGGCCCGAGTGGATTCCGTTCAACTATGTACCTAGGTACTCTGCTTGATTATACCTAGTACCATCTCAATATTTTATTAGCGTTAGATACTGTTATTTATACTATAATCATTATCTAGGTAGGTGCTTATTAATAATAATCTACAAGCTAGGATGTCTATCACTAGACTATGTACAGATAATGAAATAATATATCATTTTTAGTCTGTGCTTTTTATGGAAATTTTATTTTTAAAACTAGTTGCTGTCCATAACTTCGCGTAGGTTTTGGCGGGAACGCGGAAAGAGTCGTGTCGCCCCGTTGTATTTTTTCCAAAACTAGTGTTTTATCGAGTGTTTATGCATTAAAATGGTGGTGTTTTATTCATAAAGTGCCGAATTACATGCGTGAGTGTGGAAAAATGATATAATGGGGTGAAACATGACTTTTCGTGGTGCTTCCAAAACTCCATCGAAGCTTTATAGTAAAGTCGCCACTACTTTACTAAAGCATGACTGCACTTGATTGACACAGACTGGACTTTGACTATAACTAGCTACGAGAACACTTATTTAACTTTTGAAACTTGATAATCTATAAATACTTGACACTGGCAAATGCTAAAACGCGACGCCAAAATAAAAGAAAAAAAACCTTCGCATAGGTTTTGGCGGGAACGCGGAAAGAGTCGTGTCGCCCCGTTGTATTTTTTTTTTCAAATCTAGTGTTTTATCGAGTGTTTATGCATAAAAATGGTGGTGTTTTATTTATAAAGTGCCGGATCATAAGCGCGAGTGTGGTAAAATGAAAAAATAAAAGAAAAAATTGTTTGTATTGAATAGGCTCCGAAACAGCTGGACCGATTTCAAAAATTCTTTCACCGTTGGGAAGCTACACTATCTCCGGGTGACATAGGCTACATTTGATCCCTTTATTTCCACGGGAACTGGAACTACGCGGGTGAAACCGCGAGGCGTCCGCTAGTAGTTATATAAAGCGAATATTCTATTCTAATCAAAATAATTGAGACTATAAATAATTAGATAGATTATATTTAATAGATAGACTGACATTGAAACAATTTAGTTGAGGATAACCATTGCTAAAATCACGAGAAGCAATGTTAAATTCAAAGAAATTTATATTGCATCAAGATGTCTGTTAGCATATATTATATCAGCGTCTAAATAAAAACTCAATCTCGAGACAAAACCTAGGCCACATCTTTGATTGGGCAATTATATCGTAACAATATGTTATTTGGCAATGTGCTCTTTTGGGAACAGCGGTGTTAATTAGGATAACTGCCATTCAGGTATACATTTTCCATCTATGTTATTTTAGCTAGTTTTTAGGGTTATGTACTCAAAGGGTAAAAACGGGACCCTATTACTGAGACTTCGCTGTCCGTCCGTCTATTTTATTTTATTTTTAGTATTTGTTGTTATAGCGGCAATAGAAATACATCATCTGTGAAAATTTCAACTGTCTAGCTATCACCGTTCTTGAGATACAGCCTGGTGACAGACGGACGGACGCGTCCATCCGTCCAGTTGAAATTTTCACAGATGATGTATTTCTATTGCCGCTATAACAACAAATACTAAAAATAAAATAAAATAAATATTTAAGGGGGGCTCCCATACAGCAAACTTGATTTTTTATAGATAATGGTACGGAACCCTTCGTGCGCGAGTCCGACTCGCACTTGGCCAGTTTTTTGTGAGTTGGGTCTACAGACTACATACAACGGATATGCAAATACTGGATTTATTGATTAGGAATTTGATGTTAAAGATGTAAATAAGAGCTTGTAAATAAATCAGTCGTTGTTGTTACATTTTTTTTATGGTTGATAAGCTAGGTGTTTGACCACAGCTCATCTGAAGTTAAGTGACGCTGTGGTCGAAGATGGTAAAGCCACACCTAGCCTGGAATGCCTAGTCTCCAAGTGAGGCTACCGGAACACACTGTTAGGTGCGTGGCGGCAGATTTTCAACTTGAGGGTGGCAGCTAGCCAGCCGAGTACAAGAAAATTCCGTTATTCTTTAATTTGACACTTAGTATTGAAATCGTTATCTTACCAACAGTAAAAAAAATATTTAAAATGGTGTTTTTTGCATTGTTTTTATTAAGGTCTTTACTGAGTATTAAAGAATAACAAATGTACCTTCGCAATACTATTTAAGTTACACTTAATAATATTTGGAGATTAAATTCGAAAATTTCGCCACTTTTGCCGTGATCTATGTTATCACTAAACATCTTATCAGGTACACTTTCATACTTGTTTGTCGAGACGCAGAAGGTAAAAATGAATTATATCGTATACCTATACAAGTATTTTATCGTATATAGTAAGTATATAATAAAATTACAATGTACACCTAAATGCCATAATGTCATTTTCGGCGTTCTGTGAGAGCTGAAACCAATGCCTTTTCTGCACCCTATGCGCAGTGACGGCTTTAGGGTGCAAGCAGGGCAACCGCCCGGGCCTCACTCTTGCAGGGGCCTCGTGTCCTCGTAGATAATGCTGTATAGGCCTTAAAGCACAAGGACCTAGGTGTTGGTGGACCAATTATCATTTTAACTGACGTTTTTGATGATACTGACAGTACGTATGTGTTGAAATCGAGTACTAGGGGTGCAGCGGGAACAGGAGCAAACCGAAAAAATAATAGTCCTGCCTGGTCTGGCCATTCTTGCGGCCCCCAGAGTCTACGCCCTCTGCCTGGCCACCGGTGACACCGCCCTATTTAGTGCACTAACTAAAACTAAGATTAGACAAAAAAAAATTAAATAAAAAAAACATACCTTATAAGCAGAACCATGCAATTTAAACAGGGCAAAACTCAAATAATTTAATAATTATATCACAAAACGACTAGGCAATTAAAACATAATTATCATACTAAAATAAATAAAAACGAGTCGCACTCTCAGTTGACTAGCTTATCACTGGATTTTATCACTTGATAAAGGACTTTATTCCGTTGTTAATAAATATTATTTCAATATTTATCGTTTGTTGTACATTTGTTATGTTGCGTTGCCGTTGGTGCGTGCAATACTGACGGGTGTCGGCGCGAAGTGCGACAGGTGAGAGATAGCAGAGCCTTAAATTATAAGTCTGTGTGAACTGTCATGTTAAGCTGTGTCTGTCAGAGAGCGCGCGTCTTTTTTACGTCAGACATAAATGAGGACTTAATTTATAGTATGTAGGTTTTATAGCGAACGCCAGCAGTCGTTGACCATAGATTTATCAATCACATATGAAAATGTGGTCTACCTCTCCATGCGCCACCAAAAAGTTTATATTTTACTAGCGGCGCCCCGCGGTGTTACTTGCTACATTTTTTTGGGATAAAATTAGCCTGTGTGTTAATCCAGGGTGTCAGCTACGTTCATACTAAATTTTAATTTTGACAGCCCTGTTGGTTCATTGGTAGTATGTCTGCTCCAAGAGCCGAAGGGCGTTCGATTCCCACCCAGGACAAGTATTTTGTGACATAAACAAATGTTTGTTCTGTGTCTGGGTATAGGGTATATGTATTATAAGTATGTATTTACACAAAAAACTATTTAAGTATTCTATCAGTTATCTGTCTTCCATGGCACAAGCTTTGCTTAGTTTGGGGTCAGATGGCGCTGTGTGTAATGTCTTATGATATATATTTTTTTCATCAAAATTGGTCCAGCCGTTTGAGCGTGAAAAAGTAACAAAATATAAGCCAGGGTCAACTCCAGTCCATAGTACATAAAGTGGTGGCTTTACTATAAGATTCTACAGAGTTTTGGAGACATCATGAATAACTTGCGAGTGTAATTTGGCACTTTACATCATATGCCCTAATCATCTAAACTCACATGAGAAACTTCTTACTGATTTACGTTTATAACAAAGCTTACTACAACGCTTTTTACAAAAGTTTACTTTGATAGTTAAAAACGCGCTTAATGATGTTTCAATTCCTTTTTTTATGTAAAAGTAATGAAACCAACGAGACGCTCTCCTGATGGTAAGAGATAACGCCTACCCAATACCATTGCAGCGATATACAGAACTTTAAGTAACAAACCAAGGTCTAGGGCATCGCTGCTTTGGCGCTCATTACTTTGAGACATTAGATGGTTAGTCTCAACTCTCAACAGCCCAATAATTTCGCTAGCTGTAGTACCCTTCAAACCGGAACATAGTACCTAATGTTTACGCCATGCTGCTTGGCGGCAGAATATATCTTTTTTTTATGGTTGACAGGCTAGGCGTTTGACCATACCTCACCTGACGTTAAGTGGCGGTATGGTCTTAGATGGTAAAGCACACCTAGCCTGGAATAGAACTGGCACTCAATTGAGGCTGCCGGAACACACCGTTAGATGCTTGGCGGCAGATTTTCAACTTGAGGGTGGTAGCTAGCCAGCCGAGTACTAGAAAGTACCTACCCTACCATCATGCTATGATTTCCTCACGATGTTTTTCCTTCACCGGCAGCTCAAGCTCAATGTTAGGGTTTGAACCCACGCCCTTCGGCATGCGAACCTACCGCGCTAACCACTGAGCTATCATCGCTACAATGTCGTTAATAATCTCGTTAATTTGTCACTGCCATAGTGAGTACCATTCCACGCGAGTTTAACTCAAACATTACGTATGTAAACGTGGCGTGTTACATGCGAATAAGGGCCCTGGTATTGCCACTCGCGTATCTTGGCACTTCAATTTCAGGTTAAAAAGATAACAGAATGTTATGTTGCGTTTAATTGATCATTAGTTTCATATGCTTATCAATGCAAATGTATATTGAATTAAATGATTGTTAATTTATAACTGCATCGATGTTGCAATTTGTTTTTAATCACTTAGGTAACTACCTACAGGGTGACACGAGGGTGACTGCCCTGATAGCGCATTTGATAACGTATCTAATTCAAGAACTGTACAGCGTGGGTTCGATTACCATCCAGGACAAACATGTGGCGAGCTTAAATGTATGTCACATAAAGCATCTGGGTGTTATGTACCTATCTATACTATTATAAAGGGGAAATATTTGATTGTTTGTTTGTTTGTATTGAACAGGCTCCAAAACTACAGGACCTATTTCAAAAATTCTTTCTCAGTTGGGAAGCCACACTATCCCCGGGTGTCATAGGCTTTGTAGGTACTCTGCTTTGACTCCTTGAAAAAGAACGCCGGATGTGGCCGAAACTATAGTTGGATGTAATTAAACGTGAACAACAAAAATGTGTCAAAACCACGATTAAACGCTTTCTGTGAATACGAGTTTTTTTGTTGTAGGTACTAGCAAGACTGTAACTTTTGTCTGTCTCTGTTTGTTTGTTTTTGTGCTTGTTACAGAATTAAACGTTTTTCTTTCTTTCTTTCAAAACTATATTATGTTAACACTATGGATTTAAAATACAAGATTTAATATTATATACCTACCGTTTCCCGTCTCTTTCATCGTCTCCGTAATATAATGACGAAAGCGTAATAAATTCTCATCGAGTTTCAACGGACTCATCCTGTCGTGTTGTTTTGTTAGATCTAAGTAAGATATTTTTCTATCAAGAGACAGTTTGTAGCGATGATTGCTCAGTGGTACGCGTGGTCGGTTTGCACACCGAAGGGCGTGGGTTCAAACACCAACAATGAGCTTGAGCTGAGAGGAAAACATTGTGGGGAAACCATACACAGGTGGTTGGGTACACTCTTGTACTCGGCCGGCTAGCTACCACACTCAAGTTAAATATCTGCCGCCAAGCATCTAACGGTGTGTTCCGACAGCCGCTTTATTTGAGAGCCAGTTCCATTCCAGGTTAAGTGTGTTTACCATCTTTGACCATGCCATCAGGCGAGCCGTGGTCGAACACCTAGCCTGTCAATCATAAAAAAGTTAAATACAAAAATTTCGTAGGACTATTAACACAACACCATTTAGCCCCAAACTAAGCAAAGCTTGTACTATGAGAACCAGATAAATAATAGTTTAGGTACATACATTGCGGCGTTCGGTACTACTCGCAGATAGGTAGGATGTGTAGTACTAGTCGTTGGGGGTGGGTATTAGTGATACACAATATTTAGGATTATGTATATATTGTATATCTATAGGTCATTACACTGCCGCACATTTATCGCTCAGGGTGGTAGCACGACACATTGGCCTTACGACGTCCTCTTGGCGTTCCCGTAGGAGTCGGCGCGTTCCGCGACAGGTACAATCACGGACGCAGGCTGGCGTGGCGGTCGACCACTTCGCTCGCTCGTTGAGCAGCGATCGTAGCGTAGGGTAGATGTGACAGCAGTGAAGAAGCAGAAGAAGAAGAACAAGGAGGAGGAGAAGAATCCTGAGGAAACGAGAACAATTGTCAGGCTCTCAACAGTACACCACGCACTGCAGTACGCATCGTCCATGCACGGCTGCGCGAGGCAAGAGTCCATCGGCCGGCATCGTGATACCGTCTATAATATTAAGTAGCCTGCAGTCAGCTGTTAACGCAGATTAGCTAATTTAGCGAAGAATTGAAAAGCTATGAACATAAAATAATTATGGAAACTTACCCTAGAGGGATCCTTAAATTCTTATCACTGATAAAATATGTATTATAATTATTGCTTGAGGAAGCGACTACCCGCTTCCGAGTTTTAGTTTTGAATGACCGCCGTCGACGTCAGGAATGCGCTCGAGAACATTAGCCCGGACTGGCGTTCCGCGGAACCGGCTGTTATTCACTTAGGTTCCGTATCATATTATTTATTTATTTAGTCATTTATTTATGTTTTATATTTGACTGCGCTATCGCAACGTCACAACATTTTTTGTAGAATGTATATTCTACAAAAAATGTATCATATAATACACTAACGGACGCCTCGTGGTTTCACCCGCGTAGGAACGGGAGTTCCCGTGGGAATACAGGTATGAAAAGTAGCCTATGTCACCTGGGGATATCGTAGCTTCACAAAGGTAAAAGAATTTTTGAAATCGGCCCAGTAAAATCGGAGCCTATTCAATACAAACAAACAAACAATCAAATCTTTCCTCTGTAGTAGATATAGGTTACATTATTTTTATTACTTGTATTATTTTTAGTGTGTAAAAGAGTGCAATCAATCAATCTTATGTGGAATGGCTTACCTTCTGTTTTTCCACCGAACTTTGGATCTACCTCGCTTCGAACAAAAGATGAATAGGGTCCTTATTTGCGCAGTGTCAGTAACGCACTAGACACGCGGCGATGTCCATGCACTCACCATCAAGTGGCCAGCTGCTTGTTTGCCCCTTATTCACGTAAAAAAAGCTTGTTGTAAATCCTTTTTGTGCCCTAGCTAACTTATATCGTACCTTTACTTTGCTTTTGTACGATTTCGATTACAATGGCGACGTGCATAATATCCCCTATGAAGCAGTACCTACTGTGCAATCTATATATCCCACCATTCAATAGTTACGCAAATTTTATTTATTACCTACGTACGTAGGGTATTGGGAGGTAGGACATGTAAAGCAAGCCCCCAGAAAACCACAATTTTGTAACCTTTTACCTATAGGTATGTCATCATTGTCATCAAGCATCCCTCAACCACAAACAACAGGTCACCTTTTGCGAAGTCAACACTGGGTAGGTGTAACAGAAAACACACCTACTAATTCAGCCAATGCGGGCAAAACCGAACCTACCTCGGCATCACTGCAGGAAAACTAAAGTTTGGAAAACAGACGTAGAAACACAGGCTGGTATTTAGTTATTGTTTTCCTGTCTCGCCCCTGACATTCTATTCCGTCATTTCTAATCTTTTTATCTGTACTCGCATTCTCTTGATGACTTACCTATAATAGATAGGTCCAAAACACCAGTTTTGAATCTCGTGAAGGTTGTTGCCAGCCGCTAAAAATACGACTTTGAGGTTTTTTTTTAATGTAAAAAGTAATGAGACGAACGAGACGCTCTCCTGATGGTAAGAGATAACGCCTGTCCATGACCATTGCAGCGATACACAGAACTTTGAGTAACAAAACAAATTCCAGGGCCTCGCTGCTTTGACGCTCATTACTTTGAGACTTTCGATGGTTATTCTCAACAGCCCAGTAATTCCATAGGTTCCAGAGGTTCCACAAAACCAGGTAAGTAAATTTAGTACCGCAGTATCGACTCAATCACGCCGAGAAATCCATCCTTATCACCACCGTACCTAGAACATCTGGTACTGCGGTGGTACCTACCTAGACGACCTCCTGCTAAGGAGATCTACCACCAAGTAAAACAGATGGAGTTGAAAATACGGGGCCAGATTACCTTATAAAACGTTTCAAAAACTTATAACTACAAGCAAAAGACTGACCCACTCATTTCCTCATATCTTATAGGCGACGTACCCAATACACACTTAAATGCGAAAGTAATTCTGTCTTTCTGCCTGTACCGCTAAACCAAATTTGATGAATTTTCGGGAGTGTGACGTGACCTTGAATATTTTTTTTAGCGAAAACAAAACTTAAAGGAGTTGTATTATGTCGAAGGCCTCTATGGTAAACTAATCATTTCTCAAGATTACGTAATTATAATAATTATAATTTATACTTTTGTCCTAGAAAATTAACATTTTTTTTTTCAAATTAGGTTCGCATTTGACCATCCTCTGCCTGAATCTTTCTAGCCAATCAAAGCATAATTCATCATAACAATTTTGTTTAGCCATTTGCCGCCATTGGCCAAAATACATAGTCATGTTTACTTTGATTTGAGTTCTTCGCTTGCTGTAGATTGTGTGTTTCCTATTTAAGACAAACACTCTTCTCAGATCTTTGTTTTGCCCTTAGAAATCCAATAAAGGTATTTATAGTACAAGCTTTGATTATCTGTCCAGACCTAGATAACGTATGAAATGTCTGCCAATATTTATATTCACTTAAGGAAGCAATATCTACTCAAGGAAACGACAAGAACCTTTGTATATAGGCTTTGGAGATAGGTAACAAGTAGGTGATGAATAAAGAATGAACAATAGATGCAGCACGTGAGGCCTTGCACGAGCACTGCGTTAGCCCCGCAAACAAACTAAGGAAAATCGATTTTCGTGACGCATTTCGGATCATGGCGTCATGAGTGAGTGACCAAAACAATCGACTATATGGTTTTCACAACATTTTTATATGTACCTATGTTTAGGAATACTTTTTCAGGAAGAATCATCACGAAAGCACCGAAACCTTTTTGATTTGTCGTCATAAATCGCTGCAAGAATTCGAAGTATTTATTATCCTGGGTTTATGGCTTTTTACCTATCCCACATGGCGATCGCCACTTGTTACACCTGTTATTATTATTATTTTAGCCCATTTTGTCCCACTGCTGGGCAAAGGCCTCTCCCTCCCTTCCACGCCTCTGTTTGATGCTACATTTTTTTTTATGGTTAACAGGCTTGGTGCTTGACCACAGCTCACCTGATGTTAAGTGACTATTGAGATCCCCTCCTTGTCGTGAGTACCTAGTACCTTATAAAAAACAAAGTCCTAAAAACTCGAATATGGTACCTACATAACTAGGATTGTCGCCCACTGCTGGGCTTTCTCGTAGTCCATCACGCTGGCCAAGTGCGGGTTAGTAGATTTCACATATCTACAAGAACTTTTTTTAGCATGTAGGTTTCCTCACAATGCGTTTCCTTCACCGTTTGAAGTCATCGGCAATAACTTAGAAAAGATAGACAGAGGTGCGCGCCGTGGGATTCGAACCCAGTTCGAATCAGATTAGAAGTCAGACGGTCACCCAACTAGGCTGCCGAAAATTCTTTTTTTTTATGGCTGACCGACCGCGCTAACCACTGAGCTATCATCGCTACAATTAATTACAGATTAAATACTAGTGGTATTTTTTGTGTGTTAAAGTATTGAGACGAATAACACGCTCTCCTGATGGCAAGAGATAACGCATGTCCATGACCATTGCATCAATACATATAACTTTGAATTGCAGAACAAATCATTGCATCGCTTCTTTGGCGCGATTGGTAATCCTAGTTGTCTAGTTTTGAAGGTCTATATTCCAGGCTAGGTGTGTTTACCAATTTCGACCACACCATCACTTAACATCAGATGAGCTGTGGTCAAACGTCTAGCCTGTCAGCCATTAAAAAAAAAATACCTTAATAATTAATCATTTTAATTTTACTACAGCTCATCGTCAGTCCGACAACAATAACAAGTTAACAAGTAGTGTCAAATTATGTACAATACGTTTGCCGTAGCTGATTTAAAACAAAGAGGTTTGGCGGGAACGCGGAAAGAGTCGTGTCGCCCCGTTATATTTTTTTCCAAAACTAGTGTTTTGTCGAGAGTTTATGTAATAAAAATAGTGGTATTTTATTCATAAAGCCGAATTACAAGCGTGAGTATGGGAAAATGATATATTGTGGTAAAACATGAATTTTTGTGTTGCTTCCAAAACTCCATTGAAGCTTAAAGTAAAGTCACCACAACTTTACTAAATCATGACTGGACTTGACTGACAAGGACTGTACTTGATCAAGACTAGACTTTGAAATACTTGACACTGGCAAATGCTCAAAATTCGACGCCAAAACCAAAGGAAAAAAAATTAAAACCAAAAAACCGTGGCTTTACCTGGCGTGCATTCTCCAATGGCGTAGGGTTGGTTGGTGATGATAAAAGTAATTATTGAAATAACTCTACTAATTGCTCCACTGACATTGGATTTAACCCATTAATTCTATAATTGATAATGCGCTTCTGTCGCCGGAATCTGAACATGCGGGACGCGGGTGGTTATTTGTGTTGCATTTAGGTAGAGTAACTTGGGTTAATATCAAAATGTATGACAACGTGCAACCCTGACAGAGAGATATATATATTTTTTTCTCATTTTAGCTCATTTAGTAGTGTATACAATTATGTTTCAAGAGCTGTAAGCCACCCAGGGCTAATATTTACGTGACAAACATAATATTTGTTCTGCGTCTACAAGTATGAATTTACAAAAATAACAGTAAATAAGTAAACTGTCACTTATCTGGTTCCCGTAATTTTAACATTAAAAAAAAGAGTAATATCATTTATATTATTATTTTGACAGCCCTGTTCGTTCATTGGTAGTATGTCTGCTCCAAGAGCTGAAGGGCGTGGGTTCGATTCCCACCCAGGACAAAACATTTTGTGATAGAAACAAATGTTTGTTCTGTGTCTGGGTGTTCTGTATTTATGTATTTACAAAAAAAAGTATTTAAGTATTCTATCCTGACTTCCATAGTAAAAGCGATGCTTAGTTTGGGTTCAGATGGCGCTGTGTGTAATGCCCTGCAATATTTATTTTTGCATGTTTGATGTTTGATAGAATAGGTGTTATATAACTGTGCGGTCGAAGATGGTAAACACACCTAGCCTGGAATGAAACAAGCTCTCAATTGAAGCAGTCGGAATACATCATTCAGTGTAATTGATTCATTCACAGTAGCCGGTCTATAAAAATAGGTAGCTATAGTTGCCAAAATATTCAAGAGCTAAAATGGTCACTCGTTGACGTTCCGCCAATTCTCGCCCATGTGATACGTCATCAGCGTAGCAAATCATTTCGTTACTGTTCAACGCAATTCAAAGCGTAAATCCTCTTCGATGAAGAACATGAACTCTATACCAGAGAGCTATAATAAAACCATGAAGAATCAACTTCAACTCTTGATGAATGGCATTTCCGGAGATGCTCCACAATTCTGCCAACCATGAAGATTGTATTCAAACCTAAAAGTTTGTGGTGACAGAGAATGAAAATAAATATAAATAAAGTTTTAGGTCAAATAAGTAGGTAGGTATTAGGTTATTTTGTATTATAAGTATGTATTTACAAAAAAAAGTATTTAAGTATTCTATCAGTTATCTGACTTCCATAGTAGGTACAAGCTTTGCTTAGTTTGGGGTCAGATGGCGCTGTGTGTACGAATGTGCCAGGGCCGAAGAAAAAAGAAAAGGAAAAAAAAATGAGAAGCAGGCGTACAAGCGTAAGAATACGTAGGAAAGATATTTTTTCCTTGTTTAATATGTTGTATTATTCAATCTCCGCCCAACCGGGGCAGAAATTTGGTACCAAATCGCCTTTTATCATGCCTTTTATAAAAGTACACTTACAAACTAAGCAAAGTTGATCTTTTGCGGAGGCGGCTCATTGTCGAAGCCGAGCTTCCTCAGGTCCTTGGAGACCATCGACAGCGTCAATGAGACAGTCCCGTATGACTCTGTACGTAGCACTAAAACAACAGATACATATCTACGTAAATAGGTAATTTGATAATCTCTGTGGTGAGAATTGAGGCCAGATTAATTTTATAAGAACCTCGCTGGGGAAGCAAAGGTAGGATAAGATTTGTAGACATTAAAAAAAATGGCAAAATAATAACGAAATGATGGTAAGGGGGCCAAGCGAATATGGCAGCAGAATAAATGAGGCAAGAGACGATTGAAGATGGAACAGACTTGATTGAAGTTTCAAAGCCATGAGTTATAAAACGACCAAAAAGCGAGGCAGTATAATTGATTAATTCCTGTGAAATACTATAAGTAATACAATATGTTTAAAAAGTAGCGAAATTACTTGGCTGTTGAGACTAACCATCGAAAGTCTCAAAGTAATGAGCGCCAAAGCAGCGATGCCTTGAACTTTGTTTTACTGCACAAAGTTCTGTGTATCGCTGTAATGGTCATGGAAAGGCGTACCATCAGGATTCAGGAGAGTGTCCCGATTTCCTAAGTGAGCAAAAAATGCGGCAATTTGCCATAAGCGACGCGATATATGACAAAATCAAGTAAGTAGTCGCAGTTTATGGGATCGCGCATTGATTCTCAAAACATCGCGTCGCGTAGCTTATCGTTTTCCGTCGCTCACGTAGAACAAAGAAAAGGAAAGTAAGGTGTGGTATAAGGAACACTTACAATAGTTATCCTTCCCATTTGCCAGCATCTTGGGGTCTATTAGCTCAGAATACCGTCCAGTGAGCCATGCCAACCACTCGCCGAGCACTGTGGACGGCGTGGGCCGGATCAAAGGCGTTGTGATAACGCGAGCGCCGGTCGTAGGCGGAAACAGGGCCAGGCCGTACCCTCGGAGAGAGTCGCCAGTGATGGGGTTCTGCGCTCGAACTGTAAGCACTAGTTGCGGCCCTGGATAAATAAATAATATACATATATATATTTTTTTTAAATATCCATAGGACATTACACACAGTGTTATCTGATCCCAAACTACGCAAAGCGTGTGCTATGGAAGACAGATAACTGATAGAATACATAAACACTTTTTTTTTGTAAATACATACCTACTTACAATACATACAGAACACCCAGACCCAGAACAAACATTTGTTTAGTCACAAAATGTTTGCCCTGAGTGGGAATCGAACCCACGCCCTACACACAGCTCTCAAGGCAGATATACTACCAATGAGCCAACGGGGCTGTCGTCACGGTACATACGCAGTACCCCGTTGTTATGACCAACTGGAGATAAAAATATGGAAAAATGAGGATTACTTGTTTTAGTACATGTTCAAGATGAAATGTGAAAATGAGGTTGTCTGCAATAAATCGCTCTAGGCGATAAGGCCGTTGCACGCCATACATTTATTAGTCTATGTTGTTTCTGTTTTGTTATTTTCTTTAATGTAGTATGAACGTTTGGTGTATAATAAAGTTGTATTCTACTCTAACATGGCTGTGCAAGCCACAGAATAACTAATAACATGATTAACAATAATAGCGTTAACAATCCCAAAATAGTTGCTACAATGTACTCTCGAAAAAGAAGAGAACACTTATTAAGAGAGAAAAAGATGTATATCAGGCTAGGCGTTTAGCATCTTCGAGCACAATACCTCGTTACTGAACTCAAGTTAGCTGTGGTCAAACACCTAGTCTGTCAAGCATCACAAAAAAAAAACGATTGTAACTCCTGCCGCTTATCTACATACATGTGTATGACTTAATGATGATTACTAATACCGAGTGCCTCCAATCTAGGTATTTCCCCAAAGTGAACCTACTTTCGATAGCATGAGTAGTATGATTCAAAGAAGATATAAAAGAAGGTAATGTCCTTCATTGCACTTCAAATACCGACAGGGAAAATTAGTAGGTAGCAAAGGTCATAGTTTATAAAAGTACCTACATACCTAGCTCTGATATTCAGTTTCCCTAATTCAGTAATTTTATACTCAGTTAATTTAAGGAAAACGCAGACGAAACTCACAGCCTGAAACGTTTGTCCCGCTGAATACCATTTCTATTGGCATATTAAAGGTTACCCGTTCTGGGTTGGTCCCCGAGCAGGCCATTTGGCTGGTTCCCGAAGGCAGACCCGATATAGGCTCCCAGTCTGGACCCCATACCACCTCGTACTGGACGTACAAGAGATCGTCGAAAACGCCAGCAGGAAAGGTCACATATTCTATCTGTCCACTGAACGACACTAAAAACTTTGTTATATTGTTGTCTTTCATTGAAAATCACAAAATTCTTCTGCTAGAAAATATTTTTGTGTACGGTTTTTCATTTGATACCCCACTTCGAGACGAAATGACAAAACAAAAACAAAACAAACGTTTCTATAGCAACGGCTTAGGTTTGGTATTGCTATTTAAAAAAAAAAGTAAATCGTACAATATCACCATCTATTTTACCGGTTCATAGAAAACGCAATTTGTGCATGGGAAAACCATAGACAAACTAAAGAACTTGTAACTTCCGTTGTGCTGCTTTATCGACGTAGTTTAAAAGTTTTGCGGCAAGATGGCGCTCGATGCGCTTTCAAAAACTCAGTCGGCCACCATTGTGAAGTCGATTCTGCTAAAAAGTTTGATGGTTTTCAAGTTTTTTGTGTTGATTATCGGTGAAATACGACTTTGGATGCCGTTTAATAAACTGGTCAATCTTCCATCTACCTAAATAAAGCGTCATAAAGCTCTAAAACTTGCTATATTTAAAACCAAAATGCGTCCAAAATGTCACGCGAAGTAAGCATCACATTCGTGAACACCATACCATGCACAAAATAAATTGAATTTTCTTTGAAAAAGTATTCGTTATTCGTGTGTGAGTGGCTTCACTCGATCTGTATACATGTGGAATGCAGTGGAAACTCGGACTGTGGATGTGCACATGTGAAAACATATCAGAAGTTTCTGTACACGTCGTAAAGGAGCTCAGTTACGCGGGCGAAGACTTAAAAGTTGCCGGCAACACTATGGTGGACTGAGGGAGAGTTTGTTGACGGATTGTCGATAAGTGGTTGTCATAAAGGGCGCCGCCGAGGCGAGCGCACCATGTCGGGGTCGCAGCACAACCCGAACGGGCGTCAATCGCAGCTGGGTTCCGGGTGGAGCCCCCTGCAGGTGGTGATTATTATTCCTATAAGTTGTACACAACATTGCTCCTTTTCGTAACATCCTGTCGGAAGTACACCAAGCACATGTTTCGACATTAATCGAATACCTCCTGCAATAATTGCGCGAAATTACGATAATATCCAATCCTTAGATGTGTCAATCAATATAAAATATCGTATTCTTTGTATGGGATGACTTATAGAACATCTCGTGGCACGTACACGTAAATACCTACAGCCCAATCAGCTGTTCACATTCACAAACATGCTAATGGGCATATCATGTTCAAGTTGGAATACAATCTAAATATCAACATCTTGATTTAAATTTTATTGCCTATTGCGTAAAATATGAGAATATTTCTGTTGTACATAATTTATTTTTCATAATTGCTTAAATATAAGTAATATTATGGAAAATCCTTGAATCAACTGACCTATTTTAAATTCATAACAATAATGAAGTTATTAATATTCTACAAGTTACAACTTTGTTATCTTACATCTTTGCAAGAGAAACCTATTAAAAGTGAACTCATGAAGGTTGTTGAAAAATTTCAAACTTTTTGCCATTGTTATCCGTATAAGTTCAACTTTAGCTTAACATGATCTGTTTATAACAGTTAATTAGCTTTCCGTTTGTTGTTGTTTATTTTAAGACTGACCGAAAAGTTTATCCCTAACTGTTAAATATTTACATTATTTGATGCTTTGTGTTGCTAAGTTGATATTATATCTTTGATACCCACTTAAATCAGTAATGCTAGCATTTTTTAGATAAAAACGAAAGAGCTTTACATAACACTAAAAAATTCAAAATAATGTTGGGATGGGAGGTCTAAGCTCAGCAGTGAGTGATTCTAGAGTCTAGCATGATGATGATGCTTTAAATGAGAATGCTATAATGCCTATAGGACTTCTCTAAGTACATATTTTCTGGGTCTGTATGTATAAGTAATTAAACTAGTATGGGCAATGTGGATGTAATTATGAACAGGCAAATGACCATCTTTCAGTAGTGCAAAGTTCATATTCTTAGCTTTAGAGATGGTTTTTCTTTTTATTGCTATTAGTTACTGTTATTGTATAATTCAGTAATCATAAATAAATAAAAAAAGAAATATATAATTTTGTTGTACTTTTCGACTGTTTGACAATTTGCTATGAAATATTTTCATTATTTTAATTTAGTCGTTTAAGCTACCTGCTACACAGAATACTTTTTAAAATTATTTTTCAACTTTTAATTGGCCCAGTTAACTATAAAAATCTTCTTATTTGGGTAATTACGCTGTAATTTTTTCTATAAATGTAAAGTAACATCATTGTAAAAGTTTAATCTTTAAAATTATGTGTTTTGTTTTTTTTTTAGGTCTGAAAATGCATTTGTTCTTATTGAGGTGCATTGTATGTCATATGCTATTAATATGCCATCTAGCAGTTTATAATACTAAATTTAATAAATATTTTTTCTTAAAAAAAAATTTGAGTCATGTTTGCTGTTGCATTTGTTAATTGATGGCTTGTGTACTTGGCATGTTTTGCCTTTGAATATATTCTCAAGTAATTAAAATACTAAAATGCAAAATAAGTTTTTATATACATTATAAATAATTATGACAAAGTATTGTAATATTGAAGTGATGATCTGTAGCGATGATAGCTCAGTGGTTAGCGCGGTAGGTTCGCATGCCGAAGGGCGTGGGTTCAAACCCCAACAATGAGCTTGAGCTGCCGGTGAAGGAAAACATCGTGAGGAAACCATAGCATGGTGGTAGGGTACTTTCTAGTACTCTGCTGGCTAGCTACCACCCTCAAGTTGAAAATCTGCCGCCAAGCATCTAACGGTGTGTTCCGGCAGCCTCACTTGAGAGCCAGTTCCATTCCAGGCTAGGTGTGCTTTACCATCTTTGACCACACCTTTCACTTAACATCAGGTGAGCTGTGGTCAAACAACTAGCCTATCAACTATAAAAAAAAAAAAAAAAAAATTGACAAAGTGACCTTGGTAAATTCTTACTCTGTAGACAGTGGTAAAGAAAATTATTTTAATTGATTTAACTTTTATACCTAATATTTGATTTAAAATTTTTCAGCTAATAAGTAATTAGATGATGAGACTCCTGACGGTAAGAGATTACCACTCACCACTACTGAACTATTTACATCTATACAAGGAGATCCCATAAATAAAACGAAAAACGTTAAATGTATCAAAACCATCTTAGTTTTGACTGTAAAACAGTTTTTTTTATTGACAGTTTTTAATGTTGTTTAACATGCTAGCTAACCTGATGTTAAGTGAAAGTGTGGTCGAAAATGGTACACACTAGCCTAAAATGGATCTGGCTCCGACGTGAAGCTGCCAAAATACACAGGTGCTTAGCAGTAGATTTCCAACCTAAACTTGGGTGCTAGCTAGCCAGCTAAGTACTAAATAGTACCCTACCATTATGTTGTGGTTTCCACACTACCTTTTCTTTCACCTGCAGCATAAGCTTATTGTTGTGGTTTAAACCCACACTCTTCAACGTTAACGAATCAGCTATCACTTCATTCTGGCACTAAAATTGAGTACTCAGTCTAGCAAGTTCGAATCTACATGTAAAAAAGTCCTTTAAAATTCCTCACTATGGTAAATTAAAAGCAGTTATCAAAAAAAATATGAATAATAAAGTCGAACAATTTGTACATAATCTGATAACTATGTGTGTGAGATCATTTGTACTCAATTTGATAATTTGTGTGATAACAAGATAAATCTAAATTACACATGTGACTAATATGCATAATTAAAATACATGTATTATATTGTATATCAGTCAATAAATTGTGGACTTTGTCCTTGCATAATAATTTTATGTAACACCATGATATTTGTTTATTTGCAACTATAAAAACAACCCTGAGATAAATTGATTGTTCATACCAAAGGTACAATAGAAACATTTGATAATTTTTCAACAACCTTAGGATAGAGATGCTTTCTTAAAAACCAAGATGGGCTGTATCAAGAACATGGAAAAAATTGGTATATATATAACTATTATATCACTGGAGCTACTATGCCAGTGGCCCAGAGCCTCGCTCCGATATTTCAAGGAGCTGGGTTGGCTCCGGTAGATGCTGGCAGGGGGAAATGCACAATACACCCCAAGCAGGACGTCAGTGCAGAACCTATCGCCCCCACTTTGAATAAGAATAACTATTATATAGAGTCTATATTATAGACTAATATGATATATCTTAGCAGCGATACTCACAATTTGAGTAACAAACTCCTGGGTATAGCTGCATAAGCACTCATTGCTTTTAGACATTCCAATAGTAATAGATATATTCCAATACAAGTAATGAGAAATTACAGCAGCCTAGTTGGGAAATCTTCCGCAGAAGCCAGCTCTACCAACGGCACATACCTTTCATCCTTTCTATTTGATTGAATGCAGAAGTTCATTTTGTATATTCAAGGTATATATTTAGTTTAATTCTACTTAACAGTCATTTCAGTTACAACAGTGATGAGGACTTAATTTCACTCAACACTGTTGTAACTGAAACAACTGTTAAGTGGAAATAAACAAAATTTTTTTCTATGTAAAAAGTAATGAAATGAATGAGACACTCTCCTGATGGCAAGAGACAACGCCTGCAAGACAGTGATAAACAAAACTAAGTCCAGGGCATCACTGCTCTGGCGCTCATTACTTTGAGACTTTCGATGGTTAGTCTCAACAGCCCAGTAATTTTGCTAGCTGCAGTACCCTTCAAACCGTAACACAGTAATGTTTACACAATACTGCTTGGCGACAGAATAACTGGTACTGCGGTGGTACCTACCTAGATGACTTCCTGCTAAAGAGATCTAACATAATATGTACTACTATTAATATAATACTAAACCTTGAATATTCATGCTTTCTAAGTTATATGCGTAATATGAACCCTAAATGTATGAGATTTCTTAATATTCTTTTAAATGCTCTCTACCAATCTGCAATTAATAAGTATAGTGGTTCTTACAATGAGAAGTCAAGGCAGACTGATCTGGATGGACATAATACTTATACTTGGTAGATATACTTATAGATGGTATATCTCTTTAGCAGGAGTTCGTCTAGATAGGTTGAACACACGCCCTTCGGCATGCGATCCTACCGCGCTAACCACTGAGCTATTATCGCTACAAGGTAATGCGCGCCAAAGCAGCGATGCCGGACTTTGTTTTGCTACTAAAACTTCTGTGCATCGTTGCAATGGTCATGGACGGGAGTTATCCCTTACCGTTAGGAGAGCGTCTCGTTGGTCTCAATACATTTACCTACATAAAAAATATTTTTTTATATGAGGTAAATGTTCAGAGTACAAAACGTTATATATAAATATATGTAGTGCACAAAAAGGCATTTTTTTATATACTGCAGTACAGTAATGCTGCCTTCAGTTACAGATGGCGAATCTACTAGCGCGCGCCCCACAGGCCCACATGCCCGCGGATCGCGGCGTCACGTGGCACACGCCTACTCCCCCGCCACACCTCTACCACGTGCCGGCGCCTTCGCCCCCGGACCCGCTCCAGGTATATTGCCCTATTACAAACCAACACTATACAACTCTTCATACATCATAGGGACACAAAAATTATAAAGATAACATAACATAAATTCATAGAAAGGCGTATAGAGAAATCTATAGGTGATATTTGACATTACAATTCAAAGTCATCATCATCAGCCTGTAACCGTCCACTGCTGAGCATAGGCCTCTCTTGTACGCCACTCGTCACGGTCAACAATCATTGATGTTTTTTTTTATGGTTGGCAGGCTAGGTGTTTGACCACAGCTCATCTGTTGTTAAGTGAAGGTGTGGTCGAAGATGGTAAAGCACACCTAGCCTGGAATGGAACTTGCTCTCAAGTGAGGCTGCCGGAACATACCGTCAGATGCTTGGCGGCAGATTTTCAACTTGAGGGTGGTAGCTAGCCAGCCGAATACTAGAAAGTACCCTACCACCATGCTTTGGTTTCCTCACGATGTTTTCCTTCATCGGCAGCTCAAGCTCATTGTTGGGGTTTGAACCAACGCCCGACATGCGAACCGACCGTGCTAACCACTGAGTTATCATCGCTACAAAAGCTGACATCAGTTGGCGCTGGTCTTCGCACGCGTGTCCCGGACGCGGACACGCGCGGTTCTCTATAGTGCAATTCGGTATGTAAAGAAAAAAAAAACTTTACTGATTCCAAAACCATTTCGAAATAGTACATTTCTGTACAATATTTTTACGTTTAAAACTCTGTAAACTATGAGGTGGGGTTTATTTTAATAAAAAACAAAAATCAATCTTGACCTTCAATTGATGTCTCATGACGTCATCTCGACGGGCAACTTTCATAGACTGGCAAACCAAAACAAAACTTGTCAATGTCAAGTCAACGGCGATCATAATAATATTTTCAATACACATACGTCGAGATGTTTTTCGGTTTATTGATACAAATATCTGGATTATTTTACTTGAAACGTTATTTGGACTTTGATATCGCTTTTATGACAAGATTTGTTTACTTTATGTCATGAATTGTAAAAACTGAAGACGTGACAGAATGGCTTTACAGCTTTAGCCTGCCCGATGGGGCAAATTAAAAAAAAACTTGTCAGTTCTGTTGTCAAATTTAATGAAATGTGTCAAATGTTTTGTATACTTTTTTGTTTCGTATGGCAAAGGCATATTCTACATATTTAGCCGTACTCATGACGTCATAAGTATAAAAAGTTTGAAAACGTATTAGAATTAAACTACCGCATAGAAAGCCAAAATATTCAAATTAGTTTCTCAAAATAAAGTTTACTATCAGTAAAAAATATAAAATAAATACAAAAAAAAACTTTGCATACCGAATTGTTATTTTCACTTCTCTCTGGACCCAATCAGGGATGTTAGATGGCCACTCTGAAATCCTTTTACCAGCTGGCTAAAAAGCTGGTATTAAAGACGGAAAACTAGTACAAGGGTTGCCAGATGTCGAAATTAAAAAAAAGGTTAAAAATCGCTTAAAGACTTTGTTTCACACACATATTAAAATAAGTATAGGTTTGTATTTTCATTCCTTGAGGTTGGAGCTAGTTTTTTAAAAGGAACTCTGGATTGGAATGTTTTTTTACATGCATCTCAAAAATTTGTCGATTATATTATACGTATTTTTAGTGTATTTTTGTCGGTCAACGGCCAATCCTGACATTTTTCGGTCTACGGCAAATCTTGGTATTTTTGCGTACCAGGACCGAGTAACCTTGGTACATGATGATAAAACCTAGTATGAATACCAAGAAGCTGGTACGTCTATCTAGAAGCTAGTATTATGATGAGTTTGACATTGTATTGCAGGCCATGAAGAACGCGGGCTCCAACTCGGTGTTTCGGCATACGGCGACGCCGCCGGAGCTCTACCGACACACGCCCACGCCTCCCGACAAACACATGATCAGGTAACTTTCTTCAACCCCCACATCTTCATCAATCTTCTTCCGTCCCTGATCCCTTTGTTTGGGGTCGGGTCTCCTCACTTTCCTGCGCCAAGATTTTGTTCTTGGATTGTCAGGCATTGTCTTTTTTAAGATCTTGGCTGGATAAGATCATAAAACAAGACCTCTAGGCCTTGTTTTATGACATTGACGAGTATTTCAAACTTAAAGATTATTGAATTACTAAGTAAGTAATTATGATTTTTTTGTCATGTCATTATAATATTTTTTTTATATGGGTCTGGTGGGTATGGGAAGATGGGTCGACGACATTGTCACCATCGCGGGTCGAACCTGGACCAGATTGGCACAAGACCGAGGCAGATGGCATGAAAAGAGAGAGGCCTATACCCAGCAGTGGGATAAAGAAGGCTGTGGATGATGATGATGATAATTGACAAATATTTATATTGACATACCTTATTTTGACATGTAATCAGTGTTTTAAAACCCATTTAATGTCATGTTTAAAATTTTGAAGTTATTTGTAACGTAGGTGTTATCAATACAATATTTGTATTTGTCTCTTGCTATGTTGGACCACCAGGTCATTGGCGGGCGGCCTCTGCCTCTTTTTGCTTCCGGTAGATTTAGAGCCATTTGGACCACATGATCTTCGCTGCGTCTTTTAATGTGTCCATACCATCTTCATCGACCCAACGAGTGCGCAAAAAAGAGTAATGTTTTCAGGTTTATGTATGTTTGTTTCGTTGCTTCTTCCACCGATGCCCTGGACTTTCTGTCTGCCTGTCCTGGAGGTCATGGACAGGCGTTATCTCCTAACCTCATAAGAGCGTCTCGTTCGTCTTAAAAAAAAGTTTGTTTTCGACATGTATTAAAATATGACGTGTAACTTTCTTTTTCTTTGGTCTTGGCGTCGCATTTGTGCATTTGCCAGTGTCGAGTGTTTTATATTTTCAAGTTTCAAAAGTTAAATAAGTTGCCTCGAAGCTATGGCTATAGTCAAAGTACAGTCCTTGTCAATCAAGTCCAGTCATGATTTAGTAAAGTAGTGGCGACTTTACTATAAAGCTTCGATGGAGTTTTGGAAGCAACACGAAAATTCATGTTTCACCACATTACATAATCCTACTAATATTATAAATCCTACATTCGCGCTTGTGAATCGGCACTTTCTGAATAAAAGAACACCATTTTTAATGCATAAACACTCGACAAAACACAATTTTTGGAAAAAAAATACAACGGGGTGACAAGACTCTTTCTGCGTTCCCGCCAAAACTCCGACGTGTAACTTTGGTGTTATCGATAAAATATTGTTTGGTATTCATTTTGATGATATATTTATGTTGTTTTACAGACATACTCCATCGCCGGGTGATGTAAAGACCGGCCCCCCAATGCCGCCAGTCGACCTGTATCCACATCTGGGGCCGGGCAGAGGTAATGTTCTCAATGACAGCTCACTTTTTTTTTTATGGTTGACAAAATAGAAACTCTTTATTGTGCACACCAAAAATAGAAAAATATATACAGAAAACAAAAGAATATTATGAGCTTGTGCCAAGTGGCGGCCTTACCGCTAAGAGCGATACTTTATACACAACAATTTTATAGTTACTAGGAAAAAAATGGCTTATCTACTACTATAACTGAACCCGTCTATGAAAAAAATATTGATATATCGATGTCGAAAAATTATCCACAAAAAAGATAATTCCTGGTTATTATTCTACCCGTAGGCATTTACTTAAACCTAGTCCGTCGCAATTTCATTTCTAAACCACGTGGCAAGCTCGTGCAACTGGATCGGGAGGCCTCGGTCGTGATTGTGCGATAGACAAAGAAAATGTTGTTGCAATATTTCAATGAAAGCCGCCATTGGTTACCGCCAGCTGGTGATAGTAATCTTTTGTAGTAAATGAGTACTGTGTTCATAATTTTAGGCAGGATTTCCGAAAATTTTGACTAGTTTTAACTACTTTGGCATTATGAAGTTTTTTTTTTTTTTTTCTGTTTATTATCTTGCAATCAGTCATTTTCGACTATAAACAGATGGGATGTGTGATTTTTGGCGTGTAAGGCGATGTTCCCAGTGGAGCCCGCCCTTTATGTTAATCTTTACTGGTCAAAGATATCTCGCCGCTTCTTAAGCCGACGTATGGTTTCAGGGATGGTTAGTTGCCCCGCTAGCTGATTCGGGTGCTTTTGAATTCTTAATGCATAGGCAGCCTTATCCGCATCTATTTCTTGTTTTATCATTGGCATGTTCAGGATGTCATGGAGCTCTGTCATTTTGATAAACCATGGTGCATTCGATACTAGTTTTAGATGCAGTTTTGTGCTCTTTGGATGATCATTATGTTGGAAGCACTGGCTGAGCCCCACAGTTGTATGCCATATGTCCAAATTGGCATTATATGAAGTAAACAAAAATTCTGATTGCATTTGATTGATTTTCATTTGCGATATCTTACCCGGTCCGTTAGCAATCCGTATTACCTTTTTGTGGATAATTTTTCGTCATCGATTTTTCAAGTTTTTTTTTTTCATAGATGGGTTCAGTTATTGTAGTAGATAACGCCTTCATTATTTTTTATAATAACTAAAAACTAGTGGTGTATTATATAGTATATTGCATTGTTACGTTGCAGACAAGTTGGTCCGCGCGGAGGAGCTACTAGCGTACGCGCGGGGCGTGGATTTGTCACTGGGGTCGCGCGCCAACGGAGCACCCCCGCACCCGCTGCACCCCGCACTCCCCGCGCACTCGCCCGCGCTCTCCGTTCGGGACGCGCCAACTATCAACAGGTAACTATTATCGGGCGGCTTTTAAAAAAAAAACAACAATCTAAAAATTGTATACATTGATGATATTTTCGTTTACTTCGAAACCTTGTAGCGATGATAGCTCAGTGGTTAGCGCGGTAGGTTCGCATGCCGACGGGCGTAGGTTCAAACCCCAACAATGAGCTTGAGCTGTCGGTGAAGGAAAACATCGTGAGGATATCATAGCATGGTGGTAGGATACATTAGTACTCGGCTGGCTAGCTACTACCCTCAACTTGAAAATCTGCCGCCAAGCACCTAACGGCGTGTTCCGGCAGCCTTACTTGAGAGCCAGTTCCTTTCCAGGCTAGGTGTGCTTTACCATCTCCGACCACACCGTCACTTAACATCAGGCGAGCTGTGGTCAAACACCTAGCCTGTCGACCATTAAAAAAAAAAACACTGTTTCTTTGGAGCAGTGCGTTTAGTTAGCCTAAGAGCCATGGAGTCGGTTTTTAGGATTCCGTACCCAAAGGGAAAATCGAGACCCTATTGCTAAGACTCTGCTGTCCATCCGTCTGTCACCAGGCTGTGTCTCATGAACCGTGATAGTAAGACACTTGAAATTTTCACAGATAATGTATTTCTGTTGCCGCTATAACAACAAGTACTAAAAAATAGAATAAAATAAATATTGAAGCGGGCTGTAACAAACAAACGTGATTATTTTGCCGTTTTTTATAGATGTACGGAACCCATCGTGCGCGAGTCCGACTAGCACTTGGCCAGTTTTTTTTTGTAAATTTGTATATTCAATTGTATAATTATTATTTATTATTGTAACTTGACATTGATTAATCTAATCGTAATTCAATTTACTTATAAGTTCTTAATATAAGCGTATACAGCCTGTAAAATATAACCTAAATTTAAGTATGTTATTTCTAGGATAAAATGTACACTAGAAATGTACAAATGTAATATAGGTACATAAAAAAAGAAATTTTGAAAAAAAATAAAAAAATAATTTATTTAATTTTGACATGTAAGTACCACTTACGAAATTAATAATAATATGAAATCGCTAAAAATATTGTATTGTAACGTATGTTTGTCTCGCAGTCTTATCAGTCGCGGCGGCGCGCGGCGCGTGGATTCCCTGCTGGAGCGCCTGGGCGCGGGCGGCGGAGCGGCCCCGGGGGCGCCCGCCTCGCCGCACTCCGTCATCGTGCACGGCCGCGCCATGCCCACGCCCAGCCCTCCCTCGTCCAACGAGGTAAAACAGCTCTGTTGGCTCATTAGTAGCATGTCAAAGTTCTGGGTATCGCTGTAATGGTCATGGACAGGCGTTATCTCTTACCATCAGGAGAGCGTCTCGTTCGTCTCATTACTTGTCACATAAAAAAAAAATATGTCTGCTTCAAGAGCTGTGGGTCGTGGGTTCGATTCCCACCCAGCATTTTGTGATACAAAACCAAATATTTGTTCTGTGTGTGGGTGTACTGTATGTGTATGTATTTACAAAAAAAAAAAAATTACGTATTCTATCAGTTATCTAACTCCCATAGTACAAGCTTTGCTTAGTTTAGGGTCAGATGGCGCTGTCTGTAATGTCCTACGATATTTATAAAACACTTCACTTTAACTCCTTACATAACGCCAAAACCACACGTCTGTCAAACTGACAGAACATGAGAAGCCATTTATATTGTTTTAATTTATTGATTCAGGTTAACAACAACAAAATTACAATTTTAGAACTTAAGGTGCTTCGATTTCCATACAAATAATGTTTTGCCATTTATGGACAAATGGAGCATAATTTTGCAGTGAAATCACAGCTGCTGGCATTTATTTTGGTCTTTATTTGCGGTAAATCACAATTGCTTGCAAAAATCATAAATTCATAAATCATTCACAGTGGGAACACGCCCTATATCTTCTGTTGTACTACCACTGCGACAGTTAACGTAGATTTCTCGTTTTATACAGGACTCTGCGGACTCGTTCGGCGCCCCGCCCGGCTCGAAACGCAAACGCAAGCCGGAGCGCACGGTGCGCGTGCCGGCGCCTCCGCCCCCCGCGCCCGCGCCCGCGCCGCCGCCCCCCGCGCCCCCCACCGCCGCGCCGATGCCCCGCCCCCCCTGTCAGTACACACCGACTACATTGGAAAATGATATAACGTGGGGAAACATAACTTTTCGTGTTGCTTCCAAAACTCCATCGAAGATTTGTTTTGCAGCTCAACGTTCTATGTATAAGTCGCCACTACATAGCTAAAGCATGACTGGACTTGACTTAGACTGTTGAGACTAACCATCGAGTCTTGTGGTAGATTTACTTAGCAGGAGGTCGTCTAGGTAGGTACCACCGCAGTACCAGATATTCTGCCGCTAAGCAGTAGTGTGTAGACATTACTGTGTTCCGGTTTGAAGGGTACTGCAGCTAGCGAAATTACTGGGCTGTAGAGACTAAACATCTAGTCTCAAAGTAATGAGCGCCAAAGCAGCGATGCCCTGGACTTTGTTTTGTTACTCAAAGTTCTGTGTACCGCTGCAATGGTCATGGACAGGCGTTATCTCTTACCATCAGGAGAGCGTCTCGTTGGTGTCATTACTTTTAAAAAAAAAACTTACTATCCCGAAAAAATTTAGTTAAATTTAGTGTTCGCGTGGGAACAGCGGGTAACAGCCGCGGAGCGCAGCTAGAAGCGAGCGACTTATCTTCTTACCCCGAGCGACTCTTATAGACTTAAATGTAAAAGTTTGTGAGGATTGGAAACCTGTACAAATACAAATAATCGTTATTAATGCATATTTTTTTTAAAACATGGATTTGACCTCTCCTTTTAAGTTTACATAAACCTGTATTAGGAGAGACCGCGCCTTCAAATACACTATTTTTGATATATTTTACAAACATATTGACAATATATTTAATCAAAAACAATTCACCAAACACATAACATCCATATGGTTTTCTACTTCTTGTTACTACACTACAAACCTGTGACAGCAATAAATGTATTTATATGAACGAAGAATTTATAATTAAAAGTTTATAATGTAATTTCTAGCGCCATCTATGGTCGCGTCCCCCGAGGCGGCGCCGACGCGGCTCTCCCCTCCCGCGGAGAACGGGCACCCCGCCGCGTCTCCCCCGCCGCCCGCGCCCGCGCCCCGCCCCGCACCCGTCCTCGACCACGTCGAGCCGACGCCGGACGCTCCCATCGATGACGGCAGGAGAAAAACACGATCAGGTTTGAAACATTGTATTATAAATATGTGTTCACAAAAAAAATAACTATTTAAGTATTCTATCATTTATTTGTCTTCCATGGAGGAAATCGAACCCAATGCCTCCGGATTCGAAGCCAGATGGACAGTTTCGCAATTAGGCTGCCGAAACTGCAAATATCCATGAATATTTGTTACTAGCTGTGCCACGCGGTGTTACCCGCAACATGTTTTCGGGATAAAAATTAGCCTATGTTTTAATCCAGGGTCTCCACATCCAAATTGTTCAATAGTTGTTTGCGTGAAAGAGTAACAAACAACCATCCATCCAAACTTTCACATTTATAATGTTAGTGGGATTTGCAGGTTCAGCGGAGACGATAGCGGAAATCGCGGCGATGATAGCGGGCGGCGGCGCGGTGCCGGAGCCCCCCGCGCCGGCCGCGCCCGCGCCTGCGCCCCTCTCCGTCGACAAACTGAAAAGCGTGCTCGCTTCACCCGAACCGGAAGAACGCACGGACGCACTCGCCGACAGAACGCGTGAGTACCTGCTCTAACAAAATACTCATGATGACAAATTTTGAAAAACTATCCAATAATGTTAGGAAACGTATAATCGTAATCATATTTATTGATAACGAAGTGTTACAGGTCAATTTTCAATAATACTAATTCTATTACAAATCTTTTATTAATGTTAACGTTACATGTCTTTTTTCCATAAATTAATTAATTAATTTTTCTTTTTTCCATAAATATCAAATCATAACATAATTATGTCAATACAGCCCTTTGACACCCAACCCTTTACATCATTGACAGCCCTGTTGGCTCATTGGTAGCATGTCTGCTTCAAGAGCTGTGGGGCGTGGGTTCGATTCCCACCCAGGACAAGCATTTTGTGATATAAAAACAAATGTTTGTTCTGTGTCTGGGTGTACTTGTATGTGTATGTATTTACAAAAAAAAGTATTTAAGTATTCTATCAGATTCCCATAGTACAAGATTTCGATTATCGCTAATCGATTGTTACTTTGTATTTGCCCTCTGTTTCGATTTAATAAAAATTGATTGCAAATATAACTGAAAATTAAAATGTGTTTATAGAAAGTGTTCCGGCACCAGAATCGAGCCCGCCGGGGCGGCGGGTGCGCGCCGGCGGGGCTCCGGCGGCGGCGAGGCGCGCGGGGGCGGCCGGCGGTGCGGGCTCGCCCTCCGAGGCGCGCGCCGCGGACGGCGCCGCCGCCGCCGAGCCCGCCGCCGCCTTCGTCGAGGTTGAGAACCAGCTCGAGAAGATGTTCGCTGGCCTGGAGGAGGAACAGCCTAAAGCTGCGTCAGACAGAGAAGACCCGGCAGGTTAGTAGTAACAAGTAATACGGGCGAAGGTATCACTTTACCTTACAACTCCTCCTTGCAACGCGATGCATAGATGTTAGAATTCTAAGATTAATATCGTCTGATAATTTTTGTTTACTCAAACATGCTTGTAAATTGGATCATTATTTTGACAACCTTCTTTGGCCGGCAGCAGGGGCCGGCAAAAGTTGTATGAAAATCCATATTAGTTTTTTTTTTTTTTTTTTCTTTGGTTTTGGCGTCGCATTTTATCATTTGCCAGTGTCAAGTATTTATATATTTTCAAGTTAAATAAGTGTCCTCGTAGCTAGTTATAGTCAAAGTCCAGTCTTAGTCAAGTACAGTCATGCTTTAGTAAAGTAGTGGCGACTTTACTATAAAGCTTCGATGGAGTTTTGGAAGAAACACGAAAAGTCATGTTTCACCGCATTATATCATTTTCCCACACTCACGCTTGTGATTCGGCACTTTATGAATAAAACACCACCATTTTTATGCATAAACCCTCGACAAAACACTAGTTTTGGAAAAAATACAACGAAGCAACACGGCTCTTCCCGCGTTCCCGCCAAAACTATCCATATTAGTTGTGGTTTATCGGCCAAATAAATTACATAGTAAAGTCATATCATCTGTCGTGTAGTTTAAAAAAACGATCTTTTACTTCGAAACGTAGCAATCAAGGAGGTAACTTATAAAAGATTTTATTTAAATTTCGAACTGGCTTGCAAATCTACGAGCATACAGGGCTGGTTTATTTATCTGCGCTGATGTGAAAGCTAATTTCCGTTCATTTTTTGGTGAAAAGTATTACACAAGCCTTGGCCACAACTATGCATTGATGGACTTACGTGTGTGTCCATCAATGCCTCTTTTGCTGGCCGCTGCAGTAATGTACTATAATTTTTGCATTTATCGTACATTTCCAGTGAAAGAGTCGGCTCCGGCGAGCAAGCGACGGAAATCAGCGCCGGGGCGGGGGCGCGAGGCGCCTCCGCGTCGCAAGGGCCCGCGCAAGAAACAGGACGGCAAGCTGCGCAGCGCGCGCGACGCCCCGCGCGAGTACGACTCGGGCAGCAACGCCAGCTCCACGCGCTCCCGGGGACCCTACATACAGGTCTTTATGTTCACAAAAAAAAGTACTTGTACTCATATTTATAATCAACTTTTACTATACCAGAATTCGAGATCAAAAAAGTAAACAAAAAGGTGTAAAAACTGATACCAAAGTTTTTTTTCGTGCAATTATTTTTCTTAGACTGGGAACACTGCAGGGATTCAAAACATTTCGTGCAATCGCTACCTATGGTAGCTCGAATGTGTTTCTCGCTCCGTGTGCTCATTGTTGATGTTTGTTTCTGTTATTGTTTGTTATGTTTGATACATTTGTTATTTATTTACTATTCTACAGTTTTTTTTTTTTTTTTTTTATTGTTGACAGGCTAGTTGTTTGACCACAGCTCACCTGATGTTAAGTGAAGGTGTGGTCGAAGATGGTAAAGCACACCTAGCCTGGAATGGAACTGGCTCTCAAGTGAGGCTGCCGGAACACACCGTTAGATGCTTGGCGGCAGATTTTCAACTTGAGGGTGGTAGCTAGCCAGCCGAGTACTAGAAAGTACCGTACCACCATGCTATGGTTTCCTCACGATGTTTTCCTTCACCGGCAGCTCAAGCTCATTGTTGGGGTTCGAACCCACGCCCTTCGGCATGCGAACCTACCGCGCTAACCACTGAGCTATCATCGCTACTAAGTTGTTTGTATGTAAATAATGGCTTCCTTTCGGCTTAACACACACCAGGCTCTTTGTATGGGTTGTTGAAACTGGAATTATAACAATGATAGTTTCTCTTATCCTACGAATATTATAACCGCGAAAGTTTCTAACAATGTATGAATTGATGTTTGTTACTCTTTCACGGAAATACTAATGAACGGATTTGGATGAAATTTGGTATGGAGGTAGCTGATACCCTAGATTAACACATAGGCTACTTTTTACCCCAAAAATATGTAGCGGGTATCACCGCAGGGCGCAGCTAGATAAGTTATATGTTCGTTAAGAATAAATGAGTATACTATTTGTTGAGTGTAACAGCTTTTATTCGTAGTTTTGAAATATTAATTTATAACATTGTATTGTACAAAAGTTGAGGCTGATCTTTGAAGAGTGAGTGAACATAATATAAGAATGACTGAGTGAAAGTTGATTGCGCTGAAGGCGCGAAATTTAAACTGCAGTTCGCGAAGACGTTTACGTTTAACGCAGTTCCAGTGAGATAGAGTCGCAGGAGAGATGACAGTGGCGCTGCGTGTGATTACAGATCCGCGGGCCGCGCGCGTCGCCCGTGTCGGTGTGCGTGATGAACGCGGCCACGGGCGAGGAGGAGGAGAGCGGGGCGCGCGCGCGGCGCGGGGGCGAGCGGCGGCGCGGGCTGCACGCGTCCACGCTGGGGCTGCGCTACGACGCGGCCACGCGCGACGCCACGTGGCTGTGCGCGTTCTGCGCGCGGCCGCCGCACGCGCGCTCCCTCGGCGACCTGTTTGGCCCGTACGCGCTCGACACGGACCTGGCCGAGTTCCGCGCGCTCGACGACGCCGCGCGCCGCCGGTTCGCCGCCGACGGGCGCCACGAGGCGTGGATGCACGCCGACTGCGCCGTGTGGGCGCCCGGCGTGGTGGCGGCCGGCGCGCGCGTGTGGGGGCTCCCGCGCGCCGTGTGGGCCGCCGCCGCCGAGCGGTGCCGCGCGTGCGCCCGCCCCGGCGCGCCGCTCGCGTGCGCCGCGCGCGTGTGCCCCGCGCGCGCGCACCTGCCCTGCGCGCGCGGCGCCGACTGGCGCCTCGACGAGGACGACTTCCGCGCCTTCTGCCCCGCGCACCGCGACCACTGATCGCCCGCACACGGTGCACACCGCCGCCACACATTCCCAATAAACTAGCACACATATAATGCTGCCGACAAACCGGGCGAACATTTACACACTTACACGGATCGATGTGTAACGACCGACGAGACATGTCTGCGTGGCGAGTGAAGGCTTCATCCGTTTACTATGCAACATTGTATCTGTACTACTTTTTTTTTAATCTGTGACCGGCGTCACGAGTGCGGCGCCGTCTCGCTCCGTTTCGAGGGCACGAGGAGCGACGGGCTCGGGGCCGGACTGCGGCCAGCACTTCACGAATCTCACCCGCGCGCGACCCTACCGACTACCGACTACCGACTTGTATTATATGATTATGCCGCTGTAGATAACTTATTTCACGGATGATGTAAACTCGCGAAGTGACCGCCCGCGGACGACCGACAGTGTAAATATAAGTGTAAATAGTGTTGCGCACAGGACGCCGTAGGACCTGAGATATACCTGAATTGTAAAATATCGGAAAGGATGTAGAGTGGCATCGCGACTGGCAGGTCACCACGACGGCTCCGCTGGTGGCGTTGGTGAAGTTGGAGCTCATTCTAGTTGTCCAACGGGTGCTGTCATACCAGCTCATAAAATAAAATAAAACCACTTGGTGGAAAAAAAGTCTCTAAAAAAACTGGGACCACAAACTAGTGATTTTTTTTTACTAACATGATTTTATGTAGCCTTACTGTTATGTTAATCACAGTCATAAACTGACGGTGTGTTCCGGTAATCTCACTTGAGAGCCAGTTTCATTCTAGGCTAGGTGTGCTTTAACATCGACCACATCGTCACTTAACATCAGGTGAGCTGTGGTCAAACACCAAGCTTATTAACTATAAAAAAATGTAACACCTACCAACGACTGATTTATTTACAAGCTCTTATTTACATCTTTAACATCAAATTTCTAATCAATAAATCCAGTATTTCCATATCCGTTGTATGTAGTCTGTAGATCCAACTCATAAAAAACCGGCCAAGTGAGAGTCGGACTCGCGCACGAAGGGGTCCGCACCGATATCTATAAAAACGGCAAAAAAATTACGTTTGCTTATTAAAAAAATAATCTCAAATCAAGCTAAAAAGCTTAAGTTTTTTTAACAATAAAATTTATTTTGTTTAAAGTTAGTTTGAGAAAATAAATGGTGCCTAACTTTGACTCTTCTTAAAAAACATCGTCATATAGAAAAAAAGCGACATCGTTTTATGGCTAATGTTCCTTAAATTCAAACGAAATGTAAGAACGGTTAAACGCTATGTGCTACCCGAGTGGGTGTTCCCGGATAGGTACATGTTCTCCCATCGAGAATGAATCTGTATCTCCTAGGCAACAAGCCTATTTATTAAAATAAGTCATTTCAAAAGATGAATCATTTGATTAAGATTTCAAAATGGTACACTTGCTTACTTTTCTGTTTATAATAGTTGTCAATATATTTTTTTTAATACATCTTTATTTCAATAACCTGATATCAGGTGTTATATCCAAGAAATTAAATAATGGGAACATAGTATTCGCTCAACCATGCGATATGGGTTTTTTTTTTATATAATTTTCCAGAACCACATCTCATCCCGTGCCAACTTGATGTTGAGTTTCAGGACCACCCGTATATTGAGTATTAGCTAAAAAAAACAAGTATTTATTTTATATTGCGTTGTGCATTTGTGCTCATCGTTAATATCTGGACACGATCCTACTCTCCATTTCCCATTCAAAATTGTGTTTCTTTTTTTACTCTTTGTTTTTGGCGTCGCACTTTGTGCATTTGCCAATATCGAATATTTCGATATATTAAGTATTTTAAGATGTCAAGTGAAATAGGAATAAGTCAAGGTCGAGTCCTGTTATTCCCTAATAAAGTAGTCTAGTACTCTACTGGCTTGCTAGTTAGACCCAAGTTGTAAATCTACCAGAATACAGTAGCCACACTTGAGAGCCAGGTGTGTTCATCATTTTCGACTATTTAACATCAGAAGAGCTGTGGTCAAATAAAAAAGTTATGGAGACTTTACTAGTAAGCTTAGACTGAGTTTTAGAAGTAACATGAATAGTCATGTTACTTCTAAAACTTGCGATTGGATGAGTGGCAATTTGTTCCCGTCAAAACAACCTTTTTTTTTTTTTAAATAACCCAAAATATTTTATTTTTGCTATTATTAACTGAACAAATACATCAAAAATAGTGACAACGTCACTATGTAGTAATCAAAATGAAATGACCTCAACAAAACTAATGCCACCAAGCGAGAGCAATCATGGACATACCTGCCATATGATGTAAATGCAGTATTTGTTAGCAACAATGTTCTTTAACTTAACACAATGTCGTCTCATGTAGTGTAATAATAATTATGTTTTAAAATGGCAGAAGTACTTGGCCGAGTCGCTTGGCTCATTCTCTAAGCCTTAGAGGCTTACCGGAAAATTCTGTTGAATATATCCAGACTGTTGGTTTAGTCTATCTATATACCACTTTTTTTATAAATAGTGTTGTTCTTTCTTTGATAAAAATGATATATTCGCATTCATAATGAAACCAATTTTTCCCTGATCTTTTATAATGTGACAATGCAGTGATATTTTAATGGAAAAATGATTTATATATACACTTGCCAAGTTTCAATTTTACTTTTGGATGTATGATACAACTTTTTAGTTGCCAATTTTTTTATAGCACGAACTAGTCTATATAAAATAGTGTCTTGTGATTTTTAAAATTTATGAAATTCTTTGGGATCTTAAATAAAATTTACAAATTTTATAGCTTGGTACGATATGTGCGAGACCATACTGCATTGTTGGCGGGTAAATAAATATTACACAATGTTGTGTAGTGATTTAATCTAATGGTTATTTATACCGTGAAACTTACGCTTAAATTTTTTACTGAAACGTTTCAAATGTTTTGAATGGTTTCACAAACTAATTCACTATAGAACAGACTGTACAGCACATTTCTTGTTATGAATCTAAAAATTGTTTTTTTTTTTTTTTTTACTTTTAGACTTAGCAATCCGATATTTTTCATCACAAATGTCTAATTAATTAAATTTAAAGCAAAACATTTGAAAAGTTTCACGTAAATGTAATAAAACAAGTAAAATGATAAGGAACTATCTTCATTTGCCTAAAGTGCGGTGGCAGAAATTTATTATACTCTAATTCCAGTGGTTAGGCAAAATAGACTTTATTTAGAAAAAGTTAAGGTACAAATTTACTGTAGGGAGAGGCCAGTCTAGTGTTTTAAAAGCCAATCGGAACATTGAACAAGACGCAAGGAAATCAGAATCATTAAAAACATCCAAAGCCTTCGTATTTGTAAATGGTGTAAGTTTTTTTTTATCACTTACGGCAAATGATTACTTTATTAAGTATGTAATTGTTATAAATTATATTTATCATGACATTATAAGCAAATTGAAATACAACATGTTTAAAATGAGAAATATTACTTTTTATTTGACACATCTGAATAAATCCCGGCGCGAGCGGTTTTCGTGATTTGGTCTCGAAATACAAACCGATTGACAGCTTTTAAAAATAAGCTTGCCAATTAATTATTGACAACACTGGAATACGCGCGCACGTGAATCCATAATGTAGCTAGTTCGTTTCATTTCACCAACGATGTTTGTTTGCTATCAGGTAACTAGCCTTTTCTCTTCTCTATCAGATCTCTTTTAGCAAAGATCGTCTTCCTAGTTACCTCTGGAGTATTATATCCTGTGACCAAGCAGTAATCTTTATGTACTGCAGCGATATTACAAGGCTATCGTGACTTGATGACTGTGACCTGATTGTGACTAACCATCGAAAGTAATGAGCGCAGTGCCCTGAATTTCTTGTTTTGTTACCTATTCAATGTTTTAGGTACCGATGGGTCATGCACAAGCTCTTACCATCAAGAGTCGTATAATTCGTCTCATTACTTACATAAAGAAACCTAAGCAGGCCCCTAGCAGCAAACCATGAAAGAGAGAAAAACATTTATTCTAAAAATCTATACTAATATTATAAACAGGAAAGATTTGTATTTTTGTAACGAATAAACTCAAAAACTACTGGACCGATTTCAAAAATTCTTTCACCGTTGGGAAGGTATATTATTTTGGGTGACATAGGCTACTTTTTGTCCCTGTATTCCCACGGGAACGGGAACTACGCGGGTGAGACCGCGAGGCGTCTGCTAGTATAAAATAAATCTAATGCCGATGATTTATTTATTTTACTTGCATATACATACAAGAGGCTTTTATTCTAGCTTTGTTACGTTTCTGCGCGGAGAAAGACAATTGAGTCTTTGATCCTACAGGGACTCTACTTACCAGCGTCTCTTTATTCAAAGTTTTTGTAGCGATGATTGCTGTGGTTAGCGTAGTCGGTTCGCATGCCAAAGGGTGTGGCTTCAAACCCCAACAGTGAGTTTGAGTGAAGGAAACCATAGCATGGTGGTAATGTACTTTCTAGTACGCGGCTGGCTAGCTACCGCCCTCAAGTTAAAAAGCTGCCGCCAAGCATCTAACAGTGTGTTCCGGCAGCCTCACTTAAGGGCCAGTTCCATTCCAGACTAGGTGTGGTTTGCCATCTTCGACCACACCGTTACTTACCATCAGGCGAGCTGTGGTAAACAACTAGCCTTCAACAATAAAAATAACTATGTGAAGTGCTAGTATGAACAGTTATTTATTATACAAGAGTGCAAAGTTGCTTTTTAACCGCGTGCTCAATTTTGATGACCGAGCAAGCGAAGGATTCTATAAAGATAATCCTGAGCGTTAGCGAGGGAATCAAAAGAGCACGAGGTGAAAAATCTTTGCGCTCGAGTGAACACGTAACTTTTCATCCAACCTCAGCGAGGAAATGACTAAATGCAAAAAAAATCTTTTACAATCACAAGATACTTTTATTTCAGTTCAGATAATAACTAGGTACTACATTAACAATATGACGTAAAAAGAAAATTGCGCGCGCAAAGCAAATTTAAAAAAACGTACACCAAGAAGGTTAGGTTCCGAGTCCGAGTTTTTAACAAATTAAAAAAAAAGTTGTATGATAAATTCGGCACCATGGAGGTAGAAGTAAATAAGTTTAATTATGTTTTGAATTCACAAACTTAGTGCACACGATGTTCTAAATTCAAATTTACTTTATCCTCTACCGGATAAAAACGACTTTTACACTCGGATATCGAAGACCAGACTCTTTCCGACATGAAAAATATATTACCGAAATAAAAAAACAGAAAATTGTACATAGACTATTACTTTTAATCAGTGAAGCTGGCTTCGCTAACGTGCAGTTTACAGTCATAAAAAGAGCATGTGGCAAGCCAGCGGCCGGCGAGGCACCAGTCCGCGCCGTAAGCTATACTCTCGTGTTCTCCATACTCTGCTACCACAGAGTCTTTCTCGACCAGTTTAAAGCCGCCGTACATGCAAGCTGCGAGGACGAAGTCTCGACTCGTTGGGTGGTACTTGAGACGCCAGACACCTCCATTTGTTTCCACCTCCGATGTACTCTTTTTGAGGTTTCTCGTATCCCAGTAGCGGATTTTCTCGTCGTAACTGTAAACGAAAATGATTATTGAATGAAACAAAAACACAACGTTAAAAAAAATTCCATAGGTATAGCCAGGGCCATTGATTGATAACTCTTTTTTGTACACACCAAAATACAGAAAACGGAAGAAATAAACATAAATATAGGTGTAACAGCTGGCGGCCTTATGGCAAAAAGCGATCTCTTCCAGGCAACCTTAGGACGGAATTTTTACCATTGCGGATGATGTAAGGATTCTAAAGATCTATTCTTCTGTTCAAATCTGTTCAGGCATTTAAAAGTTATCACACTAATATTACAAAGGCGAATATTTGTGACTATGTGTGTTTGTTATATCTTCACGCTCAAACGGCTGGACCATATTTGATATACCCAAAAACTATTTGATGTGGAATTTGGATTGTAAAAATAATATAGGTTTTTTTTTTTTTTTTTAATGGTTGACAGGCCAGGTGTTTGACCACAGCTCACCTGATGTTAAGTGAAGGTGTGGTCGAAGATGGTAAAGCACACCTAGCCTGGAATGGAACTGGCTCTCAAGTGAGGCTGTCGGAACACACCGTTAGATGCTTGGCGGCAGATTTTCAACTTTTTTAGGTAGCTAGCCAGCCGAGTACTAGAAAGTACCCTACCACCATGCTATGGTTTCCTCACGATGTTTTCCTTCACCGGCAGCTCAAGCTCATTGTTGGGGTTTGAACCCACGCCCTTCGGCTTGCGAACCTACCGCGCTAACCACTGAGCTATCATTGCTGCAGGAATTGACGAAGGCGGCAAAAATTTAACATCCTATACATGCAAAATATGTCAATCCGCCACTGCTTGTGTCACTTGTGTGTGATGATATAAATCGTGGGACTATACACACAGCGCCATCTGACCCCAAACTAAGCAAAGCTTGTGCGATGGAAGTCAGATAACTGATAGAATACATAAATACTTTTTTTTTTTGTAAATACATACTTATAATACATACTGAACACCCAGACACAGAACAAACATGATTGTGTTTATTCACAAAATGTTTGCCCTGAGTGGGAATCGAACCCACGCCCTACAGCTCTCAAGGCAGATATACTACCAATGAGCCAACGGGGCTGTATAAATGTTTGTTTCTATCTTTCTCTCTACTATCTTTGACGTTGTCTTGTCAGTAAAGAAATTAGCGAAGTCTAACTCTAGTCTCTAATGACCTTCCAGTCAACAGTTGATGCTCTACATCCAAACAGCTCCTGACAGCGGTAACGCCGGCCTCGTGACTCCTGTTTGTGGTGACCGCTACCTCCGCCACGCGCGCGTCGTAGCTCTTGAATAAACAGTCGTCTCCGCCTGGAATTACCGAGCGAAATAATCAAAAAAACAATAGGTATAACCAATGTTTTTAGTTGAACATAAGAGCTAGGAGTCTTAAAAAGAAAGTAGGTACTAGTTAAGTCTACTCCAGACACATTCAGCCTGTGCAAAGAATCATAGTAAGTATGTACCATTTAGGGGAGAGGTGGAAACGGCCCACCAAAAGCGGGGCTAGTCCTGCAAAATAGTCAGAATGTGGTAGGTACAGGTGGCGAACCACGAGACGAAATTTGCGTCTCGACAGCAAGATGGTGTGCGGTGTTTTGACGGGAATATAAGTAGGTCGGGTCGCAGCATTAAGTTTTTTACGCAGCATTATTTAATTAAATACCTACCATTTTTCAAAACTTGTGTTTGTGCATTAGAATAATTTTATTCATAAAGTGCAAAATTACGTACCTACGCGAGTGTGGGGAAACAACTTTTCGTGTTGCTTCCAAAACTCCATCGAAGCTTGTAGGTAGTTAAGCCACTACTAGGTCATGACTAGATTAAGACTTTGAACTTCATTTTCTTGACACTGGCAAATTCACAAAGTGCGATGCCATGAACCAAGAAGTAGAAGACGTGCTTAGTTCAGGGGTTAATACAATGAACATTAAGCCTGATCATTACACAGGTTTGAATCCTAACAGTTAGTAACAATGAATGGATAATATTTTCAAGTAAACTCACCAGAATAAAATACATCTGGATTCCAGTAATTGCACGCTGCTATCCACGCTTCGAATCCGTGTGCTTTCCATGTCCCAATCTGCTCTAAACCTTCACCAGCTACCTTCAAAACAGACACACTGCCTGACGAATCACTGACGGCTATCTTTGGTTCTTCTGTTTGCGTCTTATTTGTCGACCAATCAAGCGAGAGGGCTAAAATGTCCTGGCCAATAGAATGTTCGATCCACAGTTTCAAATTTAACGCTCCTTCTTCGTCAACCAATCGATAAAGCTCAATAGTTCCTATAGAAGTAACTGCAGCTAAAATAGGGCTGCCTGATATAGTGTGGTAGCACCATTTCTGATCAAGGATTCCAGCAGTGTTGATGGTCTGAACTGGTGAAAGTTCAGCGGCGTCTTCATCGATAACAAATAGGTATATTTTACCAAGTCTGGTTTGCTTCTTTGTTGTTTGATCTAAAAATAAAACAAACATGAATTTGTATTTACGTAAATGAATACGCAAGAAAATTGTATCCTGTTGATATCTACTACATCGTTGTCGAATAGCTGTAGATATGTAGAATACGTACATAGATTGATGTCTGTATAGATTATTTTTAAGACAGTTCCGACGGTTGAAGAATCTACTATGCGACACGTGTCTTGTTATGATCGTCCGCGGTCCGCGGCGGATACAGAGTGGGGATGCTCGGTGATGCTAACCATAAAATAATTCTTTTTTATCCTCTTGCAAAGTAAAATGTATCAAAAAAGCTATTTCCTTTTGCATCCAGCAGGGGCAAGTACCTACCTACCGATTTACCAGTTTTCATACAATTTTCTTCTTGTAGTATTTGACATATGTACTTACTTTATGTATTTTTTTATAGTAGGTACCTAGTTAGGTATATACCTGAACGAATAGGGCGTTCAAGTAGGTACCTACCGTCAGATGTTCTGCTGCCTAACAATTGTTTGTAACCATTGCTGTGTTTTGGTTTGATGAGTACTGCAGCTAGCGTAATTAGAACATGATTATCGAGTCGAGATTATGGATACCGCTGCAATGGTCATGGGCAGGCGTTAATCTCTTACCAAAACAGCGAGTGTTTCGTTGATCTTATTCCCTACTGTTACATGAAAAAAAGTAACTAGGTACAACGGTTATGTACTTGCCTCCGTCAGATTTGTCAAGCTGGTAAGTGCCGCAGACGAGGACGTGGCGGTAGGGCTCCACAGGGCACCACTCGACAGAGTCTGCGCTGTACCCGGTGTTCCAGCGCCACTTCGTACGCCAGATCATCCTCTCAGTAACTGAAAAGCTATAATTTCAATAGATATAGGTACCTATTGGCGCTAATTACTTTGACATATCCTTCGGTAGTCAATAGATATCTTCCAAATCAGCGTGCTCCATCCTCGGCCGCAGCTTTGCTTTCCATCAGGCGATTTGGTGGCCAATCGATCTATTTAATATAAAAAAAAACCCCAGACGTAGCAAACCTACCACCAATTAAAACATCGTCTAGGTAGGTAGGTACCTACCATCGGATTACCAGATATTCTGCCGCCAAGCAGTAGTGTATAAACATTAGAATTGCGGTTTGAAGAGTATGCAGCTAGCGAAATTACAGAGCTGTTAAGAATCATCGAAAGTCTCAAAGTAATGAGCGCTAACGCAGCGATGCATTAGACTTTGTTTTGCTACTCGCAAGTTCTGTGCATCGCTGCAATGGTCATAGACATTATGCGTTATGTCTTACCATTAGGAGTCTCGTTCGTCTCATTACTTTTACATTTAAACAAATAAAACGCCTACAACATAAAAAAAACAATTCCCTACAATCACACAATAATATTATAAATGTGAAAGTTCATCCATCCAATGTTTGTTACTCTTTCACGCAAAAACTGCTGAATGGATTTTGATGAAATTTGGTATGGAGGTAGCTGACACCCTGGATTAAGACATAGGCTACTTTTTATCCCGAAAACATGTAGCGGGTAACACCGCGGGGCGCAGCTAGTAGATATTATAGTCTTTTTGAGTAAGTTACTTCTTCACGCTCAAACGGCTGGACCAATATTGATGAAATTTGGTATGGAGATAGCTAACACCCTGGATTAACACATAGGCTACTTTTATCCCGAAAAAAATTTGCGGGAATCACCGCGGAGCGCGGTTAGTAACCATAATAATATTACCTACCTACCTAATAACTAATCTAAAATTGATATGACCGTGTTTGCAAATTAAAACAAATTAAATTATTTAGACCCATTTAATAAAAATATGTCCATACATGAATACGCAGACTAACGCTATGCTCCAAACAATTATTTCAAATATCTTAGTAAATTACATAGTCAATGCAAATATACATTTATTTCTCTAAAATTTGTACTGTGTTATGGTTCACCACTTACAATTAATTTGGGACAAGGTGAATAGGAAAATACTATTTTTGTGAAAACGGTAATGACGACTATAAAGGTCACCGCACACTAGGCAGGGAGATTTGCAACGCGTCAGAAAACAGCCATTCGTAGTAACACTTTATATTTGTTTTTTTTATGGTAACACGTAATGAAATGGGCATGATTCTATATTGATGGTAACATATAACGCATGACCATTACGGTGGTACGCAGAACATTAACGAAATTACTCGTTATTTTAAGACATTTTTTTAGTGTCAAGCCTAGTTAATTTATTAGCTACAAACGCAGCGGATATAACTTACGCACCAAAAACTATGCAATTGTATTCAGATACTGTAGTCATTTTATTTGACTTATGACGACTTCACTGTATTTCAAACTTTCCAGCTTAGATAAATTGATTGATTCAGGCGTTACTTTGCGGAAGTTTATTTTGAATATTCAAGTTATATATTTAGTTTATTTCCGCTCAACAGTCGTTCCAGTTACAACAGTGTTGAGGAGTTAAATTTGACTAATTTGACAACGACTTACACAACGTTCAACAACGTTCGTACAACGTTCTAGATGTTAAGTAAGATTACGTTTTTAAATAATAAGTTGTTGTCAAATTAGTTTAATTTAAGTCCTCATCACTGTTGTAACTGGAACGACTGTTGAGCGGAAATAAACTAAATATATACCTTGAATATTTCATGCTTATTTGGTGTTCTCAACGTATTCAGGGGCATGAGTCCGCAAACGGAACAGGAAAGTATTTAGGACGAAGGGACGTTGCGAGATTACTATCTACACTTTTGCCTTTACTAATCCGACTAAGGCGGACCAACAAGGTTACAAGAGAGGAAAATATTGGGGAAATTTCTTTACTTTTTTTAGTTGCAAATGCGTCGGTTAAACGGTGCCTTCGGTCTGCCACGGCATTATCATAATTAGACACGATTAGGCGACCATTGCCACCGCACGCAAAATTTCGGTCGTACGAAATTACGAGGAAACATATCATCGAAGATTAGTAGTGTAGGTAAGTAGTAATACATACTAAATCACGAGACGAATATCGATTTCGACATCTAGTAGATATTGTTTCCAGGACTCGAATTCCGTACGGCCAACGTATACGTGAACTGACCATGGTCGTGTAAGAGCGATTTCAGGCTAGCGTCATTTCTGCGCGCGTAAGCTCGTAATGCATACGCGCTTACACGCGCGCTTTCGCTTAATAACCGAACGTTTCTCCGAAACGAGTTTTTGCGCTAGCGTCGCCTGTTAAAACGACTTGCTGTCTTTTAACTCTGGTGGGATCGGTAACACTAGCAATTATAAGCACGTCAACACTCGTACTAATTACGCGCGTCTTTTCACGACTTTACATGCGCAGATAAAACTCTATACTGAAAGCGCTCCAATCGTCATCTAAGTCTATTCTTTAATACAATAAAATAAATATTAACGTACCCATGTACTGTGAGCTTCATAATGCTATCATGAAAAGGCTACATTACTGCGAACCTTATACCGTAGCGATGATAGCTCAGCGGTTAGCGCGGTAGGTTCGCATGCCGAAGGGCGTGGGTTCAAACCCCAACAATGAGCTTGAGCTACCGGTGACGGAAAACATCGTGAGGAAACCATAGCATGGCGGTAGGGTACTTTCTAGTACTTGACTGGCTAACTACCACCCTCAAGTTGAAAATCTGCCGCCAAGCATCTAACAGTGTGTTCCGGCAGCTTCACTTGAGAGCCACCTTCACTTAACATCAGGTGAGCTATGGTCAAACACCTAGCCTATCAACAATAAAAAAAATATTGCAAATCTTTTTCAAGAATACTTAACGGGAATCGCAATAAGGAACTCACAGTACCTACAGGGAAAGTATTACAATTTTCTATCGGCGACATGAATTTACAACAGCTTTAATACAAGCTTGATCATTCCGAACACCCCGTGTACAATAATAGGAATTAATAGGAAGATGCGCGAGTGAATTAACTCTCTAACAGGACTGCCTCGAAATCTACCTTAATAATCAACACTTAGACGATTTACAAAGTCAAAACATTCACTTAGCTTGTTCAAGATCAAAAAGTTTTTATATTAATAAGTATACCTTTCTTTCCATATCGTATACACTTTGCAATAGCTTTGACACTCTCATGTCAAAGGATTCTCACAATAACTTTTGCCGCGTCGCTACGATGATCGACCCGTACTTTTTGGGCGAATTTAAAGTAACATTTTTTTTATTACGGATAGTCTAAAATGCTCTGGCTCGTTGATGTCGGAAATTATAGAAGCGATAGCAGAACCGATCATCGCAGCGACACTAAAATACAATCTACCATCTATACTACCGACAACTTACCACATTCACTACAATTAAGTATACATTAGTAAGCGTAAGAGATAGCTTCAGAATTGCCTGATAGAGATATTTCTTAGCGACAAAGCTGACAGTTATTTCACTACTTTTAAGTCGTTTTTGCTCATGTCACGGAACAATAACGAGTTATCTCGATTGCTATTGGAGTATTAAGCTGCAAGCGTTAGTTTCCGCTCTTCGTGATGCTAGAATTGTTCAGTGAGGATGATGTTTGCGTCGTCAGCTTTCATTAAAACAAAGTCGTGGCGTTTTGTAATTCAACAACACGTCATACGACTATCGTGAGTCACGTCACAACGCGATATCGTACCGTATTTTTGTGCCGATGGCAGGTCCAACAGCCATCGGTTAGCTAAGAGGGATTCTCAATTCTGAAGATACCTCCAACGCCATCATAGTCTATTTGAAGAATATAATTTGAATTCAAAACTTAAATGAAGTGACAACTTTTCTAGGGCTTTTCTGTTTAACCCAAGATGACCCGCTCTACTTTTTTGGTGCGACAGTGCAATGTCACGCAAAAAAAAAACGCTTCCATTAGCTTATGCGAGTGAGCATTTTCATGATTTAAACAGATTTTTCAATGGCATGTTTTGCGTTTTATTTTAATTTATCTATGTACGTTTAAAATGTATTACAATAAGCTCTAACGCTTGCAGAGAAGCAGTCCTGTGTATTTTGTAGGAACATCGGAATATAATAAACAGTCATTCAATTAAATGGACATAATTACAAATAACAACATTAAGTAAGTACTTGTATTATTTAATGGTAACTTATTATAGTTATGTTAAAATTATTCGCAATATCTTTCTTATAAAATAGACTACATCTAAAAGTATACTTCGTGCCAGCTGGACCAATATGGTTAAATATTATTTATGAATCAAGTGTATAAATACACTAACTTTTTTTTAAATAATTTTATATGAATGCATTTCTTTGGTTTTTTAAATGCCTCTTACACTACACGATATTCAGGGAAATCCTGAATCAAGAAAATTTTATAACAGGCAATATTTTAGCTGTGGCCTCGCTCACTCTTAGGTAAGTGTAGTGTATAAGGGTTTTAACATTTTGTAAGCTTGGTTGCCCATATATTAAACAATAAAAAACTGTAAACTTGTTGTATCACATAAAGAACTTCACTTTCAAAAGAGATTTTATTTTAGGTCAATACAAATATCAACCCCTTTAATTCTCGTAAGCTTTTGTTATAAAATTGATTTATTTAATTACATACCTGATTTTAATAAAAAAAATTACAAGTAGTTTTTCTTTTTACTGAAAATTATTGCAAAATCGTTTTCTAAAAATTGCAAGGAAAAAGACAATAGTATTTTTGTTTCTTTCCTTCAATTGAAGCATCAAAACATTGTCATTTTAAACATAAGCATACCAGCCTATTGTGTAGGCTTGTCACAGCTGTTGTGCAGAAGCTTTCAGTTAAATTAAAACTAAATTATATACAACTTAAGGTCTAATTTTAAAACAAAATTTACCAAAAGGTCTATGAGCATATTTTGCTTACACACTATCTCGTGATTAGTGTCGAGGTCAATGACATGGCATTTTTGAGACCCTAAAAACTGGGTCTGCAGCAAAACAAGAACTGAGGAACATGTTTTTTCCTTTCTAGCGAAATCTATGTGAAATCTCTATGAACACAGATCACGGTTACAAACATTATGGGTGTGTTTAAGACTGGTTTTGATTTGGTTTCGATTTGACCAATTTACATCCCATTTACTGTCGTCTGTCAATACCACGTAGGTAATCTGCTATAAAATACATTCCCAAACTTCAATTTAGGATGTTTCGATTTCCATACAAATATTTTTTTTACCATTTATGGACAAATGAAGCAAAACTTTACAGTGAAATCACAGCTACTGGCATTTATTTTGGTCTTTGTTTGCGGTAAAACACAATTGCTTGAATAAAACAGTAGATTAATAGCATAAAATCAAATTTATAAATGATTTATGAATTTATGTTTTTTAAATTAAACAGTAGATTATGCTATTAGTCTACTGTTTTAATAATAATAATAAATAATAATAAATGTCGCAGGACATTACACACAGCGCCATCTGACCCCAAACTAAGCAAAGCTTGTACTATGGGAGTCAGATAACTGATAGAATACTTAAATATTTTTTTTTGTAAATACATACTTATAATACATACAGTACACCCAGACACAGAACAAACATTTAGTTTTATATCACAAAATGCTTGTCCTAGGTGGGAATCGAACCCACACCCCACAGCTCTTGAAGCAGACATGCTACCAATGAGCCAACAGGACTGTCAAGGGTTTTATTCAAGCAATTGTGATTTACCGCAAATAAACACCAAAATAAATGCCAGTAGCTGTGATTTCATTGTAAAATTATGCTCCGTTTGCCCATAAATGGCAAAAATGTAATTGTATGGAAATCGAACCACCTTAAGTCAGCATGACCATAAAGCACAGTATAAACTAAATCAGGTAGTCCATAGAGTCAATGTAATTAGACATTAGATCCGAATAAGCTCTTAACTACCAACATTATCACCAATAAAACATAGATTGGCACATTAAATTTAAATCTAGTTAGTAAGTATCAAATTTGTTCTTCCATCTGAGAAGTAATATGTATATTGAAAACATATTTCTTGAATTTAAATTCATTAATTTCAACATGATGGTATACTTTTGTGTTCTATGCTTGTAAAATAGATAGAGATTTCATCTCAGTTCCCCGATTCTTGTCTGGCATCAAATCATGGCTCATACAATACATTCATGTTTTCAACATAAATTAATAATATCAAAATATTGCTGATAGATTATAAATAATGCCATTCTAGCATCACCATTCGTGGTGTATTAAATAATAATCTTATTTACACAGTTCTAAGTAAAATTTACTTAACCCTCTGGCAACCCTGGCAAAAAATGCCATAAGGCCCTAATTCTCAAGTTATTTAATAAAATATATATGAGAAATGTTTTTCTTTTCTGCGAGCCAAAGAGTTAACATGCATTATTGTTAAAATGTTATGAGAAATCTTAAAACACATTTGTCACAAATACTTCACATTTAAATATGTTGTAATTTGCATATAAATATTAAAATATAGGTATTTTGTATGTGTATGAGGTAGATGTTCACAATAAATGTAGCAATCACAGCCTGTATTCATCCAAGACCTAACTTCTGAACTCTGCAAAAATATAAGGATTCTCTAAAGACACATTTTCAATTTTAGCAGGCAACAAGTTACTTAGTTTTCTAAAGCTAAGCTTAGCAATACAACAGGGCAATGCCGCCAGCGTACTGGGAACCCTACCGCGCGGCAGCGATCTCAATATAGGCGCATTCATTTTTCAGTAGGATATTTTATTTATTTAAATTATTTTGTTTGAATACTTATAAGTAGAGTAGTTCAATATTTTGTTGACAATTCTCTAAAATAAATTATTTAAAAAAAAACAAAAAAATTTTGCCAACGAGTTGACTATACTGGTTAAATGGTGTAACAATTTTCTCGAAACTAATGGTACCTGGGTGGTGGAGCTTTGCTAGTTTTGTACAAAATTTAAAGCTTGGAACAAATGTTTTTCCCAGGATGTGTATTTCAGGTAGTTTATATGATTATCAGCCAGTACGCTACTTTGTATGTTGTACACCTGCCATGTTCTCACAAAATAAATATTACGATTTGTATGATCATCATTTTGTGTTAAATGGAAAAAAAAACTTTCTATGATATATGATCTACTATAGAAAGCTATTCTTTTTGGATAGAATCCTACTTCCTATAAATATTATAAACGCGAAAGTTGGTATGTGTAGATGTATGTTTGTTACTCTTTCATGCAACTACTACTGAACAGATTTAGATGAAATTTGGTATGGAGGCAGTATACCCTAGATTAAAACTTCACTCAATCTCTCTTCTCTTGGTCACTTTTTATCCCGAAAACATGTAGCGGGTAACACCGCGGGGTGCAGCTAGTATATTATAGATAGTAAAATAACAGTATAATGATATTAGACTTCTTGTTACAAAGTAGCTGACTAGTAAATATTTTACTTTAATCCTTTTTGTTGTTAACTATAATTATTTATGCAAGTGCAACTAGCTATATAAGTAATATTAAATGGGTTTCATTTGAACAACCTCTAAGGCTCAGTGGTAAACGGAGATGTATCAGTAATCTGCTCTTGCTTTTGGTTGTCCATGTCTTTGTATATCTTAAGGCAAAAAGACAGGATACCTAAGATGCTAGCATAGAAATTTGTGAAAAATACATGGTAGGTACATAAATAATTAATTAAAAAAATCAATGCATTCTGTCTGAAATCTATGATATCTATATTTTTACAGTATCCATCCATACAACCGATAGTTGCTAATGGTTTCCATATTTTGTATGAAGGAAACCATACAAGCCATACTAGATCAAGAATTTCATAAAAATGCTCAAACTGGTTTTGTCAGCCTACTCAGTAACATGTAAGCTGCTAAAATCTGAAATTTATACAGCACATTAGTCTATGTCACCTGCTAAAATCGAAAATGAATTTTTTTGTAAAGATAAATGATCCAATTTAGGTAATCAAATGCTTGAATACAAATTTTATATTTTGTATTGTAAATTAACAAATTTTCCTTATATTTATGTCTAAGTACCCTGAATTATTAAATATTTCTCTTTATATTAGATACTAGTGAAAAAAATGCTAACTTCTGTAAAGTATTAAATCACTGTTAAATAGAAACTCTATTATTTAAATGCAACTCTAGTAACTTTAAAAAACTATTTTTCACATTACATATCTGTTCTTAAGAAACAAGTACAGATTTTGTTTTCTTTTGAAAGGTTCAAATTTTATTTAATAACGTATTGTTTGCAGATCAATTAAATTAAATCTGATTCATGTTACATAAATTGAATTAAAATCAAACTCCTTTTTTGGTACTTAGGTAAAAAGGTAAACCATCTGCCGTACTCCAAAAATTGCCTATTTTCATTTCCTTTTGCTCGTAAACTTCTAGATTTTCTACGAATTGACTGTGACAACATATTGTGGGATACTTTGGCCTACTGCCGTGCGGACCGCTCAGTTTCAATGAGACACTCTCTCACAAGGATACGAGCATGGACAATCCCACGCTTGAGGCGTTCAGCAGAGCTGCGGCTGCCTGAGTAGCTTGGTCTCACCTCTTTGCCCATTTCCTCGATCACGGCTAGTAGCTGAGCATATTTCGACATACCGTTGTCCTTGTCTTTCCCAATAGAAGACGGTGAAGATGCAGGAATAGTAGAGATAGTGGCGTGACTGTTCCCGCCATGGCTCAAGTCTTTGTGCACGCTTTTCCCGCTCATCGGAATCGCCGTCACCGTGACGTCACTCAGCTTCGATTCGACTGCTTGAATATCCATAGCTTCCATCCTCACCTGAAAATTCATGAGGCCCAATGATAACGTACTTAATGGGTATCGCACGACAAGAAAACTAATGACTTACCTATTAAATATCGAGTCATTTTGCCAGTAAAAACTTGTTCTAAAAGCACTACGCGAGCGGTAAGTGATAAATTTTACAATAAAAATGTAGGGCATACTTACCCAAAGTAAAACCTGAAGTCCTAAGGATACGGTGTTTGGCCACTGTATAAATTAGGCTGGTTTTAACTAAACTAGTCGGAATGTCATAAAATATTCGTAAATACAAATGAAAATCCTAAATAAAACCCGTATTTTACAAACAACAAACAACTCCACAAATCACCACATTGACAACCAATTGACAATTATTTTTTTTAAATCTGCTGTCAACCAATCAACGGGGCGGGTCGTTGCAATCGTCTAGTCTGTTTGATTGGTTTGATTATTTTTTATTCTCAATCTACGGAATAAAAAATAATTGCTTGTTCATAGACTAAGTAGATAGTTATTCTGGGTCACCGGATCAACGAACACATTTTATAAAATATATTTGACTATACTTTGCCAAACTTTGCCTGATGTTATGCAGTAGTGCTGTGTAAGATAATAGATAAAGCACGCTTACCTAGAATGAACCTATTTACTTTGAATTTGAAGCCTTTTTTTCTGGTGTTCCTATTCCCTTAATTATTTTAGAATAAATGAAACAAAAATATATTTTTTGTCCTATACTGAGTTTAAAAATATTATGATTGTTTGCCTCAAACTTTTTAAACTTTCCGATAAATTCGTGAATTTAATTTTAATTTATAATAATGGTGAACTGTTGCAATAAGCTGCAAAACTAAGGCAAAAAAGCGAACCGTTGTACACGACAACGTAACAGGTGATCACAGACCCGCGGCAACGTGTGCAACAAAATATAATGACCAATCATCTGATTTTAGGCCGCCAGAATCCTGAAATTACTATATAATTTTAACTGACTGACCATCTCAGGAACGCAGGCAATCCATAGACAAAGCAAGTTCTCAAATATGTCAAACTCTAACGTCACAGATCAATTGATTGATTTGATTGATTCGTTTTAAAATTGATTGTCGGACCGGACAGTGGACTGTGGTGCGAGCTGGTTGTGTTGGGTTGGGATTTTCTTTCTTTCTTGGCTTTTTTATTTTTTACTTTTCACCAGTAATTTATTTTTGTGTTCCCAAGTGTCTAATTATAAAACATACAACACATTCCGGGACAGAAATATACTCTACTGTCGGGCTCGAGTTAGAATTAAGAACCGCTCATGTTTCAAAAAGCAGAAATGAAATGAATGTAAATAATGAAACAATAAGTGGACGGTGTCAAGTGGAGTGTCTGCCCACGGGCGACGTGTGGAGTGGTTATGCGATTAGTAGGATCTGTTTAATGGGCTAGGGTGTGTGAGGATGTCTGGCGAGGGCGAGCGAGCATCCCGGCCGAACTCGCTGCTTCTAGACGCGCCGCCACCGGAGCGCGAGCCCCTGCATTTCGACGTGCAGCTCATCGGTGCACCGCCTGAAGTCGAGCAGCTCGTCAACAACATCAAACAAGTCGCCGAGGATTTTCTTTACCATTGGAAAACTTTTCCGATAGGTAGGAAACTTTAAATTAAACCCTTATTTCAGCGCTGTCTGGCTAGTTTGGAATTATATTCCAGGGCATTGGCTAGATTGTGATGAAGTAGTGTACAGTTTATCAGATCATAAGTAGGTACCTATGTATTTGAAATTTAAACTAAATTTATTTCTTTCATCAATTTATAGATCAACTGTTTATTGTTCACACTAAAATATTGTATTAGAAGAAGACCTCATGTATTTACCTATAATATTACAGGCTATCTGCATTTTCAGGATTAACAGTGTTCCTTTTAGCAGCTTAACAGCTATAAAGCTTTTTTTTCTAATAATTTCTCTGAAACAATCACTTTTATATTATTAAATAGGAACTAACTTACTAACATACATTTCACTAATATAATATTACACTATTTTATATTATCGCAATATTTTATGTATTAGTTCTTATATGAATAATTTCTTTGTTTACATTGAAAATTAATGCTTGCAAATGACAATAGCAATTAGAAATCTTTCTCATGTGTTCACAACTGCAATTATTTAATTTAAACCATCTCATAAAAGTTTCCAGCAACATAAGCATCAGTATGAATAAGAAAAGAATTCATTTATGTTAATTCAGAATTCAGCATCAAGTAAATGTAATAATTGTTTTAAGAAAGCAATGTAAAAGCATAATTTCTAAACAATGATGTTATTGTAGTTTCTCTCTTTGGAATGCATTAGCAGATGCCATTGTTCTAACAAATCATGCACTGTTATGAACTTGCAATGAGGCAGATGTCTGTCTGTTGTCATTTATCATTGGTTACAATAAATTATGTTCTTTATTTGTATCATGTTTTTATAGCATGTACAAAATTATTTTTGACAATGAGTCACCTACTTACTGCAATCCAATTTACTCATATATTTTTATAAGATATTTTTTAAATACAAAATTATACATATCCTATGTACTTATATTATTATAAATGTGAAAGTAGAAAACTAATAAAATGATATGAATATAATAATATGAGCAGAAAAGGCCTAGTAAAGTGGGTGCAGATAAATATAAAATCAGACTGGAAAAGCATCTTAACCAACTAGCTGCCCAGCTCACACTACCAGACTGCCTAAATCAACTGAAGAGACGCAGAATCTTAGAACTCGGCAGCTCTAACTAAGCCATCGTAACAGCCGGAAGATATTTCTGATGGGATATATCTGTACCTGACCATTATCCTACACCACATCTGCTCATAGCCGAAAAGGCTGATCGCATGATAAAAGTATTTTAAAAAAAGTTTTTTTTTGTGCAAGGTTACATTTTGTCCACACTGTTTATCAGAAACAAGACAGGCATAATTATCTACTATGTATATCTTTATATTATCTATTATTTATTGATCATATGAATTTTACAATAATTGCAATAGAATAAGTTGTATTATATTTTCTAACCACTAATTGGAACATGTCGCAATTTATCAGAAATAGAATATTAATAAAATATAATAACTTTACTGTACACAAAGAAAGAAACTTAGAAATTAAATATATGAAGAACTACGCTAGTCCATATAGGCTTCTCAGAAGTAAAATATATATTTAGTTTTATCTAATGTTAATTATAACATTTTGTCTCTAGTCCTCCCACCATCACGGTTCACGGGCCCTGGCAACAGACTCTCTGATATTATTATACCACCACCATGTGATGAGCTGGACACTGCAGCTCTAGATGCTACTGTTGAACCTGAACCACTTTCTCCCAAGCAGCTGCATTCCATCAGGGAAAAGGGGTATGTTTTACTCTATAAGAGTTTTATTTTTGATTTTTGCCTTTATTAAATAATTTTTTAAACAAACAATTACCATTTCATGTTACACACAGCCCCAAATTAAAAAATGCTTGTAGGTACTTTAAAAACTAGATAACTGATACTATACTTTTTTTTTATAAACACATACTTGTACCTACTGGTATTCAAATGATGTTTGTTGATATTGAGTGCATAGCTTGAGAATGGCTGAACCGATCTAGCCAATTCTTTTTTTTAATGTGATACTTATGAAGAAGGTGAGATAGAAAGCCGAGTGCAACTGTACTGGGTATGAGGTACCAGGCAATCAGCTAGTGTACATTGAGAACAATCTGGCACAGAATTGTAGAGAAAATAAACCATTTTAGTTTAACAAAATAAATTTTGTATGGAAATATCTTTAAGCAACACTGGCATTTGTTAAATCTTTCTATAAATATAGGGCCTTACTTGTAAATGTTGCTTCAAATCCTGTCTCGTTTTCTGTCCATGAGAAGTAGAACATTTTAAACATTGATTAACTTGACGCAATATTATTATTAGTAAAAAAATGAAAACAACATTACTACGTACTATAGCTTTAAGAAAAGCTTTTTTAGCATTAAAACAATATAATGTTTAAAGTTTATGTCACGCTGTCCACTTTACGTTATGTTACTCAGCGTAAATTTTCATACTATGAATATATTTTATGTGTTTCTCATTCCAGAAATAACACAGACCTAGCTATAAAATTGTAATACAAAAGGCAATGCTTACATCCGTGTGCATAGGGGAAATGGTCTTTTATCCTTTCATATCCATTAACATGAATTAAGACCTATATTTGAACTGATGAGTTCAATTAACATGTTTTCATATGAAGTGAAGTATCATGTTATGTGGTCTTTGTTGTTTTTTTATTAATACTTTTTTGTTGTATACATAAATTATAATATATACAATGGGACTTCTATAGTTATATCTGTACTTTCACATGTCTGCTGTTTATTTTTAACCAGCATGTTACAGTTAGATTATTAAAAAAAATTGTCCTATTCAACTTGCAAAGTTTTGGTTTATGATAAGCAATTTCTCAAAACTAGTATTATTGTGACTTTTTAAAATATAATACATATTATATAATTTTTATTTAATGCGCTGTTAGGTAACAAGAAGACTTAGTAAACATTTTAGCAAAATGTATGTATATCATTGGCGTATGTTAAATACATTTGAAAGCAGAAAAAAATTGATTAACTTTGATGATTTTTACTTGGACTATTGTTGAAAGAAAGAAAGAAAAATATTTTATTTTGTAACTTTAAGACAAACAGTTACGAAATAAGGGCTCACCTCAGCATAATACTGAAGTATGACCAGCGCTGGTCTTCCGGTGAGCCCCTGTAGTTGAAAATCAAAGTGGGTGTGTTCTCGAAACCCGATTATTTATAATACATTTTCTTAATAAAAATAATCTTTTTTAAATTCTGTTGCTACATTTTCTGTGTAAACTTTTAGATGTTTAACACAATACTGTAATGGTACTATTGTGCCCTTTTTTGCAATTAATTTTATTGTGTTCCGTTAAATCAATCATACAAATTGCAAGCCATATTTTTCTCCGCTATTCCCGTCGCTGCATTGATGAATAAGTTTAGTAATCAACCGAGATACCAAAACACGCTCAAATAAGATACCAAAAGTGCCTCAATCTATATTTATAGGTACTTACTAATATTATTAAGAGAAAAGATTTGTTTTTTTTATGTAACAAATAAATTAAAAAACTACTGGACCGATATCAAAAATTCTTTCACCGTTGGGAAGCTACACTATCTCCGGGTGACATAGGCTACTTTTTATTCCTACGGGAACGGGAACTACGCAGGTGGCGTCCGCTAGTGTATGATAATTAAATAAATAAATATCGTCGAACATTACACACAGCGTCATCTGACCCTAAACTAAGCAAAGATAACTGATAGAATACTTAAATACTTTTTTTTTTGTAAATACATACTTAATAAATACAGAACACCCAGACACAGAACAAACATTTGTTTATATCACAAAATGCTTGTCCTGGGTGGGAATCGAACCTACGCCCTTCGGCTCTTGGAGCAGACATACTACCAATGAACCAAAAGGGCTGTCAATTAGATTCAAATATGCATATTAAGTTTTTTTCAGATTGCAATGCATAAAATGTTAGTAGACGTGAGATGTATGTAGTTGGATTGATATAAAATTCAATAATCTCGTCTGAGTGCATGGTCAAGTGTGGTATCCTTCTAAATTGGTTCAAATTGGTCGGGTCGCGCGTGATTACGTGGGCACAGATGCGGCCACGCATTGTGATACGGGATACTCCTAGCTATGTCATATCATGCGCCGAGTTGTGGGTATTAACTTACATCGATATTGATTACAGCTTTATTAAAACACTAGCGGACGCCTCGCGGTTTTACCCGCGTGGTTCCCGATCCCGTGGGAATACAGGGATAAAAATTATGTTTATGTCATCAGGGGATAGTGTAACTTTCGAACGGTGAAAGAGTTTTTGAAATCGATCCAGTAGTTTTAGAGTTTATTCGTTATAAACAAACAAACAAATCTTTCCTCTTTGTAATAGTGTAGACTAGCGGCTGCCCGCCGTTTCGCACATTTATCATGATCAACCTGTACCTGCTTTTATTGAATTTCGCGCCTTTCCCAAGACGCGCCGAAGTCAGCTATTTTTAACAATTCAGTTGTAATTGTTTCAGCCCATTCCCAGAGACAGGCTAAAGTTTTTTTTTAAATTATTGATTTCGAAGTTTTCGATACATCACGATTATAAAGCGTGAGGCACTATGACTAAAGTCCTAGTTGTAGTTAGTAAATTTTGTGTGCGCAGGGAGTTCGAGGTGCCGTCGCGTCACTTCCCCGGACAGACACACGTATGGCGCGTGTCGGGCTGGCTGCAGCGCGGACGGGCGCGCGCGCGCGATGCCTTGCTGCGGCACGCCGCGCGCGCGCTCGCGCTGCTCGTGCTGGTGGCGCGCCATCGGCTCGCGGGCGGCGCCGACCGCGCGCTTACGTTGCGGGCCTCGCGCGCTGCACTCGCGCACGCGCTCTACAGGTACCTATACGTTCTCGCAAAGACGTACGTGTCAGGGCTGTCTGCAGCGCGCACAGGCGCACGCGTACGTGCTGGCTTGATACTGGTAGAATACACAACATATAATGCCAGGCACAAATGAACTCATTTCATATTTGGGTTAAGATATAAACAACGTAAAGTAAACTTGTCTTACCTATAAGTGCTGGGTGATAAATGTGATAATCGCATAATTTTGTCGCAGATTGCTTGATCTCCTTATCGGCATGCCATCGATGGAGGCGCGGGATCTTGAAAAGAAGATACGAGAAGAGAGGTCTCGCTATTTGGTCGCCGAATTGATATGCGTGGTAAGAACTTCTTGTACGAAGTAACACGACGGTTTCGTAAATATTATAGTAAGGGTTGAGGTAATAAACGATACAACTCATAGCCAGAACACGAGGAGGACGTCGCGAGCGTAGCGGCATGGGTGAGCCGCGCGATGCGACGCGCGGGCGCAGAGAAGCCCGACGTGCGTGAGGCGGCCCGCAGTGCGCCCCGCGTGCCGCACCTCTACACGACGCCGCAGCGCACCGCCGTCGACCTGCGGCTGTACCGGCGTGACCTGCTGCGGCGCGCCGCGCCCGCACTGCAAGCCATCCTCGAGCGTGAGGCGCGCGGCTGGTTCCTGCACTTTCGCGAGCGCACCGCGGCCGCGCTCGCCGCGCGCAAGGCGCCGCCGCCCGACGCCGAACGCGAGCTGCGTGCCGCCGCCATGCGCGAGTACGTGTCACGAGTGTGCGCTGCCGTGCGCGCCAGTCCCGCACTCGCTGCGCTCGACGCCGACGTGCCCGCGTTGCTCGCCGACCAACTGCGCGCCGCTGCCGCGCTCGACCGCGCCGAGGAGGCGGCGCGCGCGCGTCTCGACGCCGGCCTTTCGGGCGCCGAAGCGCGCTTGCGTGCCTCCCATCCGCTGTTAGCGCGCGCGCCTACGTGGCGTGCGGAACGCCTCGCGCACGCCGCGCGCCGCCTTCAGCGCGACCTGCGCTGGGCGGCGCGGGAGGAGGCCGCGCACGCGATGCTCGCGCTCGACCTGCCCCAGCACCGGTACTTTCTGCTGCGCGACCTGGCATTCCTGCGCGACCGGGAGCCGTTGCTAGCGGCCGAGCTGCGCGCCGCGACCACGCCCACGCGCACATTCGTGTGGAGCGTGCGCGCCTGGGAAGGGGAGGGGGAGCGATTTCGGGGCGCGAGGCGGCGCGGCGCCCGGGGCGAGCGCGCGCGCACCACGAGCACGCGGTGGCCAGGGTGGCGCGTCGCTAATACGGCGCAGCGCGCGCGATGCTGGTGCTGGAGCGCGGTGTACGTGCTGGCGGTGCTGGTGGCGTGGCGCTCGCCGGTCTCGCTGCGCACGCTACTGCGCCAGGACCCGCTCACGCCTGACCTCGAACTCGCGCAGGTGAGACCTGATTCCCGCTGCGGCCCGGTGCCGATACTGGCTCCACACTTCTCGTGCAGTTATCGACTAGGCGAGTAGTGTGGAGTCGCTATAACCGTCCGTGTCTGGCAGACGCAGGGGTCGCTGGTCCCGCAGCGTGGCGGCGGCACGCATACGATGTGGTCGCGGCTGCTCTCGCTGTGGCGGCACGTCTCCAAGCAGCGCAGCCGTATCGACGCCGAGCCCGACACTGGTCAGTGTTGCCTTCCATCTCCAAGATACCCGGAATACGCATGAAAAAGCTGACTATTAAAATAAAATCACAAAAGTATTCATTTTCTCCATGTGTGTGAGTGATGAATCGCGAAAAAGTTAGTTGTCCCATACATTTTCTTGAAAGTCGATCATGTTAATGTGGCACACTTAATTCTTTTCTCGCGTTTAGTGTTAGTTTCCATAGTAAAAAAGTGCGTCATATGTATTACTTTCGACTTAGGACACTGGAAGCTTACAACCTTGTATTCATTTTTTAAGAAAGAAAGAATTTTTGTTTTCGGCATTGATCCTTCTATATTCTCCAAAAATCTTATCTAATATAAATCTCTAATACTTTTAACCTATATAAGTCCACTTAAAGGAAAATATGAATGTACGTATATATTTCCGATACATGCTTGTGTTTTTTTCTAAATGAATAATACACGGGCGCTTATTCTGTTCGACGCGAACTGATTCTGTGGTGGCGCAGGTCTGCTAGGAGCCGGCGTGACGCGCGCGTTGCGACGGGCGTGGCTGTACACTGCAATAGGCGGGCTGGGCTCGGCGGCGCTACTGCTGCTGTTTCCGCTGTGCGTGGTAGTAGTGTGCACGGTAGCGCTGCTGGCCGCGGCCGCGGTGCCGCTCTGGGTGCCACCACTCGCCCTACTTATGCATGTAAACAACATGCTTGTGTACGACTTCGACTGTCCGCGCCCGGGGAAACTCAACCGGTAAGAATTACATATTATTTTATTTTAAATTTTTTTTACATTTTATATCCATTTTCACTTGTTACACATATTATTATATACTATACCGACATATTATTTATTTATTTTTTAATCTTCCAATAGTTATAATTTATACAAATACGGTAACATTTATTCGAAATCTATCTGCACTTTTTTTTTAATTTAAAAAAGTAATGAGACGAACTACGCGTTCTCCTGATAGTAAGAGATAACGCATGTCCATGACCATTGCAGCGATACACAGAACTTTGAGTAACAAAACAAAGTCCAGGACATCGCTGCTTTGGCGCATTTTAGCGATGATAGCTCAGTGGTTAGCGCGGTAGGTTCGCATGCCGAAGGGCGTGGGTTCAAACCCCAACAATGAGCTTGAGCTGCCGGTGAAGGAAAACATCGTGAGGAAACCATAGCATGGTGGTAGGGTACTTTCTAGTACTCGGCTGGCTAGCTACCACCCTCAAGTTGAAAATCTGCCGCCAAGCATCTAACGGTGTGTTCCGGCAGCCTCACTTGAGAGCCAGTTCCATTCCAGGCTAGGTGTGCTTTACCATCTTCGACCACACCTTTACTTAACATCAGGTGAGCTGTGGTCAAACAACTAGCCTGTCAATCATTAAAAAAAATATATATATTACTTTGAGACTTTCGATGGTTAGTCTCAACAGCCCAATAATTTCGCTAGCTGCAGTACCCTTCAAACCGGAACACAGTAATGTTTACACGCTACTGCTTAGCGGCAGAATAACTGGTACTGCGGTGGTAACTACCTAGACGACCTCCTGCTAAGGAGATCTACCACCAAGTAAACTAATTTATCAGCGCTGTTTTTCCCTAGCTGAGCTGCTTTGAGCACTGGCCGTTTCCCCCCTGCACTATACTTGCACCAATGGTCCTCTTATCTGCCTACTTTTATTTAATATTTGTTGTTTATAATACGTAGTTTAAATCTTTTTAATCGACACGAAAAGGTGGTTCTCGATTCGAGTGTATGGTTTTTTTTAAATATGTATGTTACGCGATCATTCCGCCAATTGTGAATCGATTTTGATGATTCTTTTTTTGCTTGATAGATCATACTTCAGAAGTGGTCTCATAAAAATTTTAACGAACTCGATCGAGCGGGTTTTAAAAAATCAAAAAATTGTAGTACATCGACGATATTTTCGTTTACTCCGAAATCTCGCTGTTTCATTGGAGCAGTGCGCTTAGTTGACCTAAGGGTCATGGAGTCGGTTTTTTTTAATTTTAATTTAAGTATATATTTTTACTTGTTTGTAATTTTATTTGTTGTATCTAAAAGACTTTTTGATCCAGGTGGTTTCCGCTGGTGGAAGTGGTAGTATGGCGGCTGGTGGTACTGGGCGTGCTGCAGCCGGTGGCGGCGCTGCTCGTGGCGCTCGCGCTGGTGCCGCTCGCAGCCCTAGCGCTCGCCGGCGGCGCCGCCTGGGAAGGCGCGCGCGCTCTGTGGGAGGTAAGTGAAATTTGATTGTAGGTTTTCTTAGCAGGTCGTTTCCATCAGTCCCACTGTAGTATATATTTTGAGGCCAAGCAGTAGTGTGTAAACATCACTGTATTTTTTTTTAATTTGAAAGGTACTGCGGTTATCGAAATTACAACGGTATTGATATTAACATAAAAAGTAATGTTTCACAACATTATATCAATTTCCTACACTCGCGCTTGTGATTCGACACTTTATGAATAAAACACCACCATTTAGCTGCATAAACACGCGACAAAACACCAGTTTTGGAAAAAAATTCAACGGGGCGACACGTCTCTATCCGCGTCCCCGCCAAAACTCATATCGTAAGTCATACGTCACTGCAAATGCGAGCAGAAAATTTCGCATATCGCGGCACCTTTTTGGCTGTCAGATATCCATTGCTCGACGATCGAAAATTAGCCAAGTCGTCTCGCGTGTTTCGCATGTGTGTGTATTTTTGTACTGGCACGTCACGTTATCGTTTAAATGTTCCGCTCTGATGACCGACCCTAAACTTTGATACTACAACTGATTTTGGATTTGTTTGTTGTGTAGGCGGTGGCTTGGCGCGCCATTATAGTTCGACTGGCGCGCGTCCCGCACCACGACTCGGTGTTCTGCCGACGCGTGGCGGGCCCCGGCCTCACAGCGCCCGGATACTGCGGTCTATCCGCCGCCCAGGTAACCAAACTTCCAACCCCCAACCCCCTTTCCCATTCTCTACTCTAGATAAAGGTAGGCTGGTAGGTATTATGTATATTCCAATAGTGCTCAGGCGCCACACCCCCACCTTAACAACATCGCACCTCATCACACGCGTCTTCCTGAAGTACGTACATGGCGATCACTCCTTCGCGATCTCTTCCTGGCTGGGCCGGAAGAGGAAGATGAGGAAGTAGACTGCGAAGAAGGATAGACCCTCAAAAAATAAGCCATGACAGGCCAAATGTCCAGAGGGTGCTTGAGATCCGCCCGTGGCCTAAACGGGTATCGACTCGCACACTCCACACACCCCTGGGACCAGTGTGTCCCAGAGCCCAGCCTCGGTAATGAAGTAAATACCTTGACACCGAATCCCGACTTCACCCCAAGAAGGGAGGAAGAGTACAACACAGTGCTCAGGCACATAAAGCTCCATTATTCAAATTTGCCCATTAGAAAACCTTTGTGACTAGTGTGCTATCACTTATATTAAACTAGTTGTACCACGCGGTGTTATATGTTTTCGGGATGAAAAGTAGCCTATGTCTCAATCCAGGATCTCAGCTACCTCCATACCGAATTTCATCCAAATCTGTTCGGTAGTTTTTGCGTAAAAGAGTAACAATCATCCATCCAAACTTTCACATTTTATAATATTAGTGGGATTTTTTTTTGTTATCAGTAAACAAGCAATGCCAGACCAATCTCTTTATAAAACACTAGCGGACGCCTCGCGGTTTCACCTGCGTAGTTCCCGTTCCCGTGGGAATACCGGGATAAAAAGTAGCCTTTGTCACCCGGGGACAGTGTAGCTTCCCAACAGTGAAACGTTTTCACTCATGCAGGTTTTCTCGCGATGTTTTCCTTTACCGTTTGAAGTTACCGGCAATACGCGCATAACTAAAAAAAACCAATGTGTAGAATGTCCCAACTAGGTTACCGTAGCTTCTATTCTATATCTTTCTATGTTAATAACGTGTTGAGGCGGCGGCGGCTGCGGCTGCGCACGGCGAGCTCGACGCGCTGCAGGCGTGGGCCGAGCGCACCGAGCGTGACATCGAGCGCCCGCTCCGCGACTACAAACAGTTCGTGGACGCCTGCTTCGGACCCTTCTCCGTCCAGATCGCAAAGGTTTGAAACTTGTGAAGATGGATGGATATATTTTAAATTTAAAAATATTCAACTAATCTTTTTCAGCGAACGTTGAAATGTTTGTTCTACAACGTTTATGATTTTTTTGTATAAATAATATTTTAGGCTAATTAAGTTAATTTACCCACATATAAGATTTTTTTATTTTTCTTTACACAGCGCCATCTGAACCTGAATCTGATAACTGATAGAATATTTAATATAATACTTTGAATTTGATTTAATATATACAATTATATACAGTCACCGTAAAAGTAATCACTGTCGAGTAACGTAAATGATATCGGTTGCACAAAAATATGCCAGTTTTATGTAAAACACCAATGGCTTTCTTCTTAATTCCAAATATAATCTCTTTGGACGTACAGTGTCAGTTTGATTAACGGAGATGGTGTTCGCAGACGGGATCGTACTTGTGTGTGGAGCGCGAGTGCGCGGCGCTGGTGGGCAGCGTGCGCGCGGCGGTGGCGGCACGCAGGCGCGACCTGGAGCTGCCGCTGAGCGCTGCGTGCCGCGCGCGCTGCCGGCTGTCGGCGGGCGCGCTGCGTCGGGCGCGCGCCGCCGCCGCCGCCGAGCTGCGCCGCGCCTGGCGGCACGAGCCGCGCCCCCGCGACTGGTACACCGCGCGCGGACTCGACCCCGACGACTGGGCCGCGCTCGCCGCCGGCGCGCTGCTCGAGGTACCTCCGCAGTCCACACGTCCTGCCTTGGCAAGGAGGTTAACCTCGACACTGGTTTTTTGGCGGGAACGCGTAAAGAGTCGTGTCGCCCCGTTTTAATTTTTTTTCAAAATTAGTGTTTTGTCTTGTGGTTACGCATTAAAAGAGTGGTGTTTTATTCATAAAGTGCCGAATCACGAGCGCGAGTGTGGAAAAAAAGATTTAATGTGGTGAAAAATGATTTTTCGCGTTGCTTCCAAAACTCCATCGAAGCTTTATAGTAAAGTCGCCACTACTTTACTAAAGCATGACTGGACTTGACTGACACGGACTGTACTTGACCAGGACAGGACTTTGACTAAGTATAACTATAGCTACGAGACGACTTATTAAACCTACCTACAGTAACATACATTATAATCATTTTATATAGAACTAGCGGCCCGTCCCGGCTTCGCACAGGAAAACAAAACTCGATTAACAATAATATAAATACAGCCTTCTAGCGGATGCCTCGCGGTTTCTCCCGCGTAGTTTCCGTCCCCGTGGGTATAATGTCACTCAGTGATAATGTAGCATTCTAATGATGTAAGAATTATTCAGATCGGTCCAGTAGTTTCGGAGCCTATTCAATACAAACAAACATACAAAAAAAAAACAAATCTTTCCTCTTTATAATTAGTGTAGATTAATAAATAATTATACTATAGATATATGTCGATATATAGACATATACATCTCGGCTACATCGTCCCTTGCCAACAAAAGTCGGTGGCCAAACACGGACTTATCCCGAGTTATTGGTAGGCTTTCGACGCGGACGTGCTGGTCCCGCTGGAGGAAGGCGCAGCGTGCCTGCCTCTGGAGAGCGGGCCGGGCGCTCGCGCGTGGGAGGCGCGCTGCGAGCCGCCCGACCTGCTGGGCGGCGGGGAGGCGGGCCCGGAGCCGGCCGCCGCCGCGCCGCGCGTGCCGCCGCCCTCGCTCGACGTGGCCGCCTTCAACCCGCGCGGCCCGCACCACCCGCCTCTCCCCTCGCCAGTCACCGTCGCGCTAGTTCTGCACAACAGGTTCTCGCATTAAAAAAAAAAACAATAATTCACAGACTGTTTCATACTAAATAAATTAACGTGTAAAAAACCGGTTAATGATTCGTTGGAAACATTTACAGTGAACTGTTTTTTTTTAACTTGTTGCGCCCAGCGGTGTTACCCGCCGTTCCCACGTGAACACTACATTTTTTCGGGATAAAAAGTATCATATGTTTTTAATCCAGGGTTTCTACGAAATTTTTTAAAAATTTTAACTCAAAGAATGAGAAACCCTTTTTTTGTTTATTGGTTTCTTTTTGGTCATTATAATTTTGGTCTAAACATGAATAAATAAATATCGTAGGACATTTCACACAGCGCCATATGACCCCGACTAAGCAAAGCTTGTACCTACTACGGGAGTCAGATAACTGAAAGAAGAAGTAATGAGCACCAAAGCAGCGATGCCCTGGACTTTGTTTTGTTACTCAAAGTTCTGTGTATCGCTGCAATGGTCAAGGATAGACGTTATCTCTTACCATCAGAAGAGCGTCTCGTTCGTCTCATTATTTTTTACATTAAAAAAAGAAAATATAGTTGTTTTTTTTGGTAAATACAGAATAGCCACAGACACAGAACAAACATTGTTTATGCCACAAAGTTTGTCCTGAGTGGGAATCGAACCCACGCCCTTCAGCTCTTAAAGCAGACATCCTACCAATAAACCAACAAGGCTGTCGTGTATAAATGAATATGGTATTTCAGGGACTCTGATAACCCCGTGCCGCTGGAGTCTGAGCTGTGCGCGGACATCATTCGGGCGTTGGAGGAGGCGCCCGAGTCGGGCGGCGCGCCGCAGCGCTACCGCGGCGGGGGCTCCGACACCGGCGACAGCGACGCCGATACCGACCGCGACTCCGACCCGCGACACGACACCCCGCACTCCAGGTATGACGGCGTGCACAGAAATAACTCTACATAATATGTATATATATACCTTTTTATTCCCACTATTCCTCTTTATTTAAAGGAACACTTTGAATTTATTCAACCTCATTCTGGTTCCTTGCGTTCTTCCCGTTCCCTCCAACTAAAAATTCCTCCTTTTGCTCGTTCCAACCTTTCCAACAGCACTTCTTTTACTGTGGAAGCTGTCTTACTTTGGAATGCCCTTCCTACCATTATTAGACAGGCTAAGTCAGTTCATATTTTTAATAATTTAGTACCTATATAAACATTATTTATCAGCCTGCTAATCTATATATTTAGTATGTTCAAGGTATATATCTAGTTTATTTCCGCTTAACAGTCGTTCCAGTTCCAACAGTGATGAGGACTTAAATTAAACTAATTTGACACAGCTTATTAAATAATAACCTAATCTTACTTAAAATCTAGAACTAATTTGACATAAACTTAAAAATATACTTAATTTGACAAAAATTTAATTAAAACAACAAAAACTCTAATTAAAATAATCCTAATACTTAAAATCCTCCTCTCTGCAGTAACCACTTTGTCGACACGTGTTTCGCCTCTACACGAGGCATCCTCAGGGCGTGTTGCTGGAACGACTGTTAAGCGGAAATAAACTAGATATATACCATGAACATTCAAAATGAACTTCCGCAAAGTAACGCCTGAATCAATCAATGACATATATATTTAGTTTATTTAGTATTTCATATGTATATACGTTTATTGTATTATATTTATTTTTTATACACCAACCTAATATTTATTTACTTTTATTTCCATCCAAAGGTTGTCTGGAAGAAATCGCTCTAGGCCATAAGACCGCTCTAATACATCAAGTATCTATTATATTGTTTTGTTATATATCTTCATCTTTTTTTATTATTTTTGTTTAGTTTTTTTCATATTTGTATTAATTGTGATTTTTGTTTCATTTGTAAGTTTTTAAAGTTATATTCTATTCTAATATAATGTTTAGGATGTAGGTACATATTTATATTATATTTTTAGTAGCGATGATAGCTCAGTGGTTAGCGCGGTAGGTTCGCATGCCGAAGGGCGTGGGTTCAAACCCCAACAATGAGCTTGAGCTGCCGGTGAAGGAAAACATCGTGAGGAAACCAAAGCATGGTGGTAGGGTACTTTCTAGTACTCGGCTGGCTAGCTACCACCCTCAAGTTGAAAATCTGCCGCCAAGCATCTAACGGTGTGTTCCGGCAGCCTCACTTGAGAGCCAGTTCCATTCCAGGCTAGGTGTGCTTTACCATCTTAGACCACACCTTCACTTAACATCAGGTGAGCTGTGGTCAAACAACTAGCCTGTCAACCATTAAAAAAAAAAAGAAAAGTTTTTGTATATTTTATAGATGTTTATTATTTATTTATATTAAGCAGTATATCATATTTCTATGTTTGCTGGATTTATTTTGTATTTTGTTTATCATCATCATCATCATCCACAGCCTTCTTTATCCCACTGCCGGGTATAGGCCTCTCTTACTGTGGGGATGGCTGGCAGAAAATGCTTTAGTATTAAGCCCTCCTTTTGTACATTTTTTTTTCATAATTGTGTTATATAAAATGTAATATTTGTATTTGTTACAGGAGTGGCGACAGCGGGTCGGGCGGCGCCCACAGCGGTGGAGGCGTTAGCGGGGGCGGGGGTAACGGGGGCGGGGGGCGCAGTGCGTGCCGCTGGACGCTGACGGGGCGCGGCGTGCGCCTGCGCGCCGACCTCGCCAGCCCTGAGGATGTGACCCTCGACGCCGACCGACGCGGTACCTCCGTCTGAAACGCACACATGTCTTATCTGTATCGCCTACACTGCGGGGACTGCACACATACATACACATCTTTACATCTTTAGTGAAACCACTGTTGTCTATTCTCATGCTCTGATTATACGATGGATATGCTGAGATATCATATATTCATTGTACGCTTCATTATGAACATTTAGCGATGATAGCTCAGTCGTTAGTGCGGCCGGTTCGCATGCCGTGGGTTCAAACCCCAACAATGGGCTTGAGCTGCCGGTGAAGGAAAACATCGTGAGGAAACCATAGCATGGTGGTAGGGTACTTTCTAGTTGTTGGCTGGCTAGCTCAAGTTGAAAATCTGCCGCCAAGCATCTAACTGTGTGTTCCGGCAGCCTCGCTTGAGAGCCAATACCATTCCAGGTCAGTCACTTATCAGGTGAGCTGTGGTCAAACACCTAGCCTGTCAACCATTAAGAAAAAACTTAAATATCTGTATTGAAAGTCCTACCAAACGGAACAAGTTAAAAATACCACGAAAAAGTAAATTTAATTAAAAGTGAAAATGTAGCCTACATGGACCATAAGAATTAATCGATCGATTTCCTTTTACCGTAGTCAGGTAAACGTACATGAGAAATTTAGATACTGTTTCTAGCCTACTATGATAAGCGAAAATAATGATTAAACAGATCTGATACTGTTATTTTATAAGCTTTAACTTGATAGATCGTCCTATAAGTTTATATATAAATCTGGTTCAAAGAACTTAATAATAATCAAAATTGAACAATTGTACGTAAACAAATGAAAACTGTTATCGTCCGATTTCAATAGAGAAAAGTTTAGATAAATAATACTTTAAAAAATGCTGTATCACATTGAGGTTATGCTAATATAGGCCTTAAGGTGGTACGATTTCCATATAAATAAATTTTTGCCATATAAGGACAAATGGAGCATAATTTTACAGTGAAATCACAGCTACTGGCATTTATTTTGGTCTTTATTTGCCTCGCGGTTTCACCCGCGTAGTTCCCGTTCCCGTGGGAATGCAGGTATAAAAAGTAGCCTATGTCACCCGGGGATAGTGTAGCTTCCCGACGGTGAAAGAATTTTTAAATTCGGTCCAGTAGTTTCGGAGCCTATTTAATACAAACAATCAAATCTTTCCTCTTCATAATAGTATAGATTGTAGTAGGTCACACGAGCATCCGCATCGTCTGGTATCTAAGGCAGATATTCGCGTGCAAGAGTTTTTTTTTTTAATGTCAAAAGTAATGAGACGAACGCGACGCTCTCCTGATGGTAAGAGATAACGCCTGTCCATGACCATTGCAGCGGTACACAGAACTTTGAGTAACAAAACAAAGTCCAGGGCATCGCTGCTTTGGCGCTCATTACTTTGAGGCTTTCGATGGTTAGTCACAACAGCCCAGTAATTTCGCTAGCTGCAGTACCCTTCAAACCGAAACACAGTAATGTCTACACACTACTGCTTAGCGGCAGAATATCTGGTACTGCGGTGGTACCTACCTAGACGATCTCCTGCTAAGGAAATCTACCACCAAGTAAAATCGTCCCTTTCCCTCACTCGTCTGAATAGAAAGTTAACTTTACATTCAGTTGCTTTGCCGTTAGTAACCGCACTGCTTGCGGCGTTGACGTGGGAAATCATGTAAGGGAATCCATTAGATTCAATTACTCAGTCTAAGTGCACTTCATGTCATACAACGATATATTTAGCTTTAAGATTGACATTCGACGGAAATGAGTTAAATGCGCTTGGTTTTTGAGCGAGTTCTAAAGTAGAATAATCAAAAATATTGAAAGAGGAACAATGCTTCCTTATTTACTCTTCTGTGTTTGTTAGATACAAACTACTACGAGCGTTGAGCATTTTTCCTAATGTCCGCGCTTATAAAGTACAAGCGGATGCCTTGCGGTTTCAGCCGCGTAGTTCCCGTTCCCGTGGGTATACAGGGATAAAAAGTAGCCTATGTCACTGCGAGAAAGTGTAGCTTCCCAACGGTGAAAGAATTTTTGAAATCGGTCCAGTAGTTTCGGAGCCTATTCAATACAAACACACAATCAAATCTTTCCACTTTGTAATAGTATAGATTAAGAATTTACAAGCGTCAAATAAATATCAGATTCAGTTTGATTTGGTATGTGTCAAGTCTATTCTTTAAATAATTTGACAGTTATGTGTCAGGTTTGACACATAACTGTTTAATTTGAAGGGGTTACCGATGATGATCTTTTTGTAAAACATTTTTTTTTTGTAATTGTTCATTTGTTTTAGTTGGTCATTATTGGAACTAAATTTGTTCAATTCCGACCTTAGTTGGACGGAATGGAACAAATTTAGATTTTCTATTAAACCACCTAAATAATTGTATCAGTGAGGTATAAAGTTAGTTGATCAATTTCAGTTGGTCAACTAGAAAAAGAAAAAAAAAATGTTGAGAAATAAAATTAGGTAGTTGGTCGGAATGTAACGACTGGTACTGAATTCTGCACCTAATACTTGATGTATTTAAATGTGTTATTTTATCTACTTCGACATATATTTGTGACAGTTCTCTCAGCATGCTGTAAATTAAGTTTAATGTTATTTATACAGGGTGACAGGGAACGGACCTAAGCCGAAAGGAAATTCGAACTACTTTTAGACCAACTGTGGAATCGTTAAAAAAAATTAACTGTTTGATATGTCACATCTAGCGTGAACTTTTTATGGTTGGTCCTAGTAGTAACAGTTGTTCATAATTACGTAAATGTACTACCATTATATAAAACTCCGTAAAGTGTAAACTGGTTTTTATGCAATATTAGAACAAATTTTGAAGGTTATAGTTTGGTTGACAGAACTTAACCTTATATTATATTGACCTTGTTTAATGAACTGCAATATCAAAGCATCAACAAATTAGATTTTTCAACAAAAACCTTCAACGTTTGTCTATGTACTAATGAATTTTGTAAATAAGATATTTATAATAATAACACTGTCGCTTAACAGTGCTATGTAACCATCAATTCGAAAATTTATTCTTTCGAGTAGTGCCTAGATGTAATATTTTAACGAATAAATGCATTTAATTGTTAATAATGTAAGTTAATTTGTATCTTCGTATGGCGCGGGACACAGAAGATACAAAACAATAAATTTTGGTCCTAACTTTTTTTAGGCACGAAACAAACGTGACAAGATGTCTCTAATTAAACGATGTTTTTTTTTTTAATTTTGTCAAAACTTCGAGTAAGTAACGAACTCTGGAATTTTTCTTTTGCGACGGCGGTTCGGGTAGTTTTTTTTTTCTTTTGGCGTAGAGGGTTCACTTAAGGCGCCAATTTTTTTTTTACTGTGTCCATTCACTCATGGCAGGATTATGTAAACAGTTTTTTTATTGCTAAATGGGATTGCGTTTGATCGTTAATAGATCGCAGTCCGCTACTGCGATGGGTTACCTAAAAGAAACCATTTCACTTGCGGCTTAAAAGGCACACAGATTGTAACTATTGGGAAACTCGGGCAGCAAATTAGTTTTTAGCGGTTCGTATAATAAAAATGAAACATTGTATTCAAATTTAATAAAATAATAAAAATATTAAAGGCGCCAAAAAAATAGTGTAAAGAGCAGTGTGTGTAGATTTTTACCAGAACCAAAATGAAAGTTTGTCTTTCCACAGTAGTAACAAAAATGATATCAAAGATAGGTATACCCATTTGGGCGTAAGTTGTTGATACAACCCATTTACTGTCGCAAAATGTTTTTTATAAACCTACAATAAGTACAGTGCAAATTGAAAAAGTCGCAAAAAAATTATATTTGGCGCGCTGAATGTGACGATTAAGTAAAAGCACTGCCTATTGTAATCTTTGATTTCCAAACGCATGTAAACCCGTCCGCGTCTCTTGTTGCGTTTCCCGCGCTTAGGCGCCATCTCCACGGCCGCGAGAATCGCGGCTATAGTCCCAACAGAGACGTCTAATTCGTGTAGATCCCGTTTGTTTGTTGTAGGTATATTTCTATAACAGTAACCTTCAAGCCAAATGCCTTCAAGCGGCACATAACCTCTGACCCTAGTGCTGGACACTCAACTTATAACTTATCTAATTCAATAGAAACATACCTTCACATAGCAATATCTGTCGTCCGTGGAGATGGCCCCTGAAATAAGTAGTTTGATATAAACAAGTACTGCCAATCGCCTGAAACCAAATCGCAAATATGCATATAGTATAGTTTAGAGTTAGGTAAAATTATGCAATTGAAACTACCTTATAATTTAGAGAATATAGACATCAAATGAAGTAATCACCTTGTCTCTAATGATAAATCAAAATAACGAGAGCTTTGAAGCCTGAATAAATATTGTATATGGTTTTACAATATTCAGATTTAGTATAGTAGACAATGTTTTATTTTAAAAAAAAAATTGCCCAATTTATCGTAAAGCTCAAAAGATTGAATAAGATATCTCGGACTATCACGCCTAAATTCCTTTTAGGGAATCTAATATATTATATTGTCAAAGGCTAAAACACAAAGCGCTTTTAATGGTGTAAGATGCTTAGAAAGTAAAAGTATATTACGAGTAATGAATTCAATAAAACCATTAGCTTCTATTAATTGCATTTTTGCGAGTTCGCGACTGAACGCTTTAAGACGTAGGTACCTAGCTCTCTATATTTAAAGCCAAAATCGAGATTATTTACATATTCTAATTTATTTAACGTAATGCATACATACTTATATGACTTTAATAATAGTGTTTAAGGATTTAAAATGCAAATTGTTTTTGTTGTACTTTGTATATTGGTATGGCAGCTTTATTTTATGCCAATTTGCTCATTTATTTTATATGTTGCTCCTTTAGGAGTAAATGCTAATTCACAAATTAATTACGTAAGCTAATTTTTAACATTTTGTTGTCGTTACTTTATTTAAGGCTCCGTAACCTAACCTGAAAACGGCATCGACAATAATTTCTTTTTTTTTTCCTTTTTTTGACCTAAGCGCTTTTGTGCATTGTGCCAATTTTTAAGTTTTCATACATTTCACTAAGTGATTTGATTTTGAACCAATTTGCAGAGATATTGCATTGTTTTTTTTTGTCTTCTGCTAATGCGTTTTGAAAACTGTTACAATGCACGAACGTTCAATGGTAAAAACCCTAGTTTTGTAGTTTTGACGGATCTAAACTTTAAATGTTGCTGACGTTTTCATTGTTGTCTTCAAAATAAGGATTGCAATATTAAATAAATTTATATCTTACTAAAGCTTTCAACAATATTCAACGTGTCTATGTATGTATGTTCGTAGTTCGTTATTCTATTTTTATAGCACCGCTTTTACTGTTACGGAGCCTTTGCAAAATGTATCAAACATTATTTGCCAATCTACATTTTAAGTTCCCAGATACCTAATTGGCATTACGAATGTAAACTCGATGCCACAACATTTTTGGATACCGCAGATCGATGGGCAAAGAACGAACCACTTCTAACTCCTATTGTGCCTTCGACGCCATCAAAAATTTAATTAAATTTTAATTTTTATAAATATATAAACAGTGCTTAAAGTAGTCTATCTTGTTTCCACGTCGGCGAGAAATGTTAACACCATTGGCTAACTTTAAGCAACGTTTACATGAATAGCCCTTTATGTAGTGTGGCGTCGGGTCCTTTTATTTAATCTTAGCTTATCGTAATTTTCAAAGCTGTGGTAAAACGACGCAATGTTGCAGATTTTTTTTAAATAAATTATCACAGAAATCTAATGCACGTTTCATTTTTCCTCGATTGCTCTAGGAACAAAATATTTTCAGTTTTTTAACCGAAATTATTTCTAAGCTTGATCCTCACTGAAGCGCGTGTCGAAGCAAAAGCTTTTTTAGGTACCTATACACACATACCTTCCTATTTAATTTTAATTACTGTCTCACACTTAATGGACACATATTTGCCAAAAAAAAAAAGCGCATTTACGCGAGCGAATTACTAAGAATACCTTAGAAAATGCACTAATGTAGGTACATGATGTACTTATTACGATAGACACCGACTTCACTAAGTATAAGTACTTATGTATACTAAATACTACCTGAATCTATTATCTGGTTAAATCCTTATGACTTTTCAGATCGCTTGTCCTTGCACCATCCTCCTACGTTCACTTATAAAATCATTTTGACTACTTACGTACAGGTTGTATGGGAATGAAAATAACACTAGTGCGTTATTTAATCGAATTTAAAATTTATTAAACCTACCTAGCTATTAAAATTATAAACTTCGCCTTTACACGTTTGTATCACTTGTTTTACAAAATATAGTTGTATCTTAGAACGTTCGGAGTAGGTACTAGTGTATTGAAGAGTTGTAATTTTAGAACTATTTATCTCATTAATTTCATATAAGAGATCTTATCGACGTAGATAGCTATCTATCCTTTTCTCACATCTGGCAAATGAAAGAGACGCGGACAAAGAGAAATTGACTTCATTGTAAAAAAAAATACCATATGGCCAGTAAAGTGTATTTCGTCATTTTTGCCAGCTATGGAAATGGATAAGTTATAGCGCGCTACAAACACCGTAGTTGGTACTCGACAAAAATATGAATCTTTGGAGATTACAAGATTTCAGCCGCCAGCCACCACTCGCTCTTGCCATCTGTTAGAACATCAAGTCATTGAGAAGGGATTTCGACGGCGCCAAAAGTCGGTAATACACATTTCACGTTGAAAATAAGAAAGTAATTGGAGCGCGCTATAATTACGTGTTTTTGGTACTCCAAACGTCCTATATTAATAATGTAATTTCAATTTAAAATACAATAAAAAAGCTATATTCCATCGTTAGAAATTGTAAGCGAGTACAAACGCATTATTAAAGTATTCCGCTACTTCTATTGCTAATTTAACAATTATAATTTTATAAAAATTTGTTGGGCCTACCTACCTAGTATTAAATAAAATAGAAAAATATAAAACAGAGTTATTATGCATACGCAACAAACCTCTTTTTATATTAAAAAAAAACTATAACTAAAACAAAACTATACGGTGTTACTGTTAATTGAATAGGATTAGTTAGAAAATATGTATTGTGCTACAAATATCCGACGGCAAGTAAATTAAGAGTGAATTAAACACAACTGGTCAGTGGGATAGCATTGCCAGTTTTAGGGTTAGACTATCTTCTCACCAACCAGGATTTTATATTTAATTGCAATGCAAACGCAAAGCATTGTACATATTTCACATGATACTCACATTTTCTGGTTTAATTTTAGTCGAATTGGTATTAAATGGATCTTATATGCAACCATTTTGAAAGTGCAAACAGAGATGGCGGATCTGGGACCACTGTCGCAGTTACACATTGCCTTTATAACGAAACTCCTATAGCAAATTCTTTTGTTTAATCAGTCCTGTCAATTTCCCCCGAAAGGTCAAAAAGGAAATGCCGGAGTAAACAATCTAGGGATAAATGATAAACAAGGGTAAGGTATAACGGCAGCATCAATGGCAACCCGTCATACTCAATGACATCGCTGTTACTTGAAAAAGTTTAGCGACTAAATTGAGCGGGAAACATCTCATCGAAAATTTCCCTTGTCAAGTTTTATTTTCATCGTTTAAGACACCACTAAAAAAAACTAAATAAATCTATTTTAGTTTTATTTTTGGTTAGTTTTTGTTCTTGACAATAGTAATTACACGACAATACTCCCAGTCACTATTGTTAATCCCTTTGGATTTTTTTTTTTTGCAAATCCATCCTTAGTAAATGTATCAAGCCTATAAAAAAAAATACACTGACGTACATATTTGTCATGAAAAATTTACAAAATAAATGCACCTTAACATTGTTTTGGGCGAATTACGCTAGTACATGGAATGCAATAGCCAAATCAGTCTCACAATTTGCTGTCATTGAAATTAAAAACAAATTGTTTATTTGACAAAAATACGCACAAGCCAGACTTTTGATAAAATTAAATGTGGGTAGACGACCGTCGGAACAACACTGTAATATAATAAAAAAATGAGTAAATAACTTAACGTATTGATTAATCATTTCAACATAAATCGTCGTAGCGACACGCCTACAAATTACTAACTATAACTATTGATGAGCTGTATATTAATTCAAAATCTAAAAAAAAACGTAAAATGCATATATTCGAAAACAATATATACGAAATAAGCAAATATAAATATTTATTCATAAAAAGAGCACACTACAATACGCTGTGAAATATTTTTAACTAATTATTATTATTTATTATTAATGTAACGTTTCTGTTGTACCATAATTATTAAAAACTAAACTAATATTGAAAGCTCTAAAATTGTTACCATAATTTCTCGCATATCGAAATGAGAAGGTATGCAGAAACTTAGTTTAATTCTTAGTCCATTTAGATTAATAATAAAATAATTAATCGATGTACCAAATGAAGCTTATTTTTAGGACTTTTTTAACAACTGCGTTTTCTTTAAAATTGAAAACCTGCCGTCACGATAAATAAATTTATGTCCTATGAAAAAAAAACTACAACCAACAGTGTAGGCGCGCTCTTTCAATGAATATTTAAGAATACAATAACACTATAGCATTTGTTTAATAAATGTTAGGTAGGTACGTATGTATATTATTTTATATGTAAAGTATTACAGTAACATCCCGCCTTAAGCGAAACCGTTACGTCACGGGGTTTCACTTTAACGCGAATTTCAAATATCGCGTTAAAATGCCTCACGAGGATTGGCTACATACATAGCGTATAATTATAATATATGTAGTCATATAATGATCGTCAAAATTGTCTTAAATCGCGGAATTTCACATTTCATTTAACGATTCTTAGAAAAGAATGAGGAATGCCCCTTCCTTAATCAGTATTGCTTCAAAAATTTGGATTTAGTAAAAGACAGTGTTGCCTTTCATGATCGTATTTTACAAGAACGTTAGGGTAACGCAATCGCAGAACAAATAATAGTACCACGCCCCTATGTACGCGATTTTTAACGGAACGTATCGCTCGCGCAAAACGGGGTATCACTGTTATAATTTTTCTTGATACTCGGTGTAACTTTTATAGAATATAAAAATAAATATAGCTCTAATACATGTTAGTATCTAAATATTTTAAATATGTTTAATTAGAAACACTAGCAAGCTAGACTACGAACTATGGCCACACAGAACATTTTGATTCTTAACTTTATAACTACACGAGTTTTGGCGGGAACGCGGGAAGAGTCGTGTCGCTCCGTTGTATTTTTTTCCAAAACTTGTGTTTTGTCGAGTGTTTATGCATAAAAATGGTGGTGTTTTATTCATAAAGTGCCGAATTACAAGCGCAAGTGTGGGAAAATGATACAATGTGGTGAAACATGAGTTTTCGTGTTGCTTCCAAAACTCCATCGAAGCTTTATAGTAAAGTCGCCACTACTTTACTAAAGCATGACTGGAATTAACTGACACGAACTGGACTTGACTAAGACGACTTTGACGATAGCTATAGCTAAGATACAGCAGAATTAACACTGAAGACAAGGCAGTATGGCTTTATAGCTTTAGCCTGACCGAAGGGGCAAATTATTAAAAAAAAAAATTATAACTACACACTTTACGCGTCACAATACGAAACGAATCGACACGCTCACCACCTCCCATAATAAATTAGAGAGCAGACACTGAAAGATCACACAATTACGGTCCTAGCACAATGCAATTCGAGATCTCTGATTTGTTCTGAAGTGTAAATAAAGATGACTGCATGCATTTGACGACAACTTGTGATTTAATTGTCAAACCGCTGTTTGTTCAAAAATGTATTGTATTTTGGAAACTTAGTTAGTTAGTTGTATTATCTATATAAGTAAAAAATCATATCTATTGTAAAAGACTGCCTCTATTACTTATGCATAGTACCAGGTAGTCTTACTCTCAATTATTATATTAGCCAAAACATTTTATTGGAACATTACAAAAGCATAGAAGACAGAGCAACTACAATACTGACAAAGATACAAATTAGGTACTACTAATTCACCGAAAGCGCAAAAAATTACTTCACGTGTTTAGGCCAAACCTTTAAAATACTTTTAATAATAAGCAAAATGATTGATTACTTTTATTGCTTTATGTCGAATCTCTCACTTATGAGTGTGCCATACTAATTCTAATACAACAAAGTGACAAGCGAGCAGGCGAGCCACATGATAGTAGTCACCGCCGCCTATGATCATTTGCAACACTAGAAGCGTCGCTTTGCATCCCATCAGAGTTGGTATTGTTTGTATTCCACATCCCAAGCAAAATTATTTGGTAATAGAATTCGTATGGTGTGACAAAGGGACAAGTTTCCCCTCCTCAATCACTACCAAAAATTAAATGCTGTCAGAATTTTACAAGATGATTTTATTTCTTAGTAGATACCTATCATATTTCATTCTCTACCAAAGCTTTTAATAAATTAATTATCAGTCATCTATCCTATTCAGAAGTGTATTTAATTCGACCTTTTAATCCTAAAAACATCGCTTCTCGTTCGTAACCATTCTGATCCAACGAAGTATTAGCTCGAATCGTGAACAAAATGTGCCGTGTCGACATATAAGTATATATAAAATTATTGCAAATGGTCCTAAAGAAAAGCAGAGCCTAAATTTTCTAAGAGTTTAGTTCAGATAAATGACCTTACAAAACAATGCCTTCATCTTGAATTTCAACCTTATATATTGTTACAATTACCCATATTAGCACGATAGAGTGAATTCCCAAGTGTATGTCAAAAATAATTACAAACACACATTTTCATTTTGATATCTTTCAACATCGTCAAAGAACGAAACAAATAAATGAAAACTGCATCAAAATCAGACTAGTAGTTTTAGAGAAAAATGGCAACATGGTTTTGCACAAACAAACATCAAACCAAACGCGTATACCGTCTCCGTTCCGTCGTGGGTAAAAATATAAGTAAAAAAAACTTTTCATCTTTTCAACTCAAATCAAAATATCAAATCTAAAGATAAAATAAAAACTAATTTTGCTATTGTAAGTGGCATTGTTATGACACATGAGACTTGGGTCTTCGCGACCCTATAAAGTACAACACAAATAAGAAAACGAAAGTTAACTAGGCTCGTAATGTCCCTGCCGCACGCTATCTGGAAGGAACCTGTTAACCTCAGTGGAAGATATAACTGTTTTACTTATCGGAAAACAGATTCCAACTAGAGTTTATAACCTCGCTGCGCAAAATATGTGTGCGAAACAGCCGACAGGTCGAAGGGGGGGTCTTACTTAAAATCGCTGCGTTAATTAACAATTGGCATTAAATTTAAGGGGCGTTTTTAAGTTCAACAGTGCTTAAGATTTCAACTTTAAACGTACATTATCCGACGTGTATATATAAGGCCGTAATTTTTTTAATGACCAAAAAATAGCACGCCGTTTTCACTCGCACATTGTAACATTTGTGAACACAAAACCAATGATACACTACTGCATACATGACCAAGATTGTATATTTGTTGAACGTTGGAAATCTAATTCTCAAGATTTTATATCTATCTTTTTGAGGCCTGGGATATTAGCGCTAGTAGCTGCACAGTAAGTCTACTTTAGCAAAAGTAAAGGGAGAGGCGAGAGTACCTACTACGCACGTAGTCTCGTCTTGTTCCTACATTCACAAACATCATAAAGATTTGCACGTACTGTACCCAACCATACGCTGCCGCCGCGCAGCAGCCCGTAGTGCGAAGGCGAGCCCGCGCGTGTGTTGTTCTTTGATTTGACGCCTTGACGAAGGCCACCGGATGTGCCCGAAACTAATATAAACATATTCAGCTATGTTGAAATGTGCGAGGAAACGGACCGAACGCATATTTTCTGAGCCTCAAGACTTAAGCTCATCAAAATATATAATATAGAAATATATTTAAGTTCTGCTCTTCTTTACAGGGCCCAACATACAATACGATCTCTGTAGGCGGTCCAGTAGTTATATATCGTTATTGCTTTTGTTTACAATGTAAGACAACATCGCAGCTACATCCTTAATTTATTAAAGTCCATTACAATTTGAAAACTCTACTTACGACTATACTTATGACTATGTTTAATTTGTTATTCATATATCGATATAAAATAAAAACATTTCGAAATATAGGTTACCTAATCATTTATAGCATTACAAAGGGTAAACAAATAAACATTTTTTTAATTCTTCTTATAAAATCGTTTAAATTTACAATTATAATATTAATGATGTATTTTTTTTTATAAATTAGTATGAAGCAAACTTGCCATTAAATGAATGAAGATCATGCCGCGTCGTTTTTTTTTTTACTTTAGCAGATTTGAATATTTTCAAATGTGTATTGGTACTTTAAACTTAAACATGATTGGTAATACCAATAATATCATAATAATGTTCCCCATAAAAACAAACGACATTGTGTAATGCACATTTGCTATAATGCGCGCCAAGGATTTTCGAAATTTCTAAAAAAAGCACAACCATGAAGGCAAAAATCATCATCAAATTTAAGATGATTATACCTAATTCCGTAGATGATATATTTTAACCCAGTCAATCGTATAAACAAAATGCATTAATTTGAAAGAAAATCTATATACTACCTCCAAAGACATGTAAAACTATAGATTTCTAAATGGTTACTATTTTAGTTATCTGTGGTATGACGCAAACTTGCAACCTTGTCATACCGAAACAATTAATGATTCTTCTATTTGGTCCGAGATGCAGTGGTATATTATTTTACTTTGGAAACTGACGTAGTTTTGACATATTTTTGTTTCACTTATGCGGAATTACTCACGTTGGTGGTTCGATTTCCATACAAACAATTTTTTTCCATTTATGGACAAATGGAGCATAATTTTATAGTGAAATCACAGCTACTGGCATTTATTTTGGTCTTTATTTGCGGTAAATCACAATTGCTTGAATAAAACAGTAGATTATTAGCAAATAAAGACCGAAATAAATGCCAGTAGTTGTGATTTCACTGTAAAATTATGCTCCATTTGTCCATAAATGGAAAAAAATTGTTTGTATGGAAATCGAACCACGTTAATTATATAGGATACTCCGACTATAGTATCGACCGCACCCAGTGGCCTTGTTTATGGAGACAAAGCACAACGTAAACGTGAGTAATTCCGCATAAGTAAAACAAAAATAAACATAATAATTTTTAGTAGCTTTTCGTGCATCCATAGTTTTAAATATCTTTGACAAACTACACAGAGTAAATAATTAGCGCGTTGGATTGAAATGTGTCAAACTAAAACTAATTGTATAATCTACCGATACCGATACATCAAATTTAATGCTTGGCAGGGAATGTTACCATTAAAATGCTAATTGTATCAAGCCACCAATATGAGGAACGCTGAAAAAAACTTATCTTATACTATACTCCGAAATAAGGCGTGTATAAATATATCACGAAATTGATTAATGTTTTTAATTTACAATGTCATTGTACGTGCATTCCAGCAAAAAATGTATTTGTCATTGAAATGTTGCTGTATTAGACCCATCGGATTTTATTCGCGCAGAAAACGGCATACTTTAACAACAACAAAAAAATAGAAAGAAATACTTTTTTCTTTATCTCTCGTTAGTCCCGGCGTAGTTAAATTGGCGCATCTATTAAACATATTCTAAAAGTTATTAACGAAATAATATAAACATTGCATCGCATAAAAAAAAACGTAATGATAATTTACATCATTTTAAATACAAAACGTATATTTGTCTTTGTTTAACGCATCAAGTGTGGAACGAGTCAATGTGATTTTGCTTCTATTTACACGGTTCCACGCAGTGCCGTAAATACCACCACCGGTGTCCAGGCACAGGGCGTAGACACTGGGGGGCGCAAGAATGGCCTGACCAGGCAGGACTGTTATTTTTACGGTTTGCTCCTGTTCCCGCTGCGCTCCTAGACGCAGGGCGCAGAAAAGGCTATTCACGGCACTGGTTCCACGATAAAGTAGTTCTAAGCCGAAAGGTTCTTGTACCAATTATTGTGAACGACTTTTGCTATTGGATCAACTCAAAAATTGTGAAAAAACAACTAGACTGTTATATACAAGAATTTTAATCGTCATAATCTATGAAATAATTGATTTTCTTCCCGATTTTAGCTTTAGTTTCATAGTAAAACGTGTCCATAATCATGAGAGCAACGACTTCCTTTCGTTTCAATGGTTCCGTTTCGCGTAACCCTTTAACAGTTCGGAAAAATAGATTGTATGGCTGATATACGCGAGCAAATTCACGGAGCGAAGTGAGTATTTAATAAATACATAACATATTTGTTTTTTTTATGATATAAAGTTGCATCTTACTCTAAACATAACTAAATATGTATGTATCTTAATCTACATTGTATATAATAATTATATATTCAGATAAAATAGACGAAAAGATCTTTTTTTTTTTATAAACTTAAAAAAACATATCATAGATTCTATTAAAACTTTCATTTTGTATTAATTTGTCAAGTCATTTTACAAAAGCATTGATTTCTCGCAATAAAGATAAAACTAATGTGTGTTATATATATAAAAGATTTAATTATTTTATTGGTCCTTATATTTGAATTGTTTGTTACACTTCTCAAAAGCATCCCGTGGCTATGATCCAGTACATTATTAATATGTACAACATTTGAAAAAAAAAAAACCTACACAAGTATAGTTGTTCAATATTCTTTAATTATTTTTATCTATTAAATATTTTTCGTTTAGAAATGTAAACAATTCTGTCAAGTGACAGCGACTGGTTGTCAAATTGTCTATGTTTGTTTAGAACACATTTCCGAATATGACTGTGGTGTCATGGTCAACTTTATAATAATTAGATGCTTTTGAGTAGCATGTATTAGTCAATAATTATAGCTTTGTATGTTAGTAAAAAGCGTGAAACAACTACATAAACGCATACTACAGATAATAGTGTGTTTCTAGTATGACTACATGTCTGAAAAGAGCTCAAATTAGATCAATTTTATCGATAAACTATATAAATGACTATTAATAAATAATAATTCAGATTTTTGATCCTCAGGATAAGCTCAAAACACACTATCAAAGAGTTGTCAAAGTGAACAACTTTGACAACTTCTCAATATATTGATGTTCGTTTCATAGAGTTGTCAAAGTTGTCCACTTCACAATATATTGGTGTTGTTTTAACTTTTTATGTGACAGTGGAAGTCGAGTTGTGAAAATGTCTTTGTAAAAAAATTAAATCAATAGTTTACAGATAAAATGCACTAGGGTACTAGGATTCAAATGAGAGTGCCAGAACGAAGGACAAGCTTGTACCCTATTAGGATGCTATTAGTCAAAATCTATCCAAATAAGATTTGAACGCGTCAGTTTCTATAATTTTAAGTCTAGTTTAACCGCCTTTCTGATAAACAGCCTTACGAGAAACACTATAAATATGTTGTAGTCTGATCACATAATTAGCAGACATGTTCACAGCGATTGATTTCTATAATCAGGCTACGACATACGCTCAGTCAATAAATCTTATTTCAAACATGCATATACATTTAAAATTACGAATATAAAACTAAAAAAATCTCTTTTAAAACTATATGATAAATCGATTGTAATGCAATTTCAATCCTACTAACTTCCTAGTCATAGATTCCTAGCAATAGAATCATTTGTAAATTAATTTAAACAGAAAATTCAAAACACAAAATGCATTTGACAATTCCAATGTTGGATGCACAACTGCTTAAAACTTAAGTTCCATATTTCCTATGATAAATATGTATTTTATTTATGTCCATAATAAACGAGTCATCAATTAACGATCTGTTGCCACCGAAAGCGTTAAGATTAGCTTATATACAGAGTGGGCTAAAGACAGGCGACATTCCACCCTAATGGATGCGAAAAAATATACCGTCCCATCTACACAGTGAAGATTTTGATTATTAGTCAATATGAGTAACTAAATAATAAACTCCCCATCTTTTATTACAAAAACAGGTCTTCGAAAAAGAAATGATTCATTTTCGATATCGGTAGTCTTTTGGCCCATTTTGCATGTTACAATTAGGAAAACAATCTAGACATAACGAGTGGTGTTAGTGCGTAAGATATGAAAATTTGACGCAAACGACAATAGAATATATCGTGAGTGACACAAACACACGGAAGGTCCGCCTTCAACATCAGCCTGCGACGAACGACTCGAACTACATAATATCATTGAAAAAATAGACTATAAAAGCTTCCATCGAATCTGGAACAATTCTACCTTGATAGAAGCGCGTCCGAGCGAGACACGGCAACGCGACTGTCAGCATCGATATGTCAAGGGAAGGGGTTCGCAAGCGGCCGCTGTGTCGCTGGAAGGCGTGGCGGCGGTGTCGTGTCAGTGCATGCGCTGGATGGGCGTCTGGCAGTAGGGGCAGTCCGGCGAGCCGGCCGCGCACAGCTCGCACACGACGAAGTGGTTGCACGGCGCGAAGGTGACGGCGCGCGCGCGCTCCTCGCACACGATGCACTTGGAGGCGGTCTCCGAGTACAGCACCTTGTCGATCTCGTCGAGCTCCGCGCGCACCGCCGTCTGCAGCGCCTTCAGCGCGGTCAGCGGCAGCGAGCGCAGGTCGCGGCGTTGCGCGGGCGTGGGCGCGGCCGCCGGCGCGGGGGCCGCGCCCGCCGCGTCCAGCTCGCGCCGCAGCGCCAGCGCGTGCGCGAGCGCGTCGTCGCGCTGCCGCTCCGCGAGCGCCGTCTTGCGGTGAGCCTCGTCGAGCTCGCGCCGCCACGCCTCGCACGCGGAGCGCGCCTGCGCGATGCGCTCGTCCCAGCGCGCGACGGCGGCGCGCGACGCGACCACCTCCTCGCGCAGCCGCGACAGCTCCGCGGGCGGCGCGCTCGACGGCGACGTCGGCGAGAACTCGAACCCGAACCCGGCCGGTTTGGGCAGTGAACCGAACGCGCCATCCGCGTGCGAGTAGCGCAGGAACGGCGGCAGCGGCGAGCCGGCAGCGGCGTGCGCGCGCGGCGGGCTGAAGCGCGGGATGTTGACGGGCGCGGAAGGAGGCGCCGGCTCCCCGTCCAGCTCGCGATCGAGTGCCGCCATCAGATCCAGCGGGTCCTCGAGGTGCAGGTCGTCGAGCGCATTGCCGACCACCTCCTGCAGCACGGTGGTGTCGAAGGCGGAGGAGCGAGGCGGCCACGCGGCGCGCTCGGGCTCGCGCCGCGCGCACCCGACGCCGCCGCCGCCGCCGGAGCCGCCACTCGAAGTGGAGGCGCACTCCGAGTCAGCGCCATTGGCGTGCACTGAGTCACCGTTGTCGCGCGGCAAGGCGCCCGCCAGCAGCTCCGCGAGCGAGGTGCCGCACTCGCCGGCGCCCGCCTCGCGGCTGCCACCTGCCTCCTCCGCTGCAATAATTATCAATAAATAATTAGTTTTTTTGGCAAGAATTTTATATGTTCTAAAATAGAAAAAGGTTTTATTTTGCGGGTAGTTTATGTTTAAAAAAGATTACGTTAAAAACACGCCAAATAAACCGCACGCATAAGGGAGCGATATACCTATGTATTTTCGTAACTTTACTTTGTCTGACTCACATGTGTGTCAACACACATATAAACATATCTACATATTGGTAGAATGCACAAGGTATAAAGCTAAGAAAGAAGAAAATCCCTAAAATTGTTAGATTCAGTCCCGGCAGACAACGTGCATTCCATAGACAACAATATAGATAGAAAATACTAAAGTTTCAGTATAGGCGGGCAACACTCACGCTCGACGTGTGCGAATGCGCAGAAGAGTCCACGCGGGCAGTACCCGGCCTGTTGCACGTCGTTGCACTTGGTAGACTTGTATATTTCGGGATGGAACTGCTGCTCTGTGCGCGTATGACAATAGCCGCAGCCGTCGCCCGCTTCGCAGTTGGACGGCTCGCCCCACTCCTCCCCGTGCTTCACGTTAGGGCACGGCGTGCTGCGATACTTGTACTTGCGCGGCGATCGCCGCTTGTCCTGCACACACTCTCACATAAGACTCACGTAGATGCTAGAAAATGTGCATCGTAAACCCGACATGGACGCTGTTCAAGTTTTTTATACATTATTCTATCGCATTATAAAATTTATACGCTAATGGCCCCTTTACTATGACCGTAAACCTTTGACTACACACTCACATATAAGGAAATACCAAAATATTCGAGCATATATTGCAAAGTTTTGCAATATATGCTCGATTGCAGTGGAGCCCACGGACCGGCAAGCCCAGCGTAGGACGTCCACCCAAGGTGGGCTGACGACCTAATAAAGACCGCAGGAATGCGCTGGATGCGAGCCGGGTCTTGTCAAGTCAAAGGGGGAGGCCTATGTCCAGCAGTGGACTTCCTACGGCTGAAATGATTATGATGAAATATTTGAGGACATAATGCCATCTAGCTCCAAACTAAGTGAAGCTTGTACTTGTACACTTGTAATCAATAAGTGATGTTTTATACTTTTTTTACATGTTTTTTTTTAAACTACACATTTGGCTTTGATAGATTCTTTCGGAAGGTTCATGATATTATGTGTGAAACTGGGCTAGATCACTAGTAAATTACATAAGTATTTAAACAACTTTAAGTATATATCTACATATTGATAGAAGTCATTCACACCTAAGATGGGAGGATGAGTTGAGAGAAGTAGGAGGATTTTGATATATGAAAGTGTGACAGGATTGGGATGTGTGGATGACTTTGGAGGCCTATGCCAGTTAGGCTGACTGGTATATATAAAAATAATAACTTCAAGTACATTTATAATTAGTATTTGTGACATTAATCTTTGTAATATAGTCAATAAAGGATTTTAAAAATAAAAACAATAAATGCTAAAATTGAATTGAAGTATACATTTTTTTTTTTATGTAAAAGTAATGGGACGAACGATGCGGTCTCCTGATAGTAAGAGATAACACATGTAGAAGCACACATACATAGAAAGAGAGAGATACATAGTTATGAGAAGATGAAAATGAAACATACCTTGCTATTGTGATATTGAGGGCAGGCATATCCTTGTCTGCACAGTCTAGGTGGGCGCTTACATGGCTCCGTCTTATATGAAGACAGGACGTAATTTGTATCTGCAAACAATAGCCTTTCCAATAAAATCTTACAAATGCAAGTTGGAAAGTGTTGGAACTGGTTTATTGAACAATTATTTTTTATTTCTAAGAAATAGGCTTATTTTTGCCCGCCATCTCAGTCGATGTTAAGTGATGATGAATAGAATAGAATAGAATCATTTATTGACATAATTATTTAAAACAGATACTTAAAACTATTTAGGTACAATGCTTACACAGTTATCATACAGTTTAAAAAAATGGATGCGGTCTAAGATGGAGCATGCTTGCCTAGAAGATTCACTCTAGACTTGAAAACACACAGATTATGTCCATTGTCCAACCCACACAGAATATGAACCAAGTCACTAATACCTTTTCTACCTTTATATATAGTTTTCATAACTTGGTCAATTAGTCCAATAGAGAATAGCTAGAGTAGGTACAAGCACTCAGTGCTTGCTTGCTTCCATCACAATCTCTAAATGCCTTGTACTCAAAGTATTTTATCATAGTAAAATCTTATGTATTACTAGCGGACGCCTCGCGGTTACACCCTCGTAGTTTCCGTTCCCGTGGGAATACAGGGATAAAAAGTAGCCTATGTTACCCACCCGAAGATAGTGTACCTTCCCAACGGTGAGAGAATTTTTAAAATTGGTCCAGTAGTTTCGGAGCCTATTCAAAACAAACAAACAATCCAATCTTTCCTCTTTATAATAATACAGATAGATTGCTAATTGTAATTCAAGAGGATTCTGACGTCGAGACATACCAAACATACCTTGGAAAGGTTTAATGTGTATATTGTTTACTTAAAAATATTGTAACAAAATATTAAATAAACAAAAAAATATATACTATGGACCATAACATATTAATAATTATAAATTGACTTTGGCATGAAATTACTTGCTATCAATTACCTTGCCACTTGGGATCTTCGGAGACGAGATTTCGCTCCCGATCGAGGGCATTGGGCGCAGCGTCGTCTTGTTCTGTGTGGGGCGTGAGTAATTCACGCGCGTCTAGTACCGGCGGCCGTAGATCTGGCGCACCGTGCGCGAAGGCACAGTGAGCGCCGTTCTTCGTGCAAAGCCCACGTGCGTCCGAGTCATGCACGCACATGCAAGTCTTGTAGTAGCGCAGATGGTAGCGTCGCTCTGTATCCCCCGCTGTGCGGTGGAGAAATGGACACCTGATAAAAATTTCAACTGACATTAGTAGGTATATACATAGGTATGTATGTATGTCTTTATGTATTATAACTCTCTTGTAAACACACCCCATCCTTAGCTTAATAAAATCCACTTCATACTAAGGTTATATATTATACATATTTTTAATTATTTTCTTCTTTATTTTTAATTATTATTATTTTTCCTAGTTATTCAATTTTTCTCTATTTTGATATTTTGATTTCTATTTTGTTCATGACTTAAATAAGTTCTTTTTAATGTTGTCATTAGTGTAATTCGGAAATTGACGGTGCTAATTGACGGAGAAAAAAAAAAAAAGTTGCCTGGAAAAGATCGCTCTTAGCGATAAGGCCGCCAATTGTTCCACTAGTGTTGAGTTTATATTGTTATAATTATAATTGGTGCGAACAATAAAGAGTCATATTGTTATTAGTGACATCTATTAAAAATGAAATAAAAATAAAAACTTTCAGTAAAATATAACTGCTAGTATTATATCTGATGAAGACACTATCAATCAAAAAGTATTTATTAAAATATAAAATGTAGGGTAGTTACTAAATGATCTATAACAAGGTTGAGGCTAATTCAACACATCAGAACTATCCTATTATATTTACATGTAGTTATGTTGTGTCATTAATATTTTTACAACGGTGTTATTCATTGCATTTTAGAAGTTTTAACTTACTGTCCTCGATGCGAGAAACGCTTGCGCATTTTAGAGTTGAAAAGAGCCATCTATAAATTATTGCTAACTAAAATGGTTCTAACACAGGGTCTCCATTTATATCAAATCTCCCATTACTACCAAACAGTGATCAAAAAACTAGGGATGATTGTAGATATTTTTTCAAGTTTCATGGAGCCACTTTAGATTTAGGCGAAGAGTTCTAGTTAGAAACTATTACTATAAAGTTTCTGTATCTAAACATGAATCCTGCATTATAGCTACCTTCATACTAGTTTTTATTAGTGTGAAAGTAGAAGTGTAATAGTTTAATACTAATAGTGTAATACTTTTGCTAAAGCGAGATAAAAAATAGGCCAATTTTGGCCAATAGATTTTTTTATCTTGTCTATGACATAATGTTTTTATAAATAAGAAGTGGAGGGAAAAAATAGTCAGCACAGCTTGATCCCGTATTGAAATGTGGTTTGATACAAACTGTGAATTATATTACATTCCTGAATTTCATGTATTCAGCAATAACTTCAATCCAAACCAGTTTTAGTGACTACCCTATGTAAAAATTTTAAAGAATAAACCACTCTGATTACTGTTTAAGGGGAGAAAATACACAAAATTAATATGATTGCTTCACCCATTATAGTGTCAACAAAAACACACACACATATAAAGGTGAAGTATTGGTGTGATAACTAGTGTTGTGACAACTTAATGATACTATTTACAAAACCAAGCAAGATAATTTTCCATTGGTATTTTCTTACTAAATTAAATTAAATATGTTAATAAGCATGCAGCATATGTACTTATATTTAAAAATAATATCTATATATCATTACTACTATGTATTAACAAAACAATAAATAAGACATTATAGTTTTTAGCTTTATTTACAAACAGCAGGCTAGCTAATTAGTTTATTCTGTTTCTATGCAGATTTAGTATATTAATATTATAAACACCAGAAAAAAAGAAAACAAGGGACGTAAACAAAGCAATCTACTCACTCGTCGCCATCCTCACAAATCCCAGAAGTTTCATTATATTTGGTGCAATAATTGTCGGCGCTATAATTAAACGATCCATCTCTTTTTCGAACGGGTCTTCTTCTTCTTTGATTATTGAAATGCCAATGGAAACATGTAAAAGGCCTATGTTGTGTACATTTGTGTTGTAAGAACGAGGGACACTGTTCCACTCGAAACTCCTTCAAATATCTGTAACATAACAAAGGTGGATTAATAAACCCACGCCGTTTCTCGGAATTCACCACTACAACACCACATCTAGCGAGATAATTACTTATAATGATTTGGTTTTTCTGTTTGGGCTGCTAACAAAGGTTTGGATTCCGACGGCATTTTGGAAAACTATTATTGCGCCTCTTGCGTCGCGCAGGGCACGCTCACCGACGGCGACCAATTAAAATTCAATACACGATCACGTGATTACAATAGTTTACACGGGAAAAACATTAAAATTATGCCCCGAAAGAGCCACACTTAGAACATTATTTATAAACATTTTACAATTTACAGGAAACCTTGAACTCTAAAAACTTTATCTTGATATTTTGTAAAAACTACAAAAAATTAGAACGTAACCAAATTGACAGACCTGTCATTTGGATGTTTTCTACTTGTTTCCCTCTAACAGGTCGTTTTACACTTTTGCTAAAGTGAGATAAAAAATAGGCCAATTTTGGCCAATAGATTCTTTTATCTTGTCTATGACATAATGTTTTTATAAATAAGAAGTGGAGGGAAAAAATAGTCAGCACAGCTTGATCCCGTATTGAAATGTGGTTTGATACAAACTGTGAATTATATTACATTCCTGAATTTCATGTATTCAGCAATAACTTCAATCCAAACCAGTTTTAACGGATTTAAGGTTTTGCCCTTATTGCCCTAATTATAGAATACACACAAAAAAGTGGCACACAACATCTGATTAGAACTCGCAACAGTTTCGTCCAGTACTTTATTATCGCTGAGACGTAGTCGGCCATAACGTATAATAAAATTAGTTTTGTTTATTTACCTCGATGTTTCTTCGGCCATGTTGCAATCACCGTGGTCACGAGTTGACTGGAGAGAGAGTGCGGGTCGTCTCGGTTAAAAATGATGGTGTTGCGATCCCTACCCTCATATAAGTTTTATAAGACGTAAGGTTGTAGCTGTATCAGCTATAACTAGCTAGCCATGTTCTGAAACAGCAACGCGATACGAACACTTGCTTATGACCAAATTCTACGATGCCGATAACCTAAATCTATTTCCCTAGTAGAAATTGCGATGGTTTTTTTTTAAACCAACCCCTTTAAGGACCATTCTTGAATAATAATATCCCTCAGTTCAAAGGACTTCCGGATTATCAAAGCCAATCCAATAACTGAACCCCGCTTAGAGCAAAGCTCTGCTATTACAGATTTGCATCGTGTTTAGTGATTATTGGCCACTGCTCTGAGTCCTGAAAGGATTGACAAATTGACATCCTTCAGCGTCTTCCTTTGCTTAGTTATCTAGGATCAGGAAGTATACACGAATTCTTGATAGAATACTTATTAAGCGAGGTCTCTTATCCGTCACTTTTTTAACATAAGGCATGAACACCGGCTGCCTCTCGGCGTCAAATCTATTACTTTGTTACCAGCATCTCGATTGCCTGCACTTCGTCACACTGTAGTTATTCCGTTTAAGTACTTTCTCGCTTCCAACCGGTATTTATGGAAGTCAATAGAAGAGGCATATGTCCAGCAGTGGTCGTCCTACGACTGAAATGATGATGATGACTTCCGGAGCATGTGCTAAATCAGACTGCAAGTATTTAAGGTCACAGAGAGCGTCCGCTCTATTCAACAAAAAATCTGGCCAGTGGCCACCGGCTGCAAAGGGACTAACATTGTTATATCAATTGTACAAATCAACAACTAACTTGTTATATGAGAAAAAATATTGGTGTTATACACATGAAACTTTTTGTACTTTATTAATAGAAAAGGTATAAAATATTTTTCATACCTGAAAATGTTAGGTTGTCAAAGATAAAGGTACCTATTTCTTTACGAGGTATATAGAATTTTTAATTTTTCTTAAATTCTGCGAACTGAACAATATTTAACGGTATATGAAATGTTTTAGAATAATAATAAAATAATTCGTATAATTTCTTTTCCAAACCTCGTCAAAATCTTTTCGACACTTCAAATTTTCAGTATCATCCACAGACTTTTTATCCCACTGCTGGGTATATGCCTCTCGATTGTTACGCCATCTGCCTCGGTATCTGATATAATGTATAATATTTTTTGGCGTATATTACCTGGTGATTAAATAAGTAGTGGCCGTATCTGGACCAAAGAATAATATTACGTCAAGACAGATTTCAAGTATAAGCCGATTCAAGGACGCTTTATTTTACCATCAATCTAGTTTGTCTATGAATGTTAGAGATTTAGATTTGAACCAATCGCAGATGACCTTTATCTACCAATCAAAAGTTTTAAAATTGAAAATGTCCACCAATCATTGTCAAGTTTCATGGCGTCAGTTTCGCCCGCCATTCTCTTCGGCGCCATTTTGAGCAGATGATCGTTGTTGTGCATTGTTTGTGAAACTCTCAGCTTTTTTGCGTTAAATACTATTTTAAATCCAGTTCGTAACAGAGTGAAGGTATTTATAATTAGGTTACATTAGTTTTGATTATTAAAACTTAAAAAATACCGGATTAAAGCTCTAACGTAATGATAAATACCTAAATGTTAAGTGCTTAGTTTCATATCTTATTTGTTACTGAATAGTGAAATTGTTTTAATGTTTCAGTAAATAATGGCACGTACTAAGCAGACAGCCCGTAAATCCACTGGAGGGAAAGCTCCTCGCAAGCAGTTGGCCACAAAGGCAGCTCGTAAATCAGCACCCAGCACTGGTGGTGTGAAGAAGCCCCATCGTTATCGTCCGGGTACAGTGGCTCTTCGTGAAATCAGACGTTACCAGAAGTCTACTGAGTTGCTTATTCGTAAGCTGCCATTCCAGAGATTGGTGAGAGAAATCGCCCAGGACTTCAAAACTGACCTTCGTTTCCAGTCTGCTGCTATTGGAGCTCTGCAGGTGTGTATTGCGTAGTGAGAATTGTTAGTCATCGAAATGAAACCATATCCATTTATAAATTCTTGTTTTGGTATTGTTACAGGAAGCCAGCGAAGCCTACCTAGTGGGTCTATTTGAAGATACCAACTTGTGTGCTATCCATGCCAAGCGTGTCACTATTATGCCTAAAGACATCCAACTTGCCCGACGAATCCGTGGCGAGCGTGCTTAAATACACTTTCAGTATGTCTACATAAATTAAAGTAACTAGAAATAATTTCTAAAAAACATTGTAATGTTTCACATTTTTTCATCTTTAAAACATTCATTATGGTAAGGCAGCAGCAGAACTGATTTTTTTTACATTCTTATATTTTAAGTTATGCTATGTGTTTCCATGTCAAAATCATTTAGATTTATTGGTAACATGTAGCTAATAGACCTAAATTTAATGTTTGTGGTCTGATAATGTATGTGTAGTTTGTCTAGGCAATATTATAGACATAATTGTGTGAGGGAAGAAGTACAGATGGAGAACTTAAATTAACTTTGCGCTATTATATCGTGTAATTGTAATACTTTGGTGTTAACATAAATAAATGTAATGTAGAGGTATCTGTTTGTTTTACTAATTATTATATACCTTGTAGAAACGTGCTCAATGAGTAGGTAGGTAGATCTTTGATCATATCAGCATTTATGACTTACAGCACATACACATTTCCTACTTATATGAATTATGTAAATAGACCTAGGTTTTATTTTCTCATATCAGCTCTTCTAACAGAGTAAAGATGCCTGGGTATAAAATAGATATTTGAAATTATGAGTATGCTTGCCTATTTACTTTTACACGGAATTGCCTACATTACCACATTAAATTAAGTAAAAATACACTTTTCAGGTATTATTAAACAAACAATTTTTATAAGAAATATAGCCTTGCAAGGCTATATTCGTAGGGCCTCTTACAAAAGAAGACTGTCTGATGACCAATCTTGGGAACCAGGTTCATATTGCAGGTTCAGGAACTCAATACCTATGACTTGTGATGACCAGAAAATCATACATTTTTTGATTTTGAAGAAATGAAAAATAATAAATAAAGGCTCATTTTTAATATTCAATCCTATGCAACAACTAGATACACTTTGTTTTTATTTTCATTCTATTTGTCTGTAAATTCTGCATCTTAAATATCTTCCAACACTTATAGCATGTTCTTTGTTATATCTATATAGTTTTTATTTTCATTCTATTTGTCTATAGTTTCTGTATCTTCAAGCTCTTTGAGTCTTTTTTCAATATCTTCAACACTTTTACCATTTTCTTTGTTATACCTATAAGACTGTAACAATTGTTCTTTCTCGAGTCCATGAATTCTATCATAAAGTGTTTTGTTGAACTCTTGGTCTATGTCATTCTCTTCTCTTAAAATACAGAAATAGGCTAAGAAAACAGCAACACTAGCAACCACAGAGTATGGCTGGTACCAAGGCATATCACTGTTTGTTTTCTTAACCACTGGATTTACAGTTCTTCTTGCTGCTGGGCTTGTTGAGAATTTAATAGGTACATTTTCATTTTCTTGTACATTACTGCTAGCCATTCTGTGTCCAGTGTGATAAGTGAAACACTTTCTGAAACATATTTTAATTGATGAATTTATGGAAAAGTACAAGGAAATAATCTTTTGAAATTATTATTCCTTATTAGTAGAGTGATTCATAGTTGCAAGTATTAGGAGTCACTACTCAAAACAAATAACTGTATGTATTAATTTTGTCATCTTGTGCAATTATTATAATTAATAGTTAAAAACGGAAATCACACCTAACATCATTAATAAAAAACATTGTGAAACTATTCTGTAACTTTACATAGTGATACATTGGTGATAGTGATTTTTTTGAGCACATACATTTTAGTGACTACCATACATATTTTACTACATTGTAATAATTATTAATAAAGAAATTATTTTCAGAATTATACATTATTTGTTGTGAATTTACATAATGAACAAATCAGGAAATAAGTGGTTGACACGGTTAATATATGAACTAGTGTATATTCTCAGTAGGTAGTTGTTCAATTAATGATTATTGAGATGTAGTATGTAAATTCTGATTCTGATTAATTGTGTAATTTGTTTGGTAAGTATATGTGATAAAGATTTACAAATGATGATTTTATATACGTATAATACAAAACTAGAGAAAATAGCAAACCTGAGATGGTAGATATTTCTATTTAGCTTCATACTTTGCAGCATCGTGGGTTATATTTATATCTAGTTAGATATAGCTACAATTTTCTGTTCTTAGTCTCTGCTATTTTATACTTTCACTAAAAGTTCTTATAGTAGAAAATTAGAAATATACCTATAAAATAAACTGCAATTTTCATAGAAAATTGCTGAATACTGAACTGAAAAACAAATCTTAATTCGGCTGAAACATTTTCTTTTTCTTTGATTTTGGCATCGCACTTTGTGTAATTGCCAGTGTCTTTGAATATTACAATTATTTTAAGATAAATCTAGTAAAGTAAGTTACGGTCAATAACAAATCTGGTGATGCCCAGTAAAGTAATGATGACTTTATCACTGGCTCAAAATACAAGTTCTTTATGTATTCTGAGACCACAAGCTTCAAAAGAGTTTTAAAAGCAACACACAAAGTCACGTTTCACCAAATTATTTTCCCACACTTATAATTTGACACCTTAGAATAAAATAGCCTTCTTTTAATTTACATTAACAGCCGAAAACATAAGTTTTCGAAAATTACATCATGCGGCGACACGTTTCCGTGTTCCCGCTAAAAGTCCTGGCTGAAACTATATAATCATAGTAAAACAATGTCAGTGTCAAATACGACACTGTATTGTTATTTTTCTTCTTTGATTTTGACGTCGCATTTTGTGTATTTGCCAGTATCAAGTGTTTTGATATTTACAAGTTTCGTAAGTTAATTTTATGTTACAACACAGTATGCTTTTAGCTTATGTTAAAATATTTTTTACTTTTATCCTAAAATATTTCTCTTATTTCAATAATTGTACAATTTTTCTTCTTTATCCTTTCACGTTTTGTGCAGCCATTTCCGTCGAATAATGAATAGCATTTTTAATTCTGTAAAAAAAAGTAATGCAATAGATAAAGCCTCTAAAGTAAACGTATAAATAAATATTATTACCTGTTTTTGTGTAAGTTATTCCACTTAGGATGCAGTTAAAGAAAATTAATATCGACTAATCGTTTATTACATACGAGTAGAAAGAGATTTCCCACCTTTTGAATTCTTCTCCAAATTCTGGTTCGTTTAATAATCGATCGCGTTCTTTCGATAGGCTCTGCAGTTTTTTCTGAGCGCTGTCTAATAACCCTGTTTGTTGATTTACTTGGCTCCCATTTTCCTTAGACGTTTTTTTTACCTTATTAGTTGGTTCAATATATTTGGGCTTAGTGAACAATGCCCACACGTCGCACTGGTCAGATACTGTATGTACTTGGTTGCATAGCACGTTACGTTGTTCCCATACTTTTGCGATACCGAGCTCCTATAAAAGTTGTATAATAATATGTTTAGATACTATTGTACTTTAGAAAGAAAGTAAAAGCAAATTCGACACGACATAAATAGACAACTAAAAACTTATCCCGAATGGGCCCATCTTAACATCTCACACACAGAAACAAAAGGCACTGGTATTCAGTCAGATGGACCCTTCAAATTACAGGTACAATAACGTATATGGACGAATTTAATGGAAGAATAGTAATCTTTGTTACAAAAACAAATCGCTAACAAAAATCCGTCTCATTGTAGATAGAGACCTACTTATATTGTTTTACTGAGCAATAAAATTGAGGGACTGTAATCAGCATTCGCTACCACGACGACGGCTACCAGCGTTGATTACCATCGGCTCATTCGTGGTCGTGATCGTGATCATCCTCGATCAGATCAAAATCAACATTTCTATTTTTCTTACCCTATACACAGTACATTTATTACTAACGATAAGAAATCACCACAGTAAAGACACATTGACATCTCGCCATGCGAAAATGAGCGTGGAAGTTGAATGATTACCGAATTTATTTTCAACTGTTGCAATTGTTTATCTGAAGCTTCGAGTTGCGCGGCGAGGCTAGCGAGTAGCGCCTGAGCAGTGACTAGTTGAACTTTGGTATCATCAGTTCTTGCGGTAGTTTCCTTGAGCTCCTCCTTTACTTTGTTTGTGACCATCATTGTTTCAAGCAAGTTGCGCTTTAGGGACGCCAACGTTGCTTCAACTGTGACATTTCCATAAAATTACCTACTTTATCATCTATCTATCTATCCTATTACATATAAAGAGGAAAGATTTGATTGTTTGTTTATTTGTATTGAATAGGCCCCGAAACTACTGGACCGATTTCGAAAATTCTTTCACTGTTGGGAAGCTACACTATCTCCGGGTGACATAGGCTACTTTTTATCCCTGTATTCCCACGGGAACGGGAACTACGCGGGTGAAACCGCGAGGCGTCCGCTAGTCATCAATACTTATGTATTATGTATTAAATCGAAACAATTTATTTGGTATAAATCTTTGACACATTAATATGGACCTATAGTAGTAATAGTACTTATTTCGGAAGCCAATATATTTTCCCGTCATATCTTCAAGAATAAAATGCCATAAATGCAAATTAAGCGAGGTAGGTACATGAAACTATTCCTGTGTGATATTTTTCGCGATTTCACAGTAAAAAAATCAAAAATTAAAGTATAATGAGCTCCTTTTGTTTTAGTACTAGAACGTAACCCTGTATAAATCATGACATTAATCATGTACTTGTTACGTGGTCGCAGTTAAATTATATCGAAGGATAAACGTAGGTAGGTACTGAGTTAAATAACCGCCAACAATAAATCCAACCCGAATAAAACAATAAAAATAGATAAAAGAAATACCGCTGATCACAAGGGTTAGTTTTATTTACACTTACTGGCACGTTTCTCTTTCAATTTCGTTTCATTATCTTGTTCTTGAAGTTTAATCTTTTCGATCGTCGATTTCATTTCGCCATCCATGTTTGTCGAGTAGCAGCTAAAAAGTAGGGGAAAAATATAAAGTACCTACTTGTTTCGGCAGTACCTACTATAACTAATACTAAAAAAATATAAATAATATTTTTTTAGCTTTAATTTTTTTTAATTAGGCGCGAAAATTATAATTTTTTTTTTTTTTTCTTTGGTTTTGGCGTCGCGTTTTAGCATTTGCCAGTGTCAAGTAATTATATATTTTCAAGTTTCAAAAGTAAGTAAGTAAGTAATAAGTGCCATCGTAGCTAGTTTTAGTCAAAGTCGTCTTTGTCAAGTCCAGTTCGTGTCAGTTAATTCCAGTCATGCTTTAGTAAAGTAGTGGCAACTTTACTACAAAGCTTCGATGGAGTTTTGGAAGCAACACGAAAACTCATGTTTCACCACATTATATCATTTTCCCACACTCGCGCTTGTAATTCGGCACTTTATGAATAAAATACCACCATTTTTATGCATAAACACTCGACAAAACACTAGTTTTGGAAAAAAATACAACGAAGCGACACGACTCTTCCCGCGTTCCCGCCAAAACTCATTATAATTTTTCTTTTTTCTTTTACTTTTTTTTTTTTTTAATAATTTGCCCTTTCGGGCAGGCTAAAGCTATAGAGCCATACTGCCTTGTCTTAAGTGTTATTTCTGCTGTATCTTAGCTATAGTTATCGTCAAAGTCGTCTTTGTCAAGTCCAGTTCGTGTCAGTTAATTCCAGTCATGCTTTAGTCAAGTAGTGGCAACTTTACTACAAAGCTTCGATGGAGTTTTGGAAGCAACACGAAAACTCATGTTTCACCACATTATATCATTTTCCCACACTCGCGCTTGTAATTCAGCACTTTATGAATAAAACACCATCATTTTTATGCATAAACACTCGACAAAACACTAGTTTTGGAAAAAAATACAACGGAGCGACACGACTCTTCCCGCGTTCCCGCCAAAACCCCTTTTTTCTTTTACATCACTTTGTATATTTGCCAGTATATTATTTAATTACGGCCATTGATAACCTAAGGTTGTAAGGTTGTATAACTCTTGCAACCAGAGAACATGGATAGCAATAATAGTAGTAGCACCAGTTTGTTAACATTGTTGTACAAACCTAAACTTTTTACTTCTAATAGCTTTCCTAGTTGTTATGGAAACCAAATAGCATTTCCCCCTTGTGAGTAGGTATTATTATTCTTTGGCATTTCCATTCCGAGGCAACCACAGTCATGTCAACTATATTTTGCGGAAACCTAATTGTTATTTTATGGATTGAGTAGAGATTTTATTGGAGTGGAAAATAAAACGTAGTGGTTATAGATTTATAACTTACCAATTAGATTTTGGACTTTAAAAAAACTGATTTAGAGAAATGGAAAAACCTGATTCTGAGGGATATGTTAATGTAAAATGGCCAAGCAGGAATGTACCTCATGGTGGTATTTTCCACACGCGAACCGCCAAGCCTACAGAAAACCAGCAACAGTTTTTAAAAAGTGAGTACAAAGACACTTTACAACTATAAATAAATCGATTATTTACAGTAAGTAACCACTTCCCTTACCCAGTTACTTGCGAAAATTTTGCAAGAAGTAGGTACACAGGTACCATGAAGCTATGTAGGTACATAGGTACTTGCTTAACTCAGGTGCTATGGTGATGTGTGTGAAATCGCAGAGACCGACACAGATCACTCGGCAAGAGAGATGTCGGCCTAATCGCTAAATATGATCTCGATAGGTAAAGTATATACAATGTTTTTTTATAGCTAACAGCCTAGGTGTTTGACCACAGCTCACCTGATGTTAAGTGACGGTGTGGTTGACAATGTGCAATTTTCTTTGTCAATTTGAAAATATTAAGAGTTATTTCTTAAATGCGTAGCTATAAAGTATCTATTGTCGACATTTCCGCTTATACATAGCATTTAAATATCGCTATCAGTACGTGTGTAGATGAAATTCTTATCTAAGTATATCTATTGGAAAAGCATCCTGCAAGTTTTTCGGCGCACTTGTAAAAGTGTCTCATACAATATGCGTGTAGGTAGGTACTACATGTACGGTGTCTAATCGTCACCAAAAGCACTAGCTTCTCAATTCTTCGATCATTGTTTCTTTAATCGAAGTTTATATTAACAACCTACTTGGTCATATTAGAGTAATTTAAAAATACTTCGAATACGAATTAGTAGGTACATAAATAGGACTGTGACGTGGTTTTGTATGATGTAGGTACGACGAGGACGGGCACGTTTCGTGCTCCTGCTTGGATTTCTTTGATCTGTAGGTAGAGTATTCGAAACGTAAGTAAAAAGTGAGAAAACGTTGCCTCAGTTCTCCTGGAAGAATCGAAGCTTAATATGAAGCTGCGTCAGAACCGTGTATATGGCCTGCGGTCGGAAGATAAGAATCGGGATTCTGCGTCGGCTACTTCACGACCAGAGCCAGCGCCGACAGTGCGGCCGCGCACCTCGCGCCGCCGCTCGCTGTCTGCCATCCGCAGTTCGGGAATTCTCGATGTAGACACGTAAGATATGAAAACTATAAATTCACAGATGTATGTAGATGTGGTGGGTATAAACACCATTTATAAACTACTCAGTATAATCACACTAACACTTTGAAAATCTTATTTCCTAAATTCTTAAAGTCGTAACAACTCAGCAGATTTGAGTGAAATTTGCAATACAAAAAATGGAATCATCTGCTAGCTTCCGTGTTTCCTGAGAAGGAAAAAAAGGAAAGCCGGCGGGTTATTTCATTTTTTGGTTTTAAGTAAATAGGTTTTTCGTTGTACAGATTCCGGCCTCTAAAGCGTGGGGAGGACCGTGAGCGCATGAAGGAGAAGCTGGCCAACTCTATGGCATACGGCGACTCACCAGATCAACAGCCACCGCCACCTCCACCGCAGCTGCGACAGAAACCTGCGCCTAAACTACCCACGACCAAGGAGACTTGGAATGACTGTATGTAACAATTCGACAGTCGACAGTCGACGACAATTCATATAATTATGTTCTCTTGCTCTTTGGCGTATTTAAATATTTTTGTGACTTTGTCTTTGAAGATAAGTATCAAAAGATGCTCTAGTTCATGAGAAGGGCTCTCAATTTTTTGTAAGAAGTCTAATGATGGCAAGTTTTATGCACCTAGCGGTCCCGCTCCCAAGTAAACTTCGCGGTCTCATAAGTTAATTAGTATAGGTATAAATTATATAACTGTAATAATTTGTTATATTTGCAGTGGTGACGCAAATTCGAGAGCGTGCAGAGTGGTTGGCGGAGATGGAATGGCTCGGTCACGCTGCTCCACATCGCGAGATCGTGGAGGTATAATACCATTCCAGGTTTATTTTTAATACTAAGTATGATGGCATACCGTTTCATCTTATACTATACTTACTATGTACCTACCAATTTCCTCCGCATTTATTAACTAATTATGATACGGATGGCATCTCCATCAAATTTTCGTGCTAAGCTAATTTTATTAAACTTGTAATAGATATAAAATAAACTTTTTCAATGAATAACCTAAACATTTAGACCTAAAGTATTTTTATATTTTCCTTTCCAGGACCAAATAGCTGAGCGTATGCGCGCCCTGGATGCTCTTGGCTTGGAGAGCGTGTGCTCTTCAGCACGTTCCACAACTCGTTCACCCCCAAATGCAATTAAGCGTTCACCTGCTCATACGAACGAAAACTCGCCTACGCACTCGGCCACTCAAGCGGCCAAAACTGATCCGCAAAGGGAACGTAAGTGCTACTCACTAAAACATCATCAAAGTCTGTCTTAAGAGTATCGCCCTTTCCGGTATTTTATGTCAAAATCGTGCTAGTTCGTTTAAATCCTCCAATTTGTGTCAAAATGTCTTATGTGCCTAACGAAGACCATCAAGTTTTTATAGGAACATTACCATTACCGCATTATTGTCTTCTACTTTGTCTAAAACCGCCTGCATCACCTTCGCACTCGCATTATCGTAATCAACTTCATAATTCTTTTTACCATATCGACAAGTTACGAACGTTATTTACAGTACATTTGTCTGCGAACACTAAAGTAACAACCAAGAAATCACCACACGTCACTTCAGGAAGGAAACCTAAGAAGCTAGAAGAGAACGTGATGTCATATAGCCAAATGACGCAACTACGGTACTCGCCAAGAAGACGTGTCTGATCAAGCTAAATGAACAAAATTGTAGATATTTTGTGCTTAAAAGTAATAGAGTAAGTAGTAAAGTAATTACTAACCAAATAAATACAAGAGACTAAGATTGACTATTACCAGACCAAATTCCTTTTGTGCCATGGAACCTTTAGTTTTGTTTTGTAAAACATGTATTTTTTCACTTTTACTACGAATAAATTTTCTTGTGAACAATTATATTTATTTTATTGACAGACCCAAGCAAATGTTCAATACTACCATCACCTTGTTAATCATCGTTTCAAATTTTTGGGATACGATAAAATATTATATTCGCGGTTTTTCTCAAAATACCTACTTTTAAATTTCATCATTCAATTTTTGTTCATGAGATTACAGTGCCAGGAAAACGTCTACTTAAAATAACTTGGAAGCCTTGAGGGAAATACTATAGATAGTTTCTTTAAAACTTGAGAAGGTACTTTGATAGGTGGGGTCACGAACTACTCTCTGTACCTAACACGGAAATTCGTAATAAAAGAATGATTGAAGAACGCTGCCGCATTGACGTTGATATGGGTCTCAATATCGTTTCAAAAGCGTCCAACGTCAGTGGCACTATGTGGATCATTATTATAATAACCATGTGAGTTTAATTCGTTAATTCATTCAATTTCAATGCGTTCAATTTTCAGTTTCTGCTTAAATTGAATCTGTTGTCTATAAAAACTTTTCTTTTACAAGTACTAATTTCTTCGTTTTGGGCCATGGCGAGAAAGTAGCAGGACTCATTCTTGCTCGAGGTGGTTCAAAAGGAGTGCATCTCAAGAATCTCCAGGAAGTGGGAGGAGTGAGCTTAATCAGGAGAGCTATTACCATCGCCCAGGCGGCTGGACTGGTAGACATCACAGTAGCTACTGACCACCCGCTGATAGCGTTAGAAGCTTTTAGATGTTAGTCTTAATTTTTTACATAATTAGAATAGCCTTAATTATTGCCAGCTTTAAATGAACTTATTAATAGCAGTAATGCGTTTGATCTCCTGTATTCCCGAATCATGTTTCAAACAACATATCAATCAAACATAGTAGGTACCTACTTTAACCGAAATATTTCTTGGATTTCGATAGTTACTGTCGTAGGAGAATATTGATTCTTTCTCAAAAATATGTAACCAGCGAAAACTGAAACTGAAAATACTTGCTTCATCTTCTGAGAGAGCATTTTAGCTAAGTCTTGTATACTTTTAAAAGATTTTTTACTTTATTCCAGCCAACGCGTCAGTGTTTCACCGAAGCCCCATAACTGCTACTGACTGGGCACCGTCCATCTGGGCTGTTGCTGAATTTCTAGCTTATAGACGAGATATTGAAATCTTAGTTCTACAGCAAGCCACATCTCCTTTCGTTAAATCTTCACACTTAAAAACTGCTTTGAGGAAAATTAATGCATCGATTCCTTATGATTGCGTTTTTTCCGTGACAAGGTAAGTTTTTAACCGGCAGCTTTATTTCTTTAATTTTGTTGTGTTCATTTCGAACAAACCCACTAATGACAGTGGTTTGTATAAAAAATACAGCAATACACTTTTGAACAAGACAGTAGACAAATAAAATAAATAGTGGTGCAATAGATCTTTAATTGTTATTATCGCAAAAAAATGTTCCAAAGAAAACTGTCGATAAAAATATTTATTGTAGAAAGGTTACATACTTAATTTGAGCTTATTCACAGAAACTTCAAGCTTCGTTGGCACATGAAAAACGGTCATCTGCAACCGCTAAATTTTAAAGTTGACAAAAGACCAAGACGACAAGATTGGAACGGAGAGCTGTTGGAAACTGGGTCTTTTTACATAACGCGTAGGCATATCTTGAATGAAGGCAAATTTCAAAACGATAAGTAAGTAAAAAATCTCGTATATCGTTTTGGGTTAGTTTTTTACTTATTATTCGTATAGGCCTACCATAATTTCTGTGGCATCAATATAGTATGATTTTTTATTTTACGATTATGTATTTAAGCATGATATTGACCATAAAATTCTGTGAGCGTAAGAATGTAAGATTTTGGAGGCAACTTGCTTTATTATAATTCTGACGTCCATTACACAGATTGCACTCCAATCAATAGATTTTTTTGACCCGTGCATTGTACCAGTTCTCAAGACCTTACAGAAAATTTAAAAAAAGGCCTTTCGATATTGACAGAAATATTTACTATAAACGAAACAGAAAACTTGACACTGGCAAATACACAGAAAGTGCAGAAAACTTGATAAGAAAAAAAAAAATATTTACTATTGACTTTGACAGTAACAAAAATTAAAATCTGCTCTTGCGCAAGTCAAATGGGGGTTTTTGGCGGGAACGCGGGAAGAGTCGTGTCGCTCCGTTGTATTTTTTTCCAAAACTAGTGTTTTGTCGAGTGTTTATGTATAAAAATGGTGGTGTTTTATTCATAAAGTGCCGAATTACAAGCGCGAGTGTGGGAAAATGATATAATGTGGTGAAACATGAGTTTTCGTGTTGCTTCCAAAACTCCATCGAAGCTTTGTAGTAAAGTTGCCACTACTTTACTAAAGCATGACTGGAATTAACTGACATGAACTGGACTTGACAAAGACGACTTTGACGGTAACTATAGCTAAGATACAGCAGAAATAACACTTAAGACAAGGCAGTATGGCTCTATAGCTTTAGCCTGCCCGAAAGGGCAAACTATTAAAAAAAAAAAAAAAAAAAAAAAGCAAGTCAAATGGGCTGAATTAAGTATTTCTTAGTTGATTCGCCCCTTTTTTGAATCGAATATTGAATGTTATTTTTATTAATTCAACCAATATTATTTAGTTTGATATCAGGAAGTTAACTCACTGTTCAAACAATTTATCCACAGCTGCACTACGTGTGAAGTTTCATCAGTTGAGAGCTTTGAAGTGGACACAAAGTTCGATCTACAAATTGCTAATGTACTACACAAAGCTAACATAGTTTAGAATAATTAAAACAAGGTAATAATTGTATTTTCAACATGGATGAAATAGTATTATGAATAGTGTGTATTGTGTATTGTTTAAGAGGCTGAACTAGTTACCTAATATTGATTTAAAACTTTCAGTATGACCAACTCTACTGACAATATTACATTTGAGGAATTAGAAGCAATAGATGTTATCAACGTAGACCTCGTACCGGAGAGGAAGGGTCTCATTCTTAAACATTGCGAGTACTATGTGAGCTCTCGACGTCACGGAACCACAGTTACACGGAGATATAATGACTTTGTACAACTGTATGAAGTTTTATCTGCCAAGTATCCTTATCGGTATGTTAAAATAAATACCCAACTTGGTGTTAGCTGTAGAAATATTATTATTCACTAGAACTGACATACCTAACTAAAGATCTAGATATACAGACTGCACCAACAGTCTATAATCATCTGCCGAGTGAAGTTACTGCAGCCATATGTTTAAAAAAAGCTTGAAGAAATGGCTTGTTGAGCAATCTTTCTATTAATTTGATAAGTTTTATTAATTTAACATTTGAATTGATAAAAATGTTTACTGACATACATTGTTTGGACTTATTTAACTTATTTACAATTATTATTAATTGTTTTTTATTTTGATTAATTTTCTATGGAATGATTTAAATGTGTTTTGTACACTATGTGTTTGTACATCCCGTTGGGCACTACTAAATATGATAGATTCTCATTTCCATCGAGACCTATGTGGGATGGATGCCCCCGAAGAACATGTTACAGACAAAAATAGTGTGCAGATAGAAAATATTGGCAATACCTATGTGATCATAGCCGCATAGTGTAAACATTATGTTCCGGTTTGAAGGGTACTGCAGCTAGCGAAATTACTGGGCTGTAGAGACTAACCGTCGAAAGTCTCAAAGTAATGAGCACCAAAGCAGCAATGCCCTGGACTTTGTTTTGTTACTCAAATTTCTATGTATCGCTGCAATGTTCATGGACAGGCGTTATCTCTTAACATCAGGAGGGCGCCTCATTCAGCTCATTACAAAAAAAAAATCTCACTCTCTACTACCAGTGTGTAGTTTTAGGTGCCTGCATATCTGCTACAAGGCCTCATTGTTAATTATATTGTTAAAGTGCTGTATGCTGTTTACCACCGAAGCGTGTGGTAGTTGGTGGCGGGAGCACAGCGTTCGTGCGCAAGCGTCGCGCGGCGCTACAGCGCTGGTTGACTCTTGCGGCACGCCATCCCGTGATGGGCCATGATGCGGACTTGCGCGCTTTCCTCTGTGAGCCACGACCCAAGCTTGAACGGCCGAGACATGACGAGTTCGAACTAGCGGGCACTCAGGCTCATGAAGAGGTACTAAAAATTGCTTAATACTTTCATGTCTTGATATAAATAATTCTTTTTTTTTTGTAAACTAATTATGACTTGTATTATTTTATTACTGCTTCCTGTATAAAATATGGAAATAATGGTAAGTTGAACTAAGTTATATTAAAGCTATAAAATCGTTTTTTTTAATGATAAGTTAATATACTATCACTCTACTCACTTGCTTGTCTAGTCTCTATCTATCTTGTGTAATCTGTATACAGATCTCCAGTGTTTTTCTATTTTTATTAATTTACACCTAATAATTATGTGAGTTTTTATTTATAAGTACAGTGAAACTTGGTTAAGTGGGACCTGGATAAGTGAGAAACCTCCATAACAGGAACTGATGGTGAGGTCTGACCAGTTTGGCACTGAATTAACTCTGTTAGTGGGACAAAGCAAAACTCTATATCTGGGATTCGTTCTTTCCATTTAATCAACATTTTTACCTCTATTAATAACGTTTTGTACTATGCACATATTTATATAAAAAAATCGCGCCTTTTATAATTTATTACCTTTATTATCCTTTTTTGATTTCCAATAAATATTAAAAGTCATGTATAATGATTACATAATACGTTATTTTATTTAATAATCACACTTCTATAACTAAAATAACCTGTATTCTGACCTCTATTAATGGAACCCTCTGTAAATGAGACATATTTATTTATACCTGGATATCTGAGACACTGGGTAAGTGGAATACCTCTATAAGTCAGACAAATTTGCAGGTCCCTTCAGGTCTCACTTAAACAGTTTGAAGCGATGATAGCTCAGTGGTTAGCGCGGTCGGTTCGCATGCCGAAGGGCGTGGGTTCAAACCCCAACAATGAGCTTGAGCTGCCGGTGAAGGAAAACATCGTGAGGAAACCTTAGCATGGTGGTAGGGTATTTCTAGTACTCGGCTGGCTAGCTACCACCCTCAAGTTGAAAATCTGCCGCCAAGCATCTAACAGTGTGTTCCGGCTGCCTCACTTGAGAGCCAGTTCCATTTCAGGCAAGGTGTGCTTTACCATCTCCGACCACACCGTCACCTAACATCAGGTGAGCTGTGGTCAAACACCTAGCCTGGTTTCACTGTATTTGTTTGTATATGTATGTATATTTGGTCTTATTTTAGTCTTTTTAACTCTAAAACGTTTTGGTGTAAAACTATAAGTTTAAAATAAAATTAAAATAAAGTTGTGTCCATATTCTGTTATTAATGTGTCTTATCTAAGAAGTTATTTTCAGAGTGAAGAAGAATCCACAGAAGAGTTAGAAGCTGCTTTCGTGAGTGACCAAGAGCAGTTGCGTTTGATACAGCTTGGACTCGGCCGGCTCGAGCAAATCTTCGAGAGAGGTACCACTTTTACTCTATTACGCTAAAAGAAGCGTCATATAATCCCCTAAATCAAGTATTTTATTAATAATACAATTAAAAAATAGACCTTCCATCACGTGCTTCAGAAGATCTTGGCTTCAGGAGACCTTATTTTAAGACTAACTATTATTAAAAAAATAAGTGATTATTGCATTACTAGTAAGTAATTATAATATTATTTTTTTATTGACAACATATTATTTCATGATTTTTTTATTAAAATAAAATACATTATTTCATTGTATTGTCATATGATTTTGATATTTTTAAATATGAACGGAAAAATTACCTGTAACTTTGGTTATAATACATAATTGGTGTATAACGGCGGTCTTACCGGAGCGATTTCTTCCAGACAACCGTAATGATGTTCATTGTGTTATTTTAGCAGAACAGCGCTGCGCAGCGGAGGCGTCTGACGTGCGGGAGCTGGGAGCAGCGCTGGTGGCGCTGGCGGCGCCCGCGCCGCGCGACTCGCCGCCCTGGGTGCAAGCCAAGCGGGGGCTGAAACAAGCTGCAGAGTAAGCTAATTACTACAGAACCTACGATACAAGCGTAGCTTAGTGTTGGTTCTGTGCACCATTATTAGTAATATCTTAACACTCTCTAATGTTACTGTTATAATGTTCTTTAATAAAGAAAAAAAAATCATCGATCGATTCAGACCTTCATAGTTAAATACATAAAAACCATATGACATTTCACACAGCGCCATCTGTCTCCGAAAAAAAAACAAAACCGCAAAACTTACAATTTAAATACAATTTTTTTGTTGTAAATACACACAGAACAAACATTTATAGAATAGAATACAACTTAGTTTTACACTAACACATTAAAACATAGGCAGATTTTCAACTTAAGGATGGTAACTAGCCAGCCGAGTACTATAAAGTACCCTACCACCAATCATAAATAATTAATAAATAATAAATATCGTAAGACATTACACACAGCGTCATCTGCCCCAAACTAAGCAAAGCTTGTACTATGGGAGTCAGATAACTGATAGAATACTTAAATACTTTTTTTTATAAATACATACTTATAATACATACAGAACACCCAGACACAGAACAAACATTCGGTCTTATGTCACAAAATGTTTGTCCTGGGTGGGAATTGAACCCACGCCCCACAGCTCTTTAAGCAGACATGCTACCAATAACTACCAGGGCTGTCAATGTATGGTTTCCTCACGATGTTTTCCTACCGGCAGCTTAAGTTCGTTTTTAATTTTCATGATTAGATTTCGATTTAATGAAACTGGTTTTATGGCGAATGTGTAATTTGTTAATCATTAGATTTTACATTGTAGGGTAGCGACGGCGGAGTCTGAGATAGAGGACACGGAGGAGTGTGAAAGCGCTGCGGAGGACGCGCTAGCGACGGCGCTGGAGGCGGTCGGCGCGGCGCGACAGCTCGGCTCGCGGCTGCGGCGCGGAACGCACGCGGAGCGCGCCGCCGCCGCGCAGCGCGCGCCCGCGCTGCTGCACCGGCACCGGTACGCGCTGCGAGCCGCGAGACACGTACGTACCGCTTTTGAATCAATGAAAAAGTCAAATCAGTCACTAAATAATAAATAAATAAATATGTAATTTATTAAACAAAATAAAATAACTTAAATAAATTTTATTTACAGGTATAAATAAGTAAAGTAAATAAGACAAATGTAACATGTCATATAATAACTATTCTAAAAGGCCGCTATCAATGGGAATAGTTCCCAAAACGCTGGCCCCATTGCCCCATTTAAATAAATAAATATCGTAGGACTATACACACAGCGCCATCTGGCCCCAAACAAAGCAGAGCTTGTGTGAGCCCCACTGGCTCATTGGTAGTATATCTGCCTTGAGAGCTGTAGGGCGTTGGTTCGATTCCCACTCAGGACAAACGTTTTGTGAATAAACAAATGTTTGTTCTGTGTCTGGGTGTTCTGTATGTATTTACAAAAAAAAAGTACCTATTTGAGTATTCTATCACTTATCTGACTTCTATCACACAAGCTCTGCTTAGTTTGGGGCCAGATGGCGATGTGTGTATAGTCCTACGATATTTATTTATTTTTTATTTTTAATGGGATTGCTTGTTTGTAGGAGGCGGCCGTGAGTCTAGCGTACGCACTGCGCGGAGTGTCGCGCGCGGCCGCGGCGCTCGGCACAACGGGCGCGGCGCACGCGCGACAAGCGGCGCTGTGGGCGCGACTACACACAGCCGCCTCACAACACTGACACACGAAACAAGAAAATTGTGTTTGTACACAACAGCTTAACGTGTTCTAGAGTGGAGACCGGACTCGATGGAATGACGACATAGAAATGTGATGGCAGTGGCTGGAAGTAAGCAACCGAAGATAGAGTTTACGAGAGGACTATATTTGCTCAGCAGTGCACAGAATACGCTGATTGTGATGACGATGACATAACGGCTCTACTTTCTTGATATATACTGCCCAAGAATTTAACTTACTGTCGTCCTTGTAGGACTTTAATCTAGGCATTTTTAAAGCTATACTCTCTGCCAGCATCCGTTTTTCCCACGAAGTACAATTTGGGTGTCTTCAAATCTAGAGTAAACAGGTTTTTTTTAGGTAAGCGTGCTTCATCTTGGACTGCATCCTGCTTAACATCAGGCAGGGTGTGGTCAAACGCGAACCAAGCATCTAACGGTGTGTTCCGGCAGCCTCACTTGAGAGCCAGTTCCATTCCAGACTAGGAGTGCTTTACCATCATCGACCACACCTTCACTTCAGGTGAGCTGTGGTCAAAAACCTAGCCTGTCAACCATTTAAAAAAAAACCTATTCTGTATAAAAAAATAGATTTCTTTTCATAAAGCAACGTGCAGCATGCTCGATTTCATCACAACCTTTCCATCAGTAAAATTGGTGGCTAAATCTATTTAATATTTGACAGCCCCGTTGGCTCATTGGTAGTATATCTGCCTTGAGAGCTGTAGGGCGTGGGTTCGATTCCCTCTCAGGGCAAACATTTTGTGAATAAACAAATGTCTGTTCTGTGTCTGGATGTTCTGTATGTATTTACAACAAAAAAAGTATTTAAGTAAATATTTATAAATTTGAAAAAAATTATATTCGCTAATATAGCGCTTTCAGAATCTCTATAAATATAAATCTTTCAGATCATAATAGAAAATTAATTCTCTAACTCACGTGAGATTCCTTGGCGGAAACGTAAATAGCGTTTGTCACGTTTTTATACTTATAAAGTTTATTTCGATTTCAAAATAAATTTGACTTTGGCATGTGTACATTTACATATATGCACATTATGTATTTACAAAAAAAATAAATATTTAAATATTCTATCAGTTATCTGACTTCCATAGTACAAGCTTTGCTTAATTTGGTGTCGGTTGGCGCTGTGTGTAATGACTTACGGTATTTATTTTTTTACTTGTGAATTCAATCCGAATTACGCCACGTTATGTTATGGGCCGCAGTGAGATATTCCCAAACTGTTTGAAAAAAATCTGTCATTAAATTCAAATGAACATTGTCGAATCTCGACTAGTTTATGTTATTTTATTTAGTGGGTAGGTATATAAGTGTTTAATACATTCCATTTTAGCCAAACTATTTGAAAGAAATCTCAGTCATTAAACTCAAATGAATATTGTCGAATCTCGACTAGTTTATTTAGTGGGTAGGTATAGTGTTTAATACATTCCATTTTAGATATTATAATTGTCAATGACGTATACTTTAGTTTAATTTAGTAAGTAGGTAAATTTCAGTGAACTTGTTTTGAATTTTTTTATTTCCGTAAACTAACAGCTACATTATAAAGTAGATACAATACTAAGTTTTGCGGTTTTTGTGCTAATTGCAAATGTATCGGCATAATTATTAGATTTATTATTAAAAGACATTATTTATGGTAGGTATTTACCCAAGTATTATAATTATGTTACAATATTATTTATCGTATGAAATGAATATAATGATTTTGTAATTGAAGCACGTTCATATTTTATGTCGTTAAACTTTGCGTATTTTTAAGTGGTTTTCCGCTAATATTTTAGTTTTAGATAATGTTTATTAAACGGTTAATCGAATTGTTTCGTTTGATTTTAATATGACAACTATTTGCTATCACCATGTTCCACAAACTGAAACTTTTCATCAAACTCATAGTGTTGGTGTACTATGTGTGCTGTCATTAGGATCATGTATATTTAGACAATAGTAAAATCAGAATCAATGAGTAAAATAGTTACGCCATCGCATAGTAATCGTTAGATCAGCGTTTGTGGTGATACCATCGTGTTTACAAACATAATGGTGCGATCCTAGTTGTTTGCAGGAAGGGCCAGTTCAGCTCTAGATACCGATGAAGATGCACCTAGCGTTAGTGGCGTGGGTGTGCGTGTGCGCGTGTGGCGCCGGCGCCGGCGCCGACCCGCCGCCCGACCTCAGCCACGTGGCGTCCTTCCTTACGCACACGTCCGTGCGGCTCAGCAAGAAGTACCGGCCGCTGTACCACGTGTCGGCGCCTTTCGGCTGGCTCAACGACCCGGCCGCGTTCGTGCGCTTCAGTGAAAAATACCACCTCTTCTACCAGTATTACCCGTACGACGGCGCGTGGGGCCCGCTGCGCTGGGGGCACGCCGTCAGCGAGGACCTGGTTAACTGGTCGCACTACCCACCGGCTCTGCTGCCGCGCGACACGTACGACCGGCACGGGTGCCTGGCTGGCTCCGTGCTCGTCTACAACGCGCATCTCGCCGTCTTCTACACGGGCGAGGTGCTGGCCGCCAACGCCACGCACCAGACACAGAACGTCGCCATCTCCTCGGATGGCATCCTATTCCAGAAGTACCTCTACAACCCGGTGGTTCGCACACCGCCTACCGGCGCCTCCGACTTTCGCAACCCCAAGGTGTGGAAGTACGAGAACACGTGGTACATGTTGGCCGGTGCCTCGGTGAAGGGGCGGGGCCACCTCGTGCTCTACACCTCGCCGGACCTCTACAACTGGCGCTTCAACAAGACCGTGGCGCGCTCCGCGGGCGATTTTGGCCACCTGTGGGAGAGCCCCGACGCGTTCGAGATCGACGGCCTGTCCGCGGTGATCGTGTCGGCGCGCGGCGTGCACGCCGACGGGTTCCGTTTCCGCAACTTGCACCAGTCGGGCTACGTGCTCGGACACTTCGACGTGCGCCGCGCCAAGTTTGAAGACCTGGAGTTGTCCGCGGCCACCTTCACGGAGCTCGACTATGGGCACGACTTCTACGCGGCGAAGACGATGCTCGCGCCGGACGGCCGCCGCCTACTGGTGGCGTGGCTCGGCATGTGGGAGAGCGAATTCCTCGAGTCGGACGAGGGCTGGGCCGGCTGCATGACGCTCGTGCGTGAGGTGTGGGTGGGCGCGCAAGGCCGCCTGCTGACCCCGCCCGCGCGGGAGACGCGCCACCTGCGCGTCGAGACGCTGGAAGACGCGTGGTACGGGCCCGGCGAGGCATTCTACGCGGGCGTGCGCGCCTTCGAGCTGGAAGTGAACACGACCTCGCCTGCGTACGACGCGGCGATCAGCCTCGAGTGGGGTGGACGGCGGCGCTACACGGTGGCGTACTGGGCGGACGCGCGCCGCGTGTCGGTGGACCGTGGCGGCACGGACGGCGAGCGACGCGCCGACTGGACGCCGCCGGGCGCGCCCTACTGGCGCATCTTCGTGGACCGCAGCTCGGTGGAAGTGTTCATGGGCGAGGGCGAGGTGGTGTTCTCGTCGCGGCTGTACCCGCGCCGCGCGCTCGCCGTGCGCGTCGGCGGTGAGGCGCAGCTGCACATCGTGCAGCATCGCCTGCGCCGCAGCGTCGGCTTCGACACCAAGCTCAAGAAGTATCTGAAGAACCGGCTCTTCTCCAAAGGCAGCGGGCGGCCCATTCCCACCGCTATATGAACCTGAACGTGCAATGAATATGAAAATGAACCCTTGGTCTGTGCTTACGCGCATTGTGTATGTTATGTCTGCACAAAAAGCTATAGCTTGACAAACGTCATTTAACTTCTACATGAAATACAAAAAAAGTTTGTGGTGTTAACTAACATCGTTTAACTTTAAGCGGTATTTTTAATAAGTACCTATTTAATGCTAGTAATATAGGCATATTAAATTATTTGTATCTTATAAGATTTTACGCGCCGCTTAAGGTGAAATGATGACAATGAAATTAGTAATGCGCATTTCATTTATGTACTAGGTACGCAGAAGTTATGGTTAAATTTAAGCTATCAAAGCAATCTGAGCAACGTTTTTAAGTAAAGCTAATTGTGTGCGTTGACGTGAAAACGGTCTACTTAGCGTTTATAGCATGTGGTGTATTAATCATTGTGTGGTAAGTAGGTACCTACCTACCTACTAAATAAGTAGTAGATATAATATTGAGTAAATAATATATAAAAATAGTAGGTATATCTAGACACAGATAAGTTATGATATATGTTTTCTATAACTATACGTTTTACAATTTTTAATAAACGTTTTGCCATAGCTTAAAATATAAAATTAAACCCATTAGGTAGAAGTCCTAGTAAATAAGAGTCTGTTATTAACTTAACCAAGTACATAGAGTATATGATTTAATCTACTAGAAAGATTGTTGTTTTTATTTAGAATATCCCGCATACAAAAGTTCACATAGATAAAAAGCATGTGATGTTTCGCAACTTTAAGAGTTATGTCTTAGATATAGGTATAATTAGTAGGTACAATGACCTCCTTTCAGCTTGATACACCCCAAGCTTATAACCTTGTCGAAATTTTTATACCACCCACGCACACCTTCAAATTAAGGTTCTCGCAAGGGAAATGTGGGCGTCTACTTTCAACACACACCAATACTTTTGGTTTGACGTCATAAACTCCCGTGACGTCAGCCTTTTTGCCCTCGTATAAATTGAAAAGGTCGACTCGAAAACTTTTCTCAGTCTCTCGTCTTGAATATGGAAAATTGAGATGAGTAGGTACCTATTGGTGGAGCTTTAGCTAGCTTACAACGTGCAGAACTCACGCCTAAAACTTTACCTACTTTTATTTTTGATCATGTTTTTTACCCTTCAGGAAAGCACGCGCAGAGACTATTTTGTCAAATGTTTAGAATAATAAACACATATCGTATTTCCTAGGCACGGCTAGTAACTATTAGAACATATTGGTTGCCGGCTTTTTTTTATACGACTGTTAAAAAAATAGATTAATATTTTCAGGGTTCATGTAGCCTATCTGTGAAAGTGTGACTTTCTTTATTTTACTATGCCCAAATAGATTTGGATGTATGGGATATTGTTAGCATCCCTACATCATCTAGAATGACACTGGCTATAAATTTTATTTGAAAAAAAATGTGTATGCCTCCATTATTAAATGTGACTAAAAAACTGTTTTACATAGATTTTTTGTCATAGCAATCGTGATTTTTAATTTTATTATTTATTAGTCTATTATAATGCGCTTCCTAAGGGTCCGTTCATTCATTTTACTTTGGTCGAAGTACTCAAAGGTAAGAGTAGTTTTCGAATCATGTAGAAGTCTAATCAAAACGTTCCCGTTTGAGTTTACCTACATGACAATTTGCGGGAAAAAACTTTTGTGACGTTTTCTATAGATACCTACCTAATACCAAAATGGTGTTCGACATTATGTAAATGTAATTTTATTTATTTAAAGCCTTCAGATTCTAGAAATTCATAAGCCAAGCAAACGTTATTATTCGAAAACATTTAGCTTTGGATTCATGAAGGCTTTATAAGTAAAAGCGAGATTATAAATCAAAGTTATCAAATCTGAAACAGGCACTTAATTTTTGTATTTAATTTACATTTATTTCATTACTGTATCAAAACCATTGTGTTAATTCTCGAAACTAATGTAATCTGCCAAGATGTTGTTTTAATTTGGTACCTACAGAATGAGTTACGGGTTTGTTTATCAAAATTGTCTATTTTCCTGACTGAACATTAATAGCAACGTAATACGAGCGGTGCACTACTCTTATTTTATCAAAAGTATGTTCCGAGTTAGAATAAAATCATGTTAGTTTATTTCCATATGAACTAGTAAAAATTGTGCTTTAGCATATCGTGCTAGATGATCGGCAATAGTTTAATTGCTTTTTCGTTTTCGAATAGTAGGTACCTACTTGTAAAAGTTAATTGAACATACAGTGAGGCTAGATACTAGCACCGTTGTCGACTAGCTTAGCCTGCAGCCTGACACAATTACATGCTTACTTTTTGTAACCTTGAATCCTTGGAATCTTTTGTATTAAAGCCGTCATAAATCCAAAGAGATATATTTTCAGGAATATCTAACGATTGTTAGGCCTATGACTTGGTTTACTTGATGTTGTAGGTACACAGTATTTTTGATTCTTCTCGTGTAGGTACCTATGTATAATGTATATCGAAATGTAAAATCATAATTATACCAAATAACTTAAATCAACCTCAGTATATCTATTTCATCGCTGCCAAACAAACGTTGTTCTCAAAATATGACGTCATTCTGCTTGGATAGTTGACATAACTGTGATTTTACAGAATATTAGGATTCTGGAGGCAAAAAAGATTGGCCTACAATATAATTTATAACTATGTAGTATGTATCTATCTACAGTTTTTCATACAGTGGTCTCGAAGTCTTCAACCTACCGAATTTTCGATAATTGTACCAAAAGGGTGTTGTGTTCCACCGATATGGCAAAATTGTTTTTTTCATGATATCAATGAAATGCATGCAAGTAATTCTTTGAATTTTCAGAATAATGCTTTTTTTACATAAACCAATTTGTGAACTCAGAATCTTTCTTGTTTTTAAGATTTCCTTCTTCATTGTTATAGCTGGTTGTATGTATACTACTACAACGCTAAATTTTACGGATTTTTTTTATTTTTTTTTTATGTAAGAAGTAATGAGACGAACGAGACGCTCTCCTGATGGTAAGAGATAACGCCTATCCATGACCATTACAGCGATACACAGAACTTTGAGTAGCAAAACAAATGGCTCGTTCGTTAATTCTCGTTGGTATCACTTTAGAGCTTTTTCTATTCAAAATGTCATCACGACGACGAATGAAGCGCAAATGCCAATTAAAAACGATTTTAAATCAATGATAAACCCTAGGACCTTTCATTTATTATGTACGTCTACCGATTTCGCGTTTTGACGTTCGGATAGCAAGAGCAAGACAGCGAGCGAGACGGCGAGATGTGCATAACACATTCATTTCAATTTCACGTCATGTCATATACTCATATCATTCACGTTAAAGTCTTCAGTTGTCAAGTTGTAGAAGTGGAGAAAGGAAGGGAGGAAGGTTTTGCAGATTTGGCCTAAATAACGTGAATGTGTAATAAATTGGTGCTATAAAACACATTATTTATAAACTAAGTGTCAAGATGAATAAAATAATAGTTTATTTAGTAATAGCTAGCTTGTGTGTTGTACTCGTTAACACTAAAATTGATGGTAAAAAAAGTAACAAAATATTAAAGTTTTATCAGGAAAAGGTAAGTTAACTAATTTTGTTTCGTTGCATGTTAATTATGGACCTTCTCGCTATAGAGTAGAGTTTTAAAGGAGCCAAATAGGGACATTTGAACAACTTACGACTTTCACAAATTTTTTGTCACTTGATCACCTACACTTATGTTGTGCTAAGCTTTGTGGCAACTGCAATGATAATAATAGATACCTATTCAGATGCTGACGTGAAATTCGTGAATTCTTGACACCTATTCTTGAAGTAGGCTTCTAAAACTGGTTTATCCCCCACAGTGACATATGATTATTTTTTTGAGCAGCTTGTCTATATGAAAAACACTATGTTCCATTGGAACATTAGGACCATTGTCCTACCTAGCAGTAAACTGCTCATATCTATAACAAAACTAATTAATTAGTATCAATGGAATTGGAATAGACCAAATTGGTTAACATAGTGTACCCTATGGGTCGACGATATTGTCACCGTCGCGGGTCGAACCTGGGCCAAATTGACACAGGACCAAGGCAGATGGCATGTAAAGAGGCCTATAACCAGCAGTGGGATAAAGAAGGCTGTGGATTATGATGAGTGTACCCTACACTGTCTCACAACTTGTAAATGTTTATATGAAGTACAATGAAAAAAAATATGTTAAATGTAGTTTCAAATTAATGAATTTAGAGGTTTCTATTGTACTGTTTCTACTATCTTGCCTCGTCTTGTGTCTGGCATTGATATTTATAGGATACTAAGGTATTACTAACCCTTTTTGTTTTGCCTTGCAGAATTTCCATGAAGCTCAAGACTTGACAGACCAAAATGTCAAAGATTTAGCACAGTTGGCGGATCCCACACGGTTCCGAACTGTACTGGACAATATTCTTATCCCAAGAGTGGTTGGTACACCTAATCATAAAAAAGTTGGTGATTATATTGTAAAGGAGTTTCAAGATTTAGGTTGGGATGTGACAGAAAATGAGTTTTCTGATCAGACACCTATCTTTGGGGAGCTGAAGTTCAGGAATATTATTGCAAAGCTTAACCCTAATGCAGATAGATATTTGGTCATTGCTTGTCATTGGGACAGTAAATATACAAGAGAACATGTGTTTATTGGTAAGTACATTTTTCATCAAAGTATTTGCATGGTATGGTATGCTCTTACCATGGGCATCTGTAGCAGGGTTCAAGGAGTTGTATTTCAGCAAAAAAAATGTATAGATGGTTTTTGTCCAGTTTCTGTTTGATTAAAAACTAATTATCCAAGTAATTTGAGTTTGACACGACATTTATGTGTATGATTATTATGTGTTAATCATACTTTATTTGTATTTCTTTTTTTATTTTGGCGTCGCATTTTGAGTATTTGCCAGTGGCAAATGTTTTATATTTTCAAGTATCATAAGTTGCCTAGTAGCTATAGTTATAGTTGAAGTCCAGTCTTGGCCAAGTCCAGTCCGTGTCAGTCAAATCCAGTCATGCTTTAGTAAAGTAGTGGCAACTTTATTATGTATAAGCTTTGGTGGAGTATCGGAAGTATATCTTGAATCTTGAATCAGTCTAATATTGTTGGATAGGTTGTCGGTTCTACAACAGATATTTACCGCCCACTGCCAGTTCAGCATAGGTATTTACTAATATGCTAAGTTACAACTAAAAACTAGCTTATAACACATATAAATTTTTGTCCCAGGTGCGACCGACTCTGCTGTGCCTTGCACTATGATGATAAACCTCGCTCAAGTGATGTCGCGGCAGCTGGAACCGTTGAAACAGAATCGGCTTAGCCTCATGTTTATATTCTTCGACGGAGAAGAAGCTTTCAGGCAGTGGGGGCCTACAGACTCCATCTATGGAGCCAGGCATCTGGCCAGCCACTGGGAGAGGCTAGAATACAAAGATGGTGCCAATCATTTGCAGAGAATGGTGAGTGGAGCATAAAAATAATTTATACTATTACAAAGAGGAAAGATTTGATTGTTTGTTTGTTTGTATTGAATAGGCTCCAAAACTACTGGACCGATTTCAAAAATTCTTTCACCATTGGGCTACACTATCCCCGGGTGGCATAGGCTACTTTTTATCCCTGTATTCCCACGGCTACGGGAACTACGCGTGTGAAACCGCGAGGCGTCCGCTAGTAATAAATACAGCTTAAGTTCGAAAGTTAAGATCTTTTTTTTTCAATATGGATGATAGGTATAACATTAACAGATTTAAATGGAAATCGAGTAAACAAGCAAAAATTTTAAGGGTTATGGCGTCTGTTTTTTTTTTGTAATCAATTTTTAAAACTTTTTTTTGTGACTCATCAAAACAAATCAAATGAGCCCAAGCTTCAAAGGTAGTAGGTACCTACTAATAAATTTCATAGGACATTACACACAGCGCCATCTGACCCCAAACTAAGCAGAGCTTGTGCTATATTAGCAATAAAGTTTAAAAGCAGTACAACGAAATTGACAACCAAGTTTTGTTTACTAATAAAATTATTAGTACAAGAAGTAATTATAAAATGATTAGATTAGATAAGATTAAATTACGTTTTTGGAATATCGAATTTCGCACGAACCAAAATTTATCAAAACAAAAAAATGTGTCAAAACTACGTCGGTTACCATAGTAAAATTTATGTATACTGTTTGTAAGAAAACATAAAACATTGACAAAATGCCTTCGCGCTTGAGCGCTAGGTACTAATTCGACACCATGTTTGCTTGATTGCCGATGTGATAACAGATACCTAACGTTATCCTGTACAGCTAACGCATTAAATCGTCGCTGTTGTTATTATTATTCTGTGACGGTGGCCTTCCGCTCATGTATAATTTGATCCGCTGTAATATACACGGGATATCGGAAGTTCTACCTCTGAAAGTGAACAACCAGTTAGTTCGTTATGGTTTTTCTCCTACTCCATTCTAAGGAAATAGGGAATCGGTTTCAAGGCAAACATTGTTGCCGAGGCTGGGCGCTGGGGTGCAGCGGCGGCCTTAGCTGTTGCGAAGCCCGGGGCGACAGATCATTGTGAGGCCCTTTTTCTATGGGTCCGTTTTACTAAAAAATTCGTTCGAGTGCTTCCGCTGCTGTTGCTGTTGCTGCCGTAACATGCTTGCACTAATAATGAAACCGTGCGTTCAGGGGGGGATGTTGTTAAGTGCGACGCGCGAGATGCACGTACATACGTATATGGTAAAGACTTTTTTCTACGAGGTCGCGAGGCCCCTGCAAGAGCGTGGCGGTTGCCCTGCTTGCCACCCCCTAAAGCCGCCACTGCTGGGGTGACTGCCCCAGGGGCGTGGTAGAAGGTGCGCTCTAGACGCCCGTCTGGCTTCCAATCTGGAGGCCCTGGGTTAGAATCCCACGGCACGCACCTCTGTCCTCTTTAAGTTATGTACGTATTGCCGCTGGCTTCAAACGGTAAAGGAAAATATCATGAGGAAACCAAGATGTCCAAAAATCACAAAAAAATCTCACTTGGTCAGCGTGATAAACTATGACCTTACCCAGTGGCGGCTTTAGGGGGTGGCATGCAGGGCAACCGCCCGGGCTTCGCTCTTGCAGGGGCCTCGCATCCTCGTAGAAAAAAGTCTTTACCATATATGTATGTGTATCTCGCGCCTCGCACTTAACAAAACCTCCCCTGAACGCACGGTTTCATTATTAGTGCAAGCATGTTACAAACACTCGAGTAGTCGAATTTTTTTTTTAGTAAAACGGACTCAAAGGAAAACGGCCTCACAATGATCTGTCGCTCCGGGCCTCGACAGAGAGGCCACGCCCAGGGCTAATTCGTTTTTTTATTCAAACACACAAAACAAATTACAAACAAATAAAAAACTAGACTAGAGGAAAGCTGGATCTTAGCGGGATTGTAACTCAGACCATGTGTGCAATATTGGTTTAGCGTTTTTTAAATATAATGATGAGTAAAGTATCTATATTATTAGCTTGGGGTCAGACTGTGCCAGGCGTTTGGGATTCGGTATAATACTCTTTTACGCGATTCTGAATTCGCAGCTTATGCTGAACTTATCAAAAACGTGTTGGGTCACACAGTTCATGCCCTATCTAGTCATTAACGAAGTAGGTACCTATGGCTTAAAATAAAACAGTAAAAAACGTACGAGGAAAATATTTATAACGTGCTCTATTTTCACAGTACATAATTGCCTCTCTTTCTCATATTACGAGTGTACGGGAGTCATCGCAATTTAAAAAAGAATCCTGTGGTGCGATATCAAAGTGACTACATATACTGTTCACATCGTCACTTAACATCAGATGGTCACCTGTCTTGTCAACTCTCTAAAAGAAATATGTTTCGAAAATTTTTGGTATGGGGTCGACCATAAAATCAAGATAAAATTCCATAGATACGTAAACGTATGCAGACCCTATCATTTCAATACATGTGTATATGAATCGGCTGTTTTTACACGATTTATAAGCAGGCTTTCCCAGAAAAAAAATCCCGCGTTCGCTCCGCTCATATGAATAATAATAAAAGAATAAGGATGGAAAAAAAGAAAAAAATATATTAAAATTACCGCTTGACCATATCGTTTCTCGGAAGTATGCAAACGTAACTCGCAATTCCAATTAAATTTATTATGAGTTAAGTAAATTATAACTATTTTATTTTTAATATGTTTGTTTCTTGAATTTTTTGTTTACATGTAAATGATGTAATTTTTAAGAAAAAAAGTTTATATCTGAAAAATACACTTTTTAATAGTAAAAGTATCAGATGAATTTCTATCTGTCGTGTTTTTAGCTTGCCAATGGGCAAAAAAAGGTTTGAAAAATAACATGATTTACAATATCATGACCAATAATCATGTTTAATATGGCCACCATGAGAACTTTCTGTTTTTAGGGTTCCGTACGCAAAGGGTAAAACGAGACCGTATTAGTAAACAGTTGAGATTTTCACAGATAATGTATTTCTGTTGCCGCTATAACTACAAACACTAAAAAACGGAACAAAATTAAGGGGGCTCCCATACAATAAACCTGATTTTTTTGCCGTTTTTATAGATAATGGTACGGAACCCTTCGTGCACGAATCCGACTCGCGCTTGGCCGGTTTTTTGTAATCTTTGGGGTTACGTTTGAAAAAGTGGTTATTGTTTATGTTTTTGATACATAATTCTCGCAAATTAATATGCTAGCCACTCCATCAATACCTATTATTCAATATTCTGTGAGATCATGTCTCGTTTTTTTATTCTATAGGTATGTATAAGACGTAACGACGTCACGCGTCAGTATTCTATTCATATACGTTTATGTAAAGTAGTATGCTAAATTGCTAATCGTAACTAACTTTAGCCAGATTACAAAACCGTTTTTTTATAATAAACATTACGTATAGGAAGATATTCTATTGTGGATACTGAGTGAGCGGCGCAAAGCTGGCTGTTCGTGACGGTAGAACTGCTTATACAGTCCATTTTAAGCTATTTTATAACTTACTAGCGGACGCCTCGCGGTTTCACCCGCGTAGTTCCCGTTCCCGTGGGAATACAGTGATAAAAAGTAGCCTATGTCACCCGGGGATAGTGTAGCTTCCCAACGGTGAAAGAGTTTTTGAAATCGATCCAGTAGTTTTTAAGTTTATTCGTTACATACAAAAATATAAATCTTTCCTCTTTATAATATTAGTAAGTATAGTATAAATAGATACTTTGGTACTCAGCTGGCTAGCTACCATCAAGTTGTAAATCTGCTGCCAGGCACCTAACGGTGTGTTCCGGCAGCCTCACATTCCGATCTAGGCTAGGTGGTACCATCATTGGCTTCACCGTCACTTAATATCAGGTGAGCTATGGTCAGATACCTAGCCTGTCTACCATAAAAAAGTCTTCCGCAAATTCTTGAAAGCTTTTAATTTTCCGTGCAGGATGTGATGGTACTTCTGGATCTGCTGGGAGCCCCGGACCCTGTGTTCTTCTCCTACTTCCCGTCCACGGAGAAGTGGTACGTGCGGCTCGCGGCCTCGGAACAGAGACTGGCCGAGCTAGACCAACTGGAAGGATACTCCAAGTACGTGACAATAACTAACGTGGTTTTCTTTTTTATGTAAATAAAGTGGCAAACAAGCGACGGACCACCTAATGGTAAGTGGTCACCGCCGCCTATGGACACCTGCAATACCCTGCATTGACAGTGTGTTGCCTACCTTTAAAGACCCTATAGCGAGGCGGAAAACCCGCAGGTGGTAAGCCATTCTACATAAGACAGCCTTTCTTCTTTTTAATTCCCGAAGCAAATAAACGGGTGTTATAAGTTTAATGTTTGTACCTGTACGTCTGTCCGTAGCATCGTAGCTCCCAAACTGCTACACAGATTTTGATTTAGTTTGACATATTTCAAACAAAAATTGATCGAGTGTTTTTCGCTTCAAGAAAATCTATTCATCTATCAACTCTTTTATTCGACAGCCCCGTTGGCTCATTGGTAGTATATCTGCCTTGAGAGCTGTAGGGCGTGGGTTTGATTCCCACTTAGGGCAAACGTTTTGTGAATAAACAAATGTTTGTTCTGTGTCTGGGTGTTCTGTATTTATTAAAAGTATGTATGTATTTACAAAAAAAAGTATTTATATATACTATCAGTTATCTGACTTCCATCACACAAGCTCTGCTTAGTTTGGGGCCAAATAGCGCTGTGTGTAATGTCCTACGATATTTATTTATTTATTTTATTTATAGTTGAGCAAGAGTCGAAATGTGGTATTCTATTACTGGTGTCGATTTCTTTATAAATATATACTTTTTCTATGACAGGGGCAAAGCGGAACAGACTTACTTCAGATTGCGGAGCTCTGGCGCCCACGTGGAGGATGACCACATACCGTTCATGAAGAGAAGTAAGTACAGCACAACTTTCAAAAAAAAAAAACGGCGCATCGTATTTTGGTACTTGAGGTCTCTTCGACCGCCACACAATATATTATGTAAAAACTTTTTTCATCCCCCCATCTCGGAAAGAGTATTTTTGCTCTTCGATATCTGAGTGCAAAAGTCGTTTTTATCCGCTAGAGGATAAAGTAAATTTGAATTTAGAACATCGCGTGCACTAAGTTTGTGAATTCAAAACATCATTAAACCAATTTACTTCTACCTCCATGGTGCCGAATTTATCATACAACTTTTTTTAATTTGTTAAAAACTGGGACTCGGAACCGCCTTGGTGTACGTTTTTTTTGCATTTAGTCATTTCGTCGCTGAGGTGGGATGGAAAGTTACGTGTTGCACTCGAGTGCAAAGATTTTCCACCTCGTGTTCTTTTGATTCCCTCACTAACGCTCAGGATTCTAATTTTTGATAGCTTCGCTTGCTCGGTTATCAAAATTGAGCAGGCGGTTATAAAGCAACTTTGCACTCTTGCATAACAAATAACTATTATTCTCGTATGTATAAGAAAATAAAAACGCGAACACGTCATCCGTACACGGTGGATATTCCTCATGTACCTACGCATAAAGCGTTTAGGTTTCCACATTTTTTATTTGCACAGCGAGGTTGTGGAACTCTCTACCAGAATTTGTGTTACCTGTTAGGTAAAATATGGGTGTCTTCAAATCTAGACTAAATAATCATAATCATATTTATTGATAATGAGGTGTTACATGTCAATTTTCAATAATAATCATAAAAAAATAATGAATGTCAGTAAAAGCATTGAAGATTATAAAAAAATATCAAATCAATAATAATTATAATAATGCAAAAATGTCAAATCAATAATAATTATAATAAATGTCAAGATTCACAAAATTCTAATAGTGTTCTTTCAAGGGTTTCTTCTACGTAAGCGTGCTCTATCTTTGACCACACAGGCTCAACATCAGGCACGCTGCGGTTAAACGCGAACCAATTTAAAAAAAAAACAATTATGACGAATAATCATAATTTTTTATTCAAATAACATTTAGTTTTCTTTTATAAAATTGATTGTCTACGTCATTGATTGAAGTTATCGCTTTCATAATTATGGAAACCTTGTTATTACAATAATCGAATTTAGTTACTATATGGAATTGTATAAAGGTCATTTGAGTCAAAGGTCAATCGAATTGGTATGGCTGCAAATATAACAGCGAATGTTTCAAATCCTTGAAGACCGGTTCTGCGTGAACGAACTGTACTTTCACTATTAGTGTTTATTACTAAAAAGTTTTGTTGCATCGTTTGTCTAACGATGTGAGGTTTCTCCGTCAAAAGTATCTTCAGACTTCGTTATATCGCATCTCAACTTTCACACATGCCAAGTGAGCGACAAAGTGCCTCTAAATATTATAAAACGAAGCTCTCTGTATTTCTCCGGTTAGAAACTAAACCGCGCAACGGATTTTGATACTGTTTTCTTTCACTGTTATTTAGATATATTCTTTTAACAGAAATTTTGTGAATTGTATACATCCTAATAAACTTTTGCATAGATAGATAAGTATACCAGAAAATTTAAAAAATAAGTGTTTTTGAGTTTTTTATTTTTTCGTTAGACAAAAATATATGCGGTTATATTTTAAAAATATACCGCCAAGCGCCTAACGGTGAAGTCCGGCAGTATCACTTGAGAGCCTGTTAGATTCCACGCTAGGTCTACTATACCATCTTCGACCACACCGTCACTTAACATCAAATGAGCTGTGCTCAAACATCTAGTCTGTCAAACATAAAACGTATAACGTTCAGTAGGTACGTATAAGTAGAAAATTGTATGAAAACTCGAAGGCCTACTGAATTATGAATTATTTTGTAATAATAATCCCACGAATATTATAAATGTGAAAGGTTGGATGTATGGATGGATGTTTGTTACTCTTTCACGCAAAAATTACTAAATGGATTTGTATGAAATTTGATATGGAGGTTTTTTTTTATGTTAAAAGTAATGATACGAACTAGACGCTCTCCTGATGGTAAGAGATAACGCCTGTCCATGACCATTGCAGCAATACACAGAACTTTGAGTGACGAAACAAAGTCCAGGGCATTACTGCTTAGGCGCTCATTACTTTGAGACTTTCGATGGTTAGTCTCAACAGCCCAGTAATTTCGCTAGCTGCAGTACCCTTCAAACCGGAACACAGTAATGTTTACACACTACTGCTTAGCGGCAGAATAACTGGTACTGCGGTGGTACCTACCTAGACGACCTCCTGCTAAGGAGATCTACCACCAAGTAAAGGAGGAGGAGGTGGAGGAGAGACCCTGGATTACCACATAAGATACTTTTTATCCCGAAAACATGTAGTGGGTAACACCGTGGTGTTACATAGCTAGTAAAATATATAATATGTTGATTTTAATATGTATCATGTATTAGTCTGCCCAGTTAGCCCTGTCATTTGGTAGTAGCTCTGTTTCAAGAGATAAGTGACATTAATAGAATAATAACATCTACTCGCTGATTTAGATACACTTTCGACCTCAGTAAGATTTAACCATTTTTGGTAACACCATATCGAGATAATGTCAAAACAATATTCTTCTTCTTTGATTTTGGCGTCTCGCATTTTGTGCATTTGCCAGTGTCCAAGTGTTTTGAAGTTTTCAAGTTTTATAAGTTAAAAAGTAGGTAGTCCAGTCCGTGTCAGTCAAATCCAGTCATGCTTTAGTAAAATAGTGGCGACTTTACTATAAGCTTCGATGGAGTTTTGGAAGTAACACGAAAAGTCATGTTTCACCACATTAGGTATATCACTTTCCTGTGTTATTATTTATGAATAAAACACCACTATTTCTATACTTATACCCTAGAAAAAACAATAGTTTTGGAAAAAAATACAATGGGGGCGACACGGCTCTTTCCGCGTTTCGGCCATAACTCCCAAAACAATATTATTTAGCTGCGAATCAAAACAGAAATAGGCTACCGAAATTATCAACACTAGATTACATCCACACAAATGAAATAATGATATGTACTTATAGTTTTGTCGTAAACAATTAATACAACTATGAAGTTGTCACTTCATTTTTTAAAAACAAGTGGTTTTCAAGATCTGCTCAAAGATTACATTGTAAAAATATGTGACAATAGATTTCGTGAGACCAAATTGAGTTTAGTTGTTTATGCCTGAAAAAACAAAGTAGGTACAGTACTATACACATAGTTCATTCGCACGAAATTACGTAACCGCCATATTTTTGCTCCGCTAAATGTGTCACTATCAGAAACAAGATTAGACCTAACTTAGCAGGAGGTCGTCGTAGTAGCTACCACCGCAGCACTAAATATTCTGCCGCCAAGCAGTGTGTATACATTACTGGTTTGAATTTGAAGGGTACTGCAGCTCGCGAAATTACAGGGCTGTTGATACTGACTATTGAAAGTCTCAAAGTAATGAGCACCAAAGTTTTGTTACTCAAAGTTCGGCGTATCGAACTGGTCATGGACAAGGACATGCGTTATCTTTTACTATCAAGAGAACGGCTCGTTCGTCTCATAACGTTTTCATCAAAATAAAATAAACACGATCGACTATAGTAACGTACCTACTCAAAATATCGAAATGTAAGGCCTAAGTTAGTTTTCAAAGAATGAAAAATACTTACCAAGGAAAATTTTAAATACCACATGACCTTTGATAAACGTGCGCTTAGATATTGAAATGAGGAAACTTTTTTTAGCCTTATCAGGCTTATTTTAGGCTTATCAGTTTCATTCAGAATTTACGATAACAGCTTTCCCTCCTAATACAGGTAAAAATCGGTCACACTGCATATTGGCTTTTATATACCTACTCCAAATATGAAAAACCCATTCTGTGGGAAAACCACATTTCACTATGATTAGATAACCTACATTGCTCTATTATGTTTTTTCTTTTATTACGCTAGGGAAATACCCAAGGAAACAGGAAAAGAAACAATTCAGTAGGAACAGTATCGATTACGTTTGTGTTAACAATTTTTTTTTTTTTTACTAGAAGTACACACGGCGTCAGATAACTGATAGAATACATAATTTTTTTTTTTGTAAATACATACAGAACACCCAGACACAGAACAAACACTTGTTTATTCACAAAATGTTTGCCCTGAGTGGGAATCGAAACCACGCCCTACAGCTTTGAAGGCAGATATACTACCAATGAGCCAACGGGGCTGTATGAATATAATAGGTAATGATAGCAACTGCTCTAGAAAATCAATTTGACTTTGCTTTTAGCAGTCGTGATATTGTAAATAAATAAATATTGGCGGACATTTCACACGGCGCGATCTAGCCAGAAACTAAGCAAAAGCTTATGGGAACCAGATAGTTGACAGAATACTCAAAATACTTTTTTACCTAGGCGACTTGCTGAGGTGATCTGCCACCTAGTTAAAAATTCTAGTCTTGTTAATTTATAATTCCTCGTTCACTTCCATAACCTTGCTGTCGATTTTCAAGGCCTTTATTAACACTAAAATGATAGCTGTCTCTTTCATTGCAGTGTCATAGATAAGGCCAGTAATATTTGTCGTTGATCGCTCATCGTGGGTATCGAAATAGAATAAACTGCAGGAACTAGATAAAGATTGTCTTAGGTATGCTTACGATAACATGCAAGAGCATGACACTTTATCACACTGATACAGTTATCGGAATTTTCGGAAAGTGCTATTTGATTATAATATTGATACTGATTGATTACTACTAGTGTTGAGCTAGCTCCTTTTCCTACACCACAGATAATAAAATACTTAAGGTGGTTAATAATATCGCTAATATCGCTCCGTAATTGTGCCAAAATGTTTTTTGAGGTGATGTCGTCCCAACCTCTTTGCGATGCTGGCTTTTCGGGAGGGTCAGCGCCTGAGCTGAGAGACCACACACCACACACTATGAGCCTTATGCTAATAATCTACTGTTTTATTCAAGCAATTGGGACTTACCGCAAATAAGGGCCAAAATTAATGCCTGCTGTGATTTCACTTTAAAATTATGCTCCATTTGTCCATAAATGGCAAAAATTTATTTGTATGGAAATTGAACCACCTTAACAGTATTTTTTTAAAATGTAAAATAACGACCCACCCTGGCTTCGCACGGCTGCAATGTAGATAACTAATGTGGTGCATACGAGTATGCATGGTATTATACAAACCTTCCTCTTTTGTTCCGTAGCGTAATTTAAAAGATCTAAAGGATTGCACCCGGTCAGATCCAGCAATCATCTTGTTTAGTTTTTTGTTTGAATAAATAAAAAAAAAATTACTAAATCGTTTCAGACGTGGACATCCTTCACGTAATCCCGTCGCCGTTCCCGAGCGTGTGGCACACGGCGGCCGACGACATCACCGCGCTCGACTTCCGGACCATCGAGAACCTGAACAAGATTCTGCGCGTGTTCGTCGCCGAATACCTTCACTGTTAGCCCTGGCGGCTACCCAAGCGGTAGACGCTCCTTTGCGTTGCTTTTATCAGTACCGCCGCTCTCACTCGGTACGTGCTACATTTTGTAACCGCAGATATAAAGAAACCTAAGTAGGTACAGATGTAATGTTGAGATGGTAACTTTTTGGTGTTACAATTATGCGAGTCATACAGAACTCTTTGATGACTCCATTGTTCAAGCTAAAAAACAAAGCCTAGACTAAAATATTGTCGCAAAGTTACTAGTTTACCGGATTCCCCGTGCCCATTTTTCTATCGCACTGCCAGAAGCCATCGAAAAAGCGATACCGTTTCATGGTCGATGTTCCAAAAACTAGAACGAAACTACAGTGTAAACTCTTTATAACGAAACTCAAGGGACCGAGCATTTTTTATCGTTATAGAGAGTTACCGTTACATGGAGTGACTTAGTTCAAGACGTCTTCCAACGTCGCTTTTCTTTTCTCTCTTTTCAATCGCACGTATCACACAAACTTTTTCGTCAACACATAACGCTTTTCTTTTACTGGCCATGTTAACAGTTTCAAAGTTGGTTCACGACTGATTATACGATAGGTAGGTGTTTAGTTCGAGATCATCCTATCAAGCAAACCAAGCACGTGTTCAAGGCAATTAACAATAACAAAAGTAAGACGGCTGTTTACGACCTCAGAAGTTTCGGGGCCTCAAAGGTTTAGTCGGCATCTTTTGTAACCTGATAAGATAACATAAACAATAACACCGTGACGATTTTCTGTGTCTAAATATGAATACATTTCTTCGTAATAGAGAAAGGCTGCTGCGCTATAAAGAGTGTATCAATGTGTGGGTTTTAAGGTAAACCAACAAAAATTGTGATCTTTTCTATGTTATAGAGAGTTTATCGTTATAAAAAATAATGTTATAAAGAGTTTACACTGTATTTATTTCCACGTTCATTGTGCGGACTGCTAAACAGTAGAATAAGCTGCCTGAGTGGGTTCTCCAATGGATACAATGTGGATGCATTCAAGTCGAGAGTGAAGAGGTATCTTCTAGGCAAGCATGCTCAGACCGCATCATGACTTAACATCAGGTGAGATGGCGGTCAAAGCCTATAAAAAAAAAATATTTCTCCGCATTACACTATTTTCCAAAATCTGATTTATTCGAGTTTTTATGAATGAAATAGTGTTTTTTTTTTAAGTTGTTTCATAAACCGAATTACGAGCACAAATGTAGGAAAATAACATGTGGTGAAACATGACTTACCGTGTTGCTTCCAAAACTCCGTCGCAGCTACTACTAGCCACTACTTTACTAAGGCATGCCCGAACTCGATCAAGATGTGTAACATATTTAACTTGAAAATATTTAAACACTTGACAATGGCAAATGCACAAAATGCGACTCCAAAATCAAAGAAGAACTAAACGTACACTAAAACCTACGGTTTTGTGCCATAGCCGAAGAAAAAAAAAAAAAACCTACGGTTGTGTAGTTCGCCGTCAAAACAAATGACATTGTAGAAGGTCCAATTGCGTTCAAAATACAAAGGTGAAGGCATTGCATCTGTACTACTTTTGTCAAATCTATATCTGTCTTTCGCCAAACAAGATTCCGAGCTTCGTTTAGCGCTCTTCATTCCTACTTTTTTAGTATGCTTTTAATTTATGTATCTACCTATTAAAACCTATATAAAACGGTAGCCCGATAATGCAAAATGCAAACTTGAATAGCGGGCGGGAAGAGAATTCAAGAAACGGGACCAAAATGTAATTTTATGTTATACCGATAAACAAGTAAGAAAATTTGTTTGGATCTAAAAAAATTACGTTTGTAAATTTTGTCTAGCTCACTTGAGAGCCATTCCAGGCTACGTGTGTTTACTATCTTCGACCACACCGTCACTGTGAGCTGTGTTCAAACACCTAGCCTGTCAATTTTTTTTTTGTAATATAATTTTCAGCAAATTTACCAAATGGTATATTTGATAATTCAGATATGTTTTTTAACTTTAGAAACTTAGATTGCGGCGCACTATTTTCATCCTAGAGTTGCGATTTATTTATAATACATACCTACTATATTATGTATACAGCCGCAAAGATATGTGGCGATTATTGTGAAATAGTAGGCTATTTCAGAGTTAAAACGCTGGCAACATTTTGTCTTCTGGACAGTAAAAATGGACTATATCTTTTTTATGTTTAAAGCTTTTTTGCTACATATAGATAAGTCCCATAGTTATAGCTAAATGAAATTAGGGGCAAAATTATGAATTTTAACGACGTTCAACGTCTGGTAAACGTACACAACTAAAAAAAACATTTCATAGATTTGTGATTTACGACTAACGCACCATCTATGTGAACTATTATACGAGATCGAAGGCCTAGACAAAGTAACTTTCCATTAGCGATAACGCTAATAGAAACATAAACAATATATAATATGAACAGTGACTATGTTACTTTTGCAATTAGATATAATCGGGTATTCTACCGCCTAGCTGTGGTTTGAAAACATTAGTGGTCCGATTGCAATGGTATACTGCAGCTAGCAAAATTACACGGCTATTGAGACAACAATCGAATGTCTAAAAGTACAAATACTACTAACTTTTTTTTTCTTACTTTTAGACATTCTATTGCCGAAGTAGCAGTGCCTGTGTTACTCGCTCTTACCATTAAGGGAGCGTTTCGTTCGTCTCAATCTCAATGCTTTTGCGTAAAGTAAATGTGTCAAATCAAGGTTGCCTAACGAACCCCCAAGTTTCGAGTCCGCAGGTCGGCGGTTCACTCTGAAACTTAATATTTACATATAATGGAGGATTTTTAAAAGGAATAATAATGTGACGAGCGAGACCCCTGATGTTAAGAGATAATGCCTGTCCATGACCATTGCAGCGATGCACAGAACTTTGTATAGTAAAACAAAGTTCAAGGCATCGCTGCTTTGGTGCTCATTACTTTGAGACTTTTGATGGTTAGTCTCAACAGCCCAGTAATTTCGCTAACTGCAGTACCCTTCAAACCGGAACACAGTAATGTTTACACGCTACTGCTTGGCGGCAGAATATCTGGTACAGCGGTGGTACCTACCTAGACGACCTCCTACCATCAAGTAAAGGTAAAGGTTTCGTTTGTATGTTTTGTGTTGTTTTTTAAGTAATCTAAATTTGCCAACGAAAAGGTCACTAAAATCACATCGTTTGAGATTATCGAGTAAGTTAATGACGTTCCTAAGAAACGGTTGTGTGATAATGTAAACGAAAATGGCTCTAAATTGTATTTTCTGAGATTTTCTATTGTTATTTTTTTTTAATTCTAGTATCTTGACTTCTATTTAAGATTGACAAATGAATTACGACTTTGCTGGCATAGTTATAGTGATGTTGGCACTTCATAAAGGAGGTGATAACTCAGTGTCGGATTTCCATACTTTATTCTCACGGCATTTGGAATGTAATTAGATCAATTTTGTTATTGTTTTGCATTCGTCTAACCTAGGTCATACAATAAAATACAACTTTACAAATAAATAAAAAATGGTTTTATTTTGTAAGTTGATTTTAGTGCAATGCCTAGGTGTAACTAAGTCTATAACAAACTGGTATTAGGCGCAGAGTTATTTTCTCCTTATAATCTTCAAGTAAAACACAATCGTTCAATGTACTTATTATATTAGTGTCTAAACGCTTAGCTATGTATGTAAATCTATTTTATGATAAGTATTTGTATACAAAAAATTTGTTGCGGAAAAAAATTACAGAAAATTGTACAAAAAAATATTTTAATGTATTATCCATTGATTAATGCTTTTGCTAGTAAGCGAGTAACTGAAAAGTTATTTACGGATGACGTTGTAATTATAACGCACGATTATTGAAATGTACCTATTTAAAAAAAATACGATATTAAATATGAATGAAATAATACGAGTTTAATACTGTTACTGTGAAAAGCATTTTATTTTACATTCCCTTTGGCTCCCAATCACGTGATCATAATAATTCCAGAAATCACTTCTTATCATAGATTACTCTATACAGATAACGCAAGTCACAAAAGGTTGGGTATAGCGCGGATTGCGAGGGCAGATAAAGCTGTGGCAGAACATCGATCGTCGTGCGGAATCTAATCGAGGTAATCTGTGGGGTTGCAGATTACGCCAAATACAAAACATACAGATCATTGGTTAAAAATGCTGCTTAGTTAATTAATTAATTAACTAAGCTGCGTTTTTAAGTAAGACTCACAGTCATCAAATTTACATTTATATTAGTATAAACAAGTAAGAGATACTTGAAAAGACTTAGATCTACGGTTTTATTATTTACATATATTTGGTAAAAGAAATAACTTAAATCGAATATTCAGAAAAACAAAACAATAATTCAACAAACCAGTTTAGTTGCATCAACCAATTAAAAGTAAAGCTTGTTACAGACAGAACTATAATTTATATTGTGCTATATATAATAACGGTAAATATGCTTTAATATATATACATCCTCAATTTTGCTATACCGAGCAATAAGTATATATTCATATATTTTGATGACGTAAAAAAAAATATACAGTATGACTGGTGAGACACCTACGATACTCTAGGACGTGATATTTGGCGATCATATGGGAAGAAAAAAATAACATTAAAAATAAATATTCACTGACAACTAGGTAATCTTAACCGAAAGTTATGTTAATAATTACGCAAAGCATGGACACCGTGCGGACGCATGAGCTGGACGTTGTGAGGACGCTCGCGCCGACGATAGAGGGGCAAGCACGTACAAGCTTGTCGCGTGATCAAAACATCGTTATCGGGAGTGTATCCACGCTTTATTTATTTATAGGAAAATTGAGGCCAAAAATTAATTACCTAATTTTACTATATAATTATAACGAGAATCGAGTACCAAGTACTTTCTTTCAGTATCGTAGGTGTCTCACCAGTCATGCTGTATATTTATAATGCGCGTATAAAGGGATAGTACTGAAAACATAACATAATATGCCTTTAATTTATATAAATAATATATAGCCCTGTCTGTGATGGGCTTATGTGTGACAAAAAACTGATTTTTGTTTGAAACAGAATTTTACTTATAATTTACACAAAGCAAATCACAGTCTACAACATACACTTGCATACAGCCTCAGAATGCAGTTTTTGTGTACACATCTATACCTATGTCAGAAAATGAGAAAACATGTAATACACCGGTCATGAACAACTTTTCTAGTGTTTGTCTCCCATATTAGATACAAACAGCTCGATGACAACATTTATTCTAACATTCATTATGAGAAAACATGTAATACACCGGTCATGAACAACTTTTCTAGTGTTTGTCTTCCATATTAGATACAAACAGCTCAATGACAACATTTATTCTTACATTCAATATGAGAAAACATGTAATACACCGGTCATGAACAACTTTTCTAGTGTTTGTCTTCCATATTAGATACAAACAGCTCAATGACAACATTTATTCTTACATTCAATATGAGAAAACATGTAATACACCGGTCATGAACAACTTTTCTAGTGTTTGTCTTCCATATTAGATACAAACAGCTCAATGACAACATTTATTCTTACATTCAATATGAGAAAACATGTAATACACCGGTCATGAACAACTTTTCTAGTGTTTGTCTTCCATATTAGATACAAACAGCTCAATGACAACATTTGTTCTTACATTCATTATGAGAAAACATGTAATACACCGGTCATGAACAACTTTTCTAGTGTTTGTCTTCCATATTAGATACAAACAGCTCAATGACAACATTTGTTCTTACATTCATTATGAGAAAACATGTAATACACCGGTCATGAACAACTTTTCTAGTGTTTGTCTTCCATATTAGATACAAACAGCTCAATGACAACATTTGTTCTTACATTCATTATGAGAAAACATGTAATACACCGGTCATGAACAACTTTTTTAGTGTTTGTCTTCCATATTAGATACAAACAGCTCAATGACAACATTTATTCTTACATTCATTATGAGAAAACATGTAATACACCGGTCATGAACAACTTTTTTAGTGTTTGTCTTCCATATTAGATACAAACAGCTCAATGACAACATTTGTTCTTACATTCATTATGAGAAAACATGTAATACACCGGTCATGAACAACTTTTTTAGTGTTTGTCTTCCATATTAGATACAAACAGCTCAATGACAACATTTATTCTTACATTCATTATGAGAAAACATGTAATACACCGGTCATGAACAACTTTTTTAGTGTTTGTCTTCCATATTAGATACAAACAGCTCAATGACAACATTTATTCTTACATTCATTATGAGAAAACATGTAATACACCGGTCATGAACAACTTTTTTAGTGTTTGTCTTCCATATTAGATACAAACAGCTCAATGACAACATTTATTCTTACATTCATTATGAGAAAACATGTAATACACCGGTCATGAACAACTTTTCTAGTGTTTGTCTTCCATATTAGATACAAACAGCTCAATGACAACATTTATTCTAACATTAATTATCTTATTTGACACTAGCAGCGTCTTTCAGTTTCACACCATATCCTATGGTTACTACATATTTTTCTGGGATAAAAAGTTGTTGTTAATCCAGAATTTGTTTTGTTTTGTTATACATGTTCATTATCCTTTTTTTTATGTTGTTGTGTTTTGTAATAAAGTTATATTCTATTATAATTTCACCAAAGTCCGTCAGACATTACAGCATGAAGAAAAACATAGTCTCATACTTTCGCATTTATTATTATATTAGAAATATGATTATTACCTAACACTTTGAAAACACACGCAATAAAAAAATTTGGTGGCTCTACTTTTGTGTAGGTTTAATTTAAATAAAATCATATGGTTTTATACTGGAGCAAATAATATATTGAAACAATAGTAAGAGTAAAAAAACTTCGCTAATAACACCCACAAATACAGTTAGCATACACAAAAGCATCTCCCACTAAATCTTACATTTATAACACATTTTGAGACATTTATTTCTAACACATTGTACCTAGTTCCTAACAACTAACATTATATCGTAGATCCCTTGAATTTCTTCATAGCAAGCTCTTTCATTTTCTATTTCCGAATCTATACCACTCAATTGAGGATCAGTCTCATTATTTTCACTTAATTTATGTTCAATCACAAGTTTATTTATGATTTCACTGTATCACTTTAGTTTTGCATTATGATCGTTCACTTGTATCACTTTTTCGGTTAGTTTTGTATTTGTTGAAAAAAGATCCTAGCTTATATTTATTTCATTGGTAACTTTAGATTTTTTTGCAGGAATGTCATCTCCAGTTTCAGTATCTTGAGTTTCACTATCAAATTTTAAAATGAAATTTTGAGAATGTATTTCACTGTTCAATGGAGTATCATTTTCGTCTCGTGTGTCGGGATTCACGGTTGAAACACTTTTAAAAACTTCATTATCGGTATTTAATTCTATGTTATCAGATTTTACTTGTGCTCCATAATCATTTCTAGATCTATATGAGCAATAATTTGTAACATCAATACGGTCTTTCTTGTATTTCATTGTTTTAAATGTGTGTTCTTTCACTTCTCCATTTGTAGCTCCAGTTTCCTGTGACTCAGTACTTGTGTTGATATCTTTATCAGGTAAGCGTTTAGATCGTTTGATTTTTTTACCCGTGATGTCTTTGTTTTTTCGAGTTCCTTGGATAGGATCCGGAGTATGCTTTATGTAATTAAAAACAACATGTTTATAATATGTAACTGATAGCTACGCCCCGCGGCGTTACCCGCTACATGTTTTCGGGATAAAAAGTAGCCTATGTCTTAATCCAGGGTCTCAGATACCTCCTACTAAATTTCATCCAAATCCGTTCAGTAGTTTTTGCGTGAAAGAGTAACAAACAACATAACAAACATCCATCCATCCAAACTTTCACATTTATGATATTAATGGGATTATTAGTATTTTAAATATATCTTCCTCTAAGATGAATTTAAAAAAAAAGTTTGGGTCAAAATGAAATTAATTTGAGATTTTGCTTTAAGTGTCTTGGCATGGGACTAAATAAAGGCTTATAATTTTGATAACTTATTTCAAAATGTTGCTGCAACCATTTTATCATTATAGATACTATTTAATTAGTATGGTAGGTACTTGGTTGTATTTTTCAGTTTAAAGCATATGAACAAAACGCTTGTATGGTAAGCGCTAACGTCTAATCATGACCATAGCTGTAGCTAGAACTCTAGAGTAACAAAATAAAGTCCAGGGCATCACTGCTTTGAGATATTCAGTAGCTAGTTATATTTCCGTGACGTGAGGTGGTTTTGTAGCAATGATAGCTCAGTAAGCATGGTCGGATCGCACAGCGTAGAGTTCAAAACCCAACAATGATGAGGAGTTTTCATCTACCTGGCTTCAAACGAAGGGTCCTTAAAGGTAGGCAATGCCCCGGGTATTGCAGGTGTTCATAGGCAGCGGTGGCCACTTACCATCACGTGGACGGTCGCTTGTTTGCCGCTTTTCACATTTTAAAAAATGAGTTTGAGCAACTACTAGTGACGGAAACCATCATGCTTTACTTTCAGTTATGGTATCCTCATTACCAGCGGCGGCCTTAGCTGTTGCGAGGCCAGGGGCGACAGATCAGGTAAGGCTCTTTTTCTTTGAGTCCGTTTTACTAAAAAATTTGTTCGAGTGCTCGAGTGGCCGTAACGTGCTTGCACTAATAATGAAACCGTGCGTTCAGGGGGGGATGTTGTTAAGTGCGACGCGCGAGATACACGTACATACGTATATGGTAAAGACTTTTTTCTACGAGGACACGAGGCCCCGAGCGGTTGCCCTGCTTGCCACCCTCTAAGGCCGCCACTGCTCATTACCCAATAAAACTCTCCATTAAATGTCTCAAAGTAATAAGTGCCAATGCAGCCATGCCCTCGACTTTGCTTTGTTACTTTGGTAAAATTCTGGGTACATCAGGAGTGTTTCGTTCTTCTCATAATCTCTTGCCAAGTATTAAAATAGATCATCTGCTGTATAAAAATAATTTCACAATTACATTACTTACAGAAGGTTGCCCTAAAGGTACCGCGACATCCCTCCTTCTGAGAACTATGTCTTCCATTATTGCGTCTAATTTGACGCTGTTTGAAAGTAGGGATGCAGGTTTTTTGTCCGATTGGTAGTGATCTGGGATAAACTTGATTCTGGGGTAATACCACTTGTATATTAAAGCGAATGAATGCAAGTCTTTCTGAAAATAGTAAAAATTACAAAAGTATTAGTGTAGTGCATTTTCATAATTCTCATAGACAGGTATCCAACCTTAATGTCAAATTTATGTAATCGAGTTATTATGTCTTTTACATAAATAAATATCGTAGGACTATACACACACCACCATCTGGCCCCAAACTAAGCAGAGCTTGTGTGATGGAAGTCAGATAACTGATCAATCAATCAATCAATCAATCAGCCTTTTATCCTGAACTTTGCTTTCTTTTCTTCATGACTAGTTTCTTCTCACAGAATGTCTCTTAGTTCAGTGTGCCTCTTGGCATAGGCCTCCTCTAACATTTTCCATTGCCTTCGGTCTTTTGCAACTCTTCTCCAGTTGGGTCCAGCTGTTAGTTTTATTTCGTCTTCCCATCTTTTTACTTGCCTTCCTTTCTTTCTTTTCCCATCTCTAGGATACCATTCAGTTGATATCTTACTCCATTTTTCCTGGGGACATCTCATTAAATGGCCTGTCCACCTCCACTTTAGTTGATCTATCTTATCTAGCACGTCTGTTACTTTTGTTTTTGATCTTATGAAGGTGTGCCTTTTTCTATCTTGCTTTTTTACGCCAAGCATGCTCCTCTCCATGGCTCTTTGGCAGTGTACTATACTGTCTCTTTGGAGTTTAGTGAGTGACCAGGTTTCACACCCATATGTGAGGCAAGGTAGGATACAGGTATCGAACACCTTCCGTTTGATTCCTATGCTGATGTCTATGGATTTCATTACTTCCTTCAAGGACCAGTATTTTTTCCAGCTGTTGGCTGTTCTTCTGTTTACTTCTTTGGTAGATTGGTCTGTATGTGAGATGATTTGTCCTAGGTAGATATACTCTTCTACGTATTCGAGAGGGTGGTTATTTATTTTAATCTCTTGATATTTACTGTTTGTTAATAATTTTGTCTTGGTCAGGTTCATGTATAGTCCGATGTTTTCACTTTGTTTTCTTAGTTCTTCGATCATTTTCTCTAGAGTATATGGATCTCTTTCGAATAGGACGATGTCGTCCGCAAACCTCAGATGATTGAGTTTTCTTCCATCTATGCTTAAGCCGTATTGATCCCAGTCTAGTTTACGGAATATATTTTCCAATACCGCGGAGAACAGCTTGGGAGACAGTGGATCTCCCTGTCTGACCCCTCTTCCAATTCTGAACTCGTCTCCCAACGCTTCCAATTGAATTCTTCCTTTACTATGGGAATATATGCTTTGTATGATTCTGATGTAAGTGGAGGGGATGCCCTGTTTCTCTAGGCTCTCCCAGATGGCTTCGTGACTGATACTGTCGAAAGCCTTGGTGTAGTCTATAAAACCCATGTACAAAGATTTGTGGTACTCCTTGTGTTTCTCTATGATTTGTTTCACTGTATGTAGATGGTCTATTGTGGAGAAACTTTTCCTGAAGCCAGCCTGTTCCATGGGTTGGTTTTCGTCTAATACTGTGGTTATTCGCCCAAGGATGATTTTCGAAAATACTTTGTATATATTGGACATCAAACTAATTGGTCTATAGTTGTCTATGTCTTCTTTAGGCCCCTTCTTATGTATTAATATTATATGTGATGTTTCCCATTGTTGTGGAATGTAATTGGATATTATAATGTCGTTAAAGATTTTAGTTAGTATCGGGACAAGTTCTTCCAAGGTTCCTTTCAATAGCTCATTTGTGATCTTGTCAGGGCCTGGCGATTTGTCTAGCTTCTGACTAACTATTGCATGTCTCACTTCACTAGGTAAGATTTCAGGTTCGGAACTCAGGATTGGGGGAGGGGTTGTACGCCTGTTCTTGTTTACGGAGTCTCTGTTAGAGTACAGGTTTTGGTAGAATTGTGTTGCTGTTTTGTTAATATCTTTTCGACTCGTAACGTGCATCTGGTTGTTTTTCAGGTTTGGTATCCAGTTGCTTGATTCCCGTAATTCTTTAAGAGCTTTCCTGGTTCCGCCTGTTGTTACAATATGTTTTACAAGAGTTTGTAGTCGCTTCGATTTTCTATCTTTTCTGATGCCTTCTCTTATTTTCTTACTTAGTTCAGTTATCTTCTGGAAATTTTGCTTTTTCATTTTATTATTGAATAGATGTTTTCTCTCATTTATTAATAGCATTGTTGGTTCACTTAAGTTGTGCTTTTGTTGTTCGGTTTTTCTAGTATTGAGACAAGTAAGGTTATTATGAAGTTTGTTGTAACTAAATTCGACCTGTTTAGTATCTGATTTTATTAGTTCGCTGAGAAGTGTTCCCATGGAAATTGTTTTTACATTTTTGGTTTCTAGTGTAGTTGTAGTGGCAGTATTGACTGCGAACTTTCTTGTCTTTTTAGGTGGGTTTATGTGGAATGAAGCTCTTACCATGCGATGATTTGTGTTAAAGTTTAGTCTCGATATTACTGATGTGTCTGTACAAGATTTTGCGTGATAACTGATAACTGATAGAATACATAAATCCAGACACAGAACAAACATTTGTTTATTCACAAAATGTTTGCCCTGAGTGGGAATCGAACCCACGCCCTACAGCTCTCAAGGCAGATATACTACCAATGAGCCAGCGGGGCTGTTACATGCCTCGATGGTTGTTATTGTATTTCACACAACTTAGGCCAACGATTTAACGTGCCATTCGACCAATGGTAGTATTCAGTTCTAAATACTACTCGCGGTCACTTACCCAAACACTAACCGTCGGTTACGTAATTTGACAAAATCTATTTTTTTTAATAAATAAATATAGTAGGACATTACACAGCGCCATCTGACCCCAAACTAATAGTCTGGGTGGCAGCGGTGCAAATACTAAAGTCATAGTAAGCCGGCTGATATTGATACTGATAGTAGATCTCATATGACTAATAAGTAAACCGAACGTCAGCTGCCCAGGTAGCGGTGGGTTTGGGAGGGGGAGGTCGTGGAAGTTGTAAAAAAAAAATTAAAAAAAAGTGATAGTACGCCGTCTAAAACCCATTTTCATAAATAGTTGACATCATACTGAGTTGAAAAATAGTCGTCAGCTGCATGGAGGAGGGTGGATTATGCGTCAGCCGATCGCATGAACTTGTAAAAAATCGCGTAAAAAAAGTCATAGCTCGCCGGATGAAACAAACTAGCTGATAGTTTATATAATTTAAAGTACGAAAACAGCAATCAGCTGCGTGGGTAGCGGTGGAAAGACCGTCAGCCGATGCAGTAAAGGTTGGAAATATTGGAGCATTGCTACTATGCGGTTTCCTTTTAAACAGGAATTTCGAGGTAGATTCTGGCCTTGCTTGAGCCCATAACACGACCTTCGGGCTACCTAAGCCTCTTTCCTTAAACAAATATATAATAAACAAATGTTTGTTCTGTGTCTGGGTGTTCTGTATGTATTATAAGTATGTATTTACAAAAAAAAGTATTTATGTATTCTATCAGTTATCTGACTTCCATCACACAAGCTCTGCTTAGTTTGGGGCCAGATGGCGCTGTGTGTATAGTCCTACGATATTTATTTATTTATATAATGTAAATAACAATACCTTCAAATCACAGGATACGAGCCATATTCTATATTTAGCGCAGACCCAGGCGCGCAAAATCTCCTTCGAGACATTGTTATCATCGATCACAATGATTCCCCATTCACGGCGACACAACGCATTGATATGCGAAAATGAACCAATCACACACTTTGTGTTTCTATATTCATTGCCTTTTTGTACCGATATATCTGAAACAAAATAATTAGTAGAGGTTTATTATCCTTACAGCATTAAATCAAATACAAATATTTTATTGATAACATCAATGTTACAAGTCACTTCAAAATGTTTAAATATGTCATTAAATGAGTTCTATAACACTGATTACATGTCAACACAAAAATGTCAAAATAAGGTATGTCAACATGACAATATAAAAAAAATATTGTTAATATAATCTAATCAGTAAGGATATGTGCATAAGAAAGGAGAAGATAATTATAAATAATATCATTACAAGACAAATACAAAATTTTAATGATGTGATATAGCAGGTAACTATGTTCACCCGCATGAACCTACATAGGGGCTTCCAGATCTTATAAGCTATTTGCAGTAGTAAAAAGAAAGACCACATAGTCTCATTGCTTCTACTCATCAAGTCAACCGCATACCTGCTTAAGATTGGGATAACACACAGACAATTATTTAAAACTACGAGTACATTATTAATAGATAATTAACCAATAATTTTATTTCCAGGAGTAAAAGACACTAAACCATACCGAATGCTATATTAGTCCATTTCTGAAACTGTTCAGTCCATACTTCCTCAAAGCCTTCGTTGCATAAGATTAATGTTGGTAGAGCCATATCGCGATGCATAGCAAGGATAAACAGAATCGTTTGAACTCTCTTCCCATAACCTGTAGGATCATTAAGGATCACTCCAATTTTACCCTGAAAAGTTGAATAGAATACATTATTTTAACGACTCTAATTTGTAAGTTGTTTCTTTCTTTAACAAGAAAATGTGAGAAATCACCTTATAGAAAGCCTTAAACATAGGGATTCAATATTTAACTATTAAAGTAATAAATGACTGCGAGGCATCCCGATGCTTGTGAGAAATAACTGAGGTAGAAGATTGGGGGTGTGCAGTAATGAAAAAGTAAGTAATTATTATTTTTGTAATGTACTTAATTATGTAAAAAACTATACACCCATGGGTACATAACAATATTTTAGACAGACATGCCACTGTAGAAGCATTAAGGTTTCGTAAGTTGCATGTTCCATGGGATAAGTATCCCTATTTTATGGGAAATCTATTACTCCAAACTACCCAGTCTGCAACACTAGGAATGGCATACATATACCACATTACAATGGAGTGTGCTCTAAAAATGAATCAATTAGAACAAATGTCCTAAACAAACAAACAACAGGACTCCAAGTTACTGTGACAGCATTCTGGCTGAGCCTCTCTCGGACAAGGCCGGAATGCTTTGTAATCTAAGTAATAGAGTCAAATTATACATACAATACGAGTAATTTCATCCGAATCACATATTAGCTTTAGTAAAAAAATACTCTCTAAATTTGCAAATAGTTATTGAGATGCCATTGTGTTTGAAACCTGACAAATGTTATAGTCTATGCCAATTGTTAGTAAAAAAATGTATATGCTATAGGTACTATTATGTAAAATTATTTATCAGTGTGTTACCTTTTTATACTCCCTGTATAAAAATCGAATGCCATCATACTGATGTTGTGGAAGGCGTATTGTATCAATGTAGATATATTCATAAATAAATTCATTAATTGGTTTCTGTAGGTACAACCTCACTGGCTTTTCAGCCATTTTGTATCCTGTAAATAATAATACTTGTGTTGATGTAATCTTCTACTACATGTATGACATTTACTTGCATCTTCAAAAACTATTCAAAGTCAAAGTCAAAGTATAGTTTATTGCTATGCTGTGTTACATTAAGGTCTTAATATATAGGTAGAGCAACAGCTACGTTCAGTACGAACATGCAATATTAGAGGCTGAACTTAAAATTATGGTATTTAATTATTTACATTAACAAAATGGAATCCGAAAAAATTTAGTGGAATGCTGTAATTGTCAAAAAAATAATTATATAAAAAATGTCACAGTTAATCATTAAAATTTATCGTCAAGAAAATCATTTATTTTATAGTATCCCTTATCTATAAGAAAATTGAATAAATTGCGTTTAAATATAGAAACACTTCCTGACTCCAGTATTGATGTTGGCAGATGATTGACTATTCATGTTTTGATTGAAAAACTGAAAAAAATGTTTTCACAGGACTTCTTGTTCACACTAACACAGTATGTTATTTAGATTTGATGCAATTTTGGAATGGAGATAATAACACAAACTACTTTTTATCCTAAATAATTAATCAATAAAATATACATATGTATATGGTTCCTGTAGAACAGCAGGTAAATTTCTAGGATGCTAGTTATAGAAGAACATACTCATATATTATTGTTGATAAAATAATTATTTAGAGGCATATTGAACAGAACTTTACTATCCATCAAAACATACATATTTATGTATCTTAAAAAAGAAAAAAAAACACTTGATACAATAAAAAGTTAGCATACTATGTATGTAGTCAGTATGCCAAAACTCAACATCAAGGACGCATGGGGTGACAGCACAGCTATATAAGATCATGTAAAAATCACTTAAATTGTGAAATTTGGGGCCACAGTGTCTAATGATGTAATAGACTTTACTTGGTGGTAGATCTCCTTAGCAGGAGGTCGTCTAGGTTCCACCACCGTACCAGTTATTCTGCCACTAAGCAGTAAAAGCATACAGCAGTAGCAGTATGTGTAAAGATTACTGTGTTCCGGTTTGAAGGTTACTGCTAATGGTCACTTTGATAGCTTTTCAGAAAAAGCACTTAAAAATTCTGTGTATTGCTGCAATGGTCATGGACAGATGTTATCTCTTACCATCAGGAGGGTGTCTCGTTTGTCTCATTACTTGTTACAATAAAAAAAAATGTTAAGTTAACCACATTTCAAAAAATATTTTAGTCATCAACTAGCCAAGTGACATTTTTTGGTTATGTAGTTTTGAGACACTGTATATTATTTTGTGAAGTGGTCTTGATGTTTTTGTATGGGACAACCATTTTTTAATGACTCCCATAATGAAAGTTATTAAAATTATGAGTACAATTAACTTTTTGTGGCTTGTTACAATGGATACACTTACATATACATGGAATGGTCACCATAGCATATCGAGAGTCATAAAAATCTAAGTGTTGGACAACACTTGGATTTGTATTGTTGTTACTTTGCAATATCAGCAAGAAATAAACAATAGCCACTAAGTATAATTAGTATTTTATAAGAACAAAGCATTGTACACACAAATTGTTAAATTTTATTTTCATAGTTATTAGGTACATTTATCCTTTACAGTTGGTGCAGGGAAAGATTAATTTTATGAGCTACAAAACATACAAGTGTAAAGCAGACTAGGTTTCCCATTGTCCAGTGCTGTAATTAGTTTGCTGTGGAATCTATCATATTAATTTTATTAATAGCAGGACACCATGCTGCATTCATTATTTGGTGCTATAGAACCGCACTTTCAAATAATTACTAATAAACAAGCTCAGCATCTTATGTACAGCATAAGCATAAACTGAAATAGCTTAATTTGTATCGTGTTTTTGTTGAATACGGTTTTTGCACTACTTACTGTTGCTATTCAGTGTGTTAAGAAGGCATGTTTTGATTCAACCTGTTCAAGATCGATAAAGTCATTATAAGCACATATAACATCTCCAAGTAAAACAGTGCTACAAACACAGATACACTCGTTTTATGCACTTCTATATCCTCAAACTCCTGCATAAGCCTATTATTCCGGTAGACAATATGGTCCCAGAACATTGACACAGATTTATAGAATACAAATGAACTTAACTCTTCTTGCCTTATTATAAACTTCCGTTTTAACGCTCGTGCTAGTTTTGCATATAATATCAAGTATTTAAATTCCGTATTATTGTTGCAAATTCAAGAAAACAACCACAAAAAAGTAACGGCTCACCTCTTGTTTTCTATTTTTCGTCAGACCGACAGACGGGGACGGGGGATAGCTAGATTTGTTAGACGTCACGCGTCAGCTTCATTCGGCTGACAATGACTGTTATCAAAAGAAACCGAAAGCAAATAGTTTTCTTCTTTAATTTTGGCGTCGCATTTTGTACTTTTGTCAGTAAAATAAATAAATAAATAGACGGTAGATCGTGTATTAGGGTTAGGGATTGACACTATCGATAAGTTCTGCCAATAATTAACGACTCGATGACATTAAATTATTATCTACACTAATATTATAAATCCAAGTGTTCCCGTTTGTTTGCTATCCCAACAATTAGTACTGATTTTGATGAAATTTGTCAAGCAACTCCTTATGTATCCCAATGACGGACATGTATTTTTATTTTGCAACTGGATAACGAAACGAGTAAGTCACTCGCCTGATGATAAGCAACTTGTGATATTATAATTTCCAAGAAAATTTAAAAATTGAAATGCCTCAGGACCCTCGAGAAACACTTCATTGGTGGCAATGAAAGTGTTAAAGGCTACGGGTAGGTATTGAAAAGTCAGTATTTAAAAATAAATTCTATAATTTCATATATCAATATCAACAACTCCAAAACTGGTACAAAACTTAAAAAGTGAAAACCGAATACATATTTCACTTTTTAACATATAATATCAGTAAACTGCACTTTCCCTTACATTCATACATGATTCTTAATTGATTACAGTTTATTTTTTAAAGGTATAGGAAATGCTTCAAAATGTTTTATTCATTCTTGAATGAGGGTGGCCTCTTCTCGACGAATGCTGTCATACCTTCTTTGCGATCAGCCTGAAAATAAAAAAAAAATAAGACATGGCCATATTCTTGGACTTTTTGGATTTGGTTCTCAAGTGAGACTGTCGGAACACACTGTGCTCCGCTAGAAGTAGAAAAAAAAATGCAAACTAAAACATAAGTACATAACAGTAGCGAAGAGTCGCATGTTTTTTTTTTTTTCTTTGGTTTTGGCGTCGCGTTTTAGCATTTGCCAGTGTCAAGTAATTATATATTTTCAAGTTAAATAAGTGCCATCGTAGCTACTTTTAGTCAAAGTCGTCTTTGTCAAGTCCAGTTCGTGTCAGTTAATTCCAGTCATGCTTTAGTAAAGTAGTGGCAACTTTACTACAAAGCTTCGATGGAGTTTTGGAAGCAACACGAAAACTCATGTTTCACCACATTATATCATTTTCCCACACTCGCGCTTGTAATTCGGCACTTTATGAATAAAACACCACCATTTTTATGCATAAACACTCGACAAAACACTAGTTTTGGAAAAAAATACAACGGAGCGACACGACTCTTCCCGCGTTCCCGCCAAAACTGGAGTCGCATGTTACGAGATTCCCGTCGACTTCCCTTTAAGAATTGGCATATAAAGTATTTACGTAGTGACATAAAATATGTAGGCCAAAGGTATTTTCGATTGTCATGCATGCGACGTACTGTGTACGAAATTTATTTGACGCCTAAACATTTATAATAACATCAAGTCAAAGATAGTAAAATCTGTGCATCAAGTGTAATTTGAAGTTGTGAGTGGTAAAAATGCAGCTTGTCGCGTAGCATCTCTTTCATTTCCCTAGGAAGCGAACAGTCTGTCTCGCTCTACGGGTGGCCAATAAGGAGCCACCAATTTCATTTGACCCATTTAAATTTGCAACTATGACAGGTCAGATAAATTTGACGTTCTTATCTCGCTGGCCACACGCTTTTGAAAGTGTTAGAATATACGTACCTACTTATTCTAAAAGAGGAAGCGAGAAAGAGCGGCCGTATAATACTTCCAAATTAAAAATTATATTTATAGTACTGTTTTACATCTATATATATCATATCTTTTGTTTTTAACACTTAAGGTGGTTCGATTTCCATACAAATATTTTTTTGCCATTTATGGACAAATGGAGCATAATTTTACAGTGAAATCACAGCTACTGGCATTTAGTTTGGTCTTTATTTGCGGTAAATCACAGATGCTTGAATAAAACAGTAGATTATGCTAGAAATCTACTGTTTAAAATCATAAATTCATAAATCATTTATAAATTGTATGCTAACAATCTACTATTTATTTACATACAGTCATACATCCATGCTCGATTTTAATGTTTTGTGATTGTTTTACTGTGACAAAAAATAAATTGGGTTTAGTGATTAATAATAAGAACTTTTCTTTTGCTCCGGCTTCCCTTTTTCAGATTTCCAGCCTTCTAAATTAATATTGTTCTAAGAACACATTATTATTTGTTACTAACCGTAGCGAAAGTTCCATAGAAGACGGACTTCTCGAACTGGAGTCCACTCTTCAGTGTGGTCTCGTAGGCCTGGTTGACGGCTTGCTTGGCCATCTTCACGATGAGGGGCGAGTGCGTGCCAATGCGCTCTGCCAGCTTAATGGTCTCCTCCAAGAGTTTGTCCACTGGGAATACGCGGCTCACCAGACCTGGGGGTAAAAAGTTCAGGATATGGACAATTGAATAAAAATTGAATATCTTTTATACCTACTTTATTGTACACTAGTTTTCTATATAGGTTGCAAGATTACATCAAATTCTTGGAGACAAAGCAGAGTAAACCGCGCCCGGATGTGACCCAAGAAACGTGTGTCAAAACCACGTCAGTTTCCATTTTGAACATGCTTTAGGATCTGATGGCATTGGTTTTATGCCATACAAAATAAAGAAACAAACTAGTTCGATCGAATGTACCTACTCAGAGCCTTTACGTAGGTATGTGTATCATTATATTATTTTTATATGTAAAGGAATGGAGACGATCGAGACGCTCGTAGAGATGGTGGTAGAGTCTGTCCATGACCATTGCAGAGTTACACAGAACTTTTGAGTAACAGAAGAAAGTCCAGGGCATCGCTGCTTTGGCACTCATTACTTTGAGGCTAAATGGTTTGTCTCATCAGTCGTGTAATTTCGCTAGTACCTAACTCTACAAACTGGAACACAGTAATGTTTGCACACTACTGCTTAGCGCCAGAATATTTGGTACTGTTTTGGTACCTGTCTAGACGATCTCTTGATAAGGAAATCTACCACCAAGTAAAATTAATTATTATACACCACTAGTTTTAATTACTAGAAAAAAATTAATGGTTAACACAGACCGACATCGTAACTATGCAATCAAAATTTTTGTTTACTTTATAATGCCAAAGTTATTATTAGTGAAAATTTACGGAAATCCTGCTTAAAATTATGGTCATAGCAATCATTTACGACAAAAGAATACTATCACCAGCTGGCGATTACCAATGGCGGCTTTCATTGCATTATTTCAAAAACATTTTCTTTCTCTATCGCACTATCGCGACCGAGGCCTCCTGATCCAGTTGCACGTGTTTTATGAATGAAATTGCGACGAAATATGTTTAGGTAATGCTTACGGGTAGAATAATAACCAGGAATCACTTTTTTTGTAGATAATTTTTCGACATCGAATTTTGAAGTTTTTGTTTTATAGACATAGGTTCAGTTATATTATAGCAGTATAGCAGTGGTGTGAACCGAAGTTGCCACAGAGAGGCTTTTTAGTTTAGCATTTAGCGCCAATTTCAACTTACCCATTTTCTCTGCCTCGTGTGCGTCGATGAAGTTGCCCGTGAGCACGATCTCCATGGCCTTGGACTTGCCGACGTAGCGTGGTAGGCGCTGAGTGCCGCCGGCACCAGGAATGGTGCCGATGTTGATCTCTGGTTGACCGAACTTGGCCTTTTCTCCCGCGTAGATGATATCGCACAGCATGGCCAGCTCGCAACCACCCCCCAGCTACGGCAAAATATACAATGTGGAGAAATTACGACGAAATTATTACTATTTATTATTTGTTTTATATTGCACTAGCTGCGCCCCGCGGTGTTACCCACTACATGTTTTCGGGATAAAAACTAGCCTATGTGTTAATCCAGTCTCAGCTACCTCCATACTAAATTTCATCCGTTTAGTAGTTTTTGCGTAAAAGAGTAATCAATTTTCTACATCCATCCAAACTTTCACATTTATAATATATATAATAAACATATTTCAACACAAAACATATTTGGTATTGCGGTGCTTAGACGACCTCCTGCTAATAAGGAGACTACCAAGTACATTCTTGGAAGCAGCGTGTCTTGAGAGACGCCTTTGTCCTGCATTGGACTTCAATAGGCTGATGAAGATTATATTTATTTTTATAATCTACTTTTAATTTTCTTTACTTTGATTTCCTACTAATAGGTTTGGTTATTTTTTTTTATTAACGTATTAATATTTGGCAAATCCGCCATTTTTTTAAACATCTTTTCCCATTTTTAATTTTATTATTTGTAAAGTTTATTTATTTTATTTTGCACGCCTTGTGATGGCTGAATATAGAGATGCCTTTTTATTTTGTTTTCGACCTGACTGTACCTATATTTATGCAAATAAAACATTTGAATTTGAGTTTGAAGGACACTTTTGAGATGAATATAACGATTAACTAGCGAAATCGATCCAGCCGTTTGGAAGACACGAAGTAATAAAGACATTTACAATCAAATATACATACGTACAAGGTACGCGCAAAAAAATATAATCCTTCCTTGGCAGTCGAGTAAAAATACATAACCAAACTATGAACCATTATGTGAGTAAAGATGTATGGAGAAGATAAGATGTACGTTATGTTATGTGTTTGTGTTACAAAATAAAAGATCATTTTCTTTCTTTTCATTCTTTCTTTTTTTCTTTTAAAGTTGCTTACCGCGAACCCGTTCACAGCGGCGATGACGGGCTTGCCGCAGTTGGAGACGTCCTCCCATTCCTGCAGAAAACCTGCCCTCTGGTTGTCGCTGTATGTGTTGTTCTGCATCTCCTTGATATCGGCGCCGGCTGCGAACGCTTTCTCATTTCCTGGACAAAATTAAAAGGAATCAAAATTTGTTAACTTTCTACTTCGTGACACCGTCGACACTAAAATGTGGTCTAAGCCAAACCATTCCAGTATTGTAACAACAAACAAACTTTTGCACTTATATTTTGCTTTGCTTCGTCCGCGTAAACAATAACTTAAAATTATTTTAAAAAGTATCCTGTATATCCTATAAAAAAAAAAGTATTTATGTATTCTACCAGTTATCTGACTTCCATCACACAAGCTCTGCTTAGTTTGGGGCCAGATGGCGCTGTGTGTAATGTCCAACGATATTTACTTATTTATATTACGTTCATCTAGGTCATAAACTTATGTGTGCCAAATTTCATCCAAATCCGGTCAGTAGCTTTTTTCACTTTTTTGTTGATTTTTTAAAAACCGCTCGATCGCATACCAAAAAAGTAGTTGAATTGAGAACCTCCCAGTTTTTTGAGTCGGTTAAAAAGCGGTATTTTAATTTTAAAGTGAAGCGTATCCAGGTAGGTGTAGTTGTTTTATTACAAGCCGAAGTCAGACAGAGCGCCTTTACTTTGGGGTGAGGCGATTTTAATTTTATTCTTTCAAGTTTAAAGCGAAGGGTAGCCTTAAAAAATGTTATACCAGTTATGATGATAGCAGAGATGCTGGTATCTGCGTCGAAGTCCTTGATCGCCTTGCCGAGCTCCACGAAAAGCGGCTTGCAGAGCGCATTCAGCGCCTTGGGCCGGTACAGCTGAATGATACCTACATTCTTCTTGGCGCCTACAACCTCAACCTTGATATTTTCATACGCAGGAGCTGTGGAAAATAAGAATTGAAATAAATTAAAGTTTTCATTTTGTAACCTAAACCACAATATAAATAAATAAATATCATAGGACATTATACACATCGCCATCTGACCCCAAACTTAGCAAAGCTGCTATGGAAGACAGATAACTGATAGAATACATAAATAGTTTTTTTTAATACATACAGTACACCCAGACAGAACAAACATTTGTTTATATCACAAAATGATTGTCCTGGGTGGGAATCGAACCCTTGGAGCAGACATACTACCAATGAACCAAAAGGGGTGCCTACTATATTAATATGACAAACAGAGACAATTGGGGCCCGATGTATAACGCCATATCATTTGCAAATAATTGTAAAATAAAAATCTGTAAATGTAATGTATTGTCTGTAAAATATTATTCTGTAAAAATATATTGTTTGTAATGAAATCAATGTCTGTTGTTAAAAAAAGATTTATTATTATTATTATAATTAAGAGACAATTGTAAAATAGGGACTGACTTCAACGTAATGCTGGTCATACAAAGTGGTATGACTTTACCTAGCCTGATCACAGCTCACCTGATGTTAAGTGACGGTGTGGTCCAAGATACAGCACACTTAGCCAGGAATGGCTGGCTCTCAAGTGAGGCTGCCGAAACACCGTTAGATGCTTGGCGTCAGATTTTTAACTCGACAGTGGTAGTTAGCCAGCCGAGTACTAGAAAGTGCTATGCTACGGTTTCCTCACGATGTTTTTCCTTCATCGGCAGCTCAAACTCATTGTTGGGGTTTGAACCCACGCCCTTCGGCATGCGAACCAACCGCGCTAACCACTGAGCTATCATCGCTACAATAATTATTTATATAACTTACATAGGCACCTGTAAAATATGCTGATAAATTATTTCTCTTTTCTTATTTCACTATCTGCCTTCTATTTGGTCTGATATGTGGAGTGATAAAGTTTGCATCACTCAACATGATGTCGTTATTCTGTTATCTTAATGTGGAGCAAATAATGATTACGAACTAGGCATACATACATTTAACCAAAAACATACATACCTATCAACTGATAACAAGAAAACTAAAGTGTTAAAGTACAATTGTTAACATAGTCATGGTCATAATTAATGAAGTAAAATTTGACAGCTCTGTTGGTTCACTGGAAGTAAATCTGATTTAAGAGCTGTACGGTGTGGGTTCGATTCCCACACAGGACAAACACTTTGTGGTATGAACAAAATGTTTATTCTGTATGTATTCAAAAAAAGTATTTAAGTATCCTATCAGTTATACATACCTCCATAGTACAAGCTTTGCTTAGTTTGCTATCAGTCCCTGCAACACGTTAAAAAAACTTGACACTGGCAAATGCACAGAAAGTGCCATGCCAAATAGAGGAATAAGAAAAAAAACAAGCTAAAAAGTTTTCATAATTCAGATAATTCATACTGCATTTTTTTAAGTATATTTTTACTTTATTTAGTAAGATTATATTTTTACCTGCTGTAGAGTAGGTAAAGAGGCACATATAAAAGCAAAATTATATTTTTACCTACTGTTGAGTAGGTAAAAGCAAAATTATAATTAATATAATTTTACTAATAAAAATCTTAGGTATTTCTTTAGCAGACAGCTGTAGAAAAAAAAAGCCAGCATATTTGAGGTCATATTTGTTTTTTTTTATGATGATTAATGTAAGTACTAAGTAGGTACTTAGTGATGACTTATAGTGTTCAGACTTTAAAGTGTGTTACTACTATTTCATTCACTCAAAAAAAAAGTTCCGAATAAAACAATGTGCTGACACATTCTTTCCGAGTTCCTGCCAAAACTCCCTATTATGTCATTATAAACGCAGGTTGTTGTACATTTTTTTTTCAGCCTCTATTGTCCCACTGCTGTGCAAAGGCCTCCCTTTCCTCATTCCAGACTGCTCGGTCTTCGGATTTAGTGGTCCAGTGACAATCGTCACAATGTAATTCATCACACAACATCAGTGATGAACTAAGAAAACAATGCGCATAGTTTTCACAAATGTGAGGTTTATCAAGATATTACACAAACCGAAACTACCCATATGAAAATAGCACAGAACTAAGAACAATAACTTCCTCTAGAACCTATTAGCTGAAAGTTAAAAACCACTTATAAGTCACCATAAATATAATATATTATTATATTAATCAAGGGTTTTTATCAGTTAATTTAAATAAAACTGGTGGATCTTATATTCTCATCGGAATGATATTCGGTTGCAAAGTTTCATAACAATTGGTTCAGCGGTTAGTAGATGAAAATTATGTGCCAAAATTTAAAACAAGATATATATTATAAATTATATTTAACAGTCCCGTTGGCTCATTGGTATATTTGCTTTGAGAGCTGTACACCATGGGTTTGATTCACGCCCAGTACACAAATGTTGGTATGTATTATAAGTGTTTTTGCAAAAAAAAAAATAACAAAAGAAGTACTTTATCAGTTATCTAACCTACAAAGTACAAGCTTTGCTTAATATGAGGTCAGATGGCGCTGTGTGTAATGTTCTACGTTAATTATTTATTATTTATTTGTGTGAAGTTAAACTAAACCTTTTAAAGAACAATAGACAGTTATAAAACTTTTTTTCCTAACTTATTTATTGGACAGACATTTTGACAGACATCTACATTACTAACTGAATTGTGCTTATAATCATGACATAAGTAAACATTAACATAAGCATCTAATTTAAATATAATAGCTATTGTTTAACTCCTTGGGAATTAGGTGTACTAATGTATCACTTTTGTACATTACATATCATTTTGAGTTAAATGTTATGTTAGATTGTTACAATATTTAAATAAGCGTTCAAGATTACTTTTTATATTTAGAAAGGATGAAAGAAAGAAAACATTTATTTTGACAAACAACACTACAAATAAAAGATTGAGACCAACTAAAATGATAATATTGGTGTGTACATGTATTTTTTTTTATGTGCCGGTGTATGTTCTGTTACTTTTCCAAGAGGTCACTAACACTAAGAAGTACACTGGGAAAAAAGTAGCCTATGTCACCAGGGGATACTGTACCTTCGCAACAGGAAAAGAATTTTTGAAATCGGTCCAGTAGTTTTTGAGTTTATTCATTACAAACATACAAATCTTTCCTCTTTATAATATTAGTGTAGATGAAACACAAACATACAATCTTGAAAACTTTACATTCTGTAAGAAAATAAGTGTTGATGAAGGTAGGTAAAGGGAAAAATCCACAAAGTAAATAATCCAACTGTACAACCATCCTCAAATTCACCGAAACTTTTGGTAATTTGTGAACTAGTCAACCTAATAAGTACTTTATATCAAAAACAAGCCAGGGATCAAGGGTCAAGGGTCTCATTCAGCCTCATGGAAACAGGGTATGCGGTGTCGCCAGCTGGCTCTCCATTGTGAATTGTAAAAACTTTATAGGTACGTAGTCTGGTCGATTGCTTTAAATTTTAAGCATATTAATAATGAAATCATTACTTTGCATAGAAACCGATAAATTCTTATCGCATCGTCACAAGAGCTAAGTTCTCTTTTATTATTATTATATATGCCAAGTCAACGAAGTAAGTAAGACTTACCGGTACTGTAGAATTTACCGAAACCGGTATTAACTACGGCCGCTCTGCTTTGGTTCAAAACATTCTTGCCGAGTAAAGCACGGGTCACAGAGGCGATAGATGCCATTTTTATAATTTATTTTCGAAGTAGCACTACGCCGCACCCGCCGGTATTCCAAAGCAAAATGATAAAGAAAAGATAAAGTTTTGGCCTACACAAATAACTACGAGAATGCCAGGCACGACGAGTGTGAACTTTGAAACAGCAAGTATTAGGTACCTACATAAAATGTCAATTATATGCAAGAGAAGGAGATAGCAAGATATAAATTTTGTAAAGAGAAAGAAGTAAGTAAGCTATTAATAACTCGTTTTTTTCTTACGAATACTTACGATGCCGAAAGGATTGTGCCTGCCTTGGGCAATTTTAGCGGGAGCGCAGAAAAATCATGGCAGCGCATTGTATTATTGTGCATTTAAAATTTGTGGCGTTTTATTCATAGTGCAGTACTCAATGCTTGAGTGTTTCAGCGTGATATATTGTGATAAAATATGACTTTTCGTGTATCTTCTTAAACTCCGTCAAGCTTGTGGTAATATGCTCACTATGCTTGTCCATGTCCGCATCGACGGTGATACATTATAGTCAGTAGGGTTAGTTCACTCGCGTACCGGTGAAGGGAAGGAAAAGGTAGCGGATCAGGGTATGCTGGGCGTAGAACTCATGCACCTCAGTGCAATAAGCACAATTTACGTTAGCAAACGCAATCCTAAGCTCATAGCCTTACGACGCCTAGTAGAGTATTACCGGTGTGAAGATTTTTTAAACTTGATTTTTCATAAAACATTTGAAAAAATCGAAACACGTGACACTTGCAAATGCATAAAGTGCGACGCCAATAATAAGCAGAGGAGTGCTCGCTTTTCTGACAGCAGTCAGCAGGGACAGCTCACAGCTGACTTTTTGTAAACAAACATAATTATTTATGTACCTAATATAATTCGAATGTTACTGGGTATGCAAAATCGCTTGAATCTTTGTCACAGTAAAGCCTATGTGAATATAAATATACTAGTTTTTGTTTCATGCCAAAATATTAATTAGTTTAGATTTTATAGACATTCAAAAATCCCGTTAATTTGAAATCGCTGCGCGGTGGCGCTGCTTCGGTGTGACGTCACAGGTCATACACCTCTTTCCTCTTTCAAGAATAAATACTATAAGTTATGATTTGAAGCATGTGGAGCAAAAGGTTTTGGCTCGTATTGATACACTAATACTTGTAGGTTCTTATCCTAACTAATATTATAAATGCGAAAGTGAGTTTGTTCGTTTATTTGTTTGTTTATTACGCTATCACGCAAAAAATATTGAACCGATCTTCATGAAATATAGCATTGGTATTGTTAAGAACACGGAGAAGGACATAGGCTAGCTTTCATCCCTGAAATAATACAGTTCCCGAGGGATCGACAGTAACGCGGGCGGAGCCGCGGGCGAAAGCTAGTAGATAAAATAAACAAAGGATGACGTAAAATTAGTTGTTTTTTTATTTACATATTAGGTAGATACGTTTAAACTGATACCAAAGGTTTTGCACCTCTGGTCTTATTTTTCATATAAGTTTCTACATATTTAGGTAGGTACTCTTGCTGGCGGCGGCGGCCGCTCTTTGACTGCACTCGTGCACGCACTGAACGACTACATCTTTAAGTTTTACAACTTTATCCATTTTTGTTTAACTCAAATTTTGCGGAGTGCTTTTAAAAGAGCGCACGTCTCTCCATACAAACTATTGTTAGAAGATAGAAATGTTCTCGCGCGTGAAACGGAAAATGTTCTGTAGGTACTAAATGAATGAGGAATAAATTGGACGGGCACGGGCGGCCTATGTTTCCGAGTGACGACGTTCGGTGCGCCCGGGCAGGCCCTGCGTGACCTTGACCTAATTTCAGTCGTTTATTGTTTCGCACCTGTGATGCGACATCTTGAAAGATTATAGTTTTATCGTTTGTTTGTTCTATGTAACTGAACCATCATTTCTTGGAATCACGAGCCACCACTGATACCTACTTATACCAACCAAATACAAACTAGATAGGTATAAGAGATACTAACCTACTGCAAACTACATACATACCTACCATCTAATAAAAAATATACTTGTATACATAACAGATTGTCATATACTTACGTCAAAATGATCTTCACAACAATATACTTTGCTTTTATCTCCAAATGGATCCAACCTCTTCATAGCTTTTATCCATTTCTTACGTATTTTAGTATCCATTGGAACCAAAAAAAATAACTTTTCCGGTGCATTGGTGGTAGTGCTTTTACATTTTGGCACAACACATGATTTTCTTGTATTTAAATTCGAAATTTTCGAATAATATTTGCGTTATTTCGTAGTGAAACGTGCCGGAGCGCGCAACGTACCGCGTGAGCGTATGACTTGTGACGTCAGTCAGCGCACCGAGCGCCGGCCGGCCGACACTCGCGCCGTTTAAAATTCAATATCTCGGGAACTAAGTGACATATCGAAATAATTTTTACACACGTTTTTTTTATTTCATATGGACTATAAGAAAAGTTAAAAATCGAAACTAGTGAACATTCTTCATTATAATAAATCCCATTTTTTAATGATTGGCTAGTATGGGTAGTAATAAACAGTTTTTCATCCTTACTGGCAATCCTGGTGCGTTTGTTTATTTTGCTAATTTTGTCCTATTTGCGACCTCCAAGAAAAATCCAATAATAATTTTATTACTACCGGATTTCTTGACTATAAATTTTAATTTATAGTGAAGCGACTAACTGTATTAAATACCAAAAGTAAAGCATTATGTTAATTTATAGGTGTTGGAAAAACAACTTTGACTAAGAAATTGTCGTCAATTTTGTTTGAAAAAGGAGTGAGAGTATCTGGTTTTTACACTGAAGAAACTCGTAAAAACGGAATCAGAGAAGGGTTCGATATAGTCAGCCTAGAAGGAAGTAGGGGTCGACTGGCCAGGGAACAAAATTTGTTGACCGGTCCAGTTAAATTCAAAGTTGGTAAATATGGTGTACTGGTCCAGGAATTTGAAAAAATAGCATTGCCTTGCTTAGATAAGGTACTTTTCAGTTAAAACAATTTCCTTGAATTTTAATGAAGGAATTGACAAAAATTTGTGAAAAGAACAAATTTTATTTTAATGGCCGATGTCCAATTTTTCCAGCAAGAAAATGTGCAGACTCTACTCGTTATAGATGAAATAGGCAAAATGGAATTCTTTAGCGAGCCATTCAAATCTCGAGTAACAGATATATTCAGCCACAAGTCTGATCATGTTGTGCTGGCCACTATACCTGTACAGCGAGGTGATGTTCTTATAGAAAACATAAGGAATCACAGTAAAGCAAAAATCTGGACTGTGAGTATTTTTTATAGTTGGGTTGTGGGTTTGTATTTAAATCTCACATGTTTAAAGATGTGATACATATATATATAACTATAAAAATTGAAAAGAGGAAGCTTTATTCTTTTTGAAATATTTAAAGCTCCAAAAAAAAGCTCCTCTCATAATAGGGTATGTCAATTATTTTTCAGCTATGATTTATAAACCTGCTTATTAGTTAAGCCCTAATATATTTCATATCTTATAAATCATATTTGTTTCAGGTAACTAGGGATAATAGGAATGACATTCATGAAGATATACTAAAAGAAATGAAAGCAATATTAAATTTTATTTGATTTTCTCAAACTTGTTTTTTTTTAAAGTTTGAGAACCTAGCTACCACAGCTTACCTGATGTTAAGTGACAGTGTGGTCGAAGATGGTAAAGCACACCTAGCCTGGAATGGAACTAGCTCTCCAGTGAGGCTTAATATTAAATTAATATATAATATGATGGCTGTAAAGTTATGCACTGACTTACTTTTTTTTGTTTATGTAAAAAGTAATGAGACGAACGAGACACTCTCCTGATGGTAAGAGGTAATGTCTGTCCATGACCATTTGCAGCAATAGATAGATCTTTGAGTAGCAAAACAAAGTCTAGAGCCCCAATACTTTGAGACTATCACACAGGTCACAGAATGTCGTCTAATTGGCGTAGGCCAACCACAGGTTGAACGAGGGGAGGGCACAAATTGAACGATTTTGTAGCGCTGACAGCACAGTGGTTAGCGCGGTAGGTTCGCATGCCGAAGGGCGTGGGTTCAAACCCCAACAATGTGCTTGAGCTGCCGGTGAAGGAAAACATCGTGAGGAAACATGGCATGGTAGTAGAGTACTTTAGTACTCGGTTGGCTAGATAGGCTTGCATTTTCAACTCGAGGGTGGTAGACCCTCGAGTTGAAAATCTGCCGCCAAGCATCTAACGGTGTGTTCCGGCAGCCTCACTTGAGAGCCAGTTCCATTCCAGGCTAGGTGTGCTTTACCATCTTCGACCACACCTTCACTTAACATCAGGTGAGCTGTGGTCAAACACCTAGCCTGTCAACCATTAAAAAAAAAACTTTCGTTCAAAAATAAAACGAACTATTTCCGAGGTCCGATTTCACTGTTTTGAATCGGTCGGCAGCTAGCAGTGGTCGGCGAACTGGCATAATCACTACAATGGCGGTGAGATTAATTATACCTTGTTGTTTATCTCATTCGACAAAATCCATACCTATTTACAAAAGCATATTATGTAAATTAGTGGAAACGACAATGTTATAAACTAGGTAATTAAACATAACGCGTTAAATTTATATTTTTATTCTTTTTGTAAATCGAATGTTTCCAAACTCACTTTTTTTATTAACTTGTGACCTTAGACTCCTTAGAGGAATTATCTAATATCTAAGCTTGTGACTAATACCATTTTATAGTGGCAAATATTTTAAGGTTGATGAGACAATAATAGCAAGTAATAGGTATTATGGGTTTTATTAGTGGAAGCATACAACTTAAAATAAGTCATTACAGATTACTTCTCACAAAGATTTACAAAAAAACCTATAAAATAAACAAATCCTAAGATTAATATAGGTACATATGGCAGTTTGCAGAAACTGTAGGTCACACCGAATGGCATTCTTCGAGACTCCCAAAATGGGACAGGCCCAAAGACGATACCAATACATTTAATTGTTTATATCTCAAACAGTTGATTATGTATGTGTGTATTATGGACTGATTATAATAAAAGCTATATTTATTTGATTTATTAAGCCTAATATTTCGACTTCTCAGTGAAAACCAAGCTGCATGGACCAGAAGCTGGGTACATCCATTATTAACTTTTTGGTAAAGATCACCAAATGATTATTTCCATATAAATGAAATGAAAATGTACAAAACCAGGCCAGTTTCCAAAGTAGCTAATTTTGTTTTTATTCTTACAATGCAAAGCAGGTGTTCTGTCTACATACCTACTCACAGTTTTATTGAAGATTGTATTACATGTAACTCAGTCTTTTTTTTTTATCTGTATAAATTCATGACAGTAGTTCTCAGCATCCTGTAACCGATGATCTGCACACAAATAATTATTCAGGCTTTTTATATTTTCTTATTCAGTCATTGCGTTTTTGTTTAGTCGACTGTGTTGCAGTGTTGGTAATAGGTATACAACCTATACTGTATGCACACCTCAACTATCTAACCTTCGTACAGAAATGAGACAACGATCGTCATTCGTTTTGTGTGTCTGAAAAATCTGAAAAGTCTTTAAGAAAATGTTTTAAATTGTTTTACGTTTTTCATTATTATAAATAATATCTTTATTTAGAAGCAACCTGAGTTTTAATCGATCCCTAACATAACACAGAGTCTGTGTCACTTTTTATTTTTACTAACACTTAGTTTTTAACTTACTAACAGCAGGTTGTTGTCCTAAATAAATAATTTAAAACTTACATTTTGACTTAGATACAATTTTAGCGTTTTTATGTAATTTAAGTTTAAAAAAAAAATATCATAGGATATCAGTGTCATTTTTTTGTACATTTATAGTACATACAAAACACTCAGACACAGAACAAACATTTGTTTATACTTGTACTTGTTATATTGACTGCCCTATTAGCTTATTTGGTTCATAAATTGCAGGTGTGGGTTTCATTCCAATCAGGTCAAACATTTGTGACAATAAATGTTTGTTCTATGTTTGGGTGTTCTGTATGTATTTTCAAAAACAAAGCATATAAGTATTCTATCACTTATATGGTTCCCATAGAACACACTTTGCTTAGTTTGGGGCTAGATAGCACTGTGTGAAATGTCCTACAATATTTATTTATATCACAAAATGTTTGTCCTTGGTGGGAATTGAACCAGCCAAACAGCCTACAGCTCTTAATAGCAGATACACTACCAATGAACCAACAGGGCTGTCAATTCTTAGGATTAAGCATTATCACTTGAATAATCATCAAATTGTCCATCAGACTCATAGAACACTGGTGGGTTGATTAGCCTTTGATATTTCAGTTTCTCTGCAATAGAAATAGGGTGGGCATCCATTGGACATAAGTTGCCTTCTTTCATCTTCTGTTTGACAAAGCAGAGCCATGATGACGGCGCTGGAGGGAGAGGGTTTAAGTGACCAGGCACCCAGTAATCATCAGAGTCCCAGTCTTCCGGTGAACTTGGTGGTGTTACATTTGGTGAATCTGAAATCAATAAAATGTATTTGAAGAGTTGTCGACTGTTAACTGTTTAAGACTAGTAGAAATAGTTACTACATACCAACTTTTTTCCCATTATAGAAGATTTCATACAATTCATCATCATCTTCTTCTAAGCAGCTCGAACCTTCACTACAATCATTGTCGGCTTTGATGATCATAGGTTTTCTGCAAGGAGGAAAATTTTCTTTTCTTGTTATTTACATTTTATACATTACAATATCAATGGACAAATAGTTGTTGGTAGTCTGTAACTATAGTTATAAACATGCTAATATACAATATGTATTTATATTTTTAAATGTAAACGAATGAGACTCTCTCCTGATGGTAAGAGATAACACATGTCCATGACCATTGTATCTATACACAGAACTTACGAGTAGCAAAACAAAGTCCAGGGTATCGCTGCTTTGGGCAGAACACCCAGACACAGAACAAACATGACTGTGTTTATTCACAAAATGTTTGCCCTGAGTGGGAATCGAACCCACACCCCACAGCTCTCAAGGCAGATATACTACCAATGAGCCAACGGGGCTGATTACTTTGAGACATTCAATGGTAAGTTCCAACAGCCTTATAATTTCGCTAGCTACAGTAAATCCCTAGTACCCTTCAAATCAGAACACAGCAATGTTTACACACTACTACTTGGCGGCAGAATATCTGGTACCGCGGTGGTGCCTACCTAGATGACCTCCTGCTAAGGAAATCTACCACCAAATAAAATGTGTATTACTAAATATATAATTTACTATTTGACGGTCACCACTAGTCTTGTTAGTTTTTCCTAACAACAACAATATTAATCTGTAGTAAATACTCAATAAAACAAATAAAAAGGTTTTTATTGAGGATTTGTATTTTAACTGCGGCAGTCAGTGATCATCCAACAGCAAACAGACAACATTGGAAAGATTCATACCTGCCATTATGCCTATTTTCATGCAGCATCCTTAACTTTTCCTTTTTATCTAAATATAAATTATCAGTAGGTTCTTCAGAGTAATTCAGTGCAAAGTCTATCTCTTCTAAATTCTCATAGTTAGGCACTTCATTCAAGTTGTTGTCATAGAGATCTAAAGTTATTAAACTTAACAACTTCTTTAGCGTATCAGGTAGCATGCAAATTTTGTTGCTATCCAAATAAAGCTGGCGCAGCTTACGCATCTTGTATATTTCATCAGGCAAATATAAAATCTTATTGTAAGACAGAATACATATCTCCAAATTCTCTAAATTGCAGAACTCATTTGGTATTCCGCACAGATCATTCTGGGCTAAATTTATTTCAACTAAGTTTTTGTACATTTCTATACGAGGACTAATGCTATAAATGTTTGTATTGCACACTTTCAGGCTTATGAGATCACAGCATTTGTCCAGGCCTTGACATGGTACTTCTATCAAAAAGTTGGCAGTGCCTGAATAATCTTCAGCACCTAAACATAGTGACTTTGCCTTAGAGAAAGAGGCTATAAGATTAGTGAATTTACCTAAACTACAGTTTTGGATATCAACTTTCTGGACTAGAGTGTTGTACTGTAATATTTCCTCGAAGTAACCATTGACAAATGATTTAGTGATGTTGCTATTGTTACTCAGGTTCAGTTGAACAAGCTTTTGTGGTGCTTCTGACCATATCCAGTATGGAGGGCCTGCTAGTTGATTGTAAGACATATCCAAGTGTTCTAAAGTATGGCAAAATTCAGGACAGTGATCGAAATAATCTATTGCGTTATGTGATAGATTTAGGATGATCAGCTTTGGTAGCATCAGAATTACGTCAGGCACTTCAACAAGTTTGTTGTGTGAAAGATTCAAATGCATTAAGTTTGTTGGTAGCACCATTTTATCATCAAGGGTCACGATGTTTTGTCCACTCAAATCAATTACTGTGATAGTTTCATGCCAAACATATGGGTTGATTTCGAGCGGTGTGCTGATCCTAATGTTTGATATTCCTTCCTCAATAGTAACCTCTTCATTTTTATGTTTAGCTGCACTGTTATCTTTTCCCTCCATTTTTGCTCGAAATAGTAACTTGTTATATCGAAATAAAATGCTGCTCGTGTAAAATTAACATAATTAAAATTTTTCGTTTTTTTAACAACAAAAGTAACCTCCATTTAATTTTTTTTTTTCTTATTCCTCCGAGGAGGACTTGGCGTCGCACTTTCTGTGCATTTGCCAGTGTCAAGTTTTCTGCACTTTCTGTGCATTTGCCAGTGTCAAGTTTCTGTTTGGGTTTTCTCTGGAAACTTCATTTTCTGCTTCTTTGTTGAGTGAGGTTAGGGAATGTAATGAGGTGGAGAAGGAGTATTGGGAGTAGGAGGAGGCAGATTTCTTTCTTTTTTTTTTTAAAACGGGGAAACGTAAGGATCGTTAAAAAAATAATATTTAAAGGATGAAGGGGAGAGTAAGGAGTAAGGTCAGAGGGGAAGGATAAAATATTGAAATATTTACATGAAAGGAAAAAATAAAATTATTTACAGTAACTATAACTACTATTCTAAATCTACTACTATTTACATATTTTACAGTTTTACATCGTTAGCTTCAATAAATAAAGCTAGTATCTTATAAATATGAATAGAATGAGTAAGAAGCAAGCATTTTACACTAGTGGGGAATGGAATTTCTAGAACTGATAAACTATTATATAATGGAGTATGATCATATAGTGGACAGCTGAGGAATATATGGTTTTCATTACCAATATCTTCCCCACATTCACAAGTGTCGTCATCAATAATGTGAAAACGAGCAAGAGGACTGCACATGTGACCCAATCGCATTCGTATCAATACTGACGTGGCTCTTTTAGTAAGTCTTGTTTTGAAAAACCAAGGCTTGCTCGGAATTTCGGGTTGAATTGAATGGTAATATTTACCTTTTACCTGACTACTACTCGTCCACGCTTCACTCCAAGAGTCCTTGAGGAGAAGTTTAGGAAGAGCAGCCAAGTCTTGAGTATAATTTTTGTAATAAAAAATGTCCCCGCAATCTATTGCCTCATTTGCCAACTCGTCTGCTCTCTCATTGCCAACTATACCGCTGTGACTGGGAATCCAGGCAAAAGAAACAGAATATCCCTTACTTGCGCATTTCTCTAACATTTCTCTAGTTTTAATAATTATTGGAGAGAAGATATTGGTCTTAAAAGGAAACTTAGCCAAAGCTTTCAGTGCGCTCATAGAGTCTGAGAATATGACAGTTTTGGGAAGTTTTAGTAACAGTATATACTGTAAGGCCATAAAAATACCAAAACATTCACCTGTGAATATTGAAGTTTCAGGAGGGAATTTAATTTTTTGAACAATATTGTATTGAGAATGATATACACCAACACCAACATTACGATTTGATGTGTGCTTTGAAGCATCACAGTAAATTTGGTGCCAACCAGGCCAGCGCTCATCAAGTACAGCTTTAAAATAGGTATTGGCATTTGCGTCACCTTTTAAAATACCAGTATTTATATGGATATCCGGAATGATAATGAGGGATTTAAAGTGTGTTTCAAAAAGTGGGAAACGAAATGAACGGTGTGTTGTTGCAGATATGTTTTTATAAGATCTGTAACTAATAACAAGATGTGGCAATGATTTGTGAGACCAGTAAGGAGATGAATCGGCTAGAACTGATAGTTGTTGAATTTTGGTAATTAATGGATGATTTGAAAACTGTAGAATGCGATAAAAAAATCTATGTGCTAAAAACTGTCTACGTAATTTAAGCGGCGGATCAACACATTCAACCTGAAGGGCGTTAATTGGGCTAGATAACCTCCATTTAAATGATTTTGTTTTGATTTTTTTTCTTTCTTTCGAGAGTTTCGTTCGAGACAGGGTTGGATTCGGGTACGTTGAAAAATATAGTACAAGACTATCAAAATAGTAGTACGCCGATAGTACACTTTTTTTTAAATCTTACATTGTTTAAAAAAAAGCTACTAATCAATAAATAGATAGAACCAACATGTTTATGCAAAATTTACTCCTCTTCTAAATTATGCAAGTTCTTGACTATTATTTTCTTCAGCCTTAGTATGTAATCATAAAAACATCTCTTTTATACTGCGAGTATACGAAAGAATAAAATTGGTACAGTTGCCACTTTTGCTGCATATTTTTTTTTCTTAGATTTTGGCGTCGCGCCCCTATCATTTGCCAGTCTCAAGTTACACTTTCAAGTTTCATAATTCAAATACATACACAAAATGCGAAGCCAAAATCAAAAAAGATAAAGAAGAAGTATTTTTTGACAGCTTACCACAACACAACTCAATGGTTTGGCTTTAAACAGGTGTCATATTTACCTCTTTTGGTCTTTTATAAGCGAAGTAACGAAATAGTAGTATTTTTCCGTACTATCCTTAGATATGGATACTATCTAGTACGGAGCATGAAATAGTAGTACAAATACTATAATTATAGTACGAAATCCAACGCTGGTTCGAGATGTCAAAGTCTTCTTCTGCTTTGGTTTTGGCGTCGCATTTTGTACGTGACACTGGCAAATACACAGAAAGTGCGACACCAAGTCCTCCTTGGAGGAATAAGAAAAAAAAATCCAATTTCCCAAATTTCCTCCATATTTTGCGATATAGGTAGTAATTAATATGCACTAGGTATAATTCTTATAAATATACTATACTTACTATTTTCATTAAAAAATGGGTCTACGTCGGTAATATTTTCGCGCGATGTTTTCTAACGATTTCAAATATCGAATAAAACCAGACGAATCGTAAGATATAGTTTAAATTCAAATGACATTTATGGTATAATATAACTAATTTAAGCGCGGTCGACTTACTTTGGCAGCCCGTACACGTAGCGCGCGATCCGCGATCCGCGATCCGCGATCAATGATCGCGATCCAGACTGATCGTGTACGAAGCGGATTGACGGACTGATGCTCCGGATCGCATAATATCTAGAAATTTTGAAATCATGATCGCGGATCGCGGATCGCGGATCGTGATCATGATTGAACGTGTACGGGCTGCCTTTGAGACTGAGCTTTGAGGGATGCAGAAAGAATTGGTCGCCCTTTGACAGCTGTTATGGAAGGAAACGTGTCTGCAGTGAAAAATTTTATTCAACAGAATAGGCCAAATAACATAAGACATATAAGATAAGATTCAGCACATACAGATTGGATCGGAAAGTGTCTTCGAGATTTTACCGAACATCACAGCCTTACCGAACGCGTTGCTCAGACGCAGGCCCGCGGGAAATGATATCGCCAGTCGACATTTTGGCTATTTCAAAACGAATCAACGCCTGCCAAAGTGAAGCGATCGTGAAGCGCAGGGGAGATTTTAATTGCTAGTTTTTTTTATTGGCTATTTCATGTCAATTTCTTTATGAACTCCAAGTAGCATTAATGCTGAATGGTATATTACCAAAGGCTTGCCAAAAGTTTTCATTGCTGCGAGCAACAAGCGACCGAACACCGACCGTGACCGAGCTTTTCGGGCTACTGCTTCACCACTACAACGCGGCCGCATACTCAAACCGAGGGACTACTTGGACAACACACCGGTTAAACTTTAGGGTTCTTCCTTACAGCCCTGATTTAGCACCGTGTGACTTCTTTTTAATTTCTTAAACAAAAAATCAACACTGTCTGGAGGCCATCTTGGACCGATTTTCATCAAACACAGCTAAAAACACTCCCGACTAATTTACCTTTGAAACAAAAAAACAAAATCAAAATCGGTTTATGCGTTCGGGAGCTACGATGCCACAGGCACAGACTCACACATTCTCACTCTCTCACGCACGGAAACACGCGCGCACACACACACACACACACACACACAGAGCGAGAGAGAGAGACGTCAAACTTGCAATACCCCGTTGTATTTGCGGGGGTGGTTAATTAGAAGGGTTACAGTTTTTATGGCCGGAAGATGCGCTAACAGCGTTCGAGAAGGCTGTAAAAGAGGTATCTGTGGCAGATGAGAAAAACTTTGTATAGATGCTGGCGGAGAGTTCTTTAAAACGATTTACGCATAGAACTCATTTTTTTAGTTTCTCATAACTTTCAGAGTGCCACGTAACATAATATAAGATCATATGTAGGAGGTATAATCAGACTAGGTGTAATTATGAAGTATCCTGCAGCAGTTATTCAAACAACAATATTGCTCTCAAACTCGATAAAATTGTTTCATTGTAGGCCGTACCTATAGCCTAATCTTATAGCATGTTTTGTAAACATTTCCAGATTTTCAACTTTTCTTTCCAGCACTACTTTTGTAACCATAGGTAGTGTTTCCGGTAAAAAATGATTCTTAAAACGTATTTTTCTGTTAGCATACTCTCTTTAGTTTTAATTTCACTGGTGGATTGTGGGAAAAACTCTGAAGAATACAATAATAAGCCTGATATTGCGAGACTTGGGAAAACTAAAAAAGCTAAAATGAGTAAGTTACGTGATTGAGTAACTTTATGTTACTTTCATTCATAAGCGAAATAGTTTTGAATTAGAATTTTGCTTAATAATTATTAAACGTCAATTTTGCAGCACAAAAAACTGCGACCGGCACGTTTTCTAATGTGATCACGCAAGTTCAGAACTTGCCCACCATGGACCTCGGCAGGAGATTCAGGACACCTTGCAAGACCGGCAATCGCTGTGGAAAGGTGACTTGGTAACTCTTTGGTCTATCTTCTGACCTGAATAGCTTCCTCTATTGACTCTATTCCATCTTCATTCCTCTTGGCTAATAATTTTTTAAGGGTCTATCTAAAGACTCGTCTAGCACGACAAATTATGAAAAAATGAAAAATGGCTGCCAGTTTGACACAACTGCTCATAAAAGGAGTGTAATGATTTTAAGGTTCATGTATGTATGTGAACTTCTTTATTCCAATATAAGTTTTAAGTTCGTAATATACTTAATTACTTACACTAGTAAAAGTGTTTTTTTTTTAAAACTACATCCTTACTTAATGTAGAAAACCGTATTTAGGTGATCCGCAGGCTGATGGTGCCGAAACTGGCACAGCTGGAGAACACAATAATGGGCGTGATGAAGGACATCGCCAAGCTGCCGCCAGGCTCTCGGCTGCCGGACAAGTTTACTAAAACAGAGCCGATCAAACTGCTTTTCGACCAGAATTATAAGTAATAATCCACGTCTACTAACTTCGCTCCTACACTATGATAGCTCTTGCAAAGAAACGATTGGAAAATACGATTTATTCCCAAGAATACTCAACACATATATCTACCTAAACAATAACATTATGACTAATGTCTTATTCCAATTTAATATTCACTGTGTCAATATATACAGTGTGCAAGCAGCCGTGTCAATGTTATATGTATGTAAATTAATTTAATTAGTCTCAAATATTATTTATAAGAAAAAATAACGAATTCCAAACAATCGTTAAGAAGCCAATCTGTTATCTGTTATGTAATCGTTAAGAAGCCAATTACTTTTTTTTTATGCCATTGATGAGTCATAGATTTTTATGTTAGATATGTTAACTTTTTAATATCGTAGTAATACTTTTTTTATGTTTGATTAAAAAAAAACTGGAAAAGTGACTACAGCAGCACATGGCTTCTACATCATTCATTCCATACATATTATGTTTCTATCGAATACACAATACGGATGGAAGTCAATGGGGGAGGCCTATGTCCAGCAGTGGACGTCCTACGGTTGAAATTATGAATTATGATATACATACTGCGACATTTTGGCCATGTTACAATAGCATGGTTGTATGTTCATATGTTACAATGGTCACATCTGGTAATAAATATAATTATTTGTTTTGTGTTTATTTGTAGAAATGATCGTGTCGTCTCTTCAGTCTTGATCCTGATATTTTCAACTGCGGCCTTCTATTCCCTACATTTTAAAAAGCTTTTTTAATGCTAACATTTTTACAGAGAGGATGTGTGCATGGACAAGCTCGAGTCGTGTCTGAAGGAAGACAAACGCCGCAAGCGGATTCTAAAGAAGCTCTTTTTCAAGAAATATAACGCACTTAGGCAAGAATTGATCGGCTACGGCGGGCGTCGGCTTTGGGGCGGAGAGGGAAATTTATTCTATAAGAGATGATTTAATAATAAAGTGTTTGAGAATACATTAAAGTTTTTCAATGGTTTCTTAGTAAACTCTATTTAAATGTTTGACAGGCTAGGTGTTTGATCGCAGTTTATCTGATGTAGAGTGCAAACATTACTTTGTTCCGGTTTGAAGGGTACTGCAGCTAGCAAAATTACTGGGCTGTTGAGACTAACCATCTAGTCTCAAGGTAATGAGTGCCAAAGCAGCGATGCCCTGGACGTTGTTTTGTTACTCAAAGTTCTGTGTATCGCTGCAATGGTCATGGACAGGCGTTATCTCTTAACATCAGGAGAGCGCCTCGATCGTCTCATTACTTTTACATAAAAAAAAAGTTTGCTTAGCCTAGGCCTATGTACTCTCAAGAGAGGGTTTCGAAACACATTATTAGGTACTTTGCGGCAGATTTTAAACTTGGGGGTTGTAGCTAGCCAGTCGAGTCTTTAGGTACCTATCTGTCTGGCCTTCTGTGTTAGCATACTTGCCCAACTTGCCCGTACGGGACCCATGATAAAAATCTTTCCAGTCGCGCAACTGACACTGATGAAGGTACGTATTCATACTCTATCTTTGTCACGTTCACGCGGGGAAAGACATTTTTTTCCTGGGTGCAAACCTCGATTGGCTGGCAAGTAACTATGTGCATAATTATTTATCTGTGCATTTAATTTAATTTAGCGTGACTTATCAGAACTGACGAGCTAAGGAATCTGATGAATTAGGGAAACGGAAACTTATAGCCGGACTCTACACTACACTACGCTTCCACTGCCACCGTGCCACCATCCTTAAAATGTCAAGTCAAGCATATGATTGTGGTGGTAGATCTCCTTAGCCGTCAACCAGGTGAGTACCTACCTACAGGAAAGTATTCTATCATGCATGACTTTACTTGGTACTGCGTAATTCTTGTACTCATTTTTATATTCGCGCAGAAGTCAAAGGACGTTCGTTAATCTAAGCAGCGCTTTAAGTAATCTTACAACATACTTCCATAAGTGATAAGCAGTTCTTTAAACAGTAAGCAATTTTCTAAAACGGTACAGAGTCACGTGCATTTTAGTTAATGTTTCCATTACACAACCTATTGTTCTAAAAATGTTGTGTATTCAGTATAATCGTTTTCTTACTGTTGTTTCTAGTAAGCATTTTTGTTTGCAAACTCAAGCGGATGTTAGAAATAAAGGGCAGTTCGAACTTACTCTCTTACAAGTGTGCTTTTACATTTTCAATAACTACTTCGTACCCTTTAAAATGTCTAACTAATTTTCAAAAAAGTCGAAGACTTCGTCTAGTTTGTTGTGTTGTCTTGAAACGTTGATTTGATTTAAAATTCATTTTGTAACTTATGAGTGCCAATTAGGTTGATAAGGGAAACTGAGCTTTAACGCGTGGATTAGAATTATTTTACAAACGAAATGTGTGAAACAAAGTTAAGATTACATGTAGTTTTTATAGTAATATTCGTAGTTTTAAGAGAAATTCGGGCTGTTGACGACAGTAAGTTTATATTGATGCTTCTAAAACTATTTCCGTTAGATGTCTCGCTCGCTCAACATGCTATTGAGCTTCTTTTGCTGTTGTGTCTCTCGATCTCCGGTTTTCAATCAGTCTAAAGTTGCACGACTGTTAAGCGGAAATAAACGAAATATGTACCTTGAATATTCAGTCTAAAGTTGGTCTAGACAGTCACTAACACAGACTCAACACTCAGACAATCAGTCAATGTTTTGAAACTGCGTTTGTTTGTGATAAGTGTATTTAGGTGATTTTCCATGCATCATATAAACATACTCACATGCGAGCACTTTTTCTTTTTAGTTTTTGGCGTAGAACTTTGTGTATTAGCTAGTGTCAAGTATTTGAAGTTTTTTATGAAAATCAAGCTTAATTAAGTAAATTAAAAAATACGAAAAGGCATTAACTACTGTTTTTTATTTAAATTATAGCCAGTATCACTCGGAATGATGGAAGAATTCTAACGATTTTCGAACCAAGGAGTTTTTTATATTTTATAAGTGGCCTGTTACTTTTGTGTCGTGCACTTGGCCGATAGTCTTTTGTTTTTGGAGCGTGGTTTTTGTAAAATAAATGGTTGGATTTGAAAAGCATTTCGCTGTGTTATTTTAATTTAAATACACATTACATATTATACATCTCTTAAAGCATATAAAAGTTACGGTGGAATAAAGAAACTCACATACATACATACATCAACCCTGAAAACATTACACTCTTTTTTTTGGGCAGTCGTGTAATAAGTCTTAGGTCACAATTGAAGCTACGCAAAGTAAGACGGTCTAGTCCGGTCCTGCTATAGTAAAGTAGTGGTGACTCTACTTCAAGCTTCGATGGAAAGCAACACGTCATAATTAAATTATATCACACGCAATTGCACAAGTTATGAATTAATATCACTATATTTTTTTATAAATATTAAAAAAAAACATAACTATTGGAAAATAATACAATACGGCGATACGATCTTTTCGTTCTCGTCAAAACTCGCGAGATTTTCTGCTTCGCAATTTTTTAATAACTATCGCTTAGAGATCAATTGGCTCACATGGATCACAGCTAACTCCATATTTGTATTTATTCAAACTGAAGTATTTTACGCGACAAACGAATGATGGAGTTTCAATTTATTTTCAGCATTACTGTTTACGGTGACGAGGGCACCGCGGTACTTCGGTATTCTGCAAGACCATCGCGGTCAGCCGCTCTCGGTCGAGGTTTCTGAGGAATATATGGATCAGGACTATATTGCAACTAACAGGTTAATTATATAATACTACGTTATAACATACGTTATTATTGTTCTTGTCTGTAGAGCATATATGTTAGACAGATAAGCGTGCCGAGAGATTCGAAACCAGGACCTCCAGATTGGAAACCAGACGGTCTCCCAATCAGGCTGCCGAAACTTATTGTTTACCTTAGTACATTTATATAAAATTTTCGATACTCAATTGTCAAATATTTTCTCTTTATGACTCGATTTGTTATTTGTTGATTTTACATAATTTGTTTATGTTTTGCTACAGGAAACGACACAAAATTGACTGGAACAAGTAAGTACAAATTGATGAAAAATATTACAACAAAGATATAGGTAACCTAAATGGTATGCTGAGGTGTATGTGACATGATTTTTGTGACGTATTGTAATAAATCAGGAAACCTTGTCTATTACTGAGGTACAAAAACGTAACCCATATTTTTGTAATGCATGGAAATATTTATTGGTATTGTTAGAATTATACAAAAATATATCACATCGTTTACGTTATATTCTTAAAAATAAAAAAAACTTAAATTAATACTATTTACAAAATGTATACGAAAAACTTAATCTAAAAGTCCGTCAGAGGAAGGATAATGTGGCCAGAATGCTGGCAACGTTTTTTTTTAATGTAAAAAGTAATGGGACTAACGAGACGCTCTCCTGATGGGCAGAGTTAACGCCTGTCCATGACCATTGCAGCGATACACACAACTTTGAGTAACAAAACGAAGTTCAGGGCATCACTGCTTTGGCGCTCATTACTTTGAGACTTGCGATGGTTAGTCTCAACAGCCCTGTAATTTCGCTATATGCAGTACCCTTCAAGCCGGAACACAGTAATGTTTACGCACTACTGCTTAGCGGCAGAATAACTGGTACCTACTGCGGTGGTACCTACCTAGACGACATCCTGCTAAGGAGATCTACCAAGTAAATTGCCACGCTGATACTAAACGTGCAATATCTTGCAGGAACCCCTTGGAAATCGACGATTTTGATGACGATGATACAGAAGAAATCCTGGACGATAAAGACAAAGATGTAAAATTACCGAATAAGTACAACCTTCAAGCGGGGCCAGTATAAATAAGAAATGTACCAAATAAAACTTAGTACAACCCAATTAATGATGATTAATTGGGTTGTACTAAGAAATCATTATATCAAGTTATTAAAAAAAAAAACATAAAATTATTAAAACATAAGCCATTGTACCTTACTCGAGTGACGGCTTATAGGGTGGGAGATGGTGAGGGTGGGTGTACCTAAATGAAAAATGACTCATTATTTAATTGAGCTATGCGCTGATAGAATAAAATTAAATGTGAAATGCAAGTATGAAATAAAAGACATTAGAATGTAATTTTTGTTTCAATAGTTTCCTCTATGATCCCACAAAAATTATAAATGAGAAATATTTGGCTAACGGCTGATCGGGTTTGGATGAAATTTGGCACATAATTATACCTACCTGGATTAACTTATTAAATACTTTGTATATCTGACAAATGTTAGGTTTCTGTAGAGTTTACAAAAAACGTACTATTGGACGTATCCACTCGAAATTTGGTATAGATGTATATTATGTATATTTATACATGCTTTATTTCTCTCTGAACCTAAATCTAAAGTTTGTGGACGAAGTTGCATAAACTATATCAAATAAAACTAAAAAAATATAATTAATAAATGGTACAGTGAGTTGAGCCTCTGATCGAATAATCCTAAATTCCTAACGTCCAAAATGTCCTGATATTTTGGAGGTGGCTTTTTTCTTTGGTTTTGGCGTCGCGTCCTCGTACCTAAAGTTATAGTCAAAGTCCAGTTTTGATCAAGTACAGTCCATGACAGTCAAGTCCAGTCATGCTTTAGTAAAGTAGTGGTGACTTTACTATAAAGCTTCGATGAAGTTTTGGACCGACACAAAAAGTCATGTTTCACCTCATTATATCATTTTCCCACACTCGCGCTTGTGATTCGGCACTTTATGAATAAAACACCACCATTTTTATGCATAAACACTACAAAACACAAGTTTTAGAAAAAAATACAACGGGGCGACACGACGCTTTCCGCGTTCCCGCCAAAAAACCTTGAAGGTGGTTAGACGATGCAAGCGCACAGTGATAAAAGTTCTGTTGAAATTAAAGAGTGTCATTACAAATGCTCTGTATTTGATAAAACAATTCAAGCATCCTTGCTATATGGTCATATTGCTCATTCACGTAGGTAATACAAACACGTTTTATTGCAAAAAATCTATTATAAAATATTAAATTATGAAAGTACAAAACTTAAAAAATCACTGCTATATATCCATGTCCTCGTAAATTTTTTCTAGACGTTTCTCCACGGAATCCGGTGGCTGGTTGTCGGGGAAAAGTGGCATTCGAGCCATTTCTAGTGACTCCTCAGAAATGTCTGTATCTTCTTCAGTGTACTCGTTATCTATGTGATCCTGGTAGATTTTCTCACATTCACTCGGGTGATCGCCCTTGATAGTGGAAGGATGGTAGCCCAGAGCTTCGATGGTGCCCACAGTTAAGTACGGCACTTGAGTCGTTACTTCGAAATGTTTGTCTGAAAATTGACGCCAAGTCCAAATTAAATCAGTCTATAAAACCCTCCTAGAAACGACATTAAACGTGTCAAACGACAAACCAACTGTTTCAAAAAGCTGGCTGTTCCTAATTTTTAGTTTTGTTTAGTAGATAAAATAATAAATAAACACTGGAGGACATTTAACACAGCGCCATCTAGCCCCAAACTAAGCAAAGCTTGTACTATGGGATCCAGACAGCTGATAGAATACTTAAATTCTTAGATTAGATTAGATTATTTATTCACCTTATAACAAAGTTTCGTTATACAAGGTAAGTCAATTCAATACACTGGTTAAATAATAATTAAAAAATAAATAAATAAAAATTATACTATTAGTCAAAAAAATTAAGATGTCAAAAAATCTTATTTTTGTAAATACATACATAGATACATATAATACATAGGTACAGAACACCCAGACACAGAACAAACATCGATCTTAGTCTCACAAATGTTAGTCCTGAGTGGGAATCGAATTCACGCCCTTCAGCTCTCGAAGCAGACACTCTACCAATGAACCAACAGGGCTGTCCAAACTAAGATATTAGATATTATTTATCCCTGATCAGTAGCGTATAACATTGTACATATCGGCAATATTTTGCCATTTCCCCTTATACAAGGTTTGGGAAGTTGATGGATTACACAAACTTATCGAAATTAAAAACATCGAATTATATGACAATATAAAACTGGTGATAAAATTAATTCACAGTTAAAACAAAATATATATAAGTAAAGACTCACGATCGATATGATCTGGAATGATAACAGTCGCTACAGTTTTAGCCACCTTCTCATCGTAGTACTCCCCGAAGATGTCGACCTTCGCGCCTTCGTAGACGACTCGGGGTTCGGGCTTCTGCGAGCAGTCGGGGTCCAGGTGCCGTCGTCCGTCTGCGTGACGATGAGGTAAGTGTGGAGGAGGAATCTCCGTGAGAGACACGAACTTATGCGCCACCGGTCCTCCCACTGGTTTCACATTTATCAGTCTGGGAAATGCGGCATGATTAGTTAAATTCATCTTGAATAAGTGCTCTATAATAATCAGTCTGTATTACACTTTTATAAGCGGGGCATGCAACTGGATGAATATTATGATGATGGAATAGAAAATGCTTCATTAACATTTTCGGGACTAAGAGAAAATGGGGTATTATACCAATAGTATGAATACTGTATAACATTATAAGTAGTGATGATAGCTCAGTGGTTAGCGCGGTAGGGTCGCATGCCGAAGGGGGTGGGTTCAAACCCCAACAATGAGCTTGAGCTGCCGGTGAAGGAAAATATCGTGAGGAAAGCATAGCATGGTGGTAGGGCACTTTCTAGTACTTGGCTGGCTAGCTACCACCCTCAAGTTGAAAATCTGCCGCCAAGCATCTAACGGTGTGATCCGGCAGCCTCACTTGAGAGTCAGTTCCCATTCAAGGTTAGGGAGTTTTAAAATCACACCGAAAATTAACATCAACTGAGCTATGGTCAATCACTTAGCTAGCCACTCATAAAAAAAATATTCTAGAGTTTTCTCCACTATCTGTTCACTATGTGTGTGTATATTAACTCTTTATTGTCCACAAAAAGTTTTAAACTTTACGGAAGATACGGAAGATAAACATCTCCCAAGCGCCCCAATCTTTTTCTTAGAAAGTCCATCCGTAGCACTTAGCACGCCCGGAATACTCGATCACGATCGACGTGCGAAAAAGTATTCGTATCAACATCGACAAAAATTTATATGAGATTTGTACAGCTCACGATAAATTTTCGTGATCGAGGCTCTGATCTCCACACAAACGCCTTGTTATAACTACCTACCTATTACACAGACACTACACACTTGTAGTCGTAGACGCGCGAATGTGTGCGTTAAGTCTAAGGTTGTCACTGTATCAAAAACATCATTGTACGACCAAAGGAAATCTAGGGGAAAATTGTCGTGGTCGCGTGGTTTGCTCTAATCGGCTCTTCGACAGCTCAGAATTACATGCGGGTTGAGGAAGCCACGATTGGGTGGGAGGAAACAGTGTCAGTTCTATACGTAGTGTTATTTTTGTACAATTTTTCCAGGTATCACTTACTTGTTAACAATGACACTATCTCTGATCTCTGAATTAACATATCGACAAACTTGCAGCACAGCGAAATAAACTACAGCCTTCATCTTCAACAAGATCACATCATTTCAGACCCTTTCGCCCGTCGGTATTCTTATAAACCTACCCAGACTTTTGTTCGGTTTATATGATAACGTAACAATACAAAGGCATTGTGTGTGTAACAATACAACAGGTGGGCTAGATTTTCTTTTTATTTAGATTGCGATGGAACAGTCGGTTCCGGAACGGATACTTGTAGTTGACATGACTTTAGTTGTAGTTATGTCGTTTTTTTTAATGAAAAAGTAATGAGACGAATGATACGCTTAGTAAACGCTTGTTTATGACCTTAGCAGCGGAATTCAAAACTTTAAGTAAAAAACAAAGTCCTGGACATCCCTTCTTTACATTTACCAAAGAAAAGAAAGTGAAAGTTTCTTTGTTTGAATCTTTCTTACGTAAAAACGGCTGAACCGATTGGGATGAAATTCGGCACACATATAGTTTATTACATAGATTAACACATGTAATACGTTTTATCCCGAAAATATTCCTGTGGGGTTATCAAAAAACGAACCACAGAATTGGAAATTTGGTATAGATGAACATTATTCTGAAATAAAAAGATACCCATTATTTTAATCTAAACTATTTATCGGTTTTGTTACTCACAATTATGTGTTTAATTTTCTCTGGACCCAATTCTAAAGTCAACGCGGACGTAGTAGCGGTATGACATATAATTGCCTTTTGCAAGGTATTATTTTCATATTTTTTAAGGGCTGTAGATTTTGTTTAATAAAAAAATAGTTTTTTTACATAGTTGACAATTGGTAGATTTTTGGCCTGGTAAGTGTTGAATTTATTAGTTCATTTGTACAAAAATTACTCTTAAAAGTAAATTAATTGATTTGAACTGTCAACCGCCATCTTAGATTTTCTCTCATACACTCGTTTCGCCTCTGTGCTAGGAATCAGTCGCATTGCTTCCAAATTGAATAATAAGAATAATATAGTGATACCATGTTATTTGAAATCCTTAAATAATAGTTTTATTTCGTATCGAACCTCATATAACTTACAGTAAGTTGCCCGTACGTGAATTTCTTGTCACTATGCGACGCGTACGGGAAACGCTCTTACATTTTGAAAGGATTGAAACAAAAATATATTTTTCGAATATTGTATTAATCCTACAAGGTCTAGAATCTGGCCTTTCTTCTCTTGTAGATGACCGGGTCGAGGTGCCAGGTCTGGTTGCCGCCGCAAGACACTAGCGTGAAGCAACCTCCGAACACGATCGGAGGGTCCGTGTCGGGCACGCAGATGTTGTCTTGGCAGAACGTTGCAGTTCCTGAAACGAGGATGATGCATGCCCAAAAATTATGTATTTTTTTAAGTAAAACTAATAAAATGAACGAGATGCTCACAGTTTAGTGATCGATTTTTTTGCCCAATCTATCTATACTATTATAAAGAGGAAAGATTTGCTTGTTTTTTTTTGTAATGAATAGGCTCCGAAACTACTGGACCGATTTCAAAAATTCTTTCACCGTTGGGAAGCTACGCTATCCCCGGGTGAGATAGGCTATTTATCCCTGTATTCCTACGGGAACGGGAACAACGCGGGTGAAGCCGCAAGGTGAGCTGCGGACAAAGCCTGTGAACCATAAAAAAAAAACTCTAAATAATTAAGTAGGCAGCGCAAGTTTCATGCTGGATGAATCTATTGCTCATTTGTTACTTTCACATTTCATTTCTCGCTGAACCTAATTCTTACGTCAACGCGGACGAAGTATAACAGTACTACCTTGCGTCCAGCTAGTATTATTACAGTGCCAATGGTATTTTCAAGTGCAAGAACAACAATAACGCACCAACATATCCCGTGGGCCTCGCTTGTCTTTTGTTCTTCACGTAATCCACCACTGCCTTGGCCAGCGCATAGAAGTGCTTGCTGGCTTTGTAGCGCATCTTGGCTAAGGCTGCATCGCAATCGGACTTGTCAGCGCGGCAGTGGTAAACTAGGTTTCGAGTGTTAGCTTTCACCATCTCTTCTCGGAGCACCTGGAACTTGCTGTCCGAGTACAGGAGCTGGGCAAAGCGGACGTTTACTGTGGATGCAGATGTAATTAACACTTTTTATAAATGAAGCCAGAGTCAAATTTATCTATATGTACAGTGACACCATGTACAGGATTGTAAGGTTGGGGTATCCTAAACCAAAAGGGTACTGTGAAATCGTGGAAAAAAACAGCTCGATAGAAAAAGTTCGTTGATCCTTGGAGTTGAATTTTAGAGGTGTGCCCATAGTAAAAGCGGCTTCTAATACTAATGTGTGCTTTGACAAATTTTTTTCTTGGTATGCCTTAAGATTGTAACCCTGTATGAGATGAGATTTGTTGTGAAGAGTTTGTCTTCGTTTTCAAAAACTTTAATTTTATGTATCTCAGGAGAGGTCGGCAGAATTCCTTGTCTGGAGTTCGACGGATTGTATGTTTTAATTGTCTAAAATTGTTATGTTAACAAATAAATGGAATTTAATTGAATTCTTAATTGATAAGAGCTAACGGACACTTTTTTTTTTATTGGTTGACAGACTAGGTGTTTGACCACAGCTCACTTGATGTTATACCTGGAATGGAACTGGCTCTCAAGTGAGGCTGCCAGAACACACCGTTAGATGCTTGGCGGCAGATTTTTAACTTGAGGGTGGTAGCTAGCCAGCCGAGTACTAGAAAGTACCCTACCACCATGCTATGGTTTCCTCACGATGTTTTCCTTCACCGGCAGCTCAAGCTCATTGTTGGGGTTAGCACGCCCTTCGGCATGCGAACCTTCCGCGCTAACGCTATCGCTAATCGCTACAAAATATAAACTTACGTCCAGCTCCAACGATATATCCATGTATGGCTACATGGTTCACGGACACCAGCACGGCGATCCACGCAGGCAGGCTCTTCATGTTCACTCTGATTGCTATAGCAAGCAAATGGTCAATTTGGAACAATCACGGCGCTCGTTTCATGACCCAATCAAAATGCCACCTAACGACTCTTAAATTGGCTATGCAACTACGAAATTGTAAGGGACGTAATGAGGTTTAGTGTTCGGGGTGCAACAATGCGCAAAGCGTTTTGATTCCACATTTTTCATTCGCACAGTGATGTTGTGGAACTCTCTGCCGGAGTCTGTGCTCCCTGTTAGGTACAATATGGGCGTCTTCGAATCTAGAGTAAATAGAATTCTTCTAGATAAGCATGCTCCATCTACACACACACACACACCACCACCACCATCTGCAAACTACTGCTTAACATCAGGCAGAGTGTGGTCAAACTATTTAAGTATTCTTTTTTTTTTTTTTTTTATTGGTTCACTAAACTGGCCGTTACATAAAATACGAATTTCGGTAAACATTCATGAGAAGTAAACAATGTTATGCACGACCTTCTCGAAGTGAACACTGCATGCATGTGAATAAATACATAAAGGTACAATGTACGTAAGTATTAAGTGACAGGCTAACAATTATTATAAAAAGATTTGATTTTACCTGGTGTAGTGTTAAAAATATCTAAACTATTGGAAATTTTGTTGTAAGACGAGAACATACGGTACAATGGCGAATGTTGACTATACATGGTTCGACAGAAAGAAAGGCTGAATGTTTTTCTGTTAACGCTGCTGTTAGGCTGCTGGAACGCGGAACTAATAAGTTACATTTTGCGAGTAAGTCAGGACTATCAATTTTCCCAGATATAATTTTATGCAAAAATACGATATCAGCTGTATTCCGTCTATGCGGAAGAGAGTTCATATTGAAATGAGCAAGTCTGGAGTTATAAGATGTCAGGGTACGGCAAAGGTTGTTCACATACGAAAGGTGGTAAAAAAATTGCTTCTGCAGTCTTTCTATACGATTAATATGTACTGCGTAAGTGGGGCTCCATATTGGGCTACAGTATTCCAAGAGCGACCTTACGTAACAGTTGAATAAAATTATCGGGATTTCCGGGTCCCTGAAAAATTTTGTCTGTCGAATTACAAACCCCGCCAACCTCGAACCCCTAGCACACAAGGAATCAAAGTGTTTGCGAAAGTCCAGTTTAGAAGTTCAGTTTGATGGTAAGAGATAACGCTTGCCCATGACCATTGCAGCGATACACAGAACTTTGAGTAATAAAACAAAGTCTAGGGCATCGCTGCTTTGGTGCTCATTACTTTGAGACTTTCGATGGTTAGTCTCAACAGCCCAGTAATTTCGCCAGCATCAGTACCCTTCAAACCGGAACACAGCAATGTCTACACACTACTGCTTAGCGGCAGAATAATTGGTAATGCGGTGGTACCTACCTAGACGATCTCCTGCTAAGGAAATCTACCACCAAGTAAAATATCCTTATAAGAATCCGATTAGCATATAAGAGCTTGGCTTTATTGAGATGATGTAATTTATTTGATAAACAATAGTCAATTGTAAGTCAACGCGAATAATCAATGGGGTCACTGACAGTATTGTCACTTGTATTAGTCCGCTGGTCACCCTGACGATAGATAGCGCCAATTGTAGTCGTATTTAATGCTCCGCTGCAATCTGCAGTCACCACCTTTATTGGAAGTTCACGGTAGAGTTATGAAGTTGAAGAACAGTATCACTTATGCATAAAATAATTTTATTTCAGTTAAACGAAATAAAAATAAAAAACCTTCAATTAATACTATTTCAAAAATGTATACAAAAAACGAATAATAATGGAATAATTTTCTTTGTATTCTTATGTACTTACTTACATTAAATTGTTTAATTGTTGGCATACTAATCAGATTAATAATAAAAAAATAATTAATAACAAAAGTATCATGTTTTTTTTTTCGTTAAAGTTTCGTTCGTACAAAAGGTCGTTATTACTAATTGAATAGGTATAAAAAATAACAATGGGTATTTAAAAAAACACTGCTTAACACACAAGCGTCGTGTAACTCGTGTACAGTAAAAAATAATATACCTACACAATATTAATCATTACCAATTATTAATTTATTTTATTATTATTATTTTGTGTTAAAATAAAGTTATCTTATCTATCTATCTATCTTGAACATAACAAAAAGTTATTAAAATCCAGACTCAAGTTCTTCACGAAAATATCTGTGTAATTGGATTTATGATAGTTTCATTCCAGCAATATTCAATCAGGAATGAGGAGATCCGTAGACGAACCAAAGTTACCGACATAGCCCAACGGATTAGCAAGTTGAAGTGGCAGTGGGCAGGGCACATAGCACGCAGAACTGGTGGCCGATGGGGCTGCAAAGTTCTGGAGTGGAGACCACGGACCGGCAAGCGCAGCGTAGGACGTCCACCCACAAGGTGGACAGACGACCTAGTAAAGACCGCAGGAACGCGCTGGATGCGGGCCGCTTCCAACCGGTTTTTATGGAAGTCAATGGGGGAGGCCTATGCCCAGCAGTGGACGTCCTACGGCTGAAATGATGATGATGATGATGAATATTCAATTTCTTTGTCAGTCGAAAGGACAGGATGATAGATGTATAGAAGATTTTTATCATATTTTAATGAATCCCGCTGTTTTACGTTTAACGATATGTGCAAATAAATGAATTGAACACAAATATTACAGACAAAAGAATTATAAAGATTCGATCTATTTTTCCTAATCTCAGTTTTGTTGGAGTGTTCTTGTAAATGTTGTACAGATACAAAATGTTGCATAGCAAATGACGACTTCTTGGTTCTACAGTTTTCGCTGGTCATACACTTAAATACATCAAGGTATTGTTATGCGTACCTTCTTCAAATGTGTGTTGACAAAAATATTACCAAATTTGACTATGAAATATTAACATTAATATTTATTGGTAAAATTAATTTACATGTCCTTCACACCTCACCACCACCACTCACAGCTTACCTTCACTTAACATCAGGTGAGCTGTGGTCAAAACAACTAGCCTGTCAACCCTAAAAAAAAAAAAAAATAATGTCAAAATACATTGTGTACATACCGTAACAGACATTAAAACATTCCATAGAAAAAATAATCATTAAATTAAATCAATAATAATAATTAATCATAGTAAAAATAACGTATGTCAATATTTCTTTATCAATTCAAATGCCAAATTTATAAAACTCTTCAAATTTACAGCAAGATTGCTCGACAAGCCATTTCTTCAACTTTTTTTTTTTAATATTAAGTTGTATGCCAATTCTTAATTTAGATTCTCTGGTCTGTGGACAGTGGGGTTTTAAGAGCAGTAAGGCACGCGGGCTATCACTACTGTCCATCGTCATAATGTCCTACCCTTTACCACGATAATTCATCACTGTTACGGGATGTTTAGTGGAATGCTTTACATTACAATGTGCGCTTATTTTAAGTATCTACTTGGAAAAAATACAGTTTGAATTTTTTACTTGATTGCTTCGAGTTGGAAGGATAACCCACGACTACGGATTTGCCTGTGATATTTCAGTTTTCTTAGAATTTTACTAAATAAAGTATACTCAAAATAGCATACCGTATGTACTACATACGTTGTAAGAGTAGATAGTAGAGTTTATTTTTATATATGCATACGTAGCTACGTATGTAACATACGTTTTAAAATTTTATTCCATTGTTTTATGATGATTGTTTTATGAGAAAGGAGGTCGTGTCGAGGTGCTTGTTGTATTGTGAGAGAGGTAGCTGTATCATTTTAATTAATAATATTTTTGTTTTTTATTTCTTTAATAACATGTTTATTTTTGTTTTAATTCGAACTATTAAATCGTTAATATTTAAAAAAAAAAATGTTTGATATCTGACATGATTGGAGATATTTTTAATTTTTTGCTTTTACCTTAAATGAATTTTATATTTTTCGTTAGTGTAATTGGTTAAGTTGAGCCCGGTGAAAGATGTCATTAAGCCCACATTTTATATTATGAATACAAATATGAACAATATCTTTAAAAATTAACTTCCAGAACTAAACAATAATTAAACTGCCAGCTTTCATTACATGGATTATTATAATATATACAGTTTACACAGGACTTGGAAGTCAAAAATAAATGAAAAATAAATATCGTAGGACACACAGCGCCCTCTGATTCCAAACTAAGCAAAGCTTGTACTGTGGAAGAAGTAAAACTGATAGAATGCTTAAATACTTTTTTGTAAATACATCTGAGTGTTTTATATATAATACATATAAAACACTCAGACACAACAAACATTTGTATATACGACAATACGTTTCTTCTCGGTGGGTATTGAACCCACACCCTACAACTCTTAAAGCAGATATAATACCAATGAGCCAACAGGGCTGTGAATAAATAAACTGTAGATATTGCTTCTTGTATATGATAATTATTTACAATCTAGCCAATGAAGTAAAATACTAATTAACGTCTCTTTTCTCTCTACTCTTATAAAATCACTGCATCAGTAACCAAACCAGCAATGAACATAAATCAACTCGAAACTCCCGCATCATCCTTCAACCTTTTCAAGACAAACGCACTAATTGTCTTACAGAATAATACATCAATACCTTATCTCCAACAGTAAGTACTGGTGGCGCCAGATAGGAACAATTAGAACGGCTTCAATGTCTCCATTGTCCTGAGATTTATATACTAGGCTGTGCGGTGAGATATTCGTCTGGTATTTAGACCTTACTGGGACACGATAGGAAATTATGTTATTTTGTTGGAATTACTGAAGAATGAGTCAAAGGGATATAGATGTAACTAAATATTAGTATAAGTTACTAGATGCCCTGAGCACTTCTTTTACCGCAACTAAAGAGCAGTGTGTACGATTGTAGGTAAATCTTATTCATTGTAGTAATGTTATGTGTATTCAACATTTTAGCGCGGTCAGCTCCCAAGCTGAAAGTCGTGGGTGAAGGAAACATTATAACGAGGGTGCCCTACCATGCTATGGTTAGCATGGTAGGGCACTCTCACGTTGAAAATCTGCTACCAAGCACCTAACGGTGTGTTCCGGTAACCTCACTTGAGAGCTAGTTGGATTCCAGAACACCAGGTGAGCTGTGGTCAAATACCTAGCCTGTTGACTGTAAAAAAATGTAGTGAATAAATTAAGATTTTTTTAACATGACACAGACTTAATTTAAGTTTTTTTGTGGACCATAAAAAAAGGTCACCGTTACCGTTAAAACATTTTATTTAATTACGATAACAATTTGAAATTAATGTTTTCCTGTAACCATTTTCTTTGTAGATATATAGATAAGTACTACTATCGGATACTTAAAAATGAGGGATGTTCGTCTTTTTAATTTAGTTACAGACAGTTAAACACCAAAAAAATATCGAAAATGGTAAAATTCAAACATTTAGCAGGACTAAGTTCTTTATTACATATCAGGTATAAGGGACCCTTAAATATGCAGCGTATTGTAGGACACCCTGCGGCCAGGTGGTGGCTGGAAAGCAATGGATGCAGAAAGCTGTCGACCGAAGTCAGTGGCGTGCATTGGGAGAGGCCTGTAGTGGTCCAGTCCAGTAGTGGTCTTTTTCTTTTAATTCGTTTTACTAAAAAATTAGTTCGAGTGCTCGAGTGTTTGTAACATGCTTGCACTAATAATGAAACCGTGCGTTCAGGGGAGGTTTTGTTAAGTGCGAGGCGCGAGATACACATACATATATGGTAAAGACTTTTTTCTACGAGGACGCGAGGCACCGGGCGATTGCCCTGCTTGCCACCCCCTAAGGCCGCCACTGCACCTAAGCACATTTGACATGTTCTTACTAACGCTGTTTTGAATACTTCATTTAATTTATTTTTGTTTTGGACCGGCCCAGATCCTTTAATAGAGATTTTGTTTTTCATTTTTTTATTTTTCATTTTTTTTTCAAATTGCGACATTTTTGCTGTGCGAAAAAGCACTCTAAATAAAGATTTTAAAAAAGCCGCCATAAAAAAGTACACAAGGAAAGCTTGTCGGCGCTTTGATATTTTTAGAATGGCAAGAAACAGAACTGACTGTGTCGGTTGGCAGCATATCGCTGACAGCTGACGTTTATCTACTTTGACGCAACTCCGTGCGCATAACGTGCGGTGCAATAGAGGTGATTGGTTTGCGTCGCGCCGGCGCATTACGTGTTCGGAGGAGAGTCCTTGAGAGTTCCTGACATTTTATTTTATTGTATTAATAATGTCTAATTTTAAATTAACTTGCATGCCGAAAGGTAGTCTGTGGTGCTTCTTCACTAAATATTATGTTTTACATCTGTACTTACCCATAGCGCAAATAAATGGATTATGATTATTATGATTATGAAAATATTTCAATGTATTATTGTCAAAATAATTAATGGTGGTTATAATCCTCCTCGCCCGTTTACCTACGTCCGTCATCGGTGCCTAACATGAACCCAGACTTCAGTGATGTGGGCCACGTGCCTTCAAGCAATATATTATTATTGATAACATCAACCTTACAAGTCATATATCAATTCATGTCAAAATAATGATATGTCAGCACAAAAATACATCAATGTGATGAAATATTCATAGTAATTTAATAACCTCTTTTCCTTAAAAAAATGGCAAAAGTCGTAATGGACACGTTTCGTATGCCCAATATTATGCGTATGTCATTGTCATTATATCATTCCCCAATCCAAGAACAACTAGATTTCCCATCATAATTGCTCCACGGCAAGATGAATAATTACCCCCTCGGGGCTTACAAAACTGGTAGGTCGGCAAGTCTGCATTATTCTGGAGCGTGCACCACTAATGGGGTGAGACGGTTATCGCCGCACCATTGTAACTGCTATTAGCAGATGCGGCCATTTTATAACCGGCATTGTTGCCAGTGCGGCCGGGTCTAAAATGTACACACGTACTAATATTTGTATACTTAAATTCTATCTTGTTTTTTTTAAATAAATATCGTAGGACTATACGTGTAAGAATATACACACAGCGCCATCTGGCCCCAAACTAAGCAGAGCTTGTGTGATGGAAGTCAGATAACGGATAGAATACATAAATAATTTTTTTTTTGTTGTAAATACATTTTTATAATACTTTCTTCTTAATCTTAATCTTTCCATCTATTGGTTTTATTTGATGACTAGCTGCGCCCCGTGGTTCTACCCGATAATAATGAATCGATCGACAAATCAACACTCATCAAAATCTGACAAGTACTTTCAGTTTCGGCGCTACGGTGGAACAAACATATTCATAATATACAGACATACGCTAAAAACGCAATCTTACATTTTGTCTCTGCCGTAGTCGGGTAAAAACAGAACAGCTCACGTACTACACAAATTGTTTTATAATCGTGACTACTTTCAAAAGGATAATCGCGAATCGTTCGTTGTACGGAAATAGCTTTATGGGTACATGTTTATCAAACAACAAGTAAAGACTTCAGGTACGGATGCAGAGGAATTGGGCGCAATTGCCCCCCTTGACACAAGATCAATGAATTATGACACTTACACTACACACACACTATTACAATACACTACTGAATACTGACTTACAATATTGAATTGAGTAAAATCTGTAATTATGTGGTAAATTGTAAGAAATGGTCTTACCAACAATGAAGTTGACCAGTTCCATTCCAGGCTAGATGTGCTTTACCATCTTCGCCCACATAGTCACTTAACATCAGGTGAGCTGTGATCAACACCTAGCCTGTCAAACATAGAAAAAACTTTTTTTTTTAAATTTAACACAGGGTCAATACAATTCGATAAGAAAGAATATTCAAGGTAGTTTGTTTCCGCCTGTCGTTGCCAAATTAGTTAAATTTAAGTCCTCATCACTGTTGTAACTGAAACGAGCGCTCGGTCGTGACATCAGTTTCGACCAAGCGCTCGAAGAGTCAAGACGTTGTCCTGAGGATGCCTCGTGTAGAGGCTAAACACGTGCCGGCAAGTGGTTACTGCAGAGACAAGAGGATATTAGGACTTGTGGTTATTTTAATTAAACTTTTGTTAAATTACATTTCTAAAGTTTACGTCAAATTAGTTCTAGGTATTGTGTAAAATTAAGTGTTAATTATTAAATTATTATTATTGTCAAATTAGTTAAGCGGAAATAAACTAAATATATACCTTCAATATTCAAAATGAACTTCCGCAAAGTAACGCCTGAATCAATCAATTAACAATTGGGTAAGAAAGGTTGACAGTGATGGTGAATTCGAGTAAAACACTATTTACATTCGAAAGTTTCATAGAAAACAGCACAATTTTAGGTTTGTTCCAATTTATTATTTTTAAACAGTTTGATCACAGAACTCTGCTTCGTCGCATAGCCCCATAAAATCCTGCACCCGTGCCTGTAAGACTTCAAATAAATATCACGGCAATTGATTAATGGGTGTACTTATAGTTTACGAAGGAAGAAAGCGTTTGTTTGCTTCATAATAAATTTCTGGAATTCGAAACAGCTTTCAATTACAGCAAAGATAGAGTTCTTATTTATTAATATTGTATGAATGTACAGTACCTACGTATTGTGCGGTGTAAAAATTTGTTGAAAAAACATAACAATATTAATTACAAGCCGTGGTTTCATCCGCGTTGTCGAACCTACAGGAGCTGTTTGTTTTTCGGGAATAAAAAGTGGCCTTTATCTTCGACTCTCGATATCCATGTCAAAAATCATGTCAAAACGTTGCTTATAAATAAACTAACAAAACAACAACAACAATACTTTCAAGGATTGTTTGACGTTTTTTTTTAATATGTGTATTAGGTATATAAGATGGGATACCAAGTGAGCAGTCTATGTAGTCTAGTCTACTGAGCGGTGGGATATGTCGATGATTATAAAGTAAATAAATAAATAAACAACGTAGGACATTTTACACAGCACCATTTAACCACAAACTAAGTAAAGCTTGTACTATGGGAACCAGATAGCTGGTAAAATACTTATATACTTTTTTTTTTGTAAATACATACTTATAATAAATACAGAACACCCAGACACAGAACAAACATTTGTTTATACCACAAAGTTTGTCCTGGGTGGGAATCGAACACACACCCTTTAGCTCATCAGGCAGACATTCTACCAATGAACCAACAGGGCTGTCAAAATATAAAATAATATGAAAAAATGTGATGTCACAAAATTTGGGATATTGTGTGACTAGGAGCAGGAAGGGGCCCGCTCCTTGTCACACAATGTCACACTTCGTCGACCCCCTCCCTCCCCCTTAATGTGTGACGTCATTTATGAATGGCTTCTTGTGAAGCAGCCCATTTTTCAGAGTTCCTGTCTCCGTAGCAAAAGTTGCTCATATGTGTACTAGGACAATGCCCCTCATTCAGCAAAGCATATCCCAAGCCTACATATGGTAGACTCTGTTATTTTAATTTACTACGGTAGGGAAAATGTGTAATTATTTACGCACCTCGAACCTAACATTCATGTAAATATTTTAACCTCCTACATCAATGGATAGCAGTAAGCGCCTAAAGTAATGGAACTAATCTGTAACTACTTCATTTGATTCACTACACGTTAATGTCTTCTTTAACAGAATGATTAGGTACTCGTGTATCCGAGAACCAACAAAATACTTACATTATAGATTTGTTCGGACACACTGTAGTAGAAACCATTCTCCAAGTAAATGATAAATTATTTATTTATTATGTATAGCAAACATAGTAAACATGGAAGTTCTTGATAACAAATACATCTATGTATGGACGTTACCTATGCAAGTCATGCAATAATACCATACAATACCTAAATAAATTGAATTTTACAAAAAAATATTTACAAGGTAAAAATACATTTTGTAGCGATGATAGCTCAGTGGTTATCGCGGTCGGTTCGCATGCCGAAGGGCGTGGGTTCAAACCCAACAATGAGCTTAAGCTGCCGGTGAAGGAAAACATCGTGAAGAAACCATAGCATGGTGGTAGGGTACTTTCTAGTACTCGGCTGGCTAGTTTCCACCCTCAAGTTGAACGTCTGCCGACAAGCATCTAACGGTGTGTTCCGGCAGCCTCACTTGAGAGCCAGTTCCATTCCAGGCTATCGTCAACCACACCGTCACTTAACATCAGGTGAGCTGTGGTCAAAACCTAGTCTGTCAACCACAAAAAAAAATATTGCTTTGTATAATTACGATGTTATACCAGAATAATACTGAATTACCTATCTTTGTAATGGTGTCATAAAGTATCCATTCATACTATGAAAACACCTTTTCAATGAGCCAATTATGTAAATCATACACTTAATTATTTTATAAATAAAAAAATATTGTAACGATGATGTAATATTACGGGCTCACGAGATAACCACTTATGGGTTGTTGGCTCGACGATCATTGTACTAATAGTCATCACGCTTTATAAAAAAGCCTTGAACGACACCTTTTAGGCTCACGTTAGGCGGTTCGGTCAAGGGTCAGGTTCAAAAGACACAAAACGCATTGTCAGGAAGTTCCTCATTCTGAAACCCTAACCACAAACAGATCCTTGAAACCTATTGCCGGTGTCCCACAAATTTTTATGTTTTTTTTTTTAAATATAATTTAGATGCGTAAAAATATAGTGATTGATTCATTAGTATGTCTAATAAATGTTAGACCAGGAATTTTAGGTTCTATTTTATTTATATTAATTCTTTTAAAAACTACCTTCAATTGAACTTCATAATATATTTATTTTAAATTTATTCTTGGCCATGGAGACCTCCATAATAATTCTCAATATGTGTCGCCATAACAATTCAAACTGAACACCTATTAGGGAGTTTACATATCTAACACCATCGCTGCGCGGGTGGTAATGGTAAGTATTATATTTCTACCATATTAAACAGTTCAGAAGAAAATGTATGATTACCTTATTTTTAAGCTTATAAGGTCGAAATTTCTTACAAATAAATTGTAAGCATTATACATTCAGAGAAGGTATATGGTATAGATGCCCACAATGAGTGTTAGACGTATCAAACAATTGGAGAATCCGGCGTCGTAGAGTCGAAATTTGTTTAAACGTATTGTCCAGTTGTGAATTGTTTCAAGGGATTATATTAGAAATTGTAAGGGAAATTAAGCCTTAGGGTTTAGACGGCTGTAGAATAGGATGTGTTGGGCTAACGAAGTAGCGATAAGTTGGTAATGGACGGGCTTCACGCCGTAGTAGATGTCATCTGAAAACAAGATGATATAGAGTAGGCTATTTTAAAATTATTTTAAAGAAAAAATGTTCAATGGGAGTTATTTGGGTGTTTCTCTGAATACGTTTTTTTGCACATGTAAAAAAACGTATGTATGTATGTGTGACAATGATATGACTGTAATTAAATATACTGAGTAAACATACATTAATTATTTATTCACTCAGGTTACTCAGCCAGTGTTACAAAGAAAATATTTATTCAGCTAAACACCCATAAATTTACTCCAAATAAATTTTAACCCTACGAAATTGTACACGGTAATTTCATCCTTATCACAACACAAACGAAAAGAAAAACATTTTCATGGTACGCCTCTGAGTATTTTGATTTTAGTATTGAAAAATGTTCTCATAAAATCTTATTCATGTCAAGTGCGAGTTCTTTTCTATTTCGATGACTGCCCTAAAAAGGATGTTTTCAGGGTTTATGTATGAGTTTATTTATTCCACCATAACTTTTGAATATGTACCAAAATAAATGTTATGTATGTGTATGAACAAAATTGGAAGTATGGGATATTGTTAGAATCCTTACATCATTCCAAGAGACACTGACTTCCACTTTTTTAAAACTAAAAGTTCATTGCAGCGCATTCAAGTTTTTAATGACTTACTATTAAATAGGATTCTGTTTGACTGTTACCTGACGGTAAAGATGCGGCCTACGATGGAGCACGCTTTCCTAGAAGAAACCGATTAACTCGCAACTTGAAGTCTTCCCGATTATACATAATATGGTTCGAGCAGCGATAAATGTGAAAGTTGGGATGGATTGATGGATGTTTGTTAGTCTTTCACGCAAAAACTACTGAACAGATTTGGATGAAATTTGGTATGGAGGTAGCTGAGACCCTGGATTAGCACATAGGCTACTTTTTATCCCGAAAACATGTAGCGGGTAACACCGCGGGGCGCAGCTAGTTAAAAATAACTATTTATCATTAAATATTTGTTTAGTTATAATTTCCTCTCTATTCTACGTTTGTGCTAAAAAACTAACACTGTAAGTATGGTAGGCAATGCGCGGTGAAGTCGTCGCGGACTCGTTACTTCACGACGCGCATACAAATTACGGTTTGTATGCGCGTCGCCACCCATAATAGTAGGCAGTGGCGGATTGATACATTTCCTAAGTACAAGATGTCAAATTTTTGTCACCTTTATCAAAATTTTATTTTTACTATCCAACAATAACAACAAGCAGGTTTTGGCGGGAACGCGGAGAGTCGTGTCGCCCCATTGTATTTTTTTTACAAAACTGTTGTTTTGTCGAGTGTTTATGCATAAAAATGGTGGTGTTTTATTCATAAAGTGTCGAATCACAAGCGTGAGCCTGGGAAAATGATATAATGTGGTGAAACATGACTTTTCGTGCTGCTTCCAAAACTCCATGGAAGCTTTATAGTAAAGTTGCCACTACTTTACTAAAGCATGACTGGACTTGACTGACACGGACTGCACTTAACCAAGACTGGACTTTGACTATAACTTTAGCTACGAGGACACTTATTTAACTTTTGAAACCTGAAAATATATAAATACATGACACTGGTAAATGCTAAAACGCGACGCCAAAACCAAAGAAAAAAAAAAAGTTTTTGGATACAACTATTTCTTAAAGTTAGTATATATTCAACAATGTCAGCACATGAAATTAAAATTCATAAAATTGAGTCATAAGGACTAACATCACAGCGTCTGCATAGCCCACGTGTAGAAACTGCAACTTTAGATATTTTTGCAATTAAGCGAAACTCAACTTTAGGTACTTGACTCCAAACTTATCCGATGTTAAGTGACGGTGTGGTAGAAGATGGTAAAGTACACTAACTTGGAATGGAACTGGCTCTCGAGTGGTGCTTGGCGTCAGATTTTCAACTTGAGGGTGTTAGCTAGTCGGCCGAGTACTAGAAAATACTACGGTTTCTATGCTACGCTATGGTTTCCTCACGATGTTTTTTTTACCGGCAGCTTAAGCTCATTCAGTGCCGTGAATAGCTTTTTCTGCGCCCTATGCGAGCTTCTATAACTGCGCCCTTGTTTTTTTAGATATTTTAGGTACCCTAGCTAGAGCAATGCAGTGTTATAGGCCTACTTTATTTCATTCAGGGTGATAAAATAAAGCACAAGGACCAATGGTGGACCAATTATTAATCATTTTAACTGACGTTTTTGATGATACTGGCATATAGGCACGTATGGGTTGGAATCGTTCACTAGGGGCGCAGCGGGGACAGGAGCAAACCGAAACAATAATAGTCCTGCATGGTCTGGCCATTCTTGCGCCCCCCAGAGCCTACGCCCTGTGCCTGGGCACCAGTGGACTGCACTATTTTTTTTTTTTATGGTTGACAGTCTAGGTGTTTGACCACATCTCACCTGATGTTAAGTGAAGGCGTGGTCGAAGATGGTAAAGCACACCTATTACGGCACTGAGCTCATAGTTGGTTTTGACCGTGCTAACAACTGAGCTATCTTCGCTACATTAGCTCATGTACAAGTGTATATAATTATGTATATTAGGTGAGCCAATCCAGCTATCATTAGTTTGACTAAAGTCATATCGGCACAACTCTCTATCAATATCCGATTACTAGACAACGCAGTCATGTTATATTAATGAACGGCGAAGGGAATGCGAAAATTAAACCATTAAAAGCAACAACACGGTTAGTTGTCAATTAATCATTTATCGCTATACCAATGTTCGGAATCGGTGGTTAATCTGGAAACTAAAGAGCCATGCCGTGTACCTCGTTATTCTAGTAGATAGTATAACTAATGGCACGGAAAGATAACTGAGTCATTTTCAGTAATTTAGCACGATTTTGTTTATGATTTCTTTTTTTTTTTTAAATCGGTTTTCAAAAATTAAGAACCTTTAAGACTGGATTAAAGGTGATTATCTCATAATATATCTGTCTGACACTAATTTTCAAAAGGCAGTTCGATGATTTTATTTATCATGTATCATTGGTTTCACAACACAGGAGGATTTAGATCTTTACGTACATTGACGGAATAGTAAGCGAGAACAAGCGCATGCCCGGGACAGGGGATACGTAAGCTTACAATTTTTAGTAATAATCGGATTATTTAACGTTATAAAAAGTTCCTCGCCTAGTGCCAGAAAAGCGCAAAATGGGGTATTTTTGATGCCACTTTTTGATATTAAGAAACATAAATATTTATGAAGTAGAAGAAGAAGTAGATAGATAGAATTTTGAAAATAGGTCGGAGCTTTTCACAAAAAAAAATCTACAAATGCCACAGAAAAAAATCTATTTTAATTCAAATATGTACTCGAAATTATCAGCGATAACCACACATTATTTTTTATGAATAAAATAGCTGCACTTTTATTTTAGTCAAGTCACCAGTTACTTAAATTAAATTAAATTTGATGTAAAATTTTTGAGTAATGAAATAAAACTCGGTCAAAAATATACCTCAGCTTTCAAATCATGCAATCGTCGTGCAATTTTCGACTTTTTATTAATTTTGTTTCTTCGCGCTAGAGCGGGTGAATTCTGATTTTGAACTATAATATTAAAAACTACTTAATTTAATTTAATTTTGAACTATATAATATTGTCGGTTTTAAGTAAGTGTCATAGTTTTTATTTATATATTTAATTTTTTTTTTTTTAATAATTTGCCCCTTCAGGCAGGTTAAAGCTATAAAGCCATACTGCCTTGTCTTAAGTGTTATTTCTGCTGTATCTTAGCTATAGTTATAGTCAAAGTCGTCTTTGTCAAGTCCAGTTCGTGTCAATTAATTCCAGTCATGCTTTAGTAAAGTAGTGGCGACTTTACTATAAGCTTCGATGGAGTTTTGGAAGCAACACGAAAAGCTCATGTTTCACCACATTGTAACACTTTCCCACACACGCGCTTGTAATTCGGCACTTTATGAATAAAACATCACTATTTTTATGCATAAACACTCGATAAAACACTAGTTTTGGAAAAAATACAACGGAGTGACACGACTCTTCCCGCGTTCCCGCCAAAACTCTATTTAAATTATAAATAAATAAATAAATAAATAAATATCGCAGGACATTACACACAGCGCCATCTGACCCCAAACTAAGCAAAGCTTGTACTATGGGAGAGCTTGTACTAATTAAATAGGATTACCGAGTAGAGTGCCGAAATGCACCGGCGCGCCCTGGAACACTTCTTCAGCGGAGTCCTCCTGTACGGTGTCAGCAATATTCCAGCACACTGCCACGTCTTTAGACACGCGACCAGTGAAGTAGCTTGTCCTAGACGGGGCCTGTATCAAAATTTGTCGGAAGCCCTTCTACCCGACGTTCATTTAATCGCTCCACGGGGCCATGTCTTTTATTCTTTTACAAACTTGTAAACGAACATACATATAATCGTACAGAGTCTAACCCTGGACGTGCACATGTTGGGGCCCCAGCAGCATAGCGGCCCTGCATTATTGAAACGGCTGATATACTCACAAACTACATGAAGACAAGGTCTCCAAGTTTGGGGCAGATTTCACACTCTAAGGTAAGGTCACTATCTACAGGTATCTATCTCTCTAAGGTTGCCTGGAAGTAATCACTCTAGGCGATAAGGCAGCCGTTATACGCCATATGCAATGTATATGTGTTTGGTGTGTAATAAAGTTGTATTATATTCTATCTTCCTTAAGTTTAACTGTAATAGCTTTTCAATTAATGTCATAGTATTAAAAAAGTAAATGGCATGAAATAAAGTTGTACTTTTAATTTTTTACTAAAAAGGAATACCTATAATATGTACTTTGCCACTGGTGTTAACAAAAAATATAATTTGCAAAAAAAACAATTGGTCTCTATGGAATTTATAGAGTTGTTAAATCTGTGACGATAACAATTCAAACCATTATTTATAAGATCAATCGTAATTCATAACATAGTATCCGAGTGAGTTGGGCCTAATTGGACTAATAAATCACATAGGTTTATTGTTAGCTTGTTTAAGACACGTGGAAAATTGAAACGACCGAGTCTTGAACAGTAATTGAATTAAAATGACATGGCATGGATGTCTGACTCACCCGCATATGGGTTGACTGTCGAACGTTGCCATGATAAAGTCTCTGTACTACTCGAGATGTATCTAGGTACTTACATTTAATTACGGTGGGAAGGTAAATGAAAATCTGTGTTTTTTTTCTTATTCTTCCGCGGAGGACTTGGCGTCGGCCTTTCTTAGCATTTTCCAGTGTCAAGATTTCTGTTTGTTTTTGTCTGAAAACTTCCTTTTTTGTTATGAACTAACTCTGTTTACTATTTTTTTTTTTTTTTTCGTTTATTTGCCCTTTCGGGCAGGCTAAAGCTATAAAGCCATACTGCCTCGTCTTCAGTGATATTTCTGCTGTATCTTAACTATGGTTATCGTCAAAGTCGTCTTAGTCAAGTCCAGTTCGTGTCAGTTCGTGCCAGTCATGCTTTAGTAAAGTAGTGGCAACTTTACTATAAAGCTTCGATGGAGTTTTGGAAGCAACACGAAAACTCATGTTTCACCACATTATATCATTTTCCCACACTCGCGCTTGTAATTCGGCACTTTATGAATAAAACACCACCATTTTTATGCATAAACACTCGACAAAACACTAGTTATGGAAAAAAATACAACGAAGCGACACGACTCTACCCGCGTTCCCGCCAAAAAAACCTCTGTGTTTACTAGAAGTATGCACGATTTCTTCTTTCGACTACTTTGACATATAACAAGTAGTTTTCAGCCAGAAAGAAAATACAAAGAATAAAAATGGAGTTTTGGCGGGAACGTGAAAAGAGTCGTGTCGCCCCGTTGTATTTCTTTCCAAAACTAATGTTTTGTGAAGTGTCTAAGCATAAAAATGGTGGTGTGCGCGAAGCGCGAGTGTGGGAGCATAATATAATGTGGTGAAACATGACTTTTCGTGTTGCTTCCAAAACAGCAGCAACAGCATCGAAGCTTTATACTAAAGTAGCCACTACTTTACAAAAGCATGACTGGACATTACTGACATGCACTGTACTTGACGAAGACTGGACTTTGACTATAACTATAGCAACGAAGCAACTTATTTAACTTAAGAAACTTGAAAATATAAAACACTTGACACTGGCAAATGCTCAAAATGCGACGCCAAAACCAAAGAAAAAAAAATTAATAGTGTGTTGTTGTTGTAGTGTTGTGTGTGTCAAAATAAAATGTTTTCTTTCTTTCTTTGAAACATCTAATCTGCAAACCATAAAAAATACTAAGGAGAACAATGCATTTCTTAGTATTTCAGTCAAAGTCAAAAGATTAAAGTGTCTACTTGAGCCTTGCTTGAACCTTCCTTGTAATTTCTCAAAACCTGTAGCGGCCAGTTGTTACTAAATGCGTGGGCGTTAACACAAATCAACACTTAAATTTCTTAATTACAACAAGTGCAGAACTATGCACTTAGCCGCCTCTCTCGTGGATATGGTAACCATTTCGTTATATAGAAATCAGGATTTACAAAATTTTAAAATAATGGGCTGTTTTTAACTATCATATAAAATGACAAGATTGTTTGACTACAGCTCACCTGATGTTAAGTGACGGTCGAAGATGGTAAAGCACACCACCTAAAATGAAACTGGCTCTTAAGTGAGGCCGACGGTTCTACTGGGGCAATTAAAAAGTATTGCAACTTTGATCGCGTTTAGTATGCGCTAAAAATTGATGACATTTTTTACTCGGTGGTCATGTTGTTTGATGTAAAAATTTAATCTAAAAAAAGAGTCAAATTTTGAAGGTGTAATGTTAATTTATTTTTCTTCTTCTCCTTTGATTTTGGCGTCGCATTTTGAGCGTTTGCCAGTGCCAAGTGTTTTATATTTTCAAGTTTCATGACTTAAATAAGTTGCCTTGTAGCTATAGTTATAGTGAAGTCCAGTCTTGTCAAGCCCAATTCGTATCAGTCAAGTCCAGTCATGCTTTATTAAAGTAGTGGCGACTTTACTATAAGCTTCGATAGTTTTGGAAGCAACACGAAAAATCATGTTCCACCACATTATATCAGTTTCCCACACTCGAGCTTCGAATTCGGCACTTTATGAATAAAACACCACCATTTTCAAAAAACATTAGTTTTGGAGAAAAACAAAAAAATGGCAATGCGCTACAGACGCATTTGCCATCTTCAAATTTATATCTAAACCTAAACAATAAAACAAATTAAAAAAACAAAACAACAAAAACAATTATTAATGGTTAATTATTGTTTAATAAGTTTCGTTCTGTCAACTAAAACCTTCAAGATTGGTTTTTACATCCTAGTAAAAATATAAAATTGTCATCCTACACTTGCATGTTCTTTAGCACTCTATAGTGATATAATAAATGACATTTTATTTCAAAGCAATGAAGTTCGTGGCCCAATAAACACAGGGGTTTATAAGCTGAGTGCACAATTATTGTGAATTTACGCGTTTAAACATGTTGCTAGCCAAGAAACCGCAATCTCTACAATGTATTTATATAAGAATGGCTGTATGTCTGTACATTTTAATTATCTGAGCTTGTCTGGTCGTCGCTACGCGTAACCAAAATGCCAAACTAAAAGTAACGGCCATAATCATGAAACGACGCCATTAACCCCCACAGTGGAGTTTTGGCGGAAACGCGGAAAGAATCGTGTCGCCCCGTTGTATTTGAATGAGAACCGGATTTTTCATGAATAGTGAGTCATTAGAATCAGGTTCTAATTCCACAAGAACGGTTTTCCATTCAGAGCAATAATGAAGATCTATCTCCATAATAGGACACTGTCGTAGGAAATTCTTCGCACCTAACCATCAGTGCTGTCTCAGAGTTCTATAAACATTATAGAACCTTTTCAAAGTAAGCACTAAAATCTTCTACAGCGCGACATGAATAATATACGACCGCTGATAACTTTTTCCTGCTCCTTTTTACTGTACTTTTTTTTATATTTTTGGCGTCGCGTTTTATACTGTTGCCAGTGCCAAGTGTTTTGACATTTTTAAGTATCATAATTTAAATAAATCTATATAAAGTCATAAGTCACACAAAGTCTTGGTAGAGTCCGGTCATGCCCATGTAAAATAGTTGTGCAAGCTTGGATGCAGTTTAGGAAGCAACACGAAATTCTTACACTAAAGAGAAAACAAGACAAAAGTATCAATCTCGTAGAAATTCAACGCTGACCACTTTTGAAACCAGTGTCATGTCACATGTTTGTATGTATGTATGTTTTTTTTCAGGTTGTGACGGCTAAACGGATTGTGACGCAATGTAAAAGAAAGTTTACTTAGACCCTGGAACAACATACATATGTTACTTTTTAACGCGGCATAATTATTTTACATTTTGATTTTATTTTGAGTTTTTTTGAAAAAACTTTACCGATATATTTATGGCGTTGATAGCTCAGTAGTTAGCGCCGTGCGATCACACAGCAGAAGGCGTTAGCTGAAACTCTAACAATGAGCTTGAGCTGCCGATAATGGAAAGACAGCTCTAATACTCGGCTGGCTACTGGCTAGTTACCACCCTCAACTTGAAGTTTGCCGCCAAGCACTTAACGGTGTTTTCAGCAGCCTCATTTGAGATTGAGAGTCAGTTCTATTTTTGGCTAGGTGTGCTCATAATGTTTGACCACATCGTTACTTATCTATAAAAATTCTAACAAGTAAGAATCAAAAATGCTCATATAGTCTAGCTAACGTATAGCTAGCATTGCCGAACTTTTCAGTTTTTTTTCAATAGTGGTTTTTTTTATTGTGACAGAGCGTTAATACGAGAGCAGTAGGGTATGTGAGTTGAGCACGACGCATCGTCGCTGTCAATTGGTTTATTCGACTATGAATACTCAATTACAGAACGCTATAAAAGGGTTTATCTGGAAGCGCACAATTATGTTGCCACAATGGAGACTGCTATATCATGAAAATGCGATTAGCTGGAAACTGTAAGGCAGTCGAAAGAAACCATATAATTGAACATAATTTAATGAAGATGAAAGAGACGCTCTTGCTACATGTTTAAGTTATATTGCCGGACAAATGCATTTGGATATGTGCCGATTTGGTAAAAAAAACTTACATGTCACTTGGGGCCGACGGGTGGCGTGTCCGGTTTGAGTGCCTTTGTTTTAATTTGAGTTAAATCGCACTAAAATTTGATCATTATACTAAATTTTTTCCATGTTGATTATCGCGTAATTATGCCGAAAAACTGTTAATTGTGTTGTGAGAGATAACTTACGGTGTCTTGGACGCGACTGCCCCTTCATTTTGGAGTTCTCTGGCTTCTTTGACATGGCACAGATTTCTCACTCTGCAACCTTAACTTAAGCCCTGTCCCGCTACCGACAGCGGCAAGATTAATATTTTAAGTAAAACATTTATTGGCGCTCTTTGGCCGTCAAACCGACTCATATGCCGTGACGGCAAACGGCGTGACGCTCTCCTTGTGCGTGTACACCTCGCCTCTCTATGGCAGCCCGTACACGTAGCGCGCGATCCGCGATCCGCGATCCGCGATCATGATTTCAAAATTTCTAGATATGCGATCCGGAGCATCAGTCCGTCAATCCGCTTCGTACACGATCAGTCTGGATCGCGATCATTGATCGCGGATCGCGGATCGCGGATCGCGCGCTTCGTGTACGGTCTGCCTATGTGATCTGCGTACTGTTTCAATGTGTCCTCCTTCATGTCTAAGCGAACACAGGTAGTGGTGGGTGATAGAGGTCGCGTCATGTCGTCAGAAGCGGAAAATGTGATGGGCGTCCCGCAGGGCTCCTGTCTATCTAATACTCTATTCAGTCTCCTCCTTAACGACTTGCCCGGCGCCATCGATGGCGCTGAGATATATATGTACGCCGATGACGTCGCCGCAGTGATCACCGCGCCGACGCACCGTGAACTAGAGTCGAGGCTGAATGGGGTGGTGAGCGAACTAGATAGGTGGTTCCGATCGAACGGGCTCGCGCTAAACAAAGATAAGACCTGCTTCCTTGCTTTTAACCTCAATGGCCACGCGACTGAGACTCATTCGGTAGCAGTCGGCAATACCGCTCTCCAACAAGTCCACAGTACGAAACTTCTAGGTTTCCATATCGACGGCGCGTTGACCTGGGAGACGCACATAGACGAGCTGTGCGGGAAGCTGAGCCGCTCGTGCTTTGCGCTCCGGCGGCTCGCGAGCACCGCTGCCCGCAGCGTAGTGCGCTCCTGCTACTTCGCGACCGTCCACAGTAACATCACGTACGGGTTGGAGCTGTGGGGCCGCGCTGCCGATCGTAATAGAGCCTTTGTTATGCAGAAGCGAGCTATTCGTGCCATATGCGGGGTTCAGGGCCTATCGAGTGCATTTCTCTAGTCGATTTTAGGTATTCTGTGCGCTCCGTGTGTGAGTGCGCAAGGCACACGAGCGAACAGCTAGTACCGCGCGCCGCCGTCGGCGCCACGCGCTACAGGCATTGTCGATACACATACGGCGGCGAAATGAAAATCGGTTTGAGCTAAATACTTAAACGGCTAAGTAGACGAACTGGATCAACTATTTTGCCGCTTATATTAGTAGACTGGTGGCCGAGTGGTAACAAGCTGTATGAGTACGGCCACATAGTCACGGGATCGAAATCAACACCATATTAATACGGAATATTATTTTTGCACACAAATTTTGTTGATAGGTATTTTAAATAAATATAATACATAAATATTTCGTTTTTTTTTAAATACATTATAATACGATTATTTTTGTATAGGTACTTATTATTTTTATAATACGTTTTATTTTTATTTTATTTTTTTCTTATTAGTGTTACATCTCCCGTCTGTTTTTTATGTTCTCTATTGTATTTTTTCTTTTCTTGGTTGCTTGGAAGAGATCGCTGTTAGCGATAAGGCCGCCACTTGTGGCACTAGTTCATAAGGTTCTTTATTCTCTGTACTCTTTTCTATTTATGATGTCCACAATAAAGAGTTATATCTGGGGCGTTCTACTTTTCTACCGACAATCTGAGTGATAAATTTTTAGATTTCAAAAAAAAATAAAAGTGTAATTCTTTAAAAAAATGTATTTTTACATTATTGTCCAGTTATCGAAGATTTCAGATATGTATAGTGCATCGAAGTTTTGTTATTTACTTTTTATTTATTTTAAGTTTTATCGGAATAGTTAGAAAAAATAAACACCTCTGTCACAAACTAATATATTTATTAATTATTATGTCAAATCAAATTTACAGTTTTTTTTAACTTGGCATAACTAGAATACAAGCATTTATTATTATCGAACACGATTTATCCCAATTCTTGTTACAAATATAATATAAAAAATGACATTTAATACCACTCTGTCACATTTTTGCTCATTAAGACAACAAACTTTGAAATATTTTGCAAATAATTGAAATAAACATAGCTGAAATTCTGTTACTACCTTTTATGGTCAATATATAATAATATAATACGTTATTTTAGTGTATATGTTTTCAATAAACTGAACATATGCTGCTTTAATGCTTAATTACAAGGGGGACAAAATTGTGCTAGAGTATGACAGAATGGTAGATATTAATAGGCCAACATTTAAACTTAATCCTTTAAGGTTTTGAAAGTTTTTAAAAAGGATAACAAAACATAAGGCTTCTCTTACAATGCTACATAAGATATTATTTCTTGGTATAATCATTATTTGGTGCACGTAAAATCAGACTAATCTTTTCTTTTCTCTTATTCGACTTTTCAAATACTTCTATAACACGCCTTCCTCTTTTAACCGTAATCATTTTTATCAAGTTTTCAAACATCACATCTGATACATCTGATTTTACTAATTTAAATATTTTGTCAGTGTCAACAACAGTTTTATAAAATATCACCTGAACATTTCCATCTTCATCCACACAACTTTTTTCAACTCCTAAGTAGGTGCACACGACTTAGTTTCTACTGGGTACTTTTACTGACATAATACCATTTTTTATTAATAATGGGTCTCCAGACAGGTCACATGAAGCACCTGGTTTTATGTGCACAGGTTTTTTTCTGATTAACGAGAGGCTGAAGAGGCTGATCATCTTCTGAAGTAGTAATACTACTTCAGAAGATGAAGATGATACAATGTTATACAACAGTCTCATAAAATCTCTTTGTAGGAGCTCTAATTATTATGTTGTTTATTTATATCAGCCAATGGTTCTTTTTAATCTGAGGTTGGGCTTAACTACCTACCTAGCTTTACTTTTATAAAGAGCAACTTAATAAAAATAAAGCTAGCAAATAATATTTGTTGTGCAGCATTTTTTTATTACCAAAGTCTCTTGAAACAGTTGAAGTTTTAGTCCGGAACGGTTAATTGTTGTGTCTTGTAGGAAAGGATAGGATTGTTTTGGAGCAGTGTTTCATTTTGTTTTTGTTTTTAATGTTTTTGTAATGTTCCTTAATGGCACTTGTCAAAATACTATATGTATTTTCTTTTTTCTTCTTTATTCGGCGCTTTTAAATTTATCTTAATTTTTTGGTTTGGGTATATTATGTAATAAGCTGTCTTCTTTTATTTTTTTGGCGATGAAGTCTTTCCTTGTATTTTCGTATTTTTCTATAATTAATTTTACATGGCCTTGAAGTTTCATATTTTGCCTATAAATTTTCGATCTGTCTCGGCTAACTTTTTCTCTTCCCCTTGCTCTAGCAGCGGATGAGGTTGGAGTTAGTGAACGAGATCTAGGAATTAAAGGAGTAACCTGGGGTTTGAAGGAACAGGTGTGGAAGTCGAGTATTCATTAGAACGTTCTGCAAAGCTTTCTGTTGTTCTCTTTTTGTTTCTAACTTGCCATTTTATTTTCATTTGTCTGTGTACTCTTGGTGTCAGATCTTTGACTAGCTTTTTGCAAGCATGGTATCTTTCTAAGTCTTATCATTTCACTTCTACGACTTTTTCAGGGTCCTGTTTCCTTTTTTCACGACAACGTCACTGCTTTTCCGTCGCAAATAACGCTATTATTTAATTACCCTGATGATAATACCTTAAATGAATAAAATAATTGATAATGTAATATATAGAATACAAAAGATATCAATTAACTATTGTGAAAATCAATTACGGCAAAGTTTCTGACAAAAAATACCACTCCGTCACGAGCTATACTACTCCCGTCACAGCTATTTTGTGACAGAGGTGCCTCGTGACAGAGGTGTAAAATAACAGTGTTCGAGGATTTCAACGTTCATAAAATTACAAATTGTTCGTAAAAGTGAGTAAATATGACAGATATACTGGGAAATAATAATATTACGTAAATAAATGGGAATTACAATAATATTTTAAAGTAGTAACTTACGTGACAGAGCGGTCGCCGAATAAACACACGCACCTCTAGTTCACTACCAGCGGGCGCCTAACTCGGCTTGCTCCAGGGTGGGGTCTCAAGGCTTAAAGCCGAGAGGAGAAGGAAACCGTGCTGTTGTTTAGTGTTGAAGATCAAACAGCTAAGGCGTGTTTATTGTTTTGCGAAATGCGTGACGGAAGATAGTAAGAAAAAACATATGCAGCCGTACCCAAGGATAAAATATTTTTTTGCTTAATAGTATGAACCTTTACGTTTATTATATTTTTATTAATCTAAAGACAATATTTCAGCATTTCAATAAATAATTTTATATTATAGGGTCCTATATGATTTTTTTAAGCGACATCATTTTGTAACATTAGGCAGCGTAAAGGGACACGCTTTATTTGTATGTAAAACACCTCTGTCACACGTTTCGAATACTATGTCACAATAATTTTGTAAAAAGCAAAAACAATAAAAACGGGATTTTAGTATTATTATAATGACTATATGGTCCAAAAAATCTTGTGACAATAAAATTTGAGAAACTGCAATTTAGGACGGATACAGATTTTTTTTTCCTGAGGAGACACGTCATTGTCGGTAGAAAAGTAGAACGCCCCATCTATCTATCTTATTTTTTTTAACCGACTCGATTTTAAATGGAGGAGGTTCTCAATTCGACAATTTTTTTTATGTAAAAGTAATAAATCGATCGAGTCACTCTCCTGATGTTAAGAGATAACGCTTGTCCATGACCATTGTAGCGATACCCAGAACATTGAGTAACAAAACAAAGTCCAGGGCATCGCTGCTCTGGCACTCATTACTTTGAGACTAGATGGTTAGTCTCAACAGCCCAGTAATTGCGCTAGCTGCAATACCCTTCAAACCGGAACACAGTAATGTTTACACACTACTGCTTGGCGGCAGAATATCTAGTACTGCGGTGGTCTGTACCTACCTAGACGACCTCCTGCTAATTCCGCCAATTATGAATCGATTTTGATGATTCTTTTTTTTGCTTAGTTGATCCATACTTCAGAGATGGTCCCATATATTTTTTATCGAAATCGGTCGAGCAAGTAAAAAAAAATCAACACAAGTATTAAAAAACCTCGCTGTTTCATTGAAGCAGTGCGTTTAGTTAGCCTAAGGGTCATGGAGTAGGTTTTTTGTTTGTAAATTTGTGTATTTCTTTTTATGTAACTGAACATTTTTAATTCCCTATTTTATCTATTGAAAATAATTAATTTATTATAACACTATGGAACCTAAGAATATGACATACCGTAAGCAACTCCTACGATACACCTCACTTTTTTCCTTTCCACTGACGAATAATAAACGACGAAAAAGTATTATTATTTTGACTACCCAGTCAGCACGTTTGCGTCATGAGTTGTATGGCATGGGTTCGATTCCCACCGAGGGCAAATTTTGATGAGAAGAACATAGATGTTTGTTTTGTTTGGGTGTTTATGTATACTTTAGTATGTTCATAATTGATTGATTCAAAATAATGACGTGCATAATTATTAAAAAAAAATAGTTTATTACTTTACCCATGGCTTTACTCGCATATCCATTTTGGAGAAGTCATTTAAAAAATACTAAATTAAAATAAAATAATAATAAATATTTCTTTTTTAGTAGAATATAGCTTTATGGCATGGGTTCAATTCCCGAATTTTTTTGTGAAAAACATAGATGTGTGTTTTAATTTTTGTTGGCGGACATATTGGATCAACTTTAAAGTATTCTCCATTCTACTAGTCAATCCCATTCATTTCATTTTGATACCTATATTGAGGTTGTAGTGAAAAAATATGTAATCTGCCATTTTGTTGGCGGCCATATTGGATTTGCTTTTTTTTATTATAATCTATTCTACTAATCAAGCCCTTTCATTTGATACCCATATTGATGGCATTGTGAAAAAATATGCAATCCGCCATTTTGTTAGCGGCCATATTGGATTTGCTTTTTTTAAAGTTTACTCTATTCTACTAGTCAAGCCCTTTTATTTGATACCCATATTATAGGAGTGGTGGAAAAATATGTAATAAATCCTCTAGTTTGTTGGCGGCCATATTGGATTTGCTTTTTTTTATTATAATCTATTCTACTAATCAAGCCCTTTCATTTGATACCCATATTGATGGTATTGTGAAAAAATATGTAATCCGCCATTTTGTTAGCGGCCATATTGGATTTGCTTTTTTTAAAGTTTACTCTATTCTACTTGTCAAGCCCTTTTATTTGATACCCATATTATAGGAGTTGTGAAAAAATATGTAAGCATCTATTTTGATGGCGGCCATATTGGATTTGCTTTTTCATTTATTTTATTTATTTATGCTCTAATGAAACAGTGAGGTTTCGGAGTAAACGAAAATGTCATCGACGTATACAATTTTTATATTTATGTTGATTTTTAAAAATTGCTCGACCGATTTCGATAAAGTTTATATGAGACCACCTCAGAAGTATGGATCTATCAAGCAAAAAAAAAATTATCAAAATCGATTCATAATTAGCGGAATTATCGCGTAACAGACAGCCCCGTTGGCTCATTGGTAGTATATCTGCCTTGAGAGCTGTAAGGCGTGGGTTCGATTTCCATTCAGGGCAAACATTTTGTGAATAAACAAATGTTTGTTCTGTGTCTAGCTGTTCTGTATGTATTATAAGTATGTATTTACAAAAAAAAGTATTTATGTATTCTATCAGTAATCTGACTTCCATCACACAAGCTCTGCTTAGTTTGGGGCCAGATGGCGCTGTGTGTAATGTCCTACGATATTTATTTATTTATATTTATTTAACATACATATACATTTTTGTAGCGATGATAGCTCAGTGGTTGACGCGGTCGGTTCGCATGCCGAAGGGCGTGGGTTCAAACCTAACAATGAGCTCGAGCTGCCGGTGAAGGAAAACATCGTGAGGAAACCATAGCGTGGTGGTAGCGTACTCTCTAGTACTCGGCTGGCTAGCTACCACACGAGAGTTGAAAATATTATGTCCCCAAGCATCTAACCATGAGTTCTGGCAGCCTCACTTGAGAGCCAGTTCCATTCCAGGCTAGGTGTGCTTTACCATCTTCGACCACGCCTTCTCTTAACATCAGGTGAGCTGTGGTCAAACATAGCCTAGCACAGTGGTTCTCAAACTTTTTTGGTGTCGGAACCCTTTTGGGAAGCAAAATACTTGATGGAACCCTATAATAAAACAATACTTTTTAAAAGTGTGTTCTTTAATAAAGAATCTTTATTAATAAGCATAATAAAAGTACAATGTAACAGTTACTAATTATTACTTACTTTACCATATGGCAAGTACAATAATAGAAGATATTAAAAAAAAGTAACTAATGGGATTTGATAAACAAAAAGCAAAAATAAAATGAGAAATTTAAAAATTGCGTTGTAAACAATCTCGACTTTATTTTTTAAAGTTAGAGTCGAAAGTCGCTTGTTGACAACTATAGCGTCTAATTCAGAGGCGGCTTTTATCAAAGGGACAGCGCGCTCACAAGTATACAAGTATACATGTTGATTTGTAGCGATGATAGCTCAGTGGTTAGCACGGTAGGTTCGCATGACGAAGGGCGTGGGTTCAAACCCCAACAATGAGCTTGAGCTGCCGGTGAAGGAAAAACATCGTGAGGAAACCATAGCATGGTGGTAGGGTACTTTAGTACTCGGCTGGCTAGCTACCACCCTCAAGTTGAAAATCTGCCGCCAAGCATCTAACGGTGTGTTCCGGCAGCCTCACTTGAGAGCCAGTTCCATTCCAGGCTAGGTGTGATTTACCATCTTTGGCCACACCTTCACTTGACATCAGGTGAGCTGTGGTCAAACAACTAGCCTGTCAACCATTAAAAAAAAAAAATACCAAACTTATGAGATATTGTACCAGCTATTGTAACACATGTTTATACAAATAAATAAATAAATAAACCTATGCGCGGCCGCGGAGTCAAAACGTTCGACCAGAGACAGGTGTTTTGATTTTTTTTTCTAAATTCTTGCGGAACCCCTACAGAGGTATCGCGGAACCCTAGGGTTCCGCGGAACACACTTACAGTATAGCAGACCTAGCATAACAAACCATTACAAAAAAAAATTGTCGCATTGAAAACCTCCTCCTTTTAAAATTGACAGCCCTGTATGTCTGCTCCAAGGCGTGGGTTCGATTCCCACCCAGGACAAGCATAAACAAATGTTTGTTCTGTATCTGGATGTACTGTATGTATTTACAAAAAAAGTATTGAAGTATTACCTATCAGTTATCTGACTTCCATAGTACAAGCTTTGCTTAGTTAGGGGTCAGATGGCGCTGTGTGTAATGTCCTATGATAATTATATATTATTTAATTTTATTATAATTTATAAAATCGAGTCTGTTAAAAAAACAAAATAAAATACAACAAAATTTGTGTGCAAAAATAATCTTCGAGTGTTGGTTGGTTTCGATCCCGTGACTGCGGATTAGAATCGGGTACCGATACCACTCGGCCACCTGTCTATGTCTACAGGTGGCAAATTTGTTGATCCGGTTCGTTTACTTTGTGATCGTACGTAAAAGCAACCTCAACAGCGACACAACCTCCCCGTCCGACAGTCGAAGCGGTACTAAAGCGGATAGGGGAACAGCGTGGTAGCTCTGCTTAGAATGGACGAAACGCGCAAAAATTTAGGTATTTCCTTCGTTTGTTCAAGCAAAATCATATTTTGGTAATTTTTATGTGATAACTATTTAGAGAAAATGTAATTTTATTGTTATACAAAACCTGATGACTTTCCGTGCAGTATTTACGCCGTATCGAGGTTTTCTATAGATTGTTTGGGGTTACTTTGGATTTTTTTTCTATCGAGGAAACTAAAAGTAATCGTGTTTCTAAATTAGATTACATATAGATTGGATCCTTAAATATCTTAAACATTAACCTCATAAATGATGTTTTAGTAATAACGAAAATACAACGAAACAAACAGTTCCAAATCCACTCGATACCGGCTTCAGGACGACGTCTCTTGCGTGGATCTGTTTAAGGAGCTACAGATTTTGCCTTTACCGTGTGAGTTCGTTTACCAGGTAGCCCTGTACACACATACAAACATAGATAAATTTCAACGCCGGGGCGTCCACAGCACGTTGGATCTTCGCAGTAATAAAAAGAAAGACCAACTAGTAACGCTGTCGCATCGGCTCGTCAAATCGGAGAGGTCGGTATACATTCTGGGGCCCGCGGTCTACAATCGCGTACCCGCTTCCATCCGGGATGCACCTTCCATCGCGTGCTTCAGAAGCAAACTAAGATCTTGGCTTCAAGAGACCTTGTTCTATGACTTTGACGATTATTTAAAACTAAGAGATTATTGAATTACTAGTAAGTAATTATAATATTTTTGTTTTTATGGACATTTAATTATATTGACATAATTTTATTGACATTTTATATGTGACATATTACTTTATTGACATTTTCATTTTCATTGTTTTGACATATGTAATGATTTTGATAATAATTTTTAAATATGAATGGAAAAATGACTTGTAACTTTGGTGTTATTAACGGGCAAGTCTTGTGAAATAAGGCAATCGATGTGTTTTTGTCAACATTTTTGTGCCGTTATACATCATGTGGAAGTTTGAAATTAATGAATACTATAGTACATATCCTGAATTATTATGCTTGGAGAAAAAATAGTTTCAAACGCTTTTCGTTTCTTGAAATTATGAAATAGAATATGGCCAAATTATTTTTAATCCGTAATCTTGACATCAAAATAATTATAGGAAAGGCGCAATTTTATAGATGCTAACTTTGATGCAGATACATTTAAGGCGTAGACCTTTTATTGTACGTTTTGTTTATTCTATTAGCAGATAAGTACGGATAGTTTGATGAAAATTTCTGATAGTGCCTGCTGAAAATCTCTTTTCTGCGTTACGTCTGTTGCTGTTTTATTTTGGTAGGCGCTACAAACCATCGAGAATCTCTGAATCTGACAATCTAACGTCACGAGTCTCGTGGTCGTGTATAGCACGTCACGAGAGGGCGCGCGGTGGCGGCGGTACCGAGCACCGCGCGCATGCTTCCCGCCCGTTTTGTATTTGACACTTGACACTGGCAAATATTCAAAACGCGATGCCAAAACAAAAAAAAAAACTTCTGTCATAATGTAACAGATAATCAATGTGAAATCCGCTTCCGGCAATAGGAATAAACATTCTGTCTCCTTCTTGCTCGTGGCTATAGTAATTTAACTCTCCTTATCTATTTTAGCGTGACGTCAATGTATTCAAATCTAACGTCAGACGTATGTACGTCTGTGTGAGTGGAAAATATCAATGTAGGTGTTCAAGCAGAAGTTCCCACGGTCGAGGACTTGGCCCTTAATAAATGATTTGTATTTGTATTTGTATTTGTATTTGTATTTGTTTCACATCTGCAGTGCGTCTCGTGACGGTCAACTTTTTTTATTTAGGTATATCATATTTTATAACAAGCGACTAATGACATTTTTTTTTGTAGGGTCGTTGCAGTTAGTTTAATTGGTTTTGGAAATACTGTTTTTTTTTTGCATAATTTGTCCATATTAAAGCAGAACAAAAAAGTATTAATCGTGATGATAATGATTTCAATGTTTTTTCTCGATAATAAAAAAAAAGTAAATACGAATGCACTAGAGCACATGACATATTGATTAGATTCAATATTTCTAAAATTAGTAAATGACTAAATGTTACGCACACTACTACTTAAACGGTAGGGGTTATGCTTTTAGCGGTCTATGTATGTATGTTTGGATTTAAACCGAAAATAGCGCCGAAACCACTCATGCGATTTTGATGCATGAGATGCCAATCGATTATTGACACCTCATTCATCAAAGTTATTATACTATATGTGACATTTGCTACTTTTTTCTTTGCTAAGTAGTTTATTTTTCCGTAGTAGGGTAATAGGTTTTCTTAACATTTTGCGTAATAAACGCAATAGTTTTAATTTAATTATTTTCCAATTTTATTTTATTTTTTTTGTACTAATCACAACGCCGAATCGTAGCTGTTATATTTTTGCTCCGTTTATTTCGGCACTGTGTATTGTTTTTTTTTGCACTGACCTTATGCGGAATCAAGTACGCGTCTCAATCCCAAGAGCGTGAACAAATCCGCAATAAAAAACGCTTTTAGCAAGTGAATCTTTTGTGAGCTTTTCAATTGAAATTAATGTAAAAGTTTGTATGTTCATTATGTCTTCATGCTGAAATTTAGCTTATACCTTGGATTACCAAATTGATAACTATTCTAGCTATCTAGCTAGCATATGTTTATTAAACATATATTCCGCAGCATCCTTCAATGTCACCTGGCAGGAAATTGGCGCCAACTGATAGAGACGTAATTTCATTTTACATCGACCGGTATCGTTGAGCACATATTAATTCGAAGCGGCTCCGAAAGAAGGCGTTACTGTCGCGATCGATCAACCTACGACCAGGGAAGCTATTTATTGCACCACGAGGCAAGGCACAAGTGGTGAGGTCCATACAAAGAAAAAAATCACGTAGTTTTGGCGAGAAGGCAAAAAAAATCATGTCGCCGCCTTGCTGTTTTCCAAAGCCTTTCGTGTTCTTTACTCAATAATGGTGTTTTTTCATTCATCCAAAATTAGGAGCTCTACATGTTTCATAAAAAAAGATTGCGTCAGTTGTCGGTGTTTCAAAACATTGACGTAACTTATCTCTACGTATGATATTGTTTATACATTTTTTTAAAAAGATCTATGTCAAATGTGGTAGGTACTAGTTCTTTCTGAATTTGTTTTAGGCTAGCCAGTTCCTAAAATATACCTATAGGTTTAGTAACTCTAGGGTTCTAACAGTATTTAATAGATTAATTTTTTTTTATTATGCACAATTTTATAAACATGTATTTCATTACTTACCTAAGATAAAATAAGTAACACTTTGTTAAATTAGACGTAAACTGTAAAAGTAGAAGTAAAGAATGTATTGGGCAAAGGCAATTATTGAAATACTTACTTAGGTGAAGCATGTGGATATTTTCTGGGACTAGTTATTGTTGGTTTTATTTGATTCGCTTTATTCTTTCGTCTTGCATCTCATCTGGTTAATGTCTATCAATAAACGTAAGATAAGAGAAAATGTATTTTGATAACGTCATAAGCTAGATATATAAGATCAGTGCATTTAAAATATGGATAAAATGAATTTGCGTTCGAAACTTGTATTAGATAAATCTGAAATGTTTAATAATAACACGTTTTTAGGCGATAAGATACCTTATTGGCAAGTTTCGGTTTGCCGCTTTTATTATGTTGTATATTTTCAGTAAGAATATTTTATTTTTTAACTCCAGACGCGAACAGTGTTGCTAAATTTTATGTGTGTTTTTGGCTATGGCATCGTAGCTCCCAAAAAATCTTTTTAAATGCGATTTTTTTTGTTTGAAAGGTGACTTGATATAGATCAAGTAATAGTGATCTTAGTTAATGAAGAAAGGTTGTTGAGACTAACCATCGAAAGTCTCAAAGTAATGAGCACCAAAGCAGCGATGCCTGCCTGCCTGCGATGACTTTGTTTTAATACTCAGTTCTGTGTATAGCTGCAATGGTCATGGACAGGCGTTATCTCTTACCATCAGGAGAGCGTCTCGTTCGTCTCATTATTTTTCAAATGAAAAATAATAATAATTTGAGTAGCTGTTTGAAGATGAAACCAACTTGACACTGGCAAATGCTCAGAGAGTGCGACGCCAAGTCCTCTTCGGAGGAATAAGAAGAAAAAAAAATGAATCCGCTGATTTGAACACCATTTATTTTTTCTTTTTTGACCGTAGCACGTTTGTGCGTTGTGTAAGGATTGAAAAAAACATGTTTTTGTAGTAAGTAGGTATAGGTGTAATAGATTCTAGCGAAGCCTACTTTTTTAATAGTTATTATTAGAATAAAAATTGGCTGTTAAGTTTTTTTCACGAAAGTGAGTTCACGCTTGACCAACATTTCGGAATGATGTTGTCTATGACGGAGATAGGTAGGTACTTACTTTAAAAAAAAAGATTCCAATCGACAGCAGATTCTATCTAACAGGAAACACCGCGCTATCCGGCAGAGCATTCCGCTGTCTAGATAGCGGTTAACACAATGAAAGTGGGAATAATATCACCAGTCACAGAATAAATAGTAGATACAAATTTTTGCCCCGTTTTAATCAACAAGATATGTATTGTACGAAATCGTCGTAGCAGGAGGTCGTCTAGGTAGGTACCACCGCAGTACCAGGTTTTCTGCCGCTAAGAAGTGGTGTGTTAACGTTACTGTGTTCCGGTTTGAAGGGTACTGCAGCTAGCGAAATTACTGGGCTGTTGAGACTAACCATAAAAAAAAGGCATGCGTTATCACTTACCATCAAGGAAGCGTCTCGTTAGTCTCATAACTTTTACATTAAAAAAAATAAAAGTACAAAACAGTCTTTGTAGCAATAGCTACTGACTGGTTAGTGCGGTCAAATTAATGAAAGAAAATATTATGAGGAACTATGGCATGGTGATAGGATACTTTCTAGTACTTTGCTGGCTAACTATCCTCAAGTTAAAAATTTGCCAAGCACCTGTGTGTTCCGGCAGCCTCACTTGAGAGGCAGTTCCTAGGCCATATTTGACGGCAGTGTTACTTGTAAGGAGAGCTGTGGTTAAAATTTTAGTCACCAGTAAAAAAATAACTTTTCATAGCCGAACACTACACTTATTTATTACTAGCAGACGCCTCGCGGTTTCACCCGCGTAATTCCCGTTCCCATGGGAATACAGGGATAAAAAGTAGCCTATGTCACCCGGAGATAGTGTAGCTTCCCAACGGTGAAAGAAAAAACTGTAAACAGTAATGTTTACATACTACTGATTGGCGGCAGAATATCTGGTACTACGATGGTACCTACCTAGACGATCTGCCAAGGAGATTTACCATCAAGTAATAGGTACTGTACGTGTAGAATATTTCACAATAACTTATTTAAAAACGGTTTGCTTATAAATCATGCAAATTAAAGCTTGCGCGCTAGTTTGGCTATTAGCACCTTTGACTTTTAACGAATTCCGAACAAATTGTATTCTTGTCTGATGATTACTGAACATTATTTTGACGAATTGCTGTTTTTGAATGGTAATTTGCGAATTATTTTAAACGTTAGTTTCGTTATTTCATTTAAGTTTGTAAGAGTTATAGATCTACGCCTACTTTATTGTCGTTTGGTACTTGGCGGCAGAAGTTAAGAGCAGGATTTCTTATAAAAAGTCCTACGTTCGCTCTGCGCTTATATGCTATTCCCTAATAATAAAAGTATACGGATGTAAATGTAATCTACCGCTTGCCGTATTTTTGTTCGGATATGCGTAAATGTAACTCTTACAAACTTCAAATTACAAAAAAAAAAAAACATTTAAAAACGCATAATGAACGGTATTCTCGTTTCATAAGTATTTATTTTGTGTAATTTATGTACCTAATTAATAAAAACTAACGAAAAAAGACAAAAAATAATTTACGACCCGCGGTGTTACCCGCTACATGTTTTCGGGATAAAAAGTGGCTTATGTATTAATCCAGGGTCTCCGCTACCTCCATACCAAAATTCATCCAAATCCATTCAGTAGTTTTTGCGTGAAAGAGTAGGTATATCCATCCATCCAAAATTTCACATTTATAATATTTGTGGGATGGGATGTCCTATTTTTAGTTTAGTATGGCTCATACTTTGTACCATAACATAAAATATTGGATACTCCATGCCATATTCGTACCGACACCCATTAGCCTTGTCATGTACTTCTGGTTTCAGCAGCTCATAATCTGAAATCTAACCCAAGGTTTCGACATTACGCCGAAGCGAAATAGTTGATATGAAATGCTTGGCTCGTGAGACCACCAGCGAGGCGGCATTAGCTGACTGTTTACATGTAAATAGCGCCGTTTGCTTGTTAAATAGTGGCGTTAGAGCTGGCGCAGGGTAGACCGCGGATTTAGAAAAAGCAAGGAGTTGTAATGGACAAATTTGATGCTCCACTGTGAAAACTAACGTCATTAAGTCACACATTTTGGAGATGAAATTGATAGTTTACTATAGAGACTGACATGGTTTTGACTGTATATACTTTTCTCATGAATTATTTATTGATTAGTATATTATTTAATTATTTTATTTATCTCATTTTATGTTGGTCCACTGTTAGTCACCAATGGGTTATTAGTAGTTACTACCAGCTATACCTCGTATTTTGACTGGCTAAGTATTATTTTAATTATTTGACGGGTGTTATGTCACTCATATCGTTTGACAGCTGTCAATTAGCGGTTTCGTAACAAGCCCTTTGTCCCGAAAATGCGGGACAAAAAGTTTCCCAGAAAGTATAAGATGGATTCATTTCCGTTTTTTTATTCCCAGAAGAATAATAAAATAATAAAAAGGTCTAGTTAGGCTGATAATAATAATCGGTATAAAGATACTTACTTCTCATAAACATTTGGTAACTTGTATGATTTATAAAATCCAATTACCTACTAGCCGTAAGTAAATAAGTAGTTGTGTTTATACTTATACCTAAGTTATAAACCTACTTAGATGTTCCAAGCTTCTAGTAAAGTTGTCACTACTCTACTAGGGCATGATAAAACTTGACCTTGACTTACTCTGTGTTACGAGATTGAAATACATAGAATAGAATAGAACAGAATACAACTTTATTATACATCAAAACTAATCACAATAACATACAAATATGAAACATGAAAAAAAGAAGTAGAGATAATAAAACGTAACAAAACAATATAATAGATGTCTATTTGGTGTATAAGGGCGGTCTTATCGCCTAGAGCGATTTCATAGGTACATATTAAAATATACTAGAAATGTAGAAACAGCACTGGAAAAATGCACAAAGTGCGATGCCGACAACAAAGGAAAAAGAAGAATCAAGTAACGAAACTTTAATAATCTGCAGTAGAGCAAACAATTCAATTTAACTACTACTAAGTAGCCGTATCCGATGAATGCATTGGATACATACAGCTACAAAGCAGTTAATTCAAAAGCAATACAGGTCGTCAATTGACGCTGCAACGAACACAATCAACTTCCATAATTACAATGCGATTATTCAGTCTATGCCATACAAGTTAAGACACCCGACCATTCATTACCGCATTCAACTATTCAGATTGTTTAACATGAAAATCATACATTACAGGAATATACGAGCGAGCGTGATCGTATTTGTTCGGCCATTGTCATCGGGACCGATACAATCCGGAGTTAGCCGAACGCGGCCGAACGCGCTCGATACGCATCTGTTCGCGAGCGCATGACATAGATAATCTAAACCACCCGCCGCGCGACTCAGATATAATATGGCAAACTTAATAAATGCCCATTAAAATAAATTGTTTGGCATTGTGAGCTTCCGATTCGCGTGCCCGCCAATGATTGCATACCTTATATTACCTCTTGACTATAAAGCATGATAGTTATTTATGTCCTTAACTATGCCCATAAAGAATGGTAATATGGGCGGAGTGGTGGCCAATTACAGTAAAGCAATAATAGCTTGATACTTTTGAAAAGTTCTATTTCATTTGGCAAATGTTTAGGGGCGACTACTGTACCTTAACATTGACTTTATATCTACCTACCTATTAATTGTAGAAACCTAAACTTAAGTTTTTTAAGCTACTTATATTAGGTAACATTTGACGGTATTTATGATTCGTAGCTTAGAAGGAACCTATTTCAAAAAGTTTGTATTTCTAGAGCGAGTTTGAATTGTTATAATGACACATGCCACTTTTATACTTCTTTTCCTCATTCCATGTTTTTGGCATTGCACTTTTAGCATTTGCCAATATTAAGTGTTTCGATATTCCCATGTATCTAACTGATGAAAAGTCAAGTGAAATAAATCTTAGTCACACAAAGTAAGTCAGAGTCAAGTGCGGTCATGCCTAAGTAAAGCAGTGTGAACCTTACGTGACACATGACTTTTCGTGTTGCTTCCAAAACTCCATCGAAGCTTTATAGTAAAGTCGCCACTATTTTACTATAGCATGACTGGACTTGACTGACACGGACTGGACTTGACTAAGACTGAACTTTGACCATAATTATAGCTAAGAGACAGTAGAAATAACACTTAAGACAAGGCAGTGTGGCTTTACAGCTTTAGCCTGCCCGATGGGGCAAATTACAAAAAAAATAAAATACTAGGTAATTTCTTTTGCGTTTTATTTTACAAATAATGTAAAACAGTTGTACTGAACAAACCTTGGTAATTATTTTGTTCTACACAACGATTTAAAAGCCAAGAATTAGTAATAATTTTATTCTTTGCTAAGAGCAACATGTGCTTGGTTTGATATTATTCACCATTTACATTTATGTCTTCCCTAACCCGTTATAATATTTATTCCGCAGCTCTCATGTCAGTTACCTACCACAAGTGTTACAATTAAAGATGATGTATCATTTCTAATTGGCTTCTGTCTATATCGAGATGGTAGATAACAGACGGACAGACAGTATGTCCACTCAGCCACTCGTCAAACAGGTGTGGGCTCCCGGATCTTGTTAATTCAGTCCACTATAAATTATAACTCTTTTGTATCGGATAATAAGTTTATCTGTACTTATATTGACAACCGTTGGACTTGCAAACACGAGAAATTAGAACAACGTTTCTCAAACTTTGAGTGTTGTTGATCGATCAGTCAGTGAATCAATCTGTCAGTTTCTTGTTTTTGTATATATGCATATAAATATATATTATGTATAGATTGTATCTTTTTTTTAAATGTAAATGAGACGAACGAGACGCTCTCCTGATGGTAAGAGATAACGCCTGTCCATGACCATTGCAGCGATACACAGAACTTTGAGTGACGAAACAAAGTCCAGGGCATCACTGCTTTGGCGCTCATTACTTTGAGACTTTCGATAGTTAGTCAGCCCAGTAATTTCGCTAGCTGCAGTACCCTTCAAACCGGAACAGTAATGTTTACACACTACTGCTTGGCGGTAGAATATGTGGTACTGCGGTGGTACCTACCTAGACGACTTCCTGCTAAGGAAATCTACTATCAAGTAGAGGTAAAAAAAATGATAGGAAGTATTCGTAATAGAAAGGTATATTTCGCATTAACTCATACGAACAGTTTAGAGGATTTCGAAGAATTTGTTGAATCGAGGAAATCATTATAGGTAATATCGTTTCAACTTCTATCATTAAAATGGTTCAGTGTAGTAATTTAAAGATACCTTGACTTCACTCCGCTACGTGTTATCCGTTTTACTATCATAACCTATTTAAATTTGAACAAAGCATTAGATCCTTTCTAACGCCCTCGGATCTAAGTTATGGGGTTTGCTTAACAAAGAAAGATTCACGATAAACGATGTTAAGTGAACCATGCCAAATATAAGAAGACATTGAAAAGGAGGTTTTTTATAAGTTAGAAATAGTTATTTGTTATACAAGAGTGCAAAGTTGCTTTTTAACGGCGTGCTTAATTTTGATGACCGAGCAAGCGAAGGATTCTAAAATTAGAATCCTGAGCGTTAGCGAGGGAATCATAAAATACTATAAAATACTCTTTCCGAGATGGGGGGGATGAAAAAAATATTATTAGACAGAAATTTCGTCGATTGATTGATTGATTTTTACCAAAAATTATACAATACAGAAGAAAAAGACAATAAACTTAATTACCATTTCAAAAAAAATATGTAAAAGACTTGTGTTTTACCGCCATTTCTCCTGATGTTAAGCTAAAATATGGTCTACTACGCACGCTTACTTGGAAGAAACCGAATTACTCGCGACGTGAAGACTGATTGTATATATTGGGTAACACCCACTCGAGCAACGCATTCCAATGTTTGGCGGTTTGGAATATTCACAATGAAACGATGTCGCTTTTTCGAGCTTCTTGCCATCACATAGTAGAATATTTATGTATATGGGGCAAGTTAGGTCACAGAATAAATGGTAGTGCGGTACTGTGGTGATGGAGATTACGCCTCAAGGCGTGACCTTAGGTCGCAGTGCGAGCGGCAGTAGGAGGGGCCGTGGAGTAGCCGGAAGCGGGTGTGGCCTGGCTAAAGCCATTGAAGAATACTAGAATTAGTTACACAGGTATGGTTTTTTAAGTATCTGGAACTACTTTATTTCTAGAAACTGTAAATACAAGATTAGGCACCATTTATTTATATATGCAGTGCTTTAGGTAGATTTGAAATCGAAATTTTAAATGAGTTGCTGTTATAAAGTTATGAGTGAAATTAAAGAATTTTTCGTTGGTTGAAATGCCCGTGTTTATGTAAAAGTAATGAGAAAGTAAAATTACTTGGTGGTAGATCTCCTTAGTAGGATGTCGTCTAAGTACCACCGCAGTACCAGATATTCTGTTTGAACCCTCGCCCTTCAGCGTGTGAACCGACCGCACTAACCACTGAGCTGTCCTCGCCACACGAACGTTACAAAACGCCGTTACTTATGTCATACTCTCCAAGTACGATTATTATTATTATTCATAATTTGAAAAGTTTTCCAACCCTGTAAAATTTAAGTCTAAAAACAAAATAATACTTATAAAACTTAAATTTCTTCACTAAAACCATCCGATACCTAGACAGATCGGCGTTTAATCGATAAAGTGACGTAACTACAAACCGCACGTTTTGTGTCGTGGATGCATCGAGCACCTTACATGCAGGATCGCCGCTCGGGGACGCGACCGCTCACGATCTGTCCGCGCAATAACTCCGGTAATTGACGTTAGCCACCCAGACAGAGAAACTGTGCCTAAGTATATGTCGTAAGTAAATAATTCATTATTTTGAGAATATTCATCACCATCATTTTGTTAATCATGTTAATGTTAATGACATTGCTTATTCTACTGAAAGTGCCGTCAGCTTAGGACTCAAATTGCTGATCTGGAGGTATTCGAATCTTACGGCGCGTACTTCTATCTTTTCTTCGTTGTTTGCGTATTGCCACTAGTTTTCAACGGTAAAGATTTAAATATCGTGCGATATATAGCCATGTTGAGTGTTTTTTGGTAGAAGCGAAACTTACGAGCTCGCGTCACCGACATTCTAATGTGACAAATTTTTAGTTTTCACCTCGGTTAGCAGTCACCATGCCTGCATTTTTTTTTGTTTTTTAACTACTATTTGACGTGTAAATCGACCTAACTAACCACTAAGCTGTCATCGCTACAATACTGTTTTGTATATACAAATTCACAATTAACACTGATTCAAATTATTGCTTGACAATGTTTTTTTTAACTCAGTCATATGTTATAATAAAATTTGAATATCTAACTAAAAATGACGGATTCTGCGTTACCACGGTTGTGTACCAGAGTCCAGACCATCGACTCGTCCCTATAACTCAACAGTCGCGTGCGGCGACTTCCCTATGATAATTTAATTGTTGTGCGTGCGATACGAAATATATTTATAGCTCAGCTATAGGCGAGCTATAACTACTATAACTGAACCCTAGCCTTGGATCGAGCTAGGGAACTTCAGACAGTTTCTTGTAGCTTGCTTGTGATAGCTTTGATTTACAGTTGAAATACCGTGTCGTAGTGTAATTTTGTAACAACGTGTGGTAGCGCTCGTGACATAGCTTGGCAAAATAACTTTGGATTAGCGATAACGCTAATAGTAAAGTCCAAAAATGTGCAGGATTGACATAAGACACGTGAGCACGTGACATATCGACAGCTTATGTCAATCCCGTACATTTTTTACGTTTCTAATAGCATTATCGCTAATCGAATGTTACTTTGTTTAGGCCTTCTGATCCAACTTCGCATAGGTGACCGTGAGTGGCATTTCTTTCTGAGCAGTACCGTGAGTCGAAATTACCCTACCTGAATTACCCTAAGTGCCGGTGTTTTACTCTATAGGTACTAGCTGCGCCCCGCGGTGTTACCCAGTACATGTTTTCGGGATAAAAAGTAGCCTATGTATTAATCCAGGATCTTTCTAATATAATTCAAATCATCCTAATTTGTTCAGTAGTTTTTGCGTGAAAGAGTAGCAAACATACATCCATTCATACTTACTAACTGGGTAGGATTTCTATTAGTAACAACCGCCAAGCCATGTCTGAGAGCTTCGGGCAGCATATTAACTCTGACAATAAGAATATAATACGAATTTAATAACTAAAAACATTCCAATTGCCTACAAGTCAAGGCTCGGCGAACTTTTCTACGAAAATACACAAAAACTAGATTTTTTAAATAATACTTGTGCTTGACCACCATATAACCTCCATGTTAAGTCTTCACTCAACATCTTGTCACACCGTCAAAAAGTATTTTATTTTATTTAAATTTGGTACTAGAACAATTAGCAAACCTAGATTCACAAATAAAACACAATGACGACAAAGAATACATTACAAATGAACTAACCCAAACATTGCACACATTATTAATGAGATAGCTTGCTAATCACATCAAACTAGCGGCAACAATTCTGATTAATCTTACAACAAATTTAGAGAATTATCTTATGAAGTCGGGTTTTGAATTTGAATAAACTAAGATTGGAAACATCAAGTTCATCACAAGCACTACATAAATCGTTATATGTCACATAACGATATTTTCATGCGGTCTTCGATCTAGAAAAAATCGATTTACTCGCGACTAGTAGACAAACAGATTGTAATCGGAAAACACCCACTCAGGCTGCGCATTTCACTGTCAAGCGATTCGCACAATTAAATTTGAAACAAATCGTTTACAATAGAGCATACAGTAAAAGTTGTTCATAATAATAAGAATAACGATCCCTCTTTCGCTTAGTACATCTCAAGCTTACAAAAACATTCTCAATTTTCCTTGTACCTACTTTTCATTGCCATATCTAAACCCCATCGCATCTCATTGCTCTACAAAACAAAGCCAGTATCAAATATACTCCGCATCAGGGTTGCCAATCACAAGCGGCACTATAAACTAGTCGGCAGTTCTTTGTGAATAATACCTTCGCGCCAAACACATAATTTCTGCTAACAATACGACCTCGGCCATAATATGACCATAATGCGACCATGGTAAGACTTCACAATGACATCGAATTCTTGAAATGGTTAACTGCATGTTTGTGATTTCAATTGTTTACATTTGACAAAGAATAGTGCAACTGTCATCAACCGTTTCGTAATCTATCTATTGGTATATGTACATCCATTTTAGAGCATATTTAGATATAGGTACATATTTTGATATATATAAATATATATTATATAAAAATATTACAGCGTCAAAAAAGAAAAACAAAAAACAGTCTCGAAAAAATCTTTTTTTTTGTTCTTTTTCTTCTTTGTTTTTGGCGTCGCGTTTTGAGCATTTGCCAGAGTCAAGTATTTTATATTTTCTAGTTTCAAAAGTTAAATAAGTGTCCTCGTAGTTAAAGTTATAATCAAAGTCCAGTCTTGGTCAAGTACAGTCCGTGTCAGTCAAGTCCAGTCATGCTTTAGTAAAGTAGTGGCGACTTTACTATAAAGCTTCGATGGAGTTTTGGAAGCAACACGAAAAGTCATGTTTCACCACATTATATCAAATTTCCACACACGCGCTTGTGATTCGACACTTTATGAATCTAACACCACCATTTTTATGCATAAACACGAGGCAAAACACTAGTTTTATATATAAGTTATATAAAATATTTGACTGACAGCAGTGGGGTCAGTGTTTGAATGAGTGTCAGCCCTATTGTAGCGGTATTACAAAGAGAGAATAGATCTAGCTGAAGATCGCGCTATATATCGTTTCGGACCACTGCGTTACAAAGTCATCTAAGTTTTTCTTGCAAAACAATATTGATTTTATGCCTTTTGATACAAGTGTTAAAATCGTGTAAACCAATAAACATACGATAGTTTAATAGTAAAATGACGTAACTCATTCGAAAAGCTATTGTCACTTACGTTATTTTGCTACTGAATACTGGCACGTAGGTACTAGACCTACGTGCCAGTATTCAGTATGTTGTTGTCAATGTTTGTCGGACTAATGATGTTAGTTTGACATTAATTTGGGTATTTGCCAGTCGTTGAATCTTAATATTGATTTATAACTTGCAATTTAAGTGCGTGGGTGTATAATGGGAAACATAGACTTAAATTAGACTTCGCTATTTATCCATTAGAGTCAATGATGACAAGTTTTGTGTGAATGATTTGTAAAATTTCAAAACTCTCCATTTTTTTTTACACTCCTTATTTGTAAGCTTTCTAAAATGCGTTTCGAAGTAATAATGTGATATGAAAATAAGCTTGGGCTGTCGGTGAAGAAAAACATCGTGTAGATAGGAAACCATAGGATGCTGGTAAACTATTTTCTAGCACTCGGCTGGCCCACACTAAATTTAAAATTCTGTTGACAAGCAAAGAAACAAGTCGCCAAGCAAGCTAACGGTTTGGCCCGGCAGTCTCACTTGACATTCAGTTCCATTACATGCATGGTGTGTACGATCCTCGATCATATCGACATTTGATCAGGTGAGCTGTTGCTAGGTGTTAACCTAGCCTGTATAAAAGGACGAATTGAGAACTTTCTTCGTTTCAGCTACTGAGAAGTTTTCATGTCCTGTCCTCTGTCTGTTGCAGCCGCAATTAATATTTTGAATTTGCATCACAAATCAAATTGCAATAAAATCTGTGCGATCGATTCAAGTCACGGAACTTTTAATCGATAGCTTAGTTTAACTTGAATAGCAATAAGAGCTCATGGTACAGCCCATGTCATTATCTTGATTCTTCGTAGTTTACCATCTTAAGAGAGGTTAGTTGGAGAAGAAAACGTACACTAAAGGTGGTCACTCCACCTTTAGTTTTTGTTCAACTTTCTTGTCTTACCAGTTTATTGTTCGGTGTGTACCTACTTTAAATGTGCATACGACAACTAATTAATTTTCTACGCACCTACGTCAAATAGATAGTATCAGATATTTGCCGCCAAGCAGTTGTTTGCACACTTTAACAGGTTCCGGTTCGGACAATAGGTACCACAGCTAGCTTACAGGGCTATTGAAATTAACCATCGATGTCTTATGGTAATGAGAACGCAAAGAATTACCATGGACTTTTTTTTTTGTATGCTTGATAGGCTAGGTTTGACCACAGCTCACCTGATGTCCTAATGGTAATTGACGGTGTGGTCGAAGATGGTAAAGCACACCTAGCTTGGAATGGAACTGGCTCTCAAGTGAGGCTGCCTGTTAGGTGCTTGGCGGCAGATTTTCAACTTGAGGGTGGTAGCTAGCCAGCCGAGTACTAGAAAGTACCCTACCACCATGCTATGGTTTCCTCACGCCCTTCGACTTTGTTTCGTTATTGTAGATGTAAATACCGCTACAACGGTCAAGGCAGTGGCGTAGCGTGCCTGTGTCAAAATTAGTTGAGGGGCCCAAATGAAGGGTAAAGATTTCTCACAAAAGAAAAACAAAAATGCTTGCAAATGTTTATTGATTATATGGACAGTTGATCGTATGACAGTTTTTAAAATGTTTTTTCGCCGGGAAGCACGAGAAAGTCACATTGTGGATAACATTTTACTAGTTTTTGCTTATTTACCATCAGGAGAGTTATGTTCGTATCATTATTTTTCTGGTTTGTTGCTTTTAGTTTGCTTTTTTGTTAAGCGTATTCTTTTCTACTAAGAGTCGGTAGTTCATCTCTATCAGACGCCGCAGAGAGAGGCCGCGAGCGATCTAACGTTGAATTATTGTTCTGTAACGGAAAACCAAACGCCTCGAGGCTTTCACAAAGGCTATAAATTGAATCTATTGAGGCGTAATTTGTTTCAGTTTTGTTATAATCTACTTTTAAATTCTGTGTAAGATGGAAATTGTTGTTTCATTTGATACTAGCAGACGACTTGCGGTTTCACTTGCGTAGTTCCCGTTCCCGTGGGAATACAGGGATAAAATATAGCCTATGTCTGCCTAGCCAGGGGATAGTGTAGCTTTCCAACGGTGAAAGAATTTTTGAAATCGGTTCAGTAGTTTTTGAATTTATTCGCTACAAACATACGAAGGCAAGGGAAGCGGAGCGTCGGTCGTCCGGCCGCAAGATGGGTCGACGATATCGTCACCGTCACGGGTCGAACCTGGACCAGATTGGCACAGGACCGAGGCAGATGTCATGTAAAGAGAGATGCCTATACCCAGCAGTGGGATAAAGAAGGCTGTGGATGATGATGATGATGAAACATACGAAATCCAAAAATACAAATCTTTCCTCTTTATAATATTAGTCTAGACTTTCAGACTGTTTACTTTTTTATTGAGACAATTGTGATTTACCGCAAATAAACGCCAAAATAAATTCCAGTAACTGTGGCAAAATATTATTTGTGTGGAAATCGAACCACCTTAAACATCGAAGACATAGGTACATACATAATTACATATCATAAAAAGCAAAATACAATGACATGTATCTATACACATTTGCTTAGTACATGCAAAAACAATTATCACCGAGGCGTTTAAAAACAATGTCATCGATTTATTACTTTTAATCCTAATAAAGAACCTCACAGTAAAGAAGAATTTCGAAAAGAGACATTCCTTCCTTTATATTTAATATTTAAACCGAGTTACAACGATGTAGCCCGATTTTTTATATTGCTTTACACAGCTAAGTGGTCTGAATTATAGCTTTAATTATTCATTTAGACTATTTCTTAAATATAAGGTCCAAATTGTACATTCCTATGGTAAACAGTAAGACAGTTATTTTATTTTTATTTAAACGATAAGATAGCTTCAGCGGTAGTTAATTGTACAGATTAACACAATCAGTGGTTTACTCTGCGTCATTATAGAAATAAGTGAATTTGACATGTTTTTTTTGTTTTTTCATTATTTTTTGCAATAAATTTATTATTTTTTAATTTATTTCTATATTCATTTTAATTTTTTTCTTTTTTTTTCTTTTTCTATTCTTTATTTTTATTTTTCTTATTAGTGTTACATCTAGTGTTGAGCTGTAGGGCGTGGGTTTGATTCCCACTCAGGGCAAACATTTTGTGAATAAACAAATGTTTGTTCTGTGTCTGGGTGTTCTGTATGTATTATAAGTATGTATTTACCAAAAAAAAAAGTATCTATGTATTCTATCAGTTATCTGACTTCCATCACACAAGCTCTGCTTAATTTGGGGCCAGATGGTGCTGTGTGTATAGTTCTACGATATTTATTTATTTATTTTATCTCCCGTCTGTTTCTTATGTTTTCTATCGTGTTTTTCTTTTCTTGGTTGTCTGGAAGAGATCGCTGTTGGCGATAAGGCCGCCACTTGTGGCACTAGTTAATAAGGTTCTTTTGTTCTCTGTACTTTTTTCTTCTTATGGTGTGCACAATAAAGAGTTATATCTATCTATCTATGTATCTAATTCTGTGACAAATGTAATCGAATAATCGTTTTAATGTCAATAAACAATTTGAATTTGAATATGAATGAGAACTGTCAACGGATATATAAAAAAAAACTTAATGTAAACAAAACGTAAAAAGGTCATACGTCTAGGTAAAGGTGCGTAAAAATGCTGGAAGTCACCGCTCCACTTAGCAAGTTTGGAGTTAACAGGGGCAAGTATTCTTTATCTGTGGTTAAACTGCGCTGAATGAAATAAATGTCCGTTCAAACGAGCATTTGCAAATTATTCAAATTGCTTGACTCTTACGAACAAAGTACGTACCTATTGAAAGTAAAATTAATTTACTAGTGAAAATTAGTAGAATAAAATATCTAATATAAAATCTAAAACTACAAGGTTATAAAGTTAAAAAAAATTGATATACTAAAAAAAATTGATTAAAAAAGATTGTTGACCAATGTCAAATATATGAAGTAGCTTTTTTTGCGATTAAATGAATATATGAAGTAGCGATTTCAAAATTTGATTTGATTTATTTATTTAAGCGTATACCCCTGTATAATGTACATAAATGGTTCTCGTAGGATAGCAAGTGTAATCGTACGATACTGTAGTATTTAATTTTAAGGTCATTTTTTTAAATAAGATTTTTATGTCTTAGTTTGAATAAAAATACGAAGTACAAGACGAGAAGCTTATGCGCCGCGGGCGATAAAGGGCTGAAAATGGTAAATTGTGATGACTTATAAAAATACTCATATTTCACCATGCACGAAACAATTTGCTCTTAGTTTCGCGATACTTTTTGTTAGGGAAGTCTCGTAAGCTTTTAACTTTATTTTTACTTGAATTCAGTCGGCAACAGTACAAAGAAAATCTAACGATTAGTCAATACCCACAATGTGTTCGAGGCATTCCCTGAGTTACCTTAAAATTTTACTACTACTGAAATGAGCGCACTGCGGAATGCTTTGTACTCGTCTGAACCGAGCTTTGCTTTTATCTGGGACTGTTTAGCTATTACATTGAACTTAACTACTTGTCTAATGGTCCCAACTTAAATCCACAACGTCTGTGAACATCGTCATCGTCGTCTACATCTATATTTTTTAAACATATTTTTCTTAACTTATTCCATAGTGTTGGCAGAAAGAAGTGTCATTTTCAGGGTAGTCATGTACCTATGTTTAAAAAAAACAGATTGAAATAGTAGACTTCCTTAGCAAGACGTCGTTTAGATAGATACCACCAGAGTACCAGATATTCTGCCGCCAAACAGTAGTGTGTAAACATTCCTGTGTTTCGGTTTGAAGGTTATTGCAGCTAGCGAAATTACTGGGCTGTTGAGACTAACCATGGAAAGTTTCAAATTCAGCGCTAAAGTAGCGATGCCCTGGACTTTGTTTTGCTCCTCAAAGTTCTGTGTGCCGCTGCAATGGTCATGGACATGCGTTATCTCTTACCATCAGGAGAGCGTATCGTTCGTCTCATTACTATTACATAAAAAAGATACAATAAAATTTTGTGAGAGATAAATACTTATTGGCATATTTTTGTATTTATACTGAGACTGAAAACAGAAATGTGTGTTTTTAATTAACTTTCATAATTATAAGTCTTCATTCATTTTCTATGTCGAGTCAGCACTGTTTTCATAAGCTGTCTCGCTTCTGGGCGCGGGTGTCTTCTCATTGTGAGAAGGGTGATGCCATAGTCCACCACGCTGGACTAGTGCAGTTTGCAGACTTCACACATTTACGAGGTTATTTAAAGAACTATTTCATCCCCCCATCTCGGAAAGAGAATTTTTGCTCTTTGATATCTCGATTGCAATCGATCGAGTGCAAGTAGTGTTTTTTTTTCTTTGGTTTTGGCGTCGCGTTTTAGTGTCAAGTATTTATATATTTTCAAGTTTCAAAAGTTAAATAAGTGTCCTCGTAGCTAGTTATAGTCAAGGTCTAGTCTTAGCCAAGTCCAGTCTGTGTCAGTCAAGTCCAGTCATGCTTTAGTAAAGTAGTGGCGACTTTACTATAAAGCTTCGATGGAGTTTTGGAAGCATCACGAAAAGTCATGTTTCACCACATTATATCATTTTCCCACACTCACGCTTGTAATTCGGCACTTTATGAATAAAACACCACCATTTTTATGCATAAACACTCGACAAAACACAAGTTTTGGAAAAAAATGCAACGGAGCGACACGACTCTTCCCACGTTCCCGCCAAAACTCCAAGGGATCATTAACACATCAAGTAGTGTTTAATCTGAGGCAAAAGTCGTTTTTATCCGCTAGAGGATAGAGTAAATTTGAATTTAGAACATCGTGTGTACTAGGTTTGTGAATTCAAAACATCAATGAACCTGTTTACGTTTACCTCTATGGTGCCGAATTTATCATACAACTTTTTTAATTTGTTAAAAACTCAGACTCGGAACCTCCTTGGTGTACTTTTTTTTTAATTTGCTTTGCGCGCGCTAAACTGAAATAAAAGTGTCTTGTGGTTGTAAAAGATTTTTTTGCATTTAGTTATTTCCTCGTTGAGGGGGGTGAGAAGTTACGTGTTGCACTCGAGTGCAAAGATTTTTTCACCTCGTGCTCTTTTGATTTCCTCGCTAACGCTCAGGATTCTAATTTTTTTACTATTAAAGCAACTTTGCACTCTTGTCAGCATACCAAATAACTATTGGACAAGTAGGTACATAATTATGTTTCCTCACGGTTTTCCAAGCATTGAGTACTTTTTGGTTATACTCTGTGTAAGCTCACAAATTTAATTAAAATACAGTTAAGGCTATCTAATTGATATAATAAAGAAGTTGTTTTACAAGACATTGCTAGTAACAGATAAGCTAATTAAGTACTTAGTTGTATTTTAATTATTTTGTAAAATAATTATGTGATACATAAACATGAATTCGATGTAAAGAATTACGCTCACTTAGCAGTTATCGGGATAAAGTACAACATAATTGATAGCATATTTACAATTATGTACACTATAATAAAAAACGCGTTTTACACTAATTGATATATATCTCATTATTGTAAACGAGCCGCCCAGGCTTTGCTCGGGTGCAATAATAAAAAAAAAAAATCAAATATATTTTTTACGCTTAATTGGTTGTTTGACCATCTCACCTGATTTTAAGTGGCGGTGTATACACACCTAGCCTGGAATGGAACTAGCTCTGACGTTAGGTAGGTGGAACAAGCCACACCACCACTTGGCTTTCATCGCTAAAAATACGATGTAATGAGATGGACGAGACGCTCTCCTGATGGTAAGAGATAACGCCTATCCATGACCATTGCAGTAATACACAGAACTTCTGAGTGACAAAACAAATTCTAGTTTGAAAGTGGACAACTTTGGAAACGGACAAGTTAGGAAGTGGCCCAAGTCGAATAGACGGCGTTGGACTACACCCTGCTTGATATTACAAATACAAATACAAATACAAATACAAATACTTTATTGATAACACCAATGTTACAAGTCACTTCAAAATTTTAAAGATGTCATTAAATGGGTTTTAAAACTTTTACTATTAGTGCGGTTTAAAATAGAGCACGCTTACCTAGAAGTACTTATGTACTCTGAGTTTAAAGATACCCATACGTATGCTTACAGAGTATACAGGCTCCGGCAGAGAGCTCCACAACCTCGCTGTGCGAATAAAAACCTGAAAAGTTTGTACGCTCGTGCGGAGGATACTCACCACGTACGGATGACGTTTTGGTCGCGTTACTGTCACATTGATCATATTAGTGCGATCTTAAGTCTACAGGTTGAAATACATGGGTATTGACAGCCTATGACAGCCCTGTTGGTTCATAGGTAGTATGTCTGCTCCAAGAGCCGAAGGGCGTGTCTGTCTTCCATAGTACAAGCTTTGCTTAGTTTGGGGTCAGATAGCGCTGTGTGTAACGTCCTACGATATTTATTTATTTATTATTATTAAGATAAAGAAACTGAAGAATAAACATACAGAAACATTGAAACTGGCAGAATGCACAGAGTGCGATGCCAAAAAGAAAGAGAAAAAAAACTCTACAGGAAAATTGACAGGGCGTAACTAGTGCATACAATTGCAAACCGTTTATATTTAAGGCAAAGGTAAACTGCCTTTAATGCCATATTACTCAGTCGCTCCGTCTCAACTATGTACCAACAATTTAAGGCAATAAAACCGAAGGCCGGTCTGATCTCTGATATCGAAACAAAGAAGAGTTAAATCAATGTACTCAAGTAATTTCCAGATTTAGTCCAAATATTGGCAAGCGGGCTCGTAACGGCTGCGAATTGTTGACTACTTCACTCTAATCAGCTATTAGAATTGATTGAAAATGCTAACAATTACTAGTTGGTACTATTTTATCGATATTGTGTCTATAAAATCAAATTTCAGTACTTCAAATAAGGTAACACTACTGTAAAGGCCATTAGGTTATGGAATGCTTTGTCTGTCTCTATCAGACAGCCACAGTCTTTGAACATTTTTAAAGACAGAGTAAAGCTGCATTACTCGTCACAATGCTGAGTCGTCATTGCTGTAAGTCGGATTAGTTTTGTTTATGTACGTCGCTGCTGATGTTGGTTTTTATTTTACTTTTGTTTTTATCTTAATGTATATATATATGTAAATTATAGACTATATATATTTTATACTATATATGTACTTATTATGAGTGTATATAGTATAGTTAAACGCGGATGCATACATGTTAAAAAAGGTATGACAATGTACATACTGAGTTACCATCACAACCAAAGAATTTGTTTTGATGTCAAATATATGTATATTGGCGCGCCTTAGCAGTAAAACCGACTCGTATGATACGTGACAGCAAACGGCGTGACGCCACTACTCGCGATTCCCTTGTGTGTGCGTTCACGTGTACTATAAACTCCGTTCCTTCTCTGCGTACATGTCTCACATCTGCCGGGCGTCCCGTCTCGGTCTATTTTTTTTTGTTCGTCTCTCAGAATGTTATTCACAGTATTGTTAAAAACTTTGAATCCGGTTTTAGCCGGAACATTTCACAGTAACAAAAATATGACCGAGATAAATCATCGTTCGATTTACCTCATTGAAAACGGTAAAGCTTGTGGAACAGAAGCATATTTCAAGCGATTATTGAGTCGCCGCGTCATGCCGACGTCGCAATAAGAGTTTGCTAATTTATGCCTTCATTGTGACGTCATTGAAGGACCCAAGCCCATTCAAGTCGCGTCCGAGTTCCGCTACAACATGTGTATGGTGGTCACTGAACGTCAATTTGTTTTGTGATATGATATATGATATGCTTGTATCTTCTGCGGTATGAAACTGGTTTTCAGAAGTTCCTACGATTATAACAAATAGCTTTTTTGTTTTACTTATTATAATATCTACGGTATTCTTGTGCAACTAGCTCATAACGTTTGTTGTGTTTTTTTTATTTCTTCTTTTTTGTTCGTGGCGTTGCACTTTGTGCATTTGCCAGTTTTGATATTTTCAAGTTTCATAAGTTAAATAAGTAGTCAAAGTCCAGTCCGTGCCAGTCTAATTCAGTTATGCTTTAGTAAAGTAGTGGCGACTTTACCATAAGCTTCGATGGAGTACACGAAAAATCATGTTTTTACCACATTATATCACTTTCCCACCCTCGCGCTTGTAATTAAGTACTTTAAGAATAAAACACCACTATTTCTATACATAAACACTTTAAAAATATTATTTTTGGAAAAAAATACAATGGGGCGACACGACTCTTTCCACGTTCCCGCCAAAACTCATAATACTCATTATTATGAACAAATATTTACATGGGAACAACATTGAAATCTCTATTCGTGTAAATTAATACTCTATTGTTGTGTCTATGATACAAGTTGTTGAAAACAATGATACTTTTGGGCCTAGTACACCCCAAGGTTATAACAAAAAAAAACATTTTTTTATTTTGTTTTCTATTTATTTATAAAATCTGCGAATAGTTTAATATTAATTTATTGTTAATATTTGACAAGCTAGGTGTTTGACCACAGCTCACATGACGTTAAATGACGGCGCGGTATTTAGGAAAAAAATTCAATCACACGCTTCATGCGTGTGATTGAACAAAAGAAGTTGTACAAAAGAAGTTGTAGCACATTTACAAATTTAGTCTAGTTTTTCTAAGAACTAGTTACCACAGAATGAAAGGTAGTACCCAACACTAGTAACTAATTAGAACGGTATTAGAACGAGAGTATTTTTTAATGTATCTATAAGGAAAAATCATTCATTATTTAAGTAGGTTTTTTTACTCGCCTCTCTACTTGGCATTTCTCAGTACTCATTGACAATGTGACAGCGAGATTGCCATGTCACGGTCTAATCAAAATATCTCGCATCGAAATAGGTACAGTTAAGAGGATGCCGAAGCAAATCGTAACGTGAGGGTAACAAGCAATTAACGAAGAGAAAAAGCATGAACTAACTAGCATTGCTTCGAATTCCATCCACTATTCTATCAGAATCAAAAGTGAGTTTTCATTCAGGGCTAGTTCGCACTGTGTGAAATGTTCTACGATATTTATTTTTGTTTAGACAGCCCTGTTGGCTCATTGGTAGCATGTCTGCTTCAAGAGCTGTGGGGCGTGGGTTCGATTCCCACTCAGGACAAGCATTTTGTGATATAAAACAAATGTTTGTTCTGTGTCTGGGTGTACTGTATGTATTATAAGTATGTATTTACAAAAAAAAAAAGTATTTAAGTATTCTATCAGCTATCTGACTCCCATAGTACAAGCTTTGCTTAGTTTGGGGTCAGATGGCGCTGTGTGTAATGTCCTACGATATTTATTTATTTATTTATTTATAATTTAATTTCAGACATATTCAAAACAATATCTCACGTTTTTGCGCAATATTTTCCTATAGCAGCCGAAAGAGGGTTTTGTAACCACCCTAATTAACAAATTTTGCTATGAACACAACGCCGAAGTCGTGAAACAAACGTATTTTTTAACTGTCACGATTTAAGGTGGTAGAATTTCCATACAAATAAATTTTTGCCATTTATGGACAAATGGAGCATAATTTTACAGTGAAATCACATCTACTGGCATTTACTTTGGTCTTTAGTTGCGGTAAATCACAATTGCTTGAATAAAACTTTTTTTTTTTTTTTTATGGTTGACAGGCTAGTTGTTTGACCACAGCTCACCTGATGTTAAGTGAAGGTGTGGTCGAAGATGGTAAAGCACACCTAGCCTGGAATGGAACTGGCTCTCAAGTGAGGCTGCCGGAACACACCGTTAGATGCTTGGCGGCAGATTTTCAACTTGAGGGTGGTAGCTAGCCAGCCGAGTACTAGAAAGTACCCTACCACCATGCTATGGTTTCCTCACGATGTTTTCCTTCACCGGCAGCTCAAGCTCATTGTTGGGGTTTGAACCCACGCCCCTCGGCATGCGAACCTACCGCGCTAACCACTGAGCTATCATCGCTACAGTACAGTAGATTATTAGCATAATATCAAATTTATGAATGATTTATGAATTTACGATTTTTGAATAAAACAGTAGATTTTGCTTATAACACCTTAAACGTATAATTTTGGATGATAACCTATCCAAGCCACCCAGCTTGCAGCATCTGCTGTAAAGCAGCTATATTCTAGTAAAAGAGCTAACAAAGCAGGATGTTAAATAATGCCACTCAGGCCGATCTAGCGCTTAGGCGTTTCTAACCACAGCTGGCCTATATATATCGTCACTCCATCGAGTCTCAGGGCATCCTACGTTAAGTTTGTCGATTTGTTGCCAAATTTTTGACGTGATACAGGAATACGTTAATTAAAAAAAAACAAGTCTATCAAGTATTTAGATACCAAAAAGAAATTATAAGGGGATTACAAAAATATGTTTGAATTTAATTAGGAATAAAAAAGTTGGTTTAAAATGTTTTTTCCCTCTAATTTATAGCTATTTTGTTCGCAGTCGGGTTTTGGAATAATTACATGTACAATCTCTATTTATATGGATCTCTAGTTTTTTTTTTTATTATGACCAGTGTTTTCGTGGAGCCCTCACAGAGGCTTTGCGGATATAGGGTTCCGCGGAGCACACTTTGAGAATGGTGGTAATATAGAATTATAGACTATGCGAGAATAAGGGCCCCAGTTATGTATCGCTTTTCCATTTCCCGGATTACCACACAAACGTCTTCATCCTACGCCTCGTGGGTCATAAATCGGGCGCGTTCACACCGTATAGGTTTTCAATCGACCGGTAAATCAGTGAGCGGCACGCGTGCTATTGTGCAAGAATGTACGGTGTGACAACTACCTACCGTTAGCTCGTTGATGAATAAAGTGGGATGTTAATACGATTTTACCATGTCGTTTGAGAAATAAAGCTTTAAAGGTGTTTATTTCCGTTGCCACTTTCAATATGAGAGTTTTATTTAAGTCCTATAGGATATTTTGTAGCCATGATAGCCCAGTGGTTAGCACGGTCTGTTCACACGAAGGGTGTGGGTTCAAGCCCCAACAATGCTTGTGTTGTCGGTGAAGGAAAACATCGTGAGGAAACCATAGCGTTGTGATAGCTTTCTAGTACTCGTCTGTATAGCTACCAACCTCAAGTTTATAAATCAATCGCCAATCACCTAACGGTGTGTTCTGGCAGCCTCACTTGAGAGCTAGTTCATTTCCAGTCTAGGGGTGTCTTCGACCACACCGTTACGTAACATCAGGTGAGCTATGATCAAACGCCTAGCCAGTCAGCCATAAAAAAAATGTACTAGTACATCACGGTAATTAAGATTCGAATATACTTACTATGAAAGCCCTGAATAATGTTCTAACGAAAACATAAATCGGATTGAAAGACAAATTACGTCGTAGTTTAAAATAAATATACCACTGCATAAAAATTTGTTCGGAACCGTCGGCACAAATCAGACTTACACTTGCCCAGTCTTTTCTTTTCTACCCAATAGTTTTTTTCTTTTTTTATGTAAAAAGTAATGAGACGAACGAAACGCTCTCCTGATGGTAAGAGATAACATCTGTCCATGACCATTGCAGCGATACACATAACTTTGAGTAACAAAACAAAGTTCAGGGCATCACTGCTTTGGCGCTCATTACTTTCGATACTTTAGAACTCTCGGCTTTCGCTTTTGTTCTCTATGTAATAAAAGTGTCATGATTGAGTTGAAATTTCCTTCAACTATTCAGACTCTATATAAATATTTTGAATTAAATAACCGTTTAATAGAATATAATGTATGTACATAATTAAATACGTCGTATACTAATTACAGCAATACACAATCTATTTATACAAATAATTGAATTGAAGTCTATCGTGAATTAATGACATAAGGCATGACGTGAATTACATACTTATCAGCCGAGACACGCGGTTTCTCTCGCCATTTTGTAAAATCCTACTAACATTATAAATGCGAAAGTTTGTGAGTATGGATGTATGTTACTCTTTCACGCAAAAACTACTGATCGGATTTGGATAAAATTTGGTACGGAGCTGAGACCCTGAATTAAAAAATAGGCAACTTATAAGTATGTCTTTTAAATACATACTTATAATGCAAACGGAACGTTCAGACAGAACAAACATTTATTGTTCGTCACATATACGAGTACATTTGCCCTGGGTGGGTATCAAACCCACGCCCTACAGCTCTTGAAGCAGATAAACTACAAAATGAGTTAACAGGGCAGTTAAAATGTCAAACTGCGTGTAAAAGGCACAGTTTGACTAATGTGACCGTTAATTTTTTTCGTCAGAGTGGGACACCAGCGGAATATGTAAGACAATAATATAAAATCTAAAAAGTAGCCAGAAATAGCTAGATTCATTCTGGTGGCTAAAATAAATTGCTGAAACCGTCAAAAGTCCGCCAGATCTAGCCATAAAGTGGCTAAAACGGCAACACTGACTACGTCTGCGTTAAAGTTTGATTGTTCGCTGAGTGAGTCCAGCAACTATCTCGCTCTCGCGCGTCATTCGCTGCGGGCGTGCCTCTCGCAAAAATAATATATACCTACCTGCTCAAAATATTTTATCGTTGGATCTGTTTGCGAAAGCGGGACATTTTTGACTTTGCTGGGGTCAGCGGGACAGACAGTCTGAAAGCGGCAATGTCCCGCCCAAACCGGGTCGTATGGTCACGTTAAATTTGGCAATAAATTATATGATTAGGTACGAATTTTATTTCACTTAACTGGCAAGTTTTCGCAATAGTGCTCCTATTTCGTGTCTGCCATCTTGTAAGTCGGAAACTCATGAATAAATTAATTACTTATGACTAATATTATTGAAATGTGCGGCATGTATGCACCTTGTCGAGTGCGCTTATCTTCATAGCAATCAGAACATGAGGCAGCGGTACCAGATAACCTAATTTTTATGCAGCCGCTGGCACAGACTCTTTTTGTGATCGAAGCAATTGTCGGTCATGCACGTCGACAAAAAGTTTTTCAGGAGTGCTCATAGCAAATGGTTAATCTGTCTGTCTGTTTGCATGACGAATTTTTGTCAACTGCAAATAGCTTTTTTTTGAAAAGAAAAATTAAATAATCAATAAAAAAATAGAATTTTATTACTTCACTTACTTATAACGATAGTTAACAATTCATAATAACATCGACTAAAGTAATTTTTACATCCAGCATAATAACATTTGACAATTAATAATTACTTTAATAATAACACGTTTCGGAAACAAGTACTTGTAATGTGTAATTTTACAATCTTATCTTATAGTATACCCGTATGAGCATATGTCAAGAAATTGAGGAAACGCTGTGAACTTTTTACGAGCAAGAATCTTCTTGTAGTCATTTGGAAGGAAGTTCCAGATAATCAAATCTTCATCTGCAGTCGCAGTGGCTGTAACACAAACATAAAGTATACACAGTGAATTTTATTCTTGACATGCTAAGTGACGGTATGGTCTAAGATGCCTAGCCTGGAATGGAATTAGCTCTTAAGTGAGGCTGCCGGAACACACTGTTAGGTGCTTGGCGACAGATTTTCAACTTGTGGGTGGTTGCTAGCCAGTCGAGTATTAGAAAGTACCCTACCATCACGCTATTGTTTCCTCACGATGTTTTCCTTCTCCGGCAGCTCAAGCTCATTGTTTGAACCGACACCCTTCGGTGTGTAACCACTAGGTAATCATTGCTACAAATTTAGATCGTACTACGTATATTGACATATTTTTTATTAACTGTCATATTGACGTGTTTAAATATTTTGACATTTTTAAAGCTTTAGTCATCATCATCATCTAAACTGTGAGATGTTTATTGCTGGACATAGGCCGTCCCATTGAGTTCCATAAAGCCTGGAAGGGGCTAGTATCCAGCGCGTTCCTGCGCTCTTTATTAGGTCGTTTGAACGCCTTATGGTGAATTTTATGACATTATGAATAAAATATTATACTGTATTGTATTCTGAAAATGCTGCGAATTGTGGTGGGCTCTGCAATGAATCGTTAAATGGCTAAATTTGTTGCCGTCACCACGGCTGCTGTCGCACACCGCATCAGTTTGTGGAGAGTTTAATTCTACCAAATACGAAAATATATCAACAAGGTCACATCTTTGTAAATATATACATAAATAAAAAATTGTCATCGACTTTTTATTCTTCTTGTCAGAATTTATACAAATTCTTTGAATTTGCTACATAGCAAAAGAAACCAGAAATGCAAGAAATATCCTATCGATCTATTCGCATATTAGTATCTATCTATGATATATCCATAGTAGGTATCCCTTTCATATCCAAATTATCTTTTAGATAATATGCATACTATATTTAATTTTGTTTTGTATACAATGAACTATAAACTGAACTGAAAAAGATTGTTCTATCAACTGCATTCGCACCAAGGAGCCTTTGGCCATCACCAAAATAAATTGAAAAATCAATAAATTCCTTAAATTTATTGATTTGTTTCCACTTTAATCAGATGAACCGCTAAACACTAGGATTTGCTCCCGAGTGGGTTGTATCCCGATGTAGGTATAAAATTTGAATCACAAGCTGCGAGTTAATCGGACTCTTCTAGGCAAGCATGCTCAGTTATAGACAATATCTTCAGGTGAAATAGAGGCTAAACGTAAGCCTATTTTTTTAGGAAAAAAATCTTACATCGTGTTTTGATTTTGCTCCGGCTTCATTAGAAATAAGTTACTTTAGTTCTGGGAAGCGCTAAACAACTGATATTTAGATTTATAGTTTTGTAACACACTAGAATGTAAACAGCACCAACTATAGTAGTTTTAGTTTCGCTTACAACGTCTAATTCAATAAATTTATCGAAAGGTTAAACAGTTTTTAGTATAGATAAAATTCCTAGTTTTTTACTTTACGACTTTCTATATGTCTTGCAGTTTTCTAGGATACAAAGTAGTGTTGTAATGTGTCAACGTACGATGTACACTGGATACGGGGTTACACGGAATGGTTGTAAAATTAAAGGACCTCATAATGAACAACTTTTACTATGTGATACACGGTGAAACTTTTTGAAATACAATTAATTTTCTCGATTTCGAAAGCTTTTCAAATGTTAAAAGTTAGTTCCGCGTAACCTTGTAAGCCTACATGTGATAAGTTACTTAACTAGAAGACCGCTAAGGAGATCTACCACCAAGTAAAATATTAGTGTGATTAAAGTAATCGAAAGTAGATATCTGTTGTTACCTAGTTTGGTGCCGTCTGGACTGAAGACCATGGTCCTGATTCGGTTCAATCCTGTGTGGCTCTCTCCCCAGTGATCCACCACAGTGTCGAAGTTACTCATCACCACCAGCTCGGAGCTTTTGGGATAAGGCACGTTCACATCTGTAATAAAGTACCACGTGTAAAGGAAACGCTTCCCTGAACAAAGCCAGATTTTACACGACGTGACAATTTTCACTTTCAGACTATGAAATAAGTGATTTTATTTGTGACAGACTCTTAATGCTTATCTCTTACCATCAGAAGAGCATCTTGTTGGTCTCGTTACATTTGCATTTGAAAAAGCAGGGTGTGATCAAACGTGAACCTATTTAGAATAAGAAATCTGTGAGATTTTTGAGTTATTTCTATAAAACAGTAGTTTTTTCACGATTCTAGAGTTGTGCTTATAATAAAAGTTGTTCATAATACAAATACAAATACAAATAAATTTGATGGTTCATAATGATGAGTACAATGCCCCCCTTTCAGCTTACTCCACTATTTAAGATGAGGGAATATTAAATGGTAACCTAAACTCCACAGGCTTAACAGGAGCTCTCCAGTCTTGTTGTTGAACCGCATGGCATCGATGCTGTAGCGGCCACGTCCTACGTCCTGCTGGCGGAGCTTGTCCGTGGCGTGAGGCTCCCATATTATCATGCTCGCGTGCCGGTCAGAAGATAACGTGGCTACGCCGAGCAACGCAGTTTGCCACGGATGCCAGTTCAGGTCCTGGAAAATACAAGTTTTAAGGATATAAGCCGAGGCCTACCAAAGCAATCACCCTGTGATGCCCTAGTAGGCGAAGTGTGGATATAGCTAGCTGTTTTGACCACAGCTCAGTTGATGTTAACTAACACTGTTACCAAAAATGGTAAGCACACCTTGCTCGGACTGGAAATGGCTCTCAGCTGAGGTTGTCGGAACACACTGTTAAGTGTTTGGCGGTAGATTTTGAAATTAAGGGTGGTAGATGGTAAGGCTAGTATATCATCTACTTGCGAAGACAGTGTGACATCTCAAATTATACGATTTTTCGTTTTACTGATATTCTGAATCGTGATCTCGAGTTTTATTATCTCAAAAATGGGATATTAAAAAAAAACAACAAATAAAAGAGAGAAAAGACAAAATATCACGATATAGCGTTGTCTTGTTTGGTGATCTAGTCTAATCTAGCTTCGACACAGTTCAGTTGTCACCAAAGCTTTGAGGTGTGAAGTGGTCTTGGTTTTCATGAAAAACGAGCATCATGAGGATACCACGTATTAAAAATGACAATTTCCACATCATCCTCAACGAGACAACTAAACTTACCATATTGTAAACTTAAATATGTTTTCGAACGTGATAAATTTTCTTTTTTCTTTCAACCTCTATATAATGAAATTTTTTTCTAAAATAAATAACGTGTTTTTTCTTTTGGATATTTCTATAATATTATTAAGAGGAACGATCTGTATTTTTTGTACTTTTGTATGTAACGAATAAACTAAAAAACTACTGAACCGATTTTAAAAATTCTTTCATCGTTGGGAAGCCACACTATCCCCGGGTGACATAGGCTACTTTTTATCCCTGTGTTCCCAGGAACCGGAACAGGAACGGGAACTACACGGGTGAAACCGCGAGGCGTTCGCTAGTGAAGCTATCTTGACAACAATTTAACGGGCAAGTCTTGTGAAATAAGGCAATCGATGTGTTTTTGTCAATCTTTTTGTGACGTTATACATCATGTGGAAGTTTGAAATTAATGAATACTATAATACATATCCTGAATTATTATGCTTGGAGAAAAAATAGTTTCAATCGCTTTTCGTTTCTTGAAATTATGAAATAGAATATGGCCAAATTATTTTTAAACCGTAATCTTGATATCAAAAAAATTATAGGAAAGGCGCAATTTTATAGATGCTAACTTTGATGCAGATACATTTAAGGCTTAGACCTTTTATTGTACGTTTTGTTTATTCTATTAGCAGATAAGTACGGATAGTTTGATGAAAATTTCTGATAGTGCCTGCTGAAAACCTCTTTTCTGCGTTACGTCTGTTGCTATTTTATTTTGGTAGGCGCTACAAACCATCTCTCTCTTCGAAGAATCAATCTCTCTGACGAATCTGACGTCACGAGGCACGTGTACCTATAGCATGTCGCGAGAGGCCGCAAGAGGTGGGCGCGCGGCGGCGGCGGTACCGAGCACCGCGCGCATGCTTCCCGGCCGTTTTGTATTTTGATTCTTCTAGTGTGCAACTAAATACCGACCGACCGCGCTCGGTCGTATTATTTTGTTGTCTTACCTCTTTAGTTTGAGTAAATGATACGTTACCGCGATATTGACGCTTTTATGTAATTTAGTGGAGTGAATCAGTGATTAGTGCACAGCCGCTTTTTTGTTTATTTTTTATTATTCATCTTGTGTACATAATATTATAAAAATGGGAAGCAAGCAAGGACGGAAAAGAAAATGTCTGTGTTTGTTTGTTACCTCTACACGCTTCAGTAGTTTAATTATTATCTTTTTGTTTGTATTTATAATTAACTAGTGGCCCGTCCCGGCTTCGCACGGGTGGACATTTATTTTTTAATTAAATTCTAGTAATAAATATAGCCTCATAGTAATTACTCTAAAGTACTTTTTTAAAATGGGTCCAGAAGTTTTTCATAATTCATACCTATTGCGTAAATGGGTACAATGGATATTTAAAAACTCAAAGAGCGCCATATTCTGCATTGCGCCGTGCAAAAATAATCATGTAGGTACATGCAATACTAACGTAGATAAACAAAAAATGACAGAACCTTTACAATATTATATTCATCGATAATTCGATGATTATAATAATATTATTAGTGTAGACTAGCTAACCCATGTTAAATATATTGTAATGTATGTAGTAAGCCTTATCCGTGTGCGGTCCACCTTACTCTATGGAAAATGTTGAATCGTGTGGTCTATGGGAAGGCGTCGGTTCTGAACGGTGAATAAAGATGGTGCCCGATATTAAAATGGTTTTCATTTAATATCTCAAAAACCCATCGGCCCCATTGTTTTCTCCATCTACGCCCCACCCTTTGCTGCCTACTTGCTACGTGCCCGCAGGCTACGCGATGCAACTAACTATTACTAAATACATTCGTGTTCTCTGTGACTTTCATCAAACGTCATACGAATACGAAGTCGTGATGAACATTTAATTTGTACGAAACACCGAAGGTAGATTTATTCGTTTCCAGAGCGAAAATATCAATGTAATCATAAGTTCCCACGGTTGCTTTATGAAACTTGAAAATATAAAACACTTGACACTGTCAAATATTCAAAACGCGATGCCAAAACAAAAAAAAAAAACTTCTGTCATAATGTAACAGATAATCAATGTAAAATCCGCTTTCGGCAATAGGAATAAACATTCTGTCTCCTTCTTGCTCGTGGCTATAGTAATTTAACTCTCCTTATCTATTTTAGCGTGACGTCAATGTATTTAAATCTAACGTCAGGCGTATGTACGTCTGTGTGAGTGGAAAATATCAATGTAGATGTTCAAGCAGAAGTTCCCACGGTCGAGGACTTGGCCCTTAAGAGTTATGCTCATTTAAAACTTAAAAAATATTTTTCTGTAAAATTATTGTATTTGAGATGTCACACTGTCGTCACTAGTGGACGATATATACATATATTGCCTAACATTCAAGTGTTAAAGGATGATAAGTAGTTACCTTAACAATTTCGTTTGTTTTCATAAAGCGGAACCGGATCAGGTCTGGCCAGGACAGAATCCATACCCTGTGCTTGTGTACTCCAGCGACGGCGACGTAACGCGCGTTAGGAGATATCTTGACCACGAGCATGGCTCCCTCTATCAGGACAAGCGACTTGATGGGGAAATCTTTCTCGTTCATAGCGCAAATTCTGCCTCGGGAACATCCCCTAGTAGTATCGTACATCTTATAATATCGTATATCGTAGGACATTACACACAGCTGCATCTGACCCCAATCTAAGCAAAGATTGTAGGTACTATGGAAGTCGGATAACTGATAGAATAATTAAATACTTTTTTTTGGAAATACATACTTATAGTAAACGCAGAACAAACATTTGTTTAGGTATACCACAAAATGTTTGTCTTGTGTGGGAATCGAACCCACGCCCTTCAGATCTTGGAGCAGACATACTACCAATGAACCACCAGGGCTGTAAAGTAGCGTAAATGTATAATATAATCTGGTCTAAATAATAGTAAATATGGCGTTTGTTTTTCCCGCGAAGTACAATTTGGGTACAATTTGGGTATTTTCAAATCAAGAGTAAACAGGTTTTTTCTAGGTAAGCGTGCTTCATTTTAGACTGCATTCTGCTTAACATCAGGGACGTAGTCAAACGCAAACCTATTTCGTATAATAAAAACACATTCTAGGGTATTTTACACAGCGCCATCTAGCCTCAAACTAAGTATCGCTTGTGCTATGGGAACCAGAAAACTAATAGAATACTTCTTTGTACTTTACTCTATGTTGTAAATTGTTATGTTAATGAAGAGACAAAAATGTATGTTTTTTTTTTGTTCTTTGGCTATGGCACGTTCGTGCATTGTGCCAATTCTCATGTTTTTAACTTATAATAAACGGGGAAACTCTATATAAACCCCAAATTATAACATAAAATCGTTTTATGTTATAATTTGGGGAAGGACTAAAATCAGATCAGATAAGTTTACAAGCACAAAATGAAATGTTAATTACAAAATATATACAAGTAGATAAAAACACCTTTTTAAAAAATTGGAGCACCTAACAGAGTTAATGACGATTTGGTTTGCATACAAAAATGTTTGGACATTCCGAATTAAATTTTTGATAAATGGATGTAGTGTTATTTACAATTTTCTATACCTAAAATTTTAAGTTACAATTTTATACAATTGGTAAGGTTAATAGTAAAAAAAAATCGTACTCACGTGACAAAGGAGTTTCCAGTAGGACTCCAATCGATAGCGGTGATGGTACAAATTTGTATGTTACATTTACAGTACTGTACGAACTGACATTTGCTTAGCTCATTGTGAACTTCTACCCGCATATCTGTTCCCAGCTGAAAATATCAATTTATACGATTAAAGTGACGTTTATTTGAAATTCAATTTGATAAAACGAAATGATGCGTTTTTTACACAGCGCATTTTGAATGTTCATGGTATATATCTAGTTTATTTCCAAATCAAGCTGTGTCAAATTAGTTTAATTTAAGTCCTCATCACTGTTGGAACTGGAACGACTGTTAAGCGGAAATAAACTAGATAATTATATACCTTGAACATTCAAAGCTTGTGTACTTTTTTTTTGCAAATGCAAAAACACAATACAAACATTTATCATCACATTAATGTTTGTTCTGGTGGAAATCGAACCCACGCCCAACAGCTCTTAAAGGATAAAAATTTACCAAATGCGCTAACAGGGCAGTCAATCTAAGAAAATATCTTATTTATGGTATTTCTATTTAGTTACGTAGGTACGTGTGTAATAGTAATGAAACAAATTAATCTCTTGAAGTTAAAAGGTAACGCACGTCCGTACTTTAAGTCACAAAACAAAGTCCAGAGCGGCTATTTAGCGCTCATCACTTCGAAACATACCTACTATTTATTTTTATTTATTTTATTTTATTTGGAAAACATACAGTGAAAAATATCTTAGTTACTAAACTATAATTCTATCTTAACACCATTTAACAGTTTTCGCATATTGAAACTTAGCTTGTTTGCTAACAGAGAGAAAAGTACCTATGTACATAGTACAGGTTATATTAAAAGTAAAAGTCAGACAGGGGACTCACCGAACCAGCTTGTAGTCAGATTTAGTCTTATCAAATTCGTACTAGTATTAAATAAGTCAAACTCGGGAAAGCCTTCCAGTTTGTTTACGAAGTTAGATGATCTTAAGAAAAACGAATTTCGCCTGTAGTTAGTAGCACCATAAGGGATATGCAAGTATTTAGGATGTCTTGCGGATGTTCTAGGGATATTCAGATGTATGTTAGAGAGGAGATGCGCAGAATCAATATAACATTGCGCTATTTTAGTTAGGAATATAATGTCAGCTATTTTGCGTCTCTCCTCAAGTGGTAATATATGATATCTCTTGCATCTCGACTCATAGTCGTTATCGTATCTTTTGCATTTGAATTGAAGATATCTTACAAATCTACGTTGGATTGATACGTAGTTAGTATCAATAACACTGCGCTGTACACACAATTGCTTGGTAGTAGACTACGAGATACTGAGGAGGTACCACCCAATATCATTAGGTTTATTTATTTAAAAAATCCGCCAAGATAGTTTACACCAATACATTCCCAAATTACAAAATATCAAGATAAGTGTCACAGCAATTATAGGCCAAGACATACAAGGTGTATGTTTTATAGGTTTTGGTAGAACCTTTCCACAGATAGTATTTGTGTTGTCTCCAGAGACATCGGTCTGCGATAGTCTAAAAGTTTGTGTAATATTCTAAATTAAGCTGTATGTCTTGCGCTTTACAATTTTTTTACCTTTACCGGAATCTGGTTAAATATTGTAAACTTAAAATTGGTTAGGCTGTTTCATTTGTTTAGGTAAATAAATAAATATCGCTGGACATTACACACAGCGCCATCCGACCCCAAACTAAGCAAAGATTGTGCTATGGAAGTCAGATAACTGATAGAATACTTAATTTTTTTTTTGTAAATACATACTTATTATAAATACCACAAATAGGTACTTGATTATTGGCCTATTTTCAACTTGACTGTGGTAGCTAGCCAGCCGAGTATTAGAAAGTACCTTACCACTACGCTATGGTTTCCTTACAACGTTTTATTTCACCGGAAGCTCAAGCTCATTGTTGGGTTTTGAATGCACGCCCTTCGGCGTGTGAACTGACCGCGCTAACCATTGAGCTATCATCGCTACAAAATGACATATTTAGTTCATCATCATCATAATCAGCCTTTCACAGGCCGCTGCTGGATACAGGCCTCTCCCAACACGCGAGTTAGTCCGACATTTAACATATTTAGTTAATTTAATTCAAATAGTATGTAAATTGTTAAGTAATTACTAAAAATCTTGTAAACTCAAACGAAACGCAGTAATACACATAGTTGATATCAACCCGGAGCAATACTGCGAAACATAACTAGTTTTCTTCGTACATTAGTCGAAATTCTGAGAACTCGGTTGTAAAAGAACATGACTGAGTAAGTACTCCACATAGCTGAGTATCGTTCTTCGGACCATCGCACGTTTTCGGAGAAGCTGCTCAGTGAGTAGTGCAAGCTTCCACGAACCGAGTCAGCCAACCGAACACGCATCGTTTAGACGATAAGTATGTGTGGCATCATTAGTCTTAAGATTTATAGTTCTCGTGCCACTAACAAAAAGTTCTAGGTATGAAGACAAAATGAAAATGCAATACCACACAATCTGGTGAATAGAATAAATAAAATAAATATCGTAGGACATTACAGCGCCATCTGACCCCAAACTAAGCAGAGCTTGTGTGATGGAAGTCAGAGTTTTTCAGAGATGAAAGTCAGTTTTTTGTAAATGCATACTTATAATACATACAGAACACCTAGACACAGAACAAACATTTATTGAAACATAAAATGTTTGTCCTGAGCGGGAATCGAACCCAGGCCCTTCAGCTCTCCAGGCAGATAAACTACCAACGAGCCAACAGGCCTGTCACCAATGAGCCAACAGGGCTGTCAATATTAATAGCCAATAGGAGTGGAACAATTACAAAAATGTTCTAGACAGAGACGTCTAGCCCCAAACTAAGCAAAGCTTGTACTATGGGCACCAAATAACTGATAGAATACTTAAATACTTTTTTTTTAAATACCTGCATATTTATAATACATACAGAACACTCAGACACAGAACAAACATTTATGGTTAAAAATGTTTTTTTTTTTAAATGGTTGACAGGTTAGGTTTTTGACTCCAGGTCACCTGATGTTAAGTGACGGTGTGGTCCAAGATGGGAAAGCACACCAAGCCTGGAATGGAACTGGCTCTCAAGTGAGGCTGCCGGAACACACCGTTAGATGCGGCAGATTTTCAACTTGAGGGTGGTAGCTAGCCAGCCGAGTACTAGAAAGTACCCTACCACCATGCTATGGTTTCCTCACGATGTTTTCCTTCACCATTGTTTGCCCCGAGTGTACAGGTGTTGGTATAACTTTGGATACTCACTAAAAGACGTTTTCCTTTAGGATCAAACTTGCAACATCTTATGTCAAACATTGTTTGTCCTTGGTCGACAGGACTTTGAGTCCGCCAACTCCATTTGTGATACTTTTTGCCCAAAGCTGCCACTAAGATGTCGTCATGACTCCAATCTAAGACATCTGGAACTGAAAGTTGAATAATTGCTTGATTCAGGCGTTACTTTGCGGAAGTTCATTTTTAATAGCCGAGGTATATATTTAGTTTATTTCCGCTTAACAGTTGTTTCAGTTACAATAGTGATGCCGACTGTTAAGCGGAAATAAACTAAATATATACCTTGAATATTCAAACTGATAGTTAAAATGACCCAAATGTTTCTTTTTAATTACTTAATCATAGAATTATTACCTAATTCGATGATTAAGATGTTATTTTTACCGTTGCCTATTTTTCATTTTCGCGCACATTTTGAGAGTTTATTAACTTTAATCAACATTTGTAAATAACCCAAAAAGTATGTACAGAATAGTCAGTAACCATTCAACAATCTCATAATATAACAGCATAGCAAACAAGTTTTAGTTGATTAGCTGTTTTTATCTATGTATTTGGATGACATTTTTTTGCAAATTTAAATGTCAGTTATTTTTATGTTGTAGAGATTAGTTGTTAGTCACCCATGACCTTGCTAATGACAAATAAGTATTATAGAGACAAATAAGTTGCTATTAATAAAAAAACCACATGCTACATTATTTTTCAAAAATTTATAACTTGTATCACTCCCGTGATTCAAACATACATCCATATCTGTTCAGGCATTTAAAAGTTATTGTGGAATGAAAATGAAACAACTTATACATTCAAAGATACATGAACTCTGAATTATATTTCTTTTTTTGAGCAGCACTGTGAAAATATTTAATTTTGACTTAATCTCTACATAGCTTTTAATTGATAGGTACATATGATATTTTGGAAGGTTAAAATCATCTTGTAAGATTACATTAAGTCCATACTTTGTAAACAAGTGAAGCTAACAAAAGTGTGTTAGATACGCAGGTAATACTTACAGCTAGTAATACTGTAAGATGGGAGGTCTAGCACGTTATCGGCTGTGGACAGATAGCTCTTTTTTCTGGGAGCGCATGGCCAGCACCAATCATCAAAAGTGTCCGAATTGCGCTGCTGCGCTTTCAAGGGAGCCAACCCAAAAGCCTCGTCTAAGAAGTTTATATATCTTTTCTGCTGAAGATATTTGGAGGACTGAAATGTTAAAATGTTTTTTTATTATTATTTAGTATTTATGTTCACGCCAGTCCCTACTATTTTATCCTTGTTTTGTTAAAATTTATTTATGTACATTATTATTTATGTATGTACGTAGGATATACTTTTTTTTACACGCAATGTCTACACTATTTGTACATTTATTTATTCTATTATATATTCACGTATATATTTATGTATTTTTATTAAGTCTCGTGCGTCCCAAAAGGAAAGAAATCGGCAGCACTGATGCTGAGAACTAACCTTTTTTGTCGCACTGGACACTACAGCGACAACTTTCTATGATTGCTGCGATTTCTGTAGTATTTTTTTCTTCTTTTAAATTAAGTTTGTAAGATTTCATTTAAAAAAAAAAATCTATTTATTTATGTGACTTTTGCGATATTGATTGGCAGCCCTATTGTATTACTACTAAGAATTTAAAAAAATAGCGTAGGTATACATACACATTCATTCATTATATACACTTACTTACAACCTTGCATCTATTACGTAGTTAAATACGTTATCTATAGGCATATCTTTGATTAGACATTAATCACTATTAACAGAGGCACATGGCCCAGAATTGGGATCAGGAATGTTGCGAAGCCCTTTTTTGTAATAAAAATGTGAGCAAATTAACCTTCTCCTGATGGTAAGAGAAAACTCTTGCCCATGCCCATTGTAGTGGTGTTCAGAACTTTTAGAAATTTCATAACAAAGTTTAGGATATTTCTGAGTTGATGATTTGGTCATGTCTGTTTTTGTGTAATTCATATAGCTTACTATAAAGAAAGATGATGATGAATATATATTTGCTTAAAATGAAAGTAATAGAATAATAAAAACTATTAATTCTTAATACTGTACTGTACTGGGTGTACCTACTGTACGTATGTATTTAAAAAAAAAATATTTAAGAATTCTACCAGTTATCTGTCTTCCATAGCACAAGCTTTGCTTTGTTTGGGGTCAGATGGCGCTGTGTGTTACGTTCTATGATATTCATTTATTTAATTTCTGGTTGGAAATTCAACACGGTATTTAACATCATAACATACCCAAATCTCTCCATTATATTTTTCACAGCGATCACTCCATGTCATCCGCCTATGAATTTCTGGCAGAGAATATCTCGGCACAACAAATCTATCAACCCTAGGTTTCTGTGCAGTCAACTGAAACAAATCATCACTCATTACAGGTCAATTAACACCACAGTTAATATTAATTAAAGCTTGAAGGTTACTATAAAAAAAAATGCTGTATAACGCCATGGAGTTTTAGTTAAAAATCTGTTTAACATAAAAAAAATACCACCGACTTGTGCGCGTTCTACGGACCATCGATGGTTTTCGCAGAAATTGTGCATCAAGCTTTTGTAATTTCTCAGAAATGGAGCGGTCAAGCGGAGAGGCAGGCGCGAGATCCTTAAGCATTACTTATAATTGGTATTATTGATGTGTACAAATAAAAAATTGTTGGTTAATTTAAGAGCAGGCTCCCTCAAATAAAAACCCACGTTCGCTCCGCTAATACGCTATTCCTTAAGCATAGAATAATAAGGATGAAAATAGAACATACTCGATCGTATCGTTGCTCGGATGTACGTTAACGTAATTCGTATAATTGAATTTATTACGAGCAAAGTAATTAGCCAAGAAAAAATATTTTATTATAAACGGATAATCAATGACATTCACGTTTCAGGGATTTATTTTTATGTAACTTTTTAAGATATAAGCTAAAACATCGGCTTCTATCTATAGAAAAAAGGTTTGAAAAATAACATGATTTAGTTCTATATTGATCCTAATTATGGCTTACTAGCTGCACCCCGCGAAGTTACCCGCTACATGTTTTCGGGATAAAAAGTAGCCTATGTTCTAATCCAGGATCTCAGCTACCTTCATACTAAATTTCATCCAAATCCGTTATGTAGTTTTTGCGTGAAAGAGTAATAAACACCCATCCATCCATCCAAACTTTCACATTTATAATATTAGTGGGATTTGTAACATCATGGCAAAAATCATGTTTAATCGCGCAGCCTCCCGTTAATCGGAACGCCACAAGATCAATTCGTTTTAGGGATGGACGTAGCAATCGTAGCATATGGCGTTCTCAGACTTTTGAGATATTTCCAAAAATTACGTCGAACATTGTTGCGTAAAATAAGCACAGACATAACAGACTTTCGCAATGATAATAACTTTAGCAAACGTTACACATTTTAGATTACGTATATTCTTTAGAATATATAAAACTTAGTTACATATGAACGGAATTTCCATAGCTATTGGAACAGAAAATGGAGGTTACACTTTTCCTTTATATAATGTCACTTACCGAATCATTTCTGTAATCGTCCATGAGAAAAGAAATTTATTATATTTCTGGATAAACTAATTATTAATCTTTAACAATATTTCAACACGATTTTAGATAAAACGTTTATTAATTATTGCAATATGTCCATTAGCTAAAATTCAAAGTAACCTTTCTTGAAACATTTTATACTTAACTATCGTTCTTTTTTAACTACCCCCAAAACAGAATTGAATTTTTTTATGTTACTGTGTACCTTCATATTACGATATTTGTTTTACGTAAATGTGTGAACAATTACACGGTCAAAATCGATTAGTGATATACTAAAAAAAAAGTATTTCACTTAACCCGATATCCCTATACTTACTATTATATTTAAGTCTTTTTTATTTCTACTGCTTGAAAAGGATTTCTTCTTTATGAGCTAGTGCCACATGTGGCGGCCTTATTGCTAAAAGCGATAGCTTTCAGGCGACCAAAAGGCAAAAGTATAAACTTACAATTAGGAGATTGCTTTATAGTAAAATTTTTAGGATATAGTTTTTAGATAATTCAGTACGAATAGGATACCTAGTAAATAGCGCGAAGCCAATACGTCTTAGAAAAAGAGAATGGGTATTTTTGCTACTGATCTATATGTGCCACATACTTCCTTTTATTTTGTAAAAAAAAATTGGTAAATAAATTTTATATTACATAATGTAACGACAAAATTATAACGCGATCCTACCAAAAACTTCATTGATCGAAGAAAAATTACGAATGATTACTTGCTGAGTAAGTAGTTTTATCCTTAAGAACCAGATGGCACTATATCAAATACACATGACTTTTTTAAATATGTATAGGTACATATAATTACGAGTATGTAGTATTTAAGTAATTCAATGTATGTACATTAAAGTGTATATTTCTTCTGTTTTGTTATAATTAGTAAAATAAAAACTATGTCGAGTGTATCAGCACATAATTTTAAATTAGCTTTGAATTGAAATTCAAAATTAACTACATATTTCTGTACCTACGATTTGATTGCTTTTTTTTTGTGGTAATTGTACACAAAAGGGCTTGTGTGAAATAAAAGTGAAAACATAAATTAATAATAACATTAGAATGAACGACGAGTAATTTCTTTTTGACATTTTTTTATCAATTAGGCATCCTTGAATTTGACTTGGTGGTAGATTTCCTTAGCAGGAGATCGTCTAGGTAGGTACCACCGCATTACCAGTTATTCCGCCGCTAAGCAGTAGTGTGTAAACATTACTGTGTTCCGGTTTGAAGGGTACTGCAGCTAGCGAAATTACTGGGCTGTTGAGACTAACCATCGAAAGTCTCAAAGAAATGAGCGCCAAAGCAGTGATGCCCTGGACTTTGTTTTGTTACTCAAAGTTCTGTGTATCGCTGCAATGGTCGTGGGCAGACGTTATCTCTTACCATCAGGAGAGCGTCTCCTTCGTCTCATTACTTTTTACATAAAAAAAAAAATAATAATCCACATTAAAAAGTGAGTAGGTATATGGAAAGCAAAAAAAATCCAGTTTCAATAGAAAGATACAGTAGAAGTTACATTTTTCAAATTCAGGAACATCATACTGTTAACATTAACTTTTTGTCTAAATAAAGATGTTAATTGTGTAGAGTAGGTATATAGGTATATATCTATAAAAAAAGGTAAATGCACAAAAAGAACGGGACAGCTATATCACACATACCACTTCAAACAGTGTTTACTTAGCGTGAAATTACGTAACTATACCATAAATAATAGCAACTTCTGCGGTCGCTAGCCGTATCCCTTCTCTGCTATCCCTCCCATAATAATGAATACCAGCACCTCCTACTGGTTGGCTTTATAGATGGCTGTAAAGGTGAGGCATACAAGAATTAAAATTAAAGGCGTGGAATCCAACAGTCACGACAATTTCACAAGATTTCCTGGTTTAGCGGAGCCCGAAAAACTAAAACGTGTTCATACATAATTTATACGTAACTTTACATGCTGGAAGTTATTGAAAAAGTTCCACCGTAAACCGCTAGATGGAGCCGCTAGTTTTACCAACCAATATAACCGTGACTCTGGTGTGAAATCCCGTTACTAGATATTTTACAAAACTACATTAATTTTCCTTGATTAAGCAAAGTTTGAAATCTGATTGAACATCGAAAGATGGATACTAAAAAGAGAAACGCTTTAATTGTTTTTGTCTTTAGCACCTAGGTGGGTAGGTACTCAATCAGTGTTATCGAATGTATAATACATTGAACAAAGTCTATCATTGGTTTTGTATCTGATCAAGTCAAAGCCGAACTGTTTTCTGGGATGACACTTTATGCCAATTTTATCTTATCAATTACATTATAATGCGTCTTATCATTGCTGTGTTAACAAAAGCGCAACCAACAAACTTTTAAGAATAATCCACAGTTTTATTAAACTGAATTCTTAGGACAGCCCTTCGTATAAGACACTACATAAGTTGATACTTTGGCACTGTTACATCTACCCAGAACATAGACTAAAGCTCGTCAGTTTTAGACTAAGTTCTGGGTAGGCCTTTCAAGGTTCTGGTAGGTGGTCGGCTGCTGAATTTGCAGAAGTCCTCAAAAGGCATAAATATAATGCCCTAGACAGTGGGTACATTTGCCTTTAATTTTGATCTTTCCGGGTTGAAAATTTGACACTGTAGAGACTGGCAGCAAAGAAAACACTTGGCCTAAACGCTGGCCTCTATTTTGCCCAACATTTGTGTAATGTTAATTTGTTACAAAACGTGGCAATGAGGTCAGCATTTTGGGGGCTATTCCTACTGATAGCTGTCTTTTAGATTAGTTCCATTCCAGGCTAGGTGTGCTTTACCATCTTCGACCACACCTTCACTTAACATCAGGTGAGCTGTGGTTAAACAACTAGCCTGTCAACCATAAAAAAAAAAAAGTTAATTTTTCATATTTATGTTATTAATTAATAATTACTATGAACATGAATAATTGACCGAATTGTTATAGTCTAAGCTAACACGCCAATGTGGCATGAAAAGTCGCCTTATGTCAAACACTTAAGTGAGTAGGTACTTGTAATCACAAAACATGACACCAATCATTTTGTCTTCATTAAAACTACTTATCTTCCTATATTGTGAATAAAAAGTAGTCCAAAGGGTAATTAAAAAATAATTATATAGTTAAAGTTAGTGGTTCGTTAATGGTTCTGATAAATAAACCAAGAAAAGGTCTCGAAAAGTCGCTGAATTAATATTTTACACAAAGGCGGCGTCTGGCGTGTGTTTAAAAATGTAGGTATAACACGTAAAACAGATTATTAAGTAGTTTCACAAAGATTAAAAAATAAGCAAAAATACATAATACACGCGGTTATTTTTAATTAACCGGATACAGCTTGCACGCTCTTTCTTGACTTTTAAGAGTTGAATTTTTTTCATAATAAAAACTAAATGATTACTCCAAAACGTTGTAACTGTCTCAGACCAAACAGTATCTTTTTCTTTTTTTGGTATACCTACCAATTTAGGCATTTGCTAGTTAGTGTCAAGTATTTCGATACTTTAATGTATTGATTGATAAATTCAGTAAAATAAGTCTCAGTTACACAGAGTACACAAGTACGTTGTAGTGATTTTATTTTGGAAGCAACGAATAGTTTCTTCACGTTAAAACGTCTGGACAGGTTTAAATGGAATTTGGAGATAGTTTAAACCCTGAATTAGCACAAAAGATTAACAATAGGCAACACTTTATTTGTGACATAAAAACAACATACAAGCATTAAAAATAACAAACATGAATAAAAACCTTTTGGAAAATGTTTTAGATACTTTTCATATTTAAAAATACGGGTAAAATTCCGGGACACGTCTACTCAGAAATAAAATTGTCTCTAACAAGTCTACAAATAGTTTTTTGCCACAGTTTTGACTTATTTTGCGTGGGTTCCAGTTGTTTTGCTTACAAAATCATACTTTATAAGTATGATTTCTGAAGAATTTATTGGTTTGTACGGACCTCAATATCTACTTATAATAAGACACCACGTCTTATATGTTATACTTATATACCTAAATAAAATTGATACATTTTTTTCTTAATTTTTGAATTAAAATCTAAACACTAGGATGCCGCCGGCAGCGGAGCAGGTCTCAAGCTGCCGGTGGTTAGAGCTGCAGAGTGAGGAACCTCTTCACAATGCGCGCCATGTCAAGGATCACTGCCTTTTGAAGCTGACCTTTGACCCAACTGTTTAGCTAGAGTCTCTTAAGATGTTGGTCGAGACTCTTCGCTATAAGACCGTTTACCGTGTCAACTGTCGGGACAATGATCGTCGAATCAACACCCCACATGGCGGTTATCTCGTGAGCCAAGTCGAGGCACTTATTATTATTACTTAAATTTATCAAGCGAGGAGATATCGTTTTGTGAAAGAAATTATTTTACAAAACTGTCGGTAGATGTTGTCCGTACAAAAGACTTCAACGCTCTCCTCGGGCTTGCGTCTACGCGTCTGCTACGATATAATTTGTGTTAGTACATACTAATACTTATTCTATGGAATTAGTTTGAACTCATGTTTTCGATCCAAAGATAATTTAAGCATTAAACCAGAATGTCAAGTTGAAGGAAAAAAAGTGTTTTATTTCTTAACAACTCACAAATTTAATTCTGCGTCTTTTAATCATACGTTATTTTTTTTTATTTCAACATAACTGAATATATTAAAATCCGTCTTCTAAATGACAATTACACGTGGCAGCAAATGCGATGAAAGTGTAGGGTCGACATGTGCATACGAAAAAAAAACTTATTATGGAAACTTAATCTTTTTAAAGTCTTGTGACTAGATTAGATAATAATATATTTTGTTCTACATCTTTATACATAACAAAATCTATTAGATATGATCAATGAAAGCAAGAATTGAAACTAATAAATGATGAATACATATTTCTTTTTATGTCAATCCTAACGGTCCCGCTATAGAGTAAGCCTCTCGAATTGAATTTGATCTGTATCAAAATATGTGTTAGAAAGGAATTTGCGGCTAGTTCGAAAACTAAATCAAATCAAATGTGATGCTGTACGTGATAGGCCCACTTCCGCTCCAGGCACACCACGGCACTTGTAACAGCTACGCACACTTGTGCACGCGCAGAAAAGGATTAGAGAAAAGATGTTAGAAATAGTTCTTCGGCTCCTCATTCGCTGCAAAGACTGCGAGCGGAGCGCGCGCACCGATAGATCAAAATAAATTAAAAAAAAAAACAACAAAAATACGATATACCAGTTCCCAGTTCATTCACGGTCCGCCAACTGTGAGCTTTTTGGGAGCAACGACCGCCGGTTATATCACACGCTTGTCATTTTTTTTTTAACCGAACGTCCTTGCCAATGGCGCGAACAGCTGACGGCCAAAAAAACCGTCGCGCGCGGCCCAGAAAAGATAATAAAAGTATCTATGTGAATTAAAATTAATTGTAATATCATTTTTGGAAGTTGTGTTCTTATTTGACACATATTAGTGATGTGCGCGAAAGTTTTTTTTTCTGTGAAGTGGTGTATACTGTATAGTGATGTGTCGCTCGCGTATTCTGCATTCACGTAGGTGGTGAGTTAGTTTATTTATTTTTACAGATAACACTCCAATTTTATATTTTTGAGCAATAGTACAATTATTGTCAAGTGATAGTGAAGTGACATTTTACAGCGTTTCGTTCGATTTAACGTAGTACTTTCGAATTTTCACCTGTTTTATGAGTATAAGTATGATTTTCTGAAAATTAATACATAGTTTGAACCCTTATTTAAGTAGATATTTTCTTGACATTAGTTCTTTGATTTAACTAAACATTTGTAAGCACTTTGTTTATAAATAAATTAAAGTTTGTTATACAAACTTTAACCTTATAACCTTACTCACGGCAACTTTATTTACTACTATTTGCACGGTACAAATTTGAAAAAAGTATATTTTCACTTTTTTAGTTTTATAATGGACTTCATTACATTTAACAATACATATAAAAAGAAATAAAAAACAAATTAAACATAAAGGACATAAATAAAGTAATAAAATAAATGGTAATGGTATGGTGGTATGGTATGGTATGGTATGATAATGGTAATATTAAATTTGTTAACCACTAGTGGCCTTGTCAAATTATAGACCAGACTTCTTTATTTAATTAACTAAACTACACCAAACGTATGTATTAGTTTGTTAATTGTTATACAATTCGGCTGATCTGTGAGGTGTGGGTTTAATTCCCACCCAGAACAAACAAATTTTGTGTGACGAATATATATGTTTGTTATATCTGGTTGTTTCGTATGTATTTACAAAAAAGTACATCAGTATTATATCAACTACCTTTGCTTAGTTTGGTGCTAGACGGCGATGAAAATATTATCTCATATTCATTTATTTTATTTATACATTTATAGTTAACGGTTAAACTGATTTTCATGGTGTTCTTGTTTGCGTTATATTTAATTTTTATTTTTAATCCTTGACTATTACTATTTTATATAATTGACATAGCAAAGTTAAAAATTGATAAATCGTTATAAATGGTTGTTTGCCGTTCTTGTTATTGTGACAAATGAATTTGTGAATTTATTTATTTAATTTGTAGATTAAAAGCTTTACGCATGGGACATGAACGAGAACATACTGGCGCAATTTCTAGCCCAGAAATTAATTTTACGCTAATAAATTTACTCGCATTGCAATTAAAACCTAGCCAATTATTGTGTCAAAAATGATATTGTCAAGTGTCAGTCTAGTACTTTAAGGTCGGATTCTTTCATATAAAAATGCCTCTATTATCTATATCTCTAAGAAGTGGATTCGATTGAAGGACCATTTGTATACTATATGGCAATTAAGATACCTTTAGTTCTTTAACAAATACGTTTAACCTATACTTTTGGCATTTACTCTATATGTATAGAGGGAATTCAGTGACAGATAGTCAAAATGGCAACTTACTGCGAGACAGCGTAGTCAAATATCATAATATATCGCTGTTCGAGGTTAGGTTCTAATACGCAGCAGTGTAACATGAAATGGTGATGCAAAATTTCATTCACAGACGGATAATGGGTATTTTAATCGAAAAAATAACCATCAATGTCTTCTAAGTCGAATAATTATGCAGCCATTTGTTTTTTTTTTATTTTATGGCGTCTTTATGTAAAACTATTGTGACATTTAGAATCATGTTTAATGTAATTATTTACTTTCAATAATGTATTGGTGTACACGATATTTACACGATTTACACGACTTGATCACATAATTACGTTTATCACTGCGTCTTAATAAAGTCATACTTTGAAATTAGTTTTGTTTACTTATCTCGACGGTTTTGGCCATGTTGCAATAGCCGTGGTCGCGAGTTGACCACATACATATATCCAGTGGCCAACTGAATAGATGTTGTACAAGAAGTAGATCGGGTACGCGATAATTTTTATATGGATTATAAGTTATGTCCTAAGTGTCGTAGTCTGAAGGCTTGATTAATTTCCAATTTTGTTTTTTTAAATAAAATTTGTGAATTTCCTTTCCATATCAATGAAGTAAAACAATATTAACGTATGAAATCATATCGGGCGGGATGGGCTAACAAACACGGGGCAAATACAATAAATTAAATACATATTTGAGGACATTTCAAACAGTGCCATCTATACCAAAAACTAATCAACGTTTGGTTTTTTTTTGTGCAAAAATTAATGAGACGAAATAGAATCTCTTCTGATGGTAAAAGATAATGCCTGTCCATGACCATTGCAGCGATACATAGAACTTTGAGTAACAAAACAAAGTCCAGGGCATCACTGCTTTGTTTGGTACCAAATACGCAGAAAAACAGTCAATGTAATTTTTTAATAATAATAATAATAAATGACGAATGACATCTGTCTCCCGCTGCGAAGCAGACATGTTTTTATCAAGTGAAATATTTTAATTCTATTCCAACAACTTTTTGACCTCAATTTCACCACCAAATATCAGCAATAGTTTACAAACACCTACCAGTTTAAATTTTTATTCCATATTGCCTATTTTCCGAGTTTATTAGAATCTTTTAAAAATTTTTACCGATTGACATTTATATGTCAATCAAATCACAGCAAAATATTTTATCAAGAATGAAAGCAAGTTATGTGGACGCGCTCCAGAACAGCTGCGGGATTACGTGACGCACAAGTACCATCACCGCCCGCTCCGTCAACTCCGAGCACTTCGTCGGGGGATGAAGAGTTTGCTACACCCCTGGCAACAAGCGCCTCGTCGAGCAGCAGCGACGTGAGCGGGCCGCGGACACCGGCGCCACCACCACCTGCGCGTCGGGGACGGCCGCCGCTGCCGGCACCCTTGGGGCCTGCGGGGCAATCTGCTTCGCGTTCGGCTCTCGCTGCCGGTGGTGTAGTGCGACGCATGCGATGGTCACAGACAAATAATGAGAATTGCATGCGCGCCTATTATGGGGTTACAGAGGGGGGAATTAACCTTTCAGCGTACCGTGTCAGGATGCTGCCTTTGTTTCAGGCCCTTGAACCGACCGTCGCCGTGTCTACCCAACGACTATCGGATCAAGTGCGGGCTATCCAGCGACTTCAGCTGTTGGATCAGTCCGTGCTTGATCGGCTCCGCCTGGAGGCACTTCCTGCTCGTCCAACGCCTGTTTCGACACGGGATTCACCTGTCGCGTCGTCAGCCCCGACACTGGTGCCGACGTCGATGGCGACACTAGCGACACCTACTGATCCCGTAGTTGATGTAGGCGAATGCACGAGCATGGGTGTATGTAGCCAGGTGAGTGAGCATTTGAGGAGGACTTTGGAAGACGCGATTTGTCAATATAGATTCGCACCTGATTCTAGGCCGCGACTACCACGTTTGCCCACCCATAGACGAAATTTAGCGTTGATGGGAGCCTTGAACGCTTTGCTAGCCCCGTATTTACGGGCTAGCGAAGATTTGACTGATACCCACTCGATATTATACTGCGGTGCCATCGCGGCGTGTCGCGTTGCACGTGTTAAGTTTCCGGACACTAACCGTGCACCGCGACCCGCCGGGGGTGTGCCCGCATGGCAATTGCGGATCGAGCGGCGTATCAGTACGTTCAGGACTCTCATTGCAAAGCTGATCTGTTTCAGCCGGGGGAATAATCGCCCCCGAGTCATGCGTTTTGTGACACAGGCTTTTGCTGGAACGGGTATTAGACCCCAGCACTATCTAGCCAGTGTCACGGAACGCATTGACTATCTGAAGCAGAAAGTCTATGCGTGGGCAAACCGTATTCGCCGCTATAGAGAGCGTGCGGATAGATATTGGCAAAATCTCGTCTTTCAAAGTGACCAAAGGAAGGTGTATCGAGATTGGGAAGGAACCGGCCAACGTGTGAGTGACAGGCAGCTACCGGATACTAGCGTCATGACTGAATTCTGGCGTGGTATCTGGTCGCTGCCTGTCGAGCACACCGAGGGTGATTGGATGCGTGTTGTCGAGCGGGAATGTGAGTCTATCGAATCCATGGGGTCTGTTTTAATAGACCCCGTAGACGTTAGTTGTGCGATTCGTACGGCACAGAACTGGAAAAGTCCTGGGCCGGACGGATTGCACAACTTTTGGATTAAGTGGATTCGTTGCTCACATGACCGCTTAGCAACACAATTCCAAGAAGCCCTCGAGCTTGGTTCCCTTCCCTGTTTTATGACCACTGGTGTCACCTTCCTGCTCCATAAGACCGGTAGTACCACAGAAGCAAAAAATTATAGACCCATCACGTGCTTGCCTACCATCTACAAGCTCCTTACATCCATTTTGAGAACAAAAATTAACGCGCATGTTGTCGCAAACAACGTTTTGGCTCCTGCTCAAAATGGATGTAGGGTAGGGTCCCGTGGTACTAAGGAGCTTCTCCTCATCGACATGACCATTAGCCAGCAAGTTCGGCGGAACAAGGGAGCCCTTTCCACTGCCTGGATTGACTATAAGAAGGCCTATGACTCAGTGCCTCATTCATGGCTAGAGAGAGTTTTAGAGTTATATAAAATTGATACAACTCTAAAATCTTTCTTAGGCGCATGTATGAGGCAATGGACCACAGTCCTTCGTCAACCAGGTAGTGGAGATGGCTCTTCTGAGCCGCAGGACTTGATTAGGATCGAGCGAGGCATTTTCCAGGGTGACAGTCTGAGTCCATTGTGGTTTTGTCTAGCACTAAATCCTCTCAGCACTTTGCTGAAGGAATCAGGGCTAGGCCATCGGCTTCGGAGAGGGAGGTGAAGTCATTTCTCATCTGCTGTATATGGATGACCTCAAGCTGTTTGCACCAAAACGTCCAGACTTGATGGAATTGTTAAAAACTACACAGGTTTTTAGCAATGCCATCAAGATGGAGTTTGGGGTAGACAAGTGTGCGGTCATGCACGTACAACGAGGGGAAGTTGTAAATTGTCCAGATTTACAGCTTTCCGAGACAATGACTTTCAGATTTCTCTCCGAGGCCGAGACTTACAAGTACCTCGGTATGTCAGAGTCGTTGGGTATAGCGGTAGTGGACATCAAGCGATCGGTGAAGGAACGCTTCTTTTGTCGCCTGACAAAAGTACTTAATAGTCTTTTGTCTGGTGGCAATAAGGTGCGTGCCTTCAACGGTTGGGTGATGCCTCTACTGATATACTCCTTTGGCATACTGAGGTGGACTCAGACTGAGCTGGACGCCCTGGATAGAAGAGTCCGTCAACAGCTCACAACTCATCGCATGCTACACCCACGCTCGTCTGTTATGAGACTGTACATTCCACGAAAATTGGGGAGTCGTGGCTTCTTAAGCGCCAAGAACCTCCATAATCGTGAAGTGTGCAGTCTCAGGGATTATTTCCGCGACAACGAGTGCGGGATGCATCGAGATGTTGTGGCAGTTGACAAGGGCCTCACGCCGCTCTCCTTAGCGAACGAGAACTGGCGCAAACCATCGGTGCTAAGCACCGAAGACCGCAAGGAAGTATGGAAGAGCAAGCAGCTGCACGGGCGGTTCTATCGGGTCCTAACGGGCCCCGATGTGGACATGCTCGCGTCGGTGAACTGGCTACGTTTCGGAGACCTCTTTGGGGAAACTGAGGGTTTTGCCTGTGCGATTGCGGACGAAGTTATCAAGACGAACAATTATCGGAAATATATCATGAAGGACGGTACGGTCGACATCTGTCGGGCATGCCACCGTCCCGGAGAATCGCTCCGACATATTATTTCCGGTTGTTCGCATCTTGCTAACGGCGAGTATTTGCACAGGCACAACCAAGTAGCCAGGATCATCCATCAGCAGCTTGCTCTTCAATACGGCCTTGTCGAGTCTGAGGTGCCGTACTATAAGTACGCACCAGCGCCAGTTCTCGAAAATGGTCGTGCTTTGCTCTATTGGGACCGGTCTATCATCACGGACAGGACTATTGTCGCCAATAAGCCTGATATCGTGGTGGTCGACCGAGCCCAACGCCGGGCAGTGCTCGTTGACATCACCATCCCACATGACGAGAATCTCGTGAAGGCCGAGAAGGACAAGCTCAGCAAGTACCTTGACTTGGCTCACGAGATAACCGCCATGTGGGATGTTGATTCGACGATCATTGTCCCGATAGTTGTCACGGTAAACGGTCTTATAGCGAAGAGTCTCGACCAACATCTCAAGAGACTCTCGATAGACGGTTGGGTCAAGGGTCAGCTTCAAAAGGCAGTGATCCTTGACACGGCGCGCATTGTGAGGAGGTTCCTCACTCTGCAGCCCTAACCACCGGCAGCTTGAGCCCTGCCCCGCTGCCGGCGGCACCCTAGTTTTTAAGTTTTTTATATTATATATGTTTTTTAAATATTTAATGTAAAAAATTTAAAAAATAAGATGAAAAATAAATAACGATGAATAATAATAATAACTTTATTTACCGAAAAGAAAGAACATTTCAAAACAAAAAAAAGGGAATTTATACAGGATTAACAAACAAAAAGAAAGTAATATATATTATAGCAGTGGGCACCAAACTCGGCAAGGCCGGTCTTTTGGAGGCCCTGTACAAGAAATGCCTTCTAGAAATTAGCGCGTATTCACAAATAATATAAAAGCAATAAAATAAAATGTAGTAATAATAATGGGCAAATGAATAGAATAAAATAATAAAGTAAATAATGAGAATAAAATAAATACCTAGTAAAAGTTATAAATACTGAAATACCAAGAAAGCAATTAATTACATAATTTATAAAATAAAATATAACTGTACCTATATATCCAAATTTAATATAATTGTATACATAAAGTCATATACTATAGAAAAATATTGTTTAAGATTCTAACTAAATTACGTGTGTACCTTTGTATTATGAATAGATGTGTTGGTGATTTGTGTGTATGTGAATAGTGTGTGTATCTTGTGTATTATGTGGCTTATGTGGGCGTGCGGTTGAATGCATAAGAGAAGTATAATATGTCCTCTGTATGTATTAGGCACAAGGGTCGTAAACTTTTACAAGTTCTTCAGTTGTTTCATAATTAAGAGACTGGAGCCATGTTCTTATCTTGCCCCTGGCTTTTCTGTGCGGCATTTCCTTAACGTCACAATGCTTAGCAACCGAGTTGTATGTGAAAGCATGTATAAAAGGAGGGAGGTGACATGCGAATACTGTTCTGACTTTAGATAATGAGGCAAATGCGGAGCGAGCGCTTCTTTTGGAATGGTGATCAGATTTTTTGCAGTGCAGATTTTTTCGATAGAGCGCATGATGAACAGCTGTCTGACAGTGAGAACGTTGGCCTCTCGATATAGCTCTTCAGTTGGGTACCGTCGTGGTTTCCCTAACATGACTTTTAAGACCGCCCGTTGAGCCCTCTCTGCAGCGATCATGTTGCTCGTGGTCGAGCCTCCCCATATGCTTATGCAATACTGAATCAACGACTGGCACAGAGCGATATAAACTAATCGCCTCACTTCTGCAATGGCCGCCGATCGAAGTGTTTTCATAATGTAAATAATTTTTCGGACTCTCTTCGATAGAAGTGCAATGTGTTGTTCAAAATACATTTTTTGGTCTATAAGTATTCTCAGATACTTTGTGCATGCTACTCTATTTACATCACTACACACACAACCAATATCACTTTTTGAACAGGGAGTTTTGGATACAAAGCAAGTATCGGCGTGTATTGTGAAGCTTTCGAAATTGGGCTCCGTGGCTCGCGTAATGTGAAATCCAATGAAGTTTGTTTTAGATACGTTCAGCGTCAGCAAGTTTGTGTTTAACCAACGAGCCATTTTCGCCATTCCGTATTCAGCTGCTGCTCGAGCGCTATTCCAATTATCTCCGTGGAAGATAGCTACCGTGTCATCAGCGTAGCCAACAAGGGTTGCGTTTGGTATATTTGATTCAAGCAGATCGTTAATGTAGATAATAAACAGCGTTGGAGATAGGATTCCTCCCTGGGGGACTCCAAAGGAGACATTCAACTCGTCACTTATGTAATCTCCGATTCTCACACGCTGCTTCCTCTTGCTGAGGTAGCTAGCAAACCAGTCCAGAGCATTTCCACGGATCCCTAAACATTCCAGCTTCCTGAGCAGTATGGGAATGGACACTGTGTCAAATGCACGGGCCATGTCAAGAAAGACTCCTAAACATCTGTTGCTCTTGTCTGTCTCTTTCAATACAGACTCTGTTACGAGTTGCACAGCGTCCTCTGTAGATTTCCCACGTCTGAAACCAAACTGTCTGCACGATAGCAATTTGTATTTTTCGAGGAAGTCAACTAGACGTTTGTTAATAACTTTTTCGAGTATTTTGGAGAGGATACATAGAAGTGAAATCGGGCGATAATTGTCCATGCAGTCTTTAGCACCATTTTTGTGAATGGGAGATATTACACCGGTTTTCCAAACGTCTGGGAATGTTCCAGTTGTTATGCTCAGGTTACAGATATGCACCAATGGTACCAATATCGCTTTTTGTATATTTTTCAACAGCATAGATGAAAACAGGTCAATTCCTGGTGCACTATCTGGTTTGAGAGTGTTCATGATGCTGGCTACCTCATGTAAGTCTGTGGGGGCAATGAAAAATGAATGTTGGCATTGCATTTCCAACTTAAGGTTTTTACAGAGGTCTTCTTCAGTCGTGTGTAACTTTCTCAAAATGTCAGCGGCTAGCTTTAAGCCCTTGCTGGCAAAATGTTGGTTGTAAGAATTTACAGCTTCTTGAGGATTGTAATATTTCTGTAAGAGCAGATGCGAGTCACTTTTCTTATTAGGGATGTTGCAAACGTCTTTAATCGTGTTCCACAGCTTTTTACTATTATTATGGTGTTTAGTTAGTTGGGAGTTCTCGTAATTTGTTTTGACTTTCCTAATAATGTCGTTACAGAAGTTTTTATAGCGTGTGTAGGTTACTCGAAGAGTTTTATTGTTGGGCTGTTGTTTTGCTTGTAGATGGAGTCTGTCACGATGGCGCATGCATTTAATTAGGCCCGGAGTTATCCACGGTTTTAGTTGAACTTTCCTTTGACTTATTTTGTATGTACGTGTGTGCTTTTGAATGCAGTCTGAGATAGTCTGGTTAAGTGCAACTACTGTTTCATTGATGTTGGACATCTGCGTAAGCGGTTCCCATTGGAAAGCGTCAAGTTCCTTAGCAATAGCTAAAAAATCTGTTCTCACGGTCACTCTTTTCTTTTTGATGCAGTTGGGTTTATTTAAATTGAGTCCTATCATAATTAAGTTGTGATCAGTAAGAGGACAGTTAGTTACTACGCCAGTAGCTTGGTTATTAGAGTTGACAAAGATGTGATCTAGGCATGTCTTTTCCCTAGTAGGTAGTGTAATTGCTGGCAGTAAGCGGTGTCCTGCCATCAAGTCCTTGTATATTGAACTGGGGCTATCTAGTGTCTCATCGAGTAAATTAATGTTCATGTCTCCTGTCACAACCAGCGTTTTGATTTTCTTCAAGGATTCTAGTGTGATATCTAAAATTAATAAGGACTTTATAAAATATGTTTTATTACGAAACCCTAAAGAACGCTACAAACAGTTTCATGTAACTGTTACGCAGTATGTGTAAGCGCAGCAAACGCGTCACTTCACATGCGAACGACCCTTTGTCGAGACTCTAGTCAATGTATCGCTACTTAATGTCTGCCATCTGCCCACCAATGGGTTACGCCATTGACCTCGAGTATAGTAAACTGTTACTATTTATTTAGCCCAGGAGCGCCTCGCAGTTAATCCCGAGTACCTATTTCACTAAAGAATTGTGTTACCAGGAAATTAGCTATCGCTATTCCGAATTCCATAATTTTTTTTTTCATGCTTGATAATTGAAGTGACTCAAAAAGCTGCCATGCTAAAGTGAGACTGGGCTGGACACGTCTGCCCAATGCCAGCGGAACTATGGGCGAAAACCACCACCGACTGGGTCCCGGAGGTTAAACGGCCACCAGGCCGGCCTAGAAGACGATGGAAAGATGAACTCGATGCTCACGACAACCTCAATAGCACCAGAGAGGCGTGGAAAGGAGGGGGAGAGGCCTTTGCCGTGGCATAAAGTGGGCTAAAATAATAATAATAATAATGGTTGATAAGCTATGTGTTTGACCACGGCTCACCTGATCTTAAGTGTACGTGCACAGCTATGCTTAAAGCTATTACAAAGAATTATCCAACATCTTCTAAACACGTTAAAACGAATTCCATTCAAATTCATGGTATTGCAAAATATTCTAGAATAGCTAATTATTCCTAAACTACAGCTATAAAGTTTACAGTTAATACATCATACAATGATTTGCATGACAGCCGTCAAACGTCAAACACCATAAACAGGAAACTAATATTTTTGACAAGCAAACAAGATTGACTCAAATTGTAATATTCTGAAAGGGGCTTTTGAGGTGTTTACAAAAGCTTATTTATGACTGCTTTGTTCGCATATTTGTCAGTAGCTCTGCTTCATGAGTTGTATGACTTATGTTCGAATGTATGTGTGTATAATATGCACAGATTTAAAAAAAAATTACAAAAGAACTGCCTCTATTCCTTTAATCCCAAATATGGGTAGGTTACATTGTTTTACTACAGGACATAGTAAAACATTAATTTATGCTCATCACAATAATGTTTGTCCCGAGTGGAAATCGAATCCACGCCCTACAGCACATAAACCAAATACACTTCTAAATGAACTAATAGAGCATACAAAGTCAAACAGAACTAATAAAATGGATTAACTAACTGAAACTTATGTCATAGTGTTGCATTTAAAACAAGTTTAAAGAATTTATGCTCTTAATCCATCCCCATGGATCACGATTAGTTCTATGTACCTACCTACATGGAACTTGCTTCGGGGTAAACATGCACCGCGCTCTCCTACGCGACAAGTTTGTACCATACTAGCGAACCGGCTTCGCACGGTGCAGTTTCATTTTGGCAATTTAATTTATGTTTATCCTGGGTCCTATGTACTAGAACGAAAGTTTTTATTTTGTAACACACAAAACACAAAAAATAAACTTACAAAGACAAATCCGGGACAGTTACAAAGTAGGGACTCACCTCAGCATAATGTAGGTAAAGTAAATAAAAAAAAATTAAGCTAAAACTTGCCAACAACAACACAATACATAACAAAAAAATATATAATAATAATCATCATCATCATTTCAGCTGTAGGAAGTCCACTGCTGTACATAGGCCTCCCCCATTAACTTCCATAAAGATCGGTTGGAAGCGGCTCGCATCTAGCGCGTTCCTGCGGTCTTTACTAGGTCTAAAAAGAAAAATAATAAATAAAATAAATGTTTTCTCTCAAAATAAGTAACAAATAAACATATAAATACAACAGGCTCACGTTTGGTAGATACAATTTGAGTGTGTTCAAGTCGTAAGCGAATCGGTTTCTTTTAGGCAAACGTGTTCCATCGTAAACCACATCTCGATAGTGGTCAACTCATGATCATTTGTAATAAAAAAAAAATGTTGATTTTCAACTTGAGTGTGGTAGCTGGCAGTCGTGTTGTAAAAAGATTCCTCATATTTTATTTCATCGGCGTTTCTAGCTCATTGTTGAGATTGAAACCCACTCCCTCCGTGCCAACCACTGAGCTATCATCGCCACAACGCTGTGTTATATCTAAAACGTATAAGTGGCCTAATGTCTAAAGGCGGGTTGGTTTGATGCCTTAAACACAAACGTTTACGTATTTCCTGAATATTTTGCGCTGATACTGGTAATGCAAATAATATAGCCTTATTTATAAGGTGTGAGCTTTCTTTATCTACTAGTTATATTAGAAATTTTATTGCTATTGTGTTGCTTAACGATAAATAATAAATAATTAACATAAAGTGTTATGTTTATTTGGCATTTATTGCTAAGTATCTTGCACACTAAGTACCTACTTGTCACGAGAAATCATAGGGCTTAAAAGTTTTTCAGCTGATAACGTGACAGTAATCATCGTTATTTGGCTAGTCAAGTGTTTTAATGCATACTGGATTTTTTTCTTTATAGTTGACCAACTAGGTGTTTGACCACAGCTCACGTGATCTTAAGTGACGGTGTGTTCTAACCTAACCTAACCTGGAGTGGAAGCAGGGGCGTAGCTACCGCCATATCAGCCGTATCAATGATACGGGGCCTTCGGGCTACAGGGGCCCCTAACGTGTATAAGCAAAAATTTGTAAAATGTTATCCACAATGTCACTAAATCTCGTGCTTCCTGAAAAAAAAACATAAAAAAACTGTCATACGATCAACTGTCTATATAATCAATTTTTTTTTTAATCTAACTTATAACCTTAAAGGTTTATAGGGGTTTCACAAACCTTCTAAAACCTAAATTTTCAGGGCTAGAGAAACGAAACCCTAAAGATGAGATCCCGTAATTATGTCTAATAATATTTGAAGAAACCACGACACTAAAATATTTGTAGCAATCACAAAGTAACCAAAGTTTAGAAATGTATTTCCTAAAGTAATTTAATTTTGGTAACTGCGAAATGAGATGAAACCGCAGTGTTGGATTTTCTTAGACCGTTGTACATATTACTGTATTCCAGACTAAAGGGCTATTGGTACCGTAGTTAGTGTAGTATAGTTGTATCTACTACGTTGCTAATGAAATTACAGAGCTAATGAGATACACTTTCGAATGTTTCACAGTAATGAGTGTCTGTGTAGTGATACCCTGAACTTTAAGCTTAAAGTTCCGGGTACCGCTGCAATAATCATAACATCTCTTACTGTCAACAGGACATCTTATTCGTCGCATTTCTTATCATAAACATAAAATAAGAGAATTTATAATTAATTTTGAAGTCAGTTTAAAATAAAACGTATTGTCGTTATAGGTAGATCTTAAAGCGTTGGAGTCCATTGAAAAACGTGCCATGAAACTCACCAGCAATGACTCTCTTGTTCGGATAACCTTAAAAAATGTGAACATCGATGCGAAATGGCTTGTCTATCGATTTTCTACCGCATATACTTTGGAGAGAGCGCTTCAAATTTACAAGTACTAATTCCACCCAGCTAATTCTACTATCGTGCGACAAGTAACAAGAAGCTCTAAAAAGCGACATCGTTTCATGTTTGTAGTTACGAAAACCCGGATTAAAATGTTCGATTCCACCTTCATCGTACGAACCGTTAACAATGGAATTTGCTGCCCGAGTAGGTGTTGCCCGATAGATACAATCTGGGTGCCTTCAAGTCGCGAGTGAATCGGTTTCTTCTGGAGACTTCAGGTGACCAGAATGCTGGTATCTACTTTGGTCAAAAGCTTAGCATTGCCATCCAGCGTGGCAGTGCTGCCAGCATTCTGGCCACATATCCCTCCGACGGACTTTTAGATTAATTTTTTTGTATAAATTTTGTAAATAGTATTAATTTAAGATTTTTTTATTTTGTTTCTTCTAGGTAAGCATACTCCATCCCAGGCTACATCATCGCTTAACATCAGGCGAGATGGCGCTCAAACGCATATTTGTAATAATAAAAACATATCCGTTGCCACCGACGGCGGCAACAGTAAGCTCGTAGAGATGGCCCCTACAAATATCGTCTCCTAAAAGCCACGAGTCTGTCTAGCGAGATGTCTTTGACATCAATCTCGGTTTGATAACCGAAAGCGTTCGTGCGTGGCCAGACGCCATGATTCTTTTTTTGCCGTATTTATTCCTTTTATTGGACTTTTTGTAAGGTATGTCTCATTTGATTCTGTGAATTGCGGCTATAGATTCGGTACTTCGATAAGTAATAAAGTTTTAGCTGTCGCGTGCGCCTCGCGCTTGCCTTCGAAGAATAGAGGGAATATTTTATCGTCTACGAATTTTGAACGTGACGTCTCGATTTAAATCAATTCTTCTTTGAGATATTAAATAAAAAATTGATATTACATCTTACGCGTCTTAGACTTGATCTTAGACTTGCATAAAAGCTATGGAACAGTGGTTTAATTAACATGAAAGACAGATTTAATAATTTAGTAAAGTGATCTTTGTAGACATAGGTAACAAATAAAATAATAGTTACTCGTATATGATGTTGAAATACAAGAACACATTGGAGCTTTTTTTCTTTGTTTTTGGCATTTAAATTCGCGTATCGGCTGGTGTCTCATTTTTTTATAATTATTATGCTTGTTTTCCATTTCACCTGATGATAAGTTATGATGAAGTCTAAGAAGGAGCACGCTGGCGTAGAAGAAATCGATTTATGTTTCATTTGAAATTTTCACGTTTTATGTAACTGAAAATAAAATAAGTCAACGTTAAAGACACATAAATTATCCATATAGTAAAAAGATGGTGAACTTACTAGAATTTTTTACGTAATTTTGGAACGATCACGAAAAGGCACGTTTCATTTCATCATCTTACTGGGCTACGCACGTAAATAAATGAAGATCGTAGGTAATTTTACACATCGCCATATAGCACCAAACTTGTAAATGAAAATCGCCATATAGCAAAAAGCTTGTACTATGAGAACCAGATAACTGGTAGGATACTTACTTACTTTTTTTTACCCAGAAGAACACGCAGACAAAGAACAAACATTTATCGTCATATAAATGTTGGGAATCGAACATACGTCTACAGCTCTTGAAACAAATATTCTACCAAATGAGTAAAGCCAAGTATATAATTTGGTATTTATATAATTGTGGTGTATGTACACCAAGGAGTTTTTATACTTTTTATAAGTGGCCTGTTACTTTTATGTCGTACACTTGGCCGATAGTCTTTTGTTTCGGAGCGTGGTTTTGAAAAATAAATGGTTTGATTAGAATAGCATTTCGCTGTGTTATTTTAATTTAAAAACACATTAATAATTAATCATCAAAACCATGATATATAATTCGACATTTTATGATTAGAATTTCTGACACTGATTTTCAAAACACTATTTTTTTTCATGAGTACAAGTTTTTGTGAACACTACGTAGAATTTTATTAAACATGTTATTATCTCTCAAGATTAATAATGTAAATATAACTTATGTATATGGTTAACGGTGTCGTTGAATGAATAATAAGAGTATAAACACGAACAAAACTGATTAAAAATATTTCTTTGAAAATATTAAACCTGCTGTTAATAAGAAATTCTATCTGACATCTTGCTAATTATTGGGATTGAAGGACCCGTCAATAAAAACTATAACTCTGCCATTGAGATGATTTATTCTATAGAGAGGCTAGAAAACTCAGCGCTTGAGTCAACTATATGTGCAGTAGATATATAGTACATTTTTATATGCTGCTGTAACTTGGCTGTAATAAGCGTGCTAACGGACGAATTTTATCAAAATGTTGACATTTTTTCAGTTGTTGTGTGAACGAATCTTCTAGACTATATATATATATATATATATATATATGACGGAGGAGGAACATCAGTGCCATCAGTATGGCCCATACTTTCTTAACCTCCAAGTTACGGGCGTCGGCGGGTAATGTTGGTGCAACGAAACACAGTAGTTCAGTAGGTAGGTAGAGATCTTCACAGTTATAGCTAGGAACGCGAGTCGGTTTCAATATTCGACCGTACTGGCCGGCTGCTGCTCGAGAAGTGACGAGCACACCGCTCAGCCGATCAATCATTGACTCCGTCGTGCGCCGACCGAGGGCGCTGGCGATGGCGTTCCGACCATATCTCGATTGCGACATATACATACTATCTAATAATAAAAGTTAATATTATAATATATAAATAAATATCTACGTTATTAACGCTTACTTTCACAGCCCGTAATAAAAATAAATTACTCTAAAAACGTTTTGATTTTACGTTGTTCGTACAGAACCAACAAACTGCTGGTTTATCTGTATTTTCTCAAGGTCTCAGTAAAGGTATCTTCTTGGTGCTTTATCTTCGACCAAATAATCGCTTAGCAATGTCGGTTTGGATTTTACATATCCTTTAGTCACATTCATATATAACCGTTCTTAGTTTACTACATGCAATGGCTTTACTACCACTTTCCCCTTTTTAAGTCTTTGTCATCTCTATGACTACGTCTCTGTGAACACTACAGTATAACGATTGCTAACTATATATTTATCAACTTCCAAGTCAGAAATGTCGACTTTCCGAGATGGTCCGCAAAAAGTAAATCTTAAGTAAATTTATTTAACATTAATTGGTTCAGATACACGGTGTACGGTGCGCAGAAAAAAATGAGAATTAATAACTTGCTTTAGTAAGGGTGAAAATTGGTCGCACAACTTAGTGTCAATTAAACAGTTCTGACATTAGCTTAATATCATTATGATTTCACTCATCATTTACTATATCCTATGGCGTGTCTTGGGAAGTACCTATGGACTATATTTTATAGTATATTATATAGGTTGACGAATTTTTTTTATGTGAAAATAATGAGACGTACAAGATGCTGTTCTGATGGTAAGAGATAACGCATGTCCATGACCATTGCAGCGATACACCGAACTTTGAGTAGCAAAACGAAGTCCAGGGCATCGCTGCTGTGGCGCTCATTGCTTTGAGATCTTCGATGGTTAGTCTCAACAGTCCTGTGATTTCGTTAGTTGCAGTACCTTTGAAACCGTAACATTGTGACACACTACTGCTTGGCAGATGATAATATTTTACTCACATAAGTTGATACATGATTAGTACTGTTTGAATGTCTTGTACCTATCTGTACTTGTGTGAAAAATCAAGAGGACTAGATTTTCAGACATTATTAGGAAAATCCTCAAGTAATTCAATACAGTTCTGTTACGTCAGCTTTGTTTCTAACCCTAAAAGGAAATTTAACTTATCAAAAATGACAAAATAAAGTTCGAGTCACATCACTTCTTTGCCAAGTACCTACCTATTGAATTACATTTTTGATAAGCAAATTAGTATTTATGGTACATGCCCGTGTTATTTATTTATTTATTTATTTATTTATTGTATATTAATATTATTATTTACATTTATGTTTTACTTATATGCGATTACTCACGGTTGACAAGGTTATATACTTATAGTTATACGACTATAGTTTTAGACACATCCGGTGACCTTTTGCAAAGAATCAAAGCAGAGAACGTCGCGTGCGCTACCTAGGTTTAGGGTTTAAGAAACTTTACTGTCAGCAAGACATTACTGTCACTTATGTGATAACATGGTTGGACTTAAAAAAATATAATTACATTCAGTCTTAAACAATGTTTTTAAATTTAACGAAAATAATATAAATAAATAAACTAAAATAGCTTACAAAATTTTAAGCAAAAGATTAAAATTAACTAGGCCCGTTCAACGCACTTATATTACCACTTCGTCTTGTTTCCGTAAAAGTAAAATGAAAATGTGTTAAAATCACGGCTGTTTCCATAGAAGGTAAATAACGGTATGGAGTATTTGTTTTCTAAAAAATATTCTCTCGAAAAAGTTTTGTTTTATTTTTAACTGATAATATATATAATTTATAATCGTAAGTCTTGGTGTTTTCAAGTTAAGTAACTGATGTAGAAAAAAAATTGCAAATATTACTACTACAATTTTAGTTACTTATACACAGTTAAAATGTATTTAATTATTATTGTTTCTCCGCCATTGGAAACAGACAGTGTTTTCATAAACCTTCCCCTGTTTTAACACTACAAAAAAGTACTTAGAGTACCAACGCAAGTAATTAATAGTTCCAGAAAGTAACGGCAATTAAAATATACTAACAGACACTAAAAAAGGCGGGTAGAACGATTACGATTTAGCCAATGAGGACCTGTTTGCAGAATGAGGTGGAATGTCCATCTTTTTAAATTTCTAACTATTGGCTGGCTGAATTATCGCGATAAATACTTAGTAGATAGAATCAAGCTGTCACTGTCATGTGAGCAAGTTGCATGTGTCACGCTTGAATTACTATTTTCTTAACATTAAGAACTCATTATCTCGTTACAGTTTTGTTACAAAAACGAAAAATAAACAATTTCTTAAAATTAATGTGCCGATTTGTTTTGTTATGCCAATGGTGGCAATTAAGCAGACTGGTTGCCTGATGGTAAACAGTCACCGTCTGCAATACCAGAACCACTTCAAATACGTTGCCGACCTTTTAAGATTCTGTTAACACTTTAACGTTTTAAAAACCTAATGTTTTAACTCCGCGGGAATACGGAAGAAGGAAGATAATTTATGACAAAAAAGATCGCGCGAATAAACACAGTTTGCGATTTCCGTGAATCAATTGATGTATGAAAATAAAAAATAAAGAAAGCGTAGAATAAATCTAATCTAAAAGTCTAAAAAAAGGAGGAAACCAAAACAATACAATGCGCTGGAACGTTGGCAGCATTGCCACCCTGGATGGCAATGCTAAGTTCTCGACCAAAGTAGGTTTAGTTTAGATTTTATACATGATAATAATGGCCAGCATTAGTCAATTTTATTTTAATATTATATAATAACTTTCTCTAGGATTGTTTCATTTTTTTAAAATTTATTTTATGTCCGTCAGTTTGTTCTACTATACAATTCGGATACGTTATTAAGATCAATGTAATACAATATTTTATTGTTCACCAGAGTTCCTGGTCAACTTACGTAATAATATAATTTTATCATTATATCTCTCACGCGATTGTGAATAAATTTTAATGTTAATATTTGTCTGGAGATATATTATATAGAAATGTATATTGTATAAATACTCGTCAAGATTGTAATTTTTTGCTATAAGCATTTTTCACCTTATTTATCACAGAAATAATAAAATTTTATCAAGCATAATCATATATACTTATCAACACATATCAGACGTAGAAATTTGCGAGTATAACTTTGTAAGTAAATAAAAAAAAAAAATGGAAAAGAGCGTTTTATTTACGCCCGTTATGCATTAAGGCGCTGTTGTTCTATAAAACCTTTTTTAAAATCCAACTTTTTTAAAGAAGTCACCAAAACAAAATAATATTTTAACATTATAAATAACTTGACATTGTATAATTTTATATTTGACGATTTAAAAAGTATACATATAAATTAATATGGACTTGTGCTCCAAAGTTATTCTATTATTAAATGACTAAATAGGGAACTTGTCTATACCAATTTATTTTTGAAAGAACAAGAAAAATATTGTCAAACTAACATATTTGATTTTCGGACTTTCACAAAGCACTGAAATCGCAACATTAATTCCGCAGTGTTCTCTATCAAAGATGCCGTTGTAATTAACACGTCTCTAAGTCCTTAGCCCGTTCTCATGAATAATGAACAGTCGAGCAATTAACAAGTCTACGTAGGACGATACAGGACCCCTAGATGTTATTGAGATAAACATATATTAATTAATGTTATTGCCATTCGATAAGGAAGCGCTTCTGGTAATTTCAATACGATGCCATATTTTAAAGTTAAAAACTCCTGCTGACATAGATAACAGAAGAGTAAGCGATATAAAAACAACTGGTTAATACTGTTAAAATAAAAATGTCACACAGCGCCATCTAGCTTCAAACTAAGTAAAGCTTGTACTATGAGAACCAGATACAGCGGAATCCCGATTATCCGAACATCCGATTGTCCGGACTCATTCGTTTCGGCTCTAATTGTCAATTTAACTAGCTAGCTCGCTCTTAAAGCAGATACACTCAAATGAGCTAAAATAGTCCAATTTGTATGTCTAATCTTACCCAATGATAATTAAATTAATCTAGTTTTAGTATGATGTTTTTGAGTTTGGAATGCATTCGTCTCATTACTTTTATATAAAAAAATTGCATTACAGAAGCCAAAAATAGTTTAAAAATAAATCTACGTGGTATTGTATCAATTACAGCTTATTTTACAACAAATAAACAGCTTTAGATGAATGCGTCTCATATATCATTTTTTGCCACAAGTTTTAAATAATTATTAATTTTAATAATTAATATATTTTATTTATGGCAGAGAAAAAAGATTACGACTAGATACATGAAAGTGTTACTTAAAAATGTTAGGTAACGAGTGCTAATAGATTAGCAGCGGACCCCAAACTGGGCAGTGCCTGTGTTGGGCGCTCTGTGACCATGCTACCAGATTGCATTGCGCTGCGAGCTGTACAAATTTCCTTATTCCAACATATCTATATTATTGATGAACACTTTTCAAAAGCTGACGTAGTTTGCTCTTATTGTTCTTATAACGGAAACATTGTATATCGACAAAAACTGAGAAATGTTAGTGAGGTACCACCCCATTAGTTATTAGTCTTACTTACTGAAGAATGCTCAGCAGAGACTTAATAAGTTTCTTACCGAAGCAATAGCACAATGGTCCGACACCATAGTGGGATTCTATGGATAGTAAAAAAATAGTTAAATGAAATGTTTCACTATACGCTGCGGTTGTGAACGTGTCGAAAGCGCTCTTATACTCACATCCTTATCTGTTTAGACAATAATAAATAAAAGTTTTTTATTAATGTTTATTGAAAAACTGAAAACGGACTCTACTTGGGATTATGATACTAGGCCAAAAGACGAAGCAACAAAACCAGGGTGTATCCAGGGGTATCTAGAAAAAAACACAGTTTTTTGACATCCTAAGTCAGAAATTAGAGCTTTCATAACCTTAATATATTGACTATTTATATTGCCGGCCTCGACGGAAGACCAGCGCCGGCTGGCTTCAGTCGGCATTATGCTGAGTCGAGGCCGGTTTGTGACATAAAACATATTTCAAACTTTTTGTTTTTTTGTTTAATTTTGATTTATTGTATACCTTTAAGTTTTTTTTTCTATGTTTTATGTTTATTTTTTTGTATGTATGTATTGTAAATTATGTTGAAATGTGTTTTATGTCGCAAATAAAGTGTTGTCTATTGTCTATACTATGCTTACTCACGAATTACAATAACTTTGTCTTTAGTACATCAAAAATAATCAAGATTTTAGAAAAGTCTCAATTGGGATTTGAATCCAAGCCCTCTGGCGTGTGAACTAACCGTGCTAATCACTTATCATCGCTACATTTTGTAGTAGAGTGTCTTTGGAACATGAGATGACGCTAGTTTGTCATTCATCAAGCACTACACACTAAGGGAGTGAACATAGAACGTAAGTCACTCCGTCAGGTCGTTTATAAGTCTTGAACTTCCAAAACTAGTAGTACTAGGTATGTATTAACTTATTGTTCACATCAGAAATCAAATTAAAACTGCAACAAATGGTAAAAATTCTTCAAGACAAGGAATAAATTCCTGTAGTCATGTCTTCATAAATATCGCAGATGCCTAGAAAACCTGATACACCAATAACTGCTGCATAACTCCTAATCAAGGGTGGCTAGAATTAGTATAAAATTTAAGGAATTGTCTGTCATCTGCTCTTGTGTTTATCAACGAAACTGGATCGCAGACTGAATTGGCCGAGACATTGACCCTTACAAACCAGTATTGGACCTAAAAATACAACAAAAGTTACCGTTTTATCACGAGACAGAATTGAGATCATTCTGTGTTGTGATTGGCGTTTGTCTGCTTTTGTCATAGTTTATCGTAGATTATTTGGCATTACATTTTATTTATAACCTTTTAACGCTTGCGTTTGACCGCCATCTCGCCTGATGAAGGTCTACGATGGAGCACGCTCACCTAAAAGAAACCGATTCACTCGCAGCTTGAAGGCATACAAAAAAATAACTAATTTTATTATCTAACTTTTTTTTTATAGTTGACAGGCTAGGTGTTTTTGGCCACAGCTCATCTGATGTTAATTTGATTAGAATTAGTAATTTCATAAACATTGTTTCTGAACGGCAGAAACACCACACGCGCACGACGATTTCCTGTCTCTTTCTTTCTTTGGAAAGCGACATTTAGTCTGCCAATTCAATAAACATAATCTTATCTTATTGGAACATTTCTTTTTGGAAAAAATATTTCAAGCTGAAGACATTAAACGTTATATGTTTCACGTTAATAATGAACAGTGTCATAAACTAAAGTACCCACTGCACTTTTATAACACTTAGCAATTATTTTAACGGCTTTTGTAATTTACCACTCACTCGCAATGATACAGCGGGACATGTATTAAAAACGCGACAGACTTCTAAAACAGGATTTTTGTATACCCAGAGGCTTATAAGTAAGCATCATAGAAGCGGAGTTATTAATTTTTATACATACCTAGTAACGTTTTATTGTTAAAAAATATCACTAAATGATGTAAATAAAGTTACCTGTGATCGTGCGCTTTGTTATTTATTCTCAATAGATATGGATTTTATGGATAAATCAATAACAGGAACAAGTCACTAGTTGTAAACTTCTTTTTCTTCGTTTTTGGCATCGTAGTTTATGCATTTGCCAGTGTCAAGTATTTAGATATTTTAACGCATATAATTTAATCAAAACTCAATTTAAATAAGTCACATAGAGTAATTCACGGCCGAGTCCAGGCATGCCTTAGTAAAGTAGTAGCGAGTTTACTGTATAAGCTTCGGTGGGGTTGTGAAAAGAACACGAAAAGTCATTTTTCACCACATTATATCTTTTCCCACACTTGCGGTTGTAATTCGGCACTTCAAAGAATAAAACACCACAATGTTTGTGTATAAACACCAAAATAATGGAAGTTTAGGAAAAAATACTATGGGGCAACTTTTCCCGCGTTCTTTTCCTCAAAAAACTACGAAAATAGATTTTCCTCATATGACTTTGAATAATTATTTTTTTTGTTTAATTTGCCCTATCGGGCAGGCTAAAGCTATAAAGCCATATTGCCTCGTCTTCAGTTATTGCGATAATTCATGTCTTACATCTAAAGTTATAGTCAAAGTCTAGTATTGGTCAAGTCCAGTCATGCTTTAGTAAAGTAGTGGCGACTTTACTTTTATAAGCTTCGATGGAGATTTGGAAGCAACACGAAAAGTCATGTTTCACCACATTATATCATTTTCCCACACTCGTGCTTGTAATTCGGCACTTTATGAATACAATTGTTTAATGAAATTGTAGGGTTTGTGTAATATAATTAAATAAATAAATAAATAAATAAAACACCACCATTTTTATGCATAAACACTCGACAAAACACTAGTTTTAGAAAAAAATACAACGGAGCGACACGACTCTTCCCGTGTTCCCGCCAAAAACTCTGACTTTGAATAATTATAGATAATTTTAATTTTAGAATCAACCACAGATAATCAAATTTCACGAGTTTTTACATGGAAAAAAAATGTAAGTCGGCCCACAAAAGTAATTGACGCATATTTACATAATTATAATTTATTCAGAATTCATAATTTTTTTGGAGTAGGTTATCGAAGTCTGTTAAAAGTATTAAGGAGCGGAGCGCCAGCGCTGAATTCATTATTTTTAACAAATACATTTCATGCCTATTAAACTGCTTTTACTGTTATTTTCGATCATCGAGTTATTTTTATTTATTCATTGAATAAACGGTAAATTCATATTAGAGACTGAAAGTTCTTTCGGGAATTCATTAGCGTTTTCGTTTTACTTAAAATTATTGTTGGTACCGTAATCAATGATTATCAATTGTTTTTAACCTAATTTCCCAAAAGATTTCTTTTGTGTTACATTATTATTATATTTAACGGGTTCTCTTATAATTAAACTTTATAAAAAACGTTTTTGACTTTTTCGTGGTAGTGCCTTTATTAGCTTTAAGCAAAGAAGATAAATACTCGGCCTACCATTAAAAGCAATTGGATTTTCTTTAAAAAGAGCGTATAAAGTAAGAAGTAAATGTTTCTATTATTTATACAGTTTTAAAAAAATTACAAAATAGAAATTACATGGATATTATGTCAGGCAAAATTTCACGTTGAATGAGATTTATGCGCTAAGTGAAATGTACGAAAACATAACTTACGTTTCACGTGAAATAACCACGGTAACCAAGGCCGAGGCATTTTTTTACTCGACTGCCAAAGAAGGTTAATGTTTTTCTAGCGTATGCTTGTACTTCTATTACTTGGCACGCTTTATTCTAATAATCCTTTTGACGGATTTCAACTTAAGAGATATCATTAGATATAGATGTGTCTCTATTGTAAAATTGACATGCTAACTAGATATCAAAATAAAAATAAATAGGATACTTTTCATAATTATCTTCATTCATCACCGCGCGGGTAAAACCGCGGGGCGCAGGGTATAATTATTAGATCAAAATGGCGTCCGCGAGAAAAATAATCTTAAGAACTCTTTTTAGTTATTTTTTTTTATGTTGTCGGGTTTTTGTATTTTAAATAGGCTCACGATTGACCAACCATGCCTGACGTAAACATTTCTACTATGTGACAATGTGTGTATATTCAACTTACTGAAAATTATTTTTTTATAAATATGTTTCCGCCAATAAGCGTGTGCTATGTGGAATAATTTATCTATTGCCCCGCCCCTTCTAATAAGCGATCAGCCTTATCAATATCTATTATCTACCCTTAACTTATAGGCAGCCACACAAAACTAACTAAATTGAAAAAAGCTATCGGATAGAGCATCATTAAGTTGCATTTAGATACCGATTGCATACTTTGGATGTAACATAAACTGTTTGCTCGGTCCGACCCGTGACGTTAGTCTTTTTTTTTTAAATCATTTGACAGTAATGAGACTAAGAATGCGCTCTCCTTAATTGTATAAAAGAGTTTTGGCGGGAACGCGGGAAGAGTCGTGTCGCTCCGTTGTATTTTTTTCCAAAACTTGTGTTTTGTCGAGTGTTTATGCATAAAAATGGTGGTGTTTTATTCATAAAGTGCCGAATTACAAGCGCGAGTGTGGGAAAATGATATAATGTGGTGAAACATGAGTTTTCGTGTTGCTTCCAAAACTCCATCGAAGCTTTGTAGTAAAGTTGCCACTACTTTACTAAAGCATGACTGGAATTAACTGACACGAACTGGACTTGACAAAGACGACTTTGACGATAACTATAGCTAAGATACAGCAGAAATAACACTTAAGACAAGGCAGTATGGCTTTATAGCTTTAGCCTGCCCGAAGGGGCAAATTATCAAAAAAAAAAAAAAAATTAATTGTATAAGAGTTTTGGCGGGAACGCGGAAAGAGTCGTTTCGCCCATTGTATTTTTTTTCCAAAACTAGTGTATTATGTATAAAAATAGTGATATTTTATTTATACAAGCGTGTGTGTGGGAAAATTGATCGAACGTGATGAGACATGATTTTTCGTGTTGTTTCCAAAACTCCATTGAAGTAAAGTCGTCACTACTTTAAGGCATGACCGAATTTGACTAGCGCGGACTGGAATTGACCAAGACTGAATTTTGACCGTAACTATAGCTGTTAGACATTAATTTCAAAAACCGAAGACGAGGCAGTATGGCACTATAGCTTCAGCTTGCCCGATGGGGCAATTAACTAAAAAAAATATTGTAAGAGACAACGCCTTGTCCTTTGCAGCGGTATCAAGAAGTTTAAGTCACAAAAGAAACGTTTGAATAAAGTTCAGGGCAAGAGTTTGATTGTATTTTGAATTTTTTAAATATTTTTTTTGTAGCGATGATAGCTGAATCATTAGCGCGGTCGGTTCGCACTTTAGGGCACTTTCTAGTACTCGGCTGGCTAGCTACCAAGTTGAAAATCTGCCAAGCATCTAACTGTGTGTTCCGGCAGCCTGACTTGAGAGCCAGTTCTATCCCAGACTAGGTGTGTTTACCATTTTCGATCCCACCGTCACTTAACATCCGATGAGCTGTGGTCAGACACAACAAACAAAAACAGACAATAAATAAAAACAGAAACAAATTTTCCAAATTAATCACGAACGTGATACGCACTAGGTTAGCATGCGTAAACGCATTGTAAAGGGTGTTCCTTGCCGTATTCTCACGTAATTACCGCGATAAGCAAATGCAGTTAAATATATTGTCGATTGTCTGTGTACCACCGTATTTAAAGTTGCTTGCTAAGTGCTTATAATCTCGAGATTGTATTAGCCATTGATTTTGTTTTGCAAATGGATAATTCTGCTTACTAATAGTTAAACGCTGTTTCTTTTTCTTTGGTTTTGGCGTCGCATTTTGAGCATTTGCCAGTGTCAAGTATTTCATATTTTCAAATTTCAAAAGTTAAGTAAGTTGCCTCGTAACAACAGTTAAAGTCCAGTCTTGGTCAAGTACAGTCCACGTCAGTCAAGTCCAGTCATGCTTTAGTAAAGTAGTGGCGACATTACTAAAAAGCTTCGATGGAGTTTTGGAAGCAACACGAAAAGTCATGTTTCACCGTGTTAATAATTTGTAAAAATCAACAAACATTTCAGCAGTGACAACAAACTACAATTCAACCTTCGAATCTTTTAAATTCAACGTAACGGTGAATACAAAAGTATTTAATTTGAATCAGATCGAATCTTTAATAAGCGTGCTCGCTTCTTAGTCCCGCGTCAGATTAAAAAAAAAACAAGCGGTCTGATTGGTCCAAATAGTTGGATGACTTGTGCATTATTTGTTCATACAATACTAGCTTTGTCGCATGGCTACACTTGATCTGGTCCGGTTTTTTGCTGTTGTCAAGATAACTGTTTGGGTTGGGTTGATGATCTGGTTTCCTACGAGATTTGGACGCTGGATTGTTGTTGAATGATATTATGAAACCTGATTCACAACTTGATCAATGGATATATAAATATCTTATTGACGATAGTGATCACAAGTGGATAAGTCAGAATAATTGTGGACTTAATATGTTTTTTTCAATGACTAAATAGGTACCACTGTTGGATATAGGTGTCTCCCAAGACACGCCAGCCCGATCTTTGGTTTTTCGCTTCCATCCACCGCAAGCTGTCCTACGTATACCGTCACTCCATTTAGTCTCAGAGCGTTCTATGCTACGTTTGCCAATTCGCGGTCTCTACTCCAGAACACGTCTACCCCAGCCGTGATCGGTTCTGCGACAGATATGTCCAGGCCATTGCCACTTCTCCTTGCTAATACGCTGAGCTAAATCTGTGACTTTAGTTCTCTGTCGAATTACTTCGTTTCAGATACGATCCCTCAGAGAAATGCCGAGCATAGCTCTTTTCATAGCTCGCTGAGCGACTTTGAACTTACGGACCATTTCCGCTATGAGTGTGTGTTTGAGGTAACAATTATTGGGTATCAATTATAATGTTTCTATTATTATATCATAAACAGAACCAGATATAATACTGTAATTAATGTTACCAGCCTAAAGTTTCAATGAGATCATACCAAACATTATTTTCTGGACTTATCTAACTTGTGCTTTTGTCTTTTGTAACTGACATACAAAAGGAGCAGGTTCTTAATTCAACTGTATGTTTTTTTTGTATGTAATATACATACATATGCGATCATTCCGCCTATTATGAATCGATTTTCATGATTCTTTTTTTCCTTGGTAGATCATACTTTAATTTAAATCAACAAAAATCTAAAAATTGTATACGTCGATGATATTATCGTTTACTCAGAAACCTCGCTGTTTCATTGGAGCAATACGTTTAGTTGGTCTAAGGGTCAAGAGTTGGTTTTTTGTAATTGTAATTTGTTTAGATTTTCCTCGTAGGTACTCGTACATTTCAAATTAGTCAAGAAGCTTTTTTAATTACAATCTGTATTTTTTTATGTAAAAGTATTGAGATGAACAAGACGCTCCACTGAAGGTAAGAGATAATGCCTGTCCATGACCATTATAACGGTACACAGCACTTTGAGTATCAAAACAAAGTTCAGGGCATCACTGTTTTGGCGCTCACACAAGCCCTATAATTTCGCTAGCTGCGGTACCCATTAAACCGTAACACAGTAATGTTTGCGCACTACTACTTAGAGGGAGAAAATCTGGTACGGCGGGGGTGGCTACCTAGACCACCTCCTGCTAAGGAGATTACCACTAAAAAAACTGCTATGCTCTTTGTTATTTTATAATATCTCTGCTTCAAGAACTGCAGGGCGTAGGTTCGATTCCCACTCAGAACAAACGTTTGCGTGATGAACCTTAATATTTTTTGTGTCTGGATGTTTCATACGTTTTATAAGTATGAATTCACAAAAAGAGTATGTAAGCATTCTATTAGCTTGGTTCCCATAGTACATGCCACGCTTACTTTGTAACTAGATGGAAGTGTGGAAATGGTGTGTGTTTATTTGTGCAAAGGATAACAATTATTAGAAATAACTTTTTACAAATAGGTAACATTTTAGTTAACAATATATCTAGTATTTGTGTATTATACCTACCTAGCTTATCAACGAAAAAATATGGATTTTAGTAAAAAATTAAATAGATTTAGAAATACATTTGACACAATTGATTAACTTTGACAATTGACATTTTTTTAATTTGAGCTATCGGGCAGATAAATGATTTTTTTTTTCTTTGGTTTTGGCGTCGCGTTTTAGCATTTGCCAGTGTCAAGTAATTATATTTTCAAGTTTCAAAAGTTAAATAAGTACCATCGTAGCTAGTTTTACTCAAAGTCGTCTTTGTCAAGTCCAGTTCGTGTCAGTTAATTCCAGTCATGCTTTAGTAAAGTAGTGGCAACTTTACTACAAAGCTTCGATGGAGTTTTGGAAGCAACACGAAAACTCATGTTTCACCACATTATATCATTTTCCCACACTCGCGCTTGTTATTCGGCACTTTATGAATAAAACACCACCATTTTTATGCATAAACACTCGACAAAACACTAGTTTTGGAAAAAAATACAACGGAGCGACACGACTCTTCCCGCGTTCCCGCCAAAAAAACGATAAATGATTTGTATTTTGTATTTGTAAAGCCATTCTGTCACGTCATGACATGAAGTAAACAAATCTTATGTCATAAAAGCGATATCAGAGCCCAAATAACCTTTAAAGTAAAATAATCAAGATATTTGTATCAATAATGCGAAAAACAACTCGACGTACGTGTATGGAAGAGGTTATTATGGATGCCGTTATCTTGACATTGACAAATTTTGTTTTGGTTTGCCATTGCTTTTTTAGTCTATGAAAGTTGCCTTACGAAGTGACGTCATTATACACCAATTGAAAGTCAAGTTTATTTTATGTATTTAATTAAAATAACCCCCATCTCAATGTTTTAAACGTAAAAATATTGTACAAAAATGTACTATTTCGAAATGGTTTTGGAATCAGTAAAGTTTCTTTTTTCTTTACATACTGAATTGTTAATGCTTATTGTTTATTCTGTGACAATGTCTTGTGTTCATTACGCGCAACTCGATGCACAGGAAAACTTTTACAAGGAGTACACATATCATTGCTAAAAGAATTATGGCAGTTTTATAAAAAATCAACGCGACTTTTTTCTATTCGCTTCTGAATTGACCATGCGTGCGTAGCTGCGGGTAAAAGACTACTTCATAATTATGGAGTGCAGTGATACAGATTTTCAATCCTTATGGGGTTAGACTTATAAATTGCTAACTGTTTTCCCGTACTTAGTGTGATTCATTTCCCGTGAGAACTTAGCCTTAATTTATTGGATACTTACGACTTTTTATGTAGAATGCGGCGTCTATTGGGTTATAGTACACATGAAAAACAGTGTGACTACTTTTTAACTTCTGTTTGGGAGTCTGTGAAAAACGGCGAATGCCTGAACAGATTTCGATTTACTTGTTTCATTTGAAAGACATTTTGATCGAGATTGTTCCTAATTATGATTATGGAAAGTATATTAAGCAGTTTTTTTTGTTGTTGACATTGTTTTTTAATTGGAATTACCGACTCAAAAACTTTTTTTTTTATAAATCTTGTTTGAAATTTGGTACAGTGTTACAGTTTTTAAATTATTACTTTTCTTCTAAAGAGAGTCAGTATTTTACTCTCTCAAATTAATATTCTAATGCCATAGAACATCAAGAATGACCTACCTTACCTTACTGTTACGGAGTGACATTTTACTGTGACCATTCTGAAAGAGCCGTACAAGGAGAAGATAGTGCAGGATGGTTACAGCCTGCCGTGAAATATTCCAACCATGTTCTATGACATGACACGTCTTTGGAATCCGTGTTAGCTTTGCTAACCGCAAAGCTCTTGTTTTTACGTCTCTGTAAATTGGCGAGCGTCTTAGTTTTATGTTTTATTTAGGAAAAAAATATTGATAGACTTTTTTAGGGTTGGCTAGGTGTTTGATCACAGCTCACCTGATATTAAGTAAATAAAATAAATATCGCAGGACATTACCCACAGCGCCATCTGACTCCAAACTAAGCAAAGCTTGTATGATGGAAGACAGATAACTGATAGAATACTTAGTTTTTTTTTGTAACTACATACTTATGGTACACACAGTAGACACAAAACAAACATTTGTTTATATCACAAAAATAAATAAATATTTATTTTTGTTTATTTATTATATTATCACAAATGCTTGTCCATGCACAGCTTGTCCTGGGTGGGAATCGAACCCACGCCCTTCAGCTCTTGGAGCTGACATACTACCAATGAACCAACAGGACTGTTGAGTGGTGTGAAAGGTCAGTATCAAGTATAAACACACCTAATCTGGAAATGAAGGGGGCCTCAAGTGAGGCTAAACTAGCGGCGGTCGCGTAATAGAGTTCTATTAAGAACCATAGAATTTTGCTTTGCTTTTCCAACAATCAGACCACACGCACATGCAACCACAATTCATCCAACGGGGCTAGCCATAAACAACGCAAATTATTGTCATAGACAAGTTGTGCTTGGATCGGTACATGTCCGGCGCATGTCAAGACAAATGTGTATGTTAAACTCGCCCTAACTCTATGGCGGTCGCTTTGTTCCAAGCCGATCCTATTACAAATAAATCTTATTAATATCAGCCTAGTGCATCGAGATCGATCTTCACTTTTTAATAGATGTTGCCGATGTAAGTGTAGCTTAAATTAACCTTGTTTATAATTGCTTACATATATATTTTTTTTTTAATAAGAAATAGACTTACATTTGACCGCGATCTCACTTGATTTTGAGTGATGATGCGGTCTAAGATAGAGAACACTTGCCTAGAAGATATCATTCTCACTGTCAACTTGAAGACACCCAGAATATATCCAACGCAGCGCATTCCCAGTCCGCACAATGAACGTGGAATCAAATTGTTTCGTTTGAGTTTTAAAAAGTTTGCAATTTTAAGTGAGTTTTTGTTAGTGTGAAACTTAAAGAATCTTTAGACTGGTAGGGTAAGTTTAGGCGCTAGCATACAAAATTGTGGAATTGATGTATTACCTAAACGATTGAAAATGTATGGAAAGTGGGACAACGCCCCTAGCTTAAGTAAATGGAGACTATTCATTATTATGCTTAGAACTGTGCCTAGGTTCGACAAGGATATGAAGCATCGAAGTCGAATTTCGACCTTTCAACGTAGAAAGATGAAGAGCATACGATACGATACATCAGGCAGGGTGTAGTAGGTATACAGTAAACCTACTAAAAAAAAAGATCTAAAGAGTAGCTTATAATAAAAATAAAACGAAGCAAGATAAGGCCACGCCCGGGATGTCCTCGGCTTTGTCTCCATGAAGAAAATCACCGGATATGACCGAAACCTTAGTCGGAATATACGATATAATTAAACGTGATTAATCTCGCATAAGGAAAACAAAAATTTATAATAAAAACTGTTTTAATAAAGAAAATACGGCTCTCGAGATCTTTGTTCTTGGTCGTTTCCCTACAAACTAATAAATGAGAGACGGTTTCCGTATCTAGCCTGCCAGTATGTTGTCCATTAGCTTCTCCTAAAAGATAGGTCCACCTCTCACATAAACTTACCACCCTGGCACTGATGCGGGCAATCCTTAACATTCTTGGACTTCTCAGATCATAAAGTTTCTTCTTGCGATGCATAAACCACCTCGGACTAACTTAAGTTTTTTTTTTCTATTGAAATACTTTTTGCTGGGTTTAAGTAACAGGGTTGTGAATTTTTTTATCCATTATAAGAATATATAAAAATCGATGTATTTATAAGTATTACTAAGTATAATATATGTATGGACAGTAACCGATTTTGATAACATTTTAAGGATTTACAGTTTTTTTCTAAAGTGCATCGGTGCGAAATGGACCGTTAGTATGTTTCAACACGAATTTTTAGTGTGTTCTGTATATCTGATTAAGACTTAATTGAAAAAAAGTTCTATTTTAAAATTTACTTTTGTAGTTACATATTAGAAAAAAAATCAAGATTTCAATAATTTCTTAGAAGAATTTTGTTCAAATTTAAAAAAGACCTTTCAGATAACGCCTGCCCATGATCATGAACAGACGTTTGATAGGGTGCTTTAAGCCACAAGAGAGTCGTCTCACTCACCATTATGAAGAAATTTTAACTACGGGCACAACTCTGAAAGCGCAAAAACAGCAGATATAGCGAAATCCTTTCAGCTTAGTACAACCCAAGCTTCTAACCCTGTATATTTTCATCACTTTTAATCTAATACAAATAGTTAAAATACATCTACAAATACAAAAAACAAAAAGTCAAACAAGCTGATGTGAAATATTTTTATTTTATGGTTGTATCAAGTATCTCGAAATAAGCCCCTAAATTACTAACCGAACCACTTCAATGTAATTTAAAAAAAAAACGACTTATTTATTTATTTATTTAATTCTTTATTGCACACTTTAAAGAAAAACATGTACAAAGGGAGGACTTAATGCTAAAGCATTTTCTGCCAGCCATCCCCTCAGTCCTTTGTACTTATTATTAAAGGTTGACGTCATTTTTGAAAAAGACGAATTTTGAATTTAAATAAACAGTTCGGGTTTTTTTACTTACAAAATTGAACGCATGCGTTTGATATGTAAGATATATAAATGAGATATAATAATAAAGATATCGGCAAATATATATAGGTACCTACCACACGTGATCTGTGGTCAAATACCTAGTCTGCCGATCATAACCAATATACATATGTACAATTGTGTAATATGTACCAACACAGTGAGACAACTCTGACGGGAGTTCAAAACATGCTGATGCTTTCCACGGTCTCACTTGAACACTTACTACAGCGTTTAAGTCTGATATATAGTAACATCTTAACTTCATTACTACAGAAAACCGCGCATTAAGTTACCAAGAGTGCAAAATAAATAGCATGTACTACGCAAAGGCTAACAGATAATAAATCGGATTGAATTCCGCTCGTGTTCGACGCATCAATTCTATCCGAGAGACATACCTAATTAAAGAACGCCTGGACAGCAGAATTACAATAACTTTCCAAGAATACGCGTGTATTTCAGCGAGTGAGGCGTAAAAGAAATAGTTAAAGTTATAATGCAGAGATTCCATCTACTGTTGAGCATTTAGAATCTTGTCGCCTGCTGCGGATGTGAACTGGGACATACGGTAGCTTAGAATGGTGAATGAATCTTTTGGTTAATTATTGTTTACGGCCGTATAACAAAAAGTCGTGGGTCGAACCTGCTCCAGATTGTCACAGTAGTGGGATTAAGAAGGCTGATGATGATGATGATAGTAATAAAAAAAACTATTTATTAACTGGCTCTCAAGTGAAGCTGTCGAAACATACCGTTAGGTACTAGACAGCGGATTTTCAACTTGAGGGTGGTAGCTAGCCAGCCGAGTACTAGAAAGTTCCCTACCGCCGTACTATGGTTTCTTCACGATGTTTTTTTTTACTGGCAGTTCGAGCTCATTGTTGGGATTTGAAACCACTCCCCACGGCGCTAACCACTGAGCTATCATCGTTACATAATCACCTTTTTTATTATCCGTTTTCCATAGTTTTTAACAAACTTAAACCTTTATGATTACCTTTACTCTACACAATACACAATAATTTGATCTCACTTTGTACCTAAAACGAACTAAAATATAAACTTCCAGTTTCATTTTCAGAAAATTGGGATTGTACGAAGATTTTAAAAATTTATAATCACTAGGCACATACAATTAAAATTAGTATTTATTTATTTAAGTGTTTATAGATAAAGTCAAGATACTATTGTCGTGGTTTTGTACTAGACTTCACCATTTTAATCTATTGATAAATTATATAATACAATACGCGGAAATTATGCCAGCATTATGGGTAGTTTTGTATCAGGTATAGTTAGGAGCGGGGTTTGACTGACCTGTAGCTGACTTGTTGCTAGACTTGAAATACGTATTATAAACGTATTTGACTAACAACTAATTTATAAAATTGATTGATTTATTCATTAAACAATTATATTCATTTCAAAGGTGTTAATTTACATAATACAGTTTTAGTTTAATTAATGCAAAAAATACGTAAACAAATAATTTTTTACTGTTTGTATGGTTTGACAACTGTTTATATATTTTTGTCATATAGTTTTCACGGAATGATCAGACAAGCTGGATAACTGTAGCGCCCGTGTGTCGCTCAATTGCTCGGTCGATTGAGAGCACTGCTCGCAATCTACGCTTCCATTGCTAAGTATTGAATTCGTTGCATTTCTATGAGTAACGGCTTCACAATGTTAACTGCAGTGATTTTTTTACATCTCCTATAATGATTATGATTTTTATTAGTGTTTCTATTTATTGTAAATACGGCAGGAAACATGGTTGTCTGTAAGGAACGTGTTTCGGAATTTATTGGTGCTCTGCTTTTTGTTATGTTTTTGCAAGGAAAATGGTCCATATGGGGTGTTTGGAGAGGCTGATAAGAAACCGTTTGATAGTGTTATTGTACGGAAACTGTGAGTAACTTTGTGTTTTACTTAGTGGTAGATTTCTTTAGCAGGAGGTCGTCTAGGTAGGTACCATCGCAGTACCAGATATTCCGCCACCAAGCAGTAGTGTGTAAACATTACTGTGTTCGGGTTTGAAGGGTACTGGAGCTAGCGAAATTACTGGGCTGTTGAGACTAACCATCGAAAGTCTCAAAGTAATCGCCAAAGCAGCGATGCCCCGGACTTTGTTTTGTTACTCAAAGTTCTGTGTATTGCTGCAATGGTCATGGACATGCGTTGTCTCTTACCATCAGGAGAGCGCATCGTTAGTCTCATTACAGAAAAAAAAGAAAGCTGAGTCTATATGGGGTTTTAATGTACTTCGAGCGGTTGATAAGAAGATCGATTGATTTTTTTTATCAGTTTTTTTTCAAAACTAGTTTTTTTAATGTTTACGATGTTTACGTAATGATTACGATGGACATATTTCGTCATATTTTTTCATGCTGGACTTAGTTTTTTTGTATTAAATTTCATAGCAATTTAGATACTTATTGAATTATTGCGTTATGAACACAGCTATAAAATAACGCGTAATGTTTATATGTTTACGACGTTAATCTACAGTTATAGCTGTGGATCATATACTCGTAACTATCGACGGTAAGACATTAACATATTCCTGAATATCATTTGCAATTTTGAGATAGCTCTCCAAACTTAACTGTAGGTAATTTAAATTTTAAATTAAAATTAAAAATGCACAAGCACACATGCGTACACACATTTACACGCACACACATTATATAAAAACATATATGTTGTATGTTATATCCATGTAAAAATTATAAAAAAAGTTTTTTTTCTGTGGCAATAATGACACTTTATTTTTGAATAAGATATTAAGAGGACCCGAAGGCTTCCTAAATACGGTTAATATACATTTATGAATTTATGAATCATTTTTTATAAAACGTATAAAAGTAGATTATGCTAATAATCTACTGTTTTGTTTAAAAACTATGAATCATTAAAAAATTTGATTTTAAAAATTGATTCGTCAAAGTTTATTTGTATGGAAAGCAATTGTGATTTACCGCAAATAAAGACACAAAATAAATGCTGTGTGCAGTAGCTGTGATTTCACTGTAAAATTATGCTCCATTTGTCCATAAATGGAAAAATAAATTTGTATGGAAATCGAGCCGCCTTAAAAGTTAATGTTTTTAAAATGCGTGCGTTAATAAAGCTTAAAGTATTAATTTAATAAATGATAGAGTTAGTGGCAGGTACTTCGTTGAAAGTTATATTCATTGAAAGTCAATTAAAAAGTATATTCACATAAAATGAATTCCCCACATTTGACTGTAATCAAATTAATAAGACTTTCAATTCCCATTTAATGAACGGGCCCACTAAGGGTCTACTAATTGAGGAAACGTCAAATTATTTTATCGAATCATTGAATTATTTTCTCGAGTGGTGGATTCAATCGATCAAAGAGTATGGGTAACAAATCATCGGCAGTAGCTAATCGTAAGTTTAATGGAGTGTGTAGTATAGGCCACTTAATAATTTTCAATACTTCTGTCCCATAAATCAGTTTATATTATTACGAGTATTTAACGATGAGATGAAGATTCATTCGACGGTTCGAATTATCTTCATCTCTCGACTTGGACGTGAGGCAAGTTTTTTAAATTATAAATGTCCATGAATTAAATTAAATTGTTTTCTATCGATGACGTCAGTTGAATTTCATTATTATTGAATAGATTTTGCAAGTTAGCATGTTGTTTTAATATTTTTTTATTTTACCTTGTTAACGTTCCGAATCAGACCTATTTTTATAAACTGTTCCCACTGCTGGGCGTGGGCCTCTTCTCATTGTGGAAAAGGCAAGGCAATAGTTCACCACACTGGCCAAGTGCGGGTTGGTTTTTTGAGTTCTCCAATATGTAGGCTTCCTCACGATGTTTTCCTTCACCGATTGAAGTCAACGGCAATACGCACATAACTTAGAAAATACAGAGGTACGTGTCAAGGGATTTGAACCTAGGACATCCAGATCGGAAGCCAGACGGTCTTCCAACTAGGCTGCCGAAACTTCTGTTTTTTTTTTTAATTTTACCTAGTTAAAGTTGTACAGGGCTATAGGTTTGGGGTGTACTAATGAGAAAGACTCATTGTACTCATTGAAATACTGTGAGCACAACATTGAAAGCGCGAAAAAAATTAAAACAAGTTCACTGTAGTAGATTTTTTTAGCTAAGGGTAGCTAAAACAACCTACTAATCCAAACATGAAGCAGCTGGTTTTGTCATAATTTCAGACTTTTTCCTACTATCAAAATTGTTCCTTATAATAAATTCAATGACTTTTTAATTGATTTATTTTATCAATCAAAAATTTAAATCTTATGTAGACAAGTAACAATGCTATGGAAAAATCAACTAATAAAAAACTAATTATATTTAATCTGTGATACCGATTTCCGTGATTTTTTTAAAGATGTTTCATGCCACATCTATGTAGTGGATCGAGTGGTATAGCAACATTGTAAGGCGGTCAGTATATCCCCTCACAACTTGCTGTGCATCCATTTTTCGTAAATGCGTCGGTGTAAACTTCGCCTACGCGTACCCGACCTGCGCTAGTGACAGCACGACCACGGGACTACTCTGAACGGGATCGCAATTTAATAGGTGCTGAGATCCTACGACACAAGCAGACAAAGGACTATAGACGAGGTTAAGCCTATTCCAGTCGGACGTGGACTGGGAACCAACCCAAAATGTGCACTACAAGCTCATAAGATTCTTTCGTTTTCTGTACTTTTTTTCTATTTTTGTTTTACACAATAAAACGTTTCTTTCTATCTATGTAGACACACTTAAGGCTCATTTACATTTGTAGCAACCGGTAAAAAATTACTTCCTCAAGCTGTTACAGAAAAGTTGGAATGTATGCCATAGCTATAGTTTTGTTTTTACGAGGACTTTTGTTAGAAAACGCGTAACGTATTAAAAATGGTTACAGTTTTAAGGCCCATTTGTATCAACCGATAAAAAATGACTTCCTCACGCTGTTATACAAAGGTTGAAATGTAAGAAAATGTATGACGCATTCAAGAAAGTTTGAGAAGCAGTGTTAATTTAACTATAGATAGATATAAACTCTTTATTGTGCACACTAAAAATAGAAAAAAAGTACAGGAAATGAAATAATTTATGATTACTAAATAATAAATTTACTAATTCATAAAAAAATATATGTTCATTCGAAAACAAACCGCCCAATTTCTAATACATTTATGGATTTTATATATCATTCCTACGAATCCTTCGATCAAATTAGAATTTTAAGATTATTTTTAAAAAAAGGTGTAGTTTTTTTAATGTTGCATTCAAGTTACCTACACCTCTATACTACGTCAGATTTATATTCAATGCAAGGTACTTATGGATTGGAATTCGCTTGAGCTTTCAGAGTGGCCCTTTCATAAAATTCCGAGTATTAATTAAGCTTGTTTCACGCTGAGATTTAAGTTAATAATAATGTACAATACAGCTTGGTAACATATTAATTTAATTTAATACTTAGTGTATCAAATTAAGCGGTGAATGTAGAGTAATTGCCACCCTTGCAGTAGATATCGTACAGCGAGGATATGGAACTCAAAAAACAGGGTTGATTCGGAAATGGTTATAAACTTGGGTACTAACTTTTATTTTTCATTTTATGTAAAACAAAACAAGATCTAGGGCATCGCTGCTTTGGCACTCATTACTTTGTTGTATTTTTTTTTTTTCTATGTACCTAAATTTATTAACGAGACAATCGAGGCGCTCTCCTGATGTTAAGAGAGAACGCCTGTCCATGACCATTGCAGCGATACACAGAACTTTGAGTAACAAGACAAAGTCCAGGGCATCGCTGCTTTGACACTCATTACTTTGAGACTAGATGGTTAGTCTCAACAGCCCACTAATTTCGCTTGCTGCAGTACCCTTCAAACCCGAACACAGTAATGTTTGCACACTACTACTTGGCGGCAGGATATATGGTACTGCGGTGGTACCTACCTAGACGACCACCTGCTAAGGAAATCTACCACCAAGTGTCAAATCATCATACCAAATCTCAACAGCCCTGTAATATCATATCTACTCGTAGTTGCAGTACTCTTCAAACCGGAACACAGTAAAGCTTAGGTATAAGATAACTTAACCTTTATTTCAAAAATAAAAATGAAATCTTGAAATACGCCCGTAAGTATTAAATACTTACGACATAATTCTTCGTGAAATAAACGAAGTTAAAGGATACCGTATTCATGCTGTCGAATTTGAATTTTATCCTGACATCTAATAGGTGATATTTCCTTTTTGAGATTGTAACGTTTTGTTGGTCAATTTGATCGGTAAAATGCCCATAGTTTGCATAAACATGTCCTATTATGCACATGTAGCACTTATTCTGGCGTACTTTATTGAAATCGTACGTAAATGAAGCACAAGTGACCATTTTGTAAGGTATAAACTAACGCTACTGTTTATTCTATATCGGTTATTTACCTATTTTAAATATATGCGATCTGCCATGGCTTCCCACGGATGCATAATATTTTGACGGTTCTTTGAAGACTTGATTTAAAAAAAATGTAGATTAGAAGTATTGAGACGTACGTGACTCTCTCCTGATGGTCAGAGATAACGCCTGTCCTTGAACATTACATCAATACAGAGAACTTTGAGTAGCAAAACAAAGTTCAGGGCAGCCCTGTAATTTCGCAAGCTGCGTTATCCTCCAAATCGGAACTCAGTAAAGTTTACACACCACTGCTTGGCAGAATATCTGGTACTGCGGTGGTCCCTACCAAGACGACCTCCTGCTAAGGAGATATACCAACAAGTAGGAGATCTACCTCGGTCAATCACGCTTCATGATCTACATTTTTTTATTCATTTAGGTTTGTGTTGTTTTTTTTATCGTTAAAAAATTGTTGAGGATTTCGTAAAACTTTTTCGTAATATTTAAAAAGAAAATGTCTGCTTATTTGCATACAAAACATGACCGTACAATAAAAGTCGTATCTGCAGTAACATAGTGGGTTTAATGTGTAAAAATTTTCTATTAGGCACATCTATTTACTGTACTGGGTGTACTGTATGTATTATAAGTATGTATTTACAAAAAAAAACGATTTAAGTATTTTATCAGTTCCAGCACAAGCTTTGCTTAGTTTGGGGTCAGATGGCGCTGTGTGTAATGTCCTATGATATTTATTTTATTTAAGTTTTAAAATGATGTTACCGACGTTAACTAATTTGAGTCCATAATTTAACACAAAGTAGCGGTCGAACAAAGCACAAACAATTGAAATGAAACAATTTTTTTGCATCATTTTTCAACGACCAGCGACCGTGTGACTTCCACCCGCCGAGTTTTTATCCCTTCTTGAGCTTGTATTAAGTTATACATCAAACAAGTCATAACTCTATCATTAAAATGAAGACTTCGCGAGACTTTTTATATTGGTTTAATAATAAGCTTTACATTGGAAGCATATTTCGAATCACAATCAAAATTTGTTGCGATCAACCTGATCGTGGATAGTGAAACGCAAGCAAATTAATAAACCTAGAAAAGAAATTCAAAATAGGGATGTGTGTTCAAGGTATGATGAAACATGGTAAACACCCTTAGCTTGGAATGAAAATAAGGTATTACACCGCTAGACGTTTGATGCCAGATTTTAGATATACATAAATTATACAACATTTCAGGATGCATCATTTAAATATATCAAAAAATAAATACTATTAAAAAATACTATAAATGGTATATTTCCGCTTAAAAGTCGTTTTGGTCATAACAGTGATGAGGATTTAATTTAAAATTTATCTAGCTTTATGACAATTTTTAAATATCTCTCGCTTCGAAATGTTTTTTTAATATATAAAACTAAAATCTGACACAAACTTAAATTTCAAATTAAATTAATATAATCACAAGTGTTCATAACCCCTTCTTGCTCCAGTAACCAGTTGCTGACACGTGTTTCGCCTCTACACGAGGCATCCTCAGGTCGTGTTGACTCTGAGCGCTTGGCTCCCGCCGTTCAACCAAAACGCCTTGCGGAAATACACTAAGTAAATACATTCAATACTCAAAATCAACTTTCGCAATGTAACGCCTGAATCAATTAATTTTATCATTGAAGTGTGTACAAAACAGCTAACCAATCTTCGTGATCGATAATAATCTAAAAAATACAGTGCAATATTTAAAATGAACGAAGTGTAAATGAGATTTTTTAATGAAAAAGTAATTAGACAAACGGCACGCTCTCTTGATGGTAAGAGATAACACCTGTCCATGACCATTGCAGCGATACAGAGTACTTTAAGTAGCAAAACAAAATCCAGGGAATTGCTGCCTTAGTGCTCTTTACTTTGTGACTTTCGATGGTTAATCTCAACAGCCCTGTAATTTTGCTAGCTGCTGTAACCTTCAAACCGGAACACAGTAACGTTTACCCATCTGGTATAGTAGTTGTACAGTGGTACATTTACATTGCTGGTGAATTATTATTTTATCTTTATAATGGAGCCTTCCCCCCAAACTGAACAATATCAATTGCTTTGTGTGCATTTGAGTCTGATTTAGACTTACTTCACTTGGTGTATAATAAAGTATTTGAAAGTAAATACACTCAGTGCAATTGGGAAAACAAAGAAGCAGTGATCAGAGCAGTTTTCATGCCTTTTGCATATTTTCTTATTCGATACTTGTGCAGATGATTTTTTTAAATGACAGTCAAACCAGCATCGAAATCTGTCAGGTTACTTAGAAGAACCAGACGAATAACGGACCCACGACAAATACGATTTCATTTTACAAATTGTTTCGTGATTACTTGCAAGTTTTTTATTTTGGTTTATAAGTACTACATAACCAATTTCTGGTGATATGGCAACATCATAAGATGAGATGTTAGCATTCTGTCTATGTGCATAATGCTACTTAATATTTCTGTTATAGTTTCTGTTAATAGTTTCTGTTTGGATATTTAGATATTCATTACGCAATCACGCAAAAACGGCTGAACGGATTTAGATGAAATTTGGCACACATACAGTTTATTATCTGGATTAAAATATACAACACTTTCATTCCAGCAAAATGTTTGGTTCCTGTGGGATTAACAAAAAACTAACTAAAGGACGTATCCACTTGAACTTTAATTTAGACGTGTCTTACGGAACGTCATTCTAGAATAAAATGTATCCTTTATATTAATCTAGATAATTAAATAGCGCAAGCTTCACGATGAGTCAAGCTATTGCTCTTTTACTACTTAAACAAGTTTCATTTTTCTCTGAACCCAATTCTTAACTCAACGCGGGCAAAGTCGCCGGCACACGCTAGTAGTTTCATGAAATGCAATGAAAATGTAATTCTTTCATTGTCTTTTTATTAGGATACTATGTTTATCTATGTCAGAGAGTTTATTAATATAGTATTCATAATATTTATCCCGACGAAGTCACAGGTAACAGCATGTGTTTAATATACTCAGTTTAACGTTGAATTAAACCAACGTTATCATAAGGCGGTGTTCATAAATCTGATATTAAAATATCTTTTTTTTCAGTTTACATTAAAAAAATTAAAAATTACAAAAATAAAGTAATACATTTCTTGAGCATCTTTGTGACCACATCTACTGATGTTTAGTAATAAAGATGCGTAATTTTTTGTTTATTGTGTTTTATATATTTTTGTTGTGAAATTCTTAATACATTTTTTTCTAGTTAACTTAATGACAGCACTTGTCAACAAATTTGAGATATTTTCTTGAGAAAGTAAGTTGTTATTTAATAATTTGTTGCTAAACGAGAAGCGCTAAATACACTTAACAACAAGGAATTTATTAATAAATTCCTACTTATTAATAAGTAAGTGCAGCTCAACTAAACGTATTTAAAAGTGCAATTGCTTTGCTACTGAAGTTAACTTGTGTTTGATTTTCAGTAAAAATTCGAAGCAAATTTAAAAATGACTTCACTTTCATAACACAAAGTGATAATTGTTTAATTTAGAATATTAACGTAATGCAAAAGCCATATTCAATTAAAGGTATTAATTTATTAACACTTTTATTGTATTATATTAAAATTATTCTAATTTTCGGAGCAAAACCGTACTCGGCTTTGCTAAATGTAATTTAATTCTTAAATTATTATCTGGACTACCAACTAAATTTTTGGATCAAATTTCGGTTCTAAAATAATAAATGTTAAATAAACGGTAAAAAATGACCCCGTTTTTATATAAGAATACACTGAGCACAAATGTTCCTAGCACTTGAGCCACATTTTACACCTATCCTTCACTTACGCACCCTCGTATTAATACATTCTCTCTCTCGCCACATTTCGTCCCGATAGTAACGTACACATCGGCGCGTTTTAAAGGTCAATTTCCCGATCAAGTACACCATAGTGCTATTTTTACCCGACCGATACGCCACAATGCACCGCTATGTATTTTTAAATAGACATTATTTCACAATTGTAAAATTAAATTTGAGATAAATGCATTGATAACTAAAATAGCATGTAGTATATGAAACTGAATCTATGTTAATATTTAAAGTAGAATAAACCTTAGCATTTATAATTTATTTCATTTTTCCTTTCCTTATAAGAGTATCAGACGCTAATCACTGTTTAAAATAGTGCTAAAGCCAATATAAATATAGACTAACAAGTCCCAACTTATTTTTTATTAATATGTGAACGTTATAAAAGTATATATGAATGAACAGGTATATTATACGATTTATTTTATTAAGTAATGACACAGTTAATAATTTAAAGGGTATTATTATACTGAGTGTTAATGGATTTTTTCTTGGTTGGTAGGCTAAGTCTTTGACCAAAGCTCACTTGATGTTAAGTGACAGCGTGGTCGAAGATGGTGCCACTCCTAACACACTTAGCCTTCAATGGAACTGGCTCTCAAGTGAAGCTGCCAAAACAAATATGTAACGACATACTTGGTGGCAGATTTTCAACTTGAGGCTGGTAGCTAGCCAATCGAGTACCTACTAAAAAGTAACTTATCACCATGCTATGGTTTTATCACAATGTTTTCTTTCACTGGTAGCTCAAGCTCATTGATTGGGTTTGAATTCACGCCCTTTGGCGTGTGAATCGACCGCGATAACCACTGAACTACAATTGTAGCGATGGTAACTCAGCATGTATATTTTATTTTAGCTTAGCTTTTAAATAGAAGAACTTCGCAAACACAAACATGTAAGTAATAACAGAACCAAAGAGTAAACATTGAAACATTATGTTATAAATAAACAAAGAGTAGGGCTGTCAGTGTATGCATTAAAGAACATTGTAGCTAACATTAAATTCAACATTTTAAAATTTATAATATGACAAATAACTTAATTTCCAACCACGTTCTTCAATTTATCACACAAAGTCCCAATAAAGGCGTGACATTTGTGTGCACATTATTTATGCACCAAATGCAACACGTAGGCTATAAATATACACTAGACACTGTTGTTTTCACCGTTTAAAATTTATTGCCATTCTGTCGCCCGTCACACATTATAGTGTAGCCAGGAAATATTAAAAAATGCTAAAATGAATGCTTTCATTTATCGACGTCGTTACTAGTTACTTATTACCGACGCAGTGTCATTGATGCCAGAAAGTCCCGGTTGGATACTTGTCGACAGCTTTTTGTTTTCATAATAATGCTATTGGTGCCATTTTCAGTCTTATATTGAGGCACCACATGATCTCTTAAGAAGTTAATATGCGATCTAGTACCTAAAATAATTGACAGGTGATATTTTTTACTTAGCAATTAACCTTTTGAATGGAGAAAAGTATATGAAATTTTAAAATGTTAAATTTTAAATGAAGACGACATATGATTCACAGACGAGTAGAAATACGTTATAGTGTTAACTACTACAGTCGGTTTTTTAATGTTCACTTGACATTATGTTAGAGTGGGTTTTTAACGACAAAGATATTGAACTTTTATATTTTTTACTAGTAACTTTCATTAATTAACCTTTATATCTCCAATCAACAGTAATGTACTATTTTCTTTTCTGTAGAAAAAGTTGTTCACTTTTATTTCATTGGTTAAACAACCGACATTTGGAATTTTTCGACGAAACTTATAACGAAGTCTGCCAATAAACTGTATTGTAACAACTTCCATAATCATGAACTTGTTAAGCTAATTAGTCATCAGTTACAAATTAAGAACAGTATAAAACAATCGCATAATTCGAGAGAAGATCGTTAAACTGTTTATCACAAATTAACTATGATATATATAAAATTGTATGACAATAACAAAAATAAAGTAAAATTTGTGTACTTACGTAAACTTAATAAAAAAACAAAAATGTGTTATTTAGATAATTATTTTATATACTATTTACACGACCGCGACAAGGTGACCCATTTTTATTTATTATTTTAATGTAGTGATTTAAATCCTTGTCACATATTTTCGATATACTTGTACATGATCTTTAATCGATATGCAATAATTTTCACGATAATTTAATCCATTACTTGAACAGTATTGTCAAAAATCAAAATATAGTCAAAGCCAATCTACGACTGTTACATTAAAATTAATACATCATTTTATAATGAGAATGGAAGAAAATGTTTATTAAATGTTTCCCGACGAATACGCCAAGTGAAAAATTCAACCATCGGGAATTTTTAATGGCGAAGTGTGTATCAGCCCTTAACTCAGAACTGGCATCCTATTTGGATCATCAGTAAATTTATCAGAAATATTTCTATTTTGACCTTTAAAACGCTACTTTGAATGTAACAACCGATCGGCATCTTATCTATTCGGTCTGAGAAGAAAAAACACCATACCTACAATTACAAAGAATTTCATTTTGATAAATTAAAATAAGAAGTTGTGAAGGACTATACATTTTTCTATGAATTTTTAATTAGCTTAATTAATAGTTGTCCATTGTTTTTGCAATAGAGTTCTTGGATTTCGGAAAGAAAAATTTTACTCTTTTATTTTCACCTTCATATTTACGCTACAGGTGAATGTAAGGTTGCAAAAAAAACTAACAACACAATGGCAATACTATGCAATATTATAAATGATCCCTGTACACCATTTTACTATAGCATCCTAAAAACTTTGTTACTACTCTATAAACACTCTTTTTGTTTTACGACCCGTACTTAGAAGCGTTATTTTTCTCACTTACTATTTACAGTGGTAAGTTCTTCTGATGCAATTTGTCGTAAGCAATTTTGACGTTTACATTGCTCGTTAACTATTCAAGGAAACAAATTACAGCCATGTTTGGATGTAAACGTGATGCAAACAAAAGAAAATGATTCTAGAAAACAATACAATATTTTGAAAGAAAAAAATATCGTCAGTGATTGAAAACAATAGGTAAAATTTGCTGGCTATTAAATTAGATCATGTTTGAGCTATATAGATCGCTTTTTTAAGTATACTATTATATGTAACAGGTGTCACAATTTTTGTAACTTTCTTTTGTAAAATTAACGAGACGTACGATACGCTCTCCTGATGGTAAGATATAACGCATGCCCATGACCACTACAACACACAGAACTTTGAGTAACAAAACCAAGTCTGGGGCATCGCTGCTTTGGCGCTCATTGCGTTGAAACTTTCGATTGTTAGTCTCAACAGCCCAGTAATTTCGCTAACTACAGTACCCTTCAAACCGAAATGTTTGATGAAATGTTTGAATGAAATGTCACTACTGTTTGGCGGCAGAATATCTAACTACATGTAACTACAGGGTTAAGCGGAATGGTGCGACTAAACCAACAAGAGCTCATTACTACAAACAAATTCTATTATATAATACAATTTGGTATTCTTACATCTCTCCCCGCGCCGGCGTGGGCACGTGGCGCTTAAACTTAATCTGGTTAGCACAAGTGAACACTCTTTTGGCTTTTGTGTTATTACTTATCTCCTATTTATTATACTGATTAGCAGCTGTTCGTGTAAATCAAAATAAAATTATTAAACCGACCTTGAAACCAGCTGTCCCTTACACTTTGTTGAGGGCAACGATTATTTTCTATAAATATCAAATCAAATCATTTATTTGTTAATCTATGTACATTTAGACAATATAGACTAGAGTGATTAATAAATAATTTTTGAATTGACTAATTTTGGTAGATAAGTAGACTTTTGTTTCTAATTTAGAAAGGCGGTTAATTATGACGCATGCTATAATTTGACATAATAATTTAAGGTTTTAATGTATGAATTTTATTGTTTGACATACGAATTTAATTTTATGACATTTTTAATTTTTATGATGATAGTTTGGGGTCAGATGGCGCTGTGTTTCCTACGGTATTTATTTGTTTCCAATTATTTTATTATTCTAGCTAAAATACTTTAGTTTCTTACTTCTATCATTTTGTGCTAAAACATTTGTGTGTGCTATAATATTGAAACGAAAATTTTTAGTGGTTGAAAATTTAACTTGTAAACTTGAACTTTTGTCTCTTCCGTGTCAAAAGGTTGCCTACCCCTACCCTAGAGTGTGATGAAAGTACTCTAAATACGAAGAACATGTCAAGCTAACTATTTAACAAAAAATTGACAAGAACAACAATATAAAATATGACAAGAAACTATGTGTTATGGTATAGTTGTCACAGCATAAATAAAGATGCGCATAATTTAAAGTAATATATCCCTCTCCACTGTGATCATTCCAACTTACCTTCAGCCCCTTACACAAGTGAGTGCTAACATTGCATTATTTATTTCTCACCCCAAAATTCGAAGAAAAGCGAACATCAAAGAAGTAGTGCTTTTAATAATCTTATGAGCATTAGGGTCAGTACTGGATTTTATATTTATGTTTCTTGGACTTTTTCTAGTCCACTGGTTAGGTCAAAAGTTCTTTTAAGTTTCTCACCGACTGTGCGAAAAATAGGGTAACGGTAAAAAAGTATGTATATTAGAAAACTGGTTAAACGAATGTTCGGCTCACTCGCTGAGGGCACCATGCCTCATAAATGTTCAGCATGGAGGATTAATTGATTTATTTATAAAACTCGCCAACACAGTGGACACCAATACATTGAAAATTAAATTAAGATTTATCTAGGTAGGTACCACCGCAGTACCAGTTATTCTGCCGCTAAGCAGTAGTGTGTTAACATTACTGTGTTCCTTTGTTATCGCGAAATTACTGGGCTGTTGAGACTAACCATCGAAAGTCCCAAAGTAATGAGCGCCAAAGCAGCGATGCCCCGGACTTCGTTTTGTTACTCAAAGTTCTGTGTATCGCTGCAATGGTCATGGACAGGCGTTATCTCTTACCATCAGGAGAGTGTCTCGTTCGTCCCATTATTTTTCACATAAAAAAAAATTTGGTTTGCGTGAAAACCAAAAGTATTTTATATATATAGTTTCGTCTCTTGTACCAACTTTTTTTATTTCATGATATTTTTTATTTAGTACTCTACTATTATGTGTAGGTAAGTATTGGCACATAACATGTGTACATATATCGGCATATATTTTCATATTAGTATTACCTTCACTATAGTTATAGTTAAGATAATACTACAGTATCTATAACTATAGTAACTATAGATATAGATACATTAAGACTTTGATACGTACCCGAAAAAAACCCATCGAAACATAAACTAATAATAAATAATCACGATTAAGAACAAAATAAAAAATCTTAAATTAATACTATTTACAAAATTTATACAAAAAACTTATTCTAAAAGTTTAAACTAATAATATTTCATGGATACTAAAGACAAAAAGTTACAATTAAGAGTTAATACAAAACGAAGATTTTATTTACTCTATTTAAATGCCTGGCAACACTTTCTGCTCATCTCTATAAGATACAAGTTTTTCTCGTTTCCCAAGTATTTGCTGACGAGGAATATTAATTGTTCAATAAATAAAAGTAACCTCTATAACAACTAGTTCGAATAGGGACGCGCTCGTTTATTAGTACAACTATAAATATCTGTTTGCTTCTACAATTATAGAAGATGTGTATGAAATATCTTTGGTAGAAATACCATAACGCCGCATACCTGACTTGTTGTAAGATGATCAATATTCAAATTTTCCACAAGTCTATTTGTTAATTAAAAAAAGTTGCCAGGCATCTGTGATCCGGTTCATATTTTATATTAATAAACAAGGAAGAGGACTAATTAAAGTGTGAACGGTAAAAATAAGTCAATTTCTTGGCTAAAACACTCGCTTACAAAACATTGATGCAATAGAATCTATAATTGTAAATCTGGAAAAACACCACACTACTATGCAACACAACTAACGCTGAAGCTGCGGACAGGGTTGCTAATTTTTATTGTACATCTGTTTTAAGCAATACAGTTGTTTGTTTTTTAACGGATTGCTCTAACGACAAACACGTAAAAAATCCTTCAACAAGTTGCTGTAACCACACAGTCATGCTAAAGATTTTACCAAATTGCTCTACTGACACGCTGATACAAAAGATTTCAACGGGTTTGCTTGAACAACACGCCCATGCTAAAGCTTTTTACCATACAGGTTGCTCAACTAACATATACAAAAGACTTCAACGAGTTGCTCTAACCACACGCTCATGCTAAAAATGTGAACAGGTTGTATTACCAATATGCTGACAGAAAAGATTTTAATTAGTTGCTCTATCAGCTAGCTTGTGCAAAAGATTTCAACGGGTTGCTTTAACAACGTCATGTTCATACAAAAGACTTTAACGGGATGCTCTCACGATTTGCTCGTACAAGATATTTCAACGGGTTGCTCTACCGAGATGTTCATGTAAAATATATCAACGGGTTGCTGTAACGACATATTTTGGACCTCTTTTAATTAATTGTAAATTGTGTTGTTTGTCGAAATGAATTAATTTTGTACTTAAATAGTATGTTCAAGTTCATACAATAGATTATGATGGTTTGTTCTTACGTTTTATTGTACTGAGCAAGAAATACGAATAACATAGAAAGTTCTTACAACAAGAATCGATGTACCACATTGCTCCAGGCAGCTGAGTTTTTTCAAAGCGCCGCAGTAACAAGCCAGGATGTAAATCAAAGCTGACGAGATCTGCATACCGCCAAGGGTGCCTTCGTTACCGCGACATTGAAGTACCTAAACACCACGATGATATTTCTACAATATCGATAGCTTTGGAATAATTTATCGGGCTGTTATCGAGGATATTGATAGGTATAAAGTTGAGATATACGGCCGTGGTCGCGAATGCTGGTGGTCTTATGAGTTCGGATTGGTAATATCATCTAAACCTGTGTCACGACCATTGGAAACCCTAGTTTAGTAATGCTCAAACTATCAGAAACGTTTTTACTGTTTTACTAAGTTCTTATAAAATGATTGCTTTTGTTTTCGGTATTTCATTTTTGGTTCAATGTAATAAACATGTTAAGCAAATTTATTGATTTTTGTTTCATTTATGCGGGTTTACTAACGTTTAATTATGTCGAATACTCTTGACTATAGTTTGGAGCGTACCCACACTATATTCATATTCACTCTCACGCCCGCGCCCGCGCGCCACCCGCTGTCTACACGCGCAAGGCGCGCAACCGCCCGTAATGCGAAGGAAGACGAGACTGCGCGCGCGTTGCACTCTGCTTTGACGCCTTGAAGAAAGCCACCTGTTAAAGCAAATACCTTTACGCGTTCTCGCCAAAAATCTAATAACAGTCTGTTGTTTTTAGGGTTCCGTACCCAAAGGGTAAAAACAGGACCCTATTACTGAGACTTCGCTGTCCGTCCGTCTGTCACAGTTGAAATTTTCACAGATGATGTATTTTTATTCCCGCTATAACAACACATACTAAAAATAAATATATAAGGGGGCTCCCATACAACAAACTTGATTTTTTTATATACAATGGTACGTAAACCTTCGTGCGCAAGTCCGACTCGCACTTGACCGGTTTTTTGGGTTACTGTCAAACGTCAAAGTAAAATAACGATAAGTACAAGTTTCGATGGGGGTCTGGAAGCGACACGTAAATTAACTTACAGCTATTGTACTATCTTTATCCCACAATTAGCAAACATAATCCGTTTACCAAAGAAAAACACCACTATTCATCTGTACAGTGAGTTTTAATAACAAAACCTGTTATAGGCAGTGCCCCGAGGGATACTTGGGAAACAATTTGAAATTCTAAAATTTTAATTGTTTGAAACCTAATAATATGTGGCCGAAACGAAAGTCGGAGTAATCATAATCATACGTGAGTGAGTAATCCCACATAAGTAAAACAAACATGTGTCAAAACTACGTCGGTTTCCATAGCAACATGATTTGTTAAGACTTAGTTGCTTTCATTGAATTAAAAAAATGTTAATAAATGCAAAACTTTAAAGAAATAAGCATTACACTTTAAAATTTGACAAATGACATAAGATCAGAGTACTTTTTATAAGTTTAAATCTAATTTTCTTGATCCCGTTTCTATGCATTGCATTATTTTTTATTTGTAAATTGTTAAATAAATAATAAATAAATATCGTAAGACTATACACACAGCGCCACCTGGCCCCAAACTAAGCAGAGCTTGTGTGATGGAAGTCAGATAACTAATAGAATACATATATATATATATATATATATACACTTTTTTTTGTAAATACATACTTAAAACAAGTTAAAACAAGTTTTTGTTTCATTACATAAATTTTTATGATCGCACGGTATTGAAACCTGTCACAAATTCATGCATTTCGTTATGTCATGTTCTACATATTGATTATTTATCTCTTAAAATTACATAAATTAAAAAACTCACGTTGATGTATCATTGTGAAGAAGCATTTTGTAAAGGTGACATAAGTCTCGACAGATGATGTCGCCAGTACAGATGTGTTGTAACGACATAATTGTCTTTAAATACACAACGACAGTGACAGTGAAATGTCACAACTTTTTACCATACAAATAGGCACCTAGCTTTGAGTCAATCTGCAATTATGCCAAATTATATCATTAAAAGCCTATAGAGTAACTGACTTCAGATAGTACAGACCCACTAGTTACCTAGTTGACCGTTGATCGGTATCCGCTACATCTAATGGTATGGTTTCCTTAGTTATTACCTATTTTTGTACATATTTAGTATGACGACATTTCAATATTATACAAAAAATCTGGCAATAAACATCACACATTTTTATTGCCTTAATACCGAGTTAATTTAATATTTTTTGCCGCTGGTAACATTGTACGCGGCTTTCATTTTACTGTAGCTGTTAGAGCTAAACTGATGATTATTGCCAAGAGTATAAAACTCATTATTGATTATATGATAATTGTGCTGAGAGCGTAGATATTAATACTTCCCAGAGTTTGGGGCGGCGAGCCATTACCGCGAAATTTGCCGATCCACATTGCTTTTTACCCTTAGCAGTAGTGGGGTGCATTTTTCTAATAATCACTATATTTCTCAAAACGAGTGAAAAAGAGTAAGCGAATACGTTTACTCTTTTAACTACTACAATCGAGAGAGACGGCATTGTTTTTAAAAATGGCGTTAGTTTTAAAATTAAAAAAACGCATACCACGGCATTCATCAGACCTGCAAGTGCAATAGACAGCAGTTATTAATTCCGGGTACAGTTGTCTTCGGCCATCACCGCATGTGAACGTACCGACTATTCTGCCTCTATCTTTTACACTTTATGTGAGAAAGAGACATTACATTAAAAAAAAGTGTTAAGTGGGTTTATGACCTCGCAATATGGGGGTGCCACTTAAATGCTTAGATGGAACATGCGCACGGAAATAACTAGAGTTTGATCGAGTTGGTGTTTTATGTTATCCGTGCCTTGACGATTCGTGATTGTTCTTAATTCAAATGACAGTCGTGATTTTACTCAGAGATAGTTTGTATATCTATTTACCTACTTAATTTGATGACAAAATTGTCCATCAACATTCAAAGTGTGAATTTCAGAAACATACATTTTTATACAAATTAACTACGCTTGTGATAGAACTGAATGCAGTGATGTTCCTGTTGGATAGAAATAATAAAATTGTAAGTATTTGATTTTATTAAAGAAAATGAAATATGATGCGTGGTATATTAAATTGAGTATCGTGATTTTAGATTACTGAATTCAGTAATGATTTTACTTAGAGAGTGAACATCATTGGATATGAAACGAATGAAGAAAATAATTATTTTTATTTCTAATAAGAAATAGGCTTGTCTTTGAACGCCTTCACACTTGGTATTAAGCGAAGAATTAGCATACGTAAAAAAATATTAAACGTCGACTTGAAGACACCAAGATAAACAAAACATACAATTAGTAAATCAGAACAATTCAATTAATAAATAAAGAAATGGTGTTGTCCGTGTGTGCAATTTTAGTGTATCCTTTATTTAATGTTTAAAGAAATATCTAAAATGTTTTGTTTATTTTGTCTGTTGGCTATTTTCTTATTATTTAGTTACTCGTTATATATGTTTAATGTACCAACCGCAGGAAGGAGTTAGTTCCCGACATTTAGAATTTCTTGTTCTGGTTTAACAACAACCAACACTTCCTTTCATTGTAAAATAACTTACCTACTTGTTCATTATGATCATATACTCTAGGACCAAAATTTCATAATGAAAATAAAATATACGTTGATGTGGTAATTACCTTTGATCTCGCAATAAAAAAAACGTAAAGTAGAGCAGCCAAAGTATCTCTATTATTTTTTTATTTTTATCTTTCTACAATTTAATTTTCTCTTTCTCTCTCTATCTTGTCAAAGTTGCTCTATTTATGTAGAGTAAGGATAGGAACTAAACTAACTGAACCCGACATATTTGGGTCATAATTATTTCCAGACGTAATTGTCACGCTCAAAATGTTTACAAATATAAATTACATTCATTTATTAGTAAACTAACATCGTGTTACGGTTTCAACCACGTAATTAATTAAACAACGGCTCCTATCATTTTCGAAATAAAAAGTCAAAAGTTGTCTAAAAAGTATTGCTTAATGCCTTGATCACTCTTAAACTGTATTCATTTAGGTACATATGTGTGAAGTTCAAGGCTATTTACATATATAACTATAATTGTATATTTGTAGCGATTATAGCTGAACCGAAAAGCGTGTGTTCAAACCCCAACAATGAGCTTGAACTGCCGGTGAAGACATGGTGGTAGGGTATTTTTCCAGCCACCAAAATCTGCCGCCAAGCATCTAACGGTGTGTTCCGGGAGTCTCACTTGTGAGCCAGCTCCATTCCAGGCTCGGTGTGCTTTACCATCTTCTTCCTTTACTACACCGTCACTTAACATCAGGCGAGCTGTAGTCAAACAACTAGCTTGTTAAACATAAAAAGATGTATTTTTGCTACTAACAAACTGTTTAAAACAGATTTGTAACGCAGATTGACAGACAATGCTTTGCCAAAATCGGGGGAGCTCTGAAAAGATTTGCAAAATTTATACTCTAAGCTAAAAAAGGATCGTATAATTACCTGCTAGGACAGAGGCCGGGTGTATAATGGTATTACAAAGGCGATTAACAAAAAAATTACAACTACGACTAATTTAATGCTAATTTAATGTAACTGTTGCTTAATGAAATTGAAGATGCGAAACGGCCATTCCTTGTAAACCATTTGTTTACTGGAGTTTAGGTTTAAGAACCTTTCAACTTCAGCTTTTATGGAAACTTACTTCGTACTACAAACGGGCACACAAGAGATGCCGCTCGTCCAAACACATTATAAACACAGTAATGACAATCTTATACTGAGAAGTTGTCGGCGACTTGTTGATTCTTATAAAATACGACAAAATTATGTAAAAGAATTTGGTTTTTCGATATAAATAATTGACAACGTTGACATCACCTGCAAAAACGGCTAAACAACTGAATTCCTTCCTACCGTTTTGGTCGCGATACTCTAGAAAAACTGTGTGACAGTAACTTCTACCTTATTCTTTAGCGACAAAGCCCCCTTTTTTACTAAGTTTTTAAATATAAGACTAGGTTAGGAGTCGCGTTTTCTAAGTTATAACAACTAGCCGTTATGTTACGCATAAGGGTGACACTTTTTATGTGAGTAGGTCAGAAAGAGATAGATGTACCTACGTACGTACGATTAAAGGAATAAACATGTTTGTGTACCTTAGGGTTACAATTATATCCTGTGAATGGAAACAAAATATATACAACAATTTTATACTCGTTTTGTCTTATGCCACAAAAATGTTTTAGTCAGGAACTCATTTTTAAGAGTTGCATTTTTTTATATTAATGTAATGAAAACGAGGCGCTCTCCTGATGGTAAGAGATAACGCATGCCCATTATCATTGCAGCGATACACTGAACAAAGTCCAGGGCACCGCCGCTTTAGCGCTTTACTTTGAGACTTTCGATGGTTAGTTAGGTTACAGCCATTTAATTTCGCTAGCTGCAGTACCCTTTAAACCGGAACACAGTAATGCTTATACACTACTGCTTGTCGGCAGAATATCTGGAGGTGGTACCTACCTAGCAACTTATCGATCGCCTTAACAGGAGTTACCTATAACTGAAAAATTTTGTAAAGTTGAAGATCAATAAAAAATTTTGTTTGGAAGATAAGATTATTTGCATACCTCCTGTTAAGGCGATCTAACACTATGTGAACTTTTTTAATCAACCCTGAAATTATGCAAAAAATCTTATCTTCCAAACAAAATTTTTATTGGTCTTTAACTTTACAAAGTTTTTCAGTTATAGGTACTACTACCTGTATCGTATAATCTAATTTTCTCATACTTCATGCCAGGGGTTCTACTCGTTTACCCGCACGAGCGTGGACGTGATAATGCAACCATAAATACAAGCCGATGAGTTATGTCCGCGGCTCACAATGGCCATCCTATCTCCATGTACCAGATTCACTTTTACTTGAATACTTTGAAATTGGCGGGTTTGGGTTGGAAGGGAAATGGATCAATGCTTTATTAAGACCCTATAGAATACACATAAAATATGTTTAGCTTACGCCCTCAACTTCGCCCGCGGTTAATTTAGAATTCAGTTCAGAAATGAAACACGTGTTAACGTTTAGTGCCATTTATGAGTTTGTATTATATCAGGATGTAGCTATTGTGCTTATTAAGAATACTTTTATAGGGTTTTAAATAAAATAATTAGTTAATACTCACATTTCACTGTTTTATTCACATGATTCAGAATATTCACCAACTATGTATTAAGCGGAGTTGTCTCGAACGCTGGTACTCAACTGCCTGTGAGACGCGGCTTTGCTCAGAGATAAAAACCCCACTCTGTCTACTTCTCTCTCCACTAGTGTCCTATTGGTTGAAGCCGCGCTCACAGACAACTAGTGCCACGTCTAGTCAATACAACAATAATTATATTCATTTGAAAGAAACAGTATATAATCCAAATTAAATACTTAATTTCGCTAACACACGTGTGAATAATAAATAAGCAATAGTCATGAAACTTGCACAATTTTATTATTAGATTAAGATAAAGGATACCTTTCAAACCCGAATAATGTTCCATAAAACGCATCTATTTTCAGTAGATTAAAGAAAATTGTAGAATACTAGCCTCGCAGTTTTACCCGCGTAGTTCCCGTTCCTGTAAGAATATAGGGATAAAAAGTAGCTTATGTCACCCGGGGATAGTGTAGCTTCCTAACGGTGAAAGAATTTTTGAAATCGGAAATCGAATAGCTTTGGAGCCTATTCAATACAAACAAACAATCATAGTATAGACACAAGTATTCTTTAATTTTCCACTTTTCTTACAATATTTCTAATAAACTTCATTTTTAGTAGGCCTTAAAGTTTACTAAAGAAACAAAAAACGTTCTTTTATTGCGTGCCTTGAATTATTTAAAACTCAATCCCAACATTTACCTGCACGAGTTTTCATGTACATTAATATCCAATCCAGCAACTATGAATGTCTGAAAAATTACACTTCGCCTCCGACACGAGTTTAACGCCAACGATTGAAAAACAACCTCGAGGTGCGAGTCAACAACCTAATGACAACTTCTAAGCCACTGTACAACCTCTGTCCTACAATTTTGGAAAATCGTGACTAGCGCTTCCAAATATCTTTCCATCTCTCATAGCACTTTAAGCTCTATTCAAGAGTGCGAAAGACTTATTTTATATTTCGATGTTGGTAGTTGAGTGTTTCATATTTCAGATAAGACAATCTCTATTGTATCGCGTTGTAACTCATCTTAGGTCTTATTTATAAAGGTATTATCTGGCTGCCTGCTGGTTACTGTGAGACGTGGGGTAAGATTATTATGTGTAACATTTGGAACGGTACAGAACATTTACTTCTGAGAGATAACACGATTAAACAATCTGTTTAATTTATAAATTAAGATTCACGCTTGTAACATATAAGGATATAGCTTCCATAAGTTTCAGTTGAGATCCGGCTCGATGGGCCAAAACAAATCCTAAACAACTACTCCTTTCAACTAGGTCAATATAGCGGAAACTCTCGCCTTTGAAAGATACCTTGAGATGGCAAAAAAGCGTGCATCCATGCGTTCATTTAAAACAGTTTTGACTCAATCTAAAAACATCCTGGATGGGTGTAATCGTGGTATTAGTAGTATGGTGGCGCTGAGTTGTAGCTTTTGTTGTTGTTGCTGCTGTTGTTGTTGTTTTTGTAGTATACCGAATACGAAGCACCGGGAAAGTACAGCAGTGTATCATAAGTACGTATTTACAATGATACCAAGCTAAAAAGTTTAAAAACTATAACTCGAGTACGGAATTAATATACACAGTGACACTTGCGCAATCAATACAAATCTAATGACATATCCATTCTTTAAAATCGGTTCAGCCGTTTTTTTGGCTTCGTCGCAGTCGTCTAAATAAGTAAAGTAAAATTCTCGTAAGTGTTTATTAGCTACCTGGTTCTCATAATACAAACTTTGCTGAATTTAAACATAGATGGCGCTGTAAAATGTCAAGAATATTGCACAATTATATCACTCTATTTCGGTGGACAATACCTAATTTTTTTTTTGCAAAATCACTAATACAGTTGATCTCATATTTGTCTATAAGCGCTGGTCCATAATTTCCAAAATCTTTGCTAGAACGTAATAATTTACCTGTAGTAGTGTGCATTACTTCGACCACCGAGCGATATCGACAATAGTCAACTGTCGTCATAATTCATCGCGACCAGTTTATCGACTACTCAACCGTCGCGTCGCAGTCTACATCACACAGAGTAGAAAATTGTAGCAGACACTGGATAGACGTACACAAAACCTTAGAATATCTACGATGAAAGATAACTTCAGAATATCTAGCAAGAATTGCAAGTTATTATATTATTTTCATTATTCTTACTAGACTTTCTATTTTTCTTTTAGTTGGTAGTTAAATACATCAGATGACATTAGAAATATTGGAGTAGGCAGATCTGACATAGCTAAAGTAAATTAAAAGGACACGCTGATCACTAAACCGGAAAATACTTACGATGTGATAGCTTGCAATTATGTAATTTTTTTTTTTTTACATTTTATGTTTAGTTCAGCAATAAAAGCTTAAATGAGTTCTCTATAGAAGGAGGTCGTTTTTCTCCATAGAAGGAGGTCGTTTAGGTAGGTACCACCGTATTATCAAATATTCTGCTACCAAATATTACTTGTGGTTGGAAGGGTATGCAGAAAACAAAACTACTAAAACTACAAAAGTAGAAAGACGGCCCACTACCACCCATACGTAGTGGAATTTCCTTGGGTATGTACCAAACGTTTCGACTCTACGTTTCTCATCCGTACGGCCAAGGAATGGAACAAGCTACCGGCTTCCTTGTTTCCTGATAGATATAATCTAGATCTTTTCAAGGTCAGAGTGAATAGGTATCTTCTAGGTCTGCGTGCTTCATCTTCGACCACATCGTCGCTTACCATCAGGCGAGTTGGTGGTCAAACGCGGACTTATCCGTATTAAAAAAAAAAACTACAGCAGCAACGATGCCCTAGATCTTTTTTGTTACTTAAAGTTTTAAGGGCCGCTACTATGACCAATGACCATAGACAGGGGTCTTGTTTTTTTTATTACTAAATAAGCTTACGTTTTACCTTCAACTCACCTGATGTTAAGCGAAGATATGGTCTATGATGGAGAACGGTTACCTGGAAGAAATCGATTCACTCGTGACTTAGAGGCACCTGGATTTTAACTATCGGGGAACACCCATTCGGGCAGCCTTCGGTTCTTACCATCATGAGAGCATTTCGTTAGTCTCATTGAAAAAAATTGCAACGTTTTATAGGTATTTAAAAATTTTCCAACAACATTTTACATTATTTATTACAGCATCAATCAATCTAAAATTGACTAAAGAGTATAGAGTGCGCGGGAGGTATACGGGGCGTATCTACCTCTGTGAAATGATACCCTGGAGCTAAAAACCAAGTCTCAACAGTCTGACACGAAAATTATAAGGGAAAAATGTGTTTACATACAATTTGTGTCACCTACACGGATGCTGCTGTTTCAAGCTCTAAATTAGAGTAATTTGGTCTTGCTGTGTGGCACATTTTTAGTCAACGATGATTTAGCTACTTTTTTTTTTGTTTTGGCGTCACATTTTGAGCATTTGCCAGTGTCTAGTGTTTTATATTTTCAAGTTTCATAAGTTAAATAAATTACCTCGTAGCCGTAGTTTTAGCCAAAGCCCACTCTTTGTCAAGTACAGTCCGTGTCAGTCAAATCCAGTCATGCTTTAGTAAAGTAGTGGCGACTTTACTATAAAAAGCTTCGATGGAGTTTTGGAAGCAACACGAAAAGTCATGTTTCACAACATTATATCATTTTCGCGCTTGTAATTTGGCACTTTATGAATAAAAAACAACAATTTTTATGCATACACCTGACAAAACACTAGTTTTGGAAAAAAATACAACGGGGCGACACGACTCTTTCCGCGTTCCCGCCAAACTCATTTAGCTACTTGTGGCTAGTGGATCTTACCTTTTTTTAATCGTGTTGAGAGAATGAGCCAAAATCAAACCCAGAGCTATCGTCGGCTTTCATCAAAGCGCAGAACTCAAGAGTTTATAATCCGCTTAAGCACCCCACGGTACATTAATGATCCACCTAGTGCTGTAACTGTCGCCGCAGACATGCCTGATGAGTTATCGCATCATAAACTGGCACGCGTCATTGGGTTAGTGTTGTACCGCCTCAGTTGTCGACATGTCGATATTATATATACGTATGATGTATATTAAAGATCTATTGAAGCGGTACCAGAGAACAGTAAATATGTCAACGTAAAAGCGTATTTAAGCTTCTTTAATGTTAATATTTCAATATTCATGATTAAAACAATATTACATTTTCGATAAATAATAATAGTTAAAAATTTGTGTTACCGACAGACACAAACAGAAATATCTCAGATAGTAGTTTCAACTAAATATGTATTTAATGATAATTGCAAAAAAAATAAAATCTTTTGATTCTCGGCTCTACCTCAGACATTTTAATAGATGTTAATGATGCTAAAGTCGACACGAAGAAGCCTTGTTGAATGTAAAAAAAGCTAACTGTCATGGGACGCCAATAATTCAGTAAATTATGCAATTAGTTAAATTAAAAATTTATTTTGCCATTTAGCCCTAAAATAAAAGATAGTTTGGGGCTAGATAGCGCTGTGTGTAATTTAGTATTATTATAAATAATACTAATTAAAATAAAATAATGAGTTTTTAAATTGATATGTACCTTGTCAAAGAAAAATCCAATATAGTGTTAGTTATATTTAGCACAAATATAAGCTATTATTTTGGATACAAGTCAACAAACATTCTGCTCTCACTTAATAACCCAATGACAATAACGAGTCTGCTTCTGGATTAGCATAATAACTATTACATCAAAAATGATATATGCACTTCTAAACCAATCTAGCAAATGGGAATCATTTTTCACTTAAACAGAAAGCCGCGAAGCCAGCACTGCACCGTAAATCATAGGATTACGGGGCGCGGTGGCGTCGATGATTTATATCGATGCCGGTACATCACTATCGAATATTACACGGCTTTGTCCCACGTGTTATCACTTACACATATAATTTATGACTCTTAAATAGATTTTAAGAAATGTAAATACCATTAGTCAATTAATGCTAGACATCATCATCAACCACAGCCTTCTTTATCCCACTGCTGGGTACAGACATCTCTCTTATTATAAACATTACTGTGTTCCGGTTCGAAGAGCACTGCAGCTAGTGAAATTACAGGACTGTTGAGACTTACCATCGAAAGTCTCAAAGCAGTGAGCGCCAAAGCAGTGATGCCCTGAACTTTGTTTTGTTACTCAAAGTCTCTGTGTATCGCTGCAATGGTCTTGGACAGGCGTTATCTCTTACCATCAGGAGAGCGTCTCGGTCCTCTCATTACTTTTTTACATAAAAAAAAAGCCATGAATTCTTTCAGATTTTGTTTCCAAATTCCAAAAGGCATCTTATCAATTACAAGGCCATGTGCTATGAAAGTAAGCAGTCGCAGTTGTTATTTTTCTATAGTGCAAAATAACATTGTTGTTTGACATTACTTATGTATTTAGTTAAAATGTTAGCACATAAATTAGCTTCGTGCATGGCAATAAATAAAATAATTAACAAGAAATTAAATAGTAAGTATTAATTTATGTAAAAGCACTTACACACACAATTAATCATTATGTTGTTTTACCTATTAGTATATTACGTGCCATAATTTAAGGTAGTTCTGAAAGAAATCACCGTACGTACTATAAAGAAGTAGTAAAGTTTTAAGGGGGGGAAGGTACCAGAAAGCACAGTCATAGATAAAAATTACGTTTTATTATTCTTCTTCTTGTTTGTTTCTGGCATCGCACATTGTGTACTCGGTGTTTAAATGGGTATAAAAAATATATGTAATTTTTTTTAATATATAGACTTTCTGATAACTTTGATCTGCTGGTACTTGAACGTGACTTCTGGGCTCAAATTGAGTTCTATATACGTATCTGCTGTTAAACAAAAGAGCTTAAAACATTTTTTTTATTTTTGACCATTCTGATAATAATAGTATATTGGCAGATCATTTTGACAATTGACTTTTTTTTTGGCAATAACGCTAGAACTATACCCAAAAAGTATCAGGAACTGTAGAACTTACCTGCATGCGAAGAGAACTCCCAACTCCCATTTATTTTTGATCTGCTGGACAATGATCTGCTAAGTTCATTCACATCGACTTTTCCGCGTTCCCTCCAAAACACATTTTATTCTTTTAAAACCACAAAGCAAAAACAAACTTACACTTAAATCAAACACTAACTTTAAACAGTTTAACCTCCGTCAAAAGCTGGTGTCCGTATCAGATTAGGGAAACAGGTTATCTAATTTCATTTGTTTGTTACATTCGCACGAACAAGGCTCCATCGGAAATTGCATCTTCGCATAATGGCGTCCATGCTACTTACAGTGTTCATTAACCAAGCAACAAGCGATTAACAACTTTATCCTAACGCGACAAATTTTCTCTTTCTCTGTCAACGTAAGAAGGTCGTCATTTTAAAACTGCGTGGTTAGTATTAATTTTTTAAACTGATTACTTGGCAACTATAAAATTATAAGTGAATTAGCGTTGTCTATAAATGAGACATTGACCGCGGACAGCCGCTAGGCATAACCGCGTTTGACTCCAGTATTATCGTAAATCAGAAGGTTATGTCGGACATTTGCATAATATTTCATGTCATTTTTATATTTAGTTTCTTAAATAAGTACTTATTACATACTACAGTTGTTTGATAAAGTTATTAAGTTTATCAAATTTAATGAATTATAATTATAACTGTGTCGCACTTTTGTCGCCTGTCAAACGACCGCTGGGCAAAGATCACTACAGTTTGGACGCCAAAATAACTCTAAAAATAAGATTTAAAAAATCGGCTACTCCATTCATAAAACAGTTGATAAGTTTTTCACGATTTTAAAATTGTGGCCATTGTAAACAATGTTCATAATGACGGTACAATTACCCCCTTTCGACTTTTCGTCTTTTCGAACCCAAAGTTTCATGCAACCTTTTTATTTCCATTAGGTAAGTGTTTGTAAAATTTATAAGCATAAGAACTTGTACATATGTTGCAATAAAGTATTCAGTATGATTATGAGTATGAATTTGAAGGTTTTTATATTGGTGTTTCAACAGACTTGATTTTAAGTAACGGTGTGGTCAAAGATGTTTTTTTTTAAATAATAATTATAACTTTATGTAAACACACGTAGCCTGGAATAAAACTAGCTCCCAAGCGAGGCTGCCGGACCACACCGTTAGATGCGATAGAAACATAACGTAAAAACGTTATTGCATTACTTTTTTAAAGTAACAGATTTGTACCTACTTTAGATAACACCATGTTAACAATTTTTCATTTAGAAACCGCACTGGCCCAAATTCTGTCTTTAATTCATGCAAAAAGGTAATTTGGCGACGGTGAAGGTGTATATCGCTATCGTATAACAGAACATAAGCTCTGCAAATTCTAATAAAGCAAACTTACTCTTCTACCATCACGGGGACGACTAGTTAGTTGCGTATAAAAATATATCACAGCATAGTAATATAAAATCTAAGTCAAAACGACTATATCACTCAAAATCCTAATACTTCCTCCAAACATTATAATCGCGCCTACATGCACGCCATTTGTGACACCTCCCACTTATTAAATAGAAGGTAGACACTTCCCCCAGCATTTCCCTCCTAAAGTTGGCTTCACACGATGCGTTAGCATCCATTGATTACTTGTAGCTAGTATTGGTGGTTCGATGTGTGCCACATGGTGTTCGCTAGCTTATAATTTTCTGCGTATTTTATATGATTTGGTTCTATTTCATAGATATAATGGGATACTGTATAATTTTTAAAACTCGACTCGTTTGCAAGTTTGATTGAAATATTTATAAAAATTTCAAAGCGTTCAAGAGTTCATTTTCGTTCGAAAATGAACGATGCTAAGTACGATTACTTCGCTTTACAACTTCATAAAATAAAACGTATTGTCAAAACAATTTTCGCAGCTATAAATTGACTGGCTTTAAGTTTATTGCAAAACAATGCTGTTGCGCCAATTTCTAAGTAAAATCTCACGTTTGAAAATAAAGAGTGACTAGTCCTACCCACACACTGCACATTGGTCAAAACTGGAAAAATACTTCGACCATAAACCACAGCCGGAAGTGACAGTAACAGGCGCTTCTCGTGAGGCGGACCAGTCATACGCCCTACTTTACCTCCCAAGCCCCACCACACGTCCCCCTCTATAAAGTAGGTATAGATCGATTTGATAGGCGTTTACTAACGTTATCAGTTTACACCTTCCCACAAGATCCACTAATACATTATTAAACACATGAAAATGAATAATTTTCACACACTTCCAGGTTTGTGTTTAAAATAATTATCGACAGAGATTTCATCGCGTGCCAATACGAGTAGCACTATACCAGAATATTATTTTTTCTGCTATTGTAATCGATTGTGTTGCATGGGCTTCGTGATCGTTTGAAAACTATTAACGTACAGTTTGTGAATTAATTATGAAATGTATTTTCTACGTACGCTGGGTAGGCGTGGCGTGCTGGAAAATGCACTTCGTTTTTCCAAAATGACTTCGCTTGATTTTTTTTGACTTATTAATTATGCTGTTATAAACATAATGTTTCTTGAGTATTTTATTGTTTAAAGAGCTCTTATAAATCGTGAAACATTTTATTTAATAACAAAATTCAGTTCTAAGACGCCTGAAAGATTTTTTTGACAAGCTTGGTGTTTGACTAAAGTTCAACTGACGTGTGAAGTGACAGTGTGGTGGAAGATGGTAAAGCACACCTAGCCTGGAATGGGATTGGCTCTCGAATGTGGCTGCCGAAATTCAAAGTAACAACAAAAATAGAATCAGATTGCCGAAATATTTCTTCGTTTTCTATTATATATCTTTATGGGTACATAGTACTGTAATATTTAACGTAACAACACAAACTATACGACAGTGTTACTTTGAAATAATTTGTGCATATCATTTTTTATAAAGGAGATAGAATCGTGACATGTAGGCAAAGCCCATTCATTGACAACTCGAACGATTATATTCCAAGTTCATAGTGCGGACAGCTAGACAGTGGAAATAATCTGGGTGAATTCAAGTCGAGAGTGAATTGGTATCTTCTACGCAAACGTGTTCCATCATAGACCGCATCATCACTTAACATCACGTGAGATGGCGGTCAAAAGTAAGCCTATTTATTATTTTAAAAATCCGGGATGTATTTCATTATCGGGATTTCTAAAGCCTTTCTTGAAAATATAATAGAAACTAGTTACTATAATCCTGTTCCTCATTCACAGTAAAAAATTCCGTCTCAATCCCATGAAGCCTTATTCAGACTAATACCTTCTGCAAATTTATAACAGCATCATCATCATCATTATTCCAGCCGTAGGACGTACAAGGTGGACAGACGAACTAGTAAAGACCGTATAACTGCAGTTCTTAAAAATTTGAATGCCCTGTTAGCTCATTTGGTAGAATATCTGATTCAAGAGCTGTAGGGCTTTGATTCGATTCCCACCAAGACAAAAACATATGTGACGATAAATGTTAGAGTTATACTGTCCCACTTTTAGTTTTATTGACCAATCGCGCAATGAAGTCTGTGTAGAATCAATTTTGTTAAAAATAAAATTGCTGTACAGCTGCATTGTATCCAAATATTCACAAACCCACTTTCTCGTTTCATGGTATCTTATACAAGTACTTTTATTTCTATAAATATTAAACACATCATGAATAAAAAATACACAAAAGACTTAAGACAGCTGGCAGTTATTATTGACTTATTATTGACAGCCCTGTTGGTTCACTGGTGGTATGTCTGCTCCAAGAGCTGAAGGGCGTGGGTTCGATTCCCACCCAGGACAAGCATTTTGTGATATAAACAAATGTTTGTCCTGTGGCTGGGTGAACTGTATGTATTATAAGTATGCATTTACAAAAAAAGCTATTTAAGTATTCTATCAGTTATCTGTCTTCCATAGCACATGCTTTGCTTAGTTTGGGGTCAGATGGCGCTGTGTGTAATGTCCAACGACATTTATTCATTATTGTTAGTTATTAGAAAATAAAATATGAAGGTCACGTTGAGAGGCATAGCATAAAATTATGACAGGTTGATCAGAATGACAATGAAGTCGACAAAAGTTGCACAGGATTTTAGAGCTGTGATACTCAGTTGTGAAGTGATAGCGTAGTCTGAAGAGCGTTTGATAGCATCGCTGCCGATGGTGAAATAATTTACCACGTGCGCTGTTCTCGCGGTGGCGGTAACTAGTAATTTCATTTAATTAAGTCCAGCACGCCCGGAGCAGGCCTAATTTTGTTCTATACCGGGAATTGTAAGGACAGTTGTCGCGTGATGATGACATGCGATATCAAACAGCTATACTTCCACTTTTATGTTGGCATGAGACTTGGAGATCTGTAAGTTATTTATAGAATGTAAACAATCTTGATAACACATGCCACGGGACTATAAATTGTTTTCAAGCTTTAGCAGCAACAATTTATTTTTTGATGCAAAATTAATGTTTTAATGATAGGTTTTTTTCATAAAAAATAGAATATAATACCTACGATTAAATCGGTAATTTTATTTTGTAGAAAGAGTGTCAAAACGTAGTTTTGCTTGGTGTTAAACTCACCGCCCCATAAGGACATCTACAATATTAGGAATATTACCAATAGAGAGAAAGATTTATACAAAGGCATAGGTACTTTTGAAAAAACTAACTAATTCACTCTGTGGAAAAGATTGCGCTGGAATATATTAGTTATATTCGCACAGTTAATCAGAAAAACACGTCGAAATGTCTTGGAACGTCGCTCAGCATCTCCGTTGACAGTGAAACGTTGGATTTATCCTGGCAGAAGCTACTCTACGGTTAGACGTTATGCCATAATACGGCCCTTGTACCCGGCAAAATTAGACGCGGATGCTTTTGATGCGATTTTATTACATGATGAACATCTCAGGTATTTTAAAATTAAAATCTAACAAAGTTTAAAAACACAATGTGGGCAAAATTACAAAATATTAGTTGCGCCCATCCCGTACAATTATTTTTCACCTATATATTTTTTATCATTGCAATATTTGTCTCTTTTATAGTCGTAGTCATAGTACTTTATTGATAACATCTGTTACAAGGGAATAAAATAATAATAAAATAAATAGATTAAATATAACTCTTTATTGTTTACACCAAATTTTTGTTTATAAAACATGTCACAATAAAATGTCAAAGTTGTAAATGTAAAAATAAATTACATGTATATCTGATATATGTCACTTAACGAATACTAATAATAATAAAACAATTAATAAATTATCAAACTAAAACAACCCGCCCCTGACCGTTCCCGGCGCAAAGGTGCCCATCACACTCGCCGCATTCCCGCGCTGAATGGCAATAGATTAAATTGGGAGGGAGGTGTTAAAAAAAACAGTTCCAAAATAGGAGCTGAGGTGAGCCCTGTAACTATTGGCTCTGTTTGTTGTAATTTTTTGCAAAATAAAATCATTTTCTTTCTTTCAAAATTACAAATGTCAATTCGATATTAAAAATAAATTAAATTACAATAAAAAATTAAGTCAAATTTTTATAATTATAAAATGATAATAATATAATTTAGTACAATTATAAAATACAATTACAAATATACAATTATACTCTGAGATTGTATAATTAATCGTTACTTATTTTTTTATTAGAGTAGTAGAGTAGTATAAAAATATAAATATAACGATTTTTGTAGTAATAAGTACGTAATTTGAAATAAGTACTTTAGGAAGCAAAAAAAAACAGTGTTCATGATGCTCGTCTAACATGTTAAACAAACAGTAGTATTTCTTTGTGAATTTTAGTCTCCTGAACACTATTAAAAGCCGCTAAAAATAAAGAAAAGCTTACAAAAACCGAGAACAATACTTCAAACGTGACTCTATAAAGCGCAAGAAAAACAAACATTCACGATGTTTTGTTCATAGAGATTGCGTAAAAGTAACAAAAACTAGACGTACACTGAACACAACAAAATTGATTGCCCCCAAGAATCTTATCGCAAATTTCGCAATCTGCTTTACACGTACTGCGAGTACTTATTACAACTTTATTTATATTTTGAAATAGTATTATTATCAAAAAAGACTAAAAAGGACAAAACCTTTTGAGTTAGTGTATTAAGTTAGTAATGTCAGTGCAGTGAGTACTACATATTATAGAACACATGAACAAAGTGTCTTCCCCTTAATAGAGACAGTAAGAAAAGTGTCGATGGACGCATTCTTCGATTATACTCTACTTAGCAATTTAAGTTATATTAAAATTACTTATTAGTCTCAACTAGGCTAGATTGTAATAACAATGAGGTATCTAAGAACAAACAGATACATCATTAGAAGGAAAAAATTTTTTATCAAAAGTTTCAATTATCGCTGCATCATCAATATAACTCAAATTGCAAAAACACGATGGGACCTAATAAGCCAAAAAGTTACATTTTTTTTTTTTAATAATTTGCCCCTTCGGGCAGGCTAAAGATATAAAGCCATACTGCCTTGTCTTAAGTGTTATTTCTGCTGTATCTTAACTATAGCTATCGTCAAAGTCGTCTTAGTCAAGTCCAGTTCGTGTCAGTTAAGTAAGTTAAGTTTCAGTCATGCTTTAGTAAAGTAGTGGCGACTTTACTATAAAGCTTCGATGGAGTTTTGGAAGCAACACGAAAACTCATGTTTCACCACGTTATATCATTTTCCCACACTCGCGCTTGTAATTCGGCACTTTATGAATAAAACACCACCATTTTTATGCATAAACACTCGACGTTCAAAACACTAGTTTTGAGAAAAAATACAACGGAGCGACACGACTCTTTCCGCGTTCCCGCCAAAACTCATTTCGTACGATATGTATTTCTTTATTTATTTGGTGTTTTTCTTCTTCATTTTTGGCGTCCCACTTTGCGCATTTGCCAGCGTCAAGTATATCGATATTTTCACGCAGACAGCCTAAGTCATATAAAAAGTAAGTTTTAGATTTAACATTTTTATCTACAATAAAAATTCTGGTACAAGAAAATGCGAAATATGTGACGATTAGGAATAAAGAGAAGAGAAAAGTCTTGTCGGGACCATAAATCTTAGTCATGTGGCATCCGTGCCGGACGACGTAAATAGCGGCTGAAATTAAGATGTCAGCGGTACTACGGCACGATAAACGGTCAGTTAATTAATTAATGTTATGACCTTAAATTGGAAAATGTGTCTAGCCTAGAATTATTCTTAAGCTATACTAAGATAACTCTTTATTGTTCACACCATAAAATAGTTTTAAAATAATGAAATTAATAAAATAGTTTAACAACTGGTTTTTCACTTAAAGCTGTTTATCACTTTATACTTTCATTTTCTTTGTATTAGTGTATTTTTTATTTGCAAACCTAAAATAAGGTATTTATGAAATCTCTTCCTAATTTTTGACCTCATCATTTTGTACCACTTGGAGTTTGTCATGGTTGCCAACGACGCGGTTTTTTTAGCTTCAGTGAGTAGCATAAATATATTTGCTTTTGATACTTTGTACACTTTTCAACATAATAATATTATTTTAAAAACATTTGTACATTTTCATAGTTCAAACATTTGTTAGTACGATTTGTACTAAAACTGAGGTATCTACTGTATAAAGAATATCATAGTTGTTCTGTATTTATAACATGACGAGTATTATAGTGTAGATGTAGATAAAGCAAACTTTTTATGTCTACCGCTGTGTCAGTCGCTTTCGCGGGCAAACGTCCTGCCGGGTAAAATTAACTTTCATAATACGCCTATCCGAGTTTAATTATAAGATTTAATATGACGCGTATCGACCATCTCGACCGTAGAAAATGAATGAGCGCATTTCATTGCACAAGGACATCCATAGAGTAGAAATGTACAAAAACTCACATTTACAAATCAATAGGGTATTTTGAACAAGCTCAAAAACATTTCCGAAAAATTGAGTTTAATATCATCATCATCATTTCAGCCATAGGACGTCCTCTGCTGGACATAGGCCTCCCCCATTGACTTCCACAAAGACCGGTTGGAAGCGGCTCGCATCCAGCGCGTTCCTGCGGTTTTTACTAGGTACGTGCGAAGTCAGGGCGGGTCAGCGGGCTTTACACAAAAGTGCCAGTTTCATTCCTCACCTAACATCAGGTGATCTGTGGTCAAAACACCTAGCCTGTTAACCATAAAAAAAAAGTGCGACGTCATAATTATATTAAAAAAAAACTAAACTTGTTATTAAAAGTAAAGACAGTATGGCTTTACAGCTTTAGCCTGCCCGGAGAGACAAATTACCTATTTAAAAAAAATATTCAAAGTGAAAATATTTTCTACGATAACAACTTCATGTATTTGGACTGGATTACATCTTGGGTATATGTTGTTGAATGAATTGATCACATATACAACGGAGAGTATTCTGAAGAACTATTCGTTCTTATACCGGCGTCACGGTTCCGTCACCGCACTAGCCGCCATCGTCTGAAAGCTTATCCACATACATATAATTGATTTATGGAAATCGCACATTGTGCGATTCTTACGTTGTTTTTTCCCATTCACTTGCAAATTGTGGAATGATCTTCCTTCTTCCGTATTTCCGCAGAATTCCAACATTGGGTTCTTTAACGGCGTCTTAATAGAATCTTAAAAGGTCGGCAATATTGTACTGCTCATAAGCAATGGTGGTTGATTTACCATCAGGCAATACGGCTGCTAGATTGCCACCTGTGGTATAAAAAAAAATTTTGGATTTAATGACACTGACAAAACGACATTGGAAGTTTTATTGCATATTTTTTTAAATAATTATAAGCTTCGCATTTGCATTTTGGAGGTTACAACAGCGACTTACTAAATCGCACGTCCCAATAAAAACCGTGATATTTTTTGTGACGAAACACCTAAAATTGCGCCTTTCTAACTGTCAAATGGTCAAATGATTGAATTCGGTACAGCTTTTTATTTTCGAGCAGACACACACAAAAAGCGATTCTTTGACTGTTAATTTCAAAATCGACAATTCTTAGAAATTTGTGTAGATGTCAAAAGCAATCGCTGCCGCCTAAATAACGGTGATATATTCAAAAGATTTTCGAAAGATGCTTTTTATCTGAAAATAGCTCTAATTTTAAATATGAACGCCACACGTGACCAAAACGCTGGTCTTTATTTTACCCAATGTTTTTACCACAAAGCGTGGCAATAGGGCCAGCGTTTTAAAAAAATCCTATTGATAGCGGCCTTTTAGATTATTAAGTTTTTTTTTTTTAAACATAGAAATAGTTAAAATTCTTCTTCAACATTACCTGATAGTTTATAGCCTTTAATGATAACAATTAGTTTTAAAATTACAAAACCTACTGTGTTAGGTTTGATGTAAAGTTATATAGGAATACGCGGAACAGTATTACTAAGCTGAATTGCTAACATTTGTTAACGGTCGACAACATTTGTTTCGTAGAACACCAGATTTTTTTTTTAAATAGGCTATAGTAAAAGTTGTTCGTACATATTAGTTCATTCAATGAACTTGTTTTGGCAAAGTACTAATTAGCGTAACTCCGTATGACTCTTATTTGGAGTTAAAGCAAGAATTGTAGACGTACCTTAATATTAATTATCGTTTAAGAAGATTTGATTAAATCGGCATTAAAACCACCCAGCCATAATAACTTGATACCTCTGTATCGGCGCTAGCACGAATCACTTTGGCTAGAGATGAGCAAACGTTTAATAGTGTTGTAAGATTAATCGATTTTATTTATAACGTCAATTTAGTCGTAAGCACATCCCATCCGGGCTAGAGATGCCCTGAACAGAGGTAAAATAATAAAGTAGCAAACTTGTACCAACCTTGTACTAATATGAAAGAGTTTGTTTTCATACAGATTTATATAAAATTATTCCTGAATCAAATGTTAGGTATGATCATGAGATTTAAACAATTTTTTTCTATCGTGCGTCTATGCAAAAATAAATTACATAACATATTATATTATGAGTTTTAAAACGTTTTTTTTTTAAATGCAAATTGATGAGACCAAGTGCTTCATCGTTTTTTAACCGGAGACACATTGAAGAGTGTGCTTCACATCTGCATGACCTAATTCCACCCTGCCCATTCTACTATCGGAAGCTCATAAAAGCGATAACGCTTCATGGTTTATCCTTATTCTAAAAACTCGAACAACAGAACTTTGAGTAACAAAACAAAGTCCAGGCTATCACTGCTTTAGCACATTACTTTGAGATTTTTGATTGTTAGTCTCAATAGCCTTGTAATGGGTACTTTCGAGTCGCGAGCGAACCGTTTTCTTCTAGGCAAGCGTGCTCCAGCGTGTTCTTCTAGGCAGGCGAGATAGAGACCAAACACAAGCCTATTTGATTTTACAAAAAAACACTCTCCTGACGGTAAAGTAAACTTAGTATCCCATTAAAGGAATCACACAATAATTGTGGTTAATGAAAATGACATCAGATGTGCATCTCTAACTCTGGATTAGCATGAGAGATGCATATTAACATAATTACTGGAGATGGCGCGCCATTTCGATAGCGACACGCCATTTTAATGGCGATGCGACACGCTACAGCGACATGTCTGTGGCAAATTGCCAATGTTGCTTTAGTGGCTGTTTCCAACAACTTCAAACAACTACGTTATGAAGGAGTGTTTTTTATAAAAAAACTAACGAAATTCAGCATATGTTGACAGTCGTGAATGTAGTTGGAACACGCTGTTAGGTGCTTGGCGACTTTCAATGGCGATTTTCAACTTCACGGTAGCAGATAGCCAGCCGCGTAGGTACTAAAAAGTACCCTGCCACCGTACTATGTTTTCTCACGATGTTTTCTTTGTGGGGATTTATTTATTTATTGACTGCCCTGTTAGTTTATTTGGTAGAATATATATATTATACATGCATCAAGAGCTGAATTGAATTGATTAAAAAAAAACAGAAAAATTGTAGTTAGGTACTCTGGATTCCCATATATCTAATGGTATTTTTTATACCGGAAAAATATGTATACCTTCAAACATAGATAAATGGCGATTGTGCACACACTTTTTTGTTTTAAATTCTATTCTAGGCGTATTCAAATTTATTGCCTATAAAGCTTGTTTTTTTAAAAGTATTGAGAAAAACACTAGACACGCCCCTTAGGGAAAAAGATAATGCCTTTTAATGATCATTGCAGCAGTATCTAGAAATGTTTTAGTGCTAAAATAAATTATTTGTAGTGTAGAGTGATTCACTGCGGCGCTCGCCTTTTTAGTACCAGGGCGATAGGAGCGGCGAGAAGGTCGCAGCTCGATGGGCGGCGACTCTCACGAGCGCCGGTAGTCCGCGCCGATGGCCCTGCAGGCTATCTGACACACTTATAATGTAATGCCCATTTCGTTACTCGCTGCTGATACCTTGTAGTTAGGTAGTTTAGCAGCAAGTCACACGATAAACGGTTAGCGAGAAAATAGAGTTTTAGAATAAATAAGTTTAAAACACAAGTCATATAAAAGTTTATATCAGTAATTTTTTTTGCTTTCACCATTTTACTTTTACTTGGATTCATTAATGTCATCAGATGAAATATCGGAATTTACTAAAAATAAAGATAAAAAAATTACTGATACGCACAATAACATTATAGCCGGCCGGATGCATGAAGCGCAGTGCCAAAAACAAATGAAAACTATTACTCCATAAATAAAAAGTTTAAGACATTTTGTCTTTGGTTTTTCTTTTTTCTTAGTAAAAAATTTAAATTTCAAGTATTTTATTTAAAATCTAGTAAAACAAATAATAATCTAAATTACATAAAGTAAGTCAAGGTAAAGTCTGGCCATATCCTAGTAAAGTTGTGGCGATTTTATTACAAGCTTTAAAGAAGTTTTGAAAGCAACACAAAAAGTCATGTTTTACCATTATATTATACTACACTCGCGCTTATAATCTGGTGCTTTATGAATGACACACCACTGCTTTTATTCATAAAAAATACAATGATTTTAAAAAGATTAAAAAAAAATGATTTATTCCCTCCAAAACATCCATCATGAGTTTTGGCGGGAACGCGGGAAGAGTCGTGTCGCTCCGTTGTATTTTTTTCTAAAACTAGTGCTTTGTCGAGTATTTATGCATAAAAGTGGTGGTGTTTTATTCATAAAGTGCCGAATTACAAGCGCGAGTGTGGGAAAATGATATAATGTGGTGAAACATGAGTTTTCGTGTTGCTTCCAAAACTCCATCGAAGCTTTGTAGTAAAGTTGCCACTACTTTACTAAAGCATGACTGGAATTAACTGACACAAACTTGGACTTGACAAAGACGACTTTGACTAAAACTAGCTACGATGACACTTATTTAACTTTTGAAACTTGAAAATATATAATTACTTGACACTGGCAAATGCTAAAACGCGACGCCAAAACCAAAGAAAAAAAAAAAAAAACATCCATCATTTACTTTTCACACACATTTTCATTACGAAAGCGTCTTATTTTGTCAGCATAAAATGCAAGTAAAAAGGTCCACTACAATTAAATGTACACTCTGTAATTGTAATCTAAAAACTACAATGCATAGATATGCATTGTAGTTTTTAGATTACTTTATTTTAATAATTAATTACTCAAAGTTAAATTTAAAACTCATTAGTATAGATAGAAACTATTCAAAACCAAATATTTGAGTATTTTTATTTGTGGTTTTCATTTTTAAATTAAATTAACACGTGTTTGTCCGTCTGTCAGCCATTAAGAACGTAAATTGAACAGTAATTATTAAAATTCATGATCTTTAATTTAAGGTCAAAAATGTCTTACAATGCATAGTTTGGACACAAAATTGAAACAAATTTATCTACTTAATTTACATAAACATTTTAACATTAATCTACTTAAATGTCAAGTTAAAAAACGTTCCGTTTACGCTTTTTAAGGAAAGTTTTGTTTTCACACTTTTTAAAAGAGTAAATGATAAATCAATTGTGTTATTTAACTTTTTTCTGGTATTTTGTTCTGGTGTTTTTTTTAATGGTATTTATGTATGGAGTATCACTATCGTTAGTGTTCTCGCATCATACCGAGTGCAACAAGCTAAAATATTTTTTTAAAGTCATTTTTGTATATAACTAACCATTTTCAAATAATTCATTTTTTTATTTTATTTGTGCTTGATGTTACAATTTACACAGTCAAAGTAGCGAGTAAAAATGTATATGCCACCTAGGCTATTCCGCAACTTTTCAACGTCAACAAAGATACATGGAACCATGTAACGAAACCCCATATATCCCATCTACCTATTTAACTTAATTTTTTTCGTGTTCAAATGTTTCTAGAGATTAAGCATCGCCAAACGTAATTCCGTTTTGGAGGAAATATTTCGAAGTTGTACGTGATGCTACCGACGCGACGTCTTAATTCCAGCAGGGGGCGCGGGCGCCATGAACGCGTCGCTTAAAGGTCGAGGCGATTTGTTCTGCAGACATCTGCACTGCCTCTGCGCTCCTGGTACTTTCCTCGTATTAAATCGTTACAATTTATAATATTAATAGGTCATTTTGCAGGTAAGCGGTGAGCTATAAATATAGGTTTTGTAGGCAGAGTTCAGATTAATGTTTGTTGTGAACGGTTAGAAGAAGCGATGGTTAGAGGCATTCAGAGCGTGTTTGGAGCGTTGAAATCAGACGGCAAAGGCAAAAGGGCAGATTAGCGCAACCGGCGCTAAACTTTACAATTTGTCAAATCGTGAAGTTATTGGCGAATTGCCCGTATAATTTTCTAGAAACTGCTCTCTACAAGTAATTCATGATGAGGTAAATCAACTTTGCAAATTATTTTAATGTATTTATATAATTCTAAATGTTAAATTAATATTCCAGTACGAAACTGTTAGGTACTTCCATTTTTGTACAAAGGCTATTTTTTTAATGTAAAAAGTAATAAGACGAACGAGACGCTCTCCTGATGGTAAGAGATAACGCCTGTCCATGAGCATTGCAGCGATACACAGAACTTTGAGTAACAAAACAAAGTCCGGGGCATCACTGCTTTGGCGCTCATTACTTTGAGACTTTCGACTTTGAGAATTAACTAAACATAGTTAAAGAAATGTATTTTATCGAATAATTCATAGCTTTTTTACTAGATAAAATCTTTTTCAAGATATTGATTTCAAAACGTGTTGGTACGAAAGAAATATATGTATCTTTAATTCCAGCGTAAATACAATCCTCCTAGGTTAACGTGCTCTATCTTAAACCGCACTATCATTTACCATCAGACAAGGTGTAGCAAAAAGTGTACCTAGAAGCCTATTCAGTGTATAAAATAAAACACATTTCTAGCCAAAACATATCGGAAGTTGTAAAAAAATGTTTGAACTCTGTACACTTAAAATACACTGAAACAAGAGTAATAAAGGCGTTTGAATTAGTTTTTTTTTTAAATTAGATATTGACTTACGAAAAACGAATCTAAAAAGCTTCGATTCGTCAGTAAAATTTTCATTCGGAAAGGCCACGTTTTGATTTATGAATGTAAGCTTACAATGAGGCTTTATTTGCAAGAAAGTCTACAAGAAGCCAATACAGTTAGTCCAATTTTGTTGCTCACAGCTTCACGCCGCGAAGTAGAGATCAATACGATCAGACTGTGAATAATGAACGTTCAGAACAGAACGCTCTGTAATCTAGCGACCTGGCTTCTTGAACCTAATTCGATATGAACTTCTGGGTAACTGCAGAGTTTGCTAAAATAAATATACATTGCAAATTATGATAATATTTACTATACAATTTAGATTATTATTTTTATATACAGACATAACTGCCTATTTCTTGTAGGTACTATGTACGTTGCAAAATTTTTAGTATCTACTATCCAGAAAAATCGCAGGATTTTTATTTTTAATGAAAATGAATAGACACGCGACGAGTCTAAATTTTCATATTTTTTTATGGAATAAAACCTACAAAATGATTAATAAGAGCCCAGTTGTGCACAGTCTTAAAGGCAGCAAGGCTTTTTTATACTAATGTGGCTTGCGGTTGGACCACCATCTCGCCTGATTTTAAGCCAAGTTGCGATGAAACACGCTTGCTGAAAAGATACCAATTCACTCGCGACGATTGTTCTAAGGGGTTTCAATTGTGTCCTTTTTAAAAAAGCAAAAAGGACCTGCTTTTTTTTAAACAATTATAATATTTTTTTTGTCATATGCCAAAACAAATCGAGCATTTTTTTTAAATTCCAGTATGCATCTAGTAAATTATGGTCACGTAGATATCTGCAAAGAGATGATACAATTTTTTTGTCATGAAGAGCGGTGGGTGACAGCGCGCTCAGTACATTGATTTTTCTCAGAACTCAATATTGAATCGAGATCCGGGTTAGTGCCTTTTATAAAAAGCTACTGATCGATTTTTTTTGCTCGATTTATTGAGTACAAAAACTATTTATAACGAAAGCAAGGTACTCTATTGTTGATAGATTTCTAAGTACCAGGATCCATCACATAGCTCCTGATTTAATTCCACTTACACTTGAACCAATGATTCAATGGAAGAATAAATGGTTTCGTTCTACAATATATACCTACGAATTCGAAAATTATCTGTAGACAATTCCAAATATCAATGATCAAGATCGGCAATCATATTTTTCAATGGCTTAAACAAAACTTAATGATTAATATTACAATTCATTTCCGAGTCAGCCCTGTTTTTATAAACTGGCCCACAACTGCGGGTTTCTTCTCATTGTGAAAATAATAATAATATTGAAATTAGTTTTATTTATTTGTCTTCATATTTGGGCCATAGCTTCCGGCATTCGGCGATAGGGATCGGTCACGGTAATCACGGCATGTTGCAATGCGTAGTCCCGATCTCTTACACTCGCCTCTATCTATCTCTGTGTTCAAGTAACAAAAGTTTAGTACATAATTACATTTACAGTATTTTGTGAATTTTAATTTGCATTTGTTCCTTCTAAACAGTCCTAACCACGAAGGAAGGGTTGAGTTTAAATGTCTACCAAAGCGTTTTATTTCTCACTTTGCATTGAACTTGTTTCCTGCAACTAGGACGCAATTAGCGCCTGCTACCACCTGATTATTTTATTACCATTCCGTACAATGTTACCGCCAATCTGGGTCCGCCATCTCTGTAACAAATACCCAATTGGAGGCACACAATCATAAATCCGTGGGATCTTCGTGACAAAACACCATTAGTGGTACAGCGACATCTATTATCAGGGATCGGTAATGGTGCGAGATTGGCTCGTTCCAGTAATAGGAATTTAGATGGGCACTGTTACTTGCGTAAACCTGTTTGAACTGTTCTAACTATACATTTATTGAACAAAATAAAAAATCTTAAATTAATACTATTTACAAAATGTATACTAAAAGTCATAGAGGAATATGTGGCTAGAATGCTGGCAGCATTGCCACGCTGAATGGCAATGCTAATAAAGCTTTTAACCAAAGTAGATACCAGCATTCTGGTCACCTGAAGTCTCCTTTAAACGTTTCTAACTTATGAGTTCCTTGTAACTTTACAATTTTTTTTTTTTTTTTTTTTTTTTTTTTTTTTTTTCTTAGGACATTACACACAGCGCCATCTGACCCCAAACTAAGCAAAGCTTGTACTATGGGAGTCAGATAACTGATAGAATACTTAAATACTTTTTTTTTTGTAAATACATACAGTACACCCAGACACAGAACAAACATTTGTTTTTGTATCACAAAATGCTTGTCCTGGGTGGGAATCGAACCCACGCCCCACAGCTCTTGAAGCAGACATGCTACCAAATGAGCCAACAGGGCTGTCAAATTATAGAGCTACCCGTATCCAAAATGTCAAAAAAATGTTTTATAGTGTTCGTAATTGATTGTTTAGTCGGAAATTTGGATGGTATTAAAGTCAGTTAAATAATGTCTATTTACTTTCTGAAAATAAAACGATTTCGCTTAATGAAAAATTAAAAATATAGAAATGCTTGAAACTGGCACATGCACAAAATGAGATGTCAAAAAAAGTAACAATAGTGCGTAAAACGAAATTATGTTCTTAATATAATTTTTTTACGTGTAAATTATAATTATGGGACATCACAACGTTTTATTATTTTTTAATGATGAAGTATGCTTGGGTTACTTTTTTAAACAAAACTCATTAAACATCGAAATAATTAAACAAAACAAGCTAATTTTCCGAATAATCACGTACAATGGGATTCAAATACGCCTTTCTATTCAATAATGCTATTGTCTGACCATACCCAAGCTGGAATAGTTTCCATTGTGTCTGAAATTAATTGTTTTACTTGAGGTAACTTTCTCGCAGATTATGAAAGCACAGACAAATAAATGAAGGTAAAAGCTCTGCTAGTCAGCTTCTATAGTACCTACCTAATTACATTTGTTTCATAATTCCTCACAAAATGTAATGATTGTAAAAACAACTTCACCTTACCACATAATATGATCTGTAACTCTATACATTGTTGTTTTTTTTTTATATTATTGCACTTTTTGTCTTCTTAGATAATTTATTTTGATACTTTTAAGTATTTAAAAAAAACAATGTTACACAAAGTCAAATCCAGTCCAATCCACTTGAAAGGTAGTATAGTACCTACAGTTAGTTTTAGAAGCAACACGAAAACTTTAAGTAAAATTTTCGGCACTTTATGAATGGAACAAAACAGGGTTTGGAGATAATATTATATTATACGGCAGCATCAATCAATTTTCACCTTAATAAAAACCAATTTAATAGCCAAATATAATTAATTTAGATTCTCATTGGCAGCTATTAAATAATTATTAATTTAATAATTAAATAACTAGGTATGGCAACATGATATTCTCGTGTTCCACATCAACCACGTTCAAATGTGTACACGATCGTTTTGTTCGCACACGGGGAAAGTCCACCAACACATACGTACATACATCTGATACATCAATATGTTTCAAATATGAAACAGTTTTGAATTACAATCTGTTCTTTTCTGATTCGTGCCTTCATTTGATTTCAGATGGGTTGCGCGGGCGCTGCGATGGAATGGAGCGATAGCCGACAGTAAGTAGTGCCATAGTTCATGCCAAATCATTGGAGATCTGGTGGCTAGCGCGGTTTTAAATAGGTTTTAAGTAAGAGTTGCGCAATCGTTTTAAGTATCGCAGTGTTGTAGCACTAGTGGCACAACAAGCTGTAACATATTACTGATAATTTTAAACGCATGTAACTCATTTATTTATCGACTGTCTGCTGTAAGAACTAATACAATACAAACGGTACTTAATACGTATAAAATTACTTTTGAGATTGAAATAATAGTTGTTTAGCAAGTGACAAAGTTTTATACGAAAAAAAAAACAAGTTTTAGGAAAAGTAGGCGGAGAATTAATTTAAAAAAATAATTAAATTGTCCTCTGTTTTGACTGGGTATTCGCCTAATGTCAAGAGATGATTCTATCTTTGATCCGTTCCGTTTCTGTTTTCCCGAAAATGTAACCATGGTTGACGTTTGTATCGAGTAGTAAATTTAAAAGCTTAATAGTTATTTGCGAATGTCTTATATGATCCTACTATAAATTTTATTTTTTGGCTACTCCTATAGTTAACCATCATTTTTTTTTCAAATATAAGATAACCTTTATTGCTTGAAATTGTGTAAATGAAAGTGATAAATACAAGTTTTTTAACATAACGGCTTATTAGTCTAGCGGGCATGCATTATGTTATGGTTATGTATTATCCTTTGTGCATATCCTCGTTATTGACACACCCCGTATTATTCTTCCTCTGATCCTGTCCGTCCTACGGTTTCCTGAAAGAGATCGCTTTTAGCGATAAGGTCGCCAGTTGTTGCACCAATTAATTAATTTCATTTCTTCTGTATTTTTTTTTTTGGTGTGTGCAATAAAGTGTTAATCAATCAATCAATCAATCAATCATGCAATATTTTTCTTGTTATACAACTATTTACTAAATAATGAGTACTACTTTTAAACAACAATTTTCATTTTAACAATACGTTAGTTGTATTAGGCAAACCTACACAAAAGATTTGCTTTTTCTTCAAATAATTGATTTAATTAATATTAAGGTGCTCACTATATATAAAACAAATAATCAATGACAGCCCCGTTGGCTCATTGGTAGTATATCTGCCTTGAGAGCTGTAGAGCGTGGGTTCGATTCCCACTCAGGGCAAACATTTTGTGAATAAACACAATCATGTTTGTTCTGTGTCTGGGTGTTCTGTATGTATTATAAGTATGTATTTACAAAAAAAAAGTATTTTTGTATTCTATCAGTTATCTGACTTCCATCACACAAGCTTTGCTTAGTTTGGGGTCAGATGGCGCTGTGTGTATAGTCCTACGGTATTTTTATTTTTTTATTAATTACCAAACTTTCTAGTTTAAAAAAAAACAACAATTAAGGTGGCATTTGGCTGTGATTGTCATTACACCGAACTGTTATATACAAATCTTAGACTGTGACTAGTTTGTATGTCTTGTGTATACTGTTTGTGGATAATTGAATAACTTTTAAAAACATTAAACCGCATCATCGAGTAAACCTAAAATACAAAGTCTAAGGGTAAAAGTCATATTTAATCTTTATACCTTAGCTGAAAACTATGTTTAATTAATATAAAACAGTTGACACTAACATATTTTAGCATTGATCCCCGCTGGCAATATGCGTAGTTGTCCAGAAAATTATCCCATGAAAAATGACTTTATTTTGTATAAACTGTAGCGACGAGTATTAATAGTGTTCGATTATTTCCCTTGAAATATCGTTGTTAGTTTGGACATCTGTTCCAGGTGGTTAGTAAATCGCGAATTTAAATAGATGTCATACTACCTTATTTGTTTAACCTACTATGGAAACTAATGTCTTTTGACCCATTTAAGTTTCTTTTATACGGAATTTACACATTCAGTTAGCCTGGTTCCTCGAACGGTAGGCTAGTTGATTAAATTTGAAAAATTGGTTGATACTGAACTGTCGATATCAAGATAATAAAAAAGCTTGTTCTTTTTAAAAAAAACGCAGAGTTTGTATTTTACAATTAAAATGCTGCGGAAAGCGGCCAAGATTGTCATGGCGAAAACAATAAATGTACAATTGAAAATATCGACTCCATGCCCCTAAGCCCGAACACGACTAGATTTTGGGTATTATGGTTTAAAAACCAAACTACTCAATCGAATATTCATATAATTTCAATCTGAAAATATGTTCATTAAAGTAAAAAAAATATTTAAAAAATGTGGCCAATTTTGTAGTGTCCCTATAAAATTGGACAGTTGCCCACGATTTTTCGGGCATCCCGTCATCAGATCTTGATTTGGAGCCAATGGGACAACCTGGGAAGTATACCTTTTTAAACAAAAGAATTTCTAGAATCGGTCCAGACGTCTTCCGCGTATAATAACTGAACATACATGAAAAAGATTCCGACGAATTGAGAGCCTCTGCTTTGTGAAGGTGTAGTCGAAGATGGTAAAGTGAGGCTGCCAAAACACACCGTTAGATACTTGGCGGCAGATTTTCAACTTGAGGGTGGTAGCAAGCCAGCCGAGTACTAGAAAGTACCACCATGCTATGGTTTCCTCACGATGTTTTCCTTCAACGGCAGCTCAAGCTCATTGTTGGGGTTTGAACCAACAACCAACCCTTCGGCATGTGAACCGACCGCGCTAACCACTGAGCTATCATCACTACATAAAGTATATTCTTCCTTATTTGCATTACCGAATCCACAACAATTATGAAGTTGATTTCCGCATAAACTCTAAATGCCAGTTAGTTTCTCAAGCGGGTGAAATGTCAGCTGGACCACAATGACCAGCCATAGACCTTTGCAATTACTTAAATACTATTGAAAGTAAGCCGACAGACAGTGCCGAGATGCTAAAAAGTAGGTACCAATGTCTTCCACATAAAGTTTGTTACCTTTGACCCACACTTAATTGTGAATTGGTTTTAAACTATCGTGGTTTTTAACCCCCGCCGCGAAAACGACGGGGTGTTATAAATCTGACGTGTCTGTGTATGCGCCTGTCTGTGGAATCGTAGCTCCTGATCAGATGAACCGATTTTGATTTTGTTTGAATGGTGAATTAGTCGGGAGTGTTCTTTGCTATGTTTGATGAAAATCGGTCCAAGATGGCCGCCGCCACAAAACAGCGGATTACATATTATTCCACAACACCCGCAATATGGGTCAAATGAAAGGGCTTGACTAGTAGAATACTATACAGTATGACAACTTTTAAATGATGAAAGGATGTGAGGCTCTTCCACAGGTCTGATCAAGTCGAAATTTGGTGTGCTGTTACTGTGTTTTGATTTGGAAGTTTTAGTTTTTTAAGTTACACTTGTCACAATTTTTTGACTGATTTGACAGATAAAGATATTATCTGACACTAGATCGGACTGAAAGACATACATATAATTAATTTTAATAAATTATTTATTAGGTGCATAGACAATTGACGTAATACGAAAGAACGACAAAAAAGAGTTTCAGATTCAATAATCTGAAACTTTTTCGTACATGACAATTCATTAATCTTAATTTCATATTCTGATACACATGTTAAGTGCTAGAGTTCTCGCTACATTACTTACTCATATCTATCAAACATTTCCGATAAATCATAGAAGTGATTGTAGTAGCTTATCGAAGACCAGACAAACATTTGTCCGAGTGCCAAATAAAAATAAAACCAGCTATTAAACCGTTTACTAGCACTTCCTTATCTCAATAGCTTCCATTCCTTTTCCCGTCCACCGATAACTAGCCATAAATAACTCCAAAAATCAGATAAAAGGCATTAACGTGAACTTGCATTAGTACAGGAGGTAGGGGAAAGTTTTGCTAAAGTTAGTTAAAATTATTCGTATGCACGGCGATGTTTATTAGACCTTGTTAAGTGACGTGTGGTCGAAGATGATAAAGAACACCTAGCTAGGAATAGAGCTCTCAAGTGAGGCTACCGGAACACACCGTTAGGTACTTGCTGGCAAATTTTCAACTAGAGTGTGGATGCAAGCCAGCCGAGTACTAGAAATACCTTACCACTTCTATGGTTTACTCAGGATATTTTCCTTTACCGGCAGCTCATTGTTGGATTCCCACTTAGGACTAAAATTTGTGCGACGAACATATAGGTACGTTGCTCAAGTAGTTTTGGTCGCCAATTAAAATTCAGTTGACAAAGAAAGTTAATTTTAAATAACATTACCAATAATTTGATAATGTATAAATTTAGAATAATGATATATATAACATACTATACCAACTATAATAAATACTTCTGGAAATTAATAAATACTTCCTACACTATTTACAAATTTATAAAAACAACCTAATTTAATAGCCCATCAGAGGTTGGAAATGCGGCCAGAACAGTAGCAGCATAGCCACGCAGAATGGGAATGCTAAGCTTTTTACCAAAGTAGATGCCAGCATTCTGGTCACCTGAAGCATCCTCTAACCGTTTGATCAGGTATAGATATAGATAGTGAGCAGCCGGCCCCCATGGAAACTTTATGATCATAATTATAATCATATTTATTGATACCGAGGTATTACAGGTCAATAATCATAAACAAATAATAAAGGACATTAAAATGTATGCAAAAATGTCAAATCAGTTATAATAAATGACAAAATTAACACAACACCAAACGACACAAACAAGTGCATTATTTCTGAGTTATATTCTTTCTAACTTTATTTGTATCGTTTCAGGTCTGTTTAAATAATCCTGTTAAAATCTGAAAGTTGTGGGTCTGCAGTTGGATTCTTGAAAAGGGTTTCCAAGCTGCATTATGCTCAGTATAGTTAAGCTTAAATGGTTTAACTTGGTCATTTTACATCCACCTTAATCAAATCGGCCCACACCTCTTCTACTCAACATCTAAGATCGCTTTGTGAATCGCTTAATTAGTAGGCATTAAATCTGTCATTTACGCCGTCTAGCGTCTGTAGGGTATTATAAAGCTTTCCCTTTAAACTACGTTTAGACCACGTTTGGATGTCTGGACCACGCTTAGACCTTATCTTAGGTCCATTATATCACTAATAGACGCTAGTTTATGGTGAGGAGCTACGGACTCGCAAGATTGAAGATTTAAACTTGCCGCTACCACTACAAATGTTGAACTAAACTAATTTGAACTATGGTCATTTGCAAACGAAACTTTCAAAAAAGCTATACCAAAACGTATGAAAAATAGATGAACGCCCCCTAGCGGGCGTAAACGTGAAAATCTCTTTCATATATTTTGGTATCGAAAACTTGAAGATATTTTTTTCGCAAATGATTATTCCATACACTTTTATATCGTTTGGACATATCTGAAGTAGCTACGATTAAATAATTAAGTATATTAAGATGGTTTTCAGCATAATCTGGGAAAACGTACATTACCGTCACACAAAGTTAAATTTATGTAAAATAATTTACAAATAACAAAATTGTATTTTAAACGCGATATTATTACACAATTTATTTTTATAAATATGCCAATTAGAAGAGCCATTGTGGTGCAAAGCTTGACTTTGATAGTGTCACCATGTGCTCGAGCTTAATTTTCTGTGAAATAATCATTATAGGCAGTCGTGTATACATCTTTGCCGACAATTTTTTTTTTTTTTTTTATTAATTTTCCCCTTCGGGCAGGCTAAAGCTATAGAGCCATACTGCCATGTCTTAAGTGTTATTTCTGCTGTATCTTAACTATAGTTATCGTCAAAGTCGTCTTTGTCAAGTCCAGTTCGTGTCAGTTAATTCCAGTCATGCTTTAGTAAAGTAGTGGCAACTACAAAGCTTCAATGGAGTTTTGGAAGCAACACGAAAACTCATGTTTCACCACATTATATCATTTTCCCACACTCGCGCTTGTAATTCGGCACTTTATGAATAAAACACCACAATTTTTTTGCATAAACACTCGACAAAACACTAGTTTTGGAAAAAAATACAATGGAGCGACACGACTCTTCCCGCGTTCCCGCCAAAAACTCTCTTTGCCGACAACATTTTCATAATAAGTTGATAATTTCTTGACACCTGTCACTAGCAAATGCACAACGTATGTTGTTCTAAACCAACATGATAATTTCAATCATGTCACTGGTAAATGCACAATACGAGTATGTGTCGATCATTATAATGCTTTAAAAAAATCTAGTCCAATGGACGGTATGACAATGCAAGTATATTCTAATTTTGACAGTAACGTGGCATAATTATATCATGTTGCGGAAAACTTGTGTTTTTCGAGTGTTTAAAGTACTCTATTATACTAACAAATGTAGTTATATGATATAATGTGTCCTTTCGTTGTATGTCCATAACACTGTAGAAGCTTATAGCAAAACCGTCACTACCTACTATAAATTTAAGGTATTCGTAACTTACGCTCCATGACTTCGTTTGTGAAAAAATTGATTTTATCTTGAGTCGTTTAAAAACATTAACTACTTGAAACTGGCAGAACGCTTAAAGCCCAATGCCAAAAATAAAGGTGAGAATAAAATATAGCCTAACTGCTGCGACTATAATAAATGTCGTATTAAGACTGAGGCGACTATTACGGCGAACACTGCTGATCAATCTAGATTACCTAATTCAGATATCCTACTTTCGTATTACCATATTCTTACGTCCTTTCTAAAGGGCGCTATTTTACAAAGTTCAACATAACTCAGATTATAATCAACGCATTTTTAAATCGTGAAAAGTTCAAAACAATTTGTTTATGTACATTTTATTTACTATAAAGAGATAGTAAAGTCATTTATTAAATTTAATTTCTTGCACGGGTAAGTTTCAAATATCTTCGTTGACATTTTGAGGTGTCTTCAAACTAATAGAGCTATCAGTTTTATACGACATGCGACTAGTCGTATCAATGGAAAAAAATTAGTGTCGGTTAAGCAATAACTATGACAATTACGTGCTCTACAAGGTACTTAATGTAATAATAAAACGATTAAGGTACTATAGATTATAATTGTTACTATCTAATATGGAGCAAAGAGTGATAAACATAATTATGTATGTATATAATTATTAGCACCTCACAAATTCTTTGACAACGTCCTGCTAAGGAGATCTACCACCATGTAAATAAGTAAAAGTGATATATAGTTTTTAAACAACTATGATATTACTGGCGCCCCGCGGTGTTACCCGCTACTTGTTTTCCAGGGTCTCGGCTACCTCCATACCAAATTTCATCCATATCCGATGAAACTCACAAACTTTGCATGAATAAATACTCGTAAATAATGTCATAGCTACTTTTATCTTTTATTCCATTAGGTTCGTATGTTTACGACGAAAAAATTACATGAAAATCTATTACAAATGCTTCACACAAACTCGTAGTTATCTCATTCCAACCGCCTGTTAAGAAACAACTAATTGGTCTAAATATCAGTTACATTTGCTAGCGATTTACATTTTAATTTGATAAATAGTTACTAGAGATAGTGACTCACAGAATTGGTAGGTATTTTGCTAAACGTTATCGCGGTAATCTCAATGAAATGATTAATAAGCGCAAGCGCAGCTCTCTTTGAAATATTAGTGTTTCAAATGATAGAAATTCCGAGTAGGTGGAACACGCAATGTGAGTCATGAGACACAGACACAAAAATAAGGATTTATATCTTAAATTCTATTCTAAGGCACTGGATTTGTGTTATAGTTAATTAGCTAAGCTTAGTTTACGACGGCAAGTAAGATTTTGTCCACAGTAATAAAATATTTTTGACGGTAACGCGAAATAATCATAACACTGTCAATTATCGCTGGCACATTGAAACTTGTGTGCAAAATATCGAAATATTTGACACAAGAAATGCACAAAGTACGAAGTCAAGAACAAGAAAAAAAACGTGTTAATTGGAAGTTTTTTTTTTGTTTATTTGCCAATGTTTAGTATTTTATGAGAAATAAATTCAAGTAAGTTTAAGTCACATAAAGTAAGTCAAAGTCATTTCCAGCCATGCCCTAGTAAAGCAGGGGCGACTCTATTACAAGCTTGGTTGGAAATTTGAAAGCAACATGAAAAGTCATGTTTCATCACATAATTTTTTACAATCACGCCCGGCACTTTACGTATAAAACATCGCTATTTTATACAATAACATTTTAAAAAACACAAATTTTAGAAATGATTGTGTTAAAATGCGGTGACGCGAATTTTCCGCGTTCCCACCAAAGAGTTACAAATCATGATTTTTGGAGTTCCCACCTCACCTCGGCTTTACTTTTTTTTTCTTTTTAATTTTGGCGTCGCATTTGAGCATTTGCCAGTATCAAGTGTTTTACATTTTCAAGTTTAATACGTGAAATAAGTTGCCTCGTAGCTATATAGTTATAGTTAAAGTCCAGTCTTGGTCAAGTCCAATCCGTATCAGTCAAGTCCAATCATGCTTTAGTAAAGTAGTGGCGACTTTACTTCAAGCATCGCTGGAGTTTTGGAAGCAACACGAAAAGTCATGTTTCACCACATTATATCATTTTCCTACACTCGCGCTTGTGATTCGGCACTTTATGAATAAAACACCACCATTTTTATGCATAAACACTCGACAAAACACTAGTTTTGGAAAAAAATACAACGGTGCGACACGACTCTTTCCCCGTTCCCGCCAAAACCCGCAGCTTCACTTTGTGTCGTTCATTGGCGTTGACATATATCTTTTTTATAGCATGGCGGTATCTTCACAAGATGGCGCTACTTTGCTATCTAATTATTTATTTTTTCTTAAGTTTGTGATTTCAAATGGGCAGCATATTTGAGATTGTCTAGTCAAGAAGTGCTATTTACACGAGTTAGTATTATGAACTAGTGCCGTAAAGTTCGCAGCAGTGTGCTCTGGTCTTTGCCTCCTGCTGCTAGATGAGGATAACCATAATTATTGCTATCAGTTGGACTAGCTTTTTCAGTTCTTATGCATAGAAATATCGCTACACTGAAAATATCAATTCAAAATTAGCATAAAAATAATTAGCCCCAGAATAGTAAGGAATAAAACCTGATACCCTGACTTCGTAGTCGAGTTAATTTCAAATCAAAATTGCTCGTCCGCCTGATTATAAACACGCATACCCGCATACACGCATAACTTACATAGTTTATTTTATGTTCAAGTAAATTAATAATTTAATTCAGTAGAGGCTCTGATCTTTATTTTGTTGGGCAAAGTTTTTTTTATTACTAAATTGGCATGCGTTTGACCGTCATCTTGCATGATATTAAGCGAATACGTGTCCTACATTGGAGCAACCTTATTTAGAAGAAACCGATTCACTCGCGACTTGAAGACACACAGTAACTATCGGAGTACACTCGAGCATCAAATTCCACTGTATAGTGGTTCGTATGCTGAAAGCGATACCAAATCGCTTTGTTCGATATTTTGAACATCAACAAAAAAACTATGAAGCTTTTTAAAGCTCCTAGCCGTGCGATAGGTACTTCAGGGTACCGCAGCAATGGCTACGGGCAGGCGCGATCTCTTTGGGATTTATCTTTTATCATCAGATGATCGCTTTGTTCGTCTTAATGATGCTCGCCATATAAAAATCATCGGGCTGGTAAAGCATTGACAGCCCTGTTGGTTCATTGGTAGCATGTCTGCTCCAAGAGCCGAAAGGCGTGGGTTCGATTCCCACCCGAGACAAGCATTTTGTGATATAAACAAATGTTTGTTCTGTGTCTGGGTGTTCTGTATTTATTATAAGTATGTATTTACAAAAAAAAAGTATTTAAGTATTCTATCAGTTATCTGATTACTTCCATAGTAGGTACATGCTTTGCTTAGTTTGGGGTCAGATGGCGCTGTGTGTAATGTCTTGCGATATTTATTTATTTATTGCGATATTACTGCTGTTGAATTTGGTCATAAGCGGTGACTTCTTCCAGAAGATCAATCGCTTATCACTCTCCCTAAGAAAAGTTTATAACGACGAACCGTGTTAATCGTAACCAGCTTTCTTAACTCATGGACACTTTATTCGCGTGCCCGGCGCCCGAAGCGCCCGCGCACTTTCAATAAAATTAATATGCCCTTAATCTGAGAAGCAAACGATGATAAATTCCATTCCAAGCAGTAATTTCAATTTATCTTGCACCATTCCATGTACCTACTACTGATCACTATTGTTGATTGCTGCGATTTAATTAATCATTATTGTTTAAATATGATGTTGTTACTTTTTAGCGCAAAAACTACTGAACGGATTTGGATGAAATTTGGTATGGAGGTAGCCGATACTCTGGATTAACACATAGGCTACTTTTTATCTCGAAAACATGTAGCGGGTAACACCGCAGGGCGCAGCTAGTAGGCCATATTTTTCCCACAACAATTGTAGTATTTTTTCCACGTAGCCGGGTTATAGTTTTTTAAACTTAATAACGTATCAGTAAATCATCAAGTAAAGCTTCCAAAATTTGCATCATTGTTGCTTAATTAAACACTACACGGAACACTCTTTTTCTCTGTTTCTAGCTAAAATTGCATTAAAATTTAATGTAGGTATCTCGGAAATTGCACGTCTTACTTGAGTAGAGGAATTCGATCACTTTTGGCAGGAAAAGTGGCAGGTCATGGTTAAGAATCGACTACGTGACCAGTACTCTATCTCCCAAGAATTAGTTTAGCGATTCCTTAGTACCATTCCCTTAAACATATTTGCATAGCCCTCATTTATGTAAAGCACAGAGTGCAAGCTAATCTGCTGAGAAGTTATAGAATATTGATAGAGACAGTCGCTAAGTTTTTGTGGCTTTTATTAATGTAAATTGTTTTGTGTGGCTGTGAGTTTTAGTTGGCCCACTATATCCATTAACGTAGGATTCCCAATTCCACTCGTCTTTTTTACTGCGTAGCTTTTTAGATAAGTTTGTACAAAAATAGTGTTCATTTAAGAAAAGTTACGTGTTGCACTCGAGTGCGAAGATTTTTCACCTCGTGCTCTTTTGATTCGCTAACGCTCAGGATTCTATATTTTAGAATCCTTCGCTTGCTCGGTCATCAAAATTGAGCATGCGGTTTAAAAGCAACTTTGCACTCTTGTATAACAAATAACTGTTATTTTGTATAATAAAGTTTTCTGCTTGGCTTAAAAATAGAGCAATCAGAAGTACAGTCACTAGCTGTTCCTGGTTCCACAAGTTGGCTTAGTAAAAGTTTTATTTTGCTAGTTGTTTTACCACAGCTCCTATGGTAAGCGACGGCGTGGTCGAAGATAGTAAGCACACCTGGCCAGGTGTGCATGTCTCAAGTTAGGCTGTCGGAGCCTCATGTGCGGAGCATTAAAGCCTAGTTGCATTGGCACTACCGCTCGCTCTATCACGCTCTATGCTATGGCCGGTTTACCAAATTAACATTATTAGACTTTTTATTTGTTACTTGACTTATTAGACTATTTAACTTAGAACTATTTAACTTAACTTAAAAAAAAGTTTTTTTTATGGTTAACAGGCTAGGTGTTTGTTCACAGCTCGCCTGATGTTAAGTGACGGTGTGGTCGAAGATGGTAAAGCACACCTAGCCTGGAATGGAACTGGCTCTCAAGTGAGGCTACCGGAACACACCGTTAGATTCTACCAACAAGTTGACCAAATGCAAACGTTATTCATACAGCCCTGTTGGTTCATTGGTAGTATGTCTGCTCCAAGAGCTGAAGGGCGTTGGTTCGTTCCCCCCCCAAGATAAACATTTTGTGGTATAAATAAATGTTTGTACTGTGTATATACAATGTGTATACATAGAACAAACAATGTGGTATAAACAAATGTGTGTAATGTGTATTTACAAAAAAAAGGTATTTAAGTATATATATATCAGTTATCTGACTGCTATAGTACAAGCTTTGCTTAGTTTGGGGTCAGATGGCGCTGTGTGTCCTACGATATTTATTTTATTCATTTATTTACATTTGATTATCCGAATTGTCGATTATCTTAATTAGTTATGATAACAGTTAATTTCAGATAATCGGATCTTCACCCAATATTGAGTCAATTTATACACGTTTCGTTTTTAGCTACAGCACTGCAGCATGCGGTCAAGTCATTGGTAAGTGGTAACACGTTTATTATGCTGTCAAACCGATACGGATTCCATCATGCTCTGGGAATACTAGATTAAAATCTTTCTTAAGCCTTTACGACCGGCATTACTTCTACCGGATTCACTGTTATAACCCAGAAACATAGTCCTAAGATTAAATGCTATCTTGCTAGTTTTAATATAATTGTAAAAAAAAAAACAAGGTATATATTTAGTTTATTTCCGCTTAACAGTCGTTCCAGTTACAACAGTGATGAGGATTTAAATTTAACTAATTTGATAACAACTTATAAATTAAAAACCTAATCTTACTTAATATCTAGAACTAATTTGTCAAAAACCTTAAAAATATAATTTAACAAAAATGTAATTTAAATAAACACAAGCCTTAAAATCCTCCTCTGTCTGCATTAACCACTTGCCGATACGTGTGTCGCCTCTACACGAGGCATCCTCAGGACGTGTTGACTCTTCGAGCGTTTGGTCGAGACTGAACTGAATTTCCGAAAAGTAACGCCTGTTACTTTTCGAAAGTTCAGTTCTATTAATTTGAAATGAAATCCAAAAACATGATACGTTTCATAAATCGTTAAAAATGTAAATTTCACTTAAATTATGGGATTTCTGTTACATTTCATCATCTAAGTAGGTACCACTACAGTACTAGATATTCTGCCGTCAAGCAGAAGTGTGTTCAGGATGAAGGCCACCGGATGTGGCCGACTCTATAGTCGGAGTATCCGAGAGTAATCCCCGCAGAAGTAAAATAAAATAAATAAATATCGTAGGACATTATACAGTATACACATACTGCGCCCCGCCGTATTTTCGGGATAAAAAGGAGCCTATGTGTTAATCCAGGGTCTCGGCTAGGGATGTGACTTAGAGGGGGGAAATCGATTACGAAATAATCGATTTTTCTCTCGTTCAAATAAATCGATTAACTAAAAAATAATTTTTCTAACTATTCAAAAAGTTGCATTTTTTAAAAAGAGAGTACCTACTAATTACTTATAATATAATCGATTTATTAAAAATCGATTTTTAATGTTTAGAGAATCGATTGTAAGAAAATAATCAATTACATATTATAAAAATTGATTATTTTTTCATATCCCTAGTCTCGGCCTCCTCCATACCAAATTTTACTCAAATCCGTTCAGTAGTTTTTACGTGAAAGAATAACAAAAATCCATCCATCCGTTTACCCAAGCTTTTACATTTATTTTTGGAATGCAGCGGCGGCCTTAGCTGTTGCGAGGCCCGGGGCGACAGATCATTGTGAGGCCCTTTTTCTTTGAGTCCGTTTTACTAAAAATTTAGTTCGAGTGCTCGAGTGGCCGTAACATGCTTGCACTAATAATGAAACCATACGTTCAGGGGGGGTTTGTTAAGTACGAGACGCGAGATGCACATACATATATGGTAAAGACTTTTTTCTACGAGTACGCGAGGCCCCTGCAAGAGTGAGGCCCCGGGCGGTAGCCCTGCTTGCCACCCCCTAAGGCCGCCACTGATGGGATGGGCTAGGATTTTATTAGTATTAATATCGTTCTTTCGTTGCATTTCATGTTACTGCAACAACTTCGGTCATTAAAATTGTTGTTATGTTGAAACAAACTCAATTAAATTAAACGCTCACACTTACCATAATCCTGCAATAACTTCTCCTTGTAATTTGATTGACTGTTGGTTTTGCCTGTCGAGCTTACGTTCGTGGCGGATAGGATTCCATCTGCTTTGCACAACGTTGTTGCAAACCTGCATACATAAAATAAATCTTAACGCGCAATTTGTAAGGTGTAATTTCGTTAGAAATCTGACATTTATCTGTTTTATGGTAAATGGTCTATCACCATAACCATTACGGCTCATATGAATTTACTTAATAAAATTTCTATCGCACAGACTCAACCGAAGCGTTTTAAAAGCAACCTTAAGAGGGAACTCGCACGAGTTTTTTCCATACAAACGTAATCCCCTGTTTCCTCTCTGGAAAATGAAAATAATGCAATGATTTTTATACATTAAACCTTATATCTCCTAGAACAATGCCCCTCGCTCTTGATATTTTGCATAAAATTATTATTTCAGAAGATATAAGCTGTCAAAAGTCCAAAATTTACAACTTTTTAAGCATGATATTCAAAAAATCATATAAAAAAACTTGAACTTAAAGGTTATAAAAAAATAAAGAGGGGCATAGCCAAACTATTCAAAAACGTATTTCCGTGTTTTTTTTGTAATCTGTGTTGATTAGGTGGAGAAAACTGGGGATTACTAGATGGTGATTTGGTCTAAAAACATAGCCCATTCTTTTGAATCTGCTGTAGTCCAGTAAATACCACTTTAAACTTTTGGATAATTTGACATCTACAACAATAACAATATAACTTGCACTTCCTACGGCAAAATAGTAACTGCGACCTATTTAGTGCCGGCGCTCATTTTATTTTTTAATTAAAAGAGTAGCAACCAAACTGATTTTAAAAATCAGACCCCAAGGAAGTTAAAAAGAGAATTGTTTTCATTCGTGGAAGAGGTAAACCACGCAAAAAAATGTGTTGACTGTACTAAAAAGTCAATTGAGACACAAGGCATAAACGGCCAGTTCCATTCCAGACTAGGTACACTTACCACACCATTACATAATATCAGGTGAGCTGTGGTCTAACATCTAGCTTGTCAATTATTTACTTTGAAATGCATAAAATATTATGGGAGACCAAAAAGGCCGCTAATTATTGCTAGGACTTAAAATTTAGCTTTTATGCAAAAAAAAATCTGTACACAATATCAATTGAGTTTAGTAAAATATTTACACTGAATGGTAACACATTTGAATAGAAAATATGATTATACTAGTTTAATTGAGATAATCTTTGTTTTCTCGTTTACAATCAAGGGCCTCGTTAGAAAGCCGTAAAATAGAAAATTAAGCCATTTCTCCGATCTCGGCAGAATTATAGTAATACGAGAAACCGAAGTAGGTTTGGGTCTGTGGTGCTCAAACTTAAGGATAGTTCCTTGATGACTCTGCTTTAAGTAATTTATACAGGTCGTCCTATAACGTCTGAGTTAGCACTTTACTTTTTAAATACAAAACTAGTTTTTTATATATATAACGGCGACCCAGCAGGCACAGAGTTTTTAGAAACGGTGACGTCAGCACAGCTGACGTCACCATCTCCAACCCCCGGTTCACTCATTTATACAGAAACAACAATTCAAATAATTTATTAGTGAATTAAGATTTAAACATAAACTTAGTAACAATTAGTAGTTTAAGTAACATAGACAATATTAATTACAAGAATTTAATTATTTTTTAAATGTCCACCCGTGCGAACCCGTCCAACAATTATTTATAAAGCAAAAGTTATAAAAGTGGTTACTCCTGTTTAAAGTAGATGGCGCTGGCAGCGAATTAGCTCGCAGTGGTAACTTTTTCGGCCAGCGTACAAAATGTTTTTGTTTTGGCATAATAAATGTCGATACGTTCCGGAGATGCGATTTTATTACAAATTCCTTTCCTTGACTCTAACAAACAGTTTGAGAACCGTCGCCGTAAACAATTTGGTTGCGTGTAGATTTAATAACAATAACGGTGTATCATTACACTGTAAGCTCTTTATAATTACCCTGCCAATGTTGGAAAAACAGCTTTAATTATAAAATTCAATTGGTACATGCGTATTTTAAATTTATAACTATCGGGAGGCTGACACCGGGTAATATAGGAGGTAAGAGGATGAAATGTTGTAGTGACAAAGTTGTAATGATAATAAGATAGGAATTAGCATTTTACACAAGCAATAATTTGATTATTTGTAAGTAATAACCAATTTAAAGATCAAGAATTACAAGTATGTACTTGTAATTATTGAAATAACAGTAATCTAAATGTAAGTGCTTGCACTACACGCAAATAAATAAATATTGTAGGACTATACACACAGCGCCATCTGGCCCCAAACTAAGCAGAGCTTGTGCGATGGAAATCAGATAACTGATAGAATACATAAATACTTTTTTTTTTGTAAATACATACTTGTAATACATACAGAACAAACATTTGTTTTATTTGTTTGTTTAATGCTGTCAAGATTATAGACATTTTTGCTTATTTCGACATCCCTGTTGGTATGTCTGCTCCAAAAAGGGCGCGGGTTCGACTCCCACCCAGGATAAACTCTTTGTGGTTCTTATTCTTATTCGGAATGGAGGCGGTAAGTCCTGGACTGACGTCCCGCTTGGGGTGTATTGAGCGTCTCCTCCTGCCAGCGTGTACCCGAGCCAACCTAGCTCCTTGAAGTATCGCTGGCAAAGTAGCTCCAGTGGATAAGATGGAGTTTTGGACTCTTAGTGGTATAAAAATGTTTGTTCTGTGTCTGGGTGTACCTACTGTATGTATTTCCAAAAAAAAGTATTTAAGTATTCTATGCTGAGAGCTAACCTTTTTTGTCGCACTGGACACTACAGCGACAACTTTCTACTTATTTTATTATTGTTATTTTTATTTTTTTAATCTTTTATTTGTAGTGTTGTGTACGTGTCAAAATAAATGTTTTCTTTTTTTCTATCAGTTATCCGACTTTCATAGTAGGTACAAGCTACGCTTAGGGTCAGATAGCGCTGTGTGTAATGTCCTACGATATTTATTTTATTATTTGTCACTCATAAATACGCTCGCCTTTAACCGTCTTCAGCGAAGCTGGGGTCTACGATGGAGCACGCTTGCCTAGAAGAATTGATAGATAGAAACACTTTATTGTGTACACCAGAAACAGAAAACAAATTAAGTTATGAGCTAGCTATCTTATCAAATGACGGCCTTATGGCTAAAAGCGACAAACATTTCCATCGCATCCGACCAAAAATTATCCGGCAACCGGCTACATACCATCACTAGCAGCAAATTGCAACTAACACCAGTAGGGATATATATCTCCTTGTTTACCATAAACTCATTTAAATACCAATTTCTGTAACGGTTATCGTAAATGAGCATCTTTTCGGCAAACTTCAATCAGTAATAGCAGCTGTAAAGCAAAACCCTTAATGACTTAATATTAGGTTAGGATATGATAATGCTGAACTAGATAGGTGTAAAGGCAATGTAGAGTATTAACTGGCATTTGTCTATCATAGTAATTAGGTAGATTATCTACACTGCTGCCAAGCATCATTTCAGGCCAGGTGTTGTTTACCATCTTCGACCACACCGTCACATAACATCGGTGAGCTGTGGTGAGACATACCCTGCCAACCTTTAAAGAAAAAACAAAGTTTAACTTGTATCTTATACAAATAGGTTTTATATACTTAAAGTTTGGAGTTTTAAGTGGATAAAAATGTCTATTTGAAGTTGTGTCTTATGGAACATTATTTTGGAATGATAAAGTACCCTTTATCTTTATCTTAACTTTGTTACGTACACATGTTTCAAGAGATGTGTTTACCATCTTCGACCACACCGTCACTTAACATCAGGTGAGTTGTGGTCAAACAACTAGCCTGTTAACCATAAAATTAAAGAAAAAAAAGCCTGTTAACCATTAAAAAAAGCAAAGTTTTATTTGTAAGTAGTAGTGACAGCCCACGGCGACAGCTCTTAAGCTGTCATACAGAGAAAACAGAAACACCGCTCTGTGTTAACCGTTAAGATAAATACTTAAGATAGTAATGCCTCGACTAAATTAGCCCTTAACTAAACGACAGCAAGTGAACTCGAGTAAAAAGCTAGTATGAAAGATAAACGTGTACTGTTTACCGTAGTTTACTGTTCACTGTAGTTGTTGTACGCCCCTAGGCGGGTACACACTGTATTTACATTCATGTAGCCTCTATAATTCAGGTATTTACCATCTAGCTATTAATCGAGATGTACCTACTATAGTTTAGCTATAGCTATATAGTTTTTAAACGAAAACATTTGAACTAGTCGGGGTGTAGCCCTAAAGTCGGATAAGAAACTTTTTAGCAAAACTTAAGGTGGTTCGATTTCCATACAAATATTTTTTTTCCATTTATGGACAAATGGAGCATAATTTTACAGTGAAATTACAACTACTGGCATTTATTTTGGTCCTTATTTGCGGTAAATTACAACATCATAAAACTATTAATCTTTCATAAATTTGGTTTTATGCTAATAATCTACTGTTTCATTCAAGCAATTGTGATTTGCCGCAAATGAAGACCAAAATCAATGCCAGTATCTGTGATTTCACTGTAAAATTATGCTCCATTTGTCCATAAATGGAAAAAAATATTTGTATGGAAATCGAACCACCTTAAGTTTAGCTAAAATGTTTCTTATCCGACTTCAGGGCTACACCCTGACTAGTTTAAATGTTTTTGTTAAATCTACATCTACAGTAATAATAAATAGGAAAGATTTGATTATTTATTTGTTTGTTTGTATTGCATTGGCTCCGGAACTACTGGACCGATCTAAATAATTCTTTCATCATTAGAATGCTACATTATCACTGGGTAACATAAGCAATATTGTTTCCAGTTTTGTTTACCCATGAGAAGACGGGACGAGACGCTAGTTATTTGATAAACAAGCTAAAAGTTTGTATACGGAAATAGTTAGGAGCCATAATAGGTAAAAACATTGTGTTGGCGCCAAAAGATTTGCTATGTACATTTATTTTAGTGACTAACGTATTAAAGAGGAATTTAATGACATATCTAAACAACAAACTGCACAGACTAAGTTGTTTCGATAGCTAAACAGCGTAGGTTCGGTTCCCACTCAGGACCAACATGTTCTGTATGTATTTATGTACAACAAAAAAGTATTTAAGTATTATGTCACATGTCTTGTTCTCATAGTACAAGCTTTGCTTAGTTTGTGGCTAGATGGCGCTGTGTGAATTGACCTTTAATGTATTATTACTATACTATACGGTTAATTAGCTCACCCTAAGCTTATAGCCCTGTATAGTTGCCTGTTACTTAATATTTTAACCAAACTCCACCCAGACGCACCTATGAGTCGCGAAACATGATAAAAACAGAAAAAAGACATAAAACCAGTGGCTGAATATTTCAACCAGACTCAAGTCAGACCTATTAATCATTGCCGACCGATTTAATTATTAGTGTTTTGACGCTGACAACTAAATTGTGATTAATTTATAGCACTGTCATCTATCTAATAATGTATTTGAAATTGTTTAATTACAGTACTGCATTTCTATAAAGCGTAAATGGGGCTTGTAATGCCTACACATACAATTATTACCTTAAAAATACCATTTTTTTTAAATCATCATCATCATCATCAGCCAATGATGTGTACTATATGTATTGTAAGTATGTATTTACAAAAAAAAAAGTATTTAAGTGTGAACAATTTATATAGTAATTGGTTGTTTAGTTCAATCCCGTCCCACTAGATGGCGCTAGCATGCATATTAGCTCGCGCAAACGTTTCGTTTGCGATGCATGACTAGTCGATTTTGTTGTATTTGAATTTTAATGGCACCAATAGAGAGAAATATAGAACTGTCTTTATTAGTAAACAGTCTATTATTTAAACAAGCCCCCTGGAGGCATCTTGTGGAGATCTGGAACAGTTTCATGGTCCTAACGAGGCCGGATAAATCGGCGAGTAAGCGTTTCAAGGCGTGGAAATCAGCGACGGATTGTTGCTGAAGCGTCATCACTCCGGTACCGCAGGAAGCGTAGTACTGGAGAACGGCGCCTGAGGGCGCTGCGAGTTAGAAACCGAAACCAGAGAGGTTGTGAATAGTGAGTGAGTGATATTCGGATAAACCGTGAGTACTTTACATCATAAATATACAGTCCATTCGAGAAGATAGAAAAGTTCAAGAGACAATTTAACTTAGAATTTGTAGTTTAACTTTGTAAAATTAATAATAGAATTAGGACTTAGAATAGTTTAAGAAAAATGGTTAAGACGGGGAACCTATGCCCAATTTTATAAAATTGTTAAATCTCAAACACTTGTAAAATTTTTCGTATATTTCGAGACTTAGAATCGTTGAACAAAATTTTACTTGTACTGTGTAACTTGTTTTAAATCAGTTATTAAGATGGAAGCTTTGTTAAAATTACAAATTAATAAAAAATCGATGATAGAGAGGGCACAAATTAACTTTAAAAAATCGCCCAAAGATCGTATTACACCTGCATATGTAGCAACAAGATTGGAATCACTTGAACAAACTTGGAATGGTTTTTTGGTAACACACTACGAAATAATAGGAAAGGCAAGGGATGAATCAGGTGAATATTTTACCAACGAAATGTACGAATCTACCGAAGATTTATACATTTTGTATAAAAGCGAATTGAAAGAACTGCTAGACAAAGGAAGTAGTGGTAGTGCGAAATCTGTTTCAGGTGCCAAGTCTGTTCAAGGTGATAATCTCAAGTTGCCAAAAATTACCATCCCAAAGTTTTCTGGGCACTATGCAGAATGGCCGACGTTTAAAGATTTGTTTGAGTCGCTCATTCATAATAACGGAAGTCTTGACGATGTCCAGCGCATGCATTATTTGAAAGGTTTAGTGACAGGTGAGGCCGATCAACTTCTTAGACACATTCCAGTCACCGCGTCTAACTATAAAGAGTGCTGGTCCCTGTTGAAGGGAAGGTACGATAATAAGAGATTCTTGTCCAATTGTTTATTGCAACGTTTCATGAATCAAACGAAAGTGTCAGAAAGCTCCAGTGCCGTTAAGAATTTATTAGATACAACTATCGAATGTTTGAATGGCTTGAAAAACCTCGGAATTGATGTGAGTACTTGGGATATTCTGGTAATTTACATAGTTAGCGCCAAACTGGACTCCGAATCACGCAAACTATGGGAAACTCAGATAAGCTCTTTAAATGAATTGCCCAATTTCACACAATTCAGAGATTTTCTGGAAGCCAGGTTTCGGGCACTGGAATTTCTAGATGTATCATCGGCTAAACTTAAAACAAATGCTCATGTTACTAATAAACCAAAGGTGCATCATGTTGTTAGTTCGGAAACTAATAATGTTATTAGCCCTTGTGCCTTTTGCAATGAAAAACACAAAATAGCTAACTGTAAGGCATTTGCAATGGAGAGTTACGAAACTCGTCAACATTTCGTTCAAAGCAGAGGTTTATGCTTTAATTGTCTCGGTACTAATCATTCAGTGAAGTTTTGCCGTCTAAATACTTCATGTCGCATATGCAAACGAAGACACCATTCGTTGCTACACCCCAAGGGTCCGTCGAGCTCAACCGCCTCCAGTGGTAACGCCACTGTAAATGTCCATTCAGCAATATCTGAGAATCAGGCAGCGTCATCAGAGGTTGAACCTACTTCAAATGTAGTTTCACATTTTTCTAGAGAGTCAGTGTCAGCGACACATGTTTTGTTGGCCACAGCTCTTGTCAAAGCAACGACAAGAGATGGGTCAACACAACTGCTGAGGGTGCTTATGGATCAGGGATCCCAGGCGTCGTTTATAACGGAATCAGCAGTACAGCTTCTAGGACTTAAAAGGACGCCAGCTAAATCAACCATTTCCGGAATAGGTGGTGAGAGAGGCTCACTAGCCTCCGAGCATACAGTCAACGTGACTATTCACTCCCACTTAGATCCGCAGTTTAGCCTTGAAATCACTGCGTATGTTCTCAAAAACATAACGTCATTATTACCTTCGGTGCAAGTTGTGACGCGCAATTGGGCCGAGCTAAATGCTGTTAATTTAGCAGATCCAGACTTTCACACTCCAAATAAGATTGATATCTTACTTGGTGCCGAAGTTTACGGCCAAGTACTCAGAGAAGGGTTGATTCAAGGTTCACCAGGCTTACCGGTAGCCCAAAATACCGCATTAGGATGGATCCTATCTGGAAAGATTTCATCAACCAGTGATCATGTCAGTTGTCATCATGTTGTTGTTCGCCATTCAGATCAGGTAGATGAAAATGCACTACTGAAACAGTTTTGGGAAATTGAAACGATCATTCCTGGAACTCAAAAGAAGATGTTATCGGAAGAGGAGTTGCAGTGCGAAAGGATTTACTCACAAACGACGCGCAGAGATGAGGAAGGTCGTTATATCGTGAATCTTCCATTTCAAAATGATGATCCGCAGTGCCAGTATGGAAGTTCCAGAGGTTTAGCTATTAAAAGATTTCAGCATCTGGAAAGTAAATTCAAGAAGAATTCAGAAATGGCGAAGCGGTATGCAGAAGTTTTTCAAGAATATATTGATCTCGGTCATGTTGAACTTATACCATCAGATGAGCCTAGAAAAGAAACAGCAGTGTACTTACCACATCACGCGGTCTTACGTGAGGATAAATCCACCAGCAAGGTTAGGATAGTTTTCGACGCGTCGATGAAAGGCTTGAACGACAAATCCCTCAACGACGATCTCTTGGTGGGTCCCACTTTGCAGTTGCCGTTACGTCACATCATTATGAGGTGGAGAACTCACCCCATAAGTATCTGCGCTGACATTGTAAAAATGTACAGGCAGGTGAAGGTCTCTTCTGAACACGTCGATTTTCAGCGAGTAGTATGGCGAGACAACTCCGGATCTGAAATGAAAGAATATAAGTTATTGAGAGTGACTTTTGGTACAGCATCAGCACCTTACCTTGCAGTGAAGACGCTACATCAGACAGCAATAGATGAAGGAGCTCGAAGTCCCGATGTATCTGAAAAAATAAAAAAGGATTTTTATGTAGATGATCTTATGACAGGTTGTCAGACGTTACAAGAAGGAATAAATATTCATAAAGAAATGACTGACATTCTCACGAAGGGAGGATTCCAGCTGCAAAAATGGGTAAGTAGCTGCAAAGAATTGAATAAGGAAATTTCGGAGGAAGGAAAGGAACATGGTACGTTGAAGGAAGGAAAGGTCATAAAATCGGACTATGTAATGAAAATTCTTGGACTTTCGTGGGATCGTATCCGTGATGAATTTAGATATTCAGTCAATCTGCCGACTCAACTTAAACCAATCACTAAGAGGAAAGTGATTTCCGACATATCCCGCTTGTTTGATCCGCTAGGTTGGGCAGCACCTTGTGTTGTCACCTCAAAAATCTTCATTCAAAAGCTTTGGCTTTCTGGGTTGGGTTGGGATGATGAGTTGACACAGGAGTTGAAGCTGGAGTGGCAAACTTACCGGGAAAATTTAGTAGAGACGTGCAGGTTCTGTATTCCGAGGTGGGTTAATACGACAGCAAACGACGTGGATTTACAGTTGCATGGATATTGTGATGCATCTATCTGTGCTTACTCCGCCGTCGTGTATCTTCGAGTTGTGGACGTACAGAAACACATAAAAATAAGCCTAGTCACGGCTCGTACGAAGGTTGCTCCTGTTAAACAACAATCCGTACCCAGACTAGAGCTAATGGGGGCAGTTTTGTTGTCTGAGCTGATATCTGAGGTGGCCGAGCTTATGGATATTCCGCACGAAAACGTTCATCTATGGACAGACTCGACTGTGGTTTTAGCTTGGCTTAGTGGGCACCCTAGCCGCTGGACTACCTTTGTCGGAAATAGAGTTTCGTCGATTCTATCTCAATTCGAAAATACTCAGTGGTCTCATGTTCAATCTGCTCAGAATCCAGCCGACATAGCATCCAGAGGAGTATCTCCTCAAGAATTGGCAACCAATGCATTGTGGGCTCAGGGACCATCGTGGTTGAAGGATGAGACAATCGAGTATACAAGACCGAAGTCGATTGCAACCAACATGGAGATGCGATCAGTCAAATCTCATGTAGCAACAGAGGTTACCCTGGAAGATCCTGTTTGGATAAGATTTTCAACGCTAAAGAAATTAGTAAGAGTTATTGCATATTGCAGAAGAGTTTTGAAGTGGAAAAAACTGAATGATAGTCGTAGAAAAAGATATGAAGTTTGTTTGCAGCATGAAGAGCTAGAAGAAGCAATGAAAATTTGCATTAAACATACCCAAAATCAAGAGTTCAAAGAAGAAATTATTGACATATCGAAAAACGGGAATGTAAAGAAAAGAAGTAAATTAAAAACACTGTGTCCAGCGATAGATGAGGATGGAATTCTACGTGTTAGTGGTCGCATAGATAAAGCTGCTGTAGAAATGAACATTAAACGCCCAATCATCTTGCCACACAAAAATCACTTCACTAATTTAATTATTGGTGAAGCTCACCAGAAAACACTACACGGCGGGCCAACGTTAATGTTAAGTCACCTGCGGACTAGATATTGGATCGTTTCAGGAAAGTCTGCAGTTAAAGCATATGTACGCAATTGTGTCAAATGCAGACGATATTCTGCACAATCACAAACCCAATTAATGGGCCAATTGCCGGCGTGTAGAGTGACACCAGCGAGACCCTTCCGAAACTGTGGCGTAGATTTTGCTGGACCAATAAATATGAGGACATCTAAGGGCCGAGGACATCATTCATACAAAGGCTACATTTGTATCTTTGTATGCATGGTGTCCAAAGCCATCCATCTGGAAGCAATAAGTGACTTATCTGCTCAAGGCTTTATTGCCGGGTTTAAAAGATTTGTTGCACGTAGAGGTCGCGTCACAGATATGTGGAGTGACAACGGCACTAATTTTGTTGGAGCAGCCAAAGAACTTCGACATTTGGTCGAAGTAGAGCGGTCTTCTGTAGCTGTTGAAATTAGAGAGTGGATTGGAAACAATTACACTACTTGGCATTTCATACCACCTCATGCGCCAAATTTTGGTGGCCTTTGGGAGGCAGGGGTCAAGTCGACAAAGGGTCATTTACGCCGCGTGATTGGCGACTCGACACTAACTTTTGAGGAAATGGCAACGGTACTGGCACAAATAGAGGCGTGCCTTAATTCGAGACCGTTGTCAGCGATGTCTGATAATCCTAATGATCCATCACCCTTGACTCCAGGACATTTTTTGATTGGTGAACCTCTGATCACGGTGCCTGAGAAAGGTTATGAAGACTCAAACGTATCAAGTCTAAGGCGATGGCAGTTGACGCAACGTATGGTGCAGGGGTTTTGGCGACGCTGGTCCACTGAGTATTTGACTCACCTGTTACAACGTCATAAATGGACCAAGCATATTCCTGAACCCATCGTCGGAGATGTGGTATTGGTTAAAGAAGACGGGCTGCCTCCTGCTAGGTGGCTCATGGGAAGAATCGTTTTAAAGCATCCTGGGAACGATCAAATCACGCGTGTCGTAACTCTCAGATGTAACGGTTCTTTAATAAAGCGCCCCACATCAAAGTTATGCATATTGCCACTAGCTAAATAGTGTAAGTTAGATAAAAACATTTTTTTTTTTTAACCTTGCAAATCTGTAATTTTAGTATGTAAAAAGGCGCCCTCGCTTCACGGTGGGCGGTATTGTTTGTTAAGGACATGTGCCGATGTCCTTGGTGGGCGGTATGAACAATTTATATAGTAATTGGTTGTTTAGTTCAATCCCGTCCCACTAGATGGCGCTAGCATGCATATTAGCTCGCGCAAACGTTTCGTTTGCGATGCATGACTAGTCGATTTTGTTGTATTTGAATTTTAATGGCACCAATAGAGAGAAATATAGAACTGTCTTTATTAGTAAACAGTCTATTATTTAAACAAGCCCCCTGGAGGCATCTTGTGGAGATCTGGAACAGTTTCAAGTGTTCTATTAGTTATCTGTCTTCCATAGCACAAGCTTTGCTTAGTTTGGGGTCAGATGGCGCTGTGTGTAATGTTCTATGATATTTATTTATTTATATTAGTCCTGGACTGCTGGACATAGGCCTCTGCCAAGACACGCCACTCGGCCCGATCTTCGGCTATACGCTTCCATCCACCGCCAGCTGTCCTAAGTATACCGTCACTCCATCGAGTCTCAAGACGTCCTACGATACGTTTGCCAATATTTTTTTTAAAATAAATTATGAGAATTGGCTTGTGAATAGAATATAACTATATTGCACACCAAACATCCCATATTATAAATGTGAAAGTTTGGATGGATGTTTGTTACCCTTTCACGCAAAAACTACTGAACGGATTTGAAAGAAATTTGGTATGGAGGTAGGTGAGACCCTGGATTAAGACATATGCTACTTTTTATCCCGAAAACATGTAGCGGTAACACCGTGGGGCGCAGCTGGTACATAACGTACAAAACTTAAAAAAGAGATAAAGAAAAAAGACAATTACAACACAAACAAAATAGCATAAGACTAAATACATAATTATGTATATTTTATTATATAATGTCTGATGCCACAAACACACTAATTTTATTCATCGTCATCGACTAGTTGCAATCTTTTCAGAATTCATCTCGCAGGTTCTTGACAATTTAGTTCATAAAATTAAACTAGATAGCGCCACTCGACATTTAACACGCGCAAGCGTTTCGTTCAAACAGTTGTGAACGCGTTTCTAGGCATGTCTAAAAAATGCATTGTAAGCGAACCTTGGTTCCTAATAGAAGATAGGTAGAAATAAATAAAATTTAATTATCTTTTGTTCAACTTAGAAATAACAGTTTTTATAATATATCATACTTACTACTAATATCGTGGATACTTTCAAATTGTAATGAAAGTATACACTGTACAAGATGTGTATACCAAAACACCTATTTTCAAAGTTCTTGTCTGTCTACCTGTTCATTCCAGCTATTCTCCGAAACAGCTGAACCGATTTTGACGGAACTTTTACTGACAAATAGCTGATGCTATAAGAAGTAACATAGTTTAGTTACTTATGTAGGTTTATATTATTATTTATTTTAGTATTAAATAATCCGAACTAACAGTAAGTTTCCATCAGACACAGCATTATACTATTAAATTATACAACTAATTTCTAGAACATAAAATATGATTTATTATACGATGTTATGATCCGATTATAATAAAATTAGTTGTATTATGATCGTAAACGTCTCGTAAAATGTCCAACGCTAATCTTACAATATTCATAAATTAATGAAAATGATCTTGCTTTCAATATATAAAATCCTATTACGAAACGAGACTCCTTTCTGATTTATAATTAATTATATAATATATAGCTAATGGGAATTAATAAATTGCTCATCAAAATTTTCGAACGTGCATAAAACATTTCTGCTATCAATTAACTTACTTCAATAAAAGGAGCTGTATTCGACTCGTATGTGTGTAAGCTTGTGGGTGTGTTTGTATTTTTTTTTATACAATTGACTTGTCACTATCGTAACATACATACTTTATTACCAAAAAAAACTGTTGTGCATAATAAGTACGTTAAATTATAGAATATGTTGAATAATATCAATTTGAATAAAACTATTTGATTTTACTTTCAATGTGCGGATCGCTAAATGGTAGAATGCGCTGTTTGAGTAGTTGATCCTTATAAATATGTTTGAAGTGATGAACAATGCTCCCTTATTTTAAAAGTCAAAATTTAAGTTATTTGTAAATGTCATATTTTTATCATAATTAACTATCTGTCTTAAATGTGAAAGTTTCTCGCATAAATTACTGAATGGAATTTGGTATTTGGAGGAGAGCCCATAAGGATTAACACATCGGCTAATTTTATCCCGAAAACATGTTGCGGATTTTTAATTTTATTTTGTATTTTGTATTACCTACTGTGTTCCGGTTTGCAGGGTACTGCAGCTAGCGAAATTTCTAGGCTGTTGAGACAAGTCCTCGAAAGTCTCAAAGTAATGAGCGCCAAAGCAGTGGTACCCTAGACTTTGTTTTGTCATGGACAGCTACCATCAGGAGAGCGTCTCGTTCGTCTCATTACATTTTACATTTAAAAAATACTAATCAGTAGGTACTTAGATCTTACGAGAATCAAGGTTTTTCAAGCATAGTAATGCGTAAAGTATGCTTCATAGAGCGACTCTCTTTGGTAATTTTAATGTAAAAAAGCCCTATTTTGCTCGTATAATGTAAGTTATTTTATTTTTCTTCTCGGCATACCTGAATTTGAATCAAAAGGTTCCTTTGAATAAATCCTCAAAATCCGTTCACCTGGCGTTCAGACACAGTGTAGGCTAAATATTCAATGTAAATCCACCGCCCACCTCCCGGCCTTGTCTCCGCCTGGAGCGTATATCGATGCATTTTTAACACCTTGTTTACGAGTCTGTTCAAGAATACAGTTCCAGAGATTGTGAAGCTGAATAGCATAGGCCATTGTTTGGACACGAAAATATAAATAGGAAATGTGGACAGCGACATAATTACGTAACAGCATAGAAGTGCATAAACTTAAAAATTCATACGAAACGACCTTTGACGTGAGAACGTCATAAATTATAAATAAACACAAAATAAATATTATCTAATGACTTTACTATACGAGTGTGAGGATTTATACCACCATAATTTTTAAATCCCTGAACAGATTTGTATGTATGAGGTATCGTTCGAATCCTTATGTCATCCCGAGTGATACTGGATAGTTTTTTTATGTATATGGCTAGAAATATTTATTTTATTTTCTTTTTAGTATTTGTTGTTATAGCGGCAATAGAAATACATCATCTGTGAAAATTTCAACTGTCTAGCTATCACCGTTCTTGAGATACAGCCTGGGGACAGACGGACGGACGTACAGCGAAGTCTCAGTAATAGGGGCCCGTTTCTACCCTTTGGGTACGGAACCCTAAAAATCAACAAAAATCTATTAATTATAAAGAACGGCGATTTTTTATTTTCGTTTACTCCAAAACCTCGCTGTTTCATTGGAGCAGTGTGTTTAGTTGGCCTAAGGGACATGGAGTCAGTTTTTTTAATTAATTTAATTATAATTATTTTAAAAAATATAGGCGTATTTTTTTCTAATACAATGAGTGAAACTGTAAAGCACTGCTAGTTAATTTAAACCTAATAAAAATAAACTTAAGTTCGTGGTGTCTTTTCATTGCAATTTATTCCCAGTTTTATGATATAATGTATGTCTTCCGAACGACTTTATAGCCTGTACTAATTTCATTTGGATTCTGCTCTGGGTGGTCAAACGAACGCACAAAAGCATTTAATTTGCCGTATTTTATGTGTTCACCCACGCAAATATTGTGTTGGTTTGCAATAATTATGTTGTCTGTTAGTGAAACATGGTTCTTAGAACTATTTATAAAAGTTACATTTACTATAAATTATAGTTGTTAAAAATATATAATTTATATGACATAATGTAGTGTCATTTATTAAACAAAATAAAAACCCCTTAAATTAATACTATTTACAAAATTTATACAAAAAGCTTAGTCTAAAAATCCGTCAGAGGAGGGATAGTATGATAAAAACTATATTTAAAAATGCATGGTTTTTTTTTGTTATAATAATCTGAACAGAATTTACTAGGTAGTAAGATCGTGAGTCGAAAATCAAGCTAATTTTATTGAATTGCATCCAATTTAGTTAAATATAAATGAAATATCTGGTCATACCAATTAGTTTGACCAGTATTATGCTGAGGTGAGCCCCTCTTTGGTAACTGTTTGTCTCTATTTGTTGTTATTTTTGTTGTGTTCTATGTTACAAAATAAAATTATTTTCTTTCTTTCTTTCTAAATGTGAGTAGAGGAGATGTCGTCGGTCAGGATGTTTTTTGACCCAGAGAAAATCCCTGGCTATCCAGCGCAGAAACACAGCTGCCGTTTTAGTGGCATTTCGTTAGAGTCCAATGCGTGGACTTTTCGAGAAGGTAAATTTTGTCTATACTATTTATTATGGACTGTATTTTTAAATTATGACATTACCAAATTTAATTTGTTATTTCAACTCATATTTTAATTTAAATTTGCTACTAACACATTGTTACATTAACATGTAGTTAACATTTTCGACATTTATTTTGTAATGTTGTTTTTGACAGGAATAAAATGTCATTAAAATAAATTAATGAAATTAGCTTCGCTATTGGTATGATCGATGTAAGCCCACTTAGCTTGAGACGGGCCTATATAAAAATGCGTTGTTTCAAGAGTTATAAAGTTTCAAACTTAGTATAACTAGTACATATGATCGTGCTTATAATTCAACTTTGATGCGTTTGATTCGCATGAATCCTCACTTGCGTGACTTGGGTACGCCATATTGTTTCATTGCAACTCTGTAGGTAGGGTTACCAACTTGGGCCACACGTATACAACTTACAAACATAAAATAAACCTCCATAAATTTGTCTCAATTTTTAAATTCCACTTCGTACCCCAGCGGCAATTCGGTTAATCGTCGAAATCCATAGCTGGTTATTTTGCCATTTCAGGCAAACGCTTAGATATTGTTTTGGTATATTTTGTTAAGCTAGATGTTTGACCACAGGTTACCTGATGTTAAGATACGGTGTTATCGAAGATGGGAACATACACCTAGCCTGGAATGGAACTGGCTCGCAAGTGAAGCTACCGAAACACACTGTTAGGTGATTGGCGGCAGATTTTCATCTTGTGGTGGTTACTTGCCAGCCGAGTACTAGAAAATACCCTACCACCATGGTTTTCTCACGATGTTTTCCTTTACCGGCAGCTCAAGTTAATGAGCTTGAGCTGCCGGTGGCCGGTGCCAGCGCGGGTTGAACCCCATCAATGGATGGGGTTGAACCCACACCTATCAGTAGGTATGGAATGTAATCGGTATCATCTCCAATTACTACTAACAAAAGACAGTCATAAGATAGTAATATAGGATACTGAGATATAAATGACAGCCCTACATTATCTACAACAATTGTTACCTGCGCCATTACATTTTTTTAAAATAATTACAATGTCTGACCGAGCCAATCGCTGTTTAGAAACGTTTTCAAGCATTTAAGGCGTTCACGCAACGTTATTGGTGAATCCGAGAAAACAGCGATTCAATGAAATAACACCTCATTAATTTTAAGGTTAGAGCTAAATTCAGAACATTATATAATTGCTAGGCTCACGCGAATATAATGACCGGATTTTGATCAATAACGCAATATTCGATGCATATTAAGGGTAGGTACAATCGGTGTTAGAAGATAAAGATAAAGATTAATTTATTTCACAGAAAGGGAAAATCAATACAAAATAAAAACATACATCTGGAGGTGTTGGACATTACAATTCAGAATTCAGTGTATAAACTGGTAATCAATGAAAGATGTTAATTAATCAAAGCCTCCAAAAGAGTCAACAGAAATGGTGATTTTAGTGATTATTCCTACGGCGAGTAAACTAACACGTCTTGGCCTCGCAACACGAGCCATCTAAAATGCGAGCCGTGGTACATTATGAAATTTTTGGGCTATCCCTCCATCCCGGTTTCACTACCGTAGCGGCCGTCATCGCCAAAAGTGCCCCATATCTTAGATGCGTGGAAGTCTCGTACAGCCAGTATCAAGTATTTTGATATTTTCTAGTATGTATTACACAAAATAAGTCAGAGTTGAGTTCAATTGGAAAGTAGTGGCGACTTTACTACATGTTTCAATGGAGTTTTGAAAACAACACGAAATGCCATGTTTCTTATTATTTCGTCGCTTTCCTACACTTGCGCACATAATTTGACAATTTATAAATAAAATATCACATGTTTTTTCATAGCCTCTACTCGAAAAAACGCAATCTTTAGAAAATGATATAGTTGTGCGACTTTTCCGCGTTTTGTGTTTGTTATTTATCATTAAACTCACAGTTAGAATACTCATGGTGTAGTGAGCAATGGTTAATATACACAGTATCTAATATTAGAAACTGTTCCGTAAAATATAGTGACCATTTTGAATACTTACAACGATAAAGTAACCAGAATGCGTACATATGAAAAGAATGTATCGAACTTCGATTCGATTCTTTTGTGGCCTGCTGCACGCTAACATCCCTGAGGCTGACTGTACGACTTTGATTTCCCAATTTACTCATATATTATGTTCAATTAGATACATTGCCAGAACTAGTTAGCTACAATTAAAATTTGTTGTTTCATTGAAATTAGTAATGAAAGAAAAATTAGGAATTGTGTAATAATATAAACTGATTTCGAGAATACAATAACTAGTTACGAACCTCCGGTTTCGTAAGTAGCCGATGGGATCTAAACATTCTTTTTTACATTGTATTGTATTGTATTAAATAATCAATTTTTTTTTTAAATAAATATCGTGGGATTATACACACAGCGCCATCTGACCCCAAACTAAGCAAAGCTTGTGTGATGGAAGTCATAACTGATAGAATACATAAATACTTTTTTTTTGTAAATACATAATATAATACATACAGAACACCCAGACACAGAACAAACATGATTGTGTTTATTCACAAAATGTTTGCCCTGAGTGGGAATCGAACCCACGCCCTACAGCTCTCAAGGCAGATATACTACCAATGAGCCAACGGGGCAAATATGAACTATTAACAATTACGACAGACGTTGATCACACTAGGATTTCCTATACTGTAGAGATCATCAAACAAGAGTGAGCGAGTGTGTGCGTCTGTATAAATAACTAGCGGACGCCTCGCGGTTTCACCCGCGTAGTTCCCGTTCCCGTGGGAATACAGGGATAAAAAGTAGCATATGTCACCCGGGGATAGTTTAGATATTAGATAGGGGAGCCTATTCAATACAAACAAACAAACAATCAAAATGTTTCCTCTTTATAATAGTATAGATAAAAGCGTTATGGCTGATAGTGTACCTACATAAATTTACTTTTGTGCAGATCTTGCTATTTAATAATAAGAAGGAATTTCTCCGTCTCATCGTCAGTCATACCGAGCAGCCATTTATAAAGTATTGTTTTACATCGGTACCCTAGTAGGGCTATTAAGAATATAAGGTTCTACCCATGTGAAACCTCTTAAGAAAAAGCAGTTAACACTTAACAACGCATTACAAAATACAAACATCTTTACTGAAACATTTATTGATGCTTAAAATTACAGTATAATTGTTTTATAGTAATATTCTAAAACGTACTGTACTCAGATGATCTGAGTAGTGCGAGCAGTGTATATCTTTTCAACCAACTTCATTATATGTATTGTATCTAGCTATCATATTTACGGACAAGAAACGTGGTATTGCAGCCGTAAAGTGTATTTTTAAAAGGCTTAAGCTGTGTGTTGACTTGATTCCGTTTTGATTATGCCATTTCTATGGATTATGGATACTTCTCCGCCCGTTTTAGATTATAATCGGTTTAAATATCTAAGGAATCCTTTTTGAGGCGTAAAATAATCTGATTATTATAACATTGTGAGTTTTTATCAGTTTTAATAATATTTACTTAAAAAGTGGTCATTTTCTTTTATTGGGTCCTGTTACTAGTGATAATTTTGTCGGTAAATTAAAAGCGTTCAAAATGGAAGCCTCAAGACTGCAATTTTAGGTTTTGGGACGCTGTAACGCAATGAAACAACCCTATGTAAGGCAATGACTGTGCCAGTGTGCCTGAAGGCTACAACTTCAACTCATGAGACGCTGGACGAGGACTTCCCTCAAAGTTGATATAGCTAATATTTCACCAAGCAGACTTAAAGTGGGTTGCTTTTTTCTCAAATCCCATTAAATTTTATTTTCTTATCATTACCTACACTGTGTATCTTTTTTCTTAGAAAAAAAAATTATTATTATTTTTCCATGGAAAAAAAACAACTTTTTTGTACATATTCTAAAAAATCCAATTCTTTGAGATCGAATCTACAACGTTTTGAATCTATGACCATTGACCACGTACGAGTATCATTATTTTTAAAGATCCACTACTAAGGAAGTAGGTACACAGAAAAGTGAATGGATCTCTTTTTCACGTACTTCATCCTCGGCCTCATCGTCGCTTTCCATCAGGCAAGTCGATAGTCAAACGAATAACTATTTCATGTTAAAAAATAATATACCTATACAATAAGCAATCGTGATCCATCACAAAACGCATCTTCATTTCCCTTCGGCGAATACCAGTTGGCGGTTAAACGTTAAATAAATTAAAAAGATAAAAGTCAAATAATTTTATTATCGTCCTAAAAGTCATTTGACCAACCCTAAAGCGGACAACAGCGAAGCAACAAAGCATTCCAAACTATCTCTTGCTGTAATACATTTCAATTTAACTGAACTCGGCTGCATTAACGTGAAATATAACGGCGTGCATTTATTTAGTGTTAGACCACCACGACCTTACGTCCTAGGTACCTATGTAACTAGAGGAAACTATGCGTTAGGTTAGAATAAAAGGATTAAATAAGGTGAGGTACCTATTTAAATAAAAAAACAAATAAATATTGGAGGGCATTTAACACAGCGCCATCTAGCCCCAAACTAAGCAAAGCTTGTACTATGGGAACCAGACAGCTGACAGAATACTTACTTTTTTTTGCAAATACATACTTATAATACATACAGTACACCCAAACACAGAATAAACATCGATGTTAGTCACACAAATGTTAGTCCTAATTGGGAATCGAACCCACGCCCTTTAGCTCTCGAAGCAGACATACTACCAATAAACCAACAGGGCTGTCAAAGTACCTGTTTCTGGTTACACTTTTTTTATGGTTGATAAGCTAGTACATCTAGCCTGGTATGAAACTGGCTCTCAGGTGAGACTGCCAGTGCTTGTAAGCTGATAGGTGCTTGGCGCCAGAACTTGAAAGTGGTAGCCAGCCAGCCGCGTACTAGAAAATACCCTACCACCATGCTATTTCCCCACGATGTTTTCCTTCACCGGCAGTTCAAGAAGGCAGTTTCGAAATATCATACATTATTTGGCGTGTTAATCAACCGTGTTAACCACTGACAAACTATTCAAAATTTACCAACATGTTAGAAGAATAAACACAATATTTATATTGACATCCCTGTTGGCTCATTTCTAGCATAACTGCTTCAAAGAGCCGTAAGGCGCGGAATCGATTTCCACTCAGTACAAGCATTGTGATAAAAACAAATGTTTGTCCTTTGTCTGGTTGTTCTGTACGTATTTGCAAAAAAAGTATTTATATATTCTTTTTTTTTTAAATTACTTATAGGCTTACGTTTAACCGCCAACTCGCCTGATGTAAAGCGAAGATGCGGCCTACGGTGGAGCACGCTCGCCTAGATGAAACCGATGAGATCAGATGGCGCTGTGTGTAACGTTCCACAATATTTATTTATTTATATAAGACTTGGGATACTTAGACCCAGTTAGTTTCCAAGTAACCTTTATGCCCTTTCATTACTCATGTTCAATAGTTTACAGCACAAAGCCTGAGCTTAGTTCAATAACAATAAGATAAGTGCCTAAATTGGTCCGTTTCGCACCTAAATTGGACCGCTCTAGTCCGTTTAGGACCACATCACACTTGCAGTGCGGCTCATTTATGTACCTAACACCTTCTGCAGCCTTCTTAGGGATGATTATGCTGCGATATTACCTATTGTTAGATAATAGATAGTACGTAATAAAGAAATTCAAAAGTAATCTGGTTATGTTATCTAATAAAAGTAAAAACCGTTGTATCTAATAATTTTATAAACTAATGAGACTAACCATCGAATCGTCTCTTAAGGTGGTTCGATTTCCATACAAATAAATTTTTGCCATTTATGGACAAATGGAGCATAATTTTACAGTGAAATCACAGCTACTGGCATTTATTTTGGCCTTTATTTGCGGTAAATCACAATTGCTTGAATAAAACAGTAGGGTATTGGCAAAATTTACTGTTTTATTAAAAAAACATAAATGTATAAATCATTAATAAATTTGATTTTATGCTAATATAATCTACTGTTTTATTCAAGCAATTGTGATTTACCGCAAATAAAGAACAAAATAAATGCCAGTAGCTGTGATTTCACTGTACAATTAATATGCTCCATTTGTCCATAAATGGCAAAAAAATATTTGTATGGAAATCGAAACACCTTAATAATGAACGTCAATGTAGTATGACCATGAACGTTTTTTACGGTCGACAGGCTAGGTTTTAGACCACAGCTCACCAGATGTTAACATGTCACGTGACTTATTTTTTCTTTCTAATGATACATCTGTTTGTTGTTAGATACCTCATTGTTACTAGCCTAGTTGAAGCTGATAAGTAATTTTAATATAACTTAATTGCTAAGTAGAGTATGATCGAAGAATGCGGCCATTAACACTTTTCTTACTGTCTCTATTAAGGGTTGATGACCAGATGTTAAGTGACTTTTAGATGTTAAGTGACTTTTTTTGTGATAACACGAATGAAACGCTCTCCTGATGGTAAGAGATAACGCCTGTCCATGACCATTGCAGCGATACACAGAACTTTGAGTAGCAAAACAAAGTCCACGGCATCGCTGCTTTGGTGCTCGTTACTTACTATGATTGGTCTCAACAGCCCGTTTTTAGCCTCTTCAAACCGGAAGACAGTAATGTTTACACACTAATGGCGGCAGAATATTTGGTACTGCGGTGGTCAAAGATGGTACGGAAGTTTGTATCCTGGATTACAGTTCCCGTGAGAAGACAAAATACCGAAATATTAAAAATAAACATTTAAACGCGCGTAACACCGCGTGGTGCAGCTAGTGTTATATACTCGTATTTATTACTTACGTACTAACCATGACTTAAGTATTAATTTAGTCTCCAATTAAATAATTAACTCTATTCTATAAACTACAGTCAAGTGACAGTAATGTAAATACTGATTTTAATACCATCATCCATTTCTAAATAACTTTATGTGATCACTCCTTAGACTGTAAATACCTTGCTGAGTTTTGGCGGAAACGCGGAAAGAGTCGTGTCGCTCCGTTGTATTTTTTTCCAAAACTAGTGTTTTGTCGAGTGTTTATGCATAAAAATGGTAGTGTTTTATTCATAATGTGAACAAATCCCATATCAACCAAGTATATTTTATTGTAAATCAAAAAGGTCAATGGGGCACAATTAACAGATTTGCAGATTGATTATATTTCATTAAAGGATATGTTTCAAGGCGTGAATACTATCGACGACACCATCGTCCGTGATGACGCCCACTTATCGTTTCAATAAATTAACCAACATCTACGTTTTGTATCATAACCGTAAATCGTGAGAGGGTTTATTTCAACGGGTTATACGATTGGAAGCATTCCCGCTAATGCCTTTAGGCGCAACACTTATGTTATTGGAGTAGCTGATCTGTGAATACATTAATAAGTACTTACGTTTACGAGTTTAGCGACTCAAAATTGTCTAATTCTTTAGTTGAAATCTTAACAGGTAAATATGTCATTTGTCATTTTTAGTTTGCCTCTGCAGTTAAATTTTAATTAGTCATTTCGGTCTGCTATTTATATTTAAACTATTTTTTATTCGATATGGGCTTTAATTAGATCAGGTCTAGATTAATGTTAACAAAGTGCGGTCGAGAGTAAAGCATGTTCACTTGGAATAATTATATTTAGTTTAGATTTGGATATACACAAATTCAGTCAATTTTCCACAGCTATGAGAATTAAGAAAAAAATATGTTTTTTTGTTGAAACTAAAGCAAGCTCGAGGTAAACATGCTCATTTGCAAAATCATGATTGCCCTAAAGCTTATTTGATAGTAAACTGGCGAGCCAAAGGGTGCGCATTTATGTGACCATAGTAAATATTTGTTTTGCGTCTGGGTGTTTTAAATTTTATATATTTACAAAAATAAAAGTACATAAATATGCTATCAGTTATTTGGTTACCATAGTAAAAATTTTGTTTAGTTTGAGGCTAGAATTGAGCTATTAAATCAATCGTCTTCATCAGTAATTGCAGTCTGTAATTGCAGATCTTAAATCTACATGACTCAAATCTTTTTGTACGGAATCTCGTCATGTGCTATATTATCCACGTTCAACCCAGGATTTTTATTATAACGTCGACCCAACAAACTGGTGGACGTCGAAACGATTTGTTTATCATTTTTCTATCATCATCCAATTATATTTTCTTATTTCTGCTTCCACTACGCCTTGTAAAAGGATACGACAAATTACAAACACCAACAAAATTTTATTGTCACATAAATTACACGCAGAAGTACTACACAGTCATAAGCCATGTTCCTTGCTTTTCCAAATAGATTAAATTATAGTTACTAGGATTTTACATGCATTTTATACGACTGCTGGAGGCGACAGGTCGTAAACTGCTGTCGAAGCTTTATGCAATATTAATTGGCCTTGCGGATCTAACGCGCCGACCGCAACTGAAGGTACGGTCTTTTGCTGTTATCATTGAAATGTGGCTGCATAAAAGTTTCCTAGTTTGCCTAGAAAACGGCATCGTTATTCCCTGACTACTAGGCTACTACTAGGACTACACTTAGGATGAAAGAAGTTGGTTGGTGTCTATCAAAAGAGCTTGTAGAAAACGACAATGTTGGGTGGTCCATATTTTCGTAGGCGGGTGTGGTATTCGGGTCAGCATGCTGCTGGCCCTGGAGGAGCGGAAGCGCAATGCTTGGCGCACCGGTGCATTCCACTGGAGACCCCGGAGGAGTCCGTCAAGCAATAAAAATGGCCAGTTTTTTTTGTGAACTCTTGAACATTTTGTTTTCCTCGCGATGTTTTCCTTCAACGTTTGAAGTCAGCGGTACACAACTTAGAAAAGACAGAGGTGCGCGCCGTAGGATTCGAATCGAGGACCTCTAGATTGAAAGCCAGACAGTCTCTCTAGGTACTAGGCTGCCGAAATTTCTTCGTCCACACAAATATCAATTTACAATTAAAACCATAACATTTATGTAGAACAAATGGTGGCCTTATCGATATTAGCGATCTCTTTTAGTATGTATTACACAAATATCGACGGTCCCTACGTACATAAAGACATGTCAAAACCCGAGGTTTACAGGAGAGCGTTATTTATGTTCAAACCGCTCTAGAAATAATTCTATGTACAATTATGAATACTTTTTTTCTAATGTTTTATTAGCTTTAGGAACTTTAAGTCTGTGCATATGAAAGCAAATAATGAAATCTAAAGCCAATATGCAATTTAAAAAAATGTCATTTTTGACATGTCTTTATGTACGTACAAAATCAAAATCAGTTTATTTGTCAGAAAACATGTCTTACATTGTAAGTCTTATTATTATAATTCTAGGTATCAAATATTCTACCTTCGTGGGTGTACAAATATTGTTAGTTGAATTTAATTTAGATTAGATTAGATTATATATAAACTATTATTTAAGCGTGTCATTTAAAAAGTCATTAATGTCATAGTAACACTTTTCTTTTTTTTTTATGGTTGACAGGCTAGTTGTTTGACCACAGCTCACCTGATGTTAAGTGAAGGTGTGGTCGAAGATGGTAAAGCACACCTAGCCTGGAATGGAACTGGCTCTCAAGTGAGGCTGCCGGAACACAGAGATTAGATTAGATTAGATGCTTGACGGCAGATTTTCAACTGGAGGGTGGTAGCTAGCCAGCCGAGTACTAGAAAGTACCCTACCACCATGCTATGGTTTCCTCGCGATGTTTCCCCTCACCGGCAGCTCAAGCTCGTTGTTTGAACCCACGCCCTTCGGCATGCGAACTTACCGCGCTAACCACTCAGCTATCATCGCTACAAAAACTTGTCCATAAGAAATTTAAACAAATTACATCATTTAAATAAATTACATCGGACCGTCGATATATAAAATCTACTTGCCCATATAACAGCTACACATTAGTACTCAATAAACATAAAAGAAAAGAGCGCTTCACACGCTCGGTAACTATTATATTTAATCAGGAAACTTTTCTTTTGTAATCCTCCATTGTTTTTTTTGGAAAATTCTTATTCAGAATAAAAAGAATAAAAAGAAAAGAATATGCGAAAGTGATGTATCACTTTCGTATAACAAATACGTGTGCATATTACGTTGCTAAGTCCATTTATTTGGACTCTGTGATTCTTGTTGAGAATTTCATTATTTTACTAAACAGTTACCGTTCCAGTTGTAATGCAATGGCAATGACATCCGTAACAGGAATTGCTTATTGAAAATTATTTTATTTGACTTTAATATGCAACATTCCGTTTGCCGGCTTTTAATGAGGCTGCGCTTATATCTTAGGAGAGTTCTATTAAAGATGTTTATCTGCACTATAATTATGTGTTTAAGTGGAACCTCCTATCGTATCATTTTATAGTCATTGGCTGCTGTTTTGATATGCAGTTACCAGCTAGTTGTTCTATTCTTGGTGAGGTGCCTGACGCACTCTTTACGTTGGTGGACATTTCACACAGCGTACCATCTGACCCCAAACTAAGCAGTAGCTTGTACTATGGAATTGAAATAACTGGTAGAATACATTTTTTTTTGTTGTAAGTATATAATTATAGTACACTAGCGGGTAGGCCCGGCTTCGCACGGGTAAACAAGACTCGATTAACAATACAGCCTATGTTATTTTTCAATTTGAATTTTTCAGATCGGTCCAGTAGTTTCGGAGCCTGTTCAATACAAACAAACAAACAAAAAAATCGAATCTTTTCTCTTTATAAATAGTGTAGATACAGAACACACAGAACAAACGTTCGTTTATACTATAAAATGGTTGTCCTGGGAATCGAACCCACGCCCTACGGCTCTTAAAGCAGATATACTACCAATGAGCCAACAAGGCTCTTAATATATGTATCTTCATATTAAATTAACACAGAAAGAACACTTTGGTTTTATTTTGGAGGTTACTTTAAGGTTTTTTTTCAGGCCCTTCGACATGCGAATCGGCCGCGCTAACCACTGAGCTATCATCGCTACATAATACGACGTAACTGCGGTTGTAACGTAAAATGAGAATTTTATAAAGAGCTGGCACACGTAACCTTGAAATGGATATATAGTATAGGGGCACAGCGATTGCTTAGACTGACGCTATTTTTTCTTTTTTTTTATGGTCAAACAAGCTAGTTATTTGACCACAGCTTACCTGATGTTAAGTGACGGTGGTCGAAAATAGTAAAGCAACCAATGACAACATTGACAACCAAATTAAACAAACCCCAACAATGAGCTTGAGTTGTCCGTTAAGGAAAACATCGTGAGGAAACCATAGCATGGTGGTAGGGTACTTTTTAGTACTCGGCTGGCTAGCTACCACCCTCAAGTTGAAAATCTGCCGCCAAGCATCTAACGGTGTGTTCCGGCAGCCTCATTTGAGAGCCAGTTCCATTCCAGGCTTGGTGTGCTTTACCATCTTCGACCACACCGTTACTTAATACCAGGTGAGCTGTGGTCCCAGCCAGCCTGTCAACCATAAAAAAACATCTCAGTTACCTACCGTCTTCGTAATTCTTGTGACAACAGCGGCTAGCACGAAACCAACAGAAGCACAGAATTAAAGTAAGAGCTCAGTAGCAGTCTGTCGAAACTTCGTAATCGAAAAAAAAAGGATTATACAGATCGAATCGAGAACTTTCCTCTTTTTTCAAGCTGTTTAAATACACTTAGATAAAATAAATTTAAACACATATAAATACTATGTTTAAGTATGAATTTTAGCCACATTTCAAAGTTGTGTCGTCTTAGATGTTGTCCTATTAAGACAATGAACTCTCAATGCAGCTCGTAATATTTGTTATACGTATATACAACATGACTGGTGAGACACCTACAATACTGAAGGAGAGTACCTACTCGGTATTCGATTCTCGTTATAATTATGTAATAAAATTAGGTACCTTATTTTTGGCCAAATTTCCCTATAAATAAATGAAGCGTGGATACACTACGGACGCTAATAACGATGTGTTGATCACGCGACAAGTACGTGCTTGTCCCCCTATCGTCGGCGCGAGCGTCCTCACAACGTCCAGCTCGTGCGTCCGCGCGGTGTACATGCGTTGCGTAATTAATTACACAACTTTTGCTTAAGTTTACCTAGTATTCAGTTAATATTTATTTTTATTGTTGTTTTTTTTCATCGTATATAATCGCCAAATATAATGTCTTCGAGATCTATCACGTTATGTAATTTTAATATATTGACAACATTTTTTTATATTGACATGTTTGGATATTGACATACCTTATTTTGACATGTAATCAGTGTTTTAAAACCCATTTAATTACATGTTTAAAATTTTGAAGTGACTACAAGTCACTTCAAAATTAGTGTCATCAATAAAATATTTGTATTTGTTTCGAAAGTGTCTCACCAGCCATGCTGTATATATACGTACGCTAGTCCTAACTAATCTGATAAGAACACGTTTGTAAGCTAGCGATCACGATCTGTCATCCTAAAACAGTCTCGAAATAAAATAAGCCGCATGAGACGTATCTGATGGTGTTTAGTTAACAGGCGTTGAATCTGGCAACACTTTATTAGCGAAACATTATCGGAGTTTTTGGAGGGAACGCGGAAAGAGTCGCATCTATCGTATTTTTTGTCCAAAACTTGTAGTTTTTACGCAAAATAATAGTGGTGTTTAAATACATATAAAGATTAGGCAAAGTACAACATTGATGTTCACAGAAAACAATTTATTTTTAGGAAACATCAGGGACGGACGGATAGACATTCGCCAAGGATTACCTTACCAATTTTGATAAAAAGTGACAATGTGACCGAAGGTGTAGCACGCTTGTCTAGGATAATACTATCCACAGCATCCTAGCCACATTGTTGCTTAAGAGGAGAGGAGGAGATTGAGTTGGACTGTAGCAGAGTGCGAAGCTAAGCGAAAAGTCTTGTCCCCAAGATATGTATAATAGTGACTATACTGTTCTAACTATTATTAAAACTATAATTGTTGTGAAGTACTGATTAAACTTTGTACAAGAGAACTGAATTGTATAGTTTGTCTCCCGCTACACCCTCGCCCAGTAAGTAAACATACATGATGTTGATCGGCCATCCCACTCTGACGTGCTCCGACATCAGAAATGATGCGAATATCGGCATACCACCGCCATCACCTGACGTTCGCCCACATAACCATCTCTGATGCGGATCGGCTATCTGACGTTCGCTCCGACACAAAATACACTAACGGAAAAAAAATCGCATCTTCTTTATAATTACTGTTAGTTCGGTTTCATGATTATATTAAGTAGCGACAGTGCAGTGTTAAGAGTAAACACCATTATCCACCGGACCATCGTTCGCAGTGAGTCCGCTTCAATCCCATGCCACATTACCGTGATAGCCACCGTAGAAGGTATTGTTTCGAAAGCTTCAGATTTTGTCTCGTCGATCACTGATATAGTCCATAAATCTTTGTTGCGTTACGAAATCAAATGTTTTTACTTTTGAGTAAGTATTTTTTTTTTTTAGTGTTGACAGGCTAGGTGTTTTGACCACAGCTCACTTGATGTTAAGTGAAGGTGTGGTCGGAGATGGTAAAGCAATAAAGTATACCTATTATTTTAAATGTAATGTAGTATTTATTGTATTTATACACAAAAAAAACATAGATAGGTACTTTAAAAAACCTAAACGCAAAAGAACGCCAAAATAGTCAAATCTCTGAACTGATTTTTTTTTTCAGGTAGATGACGTCATTTTATTGGGAGTACTTTCGACACCCAACCAAGACTGTCAGTCGCTTGAACTTTAAAGTAAGTGAATTGCTGTTACTAATAGGCTTATTTGTATTGTAATATTTACATTACCTGACATTTAACCAATTTGAATCAAATTTTCAGTAACATTAGCGCAATATCCATACAAATGTCGCACAAAGCGAATAGAAACTAAACTTCCATCATAGGCGCGAAATCTGATATGCTATTATGGATACCTTGACAACAGAAGTGCGAACACGCGGCTCCTTTGATTTAAAGTTTAAAATTATCATACAAGCAGTAAGGTATCCTTGCACCAATAATTATAAAACTATGATATGGTTATGATAGATATGTGAAGCACTTATCAGAAGGTAAAGAGAAATTCGAATCGTTGCATGGGATGGTTGCCGTCGCTCTGCGCTCTGTCATGCCTTCCGATGCCGCTGTCACCACAGATAGATAGAAACTCTTTACTATGAAAAACAGAAAATAAGTACTATGAGGGGGGGAATGTGCCCTCATATGAGTAAAACACGAGAAAGTCACAGGGAACAGTTTATTGTCCACCAGACATACAAAATAGTGAAAATGGAAAGTTCGTAGGTTAGGTTAAGCGCGCGCGTACAACCGTGTCGATCGGGAATAGAGTAGGAGACGACTGGCTTCGCGCGGTAGATGTCGCACGACCGTTTGGCGGGCGGCGTCAGTAGAAAGGGACCGAGCGTGGAACACGCGTAGGTGCGAGCGAGAGGGTTGTACGTGCCTACTCAAGGAAACGCGCGGGAACACGGCCGCGTGAGGCTCGGAGTGGCAACGTCTCTGAACGGTTTACTATAGTACAGAAAACAAAAGAATCTTATGAGCTAGTGCCACAAGTGTCGGCCTTATCATCGCTAAGAGTGATCTCTTCCAGGCAACTGAGCATAGAAAACATGATACATAATAAGAACAATCACTTTTTTTTATGTAAAAGTAATGAGACGAACGTTGCGCTATCCTGATGGTAAGAGATAACGCATTTCCATGACCACTGCATCAATACATAGAATTTTGAGTTGCAAAACAAACAAACTCATCTGAGGTTATCATTAATCGGATGTCACTTTGTCTAGGCCCTCTGTTTCTCATAGTGTTACCCCTAAAAAACAATAAAGTAAAAAATAAATATCGCAGGACATTACGCACAGCGCCACCTGACCCCAAACTAAGCAAATCTTGTACTATGGAAGTCAGATACTGATAGAATACTTAAATACTTTTTTTTTGTTAATACATACAGTACACCCAGACAGAACAAACATTTGTTTGTACCACAAAGTTTATCCTGGGTGGGAATCGAACCCACGCCCTTCAGCTCTTGAAGCAGACATTCTACCCCTGACATTATAGGGGACCTTTGTTGGGTATTAAATAATTTTGTTTAAAATGTTTATATTATATATATATATATATATATATATAAATTATATATATATATATATATATATACATACACATATACATACATATATATATCAACGGAACAACGATATTTATTTATTCCTTACTGTTACTACCAGCTGTTTTGAAAGCTGTACACGCGTTTGGTGCGGAATAATGTAGTGGCAGAAATTGGCGTTCCTTGTACGGGCGCAGTTAGGCTGGCTGCAAGCGCGCGGACTGACGCACGATATAGATCCGAATGGATGCCGCGATAACTGAACTTAGAGCCTGAAATCACGAAACAAGGCCTTGTGTTATAAAGCATTCTTAATTGATACGCGAAAATTTTAAATATTCTGACACTTAATAGTGACAGGAAAAGCAAGTCAATGATTGACTTACATTATCCCTAATCACACATAAATGTGAAAGTTTGGATGGATGGATGTTTGTTACTCTTTCATGCAAAAACTACTGAACGGATTTGGTATGGAGGTAGCCGAGACCCTGGATTAACACATAGGCTACTTTTTATCCCGAAAACATGTAACGGGTTAACACCGCGGGGCGCAACTAGTGATAAATAAGAGATACAAATGGCCGAATATATACTTCAATGGTGTTTGTGGATTCGATGACTAATGGAAAATGGTATAGTGGTCTTTCAATAGATTTTTTTTACACATAGATACCAGTGGGAAAAGCTTTTGTATTATTTTTATAAACAAGAATAAAATTATGTTCGTTGGTCGTATGAAAGAAAAAAAACCGCCCTAATACGAGTCGGACTCGCGCACGAAGGGTTCTGTACCATTATCTATAAAAACTCATGAAAAAATCACGTTTGTTGTTATAGTGCCAACAGAAATACACCATCTGTGAAAATTTCAACTGTCTATCACGATTTATGAGATACAGCCTTGTGACAGACGGACAGACAGACGGACGGAAAGCGGAGTCTTAGTAATAGGGTCCCGTTTTACCCTTTGGGTACGGAACCCTAAAAAGAAAGAAAAGACAGAAAAGAAAGCAAAGAAAAAAGTCAAGAGAGTTGAAGTACCTAATTCAAAGGAATATTTCTTCTAAAACTGCAACCCATAATTATTAGCGGGTCTCGAGTCTAATCCGCGCCTACAGCCGCCCGCCCTAAGGACACCAATAGAAGACAAATGTTCAAGATAACGTAAAGATACCGTGCGATTTAAGGCACAATAAGGCAATAATATTTACGCATACCTTATAAAACATGGACAGGCAGACATGTTATACAAGAAGTAGAGAACGTCTTGTTGGTTCTAGAAACTTTATCTGTAGCATCAAATTGTGTCGTGTAGTTTAGAACTCGATCAAGTCGCAAGGTTTTATAAATTTATGTTAGGATTAGTGCCCCTGGCGAGTATCAACGGAAACAAAAACTAGCGTAATTTGCTATCATAACTTTGATTCCGAAAATTTGACGAAAGGATTTTTTCCGGGAAAAATCAAAAATCACCTCATTGTAATTTTTCCAAAATGTGTTCGAGTGTTTATGTAGTTGTGGATTTAAAAAAATAGTGATGTTCCATTTTTAGAGTGCCATATTACAAGCGCGAGTGTGGAAAAACAAATGAAATGAAACAAGAACTACGTAGTAGCTATCTTGATCAGTGGTTAGCGCAGCTGATTCACACTCCGAGGGCGTGGGTTCAAATTCCAACAATAGAGCTTAAGCTACCGGTGAAGGAAATCACCGTGCGGAAACCATAGCATTGTGGTAGGACACTTTCTAGTATTCGACTGGCTAGCTACCGCCCTCAAGTTGAAATCTGCCGCCAAGAACCTAACGGAGTGTGTCAGCCTCACTTGAAAGCCAGTTCCATTCCAGGCTAAGCGTGTTTATCATCATCGACCACGTTGTCACTTAACATCAGGTAAACTGTGGTCAAAAACCTAGCTAACTAAAAACAAAAACGACGCAAGGTGTACAAAAAGGTATGAAAGCTAGTTCAGCACCTAAAGTTCTTAGTGAAAACTGTTTTCTTTTAAATTTCTCGGTCGGTTACATTCTGCGTAATTCTTTTTAGATGCCTGTGTGACGTTTATCGTGAATACACGCACAAAGATGTAACTGTGCAAATTTTCCTTTTATTATGCGCCTTTGATGGTAATTGCCCTTCGCTTTTACAATATTAATTACAATATAAAAAGATCAAGCAATAAACTGCTCCAAGATTCCATTCCACCACTAAACCTCACGACACCAGCAGTTAGCCGTTTTTGCCGGCAACACTAATTTACCGCCCGCCGCGCGCGCGATTGATCGGTAATGTTCGATTGATACCGCCTGGGCTGCCCGCCTAAGAACGCTTTCTCGCATTACGCGCTCTCACTTGCATTTAATTTTTCATTATATAAGACAACTAAATAATGTACCATAAAAATGCTTCGTGCGTTTTTTTCTCAGTTGACATTAGTTCGCTGTTTCCTGTTCGTTGACAGTGAGAGATGTCGCATTTATGTGACGAACATAACCGACAGCTTAACTTGAAAGCCAGTTCCATTCCAGGCTTGGTATGTTTACTGTCTTCGACCACACCGTGGCTTAACATCTTGTGAGCTGTGGTCAACGCTTAGCCTGTCAACCATAAAATAAGCTTATGTAATATTTCTCCCGTTTCTTTTAGCAAATATTAGAGTAGTAGAACAGTAGAGATAGAGTATAAAAGAGAAGGCAGAACATCATCTTCGTATTCAGTATCAGACTTTCTGCCACCAAGCAGTAATTTATAAGCATTACCGTGCTCCCGTTTTAAAGAGTACCTACTACTTCTAGTGGAACAGTAAGTACTATTTTGACTAAACTTCTAATGTCTCGAAAGTGATGAGCACCAAAGCAGCAACGCCCTGGGCTTTATAATGTTACTCAAAGTTCTGGTTAACACGCTATCATGGGCACTGTATCTTTAATCATAAGGAGAGCGTTCCGTTCGTTTCATTTCTTTTACTTTTTTTTTAATAACGGATTTCACTTCTCATCTCACTTTCCATTAATGTTATAAATACAAAAATGTATGCTTGATACTTTTTCACGCTATAAAAATAGCTTAACATTGGCCGAAATTATGATGGAGATATGTAGTTTATACCCTGAATAAAAACACACAGGCAACATTTTATCCTAGAAAAAGCGAGTAAAATTTCTGTACGTAGCTTATTGATAAATTTGATATGTATACAGATATAAACTCTTTACACACACAAGAAATTAAAAAAAATAATGTATAGAAAACAAAAGACTACAATACTGAGTATTCAAGCAGGACAAGGCGAGCGAAAAGCTGTTTTTTTCTCTTGAACTTTTTTTTCAGGGCATGCAACCGCTCTGTATTGCATTCTTCCACACTGAGATAATATGAATGACATAATAGATGGTACATTTAATTAGTCTCCAGATAAATTGTTATCATGTACCTACCGGTAGTTTACTATAACGTTTATTGCTTCAATCAAAATATTTATGTTGTTTTATTAGGTTGATTGAGCCAATGTTACGTTCATCAGATCAGTTGTTAGTTTTTATAAATATCTTTGTACTATTATTAGCTTTGTTGATAAATTTAGTTTATGTGAAACAAAAAAAAAACTTTTTTAATTCGATAGTTACTATTTTGTTTGGTAGTTCATTTCACATCCGTCATATGGTGGAATAGTGGATATTCCCCACACGCACAAAGCGTTTGTGTTGCACATTTTTATCCACAAAGAGGTCGGTAAGGATGTCTTTAAGTCCAAAGTAAATACCTTATTTTTTAATTACAAAAAGGCTCAAAGATGCGGCTCTACGATGAAGACGCTTGCCATCATGTTCGGAAATAGCATCGCTCAAAAAGTGTGTAAAGTACGCATAAACAACGCAAATTTAAACGATCGTTAGAGACATTTTATTTGCGATGAACACATTCAAACAAAAAAAACATAACTAAGAAATAAAAAACTAAAACTTATGACTAAACTTATGTTGCCATCTTTTTTTTTCTTTGGTTTTGGCGTCGCATTTTGAGCATTTGCCAGTGTCAAGTGTTTTATATTTTTAAATTGCAAAAGTTAATTAAGTTGCCTCGTAGCTATAGTAATAGTCAAAGTCAGACTGTACTTGACTAGGACTGTACAGACTGACAGTCAAGTCCAGTCATGTTTTAGTAAAGTAGTGGCGACTTTACTATAAAGCTTCTATGTTATATGTTTCACCACATTATATCATTTCCCAGACTCGCGCTTATGATTCGGCACTTTATGAATAAAACATCACCATTTTTATGCATAAACACTCGACAAAACACTAGTTTTGTCGAGTGCGATACGACTCATACCGCGTTCCCGCCGAAACAGACGCCATCTTGTTTACTGTGCATGAAACTAGCGACTGCCAGCAGTGAACTAAACGAAACTGTCACTTTTATACTCCGTTGACATAAAATTGAAGACTATAAAACTGAGAACCGACAAAAGTGGGGGATATTTCAAAATTTAAGAACAGGCTATTTCTGTTTTTTTTATGGACTTTCGTAACAAGTGAAAAAAATAAGATAGGTTATGTTAGGAAAAGGGCAACTCTATTACAATATTTGCTCTTTGGCCACGCTGATGTTATACTCTGAATTACAGCGGCCACTCGTATGATCTATTGAAAGCTTGAAAACAGCAACCGATCAAACATAACTCAGCTTTTCATTCACTAATCGAGAATAATTCCACCAGCATCGCATTAATAATAACTTCTTTGGAGCCACGGGTAGTAAGCCCGACGCAAAATCTAACTTATGTTCAAAGGACTATTCAGCCTAGCCAAGTTTGGACTCGTGCTGTTAAGTTCAACAAACATGTATTTATGTGCTACTAGCTGTGCCGCGCAGTTTTGCTATCACATTTACAGCACTTCCGCGTTTTTAGGAATAAAAAGGATCTTAGTTTAGTCTTCATTGTGCACAGTAACAGATATTCTGCCGCTGAACAGTAGTGTGTAAACATTATTAATTATGTTCCAGTTTGAAAAGTTAAATTACAGGGTTAATGAAATGAGTTTCATTAGCCCTGTAATTTAACAAATTAAATATGAAAATAATAATTGTAAAAAGTAAGTAATGAATAAAAATATAATATTTTATTATTATAATAATATATATTTAACATATTTTTTTTGTAATTTATTAAGAGTGAGCTCTTTTCGAGCTCATAAAATCTTCCAACGAAAAGCGAATAGGTATTTTCAAGCAAGAATACTTGAATTTAGTCTACGTTTTTGTGAGGTATGGTCAAACGCAACCCCGTTCTACATTAAATTCAATTTTGTATCAAGCCTGTATATATCATAATCCTATATATAGTATAAAACAAAGTCGCTCCCCTCTGTCCCTATGTACGCTTAGATATTTAAAACTACGCAACGGATTTTGATGCGGTTTTTTTAATAGATAAGAGTGATTCAAGAGGAAGGTTTATATGTATAATACTTACCGTGCCGTGTTTACCCGTGCAAAGCCGGGGCGGGTCGCTAGTAATCCTATTAGTCTGTACATATGCTTTAAGAGCTGTAGGGCGTGGGTTCGATTCCAGGACAAATATTTTGTGGTATAAACAAAATGTTCTGTATGTTTTATAAGTATGTATTTATGAAAAAAATATTTATTCATTCTATCAGTTATTTAACTGTCATAGTACAAACTTTGCTTAGTTTTGGGACAGATGGTGCTTTGTATAAAGTCCTACTATTTAATATTTGTTATTCCATTTATTACGAATTACCTCAGTGCCTCAAGTCGAAAGTCTTCGAACAGTGTGTGTTATCAGTGATGACTTATGGCGCTGAAACGTGGTCTCTGACTGTGTTCCTTCTTGGTAAGCTCAAAGTAGCACAACGCGCTATGGAGAGGGCTATGCTCGGAGTTTCCCTACGAGATCGAATCAGGAATGAGGAGATCCGTAGACGAACCAAAGTTACCGACATAGCCCAACGGATTAGCAAGTTGAAGTGGCAGTGGGCAGGGCACAGAGCACGCAGAACTGATGGCCGATGGGGCTGCAAAGTTCTGGAGTGGAGACCACGGACCGGGAAGCGCAGCGTAGGACGTCCACCCACAAGGTGGACAGACGACCTAGTAAAGACCGCAGGAACGCGCTGGATGCGAGCCGCTTCCAACCGGTCTTTATGGAAGTCAATGGGGGAGGCCTATGCCCAGCAGTGGACGTCCTACGGCTGAAATGATGATGATGATGATGATTCCATTTATTTATTTATTATTATTACGATATTAAGGCCTTTCATTATTATACGGAGTAAATCGGCTCTAAGTAAATTAGCAACAATGTATCTGAAACGATTACTAAAGAGTTATAGTAATTATACTTATTTGTCTGTAATAGCCCATTCACATGTCGCTGTGGATGTATTTGTATGTATTTGTTTTTTCATGTTTAATACCAACGTTTACTCACGTATGTTCTGAGGACTATTCAGCATGAGTAAATAAAAAAGTAAATATGACACTTTTTGTCAAAAAATCTAATTTTAACTGGTTATACTCGTAGTACACGACTGGCAACCACCCTCAAGTTAAAAATCAGCCAAGCACCTAACGCTGTATTCTGACGGTCTTACATGGGAACCAGTTCCATTCTTGGCTAGGTGTGTACCGTCTTCGACCACACCGTCACTTTTCTTTTTTAATCTAAAAGCAAAGGACGAACGAGAAGCTCTCCTGATGGTAAGAGATAACGCCTGTCCATGACCATTGCAGCGATACTCATAACTTTGTATAGTAAAACAAAGTTCAGGGATCTGCTTTAGCGCTCATTACTTTAAGACTTTCGATGGTTAGTCGCAACAGTAGCGTAGTAGTAATTATACGTGACGACGACATGCATAAAAATTAAAAGTTAACAAATATTATCAAAAATTTGGAAATGTCAAAGTTACATAACATAATTAACTTAACATCAGGTGAGCTGTGGTCAAACATCTAGCCTGTCAAACATAAAACAAAGTTAATACTATTACCTTGTCCTCTCTTCTTCTTCTCTACATTATATTTGAACGTGTGTAAAATGAAATTTAATTTCAATCCAAAGATAGATCATGGAATTCTACAGACATAGAACATGGAATTCTATAGACTACATGAATAATTTCGTATCTTCCCTTATATGGAAGAGCTAATCAGTGTTATCAGATTCCCGGCTATAATCAACATAAATCTTGGCCACACCATCACCGCTATCTCTAGTTTATCTGCTCTTTAGTTAATCATCTAATCACACGTTTGTACATCGGACCAGGACATGTAAATATAACAGTACGTTGCTGATGTCTGATGTCTGTTGTATCGAACTTTGAAATAATTTTAAGGGAGAGAGAAACGTTTAGAGGATGTTTCAGGTGACCAGAATGCTGGCATCTAATTTGGTCAAAGCTTAGCATTGTCATCCAGCGTGGCAATGCTGCCAACATTCCGACTTGGCTATTGCAGATTTTTGTATTTTTTATTAGCTGTACCTCGCGATGTTTCTCACGTTTTCCAGAACAAAAGTAATCCATACTAATATTAAAAGATGAAAGATTTGTATCTTTGTATATAACCAATACACTTAAAAACTACTGGACCGATTTCAAAAATTAAGCTAAACTGTTTCCGGGTTACATATGCTACTTTTTATCCCTGTTTCCCCACAGGAATGGAAACTACGCAGGTGAGACCGCGAGGCATCCGCTAGTATTATATATTACTGTATAAACATTGACCGGTTATGATTGATTGATCGATTAGATCGAAGAACGAACTCTTTATTGTTCACATCAAATATTATACAATACAATAACATAAACTTAATTAATATGTGTAACAACTGGCGACCTTATCGCTAAAATCAATTTCTTCTAGGGAACATGAGGATGGAAAGAATCAAAGGAAGAATTATGAGGGAACAGATGAACATACACACATACATACTTATAACACATACCGGTCAAAAACATGACTTCCTTTTTGTTTATTTTTACCAATATTATTATTTTATTATCTATATGTTAAAATGTTTTATTTGACTTGTAACTTGTGTTATCAAATATTTGTTTAGTTTTTGTGTTTTGTGTTATGTTAATATTTTAGTGAAATTAATTGTATTTGTATTTTTATATGGGTATTGTTCCTAAAATAAATTTATTTTATTTATTATTTTTTGCTTGGCCGTAGTCACGTAAAAAGACGGGGTCTTTAAGGAAGTCAATAGGAGAGGGCTATGCCCAGCAGTGGACTTGACTTTACGGACATTGAAGAATCTATTGTATTTCTCAAAAAAACTCACAATGTTCCACATCCTGACTTAGAAAATAGTGCACCATTAACCTTTCTAAACCATAAGAATAAATCAACTGTCTCATCATCTCTTATCAGATGAGATAAGATCGGACACTCATTAACCAAATACAAATCATACAAAAACTTATAACGAGTGTTTTCCGCTAAATAAATGTACTAAAGGAGTATGTTACAGGACTGGATTGTAATAAATTGTAACGTCTTGAGTACTTTGAGTATTAAAAAGTATCTAATGGTTATTCGTCGGTATATTTTAAGATTGATCTGAGAGATATGCGTGTGTGGAACCGTTCTTTTTATATCACACTAAGTATGGCTAATACGACTAATGATTTGTTACAAGTACATTCCTTATAAGCAATGCGACTGGCTTCATACCGGCATTTTTATTGAAATGAAGCCGATGATATGTTTTTTTTTCATATACTCTGAAGTGTAGTCGCAATTTTCAATGCCTACAAATTGGTTCAACTATTTCCGTCTGCAAATCAATGGCACATATATATATCGAACACAAACAGGAAATAAGCAAATATCAATTACAAAACCGTTATTTTTCCTAGAACTTCACTTTACTTTCAACCACGACAGAATCTAGACATAAAGCAATTTATCCTCTTTGTTTTTTTTTTTGCCACTGACCAGTCGTGCGGTCGAAACGCACGCGCGGGTAGTAAGGCCTTTTAAACCTAACGTTGCTCATTAGGCATTCCAGAGGGAAAATAAATAATCGTGCAGCAGTTCCGGGTTAAGTTAAGATCGCAGGATGTCACATTTATCACGAATTGAGCAAACGCTGCCGGTAGGCAGTGCGCATCGGTGAATGTCCGCGGGCCAGCCAGTTGGCGAGCAAAATGACTTGTCTCCGTCAATACTAGGTAGATCACTTTAGTTGGAAGTTGGAAGTACCATCACAGTACCTACAACCTATTCTGGCGTCAAATAAAAAGGCATAAATATTACGGTGTTCTGATTTGAAAGGCAGCCAGAGAAATTACCGGGCTATTGGGACTAACCATCGAAAGTCTCAAAATAATGAACGCGAAAGCAGCGATGCCCTGAATTTTATTTCACCTATTTTAATCAGATATCTGGGTACAGCTGCATTAAGCATTAACAAGTATTACCTGCTATGTACTTTAACATGAAAAATAATTAAAAATTGTTGCATTTCCTTCTTGTAGCAAAAAAATCTCAGGGCATACTCCAGCTTTAAGCAAAATCAGGCAACCCCTAACGGGTTGCCTGATTTTGCATGCCTTTTTTGCCACCTGTGGCAAAAAAAAGCACTTTCCCACTATTTTTCTTTAACTTTGCACTATGCTTAGCTGTAATTAGCAGGATCCTGAACGGAAACAAAATTAGTAAGAAGGAAAATCAAAAATAATAAAGTAAGTACTATGTACATATAGGAATGTTCAATAGCTAGGCACTTTATTTATTAAACAAAATAAAAAAAATACTAATTACAAAATTTAAACAAAAAACTTAATTTAAAAGTCCGTTAGAGGAGGGATATGTGGCCAGAATGCTGGCAGCATTGCCACCCTGGATGGCAATGCTTAGTTTTTGACCAAAGTAGATACCAGCATTCTGGTCACCTGAAGCCTCCTCTAAACGTTAATATTTAGTGCTAGGCAGTGCATTTGTTTATAGGTATTAGGAGGCCTGGCTCAGTTTATTTGTTCCCGGTGTTACTAGTGAATATTTTCTTTATGCGCTGTCTTGTATCTCAACTGCAATATAACATGAAAGCGATCGTCTCTTTGAAAATTATTACCACTTCCGCAAGTTTTGTGGCCACACTTTAGAGATAGAACTAGTCTGGCAAATGGGCGGCAGCATCCATCATTAGGTCGATATGTATCGGTCACACGCCGCGCGCTCTCTGTTTGTTTGTGTGCACGCATGCTGTCCGACATTGGGTTCCTTGTGAAATAGAAATCTAAGAATATTTAGTAAGAAAGGAGATGTAATCATTTATTACATTTTTATTTTTATTTAGTGATCTCATTTCTGTAATATTATAAATGCGAATGTTTGTATATGTGTTGTAAATGTATGTCTGTTTCCTATTTTATGATGTTACTGCTTTGGATAAGATTTGGAATAGAATAGCTCACACCCTAGATAAATAATCATATAGGCTCGATTATTACATATTTAATTATATTACCGAATGGATCGGCAGACACGGCCAAAACGCCATCCGTACATGGTGGGCATTCCCCACGTACGGACTAAAAGTTTCGATTCCACATTCTGCATACGTACAGCGTGGATGTATCTTTCTGCCAGCGGCGGCGTCTGTATTTCCCGCGAAGTACAATATAGGTGTTTTTAAATCCAGAATTAATCTTCTTTTGGGCAAGCTGGCTCCATCTTAGACTGCCTCCTGCTTAACATTAGGCAGAGCGTGGTCAAACGCAAATTATTATGACTTTTTTAAATGTAGGCTAATTTTCATACCCAGGCGAAGCGGCCGGGCGCTGCTAATAGTTTAACAAGTGTGCATACCGAAAAAAATATGAGTCGAATTAAAAACCTTTCTCCTTTTTAATAATGTGCTTAATTATAATATATCGACAGCCCTGTCGGCTTATTGGTAGTATGTCTGCTCCAAGATCCGAAGGGCGTGAGTTCGATGCCCACCCAGGATAAACATTTTGTGGTTTAATCAAATGTTTGTTCTGTGTCGGGGTGTTCTGTAAATTCAATTCAATTTTTAAATTTTAATGGCGCTGTGTGTAATGTCCTACGATATTTATATTATATATTATATATATACCTATATAAAATCAATTATTTTCGAGTATCTTTTTTGTCCGATGATTACTTTGGAGATATGGTTTGTGTTGTAGTGGGAAAACAGCTCCTGGTGTGGGCAAGTCGCGTGTTTAACCTACTCATTAGCAGTTGAAAATATTATTCAAATGCAATGTGTACCTACAATAAGGAATCTCTAAACCTTCCTATATTGAAATGCAAATAACTGATTCTCGGCGAGATACCTACGGCCGTAGAGATAGCATCGCCATGCACCGATTATACTGATGTCGGATGATAATTATCACACTGCTTGCATCTCTTGACCTCCATCCTGACAAGTGTACACTTTACTAGGAGAAGCAATGAAACAGGAAATAGGGAAGATCGATCTCGTCAATGACTGTAGACTGTTATTATTGAGTACTAGCTTTTGCCCGCGACTTCATCCGCGTTATCGTTAGAATTGGATTTAGAGAGAAATTAAACATTTCTAAGAAGCAAATAAGCAATAGTCATGAAACATTGTTAGATTACGCTAAAGGATACATTTTATCCCTGAATTATGTTACATAAGACGCACGTATGCCAAAGTTCAAGTAAATATGTCCAGTAGTTTGTTTTTTGATAATCCCTCAGGAAACTAATAATAAAAATAAGTATTTAAATATATCTATCAGTTGTCTGACTTCCATAGCTAAAAGTTTTTTTCTTTTGCACTACGTAATTTTTGGTGTGGACAATAAAATGCAGCAATCAGCAGCATTAAGCAATCAGACGTTAAATTTTGAAAGGTTTTTTTTAATTTTACGTAGGTTTGCGTTTGACGACACCTTGTCTGATATTAAGCATTGATGCAATACAGGATGGAGTACGCTCATCTAGAGGAAACCTTGAATTGTAGTTATTATGACTTAAGTTATAATTTATTTTCATATTGTTAAGCATTCATATAAATTATGAGGTCGAAATTTTACTGTCTTAGAATATTTGTCATTAGTAACGTGTTTTTGAAAATACCTAACCAAACCATCCACTTTATCAGCCAACTATGTTATGTTGCATAGCACAATAAGTAGAATGTGCTTTACATTCTATTGTACAGTGAAACACAAAAAAAAAGTCTGATTGGCAATTTTATTTTAAAAATTTGTAGCGATGATAGGTTAGTGGTTAGCGCGGTCGCTTCACACGCCGAAGGGCGTGGGTTCTAACCCCAACAATGAGCTTGAGTTGCCGGTGCAAAAAAACATCGTAAGGAAACTATAGCATAGTACCACCACCCTCAAATTGAACATCTGCTGTCAATGCACAGTGCATGGTGCACCTAATGAAGGCAGCCTCTCTTGAAAGCCAACTCCATTCCAGGCTACTTAACATCAGGTGAGTTGTGGTTAAACACCTGACCTATCAACCATAACCAGCCCTGTTGGTTCATTGGTAGAATGTCTGCTACCAATGGCGTGCTACCAATGATGAAGGGCGTGGGTTTGATTCCCACTCAGGACAAACTTTGTGCTATAAACAATTGTTTGTTCTGTGTCTGGGTGTTATGTATTTATTATAAGTATGTATTTTACAAAAAAAAAGTATTTAAGTATTCTATCAGTTATCCGAGTTCCATAATACAAGCTATGCTTAGTTTGGGGTCAGATGGCGCTGTGTGTAATGTCCTACGATATTTATTTGTTTATTTATAAAAAAATCCTAGCTAATATTATAATAAATAATAATAAATAAATATCGTAGGACTATACACACAGCGCCATCTGACCCCAAACTAAGCAGAGCTTGTGCTATGGAAGTCAGATAACTTATAAGTACATAATTGCAAATTATTTATTATGAAATATTTCATGATAATCGCTTGATTATGAAATGAAATGAAATGAAAACATGAAATATTGCATACATGCCAGGGGTATTTAGAAGGACATACAGACAGGATTTCCTTTCATCCAGAAAAATCATCTATTTCTGAGGATAGAAAAAATATCTACCTACATTAACGCGAGCATAGCCGCGAGCAAAAGCTACTGTGTAGTAATTACTATTGGATTAGTTCGAAGGTACATTGTAGACAATTATATTTTGAGCTCTAATGTACTAACTATGACACTAATCTGTATATATAAGTAAATGGTAAAATAATTTAAGTAGTTCTTGACTATTCGTCGCACAATGAAGCTATTTTTAGTAACGCTTTTTCTATATACCTTGGTGAAATGTTTCCCCGATCGTGGCCCAGAGAACACCGTTAAGAACGATGACGATCCTGGTTCACCTTTGATGCTCACTCCATATATCGAAAGCGGCAAAATTCAAGAAGCAAAAGATCTTTCACGTGTTGCTTTTCCCGACTTTCCCGAAGTCGAGAGCTACGCCGGCTTTTTTACCGTGGACAAAACCTACAACTCGAATCAGTTTTTCTGGTATTTTCCAGCCCAGAATAATAGAATAGAAACAGCTGTGATGGTTTGGCTTCAAGGAGGCCCCGGAGCAAGCTCGCTTTTTGGACTTTTCGCTGAAAATGGACCATTCGAAATCAAAAATGACGCGTTTCAACGACGTGACGTTCACTGGGCTGAAGATAATCACCTCATATACATAGACAACCCAGTTGGCACTGGTTTCAGCTTCACCAACGACTCGCGTGGGTACTGCACTAACCAGACACAGATAGGCGAGCACCTCTACTCTACTATAACACAATTCTTCCAACTATTCCCGGAGCTCCAACAGCTTCCATTCTTCGTAAGTGGAGAATCTTATGCCGGGAAATATGTTCCAGCATTGGGGTATACCATACACAAGAATAATCCCACAGCAAGAACAAAAATAAACTTGAAAGGGTTAATAATTGGAAACGGTTGGAGCGATCCGATCAACCAACTCAATTACAGCGATTATTTGTACCAAATAGGTCTCATCGACTGGATCGCAAAGCGGGAACTCGAAAAACTTCAAAACAATCTTACAGAACTTGTAAAAGCCGAGGCTTGGCATGAAACAGTCGATGCTAGGTACAGGCTTTACGATTATATCCAGGGTAGTATGGGAAACATTTCTTTGTACAACTATTTACCATCAAAATCAGTTATAGACAATCCATATCCTAACTTTATAGACACCGTATCGATACGGAAAGCCATTCACGTGGGAGACCTGACATACGACAGTCTAAATGAAACGGCTTACGAATACTTAAAATTAGATATTATGAAGTCTGTAGCTCCGTGGATTTCAGAACTTATAGAGCATTATCATATACTATTCTACAATGGACAAACAGATATAATTGTAGCTTACCCGTTGACTATTAATTTTCTTAGAAAACTCAAATTTTCTGCCAGTGAGAAATACTTAAATGCCTTACGTATGATTGCGTTACTTGACCACAATAATAACACCGAAAAAATTGCATTTGTAAAGAGAGCTGATAAATTGACAGAAATGTTGATCAGAGATGCATCGCATATGGTGCCTGCGGACCAGCCTGAATGGATTTACAGTCTGATACTTTGGTGGCGCTTGTCTGCTACTGGAATGGAAGGAGACATCATGATAGACGGCAATAAAATCGTACTACAACCCAATCATGAGTAAATTAAAGATTATTCTTTATGTCAAAACTAAAATCGTACTATCATGAGTCATCATCATCATCATTTCCACTGCTTCCATGTAGGACATCCACTGCTGGGCACAGGCCTCTCCCATTGACTTCCATAAAGACCGGTTGGAAGCGGCTCGCATCCAGCGCGTTCCTGCGGTCTTTACTAGGTTGTCTGTCAACCTTGTGAGTGGTCGTCGTACGCTGCGCTTGCAGGTCCATCATGAGTAAATTAACGATTTTATTCGAATCATAAGTGAATTAAAGATTATTTTTTGGGTCAAAAGAAAATTTGTACAACTACAACATCCCACGTAAATTAAACAGCACGTAACCATTTGTTATTTTCCAATGATATTTTTTACCATTAAGTCAAATCATATGTAATGCATAAAGCACGCATAAGTTGTAGTTATGCATTTTTAATCCTTATTTGTTTTATTCTGCCTTTTATATTATTTTTTGCTTCCATATGAATCTTGAATTAATATCATAGTGAATCAACTTACTTACTCGTCGATTCCTAAAACTGGTATCCGCAGCGAGGAACATCAGAAGCCCATAAAATACTATGAAACGATTACGTGGCTGTCAACTATGGATTCCTATAACGATTATAATTATGACATACATAATAATTGTCATTACAAAGACATTTTATGATAGCCGTTTCACCATATTTAGTTACATAGTTAGTTAATCATTGTTAAATGCAATCGATAAACGTACAAACGTCTTAAGTTAAGATGTAAAAATAATCAAACGTTCCTACCCACTAGGTATTAATAGATAGGTATAATATATGTTTCATAAGTTTAGGCCATGTGTACAACATTGTATCAATTCGTGAACTGTGCTTTTTATTTTCATATTATGCATTCAAAACACCCACGTAACGTGGAAAAGTAGAGACTGGAATTTCTAGTTTAACGATGCAAATTCAAAAAGGTTTATTTTAATGTGAAAGTAACAAGAAGAACAAAACGCTCTTCTGATAAATAAGATTTAACACAAGTGCAGCGGTACCCAAGACATTGATTACAAATGAAGTTCAAGACAACTGTTGAGCTATTTTAAAACTCATTACTTAGAAATATCCGATGTTGAGTCTCGTTGACCCTATAATTTCGCTAGCTGCAAGCCCTTCAGGCTATCCTAATTGTAATTTGTACTTATGCTATTTGGTAGCAGAACTAACCCAGTGCTGGGCGCGAGTTTCTTCACAATGTGAGAAGAATAAGGCTATAGTCAACCACGCTGGTCACGTGCGGGTTTTTTTGCTCTTAGACAAGTAGGTTTACTCAAGATGTTTTCATTCATCAGAAATCTACACATAACTTAAAAAAGATAGCGTGCCGTGGGATTCGAATCCAAGACCTTCAGTATGGAAGTTAGACGATCTCCCAACTAAGCTGCTGAAACTTAGTGAAACATACGTGATGCATTGACAAAATCCACTAATACTGATGATGTAACTATTTGATGAGTTTTTGGCGGGAACGCGGAAAAGTCATGCGCCCAATTACATTTTTTCCAAAACTAATGCTTTTTCGAGGGTTCATAAATAAAAATAGTGGTGTTATATTCATTAAAGTAGTGTTGCTTCCAAAGCACCATCGAAACTTATAGTAAAGTCGCCACTACTAAAGCATGACTGGGTTTGACTGGCACGGACTGGACTTGATCAAGACTGGACTTTGACTACTGATTTAACTTATGAAACTATGAAAATATTAAAACGCTTGACACTGGCAAATGCACAAAATGCGACGCCAAATTGAAAGAAGAAGAAGAACTATTTGACATTGAAATATGGAGAATTGAATTTTCATTAGAATATTAGAATCTTATTAATGAACACATAGAGACTTTTATTACCATGACATAAATAAATTAACACCTCGAATCATCATGTCCTACCTTAATCTTATTACAATCAGTAGGTAGGGTACGACTATTTTTTGTGCTTAGGCCCCATAATATAAAGTGAGCTTATTATTATGTCAACGATAATGCTGCCCCATTACGGAGATCTTTATGAGATGTATATTTTACCCGTTTTTATGTTTTATATAGTTCTGTGAAAGTGATACCTATATCTTTAATGTGGGTTCAATAAGTAGCCGGAGCTTGCGGAGATTAGGGTTACCATATTGCAAAAACGAAAATTAAAATAGTCCAATTATTTTTTTTACGAAAGATAATGTAAAGCAGAGTGAACGCTAGGGTCAAACAACGGTTAAAAATAATTCTTGAAACATAAATGATTTCTAATTTTTAATCCTAGGTCCAACTCTATCTTAAATGTATTGTCTAGGTTAAAATTCCTCCGATTTTGATCGGTTAAAATAAAATCTTTTTCAAGTGCTTTGTGTGGTTAATTATAATTAAAAAAAATTATACGGATAAGTCCGCGTTTGACCCCCAACTCGCCTAATGGTATACGACGATGTGGTCGAAGATAAAACACGCAGACTTAGAAGATCACCACTCACTCACTCACTCACTCACACTCACTCACCACCACCACCACACTCTGACCTTGAAAAGAACTAGGAAATAAGGAAGCCGGCAGCTTGTTCCATTCCTTGGCCGTACCAATGAGAAACGTAGAGAGAGTCAAAACGTTTGGTACGTACCCAAGGAAATTCCAATATGTATGGGTGGTAGAGGGTCGTCTTTCTACTTGTCCTGTAGTAAAAAGAGTATAGAAGTACAAGGGCGTACAGCTCAGTAGCACATTCTCCGAAATGAATCCTATACAAAATTGATAGACTTTTTCGACTATATAAATTGCTAGAAAATGACAGTATCATAAGTGTTTAGTAACGATTTTTATAATACAATCGACTATATTTCATTTGTGTATAAATTTTTTTGTACAACTAAGTAGGACATACATAGTAAAAAAAAGATTCGGTAGGTAACCCTAAATAATATGACTAGATTACGTTTTTGCTTGTGGGATATGGTGTGGTAGTAAAATAACTAAAGCGTGTTTATAATATCATACTGCAGTATAACGTGATAAAAAATATTTTAAAGAAAATAAAACAAGGCATTTGCAACCGCTAATTGTAATTATAGCATAATTAAACATAGTTAACTAGCAGCCCGCTCCGACTTCGTTCCGGTGCTATTTATTTTAGCGATTTGTTTTCTTTTTATTGTTGACAGGCTGGGTGACTCATTGGTGTTAAGTGATAGTGCTCGAAGATGGTAAAAACACCTAAACTGGAATAGAAAGGGCTCTCAAATGAGGCTGCCGGAACACACCGTTTAATGCTTGGCAGCAGATTTTCTACATCAGGGTGGTAGCTAGCCAGTTGAAAGTACTCTACCACCATGCTATGGTTTCCTCGCGATGTTTTCCTTTACCGGCAACTCAAACTCATTGTTGGGATTCAAACCTACGCCCTTTGACGTGTGACCCGACCGCACTAAACACTGAGCTGTCATCGCTACGATTACAAATTATAACCAGTTTTATGCTGAGGTGAGCCCCTATTTTGTAGCTGTTTGTTGTTTTTGTGTGCTCTGTGGTGTTACAAAACAATAAAAAAACATTTTCTTTCTTTCTTTTTTTCAAAGTATCGAATGTTTCTACTAACATGTAAAAATTACCGAGTTTCAGTACTGCAGCTAGTGAAATTACTGGGCTGTTGAGACTAACCATCGAAAGTCTCAAAGTAATGAGCACCGAAGCAGCGATGCCGCGAACTTTTTGTTGCTACTTAATGTTTTGTGTATTGTTACATGCGTCCATGGCCGTTGCATCTCTTACCATCAGGAGAGCGTATGTTCTCTCATTACTGTAAAAATATATATATATACATATAACGCCTATACAGAAAGAAGCACGTTTTAAGGTTTAAAATGTCGTATCCTCATTTAAACAATCTATTTACACCTGACTTCTCTAACATCCTCGCAAAAAACGCCAGTAACTGGCAATAATTCATTTTTACTGGCAATGAATGTAGAGATTTTTCGAAATGTTCTTGTCAGTGGTAAATATTAATGTGCCATCGGATGCGACGGGCATACCGGCTGTGATATAAAAACATATAAAAACGCACAACGTTATCCCGCATAGCGGATTATTCTATGATCCGGATTTCTGTATGATCTGGTTATTTATGTTTCTGTCAATTAATGCCTGTAAAGGGGCCACAGCAGTCGCGTCCGCTTACTTGTCGTCACCATCGACAATGCTGTAATACTTTTATAATCAATAACTTGCCAGTATAAATAACATTTAGTAAAAAATTCATTAATAGTAGATGGAAGTGAGCTCACGTTTGACTGCCATCTCGCCTGATGTTGAGCGAAGATGCAATCTACGATAGAGTAAGTTTGCCTTGAAGTAACTGATTTATTCTCCACTTGCATGCTTTTGTATACTGGTAGAGTACTCTCTAGTACTCGGCTGGCTAGCTACCACCTTCAATTTGAAAATCTTCCGCCAAGCATCTTACGGTGTGTTCCGGCAGCCTCACTTGAGAGGCAATTCTATTCCAACCTAAGTGTGCTTTACCATATTCGACCACACCCTCATAACCTAAAAAATAAAAAAATATAAGCCTGTTTGTTCAAAAACCTACGCTACACACCACATAGACAAATCATATACATTTGAAATGTGATTAGTCTTTTTAATAAAAAAAAAACATTTGAAGAAAAAAATTATTTTAGTGGCTTCAAATTTTAAAAAAAAGCACGCGAAACTGTGACGCTTTCCGTATCCTCGGTACTAAAAATATTATGTAAAAAATTGTAATCGTTGTAAACTATGACGTTCTCTGAATGTAGCCAAAATTGAACATATGATCATATGCAGAGCAGTATACATATATATAGTGTATATATATTTTTATTCATGATAATTGCAATAATTGTTTGCAATTTTATTATATTATAATTGTTATTAATTATTATATATATGTCTGACTTATAATTGTCCTATTACCAATAAAATGATTATGATTATGATTATGATTATATATGTATTAATTTCTTACAGTTAAAAGGCAGCTAGCGAAATTACAGAACAGTTAAGAGTGGAGTTTTAAAGTAATTAACGCCAAAGCAGTTATGCTCTGGACTTTCATTTGTTTCTCAAAATTCTGTGTATCGCTGTAACGGTCATGAACATTTGGACATGCATTATTTGTTACCAGCAGGAGAGCGTCTCGTTGATCTCATTACTTTTACAGTAAAAAAAATAAACATATATTATGAAAATAATGTGAACATTTGAACAGATTAACTTTTTGCGTTGTCGGATACATAATTATATGTATTACCTAAACAACTTTTAACGCGTATTTCTTTTATAAAAACAATATATTTTAATTTCAAAGTTAGATACGGATAGATAAATGAAATTAATGTTGCCAAGTTATAAATGAACTCCTCACAAACAAACATAAAGTGACGAAGTCATTAAGAACCGTCCGCCATATCTTATTTATTCAAATAACTGTACCACCTAATTACGAGTTCTGTGCTGTTAAATGGCAACATCTTCATTTAAGGCAATAAACCGGTAACTTATACGCCATTAAATAACCATTAATTAAACTTTATTCAAGGGCCAGTACTTAATTATTTCAACGTAAACTAAAATCAATAAAATGTCACCTTATTTTAGTACACAATAACATTGTCAAGTATTCACAATCTTCGACCGTTTTAAAACATTTCAATTAAGTGTTTACTTAAAAAAACATTAAGCTATTTTGTCATTTACTTATGCATGTTTTGTAGATGTTAAGTACACAAAGTTGGTATTGATAAAGGTACTAAGAAAATAGTTACATTGTACCGACTTAAAAATTAGAAAATGTACTTAGCAGATGACAAATACAATACACGTTCAATCAGAAAGTGTTCTTTATATTAGTTTATTTATACGGTATCACCTTGTTGTTGGAATAATGTTACAAGCAAAGGTCAATATAAGCCATTGAATGAAAAAAAAAGTTGTAACTTTCGTCTATTGTAAAAAAAAATTGTATTATTTGTTGTCCAAAAATATACACTTTAAACTATCTTACGCACAAATCGGAGTTAATATTTATGAACCCAAATAAATATTAATGCAGCCGCAAACCAGATAAAACGATGTTCGATCATTAATTTTATTGTAACCAATTGACTTGAATGGCGTATGACGATGGAGTGCTTTTTTTTGTTAGAGTGTCGAAGGCACCTGCCATTTTGCCACGAGGTAAATTCATCATACAGTGATGAATGGACGTCTCGCTTGCTATGTGCCGTCTGTTTTTTTTTAAAAAGGAAATCACGGGGAATATGATAGAAATGTTGGGTAAAATATCTGTGACGGTATATTACGAATTGTCAATTGGTGTTTATCTAGATTCTCAGGTTTTTTTCTTAGCAGCAGTGCAACACATTATCTTTTTAGTCTGTATAGAATCCGTTCTCCTACTTATGATATTCCCAAACATTACATTAGATACAAAAGAATAACACAAATAACGTAAAGAAAAAAATAAGGAATACTATCATTTCATTAAAAAAATTCCATACACGACAAATTTTTTTTTTTTATAGTAGGTAGGCTTGCGTTTGGCCGCCATCCCGCCTGATGTTAAGCGAAGATGCGGTCTATGGTGGAGCACGCTCGCCTACAAGAAACCGATTCACTCGCGACTTGAAGGTACCCAGACTATATTCAAAAAGTTAAAAAAAAAATTAATTAAAATTAGTCAAATTCAAAATTTCAATTTCAATTTCAAATTTTAATTCTTCTATTCTAAGTTTTCCTTAAACACATTATGTAGCTATCTAAATGTTATAAATATTAAACAACATACAATCCCTAGGACCACGTTTACCTACTTATAGTAAGCATAGACTAGACTATTTTCTAAAACGTTTATCTTCAATAGCTATCCAAATACAATCATCTCACATATAGGGTTGCCAGACAGACAGACCAGCCAGTTTGGTCGGACATTTGGGTAAAAACGCCGGACACCCTCAATTATTAAAGATTTTGTCTCAGTATTAATAGGTACGACAAACACGCTCGGCAACTCTCGGCGCTCGCTCGTTTGCGAAATGTAAAACCTAACAAAAGCCAGACACCGTTTATTTTGGCCGGACACGCAATGAAAAAGCCTAACTATGTCCGGCTGTATCCGGACGCCTGGCAACGCTACTCATATAAATAAAATGATTACCACTGATGTCCTCTATAATTTCACGAGAACAATGTAGCCAGTCTCCTCAATGTCCCTATGAACATCCATGGAGGAAGGCTTAAAGTTTCGTCTAGATCGCCTGAGGTTATGCAAAGTACTTCCCGGATGCTTAGCGAATTCTTTAAAGAAAATTATTGAGAAATTCCGTACAGATATAAACTGGCGCCAGGAAAGGAAGATTTTTGCGAGTTTTCTTAAGCAACTGCACGGTATAAGATTTGTGTTTTTGCTGAGAAAATAAAGCATGGCTATCTAGGGTAAGTGGTTGCTCATGTACTTATAGCACGTTCATAGTCACAACAGGATCGAATCACAAGCTGTGTGATAAATGTAGATTTTTTAACATTCCGTTTCTCAGCGTCACACCTAATATAAAGTATTGATGTGAATTGAATTGAAAAAACCTTTATGTTAAAACGTGTACTGTGCAAAATATGCACAAGGTTCAAAAAGAAACCTGGTTTATTCTGGATTTTAAAGCATATTACATCGGCTAATATAAATAATATTGTAGTTAGGCATGAAACACAGAATCCGACAGAGTTTCACTTCCACGATATGTTCCAAAAAAGATTAATCTACCACGAAAATTGTATGTAACATCATTACCAAATCAGTTTGTAAAGCCAAGAACATAGAGAATATATCATTCCCTAAAAAAGTTTTAATAATAGAACTTTACTACAGAGTACAGACATTATCATGCAGATTTACCATTTATTATTAATGTCATTTAATTTCAAACACGGGATCAATCAGAAATTCAATTCTGAACAGTTCTACGTCAACTGTCACCTTTAAATCACATTTACATGTCAGTCACGACAAGCCCGTATATCAATAAACGACTTGTTAAAGTATTTATATCTTCTTAATGGAACACTGAAACATTTACATAACTGACATGTATCCAGTTCCCAATAAATTAAAAAAAATACGTAGCTGACTGTGTAAAACTCGCTTTATGATCACGCAGCGGAAATCAAAGTTATGTGAATTTCAATTCAGCGCACTCATGTTAAGTTGTTTAAATTAAACCCTGAAATGTTTGGTCATGTGCCTGGTTTTTTTATTTTATTTTAACCACATACTTATAGGAAATCTTTTCTACAAGTTTGTTATAGCCTTCAGTTTTACTATGGTAAATCATGAGATGAAATGGTAACTTTTTTTAAATGTTAAAAGTAATGAGACGAACGAGACGCTCTCCTGATGGTAAGAGATAACGCCTGTCCATGATCATTGCAGCGATGCACAGAAGTTTGAACTTTGAACATTTTCTAGGCGATAGATTTATATAAAAAAATATTTAAACAATAAATTTAAAAAAAAAAAGAGGTCGACTTCACTAAATATCAAGCCGTAGTGTAAACATCGGTGTTGCCGTTTAAAATGTACTGCAGCTAGCAAAATTATAAAGCTATTGAGACTAATCATCGAATGTCTCTATAGCGATTGTTTGGACTTTATTTGATAATCAAAATTCTGGGTACCGCTGCTATCCCATACCATATCTCTTACCATCTAGAGAGAGTTTTATTCTAATTACTATTACATACAGATAATCTCTTGGCATATGTGATATAGCAACAGGGGCGTAGCAAGCGTCGTATCAGCCCTATCAAGAACACGGGCCCCCTGTATCAAGGGGGCCCCGTGGGGGCCAACTGTAAAAATACAAACAAACAGGGTTAGACTTTATACTATTATATTATGTTGGTTACCAAATTTGCGAAAGAACAAAAAATGAAATTAAAAAAAAAAAAATCCTTTTTGCGAAATTTGTGAATAGGCATGACCCCCGTGAAGCAATGAAACGAAAGACAAGAGGGGCCCGACAAATGTTGATAAAGAGCCCGCCTAGGGCAAGCTACTTCACTGTATAGGTAATAGGAAGATAAAGTTCCTGAAAAAACGTGGAATATCTAATTTTCAACAGCTTTCAATATTTTTCAAGACGTTTGTAAATATTCAATTACTTGACCATTATTAATTGTTCACAATACTTATAATTGGTACTTTTAAGTATACGAGTACTTGTACCGATAATAATTTATATCTTGTAAAATTTTATGTTTTCCCATTTTATGACCGTGTTGTTGAAAGTTGTATGAGTTGTCATTTCCTTTAACTTACAAACATTAACACCTCACAACGTTAATCTACTTTAACCATTTACTGTAACTATAATTTTGCAAAATGATTTGCTAATAAATCACCTTCGTTAACACATTTACAATAACTCACACTAATAAGCATGAGACATCACTCTGAGATATGTCATTCTTCTCTAGAGGTACAAAAAGAGGTTTATTTGATGTCTTATATTTATAGTATTGTTTTATTAATAGAGTGCCGAATTAACGAGTGCGAGTGTAGGAAAGTGAATTAATGTCGTGAAATGTGACTTTTTGTGTTGCTTCTAAAATTATTACCCATATAGGCTTGCGTTTAACTCAATACAGCCTGATATTAAGCGAAGATGCGGACTACGATGGAGCACGCTTGCCTAGAAAAAACTGAAAAGCTTGTAGTAAAGTCTTCTTTACTAGGATTGATTAGACTCGATCATGACTTACTTTGTCTCTGTCTTGTGTGACTAAGATTTGTTTAACTTACGATACTTGAAAATTAATATCAAAACACTCGACACTGGAAAATACACAAAGTGGGACGCCAAAAATTAAGAAAAAGAAGACCTCCAATTTGATTTGTATCATGAGTGAGACAGAATCAGTACGACGAAGACGAAGTACTTTGTGACCTGATATACACGTAAAAACTGAAATATAATGAGCGAATCCGGATGGAGATAGTACACAATAATTGTAGATATTTGAGATACAATATCCCTTTCAATTATTAAAGCAAGGGCGGTTACAACGGCTGAATACTGAACGCGACGTAATTTATTCTGTTCGAGTACCGTATACATGCGCCTGGGCAATTGTACGCGCGGCTGTAGACTTGAGATATATTCTATTTTTTGATAGTTAATACCATTGCAAGAAAAACCTTGACTAAACATCAGTCCCACGGCTGAGCGCGAGCGTCTTCCCATTATGAGAAGCGTAAGATCATGGTCCACCATGCTGGCCAAGTGCGGGTTGGCGAACGTCACACATCGTTGCTTTATTTATGAACTCTCGGACATTTAGACTTCTGCGCGATGTTTTCCGTCACCGTATGAAATCAGCACATAGATAACTTAGAAAAGACAGAGGTACGTGCCGTGGAATTCGAACCCAGGACCTCCAGCTTGGAAGCCAAACGGTCTCCTATCTAGACTGCCGAAACTACTTACAGCAACAGGAGTATAATAGTAAATATTTAAACATATTATGAACCTTAAATAAATAAAGAAATAAATACCTATTGACGGATATTTCACATAGTCATTGTCATTGGTCATGGTCATTTCACATGCTTTAGCATTAAGTCCTCCCTTTGTACATATTTTTCTATAAAGTGTGCAACAAAAAATTAAATAAATAAATAAATAAATAGTGCTCGTACTATGATTGATAACTTAAGCGTGCTGGAAATTTCTTTAGCTTCTCTTACATTTTCTTTGAGTCATTTTACTCATTTGTATCCTAAATCATCTGTTCAGCGAAAGGTATTAGTATACAAAAGTTCAACTAGTTTGAGCATTTCATAGGTTCAGCTAGTTTGAGCATTTCATAGGTTCAGCTAGTTTGAGCATTTCATAGGTTCAACTAGTTTGAGCACCTACGCGCCAGGAATATAAAACTACTCAGCTACTATTGCATTAGATTTAGGAAAATGTTTTAAAAAACCGGCCAAGTGCGAGTCGGACTCGCGCACATAGGGTTCAATACTATTATCTATGAAAATGACAAAAAAAATCACGTTTGTTATATGTAATATAGATTAAATATTTATTTAATTCTGTTTTTTAGTATTTTTATTACAGTGGCAACAGAAATACATCATCTGTCTAACTATCACGGTTCATGAGGTACAGCCTGGTGATAGACGGACAGACAGACAGACGGACAGACAGACAGACAGGCAGACAGACAGACGGGCGGACAGCGGAGTCTTAGTAATAGGGTCCCGTTATACCCTTTGGGTACAGAACTCTAAAAAATGGTATATTAAGTTAAAAAATCTCATAAAACTTAATAGGAATAATGACACCAACAATGTTTACTTTTCACGCCTATAACAGTACTAATTAAGTGCAACAAAAAATTCAGTCTATCAACATTAACAATTTTTTGCCAAACTTCACAACTTACCCAGGCATCGCATGCCGCCCTACTGTATGCAACTGATAGTATCTGTAGATTGTAAAGATAACAATTGTAGATATGAGACATTAACTTTTTGTTGTAAGCTAATAAGAGATATATTTACAAGTGCGGAGATGATAATAAAAAGTATTGCAAGTGTGAATTCCATGGTTGGTACGAGTATGTGGTTTTGTGAGATTTTTAAACACGTTTAAATTATCATGTAACTTTGGAAGTAAAAGTCTTGCAAGTCGACTTTAATCTACTTCTAATTGTAGTATTTTTGAATTTTTGCTGGTATGTGTGAAACGTAGAGTCAAAACGTTTGGTACGTACCCAAGGAAATTCCACTGGTTGTGGGCCGTCCTTCTACTTGTCCTGGTTAGGTCATTGGTAAATAGTTAACAACCTCTTTAAACCAACGTCTGTATGTAAGTAGGTAGGTACTACAACAAAAGAGTTTAATTCTATAATTTTTAAATTTGCGAGATAACAAAAAATAACAAATGAAAATATTTGTTCTCTCGGCATAATGTTAGACTTTCTTCTCGCGAAGATAAAAGTTATTAAATTAAAACAAATTTTACTCCACAAGCTGCTTACAAAGATACGGCACGACCATTGATATCTTGACGCCAAAACTTCCAGGCTAACTAAAAGCCTAGCCGGTGCCATTCGGCATCCATTCCGACTTCCATAAACAACGACGTCCTAATAAATAGTGCACTTATCTGAAGAATTTATGATAGATAGATACAGTGCCTGACCTCCGAGCGATGCACATTTCTCACGGCAACCGATAGATCTCGTATGATAAGCGTAATATGGAAATAAATACGTTCGGCAAGATGGTATAAAATAACTATACTGTCAAAATACACAAATTTAAAATACTTACTTACGTAGGTATAATTTTCAAAAACGATCAGCTGTGAATTCGTTCGCAAAAGGCATCGTTTTACTATATTATTTGTTTTATGTCACTCCTTGATAAAGATCGCATATTCTTTATGTAAAATAAGTCGCTCTTCTTATGGTAAGATATAGCCCATCGCCATCATTGCGGTGTAATTTTCTCTTTTTAACCGACTCAAAAAGGACTATATGTTTTTTTTATATATTTTACGCGATCATTCCGCCAATTATAAATCGATTTCTTCAGAGGTAGACCCATATAAATTTTATCGAAATCGATCGAGCGGTTTTTAAAAATCAACAAAAACTAAAAATTGTATACATCAATGATATTTTCGTTTACTCCGAAACCTCGCTGTTTCATTGGAGCAGTGCGTTTAGTTGGCCTAAGGGTCATGGAGCCGGTTTTTTTTAAATTGTAAATTTATATATTAAGTAAAATAATATTTTGCGTAAATAATCATCAATCTTTTGACACTAAATTAACCAATTAACTCAGTATTTAAAACTTTTTGTATTTTCCAAAAGCTTTAACTTATAAAGAAAAAATAAATAACAAAACAAAGTGTTTAAACACAGTTTAACATCAATACACGACAGGTTTATAAAAACTTACCTATTTTATTGAAATAGTCCGTTTGAAATGTGACAGTTAATTATTGATGAATAGAGCTACTGCTTTTTTTTATAAGCATGTGACGAGTCCAGTTTCAGTACAGGCTTGACGAGATTGACGTTGCTTGATACACCGGCTTGACGTCAAACTCGTCCTGATCTAGATAAGTCAAGGATTAAACTGCTCGTTTAATTTGTGGTTATGTGTACCTAATGATGGTTTAATAACTATGTTGCGATCAGCCATACTGTCACTTGATGTCAGGTGGTGGATGCTTAGCTTGTCACTAGTACCTAATAATATCACACTTTGACAGTTCTTACCCGACGACGCGCGACGGGAAAGATAAGGAAATAATAGATAATCATATGTCTGTATGCGTTCTTTCACGTCATAAATACATCAAATGATTTTAATAAATAAAAATTGTTATATAATGTGTCTGAGATTATTTATTGGTGTCGTGAAGAGATAACAACTCTGGTGGTATCAGCATAACTTCATATTTGACGGACGGTGATGAAGTTCCCATAGGCTTATATTTAAGAGCCTACCAGAAAGGTAAAAATACTTGCCAATTTATTTTACTAAACATCGTGAGGAAACCATAGCATCGCGGTAGGATATTTTCTAGTATACTCTCAAGTTGAAAATCTGCCGCCAAGCACCTAACGGTGTGTTCCGGCTGCCTCACTTAAGAGCCAGTTCTATTCCAGGCTAGGTGTGCTATACCATCTTTGACCACACCGTCACTTATCATCAGGTGAGCTGTGGTCAAACACCTAGCTTATCAACCGTAAAAAAAAGCAACAGTAATTAATAAGTTCTCGCTTATTAATTACAGCCCCAATAATAAAATGAAACTCTTCTAATGATCGGGTTAGCCGTAAATCTATCTATCTATCTATACTATTATTTACTATTTATTTTATTTATGATAAAGAGGAAAGATTTGATTGTTTGTTTGTTTGTGTTGAATACGCTCGGAAACTACTGGACCGATATTAATAACTCTTTCATTATTAGAATGCTACATTATCCGTGATGGACATAGGCTATTTTTTATTTAAAAAACAATTAGGGATCTGTATAGAAAATTCAATAATGTAACCCAAGCTATGAAAAATTTGAAAAAAATCCTTACTGAGCATGCGCAGCGAAAACTATTGACAATAGAATGAAGTGACGTTTTATAGAGCAAATTGACAGTTACATATAAATCCGCAATATCACAGTTGTTATCAACATCTTATAAAGAGGAAAGATTTAAACTTTTTGTTTGTTTGTATTGAATAGGCTCCGAAACTACTGGATCGATAAATTTATATTGTTAATCGAGTTTTGTTTTCCCGTGCGAAGCCGGGGCGAGTGTTGCTAGTGTGTTATAAAATGAAAAACGATATACTGGCAGCTTAACAGTTAATTGTCTCGTTATGACAGTTCCCCCAGTGTTGGGCAATTATGTAAATAATGAGTTCTGTTCATATGGTAATGAGACAGACGTGTGCCGCTATTTGTTTACAATTTGCATGTTATTATTACCGTTTGTTTTTCAGTCGTGAAATGCTAATTGAATGTCGAACTTTTTTTCTTATTTTCCTGACGTCGCGCGTCGAGTAAATAGTACTTTGCAAAAATGAAACTAGTTAATTACTAGGTAGTGCTAGTGAAACTTTGACAAAGACATGTTACCCGGATAATCAACATTTATAATTAATTTTTAAAATTTATTTGGTCAAATATGGTTTTAAGATTAAGGCAATTAATTGAAGTTCTTATAACTGCAATGGACTGAAAAAATATCAAATGTTTGTGGTGAATCTGATTTCTTAACAAATAATAATGTAATAAAATAGTAGAAATAGTATGTGTATACACATACTATTTCTACTATTAGATACCTTTTCACTTTATACGCAAACGTATGTATACGTTTGCGTATAAAGTGAAAAGGTATCCAAAATTCCAATACACACATCAAATCGGACGAAGTCGCGGACACAAGCTAGTTGTACATCTATACTATTATAAAGAGGAAAGATTTGATTGTTAGTTTGTCTTGAATAGGCTCCGAAAAAACTGGACCGATTTCAATCATTTTTTCACCGTTGGGAAGCTACACTATCCCCGGATGACATAGGCTACTATTTATCCCTGTATTTCCACGGGAACGGGAGCTACGTGGGTGAAACCGCGAGGCGTCATAGTAAATAATAAACTAGTGTGACATAACTAAATGATAATGATCATTTTCTTTTAAACATAAACTAAATAAAACTTGTAAACTTCAGTTCAACTGATTTTGTTTATTATCTAATTAATTTAACAAGCAAAGCTATGCAGTGCAATGTAATCATAGACAAACCACGCATGGTATTTATTTGTCTGGACTAAACACCTAGGGACGGCTGCCAGAACAAACTGACCAATTGGAGATAAACAGCTCCCGCTAGTTAAGCCAGGGCCTCACGGTAGGTTAATTTTACGGCTGCAGCTTACCATGGGAAGCCAAATCTTGTATGTAGTTATTTAGTAACAATTCCCTCTTCCTTGAACGAAATCATGTATATTCGGCCTGGTCTGTTGAAATATTCCACTAGGTACGTCACGCGTGCCTTTCAACTAAAGTATATTCGTATAGACAGATTTCTACAATTTATTTGTCATCCTATCCACAATAATGGTGAGAAAGATATGGCGTGAGTGGCAGTCACCTATTTTTAGATGGAACGGATCGTATGTTATATGACATGGCTGATCGTTTTGGAACACTTTGTTAAGTTACGCTACGAACACTAATGAAAAGTAGATAGAAAGAAAGTGAGATGGAAGAAAAAAGGAAATATTTATTTTCTCAAACATAACACCACAAATAAAAATTAAAAATGTTGTCGCAATGTCCTGCTGAAAAAGCTGAAGAGTAAAAAACATTTGTTTGTATACAATTGATAGCGGAACATTGAAAGAAAGAAAGAAAAAACGTTTAATTCTGTAACAAGCACAAAAACAAACAAACAGAGACAGACAAAAGTTACAAAATAGGGGCTCACCTCAGCATTGGACATAGATTCAACTAGCTAAGTCCGCTTTATAACTTTAAAGCGACCACCTGTTGAGCACCCCTGATCTTACTTACTTACAAGTGTAATGATAGCTAGGGAGTTTTGGCGGGAACGCGGGAAGAGTCGTGTCGCTCCGTTGTATTTTTTTCCAAAACTAGTGTTTTGTCGAGTGTTTATGCATAAAAATGGTGGTGTTTTATTCATAAAGTGCCGAATTACAAGCGCGAGTGTGAGAAAATGATATAATGTGGTGAAACATGAGTTTTCGTGTTGCTTCCAAAACTCCATCGAAGCTTTGTAGTAAAGTTGCCACTACTTTACTAAAGCATGACTGGAATTAACTGACACGAACTGGACTTGACAAAGACGACTTTGACTAAAAGTAGCTACGATGGCACTTATTTAACTTGAAAATATATAATTACTTGACACTGGCAAATGCTAAAACGCGACGCCAAAACCAAAGACAAAAAAAAAAAAAATGATAGCTAGAGGTTACGTGCCAACCGCACATTTAGTACTTCTGATTTACATACGTGCGATGGATCTAGGGTCGCGAGCAAACGGCGCCGGACCCAGAACAGACGTTTCTGGCGGAGCGATACACATCAAAGTGACTTTTCAACTTCAACGTCTTTTCAGTATCTTTCTGGGTATTGGTAATATTGGTACTAAGAATGTTATTTACTGTCAAAAAATATATTCTCTTTGTGTGCGGTGCGTTAATACAATCAAGTATATTTTTAACCCCCGACGCAAAAACGACGGCGTGTTATAAGTTTGACGTGGCTATTTATGTGTATGTGTGTGTATGTCATTGGCATCGTAGCTCCCGAACGGATGAATCGATTTTGATTTTGTTTTCTTTTGTTTGGAAAGTGAATTAGCTGGAAGTGTTCTTAGCTATGTTTGATGAAAATCGGTCCAAGATGGCCGCCGCCACAAATAAGCGGATTATTTTTATTTTTTCACAACTCCCTCAATATGGGTATCAAATCGAAGGGCTTGACTAGAAGAATATTATACACTTCGGCGGCGGTTGGCGGTCAAATGCAAGTATATTTGTAATTAAAAAAAAGTTTAAACACAAATATCTATGGGGTATTCAAAATGCTTCGCAGTCGACACCCCACTGGTTGATATCGTAACTTAACCAGCAGCACTTCAAAAGTTAACCAGTAGTTCGTAACTTAACCAGTGTTTATCTATCGTTATCTTTAATGTGTCAGTAATTGATGATCGTGCGCGCTCCTGATTTAGAAATATCTGATACACTTTAATTCATGGGTACCTATAAAACAGATTATTTCGCTGATGGATAGGTATAAAAGTACAGAACGTGGCCTGTTTGCATTGGTGACTAATTGACTAAATTATATTCGGCTTTGCTTTATATAGCTGCCAATAAACGAGTAAAGTATATTTAATGTATGTAGATTCTAAGTTTTAGACGAATAATAAATGTCAAATGTGTTTAAATCTAAATTGTTTGTAACAATTTAGGAGATGTTTGTTATGTAACAAACTGCACAACACTGAATTATTACAATTCCCTTTTCCACAATAAATACTCGAAAACCACTGTTACTACGTCAAAATCTTGTTGATAACTGATGCGCTCTAATAAATTGACTGATACTAACAATTCACGCGCCGCGTCTTCGCTTCGTCCGGCGCTTTTGGTCATCCATTTCTAGTACTAATTCACAGTCTAGTAAACTGTTTTATAATATAATAAATAAATCAATATCGTAGTACATTATACACAGCGCCATCTGAGCCCAAACTAAGCAGAGCTTGTGTTATGGAAATCAGACAACTGATAGAATACTTAAATACTTTTTTTTTGTAAATACATACTTATAATAAATACAGAACACTCGGACACAGAACAGACGTTTGCTTATTCCACAAAATGCTTGTCCTGAGTGGGAATCGAACCCACGCCCTTCAGCTCATGAAGCAGACATACTACTAATGAACCAACCGGGCTGTTAAATCAGTCTATGTTCCCGTGAAATGGTTACATCGCCAGTTGTTACACCTATTACTTAAGTTTGTCTCTTCTGTATTGTATTATTTTTTGTGTGTACAATAAAGAGTTAATCAATCAATCAATTTTAAGTGCCATAAATATTTTTAGCCTTTGAATCTTTTTGTTCAATAATTTACGTTTTGCTACTAAAAGGGAGAAATTGAATACCCTTCGCCACATAGCCGTTTGGAAAGGACCAAGAATACATATTCCGCCACTTGGACCAGTCCCATAGACAAAGTTTAAATATCAGCAAAGCCATATATAACAAAAGGTAATTAAAAATAAAACGTACAACTATAGCAACTAGTAACAAAATTACAAAAACAACAAACGGGGAAGCAGAAATACATTCGAGTCTAAGAAATGAAACACAAATAAATAAAAAGATGTCGACCCCAGCAACGTTACCGGATAAACATTTAAAATTCAACCTCGTTTCTTTATTTCCCTAAACATGTTAAATAGCTATAAAATAAATCAATACGCAATATACATAAAACTTAGATTAAAATGTAATAATTTCCCTATTATTTTTCACGTAATTATAAAACCTACTATCACTAGGCCATTTTATTTCCATTTTTTTTTTGGTGAATTAAAAAACTGTATATTATTTAAAGTATTTCTTATATAAAGTATACAAAATTATTTTTATATAACAAAGCATAATATGGGAAATTTAATGAAATAATACGTAAGTACATCCATACTACAATACAATTAACTGCCTTATCCGCCAGTTCCATTCCAGGCTAGGTGTGCTGAGCTATGGTCAACGATAAAAGAAAACCCGCTAGCAATAGGAATAATTCCCAAAACGCTGGCCCCATTGCCATTGCGTTGTATGACAGTAATTTATTTTTTTACAAAACAGAGGACTTGTATCAATGGCCAAAAATAATTTTAAAAAAATTTACTAAATTTCCAACTGAAGTACTAGTATAAATGACCAAGAATAAATTAAAAAAAAATGCTTAATTATTGACGACTGAAGGACTGGTATCAATAAAAATGACTAATTTAAAAAAAAAAAAACAAAATAGAGGCCAGCGTTTTGGTCACGTATGGCATCGACCAGACGAGGAGACAGCTCTTTGAATATTTTTAATCTCGTTTTATTTTAGCTCGTTTCCAATTTGTGCTAAATTATATTATTTGCATACTGAACAAATAATCGTAAATAAATAAATATCGTAGGACTATACACACAGCGCCATCTGGCCCCAAACTAAGCAGAGCTTGTGTGATGGAAGTCAGATAACTGATAGAATACATAAATACTTTTTTTTTTGTAAATACATACTTATAATACATACCTACAGAACACCCAGACACAGAACAAACATTTGTTTATTCACATAATGTTTGCCCTGAGTGGGAATCGAACCCACGCCCTACAGCTCTCAAAGCAGATATACTACCAATGAGCCAACGGGGCTGTCAAATATTTAGTGGATGGCCACAAAATGAATGCAAGTTCTAATCGTAACAAATGTGCTCGCATAAATGTGGAGTGGTGAAATAATAAATTGCGCTAAGGTGCGACAGCAACGCGCATAAATCGTAGCACACTAACGAGTCGAGCCGCCGCGGCGACGCAGCGTGACCGCATCAGAAACGCAGCGTGATTGAAACGGCTAAATCGGACAGATACGGATCGGTCTGCGCTGCTAAATCTAGTTGGCAACTTGGTGTGCCGTTAGAACTTTTCAAAGTTGAAAACCCGCATTATTGAGATACCTAGTCGTAAAAAAATTGTTCTTATTGTAATCGGGATTACCTCAATATTTATTCACTAGATAAATAATAAACATAATATTTGAAAAACAAAACAAATTTATTATTTTTAATTATAATGTTATTAATTATTTTATGAGCAGTCACTCTCGCCTTAGTACCAAGTCGGAACACGTATTCGAAAATTATTCCGGTTTTTATTATATCCATCTTCTCGTTAAAAACTGAAATTAAAAACAATTGAAAATCGGACAATCAATTTTTTTTAAATTGAAAATGTTAGTTATTGTAAGAAAAAAGTTTCACTCTAAATCTGACACGGTAGGTTTAATTTAAATTCAAAATTGCCAGTGTGTTAAAAAGAATTTATATTTGATCCTCATATTTGTTTTTGTTAGTCAGTATCTGGCTGTTTATGTATTACAAGTGTCTATTTATAAAAGAAAAAGTGTTTCTGTGGAGACGTGAGTTACATTATATACAGACATTACAATAGTTCTTAAATGATTCTACCAGCTATCTGAATCCCGTAGTGCTCGCTTTAATTTTTTAAAAAAGGTTTTTTTTTTATTCAAAATAGGTTTGTTTTTGACCATACTCTCTGATGTTAAGCATTAGTGATGATTAGTGTGGTTCTAAGATGGAGCACGCTTACCTAAAATAAACCTATTTACTCTATTTATCACTGGTTGATTAATTTGAACAAACTACGTTGAGCTTAACCGCATAAATAGTAATTTATTTGAAAAATAAATATGAAATAGATACATTAAAAATTAATGAATTAATTTGCCGCCAATTTAATTAATGAACATAATTTTGAAAACTTTTTTTTAATATCTATCTATGCTACTTTTCAGGCAAAACGTTTAATCATAGTCTGTAGCTGTATATAGAAGTACACGTAGATTCCAGAGAAACGACATCAACGCGTCTCGAGGTCTACGAAAATTGCCACTACAAATAAGGAAGGCACGTGAGAGGCGGCCTGCCTTTTAATCATACTACCGTTTCGCGAGTCCAAGTACAGAGTCCAGAGCACCCAGCCCTTTAATCACACAGAAGTATGTACCGCTGGTTATGCAGCGTGCGTGCGTAAGCATGCAGCAATTGATTCCGCACGTTCACGCGACTTGCCAACATTTCTACTCGCCAATGGCATCACAAAAACACACTTCGCCATTTACGCGCGTCGGTACGCTCGTTGGCGCCTTCATTACGCATCTCTCGGCCCTCCTACGTGTTGCCGCGGCCAATCACAGTAATCTATTCGAAATTAGAACTTCACGCGCGCCACTACAATCGAGTGTAGCATTTGCGCGGGAAATGAGAAGGCGCCATATTTTCATTTCTTAAAAAAAAAATCGTTTCGTTTCACGTGACATCGTTAGCGACCAAACGCAAAATAATATTTCAAACCTCAATTACACCATCCGTCAAGCCGATCTTCCGTCGGGGGCAGCAATTTTGTCATTCAAAATCATCGAAACCAGACCCGGGCCCGTTATGGAATTAATTAATGGTCTGTTGGTTGCGGGGCGGCCATAATCCAATGTAAACTAGTACTGGCTTGTCTTATATGTATAAGAAAAACGTTGGAAGCGCGTGTCTCGATCGTGACTACATCAGTCAAATCTGCGCTTGATATTCAGAGGATAGCATTCGTTACGACAGCGCGTGCAACTCTCATACATGCTATACATCATTTGCTGAATAGATTATTGTAATGCATCTAGTTACTCTGTCATATTTTATGCGTGTTTGTTTTTCTGCTTGTTTGCAAAATTATCAACTGATAAATTATCATCAATTGCGACATTTATAGTTCATATAAGAACTAAATGACGCGATGTGTGACTTATGAAATATTGCTATATAGGTGTTAACTATACGGTGCTTGAACAATAAATAATCACGGTATGTTTTTAACGAAGACCAAAATAAGTTTCGATATAATTTTAATACACTGATATTATCTAGCCAGCTATAAATGAAGAAGTCCACATAAATTAGGAAAAACAAATAGGTAGTAAGTAAAACTCTAGTAGCGTAACTTGTTCGGCAAAGTTTTACATTGACTTCACAATGAGACCAATGCGGTATACATTCGTAATTAAGCTAGCAAAGAAGCTTCTCTAGACAATCAAACCCTTTGTCCTGCAAAGCGCAACATGACAGGATATCTTTGCGATACCATCACTTGCAATCTGCTCATTTAAACCACTTACCACTTTATTTCTTACGACTTAGAATCTAAATTTAAATACTATTTTGTTTTACAGGGGCTGTATTTGCTGGTATTATCCTAGTTGGGACGGAACGTAAAAGGCGTTCCAAATCACGCTGCGAGCGTTGCGTTTAGTTCAACACACGTACGATTGTAATATGACAAGAACCACCAGCGTGGAACGAAACGTAACGATGACAGGCTACAAGTACAATAAGGCTGAAATCAAGCTAAAAATCAAAGACGATAAACTTATCACAGTATTGCACAGAATATCTTATAAATAATAAATATAATACAAGAACATTATCCATCAAATACTTCAACTCGACTAAATAAAAAGTGGATTTAAATTCAGGTTCAGGTTTATTTATTCAACTTATAACAGATTTTCGTTAAACTAAGTAAGTCAATATTAAAAAGTTGTAAAAAAATATTATTGTCAGTTGAAAAGCCGAAGATCGTATCGCCCTGAGTGTGTTTTAAGTTTAACAGTGGAATATGAAAGGCTGATTATGGTGATGGTAATTTACAGTGGTCATTAAATTACAGATATTCTAACTTATCTCAAAAACATTATCCCGAACGATGGCTTGTTATGTTCAAAATATTTTTAACTTACATCTCTAATGTTTTGATTGTTAAAATAACTTGATACTTCATATAACACAGACACTTATAAACCACTACTGCTCCACATTGTTTGAAATAAGGTTGGAATTGGCGGTTCGAAAGTGCGCATGTCTGGTGTTTGCAAAAACGTACAACAATGATGGAGTAGTGTGTCAGAGGCGGGAACTTACACGAGAAGGAGGTTGAAAGGCAATAAACAATGCTGAGACAATGACAATGAAGATTTGTGATTGAGTCACAATAATACAACAATAGATAGAACCATGTTAGGTGAGTGTTCACTTACAAAAGAGTTCTTATTCTACAAAAGACAAAAAAGAAAATTGACGTTGGAAAAAAAAGAAAAAAAAATACCACCAGGGCTAGTAAAAATTATCTTCATTAATTAGTTTCTAATATAAGATACGCTTTCGATAGAAAAATGTATGGAATAAGTCGAGGAAAAGGCAGTATTTACGACGGGTAGATGCGCTGTACCAGTTTTCATACATAATTTTATTAAGCTACGTATCTTTTCAAAGATTTGATTCAGTTAGCAGTCTTCAAAATTACATCTGTATTACTAACATTTCCATTTAAATATTGACTTCGGAATTCAAAGCTAAATTGAATTTACTTTAATGAATGTGCAGATTTAGAAACGCATGAAAATTATGCCCATAACGTGAGGCATGCGTCCGCGCAGCACAATGGCCACATCACTACGTAAATACCTAAAACGGATTATAATGGGTGGTGCAAGTTATAAGATGAAGAGGATTATCGCTGCAGTGACTAGTGCATTAAAAAGAAAAAGGGCCATCGCTCAGCAATTGTGCTGGGGATTACTCCGCAGCGCTGATTTTCAGCAATAACACTTGGATAATGATCATTGCGATTATGAGACGTGCTACTTCCAAATCTGTCTCATTTTGTCCTCTACTTTAAATCCACATGACTTATGCCAGGAGAGACAACGATACTGTATTGTTTAAAGTAACATTAAAATATGAAAGCATTGATTTAATTAAAAACAAAAGTATTTAGAGAAGTTTGTAAGTTTGAATTGATCTAGGTTACGGACGATAGAGTAAAAAAAAAAGTAACACATAAATTAACAATCCAACATCCACGCTCCCTTTTAAATTGCGATGCAACATTACAAAGCGGCAATATAGTTGAGTATTTCCATTGTCGCTGAATTGTTTCATTACTAGCTCATTGTTGCGCGACGGCCCGCGACAGCGGTGCGACAATGCATTTTGTCACTTGGTTCGCATTGTTTCGTGGATTGGTATTTTCCAATTGTAGGATGATAGTGTTTTGTTATGCAATTTTCCGGTGTGAGATTTAAATTTTCACCGAAAATTTTAATAGAACATAGATATATAATAACAAAGATAGATTATAACAAAACAAAGTCCAGGACAACAGCTGCTTTGTTGCTCATTACTTTGAGACTTTTGATAGCAGTAAGCTACGCTAGCTAGCTAGTACGCTTCAAACCGAGACATGGTACATACACACAACTGCTTGGCGAAAATTTGGTACAGCGGTGGTACCTACCTAGATGACTTCTTGCTAAGGAGATCTACAATCAAATGCAATCTCACTTTTATGTACATCAGTTACCTGTTACATAGAATTTTGACATAACTAGTGTAAGTATATTTTCTGAAGTAAAAGTATTAGTGTGAGCTTTTCGTTCGTTTATGCTTAATTAGGTCGTAGATCTGCAAAAGGTCATCTAAGTAGGTACCTCTGCAGTATCACATATTCTGCCACTCAGCAGTATTGTGTAAACATTATTGTGTTCTAGTGTGAAGAGTCAGTAACCTTTAAACCAGCTAGTTAAGTGTTAACTAACCATCGAAAGTCTCAAAGTAACGAGCACCAAAGCAGCGATGTCCTGAACTTTGTTTTGCTACTCAAAGTTCTGTGTATCGCTGCAATAGTTATGGTTATACGTTATCTATTACCATTAGGAGAGCGTATTATAAATAATAATACGTACGAAACGCTCTCCTGAGGGTTAGAGATACCACCTGCCCCAGTACCCAGTACTTAAAATAACAAAACAAATACCAGAGAGCATTGCTGCTTTGACGCTCATTACTTTGAGACATTCAATGCCGGTACAAATGTCAATAGACCTATAATTTCGCTAGCTGCACTACCCTTTAAACCGGAACAGAGTAATGTTTATACACTACTGCTTGGCGGCACAACATGTGATACCGCGGTGGTAACTACTTAATCGACCTCTGACTAAAGAGGTCTAGCTTTTGCCCACGCGTCCAACTTAGATCTGGATAAACTTCAAGTTATTCATACGCAATGCAGTCGGCGCTCGCTGGTACATGCGAAACGCCGACCTGCACTGCGATCTCGAGCTCCCCTCCATACGTCAGTATTTCAAATTTTTGTCCCGCCACTTTTTCGATAATACACCCCACCACCCTAACCCCCTAGTAGTCCAAGCCTCGAACTACGCGACAGACACGACAAACACTCCCGATTTCCGACGTCGTCCCAGACACGTCCTAGAAGACCCGGAGGACCCCATCGCCGCCGTCACCTCGGCGGCGTTGGGGTCTCCCGACCCGCCCACCCCTAGCAACAGGAGGTATTCCGTTTTTGGTATAGGCGCCGGTTACCAAAGGCACACCATCATACGTCGACCTCGCCGGCGAGGTCGCGGTCCCCCCCGATCTGTCTGAAGATCAGTCAGCTTAGTGTAGATTAGTTACTCACTCACTTGCTCAGATTACAACCTATTGTAGGTGCCCACTTAGGGCAAGTCAGGTCCCCTTCGTCTGGCGACAGCCCAAGCCGAGGTCCGTACCACTTTGGTGCCCTTGTGCTAGTCGTCCTTAACATTTAGGCTCAGCGCCCTTTGCGCTCGCCACAGTCCGGTGACGCTGTAGAGGCCATCTGCGGCCAACAGCACTAGTCATTCAAAAAAAAAAAAGAGATCTAGCTGTTAATTTATTTTACGTCAATGAAATATAAAAATAACAGCATCTTATTAAGCTACCCTTATTCACCTGGGCGATATTCGTATATGCTCACTCTACGGTTTACAAACTCTTTGTTTCAGCGAGTGGTAAAATCTCGTAGTTTTTAATCTGAGGGTAAAATAGTAACAAATCACAGATTAAGCATAAGTTTGTGCGTGCAATGGCGCGTGCGTGCTTACGGACTATGGTAAAATGGTAACAAGTAACAAATGGTAGATGGTAACAAATGGCCTGATTTCAATATAGCGAGGCTATCCATATTGTTTATTGGCTGTACAAATTATAAGACAATTTGCATTGCGCTATTTAGTAGTGCAGTTTCAGATGCGGAAGCTCTGATTTATGAAATATAGATACGCCCTGATAGTTGATGTTTTATTGTCTGTTTACATATTGCATGAGCTTGTTATTTTGTACAAAATTATGCTTTAGAGTTTTGTTTACTTTTGGGTAATAATTTCACGGCAGTTATATAAGTCATAGAGAACAACTTTAGTACCATAGTTTTAGAATGTAGACGAAACCTCATAATGATATTTTTTATTACTAAATAGATTTGCATTTGTCTGCTAACTCGCGTGATGTTAAGCGAAGATATGGTTTACGATGGAGCACGTTTGCTTAGAAGAAACCATTCACTCACGAATTGAAGGCACCCAAATAATTTTTTTAAGCTTTCGTGATTTATACGCCTGAAATTAGTTTTGTTAGCGTTTTGTGCGCGATTGAGACCCGGTGATGAACATTACCTAGTTTGAACTGAAAAATACAAAACTGTTTTTTTTTATTGCTTCGCTTGAACGTCATTTTTTACGACCTAGCGAACATAAATAAATAATTATGGGAGAACATTTCCTACCGGTCATCTAGCCCCGAAGTTTATACTATGGAAACCAAATAACTAATAGAATGCTTATAAGTATATTTTAATTTTGCAAAGACAAACATACACAGAACATACATTAATTTCGTCACATACCTAAATAACCTATATATAATTGTATATGTGTGTCCTGAGTGAAAATTGAACCCAGACATCATCAAAAAAACATGGCTAGCAAGAAAATTTTGTATCGTAGGATTTGATAGAAGCGTTATCATGGGTCGATACATCTAAGTAAGATGAGCTTGCGCTGCAAAGATAGCTTAATAGGTTTGATCACGAAACTCGAAAGAAAATTGTTCTCTTAAGAAATACATGAAAGGAATATATTTATAGATGGATCTCTGATATATCATGATTTTATGTCTTTAATTGTAACTACAGAAAACGACAAGAGCCTTAATTTGAACGAGTCAAAAGTTACGAATCTATGTGTTTATTATATTGTTAACACAAATATTATAAGTGTGAAAATTTGTCTGTTTATGTGTATATATAGCTATAGGTACATATATATTTAACACTTCTTTATAACGGCTTAATAAGTTTTATGAAATTTAAAATATAATTATCTAGATATCATATTATACGGATATTTTGGATTAACAGAGGCATGTGAGTGGATGTGGAATGGGAATTGAACTAACTAACTTTAAATGTGAATGTGTTTATTTCAATGTATTTGTGTTGTGTTTTAATGTTATGTATGTATGTTGACTTTGTGTGTTGAGTGTTGAGTTTAATGTCACGGGTTGGCGAGAATAATCATGTCACTGCATTGTAGCACTTGCACTATTACCTATTTGACAAAATTTGTGTTTGTGTTTAAAATAAAAATGAAGTAGAAAAGTAGAAAAGTGATTATGGTGAAATATGTATTTTTGTCCTGTTTCGGTAGAAGCCTCTATTAAAGTAGTAGGTACTGGAAGATGCACGAAACTAGGCCGTGACTTGCTTAAAATGACTTTGACTACAACTACTAAAAAATCATGTAACATAAAATACTTTATGTTACATGATTTTGTCTTGAAACACTAGAATAACATCTATACATACTAAATATATCTATATATACTTAACATTGGCAAATACACATAGTGCGATATCAAAAATGATAAAAAAATGTGGATTTCATGAAAACACTCCATCCTTCGAGGCAGCTATTTGAATATCTGCCGAGCATTTAAAACTAATTTGAATTTTATTGGCGACCCTATGTGCATTACAGTAATAACTAGTCATGTATTCGTATGAATAAATTTACAAGCGTTCGTGACGCGACGACCGCCATTTTGGATTGTCCAGTAAATCGCACAAATTTGAAATTCATTGCCAACAAGGCGACTTAACACTTGCACATGCCTGTGACGGATTTATTTGAAACTGATTTTGCTGTTTCATTCGTGTAGCATTTTTCAACTTGAAGATTCCGCTAATCATGTTGCCGCAGGCTTCAAACAGTGATGAAAAACATCGTGAGCAAATCTGCATGTCTGAGAGCTGTTAATATTTTTAAACGTTTGTAAAATCTTCCAACGTGCACTTGGCCAACGTGGGGGACTATGTGACCTATGAAAATAGTAGAGGCTGGAAGGAAAATCACAAAGGTACACGACATTCTTGGTCAACAAGTCTTAACAGACAATTTTATGCATGTTTTGCGGGAACGGGGGAAACTTTTTAAATTTATTTTAATACCAAAATGGCACATACCTCTACTGCTACTAAATACCCTCCACTACCCTTTATTAACTCTAGCTCAATATTACATTTACAATAAACCTTTTACAACCAATGAAGACTAAATAATTGAATACATCAATCAATTACGCGTAATTGATTAGTCCTTGTTTTCCCTATCGTACGTTCCAGGATTCCTACCTTACATCCTTCGTGCATTCGGCTTTTTCTATCCCACCCTGCATGACCAGCTTGCTTTATTTACAAGTTTTTTTTTTATGTCGTCCAAACAGCTTCATCTTACCTGTACTAGATAGTAAATCGCCTTATGCGTCCTTTAAGTTGACTCCAGAAAAAATCTAACACGGGCCTTGCATTGCTCCCAGCTACGGAACAATCATTAAAAATCAAAATCTCTACTTAAACTCTAATTCTATAGATAGAGAGTTTAATTTTGAATGATTTAACAGTTAACATATTCTCTTGAATTGTATATTTTATAGTTTTTCAAATAAAATGTGCGATAAAGTGAAACGCTGTTAAAAGATGTTGCAATTTTAAATAGCACGTTGATAGGTTTTTATCGGCTGATTTAATCTGATAGGATTTAAAATCCTTTTGAGGAAAAGTATTTCGTAATTGTGCTGATTTGTACACACAGCCTCCTTTTTACCAGGGATTAAGCCAATAAGGTTTTAATTGAGAAAAGTATACGTGCCATCAAAACAAATGGCTCCGTTTGATAATGCAGTTTGTTAGTTTAATTATTTTCGAAGTCGAAGATGATAAACACAGCTTGGAATGAAACTAGCTTTCGAGTGAGGCTGCCGGAACACACCATAAGATGTTTGACGGTAGATTTTCAACTTTAGGGTAGGTAATAGTTAGCCAGCTAAGTACTAAAAAGTACCCTACAACCATACAATTTCTTCACGATATTTTCCTTCACAGGCAGCTCAAGCTCATTGTTAGGATTTTAACTTACATGCTTTGACGTGTGAACTGACTGCACTAACCACTGAGTTGACTGACTAGTCTATCAACCGTAATGTAATGTTACAATTATAAAGATAGACTGTCTTGTACAGTATGGCCTTCTTTAAATAAAATGATACCGCAGGGCATTCCTATCGCATGAAAATCCAAATGTATCCCTAAACACAAGAAACATAGCATTGCTCCTCCTTATTTTATCGACCACAATTTTCTCCATTCACTCTAATAATATGGAAGCTTAGAAATGAAATATTACAACGAGGTTTTATAACAAAGGATAGCCTACGGCGTTTTCATTACTTCCTACAATTCGTTAAAGCTGTATGAAGATCAAGATCAGTGTCTTTATCATTTACTTTTAAGGTTAATCATACCCATTACAGTCTTTTTCTTTCACGCTGTTTAAAATTGCGGTTAACGATCAGATTGGTCAAAATCTGCGTCATAAACATTCTATCGACGTGCCCGGTCTATCGCGTTGTAGATACGAAACCCCGTGCAGCTTAGAACTTGTGACCTAGGTATAAGTTTAAAAGACCCTTAAGTTCTGGAGCCAGACTGGCGGAGCAGTGGCGGATTTACGAGCAGCCTGAGTAGACTTGAGTCTAGGGCGGCAGATGTTCAGGGCGGTCAATTTGGGGATCTAATATATTTTTTAATATATATTTCTCAGACTTCCCAGTAAACGTAGACTAGTTGTTGGGAAATCCAAACTGAGTTGTTTGTGTTACACTAGGCACTATTTAATATTAGTTGGCAGAAAAAAAATTGCACAAAAAAAAAATATGTTTCAAATGTTCTTAGTTTTGAACGATTCAAAAGATTAAAAATAAAATTGAAGATAGGTACGTAATTTATTGTTTTTTGCGATCTAAAGTTTAGAGTTAATACATTTTAGTTAACTAACTAACTAATTAAAAAAGTTTTAGTTACAGAACTAATCAAAAAAGTTTATAGGTTATTTTATGAAGAGTTTAATTAAATAACCACCAAAATAATGTATTTGTATAGTCACCAAAGTTAAAAGTGAAACTCTTTCACGACAAAAGAAAAGAAAAGAGAAAAGTATTAAAGATTTTTTTTAATGTGACGAGGACATTAGAATACATGTACAGAATTGAGATTTGTGCGTTAACATTGTTTTTCAATTTTTACTTAATACGGAAGAAAAAATAGCCTATTACAGTAACTCGTTTTGTTTTTTAAATCACTTTTAACAACCATGATTTGCTCAAGATTCCCACTTATAAGGTGGATTTGCTAGATTTTCCCCATAACATGTGCAGTAATAAGAGGCATTACCTGACCGTTATATCAACGTAATTTCCACATTATATTTGCATAATACTATGTTGAAAGCGGTAAGGTAAACGCGCATTAGTACAGAAAAATACAATATGCTAAACGACACAAAACGACGACGTGAGCTACTGAAATATTTGTTAAATTAATTTATAGATTTTTTTTGCGTAGTTAAATCTCGGTGATAAATACAATAAAGGTTGTTCGATTTCCATACAAACAAATTTTTACCATTTATGAACAAATGGAGCATAATTTTACAGTGAAATCAAAGCTACTGGCATTTATTTTGGTCTTTATTTGCACAATTGCTTGAATAAAACAGTAGATTATTAGCATAATTTTCTGTTTTATTCAAAAATCATAAATTCAGAAATTTGATTTTCGTAAGTTTTAACGTATGTATTTGAATAAAATTTAGGTTTAATGTATATTAATAGCGTATTCCCTAGATTGTCTAGAAAAATAAACAGGAAAATTAAAATACAGCATGTAAATCTACGCTGCTACTTTGAGGAAAATGCAAACCACATTATGCGATCTGTGGTTTTTTTGTTTAATTTTTATTTATCACATTTCTTGGCTTTTACAGCATAATCATTCACAAACTAAAATTTGCTTTATTTTTCCAAAAAAAAATATGAGCAAATTTTACTAAAATCAAAAAAACAGGGTTAGCTGTCAGAACGTATTGCGCATCTATAACTAGACACCGACACCGCCAAGTGCGCTCTTACCCTTAGTATGTCTTCTAGGAACGTGTAGGCCTCAAGTGTAATTTCGAGACATAAAATTAAAAAGATGATTTAGAAAATTAGAGTTTTTGTGAGCTAGGTGGTCTGGAAATTTAGATTTCAAAAACTAGCCTAGTAGCGGCTTATAGTTTCATTTCATATTCTATTTACACATTCAAGATAAATCTCAGTATAAAAAAAATCTAAGGACTGTCGCAGAAGTCTAATAATGATATCGTACTGTCTGTCGAAATTCCTTATAGTTACATAAGGGGTTCTCAAATTATTTTGCGATAATGTCAAATGCTTGAAAAAAAGCATTATTTTATTGGCAAGCATCCGCATAATCGCGCTTTTAATTTATTTTCTGACCCCTGCAGGCGTACCATGAAGGGTTCGAACCGTTCAGGCTCTAAACAGACCTGTTTATCAAATTCGTAGCATGTGGTTCTTATAGCGAAACCATTCAGGTTGCCGCCATATTTTTTCGCCGACTCCTAAACATCACATAAGTACGTAAACTCCCAAGTTTGGTTTTTTCTACCATAACAGTCTACAATATTCGACAAAGCGTTCCATTAAATCAATTTATATCTTTACCATTAAATAATAAAGAGAATTTATGCCAATAAAATACAGTACTGAAACAAATCAGTCTTTACTGCCGCCGTTTGTTGATATTTATTAATAACATAAAATCGGTTCTATGGCTCGCGTGTGGGTTAAACGTCTGTGATTCGATTCCCGGCCGGTTCGACTAATTTACTGGCTCGGTGCTTGCTTTACATCGAGTAATTGCTTAGCTTCTATTGCCCCTGCACCCTAAGTGACCAATATAAATGCGTAATTTAGCGGCAAAGATATGCCTACCTATTTACTCGAAAATAACATTTCAAATAATGCTACGTTCTAGATAAAACATGTTTTATTACAACTATAACATACAAATTGTTTTATGAAATATGAAACTTAATATTTACTGTAAAAATACACTCCATATAATAACATAAAATTTTTGGGTTTTCAGGTAAAATTCATAATCAAAAATGAAGTTCGATTTTACCTGTTCATCTTAAAAAGTACCTAGTATGAAGTCTTTATTATTAACGCCAAATATAATATAGCATTTAATACAATACAAAAATATCGTGATGTTATAGGCTAATAACATCACGATACTACCCTGAAAAGCCAGTGGTAGGTGAAACTGCGCGCACAGCTAGTATTATATCAAGTGAATGAGGATTAACACATTTAAGAGTAGTTAAATACCTCAATCTTTTTGCTTGCCCGGTAAGTCATTGTTTTAGATAGTCTCGAGGTCTGTAAGGCACCGTTACAATAAGGGACTGTTACAGATGTAATTAATAAACAGAAACATTAAAGTTAACACCCAAACAACATCAATCACTATCACTGTTGAGCATTAACTTCGATTTACAACCGTGATAAAAACCACGACATTGATATAAAGTCCTATTCTGTAACGCTTATCAGTAAGAAACGCATAAACGCGTGTATCGCGGCCACATCGCGTTGAGATCGAGTTGCCTTCGACCTTATCGATGCAGTCGCGATAAACTCGCGATGTAGATTCGATACAAGATACCGCGCAGACGAAGCGAGAGGTTTTGCAAAAAGGGGCAAGTTAAAAAAAAATGGCCAAAATAATTTATTCTGTGTTTAACTTTTATATTTTCGAAGACATAGACATATCTGTTTTGTTAATGATATTAAAGTGATTTAAATTTTTACGCAGTGGCGGCCTTAGGGGGTAGCAAGCAGGGCAACCGCCCGGGGCTCGCGTCCTCGTAGAAAAAAGTCTTTACCATATGTATGTGTATCTCGCGCCTCGCACTTAATAAACCATAATGACGTGTGATAAAATATTAAAAATTAAATAAAAGTGAGTCATTATTTCTTATTTTTTAAACTTAGGAAGTAAAATGTATGTATGTATTAACAACATTCATCAAAATAACACTTTTTGATAAATTTAAATTTATTGAACTTTATTTTTTAAATAATATTTGATGTGAAACACTCAGTTTTATTTGTTTACCTCTCAGTCAGTTTATGTTCATAGGCAAGTGCTATCTATAATCATGAAAATTATTTTATTGTAGCAAAAAAGGTCGTGAAGTTCTTGACAATCAAAAAGATCTCATGTTTAGACGTAACTCCATGGGAAAGGTGTCTCGTTAATTTTTACTATAAAAAGTTTCGTACCCCTATAAATAAATTAAAGCAATTTCCTACTCTATTGAAGAAAATCTGTTAGCAGGGGCAATTGCCCCTCTTTGCATATATCCTTATTACGCCCATAAGGTCATAGGTAGTGGGTTAGTCTTGTGCCGAAGTGAACAAGTGGAAAGTCTCGGATGGTAGAGACCTGTACGTTCACACTATTGTGAACGTACAGGTCTAGATCTAGGTATAGTCTCCTTATCTCACAGTATTTCCGTCTATACGGAGAGACTGCGAGATACGGAGACTTTTTGATTTACAAGAAATTAATTTCTGCACGCTAGTACTTCATATGTTTTAAAATTAAATACACATTTCTTGAACACAAAATATATAACAACTATAGTAATATTTAATGAATAAAGAAAGAAAGGGATACATTTTTTTTTTATGGTTGGCTCGGTGTTTGTCCGCTGCTCACCTGATGTTAAGTGACGGTGTGATCGAAGATGGTAAAGCACACCTAGCCTGGAATGGGTCTGGCACTCAAGTGAGGCTGCCGGAACACACAGTTGATGCTCGGCGGCGGCGGTGGGGGGTGTTGTTTTTGGGTGTGAACTCGACGCCTAGGTGAACTGTACCCGGCGGAGCTCGAGCACCCACTAGGCATGCGTTTATATTCTATATACAACCAAATATCTTTAACATGATAGAATGCTTTGCAAAGAACTAATTATAAGTCCTTATTGCTTTCTTATTAGTTCGTGAGCGAGTTAATACCGGGCGATTAATATTTTAAATAACTTGGCCACACTCGCTTTTAGATTGCCATCCATTGGAAACTAACTTTTCTATTATTACTCATAACGTAAATTTTAAATAATGAAGGCGGTAGATAGTTTAAATTTTGATTTGCCGTTGTGGGATATCGCATTGGCAATGTCTTTTTTATTTATTTGTTGAACGTGTCTTACAAGTAATAAAATAGCACAGATGATAGTCAAAATTAAATATATTATGATAACAGAAGTAACAATTTCCTTCCGCCCGTGGCGCTGTCTCATTTTCCATACGTTTTTGCATCGTTTTGATATGCTAGCCCATAACGACATTATTCATAATTAATTAATGACTTAATTAACTTATAAATACCAATATAAACACAAAGAAAAAATACACATATGTCTTTTCTTTTTTTTTCTTTTTTTTATGGTTGACAGGCCAGGTGTTTGACCACAGCTCATCTGATGTTAAGTGAAGGCTGTTATGTCTTAAAGTAATATGAATATAATTGGTATTATTTATACTCAAAAGGACAAAATCAGCAGAATTAAGTTCTTCCAGCGCTGGTTTACATTTTGCCCCTGAAAATAAATTCTCTAGTGACTTTAAAAAAATGTAATTATAATCAACATACATAGTTTTGGAATGTGATACAGATCTGAAAAATGTGTATTTGAATTGAAATTAATATTATTACATTCTGTTTTGTGTATTATGAAATAAATAAATATCACGTTATACGTCACGTTATATTTAATTAAATCTGAGCTTCTACAACCCTTAGAATGAGACTAACACTATTTTAGAGCGGTACACGGGAACATAGATTTATATGTATATACCCCGTTGAAGCCTTATCATTAAAATCATTGTAGTTACTCGATTACAAGCCACCCAACATCGAAAGCCCGACAGTATATTTAGAGCTGTAACACGAAATCGATTCGTCTATATGGTATTGATATCTGGTGAGCATTCGAGTAGATTCGATCCTCGATAGTGCGCCGATCTCGACTCGATAACGTCTCGCACTACATATGTTATCCGCTGACATTATAAAGTAGGTTTTATTCAGTGTGATGGTGCTAGGTTTATAGTCGGGCGGATGCGGATTCCGTGTCGAGCGCGTTCCGGCGCGAAATCTGATGTTCTAAATTTAAATAACTATTCCTTGGAGGAAAGTTTTGGCGGGAATGCGTTCAAAACTTTTTTTTTTATTATTTCAAAGTAATGACACGAGTGAAACGCTGTCGAAAGTAAAAGAAAACGCCTGTTCATGACTATTACAGAGATACCCACAATTTCGAGTAACAAAATGAAGTCCAGGGCATCGCTACTTTAACGATCATTACTTTGAGACAATCGATGGTTAGCTTCAATACCGTTTTGATTTGATATATTTATTTTACCTAGACGACCTCCTGCTACCTGCTGAGGAGGTTAACAATCTAGTATATATAATATTAGTACATAGACTTACAAAAACGGTACTAAAACAAATTTGACTGTTTTCTAGTACTAATAGTACTGTAATAAACGGCGGATCTAGGTAGCGTCACTCTTTATGGTTATTTCTCATGTGGAAGAACTTGTATGAAGAAGTTTGGAAGAAAAAAAACGTTTGTTTCATACATTTTCTGTAAAGTTTTCTGTAAAACACCGGAACAAACATCTGGGCATCTAGTCACTTTTTCTTCGTTAGTTTTGGCACTTGCAAACACAATATTGTGGAAAAATCTTAAGACCTTTTTAAAGACCCTACACGATATGCTTCAAATTGCAATTAGCTGCTCGTAAATCATTTAACAAAGAGATAAAGGTTACTGCTGTAACGTTCCTGTGGATTTATTGCACCGATTATTGCCGATCGACGGCGGAATTAACCGAAGCCTCCAGATAGAGATATCTAACTGCTACTTTAAATTTGCTCGTGTACGGCTTGTCCTCATTGAGTGCGAAACTAGGAAAATACAATAAATAATTTTTTTTTAAGGCTCGGCCACTGCCTTTGTACAATTTTGCCATCAATATAAGGAAATTTGATACAAAACCTTTTCTTCATTTTTTTTCTTTGTTTTTGGCAGCGTATTTTGATATTTTCAAGTATTCCGATGTAATTGTTTATTTTTTTTTTTATTTGCCCCATTGGGCAGGCTAAAGCTGTAAAGCCATACTGCCTCGTCCTACGTGATATTACTATTCATCAATGAAAATTTATGAACAATGTCATACGTTATTTATGTCCGTCAGTACGTATGATACGAGTTGACGTATCATATATTATTATATCACCTGTATTTGTTGATGAAATATCAAGTGAATTAGAAAAAAGTTATTTAAAGTAAGCCAGGGGCATACCATAAATAAATCATGCCAACTTTACTAGAAGCTTGGTTAGAAATTTAGAAGCAACACGAAAAAGAAAATCATTTTTCATTTGTTTTTCCAGCCAGGTCCTCACCCACGAAGGTCTAGCCGTCCAATACGTCGATTATCATGCTCTTACAGCTCGCCCATTAAGCCGATAGCTGCTCAGCTGAATAAATACCGCACTTGTCATGGGCAGCATTAGCCACTTAACTCGATTAGATAACTACAGTTATTTTGTTCTCTAAATGACCCGTTAATAAAAATGCTTCATATTTGCAAGGATTACGTAGGTTCTATATCTCGTAAATTGAAAAGCTAGCCGCTCTGATGATGTTTTCGTCAATGTGTTTACAACGACACGACACGACAACGCAGTGACTTTCCCGCGTTCCCATCAAAAAATTCCGTCCATGAAAACGCAGACAATAGTTATGTGTAAACCATAGAGTTCACAATATGTCACTAAATGTCTATGGTAGATTTTTTTACATGGTTTAAGGTAAAAATATGTATAACATCATTCGGTATTCAAATCTTGTAAAGCGGTGTCAACAGCAGACAGCGCGGCAACGTGTGGGCGGAGCGAGTGACAAGCGGTAGTGACGTGTGCTCGAGACAGAATGACTGATTTACAAATATTTAAATATCGAACTCGATTAACCCAGGGAAAAAGAAAACACAGTCATATATTTATAATAAAAATTATTATAACTGCAGATTAAAATCGCCAGTTATAATAAATTTTATTTTAATTGGAATATTGATTATTTATTGTAGTTATGTTATAGGCTGCTTGATGATCTATGAATAATTTACTATTTATACTATCATCTTTATCTTTACTACGATGAAGCAGCAGACAAATTCTGTATGTTAGTTGATAATTTGTCCACTTTTTTCTTACTGAAAATGTAAAAACGCGTTTTCTTTTTAAGTATGTTTATTACCTATCTATTTAGAGAATTTCATAATCTTTGGAGACGTCAAGAAAGATACCATTATTTACATTAATTCAAACGACATTGAAATCAAATTGCCCTTTGTAGCAATAAAATTAAATCGCCCTTTGTAAGTGGCTTGGCGAACTAAGATAACTCTGTTTAAATCGGTTCAATTGAATTTTGTAATGTTTACAAACATCGCCATACATAACCTTATTTTTTCTTATTCCTCCGAGGAGGACTTGGCGTCGCACTTACCTACTGTGCATTTGCCAGTGTCAAGTTTTCATACATAACCTTGTAACATTTAAACAGGTTATTTTTTTATTTAACAACGCCGTGGATGAGTTAATTGAAGACAACCTTTAATGCTCACCCATAGAATAGCATATTTACAAAAAAATATTTTTGTTGAAAGAAAGTTGTTTTATGTCACAATTAAAGTGTTGTCTATTGTCTATAGAAAAGCAGATTTAATCGACTTTCTGCATTTATGGTGGTTCGATTTCCATACAAATAAATTTTTGCCATTTATGGATAAATGGAGCATAATTTTACAGTGAAATCACAGCTACTGGCATTTATTTTGGTATTTATTTGTGGTAAATCACAATTGCTTGAATAAAACAGTAGATTATATTAGCTAGCGCAATTACAGCCCTGTTGTAACTAACCATCGAGTCTCAAATTTATGAACGCCAAAGCAGAGATGCCCTGCACACTAATGTTGCTACTCAAAGTAGCCCTTGGTCGTAAATCCCTTTAGCAGGAGGTCGATAGGTTAGACTACGTATGTACACGGCGTTTAAAAACGAGTGTAAAAACAAACTGACCAGACAACAGTTTGTATGTGTGCCAGTTCTCTAAAAAATCGTTTCACACTGCGATGTCAGTGTCTAATCATAAAAATTGTTTTAACATTTTGCGCTAAGAAGATCCATACTAACGATTTATGAGCATTTTACCCCAACCCCAATTGACCCCAATTTGTTTCCTTGATTGTACAACCAGGAAAACAAATGCCAACCCCAACAATCGATTCGCAAGATAAAATCGATAAACTGAGCATTCAAACACAGTACAAAGTAGTCCCGAGAGCACAGACTAAATAACAGTGTCGGCCAGAGACAAAGCTAAATGTGTCGTCAAATATGGCGGTACAGACAGCGTGACAGCGGGCGTCGTGTCGCGGTAATTGTGCGCTGGTTAATTAACCAGATGTTTAGGAACGTGTCGCGTGGGCACACGCCGACGCCGCGACTGCTGGCTGTACCCCTCGGTAAGGCAAGTATGAAATCGAACATGAAATAATATATAGACATTGGACATGGCATGCATTGAAACTTATGCACATTTTTTGTCTTTACGGTTTCATTACCTTAAAATACAACGAATCAAAGTGCTTATTAAAAATAAAGCTTTTATTAATATAGTTTAATAAAAGCTAAAATATATACAATCATCACGGCGATTTGTCTCTGTTCTTATCTCTAGCAGGCGTAATAGACAAAGCTGTTTCCCCCCGCACGAAATGTAACAAAGCTTGGATGCAAGCAATGGATTTGGATATTCCTAGCACCCTTTTAAAAGAAAAAAAGGTTTGAAGTTTTGTCTTTGGTGGGATGCGAGCCATTACAAATAGTATTCTAAATTATGTAAGTAATCAATAGATTTGACCAAGAACTAGATGAAGGCGGTTTCTTTCTGTTTTAAGTTGGTATTTGCATAGATTATAAAAGTATCTACAAATAAATATTGCGTAAGAAATGGTTAAAGATTACAATTTCACTTGTCATAAAAAGGTAGGTATTACAGCCCGGATGTGGGCATATAGCACCTGTTTGCTCAGGGCGGACGGGGCAAGGGTCGAGCGCAGCGCTGCCCCCGAGGCGTACTCAGGATTCCACCAGTGGTGGTTAAATAACAATGCCTTCACACGCTTATGTAGCTAGCCAGACGAGTACTAGAAAGTACCCTGCCACCACGCTATGGTTTCCTCGCGATGTTTTCCTATACCTACTGGCAGCTGAAGTTGTGGGTTTGAACCCACATCTTTTGGCGTGTGAAGCGACCGCGCTTTGCATGGTGGTAGGGTACTTTTTTTTTTTTATAGTAGATAGGCTTGCGTTTGACCGCCATCCCGCCTGATGTTAAGCGAAGATGCGGTCTACGGTGGAGCACGCTCGCCTAGAAGAAACCGATTCACTCGCGACTTGAAGATACCCAGACTATATTCATTGGGGAACACCCACTCGGGTACTTTCTAGTACTCGGCTGGCTAGCTACCACCCTCAAGTTGAAAATCTGCCGCCAAGCATCTAACGGTGTGTTCCGGCAGCCTCACTTGAGAGCCAGTTCCATTCCAGGCTAGGTGTGCTTTACCATGTTCGACCACACCTTCACTTAACATCAGGTGCGCTGTGGTCAAACAACTAGCCTGTCTAACAACTAATAATAGTACATTTAATTTCAACCGAATTAAAACAAAAATTTGGAATTTACGTTTTCCTCAAGGCTTTTTAGTTTGCAGCACAACCTTCACCTGAATCACAGTTGGTACCACGCAGAACTCTCAGCGAGTTGTATTGACTTTTTTTTTTTAATTACACACAGCGCCATCTGACCCCAAACTAAGCAAAGCTTGTGCTATGGGAGACAGATAACTAATAGAATAATAATACACACAGTACACCCAGACACAGAGCAAACATTTGTTTATATCACAAAATGCTTGTCCTGGATGGGAATCGAACCCACGCCCTTCGGCTCTTAGAGCAGACATACTACCAATGAACCAACAGGGCTGCATGTAAATATTCAGCTTATTTGCTGAATAAATTACATCGCCAATACACAATAGTTACTTTGTTTTCAGGAAGCTCCGCGCCCTCGATGCATTCTGCATTGGAAGATTACCCTCATCCCGTTAACATCTCCTTATAAATTATTCATTGGCGACGTGTTTCTAGGCCAGTTTAATGATAGCAAGACTTCGGCATGCCTTCGCTTTGTTAACTGATATTATTTAAATAAACAGCTGGTCTATTGTTTTAGTTGCTAATGGCGGCCAAGAGTTTGTGTAAAATGTTGTCGATGGTATCGGTAGATGCTCTGAGCACTGTTAGATTCTTACTTTATCTTTGGAATTGAATCTTTCACCGCACTAGTTCCGTTCTAAGTTATGAACAACGATCAACGAAAGGCTAGGCTGTGAAATGCTGAAATGCTACTCAGCCTACCCGAAGTATAAAACGATCAGTCGTTTATTTCCAACCTGATTTTATTATTTTTGTCCGAACTAAATCTCTATAAAATCACTTATTATTATACATTATTATTTACTCCTAAAATAGAAATTATTTCTTTCATCAGATGCCACGACATATCTGTATTTTTTCTGACTCAAAAATATTAATATTTTTTTGTGTTACAAATTTAGGTAACCTATAAAACCCGACATTTACATTTTCTATTTTTATTAAATATTAGTTTGCGTTTGACCACAAACGGAGCACGCTTACCTAGAAACTTGCAGACAACAAAATGTAATTCGCGGGACATAAGGCAGCCAACAGAGAGTTCCACATCCTCGCTCTACGTACGAAAAATGTTGAATCGAGGCGTTTATAGTTTTAGGCGTAATAAACAGTGCCATCCTAACCCATTAGATGCAAACACCTAATTTACCAAATATATTTGGTAGGTAGTTTAAGAGCTTTAAGAGATAATGAGACAGAACATAAGAATATAATTACACAACATAATTATTTTTTTTGCTCTTAGATAAAGGGGTTTATTAAACAAAATAAAATATCTTAAATAAATACTATTTACAGGTATAAATAAGTAAAGTAAATAAGACAAATGTAACATGTAAAATAATAACTAATCTAAAAGGCCGCTGTCAATGGGAATAGTTCCCAATACGCTGGCCCCATTGCCTGGCAATTGTATGGCAATACTCAAACGCTGAGCAAAATAAAGACCAGCGTTTTGTTCACGTGTGGCGTCGACCAGACTAGATGACAATTATTATGTAACATAATGATGATGATTGTAATTTAAAAGTATATAATAAGATTAGTAATTTTATGTCACAAAAAATATAGATTTACCTTAGATTTTTGCGTTTGCTTGTCGAAAATAAAAAGTATGGCACAAGAGAACCTACTTACTTACCTAATAGTAACGTTAGTAAACATAAAGTTAGATATTTCAACCTTACCCTAGGTACAAGCACATTATCGGCTAAGGTACCCGAGTCGCCCGTAGGCTCCCATGCATTAGAATCCCGTAAACAGCGCGTCCATTTCCCGCTCATTTGATCAATTAATGGCTGTTCCTCGCAGAATTGCGCAATCAGGTATCAACGCCGAGGGCGGCCAGCGCAGCCTGCCCGTGATTCATATCCTCCTCCGAGGCAGCCGCAGATTGAACCAATTTAAACACGATATTAGGTGCACGTTTCGAAGGCTGGCATATGATTTTACACCTAAGAATATACCTGTAAGTACCTCAATGCCTAAAGAGCTAGCATGCATAAGAGTTTAGGGATTTAGGCTTGCGTTTGACCGCCATCTCGCTTGAAACGAAGAGGGGGTTTACCATGAAGCGGACTTGCCCAAACGAAGCCGATTAACTAGCAACATAGGCAGATCTCCTTAGCATGAGGTCATCTTGGTAGATACAACCGTAGTACCAGATATTCAGCCGCCAAATAGTAGTGTGCCAACATTACTGTGTTCCGGTTTGAAGGTAGCAAAATTCCATGGTTGTTGAGACTTTACTATCGAATCCCAAAGTAATAAACGCCAAAGTAGCGATGCCCTGGACTTGATTTTGTTACTTAATGTTCTGTGTATCGCTGCAACGGTCATTGTGTACATACGTTGTCTCTTACCATCAGGACAACGTCTCGTTCGTCTCATATGTTTTAAATTTAAAAAAAACCTTTACTATATTCTTTTAGCATAACCCTGTCTATCTCAAAGTCATCAATCATAGCTTTCTCGCCAAGGTGTAGTTATCGACGCAGTCTCCGAGGTGTGTCTTCAGCAAATAAATTTGTTAAGATTCCACTCCGAGAACAATAACTGTCGCACAAGCGTTTCCCCAAGGCAAATCGATACCGGGGAAGGCCAGGCCTGAATATATTCTCACTGCGTACGATTTCACTAATATTATCTAATGTATAAGCTAATTTAAATTTTTTGTGAGTTACGCTATACATAAATTTGAATTCAAAACCCCCTTAAGTTCAGATTTAAATCCTTAAATGATCTTAAATTAAGTAAGTAACTGGTATGGTAAGAACCCATGATAAACCAATGTAACATTAAGAAACCAGCAGGCACCAAGTTGCATATCTCAAAGGAGGCTGCCCAAGTTTCCATGGCATAAGCTTGAGACATTTTACTCTCGTCACGTACAACGCAAGCCTGATCCATTTATAAAAAACAGCTGTAACAGTTTTTGTTTTTTTTTAGTTTTTGTTTTTGTTTTTTGTTTCCTCATGTTTAATTATGTCAGATACTCTGATAGTTTCTGTCTCATTCAAGCAGGTGCGAGCAAGACTCGACGGTACGCAGCTCTGTGAGGCAGAATGCTAAGTCGTGGCCGAAACTATACACAGAGTGTCCGACGTAATTAAACGTGAGAAATCCCGTATAAGTAAAACAAAATTGTATCAAAGCCACGTCAGTTTCTAACAAAGCAGTCAGTTTGTAAGCTGTAACATTCACTCTTATTATGAAGAACTATGGACATAGCAGAGCGGTAGGGGCAGAACTGACGTTATTTGATTTGGAATTTGTCCTCAAGTTTAAATTCGTATTTATCATACAATATACCTAATGACGAAAGCATACAGAGAAGATGTTGGAAAAACACACGCACTATCTTTTTGGCACAGGATTCTAAGATCGGATCGGCCGCAGTGCGTCCAGAACTTAATATCGTTACTGTAATAATAGAAATGCCCGTCGCCATCTCATGTCGGCTATGATTCAGTTTTCGATACGTTTGTTGTATCGAGTGCTGACGGGAAATTGAGTGCTGAATCGATTATTCGAATGTAAGTAATGCCACGCCCGGGGCTAAGGTAAATAAACGCAGAGTTTGTTATATCGATATGGTTTGCAGCATTCGATTATTTATATATAGATTATTCTTTTGTGTACTATGGAAATGTGGGTTTTGGTTTTTGTAAGCGTTTCATATTAAAAGAGAATGGATGATGATATATAGCTTGAGTTTTCTCCAATGTATGAGCAGAATATAATGAGTATCAACGTACCCAGAATAGCGTAGCAACCTACTTAATTGATGTTTTTTTTTCTTCGGTATTGGCGTCGCATCTTGAGCATTTGCCAGTATCATTAATTGATGTTTTGTTTTGTTTCAGGTACCTTGTACTTTTCGAAGTACCTATCGAGTCTGGATCGGAGAATACTTCAATACACCATTTAGTTCTAACCTTTTAAAATGAACAAATCCACCCGTGGTAGGGGTTTTGATATTCGGACAATAACTTACCATTCAAACTGAAGCTGCGAATACGAAGAGGCCCAACCGCGGCAAGGGTCTTGGCGGTCTGGTCGGTGTACTCCTTCTTACTGGCCTGCTAAGTCCCAAGCCGCGGTGGGCCCTGTCAACGGCGTCGCATCGAAGACCTCATCAGGAAATGTACTGGATTTAATGAATTTAATACGTCTAGTACAAGTCTTAGTTAAGATCGTTAAGATAAATGCAGTAGGACAGATATGGATGCGTAGATAAATCATGCGCTTGTCAGTAGCATGTACTGCCGGCTGTGATGTGAAACTCTCAATTAACCATCGTCTACAACGGATACAGCAAAAAATAGACACAGAAGAGTACTTGTAGTATATAAATATAGGAATACTTAGGTTAATAACCTACAAACCTCTCACAGGCAAATTTGCTAGAAAACAATTGAATAACAAAGATCGCGGCAAGCAGGAAGATGATCGTAGCCTGAAGCAATGATAGCGTTTAATTAAGTACGAATATGGCTGACTTTCGAACGATGTGATATGGTCAAGTGAATATAATAATATGCAAAACTCAGGCGTATGATCCAAAAATAAGACGTACTACGGCCTTATCCAGTACTGACTGCTGCCAGAGTTGATAAATTGTTGAACTGTGTCTAACGCTTCCCGCCATCTGTACGCTTAGATCTTTTAAACTACGAAACGGATTTTAATGCGGTTTCCATCAATAGACAGAGTGGTTCAAGGGGAAAGTTTATATGTATAATACACGCATATGCACCACATTTGCAATCATGTATTTAAATAAATGGATATTAATATTTTTTATCTGTTAAACGCCCACTCTTAGATAAAGTAAGGCTAAACAGTAAATAGTAGCACGTACTTATATAGAATGCGAGGTTCCGTTAATTAAGCAGCGTCAGTTGACCCTTTGAAGCGCCGCTCATTGTGGAGCCCTAGTCACGAGTTCACGACCATGTCATAGCTGTTACACTGAAGTAAACGGGTACAATATTCTTGTGTAGAATGTCTTTGAATAGATTTGGTGCTCGATTGACATTGTGCCACAGAATAATTAACAGTTCCAATTTCACGACTGTTTACGTCGTCGGTTGGGTTTTATTTTTTTTAATCGTACGTCTGAGTTTTCGCTGCAAAGTTAGTCATAATCCGTAAAAGAAAAATTTCGTAGACATTTGCCTCGCGTATATTGTAAAGGGACGGATATAATTTAGGTAGGTAATTTCTTTTGTTTCGTACAGTTTTTAAAGAAATTGAATGCGCAATGACTTCTAACTTTAGTAATCAATGAAATACAGTATGTTTTTGTTTTGAAATAGTTCACCATTATTATAAATTAGTTTTACCAGTTTTATTTACAAAGTTAATTTTTGGTCACAAGGATTGCAATATCATCGATAAGTTTTCGTAATGTTTGTTTTTAAGTTTGAGTCATACATTTGTTTCATTATAATATATAGGGTCAGTTTGTTCTAGCAGCCGTCCCTAGGTGTTTAGTCCAGACAAATAAATACCATGCGGGGTTTGTCTATGAACACATTGCACCGCATAGCTAGATGCTTTGCTTGTTAAATTAATTAGATTATAAACAGAATCAGTTGAACTAAAGTTTACAAGTTTAATTTAGTTTATATTTAAAAGATTATCATTATCATTTAGTTATGTCACACTAGTTATTGTTTATGTACAACTAGCTTGTGTCTGCTGCGACTTCGTCCGGTTTGATGTTGTATTGGAATTTTGGATACCTGTTAACTTCATACGCAAACGCATACACATACACAGCTATAATATCTTGCCTCTTTAAATCATGATTGAACTAATAAATTTTAAAAATTAACATGTCGATGTCAAAGTTTCACTAGCACTACCTAGTAATTAACTAATTTCATTTTGCAAAGTACTATTTGCTCGACGCGCGACGTCAGGAAAATAAGAAAAAAAGTTCGACATTCAATTAGCATTTCACGTCTGAAAAACAAACGGTAATAATAACATGCAACATTAAATAAATTAAGGTTAAATAAAGGAATTTGTTAGAAGAACAGAAGAAAGAAGTACCATGTCGCCGTAGAACTGGGGTTTCAAAGCGGCATGTGCCTTCGATATGCAATGCCCTTGGAAATCCCAAACGTGCAGGCGACGACCACCATCGCTTCATTGGATTCGCTTCAAAAATATCTTTTTACGTATACTTAGGTACTATTTTGCTAACTCATTTGGTAGTATCTCAAAAGCTGTAAGGTCTCGATACCCGATACTCGATACCCACCTAGGACAAATAAAATATGTGTTAAAAAAAGAGGTTTGTTTTGTGTTCCATATGTCTTATGTGTGTTCTAGCTGATTGTCTGGTGATTCGACAGCGCTTGGCCTTTGCCCTCGTATATACATATGTATATAAACCACATGCGAAGTATCACAACTTCCTTAAAAAGTATCAGTTTAATCGTGTCAGCCGTTTTCAAGTGTTTACCAACGAACTTAATTTGACTTATGATTTGTATTTATAGAAATAGATAAGTCTATGTTTACAAATAAAAAGTAGTTAGATATATGTGAATTCTATTAGTTACTTACTATGACTAAACATTGAATTATTGTTTCTAAATTATATGTTACATAATATTGTTTTTTTTTCATTTATATTATTTGTGATTTAGGTAGTCAAGATTGGGAGCCGCGGGATTATATTTTCAAAAAGACAAAATTAATTGATTAATGATTTAATTGTCCGATACAAATGGGAGTTGAATTATAACTAACTTAAAACCTAGATCAAAAATGTCGCAAGAGGTCTCCTTATCAGTTATGCTTTCCGGGCGGTCGCCGTGCGGAGCAGACGTAATTTAGCAGTTTTGCCTACGTACATATTTGAATGGTCTCGGACCGAATACCGGGATGCATATCGGACCGAATACCGGGATGCATAACTCCTCCCTCTTTAAGTTCGAAATTATCGGAGGGGTTTACCTTATTCCGATAATTTCGATAAACACATTTTAACATTGAATACACAAAGACTAAAGCTAACATTATATATAAAACCAATGTTCCGATGCTTATGGTTTTTACATCTAGCGCACTTTCGTTTTCACTATATTGGCCCATAACACTTTCACTTTTCACTAATGCGGTAGACAGGTGTTGGAGATCTGTCAGATCTATCCCTTTCAGGTTCACAGGTTCTGGAGAGGGTGACACCAACGGTGGAGTTACAGACGGAAGGTTTATTATTGGCATTGCGGACAAGTTAATGTTTCCCATATTTTTTTGATGGTTTTTCATAATCATTCCATTGATTTCGGCTTCACAATCATCATCAGTTGTTACAAAGTACGTTCCTTGGACGTTGTGGTAAGTGATGTCATCTTTGCAGCTTTGAGTGAGTACATGGATGGGTTTGGTGAAAAGCATCCATCTGTTGCGCTGTATCTTTTCTATTTTTACATCTTCCAACTCTACTGAGATGGGGTGGCACTGTGTTGTATCTGCAGCAAAGCTGATCAGGTTGGCAACGCAGGTGTCTTTAACCAGCGCGGGTGAGTAATCTTCTTCACAAAAGAATAAGGATTCTTCAATTTCCTTGCAGGGGCGTGACAACGATACCGTTTTCAACCTTTTCACTAACAGGTAGGGAAATTTAGGTAAAATTATGTGAGTTTGGTTAAGGGTATTCATCATAGGCAAGGGAAGGATTCTGTAATATGTATATACATCATCATCGACAAGAGGTACATCCATAATAAAAGTTATTTGATTTTCCTTTGCGTAAGCTTTTAAGTTTATACACTGCTCTAGCCTTAGTAAATTTTCTGCATTTACCGGAAAAATTAGTTTATTTTGTTGCTCAATTTCCTTAAGTATTAGTAACAATTCGTTGGAGTCCACAATCGCTTGGTGTAACATTCCCAGCTTGCTAAACGCTACTACTGTTTCAATTTCGTCCAATATAAAATAAAGAGTTTGAAAATTATGTAGAAATAAATGGTAAGCATTAGTAATCTTAAAAGTATCTTGAGCGCTATTTGTGTCATTTAATTGTATTCTGATTTCCCAAATCGCTTTATCTAATTGGATGAAATTGTGTTTTACATCATTTGTAATATTAATTAATGATTTCATCATTTCGGTGACCACTGTTATTTTTTTATTTACCTTGTTCTGAATAGACTTTGCATCATGTATTAACGCATCATACCTAATTGCGTCGTCGTTATCTAAATTTCCTGAGATTAACTTGATAAGAGAACCTAGAGGGTTTAAGATGCCTCTTTTATTTCTTTTTGCTGGCAATAGTTGCTGTAACTTCTGTACTGTTATATTTTTAATGAAATCTGTCTGAGTCTTTATATCATTGATGGCTGGGCTAATTGATTTCTGACCATTATTTGTTAAATGCGTCCACTATTGTGAGATATGACTTTCCTTCCATACTAAACACATCAATAAAGATCTCCTGAAAAGGTTTTGTTTGAGTTTGCGTTAATTGTAGTTCGGGTTTCAGTGGTTTTCTGTCGTATTTCATAGTTTTACAACCGTCACAAGAGTTTATCGTAGTTGCTACCGTTAAGTCCATATTATTCCAGTAATAAGTTCGTTTCAGGTGCATTAATGTTTCTTTTATTCCCCGGTGGCAAGTTTTTCCAATGTGGTACTTCATTACTATCTCTCTCTGTTCATTTTCATCTTCAATAACTACTACTCTTTCCGTACATTCTAAAACTTTCACAGTATCTTTCTTAAAAAGTGCAATTGTTGCTGCCGCGAACTGCTTTCTGTGTGTTTCATGTTCGAAGTAGATAAAATGTTTTACATTTGGGCTGAGGAACTCTTTTAAAAATTTTTTTACTAAATCTGGTCTATTAAGTGGTAAATGGACTTCCAAAATCTTTTGTTTGGGTCTTGATAAATCCTTCACTGATAATTCTTCTTTAAACCATGTGTGTATTAGTATCTGGTTGGGTTTAGTGTCAATGGCCTCGTTTAAAATTGGGATTCCAGATGAGTCTGTTTCGTAAACTGAGTGCTCCGTGTCGGACATTTCAGATGCCGTGATAGTTCCGCTTGTTAGAGACGGAATGGAGTAGGGTGACCTAGGACCATGCGATTTAATGGACAGCGTTCTTTCTGAATCGGACGATAGTCTTATTGTATCGTCGTTTTGTACATGTTGTAACTTTTCAACATCTCTACTTACTTCTTCTATGTGCCTTTCTAATTTATCCTTTTTGTCTACGTTAACTTTCATTGATACATCATCCTTATCTACTGCATTGACCTTAATTCGAGACAAGGCATCTGCTACACAATTTTGTTTTCCATTTTCATATGTAATGTCATAGTCAAATTCAGCAAGGCGCCTATAGTCTATTACCATACTGTATTTCTTTTCGCCCGAGGCATCGGCCTTCTTAGGTACAAGATGTACCGGCGCACTCCATGGTGAGTGCGATTCCCTTATAACGTTATTTTCGAGAAGTGTAGTGACTTGCTCTTGGATTTCTTCGTTGTAAACCGGCGGTTGTCTGTATGGTCGAATAAATATAGGATCTTCATTGTTTGTCCTAATTTCTTGTTTCACACTGTTTGAGAAGGATAGTGGAATGTCGTCGCAATGAAAAATGTCTCGATTTTCGTAGCACAATTTTTCTATACACTCGCGTTCCTCCTTATACAAAATCGGTATATCTGTGTAAGGCGTCTGTAAAATCTGATTTTTCATATCGATTTTAGCTTCCAGTTGTGTTAAGAGGTCGCTACCTATCAGGCCATCGTAACGACTATCAACGTCGTACACATAAAACGTAGTTTTCCCTGGACAGTTAAAAGTTTTTAACAGTGGTATGCAGATGGCTTCACTGTGTCGACTACGAGCATGGGTACTAATTACCTCAAAAGGTTCATGATATTTGAAAGCAGAGAAGTATTCGTTTGCCTTTGCCGGGCTTATAAATGATCGCGTACTTCCGGTGTCGATCATGAATTTTGATTTAATTTCGGGAATCTTAATGTGCGGAAGTTTTAACAGAGAGTCACAATTCATTTCTATTATATCGGTTGGATACTCGAGGCTTCGTAACTGAAAATTTTCGATGCCATTTGGCTCTTGGTAATTACAAGTTTCCATCGCCGCGTCATTAATTTGGGATTCAGGCATTCCCAGATTGTATGTGTAATGCTTGTCGTAATACGCAGCATTTTCATCGTAGCATTGTTCAGGTGATGTCTCTACAAGCTCGTTGGTATAGAATAAGTTTTCGTTGTCAGCATTTAACGTATTCTGTCGGAACGGGCGCGCGGTGCGCATGGAGATATCCCCGGAGTCAACTGGTTTTGGACGTTGCGAATTAATATTTTGATTTGGAATGCCGAATTTGAAGTTATTTTGGGGTTGTCCAAATTGCTGTTGCGTCCTATTAAAATTAGGATTAGTCGGCGGCCTATAGCCTTGACCTTGGGGGATCCCAAAATTGAATCCCGGTCGCGGTATTCCGAATTTAAAGTGTTGAGGCCCAGGTTGATTAAATCTAGATCCTGGGTTCTGAGGCTGTGCACCGAACGGCTGTGCACCGAACCTATAACCTTGTGGTTGTTGCGCTTGTGGTTGTGGTATACCAAATCTAAAGTTTTGGTTTGGCATTACCAATTTATTTTGGGGATTAGCAGGAGGAATTCCAAACTTAAAATTACTAGGAGGTGCATTAGGCATCAGCGGTGACTTTACAGGTGCCGAAACCTGACGTTGCTTTTGTTTTGCATTAAATTGTGTCATGAAATTTACCTCTTCGGTTACTATACTTAGCGCAATTTCCAAATTGGTACAGCCTTTAAGACGCACGATACGAATCAAGTCCTCAGTCAGATTATATAAAAATACATTTAGTGCCATGTTGTTATATACAATCATTTTTGCGGCTTTTACTCCCTCGTCGGTGAGCAAGTTAACTTTTGCAAATAAAGTACTACGCATGTGTTTAATGCGATGGCAAAAATCGATGTACGATTCGCCTGAGTTAATTTTCATTTGTTCAAGTTCTATTGCTATGCAGTCCTCGGATCGTGGGTCGCCGAAATGTTGAACTAGGACATCTCTAAGAGCTGCCCATGAATTAATATCGTCCCTTTCGCTCAAGAGAGCTGCGGCTCTACCGTAAAGCCTGCTGGTTATAGCATGGAAAACATATGCATGTTGTGCCGCATTATTAGGAGTTGCATATCCGCCATATATGTACTGAGCTTTTTTAATAAATAAGTTCAATAAGTTTTCTTCCCCTTCGAACTTAGGTATGAGGCACAAGAGGTCTTTAGGTACTATTCTTATGCTTTGTTCCATTTTAGGCAAATTTAAAATTACGTTTTATTTTAAAATAATATCGATACACTTAATTAACAATAAAATTAATAATGACAATATTGGTACGTTAAAGAGAATCAAATAACGATTATTTGTACTACCCAACAAAAATAGATGGGAACGGGAATGGAAATGCGAAAAAGTTTACTCACAATACGCTCGTCCGCATCCTTCTGCTGTAGGTTTTATCTGGTTTTATCTTCGTGACACTTTCCACGCGCAATAGTGACTTATTTCTTTGTTCGTATGGATTGCCGCGAGACACAGTCTCTGAGGTTGAGAAACACTGTGGCTACTTTGTTACGCACGAATCGCACTTTTTACTCCGAAAACGGCTTTCGCGAACGTAACTCAGCAATCCTACCGGCTGCGCCAGTCAAGATTGGGAGCCGCGGGATTATATTTTCAAAAAGACAAAATTAATTGATTAATGATTTAATTGTCCGATACAAATGGGAGTTGAATTATAACTAACTTAAAACCTAGATCAAAAATGTAGCAAGAGGTCTCCTTATCAGTTATGCTTTCCGGGCGGTCGCCGTGCGGAGCAGACGTAATTCAGCAGTTTTGCCTACGTACATATTTGAATGGTCTCGGACCGAATACCGGGATGCATATCGGACCGAATACCGGGATGCATAACTAGGTATTAGATATGTGATTATTATTGTCACTTTACAGCTAATTATTATTACATTTACATTTTGCGAACTGACAAAACACATTTTTTTAAACTATATTGATAACTGTTTAAGTATAACGACTAGGTACATAGTTTAAGTATACGTTTAAATATGTCAATAAATGATTAAATTCTGTTCTATCCCTGGTGTAGCTTTGCATTTTTTTTATGGTTGACAGTTTAGGTGTTTGACCACAGGTCACCTGATGTTAATTGACGGTGTGGTTGTGGCTGTATTATGTGGCGAAGATGTTAAACACACCTAGCCTGGAATGAGACTGGCTCTCAAGCGAGGCTGCCGGAACACACCGTTAGATGCATGGCGGCAGATTTTAGGGCTAGATAGCGCTGTGTGAAATGTCCTACGATATATATATTGTTATATAGAAATTGGTAGTCAATAAGCTCTTCTAAATTGGATGGTTTCAATACTCAATAAATGATTGCTTGTTAGAAGCTTACGTAGTTTTATTCATATTTTTTACTGTAAAAGTAATAAGACGAACAAGACGCTCACCTAATGATAAGATATAACGCATATCCATAATTGCAGCGATACACAAAACTTTGAGTAGCAAAACAAAGTCCAAACAAGCTTTGGTGCTCATTTCTTTGAAACTTCCGATGATTAGTCTCAACAGCCCTATAATCTCGCATATTTAGTAAATACTTCCAAATCACCCAAGGCATATCAATAGTGTGGGACCAACTCTTTAAGTAAGCCTGCCGGAACACACCCTTTGGCGGCAGATTTTCAACTTGAGGGTGGTAGCTAGCCAGCCGAGTACTAGAAAGTACTCTACCATCATGCTATGGTTCCCTCACGTTTTTCTTGCAGCTCAAGCTTATTGAATTGAAGCTACGCCCTCCGATGTGTGAACCGACCTCGCCAACCACTGAGTTATCTATAATATGCTGGTAAGAATTGTGACATAATTTTTTTTTCAGAGGCTCTTATGGCACCCTAATTTGTAAGAATAAATGAAAAACATGTCGGTACAAAAAAAGTTTTTTTTATATGAAATATTTTTTTATTTTATGCTTGACGGGCTAGGTGTTTGACCACAGTTCACCTGATGTTAAGTGAAGGTGTGGTCGAAGATTGTAAAGCACACCTAGCCTGGAATGGAACTAGCTCTCTAGTAAGGCTGCCGGAACACACCGTTAGGTGCTTGGCGGTAGATTTTCAACTTGAGGTAGAAAAGGTAGCTAGCCAGCCGAGTACTAGGAAGTACCCTACCACCATGCAATACGTTTAGCCACCAAATCGCCTGATGGACAGGCGGTGAGGCCAAGGTAGATCCATCGTCAGGGTAATATCCAAAATAATTGTACTATAATTTTTGAATGAAATCTAAACGCGCGTTTTTATTCGAAACAGTAAACTGTTTTAAAAATAAAACAACCAAATATACTTAGGCAAAAAATATGTTATTCTGTCAAAAATATGCATTGTAACATTGTGTCAAAATTATTATGATATTTAGTTTTCTTTTTTTGCAAAATCAATCCCAACTATCGCTTTCTTTGAAAGCAGACACGCAATTTATCTTAGAATCACTGTCGAATCTTTCGATGATCTTTTGTTCTTTTGTCTCGTCCCCCGATGTTACCGACGCTTTCCGTCGTCCGTTCGCCACAAATTTCTCCTTCTTCAACGCTTCTTCGCTTGCTTGATCGAGCTCGGATTTTTTCGGCGGCGGTGACTCGGAATCGTCAACCTGAATTTAAAAACATTGATTATTTTCGACAAGCTTTTGAGTTATCGTTCTGAGAGCAGGAAAACATCGTGAGGAAACCATAGCATGGTGGTAGTGTACTTTCTAGTACTCGGCTGGCTAGCTACCACCCTCAAGTTGAAAATCTGCCGCCAAGCATCTAACGCTTGACAAAATGGACTTATTCATGTGCTGTGTTGTCGCCTTCATTGGTGATAGCAACAATAGTAAATAAATAATAATCATTAGTATAAGTAAGTTATTTTGAATTGTATTTTTATGTAAAGTTGACTGTCTGTGCGCTTTGGAGTAATCTATAAGCACAGGGAGTATCTGTTGTACAATAAATAAACGCTGTGTTCCAGCAGCCTCACTCATGAGCCAGTTCCAGTCCAGGCGAAGGTAGTACTAGGCAATTTTTTTTCTAATAATTATTAGATTTTTTTGTCTCCTTTCAAAGTACCTACATAAAACCAAAAAAGAAAACTATTTTTACACGATTAACCAAAAATGGAGTGAAATGTTTTTAGGGTTCATGTATGTATGTATAAGAGATTATTTCAACATAACTGAACAAGCAGTTATGGTGAAATAAAGAAATTGTTTTTGATTTGAACAGAATATATCAAGAATTTTAACTGTACCTGAAACACTCCCGAAGATGTGCGCTTTCTTGTAACTTTCGTTGGTGACTGTAATGGCGACGATATACTGTTGGCTCGCACCCGGGACACCTTCTCGGTCCGCGGGGGCGACCACACCCTGGGTGAGGGGAGATTCGTTGCCACTGTTGGGAAACGAAAACGTTATGTGCTGTTAACAAAAAAAGGTGCATTCAACAAGTCACATAACGACCACTCTACAGGCACTACAATTTATAATTAATTAGCCTCACTTGAGAGCCAGTTCTATTCTAGGTGAGCATTACCATCTTCGACCACACACACACCACCACCACTGTGGTTTGACCACAGCTCACCTGATGTTAAGTGACGGTTAATCATAAGAAAAAAGTAACTAGAAGAACGAAACTCTCTCCTGGCGGTAAATGATAACGCTTGTCCATGACCATTGCAGCGTTACCCAGAATTGTAACAAAATAAACAACAAAAAGTATACATACCCGTTTGACTCCTTGATCTTGGTACATTTCTGCAACAAAGATAAAAAATACTGATAATCTTCCGTTTAAACTATACTTAAATCAATATACCAGTTCAAAAGCAACAACAACAAAAAACATGGACAAGTGCAAGTCAGACTCGCCCAACGAGGGTTCCGTACAAACTACTAGATATGACATTGGACATTGGACATTCCACCAATGAACCAACAGGGCTGTCATTCTATTAACTTGCACCTCTAAAACATGTTTCTTAAATTATCCTAAGGAGCCAGTAAGTTTGTGACATCTTTTTCATAATTTATAAGTTTTCATTTTAATATTCCATGAACTCATATTCTTGGTCTAAATAGGCTCAAACGTCAAATGAAAAAGTTCTAATCTAGCTCAACATTCAAGAGACTTGATTGTTGTTTAAGAACGCCGCAAACGTCGAGTCGTGCCCCAACTCCCTAGCGAGTCGGCGCCTCGTCCTTGTAATTGGTGTCAGGGGACATCGCTAATTATGGCCGAGCCTCGTTCACCTGTCGCAGGACCGACTACTTTACTGTGGTCACGACCGATCCAGGCACAAAACAGGTTAAATGGTTACTAAGATATTTTTTTTTTATGGTTGATAGGCTTTGACCACAGCTATCCTGATTTTAAGTGATGGTGTTGTCAAAGATGGTAAAGCACACCTTGCCTGGAATTGGTTCTCAAGTGAGGCCGCCGGAACACACCGTTAGATGCTTGGCGGGAGATTTTCAACTCGAGGGTGGTAGCTAGCCAGTCGAGTACTAGAAAGTACCCTACCACCATGCTATGATTTCCTCACGATGTGTTACTTCACCGGCAGCTCAAGTTCATTGTTGGGGTTTGAAACGACGTCCTTCGGCATGCGAACCTACCGCGCTAACCACTGAGCTATCATCGCTAAAAATTCTCATCACGTCACGGATTTTGATTGAGAAGAACTATTATTCACTAAAAACCCCACACCAGTAACACAATACCAAAATTCTACTTGATCAGACCTGTGGAAGATCTGCAACTCACATCTATTTTTCAACTAGAAAACGGCTGATGTTCTTAAACGGCTGAACATTTTTTTTAAATAATAGCTAAAAATACTTTCGGTCCCGTCATCTTTAAACTAAAAAAAACTAAATCAAAATCGGTTTAGCAGTTACGGGCACAGATATACACATATTAAAATTATAATAACCCTCTGATTACGTCAGGGTTAAAAATAAATGACTTAAATATTATGACATTCACATGTAATGTAAACTTCCAAAACGCAATAAAATATTGAGAAAAAAATAAAATAATAAATATCACAGGACATTACACACAGCGCCATCTGACCCCAAACTAAGCAAAGCTTGTACTATGGAAGTCAGATAACTGATATAATACTCAAATACTTTTTTTATCGAGTATCTACACTACACACGTGTTACTTAATATTTCATTGCCAAACGTCAGTGTCCACAGACCATTACCCGCTGGTCAATCAACGTTAGATGTTTAAACTGTCGTTTTCATAAATAAATCAGTTGTAACGACCGCCCCGGGCTTGCAAAAAGCGCATACGTGATGGGCTTACGAGAGGTCGGCATGTGAGATTTTCTCATGGAAGTATATTTATTAGTGTTTTTATTAAAATCGCTACGTTAGGCTTAGTAAGGCGTAAATTAAAGTAAGCAATTTACATCACTTGTATTATAGAACCTGACGTGCTTTTAACCCTTTCACGACCATGGGAAACATTTTTCCCCATTGAAAAATAGGCAATTGTGATATTTAACTTAATTGTGATATTTAATCCATTACATATTTATTTACACAAAATAACATAATGTAATACACAAAATAACATAATGTAATTAATAGACACAGATACATAAGTATTAGATACCGAATATTGTATGCCCAAAAGGGTAGTTGTTGATGCCCAATTTAATGACCACTTGTAAAACTCAGCTTACAATAAATGAGTTTGCATTGGATAAAATAACTATTGATAGCGCGCTTGCCTCTCTTCTTCCTTAGCGTTGATTGGCTCGCTTAGGGTGCGAGCCAATCAACGGGTTCGTTATACGTTTTTCAAGCCTCATCGTAAGTTAATTAAAACCGATTTTTATAAAAAAAATGGTTTGTATTAACATCTTACGATCAAAATTATCATTTATGTATCTACAAACGTCTAAATTTAATTACCTGCTCATCGAAATTTGTATAAAAAAAGTTTCATCTTGACTTTTTATTATCACGAAATCTGTTTTCAAAAACTTAAAACGAGGCAGTATGGCTTTAAAGCTTCAGCCTGCCCGATGGGGCAAATTCTTAAAAAAAAAAAACTAAAACGAGCGCAAATAAAATTGAATTTCAAACCTCGAGTGAGACAATCCATCAACTATCCTCGATCAAACATGAGTACTTGAGTACATGAGGTGGGGATTCCCACCCAATCTCAGGAGTCTAATCTAAAAAACAGCTTACATAAATAGATGGTCAGTAAGTTTAAAACTTCTTGGATTTCCGATTTATTTTAGGAACACACTTTACACTCGTACTAGAGTCGTCTAGCCAGACGACTGGCGGTGTAAATGGCGTCCTTTTACGGCACTATCTCGCGAACACGCATTACCATCAGCGTTAGGTATTCGTTACCACGATGAAGGGACTCATTGGCAAACAATGTTGGCGCGTGCTGCGTGCAACTACAAATCAAAGTTAGTATAACAACCTTTACATCTCAAGAAAAACATTCCGTCGGTTTTATCTACTTATTGGAATGTGACTAAATTGGTCATTAAGTAATCCTATTGGTTCGTTATTCGACTTGAAAATGTCGGACACTCTGATCTCTGACCAAGCTGAAATCTTGGCTGCTTGGCTTGGCTGTTTTTTTTACACTAAACGAAGCCTTATATAAATTAACTTTTATTAGAATTTTAGTAATTTATTCATATTAAATTAGTTTATATATTATATTGACGTGTATACTTATCTTGTTGTATACTTTTTGTAATTATGTAGTTGTGACTTGCCCAGTGTAATTAAATATGTTATAAGGCCAATAAATTAAATAAAAAAATAAAAAAGTAACTAGGCTAGGTATGCTTTACCTTCTTCGACCACAACCGTCACTTAACATCAGGTGAGCAGTGGTCAAAAACCTAGCCTGTCAACCATAATGTAAAAAAGGTGTCATTTAGGAATCGATGCAAATTAGTGGATAAACAGTTCGTTTTGCAGTCGCCAACCTAACCAATGGTTAAATATCGAAGCTTTAGCTCTAGTCGTGACACATTCTTTGACAAAGTAAGTCGTTCAATAATGTTTATCTTCCAATGAAGACCAACCAACCAACTCAACCGTGTTTTAAATTACGCCTTGGGTGGCAGTTACAGTTTACAAAGTAGGATCTGTAGGTTCTACCGTGTTACAGTTAGTCCTTAGTCCTCCTCGGTCGGCGGTGAGGCGGCAGACAAAAACGTAAGCTACATGACTTACAAGTCAATCAAACCGCGGCAGTGTCATAGCCGCAGTCGCGCCGCGCGCCTTTTATGGTGTCCCTATTTCATAAATGAACAGTCTCAGGCTCACTCGGTGCTGTGATCCTGAGTGTGATGATGTGACTCGACAGGGGAAGATAAAACGTCACATGAAAATATGGAATCGATGAACACAAACCAGCTGAACGCACGATACTAAGGTACTACTAATAAAAAAAGAATCAGCTAAATTGGTTTAGTCTTTCTATTGGTTTAAGTGACGCGCTTGCCAACGAACAGTATTTCATTTTTAAAGATTTCAAAAAAAGAGAAGGTACACAATTCGGTTGTAATTATATATCTAAACTAATTATAGAATAGAATATAACTTTATTATACACCAAAACAAATCACAACAACATACAGATATGAAACATAAAAATAAAAAAAATAAAAGATAATTAAGATAACAAAACAATATAATAGATATTTGGTGTATAATGGCGGTGTATTATAAAGAGGAAAGTTTTTTTTTTTTTGTTTGTACTGAATAGGCTACGAAACTACTGGACCGATCTGAATAATTCTTTCATCGTTAGAATGCTACATAATCACTAAGTGACACAGGCTATATATATTTATTGTTAAAAGAGTTTTGTTTTCCCGTGCGAAACCGGGACGGCCCGCTAGTTTTAAAAGAATAATAATTTAATGACAGTACGATTATGTTCAGTAGGTATAATATGGCCATTAATTAATTATTTATTTCCACCTTTACGGGCCCTAATTTTTACATAGTTTCGTAAAAAAATAATTGTGACAGGGAATATAGTATGCCATCCACTGCACTCCACATCAAAGCAGTTACGTAAATTAGCAAGTGTAATAAAATAAAATACCAGCGCGCTTCTGACTGGTTAACTATTTCCGGCTACCATCACAGGAGTCTCCGTGGGCTATAACTATAACGAGCAAATTTTTAATAGCACTGTTCTTACAAGTAACCCTTGTAAGTTTTATGTGCTATGAAATGAAACTGTACTACCTGTATAGGTACATGCAGCTCTTACAAATATATTCTTATATAGATATAATTTAAAGCAAGAATAAATAATAAAAACACAACTGTACAAGAAACGAACTAAAAAAGTTCTTTCTCATCCCCCCATATCGGAAATAGTATTATTGCTTTTCGATATCTGAGTGCAAAAGTCGGTTTTATCCGCTAGAGGATAAAGTAAATTTGAATTTAGAACATCGTGTGCACTAAGTTTATGAATTCAAAACATCATTAAAACTGTTTACTTCGACCTCCATGGTGCCGAATTTATCATACAACTTTTTTTAATTTGTTAAAAATTCGGACTCGGAACCTCCTTGGTGTACGTTTTTTTTGTATTTTGTAAAAAGCAACTTTGCACTCTTGTATAACAAATAACTATTTTCGAAATTTGAAAATGGAAAGTCATACCGATGCAAGACGTCCTTTTTTTGGAAAATCTATGTAAATCGAGATGGTAAGGATTCTAACGATACACCATTCATCTAAATCGGCTGTCGTGTAGGTAATTATGACCCCCTTTCGAGTTAGAAAAATCTGCTACCAAGCATCTAACGGTGTATTCCGGCAACCTCGCTTGAGAGCCAGTTCCATTCCAGGCTAGGTGTTTACCATCTCACACCACACCGTCACTTAAATCAGGTAAGTTGTGGTCAAATACCTAGCTTGTCAAACATGAAAAGGAACAATTTGCACGGAAGAGGTTTCATTTTAAAAAATACCAAGAGTTTAGCGTCTAAAGATCACACTAATTAAAAAAAAAAAAAGTTACAAATGCAAAAGTTCATCTGTATATATGTCAGTTATTTTGTTACGGTGTAATGTCTTAACAGACTCCCGACGAGATTTAGAATGTAGTTGGCTTATTAATCCTAATCCTTATTAACGTTGCTGGCCGAGAAGACATCTACTTTAAATTAAAAACCATCGGCATTCATATACCATTAAGCGATTAACCTAATATCGGTGGGTATCATAGTAAATTGAAAACACGCGAAATTCCTAACCGCGTTACTGTTATTTTGCCAATAGGATAGCCTTACATTTTACAGGCAATATTCACAAATTTCACCTACGCCTTCGTGCCTAGCTGTGACCGTCCACCATTTGACTTTAAGCGCACTTTAAATTAACTTAACTAGCCGATATCCGACTCGCGGTCTTGTACGCCGGAGGGTCCTGGTACAGTACTGTATCACGAGTGGATTTAAAATATCAACGCAGTGTGTGCCAGTATCCAAATTTTTATAAAAAAATATAATTTCACTTGCGTCTTCTTTTTCTTTGATTTTGGCGTCGCATTTTAAGCATTTGCCAGTGTCAAGTTTTATAAGTTAAATAAGTTGCCTTGTAGCTTTAGTTATAGTAGTCCAGTCTTGGTCAAGTCCAGACATGATTTAGTAAAGTAGTGGCGACTTTACTATAAGCTTGAGCTGCCGGTGAAAGAAATCATCGTGAGGAAACCATAGCATGGTGGTAGGGTACTTTCTAGTACTCGGCTGGCTAGCTGCCCCCCTCAAGTTGAAAATCTGCCGCCAAGCATCTAACCGTGTGTTCCGGCAGCTTCGCTTGAGCTCGCCAGTTCCTTTCCAGGCTAGGTGTGCTTTACCATCTTCGACCATACCTTCACTTAACATCAGGTGAGCTGTTGTCAAACACCTAGCCTGTCAATAATTTAAAAAAAAACCTGAGTTATCCCGCTTAGGTATGTAAAACCAAAAGTTATAGATTTTTTCATAATCTATGTATATGTAATTATGTCGAATAAATTATTTATTTGTTTCGGCCAAAAAGAGAAACGAGCAAGAATAATTTGCAAATAGCGCCACACGTTCGCTACTGGCCGTGCAACTACGGAGTACATTTAGATTTAAGACACCTGTGGCTAACATGTCGGGTAGATTTCCCCAATTACATCTACCGTTGATAGCGCAGCTGGCAGGGAGGTCCGGGGACTATTAGCTGGCAAGACATATGCTTCTATTTACTTAAACGCTACTAAAATGTAAAGCTAAGGCTACATCGCGAACCAAGCAAAGTTATTTTTATCTATCTATACTATAGTATCTATACTATAGTATGTATACTGTATGGCTATCACTATATTTAACAAATTGCCAAATTATTTTCAAGATTTAAATACTAGTAGCTCTAAATGTAATTTATTTAAATTTCTTATGGACCAGTGTTAGGTACTATGACATTAATGACTTTTTAAATGGCACGCTTAAATAATAATTGTTCATATAATCTAATCTAATCTAAATTAAATGCAACTAACAATATTTGTACACCCACGAAGGTAGAATATTTGATACCTAGAATTTTAATAATAAGACCTACAACCTACTTTATTTCTCTTACAAAATACACGTCAAGTGTTCGGGTAAAGGCGAAAAGTGACTAAATTGCTACCAGCTGCCTATGGACGGAGACACGACATCGCTTTCAGTGCATCACCCGCGATGCAAGCGACGACCTACGCAATGCCCGGTTCACATAGCTTTATGCGTGAAACGCTCTTTCTAGAATGTCAATACAGTATTATGTCAATTATCATTTACAACCTATAACCTATTATGCCAATGATAATTATCATTTACAATACTATTGATGGACATTGAAATAATCTTGTACTTTTTTTTTTGATAATTTATTTTATATTTAAGTAAATTTATATATTGAGGAGTTACAAAACTATTAAATTTGACGCCATTTAATATTATTGTGACATTCATTTACTAGTTTAATTTATTTTCTATTCTTTTAACATTTTGACATCTCTCTGTATTACTGACATTGTTTAAACTGATAAATAAATAAAACAGAATAATAAAAAAAAAAACCCGATGAAATATCATTCAGGTCAGGTCAGTTTTGATTATTTTGACGGATACTCGTATTTATTAATAGAATTAAAAAATTTATTTACAACTTGGAACACAAAACCTAAACACTGTCAGCCGGCATCGTAACTCCTACAGACGCACGAGTTCCTACTGGGTATACAGCGTGCGGCAGAAAGCACGCACACATAGCTAGCTGAACGACTTTACTGCGTTTGATGTAAATACTCTATCTGCCCCTTTTCCTAACATTTATTTACATTGAATTATTTTTTTCGTTGTTACACGCTATGCTCGATATTTTAATGTGGCCATTGTCCACATTGTCCGCCTTGACGTATTCGTCAACGGTGAATCTTAAAGGTCATATAACATATAACAAGGCGCACACTGCAATTGCAAAAGTATTGATTTAGTAAGTCTTTGGACAGCCATAAAAAAGGAAAGGCAAACAAGAAACGACAAATCAACTAACTTGCTTATTCTGCGGTATTTGCAGGATTTAGGTTACCCTCCGCTTGCAATATGGTCAATTATTTTTATCGTCATGTAACCCTAGCGCGCACGGAGCGACGCTAATCGAGTCGTGCTCGCATTACCGTAGAGTATACTGACGGTGTGGCGTGTCGCGTGCGAACACGGGCGAGCGAGGCGACGAAGTTGCTACACTTCCCTGTTGTTGATTGATATCGCCAATTTTAGGCAACAAAATGTTGCTTTTATGCCACTTCTTCTCATTCGTGTCACTCTTGGCAGAGTGGTCGTGGTCAACATGTTGGTTCTGAGCAGGTTGTGGTGTATGTGCACCAAGGAGTTTTTATACTTTTTTATAAGTGGCCTGTTACGTTTTGTGTCGTGCGTTTCGCCGATGGTCTTTCGTTTCGGCAGCAGGGTTTTGTCAAATGAATGGTTTGATTAGAAAATCATTTCGCTGTGTTGTTTTAATTAAAATACACATTAATTGGCGACGAGGATGGGATGGTAAAGTTACAGTTACAGATGTAGTTCACCGTACGATGTCACGCCATCTCTCCCTGCCTGAGGTCATTCTGGTGCACTCGTGTATGGGTCCACCCACCAGCAACTTCACTTCGTCAGCCCACCGCATTGGGGATCTTCCGCGTGGTCTAGTGCCTTCTACCTTGCCTTGGACCGAATGTGCTACAGTCCTGATTATTTCCGATTGTAGACAATATATATTTCTTCAATTTAAAGCCTTTCCAAGAAGGCGGTAATCAGTCAATGCTGATAAAAAATGATCCTCACACCGCATCAGTCCTCACTAGCCGTTCGGCCGACATCGAGATAGCGATAAGCGTTTCGCACGTCGGTTATCGGTATCTAGGCATCGAGGCATCGAGGAATCGAGACAAGACAGTGACATTAGTTTAAATCCATCTTGTCGCCTGCGCGCTGTCATCGGCAGCCACCTAACGGGGCACGGCCGACAGTGTTGGTTCTTTGCGCCAACGCCGCCCGACCAGATGCAATCGGTAGATCTCATTAGCTAATGGCCAATTACGGTGAGTGACGTGTCCGGGGCAAATTGTCGTCTGGCAACGTCTCGCGAACTCGGGTACGTATTTGGGCCCGCTTTAGGTGGCACACGTGTCAATGTGCGCACTCGTCAATTATACCAGAGTGAGATTGGCATGATGAAAAACTTGCGCTTCCTTGCGCCCTTCGAACGCGGTGCGCTTTGAACAACTGGCGGCGGATTTTCTTTTAACATGTTGTATGTGTCTAGTTGTAGTCGTAGGCTAGTTTGGAAAAGTCGCGCATTACATACTTTGTAAGTACATTAGTTGTCGTTCCCTGGCTTGTACAATGTGCATGTCTCCAGTAGCAGCTCCAGGGGATTAGGTGTTTGAGAAAGAATTTGAATCCTATACGGTGACAAATCTTGCCATACGATAACCGTAGCAAAACCTACCCTAAGCAGAATTACCCTCCCTAAATCCCAAACCAAAATCCTGAATCCGCTACTACTTATCTTTTTATGTTAACAAGTAATATTTGAACGTGATATTTTCGTGATGTTCTTTTCTTAATGAATATCGCCTGCTTATAACAATGAAAGCTGTGCCCAGAATTTGTGTAGCTAAACTACTTAACTCTAGCTGTAGTAGTTAAGTATAACAAGAAAAACCTGGACTTCCTTCTTCTTTTAGGTTCCGCGAGACCCTGCGTACTCCGAGGAGACAGCCCCTCCAGAGCCACAATATAGTAAGCTAAGCCCATGCATGGACTGGACTGATTATAACCGTGAAACTCAAAACTAAACAGTAATGAAAACTGCATCAAAGTCGGACTAGTAGTTTCGGAGAAAAATGGCAACATGGATTTGCACAAACAAACATCCTCTCACCCCAAACGCGTATATACCGTCTCCGTTCCGTTGTAAATTTGTTTGACTATGGAAACTGACGTGGTTAGTCATGAGTAATCCATAAGTAAAACAAAATAAAGTTTATTCGCTCATTTTTTCGAATTTATACTCAACGGACTTTGATACGGTTTTTGATCTATCATCAGGGATTTGTAATGTCCATATAAAGCTGGACGCTACGCTTGTCTACTATAAAACGAATAGTTTACACGGCATTATAATCGGAGCGCATTTTCTTCGCTTATCAGCAATGGTGTTGCCGACTAAATTGTTGGCTTTAATCTTCAACCATTTGAAAAGAGCGCCAGACAAATACTGATCGCCAGTCGTTAGGAGCGGGTGTTGGGGAATAAATCTCGCGATTTACGTGCAAGTTACCGGGTGGAGCTGTTTGTTAGGAAAGTACAAGTAGCACTCGAACAATTCGGAGAATCTTATTTTGTGAGCTTCAAGTGGGATAACTACATGACATATTATGTAGGTAGGTACGTGAAAAGTGAATACCTATAGTACTTTTCTTTACTTTGTAGGTTACGATTTGTCGTAATAAAAAAATATATCGTACTATTTTTATTTTTATGTTACAAATATAGTGTTTTCTATGTATAATTGTATATGTCTATTGTCTATTTTCTTTAATCTTTTTTTTTTTTTTGTATGCGGCGATCTTTCTTTTAGAAAAATCCCTTTCCTAAAGGGATTTTTGTAACAAATCCCTCTGAAAATGCAACCAATAAAATGAAGTTACGTATGTAAGTCACGTTTGTTTAATATACGACAATGTAAGACTAGTCAGCGCTATCATAAGCGCGAGGAAGCTGGTTCACGGCGCGTGCGCACCCTACGAGTATCTACAGATTAGATAAGTTTAGAGCAGTAAGTCTGTATGCGGAAGCTTTCCGTAACGTATTTTCAGGTCTTAGACTAACGACGGTTATTCGTGACAGAAGCGAATGCCACTGAAGGAGTGTTATGTTAAGTATATTATTGATATAAACTATGTTTGTAATTGGTAGATATGAACAAGTGATTTTTTTTTTTTGTTTCGGCGTCTCATTTTGTGCATTTGCCAGTGTCAAGTGTTTTATATTTTCAAATTTCAAAAGTTAAATAAGTTGCCTCGTAGCTACAGTTATAGTCAAAGTACAGTCCGTGTCAGTCAAGTCCAGTCATGCTTTAGTAAAGTAATGGCGACTTTACTATAATTATGCTTCAATGGAGTTTTGGAAGCAACACGAAAAATCATGTTTCACCACATTATATTATTTTTCCACCCTCGTGCTTCTAATTCAACACTTTATGGCGTAGAGGTATTAATTTTCCTTTCGCAAAAGACAATCCTTTCTAGTTGCCTAATCTATGCAGTGCACGACGTAACTTAGCTAGCGCGAGATACGATCAGCACGCGCGACGAAACTCCGCTGTTTATGAGCTGAAACCGCAATTGTGTTTGACTGTTATAGTTAGCCAGTTACGCCCCGCGGTTATGCTCGCAATTTCGCAATTTTTTTCGCTTCACATCAATTATATTTATTTATTAATTCACACTTACAAAATAATATGTACAAAAGGAGGACTTAATGCTAAAGCATTTTCAGCCAGCCATTCTCACAGTAAATAAAAAAATGGAACTGGAACTGCGCTAACTAGGATGGAACAAAGCCAATTGATCAAATCATACAATTTTCGAGATTAGCTGTTCTAAGATTCACAATCAGTAAGTACAACGTGCGAGCGTAGCGAACGCAAAATTCTTAACTTTTCTTGTTTATTGTTTATTAGATTGTTGGATAAATGAGAGCACAGAGGCGCATCTGCACCGTCGCCCGGGCAATAACTACCCCCCTTCTCCCTACTACGCCACTGAGTTTGCCGCACCTAGTTAGTCGCCCTAGACTTCGTTATCACATTAAATTACTGTAAGTAGGTATGCATTCGTAATCCTTGTAGGCATCATGCTGCCGATCCGGCATCATTGCGAAACAAAACAGACGATAGTATTCGTGAACACGTCACCGCACCTAAAGTAACACTATTGGAATTAAATTCGGCTATCTAATATATTATCCGTTTGAGTAGACATGTTTTAAAGTGGAAACGGCACGAATCGGCAGTGTACGCCTTGAAACTCGATGGAGTGACGTTATTCCTAAACTGACAACGGCTGGCATCGAAAATCTAAAAGTCATCATCGTGACTAGCAAATAGCAGCATTGCACTATGATAGGCTGTTTATAATTATGATTATTTAACGTATTGTGCTGCAGAGCTTTTGAACATAGCAAGATTTAATCAACAAGAGGTAAGAGGTCTTTATATAAAGCAAACAAGAAACATGATACGCTTAAAGTCTCAACAAAAAGCTCTCGAGAAAATAAATGAGGATGGAATAATCGCAGGCGCACGTGGCCGAGGCATGCAAATGTGGTGCATTAAAATGCAAGATGGCGGAAGCGCGCACGCGAGGTCGCGGGGTCGGGTGCTGCCACGCGCCATTGTCCGAGCTACCGACTCCACTTCAAGCATAGACATATACAACATTAAGTTACAACGTAAGGACATGGCTCATATGTGCACAAGAGTACTGGGTATTCGAGATGACCGACAGACATTCGAGGATACATTGTATCTACTCATAATTATAAACAACTTGAGAGACCAACTGAGAAATAGTGAATAAAAATCAGGTGTTTTGTGTTCTTGCAATTTGTAATGAAAGACGTTTTTATAAACGGAGCAATGATTTTTTTTTTAATTGTTCACATTCACAAGTATTTTCATGTTTTATAGGCATGAGTATGAGTAGTAGAGACTTACTTTTTGTGACTTGAACTGTGGCTTGGGCCTTCTACTTAATTTTTCATATATAAAAATATAAAAACACTTGACACTGACAAATGCACAAAAAGCCACGACAAAAACTAAGATAAAGAGTATTTTCACGACCCCAGTAGAACGTAGTCGTTTGACGTCTATCATACTGATCGCAAATGTATTGCAGACATGTCCTTATTTTTGAGATCTTTGCCTTTAATATAAATCAACAATAAAGCAGCTAATAGTAGTTTCCCGAGATATGAAATAGGTCTTTATCTAAAGTGTCTAAAGAAATCTTCATTCATCTTCAGGTAGATAAATATCAAAACACGAGAATGGAAGCGGGCACGCCCAAAGCACGCGCCATTGTCCGATTTGTATTAACTCGATATCTAGTGTGTACGTTCGTATAAGGCTATCCATAAACCACGGCACACAAATTTCACAAGCTTAGGAAATGTCCTTATCTTTATCATAGTCTCATTTGTGGAATAATACCTCCCCTGATGTGATGTCACTTATTTTGCAAAATTATAAAACTAATACTTCGTGACATCACGTGTTAATTTTAAAATTTACATATGTGATGTCACGAAGCTTAGGGCTCGTCCTTCTCTGCCCCCAAGTCACACGTTGTTGGAAAGGAAACTAACAATAAGTTCCACTATTGTTAAACCTAACTTATATTCACTTGGTGGTAGACCGCAAGTACAACCGCAGTACCAGATATTCTGCAGCCAAGTAGTAGTGTATAAACATTACTGTTTCATTTAGTAAGATACTGCAGCTAGAGAAATTACAGGGCTGTTGAGACTAATTCATTGAGTCTCAAAGTAAAGAGCGCTAAAGCAGCGATGCCCAGGACTTAGTTTTGCTACTCAAAGTTCTGTGTATCGCTGCAATGGTCATGGACAGGCTTTATTTCTAACCATCAGGAAAGCGCCTCGTTCGTCTCATTTCTATTACATAAAAAAGAGGAAAAAACTTTTAGTGTCGTAATTTATTGATGATCTCTATAGATTGCAAGTCAACGCCAGTAAGCTACTAACAGCCATGTAACGCCTACAAAAACATGACTGCAAATAGTTCTCTAGTACGTTGCTACTTGATAATAATATATTACTGCATTAAGAGTAAATAACCTACGATAAACTAGCGCGTACTTACGAAGGTATAGTAATAGGCAAAACGTTGGAGTTACAATGTGAAACAGATTTTTGGCACGACTAGAATTAAACTATGCTGAAACTATATTAATGCCTACTTGGGGATCATCCATAAGTTTTGTCACACGTTAAGGGGAGGGAGGGGGTCGATGAAGTGTGACATTGTGTGACAAGGGGCGGGGAGCTGTCCCAAATTTTGTGACATCACATTTTTTCAAAATACATATATTTCATATTGATAAATCAAATGTCACATCACACTTGTCTCACAAATGCGACCAGCTGTGACAACGGGGAGGAGTAAAAAAAACATGAAATTCGTGTATTTATGGATGGCCCCTTATTAGTAACATAAAGCACAATGTGACTCCAACAACCTTCAGATTCAGTTAATAAAACCAACAAAGACAAAACTAAAGCTTTATTCAAGAAAATATCATAGAAATGCCACTTAATGTTACAAATATAAATACGAGTATAAAAATCTTACAGACTAAATGGAACTTCTGATTTGTGAAACCAGCAATGTTAAAGTCACATTGTACTTTTAGAAAAAAAGGAATATATGTTATTGTTTACTTATTTATAAGTATCTCAAGTAACCAACAAACGATTTAAGTACGCCTGGCATGTTTTCAACAACGTTGTTCTTAATATGCAGATAAACTGTTAGAACAACTTTAAAATCTCTATCGAATCAAAAAAAACTTGATGGAATGACTATTTAGAATTCACCAGATGTTAAAAGAAATTTACTGAAATGAGCACTCATTAATTTAACACGTTTCCTTGACTTGACAACAGTCCAAACAAAGCTTAGAAAATTACATTTGCACCTACTAAAACAAGACAAGATATTACTACTTTAAACATTTTTATCAGTGTGTAAATTATTTTTTAAAGTTATGGAAGAAAAGTTGTTTTTTTTTGTAATATACAGAAGCTATTTGGTAGAGGTTGTTACCATATTATTAATGACTATGGTAACAACCCTGGTTATGATACATGATAAATCTATGTCTGCGTTAGCTCATTTGGTAGAATATTTGCTTCAAGAGCTGTAGAATATGGAGTCGATTACTAAACAGGGCAGACTTATGTGACAATAAATGTTTTTTTTTCTCTGGGTGTTCTGTACGAATTTACAAAAAAAATATAGAAGTATTTTATCAGTTATCTGGTTCCCATAGTACAAGCTTTGCTTTATTTGGGGCTAGTTGGCACTGTGTGAAATGTTCTACGATATTTACTTATACACACATATATGGTTATAAGCTTAGGATGTATCGAGTTAAAAATGTATTATTGTACTCATCATTATGTACAGTACTTTTACTATAGGCACAACTCTGCAGTCACGAGAATCAACTGTACCATACATTTTGTTGAGGATGATTGACATTTTTCTACGGAACGGCTGCCCTTTTCTCGCGATTTTAGAGTTGAGCCCATAGTAATAGTTGTTCATAATGATGAGTATAACGAACCACTGTCGGCTTAATACTCCTCTAACCTATAACCCCGTATACAAAATACTACTTTAAGTAGCGAAATTTACTGGAATATCAACTGGGAGTTATAGAAAAGGTTTAGTACTTTTAAAGATAAACTAAACCTCAATTGAGATCATGATAAGGTCTTACATCTACACTTATAATCTATACTTGTAAAAATATCATGAAATCATAGCAAGAGTTTGCATCTCTACACAATCAACACAATCTGCATGTACATTAAGACCCGAAGAAAGAAGCGAGTAAAGAAGTGAGCGTCGAAAAGGAAGTCAAAAAATTAATTCTATGCTTGCCCGCGATACCAACCAACAGAGAAATTTTGAAAGACAGCAAAACAGACTTTGCCCAGCAATGGGACAAGATGTGCTAGTAATAATTAATAAAATAGCGCAACGCTCGTTTGCGTAATTAAACTATTTCAAAAATATAAAGTCACTGTATATTAAATAACCGCAATCAGTAATGTTACTGAAAAAACATTACACTTTTTTTTAAAGATTGCATTTACTTTTTGCTTTCGCGAATTAACTGCGCATTATTTCCGATTTTTTTGATGATACAGCAAACGACGGCTACATGCGACACTTTTGCGTCTTAACAGAATAGAAATTGAAGGGTTATTTCAACATCTCTCTATTTTCATGAAGAATCAGTTACGATTGCAGTAGTATCAGAAATTGATTTTATAACATTACCAACTCGCTCTATATTATACACTAATAATGACTTAGTGTCGAGATATAGAAAAAAGGAAGGGTGGCCCTTAGCCCTTCTCAGTGGTTTAGTTATGACTAAAAATGCAATTGATGTATTGTAACAATATCGATGAGCGACTCAAGAGTATAAAAATCAAATAAAACCACATTTATTTCCAAACAAAACAAGCCCCACACTTTAGTATGGAGCTTGACAAAACTTTCGTAACTGCATTTCCATATTTAGAAAGCATTTTGCATTGATCACTATACCATTCAGTGGCAAATAAACTTTTACCACTTTATAGATTCGACTTATTCTTTTCATCACTGCTCACCATAAAAAAATATGGACCATAGCGTTTACAAACATAAATATTAGATTATATTCGAGAAAACTCCTTATACCCAACTTATTACTTAACAGGCTAAAACTAAGTTTATTCTTATAATTTGACTATCGACATCCATAACCTCATCTAGCAATAAATGAATACTTTTCCAAATACCAAATTATTAAATCAGTTTAACACTTTTAACTTATTCTGGCGATATGTATATACTGAAAAAAAAAACGTTTTAAACCTTTTGAAGGTTTATCGATCAACGACAAAAATCATACATAGATTACCGATATATATATACAATATACGTAGGTATATAAAAACTCAACAGCAGTGCTTCACGATCAGAAATCACAACTTACCATAAAACAAAAAGTCCTTAAAAACTTACACACCCAGTCTTAACTTATAACATTTTAATGTCCAAAGTTTGAATATAATAACCAACACTTACACAAATCCTGAGATTCATTTCTCGAAACATCAAAGAGGTCAAATTTCAGACACACCCTACTAAACACCAATTAATAATAATAAAATTCGACCAAGCAATACTTATTCAAATGCTACTTACCCTGACAATATAAAGTTTGTATAAAATAAAGCTAGGGGACATTATTTTTAACTATAACCATTTACTACAACTTTTTTGAGTCGCGTTTGACCTCACTCTGCCTTGCTCTGCTAATGCAGCGAGGGCCTTAGGATGGCAAGCAGGGCAACCGCCCGGGGCTTCCACGCTCTTGCAGGGGCCTCGCGTCCTCATAGAAAAGTCTTTATGTATGTGTATGTCGCGCCTCGCACTTAACAAAACCCGTCCTAAACGCACGGTTTCATTATTAGTGCAAGTATGTTACGGCCACTCGAGCACTCGAACTATTTTTTTATTAAAACGGACTCAAAGAAAAGGGTCCTCACAATGATCTGTCGCCCCGGGCCTCGCAATAGCTAAGACCGCCGCTGGCCTAATGTTACTATGTATATAGGATGTCCCACGCTAACCTAGAAATAACTTGTAATCTTTGGTTTTAAAGATATTTCATTCGTTCTGAAACACAAAACCAGGCAAAGAATTCCGCATCCTCGCAATCATTACGATTTAACCTACTGCGCCCCCAATTGCTACCACTTGTCCCTTTCCTGTGCTAGAACCGTCCAATTCTTATCAAATTTTGCCCCGAATTCGTCGTCATCACCGGACAGCGATTACAGCGTCGAATGTTTAGTAAACTTTACAATTTTTATACAAGCTCTGTTAAACAAGACATTATGTCAAACTTCCGCAACGACTGAAGGAATGTGACCATCTCATCGAACAGCCGAGTCCACACGGCGTACAGTCGCGGTTCGTAAGAAAATAGCAGATACAGTGAAAAAGCTAGGAAGAGTAATAAAACAAGGGCTATATACGTCATATTGCAGGCGCGTTTCAGTTGCTCCAGGTCGTCCGATCGCGATGTTTTAAGACCCTGTGGACAACGGTAAATAATTCCTTTATCTACTTTACTTGGTGGTAGATTTCCTTGGTAGTCTGGGTAGGTACCACCGCAGTACCAGATATACTGCCGCCAAGCTGTAGTGTGCAAACATTACTGTGTTCCGGTTCAAAGGGTACTGCAGCTAGTGAAGTTACAAGGCTGTTGAGACTAACCATCTAGTCTCAAAGTACCTAATAAGTGCCAAAGCAGCGATGCCCTAGACATTGTTTTGTTACTCAAAGTTCTGTGTAGCGCTACAATGGTAATGGGCAGGCGATATCTCTTACCATCAGGAGTGTCTCGATTGTCTCATTACCTTTATAAATATAAAAAAAAATCTAGCTCCAAACTATTTTCCAAACGAACCAACCAAGTTTTTCGAACCAAATTTGCATGGCTGCAATTTATTTTGCCAACTGGATTATAAAACATTGAATTTCTCTATTTGAAAACTAAACAACGGTGAAGTCTTTTTTTACACTATTTAGAGATTAAAGATACAGAACACCCATACTCGAATATTGTATACAACAACAATAATAATAATTGTAGTTGTTGATGCATTTTAATATTGTTGTGTCATGCATATGTTGCATCATAATTATGCATGATACAACAACGTTATGTACAATGTTTATGTTGTATCAAATATTGTTGTATCTGTATCATGTATAAATATTTTGCATCAAATATAATTATAATTGATTTGATTTTGATTACATATAAATATTGATATTATGTATGTTGTATCATTTATATGTTGAGTCACATATCGTTGTATCACATGTTTAGGCTGGACTTTGTTTTGTTACTCAAAGTTCTGTGTATCGCTGTAATGGTTATGGATAGGCGTTATCTCTTACCATCAGGAGCGCGTCTTGTTCGTCTCATTACTTCTTACATAAAAAAAACACATTTACGTTGTGTCATGTATAATATGTCGCGCGTACCTTCTGCACATGATACGGTCGCACGGTAACGCGCGCGCTGGCGGCGAGGCCGCGAAGCACGTGTCGCGCCTGATCGCGCCGCGTCAGCGCCACCCACGCGTGGGTGTCGTCCACGAACTGCGTCATCACCGGCCCTGCAAACCACATGCACATAAAAATCGGCCAAGTGCGAGTCGGACTCCCAGACGAAGGGTTCCGTACCATCCCACTAATATTAGAAATATGAAGGTTTGGATGGATGGATGGACGGATGTTTGTTGCTCTTTCACGCAAAAACTACTGAACGGATTAGGATGAAATTTGGTATGGAGGTAGCTGAGACCCTGGATTAACACATTGGCTACTTTTTATTCCGAAAACATGTAGCGGGTAACACTGCGGGACGCAGCTACTCATCTATAAAAACGACCAAAATTATTTATTTTATTCTGTTTTTTAGTATTTGTTGTTATAGCGGCAACAGAAATACATCATCTGTGAAAATTTCTAACTATTACAGTTCATGAGATACAGCCTGGTGGCAGGCTGTCAGTCAGTCAGACAGACAGTGGAGTATTAGTAATAGGGTCCCGTTTTACCCTTTGGGTACGGAACCCTAAAAAGCAACCTTAAGACAAAGATAGCGCTATACACCGTTTGACTAAAAGAGATCTAATGGAACAATGAAAAGTTACTGTCCCTAACTATACGGATCTAACCATAAGTATATATATAACTCATGTTGCTTTTGTACTATAATATATTATAGTACCTACTATAGTACAAAAGCAACATGACTGAACAGTTTTAAGAAAAATACTATTTTGTTAGGCTTACCATAAGGGCTGAACAGCAAATTGATGTCATTCCTCATCCATTCTTTAGGGAATGTTAGGTGGAACACGTGGTCTCGCGAAGGTGAAGCTGCAATCAAATATGATTTATATTTAGCACCATCTGTTGCATTCTAATCTCATCTGTTGCAGGCTAAAATGAAACTTAGAAATAACTGTTTTATTAATTCAGTCTGTAATTTTCTTGGCCTTGCGGAGCACGTCAATTTTAAGACCAAGACGGTAGTCTTGGTCTTAAAATGAAGAATGTCTGTCAATGAAGTTATCAACGCGACTTCATAAGGTTTTTATGTTTTGGCCACATACTAACAGATACGTTTCAGTTTCTTTAATAGTCATTATTAGTCGTACCTATTTAAAACATTTTAACATAACAAATAGAATGTAACAAGGCTTGATTTAGGCGCCAAAGTTTTAATTATTATTATTTATTTTATATTAATAAATTTTAGTTCTGTCAATTCAATAATGTTTCCAAAACCTAAACCAAATTTGAAATATTATATAAATTTACAATTTTAAAAAACTAAACGCACTGCCCCAATGAAACAGCGAGATTTCGGAGTAAACAAAATTATCGTCGACATATACAATTTTTGGATTTTTGTTGATTTTTTAAAAACCACTCGATCGATTTCTTTCAAATTTATATGGACAAAAAAGAATCATCAAAATCGATTCAATTGGCAGAACAATCGCGTAACATACAAACAAAAAAAAACTCGAATTGAGAACCTCCTCCTTTTTGAGTCCGTTAAAAAACTTACGATCATCACCATCGAAGTTCATGTAAGGTGAGTCTTGGTGCGCCGTCTTGGCGAGGAATATTTTATTCAGGAACGGCTTCAGGACGGCTGAGTTGGGATCAGGGCGGGATGTATCCTCCCCCCGCATCCGGGTCAGGTGCGAGTGCATCGCGAGAAAACACAGGCCGGTGATATACGCGTCATAGCCAGCCTCGTGGAGCTTGGCTTCTGTTAGGGAGTACCCCCGACCTTCGTACGACCCTGTATGATGGAAATGCGACTTTAGGTAATCATATTCGTATTGAGGGAGTTGTGAAAAAATATGTAAATCGTCATGGATTTAAAAGTTAAGGTAATCATTATATTTATCTTAAATCCCTGAGTGTCTTAAGATAAAAAAAAATAGCGAATTATTATTATGTTAATAAAAAATTACCAAAAGGGGATTACAAATATATAAATAAGTTATAAAAATTAAATTTAATTAGGTTATAATAGTAAATTAGTGCGAAAAGTTATTTTTTTTAATTATAGATATTTTTTTCGCAATCGGGTTATAGATTTCTAACTTTTCAGCTTGTTAGAACTAACCTTATTGTGTGGTCTCTAGGGATATTTATTTCCTATGTTACAATAAGTTCTACATATTTAAGTTTTTTTGAGAAAGTAGTGAGAAGATTCGGAAGACAAGAAGGACATCACAATCACATACCGACGTTAGGCAATGCAAATGGTGGTTCTGACAATGTCTGTAGTAGATGCGGGAGAACGCTGGAGTTGACCTTTTCTTTGAATGGAGGCAAACTTGACATATATTTTGTGTCCAAAATCCTGTAAACACACAGTTACCAAATTATTGTGCTATTTCTTAGTAGCAGCTGAATAAATTTAAAAAAATATGGTCGGACGTTTCTCATAGGCCATCTAACCCCAAACTAAGTACAGCTAAACTATACTACTATAAAATATCTATCATTATCGATAAATCTTCAACTCACTGCTATATTATGATCTCTCTCATCTTTTACAATACCATCCAATACAGTTTTATAAAACACTTGACACTGGCAAATGCTCAAAATACGACGCCAAAAGCAAAGAAAAAAAAATTATTAAAAGATTGATAATCATGTCTCAGAGCCTACTTACACACATTAGTATGCTTTAAATAAGTAATGAAGGTACCCACAAAAAAAAATCAGATTTGCTTTCAAATCAACTAAGCCAATGGTGTTTACTTTAACAACTGTTACCAACCTAGGTAATCAATGTGTAGCACAAAAAATCTACACTAAAATGTTTGTTATTTTATTTATTACCTAGGAAACATACAGTGAGTGAACTCCTTGAAAGCCTTATAGTCGTCCGTCAATGGTTGGAAGAAGTGGTTGAGAGTGTGAATAACATCCAATAACATGTTATGGCCGACCACTAACTTTTCCTGAAAAAAAATACAAGAGACTTATTCAAATGTGGCGTACTTGTAGAATTTACTATGCTATGGGTAACAAATATCCCTAAATGCCACACAATAAAGCTAAACTGATTATATAACCTTACTATTATATTAGTTGACCATAAATGCAAAGTCAATTTATACAGGAACACAAAACCGGTAATTTGTCTTATGACTACAATACCACCTGAAGTCTTTGCTTTTTGATATTGACATATTTTATTTTGGCAATATGTTTTTTATATTGACATGTTTATATATTGACATAATGACCTTATTTTGACATTTTTGTGTTGACATGTAATCAGTGTTTTAAAACTCATTTAATGACATACATATATTTAAAATTTTGAAGTGACTTGTAACATTGGTCAATAAAATATTTGTATTTGTAAAAATTTCTTGCTATCATAATACCAAGATTTCGACTCTTTATCTCTTTTAAAAGAAGATGCTCATAATTATATATACTAGTAAATTACTAATAATCTTTAAACAGCTGCACAGATTTTTTGTAAGTCATTGCTTTTTCTTAAGTTAAAGTAATGATATGAACAAAACACTCTCCTGATAGTAAGAGAAAATGCCTGCCCGTGATCACTGCACCATTAGCTAAGAACACCTGAGATCAAGTCACCTATAAAACAATTCAATTGAAATTGGTTTAGCCATTTTAGAGCATAGATACATTTACGCTTAGTACTTGGGACTACTATTTACTTTTTTATAAGTACAAAATGAATATATGTTTTTTAATTGTGTATTTTGTTGGCATGCATTTATATAGTATGTAATAGTCCTATATATAATTTATAAACCTCATCTTTATTTTACTGTCATATCAAGCTACAGGGCAAAAACCTATAGGTACAATAGGTATCAAGCTCATCCATACAATCTTGCAATGTACGAAACAACATTTGAACTTACCGACTGACTAATCATCCGTGCCACTTTAGAGAACCCTACAGCTTCTTCAAACTCATCCCATTCACGCTCTATCCGCTTAGTAGTGTGACTCTTTGTATCCGAATCTAATTTTACTCTCAACACTTTTAATAGCCTGTAAATTGATAATTTGTTATTACACTAGTCATACAAAATGAAATGAAATGAGGGGACCAAGGTTGTGACAGTGATGGCACTGATATGGTAAGCGGTGTCCACTTTACCTAGTCTGGACTGTTGTCCAGATGCAAGATGGGTTGGCCATATGATCACTCTCATTAAACCACTAATTTAGTTGAGGTTCAACCTGAACTAGTAGTTTAATGATAATAATTTATCAAAAATGAAGTGGATTGTACTTCTTATTCCTTCCAAATTTTAATTTTAAGGTTTGAAGGATAGCTGTTGATATTTAAGAAAGCCACTCAACAAAACTAATCCACTTAATCTTTGAAACTGCCATTTAAAATATGAATACTATAATTTATAAATGATTTGTTTAAAATGAAACTAAATTAAAATATCATTACAAATATTCATTGTTTATCTAGTTCCTATAGTACTAGCTTTTTTCATACTCGCCTAGATTTGTTTTCCAAGATTTTAGTCTCAACTATAATCTCATCTTTGAAGCGTAGCTTGAGCTCTTGATAGATCAGAAGTCTAACAAAAGAATTACACCTATCTATCTCCATTTCATCACTTTTATTATCATCTAGGAAGCTTCGAACATTTTTACTGAAACAATCACAAAATATTGAACTAAATAATCACATTATTAATAATGCAAAAGTTTGCGTATACATATTTGATAGCAACTTTCTGATGCAGCAACAGAAACAACAGATTTGCATGAAAGTAATAAAACTAGCTTATAACTTAGATTTAAGCATGTACTTTTTTATTCTGAGAAAAATAAGCATTTCCCTGTACTATAAAAGCAAGAGAAGCTACTAGTAAAAAATGACTTGTAAGCCCGACTGCAAACCTATACCATTGTGAAGACAAAGATGAGTTTAGACTCACATAAACTATATTAACATACATGCACTCATAATTATTACCCTCTTTTTAGGTTAGTTGATCCTGTGATCAAATTTATTTGTTTGCCAGTCACTTTTCAATTGCTATTAAATGGATACAATTCACTCTGCACTTTTTAAAGATATTTTTATTTACCAAGTTTCTTCAATGAAATCCTTATGCTCATCAGGAATATTCACAGGGTCTTTTTCCTTGGAGTAAGTTTTTTGTCTTTCTGTTAGATTATCCCTTAGCTTAGTTTCTATGGGCTCCGTCATATATGAAATCCCTGGAAATATGGTATGGAAATAAAGTTTTTTAATCAAAGAGCAGTTTAAACAGCAGCTAAATATAAGTTTTAAAAAAGTATCTACCGCATCAACTTAAAATCGTTAGTAAAAATTGTATATAGACATTTCTTGCCATTTATTCCGCAAAATAGTAAAGTCCACAAACTACATGACAGTTGTTTACTTAGCCAAGTAATTAATTTAATAGTTATTACCCTATTTCACCCTTTCTTATGATGCAAATTACATATTTTATTTTATTTTTATTATTTTATTTTATTTTATAGTCATACCAACGAAGCAGCTACTAATACAGTTGAAACATATTAAACAAGGTTGGCAAAAATTAAGTGCTGCCTCAATTATAGGTATAAACCTCATTCAATAAGACAGTATGCTAAAAATTTTGAAACATAATTAAATTAAATCTAACTGAAATATTAACTAAATTGAATCTAAATTAAATTATGAAAGTAAGCATAAAAAACGTATAGTTACCGTCTCGAATCAGCTTGTTGAAATCAAATCCTTGTGCGACTAAGAAATCTAAGCTTGAACTCTGGCACATGAATATTTTTTCAGGCCCAGGTTGCCCGCGAGGAAATAAATAGAAGTTATAGGTGTCATTCATGTACATCTTCTTTTCCTCATCATAATAGAAGGCGCACAGACCAAATTGTATAAGCAAAAATTGTGTGGAACCGTTCAATAACCGCAGATAGTACTCGGCTGGAGTATCAAATACAAGCACATCTCTGCCATTTATGATACCCGTAAACTCAGCGTCTATCACTAAAAAGTCTGCCTTCTCAATAGAAGCACTAACCTGCGGCAGTGTCTCTTTAAAATCTGAAAAATAAGTAGGTATAAATCATGAATCGTGAAAACTATAAAAAAATAAGCATTGGTCCGATCGCGAACCACATGTACTTACTCTTTTTCACCACCTCCATGCTTTCAGGGTGGTAGAATAGAGTCGAGAATCAATGTATTATCATTTGTTCGAGTGATACAGTTATTGGATGCGATTTGTATTCATTTATTATTAAAAACGGACAAAATACAAAACGATGCAGGCTACAGGCAGTGGCAGACGATCTGAAAATTATCACCAAGTTTTTTTATAATTCAGCGGCACATGGATGCGTAGTCCATAATGCCTAATCTTCATATATATTATGTGCTTCGGTTTTCGCAATTTATGTTCTCAAGTTATGTCTCCATCTCCAACATCTTTAGTTACAGTCAAGGTCCAAGTCCAGTTCGTGCCAGTCGAGTCTAGTCATACCTTGGAAAGTAGTAGCAACCTGGCGAGTGGCGACTTTACTTCTTCAATAAAGTTATGGAAGTAACATGAAAACTCATATTTCACCTTATTATATCATCTTCCTACTCTCGCTTGTAATTCGCCACTTTATGAATTTAATTAAACACTATTACTATTATGCATAAATATTCTGAAACGTGTTTTGAAATAAGAAATATAATTGAACGACATTACTCTTTCCGCGTTCCCGCCAAAATCTCTCAAATATAGTTATTTTTTTATTTATTTATTTAATTTGCCCTATCGGGCAGGCTAAAGCTATAAAGCCATACTGCCTCGTCTTCAGTTATTGCGATTATTCATGTCTTACATCTATAGTTACAGTCAAAGTCTAGTATTGGTCAAGTCCAGTCTATGTCAGTCAAGTCCAGTCATGCTTTAGTAAAGTAGTGGCGTCTTTACTTTAAGCTTCGATGGGCTTTTGAAAGCAACACGAAAAGTCGTGTTTCACCACATTATATCATTTTCCCACACTCGCGCTTGTAATTCGGCACTTTATGAATAAAACACCACCATTTTTATGCATAAACACTCGACAAAACACTAGTTTTGGAAAAAAATACAATTCGCTCCGTTGTATTTTTTTCAAAATATAGTTAAATACAATGGAGGGTTGCCAAGTCTAAGTATTTATAAAATCTCTCCTAAATTATTATTTTTCTCCGGAAAGCTTAACTTTTAATTAATGCCAGTTGATTTGGGTTTTAAACGTTTTCTATAGAAAGGCTTTATAAGGCTAATTTATTTTAAGCAAAATTATTTTCATAGGAAATAAAGGCTTTTCAAAATATTTTTATGTAAACATCTATTAGTACGCCATGGCAGTAAAACCGACTTGTACGCCGGGATGGTAAACGGCGTGACGCTCTCTTATGATAACATGCCTCTAATTATGTCACTACTCTCGATTCTCTTGTGTGTATATATTATACACTTCGTTGTTTTTTATGTGAGCGTAGTTTCAATGTTTCACTGCTACCGGGCGTCCTGTGAATGGAATCTAATTTGACGCCAAAATTAGAATGATAGCCTGTTGTGGCAATTCTGCCAAACATTTTTATTGTCAAGATCAAAGAACAATATATGTCAAGATTATTTTATTCCTATTCAATTGGGATGCTATCTCCTTCAGATAGCTCAGATTATGACAACTCCGGCAGCCGTCCCAAAAATTCGCTGTTAGTGTTTTTTCTGGATTTTAGGCACAGTTTTTCAGTTCAATTATGTTTCCGGTTCAAAACATCTAAATACAGGGATGAGAAATCTCTACAACTAAAAATACGGATATGTTAATAATAATCATGAACACCATACTTCCATTAATTTATTTAATCAACCACACTTACCCTCCATACAAGTTAGCCGTGTATTAATCGTAATGAAACCTAAGTAAGTTCTTTAAAGACTAGAAATAAAACCACTCATAAGTGCACTTCATTAAATATCTAACATAAACCTATCAATTAATCAGATAAGACTTTTTTTGTATGTTAATTCTAGATTTTTTTCTCAATATGTTTAGACAGCTTTTCATATGCTGCCTTGTTTCTGTAAAGGTGTATGTTTGCCTTCACTTTCTTCATGAGGATCTTAGGATCGATGTCGCTGAGCTGGATCAAAGCATCTGGAAATTAGCATTTTTTTTGTCTGTTTATAAATGGATTATTTGTTTTGTTCACTTTAAATCCAAACACAATCAAGGTATTTGCGTAATCTTTAATTCAATTAATTCTCTTTTTATTACATATTTCATTGAATTTATAAAATAATAATTCGCACGCCTGCAATAGCAAGATTTGGAAAAGCACAAGTCGCAAATTTTTGTACATAAAACAGACTTAGGATGTTTTTAGCAGTGTATGTATGTAGCTTGTCATAATAATAAACTGCAATTTTATGGCTTGAAAAATGTTGAAATCTTTCATAATCTATTTCTCTCTTTGACTGTTGCTAACTCTAAAATAACATGTTGTGGTAACCTTGAAAAAAAGGTAACGCCAAAATCCTCCCTTAAAAAATAAAAAAAAAACAAACTTCAAGCAATGACACTAAAATTTGCTATAACAACGTTTGTTAATTTTTCTCTTGCAAGAAACGTGCATTGTTTTATTGACTGCTAGTACTTACTATGCTCCTAGCGCCAAACATATGCTTGGTATAGTCTATAGTCGATTCAAGAGAAATTTCGCCCAAATACAGTTAAAAATGAAATCTGTTCCAATCACAAACGATAACTAAACTAAACTGACAAACTAAAGTATTTACTCTTACCTTAATCTAGGCCCAGGCCGGTGACTTGAGATTTTAAAAGCATGACAAAACAATAGACTTTATTTAATCTATGGTTTGAAGTTATTATTATTTTTACTGACCAAGCATTTCAGCCCTAAATGCCTCCTCGATATCGTCCAAGTGTATCAGCATGGCGCTATAGAGCGCATCAATATGAGCCCCGAACAGTGACGTGTCATAGGGCTCCAACCGGTTTTTGAACAGCGCACACGTCGTCTGAACGGCGAACGAGCGTACTTTATCGCTACTGTCGTCCAGGCGTTTGAGAACCACTTAGGAAGAAACAAATATAGCAAGCTTATTAGTAGGTAAAGTCTTTTAATATAATTGTAATCGCATGTCAACACTTTCGCGCATTTTTATTCTTGTTACATTTGCAAAGGGGATAAATGCGATCAAAATCAGAATTTCAAATGGCATGTCTATTATATATACATATGTTGTTGTAATATATCATATGAAATACAAGGAATCAACTTTATATCCATTTGTTACATTTCTTCTTTATTTTTGGCATCACATATTATGCATTTGCCAGTGTGTTTCTTTTTCTTTGGTCTTGGCGTCGCGTTTTAGCATTTGCCAGTGGCAAGTATTTACCCGTGTGTTATTTAGTAGAACTTTATTTTATTTTTATGGTACCTAACGATATAAATTGAAAGTAATAGATGACAAAATATGTAGGTATACATAATGAATGCAAACCAAATAAAATTAAATGTAGGTAACAACAGTGTTGTTGAGATTTTTTAAATAATTTTTAACATGTATAATTTCTGTTATAACTTTTATATAATTTTGTAGATTAATTTAATTATTTTTAATCTATGTACTAAATAATAAAAACCCTAATCGACTGCACTCTATACCAACTCACCGAAGTACATCTTGTGCAATATATCGTGCGAGAAGCACCCGCGCCGCTTGGCGAGTGCCGCGAGATAACAGATGGCCCGCAGAGTATGCTGGCGGGTTAGCATCGAGTTATCATCGACTAGACCCACTAGTAACGGGACCATTTGCTCCAGAAACGGCTCTAGCGACTCCTTGGTGGGGAACAGGTTCACTTCCTGGAAATAGACAGTCAGATTACAGCGTTACCCAGAACTTTGAATAAAGAAAGAAAGAAAGAAAGAAAGAAAGAAAACATTTATTAACATTTTTTTTTTTTTTTTTTTTTTTTTTTTAATAACAAAAAAAGTCTAAGGCATCACACTATGGCGCTTATTACTTTGAGACATTCGATGTTTAGTCTCAATTGTGGAATTTCGATAGCTGCAGTAACTTACAAACCGGAACGCAGTAATGTTTACACGATATACGATTTTTGCTATTCCATACATTTGATTAATTGATTTACTAACTCGTTCTTCTGATGGTAAGAGATAACGTATGTCCATGACCATTGCGGCGATACATAGAACTTTGAGCAGCAAAACAAAGTCCAGAGCACCGTTGCTTTGGCGCTCATAACTTTTTTTTTATTACATATAGGCTTGTGTTTGACCGCCAACTCGCCTGATGTAAAGCGAAGATGCGGTCTACGGTGGAGCACGCTCGCCTAGAAGAAACCAATTCACTCGCGACTTGAAGGCACCCAGATTGTATCTATCAGGGAACACCCACTCGGGCAGCAAATTCCATTGTTTAGCGATTCGTACAATGAAGGTAGACTTTGAGACTTTCAATGGTTAGTAATTTTGCTAGCTACAGAACCCTTCAAACCGGAACACAGTAATGCTTACACTATTGTTGGCGGCAGAATATCTGGTACTGCGGTAGTACCTACCTAGACAATCCTGCCATGTTAGCCAGTGGAGTATTAGGAAGTACCCTACCGCCATGCTATGGTTTCCTCACGATGTTTTCCTTCACCAGCAGCTCAAGCTCATTGTTGGAATTTGAATCTACGCTCTTCGGCGTGTGCTCAGACCGCGCTATCATTGAAAAATTAAAAATTAAAAAAAAAAAATTATAATTATTAATTTGATTCTGAAAAAATATTTTAAATTAGATTGGATATAATTGTTTATTATTTAATTGTGAAATAGATATCATTGATTGTTATAGTCGTTTTTATCTCAATAAATAAATAAATCATTAATATGATGTCAGACACATCAAATGACTGACAAAGACGATATTATTAATGGTGTTTCTAAACGTTATTGACACTTCCAGTCTTCGTTACCTTGACAGTAGTATCGCCGTGACCGCCGTTTTCGGCGATCTTGTCTTCCTGCGGGTTGTCCTGCAGAGCGGAGCAGAGGCACGCGATGGCGGCGGTGCGGATCGCCTCGGCGGTGCGCCCCGGGGACCACACCAAGTTCGGCATTATTATTTCTGCACAGATAGTCAGGAAAAGTAATAACATTGAGAACATTTCACCCAGCGTTATCGAGCCTCAAAAAAAGTTAACCCGACCTTTTCTCGCTCTTAGAAGGGTAAGGCACTGCATATAGGCGGACATTTCCCACAGTACTATCTAGTACCAAACAAAAGCTTGTACAACGTTAGTACCAGTATATAGTTGATAGAATACTTGTTTCTAAATACGTATTTATATATATATACAGAACACCCAAACATAAAACAATATATTCGTTAAACAAATTTTGGTCCTGTGTGGAAATCGGACCCACGTCCTTCAGCTCTCAAAAAAGGACAGTCACTAACTAAGCCGTAGGGGAGTTATTATACCCATAATTATGGACAACTTGCTGTGCCCCGCGGTTTTAACCGCTAGATTTTTTCGGGATAAAAAGTAGCTTATGTGTTAATCCAAGGTGTTAGCTATCTCTTATACATAATTTCACTAAAATCGGTGAAAAAAAAAAACAAATTCCATAGAACAAATACATATTACGTAGACCCATTTTTATGCAGAGTGGGGTGATAAGACCTGCACGGACGTGCCACTTGGGGTGTTTTATGCATTTCCCCCTACTAGCACCTACCGCAGAGCCAACTCAGCTCTTTTTACTAAAAAAATGTTGACCCATGATCAAATTTTTTTTCACGGTTGCCCTTAATAAAAGTTTGTAACGATGATGACTACATTGCGACTTAGCCACCCCAAGCTTATGCATTTTAAAACACACAGCTCAAGTTAAAACAGAGGGTGCCGTATTGTTTGTACAAATAAAACAAAAATGTGTTAAAGTCAGTTTGCATAGTTGAAGTACCTTCAATAACGATCTTCAAGAAAGCCTCGAGTTTGTCAGTCTCACATTTATAGAAGTTATCCTGCCGTTTCAGCAACACTGTGGACAGTGTGGTGAAAATCTTAAGTTTCACTTCGGGGTCCACTTTGGGCGTGGCAAGACACTCTCTGAGAAGCGGCGCTATCAGATGCAACTGAGTCCCCATGGCAGACTCTGGAAAAGAAGGCAAAATTATGTACTTGGATAGTAAATTTCCCTAGCAGATAGATACCATCGCAGCACCAGATATTCTTGCACCAAGCAGTAGTGTGTAAACATTACTGTGCCCCGGTTTGAAGGGTACTGCAGCTAGTGAAATTACAGGGCTGTTGAGACTAATCATTGAAAGTCTCAAAATAATGAGCAGCGATGTCCTCGTCTTTGTTTTGAAAAGTTCTGTTTATCGCTGCAATGGTCATGGATCTCACCATCAGGAGAGCGTCTCATTCGTCTCATTAGTATTACATTTAAAAAAAATATGTGTATGTATGTCAGTTATCTAAAACAACTAGTCAAAAAAAGTCAAACCATTACAAAGTGAAAAAGTTGTAGGCTACTCACTAATATACACGTAAATATATATATACATATTACATACTTATATTATTTTATAATTACTTAATATCATAAATTTTATATATTTATTAATAGCCTACATTAGTAATTTATTCATATACAAAAATAACTTAACACATTTATTTAAACATACTAATATATAATAAATACATATTTATTTACACAATACAATAAAAACATTTAAATAAACCGGACAGGCAAAATACGACGTTCGTATTACACGCGTTTCGGTATCATTGGAAACGTGCCGCCTGCCGCTGCATCTATTGTTCTAGCGGCCGGCGAGCGCCGCAGATTAGCGCGTAGTTTGTACCGATCGGGCAAACCAGTTCCGTCGGTACCCGCCGCGCTGCGACCGCGCCCGACGCACCGCGCTCGCCCCGCCAGTCTCTCACAGACTACGGAAGCGACTGCTTACCGCACCTACCTTGTACTTTGCTTAAACCTAATTATTGTTTTATATACATATTATCATCGCTCCTATTCTTCAATTGCCCTTCTGCTAAAGATAATATATAAGTGGTGTAAACAGTGGTTGTAGAATAAACAGTGATCGAACAAACGACTTCATCATTTACCGCCACCTACTAGGCATACTACTTCAACCACCAACACACCACACCCATAAACTGGTGACCCCTAAATTGGATATACGAAGATGAGTGATAGCGGTGAGTCCGATAAAACTTATAATACGGTTAAAAGCGACGGCGAGAATGTCACCACGCGTCGTTGCAAAAAGGTACGCGTTTCCACTGTACCCGTCCGGCGAACGAATATTAAAGTACCAACTTTTTCGCCGGATGATCCAGAAATTTGGTTCGCACTTCTAGAAGGTCAGTTTCATAATTATGATATCACCGATGACGCAGTCAGGTTTAATAACGTCATTATACACCTCGACATGCAGTACGCCAAAGAGGTAAAGGACATTATCGTCAACCCTCCGGCGAAAAATCGGTACGTCAAAATTAAGACGGAACTTATACGCCGCCTGTCTGCTTCACATGAAGAAAAAGTCAAGCAGTTGCTGACACACGAGCAGTTAGGAAATAGAAAACCGTCCCAATTTTTAAGACACCTCCAAGATTTGGCCGGACCAACTGTCCCGCAGGATTTTATTAGGACTATTTGGACCAACCGCCTACCCTGCAGCATCCAGCCTGTACTTGCGTCTCAGAAGTTTCAAACCCTGGAGGATTTATCAGACCTGGCAGACCGGATCTATGAGATCACTACGCCGAGACACGTCGCAGCAACTTCGTCCAGTACCACACGCGCTGAACCAAATAGCGAGATAGCGGAGCTGAAACAGATGGTGGAGCGCCTTGCCGTGAAGCTTGACGAGCACACTCGCGCAGCATGCAGTAACAACGATCGTTCCAGACCGCAGCAACGTCATTCTTCATCTCGTCCGAGGTCCCGATCCAACTCCAGCTATCGAAAATTTCCTTTGTGCTGGTACCACTCGAGGCATGGCACCAACGCTCAGAAGTGCATCAAGCCATGCGATTTCGAGAAGGCGGGAAACGCAGCGGGCAGTCGCTAATGGCGGCTGACGATTGCCCAGCGTCTAATGGTCGCCTCTTCGTTACCGATCGTGGCTCTAATACCCAGTTCCTGGTGGACACAGGCAGTGACCTCTGCGTGTACCCTCGATCTGCACTGCGAGAGCAACGAAGCAAGACAAATTACCAGCTATGCGCAGCAAATGGAAGTAACATCGATACGTACGGTTACATAGAACTTAGTCTTAATTTAGGCTTAAGGCGTAATTTTGTATGGCGTTTCACTGTTGCAGATGTAACAAAGGCTATAATAGGTGTTGATTTTTTAAGCCATTTCAATTTAATTGTAGATTGTCGTAATCAACGCTTAATAGATAATACTACAACTTTATGTACAATTGCATCTAAAGCAAATACTGATGTTTTCTCTGTTAAGACTTGGTCGGGCGACTCGCGATACCACGCGATTCTTAGTAATTTTCCAGAAATTACCCGCCCTTCAGGCACACCAATGATTCCGAAACACGGCACTAAACATCACATCAGAACTACACACGGCCCACCTATTTCATGCACTCCCCGTAGACTAGCTCCCGACAAACTTAAGATAGCAAAGCGGGAATTCGAACTTATGCTTAGCAATGGTACAGCGCGACCCTCCGAAAGTCCATGGGCTTCCCCATTACACCTCGCACCTAAGAAAGATAACGGCTGGAGACCGTGTGGCGATTATAGAATGCTTAACGCACGCACCGTCCCCGACCGTTATCCAATTAGGCACATTCACGACTTCGCGCACAGTATTTCTGGTTGTACGGTATTCTCGACAATAGACTTGGTGAAGGCCTATAATCAGATTCCGGTGCATGAAGACGACATTCCGAAGACCGCCATTTCAACGCCATTTGGTCTATTTGAATTTCCGTTCATGACCTTTGGTCTGAGAAATGCCGGTCAGACGTTTCAGCGCTTCGTTGATGAATTGACCAGAGGCCTAGACTTCTGCTTCTGTTATCTAGATGATTTTCTCGTATTTTCAAAAACAGAAGTAGACCATGAATCTCACCTTCAGCAACTCTTCACGCGCATGAAAGAATATGGTATTTTGCTCAATACTTCGAAGTGTACCTTCGGAGCTAGCGAAGTATCTTTTCTGGGCTATCGAGTCTCTTCATCTGGCACGAAACCCTTAGATTCCAAGGTCGAAGCCATCAGGAGTATTTCCCCACCGAAGACAGTCAAGGAACTAAGGCGCTTCTTAGGAATGCTTAATTTTTATAGGCGATTTTTACCACACGCCGCAAAAATTCAAGCACCTTTAAATGCTTTGCTAACTGGCTCAGTAAAAGCGTCTCAACCAGTGCACCTCTCCGGTGAAACTCTTTCTGCTTTCGAGCAATCCAAAGAAAACCTGGCCAATGCTGCATTACTTGCACACCCAGATTGTCAGGCCAAACTAGCACTGGTAACAGATGCTTCCGATTTGGCTATGGGTGCAGTTTTGCAACAGCTAGTAGACGGCGTATGGCAACCACTCGCGTTCTTTTCGCGTAAGCTGAGTCCAGCTCAACAAAAGTACTCACCATACGACCGTGAACTGTTGGCCATATACGAAAGTATCCGCTACTTTCGGCACATGTTGGAGGCACGACACTTTGTGGTATACACCGACCACAAGCCCCTTAGCTTTGCGTTCAGTGAACGTAAAGTGAACAGCTCTCCACGTCAATTTAGGCATCTCGATTACATCTCACAGTTCACTACAGATATTCGACACATTTCTGGCAGCGACAATGTAGTTGCTGATACTCTGTCCAGAATCGAAGAACTGCAGATGCCTATTGACTGGGACTCACTGGCCACATCACAAGCCTCTGACGACGAAATGGCACAACTTCTCAGTGGTGAATCTTCACTCCGCCTAGAGAAGATGAAACTGCCTAATAGCCAAACTGAGCTTTACTGTGACGTAAGCCTCAACTCACCAAGACCTTTCGTGACAAAACCGTTTCGAAAACAAGTCTTCGACAGTCTTCACGATCTCAGTCACCCAGGTGCAAAAACAACTGCTAGATTAGTAGCTGAGCGTTTTATTTGGCCTGGTGCACGCAAAGACTGTCGAGAATGGTCACGAAAATGCTTGGCTTGTCAAAGAGCAAAAGTAAGTCGACACGTGACATCACCATTGGGCACTTTCGACTTACCCCGCGCTCGTTTTGCTTATATCCACGTAGATATAATTGGACCACTACCGATATCACATGGACAGAGATACTGTCTCACAGCGGTAGACCGGTTTACACGTTGGCCCGAGGTCACGCCGATGCCCGATATAACAGCTGAAACTGTTGGCAAGGCGTTGATGTCGTGGATATCCAGATTTGGATCTCCAACTGACATCATGACCGATCGCGGTACGCAGTTCGAATCAGCACTTTTCCAATATCTTGGAAAAATGACTGGATTCAAACATCGTAGAACAACTGCCTACCACCCAGCGTGTAACGGTTTAGTGGAAAGATTCCACCGCCAACTTAAAGCGGCAATAATGTGCCACGCGGACAGCAACTGGGTCGACACACTGCCTTTGGTGCTACTTGGTATCAGGAGCTCCTTCAAAGAGGACCTGCAAGCTTCCTCAGCGGAGCTGGTGTACGGCGAGACGTTACGTCTACCTGGAGAATTCTTCCAGACTACTGTCCCTAACAGTACTGATATTTCAGACTTCACGACTCGCCTACACCGCTTCACTGCGAAGCTACAACCCATACCTGCTGCCCGTCATAATAAAACCAAAATCTTTATATTTAAAGATTTAAAAACTTCAAGTCACGTATTTTTACGGGACGATGCAGTGCGAGTTGCCTTGAAACCTCCCTTCACCGGCCCACACAAAGTACTCGAACGGGACGACAAAGTTTTTAAAATATTGGTCAAAGGGAAAGAGGTTACTGTCTCAATCGATCGGCTCAAGCCAGCCTACATTTTGACAGACCCTTCCCCTCCTACCTCTACTGCTACCCGCATTACTTCTGATTCACCAGACCCAACCCCGATACGACAAAGAGACGTACCAGTCCCGAGCCCTACACCAACCCCGGTGCCGGCTCCTATTAAGAAAACTCGTTCTGGGCGTACTGTACGATTTCCCAATTTCTATCGACCGTAGTAACGGTCTGGAGGGGAGTGATGTAGGCTACTCACTAATATACACGTAAATATATATATACATATTACATACTTATATTATTTTATAATTACTTAATATCATAAATTTTATATATTTATTAATAGCCTACATTAGTAATTTATTCATATACAAAAATAACTTAACACATTTATTTAAACATACTAATATATAATAAATACATATTTATTTACACAATACAATAAAAACATTTAAATAAACCGGACAGGCAAAATACGACGTTCGTATTACACGCGTTTCGGTATCATTGGAAACGTGCCGCCTGCCGCTGCATCTATTGTTCTAGCGGCCGGCGAGCGCCGCAGATTAGCGCGTAGTTTGTACCGATCGGGCAAACCAGTTCCGTCGGTACCCGCCGCGCTGCGACCGCGCCCGACGCACCGCGCTCGCCCCGCCAGTCTCTCACAGACTACGGAAGCGACTGCTTACCGCACCTACCTTGTACTTTGCTTAAACCTAATTATTGTTTTATATACATATTATCATCGCTCCTATTCTTCAATTGCCCTTCTGCTAAAGATAATATATAAGTGGTGTAAACAGTGGTTGTAGAATAAACAGTGATCGAACAAACGACTTCATCATTTACCGCCACCTACTAGGCATACTACTTCAACCACCAACACACCACACCCATAAAGTAATAGACTTTACATAATTATACAAACGGACATACATTATCCCTAGTATGCAGTACAATAGTTACCAGAGTGGAGGAGAGCACAATCGAGAAGGCAACAGTCGGGGGTGAGCAGAGTCCAGGTTAGGGCGTCGCTGGTGATATTCCCCAGTATGCGGCCGATGTGCTTTTCGTACAGGGTCGTCAGTGTGCGACCGCACTTTTCCACAAATCGGAGTTTGTCCAAGTTAGCTGCAAACACGAATATTGATTAGTCACTTACTTTACTTATTCCACTGTTCTATTCTTTTTAGGGTTTCGTACCCAAAGGGTAAAACGGGACCCTATTACTAAGACTTTGCTGTCCGTCTGTCACTAGACTGTATCTAATGAACCGTGATAGTTAGACAGTTGAAATTTTCACGGGTGATGTATTTCTGTTGCCGCTATAACACCAAATACTAAAACACAGAATGAAATAAATATTTAAGGGGCTCTCATACAACAGACATGATTTTTTGCCGTTTTTATAGATAATTGTACGGAACCCTTCGTGCGCGAGTCCGACTCGAACTTGGCCGGTTTTTATTTTTGAAGTCGCTTTTTATGCATTTGGCTATCAAGTGTTTCAACATTTTAAAATATATTACGAAAAATTAGGTTAGATAAAATATAAGTTACGGTGACACTGAGTTGTGGTCGATTCCGCTCATATCATAGTAAAGAAGGGGTATCTTTGGAGTTCTAAAAGAAACACAAAAAGTCATTCCTGTTTGTGTTGTGTGAAAAATGTCTTAACAAAAGAAAACAGCGCTATCCTATCGCCATCCTATTAACTCAAAAATTCATGAGAATCGAGCGCACGTTGAACTAGCTCATATACCTAGGATGTTAAAGCTGAAATTCAAGTGAGCATACTCACAGAGAGCCATGAACTGTATTTGTCCGTCGACAGGCATGGCGTACACGGTGTAGTTGATGGCAAAGAGCTGCTCGGCCACCGAGATACAAGACTCCCCGCACAAGTCCAGGATTGCTTCCGAAAGGTAGAGTAGATTAGTTTGGTACTTCAGCTGAAACGGAAGCAAGATGGGGATATTATTAAGACCTCTTATTCCCAAATCTTATCTCAATTTGGACCTAAATATCGAGCTCCACTCATATCATTCCATGCACTTTGCGTACAAGTAACTCAAACCGTGAACTGCGCACAATGTCGGTAAACACAACAAATACAAATATTTTATTAACAAATCGAATTAAGTAATGTAGGAACCTTACTTTTACGTATATATTTTGTTTATAAGGCACACTGTAATTTTATTCAGCTCAGTACTCAAATTATTAGCTTGTATCAGAATTTAGTATATATATGTAAATTTGTTATTAAAATAATTGTTAAAGTCATGTCGGGTGCGAAGCTAGTGTTAGATGATCGGGCGCAAAACCAGTTCCGACGCTCGAGACCGCCAAGCGCGATAGAATTAAATCGCTGGCGCTCGGTCGCGAGCGGGAGTCGTCAACTGGTCCCGACGGCGGATGCACGTCCTATTTAGCATCGTCATAATCGCTATAATTACGTTTTTTAATATTTCTAAATTCATATTCGTTTGTGTACCCGTTTATATAACTGTGCTTACTTCTGTCTCTTGTATTATAAAATATATGTGAACTATCGTGCCGAAATAAAACTGAAAAATCAAAACGAAAGAGATCTTGATATTTAATTTGTCGGTACATACCCACAGTAATACTTACCATTTCAAACATATAATTAAAAATGTCAAAACACTGAAAAACAATTACAATATTAAATGTCAACACAATAAATATGACAACCCCCCTACTTCCTTTAAGGTGCACACGTTAAGCCCCCTGTAGCCCGGGGGCCCCCCGAGGGGGAATCGATTTGATCCTTATACTACTTTAAATAAGGTCTAACCTTTCTAGTCCTACATCGGTCTGGGTCAGCCAGTTCCCCACACATCTCTGTCAGCACCTTCCCTGCGATTTGCTCGGCACGCGAACCGCGCACGATGTTTGCCAGAACCAGCAATGTGGGCCACGAGTCCACCTCGGCCTCCATTAGCGGCCACCAAGTATCAGGTATTATAAAGTAGCCGAATAGTTCTGCTGACCGTTTCACCTAAAAAGCGTATGGTTGCCTCAGTTTTTTTCAAGTACCTAATTGTTTTTTTTATTATTTCAGCTCCAATGACGGACAAAGGGTCCGTGATCTTCAACAAAGCACAATATTTTTTTTAACTTTAAATAAACTTAACATCTCTGTACGCAATACACGGAAAGAAGGTTAGGTATTTTATTACTAGTTTTGTATGTAACATTATCATCATCATCCACTGCTGGTCTCCCCCACTGACTTCCACTAAAACTGGTTGGAAGCGGCTCGCATCCAACGCGCTCCTGCGGTCTTTCTAAGGTCGTCTGTCCACCTGTTTGTGTGTATACCGCGAAAAAAACAGCGACCTGCCAACAGCCATCGCCCTCCTCAACCATATCTGAGAGAAGAGAGCGACCCGACACACGACGCCGCCGCAAGACGAAGCCTTCGATGGTTAACAATCCTCAAGGCAGGCACATAATCCTTATTTCTAAACTTTTACACAATACTATAAAAAAAATAAAAAAAAATTTACGATTACAATGGCCTCCTTCCTGATTTTCAGTTCAATCAGTAAATATTTCTCGAGTTTTGTTTATTTTCTCAATTGATTTTATATAACCATCGAAAAGAACTTTCAGAGTCATGTTGAAGACAGTCCCTTATATAATTTATTTGAAGACGGCGTCATAGCACCACCAGCTTGGGCAATGTTCTGTCACTCACCTCCTGCACGACCCTGGGATCTTCATCAGAAGCCCCTCGCAGCATTGTTTTCACAATGGTGTTAGCATGTTGAGTGGACCCTTCTTCTGCGCAAAGTATCAGCCAACATAGCAACTGCGCGACGCGAAGACGCGCGTCGGCTTGCCACCCATCCATTTCTACAAATGTTTCAGTTGTTTTATAGCATATTAAAGGATTAACATCATCATCAGCATCACTGCATTAGTGTTGATTATCTTAAGACATTTGATAATGAGATCTGCCATATAAGATATTTGCGTTGCAGAAACAGATTCAAAAGTACCTTGAAAACACCCTTTAACAAAGGAAACACTAATGGTTTTCAAGAGCAAATATGCGAAAGCTGAGTAGCTAGCCCTAACTTCAGTATTAATATGCTGCATCAGATGACATGGTTTGAACCTTTACAACTGCCCATTTAATGTGGAATACAATTCAAAAAGATGTTCAGTTAGTGTATTACCACAATCCCCATTAAGTGTTGTGACTGTCCCTGTCTTATCCAACCGTAAACCGACCTCATTCTCTGATATTTATAACTTTGCTTTACTGATTTTTAAACAAGCAAGCGTGTTCTGTAGAAAGCTATTTTATACTTGTTACAATCAAGGAAACCTCTACAAATAGCAGGCACAATCTTCCCAATGTTGCTCATCACTAGTACCCTACAGCCAAGGTTGGGCCTCTTCACGTCAGGGTAGTGGGATGGCACATCTTTCAGGAAATCAGTCTTCTTCTTCAAATCTTCCTCATTTTCTTCCATGTATTGCAAACCGATATCTGTCCAGAATTTATCTGCTATTTTACGGATTTCATCCATAACATCACTTAAGCTGGAAACCATAAATCAAATATTAAGGCACTAACATATGTATAGTCCGGGTGGTAGCGTTGCATTTTAAGTAGTGATTTTACGCTCGTGTTCGATAGATCTCGAATAACTGATAAGTGATCCGAGCGTCAGCTGGCCCGCACTGGGTGTGGGTTTGAGAGGTTGTGGAAGTTGTAAAAAAAATTAAGTAATAGTACGCCGGCTGAAACTCTTTTCATAAATAGTTGACATCATATTGAGCTAAAAAATAATCGTCAACTGCATGGAGGGGGGATTACGCGTCAGCTGCTCGCATGAACTTGTAAAAAAACGCGTAAAATAAATAAATAAATAAAAATAATTGTTTACATAATTTAAAGTATGAAAACAACAATCAGCTGCGTGGGTAGCGGTGGAAAGACCGTCAGCTGATGCAGTAATGGTTAAAAATATTGGAGCATTGCTACTATGCTGTTTCCTTTTAAAAACATATTTCGAGGCTGGCCTTGCTTGAGCCCATAACACAACCTTTGCATGTCAACATCAATTGGCTTATTATGACTTTTGTATTTACAACGCTACCTCCTGTACTAATAAATAAATATAGTAGGACATTTTACACAGCACCATCTGACCCCAAACTAAGCAAAGCTTGTACTATGGAAGTCAGATAACTGATAGAATACATAAATACTTTTTTTTTGTTTTAAATACATACTTATAATAAATACAGAACACCCAGACACAGAACAAATGTTTGTTTGCCTGGATGGGAATCGTACCCACGCCCTACAGCTCTTGGAGCAGATATACTACCAATGAACCAATAGAAATTTACATTAAAAACTTATAAGGTCTAGGGGCTTTATTGTAATATAACATTTACGAATTAAAAGAAACATACCTAGTAAGCAATAATGGTATCATACGATGCCAAAATGAATATCTGTCTCGATAGTTCAACATCCAGTTCCCAACTTCATGTGTAACTTGCAGGCGAACTTGTGTGTTTTCATCAAAAAGTTTCTCCGCCATCGGAGTGATAGAAAGCTCAAAGCACTTCGCATTACCGGCCATCACAATAGCTCCTGCAAATTTTTTGGAGTAGGTTATGTATAATTAATGATTTTTGAATAAAATAGTAGATTATGCTAATAAATAATACCTATACTGTTTTATTCAAGCAATTGTGATTTACTGCAAATAAAGGCCAAAATAAATGCTAGTAGACAGGATTTCACTGTAAAATTATGCTCCATTTGTCCATAAATAGCAAAAAAATATTTGTATGGAAATCAAACCACATTAATTTAGATACTACTATGTTACACCCACAGTCAAATAACTAGCAAAAAGTAACCTGACTTTGAGCTGTAACCACTAACTTATAGTTATATCTTTGTATACTTTATATATACATGTATAATGTATATACATACTTAGATTACATAGGCTGTTTCAAGTCTGCCTATAAGTCCTTTTATTAAAGTTGGACAATCAGGGCAGGTATTAGACTTTTGTAGATATTTATGCATATTCTATGGAGTTAATTAATTTTGGGAATCTTAGTGAAGAAATAATATGAGTGTAAAGCATTAATTTATAATAAATCCCTATTATTAAATAAGAAGCCTATATATATCTGTAGCGATGATAGCTCAGTGGTTAGCGCGGTAGGTTCGCATGCCGAAGGGCGTGAGTTCAAACCCCAACAATGAGCTTGAGCTGCCGGTGAAGGAAAACATCGTGAGGAAACCATAGCATGGAGGTAGGGTACTTTCTAGTACTCGGCTGGCTAGCTACCACCCTCAAGTTGAAAATCTGCCGCCAAGCATCTAACGGTGTGTTCCGGCAGCCTCACTTGAGAGCCAGTTCCATTCCAGGCTAGGTGTGCTTTACCATCTTCGACCACACCTTCACTTAACATCAGGTGAGCTGTGGTCAAATAACTAGCCTGTCAACCATTTAAAAAAAAAAAAACATGCAAATAAACACCATTACCTATTGCCTTGATAGCTGCAACTCGAACTCTATAATGTTGATGTGCAAAATTAGAAAGAACAGGCTTCACATAACTTTCACATTGTAAGTGAAAATCTCTTGCCAGTACCTTAGTTAAAAGCATGATACATTCACAAGCTTCAAGTTTAACTTTAGGGTATGGATCAGTGGCTGTCTTAGTTAATATATTAGTAAAGTCATTGATAAAGGGACTCAATAAATGAGTTACTTTGTACTTGTCTAAAATTTTATGAACAAGTTCCATCAAAACCAGTCTGATCTCTTCAGAGTCTTCGACGATCTCAGGACAACCAATTCGACGTACTAGTACTGGTAGTATGTAAGTCAAATAGTAATCGTTAAGAGGTAGTTTATCAATGAAATTTGCTATAATCTTAGCCGCAGCTTCACGACATCCTTCCGAAGGATCTGAAAAGCTTTTCAGTATGTATGCATAGATTTCCGGGAATATAACAGTAGCATCACAGTAGGCGTTCTCTTCGTTCTCAAATACCTCAGCATTCACGTCCAAAAGAGCCTTTTTGCGTGCCATTTTCGATTCGCTTTGCAAAGCTGTTATGTACTGCTCGAGTGCCCCTCTGGGGTTATCCTGAAGCTTTGGTTTAACATTTGCCATCGTAGTAATTTCAATGAATAAGAGGGCCCTGTTTTGCTTTTACGACAGGATAAAATTATTGACAAAACATGAAAAGACCATCGAACAAGTGAACATTGAAAGAAATATCGTAAGCAAAAGCCGTTTCCATGGCAAATACGGTGCAGATTCCTAATTTCCTTCCTACCCCTACTAGATATTTGACACTGACAGCTACAATCTTCGTCTAATCAAAGAAGAAGAACTTCTTCTTTGATTTTGGCGTTGCATTTTGTGGATTTAGTAATGTCAACTGTTTTGATATTTTCACGTTAACTATGTGATCTCGTAGCTATAGTTATAGTCAAAGTCCAGTCTGTGCCAGTCAAATCTAGTCAAGCCTAAGTAAAGTAGTGGTGATTTTACTACAAAGATCGATGGAGTTTTGGTATGATTGAAACGATATGATGTTTCACCACAGTATTTGTGTACCTGGGCGACCAACGTTTGCCCTGGTATATGCACAATTTAAAACTCGGAAAAACACATTTTGTAGTAAGGGAAATACGAGAAAAGCATTAACTTGTGATGTTCTAATAGTTACACGTCATACCAATATATTACTTGCTACAACACTATTACATTAACGTGCACCAATCACAGCTCGCCAAGTAAAACTGTCAACGTCCATCAATCCTCGACGAGATTGTTCTATTCTATTACTATCGTTTTCAATTTCAGTTCAATTTTAATCTTTTTATAAAAAGCTTCTTTACGGTGCTGGGCAACGTATTATTAACGCCAGTGAACTGTTTTACAAATATTAACTTACAATGTACAAACTGGGGGTGTTTAATTTATTATTCTTGGCAGCGGTGGTGCAAGTTGCACTGTCGCTGAAGGAAGGCGAATGTGAGGTCTGTGTAAAAACTATAGAAAAATTCGCAGCCACGTTATCAGATGACGTTAAAAAAGATGCGAAACTAATAGAGACTGAGTTCAAAAAGTTCTGCAAAGGATCTAAAAACAAGGAGAACAGGTTCTGCTATTATTTAGGCGGCCTGGAAGAGTCCGCAACCGGCATCCTGGGGGAGATGTCGAAACCCCTCAGTTGGTCCATGCCTGCCGACAAAATCTGCGAGAAGATAAGGAAAAAAGACGCTCAAATCTGTGACCTCAGATTTGATAAACAGATTGACCTGAAAAATGTTGAATTGAAGAAGCTCAAGGTGCGTGACTTGAAGAAGATTCTAAACGATTGGGATGAGGTCTGTGATGGATGTATTGAAAAAACAGACTTTATTAAGAGAATAGAAGAACTAAAGCCCAAATATATGGGTAGATCTGATCTATAATACATCTAGCCCAATGTGATATGAAAGGTCAGTGCTCTTACTGTATACTGAGTCATCACATTTTTGTTCATAAAATTTGTCTATATCTAGCGTTCATCTCGTAATTACGTTTTTATGTCATTTTAAAGTGAGATACAATGAGTTTGCTTCTATACAGATTTTTTTTATTTGAATACAACTTTTAACCTAACATATTTTAGGTAGGTTATTTCACTATATTAGAAAAAACTTCACAGTAAAAAGTAGTTTACTAAATTCCATGATTCAGTTCTTAAAGTTTATTAATCTTGGAGCTCAAACATCACTAGTTGAAGATGTAAGAGTCAATACCCTCTTTACCATAAGGGCAGAGATGGCTGAAGCGTAGGCCTCCCATCCTTCCAATGGCACTGTTTTTTCCATTTTAGGAAGATAAAGCTTGACAAAGTTTTGAGTATAACCTTAAAAAAATTATAGCAAGAAAATGAATATCTTTCTTTATTTTACAAAAGGGACCTACATTATTGTATACCCAAGGCCCCCGGCAGATTTGGGGCTCATATCATGTCAGTGTCATCACAATAAGTAATAGCTTTAATTATCATCATCTCTATATTCACTTTAAGGGTATGATGATTGTGAAGAGATTGTATGCATATAAAATACTAGCAGACGCCTCACTGTATTACACGTGTAGTTCCTGTTCCCATGGGAATACAGGGATAAAAAGTAGCCTATGTCACCAGGGGACAGTGTACCTTCCCAATGGTGAAAGAATTTTTGAAATTGGTCCAGTAGTATTGCAGCCTATTCAATACAAACAAATCATTCCTCTTTATAATAGTATAGATAACACAATTCATGAAAGCTTTTAGGATGTCAGCTAAAGATGGTAAGCAGTAAAGCTAAAGTTTTACTGCTTACCATCATGTCATTCACAATACTCTTACTAAATTGAAATGACTTATCTCTAATCATTACAACTTATTGTTTCAGGTTAATTCAATTATGGGGCTGTCGTGAATTTACAACACATCACAGACCATCCAATCTATGTCCCAAATATCAGTAAAGCTGCATTTTAAAAACTGTATGAATGTGTGAATGATAGTGTATGCAGTTAATTAAATTATTAATGTAATAAAAAGTAAGTTAATATTTTTTCGAAATGTTGTGTTTTATTGTAGTTTTAAGACTTTCTCAGTACACTCCTATTGGAAAAGCTGGTAATTTATTTAAATAGGTTATTTACCAAATCCTTTAGAAGGTAAAATAAGCTTTTATGTGCAATGCAGAGGTTTCATTTGAAAGAGCAGAAGTTACATAACAGAATTTCTTTTTAATTATGTAGACAGACATTGTAACTGGGAAGATTACAGCTCAGGTGTAACTCTAATATAGTGTTTGCATTAAAAAAACTAAGGATTTGAATAGAAAGCGAAAGTCACCTATATGTAGCTTTAGTCCTGCAATATTGGCACTTTTGGGTAATGACACCAACATTAATACAGCTTCCTTAGTGCAAAAGGAAAGTATCATAGAAGTATGTAAACAAAAAAGTTTGTAATGTCTGCAAACCTGCACTTGGCTAGGATTGTGGACTATGGCCTTACCCTTCTCACAATGAGAAGAGGACCACTCCCAGCAGTAGGAAAGTTTAAAAACAGGGCTTGTCTAGGGAGAGGATAAACAAAAATCCTTGACTTATGCAGACCAGTTTTTATACTTATGACCTTGATCAACCTGTATAAATTGGTGTTCTGGAAGAAATCGCTCTAGGCAATAAGGCCGCCGTTGTACGCCATATTTGTTTTGTTATATAGACTTCTAAACAGAAAATTATTTTTACAAAACAATAAATATATTTGTAAAAACAAATGTCAAGCTATGAAATGACCTGTAAAATATTCCTTTGTACTAAAGAAACAATTTGTTCGAAAATTCAATTCATAACATTGTTTGACAAACTTATGTAATGTCTGAACATGAGATGATGCCAAAAACTTCAGGACCATGTTGACTGTAAAATGATTTTTCATTTTCAATATGATGAAATAAGAAACAAACAAGTACCATCACTAAAATTTATTGGATATCATACATGGATGTGTTACCTACCACATTACAGATTCAAGCTGACATTGGTTTAACATAGATACATAAATATTGCATGTAACATGGGATGTAGAGGCCAGGATTAGTGGTATTTGTAGTTCCTGTGGTGCTCTGAAAAAAGATAAAAGAGATTTAAAGAAAAAGAATTTCAATCTTACAATAGAAACAGTGGGAGAAGACACACTCAATTGAAATAAAATTTAAGTGAATATCAATCATATAAAATACTCAAATGTTTTGAAATTGCTTATATTATACCATGATAGTGTTTTTAAACTTTGTAGACCTAGTGCCTATTCTATAGTGGTGTTGTTATCAATTGTTTTCCACACTGTTGAGTACACACTCCCTTTTTAGCAAGCCATCTGTTTAGCTCTTTACGATTAATGCATATGACAGACTAGTAGTAAAGAGTTGCTTGAGTACATTGTATTAAAAGGTAAACTTACTCAGTTTTCCGTAGTTGATAACATAGAAGAAAGTCATGCTGCCAACCAGCAGTTGGAAGAATGGTGCCATGCCCACCTTTTTAGGCTGAACATACTTGTGCTGCCATCTCCACCATGCTGTAAACATTACATGTACATTTCAGTTCCTATTTTTATGTACTATATGTATACATACAGGACATCTAAAAAATTATAAAAAAAAACAATTGAACAATTTGCTAATCTTGAATGAAGAAACATACACCAGGTAAATTATGATTGGTATTTAAAAGTCCGGCATTGTATATTACAATAGCTTCTTTTGTATCTTTAATTATTTTGACCTGAGAAAAACATAAATATGAGAAATCTAGTTACTTTAGATGTATCTATATAGGTAATAAATAATAATAATAATAAATATCCCAGGACTATACACGCAGCACCATCTGACCCCAAACTAAGCCGAGCTTGTGTGATGAAAGTCAAATAACTTATAGAATACATAAATACTTTTTTTTTGTAAATACATACTTATATTATACATACAGAACACCCAGACACAGAACAAACATTTGTTTATTCACAAAATGTTTGCCCTGAGTGGGAATCGAACCCACACCCTACAGCTCTCAAGGCAGATAAACTACCAATGAGCTATCGGGGCTGTCATCAGGTACATAATAATATTTTTATGCAAAAGAAATAAGGGAAGTAGGAAAGAGATAATGCCTATGCAAGACCCTTGCAGTGATGGCCTGTAGTTTAGGTAACAAAACGCATGACATTACTGCTCTGCAATTTATCACCTTAATATAATAAAATAAGTAATATATAAGTGTTGTAATGTTGCAAGCTGTTGCAGAACCCTTAAGTAACACAGTAATGTATACACATTATACTTGGCAGCAGAATATTTGTTACATACTACAAATACTTTTTGATTTAGATATTTTAATGGTACCAAATGCTTAGAAAAATTACCTCCTATTCAAACTTATATACTTTAGTTCATTTATAATAAGTAATGAGACAAAAAATACTTTCCTAATGTTAATTGATAATGCCTGCCATAACCCTTGCAATGATATTTAGAACTTCCAATGAAAACAAATACAAAAGCATTTATCTACTGGTACTCATTATTTTATGACATTTGATATTCTACAATTTCGCTCACTACCCTTCAACAAGGAATATAGTACTTTTCAGACTAATGATTGCTAGTAGCATATCTGATACAGTAATTGTGCTTACCAAGAAATCTTGCTAAGGAGACCTACTGTCTTTCATCTTAAGTTAGCTTAAAAACTAAAATAGCTGTTTTTAAATTGTCTAAAATCGTCTTTTTTTCTTAATAGTTGTAAAATAATAATGAATGTAACTACATCGTAAGTATCGTATACATTATATTATACTTTCTGGACGACAGATTAGACCTAATCAGGCTAATATGAAAAACGACAGGTACAGGAACTAACGTAACCTAAAAAAAATTACAAATACTTGATGGACAAGTTACCTCGGCTGCAAGCACCCATCATAGCCGAGGGTGTCTTGTTTCTGCGAGCAAACCATGATCCTAGCTCGTTGATCTTGACTTGACCGAAGGGAGTATCGGCTGAAAACATCAAAGTTGATAATTACATAATCGAATCCCCAGAAAATCAAGGGCGAGGTTATAAACAAAAAGACTTACGCTTTCCATAAAAACGAGCTGGGTCGTATGGTCCGTGCACAGCCGGATTGTACTCCTTGGGATAATCCCCAAAAGCCATGATTTTTTAGGAAAATTCACGGAATCTTTATCCCAAAACGAAATTGGCCGATTTTGATGACAGTGACAGACAGTTGTGGTTCCATTCCAATTCCATCAACAATTTAGTAACTTTTTTTAATGTTGGTACAGATTTGCAGCAATGTGAACGTTTCACGTTATATAAAAAAAAACTGTCAAAAAAATCATTGTCTGTGATTAGACAGCAAATTTTATTCGGGTCATTGTTGTTACTTTATCATTTTTCATTCGAAACCGAAATAATAATTGTTAAACAACAAGATGGTGCTGGAAAGTACTATGATTTGTGTAGACAACAGTGATTACATGAGAAATGGGGATTTCATGCCTACGAGGCTGCTGGCGCAGCAAGATGCCGTCAACCTGGTGTGTATTTCCAAAACTCGAGCAAATCCTGAAAACAATGTGGGTTTACTAACGCTAGCAAATGTTGAAGTACTAGCTACTTTAACCAGTGATGTAGGCCGCATATTGTCGAAACTCAACAGAGTCCAACCTAATGGTGACATAAATCTTTTGACTGGTATCAGAATCGCGCATTTGGCGCTGAAGCACCGTCAAGGAAAGAATCACAAGATGCGTATTGTTGTATTTGTCGGCTCTCCAATAGACTCTGATGAGAAAGAACTTGTAAAGCTCGCTAAGAGACTGAAGAAAGAGAAGGTAAACTGTGATATTGTATCATTTGGAGAAGATTCCGAGAACAATCCTTTGTTGACTACTTTTGTCAATACTTTGAACGGAAAAGACAACACTACTGGAGGCAGCCACCTGGTTTCTGTTCCTGCTGGTGGATGTGTAGTGCTGTCTGATGCTCTAATGACAAGCCCGCTGATTGGAAGTGATGGTGCTGGCCCATCTGGATCAGGATTGTCACCATTTGAGTTTGGGGTTGATCCAAATGAAGATCCAGAACTTGCTCTAGCTTTGAGAGTATCTATGGAAGAGCAGAGACAGCGCCAAGAAGAAGAGTCGCGCCGTCAAGCAACCACCACTGAAGGTGAAGCAGGTAAACCTGCTGAAAGTGAAAACACAGGAATGGAACGAGCTCTGGCTATGTCTCTGGGCCGTGAAGCCATGGAGTTATCTGAGGAAGAGCAGATAGCACTGGCTATGCAAATGAGCATGCAACAAGATGCTCCAGCAGCTGAAGAAAGCATGGATGTTTCTGAAGAATATGCAGAAGTCATGAATGACCCAGCATTCCTACAAAGTGTTCTAGAAAATCTACCAGGTGTGGACCCACAGAGTGAAGCCATTCGGAACGCTATGTCCACCATCAAGAAAGACAAGGATGAGAAAGATGATAAAGAAAATAAGGATAAAGATGATAAAGGTCCTAGCTCTAGCTCGTAAACACAGTAATTTGTTTTTCAATTTTTTTAATTGATGCATTATGCTCGTAAACCATACATTGGACACCACATGATGTGTAACTGTAACTAAAAATTTAAATAAAGATAATTCTTTAATCATATTTCTAGTCTTTCCAACTGATCCAATTGAGACCTTCAATCTTGTCATACCCTGAAAAAAATAATTAACATATTTTTATATGTTAATTTATTTATGTAATCATAAAGATTGTTAAACTGTAACTTTTTAGAGTAATCCAAAATGACATAGGTGAAAATTCCTTTCAAATTCAATACAGTTGTTTAGATAATAAATGAGTATTTCCTTGGCAAGTATGTAATGTCATAGACAAAATTATTGCTTTCTTTTATTTAGTCAGTAATTATGTAGTCTTACAAATATGATGATATTTGTATATAACTAGTGCATACATTTTTTTTGCTAAAAAAAAGACTTCTTATTTTTGTGAATTGTATTGTTTGTGTTAACGGTTCATGTTAATATTGCTTGTTTACAATAAATTGAAACAAATTGCTAAAACCAAGATGAAAACAGTAGAACTATTACATTGGTTGCAAATCACACTAATATTATAAAGGCGAAAGTTTGTGAGTGTGTTTGTATGTTTGTTACTTCTTCACACTCAAAACACCTCGACCAATTTTAATGAAATTTGGTATTGAGGTAGCTGACACCCTGCATTAACACATAGACTACTTTATATTTAAAAAAAAAATAAAAGAAAATAAATAAATATCATAGGACATTACACACAGCGCCATCTGACCCCAAACTAAGCAAAGCTTGTGCTATGGATGACAGATAACTGATAAAATACTTAAATAGTTTTTTTTTTTAAATACATATAATACATATAATACATACAGTACACCCAGACACAGAACAAATATTTGTTTATAATATCACAAAATGCTTGTCCTGGGTGGGAATCGAACCCACGCCCTTCAGCTCTTGGAGCAGACATACTACCAGTGAACCAACAGGGCTGTCAATGAGGTTGTACATGTCAGCAATCATCTCATAGCGAAATGATATTTCATAATATGTTTCATATTGTACAAACTATTGAAGAAATAAAAATATGTGGACTCTAGGTTACGCATTGGGACATGTATCTACAAATAAAGATGAAAATGCATACTTGAGTCATGATAAAATCTTCTGCTTTTAAACTTTTCCTTTATTTTATGCAACTGTGCTTTTCTCTCATTATCGTCAAGAACTCTCGGTTCATGTACAACAGTTTTTTCAACTATAAAAATAAGAAAAAAAAAGTAAAACTGAAGTTATCCCAGAATAATTCTAATATTGACTTTGAAGAAAAACCTACTATAGTCTGTTTGTTATCATACAATCACTGAAATCTGTAGAAAATTTAAGACAAAAGATTTTAATGATTCACTGTATTGGATTTAGTTTAATACACAAAATAATAAGGCACATATGAACAGGATATTCATACAATTTTGTACTATAAATATTTGTAGTTGCCAGTGAAAATTCCAAACAAACAGACTATAAAAGTCAATAAAGATTTAGTTACCTGTTGTGAAAGCTGGCCTGGACCCTCCGTGATCACTTATACGGATATTTTAGTATGTTTCTGTGTACACTATGGTAGATACTGTAGTCCATGATTCTTGAAAATGAAAACGAATGTAGACCCAGCCCAGTTTTCACTAAAATTATACAAATATGTTACCTACAAGGGGTAATTACTTCAAGTGGACTAACAACAGTGAAATAAGCTTAATTTCAATCTGACTTATTAATCCCACACATGTGGGTTCTGTGTACTTTATTCGCCCATCGTCGGAACACAAATCCATAGAAAAGTGCGCGCCTCCTTCATAAATTTTGCGCGCTTTTCTCACTCTATGATTGGAACGCTCCAAACCTGCCTACCCCCAAAAAAAGTTCTACGTTTACAGAGGTCACAAAGGGTTTAGGTACCACCTCCGTCTGCTAGTGCGTTAGGTTTAGCTTTCAAAGTTTTCTCGTGTTCTAGTTCTCTTTTATTCAAGAGGAGATATGAACTTTTAATATCTTCTAACTGAGGCTTGAATGTTCTTGTGACGCTGTGAATTGCGGCTGTAAAAATAAAATACAAATTTTAAAAAAATGTGTCTGTTAGGATATTTTAAATTAAACGTAAACAGTTAAACATAATATGTAGGTAGGTACCTATATATGTTATGTGAATTTAAAAATATATACATACATGTTAGTGACTGCCATATTTCGCTTTCACTGCAAGATATCGCAGTATCTTTTAAAATATGCCTATTAAAAATGTAACACAAAAAATTTCAAGAATTCTGCTTTTTTATTTATGGTTGTCAGGCTAGGTGTTTGACCACAGGTCACCTGATGTTAAGCGAAGGTATGGTCGAAGATGGATAAAGCACACCTAGCCTGGAATGGAACTGGCTCTCAAGTGAGGCTGCCTACCTCCTTTTTTATCTAGGTAAAAGTAATGAGACGCAATCCTAATGGATCGCTGCTTCGGCACTCATTATTTTGAGACTTTCGATGGTTAGTCTCAACAGCCGTACAATTTCGCTAGCTGCAGTAGGTACGCTTTAAAGCTATTGGGAATCTGTTTATGCAAATTCCTAAAAGGGCGCGTAATACTATTGCTGATGCTTACAGTTGGGTCGACCTGCCGCATAAACAGGCGTGTCGCGGCAAAACTGCTGCTTCAACTTCTCCGTCGAAAATTTTCTATGTTTGATACTGTTTTCTGAGTGTATTTTCATCGGTATTCTTGTAAGTGACTGCTTTACTGGCGTCACTTTCGTAACTGAAAATTGAAAAAGTAACAATCCATCTGTACAAATGTGTATTTGTTACCTTACAAATAAGGAGATTGGCAGTGCGCCATTTTTTTTTTTTGCAAATCATTTTATTTACTATGAGGTAGGTACCTATACAAAACAGAATACAATCTTCGTGGAAGCATAAAATATAGGTCCTAAATTGTATCCCAAAATATGTAGCTATACACAACATAGTTAATATTTTATCGCAGTGTGTGGTAATGCACAAGAAATTCTCATTTATTCTCGTAGTCTGAGAGGAGACAATTAAATATCCTACAACCGGACGCCTCGCGGTTTCACCCGCATAGTTCTCGTTCCCGTAGGAATACAGGGATAAAAAGTAGCCAATGTCACCCGGGGATAGTGTAGCTTCCCAACGGTGAAAGAGTTTTTGAAATCGGTCCAGTAGTTTTGGAGCCTATTCAACACAAACAATCAAATCTTTCCTCTTTATAATAGTACCTACAGACACGTCGCATAGTCAATCAGAGTGTGGAACTGTGGATGGAAGTGTGTGGCACATTGTTAGGTAGGTACATCTTTTTTCTAGGTTATTTGTATCTAATTCCTACATGTAGGTACCTACTAACATATTAGTGCATATGATAGAAAATAAAGTAATCATGTACCTGATACTGAGTCTGGGTTTTCGATAGCTGGGTCCGGCGTTAAATGCATTGGTTTATTCTTATTACGATTAGAGACATTTTTAAAGTCTGGAAAAAGTTAATATTAATCAGATTAAGAAATTAGTGGCGATACGTGTCTAAATATATCTGTATTAACATTGCTAAAAACAAAGATGGGAGGATACATAATTTCGAACGATCACTCATTCTAGACTGCGACTTAAAAATAAAGTATAGATAGATAGTAACTATTTATTGTATAGATAGGTAGGTACATCAGAACTCTTTAAAATCAGAAAAATTATAAACAAAACTTAAATGGTAAAAACACCAAAGTTTTTACCTACTTACGTACAAACTAGCCTACGACGTAAGGTTCTAAAGGTTGAGCTGAAATCTATGTTTTCATCCCTTCATAGAGTAAGTAGGTACCTATAGGTAGGCTCAATGGCTAGCCCTGCTAAAGTTAAAATATCGCAAAGAAATTTATAACTGCAGTTACCGAAAAATAAAATTATTCACACGTCCTTTTTTTTTGCTAGAGTAACGTACCTAATACACTTACAACTTACAGTGTAATTCACAGTAAACAGTTAAACTTGTAACAGGGCGCCCAAGATACAGGCTTTGCCTAGTTTAGGGCCCGTTGACTGTTCTACCTGAAATCGGAATGTATAAAGTCTATGTACCTAACCATTTGTCTGTATGTGTCACATAATGTTCTTTAGAAATAAACGATTATTATTATTATTATTAATAGAGACTAATGTACCTACTTACCAACTAAACATGTATTATTACAAAACAAACACCAAAAACATAATAGGCACGTGTATATTGTAATGCTCTCAGCTAAATTCTACTATTATATTGCACTGTTACCTTTTGGTTTATGATCACTTGCATAATTTCGTTCTTTGCTTCGATCAAATCTGGTCGCTAATCCTGAAGTTGGTCGTTGTGCTAAAAATTGAAAATTTGGGCTAAGTTAGCCATAAATATCAACTGGTTGTATGGGAATCAATGGCTTGCCATAAAAAAGCCCCGTATCAAAATTTGTCGTTTGGTTTTGGGGGCCTCTACCCAACTTTCATTTATAGCTGTACTAGGGTAATTCTCTATTTTTCTTTTACAAACTTGTTAACGAATTAATAATCTTACAAAAACTAGCTCTGGTCGCAGAAAATATGAGAAGTAGGTACAGTGTGGCGGCCTAAGGGTTGCAATGAGATTTTGGATAATATTTTACAAATTTTTGTTTACACATGGTACTTATAGCCCGAGGGCTTTGTAGCCGTATCAATGATACGGGTGTCATTGATACGGCTGATACGGTGGTAGCTACTAGGATTGCCTATGCCGATGTGATGACATACCTACACTAAGATACGGAAGTGACGTTCAAGACCTGACCTTAAATTGTTTATTATTCAAAACTATCATTAAAATATACGGCATAGATAATGTGACCATTTTAGTTTTTGTTCAAAACGGGACATTTTTCAAATTACAAAGTTAATAATCTTCACTTTCATTATCAACATGGAATTGACGACAGAATTTATCAGATGTCCACAATTTATTCATGAAAAAGATTAATACCCCGAGTATTTCTTATAGCATTTTTCTACTGGTAGCATTATTTTGTTCTACACAAACAGTATAGTAGTACCTACCTACCTATGTAGACAGGTATAGGTACCAAAATGCTAAATTTTGGTTCAAAATGGTTCCGATTGCTCGCATAGAAGTATTTAAAATCTTTCACCGAATGATGTGAAATTATTAGTTACAAATGTTTTGATTATACCAATCTGTCACTTTTCCGCTAAGCTAAACACTGCGACTTTAGATATCAGATATTTTGATATAGTTTCCACTATGATTTATGTAAGGTTTTTCAATGTCATTTAAATATTTTTCTTTACGGTTCGTATATACAATAATTGTAACTTTGTGATTTATAAATAAAACATTGTATTGTATATTGTAATACAATTTTCGTATAAGTAGAGAAATTCAATGTTTTCGTAATAAAGTCGCCGAATTAAATTGCAACCTTGGGAAGACGGGGATAGTCGCTAGTTCTTCAGAAATTAAATTAAATATTGCAGGACACTTTACACAGCGCATTCTAAGTAAAGTTCGTAAATTAGATAATTGATAGATTTTTTTTACATATTATAATAAGTAGGTACATACCTACCTACTTATAGTAGTGCAAAGTTTCGGCAGCTTAGTTTGAAGACCGTCTGACTTCCAATCTGGAGGTCATGGGTTCGAATCCCATGACCCCACCTCTGTCTTTTCTAGGTTATGCGCGTATTGCCGATAATTTCAAACGGCGAAGGAAAACATCGTGAGGAAACTTACATGTCTGAGAGTTCTTAATAAAAAGTTCTCGAAGATGTCATTGTGTCAAGTCTGCCAACCCGCACTTGGCCAGCGTAGTGAACAATAGCCATATCCTTCTCACAATGAGAAGAGACCCTTGCCCAACAGTAGGCCAGTTTATAAAAACAGGGCCGACTCGGAATAAATACTTATTATAGGTACATTTGTAACAACCCATTCACAAATATATGTGTCCGCGTCATGTAATGTTTGTCCTGGGCGGAAATCGAACCCACGCTCTACAACACTATTCAAACGAAGACACTTGGTCTTCTGTAAAAAACATGTAATCCCCCTTAGACCCTTTCTACGCTTCTTTTTACAACTCGTACGTTTTTTTAAGAGCAAAATGAGGGTAGGACATCACAAATTCATAACACCCTCATTATTACGGCTTACTAGCCGTAATAATGAGGGACTTCAAGATAGCTTGACGTTTTCAAAACGTCAAGCTATCTTGAAGTCCCGGCGATAAACATAATTAGAATGACAGTTCGTTTCAATAGAGCCGATTTGGAGTCCCGTGTAAATAAAATAAATAAATATCGTAGGACATTACACACAGCGCCATCTGACCCCAAACTAAGCAGAGCTTGTGTGATGGAAGTGAGATAACTGATAGAATACATAGATACTTTATTTCTTTGTAAATGCATACTTATAATACATACAGAACACCCAGACACAGAACAAACATTTGCTGATACATAAAATTAAAAAATAACCACTAAAAACTTAATAAAATTAATACTAACGTTTCGCGATGCTCCTGCTTCTGACATCGAGCGATTTCTTTTTTAAGATGTTTGGGATATCACCATTTGTGGAATTTGCTGATGTTGTTGGCGTTTCCTTGGTAGCTGTCCAAAAGACAATACCGAGCGCTGTGAGGGCCATCGCACAAGGCCACGCCGTTGAATAAAGATAGGAGGCGATGTGCGCAACCCGCCACATTATTAGGTGAATAAGCACACTTGTCATAGTGTCTACTTTAGGTTGATGTGATACTGGAATACAAGATTACTTGGTGGTAGATCTCCTTAGCAGGAGGTCGTCCAGGTAGGTACCACCGCAGTACCAGACATTCTGCCGCCAAGCAGTAGTGTTTCAAACATTACTGTGTTTCGGTTTGAAGAGTACAGCAGCTAGCGAAATTACAGGGCTGTTGAGACTAAACATCGAAAGTCTCAAAGTAATGTGAGCCAAAACAGCGATGCCCTGGACTTTGTTTTGCTACTCAACGTTCTGTGTATCGCTGCAATGGTCATGGACAGGCGTTATCTCTTAACATCAGGAGAGCGTCTCGTTCGTCTCATTACTTTTTTCAAAAATTTAATACAGGAAGAGCGATGAAGTTCTCAAGAACATAAAAATAAAACTATTCGCTCAGACTTTTTTCGATTGTTGATGTATTATCGTAATCTTACATATACACAGTACCTAAGTAGTATTACTATACGAGGTTTTAAAGTCATGACGCTAACCATTTCGTGCCATCAAATAAAATCAAACAATTAATATTTTTGAAACGCGTTACGCTTACCTAAGAGCTGTGACCTAATATGGTAAGTATCCATACAAATAATTTGAACTGGCTGCGCCCCGCGGTGTTACCCGTTACATTTTTTCGGAATTAAATTTGGCTTATGTGTTAATACAGAGTGCCAACTACTTTCATACTATATTTGTACACAAAAGAAGTTTTAAAACTACCTCACCTTACAAAAAAAAAAACTGATACTTGTTGGTATTTTGTTTTTGTTTTCTATTTTCTCTTTAATTTGTAATGTTTTTGTGTACTTGTCATTACGCCTGCACACTATGCTTAGTGGCATAATAAACTTACTTAAATATGTAATCTCAGTAAGTAAATTACTTGTAATTTTTATGAGATTAAATGATTCTTAAACCGTAATCCAATTTGATCCAGCCGTTTGAGCGTGAAGAAGTAATAAACATACAAACACACTCACAAACTTTCGCCTTTATAATATTAGTATGATGTGATGTTACAACGTGGAGCGCGAAGTGTGTGAGAACGATATGTAAAGCTACTTAAAACAAATAAATAACTGTGAGGGGATTAATTTCATGAAAGGCAATACTTACGTAATTGCTGTTTGCCTAGATTTTCGGATAGTTTGGGTGACGTGTTAAAAGGAGCTCTGTGGATTCCTTGAAAAAAGCAATAATACATTCAATAATTGAACTTTAAAACTAGTGCATATTTACGAAAGTGCGTTACAATGCCATAATTTTATTATGTTTTTAAACATACTATAAACGACTATTGTAACATGGCCGAAACGTCGAGATAGGAAAAATAAGTAATACAAATGAATATCATCATCATCAGCCCTTCGCTGTCCACTGCAGACGTAGGCCTCTCCCAATGCACGCCACTGAGCTCGGTCGACAGCTTTTTGCGTCCATTGTTTTCCCGCCGCTTTACGCAGGTCGTCACACCACCTGGCCGCAGGGTGCCCTACACTACGCTTGCCTGTACAAATGAATATACTAATCATATTCATATTATGTACAAATAGCGAAAGTGTCAAAAATACATTTACGTAATTACGCATCGAATTTCATTACGGAACATAACACAAACAATTTTGTGTTACTTCAAGTTTATTATCGGGAACGCGGAAAAATCAAAATTCAAAATTTAAAAATTATATATTTGACACAATTTATGGTCACATTAAAATGAACTGGTCAATTAAAAATATTGCCAAAATATTTAAAACATCTGCTTTTCCAAGTGCCCAAAAGAAAAAGTGCGGAATTATATGTACGAATTAAACTATATAAGAATCTTTTAAACAATTTATTTATAAGATACTAGCTGCGTCTAGCTTTATTAGCTACATGTTTTCGAGATGAAAACTAGCCTATGCCTAATCCAGGGTCTCAGCTACCTCCATACCAAATTTCATCCAAATCCGTTCAGTAGTTTTTGCGTGAAAGGGTACAAACATACATCCATCCAAACTTTCACATTTATAATATTAGTGGGTTGATTGTACAAAGGATTTGAAACTTTGAAAGTTTTTCAATTTGTTCATTTACGTACCGTTCGTCTTGACTGGCAACTTCGATACTGGTTTTGGTGTCGGTTGTCTCGACACCACTGGCGATGCAGGTCTAGGTATAACGGACGGTTTTAATTTTACGTGATTGGATTCTGTAGCTCTGGCTGAAAACATTACACAAAATTATATTACGACGTTTTGCCTTTTTAATTTTTGCCGTTTGCTTTTCATATAACTTTAGAATTGGCATTATTTATATCATTTATAATGTAAATAACGCCAATTCATTCATGCAGCTCTTAAAGCAGATATACCTATTGCCAATGAACCAACAGGGCTGTTGAAACTCTACTATTATCTGCTAGGGTGAAAGTTGCATCCCTCGCATTTGCGTGGGTTCTAAAATCTGTGACACACAAGTAGGGTTGCCAGGTCGCAAAACCTAATAGCCGGACAGACCAGCCAGTTTAGCCGAACATTTGGGTAAAAAGACCGGACAGCGGACACCCTACGTTATTAAGGATATTGTGTCTCAGCATTACGACAAAAACGATCGGCCACGCTCGGCGATCGCTCGTTTGCGAAATGTAAAAATTCACGCAAGACACGCAATCAAACACAAGCCTATGTGGGGATGGCTGGCAGAAAATGCTTTGGCATGAAGTCCTCCTTATGTACATGTTATTTCGTAAGTGTGCAATAAAGTAATAAATAAACTATATCCGGCTTTATCCGGACGCCTGGCAACGCTACACACAAGTGTCATAAACATCCCATCATAACTTACGTGCCACCTCTTGAAACGGGTAATCTCGTCTGATTGAAAGTTTCTTATTCATCGGCGTTACTAAAGGTTTACCGTAACCTTTACAGCTGACATTTGACAGATTTGATAGCACGCTAGTCACTTTGATATTAGTCGAAGGACCTAGAAAATTTTGATAGTTTTTAAAATAAAAAACCATTCATTCATTCACTTTCGCCCAGTATTCCATGATTGGACAGGCTAGATCCATCCGTGAGGTGTGAACAATCGCAGGTAGCTGTTGGAACTGCCCCGCGCCCGGTGCATCAGGGATGCGACACGTATGCGCATAATCGCTGCATACCCTATACGTGTCTCTGCAAACATCCCGGATGCGCTACAGGAGCGCGGCAGCTTCATCAGCGCCCTGAAAGCGTTATTGTACAGAACAAGGTGCTGTAAGACTTTTTTGTGTGCTTGACCCATAGGCTGTACGTGTAATATACGTGTTATAGGTGTAATATACGTACACGTGTTATAGGCAGGGCTTTCTTTGTGGGGGCACGTGGGGGCACGCAATGCCCCCAAAGGAAATTTCGAAAATATCGAAAAATTACCATAAAAACTGAAAAAAAAATGAAAGAATTTGAAAAAAATTTGGAAACCTTTACAAAAAAAATTGGTTTTTTTTTTAATAGGTCAAAATTACTTAATTATTATTATCCAAATACAAAATAATTTATAATTCATATTCTTTATTTGCGTATATGGGGTATACAAGGTATAGTTGGAACGAGTACAGTTACAGTTAGTTAGATTTATGATATAAATTTGGTTAAAATTTGGAAACTGTTTTAAAATTTATCTACCTAGGTACCTTAGGCTAAGTATATTGACAATAAAAGTTACATTTTTATATTGTTACTTACCTAAATATAAGTTTACGTTTTATTTTCAAAGATAAAAAAGTGTTTACTTCAATTTTTTCCTCAAAACAACAATGCAATGTGTACAAAAAATGGGTACAAAAAATTCGGTATATAAAAAAAAAACTTTACCAATTCCAAAACCATTTCGAAATAGTACATTATTTTTATGTTTATAATTCTTTAAACAATGATATGGGGTTTATTTTAATGAAATATATGGACTTACAACTTTAGAGAATTAGCGTGCCCCAAAAAGAAAGAGGTGACAAAAAAGGTCTGATTATAGGTATACTAAGTCGTAAAGCGGCGGGAAAGCAATGGACGCAAAAAGCTGTCGACCGAGCTCAGTGGCGTGAATTGGGAGAGGCCTACGTCCAGCAGTGGGCACTGGACAGCGAAGGGCTGATGATGATGATGAAGTCGTAGTTATAGTTAAAGAAGCTCACATATACGCGCTGTGGACGGTGAATCTCTGTCACGGTTCAGTACTGCCGCCTTTATTGAATTCATGATTTTATTTGCTTTGGTGTTTGTCTCCTTAACTATATTCGTATCAGCTAAAAATATTGAAACATTTTTTTTCAAATGTTTTACCAACTATATTTATTAGATATTTATATCGCAAGTATCATCGTATCATTAAGGTTAAGTCGTATTGACGTGTGTTGCAAAGCTTTTTATATAAATGTATAGATTTACGTTGTCTATGGGACAGATTTTGATTAAACATAATTATGTAAGGTCATAAGATCATACAAGAACAACATCTGTACTATTTTTTGCTGTAACTATACTTTCTAGACTGAAAAATTATCGCACCTTTGCTAGATATATGCACATGCGTTTAGCTGCCAATGAAGCAATGTTACAAATAAAATTACTGAAAATTAATAAAACATTTAAAAGTTTAGTTCTTAGATGGTTTTATAAAAAATGTTTTAAGTTGAATTTTAAACGATTGAAATTATGAAACGCATTCTCCAAAACAACGCTTAATACATAATATGTATACTTATAATATGATTAACGAGTCGAATTAAAAATTCCTTTGCAGTTGGTTAAACAGATAAAAATGGTTGAAGTCAATTTCTAAAAATTTGACCCTCTTCCATTTTCTCTGCTGCGTAAAAATGTAAATCTGTAATGGTTCAGATTCAGATGGTTATCGTATAACTGTGTTACATTTAGGTCTTAACATTAAGGGAGTGTCAACAGTCTATTTCATTGTACACATACAATAAGATTTGGCTAGGAAAGTACTATATAAAAAATATATATATCGTAGGACAATACACACAGCGCCATTTGGCCCCAAACTAAGCAGAGCTTGTGTGATTGAAGTCAGATAACTGATAGAAACAAACAAATACTTTTTTTTGTAAATATACATACTTATAATACATACAGACACAGAACAAACATTCACAAAATGTTCGCCCTGAGTGGGAATCGAACCCACGCCCTACAGCTCACGCAGCAGAACTACTATTGATTGAGCTAACAAGGTAAAGACATAATACATAAGTACATAATGACATAACATTTGAGTTTAGTACGTACTTGTCACGATACACGTAATACAAGCAGCAATAACACTTACTATCACACACGTTTCCAGAATGACTCACTCCAGCTTTAAACTTATCTTGTGTATCTCTACTGGAATTTGACGTTTCACTCATAGTACGTGCTGAAAAATTAAATACCTATATACCTAACAACATCTCATAGTGACTCTTATATTAAAAAAGTACATACTCATAATAAATACAGAACACCCAGACACAGAACAAACATTTGTTTATACCACAAAGTTTGTCCTGGGTGGGAATCGAACCCACGCCCTTCAGCTCTTGGAGCAGACATACTACCAATGAACCAACAAGGCTCTCATGGCTGAGATGGCGGTTTATGGCTAGCCTTTAGCCTTGCTTGTGCTTTTAAAGCAGACATTCTACCTGTTAGCTAACAGGGCAGTCAAAACTTACGAGTAGATCCGAGATCAATAGTCCTGTCGGAGTCTTTTCTCTTAGGCGAGGTATGGTCTCCACTTAGAGAGCCTAATGAAACAAATAAAATATGTTTTATGTATACAATTCGTCATTATATAGAATTCTTAGGAAATGTATACTAGGTACAATACGTAAAATCGATAAGATGAAATAAATTTTACTATAGGTACACATTTCCTAGGAAGTCTATACATTTTCTAAACACCACTCGGAAATGTGCAAAATTCAAAGTTTAATATTTACTCAAAATAAGCGAAGATGAAAATAATCGATTTTCAACTAACACGAACAGCTGATCGGTCATTTTGTATGGAGTCAATTTTTTTTACAAAATCAATTTTTAACATTGAAAAACTGGAGTTATTTTTACGTAGGCGTTTTTTTAACATTGACATAGGTAACATTTTTAAAGACAATTATATTAACATTTGTACCTATTCCATCTTCATAACACTTATATTGAGTAATAAACATTTTTTAACTTTGTAAAACCTGAGCTCTTGTTACGTGAGGTGTGCCGAGGGTGGCGCCCCCTAACACCGCTACGCTCGTGTGCATCGCACACCCTACACCATTGGTAAATCCGCCTCTGACTGAAAGCGTCTTTGTACTTACATTATTAAAAACTTTTACTATGAACTCGAAAATTGTGAAAAATCAGCTGTTCTATAAAAAAAACTGCTGACTCCGAAACAAATAGGTTTAGTGTTTCATGGTAAGTGTAATTATTTCCTTTTAGCTCAGAGATTATAACACTGTTAAAAAGCCGACCACCATAAACAGGAGAAGAGAGCGCCTCGTTCGTCTCATAACTTTAACATAAAAATATATATGGTTAAATATAGTTTCTGTGTTTACTTTCCGGCTTCTACACACCAAAAGCCGCCGGTTTATGCTAAAAAAAACAGGTCGGTGGGTGGCCAAGTGCGTGCTAGGGTACTTAGCAACGTACCGCCCCGGCTAATGTTAAAATCCGTCGGATCACATAAAAGTCCGCTAACATTACTTTTATATGTACAATTGCCCATTAGATAGCATCGAGCTAGCTAATCGTGCCGTGCCTCTCATGTCGCCAGCAAAGTTGGTTAGAAACCGCCGGCATTATCCCGCCGAGGCGGCGGCATTGATGTTTACCTATCGACCTTGAAGGTTGAGTATAATTTATATTGTTTTATTTCATTCCTGTCATGGGTAAGCTAGAATGCAGCTAATCCACACATGAATCCATAAAAGCAACCCCCTGTTGAGGGGTAACATTTAAAAAGGCATAAATTTGATTTGCCTGTTTAATTAATTTATCTTGTTACAAAAATGTGCAATTAAGTTTAAACATAGCCCAGCGGTTTGGCAAATTGGCAGTGGGCAGGACACATAGCACGCAGAACTGGCCAATGGAGCTGTAAAGTTCTCGAATGGGGACGGCAAAACGGAGCGGCAAGCGCAGCGTAGGACGTCGTAGGATGTGAGCCGCTGACTTATGGCGCTGAAACATGGTCTCCGACTATGTACCTTCTTGCTAAGCTCAAAGTAGCACAACGAGCTTTGGAGAGGGCTATGCTTGGAGTTTCCCTACGAGATCGAATCAGAAATGAGAAGATCCATAGATGAACTAAAATTACCGACATAGCCTAACGGATTAGCAAGTTGAAGTGGTAGTGGGCAGGGCAAATAGCACGCAGAACTGATGGCCGATGGGGCTGCAAAGTTCTGGAGTGGAGACCACGGACCGGCAAGCGCAGCGTAGGACGTCCCTCACAAGGTGAACAAACGACTTAGCAAAGACCGCAGGAATGCGCTGGGTATGAACTGGATAAGCCTATGTCCGGCAGTGGACATCCTACGACCGATGGTGACGATATACTAATTTTGTGTATTTATGTAATATTTATTATGCTCACAACCCCATCTTGATTACTGTGAGGATGACTGTACAAAATACTTTCGCATTAAGACTTCCTGTTACATAATATAATTTAATTGTATGTGTGCAACAAAGAATTAATAAATTAATTAACGTATCGTTTTGGTCACACGTGGATTAGCTGCTTTCTAGCTTACACACGGCATATTTACATACGAGTGGGACTCGAATTCCCAGATTTTTTCTTTGACGGCGAAGAGGAGCTGCTTCGCGTTCCGTTTCTAATGAAACCTGTGATTGTCATCCCTTTTATTTCTTGTCTCAACCCTGCGACACAAACAAAGTGTAATGACCAGCAGATTATATACCAACGATAGCTGTGGTTATCGAGGTCGGCTCACGCGCCGGAGGGTCTAGTCCCAACAATGAACTTGAGCTGCCGGTGAAGGAAAACATCGTGAGGAAACCATAGCATGGTGGTAGAGTACTTTCTAGTACCCGGCTAGCTACCTACCACTCTCAAGTTGAAAAACTGCCGCCAAGCATAATGGTATGTTCTTGCGGCCTCACTTGAGAGACAGTTCCATTCCCTGCTAGGGGTGTTTAGTATCTTGACCACACCGTCAATTAACAACCTAGCATGTCAAATATAAAAAAGGTAGGTACTAACAAATTCCGAACGCACATTTAATCATTTTTTTAAGTATATGAAAACTGCATGTTTTTAGACATATTTTTAGAATGTACACCACCGTTGCAAGTGATTCGATCGAAAAGAACATATAAAAACAATTTAATTTAAACGGCATTTTGAAAAGGCATTTCAAAAAATTCATAAATACAAAATAATAGAAAAAAAAACTCACTAGAAGCGTTAGTTTCTCGATAATTTGCGTGTGGAATGGGTGACATGGTAGCAGCTCGACAACCTGGCGACGTCCAACGAGCCTTAAAATCTGGAACACAAGTGCGCTCTGAAACCACCGTCTTCTTCATTTTTATTTTAACTCGTGTCCCTGTTTGATTACCAGTATTTTCTTAGGTTGGACAATTATGTTAACAAGTATAGCGGACTGGCGACCAATGTCGATTAGCTAGCATTAATTTGCGAGACTTAAGCATTTGCAATTACACCCACAGGAAGCGCTGTCCCACTATTTCAAATTTTTTCTAGTTTATGTAGTACATAAATCTCGCTAGAGTTTTGGCGGGAACGCGGGAAGAGTCGTGTCGCTCCGTTGTATTTTTTTCCAAAACTAGTGTTTTGTCGAGTGTTTATGCATAAAAATGGTGGTGTTTTATTCATAAAGTGCCGAATTACAAGCGCGAGTGTGGGAAAATGATATAATGTGGTGAAACATGAGTTTTCGTGTTGCTTCCAAAACTCCATCGAAGCTTTGTAGTAAAGTTGCCACTACTTTACTAAAGCATGACTGGAATTAACTGACACGAACTGGACTTGACAAAGACGACTTTGACTAAAAGTAGCTACGATGGCACTTATTTAACTTGAAAATATATAATTACTTGACACTGGCAAATGCTAAAACGCGACGCCAAAACCAAAGAAAAAAAAAAAAAAAAAAATCTCGCTATATAATATGCTAGCTCCCATGAAGATATTTCTCATAGAGATAATATAGTACCTACAAATGGGTTATACATTCGAGCGCTCGAACCACCTACATACATGGAATTTCAAATCTGTGTCTGCATTGTATGTATTTACAAAAAAAACTATTTAAGTATTCTATCAGTCATCTGTCTTCCATAGCACAAGCGCTTAGTTTGGGGTCAGATGGCGCTGTGTTATCTCCTATGATATTTATTGGTCGTTGCATAATTTATATGATTGTGATTTATTGGCTGTCGAAACCATTTATTTCCTATGCCCCCAACCTACTTGTCCACGACAGAAAGAATAGATAACAAATGGTTCTAAATTATCATCAAAACGGTGTATTAAACTTGAACACCCCAAAGTACCTTAAAAAGCCAGAAAGGTTAGTGTTGAAAGTTGTTGTCGAAGGATAACAAAGGTTTGATACTTTGGAAAAATGAAACCATAACATAGAATTTTAAATTATTTATTAAACAAAATATGTGCGTAATTTTTACATGAATATAGCATTCTATACTATATATTATATAACAGCAGTCTTAACATTTTTAATAGAAATCTAAGTGGAGAACGTAAGCTACTGAACAAAGTACGCTACATAAATTTCAATTTAGTAAGTTATTAGTGATAACGTCTTAAGCAGTTATTTTCACTTAAACCCAAGCATATACATTGCCACACTACAAGCATAGCAACGAATGCGCTTGAAAACTTCTCATTGTATGTCAGGTTGCTTTGGGCTGTACACATTAACCTTGATTCATGTTACACAGAGTCCATCCAGACCTTACCTATGACGTAGTGTAACCCCTAAAATGTTATAATATATAACAGCGTTGCAGTGCGTTCTACCAGTCATGACCTACGGAGCCGAAACGTGGACACTCACAGCGGGAATGGTCCACAAGTTCATCACTCAGCGAGCTATGGAGAGAGCTATGCTTGATATTTCTCTAAGGGATTGTATCCGGAACGAAGTAATTCACCAGAGAACTAAAGTAACAGACATAGCTCAGCGTATTAGCAAGCTGAAGTGGCAATGGGCTGGACATATTTGTAGCAGAACTGATAACCGCTGGAGTAGACGTGTTCTAGAGTGGATACCGCGAATTGGCAAACGTTGCGTAGGACGCCCTGAGACTCGATGGAGACGATATACGTAGGACAGCAGCTGGCGGTGGATGGAAGCGAATAGCCGAAGATCGGGCTGAGTGGCGTGTCTTGGGAGAAGCTTATGTCCAGCAGTGGACTACAAAAGGCTGATGATGATGATATAACATTTGTAATGACAGAATAAGGATGTAAAACAATACTTTAAAATACATCCACCATCGATCATAATCTTCTTTTGTTGTCTGTACATTTTCAGGGTTCCGTGCCCAAAGGGTAAAACACGACCCTATTGCTAAGACTCCGCTGTCCGTGTGTCACCAGGCTGTATCTCATGAACCGTATTTATGTTGCCGCTATAACAACAACAACTAAAAAACAATAAAATAAATATTTAAGGGGGCTCTCCCATACAACAAACGTGATTTTTTTTTGCTGTTTTAATAGATAATGGTACGAAACCCTTCGTACGCGAGTCCGACTTGCACTTGGCCGGTTTTCTGATGTGCACAGCAAAGATTATTTGCCTATCTATCTATCTATAAATAATATACTTTTGACATTGACATTTAATTATATTGACATAATTTTATATTGAGAGATTTAGACATGTATGAAAATACGACTTTCAACTGAAGTGTTATTAATAAAATATTGATTTTAATTTTAATTTTTTACTCAGTCTCGACCAAGCGCTCGAAGAATCAACACGTCCTGAGGATGCCTCGTGTAGAGGTGAAACACGTGTCGACAAAGTGGTTGCTGCAGAGAGGAGGATTCTTGATTATTTTAATTAGATTTTTTGTAATTTTAATTTAATTTTTGTCAAATTAACAATATTTCTAAGTTTATGAGTTCTAGATTTTAAGTAAGATTAGGGTTTTTAATTAATAAGCAGTGTAAAATTAGTTTAATTTAGGTCTCCTCGTCACTGTTGGAACTGGAACGACTGTTAAGCAGAAATAAACTAAATATAAACATTGAACATTCAAAATGAACTTCCGCAAAGTAACGCCTGAATCAATCAATTAAATTTCAATGTCAGGGTATCATACAGACTCAAAGCCAGTACAAATTACAAACTGACTTATTAATTTTAAAAAAGTTCTACATACTATTTAAACTAAACTAGCTACCGCTTACTTCTGCCCGTACTTTACTGCTATCAACATCCATCACATTTTTCGTATCACCTTGAATATCTACCGTTTTCTCACTATCCTTGCTAACTACACTTTTTTGTTTATTTTTACTGGCAACATTACTCGTTCTGTCTATTGTACCGGAGTGATGATGTGAGTTGGAGCGCCGCCGCTCCTTCTGTCGCTCTCTGTTTATCGCTTTCACTTCCATTTCAACGCAGTGCTCGGCGAACATAAGTTGGAGTGGTGCATACATGTGCGGTAAAAGTTCCAGATCGCCCATCGATATCTGGAATTATTAATTATTATTTTCGACAGCCCTGTTGGCTCATTGGTAGCATATCTGCCTTAAGAGCTGAAGGGTGTGGGTTCGATTCCCACTCAGGGCAAACATTTTGTGAATAAACAAATGTTTGTTCTGTGTCTGGGTGTTCTGTATGTATTATAAGTATGCATTTACAAAAAAAAAAGTATATATGTATTCTATCAGTTATCTGACTTCCATCACACAAGCTCTGCTTAGTTTGGGGTCAGATGGCGCTGTGTGTAATGTCCTACGATATTTATATATATATTATAATAGTCAATAAGTTTCTATAGAAGTTTTTGTAGCGATGATAGCTCAGTGGTTAGCGCGGTTGGTTCGCATGCCGAAGGGCGGGGGTTCAAACTTGAACAATAAGCTTGAGCTGCCGGTGAAGGAAAACATCGTGAGGAAACCATAGCACGGTGGTAGGGTACTTTCTAGTACCCGGCTGGCTAGCTACCACCCTCAAGTTGAAAATCTGCCGCCAAGCATCTGACGGTGTGTTCCGGAAGCCTCGCTTCAAAGCCAGTTTCATTCCAGGCCAGGTGTGCTTTACCATCTTCGACCACACCGTCACTTAACATCAGGCGAGTTGTGGTCAAACGCCTAGCTTGTCATCCATAAAAAAAACTCCTCAGAACTCACCTGCATATTATCAAATGCGATCCCAACGGTTTTGTTATCATTGAGTATGTGTGCATTAAGGCGCGGCAGCCGCGCGTATCTTTGACTGAAATGTGTGAGTATGGTGTATTGCGCATTCATTTGTCGGCCAATCTCTATCGCCTGGCTTGTAGTGGAATGCATCTTGATCCGAGCCTCCGTAGCGAGCTCATCTTCCATAGTCGCCTCGTGGATTAGAAGGGTCGAGTCCTGACCTGAGAAATATACCATCCGAGTTATGTAATTGTCACGTTATTATTTTAAACTAGCTGTGCCACGCAGTGTTACCCGCTACACGTTAGAATAAAAAGTAGCCTATTTGTTAATCCGGGGTTTCAGCTATCTCCATACCAAATTACATCCAAATCCGTTGAGTAGTTTTTGCGTGAAAAAGTAACAAACATCCATCCATCCAAAACTTTTACATTTCATCATCATCATCCACAGCCTTTATCCCACTGCTGGGTATAAACCTCTCTCTTTTCACGCCATCTGCCTCGGTCCTGTGCCAATCTGGTCCAGGTTCGACCCGCGACGGTGACAATTACATTTATAATATTCAAATTATTTGCGTATATGGCCATATTATGCCTTTCGGCATGCAAATCCTTGTCTTCCTACCTATTATTAATTTTATCATTATACTAGTGAGATGTAACTAGTACGATGCGGACAAAATTTGGAGTCATTTTCATCATAGTAGACAGATAGAAATTATTTAATGTGTACATGAGAAATCATAACAAAATATGCAGTAAACAAAATAACTTTATGAGCTAGTACTACAAGTGGTGGACTTGACAGCCCCGTTGGCTCATTGGTAGTATATCTGCCTTGAGAGCTGTAGGGCGTGGGTTCGATTCCCACCCAGGGCAAACATTTTGTGAATAAACAAATGTTTGTTCTATGCCTGGGTGTTCTGTATGTATTATAAGTATGTATTTACAACAAAAAAAAGAATCTAAGTATTTTTTTTTATGGTTGACAGACTAGGTGTTTTACCACAGCTCACCTGATATTAAGTGAAGGTGTGGTCAACGATGGTAAAGCACACCTAGCCTGGAATGGAACTGGCTCTCAAGTGAGGCTGCCGGAACACACCGTTAGGTGCTTGGCGGCAGATTTTCAACTTGAGGGTGGTAGCTGAGTACTAGAAAGCACCCTACCACCATGCTATGGTTTCCTCACGTTTTTCCTTCACCGGCAGCTCAACCTCATTGTTGGGGTTTGAACCCACGCCCTTCGGCATGAGAACCTACCGCGCTAACCACTGAGCTATCATCGCTACAAATGTACTATGTATTCTATCAGTTATCTGACTTCCATCGCAACAAGCTCTGATAGTTTGGGGCCAGATGGCGCTGTGTGTAATGTCCTGCGATATTTATTTATTATTATTAACAAAATAAAAGACTTACCAAGTTGAACAAGCGCCTCACTCGGTATAGTGTCCCCAGAGTACGTCAATTTATGGGTACCGTCGATTTCTATGGCAACACCGAACGCATTAGGGCAGTGGTTCACAAGACACGTGGTTATGTTCTGCACCCCGATACTGGCCATGATAGCGGGTGATATCTCGTGATTGTTGCCAGGGGCATTCTCTTTAGGCGTGCTCTGTTCTAATTCGGACCGCATCTGTCAGATAACAGAGTCGTAAGCTTTTTTTTTCTTTGGTTTTGGCGTCGTTTTTTGAGCATTTGCCAGTGTCAAGTGTTTTACATTTTCAAGTTTCATGAGTTAAATAAGTTGCCTCGTAGTTATAAGTTATAGTCAAAGTCCAGTCATGGTCAAGTAAAGTCCGTGTCAATCAAGAAAAGCTTTATAGTAAAGTCGCCACTACTTAACTATAAAGCTTCGATGGAGTTTTGGAAGCAACACGAAAAGTCATGTTTCACCACATTATATCATTTTCCCACACTCGCGCTTGTGTCTCGACACTTTATGAATAAAACACCACCATTTTTATGCATAAGCACTTGACAAAACACTAGTTTTGGAAAAAATAGAACGCGGAGACGTCTCTTTCTGCGCTCCCGCCAAAACTTCAAAAATTGCAAGCTTAAGTTGTACTTAACTTAAAGAAGGTTAAAAATAAATATCTGATTAATAAAAAAAAATATGTTAACCCTTGATCAAACATATGAAGCAGCTGAATTTGTTATGCAATTTTAGAATCATACTTGCGTCTTCTTCTTGCGTGATAGATCTCCTTAGCAGGAAGTCGCCTAAGTAGGTACCACCGCAGTACCAGACATTCTACCGCCAGTAATATTCCGGTTTGAAGGGTACCTACTGTACATTTAGTTCATATATTTAGTGACTTCATTTTGTTAGTAGCTCTGCTTTATAAGCTGAGAGGCGTGGGTTCGAACCCCACTCGGGACAACTATTTGTCTAATGAGCAAGATGTTTGTTCTGTATCTGGGTGTATGTATTTACAATAAACAAAAGCTTTGTTTAATTTGAGGGTAGATGGCGCTGTGTAAAAAGAAATGCCCTACGCTATTTATCTATTTAATCCCATTGTCTTTCTTCAGGCTGGCAATATCTACGTTTACGTCTAAATTTGACGATGAAATCTCACCAATAGGTTCTGGTTAGGTATGAGCGTGAAGTCGCCTTTGATCCTTTCGAACTGGTGATCGTATACTGACAGCCAGGTGATGATCTGACCGGGAGCCAACAGATAAAGCGGCTCGTACGGCATGTCAGATTCCTTGAACGCTTCGCAACGTGCTTGCAGCACTCCTATAAGACCTGGGTGAAAGAAACATTAACTTTTAAATAGTTTACATGGTGGCGTATCTCTTTTAATTAATTATTATTAATTAATTAATTATTTTTAATTATTTAATAAAAAAAAAATATTAATTAGCAAGAGGTTGTCTAGGTGTTTTTTTTATGTTAAAGGTATTGAGACGCACGAGACGCTCTCCTGATGGTAAGAGATAACGCTTGTCCATTACCATTGCAGCATACACAGAACTTTGAGTAACATAACAAAGTCCAGGGCATCGCTGCTTTGGCGCTCATTACTTTGAGACTTTCGATAGTTAGTTTCAATAGCCAAGTAATTTCGCTAGCTGCAGTACCCTTAAAACCTGAACACAGTAATGTTGACACACTACTGCTTAGCGGCAGAATATTTGGTATTGCGGTGGTACCTACCTAGACGACCTCCTGCTAAGGAGATCTACCACCAAGTAAAGTGTGTAAGCATTACTGTGTTCCGGTTTGAAGGTTACTGCAGCTAGTGAAATTACAGGGCTGTTGAAACTAACCATAGAATCAATAAATCAGTAATATTTATTGGCCATAAATAACAAAAGTCTCAAAGTTATGAGCGCCAAAGCAGCGATGCTCTGGGATTTGTTTTTTTTTTAATGGTTACAGGCTATCCGTCCAAAGCCAACTTTAGTCTATACTAATTATAAAGAGGAACGATTTGATTTTTACTTTGTTATTTTGTATTGAATAGTCTCCGAAACTACTGGACCGATCTGAATAATTCTTTCATCATTAGAATGCTACATTATCACCGAGTGACATAGGCTATATTTATATTGTTAATCGAGTTTTGTTTTCCCGTGCGAAGCCGGGACGGCCCGGTAGTATGTAATAAAATGTTTATTTTTGTCGTCCCTGCTTTTTTTTGCTAATGGTTGACAGGCTAGGTGTTTGACCGCAGCTCACCTGATGCTAAGTGACGGTGTGATCGAAGATGATAAAGCATACCTAGCCCGGAATGGAACTGGCTCTCAAGTGAGGCTGCCGGAATACACCGTTTGATGCTTGGCCGCAGATGTCCAACTTGAGGGTGGTAACTAGCCAGCTGAGTACTAGAAAATACCCTACCACCTTGATATGGCTTCCTAACGATGTTTCCCTTCACCGGCAGCTCAAGCTGATTGCTGGGATTTTGAACCAATGTTCAAAATCCCAGCGTGTGATCCGACCGCGCTAACCACAGAGCTATCATCGCTACATACTATTAAATACTATAAAGAAATTTGTCATATTATACCAATTATCTGATTATACAGCATGACTGGTGAGACACCTACGTTACTGAAGGAAAGTACTCGGTAGTCGATTCTCGTTATAATTATGCAATAAAATTAGGTACCTATTTTTTGGCCTAATTTCCCTATAAATAAATAAAGCGCGGATACACTCCCGATGCTGATAACGATGGTTTTGATCACGCGACAACTACGTGCTTGTCCCGCCAGCCTGTCGTCGGCATGAGCGTCTTCACAACGTCCGCGCGGTGTCCATGCGTTGCGTGATTAATTACATAACTTTCGGTTAAGTTTACCTAGTAGTTATTTTTTTTTTTTCTTCATATGATATGATCGCCAAATATGACGTCCTCGAGTAACGTAGGTGTCTCACCAGTCATGCTGTATATAGATTTGTTTTGGTCGCGATTGGATCTCACTCACCTATATGATGATCGGCGTGCAGATGCGATATGTAGATCGCAGTCAGCGTCCTCAAGAAAGAGTTCACTTTCTTTGGTCCATAGAAACGAACCAGTTGCCCGAACGTGCCTTCGCCGCAGTCCATTAAAATAGACTGGTTTTCACTGAAAATTAATTCGTTTCACGAATGTGGGTATTATGAACTTACTAAGTATACGAAACAATTCCAATCATCAGCTGGTAAATTTATAATAACTTTTTTTTTGTTTGGTTCATTGTTTAGTGTTGAAAATCAGCGCTGCGGAGTACGGCACAATTGCTGAGCGCTGGCCTTTTTTCATTTTAATACACTAGGCACTGCAGCGATAATCCTCTTACTGACGTTTAAAATTTGTTGTTGACGTTTTAAATCTGTATGTTAATTTAAATCTTTTTGTGTGTTTTGTCTATGGTTATTTGTGGTATTCTACCGGTCTTTATGGAAGTCAATGGGGGAGGATTATGTCCAGCAGTGGACGTCCTACGGCTGAAATGATGATGATGATGATGATTCGTTGTAGTATCTAGCCTTAAAAAAAAACTTTTTCTTTCTTTTAAATATCGTAATACATTACACACAGCGCCATCTGACCCTAAACTAAGCAAAGCTTTGTATGATGGAAGTCAGCCTTTTGACAGCCCTGTTGGTTCATTGGTAGTATGTCTGCTCCAAGAGCTGAAGGGCGTGGGTTCGATTCCCACCCAGGACAAACTTTGTGATATAAACAAGTGTTTGTTCTGTTCTGTATGTATTATAAGTATGTACGAGTATTTACAAAAAAAAAGTATTTAAGTATTCTATCAGTTATCCGTCTTCCATAGCACAAGCTTTGCTTAGTTTGGGGTCAGATGGCGCTGTGTGTAATGACCTATGATATTTATTTTCTTAATTAGTCCGTTAGTGAGTTACTCACTTGATTTGTAGAACCATAGCACTCGTATTCCTAGTCTTGCTCGGTATACAGGAGCCCGTGCCCAGAAACACGACTTTCGGGTACTCCCGCTGAGAGTCCAATCTCGCGTAGCGCATGTTCTCGACCATCCGTTTAAACTGCTCGAGTGAACTGACGAATCCGTCGACGTCCATCGTTTCTTGAATATAGTCTTGTATGTGGAGTTTTGGTTCGGCAGATCTGGAGAACACATAAAAATAAATAATCACATACAGCTACCATTTGCCACTATTTGACAGCACTGTTGGTTCATTGGTAGAATGTGGTTAGCGCGGTAGGTTCGCATGCCGAAGGGCGTGGGTTCAAACCCCAACAATGAGCTTGAGCTGCCGGTGAACGAAAACATCGTGAGGAAACCATAGCATGGTGATAGGGTACTTTCTATTACTCGGCTGGCTAGTTACCACACTCAAGTTTAAAATCTGCCGCCAAGCATCTAACGGTGTGTTCGGGCAGCCTCACTTGAGAGCCAGTTCCATTCCAGGCTAGGTGTGCTTTACCATCTTCGACCACACCTTCACTTAACATAAGGTGAGCTGTGGTCAAACGCCTAAAATGTCAACCATAAAAAAAAAATGTCTGCCCCAAGAGCTGAAGGGCGTGGGTTCGATTCCCACCCAGGACAAACTATGTGGTATAAACAAATGTTTGTTCTGTCTTGGTGTTCCGTATTTATTATAAGTATGTATTTACAAATCTGGATGGTGTAAAAAAATAAGAAAAAAAGTTAATAAAATATAGCTAACACGCGTAACCCCATACCTATACACACACGACCCATTGCCAGTGGGTAGGTACATGAGACATTGAATTGATTCTTCGTAAGCAAGATTCCTGGTGACATTTTCCTTGAATAAACGAGTTATAGATTTTTTTTTAATCTCACCTGTCCACCTGTTTTTTCGGCCTCAGTTGGAACATAGTGAGCGTCCTCGCGGCGACCACCTCCAGCTTATCGGACTCCTCCTTGCTGGTCTGCCCATCCCCCTTGGACCCCTCCATGTTAATTATATTCTGGAACTGGGCCACCGCGATCTATAATAGGGTTAGCTTGTACCGACACCGAAGCAAAACATGCAAATAAGCAACACAAAAACGGCTTTACGCGCACAGAGATAGAACATCTTTTTGTATGAAATGAAAAAATGAAAGCATGACGAGCATAAATGACCATATAGATAGTTAGCATCTCACATTTTAAAAAAATACAAACTAGCGGACGCCTCGCGGTTTCACCCGCGTAGTTTCCGTTCCCGTGGGAATACAGGGATAAAATTTAGCCTATAACACCCGGGAATAGTGTAGCTTCCCAACGGTGAAAGAATTTTTGAAATCGGTCCAGTAGTTTCGGAGCCTATTCAATACAAACAAACAATCAAACTTTTCCTCTTTATAATTAGGAAAGATAGATTAAAAAAGAAAGATTATTTTAACAATAGAATGTTTTCACCTGTTAGAAAAATTCTTTACGCATTAAAAATAAGAACAGACAAATAAAAAAAATCATGAAAATGTAACTTATGCCAATGGTAAATCCCACTATCTATACTTTTATAAAGAGGAAATATTTTATTGTTTGTATGTATTGAATAGGCTCCGAAACTACGGCACAGATTTCAAAAATTCTTTTACCGTTGGGAAGCTACACTATCTCCGGGTGACAGAAGACTACTTTTTATCCCTGTATTCCCACAGAAACGGGAACGACGCGGGTGAAACCGCGAGGCGTCCGCTTGTAATATTATAAACGTTTGTTACTCTTTCACGCAAAAACTACTCGACAGATACGGATGCAATTTTGTATGGAGGTAGCTGAGAACCTGGATTAACACAAAGGCTACTTTGTATACCGAAAACATGTAGCGGGTAACAAAGCGGGGTGCAGCTAGTGTAATTATATTTTAGAAATGGCGGTAAAACGTAAGGCACCTATACATTGTACAGATCTACATTAATTATTGTAAATATATTCACAATAATTAATTTGACAGCACCGTTGGCTCATTGGTAGTATATCTGCCTTGAGAGCTGTAGGGCGTGGGTTCGATTCCCACTCAGGGCAAACATTTTGTGAATAAACAAATGTCTGTTCTGTGTCTGGGTGTTTTGTATGTGTTTACAAAAAAAAAAGTATGTATGTATTCTATCAGTTATCTGACTTCTATCACACAAGCTCTGCTGAGTTTGGGGCCAGATGGCTGTGTGTATAGTCCTACGATATTTATTTATTTTTTTATATTAACTCCCAATCTGCTTACCTTATTTTTAAGATCTTCCAAGCCCCGTCTTGTGGGACTGTCGTTATTATGTGTCGGGCTGGAGTTCCAGACAGCGGGCACGCTCGCGTCTTTCAGCAGAGGAAATATCTCCGAGTCGAGGAGATTGAGCTTGTGTTGAGTGCGATGCACGGCTTCCGAACCGAGACAGCTGTTCTGCGAGTTCAGCGCCAGATGTCGGGTAGTCGGCCCGAACAACGCCATGAATGCACGATACCTGAAAAAGTAGGAAGTATGATAAAATGGTGCAGAAACATACACAGTCCAATCCCACAAATTTTATAAATGTGAAAGTTTGGATGGATGGATGGATGAATGGATGGATGGATGGATGGATGGATGGATGGATGGATGGATGAATGAATGGATGGATGGATGGATGGATGAATGGATGGGATGGACGGATGGGATGGATGGATAGATGGATGTTTGTTATTATTTCGCGCAAAAACTATCAAACGTATTTGAATGAAATTTGGTATGAAGGTAGCTGAGACCCTGGATTAACATACAGGCTACTTTTTGTGAAACCATGTAGCGGGTAACACCGCGGGGCGCAACTAGTATGTGCATATGTGTACTAGTATGTGTATGTGTGTTATTTTGAATTGTATTTTTATGTAATGTTGACTGTCTGTGCGCTTTGGAGTAATCTCACCAATATCAGTGGTCCAACTTACGTGGGATGGTTGAAGACATGTGGCGGCGTGAGGTGGACAATTAGAGTGGGGATGTTCTCCGGAAGATTCGCCGGGTTGTCAAAATGCACCGCAAACTCCGACTCTTTAAGGTAGGACAGATCTGGTACTTCCATTACTGAAACATGCAGATATTTAATTAAGCATAAATGTGTTTTAGCTTACAAAAACTAACATATGTATTACAACTAGTCATGCTGCGCCAGTTTCCGTCCCTCGTTAACTTATAAGGAAAATACGTATATCATCATCATCATCATCAGCCTTTTGTAGTCCACTGCTGGACATAGGCCTCTCCCAAGATACGCCACTAAGCCCGATCTTCAGCTTTTCGCTTCCATCCACCGCCAGCTGTCCTACGTATATCGTCACTCCATCGAGTCTCAGGGCGTCCTACGCTACGTTTGCCAATTCGCGGTCTCCACTCTAGAACACGTATATAATTGAAGTTTTACCTCATTTTTTTGTCTGAAGATTTTTTAGGAAATTTAATATTAAATCAAACTAGCGGGCCGACCCGGCCGGCTTCGCACGGGAAAACAAAACTCGATGAACATTACAAATATAGCCTATGTCACTCAGTGATAATCTAGCAGTAGTTTCGGATCCTATTCAATACAAACAAACAAACAAAAAATCAAATCTTTCCTCTTTATAAAATTAGTGTAGTAAATATTATAACTGTTCATTATTGCATTTAAAATATAATCATATTTAAATGGATATAGGTATAATATATTTATTGTAAGTACCTATGTGTATTTTTAATATATAGTGTTTTTGTTATCATGTATGTATATATGTACATATATTTCATTCACCAATTCCAATCTTAAAAGCTGTGCCATCATTGTCCAAAGAAAATATATAAATGAAGTTGGTGATAGATAAAATTTATTAGTAAGACTCAGGAGAGGAGCAGAACCATGGTGAGGCTATTTAATACTAGGTTGACGATAATACTATACCAAAAACTTACCAATGAAAACAGGTCCAGGGTCATCTCGTGTCTTTACATCTTTAGACAGTACCAGCGTACCATCAGGCAAGACAACGTCTTGGCCATTCTTCAGTTGGCCAAGCTGAGGACCAGGTTTGACACCCAGCTCCACACATTTAGCCAAGTCTAGGGTGCCCATACGTTTCTTCAGGGTACAAATAAAGGCGACTGTACACGCTGTTCTCCTCTCGAGGTTATGTAAAACTCTTTCAGTTTTTTGTGAAAGTTTATCAGCTGAAATGATAAAGTGCAGCATGGTGGTAGGGTACATTCTAGTACTCGGCTGGCTAGCTACCACCCTCAAGTTGGAAATCTGTCGCCAAGCATCTAACGGTGTGTTCCGGCAGCCTCACTTGAGAGCCAGTTCCATTCCAGGCTAGGTGTGCTTTACCATCTTCGACCACACCTTCACTTAACATCAGGTGAGCTGTGGTCAAAACACACTTGTTTTAATTTAGCTACTTTTATTTATGGTTTCAAAATAATGGAAAATCACTGGCAAAATTCCTTTTTAACATTTTTTGATGTTATATTGGATTCCGATTTATAGGTGGAAGAAGTTTTTGTTTTCTCCGGTATTTTTTTTCTTCAAAAAATATAATACAATGTAGTTTTGCTTATGAACAATACACTCCTAGCGGGATGTCAGTGCAGTCAGTGGTTTTTGTTCATTTTAAACCTTTCACTGGATAAATACTATTTGTGGCTCAAAGTTCTTACGATCACACAGGGATGTTAAGCTTTGTCACAAAGAAAGAGTCAACCTCAAACAAGTCTAAATAAATTGTTTAATGTTACCTTTTTCTGTCTCTTTGTCTTTAGGTTTTGCCTTGTTTTTATTATCTTTTCGAACGGTAGATGCATCTGATTCTCCTGTCGAAGGCTTATAATAATCTGTATCGTCATGTATGAACTCTTCAAATTCTTTGTCTACATTTTCGAGCTTCGGCCTCTTGGCTGCTGGTTTTTCATAAGATATGAGACTGTCATGAGGCCCTCTGAAATCAAAATGTTTACTCGCTCCTTGTGCCTAGTAGGTCTATTTAAGCATCATAGAAATAAAAATGACTAATTACAACCTTATCGCTTTATAACTTACAGTAAAACATATTTGACGGTTAGAGCATTATCTTCGAAGTCTTCACTGGATAGGTAGCATTTTTCCATGGTCACATTCATATCTTTCATGACAACAAATCTTTTGGTAGCATTGTAGAGTTCATCCTAAAGTATAATTAACATATTTATAAAAAAACAGATAGAATTTTGGATACTTTTAATGGTGAGCTCGACTGGTGGACTTCGTGTTAAATTTTTTATTATTTACATATAATTACTATAATTATGACTTGTTTGATTATGTAAAGTTATTTTGATGCTTATTTTAATTTTTCATTTTGACATTGTGAATAATTATATACTAATAATAATATAAGAAAGACGTGAATAAAAAATAATGGCAATAAACAGATATTTTATTTAATTTGTATATCTAAGGGTGCTAGAGTTCTGAGCAATATCTTAAAACAAAAATTACTACATTACTGTTGATATCTTTCGAATCCTTGACAATATAGGTCTTATAATGAACAATCAGTTTTTCTTAAGCATATTGTGTCACATGTTATATTAAAATTAGACACTTGGATATCCGAAACACAAGCTCCTTTTAGCTTAGTTTGAAAATTCAAAACTCAATTGATTGTATTGAAAACACTTAGTAAACAATGAATAATAAATAAGTATATGAGTTTATGTTAATGCCAGAATAAATTATTTGATTTAATTTTGTATTGTAGTTTCAAGAGTTATCTTATTGTATACCACATTTAGTGTAATTTCATTAATTTCAGCAACCTAAATATTGTATTGGGAGAAAAAAATATAATAGATAGATGATTTTTTTCTACATAGGAAGAAAAGAATAATTACCTTCACTATCAAATGAGGTGTCAATGAAAAGAGAATTCAAAATGAAAATGTGGTATATCATCATCATTTTCAGTCTGTAATTGGCCACTGCCCCAATGTGGTATGTATTTTATGTTTAATTGTATTCATAATATATTACATTTACAGTATACAAGGATACATGGAGGAGATATTAGACCCGACGATAATAACCCGACCCGACGAGTGGTGGATAATTTTGCCATAAATTTTAGGTTTAGTTTGTGAAATTCAAAATGTTTAATTATGGCTGGTTCTAACTTTTCAATGAGAGAGGACAGTGCACATTATTCAATATAATATTTGCTCAGCTGTTCTTACCAAGCCTTCTGGTCCATGTAATGTGATATTTGGCACTCCTACATCTTGTAGTGTCAGCGAAAGCCCCGGAAGTCCACCGATATTCTTCCAAGTCTTGCTTGTTATAAATATGTGGTCCAGCTTTGATAGCTTTACTTTGTGCTCATGGGCAAGACGTTGTGTGCATTCTCCGCAGTTGAATAGATAACTAAATTATATTAGATAAATCTACATTAATAATATACAAGAACACAAAACACAGTACTTGAAATTTGCTAGTAAAAATTACTTCTCTCTAACTAGCTTTGTTGTTAAATTGTAGTCAAGGTTCCATATCATGTTTACATTTAAGAAATGTGTAGTTAAAGTTTAGTATGCCAATCCATATAGGTATTGCAATTGTTAAACTAAATGATACAACAATAACTACAATGTATAATTTTCGTAATTCAATGGAAATATTAATAATACAGTACTTAATCGATAATATGCAGTAAACTTTAGGACTCATAATATCCTTAAATATAACTATAAGTCTTTAATACTCCTAATTAACAGATGATAATATACCTATAGCAAATTTAGTGATGTACTCTCCAGTCTGGTGGAATAACAAGCTACTCAAGGCCACCAGTGGCTGAGGGACAAATAAACTAGTATGTCAACTACTAGAAGCAACATTAAAAATAAATATACATCATATGTAGTTCAATCATTCATCAGTAGTCATCATCATATTATGTAGTTCAATAATGGATATATGTAGATCTATTACTTACATAGCATAATATGATAATAAGGCAGTAAAAAATTATTACCGTTTTTGATCGGTGAAGAGGTACAACGTGTTAGGAGAGCCTCTCGCACCGGATCCTATCACCTGCAGGTATACCGTGCTAGGAGCATATTTGTCGGACTTCTTTGATATGTTAAATCTTTGGCGTTGCGCCTCGGCAATTCGAGCTGAATTCGCTTTCGGCATATCAGCTAGAAATTCCAATAACTTCTTAGTATTTTTACTCGAGGAAAACCGTACACTACATATTCTAACTACGCGATTACTACACAAACCACTGATACCGTACATGTGTTTTGAGGTTATTTATGTTTTGAATCTAAGTTTACGAGCATTTGTTTCGGATTTTATGTATGAATATTTTTGGCAAAAAACATTATAATTTTGCTTTAGCGCAAAGAGTGACACATTTTCACTTTTCAGATTTGGAATTATCGATGAAAGAGAATTGAAAGTTTATTCATGTATTTTTTTTTAATGTTTTTTTCTGCATATTACAGTGACTTTGACATTATTGTTTTTTTTTTTCTTTGGTTTTGGCGTCGCGTTGTAGCATTTGCCAGTGTCAAGTAATTATATATTTTCAAGTTTCAAAAGTTAAATAAGTGCCATCGTAGCTAGTTTTAGTCAAAGTCGTCTTTGTCAAGTCCAGTTCATGTCAGTTAATTCCAGTCATGCTTTAGTAAAGTAGTGGCAACTTTACTACAAAGCTTCGATGGAGTTTTGGAAGCAACACGAGAACTCATGTTTCACCACATTATATCATTTTCCCACACTTGCGCTTGTAATTCGGCACTTTATGAATAAAACACCACTATTTTTATGCATAAACACTCGACAAAACACTAGTTTTGGAAAAAAATACAACGAAGCGACACGACTCTTCCCGCGTTCCCGCCAAAAACTCCGACATTATTGTTATCATTAACGTAAGGCGAAACGAAACGCGAAAATGCGAAACCATTAAAGCCTAGCGTTTTCCAAAACTCGTATTTTATTCAAATCTTAATATAGAAATACATAGTAGCGTTTTATCTTTTAATTAAGGACTGAAAATGTGTAGCGCGTATGCTTGTGTACCAGTGATACGATGAGTTTAATTTAATATAACAAAACGTATTTTTTCCTGATTCCACACTTTTTACGTCTGTATAGCTTATGCCTTAGACTTAAGTGTAACTCAATTATATTTACAGCGTTTTATTTAGAATTTTATTAATTAATTGAATGTTATCGAAAATTAGAAAATATTGAACCTGGCAGAGTTAACAAAGTGCAATGCCAAAACCTTAGAAAAATGTCTAAAATTCTATATCAAGCTTTTTTAAAATTAATCGGTAGATAAATACACAGTTCTTTGCCCAATTTTTGTCTATATTTTAGTTTTTATGTTTGATGGATGCTATTTAAATTGCAATCAAAGTTATGGTTAAGTTTGGTTCATGTCCAAGCAAAGTAGCAGTGGCTTCACTAGAAACTTTTGGAAGTTGCAAAGGTTTGAAATCAACACGAAAAGACAAGTCCTACTTCATTGTATCACTTTTTCCCACTCATGCGTAGGATTAGTTTATTAATGAATAAAAAATGACTTTTTCAAATTTTTGAACTTAAAGAATAAAGTTACTTAACTAACTTAAACATACGATAAGGCGGTTTTGTAAAATAATACAGTTTAGAAACATTTTTTTCCGCGTTCCCGCTCTCTTCACGTGTTGCTGAACTGTCCTTATTGCCATCAATTAAAATAGTGCGACAAAAAACTACGGTAGAAATATATTTTTTTATATTGCAGCATTGATTTAAGAAAAATGGCGTTCGGTACAGCTGTGGGTTGCGCAATTTTTATGTAAATGTGCGTTAAATTTACAATAAAAATTAAGCTTTAAGTGTAATAAATAATCTTGATAGTGGACATGGTATTATAGTGTATAAAGTTGGTTAAATATCTCTCTCGGTGTATGGTAAATACCGAAAAGTGCAAACCTGTCATGGACCGTGTATATTTTGTTGTGTATTAAAATTATAAATAATGAAAAAAAGAATAATTCACTTTTGCAAATAATGTGACAATGTTAATTATGTTATGGGTGGTGTTATTCTTGGCCTTGACCGGCTCACAATGTGCATTCGGATTGCCTGTGCGACCGACGCCGCAAGACTACCCTCACGGTGAGTCATTTCAGTGAAAAAATCTTGTTTTTTCACACAATCTCCTTCTAATTTCGTTTTACACGATTACCTCTTAAATTGGAAAACCCTAGCATCATCAAATTTTAACATTTTATCCATGTTATTGTGTCTGCATCTTAGCCCATCTGTGTCTGATTTAACACTTACCATGTGCTAGTTACCAGGCAGTTCCAGTACTTTTCAACTTATATCATTTCATACTGTACCACTAATTACAAATTTCAATTGTTAGGTCCCTAAAAGTAACAGTAAGTAATGTGTTTTGCTTCTGAAAAAACTGCGTATTTGAATTTGCAGAGACACGTTCTATCTATTATTAAGTACGTGAAAGTTAATAACATTCTTATGGATGTAATAAATAAAAATAACGAACTTATGTTCAAAACTTTAATAAGTCTAATCAGAATATTTTTCTAATATAGCTCAGGTACTAATGTTTTGTGTGTGTGTTGGTGTGTTTACATTAAAAGAATATTATATACCAATCTTATAGTAGGAATATCATTCTGCAATGTTTTCGAGTGTCTAGCATAGAGTATTTCAGACTTCATTCAAATGTAATGATGTATTTAGTGTTTCCTGTAACTGCCCTGTTAGCTCATTTGGTAGAATATCTGCATCAAGAGCTGTAGGGCATAGGTTCTGTATGTACATAAATGTTTGTTTTGTATGTATTTACAAAAAAAAGTATATACTTTCATATTCTATCAGTTTGGAGCCAGATGGCACTGTATAAAATGTTCTACAATGTTTATTTGATACAATTTATAAAAAAAAAATAGCATGTTTGTTTCTTATTGTTTTCTTGGTTTGATCATCCTATGAAGCCCTAAGTAGAGAGTGTATAACTATATCTTGGGTATTATATAGGCCTACACATAAAATGCAATACATATAATAATAAGTATGTACACTAAACAGCTTAAGTTATTAATTCAATTTATGTATTTAATAGAACTCATTGCTCTAACTCTGGATGTAAATCTCCCTTTACATTTTCGCCCATTGTGTTACAGTACAAAGAGGTTTTGTTTTGTTTTTTTTTGTCTAAACAGTGACTTAGCTGTAACAAGTAACTTATTTATATGCTATACATTATTCTAATTCTGTCATTTTCTCACCCTTCCACTGTCCGATTAACTAGTCTCAAAATCGGTTTTAGTAAAAAGGTTTCCTTTGATTATATTTTATGTAACTGTTTAAGTATCTAATCACTGATTATTTCAGATGGAAATACAGTCTTGGAAGGCTGGGCATCGGAGGGAGGACTCTATGCGGCTATACCGGCGCTGGCGCTGGTTGTCGCTGCTTTCATGCTGGTGTTTGGATGCACATGGTGTTACCGACATAAAGATTGCAAGGTATTTGTTTATTTTTTACAATTCAGAGTTCATTAGCCAGAGAAGTACCCAAACTTCTATTTTTAATTTGAAATCTTAATCTTATAAGAATAAAAACATATCCCCCCAGAAGTATGACTGAAATATAAATAAAAAAGAAAATGCAAAGCCAGGGTGGGTCGCTAGTCCAATGTTATTACTAACTTACGCTTATACAAAACAAATTAAATAGTTCAATGACCATTTATCAGTATGAGTAAAATTGTTGTGACTATCTATATTATGTCATTAAATGAGGGTAGTTGTGGATAAACTAGTCTGGTGCTGTTAAGCTACCATATCCTGTTGTATTCTACATTTACATTGTGCTCAGATATATTACGGAAATCAGTGTGTATATAATAATGGTGATGAGGAAAAACGGTGCAAAGTGCAAAACTATATATAATTTCAACTTGGTAGAAACTCATAAATAATTAGTTAGTAGCGATGATAGCTCAGTGGTTAGCGCGGTCGGTTCGCATGCCGAAGGGCGTGGGTTCAAATGTCAACAATGAGCTTGAGCTGCCAGTGAAGGAAAACATCGTGAGGAAACCATAGCATGGTGGTAGAGTACTTTCTAGTACTCGGCTGGCTAGCTACCACCCTCAAGTTGAAAATCTGCCGCCAAGCATCTAACGGTGTGTTCCGGCAGCCTCACTTGAGAGCCAGTTCCATTCCAGGCTGGTGTGCTTTACCATCATCGACCACACCATCACTTAAGATCAAGTGAGCTGTGGTCAAACACTAAGCCTGTCAGCTATTAAAAAAAAAAAAAAAAAATAACATTATATATATAATAACATAAACATTACTATGGATATAATATTTAATGGGGTTTATGTGGCACTTGGATATTGGAAAAACTACAATAACAGATTCATTTACTGCCTAGAAGCTAATGGAACAGTGCAAGATGCAAAGAAGAAAAGCTAATTTCCTTGCGGTATATTGGCCTGGTTTAATCGTATCTTTGATATCACTGAAATAGATAATGAATGATGTTACTTTTTAACATCAAGCACAAATGTGACTGTAATGGTTTTTTTTTATTTTATTCTGCTAATAGAAGATGGATTAGATTTTACAGCTGTTGAAATAATTCACCTTACGAAAAAAGACCAATGCTATGCAGAATTGTATATGGGATAAGGATTCCAAAATAGGTAAAAAATACCAAATATTTTGGCAAAAAAAGGTTGAACCTTTAAAATACAATAATTACATTTTATGGGGCAGCAGAATAGTGTATCTAAAAATGGTTGACAGTAAAAATTTATGAAATACTCGATTTAATTATAATAAATTAAAAATTTACCCAGCAATAAACCATATGTGCCAGCAGTCTATATGTATATCGCAGCCATAATTTGTCAGGTAGAAATTTAAATGCAAGAATCATAATGTCCATTTAATTAAAAAAATAAAATAGGCTTAAGTCTTTTTTGAATCTCGGAAAGGCTGTTGAATGGCTCCATAACACTCTTCTGCATGTTGAATTAAATTATACATACTAAGTAATACCTATAATTTAATTCCTGCTGAGGGACCTTCTTTGAGGTGCTTTTATTCAGTGTTCTGTTGTTTCAGTGTGTTATTTATTTATTTATTTAACATACTTTTAATAGCGCTAATATACAAATAAAATTTTATCTTTACTCGTCGCGCTCCACGTCATCGCTTAGTAAAAAAATAAAAAAATCGTAGGAAATTACACACAGCGCCATCTGACCCCAAACTAAGCAAAGCTTGTACTATGGACGTCAGATAACTGATAGAATACTTAAGTACTTTTTTTTTTTGTAAAAACTTACTTATAATAAATAACAGAACACCCAGAGACAGAACAAACATTTGTTTATACCACAAAATATTTATTCTGGGTGGGAATCGAACCCACGCCCTTCAGCTCTTGGAGCTAAAATACTACCAATGAACCAACAGGGCTGTCTTAAGTCTAAGCTGCTTCACACTCGTATGGGATGCGGTAACAGCAAAATTCTGATACTACCAGCACCACGGCGCGGGCGGTTGCCGTAGATAGGCGCCGTGTGTGGCAAGCTTTATTCCGACAAAAATATCAAGAGCTACGCGGCAGTCAATTTTCATACTCCTCTCACCAATCGGGAACTGCAAGCGTAACAATTTGCTCCCATGTTCAAGTAGGGCTGCCTCACACGAGTGACCTATATTAAATTTCTAGTATAGAGAAATCGGTAATTGAAATGGTGGCACCCGTTGTGTTACCGCTGTTTGTTTTCTGCAAAAACACGAATCAATTTGTCGGAAAAATAACAGAATTAGAGCACGCGCTGTGTGACGCTAACATTAGCCCCTTATTTTTATTTTTTTACTCTGCTGAGAAAAATCGGAATCCATTATATCTATTTTGCACTCGTTCATAACGGTTTATTTGTTTGCCGTGACAGTAATTATCTCTATATACTCAACAAATAAAATAAATAAAAATAATAGATAGTAAGCGTTTTGATTGCACATTTTTCATTCGCACAGCGAGGTTGTGGAACTACCGGAGTCTGTGTTCCCTCTTAGGTACAATATTGGCGTCTTCAAATCTAGAGTAAATAGGTTTCTTCTAGGTAAAAGTGCTCCATCTTAGACCACACAACTGCTTAACATCAGGCAGAGTGTAGTCAAACGCGAACCTATTTTGAATTAATATAAAAAATGCTACTTTGTATGTCTGGATGAAATTTGGAAAACTTTGGAAATAGCACAATTTACTTTTACATTTGAATGACATATATATATATACTTCTGTATTTAATTAATTATTAATGGCGCAGTATGTTGATACGGTTTTTTCATTCATAAATAAAATATACTATGCTATATAGACTTACAATAAAATATTTTAAATTAACATTTAGGCTTCGTTTTATCCGTGAAAAGGCGTAACCGAAGGCGAAGCTTACCATAAAATTAAATAAATATTAGGTGCAGTACTTATTCAAGTTATCTAAAAAGCAAGTTGTATAAATCTCGTGTCACGATGTTTGTGGTCGCACACCTCCGAAACGACTCGACCGATTTTTATGATTTTTTTAATGTAAAATGGTGATTGGTGCCCACTTATTAACTTTGTAGTTATTATTGTAAGCGAGTTTATGTAGAGCTAAAGTCACTTACATATTTGTGTTGTTTTGTTCGTTATAGTGTCTTGTGATTCTTTTTTTTTTTTAAATTGGTAAATCAATTACAATAATTTCGGTTAAGCTTTTAATTAATTAAGCTAAGTTAAACTAATAATAATTTGTTAAACGTAAGTTAAACTAATAATAATCAAGTGAGTTTTAGGTTAGAAACTTTTGAATAGCCTAACTTAGTCTGTGAGATTATTTATTAGCGTCCTTGCTAAGATTTCTGATATCAAATGTCACGCGTGTGAATTATTTATGTATGATAAATGTACAAAGGGATTGGATAGAAATGCTGACAAATTTCTTACCGTATTCCGAAATTAGGTTATTCTTATGAGAAATCACCAAGATATGGCAAGGAACTTGTAATCCCAACGCAGAGAATTTAGGCAACGATATTTTTGAGTGAATACCTTAGTGTCCAGTTAAAATATAAAATAACATGTAATTATATCCTACTAGCGACTTGTCCCGGCTTCGCACGGGTCTATGTTACTCAGGGAGAATGTTGCAAGTTTTTGAAATCGGTTCAGTAGTTTTTAGTTTATTCGTTACAAACATACAAAAATACAAATTATAATATTAGTGTAGATTTAGCTTGTTATGCTAGCTGCTGTATTAACTGTCTAAGATAAATCACTGGCTTTGCTCTATCGTCAGCAAGCTCACCAGGGCAAATACAGTAAAAAAACTCATCCCTACATTTTGCAAATTTGGAAATTCCGTTCCGTACTTTTTTTATTACTATTAGGATTGCGTTTGACCGCCAACTCGCCTGATGTTAACCGAAGATGTGGTCTACGATAGAGTACGCTTATCTAGAAGAGACCAATTCACTCGCGACTTTAAGGCGTCCAGATTGTTAATGTTATTTTTAAATATGAATAGAAAAATTACCTGTAACTTTGGTGTTATCTATAAAATATTTGTACTTGATTGTAACTATCGAGCAACACCCACTCAGGCAACAAATTCTAGCGACTGTTTTGGCTCTCATTCTTTCTACGCATTTGTCAAAATTATGAGTCGAATAGAGAACCTTCCTTTTATAAACTCGTTTAAAAATGTAGAATGTGTTCAGCAAAGACCTTTCCGCAGAATTAAGCGATTTAAAAGGGCATCTATAAACATCTCTCCGGTATGGAACGCATAAATATCATAACATTTTGTAGGCGGTAGTGAGCTTAACATCAATTGAACCGCTTCAATAGTTGCCCTTCTTTCTGTAAAAAAAACACAGGGTAGCCCTATCCTAGAGTAACGTTGCACGTACGGCAATGTTGCACTTGTATGCGCAATCAGCGGACGGGCGCGGTCGACGCCCTCGGCGCGCCCAACACGGCAGCGGCTAGGGAAGCCGTGGTCATTGTGCAATCTGTCAATTTTAACGGTCGCGATGTCATAGGCTCGGTCGCTCAGACAGCGCGGCTTAGCGATAGACTAATAGTAAAGATAGAAATTTACACGCAAGTACATTATTTTTATAATTGATGCGAAGCGTTTGTTCATAGCTCTCCTAATTGTAAGGATATTTCTTTCTACTCAGTATTTTTTTTAAATGTGAGATGTTTAATTCCCCAAAGAAACTTTAAAAGTGGATGTTGAGACGGAATAAAGATTAAATCACAATCTGAATCAAATCCTTATTATTATTTTAATGTCACACAGAACTTGATCTCGCTCCCTTGACTTCGGAGATCACATGACAACATTCAATGTAACATTCAAATAAGAACATCAATTATAAAATGATCTGTTGTAAAGTACACAGTACTTATGTCGTGTTTCACACGAAACGAAAAAGGACAATTCTTCATAATCAAAACATTCAGAAAAATAACACGAACAACATTAGAGACGAGGCGTTTTCTGCCAATATCCATCAAATATTGACCGGTTCGCTCGAGTAACTTGATCTGTCGTCAAACACGACCAAATTGGAGATTCCCTTTCAAGTGTCTCCGACGGTGTCGGAGGCGGTGGGTGGTGGAAATAGTCTCGCTTCAGCTGCGGGCAGTCAATGACGTCAATCTCGACCTATTCACGGCCCACTGTCCCTTTTGTGACGTAATCTCCGTATCCTCGTAAGAGCGTTAAGTAAGAAAATTTGAAATTATGAGAAAAATGATTTTTACTTTAATGCGAAACGTCGGTTTGCGATTGTGCTTGTGGTTTCTAGTCACAAAACAGTACCAGAGCACTTAGCAAAATGGCGAGTCATAAGAAATTCCTTTTATGATACGCGTTGCGCTGCCAACCGACACTCGACCACGTACGTCCCGCTGGCTTAGGACTTAGACTGCGTCCCAACCACGTCTGTAAAAAAGAATCTGTATTAGTACGTGACAGATCTTTTCCTTAAGGTGGTTCGATTTCCATACAAAGAAATTTTTGCCATTTATGGAAAAATGGAGCATAATTTTACAGTGAAATCACAGCTACTGGCATTTATTTTGGTCCTTATTAGTGGGAAATTACAATTGCTTGAATAAAACAGTAGATTATTAGCAGAAAATCAAATTTCTGAATTATTTATGAATTTATAATTTTTGAATAAAACAGTAAATTATGCTAATAATCTACTGTTTTTTCATTCTGTTAATCAAGCAATTGTAATTTACCGCAAATAAAGACCAAAATAAATGCCAGTAGCTGTGATTTCACTGTAAAATTATGCTCCGTTTGTCCATAAATGGCAAAAAAATATTTGTATTGAAATCGAACCACCTTAATAAAGAACTGCTAACATATAGTCGAAAAACAAACTCCGTCTATGGACCCGGAAGGTGTATGACACCTTTTTAAAACGCTCCTTGTTATTTATTGTGGAAAGTACTCGGGAGGATGAGTATTTCATAAATATCTGACAATTTATCTTTTTGGAGAGATCGATCTACTAATTGGTCACCATTTCTGACATACATCATTTAAGACGACCTGAACCGAGCACTATCTGGTGACACTACTAATCACTAACCCGCCTACTCAACTAATTACTCACAAATGAGCCGGGATGTACCAGTGAGGCTGCCTGGGCTAATTACTCATCGACACTTGATATAATTTGGCATCTACTGTATGCTATTCTTTGCACTGATGCGCAACTCACCGATACATCTAGGTATATCCACCTCGTCAAAGCTAATAGTAGGTACATAGTTAAATATCGATTTGCATTACAGTTTATGTCTGTTAGTCATTGCACGTGTGCTCATAGTTTTATTGCGTCTATGTTGTAAACGGTGATAGCATCACTGCAGGGGTTCATTTTAACCTATCTTATTATACTATTTTTCTCTTTCTGTGGTGTATGTACTTGTACAGCAAAGAGTTTTTATACTTTTAAGGGTACCGTACCCAAAGGGTGAAAACGGGACCCTATTACTGAGACTTCGCTGTCCGTCCGTCCGTCCGTCTGTCACCAGGTTGTATCTCAAGAATGGTGATAGCTAGACAGTTGAAAATTTTGTATTTCTATTGCCGCTATAACAACAAATAATAAAATAAATATTTAAGGGAGGCTCTCTCATACAACAAACTTGATTTTTTTACCGTTTCTTGCTCGATACTAATAACGGTGACAGGTAGACGCTTTAACTATTTACAGAATATTTAGTTTTATTATAGATAATGGTACGAAACCCTACGTGTGTGAGTCCGACTCGCACTTGGCCGGTTTTTATAAGTGGCCTGTTACGTTCGTGCGGTTCGCTGATCGTCTTTGGTTTGACAGGGTCGGTTTGTCAAATAAATGGTTTGATAAGAAATGCAAATCTCTGTGTTGTTTTAATTAAAATACACATTACTTTCATACAAATATTAAACCTTTCGTTGCATCAATAGTCGTATCGTTTACACATTTTTGCGTTGTTGGAGATAATAAATTACTAAGTAATCAATTTTAATACTCTGTTGATTCTTGCCATCACAAAATATCACAAATGTTTAAAAGAAACTTGTGTAGATTTTAACTGTTTATCACTATAAGCAAGCTTTAGATGTGGCTATAATGATTTTATGTATAAAAGTTTCAGTCAGTTTTTCATGTGGGGTTTGTTTTCAATGACAAACATTTGTTTCTTATAGTTCTGCTTTGAAGCGGTGAAATCGTTTGATTCTAATTAATGAACGAAGCTTTTAATATCAGCGACACCGACGACACAATTCTCGCTGGATCCATTTCGCTAATTAATAGCAGTCGACGTCCCATCAAATACGCGCTTCTACTTTCGGTTTCAAAACCACATTGGTGACGAGAAGGCCGCATGCAGAATGGAAAGGAGTTTAGACCAGAATTCGATCCTTACGATTAAAAAGTCAATTTTATTACCGCGCAAGAAGATGCCTTGACCTTAGTTTTTATGCTCAAGACGATGAATTAATATTGACAAGTTAACTTGAACTAGTGTACCAGATACTTAGTCGCAAACAATCTCTAAATCGAACCGTTCATCTCTTATACTCATTCCGATAAAATAGGTATAACTGAAGAGGGAAAAAGGTAGGGATGTCGCTTTTCTGTAACTGTAACCTACACTATGTTATTTTATTTATGATTGAGAAACTTACAGCAAGATATACACACAAAATATAGATTATAGTCATGGCCCTCTTAGGCCAAGCTAGGGCCGTCTTAGGCCAAGCTGATTACGCACACAAAAATTTGGGGCCCTTTTATAAAGTAAAGAAAATTCATACAAATATTTTTCTTCTATAATCTTATAGGTGTTTTTTATGGGTACCCAAAACTTTGTCGGGCTATATCAACCTAAACTAGAAAAGAAAATTCTAATGTAAGCGAATATATAAGGTCCTTGTGAGGATGGGGGGGCACGGGCCTCGTGTGCCCTTATGGTAAAGATGATTATAGCTGGCTAATTGGTGGATCTATTTCAATAACGCAGTATTGTTTTAGTTGACGAGTAGTTTATAATATGTGCTTAATCGATTCCGCTCCCTGAGCTGCCTCAGCCGATTACTAACCAATTAACCTAATAGCCTGCCTTTTACACTACAAAGAACGGCTAGTCCATAAAATAGTCCCTTAATTTGCAGTTTGTATGCTCCGTTAGTCCGCTAATGCCGATACGGCTATTTCGGAAGAGCATGTAAGCGAATAATTGACCTGTAACCTGCAAACTCGTAACCGTAAGGCAGGTCATGTCAGAGTTATTTTCGGCAGATGATTTGTTAATGTCACACAAATGACGTGCCTCCCCAGTCTTTTCCTTCTTTGATTTTGGCGTCGCATTTTGAGCATTTGCCAGTGTCAAGTGTTTTATATTTTCAAGTTTCATAAGTTGCCTTGTAGCTATAGTTATAGTCGAAGTCCAGTCTTGGTCAAGTTCTATCCGTCAGTCAATTGGCTTCAACAGGATTTATTTTTTTACATCGGACTAGGCATGCGTGTGGTCACGATCTCACTTGAGGGTAGGCGACGATGTGGCTGAAGATGGAGCACGCTTGCCTAGGAAATACCTATTCTCGTTTTTCTTGAACAACTCCGGGTTGTACTTAGTTGAAAACACAGACGCAGACGAGTTCCGCAAATCAGCAGTTCTTCAACAGGGTTGTGAGGAATTTAGTGGGATAGCATGATTCTCAATGATTGTTTATTGCTGCTTTAGAACAACTTCAATGTCAATACGACCAGTCTGTTACTGCTCTTAAGGTAAAATTTAAAATTGTGAATTTATTATTTTTTCCTTTTTTTTAAATTTACATATTGTGAATTGTGAATTTTGACATTTATTATAATTTATTTGACACTTTTGCATATTTTTTTAATGATTTTTAATATTTTTTCTGACATTAAGTAATTAATTTTATGATTACCGTATTACTGAAATTGACCTGTAACCTTGTTATCAATAAATATGATTATGATTATATTTTGGACTATGTAGGGAGATACTATTTATAATTTCGTTTCGTCAAAAGACACTTAACTTTCGAATGTGGTGTTCAGCAATGCATTTGAGCTGATTCATGCACAGATTTAGTTTCGCTTTGTGTAACAATAGGTATTATAGAACAAAGGTTTTCTAAAATTAGTCCTCAAATTTTGAATAACGAGAGCACTGCGTCTAGTCATCAGCTTCGTTGACCTTGTACAAGTCTCAATTGCACTGTCCCACATTCGACTATTGCGCCGTTCATTGAACGCAAACAATGTAGGTATATTATCATTGCGTGCAGAAAAAACGTAAACTCGACGTCTGATAATCTTATCTCCGGCCGCTGTGACTCAGAGACGCCCACCCCAAGGCGTCTAACGTAAACAAGTATTGCAGCATTCGAGAGGGCATGCGTAGATCTGCATTAAATTATATTTATAAGCATTAAAAATAGTTTTACTGCCAGCGTTACCTTTAACATATAAAGCTTGAAGTGAATAGTAGGTAATTGGCTTTAACTAAACAAAGAATTAGCCCGAATTAACATCAAGTTCCTCGAAACGTTTTCACTTCGCAACTTGTGTAGGTGCATTAACATTTAGTTTAATAATCCAAGCTTCGTTTTTTTAAATCCAGCAATATAATTAACACTGAGCGGCCTTGAACTTGTTAACCAATTTTCCCAAGAAAATCTGCATAACTATATTAAACAAATTGCCTATATATCTTTATCGCACATATAAATTAGGAACATGTATCTTGTTTTATTACTTAAATCTGGGGCAAATATATGAGAGTAAAGAAAAAAAGACAAAGAGGACTGCCAAAAATACGTTTTCTGTACATTTCTCACAATACGCCAAAACAATTTCGAGCGAATTCTTCACAAAACGGACTTTGAGATGCTTATAAAAACCCTAGACGACGCGCGAGACATTCACACTACAATACAACGTTATCATTTTAACGCGTGGGTTTTCATATTGAACTTTATCTTCGGGGAGATTAGGATTAGTGTAAGGTTGTCCGACGGCAGGGTTAATGTCAGCCACATCTGAAGATACATGCCGTGGCGCTTCTAGTTGGCATAGAGCCCGGGACAGGCGCACCCCGCAGCCGTGCCGAACCCACGCTGACATCGCATCACACCTCCTTCATCTCCGCACTGATTCATACCCAGAAATACAAGATGCTTATAAACTGCGCAATGTACTGTCACCACGTTGCAATTTCTATTGAAATAGTTTTACACGTAGATTGGAGATGAATGTGGTATGTACGAGAGCTTTCAGCGTTGTAAAATATTTATGTTGGAATAATTCCTTTCATAGAGCTTTTAGATAATAGATTTCAAGTAATAAACATGCAACGGTTTTTTTTGTAGCATAATTTGCAAACCGTAGTCGAGAGTTTGCTTATATATGCTGTAATACTACTACCTTACAAAATACAAACAACAGGTTAGAAGCGTTATATAAACTGTAAAGTTAGCTTAACATTGAGGCAGGTCCGCTAAGTACCTAAACATTGTTGGCTTCATACAATGCCACGTTATGTATGAAGTTTTTATATAGCAGCACTATTACAGCTCTGTATACTTTTTCATTTTGTACTAAACTATGCGAACGTACGTTTTATTCAGTTCTTTGAAATCCACTTACAAATTTGCTTCCCCGGAGTCAATTTCCTTCACTTCAACTAGTCAAAATGATTTCAACTTTAACGAGGTTAAACTAGAGTTTTCAGGGCGATCGTTTCGCGCTATACTTCTACCGGCGCACTGAACATTTTAGATACTACATTTCTTAAATTTCATTTATTCAATAACGTACAAAACGGAATGTAATAATATTAATTCCCTTTCAATATATACATTTTACAGATCTGTATCACATTTCAGAACTAAATATATGCATTATAAAAAGTCAACTGGAGATTTTTTTTTTCTATTATTGACAAGCTAGGTGTTTGACCACAGCTCACCTGATGTCAAGTGACGGTGTGGTCGAAGATGGTAAAGCACACCTAGCCTGGAATGGAACTGACTCTCCACTTGAGGGTAGTAGCAAGCCAGCCGAGTACTAGAAAGTATCCTACCACTTTCTAGTATTCCTCACGATGTTTTCCTTCACCGGCAGCTCAAACTTATTGTTGGGGTTTGAACCCACGCCCTTCGGCATGCGAACCTACCACGCTAACCACTGAGCTATAATCGCTACTTAATTCGCTAATTAATTTGCTAATTATATATGTCAATAAATAGGGTTATAAAATAAATAATAATAAGTACCTAATTCATTTTTGCAGTCAAAATCCACAAAAATGTTAAAGTTAAAATCATCTTTAATTGTCTTTGAAACGGATACATAAACAGATCTAAGTGTAAAATATCGTTGTGTCTGTTAGAGACGAGGTTTTCATTGTATTGGCGGCTTATTCTGACAAACCTTCCTTGCAATAACATACCTGATTGATGAAATTGTCTGAATTCTATGTAGATATTAAGTTCCTAGTTTCTATCCAATTACTCCGAGCTCTTCTATCCATGTACAATAAAATTTAACTTAGGCACTCGTGTGATGTTAGTGGCGTGGTAAATCACGTCTTCTCAATAAAGTGCATGTTCCTTATCACCTGAAATACAAGAAATTTACTAAATATTTAAGAACTAATTCGCAATGTTCTCGCTCTGCACTGGTTATTTGGAAACATCCCGTTCATATAAAGACTCGGCACAAAATAGAACACGAGGAGCGCTAATATGTTGCAAACAGGTTCATTAACAAGTGTTTATGAGTCATGATCAATTAGCAGTCACAATCGATATCACTCGCCATTTACGTTCCATTTCAAACCTTATAGTCTATTAATTACTACCTACTAGCACACTTTCAGCGACGGAATCAGCTTTCAGTTTACCTTTTTTACGCGGTTGTTTTGATAGCGCGACGCTTGCTCTCGATATTGAGTTCGTCTAGCGCTGGAGTTCGATTTCTATACGTTTTAATTCTTGGAAAAAAAGTAGCACATTTTTTGTGTGCAATAATTGCAATTCATTCTTAGTCTGTCAAAGTCAACCAAGTTGTATCGTCACTCACTCACTTATTCCCTTATGTTTTATTAACTGTAGCAGTCTAGATGTTTGACCACAGCTCATCTGATGTTAAGTAAAGGTGTAGTCAAAGATGATAAATACACGCAGCTAAATTGATAATAGCTGTCAAGTGAGACTACCGGAATGCACTATTAGGTACGTGGCGTACCTTACTACCATGCTATGGTTTCCCCACGATGTTTTCCTTCATCGGTAACTCAAAATCTACGCCCTCAAACTTATGATCCGGTTGCGCTAACCACTGATCTGTCAACGCTACAAATATCGGTAGTAGCTTATCCTTATCCGAAGTGGGGGCGATAAGTCCTGCACTGGCGTCCCTGCTTGGGGTGTATTGTGCATTTCCCCCTACCAGCGTCTACCCAAGCCAACCCAGCTCCGTGAAGTATCGGAGCGAGGCTCTAGGCGGCTGGCATAGTAGCTCCAGTGAATAGTGAGTGCAAGTAATCGGTAGGTACTTTTGATGATGCTACATTTGTTGAGTAGACTTCCGCTCACTTGACCTGTCCTAGAAGTAGTATATCTTACTTCTGTCGATGTTATTGGCCTAACAATGACACGAGTAGCAAGAAATTTATTTATAGTTCGGTATAAAATTTATGCTAAAACCTGTCGTGCAATTCTATCTCTCGTACAATGAAGAATAAGTATGATTATTACTGTGGTAACAATGCGTTCCCTTATCACGTCCACATATTAAACTTTAATTAAACGTCTGCCCGCCTGAGATAGCTGGCATACGTCTCCAGATAAACAGAAACACACATATCTACTTTATAATGCGAGTGCATCACCAGTGAGTCACGCAAACAACAATGTACCTCATTTCTCCGTTTATTTCTGGACTTTACCCCTTCGACATAGAGTTTATTTCTGCAACTTTTTTGCAGCCGCACGTGCTTGCCTTGAAACGAGCGGTATTGATAAGTGCGGTTAATGAGTGCTTCTTGTTTTTGATATGAATCGAGCGCTTGTTATGGCTGCATGTGAGTAAGGGAGATGTTTCGTAGTGCGTGGCAATGTTATGAGATTTCTTATGTCACTGGCGTCATACATGTGTCAATTACATTGACAGGCGATTAATGACTGTCACAGAAGCATTTAAGATGGTGAATAGAAATACATATATACATAGTTATCTGTGCTGTATTACCGCAGACCAACAAGACCTAAAGAGAGTAAATAAATATTGTAGGAATTTTCACACAGTGTCATCTAACTCAAAACAAACAAAACTTGTTCTATGGGAACCAGATAACTGATAGAATACTTAAATGTTTGTCCTTGTGGGAATTGGAAACGACGCCCTTCAGCTCTTGAACAGATGTTCTACCAAATGATCTAACATGGTTAGAGGGCAATATAATCTCATTAATTGTCTATTGGCCGTCCAGTCGGGCTTGTAACATTATAATGCAACTAGCGACCCGCCCCGGCTTCGCACGGGTGCAATGTAGATACTAATGTGGTGCATATGCATGTGTTATACATATAAACGTTCCTCTTGAATCACTCTGTCTATTGATGGACACCGCATTAAAATCCGCAGCGTAGTTTAAAAGATCTACAGACGGCGGGAAGCGACTCTTTATTACTACATAATATGTTGAGAAGTTTCTGACTTGATAGAGCAGTATGTATATCTTTTGTGTTCTCTTTGTTAGTTAGTCTTTCGTTAGTATTAGTCTAATCCAGGATCTGATGACAATTTGCATGTTTAGTTTTTTAATTGTATGACATTTTTATTGTTATTATTTTATTCGACATCTTGATTTATAAATTTGTATAATATTTCTTTATTCTCTGTTGTTTTTTTCTTTTTGAAATGTTATAATCATATTATGCAATCGATATTTATGAGATTCAAATGTAAATGGCTTGAACGTTTTTTATTTAAATTTAATTCGCATTGTCCTCGTCATTGTAAAAGTCTACAGCTGGACTGCCTAATTGCGTACTCTTTAAAGGCACACCATTCGACCTTTTAATATGAAGTTCCGATGATTTTAACCTCTAATATTAATGCGTTATTACTTTTTGTTACCGACTCTATGACGTCGGACTTTTAACATGAACTCTCATCTTATTTGCATGTTCCAATGTCATATTGTTTCGCCAGATTAGTGTAACGTTTCGCATCTAACCGTGGAATGTTATGTGACTGTTTTACACAACTGAAGGCGTTGTAAATGATATTTTCTAATATATTCGATGTTTTCTTAAAAGCTTGGTATACTGAATATGCTCATATTGCTTGTTTTTTTTTTAAATGGTTGACAATCTATATGTGTGACCACAGCTCACCTGATATTAAGTGAAAGTGTGGTCGAAGATGGTAGAACACACCTAGCCTAGAATGGAACTGAAGTTGTAATATTTTGTCACTCAATTGTATTTGAATATGGATTCTTCTCTTATGAATTAATTAATGATTGATAGATACAAGATCAAGTCGACAGTAAATCGGTATCTTCTAGGCAAGCGTGCTGCATCGTAGATCGCACCGTCACTTAACATCAAGTGAGATGGTGATCAAACGTAAGCCTATTCATAATTTAAAAAAAATGTCTCTGTTGATTTGTTTATTAGTATTTGTCAAATTAAGAGTAATCTACATATTTATCTATCTAAAAACATGTATTTTATCTTTGTTATTTTGAAACTGGCATCATAAAAGCAAGCAGAATAAAATGTACAAGATCTAGTTGTGCCTCAATAAAACCATAGAATTTAGTACCGTGGGAAGCCAAGCTCACAATGTCTACTTAAAGTTAAGTTCTTAAGCAACCAGTATTTTAATGCACCTTTCGTATGAAAAAGAACGTTAATGCCCAGAGAGCTATTCGAATTATTTTGGCAAGAAGACAGTGCCATTCATTTTAAATCTATTTTTGGTCGGTATTCACAATGTCTACATCAAAACGGCATTGCGTGTATGCGGTTCTGTTTGCTGTAAACTCTTTTGTCATAAAAAGATTCATGTAAATACTCACCAGTTTGTTTAAGAAATGCTTACACTCAAATGAATTTGAGTAACATTGTCTACATTAGCTGGTCATAAAGCATCTGCCTTGACATACCTTTAAAATTATTGTTACCTAGACGCGAACAAAGGTTACAACATAATATTAAACCCTTAGTAGCTGAAAATAAATATAAATAATTAAATATCGTGGGACTAAACACACAGCGCCATCTGGCCCCAAACTAAGCAAAGCTTTTGTGATGGAAGTCAGATAACTGATAGAATACATAAATACTTTTTTTTTGTAAATACATACTTATAATACATACAGAACACCCAGACACAGAACAAACATGATTGTGTTTATTCACAAAATGTTTGCCCTGAGTGGGAATCGAACCCACGCCCTACAGCTCTCAAGGCAGATATACTACCAATGAGCCAACGGGGCTGTCAATACTCCAAACTAAAAAATGCTAAGAAGCATTCAACGGTATCGCCGGGTCCATCGCGCTGCAAGTACGGTACCTAAGACTTGCGACCCAGTTGTAAGTTTAGAGACTCCTTTAGATTCGTATCAACGCTCAACTTTACTGCCTCTGCCTTAATAAATTTTAAGATCAACGCTGCTTTAAGGCTTTAGAATATTTATTAATCTCATAAAAATTACAAATAATTTACTTACTGAGACACATTTGTTAAATAATATGATTTATGTGCCACTTAGCACAGATCAATTATTAAAAATGTCAAAAATAAATTTAATTTAATGGATAATAAAAATTTCATAATTTAAATTGTTAGTAAGTTCTAAATTAAAAATTATCTATTCGATTAGTTTATTTATATTATCTGTTGTTCGGTTGCACTTTATCCAGTGAAAGTTCATTTATATTTTTTACAAACATGTAGGTACTACATTAGAGGGATTTTGATCCCATTCAAATATGTCCGCGTTGTAAGCGATTAGTCATTCCTCATACAAGTCTTACCCCTACAATGATAATTAACAGTTAATTGCTTAGTTCCTTCGAGACATCCTTTAAACACAAGTACGTGATCCAATGGATTTAATGTTTTTCGTTGTATTTAAAATATTTCGTCGAGTGTTAATGACATTTTTCTATGGATTTGATTCCTGCACCTGATTTCTGTTTCACGATTTAGGATTGTTCACTCAGTGAAAATAAAAAAAAATCGCAAGAAATCAGGATCCTGATCCTGATTTCCTGCGATTTTTTCTGCAGGAATGATAATCACGTATGTTGTATTGTTAAATCAATTAATATAAAATAGTTCGCGCCACTACTACCTATGCATAATGGAGTTTCCTTGGATAAGTACCGATGACTCTACGTTTTTGATCCGTATGGCCAAGAAAAGTTGCAAGCCGCCGCGGTCAGATTAAATAGATATCTCCTAAGTCTGCGTGCTTCATCTTCGACTACATCATCGCTTGTCACCAAGCGAGTTAGTGGTCATTCGTGGACTTATAAGCGTGAAACAGTAGGTAGAACTAGTGGTTAATTTCATCTCTACATAGTATTAAACCAAAGTCGTTTCCCGCTGCCGTCTGTCTCTTAGATCTTTTAAACTATGCAATAAATAGTACAATAAGTTACTTTCACCCAAGGGGTGAAAGTAACTTATTTAGTCACGAGACGGGGTTTGGCGCCCAAGCGCAGCAAGGGCGCAAATAGTTGTCAATCAGTTGATAAATCAATAGCAGCGATTGTATCGTTAAAAAACATGTCATGTGACAAAATTGTTTGAAATATGTATCTGTAAAATTTTGGCAACCCAGTTGGGAGACAGAAGGACCTGTACATAAATTATGTTGCAATAAAGTATTGAGTATAAGTATGAGACCACTGACCATCTGGTTTTTAAATCAGGAGGTCTTAAGTTCGAATCCAACGATACGCGCTTATCTCGTTTCTAAGTTAAATGCGCATATTAACTTGGTGGTAGATCTCCTTAGCAGGAGGTCATCTAGGTAGGTACCACCGCAGTACCAGATATTCTGCCGCCAAGCAGTAGTGTGTAAACATTACTGTGTTCCGGTTTGAAGGGTACTGCAGCTAGCGAAATTACTGGGCTGTTGAGACTAACCATCGAAAGTCTCAAAGTAATGAGCACCAAAGCAGCGATGCCCTGGACTTTGTTTTGTAACTCAAAGTTCTGTGTATCGCTGTAATGGTCATGGACAGGCGTTATCTCTTACCATCAGGAGAGCGTCTCGTTCGTCTCATTATTTGTCACATAAAAAAAAAATAAAAAAAAAAAAACTCCAATTTATTTGAAGTCTACCAACTCGTTTTTGGCTAGCGTCTATGCCTCACCCTTTTCACAATGAGAAGAGGTCCGTAGCCAGCAGTGAAACAGTATATAAAAACAGGTCTGTTTCGGATGTAACTGTATCATGTAATTTAATTTCTGTGACCTGTTATAAATTCCAAGTAAATACAAATACAGGTACGTATTAAAGTCACTCAACTTTGAGAAGAGTTTAAAAAAATGTTAAAAACAGATCATCTATGACTGGACAACCTATCAACACTTTGTATGTGCATGTATAGTATCAACACAGCCTACATATCCGGCGTCCAATTATTATCTACAATCAGCATTGTCGATTGTCATTTGTCAGATACAAGAAACTATAAAACGGTTTTACTGCTCTATTGTGCCGATGGTTTTGATTGTGAATTGGAAATGCTTTCGCTTCAGTTCTTCCTATGATGTAAAAGTAACTTGACGCGCGTTCTCTTGCAAATGAAACAAGTTTTTAATAATTTTTACAATTTTTTATTATAATATAATCACTACATAGTCATAAAACAAAGTCGCTTCCCGCCGTCTGTACGCTTAGATCTTTTAAACTACGCAACGGATTTTAATGCGGTTTCTAATACATGCATGTTAACACATTAGTATTTACATTGCACTCATGCGAGGCCGGAGCCTGAGCGCTAGTTTCTTCTAAATGAAAGACATGGAATAGGTGCATGGTAGGTCTTTAGCAGGAGGTCATCTAGGTAGGTACCACCGTAGTACCAGATATTCTGCCGCCAAGCAGTAGTGTATAAACATCACTGTGTTCCGGTTTGAAGGGTACTGCAGCTAGCGAAATTACTGGGCTGTTGAGAATAACCTTCAAAAGTCTTACAAAAATAAGCGCTAAAGCAGTGAGGCCCTGGACTTTTTTGCTACTCAAAGTTCTGTGTGCCGCTGCTGTGGTCTTGGACCAGCGTTATCTCTAACCATCAGGGGAGCGTCTTAATATCACTTAGACATGGGCCCCTATTTCCAGGAACATAAGCATAACGACATTGATATAACAAATTACTTACGAACGCCGTACATAGTTTCCAGAAATACGGTCTCGCAGAGGCATTTATCTATCCACGCAACACAATAACGTTACTTCATGTGAACTTTGTGTAGATTCGTCTATTGTCAATGTAGCTCAAAGGCATAAGAACAATTTTTGTTCACACATTTTGTTGTTCGATTGTGTAATTCGGGATTCTGCAAATTGCATTGTAGTAATTTATTTATCACGTAAACTCTATTAAATAAACTAATTCTTGACTTGGCTTTTTTGATAAATTTTATCTAAATATTACATCTACAAATATTTTCTTATTTGGTGCTCGTATTGTATATGATTTCTGGTGTGTGAACAATAAAGAGTTATCTTACGTAGTTAGTTTTTGTGTTGGAACATTAATTTATCAAAAGTTTTTTTTGAGCAGCATTGAAATGGCATTTATTTTTTTACTGAGAATGGGATGATTGCATTGCAAACAGCGATAGCGATGGTAGTGCCGGGTTGATTTAACCGACTTCAAATTAGGAGGTTCTCAATTCGTTGGATTCTTTTTTTATAATTATGTATGTTCCCCGATTACTCGAAGACACCTGGTTGGATGTTAAATACACATAGTCTGAAATTAATTAAAATAAATAGAAATATTTCCTATTACATTGTAGTGTAATTTGTTTGCATTAATGCAACAAAGTCCTATATTGAATTGAAATCTTGTAGGATTGTAAGTTTCTAAATTGATGAGCGTATGTTTTATAACTCTATAATGTACTAGCAGCTCGCTCCGGCTTCGCACGGGTAAGCAATACTCGGTTAACAATATAAATTTATCGATCCAGTAGTTTCGGAGCCTATTATATATATTATATATAAACAAACAAACAAAAAAAATCTTTCTTCTTTATGAGATGTAGATGACAACTGTAATGGTTAGATATATGTATATATGATATTGCGGACTTGTATGTAGCTATCAATTTGCTCTATAAAATGTCACTTTATTCTATAGTCAATAGTTTTCGCTGCGCTTGCTAAGTAAAGATTTTTTCCAATTTTTCACAGCTTGGGTTACATTATTGAATTTTCCATAGCAATCCCTTAGTTTTTTAAATAAAATATAGCCTAAGTCCCTCACGGATAATGTAGCACGCTAATAATTAATGATAGAATTATTAAAAGATCGGTCCAGTATTTTCGGAGTCTATTTAATACAAACAAACAATCAAATCTTTCCTCTTTGTAGTGTGTAGTATAGATGTATGTTACATTTACCCTGTTTTTTTTTTAATATTCATTTGATGATTCGACCATACAAGTGCGGTATTTGTACAAGAAACATCGCATATCTATTTTTAAATTGTGCTTTTCATTATGTTTCCACAAACGCCGGAAACGCGACAATCGGTCAGTGATGACAACGGACAACCTCGGGTTATTGTGAAGGACATCGCAATAATTCAAGTAAAATGAAATACATACAATAAGCTCTATGGTGTCACAAACCTGTTAACATTACTCGATACTTGTAGTTAGATGCTTAGATGAGAGAGAAACTTGTATTTGTATGTACTGAAAATTACTTTTGGCAATAATAAATATTATTATTACTAGAAGACTTTTTTTTTTAATGTAAAAGTAATGAGACGAACGATGCGGTCTCCTGATAGTAAGAGATAACGCATGCCCATGACCATTGCAGCGATACACAGAACTTTGAGTAGCAAACAAAGTCCGGGCATCGCTGCTTTGGCACTCACTACTTTGAGACTTTCGATGGTTAGTCTCAACAGCCCAGTAATTTCACTAGCTGCAGTAATTGCACCTTCAAACCGGAACACAGTAATGTTTACACACTACTGCTTGGCGGTAGAATATCTGGTACAGCGGTGGTACCTACCTAGACGACTTCCTGCTAAGGAAATCTACCACCAAGTAAACTGAAAAAGTGAAAAGTTACTAGAAGACTGTCTGTCTACCTCTGGTCTAAATAGTCAGTGTAGTAAAGTGACAAAGCCACTATTATTTTAATTATAATCGTAGAGCAAGCGTTGTGTTTATTATAAAATGTTTTATCTATCGGGCACACACTCTTAACTTCATTCATTGCTTTTGTTATGTAACAGCTGCTGAGTATGTGTGCATTTGTGCTGTCATGGTTGAGAATTTTCGATGAGAGTATATTTTATACTTTTTTTATTATTATTATTATTTTTATGTAAAAAAGTAATGAGACGAACGAGACGCTCGCCTGATGGTAAGAGATAACGCCTGTCAATGACCATTGCAGCGATACACAGAACTTTGAGTAACAAAACAAAGTCCATCGCTGCTTTGGCGCTCATTACTTTGACGTTTATCTAAACACTAGCGGACGCGTCGCGGTTTCACCCGCGGAGGTCCCGTTCCCGTGGGAATACAGGGATAAAAAGCTAGCCTATGTCACCAGGGGATAGTGTACCTTCCCAACGGTGAAAGAATTTTTGAAATAGGTCCAGTAGTTTTTTCCTCTTTATAATATTAGTGTAGGTTAATTTAATTACATGATTATAATACTCGTAAGTATGTATGTAAAGAATATAAAAGATCTATGTACTTATTAAAAAAATATCGTGTAAAAACCACGTAATTATTGTCCGTAATTTTTACGCTTCTCTTTACTAGGAAAAATGTATATTTCCGTCTTTCTTAAACGATCGAATAAACCGTTTGGTTTTTTTTTTTATTCTTCTAGGCAAGCGTGCTGTTTAGATCTTTCGCCTCAATGAGATATGGTCGTGAACCCATTCTACAATGAAAAAAAAATATTTCATACAAAATTGTGGTACCTATTCAGACATTGAAGACTTTACGTAGATTTTTTTTTCCTTTACTAAACCTGCGACCAGTCGCTTAGACTATAATCAGGTGAGTTGCAAGAGGTTGTTAGTTTAGAGAGGTAGAATCACTGCTCCATCTCCCCTTAGTAAGTCAGCTCATCGGCTCTCTTGAGATTTCTAATTGGATTTGGCTGCAGGAGCATACTGGATAACGGGTTCGGGTGAGTTGTCAAGCGGTCCTTGTTGTTGGCTGAGTATCGTTTTGCTTCGTCCAAAATAGTTGGGATTTCCAGATACTCATGAATTTCCGAATTGAGAGCATACCAGGGCGCCGAGGAGAGTACCCATAGAATATTGTTTTGGGCTCTGTTGGCACATGGTGTTGGATTTGCTGGCTATCGACCACAGTTGGATTCCATATGTCCAAATCGGTTTTATTATGGAACAATATACGTACATACATAAATCTGCTTTTACTGAGTCGTGAGTACATTCAACTCGTATGGCTATTAAGCGTGTTGTGTCTTCATCTGGTTTATTAATCTGAGGACTTCATTAACGAATCAAATACCTACTGTTTTTATTTATATACCTACTTAGTTATTTCGCCTCATACCGAATATCTTTTCTTTTTAAAGTTGTCAGGCTAGGTGTTTTAACACAGCTCACCTGATGTTAAGTGACGGTGTAGTCGAAGATGGTAAACACACTTAGCCTGGAATGAAACTGGCTCTCGCGTGAGGCTGCCGGAACACACCGTTAGATGCTTGGCGACAGATTTTCAACTTAAGGGTGGTAGCTAGCCAGCCGAGTACTAGAAAGTATCCTACCATGGTATGGTTTCCTCACGATGTTTTCCTTCACCGGCAGCTCGAGCTCATTGTTGGGGTTTGAACCCACGCCCTTCGGCATGCGAACCTACCGCGCTAATCACTGAGCTATCATCGCTACAATCTTAGTGAATGAAGTTATTCGAGCAGGTAGGTACTGATCCATTGAAGGCTGCCGGCATTAGGTCCATTCAATAGTTCGTTACGTCGCTTCACCGTGCAATCATTGAAGAGGTTATTCGCTCGGGGCATAAGGCTTCGCATTCCTCTCATGTTTATTGTGATCGTATTGAAAAGAATGCTTGGTATGCTTCAATAACATTCTTAAGAGCAATCCGCGCGAGTGCAAGAGAAACAGCTTCCTGTTTTCATCCATTATTGCTTCCGATAATAATAACTATCGCGTATATATACACAGGGTTATACGCTTTGAGTGTACTAAGAGGAAAGGGGGTCATTGTACTCGTAATTATGAACTACTTTCACTATGGGCATAACTCTTAAATCGTGAAAAAATAATAAGCCAAACGCCAACACAATTCGAAGTACAATTTAGATGTCAAATCCAGAGTAAACAAGTTTTTTTCTAGGTAAGCGTGCTTCATATTAGTCTGCATCCTGCTTAACAGCGGGCAGGGTGTGGTTAAACACAAACCTATTTCATATAAAAAATGGCGTTCCATAGAAAAAGTTCGTGCACCGAATGTGTGAAGCAGCTGATGTTTTTTTTTGCGATATCGGATTTGTTCATAATCGTGTGTACAATGACAGCCCCTGTCGGCTAAGTACACTTCAAGCTTATAGCCTTGTAGATACATAATATCTGAACCAACATAATCGTATGGACGTCGATCGTTAAAGAAAGACGGAAATATACATTTTCCTAGTAAAGAGAAGTTTAAAAATTAAAGACAATTATGTGGTTTCTCTACCCATTACGAAAGCTTGTTAAAATGTTGCCACTAAAACGAACTTATAATTTGGAGTAAAAGCGTCAGCCACACGCTATATGAAATTAAGCAAAGTGCTTCGTCCAATTTCCCTTTTTGCAATTTTATTAGATTAAAACATACGCCCGCTTTTTTGTGTCTAGCTTTTAGGAAAACACTTTAATATTACCGTTATTTTCTTAATCTACGTTTTTGTTTACAAGAACATTAACCCTAGAAATACAAACCTATTTTGACAGCCCTGTTGGTTCATTGGTAGTATGTCTGCTCCAAGAGCTGAAGGGCGTGGGTTCAATTCCCACCCAGGATAAACATTTTGTGGTATAAAAAATGTTTGTTCTGTGTCTGGGTGTACTGTATGTATTATAAGTACATATGTATTTACAAAAAAAAAGTATTCTATCAGTTATCTGACTTCCATAGTAGTACCTACAAGCTTTGCTTAGTTTGGGGTCAGATGGCCTTGTGTGTAATGTCCTTCGATTTTTTTAATTTTATTTATTTATACCTGTAAACTACAAACTGGAGGATTTATGCTCGTAAAATCGTTCTGAAAGTTGTATTCTGACTTATAAGTACACGAATTTTTTCGTTTTTCATGCCAAAGAAAGTGGTAAATTTTATCAAAATGTAATTGTTGTGTTGCTGTCGAGTATTCGGTCGAAAATGTCACTGACTAAGAATCGTAGTTCAAATTTTACCTGTAGTAGATATCTACCCCGGTTTGTAATTCTAGGATTAAGTACATATAATATGTATGTATACAGACATTTTCTACATAAACTTACATTTTACTTAAATTTCGTTCTACTCGAAATTTGGACAAAAATACTGAAACACACCAATGAAACGAAATAAACAAAATTACACAAAAATGCAGAAGAAAGTTTATTTCACTACCAATCTAAAAGGAAAGAAAGAAAGAAAACATTTATTTTGACACACACAACACTACAACAACAAAACACTACAAAAAAAAGATTTAAAAAAAAAAGACTATATAATAATAAGTAGAAAGTTGTCGCTGTAGTGTCCATTCGACAAAAAAGGTTAGTTAGTCAGTATTAGTGCTGCCGATTTCTCAGCAGCGCTGGTTTTCAGAACTAATCTTTTGGGACGCACGATAGTATGTTGCATAGTGGCTAGATCAAAGTTAAGTTTTGATGTGAATCGCTTGAATAATATTAAGTGCCGTAAATAGAGCGCGATAGGATTGACAATGCTACACGGCCTTCAGCTTAATAGCGTGCCGAAGCCGTGCCCTTTGATGATAATGCGTTGTTCAATAACATAATGACAGGTTAGACTGCGATGTTAGCTAGCTGCGCCCCGCGGTGTTACCCGCTAAATGTTTTCGGGATAAAAAGTAGCATATGCTTTAATCCAGGGTCTCAGCCACCTCCATACCAAATTTCATCCAAATCCGTTCAGTAGTTTTTGTAGTGCAGCTTATTAGTTGCAGTTTTTGTACTATTAGTAGGGTACTGCAGCTAGGGAAATTACTGGGCTATTGAGACTAACCATAGAAAGTCTCAAAGTAATGAGCGCCAAAGCAGTGATGCCCTGGTCTTTGTTTTGTTACTCAAAGTTCTGTGTATCACTGCAATGATTATGGGCAGGCGTTATCTCTTACCATCAGGAGAGCGTCTCGTTCGTCTTATTACTTTTTACATAAAAAAAATAATTATAGAATGCCTCATACAAAAGGTATATAAATGCAGTAGGTACCTATTTGACCTTTTCGTAGAAACGCTATCAAACCACAGAACAATCAGTGACAAAATTACCACAAAATTCCATAACTTTATTGTTAATAAAATCAACCACAATACAACAAGTTGCCTTCATTATATTCATGTACATTGCGTGTGTGTGTTCATGTAAACGAGATTATAAGATTAAATTATCTCATGTTCATTGTTTTCTCCAGCAGCCTAACGAAGGAACAGACAACCAGGTACATTATCTGTAAGATGTATGTGTGCCGTCTGTTCGCCTCATTGTACATTTTTGGCCTTTGTTATGCTCATTCCTCTTTTGTTTGTCATTTTCATAATTCTCGGTGGCAGTTTTCAGTTTGGAATGTTAACAAACATGTTTGAATAACCCATCCCAGATATGTGTAGTAGTCACATCACTAAATTTCTTTCGCACATTTTTAAAACTAACAACAAATTACTTGGATCACCGAATTCATCAAATTTTATTTTATTTGTATTTATTTACTAGGCACTACTTTGCAGGTAGTTGATTTTTTTAATACTTTTTACTCACATATATTTTTAGCATGTGAAGCTTTTTTCCATTTATGGACAAATTGAGCATAATTTTACGGTGAAATCACAGCTACTGGCATTTATTTCGGTCTTTATTTGCGGTAAATCACAATTACTTGAATAAAACAGTGATTTACAGTAAAACAGTGGTTTGATTTACCGCAAATAAAGACTAAAATAAATGCCAGTAACTGATTTCACTGTAAAATTATGCTCCATTTGTCCATAAATGGCAAACATTTATTTGTATGAACCACCTTAAAACCAACCTACCGCATTTGTATCACAATTACCATTAGAACACTTATATGGTTTTCATATTTATTTGTTTTTTGGAGCACGTGGCATCATATCACTTCATATGTACCGGGAATTTGTACAGAAGTTAAAGATGTTTTTACGTTGTGCAGTTGTTCACGGCGAGCGCTCAGCAGCTGCATGCGGCGGCGGCGCAGCGCGTCCAGCCACCCGACTCGGGATTCTCGGAGCCGGCGAACAACAACATAAGCGAAGACAACAACAATGGGCCCATCTCGCTGCGGGAGATGCAGAACATCGCCAACAACAACGCGGCCGCGTACATCGTTAGCGAAAACGAGGAGCGGAACAGGGTCAGCCGCGAGTCGGTGGTTGAGTTTGAGCCGTTGCCTGCTGCCATCGTCGCCGCTGACCCGCTCGAACGATGCGCTGACTGGTTCGGTGAGTCTTCTTATTCCAGTCCAGGAAAGTCATTTTAGGACATTCTGGAAGCCTACCGCAATCTCCAAGTTATACCAAAAGCTTTCCGAATTCTTGACTGTGGCTTTTACGACAGAGCGGCAAATAAATGGGTTGCATGGGTATTTTTAATTGTTTGACTTTGAAGTTATGTTCAAGGTTTTTGGGTGACAACGATTTAAATAATACACTAGCGTTTGCCGTGATAAAAAGTAGAGTTCAAGTTATGTCTAAATACGTTTAGCCATTGCAAGCGTGAAAAAGTAACAAACACATATACATACTGCTTTCGCATTTATGAAATTATAAGTCTGATTATACTCGTCGGTAAGCCTATTATACGCGGTTGGAATTCACGTAAACATTTTGGCTATTTCAGCAAGCTTTGACAACAATGTTGCCTTCGATAAAGTGGAATGAGAACCGATATTTCTGGATATCCTATTTTCCAAACGGTCCTTTGCTAACCGGCACCAGCTCAGTCTTATTGCTGTGAAATTCACAACATTTTTTGTTCCAATATGACATCACAGCACAGAAGGTGCTCAATAAATACGCACCTTACTCGAGTTTCCTGTAAACTTCAGTGAACGTTGTTGTTTACGAGTGACGACGATTTCAATCGTGAGTTGATCACGTTTCGATGCGTTTTTGCTACAATCTAGCCGGCAGCCGCTGCCATTGTGTGCATTGGACCGCGGTGCGGTTCCCATGAATCGTGACAAACGCCTTACTCACTAATTCACAGACCTACCTAGCTAATGCTAGTAGTAAAGTACTTACACACTCAGCTGCCTATTCATCACACTAATCTTATAGAAGCGAAACTTTGTATATACGTCATATATGTTATACACGTAGTAACGAATTTGGATAAAATTTGAAACATACACATATATAGCCTATGCCTATGACAGCCCTGTTGGTTCATTTGTAGTTTGTTTGCTCCAAGAGCTGAAAAGGGCGTGGGTTCGATTCCTACCCAGGACAAGTATTTTGTGATATAAACAAATGTTTGTTCTGTGTCTGGGTGTACTGTATGTGTTTACAATAAAAAAGTATTAAAGTATTCTATCAGTTATCTGTCTTCCGTAGCACATGCTTTGCTTAGTTTGGGGTCAGATGACGCTGTGTGTAATGTTCCCTATGATATGATTATGATGATACCCTGTATTAACGTATTTAGCTACTTTTAACCCAGAGAACGTGGGATAAAAACCGCGAGGCTTTATCGAATTTCTGAAATGTAAGCATTTATTGTTTTAATGAAGTTTCGCCAAGCTAGTTGGGAAACCAGCAGGCTTCCAATCTTGAGGTCATGTGTTCGAATCCCACGGCACGCACCATTGTATTTTCTATGTAATGTGAGTATTGCCGCTGACTTAATACGGTGAAGGAAAAAATCTTGAGGAACCTACATGTCTGAGAGTTCTTTATGTTCTCTGAGAAGTGTAAAGTCTGCCAACACGCACTTGGACTATGGCCTTACCCATCTCACAGTGAGAAAAGCGCTCAGCTGCTTTTCGCTATCATGCTTAACTCCGTCACTGGAGCTACTTTGCCAGCGACCCAGAGCCTCCGATACTTCAAGGTTGGCTCGTATAGTCGCTAGTAGGGGTAAATGCACAATATACCATAAGCGGGACGTCAGTGCCAGGATTTATTGCCCCAATTCCGAATAAGAATAAGAAGCGCCCAGCGGTGCGACAGTAATAAAAGTTGGGCTCATTCGGAATGTTTTTTATTAAGAATTGAATAACATTCGACTCTATTGCACTATGATGAAGCAATAAAAAAATTTCAATCATTGTGCTATCTAGCCATGTAATGTAATTAGCTGAACTAAACTCCCAGAACTAACTTATAACAAGAGTCTTTTTTTTCTTTCAGGTGAAGATGATTTTCCGAGAAACAACTTACAGTACCTGAGAGAAATAGGACGAGGCTGGTTTGGCAGGGTGAGATTTTCTTTTCTGTTTTGTAATCTCAATAAAATATGACAAAAACTTTTGGATATTTCGTCCGGTTTGGTATACCAGATACGCTCTACTAAACAACACTTGTGTTAAATGCAAAAGACCTGATAGATTAAATACTAAATAGTATTGAGACGATCGAAACCCTCTTCTGATGGTAAGAGATGTATGTATAATGCCTGTCCATAACCATTGGTACCCAAAACTTTGCAGTAGCAAAGTCGAGGGCACTACTACTTTGGCGCACATTACTTTGAGACTTTCGAGGATTAGTCTTAATAGTCCTGTCTCTAGGAGTACCCTTCAAACCTGAACACATTTTTTTTGTTTTGTTTCTTTTGATGACAGCCCTGTAGTATGTCTGCTCCAAGAGCTGAAGGACGCGTTTGATTCCCACCCAGGATAAACATTTTGTGGTATAAACAAAAGTTTGTTCTGTATTTATTGATTTACAAAAAAAAGTATTTAAGTATTCTATCAGTTATCTGACTGCCATAGTACAAACTTTGCTTAGTTTGGGGTTCTGACCCCAAACTAAGCAAAGTTGCGCTCAGATGGCGCTGTGCGTAATGTCCTACGATATCTATTTTGTTTGTTTTTAAAAAATCTAACAAGCACCTAACGGTGAGCTCTGGAAGCAACATAATTGTAACTTAGATATCACACATAAATATATTATCTTTCTTCTTTGCAGGTGGTAGAGGGCGAAATAGAAGAAGCGGGCGCGAGCACAACTGTAGCAGTAAAAATACTAAACCAGAACGCGACACTGGAGGACAAGGCGCGGTTCCTGGACGATGCCAAAATGTACAGGGACATCACACACGAGAATATCCTGGCGTTCATAGCAAAATGTCTGCAGGAGGACCCCTGGATACTGATGTTTGAACTATGCGCTATGGTAAGCTCGGTACACCTCGTGTTTATCATCTATCAATATATCGTAATCCTAGGACACCATAGTCGTGCATTAGCGATGTCACGCACACATTTACAGGTTTTTGTAGATCAATTCAGTTATTTAATTTATCTATTTAATCGAGTATCCATTTCAAACTTCGATTTCCGACTGTAAAAAGTGGGTAAAAAAATAATTAAGCAAACGTGAAACCGCGAGGCGTCCGCTAGTAATTTATAACTTCATACAAAAACCACTGAATTTCTTCCATAACAAACCAAAGAACTATATTGTACATTTATTGATACATTGGTATCATTGGTTGGGGACATGAAAAATTTAAATTCTTTGTAATTTGATAACTGATTGATTCAGGTGTTACTTTACGAAAGTTCGTGTTATTGCTTGACAGACTTGGTGTTTGACTACAAACCTCACCTGATGTTAAGTGACGATGTGGTGGAAGACGGTAAACACACCTAGCCTGGAATGGAACTGACTCTAATTATATTCTGAAGTTAGATATTTGGTGTATTTTAAATTATAACCGTCTAGCTAGATCATAAAATGCACTAGAGATCAGATCACATTTCATAATTTGCGAATTTAAATTAATATCAATTAATTTCTTTAGAAATAATTAAATCTTACTTTGTCACTATTTCAGCAATACTGCTTTGTTTTTTTTTTGTAAAGAGAGATGAGATTGATTGTTCGAATCAATCTGACTTTCGTTGTAATCGTTTTATTTTTAATAAAAAAGTAAAAGTTACTGTACCGGCGCTTATTTGGTTAGATGTTAAGATGACCATTCTAATGAAATTATAAATCTACGTTTTAGTATAAATGTGAATGTTCGTATGTTTGGATGTTTGTTATTCAATCACGCAAAATCGGCTTGGCAAAAACAAAAATTGGCACACATAGTCTATTACCTGAGTCGCTCTGCATGGTTTGCCGGTGCAGATATGAGTAGGGCGGATATTGTAACGGCCATGAGGCTTCGGTCTGGTCACATTCCGCTCAATAGATTCCTTCACCTGATGGGCAAGTCCGATACGCCAAACTGGACGGAGTGTGGTGTGGTCGAAGACGCATTTCATGTCATAGCGGAGTGTGTCCGGACCGAGACTGAGCGATATGATTCTTTGGCAAAAACCAATATCAACTTGAAGGATGTAGGGTGGTGTAGCAGTGTACTGGCTAATCCCTTATCGGAAGAGGCCAGAATACTGTTCCGCATCACCAGTATTTATAATAAGCGTAGGACATAAGAAAATGTTGTTATAGACCAATGAGGGTGGCATTGACTAAAAAATAGTCTATTACCTGGATTAACATATAGGATACTTTTTATAGCACAGCCCTGTATTTAAACAAAATATCTTTTTGTTCTAGGATCTGCAGCAGTATTTAATAGTGAATCGTCCTAAAATGGCGATACTGAACGAGAACGGGGTGCCACTGCAGATAATGTGTGACGTAAGCTCAGCGCTCGCTTACCTTCATTCACGCGGATATACATATGGGTGAGTTTGTTTTTTCTACTTACATATACAGTGAAACCTGGTTAAGTGAGACCTGAAGGGACCTGCAAATTTGTCTCGCTTATAGAGATATTCCTCCTTTCCCAGTATCTCAGATATCCAGCTATAAATAAATATGTCTCATTTACAGAGGGTTCCATTAATAGAGGTCAGAATACAGGTTATTTCTGTTATAGAGGTGCGATTATTAAATAAAATAACGTATTATGCAAACATTATACGTGACTTTTAATCTTTATTGGGAATCAAAAAAAGATGATAAAGGTAATAGATTCTAAAAGGTGCGTTTTTTTTTTAAAATAAATATGTGCATAGTACAAAACGTTATTTATAGAGGTAACTATGGCGATATAATCGAAAGAACGAATCCCAGATATAGAGGTTTGCTTCGTCCCACTAACAGAGGTAATTCAGTGGCAAAGTAGTCAGACCTTAGCATCAGTTCCTGTTATGGAGGTTTCTCACTTATCCAGGTCCCACTTAACCAAGTTTCACTGTATTATATTACAATGCATCTGACAGTGTCAAGTTTCGATATTTTCAAGTTTTTTTTTTTTTAAATAAGTTATAATTAAGTTTATACCCCAGAAAAGTAGTGGTGTCTTTACTATAATTATGTACATTTGCACAAGCTTCGATGTAACACGAAAAGTTATGTTGCGAAACATTATATCACACTAACTGCGCCCCAAAGTGTTATCCGCTACATGTTTTCGGAATAAAAAGTAGCCTATGTGTTAATTCAGGGTCTCAGCTATCTCCATACTAAATTTCATCCAAATCTGTGCAGTAGTTTTTGCGTGAAAGAGTAACAAACATCCATCCATCCATCCAAACTTTCACATTTATAATATTAGTGGGATTTCCGGACTAACGTATGTAATTCATCAATAAAACATCACAATTTTTATACAATTGTAAATACTCGAAAAAATACGTTTAGGAAAATAATAAGATTCCTGTGTATGACTTTCCGCGTTCACAAAACTCAGTTATAAAGCTACACTCTGGACTCTGGGTCCTACTCTATATAATTGGAACATAAAATACCTTCCAACCTATATGTATATATGATATAGCTAGACGGTTATAACTTCAGAATATCATTAGTCAGTTCCATTCCAGGCTAGGTGTGTTTATCATCTTCGACCACACCATCACTTAACATCAGATGAGCTGTGGACAACACCTACTCAAACAAAAAAAATATTTGTGACTAATTTTGAGACAGATTTAAATTTAGCAAAAGCGTTGCTGTTTTTTTACATTAGACAAGAACTGCATTTTTAGTGAATTAAAATCTTGTCAACTAAACCCTTTGTGCGTTCGTCTGTGAACGGGCAGCTTTTTAGTGTGTATGTACCGCAGTGTGCTGTGGGGTGGGTCGGTGCTGGTGCGGGGGCGGGAGGGCGAAGCACGAGCCGTGCTCGGCCGGTACAGCGACGCTCAGCCGCAGCACGACTGGTACCCGCTAGAGGTGCGCCGGGGCGCGCTGTATACCGTGAGTACTTATTACACGTATTTTTTTATAACTTTATGAACTAGTCAAAATACAATAAAATACATTTTTTTTATGTCAAAGTAATGTAACAAACGAGACACTATTATGGTAAGAGATAACGCTTGTCCGTGATAATTGCAGCGATACACATAACTTAAAAACTGAATCCAGGCAAACACTGCAATGTTGTTTATTACGTTGAGATATTTGACGGCATTGTCAGCCCTGTATTTTTTCAAGCTGCAGGACCCTTTAAACCGAAACAGTAATATTGGCACACTATTACTTGGCGCCAGAATATCTCACACTGCGGTGGTATTTACCTGGACGACAATGTTTTTTTATTTATGTAAAAATAATGGGACGAACAATACGCTCTCCTGATGGTAAGAGATAACGCATGCCCATAACCATTGTAGCAATACACAGAACTTTGAGTAACAAAACAAAGTCCGCTGCTTTGGCGCTCATTACTTTGAGACTTTCGATGGTTAGTACCAACAGCCCAGTAATTTCGCTAGCTACACTAACCCTTAAACCGGAACACAGTAATGTTTACACACTACTGCTTAACGGCAGAATATCTTGTACTGCGGTGGTACCTACCTAGACGACTTCCTGCTAAGGAAATCTACCACCAAGTAAAATGTAGTTTTTTTTTTTTTAATGGTTGACAGGCTAGATGTTTGACCACAGCTCACCTGATGTCAAGTGAAGGTGTGGCCGAAGATGGTAAAGCACACCTAGCCTGGAATGCAACTGGCTCTCAAGTGAGGCTGCCGGAACACACCGTTAGATGCTTGGCGGCAGATTTTCAACTTGAGGGTGGTAGCTAGCCAGCCGAATACTAAAGTACCCTACCACCATGCTTTGGTTTCCTCACGATGTTTTCCTTCACCGGCAGCTCAAGCTCATTGTTGGGGTTTGAACCCACGCCCTTCGGCATGCGAACCTACCGCGCTAACCACTGAGCTATCATCGCTACAGATATGCAGACGAACGCCTGCTAAAAAGATGGGCCTGATAGTAAAGTCTTGTATGTTTCATTTGATAGACGAGCAGTGAGATTTGGTCCCTCGGTACGCTGCTATGGGAGGTTTGCTCGTGGGGCTCTCTTCCTACAGGCCGACCTTCCCCCCCGCCCGACTTGCCATGCCCTTACAAAAGCCATCTGTAAGTACCATACATTCATAAGCTATTCGATTGAAAAACTAAAAGATGAAACATTTGACAGCCCCATTGGCTCATTGGTAGTATATGACAGCCCTGTTGGCTCATTGGTAGTATATCTCGAGAGCTGTAGCGCGTGGGTTCGATTCCCACTCAGGCCAAACATTTTGTGAATAAACACAATCATGTTTGTTCTGTGTCTGGGTGTTCTGTATGTATTATAAGTATGTATTTACAAAAAAAAAAGTATTTATGTATTCTATCAGTTATCTGACTTCCATCACACAAGCTTTGCTTAGTTTGGGGTCAGATGGCGCTGTGTGTATAGTCCTACGATATATATATATATATATTTTATTTATATCATTCTTCAAACAGGAAAGAAAACATGTATTTTTTATCTTGAGAGCTTATACAAATTAACATTCGATTAGCGATAACGCTAATGGAAAAGCAAAAGATTTATAGGATTGAGATAAGCTGTCCTCGTGACATATCGACAGCTTATATAATTTTGTACTTTTCTATTAACATTATCACTCTTAAACTTAACAGCATTATTTTCAATTAAAATACAATAGTAATAATGAAGTAAAAAACTTTTCTGATATATGACGTCTATTTTTTATTTTTTATTGAAGTTTTTTGTTAAGTAAGCTGTCTGTCGTAATACAGGACTCATTTATATAATTATGAAAATACCTTCAGTACAGATTTTTATCTAAAATAATGATACTTTCTCTGGGCCTTTTGATCTTTAATGGAAAATAGAGGCATAATAATACTTAAAATGTACTTCCGCAAAGTAACGTTTTAATCAATCAATTTTTTTTTTAAATTTTGGAATAAATCGCCAAACTAGTAGGATAACAAAATAAAACAAGAAAAAGTATGGTTTTTAAATTCCGCTCCTCAAAAAACAAATGAACAATAGGTGCTGCTGTTTTTAATTTGATTTGTGCTATAAGTATTGGAAATCATTGTAATATAAGTATGATTATTATTAATGTACTAATCCTGTTCATTCGCACACGCCACGCTTATAACTGTGTATTATTTTGTAACCGCAGGTACCAAGTGATGCAGTTATGCTGGAATAGCGAGCCGAGCGCGCGTCCCACTGCCGCGCAAGTTCACGCTCTCCTCTTACATCTACACGCGACGCACGCAGCCGAACGCGCGCAACCACAAGACCACGCGCACTTCGAGGAGCGCTGGCAACGCCTCAAGCCAAACACGATCCCTAAAGTAGACGAACACGTTGCCATTGTCCACGCGCCTTCCACCAACCCACGCTTCAGTGATTACGACCACAATACGCTTGGTGTTGGCACCAGCGCCGCTGTCTCACGCTCCTCTAGCATCATGTCTGACCGAGATCCCCTCGCTTTACACGTCAAATCTGAAAGTTTAACAAATCTACACGGCTCGCTGGATGACGTCCGCAATATCTACCTCACGCATAATGAAACGGCTGCTCTGGAATGTCATCAGGGAAACATACTTGAGGATAGAGAAAAGGAACAGGATCGTTCAGACTCCTCGATGGATCCATGGCTGAAGGACATTATAGCTGGGAGCCAGGATGATGTCAGTTATTACAAGGACGTGAGTGATGTCATCAAGAACTTGGATAATATTCTGAATTCGGAAAAGACTTCCAGCTCAGAGTCGAGTCACCAGGCGAGTCCGTCACGGGATAACTTGAGCTTAGACTGCAAGAAAGAGTATCCTATGCAAAGTAGTCTAGTAAAGTCGCCCGGTATAACGAATTTTCAGAACATCATTGATACTGGTTTCGGTGATGGACAGACAAAAGATGGCGAGCCTTTTGTGGAAGACGAAGTTGATCGTGACACCATCGGCACTCTCAGCCATTCCTTCGAACGTCACAGCGATAGTACAAGCCAACACACTCTAGAGAATCTCACGCCCGATACTCCAATGAAAGACTTGGAAGTGTTCATTGATATAGAGAGACAAGCGACTGATGCAGAAGTTAGTGAAATCGAAAGTCAGATTAAAAGCGCCGAAGTGCCTGAAATCGAAAAAGAACCGGAAGTGACCGCGTATGTTACTGAAATCGAAACTGTAGAATCTATACAAGATTTAAAATTGCCAAAAGAATTGATCAATAGCAAAATACCCGAACTGAAAGAATTATGCGCCGCCTCGATGCCTAGTGTAAGTGATAACGAACGATCACTGAGAAAAGACTGCCAAACACCATGTGATAATGTAACTGAAATAAGAACTGAAGATGAAACTAAGTCAATAGATGATGTAAGAGAAGTCGCTACAGATAGTATGCCTCTTGAAGTGATAGAGGTAACTGATTCTGTAGAAAATCATGAACAAACGGACATACAAGAAGTAATGTTGCCCGTGTCGACCGATGAAACTACGATTAGTAACGAAGTATTCGACACGCTTCCTTCAGTCACTGAAGACGTGTCGACTACGACTCAAGAAAACGATACGTCGCTCGTGAAACTAGAAGATATTGGACCTGAATCTATAGAAAGCGAATATAATTACAGTAAAGATGAAACAATACTGGTTAGCGATCTTGTTGATACTGTAACCGATAGTTCTAAAGATGAGCAGCTGAGAAATCAAGATGAAATAGTGAATATTGATGTTGAAGTAGACTTAGAACCCATTTCTCCAAAACAGAAGCCTGTGTCGGTACAAATCAAAGCAGATGACATGCCGTGCCAAGAACCAGCAGATTTGAAACAAATCCAAAAAGCTGATTCCAAAATCATTAATCATTTAGTAGTAACGCCAATACATTTGCCACCTGAAATAGTACAAAATACTGATAGAGATGCACTTGTTCCCGATGCAGAAAATTTAGTTCGTAAGGAATTCGTTGAAGAGAAACTTGAATATATAGATAATAAGAATAGCGAAGTGAATAACACGCCTAGATCTGATAGTTTAGTGGTCGATTTAAAGGAGCGCTCCGACGACAACGTCGAATGCATGGATCTCATTAATAATACTAATAGTCAAATATTAAAAGATAGCACCGTAAGTGATAGCATTAAAGAAGTAGAACTTAAAGAAAACTCCAACTTAGAGGCCACTCCGCCGGTCGACGATAGTGTTTTAAGTAAAAATGATTCTACACAATATTTGGATCTGCCAAGTTTTAATATGATAAAGAAGACTCATGATTTTTTGCAAAAGGAAATAATGAATACTAGACAGGAAATTAATTGCAAGCTAGTTACAAGTACGCCGAAAGGAAGCGATAACTCCTACGAGATATTGGATTCGTTAGAAACATTAGATGAGGACGAAACGGTAGTCATGTCAAAGACTAAAGTAGCGCAATGCGAGCCGGGAACGTTGATGGAACAAAAATGCGTCCCCGACAGCATAAGTCCGTTTGAATCGCCGTCACACAAAAGTCTCCACACAGATACATACGACGAAAACAGTTCTGTCGTACTGGGTCCATTCGAGAATTGCACGGAGTTATTTAAGAACATGAAACCTAACATCGACCCTGTGGAATTACCTAGAGAGGAGCTTTTAGCGTTCTCCTCAAACTTCAGCGAAATCAATCTAGAGACGCCCTCTCCGTTGCGCGACGGAAATTTTCTGAACGAAGTACCGGATATAACATCATACGCCGAACACTTTGACGATATAGCATCGATCAGTGAACCGAAAGCCGGCGAAGCTCCGAGCGAAGATACTGAAAGCGGCTCCGGCACACAGAAACGTATTTCTCCAACTACGCCGCCTAATTCACCCGGAATCTCTCTAGCGTCTACTTCCCAGCAAAAATACTTAGTAGATATCGATTTGGGCGGGGAAAACGCACCCGAAACCGAATCGATACAATCAATCGATATGAATCAGATCGAGTTACAAATAACGTCGAAGCTAGCGATGGCGGAGAACGAGAACAATTTGAATATTGAATATTCTGGTCCGTTGACTGTGGAGGGTTTGATAGAGGAAGGCGGTGGTATGCCGGAAAGCGATGCGGTCCCGGAATATTACTTGGCGGGAAACGGCGGCTCGGTCGAGGACGTTAGAGAGTTGCTTTCGCTGGACGAAGAATGCGTCAAAGCTTTGAGGAACGAACTGGAGCTTAAGCTGCCTTTAGCACAGGTAAGGTTCTCTATAGATAATGTTTACTCTAGTCATTAACATCCCTCTTCTGGATATTTGCCTGCCCCTGTTAGTGTGAATTTGTTGATGAGTCAAACAAGTTGTTAGCTTGGAGTTAGCAGATATGCTATTCAATTCCTTCTTTGTATACATAATTTTTTTGTGCTAATGATATAAATGAAATGTATAATTGTGAAAAATATCTTGATCTGTGAGATCGTTTACCAATACCTTCCGCCGAACGCAAGTTCAATTGTAACCTCAACAAAAAATTATATACTCGTATACAATTATAACTAGCGGACGCCTTGCGGTTTCACCCGCGCAGTTCCCGTTCCCGTGGAAATACAGGAATAAAAAGTAGCCTATATCACCCGAAGATAGTTTAGCTTCCCAACGGTGATATAATTTTTGGAATGGGTCCAGTAGTTTCGGAGCCTATTGAATATAAACAAACAATCAAATCTATTATAGTATAGATAAAGCCAATCACGTTCTAGAAAAATCAGGGCTTTACTAAGTTTGGAAATGCAAGACGTGCGAGCCGTATGCATATGTATCTCTCATGCTTGAGCACATTTAATTAATCTTGAATAATAAAAAAATATTGTTATGAATTTTATAAAAAAAAATATCTTTAATCGGTTGCGTCTGTGTTTTACTTTACATACCAATGTGATGTTATAGGTAGCGGCGATCGAGCCAGCGGATGAGGCTTCAGGAGACGGAGAGCCAGAGCCGGAGGGGGAAGCGTGGGGGGCGGAGCTGCCCCCTCCCCCCGAGCTGGTGGTGAGCTACCCGGGTACGCTCAGCCCCATCCAGGAAGAGACGGCGCCCCAGCTCTCTGCATACGAAAACGATACTAACTGTAAGTACTATGTACATGCTTAGTTTAAATTCGAGTAAGAGCAATGGGGCCGTTTTTCCCGATTAAATAAATGTTTGATTACATTTTCACACAACGTCAACTAGCCATGTGAAATGTCCTACGATATTTATTTATTACTAGCCGAGCTCCGCGATGTTACCCGCTACATGTTTTCGGGATAAAAAGTAGCCTATGTCTTAATTCAGGATCTCGGCTAACTCCGTACCAAATTTCATCCAAATCTGTTTAGTAGTTTTTGCGTGAAAGATTAACAAACATCCATCTATCCAAACTTTCATATTTATGATATTAGTAGGATTTAAAAGAAAAGTATGAAAACTGAGTCAAGCGCATCTGGGCGGAGGAGATAGAAGCTGCCTTTTAACGAGAGCCTATATTGTATCGAATCTTAGATGAAAAGTATGAATGTGTTCTAACTTTTGTCTCCTAAAGTTTTATTGATTTACGAAACTGGGAAGTATCTGGTGGTTTCACTTGTTATATTATAGGAACAGTAAATGTTTTTCAGAATGTAAAGTCTATTGATTCAATGACTCTCAGACCTTTAATTGATATTGGTACCTAAAAATTAAGTCAATATTTAGACGCAGCGTAAAAAGAAATGAAAACGAACTAATCCAGTGGCGGCGTTAGGGGATGGCAAGCAGGGCAACCGCCCGGTGCCTCACGTCCTCGTAGAAAAAAGTCTTTACCATATAATGTATGTGTATGTCGCGCCTCGCACTTAACAAACCTCCCCTGAACGCACGGTTTCAGCATTAGTGCAAGTATGTTACGGCCACTCGAGCACTCGAACTATTTTTTTTAGTAAAACTGACTCAAAGAAAAAAGGCCTCACAATGATCTGTCGCCCCGGGCCTCGAAACAAACAAAATCATTACAGTAAGGATGTTAATGTTAACTTCCCAAGCAATGCTTCCTCAATGTCAAGAGAAACTATTTACAAAGCGGTAATTGTTCCAGACACGCATACGTGGTTGCCGATAGATTAATACATTTATTGAATTTAGTATTAACGTGTGTACTTGACTGTTATATTGTGATTCTATACTGTGATCAAACGTCTAATTAATGACAAAGTTTTTGACCTGAAACTGGGTGAATATCTACAGGTTTGATAAAATTTTGTAGCCTAAAAATTAAGTTACATTTTGCATCTTAACATACAGTATACTAATTATGACCACAAAAGTATATTTGCTTATTTGACGGCCCTGTTGGTTCATTGGTAGAATATCTGCTTCGAGAGCTGAAAGGCGTGGGCTCGATTCCCACCCAGGACAAACTTTGTGGTACAAACAAATGTTTGTTCTGTGTCTGGTGTACTGTATGTATTTGCAAAAAAAAGTATTTAAGTATTCTATCAGTTATCTGACTTCCATAGAACAAGCTTTTCTTAGTTTGGGGTCAGATGGCGCTGTGTGTAATTTCTTACGATATTTATTTATTTATATGCAAAAAAACGCACTTGTGAAATCGCTAATGAAAAACGGAAGACGCTGGATTTTGTGACACTAGTTTTTTTGAGGAATAAATGTGGAGGCCCGAATGTAAAATTGTGCTATGCCGTTACAGGGATTCCGTCGACCCGCACAGATTCGTCCGAGAGTTACCCAGAGCCATGCAACAACTCGACTGACTCGGCAACTTCACTGCCGCGAGGCGAAACTTACACAGTGCCGTCTAAGGAGCACACATACACGCTTAATCGCAATGTGGACGTATGCAATCCTAGCAGCAGGGAGTGAGTATAAACTAAGTGATATACTATTAACATAAAACTTATTAACATGGAAAACCGCTGTAAATCGCGGTCAATTTTTAATTGTAACACTCGACACCTTTATACATGCAGAGTTTTATGAGCTTGGGGTGCAGTACGCATTGGTATTATTGTGGGTTATAGGTAGCTGAATTAATAAAAGCGTAGTATTGGAGAGGAATGTAAACTTTATTTTATAAGTAATACTACTCACACACAATGGGTCAGTCCGCCATATTGATTTTTACAAGAAGAAAAAGGTACGAACAGCCGCCATAGACTATGGAAGCTTAAGTTAAAAAAAAAGTTATAAGAGGGAGGTGCTATCAGGTAACTGCCAGTCTTCAGACTATAAGGTTATATTGCCACCTTAACAGCTATGAACAACTTTTACTATGTATTGTCGAAAAAAAAATCATCCGCTCCATACATTTGGTCAAGGGTCAATGCAATTTTTCTATAGAACACCTGATAATTTTTTTTTTAACTAAACCGCTAAAACTTTTTACCGCGATTTGCGTTTGACCACGCCCTACCTGATGTGAAGCAGGGTGCTACACCCTGCGTGTAGTCTAAGATGTAGATTCTTTTTGTGTACTTAAAAAGTTTGCGACATACCTTTTTGTTCTATAGATAATATAATACTAGTTTTTTTGCACCGTTTTACAGAGTAACGATGAGCGCCGACAGTCTAAACGGCAGCCCGTTTAAATCGCACACCGAACCCAAAGATCCGCTCTCCCCGATCGACAACAGAACGTATCTGATAGAAGAACAAGAATCCGCCTGCGAACGTATCTCGCAAGTGTCGCCCTTCCTCGTCAGCCCAACCACCGACACCGACACTGGAGACAACGCGACCCGCGTTTCCACTCTCTCGCGCACCACTGTACCCACCGACGCCAAACTGTCTAAACCTACCGACACGCAGTGTCTGTCCAAAGCGACCAGCATCGACTCATGGTGCTCCAACGATACGCTCTACAACCTCGAAGAAAACTTCGATGATCTAGCCTTAGACGCCGAACTAGGCTCTTGTGACATGAAGGACGAGGGAAACAGCGATAGTACGGATACTCTCACGCACAACGATGAAGATAGAGACCCGAGTCACTGTTCCACGTACCTCATACACGAGAGCCGGTCTGAGCCGTGCGAGACTTTCTCGCCGGACTCGATCGGGGCCGGTGATCGGACTTACACGAAGACGAAGCCGGAAGTTGCTATCATGCCCTCCGGTACCGATATCGATGATTCGAATAACACTCAAACGAAAAATCTCGCGTTCGGCACGCTTGTGTCCGGTCTGCCGGCCTTCTCTAACTGCGGCATGGAGGCGGCGGGCACGGAGGACCCCTGGCGGTTGCCGCAACCAGAGCTCGTGCGAAGGTCGCCTGCACCGGAACTTGAGCTGTCCTTGCCAATACCTAATGAACAAGAAGACTATAAACAAAGCGAGGAACATTCGGGCCCTCGACTCGCAGGCAATCGTCAGTTCAGCAAGATGGAAAGCGTGGACATATCATGCCTGCACGATGACTCCATGAGTCCTCGTGGATCCGATATGGACAATCGAAACCATGTCGTATCTAACGACAGCCCAAATTACAGAGATATAGTGCCCTCACTCACGAGCACCCCGTTCACAGAGTCGAATGCCGATTTAGGCGGTGTAGCCGCGATTCCTTTGAACTTACCCGAAAGAGAAGCAGAAAGCTCGGAGAACTTCGAGAGCATACCGAATTTTGAAACTTTCCAGGTATCTGCCGTAATTAGACCCCAAGAAATCGATTCTAAAGAAACTCATCAGGAATCCGAAGCGCTACTCGTGGGCGAGAGCGCAACTCTAAGTCGAAATAGCAATAGAGATAGCTTGGCAATGCCAGAATGCAACACTACACACTCTGGACTCGAAAACTGGCTCGAGTCCCAGGAACAGAACTCGAAAGAGTCTAGAAAGTCTAGTCAAATGATGGAGAGTAATAGTTCGGAGGAGTTTCGCAACTTCGAGAATTCAGTGAGGTGCCGTCCGCAAGACTTATCCTCTCTGCAGGATGCCAGCTCGAGGCTTCTGTACAGCGAGCGGATGCTGGGCGAACTGAGCTCGATCGCGCCCCGCGATCACTCTAGTCACTCCACTACCAACACTCACGAACCCATGCAATCTCTAGATATAAGTCCGCCTAGTATTACGAATTTAGTAGAATCTCATGAGTTAGTCCATACGAGGGAACCCTCTAGCGCTTTTTTAATAAATCTCGATTTAGAAGACGAAACTGAACAACCTCATTCGATAATCGTTACTGAGGTTCCGGCGAGTTCCAGGATAAGCCCTAACAGGCCAAACGACTCACAAACGGAGGCGAATCTTCTGGACTTTAACCTCACGAATGTTGTGCAAGACGATAATATTTTTGATGATAAAAGACTAATATTTGATCCGCCTAAAATTAACGGGGAATTACGCACCGAACAACCAGAAAGTTTATTAGTACTCGAAAAATCACCAGAAGTTGAAAATGCAGCACTTTTAAATCACAATGTATTAACACTCGATAATGATCAAGTCGAAAAAGTACAAGCATTCGAAATCAGTAATGATATACCTCAGTTAGAAAGTCCGAAGGATTTGCCAAATGGATCTACGGAACTACCACAAACTGAAGTAGAACAGAATATTCCGAATGAAATTCATTTGAACGGCAGCAGCGAAAAGTACGCTACAGTAAATTTTCTAAAGGAAACCTTTGAAGAACTTATCGAAAGTAGCGTCGATGACAGTGATAGCAAAGACGACAAACTAGTCATAGACGAATCACTGCCCATTCTAGAAAATACAGCAGATCTGGCGTCAGACTCAGAGGAGAAAATAATAAGTCCAGTGAAAGAGAGGACGCTCGAAACATCCAAAGACAGCTTATCGAAAAGTATCAACTCTCAAGAAGAACAAAAACCGAATGGAATAATTCAGACGGAAGAGAAAATAACGACCGTGACTGAAGATTTTTTACAGAATGAGAAGAAATATGCTACTTTCAACTCTTATTTTCCATTGCTCAGTGATATTAGATTCACAGGTTGGTATCCAAAATTCAAGTAGTGTTAGACTTTTTTACTTTGAATCAATATAATTTTTTTTTTCTTTTTTATGATGAAAAAATGTCATAGAGTAAAAATAATTCAGGTCCAGCATCGGAAATGATGAGCACATCGTTTCAAGACTCTCCAACATCACCCACCTCCCCCGAATGTGAGCAGGACAGCAAGCCAACCACGGCCGCAGAGATATTGAAAGACTGGGACAGCGACAGCGACTCTCATTCCAGTAACTCTTCGAGTGGAGAGTTCATTTGGAAGGTTAGTTTACTCAATCAGCAGAAGTTTGTAAATAATAATGACATGATATTGATAGTTTATTACGGTTTTGGCACCAAATTTAAAGCATGTACTTATGTATATACAAGTATGTACCAGGTTGTTCTGAAAGGGTGTAAAACCATAAAGATACAACAAAACATTGATTTTAAAAAAGAACATTACTTTGAATCTTATCTCGTTTTATAGAAAGTGAGACAGAGTTCAGTGTAACCTTTGAGTCAGATTATAGTACGACTATTTGCATTAATGATTATGAATAGCTTTTGAACTGTGGTTGGGTACTTAGCCGAAAGGTGGTCATTGTACTCATTATTAACCCGAAAAAATCTGTTCCATACAAAAAATTTCATTCATTCTCGATAAATCAGTAATATTTATTGGCCATATTATATATATTGCTTTCCAAAAAAAATTAATGGTTTTTTAAAATTCGGTATGATTTAATTCTGTAATATATTTTGCATAGCTTTGAGTACATTTGAAATGTTATTACTTTATATATTTTAGTGAAATATGGACCCTTTTTTGGGTAAAGGCCTCCTCCAGCTTTTCCCACAAATCCCTGTCCCTGCCTGTATTGATCCAGTCGTTTCCAATCGTGTTCATTATGAGTACAATAATCTCGTTCCGGCTTTGTACACCCCAAGTTTATAATCCAGTATTACTCAACATATCGACATAAGTTTTGAGCAATGTTTATTATAATTTTATTATATAATGTATGAATAAACATACATGGCCGACAATAAAGCTGCTAGTTTCGGTGCCAAAGTCGTAAGAGAGTCGTTTATTTATAAAAAAGGAAAACTTGTTTGTGGTTAATGCTATGGTGTGGGTAGAAGCTCTTTCCTGTAAATCTTAGCTATATCTCGGAAAATATTTTACTTGCTTGCTTGTTTTGGTAGTTATTTTAAACAGAAACAATATTTTCTAGTAATGTTGCAGATAGACATGTATTTTACACAAAAAAAAATTGCAATATATACTACCAAATGAAAAGCCTAAGAATGCATATACATATATGTATATAAATGTGTATAAAAGTATATCCCGGCTCGTGTGGCAAACATCCTGAATTTCCCCCAGAAAAACCAATTCAATTTGACTTAAAATCCTTTTAAGTTTTTGCTTTTATACAATACAGAAATGGACAAACTGTTGATTATTATTTTTGCAATATATTACAGACTTACCTTTTGTAATTTTTTGCAATATGATAGATGACTTATCTGTATAACAATATAAATAATTTAAGTTTCCTTAAAAATAACTGAAATGCCAATAGGTATTCATAGATATTTTGATGGATTGTTCTTCTATCACATTCATGCAAACAGAGTGTGATTATCGCACTAAAATTTTAAAAGCAAAAATGTGTTTGTTACTAGGGCAACTAGTAGCGTTTATACAGTGCTACACGCATGGGCTGTGCTAAGCCGAAAGGGGGTCATGGTATTATTATTCATCATTATGAACATGCTCCGCTTTCCGGCTTAGACCCAAGCTTATAACCCTGTAAAGCACGTAAAACTGACTATTTTGTTGTTTTTATGCTTTCTTTTGAACATGAATTAAAATGTTTATAGCTTTTTTGTTCAAACAAATTTTAATTTGATCGAATGTATTTAATAAGATCATCTTTTTAAAATTGAAAATGTACAAATTGTACTTTACACTTGTATCATACAAGACACATAAAAAGTTGCAAGTCGATACTAGCTTATCCATTTCCGTGTAGCCATTGTGTATAATACAATGCGTTGGTGTGGGTGTGCTTGCATGTAAATGTTATTTGTGTGGCGACTAGGACCGCGACGGCCACGAGACCTCTGTCGTGCCAACCACGCACTTCGACCATGTAAGTGATCCTGTCTTCATTATTCATTGCAATACACAAAAATTCACACACATTTTTGGTAGAGTTCCTTTGGTATTAAGTAAAACATAGTTCTAATCTGTTGGCATAGATCTGCCATCTCGCTATTGTGGCCCATTTTTGGCTGATTAACCCTTTACCAGACCCCAGAGAACTGCTGTAGCAATTTTTTTAATGGTTCATATACTTTTAAATGTATTGTTTCAAATTGCTGCATCACTGAAACTGGAAAAGAAAATGATGAAAACATAATCCCATTGCTCGCCTAGAGACATTGACATTGACTATACAAATAAATTAAACCGACATGAAACATGAAATGTAACCGCGGGTAATATCTAGTGAAGAAATAAACAATTCTAATTCATCAGGCTATGAACAGATAGCTCCCACATAATCAACAGTACTAACAGGCTAAGGGCATATGTTCCCCACATTTTAAAATTGGTTATATCTGGAATTTTGTTAATTACTTAAAATTTTTACATAAATCATTCACAATAACTCAAAAACAAAAAGATATCAAAAAATTGAACGTCTTTCGTTGCTTCGCCATAATAAAAAAAAGTACTTAACCAACGGACAACCACAGATTGACTGGCTATAAAAATGACATTTGCATTCCGATTCACGCTTTGTTTGATGTGACCACAGATAATATAATTCTACAGAGTTTTTGACAGTTAGTGGGCGGTATATCGCCTAAACCTGTTAAAAGCATCGAAAATACTATGTGGGAGGGATGTTTTCTTAACTTGGTTAAGGGTTAAACTGAGCGATAAAGTAGATAACTAACTAACTAGGGCAGTGTTATATTTTTATTCCATTGATCTAAAATATTAATATGGGCTTTATCAAAAACGTTATCGTCATATTTTTTTTTATTGAAATCATATTTTTTAGTATTATAAGTAAATGTGTTTAGTATAATCGCCTGTTTATTTTTCTTTACATTTTAATATTGAAATCACTTACCTGTCTGTATTAGATATGATTTTTTTGTTATATTAACAATCACACTGATCATGTTTCATTCCGATAGGGCTGACACACGATGCTACGGGTAAAAATAAAGTAATTAGTTCATTTAAATGTTATATACTATACACAATCATAGTAATTATATTTGAAGTACTATTACTGTCATAGATCCCCATATTTAAATTAAGTTCTGGCTTCTATTGGTTATGCTGTGGTATATCATTGCTTGGATATGAAAGTAACTTAGATAGAATGCTTGTTATTAATAATAATTAAGTTTTCATGTTCATCTAGATATGAAACTTATTTTATCTTGGCTGTGATGTATTGTATTATATGATAAACGATTTCATTTGCATGTAGTAGACGTTAGATCATATGCCAAGATGAAACAGTTGCGACACGTTATTTATACCTACACCTGTGTACCTACATTTTTACATTGGTATGTTTTGCTACGTCGATTACGAGACTGCTCCAAAGCTCCAATCAACGCTGGTTCTAATCGTGCGAGTTTGTTTGATCTAAGCCCTTTTTGTTGTACGCTCTTGCAATTTTTCTTTTCAAGTCTGCATCAAATTTGTATTTTATGGAATGTGATTTAGATAGCACATTCAGTTTATGATTGATTGATAAATAAATGAATATCGTAGGACTATACACACGGCGCCATCTGGCCCCAAACTAAGCAGAGCTTGTGTGATGGAAGTCAGATAACTGATAGAATACATAAATACTTTTTTTTTGTTAATACATACTTATAATACATACAGAACACCCAGGCGCTGATCGCCCGTGTGCGTCTGCTTCACCCCCTCAAAAGTCGCATTACCATAGTCTCACTTCATCTTAAAGGTTAAAGGAAGAAAAAGGCGGATGGGTGTCAATTACTAGAATATACATAACCATAAACATACATTTCAATAATTACATTTTTTTGTAGAGTATTCCGTACATATTTTTACAAGAACTCATATACATAGCTACATAATATATATGTACAAACACAGCATACATAAACACTTACACAATGACACAGACAGTCATATTGTATTATATCGTGAGATTGAAAAGTGCGAAATACAGACTTGGAAAGTTAGTGAAGACCGTACATCAAACAGCGTTCTTCCATTGTACTGTCACGAATATAATCTCAATAATCTCAACTCAATACCCAATAAACTAAGTTTTAACGTTGTGAGGTTTGTCAAAAGTGTCAATTGTGCCCACAGCAGCGCGGATCGAATGGGCCGCCTCCAGGCGGGAACGAAGGCCCGGACGGCGACGGCGGCGGCGGCTCGGGCGCCTCTGAAGGCTCGGGGGACTCCGGTTCGGGCTCTGAGGGCGATGAGGTGGAGTTTGTGCCCTCGTCGTGGGACTGCCGCGCAGCGCCCTCTAAGAGCTCGTTGCGGAGTCTTGAACAAGCAACACCGGTAAATATGCACTTTAATGAAGTCTCTCGAAACTTCTAATATTATATGTTATGGTACAGAATTTTTTTTCTGCAGCCTCTAGCCGATCCTTGTGCACCTGGTAAGATGGGCTCCAGTGCTCTAAAAACTGCGCACATAACAGTTAAATAATATGATAAATATTGTAGGATCCTTAAAAAAACATTATTATATGTTTATATCGAATGTTTATATCGCCAAACCTATAACTAACAAAGTAAAGATTAATGGCAAGCATCGTACGTCGTGTGTTCTAGGAGAGCAAGAAGCGCGTGGTGTTCAAACGTCAAAAGTACCACTGCGTCTACGAGTACCCACGCGAGGCGGCCGACGGCGCCGCGCACTCGCCCGCCTACCTGCCCGACCTCTCTACTTACTGCGGTAAGTACCTACACACACTTCACGTACACAACATACAAACACAAGATTACATATATCGGTGGTACTAAGCCGAAAGCAAAGTACTTGAAGCGCGCGGCCCGGAGTAATTAGGACATCTTTCCTACTAGCGTTGATTCACTAACGCGAAACGCGTAGTGATGTGGTCATTACATCCTAGAACAAATCTTCGATCGATCTTTTTGTCCGTATAGCTAATAAATATCAAATCTATAAAAAATACAAAAACTTTGTCTTTTTAATACCTTTTTACTAAAAAGTCACTAACCTGTTTACTTTTAACGAACACCTACACAACATAAAAACAATGATATTTACGTGCTAACCCCGACTGCTCTACCGGCACTCACGTAGTAATCGCCGGCAAGCGTCCTCTGCCCCCACCGCACCGCGTCTTTTCTCACTTGTGTCGCCTATTTATCGCGAAGATGTTTTACTTACTTTGCCGAAAGAAACTAATTACAAACTATTTTTACTGTTACAATTTTTCATTTCGTTGCACGTGAATCTTTCCAAAAAAAAAACTATGGAATAAATGAGGGTAAGGCTCTACTCTCATCACTTCTGTATGTCAGTAACTGGAAATTAATAAAACATATTCTTCGATTAAAACAACGCGTTACAAAATGTTTTCTTACTTTTTTTTTAAATACGGAATAGGTTCGCGTTTGACCGCATTCTGCCTGATGTTAAGCAACGATATAGGCTAGGATGGAACACACTTACCTAGAAAGAACCTGTTTAATTTTGATTTGAAGAAACTCTTACTTTACTTTGTAGAATGGGACCCGACGAGCGCTGAGGAAGCGGAGTTGTGCTACGGACAGTTGTTCTCGTCGCCGAGCGCGCTCAGCGCGCACTACCCACTGCGGACCGCAGGAGCCTTCGGACCAGGTACCACTCACTACTGCAGTAGTATGTATAGTACAGAAATTCCTGAATGAGGCGATTCTTTTTTCGCGGTGACTATGCTGACTACTTGGCTCAATCACTAGATACACACACTTAGTTTTTTAGTGAACTGTCGCGTTTCAATTACAGACTACGACGAAGACTTCTTCATTTCGTCATCGGCGCGTCCGTTCGAGAGTCTCGGCATAATGTCGACGACGAGCCAGTTCTTCCCGGGCGGCATGTCCGGCAAGCGCGCCCTGCTAGAGCGCTCGCTCTCGGACGACGGCGAGTTCCCCGCACTCCCATCACCCCCCGCCACCACGCTCGCGCCCACTCTCGATTTTACGCCCGACTCGGGCGTGGAGGACATCACGCCCGGGTCGCTCGACGACGACGAGAAGAAGACGGAGGTGTGGCGGCCGCTGGACAGCGGCAGCTCTAGCGAATCAGTGTCGCCGAGCTCGCCGGCCGGGGGTGAACTGGGCGGTCTAAGGCACACGCGCGACCGACTCAAGCTCGACTTACCGCCTTCACCGCACGCGCCTTCCCCGCGCCACGCGCGCGTCTTCAACTTTACACTAGCGGCGCCCAAACGGCGTACGGACGCGTCTGTCGTGTCCGACGAGACGCCGCTTCCCGAGACGGAAGATGACGCCGCGCCGCTGCCCGAGCCGACATTCTCCACGTTCGGTAAGAGCGCGCCGCGAATCGAGCCCGAGCAGAAGCTCATCCTCACGGATGAGGCCGCGCCCACCGAGGGGCCCAGCGAACCCAAGGCCGAAGGCACCGTACTCGACTCCGGCGATGAGGACTCCGGAATCGAAAGCAGTTCCAAGGCCACACTCGAGAGGAACGCGCCTAATGTCTCTTAGGTCAAAGTCCCGTCCTAGACACGGGACGAATAAATGCAAGGAATAACGTAGTACATAAAAGATTGAAAACGTGTGAAACTGTTTTGTTCTAGGCAAGCGTGCTATCTTATGGGCCGCTGTTCAGACAACATGGCGGTCAAACGCGAGATCATTAATAAAAAAAGCAGATTCCATTCACGCTCGCCTAGGGCGCGTCCCAATTTTCATACATTTTTCTATTGTATCATTTATATATGTACTACGTAATTGTCGCATACTTCTATGCTAGGGTCTCCGATCGCGCGAGCGACTCCAATCGCGCGTCGACGGGTACAAGGAGGTCGTCGATGTGATACAATGCCATTACGATAGCTGAAGTTATTTTAGTGTTTACCGGTAATTTTATATAGTAAGTGAACCGCCGAAAATCTTTTAACATATCGGGTTTATACGGATTCATTGCGTCATCACAGTTTACAATTTACGAGTTCATAAGTCCGTGAGCTAACAACTGTTATAATGAAGGACCAGTGATTTTGTTCGTGGTTTCATCCAACTGAGGTACAAAATATCCGATAATTATTATCTTTATGTCTAGAAAAAAAAATAGCCTCTGTAGTATTTATATTACAGTTTAAGAGCTTCGTTTAAATTTGTTGAAATTGCATTTCGATCCATGAATATGAAGTTCGGGACATTAGCTCGGCTTATTACCTTGAAGATGGTTAAAAATGGCCTATCCAAATTGTGAACATTTTAAATATACCATCCTTGTATGTACGTATAATATGCTAGGATTTTCATACGTAACTGTTTTTACTCTTATTTCTTATTGTTGTAGTGCATTAGATTGTACGTATGTCGTCGTATTTTGGATGTATAGTTCGATATTCGTGACAGTTTCATCAAAGCACTGGGACTGGGGACTTCCAAATGATGGAAGTTCAGAACAAAGTTGGCGTACATCCAGAAAACGTACAAAACAGAAATAAATGAATGTCTAACGTAAATTCTTATCTAGTTTGTGACGATGTATCATTGTTAACGCACAAATGAGTCGCATCTTCCATCTTTTAAACCTTAACGTAAGTAAATAATGTTTCGGTCTACGTTTGAGGTTATAAAGCCAATTCTTAGGTAAGTAAAAGTTTATATTAGTTAAGCGTAGAATTATTATGAAATGTGGCGATAAAGCGTATTTTATCGTACATTCAGCAACAGGGTTTAATCGGGATCGCAAATCTATAAAATAAATTACATTTAGTACCTACTGATCAACTAAAGATAACAAATTTGTATTTAATATGCTTTTTACGCCATTTTATACTTATAATCCTTAGAAATAAATGTTTAATTTGAATGGATTTTATAACAGAAGGCGTGGCTGTTGCTGAATGTATCCCACGAAGTGTGTGCCACTAAAGTTAAATGTCATCAAAAATATTGTATGCAATACGTCCATATGAAACCTGATGTGCAATTCTTCTCATTTCCATATCATTGCGTTTTAGATTTTTAGTTATTGCTGTAAATATAATTTAAAAGTTAGTGTTTATTAATTGAAAGGAATCTTTTTGAATATAAAAATTATGAATTAATTGTACTTTTTATTGTTCTAAACATTATTTTTTACGTTTTTAGAAGTTTTCGTTAATGTACAGGTGTATATAATTAATGATGTTCTTTTTGTTATTATGTAGTGAAGGCAACTGGAAATATTTCTGCATTAGGTTATTATTGCATAATTTGTATCTGAATTACTTAATGTTAGAGGTCTTAATGGAATCTCCGAAATTTCATACGCGATGCAGTCTATAGTAATGATCAAAATAAGACAAAATTTATTAATTTAATTATTTATTTGTATGGGCTGTCAACAGTATTTAGCGAAAGTCTTTTCATATTGTGACTTTGTTGAGTTAAGTAAAACTATTTCTATGAAAAAAATAAAATAATTACGTGACAATATACGCCTTTCATTCAAAATAAATAACAATTATATACAAGTATAGACAATGCTTAGGACCTTTAGGATATATTTACACCACTACTTTATAATTACTAGAAACATTTTAATGGGTAATACAAACCGAGTAAGACGTCGTAAATGTTCAATCAGATTATTTTTTTATTTTATAATGTCGAAATATTAAAAGTCAAAATTGTCGGAAATCCTACCTAAAATTATGGACATAGAACTCATCTATACCATTATAAAGAGGAAAGATTTGATTGTAATGAATAGGCTCCGAAACTACTGGACCGATTTCAAAAATTCTTTCACCGTTGGGAATCTACGCTATCCCCGGGTGACATAGGCTACTTTTTATCCCTGTATCCCACGGGAACGGGAACTACGCAGGTGAAACCGCGAGGCGTCCGCTAGTTTACTATAAAATAATACTATCACCGGACCAGCTGGCGGTAACCAATGGCACATTGCAAAAACAACTTTTGTGTGGATAATTTTTCGACATCGAAAGTTTTTTTTTTCTTCTAGTAATTATAAAAAGTGGTGTGTATCTATATGGAGCGTTGTGCTGACTCCACTATCTGCAGAAAGTACTATAAGCTCTTATTGCCATTTAAACTGAACAATCACTTGAATAGAAATAAGAGTTCACGGTACCCCACTGCAGGATACTGTAAGTACGGTATTGACCGACCGACAAATATAACGTTTACCTACCATCAACAAAATCAAGTTTATCGATAACAAATGTCATGTCAACAATTAATCATCATTAACTTTTATTGAATGAATGTCAAAATTGTTGATAGCTATAATAAAAAAGATTATTAATCCGACTTTTGAATGCCGCACTCGCATAAACAGTAACTAGCACGAGAGTACCGATAATTACATATAGCCGCTATAAAAATTTGTGCTACAAAAAAACAAACTGTATCTAGCAAGCGTGGCTACCGTGAAGCGTCCGCGTGAATGAAACCAGGTCCTCAGAACCTAGATACTCTGCAGTCGTCTCTTGAGATGATCTTCGTTGGAGACCGAGGGTCAACTCCGTCGCCAGATGATGACCAGACCAGACAAGTCGCTAGTCGCAAGCAGGCTCTCGTCGTAACTGAAGCTCACGCCAAGAACTGGCGATGCGTGTCCTGAAATTCAAGTTTTTGAAAGTTTAATAGATATTAAGTGACTGTGTGGTCGAAGATGGTACGTACACCCAGCCTGGAACGGAACTGGCTTTGAAATGAGGCTGCCGAAAGAAAGAAAGAAAATAGTTTAATTTCGTAACACAAGCACAAAACAGACAGTTACAAAATAGGGGCTCACCTCAGCATAATACTGGTCATACTAAGTGGTATGATATAGGATACTTTTCATGATCATGTCGGGTAATTATTATTACCCGACACTGGCAAAACAAAAGGATGGGTATGAAACTGTATGCAAATTATCATCCGCTTAACACGAAAATTCTCGGTTTTTTGAACTTGTTAACTGAATGACTAAATAAACTCTATGTAAACAATGTCCGACTGGCAGCCAAATAATTAATATAGAGTCACTAATTCAATGTTCGCAGGAAACACTTTTAAAAAGAAAATATTTACGTAGAAGATGAACAATATACGTCGGCGTCCATTAATCACGTGATGTTTTTTAGCGAATTTTTTAACCCTTTTTTTATGGTTGACAGGCTAGGTGTTTGACCACAGCTCACCTGATTTTAAGTGACGGTGGGGTCGGTGGATGGTAAACACACCTAGCCTGGAATGGAACTGGCTCTCAAGTGAGGCTGCCAGAACACACCGGTAGGTGCTTGGCGGCAGATTTTCAACTTGAGAGTGGTAGCTAGCCAGCCGAGTACTAGAAAGTGCCCTACCACTATGCTATGGTTTCCTTCACCGGCAGCTCAAGCTCATTGTTGGGGTTTGAACCCACGCCCTTCGGCATGCGAACCTACCGCGCTAACCACTGAACTATCATCGCTACAAACGTAAAGACACATTCCATCAAAAACATTTACAAAGGAAACAGACGTGGTTTTAAAATAAAACAATGGTCAGGGTAACCGACCCATTGCAACATGAGTAATACTGTATAAGTGAGACAAAAAAGAACCTTGCAGCTTGTTGACGACGGGCTGTTCCGCGTGTCCTTCGATGTCGAGGAAGTAGACGCACGAGTCCTCGCTCCCGGAGACGACGCACACGCCGCGCCGGAATGACATGATGGGGCAGAACGTCGACTTCACGCTGTGCTGCGTATGGGCCACGTCGAAACGCTTCTTGAGGACCAGACTTCCTTCACGGTCAGAGATCCTAGGGAGACGATACACGATTTCAAGTTTCTGACACTTATAATAGGTACTAAGTATAGTACGATTACATCGTCCCATATAAAAACTGTAGATTGGGACAGTTTTTCTATAGTCCTTCGAGCTCTCTAGTGTCATGCGAGAGACTATAAAATACTCTCCGCGCGTATATTTAAAAATGATTAGTAAATAAACTTCTGGTTTTTTTTTTAAATATATATTGAATAGATTCGCGTTTGACCACATCCTGCCTGATGTGAAGCAACGATTCGGTCTAGGATGGTACACGCTTACCTAGAAGGAACCTGTTGACTCTTGATATGAAGACACTCATATTGTGATTTTCGGGAAACACAGCCTCCGGCAAAGAGTTCCACATCCTCGCTGTGCGAATAAAGAATGTTTGAGCGCACTCTCGCAAATGTTTAGGACTATTTTACGAGTGGATGTTCATGTCTTCGTCATGGGATCCCGTTGCTATCCCTGTTCATCTGTTCATATTTGCATGGTGGTAGGGTAATTTCGACCTTTTTTATGTTAAAGTAATGCGACGAACAATACGTTCTCCTGATGCTTAACTCAAGTTGGAAATCTGCCGCCAAGCACCTAAGGGTGTCCCGGGAGCCTTACTTAAGAGCCAGTTCTGATACCTATGTTAACCATCTTTGACCACATTGTCACTTAATACAGGTGAGCTGTAGTCACCTAGCCTGTCACCATTAAAACAAAGCCTTTTAATAAACGACGGTCTTTTAATAACTAAGAAGTAGAATCCCCTTGATTAATTATTTCCACTAGATTATGATTTTAGAATTCTATGTCTATGTATGTTCATCTGTTCTGTTATATCTCTTAAACATTTTTTGTGTAACAGTAATGAGACAAACGAGATGCTCTCCTGACGGTAAGAAATAACGCATTTTCATAATCATTACAACGATACGCAAAACTTTGACTAGCAATTTCAGTTCCATAGCAGTAATTAGTATTCAGTATTACATACCAATAGCAGTTCCATTCCAGGCTAGGTGTTTACCATCTTCGACCACACCGTCACTTAACATCAGGTGAGCTGTGTTCAAATAACTAGCCTGTCAACCAAAAAAAAAGCACAACAAGGTACAGTGTATCGCTGCTTTGGCGCTCATTAAGTAAGTATTTTGAGATTTTTGACACTTGGTCTCAATAGCTCTGCAATTATGCTAGCTGCATTTATGCAAATGAGATATTATTCGACGTGCCATAGCACTCCACATATCATAAGGTACATGACGTCAAAGTAAATCCAATATGGCGCAGTTTATAACCTAAGTTTATGTTTTAAAAAGACGTATATAACAACCATATGGCTAAGTAGGTAATTTGCAATAACAAAATGGTCTGGTTTTAGTTTTTCAATCTATCTCTGAGAAAAGTATTTTCACTGGTGAAGTTTATGAAACTTTGGCATTTACGAGTGAATCTAGAATACATGATCTGATTTCTATCGCCCTTGAATGCATGTGCATCAACATGAATTCGTTTCAAAGGAACTGCGTGGAGCGTATCTGGCCGCGTCAATCATCCGAGCTGTCATCGAAACACTCGAGGCGAGGACGGAGCCCGTTAGTCGCGGCGCATTCCTCGCGCCTCACATTCTCGCCAACACCCGGATAACACAAAGATTTCAACGAATGTCTTACAGGGCTTACTCGGAATCCGGCGCGAAAACTGCGAAGGTTTTCATCGATGTGTTAAATATTTTTGCATTGTGTATCCTGTTACTGGTCTTACGTTTTTCGTTGTTCTCTTAAGATTTTTTTTTTATATTGGAGGACATTTTAACAGCGCTATCTAGCCTCAAACTAAGCAAAGCTTGTACTATACTGTACCACACCGCTGACAGAATACTTAAATAGCGATGATAGCTCAGTGGTTAGCGCGGTAGGTTCGCATGCCGAAGGGCGTGGGTTCAAACCCCAACAATGAGCTTGAGCTGCCGGTGAAGGAAAACATCGTGAGGAAACCAAAGCATGGTGGTAGGGTACTTTAGTACTCGGCTGGCTAGCTACCACCCTCAAGTTGAAAATCTGCCGCCAAGCATCTAACGGTGTGTTCCGGCAGCCTCACTTGAGAGCCAGTTGCATTCCAGGCTAGGTGTGCTTTACCATCTTCGGCCACACCTTCACTTGACATCAGGTGAGCTGTGGTCAAACACCTAGCCTGTCAACCATTAAAAAAAGAAAAAAAAACTTAAATACTTTTTTTTGTAAATACATAACTATAATACATACGTATTGTAACCCAGACACAGAACAAATCTCGATCTTAGTCACACAAATGTTAGTCCTGAGTGGGAATCGAACCCACGCCCTTTAGCTCTCAAAGCAGACATACTACTAATGAACCTGAACCTGAAGGGCTGTCATGAACCAACAGGGCTATCGATTATTATTATTGTTGTTATGATTATTATTTTAATATGATTATTGTGATTATATTCACATGATTATTGTTATTATCAGGCAGTGACATTTGTTTATTAATATATTTTTCCTTTTTTAATTTTACGTTACTTTAATGAAATGACGTCGTGCCTAATGTAAACATATTATGTAATTATAAGGCCAATAAAATATTCTATTCTATTACATTCATATTGAAAATAAAAAAAATAATTACAAAATGCTTTATTTTTTGACCAGATTTCTTTAAAAGTAGTAGGTTGGGACCTTCCGGTAACTATTAAAAATACTTGTGGCAGAAGATCCCGCTGTTCTATATCTATGTTTAAATTTATTTATACAAGCATGTAGGGTGTGTGGGTGTGTGTGATTGCATGTATGTGAGAGAGGGCATGTATTTGTAGCATGTATTTTCATTTCATTGAAGCTGTTTATGACTACTTTTAAAAAAAGTCATCGAATAAAATTATTTGGGAATTTACAGGGTGTGCTATCGCTTATCATTTATAGACGTATTAAATTTTATTATATGTATAACGGTTTGCACTGACCATGCCTGGCCTAAAGTCAAGCATCAATGGGGTTAAAAACGGTTACTTAAAAGCAACATCTTTTACCCTAAACATAACAAAACTCCCATACTGTTATTTTAAGGAAACGACGACTTAACTTGACTGTTGATTGGCTGTTGCAGAGCTAGGATTAACTCCTGTAATGAAGTTTAACTTGAACTTGAAGCTTTTTATGGTAAGTCCCTTTTCCCCTATTCTCCTAAGTAGCGGGCGTAAATGGATGCTCCATTACTTTAGACATATTCTATCGTTTGGAAACTACGAAATTTTCAGAGCAATACATCGCAGAAACACAATGCATTACGAATTTCAAAATTTTAGACAGTCTAAACATGGCATCCAGCATCGATTATGCATTTTTGTACCTGAACAAGTAGAGCGCGTTGTGTGCAGCGCTGACTAGCAGCGCGGGGTGACGCGCCAGCCAGGGGCTCCAGCCGAGGCAGGTGACGGCGCCGCCCACGCAGCACCGCCGCAGCTTGCTGAGTGCGCCCGCGCCCTCCAGCCGATAACTCACTATCATACCCTAAATCGATCGAAAAACACATTGGCAAAAACAAAAGAAGTACCAGAGCGTGTACTACGGCCCTTACGGCCTCAGGACAAACATTTCATGTATCAACAAATGTTTGTTCTGTGTCTGGGTGTTCTGTTTGTATTATAAGTATGCATTTACAAAAAAAAAGTATATATGTATTCTATCAGTTATCTGACTTCCATCACACAAGCTCTGCTTAGTTTGGGGTCAGATGGCGCTGTGTGTAATGTCCTACGATATTTATTTATTATTAAGCACATGAACATGTAACGCAACGTGTCTCCGGAATGCAGCGGAATTTTAATTAAATTTGGGTTGAATGGTATTCTCTATACCAATCTCAAATTAAAAAAGTCAAAACAGTCGAAATAAACGGATGACGTTAAAAATGCTATACGCATTTTAGGTAAGGAATCTTGTTAGAGAATCAGCAACCAGTAGTGAAATTATCATTTTCCTCTGCTGAACATAACTATAAATGTTTCTAATCTTTTCTAACTAAAATTAGTGTTATCGATTCTAAGCGTCGGACATATCCGTCAAATGATATATATCAGACTAGCGGACGCGTTGCGGTTTCACCCGCGTAGTTCCCGCTCCCGGAACACAGGGATAAAAAGTGGCCTATGTCACCTTCACAATGGTAAAAAAAATTTTGAAATCGGTCCAGTAGTTTTTTAGTTTATTCGTTACAAACATACAAGAATCCAAAAATACAAATCTTTCCTTTTTATAATATTAGTGTAGGTATCAAAATCAATTGACAGCCCTGTTGGTTCATTGGTAGTATGTCTGCTCCAAGAGCTGAAGTTGATGGGTTCGATTCCCACCCAGGATAAACATTTTGTGGCATAAACAAATGGTTGTTCTGTGCCCTGGGTGTTCTGCATGTATTATGTTTTTACAAAAAAAAAATGTAGTATTCTATCAGTTATCTGACTTTTTGTTTTGCTTAGTTTGGGGTCAGATGGCGCTGTATGTAATATCCTACTATATTTATTTATTAATTGAATGAATACCTTATCGTTGGCCGCCCAGAACATCCTGCCACTAGACTCGCATGCTATCGACATTACTCTTCCTCCCAGTATACTGCTGCCTCCTATAATAAATTGAAATTAATGAGATTTTTTTCTTATGTAAGAAGTAATGAGACGAACAAAACGCTCTCCTGATGGTAAGAGATAACGCCTGTCCATGACCATAGCAGCGATACACAGAATTTTAAGTGACAAAATAAAGTCCAGGGCATCACTGCTTTGACGCTCATTACTTTGAGACTTTTGATAGAGTTACAACAGCCCAGTAATTTCGCTAGCTGCAGTACCCTTCAAACCGGAACACAGTAATGCTTACACACTACTGCTTAGCGGCAGAATAACTGGTACTGCGGTGGTATCTACCTAGACGACCTCCTGCTAAGGATATCTACCACCAAGTAAGTAAATTATTTTACATCATCTGATTACATTATAGCAATATTTCAAATTTACACCAACCTCTAGGATAAATTCCAGTGGACACATTGAGAACTGCTACCATACCTCTTGCGTTTCCCGTCTGTTTTTGCAGTGAAGGATATTTTGTTTTTACCTTTTAACATATTTTGTAAGTATTCGAACTTAAAAATTACATTTGTCAGAAATACTCGTCTATAGAATTTTATGAATATCGTGTTCACGGTTTGCAATATACCTTCACACAACATAACCAACATAAAAATGTACATAGACACGTTGACTTGGTTGATTACACTAAGAACTTCAGTTTTTGGTCAAAAACAGCTAAAATCATCATATTCATACCCATATAACTAAAATCTATATCACAACTCAAAATTACGGATGATGTGGGGTAAGTAATAGTACTATACATAGTTAATTTTTGCCCAGAATAGCCTTTGTTCAAGTTCCGTATATGTTGACGTATGATTAAGCCCCGACTCGAAGGACCAGAAATGTTGTATCTCACTTAAGATGTTACATTTAAGGTAAAAAGGTAAGCTCATATGTACCATAAGCCGCCGATTCCTTCAATACTTCGTACTAAAAGGTAAATTACGTACGTAACGTACTAAAACCATCATCAATTATATTTATGTATTAATGAGATTGTTATGAACATTTTGACAATTTTTCGGTACTGGTCCCCAGTTAAGCTTAGGAAAGCGTGTCTAACAGTTCAGATTACACCAAGCTTATGTTTGACGTGAGGTGGTGGGTACCATCAGACTTATTTTTGTCATTAGTGAAAAAGGATACGATGACCATATTATTATTGGCGGGTTGGAAGACGCAGCAAAGCAGCGGCGCATCCAGGTGCGAGCGCACGAGGCGCAGCCGCGTGCGCGCCGCTACGTCCCACAGGCATAACGCACCCTCCGCGCCGCACGTCACCAGCAAGTCGTTCGACGCGGACCAGTCACAGTCTGATCACATACTAAGCTGTTTACGTCACGGAAGAAGGAATCACAAAAAATGCTATCATACATCGAAACCCCATAGTACAGAGGTAAAAATCCACTGCCAAAATGCTTCCGAAGTTTATAATTCAAATTTGTGATATTAGCTCTTGTAGTACAGTAGGCAAAGTAAATAAGCAATGTTTTGCCCAGCAGAATTATTGTACACAAGCGGACGCCTCGCGGTTTTAACCGCGTAGTTCCCGTTCCCGTGGGAATACAGGGATAAAAAGTTGTCTATTTCACCCGGGGATAGTGTAGCTTCCAAACAGTGAAAGAATTTTTGAAATCGGTCCAGTAAATTCAGAGCCTATTCAATACAAACAAATCTTTCCTCTTTATAATAGTATAGATAGATGTAGTTACCAGTGACTGCCTTGGTGTGCGCATCGATGATGAAACTGACGCGCGGCGGAGTCGCCGTGACGTCACAGATGGACACTGTGCCATCGTGAGACGCACAGCACAACTTCGAGCGATCATTGTTGGCAAACTTTACCACACTCACTTGTTCTGTGTGCTATAAAAGGAATCAAAATTATTCCTTACAGTAAGGCATAATCTACACAAAATTAATGCACATTATGGAAATTTACTGTTGTTATTAGATAAATTAATTGATTCAGGTGTTACTTTGCGGAAGTTCATTTTGAATATTCAAGGTATATATTTAGTATATGTATTTCTGCTTAACAGTCATTCCAGTTACAACAGTGATGAGGACTTAAATTAAACTAATTTGACAACAACTTATTGTCTTGTCACCTAAATCACTGGAGCTACTGTGCCAGCGGCCCAGAGCCTCGGTCCGATACTTCAAGGAGCTGGGTTGGCTCAGGTAGACGCTGGTAGGGGGAAATGCACAATACACCCCAAGCGGGACGCCAGTGCAGGACTTATCGCCCGCACTTCGAATAAGAATAAGAACAACTTATTAATTAAACTGTACCATGTATTGTACTAACTGTAGTTTAACTGTCGTTATTGGAAACAGGCAATTAGGGTGTGTTGATATGCATTCAAAGGGTGTGCTTGATTTGCAAGTCCTAGATACTGTACTATATAATTTCCTTGGTAGTTCTCTTTAGCTTATGCCTTAGCGGTCATCTAGGCAGGTACCACCACAGTACCAGATATTCTACCATCAACCAGTAGTGTGTAAACTTTACTGTGCCTCGGTTTGAAGGGTACTGCAGCTAGTCAAATTACATAGCTGTTGAGACTAGCCATCTAATGTCTCAAAGTAATGAGCACCAAAGCAGTCGTCCAAATGCCCTAGACTTTGTTTTAGTACTCTAAGTTCTGTGTATCACTGCAATGGTTATGGACAGGTGTTATCTCTTACCATCAGGAGAGTGTCTTGTTTGTCTCATTACTATTAAATAAATAAAAGCTAATGAACCACCTGAAGCTCTCTAACTAGCTAATTGTCTATTCTATAGCATGCCATTTAGTTTTATTTCAATCTCACAAAGGTACACTACATAATTTCAATTTCTTTGAAGCAATTAATAATCTATTTGTATGTTAATAGTCTTTTTAATTTGTTTCTATTTATTGTTGTTATTTACCTGATCAAATATGTGGTGTACACCAGTAAAGGCATAGTTCTCTGAAATTGTCATGTCATTTTTCTTTTTTGTATTGGTATGAGATGGACTGTCTTCTACAGCAATGCTGGCCTGAAATGTCAAATATCAACAAATTGTTATGAATTTATTCATCATTTACTTAATTTGAGTTAATAGACAGATTCTAAGCAATATAAGGCTGTGGATTCATAACATAGTTGTTTACTCCTGTCTTATCAGATGAATGGAACAGCAAAAACAGACACCATTCAAAAATTTAAAGTTCCTTTGGTATAAAAACGCTGAGAGGTAAAAGAGTTTATAAAGGCCTGACTTTCAAAGAACACAATTACCTTGCTACTTGACCGAGGTCTAGATGATGCAGAGCTGATGGAGATGTTATCTTGTACTCCATATCGGCGTTGTAGTAACTGGCTTCTTATGTTAATGTACTTTTTAATAGTCTCTATATCCTAGAATTAATCAAGAGATTGAACACAGATGTCTTACATAACTCAGGTCTGAAGCAAGTTTCATTTCTAGGAGGATAAATACCTTGAACTTGGAGTTTTCTCTTAATAGTTGGCTGCGACGGCGAATGTAAAGAGTTTCTAAAATAAATGTAAATCATAAATTACAGAATTTATATTAGCGCCAGCTTCTTTTGTGGAAGATATTATGATAGGAAGCAAGAGATTAAACGGTTTGTCAAAGGAATCACAGGTATAGGAAGAGACAAAGAGACATTAGGTATGTATATAAATACAATAGATTATGTGAATCTTATGAGCAAAGGATTGGATATAGTTATTTTATAAAATATAATCTCGGTGAAAGTTTAAAGTTATGTACTTACTAAAGTTCGGGTTGTTCGGAGCCCTGTAAGCATTAAATCGGGCGTCCAATGCAAATATCTGTTGCTGGAATGCAGCAGCCATATTTTTGGTACCTATCCACTCATTTAATGTGCAGTCTCTGTTATTATTTTATCACAGCAAAACAAATAAACAGAAAAACAACATTAGGTACCTGTCCAAAACAAGATTATTATTTTTGACAGCTGTCTAACAAAACTGTCACTGTTCTTCTTCTTTGATTTTGGCGTCGCATTTTGTGTATTTGCCAGTGTCAAGTGTTTTGAAGTTTTCAAGTAATCTGAGTTTTCAAGTTTCATAAGTTAAAAAGTAGTCAACGTCCAGTCCATGCCAGTCAAATCCAGTCATGTTTTAGTAAAGTAGTGGCATGTCTGGATACATAAACACTGGAACTACTAACACTGGCTGGACTACATAAACACTCGAAAAAAACATTAGTTTTGAAAAAATACAAGGGGCGACGCGACTCACTCCGCGTTTCGGCCAAAACTCCACGGGTCTTGAATCATGCATGGTGTATGATAACCAAACTTCGGTAATCTCAACGACCTGTACTTATCCAAAAAATGATAGTAGCTAGGTACCTACTCACCGTTTTCATAAAAAATAACTTAATGTAACCCAAAAACAAAATCAACGTAAATCAACGCTTGCGAAATATTCGCATTTCGGATCCAAAGATGACTTGATGTCCTTGATGTAGGTAGCTACATAGGGATTTTTATTTCCTAGTTATCTGAATAAATTTATCAACCGTATGAACAACACCCACATTTTCCAGTGAAAAAACTGACCCCTTCAAAGTCCAAATCTATTAAACAGTAACATGAATACTGAACAAGTAGAACTAGCTACTAACAAACATACCTACCTACTTACAAGCTTTAACATTATTGCAATATTTGTTTTTTCTTCGCACAATTTAAAAATATATTTTGCAAACGTATTTTGTTGGCGCAATAGAAGTCTCTGTCGTATAAGAATCAAGACATGGCATCGAAAGATTATAATCTCAAAAAATTATTTATCCAGACTAGTCCAGAGGTCCATATCTCATTTCATTCACAACCACATACAATCCTTCATTTGTATTTGTATTCTTAATAAATAGCAGGTAACTCCGGATGAGCTCTGTTCTAACTTGTCCGATTACTCGCCTCATTGTGAGAAGGGTAAGACCATAGTATACCACGCTGCCTAGTTGAAAGATATTCAAAAACAGGAAAAACAAAAGTAGGTAACCAGTTTTATTATTGTACGGATGGATATAAATATCGTATTATAATTCAGGTCACGGAACCAAAGTTGTTGAAAGTAATATTCATAATCACAATACAAGTACATACGTAGGTAGGTAGGTAGGTACAAGTATTATACCTATTGGTATAATAGATATCTACTTGTATAATTTCTGCGAAACATTTGACTTACGCATACCTATGCATAAATATTGCGCACACGCTCGAAAAACACGACCCGATATTAGGGTAAAAATGTGATATCTTCAAAAAAACTTTGCAAACCACCGATCTACTTCACCTGTGTCGCAACCCAATAGCGAAATATTTATCAGGCACCCGAGATCATCGCACGACGTCCTCGCGCAGCGCGCACGGCTAGCCGCTCGCCCGCGCTGAGGCCGGCTGTTTCCCAGAATCCTTATTTCCGATTCCGAAATACTCGGCGCGGTGATACCAGGAAATCTCAGCCCGCGTTATTCTGGGGCAATGCCGCGTAAAACTCGAAACACGTAGCTTTCTAGCGAGCCTCTGCCACCCGTTATAAATAATCAGAATGCGTAAAAAGGAGTCGCTGACCCTCAATTACTGTCATCATTTGTCTTCAGAGACACACCTCCAGTGCCTAAGGGTCGTGATATAGTTCAATAAATAAAATAACCATTGCTTTATAATTTCATTATATTTAATGAATGACATACCGTACATCAATCGTAACATTTAAAATTCTATCGTACAACAAACACGCGTATGACGAAGTGTCGACCGCCTAGCGATCGGTTACCGGCGCTATATACATCTTACAGTAAGAGACGGATTAGTGATACAGATTCCGTGGGATATACGCTAAGAGATAGGTGTCGAAACTATCCAATATTCCTGCTAAAATAATTATACACTGTAAATAAATAAGTGACTTACAAAGCATCACGTAGCGACTAACATCTTATAACTAACTAATCCATCTTAAACATATTTGACTATTGTTTGTTGTACCTAAATATGTGAAAACATTTGCATTGACTCACAAAGAAATGCATGGGTGTATAAAAAGTAATAATAACATGTAGAATATGTAGATTATTAAAAATCAATCAGTCAAAAATATAAATCTATAAAAGGCAAGTGTTCCTACATTACATTTTATTTACAATTAAAATTCTATATTAGATTATTCGCTATTTACATACATAATTTTGTTAACAAATTCATAATAATATCAACATAGTTGTAATTTCATTAGCCGATAATTATAGTAAGCTTAGAGCTACTCAGGTTTCAAATTCGAAACTCGATCGAGCAAACATTGGCACGAGTCCGAGAAAAACTAGAAATTATACTTAGTAGTACCTACTGCAACAATGCTCGCTCGCACGAACTCGAATCGATCTTCAAAACAATCGTTATTAATGCGAAATGTTGGCGGTTTACAAACTTAACTCACTTAACTCTTAACATACACGCTAAAACAATGGCATTACTTATAGCACCCACTGGCGGACAGCTGCGTTGTACCCGATTTAATCTCCAAAGTAACCGTGTAACTAACTATATATATCTACTAAGTTACATTTTTAATTTCCGGTACGTCAAGGGGTACGTTCCCCGTGCGAGAAGCTATATCCGCTCAGGAATTATAAGCAAAATATAAACTACAGAATTCATAGCGCAGACTAAAGTTTGAGGTCGCTCGTTGCAGGCAAGACCGGCCTTATACACTAATGTTATTTATAAACGGACTTGTTATCAGGAGGTCTTTTCTCCAATGAAGATACGAGGTTACGACTCCAGTTATTAACGCTGTATTTATCTATGGACCTCGATGACATCTGCGCCCGAGATGACTCGCATTCATTTTGTATTCCATATTCTTCGCGCTAATATTGACTTTTTAAAATTCATAAGCAGAACATGCAAATTTATTACCATTTTTAGGGTAATTGATACATGAGATTTCAACTCTAAAACATATTATTTTATACTTATATCTACTTATCATAAACTTGGAAGTTACATCACAATGCTGCAATGAACAACACTGGGCCGAATCAAGCTGCCTTGCATTAATGAGCAGATAAACACAATACTTATTTTATTTCCATTAGCAAATTTCCCATATGTAAAACCGCATACACAACGCGCACCTACTGAATTACGTATATTGGTACCTAATTAGGTACTTACAAAATTCATTATTGATTGGAGATATCACGTTGTTTTAAAAACATTAATTAGAGGAAAAAAACAAACGAATAATCTCGCAACTGCTTTAACATATGCAAAGTAAATTAATGTAAAAATTTCTAAATTGTTATCCTACGACAGTGTATCACATCAGAGAATATCTTCTAAGGCCTACTAATGTACTTTGATGGAGCGAGCGTTTGACACGCTACAAAATAATGGGCCTTACGACCGGAATACACAATTCCACGCGTTCCGGCTCCGTCCCATCGCTCTCCGCATGTTGGCCATCGTATACCATTGACCGAGGCGTCAGCCCACGGCGGCTGACGCGTGCTTTTTTCCCTCCAAACCGGGCAATAATATATTTGATAGCGGCGAGATTTATACGTGTAACGACATCCTAGTCGTCCTATGTACGGGTATTAGTTTTAATCCGAGCCTGAGCTTACAGCTAGTTCGTCGGAACTAACTGTCGGGACGCGCGCCGTGACGCATACGAATGCACGAGCACGAATAAAAAGCGGACACCGCGCGGCATTTGCCTAATTCCTGTGTTACCGAACCGCGTCACGTGCGGCGCACATTTGTATTGGACACGCGAAAATAATTCCCCTATAAACGGTCTTTTTAACATTTCAAATCGTTCACAAAACGCGTGTAGTTGACGTTCGTTATTTTTTGTCGCAACTTTTTCAACATTTGTTATATTTATCTATTCTAAATCGAACTTCGTCGATAAATCGTGGCGCGCGTTTTTAAAATACAGGCTTACAAGTGAGATAAAGATTTATAAAACAAATATAGTTTACAAACACCTAGACAATGCAACAAAGATGAATATTTACCATGACCCCAGACAGCCGTGACGGTCAATGTGAAACGATTGCGTTCCGCTTCTGAAATCTCCGTAGCCGTAGTAGACATGTACAAAGCACGCGTGTTATTTTTAATCGAATTCTCCGTAATCATGACGCGGAGAGAGGTCGAACACAATCGCATGCTGCATTGATTCAAAAATAAAATGGGACACAATTAAAAAGAAGAACATAAAAAAATGCAAAGCGCTTTAACGATTACATATCTCGATGTTGTTACATACGAATACATTTGCAGTCTTTTCGACGTTCCTCCATACCTAACATTGTAAGGCGATCCTTATCATTTCATTATTTATGTACGTATTTTACCTATACCGTATGAATAGAACGCAGCATTAGTGCTGTAAATAGTTGTAAGTATACCAAACTGGGTATACGTTCAGGCACGAACATCACATTTTGTCTAAAACGTCTCACCCACCCATCTAGATAAATATTGTCCTACCCACAATACTCCGCCCGTCCGTTGACGCGTCTCTACATTTAGACCATCTATTAATACCGTAAATCCACGCAAATAGTTCTATACTTACACTTAAATGTCTACTCAGATCTAATAACATTAAATTCTTAGTAAGGGGTTCTAATAACAAACACTCGTTAGTTATTACATTAACAAAGAAATACAACTTATTATGAAACGCTCCAATCATAATCAGCTCTTTGAACAGTAGTAAAATTTATTACACATTAATAGTTTCTCAAAACTACGATATAAATACAAGTAGCATTTTACGTATCATAAATACATACATTTATATAATATAATCGAATAAATTATGAATGTAATAATAATAAATTTCAATAGTGTCGTATAATTTGTATGTACACACATGCACCGTATCACGAGAGCATTGATCATAATATCGTGGAGCACGTCGGGTGCGCGCCATCTCTAGAGTGGCCCTATCGCGATCATAGCTATGTCGATGTTATCTACTTCCTTGTAACGACGGCCGAGCGAGCCACGACTCGATTAATTTCTCCTCTAACTTTTTCTCAATTCTCGAAATGCTAATCGCCCAAACCAGTTGATAGTTTGCGGGGAAGCCTGTTAGCGCGCCCGCGCTGCCTCGGCCGCCTTCCCAGAAACGAAAGCGAGATAGCCGCTAGTGAGAAATGTGATTATCGTAATAACCTCCCGGAACGAGAGGGACCGTTTCCGATGTTTTGTAAATAGAAACCATCGCCGCGCGTCCAATCTGCGGGCACACGTGCGATGGGAGTCTGAACACGTTCTAAATAAATACAAATTGTGACACGATTTAGCAGCGTCTTGACGTCATAAGCCTCAGTTTGTTGTTTCCAATTTTCCGCATACTACTCAATAGAAAGTTTGCCAAATAGAATTCGAAACATCTAAGCCGCAAAAGCGACTTGCACCCTTCTGGTAACGCTCTGATGTTAAAGCTATATCAAAGTTAAGGAGTTAATTTATAAAGCAGTCAAATGCAATAATATACTAACAGGGAAAATATCGTATCATAGAATATTAACTACACACTGATTAAGGCAATCTGTTTTTTATAGTACATATACATATACTATTATAAAGAGGAAAGATTTGATTGCTTGTTTGTTTGTATTGAATAGGCTCCGAAACTACGGGACCGATTTTAAAAATTATTACACCGTTGGGAAGCTACACTATCCCCGGGGGCATAGGCTACTTTTTATCCCTGTATTCCTACGGGAACGTGAACTACGCGGGTAAAACCGCGAGGCGTCCGCTAGTACTTGAATAAAATGTTGACAGAAGCGCAACATAAGTTCTAGAAATTGCGAAACGATTGAATTAATCATGTAGTTTTGCTTTGACGGAAACTAATAACGTCGGGTCAACGATTTATTATTAAGAAATGATTTATTTTTCTAAAGGTAAGCCTGCAATAATATATGTATATGAACTTGATTAAGTTGTAAACATCCAAACTGCATTAGCAGTCATCACAAAAAGCCCCAATTACTGGCAAGCATTCGGAAGCAAGATAATGCCAGCGTGATAATCGATTTAAAACAACTAATTCTGAGAACACACAAAGATTAGAAGCCGCATAAAAACCAGATTCTTGTTACGGCTTTAAGTGAACTTAATGGTTAACTTGACCAACAATCAATAGTGGCAGTTTTCGGAGAATGAATTAATGTTTTTACTTAGAACCTCGACCGGCATCTACCAGGAAAATTATCTTTCACGTTATTACTGACAGTCGCACGATATTAATTACACTCTCCGGGAAAAGTTCGTTTTTTCAGTTAATTGCCATATTTTATAGTTATGCCTTTATAAATATGCATACACACGTAAAATTTTACGTCTTGCTCGTTATTTTCTTATTTAATATTTTAAGGATTTATGTACGCGATGTAAGCTCATTTTGCTGCGTAATTTTAGATAACTGACAATTTACTCGATCTTACATTTGTTTTTTTTTGTTATAGGTACATTTTTTATGGTTGACAGGCTAGGTGTTTGACCACAGCTCACCTGATGTTAAGTGATGGTGTGTTCGAATATTGTGAAGCACACCTAGCCTGAAATGGAACTGGCTTTCATGTGAGGCAGCCGGAACACACCGTTAGGTGCTTGGCAGCAGATTTTACAACTTGATGGTGGTAGCTAGGCAGCCGAGTACAAGAAAGTACCATACCACCAGGCTATGGTTTCCTCGCGATGTTTTCCTTCACCGGCAGCTCAAGCTCATTGTTAGGGTTTGAACCCACGGCCTTCGGCATGCGAACCGACCGCGCTAACCACTAAGCTATCATCGCTACAAACATGTTTTCTGTAAAGTTTTAGGCCGTATTCATTTTATTTTTTTGTATTTTATGAAAACAACATCAAACAAAGAATAAATCAAACATCAATCAGTCCGCTTTGATAAAAAATTCGATATACCATTTCATACATCCACCTCACGTCTGATAAATTTACCAGGAATTGTAATTCGATCTCTCGCACGCTACAGGCTGAATGTTCACATACAATAAAGAGATAGATAGAGAGAGAGAGACATACACCTTCAAAATTACGCCACCAACAATTCATAAATAAAACTACATATAAATAACTTTAACCGTTTACTTACACACAAACGGTTCATAAATTACCAATAAATTACATTGACGAATTCATTAAAAAAAAAATTGCATTGACGTTATGTAACTTTCACCTACATTTTATCATCCCTTGATGGAGCAAATTTGAAGTTTCTATATTCTATCTCATTGAAATACTCAACTATGAAATCAGCCCGTGTCTAAATGTTAAAATGTTACCATCCAACCTGCAACGAACGAAGTATTCCATAAAGATAAGCTTGTAACGTTCTCAAGGTGTCCAGAAATATACAGAACCGGCCGAAGATATCCATCTGGCACGCGTCAAGCTCGGAAGACCAGTACACCTTACCTTTAATCTTTACCACTGGAAAAACCAGGAGTAACTGGCTCTCGAGAGAAGACGGAACCGAGCTATTAAGATTTATAAAGTGTTAAGTGCGAGAATGTAAAACCCTTCGATGATCTAAAGCAGTCCAGACAATGGCCCGCGGGCCGCATGCGGCATATTTTGCAATCAGAAAATAGTTTTGGACATAAATAGTTTGGATAATAGAATTCTTTGTCAAAACATAATAATCAATATGTATTCATACTGGACATAGCGACAATTGTTTTCAATATCATTGTTAAAGATAAATTAACGAAGAACCAATAAACGTATTTTTTTTTACTTGAAAACTGAAAATATTTTTTTCTGCGACACTCCAGCCATTGTATTAAATTTAATTAGCCCGCGATGGTATGTAGTTTGGACAGTCTAACTAGTTAAAGCAAAACTTACAAAAGTATTGTTTGAGAGTTTCAGAATGCACCCGAATTAATAGGCAAACTAAGTATCAAATAGAAGATACACGAGATTAGTCCAAATAACTTTGTTCTAATATTTTTTAAATGTGAACAATATCCCGGTAGCTGTGAGAATATTTATTACAAGCATCGTAATTACTCTTTTCTAAAATCTTATGTAGGTGAAAGGAATAATCGACAAAAACTATGCGATAGCAAATCGAAAATTCCTTATCCAATTTAGCACAGAAATTCAACTGCGTGGCTTTATTTCGAGGTAAAGTTTCCAAATCATACGAATTCTGTCTCGATTAAAACTTCGAACAGTTTGAAAATTGTGTCGAATACTCAGGAGTATACGACACAATTTTCAAATTAAAGCTAAATTTACACCACAAACGTTTGGTTTCTTTTGTCTTTCATAGCTATAATGCCATACACGACGCCACAGTTCAAAAAACTTTTGTAGAAACAAATAAGAACTTTTTACAAAGGCTGTTTGTGTATACATGCAGAGAATAAAATCCAATTTGCTTTGCTTCAAACTTTTTGACAAAATAATTCTAAGCCAACAGAAGATACTCGTTTAAGTTAGCTTAAATACTCGTTGGCATACTCAACTATAACATAATCTGTGTTTGATAATGAAGTTAGTAGCGTACGTTACTCCCAATCGTCTTCGCTGTCAGAGCGCTGCGGCGAGGAAGTTTCACCGGGTTCGGGTATGACGGCAGCGAGCGTGTGCAGTACCGAGCCTCCTCGATCAGCGCCGGAGATGCCTCGCCGCCGCATTGATAACTTAGCGTGCAAGTCAGCCATCAGGTCGCCGCTTGGAGCCTTGGAACCCTGCAGACAAACGGACGGGTTATGCTTTCAATTCCAAACACATCTCTGATTCTATTTAAACTTTAATAAGGTATCGAGATTAATTGAAAAGCTTTATTGCATTGGATCGACAATTACGAAACTTAAATGGATTTGGGCAGGACATGTTGCCGAGCAGTCAAGGCAGACTGAATAAGATTGACGTAACACCGAGATGTGTTACATACAAGAAGGAAGGGCTGCCCAGCAGTCGGCTGGCCATACAGGCTGAAGTTGGTGATGATAAAATAAACAAATATCGTAGGATACAGCGCCATCTGACCCCAAACTAAACAAAGCTTCTACTATGGAAGTCAGATAACCGATGAGAATATTTAAATAGTTTTTTTTTAAATACATACTTTTTTTCTATTTTATTTAGGGAACTTTTGTGGTAGCATGTGACTACTACAAAAGTAAATGGCAAATGGCAGTCCCATCGTATTTTCTCCCATGTAAGACAACTAAAATAAAAATTATAAATTATCTTCACACCACACAAACATATACACACATTCACTCTCCCACACACACATTAAACATAACATAGGTGGGTCATTTGAGGCGACATACACAACTGAACAGCTCCCTGGCTGCGTCAGAACAGGGCTCGGAGAGCAGCCTGTTGAATCTACTAACGCCCAGTCTGTTCAAATGGTAAGCCACCTCAAGCTCCCGTCTATCCCGCTGGTGGCGGAAACATTCCAAATACACCCAGACACAGAACAAACATTTGTTTAACAATAAACCGATACATCAGAATTTTAAAAATTGGAAGTAGGTATGTTATAATTCTAATGATTAATTTCATTATTTATTGTATTAAAAATTGTCCCATAAACTAGCATATCTCAGTTCGGCGAAATAAACCGATAGACGTATTGAATAACAATCCTTATCTTGTTAATTATTCGAGAACTTAAAAATTTATTACGCATTCGCCTCACGAAAAAACCAATCATAGTTTCATTTCATTAACATTATCAATGTTATATCATAGAGCCATATCACAATCTAACCTCTATACTGGTTTTATTTGTCAGTCCACTACTGATAATGGTTAAAAATATTTACTACTGCAATTAGTTTCAAATGATACATTTATCGATATGCGATATTTGATATTTGTTCTCCGTTCGCAAAAATCGACTTCTACGAAAGGTCAATGGCACTTATCTATAACTTCTGCAAAAGTGATTAATTAAGTTATATTGATTTTTATATTTCAACCTGATATGACGGGACATTCGGTGAAATGCGAGTGTGTCAGAGTTACTTAGAACAGTAGCAAAATTACCATAAATAAATATATCGTCGATACATGTTTTATTGATGGCTGTTTGTTTTGAAATGTTAATTTGTCAATCTTTCACAAATAGTAAATACTCACACTAACGAGAATATTATATCATCTACGTTTCTAGTGACTATCAGTAAAAAAGGGTATTTATCTCTACATAGTACAAAACAAAGTCGCTTCCCGCCGTCTGTACGCTTAGATCTTTTAAACTACGCAACGGATTTTAATGCAGTTTCCATTTATACAGAGTGATTCAAGAGGAAGGTGTATATGTATAATACATGCACCACATTAGTTGTTGCACATTGCACCTGAAGCCAGGTTATCTTATAATTAAACACACCAAGTCAAGTACTAATTCTGTACATTTTGAATCTTGTAGATTACTCGTTAAGTTGTTAAGATACTAACAAAGACGTCAAAAGTAAAGATATCCAATGCAAACTTTTGTGTCGCATGTACAAATCTATTGAAAGTATGCTATTCTAAGTTGAATTAATACTGTGGCATACAAATTTTGATTAGGTTAATTTTCGCCACTAATGTTTAGTGGAATTGTAATTTATTTAAAAAAAAAACATTCCATTGCCAATCAATGTAGGAAATAACTTCTCTGTTCAATGAATCTATAAATAAATAATTGTAGCCGCATCACGTGATGGCGCTGCGCTGTCGGAGGCCAGCTTTGACAGGAAAATTAAAAAGATAACCCCTTTATCAGAATCCGGTCAAAAGGTTGAGATAAAACCTCCTACTGGGAAATGAGTTACGATTTTATTTGGCGCGCTTTTCTGGCTAATGAAAGATATATTATCACCTTATCTCGCTCATTGCCTTTAAAAGAAGCTACTTCGTGGAAACGCTCTCCTTTCTTGTATCATTGTCAACCTTGCGGAGATATTTTACGGGGAAAAAATTCATGAGACGGTCGGAATGGTCGGAATACATTCTGCGTAAGGTCGGCACTCGGAGCGCTTGTCAAACCAGCTCCTCGGTGCATGATAACATCTCTATGTTCAAGTTGATTATTGTTTTGGCACGCTCGCTCTACGACGTCGCCGCTTTTTTTTTTTTTAGCTGACAGGCTAGGTGTTTGACCGTAGCTCACCTGATGTTAAGTGACGGTGTGGTCGATGATGGTAAAGCACACCTAGCCTGGAATGGAACTGGCTCTCAAGTTAGGCTGCCGGAACACACCGTTAGATGCTTGGCGGCAGATTTTCAACTTGAGTGTGGTAGCCCAGCCACCCGAGTACTAGAAAGTACCCTACCACCATGCTATGATTTCCTCACGATGTTTTCTTACACCGGCAGCTCAAGCTCATTTTTGGGGTTTGAACCCACGCCCATCGGCATGCGAACCGACTGTGCTAACCACTGAGCTATCATCGCTTGCCGATGTGCGGCCATCGCTTCTCGAATCCGTCCAGCTTTAGCCATAGGTATCTATTGTTGGCCTGTTTGTAACGGTCGCGATGAATGGCTTGGGATATATTAAAGTATCACAATAATATTATAAACTAGCTGAATGCCCGTAAGTGATGATAATAGTCACACGAATGTTACTCCTGAGTAGGAATCGAACCCACGAAGCAGCAGCAGAACAAGTAACAAATGATCTAACTGGACAGGCAAATTTATATTATAGTAAATAATCGAATATGAGTAAAGATATTTATTTAATATATTTATTACACTAGCGGACGCCTCGCGGTTTCACTCGCGTAGTTCCCGTTCCCGTGGGAATAGAGGGATAAAAAGTTGCCTATGTCACCCGGGGATAATGTAGCTTCCCAACAGTGAAAGAATTTTTGAAATCGGTCAAGTAGTTTCGGCGCCTATTCATTACAAACAAACAAGCAAATCTTTCCTCTTTATAATGGTATAGATATGACCCTTAATACCTATAGCACATTTATCACAACTTATCTTAATATATAAAGCATAACAATTAGGCAGTTGGGTAAGTACCCTAGACTTGACACTAGGAAAACCTGTGTCGCGAAGTCTAGTGTCTTTCGTTCGATGCTCGTACACACAAATTTTAATATACATTTTGCCGGAATACTATTAGGATGTACATACAAATAAATATAAGGCTATTCATTTCCCTTCGCAGACATAGGCGTGTGGCAAGATTTTATTGATTTTAGTTGGCTGCCAGACGGGCCGACAGGGAAGTTATCCCATTCTCGTGATCGATTTGACATGCTCAGCTCGTTCAGTACTTAAATTGCATAAGCACGCATAATGGAACAGTTCAATTTAAATGCGTGCCCGGCGTAGAAGTGCCATATAACAATACACCGGATCGAAATAGGATGTGGTTTTCTTGATTTAGTTAAAGAATTTCGAGAACAGGTTTACTCTACAGCACCGCACAATAGCTCGATTCGATTCGCTCTACCCAGAGTACAATTCAATACAATCGGTCACGTATTTCTCGAATGACAAATCTCAAGATTTGTGTGAAGGTGGCACCGAAATAAAATGTAAGCTGTGGCACTTGTGAGAAATAACAAAATCATTATTTGCTCACACAGTGTGCAAACCGTCGTAATGTTTGCTATTGGAGCGTGCATAAACGATCAGTGTGTCATTTCTCGCGCATTTAAAATTATTAAAATAAATATTCATGTTGAATTGATGGCTAGTGTTCCAGGGAGCAGTCGAGAGCAGAATGGTACAAAAAAGTGAACGAGCTCGCCTGTACTTACATTCACGAGAAACGACCACGTTCCCCGGAACGGCCAACAAAGCCGAATCATGGGAAATGAAGATTCTGTTAAACTGTAAGCTGATCGATATGTGGATTCTATTTGAAGTGAATGCAAAACGAAAAGCAATTTCAATAGAAATATCATTCTATGAGATGTCCTTATTTACTATGCTAGGTTTTACGAAATTTTCCGTAGTTAAATTGGCTGTGGATGAGGAATAAACATATTTCTGATATTAATAACTGAACAGCATGACGCAAAATATATGCTTAGTAAACAGCGAAATCAAAAACTAAAAGAACGGCTTTTCTAGAAAATGCTAGATTAAACTAGACTAAACGCTCGCAAGGAAAATATAAAGTTCCCAAAATTGGGATACCGTAAAATACACTTAATTATAGAAAACAATAAAGGAACTTATTTCCCCATTTACGCTATTTTATTCTCCGTAGCGTACAACTACGTAAGCAATCCTCCCACACGTAATTAGATTGTTTACATTTTCTGGCGATTTGTTTTCAATTTGTACATGGATTATGGGCAATCCGCGAGAGTGTATAGCCCATAGGGGCTCAAGGCCCCGAATATAAAACACACTACGTCATCAGTGACGAAATTACTTTCAAAGAACGAGGATAAACTGTAGAAGTAAACAAATGTGAATGCGTAGCTCTAGCGACGCCACGTGGATGACAATGGAAATGACTGATATCATTATCGCTGTGTTATCACGGACTATTATAATGTCAGTTCTTGGAAGCCGGCGAGCTAGCGTACAATTATCGCTGCTTCACAGAAGCGTCCGTCTGTTCTCTGCCTGTAATTATACGGCTGTACTCTGACGTTTTCAGAGAAGGTTGCCGCGTTCTAGAGAGCGACGGGCTTGTACAAACTATTTTCGAACGACCGCGATCAACACGAGCCAAGCGCCCGGCGCCTGGCTCACAAAGAAATCCCTTTAATTTCTAAATTGAACGACCTCTTTGAGAGTGAAACTTTTCAAGTGACTTACAGTATAAATACGAAATATAGTTTTTGGTGAAGTTAATTTCAATTTAAATCTCTGTTCAAACAATTTCCAAATTTTTTTCGTAAATTACAAGAGACGAATTCATTAATTAAGTATACATAAAACGAGTTCACGACTTTGTATAATTTCGTGTAATTATTTACTTTTATGGGAATTTTAATGAATTCTTGAGTTTTGACAAAAAAAAAACTAACGCTTTTATTCCGACTATAAAATTGTGATTGGTCATCAATACAATACGACTGACATTAGTTTTTCTTTGAATCGCGAGATGCAAGAGCCCGAGTAATAAACCTTTTTTATTGCGATTGGTGGCGGATTTTTATTTTTTGTTCCATTCATTCGCACATCCATAATTCTCAATAATAAATTAATAAAGGCTACGTAGGTGGGTGTTTGAACGCGAAGTACGAATAAAGGTCGGTTAGAAAGGCGCCACTTCTGCGAATGGAGCGCACAACCTAATCAAGAATATTGATTGTGGGCAGCACAAAATATGCTTCAGTTGAGGTTGTCAATCCCATTGTTGCACTTTATTTGGTTGACTCAGCTTGAAATGGCATTCTAGCCTACACATTATTGGCTTTTAGAGACTGGCACTTAGTAGTGCCAGCCAGTTATTATGGAGATTGAACTAAATTTGAGTCAACGACACTGGTTGTAACAATTTTATCGATAATTTGGAGATTCCGCATATTGCGTGAAATTGTAAACATCGGTGTTAAAAAAACAGTCGAAATTAATACAGTGCTGACATTCGAAAGCCGTCGGTAGAAACTCAGACGCTGACATCAATAACATATGAATAGATTCCGTGTAAATAAGGAAAACCTTTGAGCGAATACTATCGATAAAACAACTCGCTTGCGGCTTTACACTAAATGAATAGCGTTTTCAATAGATTTGTAAACGCGAGGTGCAAGATTCGATTTGTGAAATTCTAAATAAAATTAAGCGAACACGTGTTACCAGATGTTATAACTTCTCTTGTCAGTTGTCATTACATACTGAATATTTTATACATTCATTTTGACGTATGCAATTGTTAAAAGTCCATATGAAACAAATATATCCATATTTTATCGATAACACCAAAGTTACAAGTCAAATTCCGTAATATACTTTCAAATATATCATTAAATGTTAAAATACTGGTTATATGTCAATAAATAAAAATAAAAATGTCAATTAGAATATCAATAAGTATAAAAATATCGTCAATAACATCATTATGAACTCTTAATGATTGTGATGTATTTGTGGTTGCTGATGTTGGACGCAGACCTGAATGGATGACAGCTGACCTGATTTCTAGACATTCTGCCAGTGATCCAAAACTTAATCGTACGAATGCGACAAAACCGTTCGAATTCATTACCTATACATAGTTTCATAAAACGGTTTGACTCCACAATAGTAGTGGCAACAAAAAAAAAAGTATTTAAGTATTCTATCAGTTATCTGTCTTCCATAGCATAAGCTCTGCTTAGTTTGGGGTCAGATGGCGCTGTGTGTAATGTCCTATAATATTTATTCATTTTAACAAGCCGAATATTTATTTTGTAGAAAAGACTAGCCATGTGCTTTATTACAATCTCGAATGACAGAAAGCGACGCTGTGTACGACGCTTACCTAAAAAGTGAAAAAAAGAGTAAAAATGTTAAACCTGAGATGCAGTTGATCGAGAAAACAGACGTAGGTAAAATCTTTCACACCAACAGCTGATTAAGTACATATGTTTCCGCTTTAGTTTGAGTAGTAGAGCTGAATGTTTTGGAAAATATTGTTACCTTAGCTGGTGTGGAGTCGTCAGCCGCCGCGGAGCGTAGTTTGGCGCGACCAGCTCCTCCCGCCTTGCGGATGGCATCCATAAGGTTGGCGTGTGCGTCGCCCACGGCTGGCTGTGACGGTGCACTCTGGGGCTTCTCTTGCCTGCTGACAAATATGTCTTATGAACTGAAGACCAATAAATGTTTTTGTATATTCTTTATTATTAAATGTCAATAAGCTTGATCTAATGTAAAAGATATGTCAAATGTAGGTAGGTAAGTCATCATTAAATATATTATTTGTATAAAACAAAAAGTCAATTAGAACTATTTAGATTAAGATATTAGAATAGATAATGCAATGACCATCGTCATAGAAGTCATCTGTCTTCATAATCGGAACTAACTTAAGACGTTTTGTTCTTATTATGTTCTTAACTCATTATTTAGTGATAAACATTCATCTTAAACGACTCGGTTCGACCCATGCCCTCATGCTTGGAATACTTCATTACAAAAAAAAATCCCAATAAATTTTGTTTATAGAAATCTTTTATGACTATTTTATCGAATATTTTCGTAATAACATGTAGGTGGACAATATGTTATTAAGTTACACATTATGCGACTTCCACGAAACCACACAGCTATATTTAATTTTGAGGTTTCTGTGTAGTGTAGGTATGCAAATCGATTCTCTTGAAACATAAAATTCTTGCTTATTGGCCAAATAAGATGGGCGTAATTTCTCGCCTTGGCTAGTTATTTAAATGATGTTGGTCTGGATAACATTTTTGATGTTGTAAATCGAACAACTATGTATGTACACGTAAATTCGTCCCGAACGTTCGGAGTATGGCTTCATGGATAAAAGACTGAAGTTTTAGATTAGGTTCATGGCTGTTTCTATATATGTTTCAACCTTTGAACGCTATCGATCGCCGGCGTCGACGCGCCGCTGCTAATTACGTGGAGTCTAGTCACTGCAAACAAACAGTGAGCAGAGATGCATCTGGATTCCATATAAAATAATACCAAGGTTATCTACTAATTCTACCTACCTAACTTGGGCTAGAATAATAAGTAATCATTGTTCTTTACGATCATGTTCCTCAAATTTTGTTATGTAAATTACGTTATAGATTAATTACATAAACATTAGAATTAAAAGCTCAGTCTAGACACTAGTTCAAATAGCTACCACTCAGTCTTAATTGGAGTCCCAAGACAATATTTGCAGTCTAATTGTGGATTACGGGACCTATCAAAGTAAAGCTGTCATTTTCACACGACATATCAGTTTTTGTGAAGCATCGCAAAAAGCTACGATACAATCGCAATGGCTACTGTTCACCTTTTTACTAATATGTATATGTCACAGGTTTGCGCGTCTACACCAGCGCTATAACTCATAACTTCATTATATTTTTCTGAGGTATGAATATGCAACAGCATGAACTGAACGCAATACAAAAGTTATGGTATTTTTATCTTTTTATATTAATCTTAGCTAGTTTTTAAGAGACGTTGAATTCATACGTTTTTTCTAATAACTAATTGTGTCCAATTGTGGCTTTCATAGCTTACCATTACTATGCGAACTAAATGGGCACTTAAAATTGCAATGCTCGTGCGGTATAGGAAAGCTTCACACTTGATCCAAGAACGCGTTGCTTATCAGCTTTTTGTGCATCTTTATGTCGTTTAATTATGATTATTGCTCTCATAGCATAACAAGCAATAATGCTGCTGTAATAGAGGCTAAAATTCTGGGAAAGCGGTTTGAGGGTCGGCCAGGACAAACGGGGTATTCCAGTGTTATCTCTATTTAGCCTTGATGAGCGTGTTTCGCAAAAAAACCTGCGACATGTCCCTATTTTTCCCAGTAACGATCTTCGACTATTTGAGGTAGTAGTTTTTGAACGCTAGTTCAAAATTTATGTAATAAATATATATCACATAATATGTAAATACATTTTACAATTATGGATAAAACTAGCTGTACGACGCGACTTTGGTCGCGACACTTTTGATTTTCGAATGAGCGCATAAAATTCAAAGAACTCGTAAAATAAGGTTTCATACATCATAGATGAAACTTAAATAAAATCAGATAGGTATTGTGAACAAACAGAGTCTACGTGACTACTACGTATTTGCTTGCAGATGTCATAAAAAGATTAATGACTGATGATGTTTTAAAACCACAAAACCGACGATGTAAGTTATACTTACTTGACAATCCTTAAATAACTTTTTTTTAATGGTTGACAGGCTAGGTGTTTGACCACAGCTCACCTGATGTTAAGCGAAGATGGTAATACTACTTTTACGAACAAAAAAATCGGACAACGTGTTAAAGAATTTTTGCTAAGTAAACATTTTGACTTTTATCCTTTCATTTTGCTTCGAGTTATTTTCAATGTATATCACATGCCTTTAGAACGTCCTGACAATAGGGGTACCACTCAGTCTGCACGAAAAAGCGAATTAATTTAGTGTGCACGTTGCACACTAAATTAATTCGCTTGTCCAATTGCCAATTTATTATGAGCCGTGCACTCAAAGTTTCCTGTACATTCCGAGGTCAATGTTAGGTATCGTGGATGTCTATACTGTGGTCTGTGGATACGCCGGTCATTTCTAAACTACCAAACCGCTGAAGTTGAAAATTTTACTGGACAATTTTTAGAGACAAATATTTCTAACAAAAAAAGAATAATTAATATAGGACTACGTTAAAGAATTTTTTTGTGTCCTCCCATGGGAACTGTGCCGAATTTTGCGATAAAAAGTTTCTAAGGATCAATCTCATAGTAGGTATATATTATAATCGTGCCAAGTTTCATTCAAATCCCTTTAGTAGTTTCGGAGTGATACTCTTTCAAGATACAGACACAGACAAAAATTAAATAAATTACTTTTTTTGCTTGCTTCAGTATCGTCGCTAATGGGCTGCCCTCCAATAAACATTTTAAAATTTCACCTCCAACAATTTTATTATTTATGTATACCTACATTTACTTACAAATTGGTTTTTTTCTCTTATTAGTGTTACATCTCTCGTCTGTTTCTTATGTTTTCTATCGTATTTTTCTTTTCTTGGTTGCCTGGAAGAGATCGCTGTTAGCGATAAGGCCGCCACTTGTGGCACTAGTTCATAAGGTTCTTTGTTCTCTGTATCTCTTTTCTATTTATGATGTGCACAATAAAGAGTTATATCTATCTATCTATCTAAATGTACTTCTGTATAGCAAAATATAATACTCAGACTTTGACTAGGTATACATAATTATAATGAAGTTAAAATAGTATAAATACATGTGAAAATAAGACCAAGTAAAAAAAATACAACAGTGCATTGATAGCGACATATCAGATTAGGTAGTTAATTTCATTGTAGTATGTATACATGTATTATTTTAAATAATTGACTTCTGTTCTTTATCGATTTCTTTCACACTAAACAATCTCTTCAGTTTGACCTTTGAAAAAAAAAAAACAACAATATCAACGAAACGTATTCTGAGAATGATAAAATATTTTTACATTTTCTTTAAGATAAAATACTTGAATAGTAATACGAGGAAACTTCCGAGCACGATACATGATGAAACGACAGGAACCCAACCAAATCTCGTTATCGTACAGTGTTCATTCATAGCCATAACAGTGTGCTGAATAATCACATTCAGGTACTACGCAGAACTGGTACATGTATGTAAATCATTACGCAGCTTCCACATTCTAACTCGGTAAATTTCATGCTATAAATCGCGCTAGTTGCTCGTAGATTCAGTATCAAAGAGGAATTTCTCGAAAGCCCTCAAGGTAGTACTTGAGCAACGGTTCTATCAGGGAATAATATCGCTGCTATAATCACCGCCTTGAGCTAGATTGCTGTACCTAATTGTGTTTCAGTGGAAGATGCGCTTCCAAGATTTGAGATCGCCAATTGCTCTCCTACTAATTAAGGTTTTACATAGTAGCCAAGGATTTTTTTTTAAAATAATCTAAACGCGTTATAGCCGCCGTATGCAAATATACATGCTTAAGGCTGTATATTCGATATGATGCAATCCTCGTATACGGGTTATAAACACGAGGTAAATGGTGTTTGGTATTTTTAATAGTCTACAATAACTGCAACGCGGCTCCAGAATTCTATTTCTGCTTAGAATTATTTTCAAGCCCTATATTTTGATATTTCAAACATATTTGTTCATGCAAACGTCAGCGTAATGATTTGTTAAAAGTTACTAACCTCATGCGAGTCAAAATGAAATTTTTCGAGTGTTTATGCCACACTATTTCGAAAAGTATTAGTACCCAATTATGTGAGTATTAAGAAGTCTTCACTATAATTATTATCTGTTGCATAGCATTCGCCTTGGGCATGCAGAGCATTTAACACGCAGAACTAATGGCCGATAGGACTGCAAAGTTCTGAAGTGGAGACCACGGACCGGCAAGCGCAGCGTAGGTCGTCCACCCACAAGGTGGACAGACGACCTAATAAAGACCGCAGGAACGCGCTGGATGCGAGCCGCTTCCAACCGGTCTTTATGGAAGTCAATGGAGGAGGCCTATGCCCAGCAGTGGACGTCCTACGGCTGAAATGACGATTGATCAGTTATACTTGTAACTTCATTAAAGTCAAATTAATTATCCAAGACTAATTAAATTTGAACCTCAAGAAAATCAATGTCAAAGAACGAGACCCTGATTCCGAGTTACATAACGTCACGCATTCATAGTAATTATATCAATACTCAGTAATGAACGCAATATACTCAACACAACACACGTAATGAGACCAATTTAACCAGTAGGTAAACTCGGGCGCTAGCATTGACTCATTAGCTAGATTAATAGCTCACCTTATACGAATAGGTATCTATAACATTATGGTAAGTAACTACAGACAAGGGTCGCACCCCATAATTATTGTCTGATATTGCGTTTTTTTTAACCGTAATAAGAGGAGTGTTATCTGTGCGCCTGTTTATGGCATCGTAGCTCCCGAACAGCTGAACCTATTTTGTTTTCGATTTTTTTGTTTGTTTGAAAGGTGACTTGATCGAAAAGAGTCAAAAAGCTTATAAGCTAGTTTCTAATTGAACAGATGTGAGGGTCTTCCACAGGTCGATATTAAGTATTTTGTTAGACTATTATAAAAAAGCAAAATTAAAATGTTTGAAATAACTCATAACGTTTAAAAAATACTTGTCACCTATATAAGATAACGCACCAATCAAACCCGAACCCATAACTGAAAATTGCATCAAAATCGGGCTAGTAGTTTTGGAGAAAAATGGCAACATGGATTTGCACAAACAAACATCCTCTCACCCCAAACGCATATACCGTCTCCGTTCCGTCGTGGATAAAAAGTAGCAGATAAAATTCACTGTGTTTCTATGCCTATTATACAAAAATGAGTTTTCCGAGATATTCATTGACATCATCATCATCATCATTCACAGCCTCCTTTATCCCACAGCTATAGGGTATAGGCCTCTATCTTTTCATGCCATCTGCCTCGGTCCTGTGCCAATCTGGTCCAGGTTCGACCAGAGACGTTGACAATACCGTCTATGACTATGATTATGACTAAATGGATGGAATGAAAAATTCTTGAGATTTCCATGTTCCAAGTCTTCACTCGACGTAACGAGTTCGTCGATCATATTGCTATCGAGTGGTGTAATTACATTTTCGATATAGATGATAGATATACAACACCAAACTAAGAGTATGATTTTGTTATCATCAGTTTTCTGAATGACTCCGCTATCTATTTGATAATAACAATTGTGTTACACTTTTATAGCAAACGCCTTACAAGTAAACTTAATGCTCAGAGCGTGGAATTAATGATGTTATGTAACATTTCTGCTAAAAGATGAACGCTATTCATTATATTCTACGGAATAATAACGCGTTATCACGCGATACGTATTTATTAAAAGTTTTAAACTTCAACTTAGTATATTAGGTAGCATTCATAGTATTTATTTGTTGGCAAAATTCTAGAGTAAACGAGCGTAGAATTCAGTTCAGTTCTTGGAATTCTCATTTCACCTTTTTGTGGCGAAGGAAGCTACTGGCACGATCAAAATGTGACCCATGTCCTAATATACCTTTTCTTGAAATCTGGTATTATGATACTAATGTATCTCTGTTACTGGGCCATCTTACCATGTAGAAAATATACCCCAGTCATAAATGGAGTAACCACTGTAAACATCAGTCGTGATGGTCACACGCTAGCTCATTTGTTGATAAAAACCCTAATATAAGCTGCACTGCTAAAAATATACTCTTTATGTTGTATATACTGCTTAAAAAACCAGCTTAAAAAAATATAAAACAGTGACGTCATTCAGTTGAGAAAGGTATTGGCCAACACGACACGAGCACAAATGATGACGTCAATAAGAAACTTTTTAATACATAAGAAACCTAACCAACGCTGAAAACAGGCGATAGTTATAAATCTGTTTTTATCGTAGCTGCGTAGTTCCCTGTAATGGATAACGCTGAACAAAGGTTCACTACGCAAAGCACCCGCTGGAATGTAACAAAAAGTTTTACATGATTACATTTTTTGCTCAGGGATTATATAGGCACCACGTCGAAAGTTTTTATCTCCTGATTCTATTAAAAGGGGAACGGATACTCAAACCGACAAAAAAAGTGCCGACTCCATTCATTGTTCAATTTGCTGAATCACAACTATACGCGCAACACTTTTGTGTTATAACCTGGGCGATTATAAAAACATCCGAAATGACCTATCCTAACCTATCAGACGAAAATGCCGAGGTGAATCATCAATCAATAGCACATACAAATAATTACACTACATCATAATCTGCATATAAAATGACAGCACAAAAGGCGTAGATAGATTCATTAAGCAAAGGAGGAAAACCCGATGCTAGCAAGAGTTGTGTGGCTAGCAAGAGTTGTGCAAAGCTAGAGGGTAACAACCTTGGCCGACGAATTAAAACTAATATTTCTCACGAAATCATTACAGATTGATGGCGTTAGTTTGCGAGAAGGGAAACCCGGGGCGTTAATATTACATCTTGGAAATTATTTTGTAGCAGCACTCAATTTTATTCATAGAAACAATTAATTAATAGAATATTCTTATCTACATAGTATAAAACTAAGTCGCTTCTCGCCGTTTATACGTTTAGATCTATTAAAATACGAAACGAACAATGAGCTTGAGCTGCCGGTGAAGGAAAACATCGTGAGGAAACCATAGCATGGTGGTAGGGTACTTTCTAGTACTCGGCTGGCTAGCTACCACCCTCAAGTTGAAAATCTGCCGCCAAGCATCTAATGGTGTGTTCCGGCAGCCTCACTTGAGAGCCAGTTCCATTCCAGGCTAGGTGTGCTTTACCATCGTCGACCACACCTTCACTTAACATCAGGTGAGCTGTGGTCAAACACCAAGCCTGTCAACAATAAAAAAAATGCGGTTTCTATCAATAGACAGTGATTTAGGAGTTAGGTTTATATCTATAATACATGCATATGTACCACATTAGTATGTACACAGCACCCGTGCGAGGCCGGGGCGGGTCGCTAGTCAGTGATAATATAAACGAGGATAGAGTAGGCCTCGTTAGCAACTTTAAATATGGAACTTATAGATCATTTTTACCTACAAAAATATAACTTTTTGATAAAAAGATTTCATTTTAAATAAATTCATGACATATTCATGAATTTCGTAAAAGTTGAAAAGCAATTTAGAATGATAGACTCGATAGAAATTTAAATCAAAGGTTTTTTTCGAGAGTTGCTCAGAGAGTCGTACATTACGAGAGTCTCAACAGCCCTGTAATTTCGCTAGCTACAGTACCATACAAACCTGAACACAGTGATGTTTATACACCACTGCTTGTCGCCAGAATATCCGGTACTGCGGTGGTATCTACCTAGGCGATCTTCTAAGGAGATCTACCACCAAGTATACAAAACAATATTTTTCTGAGAACAATTCCCAATTAGCATGGAAATGATAATTAAATTCTCATATCAACGCGCACTCTACACGTACCAGCACAAATCGGTTGTGGACCACGTTACAATGATTTACTGAGGTGTGAGCGAAGATATTAAGGTGGTTCGATTTCCATACAAATAATTTTTTGCCATTTATGGACAAATGGAGCATAATTTTACAGTGAAATCACAGCTCACGATGTTTTCCTTCACCGGCAGCTTAAGCTCATTGTTGAGGTTTGAACTCACGCCCTTCGGCACGCGAACCGATAGCGCTAACCACTGAGTTATCAGCGCTACAAATGTCAATGTCAAAGTATAAATCCAGGGTGTCAGCTACCTCTATACCAAATTTAATCAAAATTGGTCCAGCCGTTTGAGCGTGAATAAGTAAACATGCAAACACACTCACAAGCTGTATAATATTATGTGTGGCATTAGTGTGATCGAAGCCCAAAATAGCTGACGCTATAATGTACTTCGGTCATTAGATCATTAAATTGTTTTTCTAGTTGGAAGCCACCAACGACATCAATCAGTTTGTCATCGTCGACTATTTACTGATCAGTTTACGATTCGAGTTAGAGGAACGCCAGCGCGGTGTCTGGCTGGTTCGTGGAACACATTAAGAAGTAATAAGGTGGTACTGAATAATTTGATTGTCGTAGAGCAGTTTCGACATCAAAGCGCGCAAAGTAGAGTATCGTACAAGCTATTTAAAAAAAAAACAAACGATGTAAAGGCAGAAAACCAGACGGACATAAAAATACTACTTTCTTTTGTGCCTCAAGATTTGAACAAATCAACTCGGCATAGTCATGCAAAAGTCACGCTTAACTAATATTATTGGGTAAAAGTCTTGTTCCTAGCATTAAATAGAATAAAAAAATCGATATCCAAAAACAGAATACTGACTCGAGCAGGCCTGTGGAAGATATTTATCCATTTATCAAACAGAAAAGAGCTGACAATCTTCAAAGGACAGAACAGATTTTCCTAAATTAATTAGTTCCGAGTCACTTTAAAAATTAATTAATTTAGGCCAACCAAACGCAATGCTCCAATGAAACAGCGAGGTTTCGGAATAAACGAAAATATCATCGATGTACATAATATGTTGATTTTTTTAAAACCGCTCGATCGATTTCGATTAAATTTATATGAGACCACCTCTGAAGTATGATCTACCAAGCAAAAAAAGAATCATCAAAAACGATTCATATTTGGCGGAATGATCACGTAACATACGATACATAAAAAAAATACAGTCGAATTGAGAACTTCCTCCTTTTTTGAGTTAAAAAATAATTATTTATTTAATTTGGAAAACATACAGTGACAAATATCTTAATTACTAAACTATAATAATATCTTAACACCATTTAACAGCTTTCGCATATTGAAGCTAAGTTTGTTTGCTAACAGAGAGAAAAGTACCTATGTACATAGTACAGGATAACCATTGCAGCGATACGCAGAACTTTGAGTAACAAAACAAAGTCCAGGACATCACTGCTTTGGCATCGAAAGTCTCGAAAGTAGTGAGCACTACTTTCGAGACTTTCGATGGTTAGTCTCAACAGCCCAGTAATTTCGCTAGCTGCAGTACCCTTCAAACCGGAACACAAAGTAATGTTTACACACTACTGCTTAGCGGCAGAATAACTGGTACTGCGGTGGTGCCTACCTAGACGACCTCCTGCTAAGAAGATCTACTACCAAGTAAAGTCTAATCAAATTAATACTAGTATTAAATAATGTCATAGATATACACATAGATAAATACGCAAAACTTATAACATCGCTCTCTTTGAGTCGGGTGTTAAGAAATTATATAAAAACCTACTCACGACTATTATTGTTCAGAATCAATAAAGGCTACCAAAGAGCCATATATAGCTGAGTGCACTTTCTAATACCAGCAAGCTTGGAAAGCCACCAGATAGTGTTTCATAGGAAAACCTATAAATAGGCTAACTTTGTCACGCCGCGATCAAGGAAAACTGTAACTTTGTAACTGCTGTTAATCTGTGGCATATAAGTTATTGACTTATTGTATTCAAATATATACGATTCAAAGCGTGAATTTACGACGTCCTAACAAGAGAAGTTATTAGCATCCTATCAGAGACAATGCTAATTTTGGACAAGGTTATTCTATATAAAATATACCTACTGTCACTTTTTTAAGGCTGTTTATGAGTACATTGTACGATATCCGGTAACTAATAAGCCTACATAAATAAATATAACAAGCAAGATTAAAAATTCTGAAAAACCCCACAACAGTTAAACAGTAATTGTCACCTCTCAATTGGTGCATTATCAATCTAAGATAATGCACCAATTAAACCCGAACCCATAACTGAAAACTGTATCAAAATCGGACTAGAAGTTTTGGAGAAAAATGGCAACATAGATTTGTACAAACAAACTTTTTAACACCCCAAACGCATATACCGTCTCCGTTCCGTCGTGGGTAAAAATAAATATCGGAGGATTACACACAAATATCTAATATAATAACAGGAATAATCTGACGGAACTACAAAAGTAGAACACGAAAATAAGTTTTATCACTGAAAGAATCCTTTAATAAATGCCTGTACGTCGGCCCGGGACAGTAAAAGTTACGGCGGAACGATAAACAACGGCTTAAACACAATAAAAATGGAGCATGTTTGTAATACCAAGCAATCAGTGTACTTAATACATACAATACTACGAATTTGTAAAAATTACTTACAACTTTGTAGATTATCTAGTAAGCAACAACAAAAGATAAACCCTAATCTACTAATCTGGTAAGGAGCTATTACGTATGTACTAATTTACATAATGAGTACTGTAAACAAAAAGCATTCACTATACACACCAATTATCATGTAATAATTTGTCATTTCTTCACGCTATTGTGGCTGAACGTATTTTAGTGAAATTTAGAGTGCAGATAGTTTATACCCTGGATTACCACATCAGTGGTATTATTCTCAATAAACAACAAAACACGTAACGCAGTAAATTCGTCTTGGATTCAAGTGAAATGTTTTTTTTATTGTTGACAGGCTAGGTGTTTGACTACAACTCATCTGATGTTAAGTGATAGTTTGGTCGAAAATGTTCCTAGACTGAAATTAAACGTATGCCAATGTCAAATAAAAAAAAACATCGACAAGATAAGCTGTCGGTTTGAACTGTTAAAATAATGTACCTACTCGTATATGAGATAGAAAATAAAGGACAAAATTTTTTATCACGGAAAACGCGGGTAAAACCACGGCATGCAGCTAACATGATACATATAAATACTCAAATACCTTCTGGAAATCCTAAGCAGGTTGTAGGACCAAGAAGTTTTCACGCAGTTTCTTCGCAACATTGGTATCGGTACTACTTATTTCAAACTAGCGACCCGCCCCAGCTTCATATATATACATTGTACATGTATTGTACATATAAACTTCCCTCTTGAATCACTCTGTATATTGATGGTAACCGCATTAAAATCCGTCGCGTAATTTAAAAGATTCAAGCGTACAGACGGCGGGGAGCGGCTTCGTTTTATACTATGTAGATTGTAGAGACATACAATTATACACTAGCATACACCCGTGTTGAGTAAAAAATTGTCCCTATTCACCTAGCGGTACGAAACATACTTTACGATCTATTCTCATACCTACTAAACATTACTGGGTTGTTGAGACTAACTCAATCAAAAGTCTCAAAGTAATGAGCGCCAAAGCAGTGATGCCCTGGACTTTGTTTTGTTACTTAAAGTTCTGTGTATCGCTGCGATGGTCATGGACAGGCGTTATCTCTTACCATCAGGAGAGCGTCTCGATCGTCTCATTACTTTTTACATTAAAAAAAAAAACACATAAAAATCGGTCGAGTCGTTTCGGTGGAGGTGGTATATATATAGATAATACGATACAAAATTATGATGTGGTCGATGACAAATCTAGACAAAGTTTACGGTACACATAAGAAGCTATTCTATACCTTAAATGTATGAATGCTGTGATAATGTTTGACTGTACAGTGTACAGTCCACGAGACACGCGAGTGTTGTCGTGGGCGGAAGCTGATACTGGTAATCCTTTAGTTATTACACTTTCAATTTGCCTTCAGTTGGATTGAGTTCAACGAATCCTTTCCATGCTCGGTCCATTGCATTATTGCAATATCAACTCTATTCAAACAACTTTAGGATGCATTGCCAGACCACGCTAAATCACAATAGCAATCAAAGCCAGCTCGGTTCGTGTCCGGCGGCAGACAATATTATTTGTTGGGTTTTGCTGGTCGCAGTTTATCCAATTACTTTGACACGTCAACGGACTCGTTTGCATGCCATCCGACAAATTGAGTCAGATTTGACACCCCTCCCGTTTGCGCACTTCATCAACGTGGGAAATTCCATAACCCACCCACACCACACGATGCGATCCCACAAGAATATTAAAAATTCCTAAAACTATTATTATAAAGAGGAAAGATATGTATTTTTGTATGTTTGTAACAAATAAACTTAAAATCTACTGAACCGATTTCAAAAATTCTTTCACCGTTGGGAAGGTACACTATCCCCGGGTGACATGGGCTATAGGTATTCCTACGGGAACGGAAACTAAACGCAGGTGAAACCGCGAGACGTCTGCTAGTATTTAATAATATAATAAGAGCAAATTTAACTTTGCCTTTCTGTTTGTAACCATTTCACGACTAAAGCTTTGAATGGATTTTGATAAAAAAATTAAATGGTTATGTATGTTTCATAATTCTTTTTCTAAAAAACGGGCTATATAAAAACATTTTGATAAGCAATTCGTTAAATAATATAGATAATAAATGATGCCCCTGATGAACAAAGATTGTATGGTTTCTATTGTTTATTCTGTGACAGTGGCATGCGATACGAAGCGAGGGAAGAACACTGACTAGGAACATAGATTTACTGCTTACTATTGATATGATTACCCGATAACGGCGAAGCAAAAGGGAGGGTTATGTTTTTGACCGGTATATATGTATGTATGTTTTGGTAGGTGGCATACGACCACGGTCATCCTATGAACACCACTAGAAATATGTATGAAATACAATAAAAAGTATTTAAACCGCAATACCGAATATAGAATATCGAATAGTTTCTACATTACAATTTGAGATGAGAATATTTTCTTGTTTCATACTTTTTAGAGCGTGATTTTTCAGTAGTCGGGTTTTAGTTTTTTAACCGATTTTTTATAATAGTCGAAGGAAGGCAACGCGACGTGACTAATCCTAGCTAACCCTTATTAATTATTATACTTTCCTGTGTCCGTATGTCCGTACGGTTTAAGGTCATAAAACAAAAACAATCAAGACGGCTTACCTAGCATGCTAATTTCGAATTTTTAGTCGCAGATAAAAAAATTAACAGCACCATTTAGCCCCAAGGTAACCCCCAAAACTTTGTAATATAGGCAAAAGATAACTAATAAAACACTTTATACTTTTTTTTTGTAAATATGTGAATACTTTTGCTATTTATTTATTTAATGATTTATTGCACACTTACCACAATATGTACAAAAGGGGGACTTTTATCTTTAGCTAAATCATTTTCTACCTGCTATCTCCACAGTATATGAGATGTGGTTGATCATAATACAAATAGCACACCCAGACACAACAATAATCAATGTTAGTCACATAAATGTTTGTCCTGGTTGGGGATCGAACCCACGCCCACGGCGCAGCTCAGAAAGCAGAGCTATTAACAAATGAGCTAACAGGTCATACTAGTTTTATTATAATCGCACCATTTGTCATATAAAGCCACGTAGAAACATCAAAACAGTTCCAGGTAAGGATAAAAGATTTCATAATTCATTAGATGGTATGAAAAACGGACACCAAGCGTGTTCACAATACGTCCAGTAAGGGCAAGGTAACTAGCGCATTTGAAATGATGTTTTTTATACGTGCCAGTCGTAAATTAATTCGATTTATTAACATAGCGACCGGCCTCGATGATAAAATATAATAATACATGTACCTAGACGCAGGTTTTTGTATATCAGTGGATTACGTGAGCTATTTCTGAGAATCAACTGTTTGTTGTTTCTAGGAAAATGCTTGGGACCTTGTGGGATACACTGGCGACGATTAATGATTACTTCAGAAAGCATTAGGCACGAGTCGTGTTACTGTACCACAGTTCTATGAAAAACACTCCGTTTCAAAGATGTTATGATCAAGTTTAAGCTGTAATTGTTTTCAGGGAAAAATGTTAATAAATATAATTTGACAACACAACAGTTAATTTGCCTTGTGTTCGGATTTGCCTTTGTCCGGCCTTTTGCTTGGATTTGTCGGGCTTTATAACTTTTCCGGACTTTGTCGGGCCTCATAACTTGTCCGGACTCAAAGAGGAGTTCAGAAAAAATAACACGAATACAAAAACAAGAAGGCGAGAGGGTAAACCTCTGTACCCTGCACACACCCTACGCTCGCTCTTGCTGTAAAACATACGTTGTTCCTAAGTCTTAGTAACCGACTAAAAAAAAGTAGGAAACTCTCAAATGTTTTTTTTATTGTATGTTTGTTACGCGATAATTCCGCCAATTACGAATCGATTTTGATGATTATTTTTTTACATAGAAATAAATGTCGTAGGACATTACACACAGCGCCATCTGACCCCAAACTGAGCAAAGCTTGCGCTATGGAAGTCAGATAACTGATAGAATACTTGAATACTTTTTTTTTTGTAAATAGGTACATACTTATAATACATACAGTTCACCCAGACACAGAACAAACATTTGTTTGTACCACAAAATGCTTGTCCTGGGTGGGAATCGAACCCACGCCCTTCAGCTCTTAGAGCAGACATACTACCAATGAACCAACAGGGCTGTCATACTTTGAGGTTCCATATACATTTTATCGAAATTGTTTGAGCGGTTTTTAATCTAAAAAATGTATACATCGCTGATATTTTCGTTTACTCCGAAACCTTGCTGTTTCATTAGAGTGCCGTCACATTGGAGTAGAAAATGCAAACCTATATACACGCATGGATTGCCTTTTATTTTTAGGGCTTCATCCTAATAGAATATCAAAGTCTAATATACCTATAGACGACCCCAGTGGCATTTTTCATTAAAATTGATATGCAGTATGACTTCTGAATAAAGGAAATCAATACCAGCAACATTCTCAGTCAGAATTCATGGATAAAAGTTTTTATTTTTTATCATAAACATAGTCTGCCAGTTGTTTGTAATAACTATCCTGGTTCACACTGAGGAGACTGGTTTTAACTGCCTATTTAGCAAATTAAACATATAAATGACTAATAAGCCCATCTGAATGACAGGCAGTCCTTAAGTAGAGGATTTCTTTAAATATTAAACGAGGGAACGCGTACGTCGTTAAACACTATATAGGTATGAATTAGTTACTAACTAAATTCGATTAATTATTATTTATTAGAACAGAATACCACTTTATTATACACCAAACGTACATACTAAACTTGAAAAAAAAAAACAACAAGACTAATACATATATAGGTATTAGTCTGGCTTAGTTTGGGGCCAGATGGCGCTGTGTGTATAGTCCTACGATATTTATATATAAAGTGCAACGGCGACCTTATCGCCTAGAGCGATTTCTTCCAGACAACCTTTGAATGAAAAGTACTAGAAAAAACAGCTAAGTACTACTTTATTACTGGTTTTTATTTGATATTTTTACTATTTTTACCATCACCTTAATAATATAAATGCGAAAGTTTGTGAATGCATGTTTGTTACCTCTGCATTTTTTGACAGTTTCTGTGAAATTCAGAATAAAAAAATATACTTTTTAGATAAAAAAGCCATGTTTGGTATCAAATGAAAGGACGTAATGAGTTATAAATATTTATAACTAGCGACCTACACCGGCTTCGCACGGGTGCAATGTAGATATTAATGTGGTACATATGCATGTATTACTACATGTATACAAGTCTTCCACTTGAATCACTCTGTCTATTGATGGAAACCACATTAAAATCTGTTGAAAAGACCTAAGCGTACTGACGGCGGAAAGCGACTTTGTTTCATACTATGTAAAAAATAAAATCCAAAAAGCCTGACGCGACGTAAGGAAGTAAACGTACGTTTTAGTTTTCCAACCTACACTTAGCTTGTTTTGTACATAGAGATGTATAGTATTCCAAGGATCCACGAGCACGAGCTTTGTTTTCATAAAACGGCTGTTTCTACTTATTAGCACGTTACGGAGAGGCCGCCGATTTGTAAATATCGCCCTATTGTAACACCTCGGCAACCTAGTCATTTGGCACTTGGTTTTTTCAACTAAACAATCATTAAAATACTTGACATCCCCTCATCTCGGAAAGAGTATTTTTGCTCTTCGATATCTGAGTGCACAAGTCGTTTTTATCCGCTCGAGGATAAAGTAAATTTGAATTTAGAACATCGTTTGCACTAAGTTTATGAATTCAAAACATCATTAAAACTATTTACTTCGACCTCCGTGGTGCCGAATTTATTATACAATTTTTTTTAATTTGTTAAAAACTCAGACTCGGAACCTCCTTGGTGTACGTTTTTATGCATTTAGTAATTTCCTCGCTGAGGTGGAATGAAAAGTTACATGTTGCACTCCAGTGCAAAGATTACGCTCGTGATTCAAAAATTTGAAATTTAGAATCCTTCGCTTGCTCCGTCATCAAAATTGAGCACGCGGTTAAAAAGCAACTTTGCACTCTTGTATAACAAATAACTATTATGCCATACTTTCACACTCCTCTCTTCTAGGGAAACGGTAATGACACGAAAAACTACACAAGTGTGGATATCTAAAACAGCAGGACAGCAAAGCGTGAAAGGGAGGACACATAATTTTATGCGTGAAACACTACACCTGCGAGATAAAAAGATGATCCAATCCTTTAGAAGCATACCGTTTAATTAGTCTAATTAGTATTGCTAACTACTTCTAGGGATGAAGGTTCGGAATTAATTAAAATAAAATACTATTTTCTAGAGTTGAACAGCATTTATGGAAAAGGGAGGCTTGTTAATTATAAAACTCCGAGCCATTCCCGGGTATTTTTACTTCGCCAGTACTTTTTGTCTCTTGTTATCTGTCCGAGGCCGAGATCAGAATTTATTTGTATTTTATGCTATCTCTCATTTTGCCTTCCCATGGTTTACATTGCATTCATTAGTATTCTCCTAATGAATAGACATTCGATCGAAGGAATGATTAGACCACCCAGTTAGGCGGCTTTCGTTGCAGTAAGTATGCGCGCAGACATGTATAGCAGTGTGTATAATGCAAACTTCTAATTTCTCGAATACACTCCCTGTTACACGTATTTCTAATGTCTTCCCCGTGTTGCTTCGATCTGAGAATTGAACTCCATATGCAATTTTAATAGCATCATGGAACTTCTACTAACTTTACTTGGTGGTAGATCTCCTTAGCAGGAGGTCGTCTAGGTAGGTACCACCGCAGTACCAGTTATTCTGCCGCTAAGCAGTAGTGTGTAAACATTACTGTGTGTTCCGGTTCGAAGGGTACTGCAGCTAGCGAAATTACTGGGCTATTAAGACTAACCATCGAAAGTCTCACAGTAATGAGCGCCATAGCAGTGATGCCCTGGACTTAGTTTTGTTACTCAAAGTTCTGTGTATGCTGCAATGGGCGTGGATAGGCGTTATCTCTTACCATCAGGAGAGCGTCTCCTTCGTCTCATTACTTCTTACATAAAAAAAAAACACAGAGACAACGAACAAAGGTTGTAGCCACATCGATTGCGTTCATTCCCGATGTCCCACTATCCTTTCGTCCATAAACAGTAGGTAAACAATGATTCAAGGCTTTATTTATCTAAACCATTGGTACATCTATTTAAATCATTATTCTATGAACAAAATCGTCACACAATTACATTAAACGACAACTTTTACAACTAGCTATCGACGCTTCATGTCATGCTAGGTGTGGCTTCGAAATACTCCCAGGGTAATAAAAAATTATATATGTCGGCCGCTCGTTGCGCAACTGTTTAAAACACAGTTAAGCTTGTTTATCCTTGTTTAGAAGTCTTTAATATTCCATCGAAGGAGTAAACAGGGGTCAAGTGACCCATAACTCTGATCCCTCGCGCGAGCGCATGACCGCTTGGGAAACACGAATTTACATGATTCTACGAAACCGTTTGAAATACACCTTTCTTTTGTAGAAGAGCTTATTACGATTCAAGTGATTCAATCCGCGGCGTAACTCACACCTATAAGGCGGATGTCTTAACATCTCACGAAGCGTACCTTATTTAATTTGTTTTACGTTATGTTAATTATCTCTTCTTTTTTTATTTTTATGTTTCATATTTGTATGTTGTTGTGATTTGTTTTAAAAAAAAGTTATATTCTATTCTATTCTACTTTGAGACATTAATATACCTAGACGGTTAGTCTCGACAGCCCTGTAATTTCGCTAGCTGCAGAACCCTTCAAACCGGAACACAGTAATGTTTCCACACTATGCTTAGCGGCAGAATATCTATTGCGGTAAATCACAATTACTTGAATAAAACTTAGTGGTAGATCTCCTTGGCAGGAGGTTGTCTAGGTAGGTACCACCGCAGTACCAGATATTCTGCCGCCAAGCAGTAGTGTGTAAATATTACTGTGTTCCGGTTTGAAGGGTACTGCAGCTAGCGAAATTACTGGGCTGTTGAGACTAACCATCGAAAGTCTCAAAGTAATGAGCGCCAAAGCAGCGATGCCCTGGACTTTGTTTTATTAGGTACTCAAAGTTCTGTGTATCGCTGCAATGGTCATGGACAGGCGTTATCTCTTACCATCAGGAGAGCGTCACGTTCGTCTCATTACGTTTCACATTTTTTTTTAAATCTGGTACTGCGGCGGTACCCTACCTAAACGATCTAACCTAAGGAGACCTAACATCAAGTAAAACGTAGGTACATATATATTAAATCTATGTATGTATACATACATACATAGATTTAAAGGACAAGCTTAGTCCATATCAACAAAATTGAAACGATGCTCGATGGTAAGCGTATGACTCACAAATTGTTAAACTGATTTAGCCGATTCTTTTTTTTTATACATCGAACGAGCATCATATACAGATAAAGACAGAGCGCTGTCGCACCGGGTACGGAGTACTGAGCTAGTCTACACTAATATTATAAAGAGGAAAGATTTGTATTTTTTTATGTTTGTAAGGAAAAAACTACTGGACTGATTTCAATAATTCTTTCAACATTAAAATGCTACATTCTCCCTGAGTAACATAAGCTATATTTAGTACTAGAATTTAATTAGAAAATAAACGTCCACCCATGCGAAGCCGGGACAAGCCGCTAATAATTAATAAAAATGGAATGCCTAATGACTGTTTCCATAAAACTACTGAGTATTTCAAAGTAAGATATATTTTCGAACATGCTCGTTAAGTTCTTGGCGATGATAATAAATTTTACCAGACTTTTTTAAAATAAAAATCCGATTCTGGTTTCATTCATTTTTTATAGTCGTTTTATATTGTTTTTTTTTTAATTTGACTAGCTTAAGTCGTTCGGTATAATGCAAAGATTCTAACGATACCTCTGATATCAGGATAAAGCGTTCAGAGTTATAAAAGAGAGTATATCGAATAGAATGCTTTATAAATTTTAATGGCGAAAAATTAAAAATAAACTAAATTTTAAGAAAGACAAGTTTCAAAATATTGCTGTGTTGTGTACATTTTTGAACACTAAGATGCCCTTCGGATTTTCATGTTTCAAGATCTCACTCAAAGTAACGAAGTAGGTATTTGCTCTTTTAGCTATACAGTGGTGTCTTTAAATTTTAAAAATAGATAATAGATTTTTAGCTGCAACACTACACTAAATCCCCCAATTTCGTTGTTGTTAGTTTTCTGAATTACCTCTCTGTATCTCAAGACATTTAGACAGCAAATCTAAAGACATTTTCGCGTCAAAATCGCATATCGTCGGCTAAATATTCTAAACTGCTAACTCCGTTCATGCCTAAGTTGACTATTTGGTATCAAACGTAAGTGAAAAAAATAACGCATATAATCGTCAAACATGCTAACTGATCAATCTATACCCAACTTATAGATTGCTCAGTTAGCATGTTTGACGATTATATGATATTTACTTACGTTTGATACCAAATCATCAACTTAGGCAAGAACGGAGTTAGCAGTTTAGAATATTTAGCCGACGATGTCATAATACACGTGAAAACAGGTTTCCAAGCTTACAAGCCGCGCATAATTAAAGGAATTAAGATTAACGAGCACTACATTCATCGGTTGCTCCTGCATAAACGAGCATTCACACAATGTGAGCACAGATAAATAATTTAACTGCAGACAGCTTTTTATCCTGTGCATTATATTGTAATCGAATAAATAATTACCCTCGCCATAATCCAATACGGTCAGTGATTATGCAGGCCGCACCGAACGGGTTAGTTTGAATTGCCTTTATCATTGCAATCCGAGTCTCTAAGCTTGTTCTTAGAAAGTTTTTGTAATGACGTGCATTTTTAATTAATCCGTGACAAACTCGTCGTGCACCTTGCTATTTTAGTAGATACTTGTTTACGTTGGCCCTGTGTGGAGATAAAAAAACATCCACACATGTCGAAGGATTTGTTTGAACATGTACAAAAAATCAGGTAACTAAATGAAATGCGAGAGCGCTAATGTCCTCTTTACGGACAAAAAACAGACGACATGTGTTCAAGGGTCGAAGTAGTGTACACTTTCATTTTTTGTGCATATCTAAAATATAATCATGATAATCGCAGCAGTTCCAAGAAATAAACTGTCTGAACATTTCAGCAACCCAGTTACCTATTCGACGAAGGAGTTCTTTACGACTGCTCAGAAATCGTAGCTGTTAAAGTTTACCGTTAAATATTTTATATTACACGCATTATCTCATTATCTAACTGCAAACCAATAACAGAGCTTACGTTTGCACATATTCTGAGGTAGCTGCTAAACACTTAAGGCTTTACTTATAAACACTGCCGTAGCTTGTCTCAATTCCTTGCGTGACATATCTTGGCGGCGAGAAGTGACCATAGTACTTTAATTAAGCCTTATTTTGAATTCATCATGACCTGCTTAATCCTAACTAATGCTACTAAGAAAATTAAAGTGATTATCGTTTCTCGCTGTCCTTTTCACAACTAAACAGAATCAATCTTAACGAAATTTAGCGCAGCATAAATGACATTGACGGACAAAGGATAATTTCCCCCGGAAAATACAGAAAGCTGAAAAATCTAGAACACAAAATAAAATAACGGAAAGCAGCAAGTACCCAAATAATGAGATTCCCGTAAATAACTCACCGTTGTAATTGAGTAGGTGGTTCGGTCACCATCGGAATCGGAAGTGGTGGCGGCGGCGGTGGCGGCGGCGGTGGCGGCGGTGGTAAAGTTTGAACGTCTACGGGAGCAGGCGGCGGTGGTGGCGGCGGCGCGTCCGGCATGTCAGGCATTCTATCTGGTGCTTGGGCCACATCCGGCGCATCGGGTATCTTCAGCTCGGGCAACTCCGGCAACTCGGCTTCCAACATAGTCACAGCCATCGGAGACGTGACCACAGAAGGTGCGATGGAACCATCACCCGTGATGGAGAATTGAATGTCACCCGCCACGTTCGCCAAGTTGGGCAGGTCGAGAGGCACCTCCAACTCCGGTACCTACGGATTTAAGCTCATCTATAAAATCGGAAAGCAAGCCCTGAAACCGGCATTGCTGAATGGTGATACGACTTATACGCGTTACGTCATGACTGGCGCCAGCTAGTACCGGAGTGTTAGAAATGGTCTGACCTTAGCCCAGCACTAGAATGTAATCTCTACATAATGTAAAACAGTCGCTTCCCGCCGTCTGTACGCTTACATCTTTTAAATTACGCAACGGATTTTAATGCGGTTTCCATCTATAGACAGAGTGATTCAAGAGGAAGGTTTATATGTACAATAGATGCATATTATATTTATAATAGTAGAGAAAATCCGAAAATTTCAACTATTTGTCATGTGATGTCGTAAAAAACATTATTTCATTGCAAACGCTGGTCACGCTTTAATCAAATTAATGTACTACGTTAGTATGTACATTGTACGCGTGCGAAACCGGGGCGGGTCGCTAGTAGTAGTAGTAGGTTCATAAAAAAATTGAATCGATCTACAAACATAATCATGATAATGATAAAATCAGGTACAAATGCAAAGTGACATTCGCATTGGAGCTAAGAGAAACTAGTACGACAAAGTTACAGACCGAAAAAAACACAAATATAAACCTACATGTACAATATTCAAAAGTGAAAGTTATTAAGGAAAATATTAGTATACACCTCATATACAAGTCAATATATATTCTATCATGGAAAGATATTTCGTCAAAGATAACATTTGAATTTGAATTACGTGCCTACATAGGAAACTTCTGGAAAATATACAGGAAAATCTCAAACATTCAATGTAATAGGAAAATTATTTCCTCGTTATCTCTAAATGATCTACCCACACATGGCTGTATAATTAAGAAAATTGGCACACAACCCACCCTCATCAATCATGGAGAAAACACCTCCATAGAAAGCTCTAGATATTTATAAATACTTAGATCAGCCTTGTTCGTCCTACACGAATACTATTGAAAGCCAATTCCCATCTCAAGCTTGGCATGCATACCATCTTGAACCACGTTTACACTTAACATTCAATTGGTCAAAGGAACAAAAACAGATTTTCACCTATAAAAAACTCGGGCAAGTGTGAATCAGACTCCGAGAGGGTTCCGTACAAACTTGTAGGTATGATAAATTCTTGTTTTCATTCCTTGCATAAAGACCCTATTTTTTTGATAAAATTTAAAATGTACAGTTTTCGGATTTATTCAATGCTATATACTTAAACAATGCTTCTTGCCGAATTTCATAGTTCTGGGTCAAGTACTACATAGGTTATGATTCCTTTGTAAATGTCGAAATATGCGGTTGCGATATAAACGGCTGTAATTGTATTTAACAATAATTGAGAAGTTTGATTTGTTCACAGCTGCAAGGTACTACAGATCTGCGTATATCGTTTTAATTTCAATTCGATACCTCCACGCGCTCTCGTGATAGAAGATATTGACAGACGGACAACAATGTGATCCTATAAAGGTTCAGTTTTTTTTTCTCTTTGAACCCTAAAAATAGATCAACTAACTTAAGATACTGATACTATCGTCACAAACTAAAACATCTAATAACATATGTATATAGATTTAGAAACAACCACATTTTTCATGAGAACCCGCTAAAATGGTAAGTCATATTCTTGAAGATCCGCATCATCTCTCGGTATTGAAACAAGCTGTTTACTTTGCATACGTAATTGGAAAATCCAATGCATTTTTGACATCGTGATGAAACTCAGTAGTTGTACGTCTATTCTATTATTTAGGTTCAATCGACCTACAAAACTGATATTACTTTCAATGCTTCTTGAAGGGGCCTGAGAATACTACGAAACAAATACATGAAAAAAGAGAGAAAACAATTTCAAATCTTTGCTAAGTAATTAAAACATTTTTCTCCGCTTATGATTGCGTGAGTAACGCGTGAATAACAGGATCTTGAAAACGATGGTAAGCATTAAAACAATAAAAGGTGTATCTATTGTGCGTGAAAGATGTCTTTTTACAACCGAGAGGCTAGGTGTTTGGCCGCAGCACACCTGTTGTTAAGTAATGTTGTGGTTGAAGATAGTAAACACCTCGAGTGATGCTGAAACACACTGCTAGTTGCTTGGAGGCAGATATTGAGGGTGGTAGCTAGCAAGCCGAGTATGTACTAGAAAATACACCACAACTTTTTTTCCTTCAACGGCAGCTCAAGGGATTTGAACTCACGTCCTCCGGCGTATAATCTGATCGCGCTAACCACAGAGGTATAATCGCTACAAAAATGATAAGCTTATGTAGGTAGTCACTGAATGAGTAATGATAAAATGAAGTGAAGATAGTAAACATACGGTTCGGACCCTACCTAGTGGGATAAAGAAGAAAGATGTTTGATTTAAAAAAAATGTGTTAACTCACCATTCCCATGCCTGGTGCGTACATGTACTCATCAGCTTCTCTTATCAACACGTCCCTTTTAACAATCGACGACGGCGCTTCTTCCAGTAAACTCTTGCTGATAACTTTAGAACTGATTGTAGGTACATAAGCAGCGGTCTTTGTCACCGTCCCCAAGTAAGGGCTCTCGTCAGTGTTGAAAATCAAAAGTTCTCCGACATTTTCCATGCTGTCAATGACCGCGTTTAAATCGAAATCCTGTTCGGGCTTCGACGTGATGCGATCGGCCACTTTCACATGATAAAAGTGGAGTTTTTCCTACAAAGTAAAATCGCATGTAAATGATAGGGGATCTGTGAAACGATAACGTAAATATTGACGTGATATGACTTGTGCAACATACAAAGAATTATCGCGTTCCTACCTGTAGAGCTTTATCATTGGACATCCCCTGAGACTTTCCACTCAGAGTAATCTTCTTAGGTTCATGTTTATATCCGTCTAGATCGAAAATCGACGTATAGTTTTCATGCGTTATGGTCGCCGGGTACTTGGCGCTAGAAAACACTTTGATCGCCTTCTGCATGCCGGTCAGCTTCTCGACTTTACAACGAGACGCCTCTATTCTCTCGTTCAGTTTGTTAGTCTTATCCGTGTTCTGCTTAATCCTAGTCAATATGCGCGAAAAAACGTCCTCCACTATTCCATTGAGATTATCAAGCGTGTCCGCAATTTGGAGAACAGTCTCCTCAGTGCTCAGATCGCTGGGAATTAAGTTGACTTTATAAATACCCTCCATAGTTACAAGCTTTTACGCGTGTAGTTTCTGGAACAATACATTCGCGTTATATGATGTTATCTATTTCTGTATCTCAAATAAGGAAGTTTTCAATCATCAAAGTCGTACAAAATAATTCCGGTTATTGAATCGTTACATGAATTAGGGCTAATGGTGGGTTATTGGTTTTGTAAACAGTACGGTTCTTACCTACTAAGCTTCCTAAAGATCACCTAAAATAAATTAATAAGGCACAAGAATTATCACTAGACAACACATTAACGTTCTTGTGTGAAATAATATTATGTCCACATTCATATAGCACTTCGTAAAGCTCAAAGAGTTCATTTACAATTTTATTTACAAATCGGTCACTAAAAAAATATCAGCACAATATACTTCGACGATAATAGGGTTCAGTTCTTGGAGGGTTTTATCGTGGGCGAGTCGGAAAGTAACGAATGTAAATTGTCATTGGCGGGGTCGGTGCTCCATGAGAAACGGCAATAGGCGTCAGGCGACATCATGGGGTCGATCATGGCCGATTCCTCCGCGAGTTGGCCCGCCGACAGCATGTTATTTAGGTGCTTGTTGATTACAGCGTCACCGGGGCTCACGTACCCACTCGTCGCCGCGGCCGCTTTGGGCGGCGGCGCAGCCCGCATCGACTTCTGGCCGGGCAGCGCATCCAGCGATTGCAGCTGGATGTAGCTGCTGTCGGCGCCGTGCTTGGCGGCCGGTGGCAAGGTTGGCATTATAGGCAAGCTTTCGGGCCCGAACAGCTTAGTCGGCGGAAGGTTAGGGTTTGCGAAATTGAGCATGGATCTACTAAGATGAGCGTCTTCGGGGCGGACGTATCCCGACGAGGGAGGTGAATTACACCGTAAGCTTGGCGGTGAGACGCCAGTCGTGAATATAGGTGGTGATAATGCGGCCATCACGTAACTCGAGCTCGCGGGCTGCATCGTCGGACTCTTCACAGGCGGCGACGCCGTCTGCACGTACCCCGTCGCGGCACTGGCCACGGGCTGCTGAACGTAACCGCTCGCAGGATTTATCTTGAACTCTTTGTTACTAAAGTATGGAGAGTTTTCTTGAGAAGGGTCTGAATCCGAGTTAGGAGAGTCATCATCATTTTGAGTGGCGTTGTTGCCTTCTCCTTGGACGGCTTCGATTTCCAGATGCAGCGATGAGTTCGATCCATCATCTGAAGTAGAAGCCTGTCTATCGACCGCGCCTCGTGAGGTATCCGAGAGCACGGTGCTGTCGGTATGATCACTGGAACCACAGTTGGTGTCGTCTTTTTGTTTCGTATCAGCGGAAACAGTAGTACCCCTGCTATTCGGCAACAATAACACTTCATCAGATGAAGGCTTTTCGTCTTTACTGGAAGGATTCCAACCACCGAAAGCATATTTCGATACATCTTTTTCTGGGATGCCCAGCCCATCAGGCAAAACCGGTTTTATGTCTTCCATTTTTCTATACTTTTTATAAAATTTAGTGGAACCATACATAACACCTGCTAATGTACCTATGGCCATCAGGATGAAAGTCATTGTCAGGCCATCTCTATTTCTACATGCCACTGTAGTAGGATCGCTCCACTCACCAGGGAACTCTAAGCGTATCTCATCTTGTCTAGTTGGCAGTTGTACTTCATTTTGATCAGCCAATGCCAGAGCTCCGTGATTGAAATCTTCATCATAGTTCACAGCTCTTACTTGGTATTTTTCTGAAGTTACACTACTTTCACAATGAATAAGAGAGAAGGAGAGATTGGATGTATTGAATATCTCACTCGACATTTGGTCATCTTTGATTCTCATAATTTGATACAGATCCACTGTTCCCCCTAAGATCTCGGGAGCTTCCCATTTGATCATATCTGGGTTGCTAAAAATTGCAGGTGACCTCATTTTGCCTGGGGGCCCAATTTTTGTTCGAACAAAAATGCCTCTAGGAGGACTTTGTTTTGAGCAACGTTGAAGTCCTGCTATACAAGCTACAATAGACCAAGAATAGTTTTGAAATCCTTGAAGTCCACTTAATGTTACATTCCTTCGAACCAAGTCTTTATCATTCTCTGGCACTCTAAACACATAATACTCTTTGGAATAGTTGTAAATGACATATTTCCATATAATTCCATTTTTATGCAGCGGTGGATCCCATGATATTAAAACAGAATCATGTTGAATATCACTTATGGAGACGTTTCTTGGTTCAGTTGGTGTGTCTTCTGTAGTAGTAACTCCGGTTGAAGCATTCTCTATTGTTTTCACTCCATATGTAGTATTCAGGGCTAATGAAAATTGGTAGGTTCTATAAGGTATGAGATTTGTTATATTTATTTCCATTTGTTTGGGATCAGAAATATAAACAGATGACTTGTTGTGAAATGTTTCATCACACACATTGCTAGTATTTATAACTGGACAGTAGGATATAATGTAACCTGTGATGATACCTTCTTGCAAAGTACACGACATAGTCCAAGTTATTTTGACAAAGGTCTTTCCAGCAATACCGTGGTCCAATTTGACTGGGAATCCATACATTTGAATTGCATCTTTAGAAATATCACAGGTTGCCCAAACCATTCCACTAGTTTTAGCATCTTTATTAGCAGAAATAGCAAATTGATATCTGTTTTCTTTAGGCAAGTCTATTACATGTTCTGTACCAGCAGAGTTTAGGACAGTGAAATTCATTCTACCTGTACATATTTTTGTGGTGTTGTGTTGGCACCAAAATAGAGTATAGTTGTCAATACCTTTAGTACCAACCCATGACAATTTGTATGTACCGTTTTCATATGCAAGTTTTGTAAATGAAGGAACTTTTAAGGACTCTGTATCTTTCATTGGAGGTATATAAAGGTGGCTATTATTTACTGATGACCCATTGTCATTCATAGACCATATCTTGATGTTGATGGGTCCCAGTGATGCTGGATCCAGAATGACAAAGCTCCGTTTTTTACGATCAGGTACAAGTGTTTGGGGATTTCTTGAGTTTCCATAAGCCACAACTTTGTATGTGAAATTGGCTCCAGCCTCTTCATATTCTTCAAGTTGTTTCCAGTAGACATATATCACTCTCTTACCTTCAAAAAGTGATTGATCAAATGCCCCAGTTACTGTATCTGGAGGTCTCTTGGGCCGTTCACTGGCTGTATAAAAAACTACATAACTGTACATTGACCAAAATTCGTCATCTGTAGCTTCTTTGGGTCTAATGTAAATTCTTACCTCATATTGCATGTGTGCATATGGCAAGTCAGTGAGTAGAAACTTATATGATTTGTTTTTTACAGGCAGGTGTGAGGCATCAACGCTGCGGAAGTATGAGGTGTTGTCGATTTTGGCAATCTGATATTCTATTTTATGCACAACTCCCGTAGGCATAAGATCAACCATATTATTCGGTATATCCCACTGTAGGAGTACACTGTGGGTACCATTTTCGATTACCCTTAGTTTACTTACTTTTGCTGGTTGAACTATGGAATAGTGATCTATGGTAAAGTATTGTTCATTTTTACCAAATGTGTTTTCAAATTTAAGATAGAAATAGAATATGTTTTCTAACTGTCTATATCTTGGTAGACTGGTGGTACTCCAAAAGCAATAGTATCTTGTTGAACCTATTTTTGTAGCTATACAAGGATCAACTGCCCGTCCGTTTATCATAAATGTTAGGGAATAGTTTGTTACACTGTGCCCTTCAGGTGCAGTCCATGTACAATTCAACTCTTCAAGATTCTTGGATTTGCAAGCAAAATCAGTTACATTCTGAGGTGGGGAGTCTATCAGGACTCGTGTGGTACAAAATTTGTTTGTTTTTTTGTTTTTACAATAGTATGAGAATACTCCTTTTTCATGTACTTCTTTATAGAGCCTCCTTGTTGTACTATTGACTTTTTCAGATTGGTTTATAAAACTACCTAAGGCAAACTCGAGATCATCAGCAGAGTATTTCTCATCCATGCAAAAAATCTCTAAAGGTCGTCCGTATGGCAATTTTATTACACCTTCAGGGTAGATAGCCAAGGACAAGTTGAAGCCTTGGCACATGGCGCAGACATCCTGTAATTGTAGTAAGCACTGGATTGTTATGAACCACAAGCATAGGCCGAGCTGTGGGCTTCTGCGATAACCACATTTTCTTTTTCTATTTAATGTATCCATGGTTGTTGGTTACGTACAAATTTCACTCCATCACGAAAATCAACACTTGATCCGACTATACCGAACGAGTCGGTGGACACATTCCTTGTTTTTTTATCGAGAGCTAAATGGCGCACCAGTCGTCCCGACCCGACACGATGACACACAACACACTGACTGAATACGTTCACTGCAAGCACTCCACATTTATTGAACTGCGCCACTGTTTCTAATACATTTGAAACTTGTTATCAGCAGATATCGACGAGACTTGAATCCCAGGGAATCACTAAACAGGGAATTTGTTGCGCTAACAGCGTAAGTACTTACATAAAATATAAAGAAAAACTTCCGAGAACTTCTTGGAATCACCAACTTCAAGTCGATCTAGTGATGTACAACTCGAGTTTCGGTTTTCTTTTTAATCGATTAAAGCAGCAGGTTAAAAAAAAACATATATACATTGACTTTTAAACTTTAAAACATTATGAAGGCTAACCACAGTGGAATTTACTTTAAACCTAATGATCAGTAAACAGTTTCAAGAGAAAAGCAAACGCATTTTCGTACATTTTGAAATAAATAGGCTTGCGTTTGACCACCAACTCGCCGGAAATTAAAAACGGAAATTGAAGGGGCACATTTGATGATAACATGTAACGTCTTTAGCAGGCTTCATAATATGTGATGATGCACAGAAGAGGTCATAATAGATAAATACAAATATTTTATTGATAACACCAATATTCCAAGTCAACGTAAGAGTAAGTAAGAGATAAGTTTTCCTTTTGACAGTGAAATGAGTGAGAGAGGATAAAAATGAGCAGGCTGCCGAAGGTGGTAACCACAGAAATTTATTTGTAATGTAGTACCACTATCTGTCTTTAAAATTACCTTTCCTACGTCCAGCTATACTATGCTCCATTTTTATGTTAAATAGTTTCATTAAAAAACCCCTTTTAATTAGTAAATCTAGTTATATAAGAAAGTGTTGCATGACCAATAGGATAAACCGTTTTGTCAAAAAACTTCTATACAAGACCATCATGTACACAGTTTTAAGTAATAAAGGTTATCTTATTTTTGACTGATACCAGTAATATTGCAGCCAATTCGGTCTCCGAACAAAAATTTGGCTTTAGTAAAAAAGCATCTAAAAACAATGTGTTCAGATCTATAAAAGCAACAAGCGCATGTAGATTTTATTACTGAATATGACTAGGTTACGTTTTTGTTTTTTCCTTCTACAATAGTTAAGAATGTTTTCAATTTGACTCGATTAGTATCTCAATATTTTTTAAATTTTGTGCACGTACCTAGTCGTAGACTTTGACAATCTTTCTTATTTTGACATTGATATTGAAAGCCAGCTGATTGTGCTATGACGTTTGAGTCTTGACCAAGCACAACGCTGCTATCGTATTTCTTCAACTGCTTAGGTCAAAATATCGTTAGTTCCAAAAAATATCGTGCTCACTGGTCACAAAATTTTTACCACAATATTGATAATAGTGTTATGAATCCAAAAATGTTATTTTGCTACGATCATATTAAATGATTTTGATGTCAGTTTCCTTACCTAATTGATCAAAGAGCTCGCTCACTTATTCAGTTATTGTATTGGCTTTTTTTTTTATTGAAACCTGCCTATTCTGTGAGTTTTTATCTAATAATTTTAATTATGTGAGTAATACGCTGTACAATGGATGAAAATCTAAATCAACAAATATTAGGTTATACAAATAAAGATGCGTTGATTAAACTACGCAATGAAATAAATAATGTGATCAAGGAGCATAGAAACAAAAATCCAACTGGGTAAGAAACATCTTTTCCCTGAGCTGGTTCTACTCAATGGAACCGGCGCTATACGTATTTCTTCACCAATTCTCCCAATTTGCAATAATCTTATGTGTTACAACTTACAACTACATTCCATTCTCATTTCACTCCTTTTCCATGGATTTACTTCATATGGAACTTCCTTCAGTTGTCTTTGATAATTACATAATATTTGACTTAAATTGTTCATTTTATAATCCCAGATATGACTACTATTATAATCTCCATGAACTCTATACATATATGTAAAAATATTTATTTTCAGATACAAATTAATTCGAGATGTTATATCATTTTCATCTGAGAAAGTGCTCCTCTCAGGTGTTGCATACACCATCACGGTGGTTTACATAATTTGTCTGATACTGACATATTTTTTGGGCGAGTTAATACAAGCCAACGCATGTCTACTATGGGAAGCATTGTTTTTATTTATCATATTATTGATAAACTTTGTAGTCGCCTTTAATGAAGAATATCAATACAGAAATGAAATACCTCATAGAGTGAGGAAAGTCATTGGTAAGTTCAAACTGACAATAATCTTGTATTAAACCCTATTTAATAGTAAGGTTAAAATAATGTTGTCAAATGTCTCATTAGTCTGTATTACTATGATGTGTCACAGGTCACATAATAACTTCTCCAGATGCCTCATGCTATGTAACTTAGTGCTCGATTTTTGATGTGTGACAAGAAGAAAAAAAATGACATACTAAATAGCTCAAAATTAAGTTACTGTTTACAAGTTTGCATAGTCCTAAACCATATTACCAATTTTGGTTTTGATATGTAGTACTAAAGCTCATTGTAGTATAGGGAAACAAATATTGCTATAAAGCTAATAGAAGCAATAAAACTTGACTGTAAATGGTATTGTGGTTAATTCATACACAGTAGAACTAGGTGTGAAAGGAATACAAGCAAAGTTGGTTTGGCAGGTATGAGCATTGAAGGTGAGTGTCCATGCACATTAAAAGGGGCCCCACAAACCTAAATCTGGGCACAGAAATAAGTTCCTTTCACTGTCACCCTAAAGACAGCATCATCTATTGAAAACAAAGGCGATATTTTGAGAACACCTAGTCAAGCTTAGCTATGATTGCTATATTTGTTGAGGTACAAACAAAATAAATTTTTAACTTAAAATTATTGAACATTTTAAATGTTCAATAATTTGGGAGGTGTTGATCCTTTTTGGCTTTTAAAAAGCCAAAAAGGATCAACATTGCTAATACTTAAAAAAAGTGCTTTACCACTAATTAAATGAAATTAATCTTATTGCTTAATGCATAAAATGTGAAAAAAGGCATTTGAAAATATTTAGTCAGACAAAATTGTGTACATTTCTTATTTACAGTCTATCACATTCGCAGTTCACACCTCAGTTATTTATATTCCAAGGTGATTCTAATTTAACATTGTAATATTTATTGAGTAAAACCATTAAAATTCATGTATTATTTGCACACCAAAAATTGCCTGTGCTCATATACATACCTGCAATACATACTGAATATACATAACTGCAAGTATGCTGTTGTTTCATGGCCTTTGTTGTGTTTAATGTGCTATTTCTGATCCCTAAGTGCTACCCATGCCACATATTGCATTTCAGACTATCAATACAAAATAGATAAAATACTGCTATGTTTCGGTAAACTACTACTGATTGAGAAACCTCTAAGGTTTTCAATCTGCAGGTTGAGGGTTCAAATCCCACGACACACACACAAAAAATAAACCACATGAGGAAACCTGCATGTTTAAGAGTTTACGGAAAAAATCAGTTTACGAAGATTTGTGAAGTCTACCAACCTGAACTTGGCCAGCGTAATGAAATTTGGATTTACTTTTAGAAGAGGCAGTAAGAAGAGGCCTACGCCCAGCAGTACATTAAAAAAAAGGCTGATCCAAACAATAATGTTTTTTTATTTTTTATTACTATGTGAATAAAAATATAAGTTTATTTCCGATTATTTACCAATGTTATTTGTTAATTTTACAGAAAAATTAGATACTACAATAGAGAATTCCAAATGGAAGGAAGAGCATTTTCCGCACTTGTGCGCACCATTCTCGCCATGCGTGATTCTGCAGTGGACCTATCGGGATGGTAATATTACACAAGTCAACATAAACTAGACTACAATTTTCACGTCTAAGCTAGTCACAAAGATCTTGAATAAAATTACCAGATACCTAAATGGTTCAATTCCACAATCATTGTGTAAACCACTAAACCAGTGGTCCTCAAACTTTTTTGGTGTCGGAACCCTTTTGGGAAGCAAAATACTTGATGGAACCCTACAATAAAACAATAGTTTTTAAAAGTGTGTTCTTTTATAAAGAATCTTTATTAATAAGCATAATAAAAGTACAATGTAACAGTTACTAATTATTACTTACTTTACCACATGGCAAGTACAATAATAGAAGATATTAAAAAAAAAAGTAACTAATGGGAGGTATGAAACTGTTTTTTATTTTTCATCAATTGGTTGATATCAGGTTTGGTAAAAGACAGTTGAAGTCTCATATCAGGTTCGGCGTCAAGTCTATTGCGATATTATGTTTTCGTGGCTGCATAGGTTGAGAATCCTGTTTCGCACGAATATGTGTGTGTTGGGAACGGGAGAAGAATATCCAGAGCCATTTTGCCAAGCATTGGATATTGGATACGCGCTCACAAGTATACATGTTGATACCAAACTTATGAGATATTGTACCAGCTATTGCTATTGTACACATGTTTATACAAATACAAATAAATAAATAAACCTTTGCGCGGCCGCGGAGTCAAAACGTTCGACCAGAGACAGGTGTTTTGATTTTTTTTCTAAATTCTTGCGGAACCCTTACAGAGGTATCGCGGAACCCTAGGGTTCCGTGGAACACACTTAGAGTATAGCTGCACTAAACATTTGAATGTGCTGTCTGAGTGGACGTTTTTGGATAGATACAATCTTGTGTCAGCAAGGTCCCTACCCCATACCTACTGTGAGCTTCTTTGCTATACTTGTTAGCAGAAAATCATGAAAAACAGTTTACAAAAACAAATTCACAACAAAATTTATTTAGCAACAAATATCAAAGATTAAAATTATGTTTGTCTAGGTACAAAAATATCATTCTTTCGTTTACACTTGCTAAATGGTGCGTAAAGTTATTCCGCTTAAACAATTTAGAGCCTATTTATAAATCTGAAGTCTATAATGACAAGTTATTATCTGTGGTTCGCGTACCCATGTCCGAAACAAAAGAAATCTTCATGATATCGTCCTCCAGTAATAGATGGCGCTGTTTAACAATAATGCAATTTTGTAGCGACAATTGTAAACCTGCCATGGGCTCTGTTGGTGGAGGGAGATATGATAGTGCTGCGGCCCGGGCAGGAAGTGCCAGGCCACTGCCGCCCTCTGCAGGCCGGCGACCCAGAGCTGCATTTTGGACAGACCTTCCAGCCTACGTCCGAGGTAATTCACCATACCACAAATCTGTTACATAAATTTAAATATCCTACTAACTGCACAAGGCTTTGATTTTGCATATTTCAAATGAAGCTGTGAAATTAAATTCCACTTTAGATGTGGTAACCCATGGGGTCTACGCACCCTACATTCGTGGGGTCTGAAAGCTCATAGGTACTAATAAACTCTGTAGGATCACATATAGATTTACAATTTCTATCGCTGGCTTGTCGGTGAAACATGTACCTTCTTATGTAATTCGGCCATATATCCACCAATACTCCATCACGACAGCCCGGTGTTAGTGTTGGTGTCCACCCTTCGAAAGTAATTTGTTAAGAGCTGGTGCAGCAGTAAATATCTTCTTGACTGTATCAACTTTTTTTTTGAAAAGCTTGACATGTTGTGTATCAATTTTCATCACTGTATCTATTCCAACAGCAAAGCTATTCAAGAACATACAATACTATTTATGTCTCCTATCTCTCGTTTAAATTGGCATAAGAGTGACAGGGGCAGAAACAGTATCGCACACTCTAGAATTCGGGGCTTGCTCTCTCCAATTCTGCGGCCTCATAGTCACGTAGAACTATATTTCCAGTACAAAGACAATTTCAGCAGTCCGCGCGTGCGCACTCCGCACCAAAACAAAGCATACCGTATGTGTGAGACGCCGTACTTGAATAACTTGAAACTGGCACTGCAGCACGCTACGGCTAGACCTGTCACCGTGTTCGAGAAACAACGATATCTAGTAAGTTATTTGATCGTCACAGTTTACACTAATCTTATCCTATATCGAGTTCTATTTAACTCAACACGTGTCTGTAGTTGGTTACTGCAGCGAGAAGAAGATATAAAGACTTTTAAATACGTATACACCTCAAACACTCAAAACGAACTTCCGCACAGTAACGCCTGTATCAATCAATTACAGTGAAACTTGGTTAAGTGGACCTGGATAAGTGAGAAACCTCTATAACTGGAACTGATGCTGAGGTCCCGCCACTTTGGCACTGAATTACCTCCGTTAGTGGGACGAACCAAACCTCTATATCTGGGATTCGTTTTTTCGATTTTCTCGTCATAGTTACCTGTATAACAGTCGTTTTTTTGTTTACTTAATTAACTGAAATAACCTGTATTCTGACCTCTATTATTGGAACCCTCTGTAAATGAGACAGATATTTATTTATAGCTGGATATCTGGGACACTGGGTAAGTGGAATACCTCTATAAGTGAGACAAATTTGTAGGTCCCTTGAGGTCTCACTTAACCAAGTTTTACTGTATTTGGAAATGTATGTGTGTTGGTTTTCTTACCACTGTACCGACAGTGGCTATATTAAGCCTAAAAGCCTGATGTATGGATTACCTTCGCGTATACTACGACCACAGATTATGAATTCAGCGAACTACGTCGCTGACCAACAAGATAGAAAGAGTAATATTATACTTCCCTCTCCTTTCGACTCATTGTTACAAAGAAAGAAGGAAAATATGACAGTGGTATTAGAGGACGATCATAATTTGTTCAGTATAACTGGTTTCATTTATAATGACTACCAATGAGTGAAAATAACTTCCTAATTTTGCAGTGCACAGTAAAGATAATGGAGGGAATAGTACTGCCCCTCGTGATATCGGTGTTCGTGATCGCGAGTTTTGTGCGTCACGTATACCATCTGCCCGGGGTGACACATTGGACAGAGATTTACTTTCTGCAAACCATCGCCGCATCGCTACCGTTGCTGCAAATAGTGTTCCCAATCACGTGGGTCGTCCTCAACTGTTACGGACTGGCAAGGTAAGATATAATATGGTCCCGTATCTGCCTACTGGGCTAGCACGTATGCCGTCATAATAATCTCTCTTATCTTTCCTATCCTATCTTAGAGATTTTTGGTTGCATTTAGAGTCATGTTTTTATTTTATTTTGGAAATAAACACATCTAGAGACTTAGCAACTTATTCGACAGTTGCTGATATCATTAAATAATTTTGATTATTCCGCGAAATCCCCTATGATGACGAAGTCCGATCGTTTGTGGAATTCTGCTGCCATATTTAGGATGGCTCTGCCAAACACTAGCTCAAAGCTCGTCTTGGTAAAGCGGCGTGCTGATCGATTTGTTAAATACGCTTTAAAGAAGTTCATCCATTATCAGTTATCGCGTACCTACGATATATAAAGTAGTTTTTTCGCTCTGTTTTCTCTAAAACCTAGGGTTTTATTTAACTTGTAATTTCTAATTTGACTGGGGAATTCTTTGAGCGGCAACGTTTTTATTCTATGAAAACGAGACAGTAGGATTAACATATAGGATTTATCCGCCTCATTAATTTCTGCCTCAGCAGAAGCTCACCCTTAACGGGCAAGTCTTGTGAAATAAGGCAATCGATGTGTTTTTGTCAATCTTTTTGTGACGTTATACATCATGTGGAAGTTTGAAATTAATGAATACTATAATACATATCCTGAATTATTATGCTTGGAGAAAAAATAGTTTCAAACGCTTTTCGTTTCTTGAAATTATGAAATAGAATATGGCCAAATTATTTTTAAACCGTAATCTTGATATCAAAAAAATTATAGGAAAGGCGCAATTTTATAGATGCTAACTTTGATGCAGATACATTTAAGGCTTAGACCTTTTATTGTACGTTTTGTTTATTCTATTAGCAGATAAGTACGGATAGTTTGATGAAAATTTCTGATAGTGCCTGCTGAAAACCTCTTTTCTGCGTTACGTCTGTTGCTGTTTTATTTTGGTAGGCGCTACAAACCATCTCTCTCTTCGAAGAATCAATCTCTCTGACGAATCTGACGTCACGAGACAAGTGTACCTATAGCATGTCGCGAGAGGCCGCAAGAGGTGGGCGCGCGGCGGCGGCGGTACCGAGCACCGCGCGCATGCTTCCCGGCCGTTTTGTATTTTGATTCTTCTAGTGTGCAACTAAATACCGACCGACCGCGCTCGGTCGTATTATTTTGTTGTCTTACCTCTTTAGTTTGAGTAAATGATACGTTACCGCGATATTGACGCTTTTATGTAATTTAGTGGAGTGAATCAGTGATTAGTGCACAGACGCTTTTTTGTTTATTTTTTATTATTCATCTTGTGTACATAATATTATAAAAATGGGAAACAAGCAAGGACGGAAAAGAAAATGTCTGTGTTTGTTTGTTACCTCTACACGCTTCAGTAGTTTAATTATTATCTTTTTGTTTGTATTTATAATTAACTAGCGACCCGCCCCGGCTTCGCACGGGTGCAAAATTCGAAAAAAATCAATATGTTTATTTATCAAAATAGGATGCACCACATCACTTTTTGATAGTCAATATTTACATAGTCATGTTATTATCCTTGCTAGAGAGCTCCGAAAACCACGTCCAATCGCTTCCAAATTCAAATTATTATAGCGAGAAGTGCGGCCTCCGACGCGCTATTTATAGGAACGCGTCGCGTCGCGCTGCGGTCGGCGGCTGCCGGCCTATAGGTACCGCCGCAAACGCTACGCAATGTATTTTTAAATCTGTAATATCTTCGAAAATATTCAAAGAAATTATGTGCTGTAAAAGGCCATATAAATCTATGTTAAATCAACAATCTATTTATAGTATTTAATTAAATAAGGAATAATGCTGTAGTGCTTAAAATCGCTTCGAAAATTAGCTATTATTTGCCGTAAAAAGTAAATGACAAAAAATGGTTTTGTGGGATATCGATAAGAGATAGACATATACCATCACGGACTTTTCTGTAGACCTTTTCAAGGTGTACAATACTTAGTACATTATTTTTATAAATCCTGTAAGGTTAAGCCTGCGTACGCAATGTAAGCGGCAAGAAATGTTAGAATTTACGACACCACATTAGAAACCCTGAAAATAACAGTATTTCTCCATTATTTAATAGATGTTATTATACATAAAAACCTTCCTCTTGAATCACTCTACCTATTACAAAAAACCGCATCAAAATCCGTTGCGTAATTTTAAAGATTTAAGCATACAGACAAACAGACGGACAAAAATAGCGACTTTGTTTTATACTATGTAGTGACTAGTGGCCCGTCCCGGCTTCGCACGGGTGGACATTTATTTTTTAATTAAATTCTAGTAATAAATATAGCCTCATAGTAATTACTCTAAACTACTTTTTTAAAATGGGTCCAGAAGTTTTTCATAATTCATACCTATTGCGTAAATGGGTATAAAATGGATAAATGGATATTAAAAAACTCAAAGAGCGCCATATTCTGCATTGCGCCGTGCAAAAATAATCATGTTCATGTACATGCAATACTAACGTAGATAAACAAAAAATGACAGAACCTTTACAATATTATATTCATCGATAATTCGATGATTATAATAATATTATTAGTGTAGACTAGCTAACCCATGTTAAATATATTGTAATGTATGTAGTAAGCCTTATCCGTGTGCGGTCCACCTTACTCTATGGAAAATGTTGAATCGTGTGGTCTATGGGAAGGCGTCGGTTCTGAACGGTGAATAAAGATGGTGCCCGATATTAAAACGGTTTTCATTTAATATCTCAAAAACCCATCGGCCCCATTGTTTTCTCCATCTACGCCCCACCCTTTGCTGCCTACTTGCTACGTGCCCGCAGGCTACGCGATGCAACTAACTATTACTAAATACATTCGTGTTCTCTGTGACTTTCATCAAACGTCATACGAATACGAAGTCGTAATGAACATTTAATTTGTACGAAACACCGAAGGTAGATTTATTCGTTTCCAGAGCGAAAATATCAATGTAATCATAAGTTCCCACGGTTGCTTTATGAAACTTGAAAATATAAAACACTTGACACTGTCAAATATTCAAAACGCGATGCCAAAACAAAAAAAAAACTTCTGTCATAATGTAACAGATAATCAATGTAAAATCCGCTTTCGGCAATAGGAATAAACATTCTGTCTCCTTCTTGCTCGTGGCTATAGTAATTTAACTCTCCTTATCTATTTTAGCGTGACGTCAATGTATTCAAATCTAACGTCAGACGTATGTACGTCTGTGTGAGTGGAAAATATCAATGTAGATGTTCAAGCAGAAGTTCCCACGGTCGAGGACTTGGCCCTTAACCTTTAAATTTAGGGAAAAACGAATACATTTCCTAAAACGTGTTATGATTACAGGTTCAAACTTCTCTCGGAAACTCGTCAAAAGTACGTCCGCGCTAAGTCCTGTTCTATATCTGAAGACGCGAGTGATCCGCTCATACAAGCCCTTAGCGAGTCCAATCTTAAGCCAGAAAACCTGAAATCGTTTTGGAAGACCTTTTTCAACATTCTGACGGGCAAGGAGGATATGGTGTGTCGAACGGCGAATATAGTGCACGTGCTGGGGTCACTGTCGGTTAGTCTTCAAAACATTTGCTACTTAAAAATCATTGTGAACTAAGAGTAAAGAACTGAACCTGATTACAATATCAAAAAAATGCAGTCGGCAATTGCAGGTTACAAAATCCTTCCCTCCATATTAGATTTACGTCATAATATATCCTATAACACGTGGAGTACTTAAATGCGTTGATGGATGAAATGTTATGACTCGAAACTTAGCATACCTACTATACTTTCATACATACTATTACTAATATTAGTACTTTCAATGAAATTAGACTGATCGTTGCAGATTAGGTTCAGAATAAGGAATAATGAAAAAGTTTTGACTCTATCACAGATAATATATTTACTATAAATGCATCATTCTATGCAAAAAGTGGTAGGTACTATTTTGTAGTGTCAAGACTAGATGACGCCACTCTCTATACGTGTTCCGAGCTGTATTAGCTTATCATGTTGGCACGCTCATACTCGCCTACTAATAAAGCGTCAATTCAATAGATATTCTCATATAAGTATATAATGGATGATTTCAATACATATTAGATTATTTTTGAGTGAATTTTTGTTCCTTCTTGATAAGACTCTACCTTTCGATTTCTTTGTTATTGCGAATGGCACGTCTTTTACAATTTATTTCAATTATCTTTGTCCCTAAGGTTACCTCGACGATTTAACGATAACGTCACACTAGTTTTTTAAGTTATCTTTTTTAGGCACTTTGCTGTGTGGACAAGAAAGGCGTATTATCGTGGCCGAATCCCACCGCAGAGAAAGTGTTTTTCCTTCGCAACTCAAGCCCTTCCTCCAACAACTCGAGTAAGACGAGCCTGGTGGGTTCTATGGACCATAGCGGGGAGAACCTCGAGCCAACGACTGAAGGCATCCAAAGCGAGCCTTCTACTATCGCTGAGGTGTGTATGTCAATATAATATAAAGACCTATATAAAATCCCAAAGGATTCTTTTTAAGGTTCAGAACTCAAATATTCAAGGTATATATTTATATAGTTTATTTCCGCTTAACAGTCGTTCCAGTTACAACAGTGATTAGGACTTAAATTTAACTAATTTAACAACAACTTATTAATTAAATACCTAATCTTACTTAATATCTAGAACTAATTGACAGCCCTGTTGGTTCATTGGTAGTGTGTCTGCTTCGAGAGCTGAAGGGCGTGAGTTCGATTCCCACTCAGGACTAACATTTGTGTGACTAACATCGATGTTTGTTCTGTGTCTGGGTGTACTGTATGTATTATAAGTATGTATTTACAAAAAAAAAAAGTGTTTAAGTATTCTATCAGTTATCTGTCATCCATAGCACAAGCTCTGCTTAGTTTGGGGTCAGATGGCGCTGTGTGTAATGTCCTATGATAAAAAAAAAAAAAAAAAAAAAAAAAAAATTACATGAACTTAAAAAATATAATTTGACAGAAATCTAATTAAAATAACAAAAAACGCCTCGCCTCTTTACGAGGCATCCTCAGGACGTGTTGACTCTTCGAGCACTTGGTCGAGACTGAGTCAGACCACGTGTCGGCAAGTGGTTACTGGATAAAATTTTGTAATGATATCGCAGTAGTATTCAAAAAGGTTAATTCTGAACGAGTGATGCCGATTTCTCAGCAGTGCTTGTTGTCAAAACTATAAGTTAAGATCTACATACGTATTTATTTGTCTTTTTTAGTTTTATTACATCAATTGTCTGTGTGTATTTTGTCGAACCGCGCGTCCTGCAGTTGTACCCCCGTTTTTCGGGCCCCTTATTAGCTTTGTACGCCCCATGCTTAAAACCTTGTTTATTTTAGTGTATTTTTGTTGTTGTAGTGTCGTGAGAAATCAATGTTTATTTGTTTCTATAGGTGCTGGATTTGACTCACGATCAAAATGCCCCGTTCTGCGTGGAATGGGACGACCAGCGCTGGCGTACGCACATCGCGCGCCTCAAGCCGCTCGGATTGGCGGCGCTACTCAACACGTGCGCACCGCACGCACGCCACACTTACGCACATTTCTGTGCACATCTCACCACCGAAGCGCACCAGAGGTAACACTAGCCCCTATTACTCACATAAAATTCTTAGTCGAAAGTGTGTAAAGCGTTTGTTAAGTTCAATAATTAGCACGCTAACTTAGCACCTACTTTAGCACGGGGTCTCATCACGAAGAAACAAAAAACACTTTTAGTTACATAAGAGAGAGAGAGAGAGAGAGAGAAGAATGATATAAGGTAGATATAAAGAGAAAGATAACTTTTTAAAATTAAAATATAGTTTTTCGTACGGAAAAGGTTTAACTCCGAAATCTGACCATGCAGGTTTAATTTTTTGTAAGGAATTACGTATTTTATGGTAATATGTTGTCTGTGGTTAGTCTAAAACGTGCCGTTCGACATAGAGTGGAAAAATTTATGAGGATATATTGTGATAAGTGACGTCCTCTATCTTACAAAGGAATATTCCTACTAGGCTAGGACAGTCTGTCTGTCCTATCCCATTAATATCCAAGTTCATTCGTTTATTAGTATAAAATGAACTCTCTCTTATATTGTTAAAAATCTGTGTATTCTAGCGAAGACTTGGTCCCGGTGACGAACCGCCGCTGCCTGTGCGAGCTCGCGAAGCAAATCGGCTTCACCGAGTCCGTGGCGGAGTCCTACACCGTTCAAGACTGCCTTGCGGTCTTCAGGCACCTGGTGAGTTCACCTAACTAAAGTTGAATTCCGTACATAAACACAAAAACACATTATTCCCAAAAACTTTTAGAAAATATTCTGTTAGTTATGAGGTCAGTTTTCCGAACAAGTTATTAACAGCATTATAGTTCACCCGCGTCTTACCTAAAACTACTCCAAAACGCGCCAGTTACAATAAATACTTTGTTCGGCCACGTTAACCTTTTAAGGTTAAGGCAAAAACCCTTATTTAAATGTAAAAGTAATGAGACGAACGATACCCTAATGACAGCCAAGCATTACCAAAATACAGGGATAAAAAGTAGCATATGTCACCCGGCGATAGCGTAGCTTCCCAACGGTGGAAGAATTTTTGAAATCGTTTCAGTAGTTTGGAGCCTATTCTGTACAAACATACAAACAATCAAATCTTTCCACTTTATAATAGTAAAGATGTCGACACCCATATTGTACTTTTCGGGAAATAGACTCCGCCAAAAATAATTCCACATTCTCGGAGTGCGAATAAAAACTGGAGTCGAAACGCCCAGTGCGTGCATGGGAAATGTTTCTCTGTAGCTTGGACTTTAATGTTCTGGGTGTCGCTGCAATGGTCGTGGACCGGTGTTATGGATTACTATCAGGGTTCAGGAGAGAGTTTCTTTTGAATAATTATTTCTATATAGAAAAATGGAAGTAGTAACAAATGATTTGTTGCCTAGCAAGCGGACACGTTACGTCGCGAGAGCAAATTCGTGCGGTCACTGCAACTAAGCACGCGCGTCAAGGTGCCGCTGCCGCACATGCTGGCCGTCTGCGTGCGTGACCGCGCGGCACAGCTTCAGATGCTCTCCCAGGTTTGTAACCACAGGGTCTTAGAAGAGAACATCAAACAAAGATATGTGTTCAAAACGGCCCAAATCTGCGTATTACTTGTGCCGTTTTTTATGTATTTTTTTTGTATTGTACACAGTGTATACTGGTCTGCTGAAGTATATGAGTGTTACTGATTAACAACATCAATGTGGTGACATAGGTCTATATGTGTAGTTTAAAAAAAACACATTTATTACAGTTTACTGACACCCATATGTATCAAATTCAAAATAAATAAATACATTTACTAAACTACTCTTACAACTACTAGGTACTACTGCCTTCCTTTCCTACTTACTTTTACTTCTTTTAACTACTTTACTCTCTTCTCTTGATTTTTTTACTCTTTAGTAAATGTATTTATTTATTTTGATTTATATATCTTTATCTTTTTCTTTTTTTTAATCTTTGTGTTTTGTTGTTTCTTTCTTTGTGTTGTTGTTGTTCTTGTGTTTTTCTTTTTGTTTGTTCTGTGTCTGGGTGTTCTGTATGTATTATAAGTATGTATTTACAAAAAAAAGTATTTATGTATTCTATCAGTTATCTGACTTCCATCACACAAGCTCTGCTTAGTTTGGGGCCAGATGGCGCTGTGTGTATAGTCCTACGATATTTATTTATTTATTTTTTATTTAGTGTCACGAAAAATTACATTAATATAAAATTTAAATTTGATTACAATTATAAACACGCACTGACACAAAAACACAAAAAGAAACACAAACCAGATACAAAGGCACACAACGGCAGTACTGGAACATGTAACAAATGTTGGGAGGAAAATCATTATCGTCAACAGAGTCTAGCAAATACTTTGTTTCTCAGGGCACAGCTGACATAGTATTGGACGCGTGCGTAGAGTACTGGGACGGGCGCGAGCTTTCTCCGCTGTCTGCCTCTGACCGCAAGAAAGTGATCGACTTCTACCAAAGAAACTCCCTCACCGCTTACTGCACCGCCTTTGCTTACAAGTTAGTACCCACATTGGAGATCTCACCACATTTAGTACACGTCGTGGACAAAAATGTCTTTCGCAATCTGTCTCATTATCGCGAATAGAACACTAGCATGGTGGTAGGGTACTTTCTAGTACTCGGCTGGCTAGCTACCACCCTCAAGTTGAAAATCTGCCGCCAAGCATTTAACGGTGTGTTCCGGCAGCCTCACTTGAGAGCCAGTTCCATTCCAGGCTAGGTGTGCTTTACCATCTACGACCACACCTTCACTTAACATCAGGTGAGCTGTGGTCAAACAACTAGCCTGTCAACCATAAAAAAAAAAAAAAACTTCTTGGACTTTTTAACTATCTTACTATGGAAACTGATGTGGATTAATAATAATAAACTTTATTAACCATAGTGTATATACAAATACAAACATTTACAGCGGTCCCTGCACTAAGCTAAGGCCTGTATCGCAGGAGGCCATACACAGTCATGTTGCCAAGGATTTGTCTCATGGGCTAAGAATAATAAATATGACATGTGAAAAATATATTATTATTAAATATTACAAGCATCATGCGTGTGTGTGTGTGAGAGTGAGTGTGTGTAAGTGTGTGAGTGTGTGTGCGTCTGTATGTGTTTGTTGTGATTATATTATATGAATGAAGGTGTATACATGTCGCACGTTGAAAACAAAAGTGACACTAAACGAAAAACTCAATTTTTCAGTATGGCCATTTTAAGTTTTTTGTAAATTTATGAGGTTAATAACTCAACTGTGACTTGACATAATGTACTGTTGTTTTGTTTTAAATAATAGTTCTGGTATTATTCTATCAGAACCTGATTGATTTTAATCAGAATAACAGGTAAATATGTAAAAAAAAATGAATTTAAAAAAAAGTTCAGCATAGTGCCACTTTTGTTCTCACATTGTCAAGTATTTTTTTGCTAAGTGTCTTTTATTTTAAGAAAAGTTAAGCATAGTGCCAATTTTGTACTTACATTGCTTCTATATTTTTTGTTTAGTGATCCCTAACAATAATTATATCAATAGGACCATAATCAGGAAAAAATGTAAATAAAAAAAAAGAAAGAAAATATCAATCAGAAAGTATCATTATTTATTATGTACTTATTTAAATTCTTAAAGTAAGGTCTTCAGACTCTTGTTTACTTTTAGTAGGTACTAAACTTTAACGTAACATGAGATCAATACAATTTGTATTTAGGTACTTAAAAGCATTTCAAATTTCATTGAAAATGCTGTCATAGTAGGAACTGTAGTAATTTGGAATCAGGCCTGCTTCTACGAGGCTCCTCACATCATTTTTCTTCCTTTCGGATACTTCCAATTTTCTTTCATACAACGGTTTAAGTTCTTGAGATCCTTGCTGTACTGGTCGGTTATATATGAATTCTCTAGCAGTTTGTTGTCGCAGGTAATGCTTTCAAAACGTGGGATGGTGTTTATGTGACTTTTTACTCCTTCAATCAAATAATCCGCCAACTTCTTATGTTTTAGGTGCTTCCCCCTTCTAACACACCCGTTTTAGCGCATTTTTTATCCAAAACAGTCCTGATACATCTGTCAGTTATATCCAAAGTATTTTTGAAAAATTTTTTACAGACTGATTTTGGTGCTATTAACTTCAAAGTAAAAAGCATTTTTAGGTTTTCTATTTGAGTTGATTTTCTTGTATTGATATTTGGGAGTTATGTTTTCAATATTATGAGCAATGTATTCTCTTTGTCTTTCAATTAAAGCCATGTCCCAGTAACTTTCAAATAGATTTTGTCTACATCCTTCTGATACTTTTTCTGAGCATTTTAGCTTACAGTTATATCCACAAGTTTGTTTGAGAATTCTAGCCGGAAAAACCTTTTTTGTTTTTGAAGTTGAGACGTATTCTTTACCAGAATTTCTTAATTGTTATGCTATTGTCCTCTTCTTTTTCTTTTTTTTCTTCGTTTTCTCAGTAACTGCAGAATCTAATTGAGTGTCCACTACCACTATTTCGATATTTTCATTTGGAGTTTGGACATTTTGGTCAATCGGACTTATCGGAACTGGATTTGGAATAGCAACAGGAGCGCTAACAATAATTGTCTGTATGTTTTCATCTCTTTGTTCCCAATCGTATTCAGCCAGAAGTGCTTCAGAATGTAAATCCACAACGGTTGTTCCAAAATTAACATCTTCGATTTGAGCTTAGTTATCAACCGGTGTTGAACAGTTTTCAAAACCTTGTTCTAAAACATTTTCAACGAATAGTGAGCCGGAAGTAATTTTTTCACAATCAGCAGGGGGTTTGTCTGTATTAGGAGTTGCTACCGTATTCATCGTTTCGACGACAGGATTCAAAACGTTTTTGGACTTTTTCTCGCACTCAGTTGAAGTAGAAGACAAACAAGATGACGTACTCGAGGAAGACGAGGAGGAGGACGAACTGTTAGACGACGACAACGACAATGACATGCGTCGTTTCTTCTTTGAGGGTGTTGGTGGTACATACGTCCTATCATTGTCTGAGGCGGGAGAAAAGCCTACATAATCATCGTCGTTGTTTCCAGTAGGTAGTGCGTTTGAGCAGTTATCGGTTAAGGGTTGGTTCTTCGTAAAATTTAAATCAGCAGGGATTTTTCTGGAAGTTGAGGAGTCATTTTGTTTAATAAAAGTTGTAGATGTTAAATTGTCTTTTTGTTCTTCGGCATTTTTCTGAATAGCTAGTTGTAGTAGTCTTTTTCCTCTACTTCTGGAAGGATCCATAATGATATTAATAATAATATAATAATAACAAATAAATTAACAGCTCCTGACACTATCATCAGATCAGCTCGCTGATAATCATAACATTACAGTGTCATCGGAATCTGATAAAATGATGCATATTTCAAATCAATCGAACAACGAAAACTGAATCAAATATGTATCATTTGCAAGATTTTATTTATAAGTAAAACAAAATAGTTTGTAAAGAATGTACTAATATCGTGTGAACGATTTTAGTTACAGAAAAAGAGTATATTTTCTTCGCTATTAGTCTTTTCTTTAAATGTTTCTTAATCGAGAAAGTGACTCTTAAACACAATATGCCGTTTATTTCATTAGACAATCAAAATTCATTCATACGATTTTAGTACAATAATGGCACTAAACACAATAATGTGGTTTTTTTGTATACCCTAACACATTTTTGTTAATTTACTAACGCAATAAGCGGCACTATACAAAATATGTCACTGTTTGTAATCACATAATTATAATTATTTTATGAAAAGTTACGACATAAGTGACACTAAACAAAATATGTCACTTTTTCACTTACTCCGTGAACAGTTGTCGCCGACGTCCGGACGCGAACTGATTTAGTGTCGGTTTTTGTTTCATGAACAAGCACAAAGCCTTGAAGTATGAAGTGACACATGGTAACATCTAGCAATATCTAAGCGAATTATTTAGGGACGGATCTTTGGAGACGACGTAGTTTTTTGTGTAGATTTCAGATGTCGCTGTAAGTCAATACCGCCAAATTTCGTTTAGTGTCACTTTTGTTTTCAACGTGCGATGTATGTAAAACAAAAGAAACATTTTTTGTATTACTTATGCGGGATAACTCACGTTTAATTTTATCGGAAACTGCGACTATAGTTTCTGTCACATCCGATGTCTTTCATCATGGAGACAAAGTTAAGCTGACTTTTTAAACTGTCGCAATTCGGACACAAGTGTTTATTTATTTAACTTTTACTTACCGTTCGAGATCATTGCTTTGCAAATAAGTGAGGTATGTATATTGTCCCATATAATAAACGGTACTAGGATAAATCAGGTTACTTTTTAGTGTCACGTGCGAGATCTAGATGTCACCACTTTTTGTGCATGTTTTGTGCTATTTTCGCTTTTCGTTGGTCATTCCGTAGTAGAGTAGCGTCTAATCGATAGATAGCGCTTCTTTTTAAGGGAATTTTCGTTTCTTTAGGATGAGACATCGTCGTGCTATGTACTTCCATCCACGCGAGTTACCTTGTTATTTTCTTGCGGATGAAAATGGATATATATTGACGGCCATATGTAGTTCAGTAGGTAAAACCTCTGCTTCCCGAGTTGTGGGCCGTTTGTTTGATTCCCAAATCCAGGCCAAATATTTATGTAATGAATCATTAACAAAAGTGGATGTTTGTTTTGTGTATTGGTGTTTCAAAGGCACTTATTATATTGTACACGTATGTATTTACAAAAAAAAAACATTAATACAAACTTTACGTACTTTAAGGCGCTGCGATAAATGTCCAATCCCACTAATATTATAAATGTGAAAGTTGTTGGATGGATGGATGTTTGTTACTCTTTCACGCAAAAACTACTAAACGGATTTGGATGAAATTTGGTATGGAGGTGAGAGCTGAGACCCTGAATTAAGACATAGGCTACTTTTTATCCCGAAAACATGCAGCGGGTAACAACCGCGGGGCGCAGCTAGTATTATCTATTTGTTTATTGCCTTAACCCCTGACTTCACCTTACTTCTACCCATTTTTGTTCTCTATGTCATGTGTATGTCCCTGTCAGACCGCTGACGCGTGGCATCTCTCCGTCCCTGTCGCGTATGTACCTGGAGCTGCCTCCCGACAATCGCCAATTCGCGCCGCGGTCGGCGCCCTGGGGGGCTGCACCTGCGTTGAATTTTCATTCCACAGGTAAAAGGCAAAGATAAGCCAAATTAAAATAAAGCTTTTACACGCTTTTTTAAGTTCTCTTTATGTTTGTTAAACTCAACTTTAGTCAATGTAACTTTCATAGGTATTTGTAGGCATCAGATTTTTTAAATGTACTATAAAAGTAGTTAGACGAACTAAATACTATTCTTGATAGTAAGACATAACGCCTGTCTATAGATATTGAAGTGATACCTAGAATTTCATATAACTCTATCTAATAGCTCATCACCTTGGATTTGCCATGGTTTATCTATGTATTTGTATTTTTGTATGTAGCGAATAAACTTCAAAATTACTGGACCGATATCAAAAATTCTTTCACCGTTGGGAAGCTACGCTATCCTCGGGTGACATAGGCTACTTTTTATACCTGTATTCCCACGGGATCGGGAACGACGCGGGTGAAACCGCGAGGCGTCCGCTAGTTTTGAATATATCTTTTCATTATTCCAGATTCGTTGCTTTTCAATGAAGTCATTGAAGAGGACGTCAAAGATGCCGAGGGTTTTTTTGATTTACAGTGTAATCAGGTGGGTACGTGGTATAATGTCAAAATCAGTATTAAAAACTTTTTTTATACCTGCTTTGTCTCTTATGCTTGAAGAACTTATGCTTGTGCCATGGTTGACTGGCATATTATAACTAATTCTTATTCGAAGTGGGGGCGATAGGTCCTGCACTGACGTCCCGCTTGGGGTGTATTGTGCATTTCCCCCTGCCAGCGTCTACCCGAGCCAACCCAGCTCCTTAAAATATCGAATAAACTTCAAAATTACTGGACCGATTTCAAAAATTCTTTCACCGTTGGGAAGCTACACTATCCCCGGGTGACATATGCAACTTTTTACCCCTGTATTCCCACGGGAACAGGAACTAGGCGTCCGCTAGTTGATTATAAGTAGGTATGTATTTACAAAAAAAAAGTATTTAAGTATTCTATTAGTTATCTGACTTCCATAGTACAAGCTATGCTTAGTTTGGGGTCAGATGGCGCTGTGTGTAATGTCCTACGATATTTATTATTGTCAACAGCTTTTAAGTATGGGATCCAATCTGAAATCGAAAAAAAAAACATAGAAAGGAGATTAAACAAGCTTGCAGTTCAACTTGCTCTTGACATTGAATATTTTTGACATTGTATTTCGTAATAATTATTGTTATTATTTTTTATTGATTTGAACATGAATTTTTGCATGCCGAAAGGCGGGATATGGCGTGCCATGTATTAATTCCTACCAACTGTACTTTACCCATATACGCAAATAAATGATTATGATTAACTTTTCACTGATCTTGTATGTAATGCGATGCTCCAGGTGTTCATAGGAATGGTGACTATGCAGTATCAGGCACAAAGCGACATGGTGGAACTGATCGAGCGGCTCGAGCGGGCCTGCATACGGTTCGTGCACTTCAGCAAGGAGAACGAGCTGCGATCGAGAGTGTTCAGCGAGAAGATGGGCTTGGAATCCGGGTGGAACTGCCATATATCGCTCATGAGCGAGGAACCAACCAGGTGACTGCGAGTCTAGAGCTAATTTTACCTATATATTTACGTTATACGATCATAGTTCTATAGGTCGAGCATGATAATACGAAAAAATCTTTTGCCAGGTGTTCGATACTACAGTGTCTGACAAAACAATGGAAATAGATATATGCCAGTTGTTTTTTTTTTATCTTTATTTAGAGCGCGAAAATGTCGCACATGCCAATTGTTGCACTATTATTAAACAGTTTTTCTTGTACTATATATTATTTCTGATTTGAACAATAAGTAGTCGTTTTATTTTGTCTTATGAATTATGGACCAGCGCTCCTGGTGGGCGAAAAAGGAAACTAGAAAGCCAAGTCAGTATTCATAAATTTATTATTGTTTCATCTGATAATTAGTAATTCTCAAAGTAATGAGCACCAAAGCAGCGTTGCCCTGGACTTTGTTTTATTACTCAAAGTTCTGTGTATCGCTGCAATGGTCATGACCAGTCAGAAGAGTCAGGCGTTATCTCTTACCATCAGGAGAGCGTCTCGTTCGTCTCATTATTTTTGACATAAAAAAAAGATTGTTTTTCTATTCTTCGGTATTTTTTTCATTGTACTGTTTTCTGAACATTTTTTTTTAAATTGTGGTATCGAAAATATGACAAAGATTTTCATGCTACATCCTCTGAATGTAATGGTAAGGTTAACGTTGCCAACGATTTGTATAAAATAAAAGAAGCGTCACTTGACGATAGATGGCGCTGCTCATGGTAAAATTAGCTCTAGGTACTGAATGATGCTTAGAAGATTCTAGTGTAAATCTTCTAATGACGTTATGCGTGTATTTCATCAGAGGTTCAAATATAGTAGGTATTTGACACAAAAGCGTGGTATGTACATTGTACATGATTACACAGTATGTGGTAGATGCACATTTTTAGCTCACCAACGCTCGGATTGATTAGTCCGAATGTGTTAGCAAACTCTCATGATAATTAATTTGTCAAAGAGAAAATTGTAAACTGTTATTAGATTGAAATTACAGTTTTTTTGTGAGTGCTTAATGTGAGATGCAGTCAAACACATACACATTTCGCTGGTGCATTTGTTGATGCATGCTGGTGCAGTTGATGATGATGATGATGCTAACGAAAGAAGTTTGTTATTGACAAAACATCCCAATAACATTTTTGTCTTAGAAGGGTTTAATCCCGCATAGGTAAAACAAAAATGTGACAACCACGCCAGTTTCCATTCTAATAACGTGATGTAAGCTTAAATGTTGGTGTAAATTAACTACATAACTTGAAGTTGATGATTAATATAGCAAATAATATTCATATCATCTCGACATAGCGCTTGGTCACAATCACGAGTTTATATTTTAAATTGTAATTAATTTTTATAAAATTTTCATTCTTAATGTAATTTACATTAGGTGTCCTTTATAGATAGATTTGATGTTGTGTTGTTTTAATCTCTATGTGTACGATTTTCTCTATTTCCCCATGTGTAGATTAGGTACTTTGATAATTTTTTGTACACCCGTATTCAAAAGACTATACGTATATGTGCAAATTTAAATCATTGCGACATATAATTTGCTCACAGAATACACAGATAGATGCTTATCTGTATTTTTTAAACTAGTTTTTTAATCTTTTGTTTTTGATTAGGTGTTCCTATAGATACCTATAGATTTGATGTTGTGTTTTCTTTACTTTAGTTTAGGTACTTCTATTATATTATTTCTAAATCTTTACTTAACGCGCCATATGTTTCAAAAGACGAGAAAATTTGAATAAAGTTATGGGAGATGCTTGGGCGATGTAAGGCCCTTGTCATTCCCATATATTATGCAATGAGGTGAACGCAAATAAAAGGCAATCTTGCAAAACGATTAACAGTAACCTCGAAGAGGAGAGAATCTTTTTAGCGATATCTCGCAAAGACGATCGAAAGTAGTCTCCATATAATTATGTATGTGCGTCGTACGCGCAGAGCGTTCTCTATCTGTCAGTCTGACACCTGTCAGGCAGTCTTACCACAGATCACCAAAGTGACGTTCGGATACTGAACGCCACACCGTGTAAACTAGATTAAATGATATTGTGTGTGAAAAAAAATATAACATGTCATTTCGCAACTCACACATTTGTGAATTTTAACGATCACAGTTTGGAATTACTAACCGGTGGACGTCACGAATTGCGGTCAAGTTAAATTTAAAATGATAGCAAAACAATTCTTGCAAATACAAATTACAGTGAAACCTGTGTACCTAATTGGGATCTCAAGGGACCTAGTATTTTAAGTATCACTTATGAAAGCTTTTCATTCACCCAATTTTACAAAGAGGCAGGTTTGACATGATAGTTCTATTAGTTCGACAGCCCTGTTGGTTCATTGGTAGAATGTCTGCTTCAAGAGCTGAAGGGCATGGGTTCAATTCCCACTCACAAACTTTGTGGCATAAACAATGTTTGTTCTGTGTCTGGGTGTTCTGTATTTATTATAAGTATGTATTTATAAAAAAAAAGCATTTAAATATTCTATCAGTTATCTGACTTCCATAGTACAAGCTTTGCTTAGTTTGGGGCAGATCGCGCTGTGTGTAATGTCCTGCGATATTTATTTAGAAGCGTCCGTAGAGTAGAGAACGTATGAAGAAATTAGAATGTTTGTAAACAAACGCGTTCAACCCTGATAAATTGTACTTATACAGGCAATTAAAAAGGTTTGAAAATTCCCAGTTACAGAAGTATTACAAAGCGAAAGTGTTAGGACTTCATCGGTATTATCAGTAGCAGAGTTTTCTCACATATCCAGGGCCCACTTAACCAGGTTTCACTGTGATACCCACTATGTATTTAAAAAACAAAAAAAAAAAACAAAAATCGAACAGTCTACATACTACAGAGGAACAAATAAAATGAACTAATCTAAAAAGATGCTATAAATGGGAATATTCCCCAAAACACTGGCCTCATTGCCGTGTCGTAGGGCAATTCAATTCAATTAATTTTTGTGAAAATAACAATGAAATTACATAAATTATACATGCAATCTGTCAGACTCCGGACAAGGAATTCTGTTTCCCGGAGCCGACCTCTTCCTTACAAAACAAAACAAAATACTCAAACGTTAGGCAAAATAAATATCATAGCCATCATGCACTAAGGCGTACTAAAGGTATAACTGTCGTATTTTTTATATCGATTATAATAAAGATGATTACGGTTTTTGACTTCATTAATTAATTTTGTATCTCAAAGAAAAAAAAATTGTGTGTAAATAAAACAGCGACGAGCTAATTTCTGCGTTCAAACAATAAAACAATCGAGCATCGAACAATAATATAGATCGATGGTTTTGTCTTAGATTATTATTTCTCTAATATTATTATGTACTAGCGGACGCCTCGCGGTTTCACCCTCGTAGTTCCCGTTCCCGTGAGAATACAGGGATAAAAAGTAGCCTATGTCACCCGGGGATAGTGTAGCTTCCCAACGGTGAAAGATATTTTGATATCGGTCCTGTAGTTTCGAAGCCTATTCAATACAAACAAACAATCAAATATTTCCTCTTTATAATAGTAGAGATAGAATGGTTTTGGACGAACCCGGTGAAAGTGGACTCCCTTTTAATAATGCCGCTGTCGGTTTTCATATAGTCTATGTAAACCTTAGCATTGGGCTAAGGTATACACCGGAATAACCTTGCAAGTTTTTTTATAAAGTAATGTATTACATGAAATTATAAGGGTAAGGCGTTCGCGTAATTTTTTTCATAAAAGTTGTTTATGTTGGCGATATATCGGAGCAGACGTCGGCCAGTTGGCCGCAATTCGTGAATGAACCCGAGTATTGTCGACAGCAAGGGCGGGTCTCCGGGGACGGGCGCGCACCGCTCGCCGCCCGCGACGCAAACGTATGACGCGACACCGCTCGGCTTTTACTATAGGTTTGTTACTGTCGCTCTATCGCGCACGCGCACTCTACTCTTGTATTTTGTCTCTGGTTCGTTCAAATAGATACTGTAGCTGTTTGAACTCACTATCAATCTCAAAGAATTGAACGGCAAAGACGCAATGATCTGGACTTTGTTTTGCTACTCAAAGTTCTATATACCGCTGTAATAGTTAAACATAAAAAAAAACACGCGCACGCCTTTGTGGTTACATCAGAAAATATTAGATGGAGCAAATACTTTTTGGGAAATCCTTTAAATAGAGGTTTTTTTTGCGTTTTATACTCTTTTTTCTTCTAAAAATGTTTAAGACAGTTATATCGTTTCGGATGGAACCAGAGATAAGGTATGTCGACCGCTTCGCATTTTGTTTTAACATCCAAGAAAATATGTTTTGTTTGCTTTGCACTGTAGCTATACTTGGCTAATGTTTCCACTACGCAACATTCGTATGTTTTAGTAAATATGGTATTAGTATATAGAAAAGTATTATTATCTTGACTCTCATCTGATTTGGATGGGAATTATGGTCTAAACAATTTTAATTAGATAAAATATTGATTTCTTCATTGGTAATATTCTATGTAGGTGTAAGTAACCATTTAAGACAATAATTCGGGTCAAACTCAATACTACTTTTCTAAAGTTATTGCTTGACGTAACGTTAGAGCCTAACCTTATATCATCCAATCCATAGACAGCTAATGTAATAGACATAAGACAATTCGGACAAACAATATGATTTTTTTTTAGTTCGTCTCCCGCTTTTTTCAACTCCACGCAAATATTGTGTGAAGCAATAAACTTGCTACATATTGCGATAGATCCACATCCATCATTCTTTCTCTTACGCCAATCATTTGTCTATTACTTTCTTTGTCTATGATTAAACGTAGTGTCTTAGATTGTAACCATTTGTAATGTAACAAGGGTGATAGCAATCATGCTTGCTAGATTGCTCTCTGTATGTCCTGTGCCGTTCAATATGGAACACTATACAAGCGCAATAGAGTTGAAAATATTTATAATCTCTGTCTGTACTATGTAGCAACAACATGGTAACGTCTAAAGCCCTTTCGATGTCAGCGCCCGGAGCTATCAATTTGGACTTGACCACTGTGAAGTTTGACAGCGAAATAAAAAAAGCGAGACATTCTATCACCACGCACACGGGACTAAAGGTAAAAATAAAAATAGCTGTACTTTACTTGGTGATAAATCTATTAAGCATGAGGTCGTCTAAGTAGGTACTATCGCAGTACCAGATATTATACCGCTAGTGTGTAAACATTACTATGTTCCGGTTAGTAGGATACTGCAGCTAGCAAAACTTCAGGGCTGTTGCTTTGAGACTATGCATCGAATGTCTCGAAAGTGATGAGCACCAAAACAGCGATGCCTTGGACTTTGTTTTGTTACTCAAAGGTCTGTGCATCGCTGCAATGGTCATATGCATTTGTGTTGTCTCTTACCACCAGGATAACGAAACGTTCGTCTCATCATTTTAATGATAAAAAAAAACTTTAATTATAATTTTATAGTAGGTATGTATTATAATTATTGCATCGTCCCCGGCCGATGTGGGCTCGGGGCACTTTAACTATCACTTTACTTAGTGGTAGATCTCCTTAGCAGGAGGTCATCTAGATAGGTACCACCGCAGTACCAGATATTCTGCCGCCAAGCAGTAGTGTGTAAACATTACTGTGTTCCGGTTTGAAGGGTACTGCAGCTAGGTAAATTACTGGGCTGTTGAGACTAACCATCGAAAGTCCCAAAGTAATGTGCACCAAAGCAGTGATGCCCTGGACTTTGTTTAGTTACTCAAAGTTCTGTGTATCGCTGCAATGGTCATGGACAGGCGTTATCTCTTACCATCAGGAGAGCGTCTCGTTCGTCTCATTATTTTTCACGTAAAAAACAATCATTTGATTTGTTAAAATGTGGTATAGCGAGGCAGCGTGGCTACGACGCATCCTTCTGCAGACGCCGATTCGCTGTTAGACGAGGGGGAGTGCGGAGATGAGGGGGCGGAGTCGCCGGCGGATGGATGCCGCTCGCTCTCCTGCCTCACAGACTCCACCGACCACTCCGCGCCTGTCAACTTTGACATGAGCAATCGGGTATGTGTCCATAAAACAAATATCTACATTGTTAACGGCAATACAATACAGCGCAGTGTTTATAACGCAGTCACTCTTTAAAAAGCTGTTTGTTATAGAATTAAGTCTTAGCTACATAGCAATTCGGTTGATTTTATGAGTTATCCGCCTAAAAAATATAAAAATCTTTAAAATAAACGCTACTTCTGTTATCAATGTTTCGTATGTAAAAACGTGCAATCGCGATACGCGATTTTTGCTCGTATTATAAGGTATCTACTTCATGACAAGAGCGAAAATCGCGTTTATAATATATTGCGTTAACATTGCAATAGACAAATAATTTTGATTTGAAAAAAGAAGCTTCTCAATAAATATTGGAATTACACAACTTTAAATGTACATATATTTATCGATAACTATACACAATATTGAACCTTAACGCTTTACATAGTGTATTGTTTTCAGGCGAAACTTCCGCGCGGCATAGAGAATATCCGTCCCCATATAGAGCAAGTGGACAACGTGCCGCTACTCGTTTCCCTGTTCACAGACTGCACGCACCAATCCGTGCGTCACATGGTGCAGATCATGCAGGTAGCATGTAAAACCATTTTATAACACTTTAGAGGAGTTTTGGCGGGAACGCGGAAAGAGTCGTGTTGCCCTGTTGTATTTTTTTCCAAAACTATTGTTTTGTCGAGTGTTTATGCATAAAAATGGTGGCGTTAATTCATAAAGTGCCGAATCACAAGCGCGAGTTTGGGAAAATTATATAATGTGGTGAAACATGAATTTTCGTGTTGCTTCCAAAACTCCATCGAAGCTTTATATTAAAGTCACCACAACTTTACTAAAGCATGACTGGACTTGACTGACATGGACTGTACTTGACCAAGACTGGACTTTGACTATAACTTTAGCTACGAGGGCACTTATTTAACTTTTGAAACTTGAAAATTTATAAATACTTGACACTGGCAAATGCTAAAACGCGACGCCAAAACCAAATAAAAAAACTCTTTAGAGAAGTTTTGGCGGGAACGCGGAAAGAGTCGTGTCGCCCCGTTGTATTTTTTCCAAAACTAGTGTTTTGTCGAGTGTTTATACATGAAAATGGTGGTGTCTTAATAATAAAGTGCCGAATCACAAGCGCGAGTTTGGGAAAATGATATAATGTGGTGAAACATGACTTATCGTGTTGCTTCCAAAACTCCTCTAGTCGCCACTACTTCACTAAATCATGACTGGACTTGACTGACATGGACTACTTTACCAAGACTGGACTTGGACTATAGCTACGAGGCAACTTATTAAACTTATGAAACTTGAAAACATACAACACTTGACACTGGCAAATGCTCGAAATGCGACGCCAATAGGTACCAATTTAAAAAAAAACTCTTTAAAGAAGAAACTCCCGAGTTGCGTAGAATCCTTCATCCACATAAAAATTGAATTCAAATGTACCATATACCATTAAAATAGAGTGCACAATCACGTGAAGGATTTTATTTCTGTCTCATCTCACTATTTCCCCAATATAATTATATTAATGAAAAAATTACCGATGTGATGAATAGAGAAAACTAAAAGTTTATTATTTCGTAGGACTACGGCGAAGTAGTATGCGTCATGGGCTCGGCTGCGAATTGTTTGAACATGGAAATATTTATGCAAGCTGACGCGAGGTTAGTGCCGATTTATAGTTTACAATATTAGCCACTATTGCTCTATGGAAATTTGATTCGACTCGAAAGTTCTTTTTAGGGTTCCGTACCCAAAGGGTAAAAACGGGGCCCTATTACTGAGACTTCACCGTCCGTCCGTCCGTCTGTCACCATTTTAATGTAATATGTTTCGACTTAATTTCATTTAACAACAGTAGAAAACCAAACAGAAATTATGTGTTTGGTGAATTTTCTTTAATAAATAAATATTGTTATTATGTTTGTAAATATATCAAAAATAGTGTATTTGAAGGAGCGGTCTCTCCCAATACAGGTTTATGTAAACTTAAAAGGAGAGGCCAAACCCATGTTTTAAAACAATATGCATAAATAAAGATTATTTGTATTTGTATTTTATTTGTATTTGTCACCAGGCTGTATCTCAAGAACGGTGATAGCTAGACAGTTGAAATTTTCACAGATGATGTATTTCTATTGCCGCTATAACAACAAATACTAAAAATAAAATAAAATAAATATTTAAGGGGGGCTTCATAAAACGGTCCCCTTCGTGCGGAACGGACGGAACCCTTCGTGCGCGAGTCCCACTCGCACGTGGCCGGTTTCTTGTAATTAATAAAAATAATTAATTTCTTTAAATAGGTCTTAAATAATCTTGTTTTAGGTTTAAATAGGCTTAAGTTTAAATAGGCTTAAATAGAAATGTCTTAAATTTCAGCATAGCAGTGGAACCTTTGTATCCAGTATTGTGCCAAAAGATGCCCCCATACAAAGTACCTGAACACTGCATAGGACCCATCGACCTAGCGCGAGCGCTTAATTCCGTACCTTGCTCCGTCTCTGTAAGTCACACTTATGCTTAATAAATTATATCTTTATGCTTAAAATAAAATAATAATAATAGCTCTTAAATTTTTTTACACGCTGCCAATAGTTGCAAAGCAAATGGCAAAATCTGCCGTACACTAAATACTGCACTCAAAAGGTGAGTACTAGAGTTTAGGATGATTTTACACTTCCACCAACGCAAGTCTATACGTTTTTAAAAAAAAACTGTATTTCACATAATAGGGGATGAAATATGACGATTTGTAGTAAATAGGCTGAAGCCAAAATAAGTATAGAGGCAAGACTTGACGATTATTATTTTTTTTTAAATTGTAAAACAACAATTGAATACCGACGCAAAGTTATTTGTCTGTCGGTTTTCAACTAGATTCACTTTTGAGAATGTACGTAAGATTTGCATGACCTAACTCCACCCTGTTCTTTTTACTATCGGACAGCCAGGAGTTTTGAAAAGCGACACCGTTTCATGGGTGATGTTCCGAAAACTTGAACTAAACGGTTTGATGCCACCTTCATCCTACGAGCTAAACAATGGAATTTGCTAACAGAGTGGTTGTTCCTTGATAGATACAATCTGGGTGCCTTCAACTCGCGAGTTAATAGGTTCCTTTTAGGCAAGCATACGTCACTGCATCAGCACTTAACATCATTCGAGATGGCTTTCAAACGGAAGCCTATTTATAAATACATATATTTTCCAATTTTGTATACCTTACATTATGCTCCAGCTACAAATCAGCTAAACTTCATTTTAGTGATCCTATTTTGAGGTTATTTTAAAGTTAACACACAATTCAAAGCGTTTGCGTATACCATTGTATCGATTTGTTTGTAGCGATGATAGCTCAGTGGTTAGCGCCGTAGGTTCGCATGCCGAAGGGCGTGGGTTCAAACCCCAACAATGAGCTTGAGCTGCCGGTGAAGGAAAAACATCGTGAGGAAACCATAGCATGGTGGTAGGATACTTTCTAGTACTCGGCTGACTAGCTACCACCCTCAAGTTGAAAATCTGCCGCCAAGCATCTAACGGTGTGTTCCGGCAGCCTCACTTGAGAGCCAGTTCCATTCCAGGCTAGATGTGCTTTACCATCTTCGACCACACCTTCACTTAACATCAGGTGAGCTGTGGTCAAACACCTAGCCTGTCAACACTAAAAAAAAAACCGTCTGTCAGTTAATTACAAACTACTAGTTGGATAACGTTTATGGTCGGTGTTGTTATTATTATAACAATATTTTCCAAACAAACGATCAATGAACTCTATTTGTCTAAATGTTTTATAGATGTCCCGTGACGCCGACGTGTCTTTGTTCACGCTGATCACGATGTCGCGCCACTTCATGATGTGTGTGTGGAACAGCACGCAGTTCTGGATGTGTAGCGTTTGCTTCATTGCACTGCTTCAGGTAAGTACACCATCACGTTGATCATGACGATCTTGATCATGATCATAGTGTTGTTTGGGCCATAACAGCGTGAGAGAAAGAGCGGGAACGAAAGAACAAGTGTCCATTACTGCGTATAATAAAACGATACGCCTCATACCTTTTTGAGGCAGACAAACATTACAAAAGCTTTTTATCATCGTTATTGTACTGCCTGCGCTGTAACTAACGTCTCCTAACATCGGTTGAGCTGTGTCAAACTGCAAATTGCAAAACAAGCTATGAAGCAGGTTCTCGACCATTTAAATACACAGTTACGCACCTATATATGGGTAGGTTTGGCTGTTTTTCTCGAGTGGATAAGTTTCGGTCTTGTTGGCATGGTACTTGGGCAGTTCTTGAACACATTCTCCTTTTATTATGTTAATCAGATTGTGTTGTGACAGACGGGATCATTCTGCGCATTTCTGCCGCTGTCGCTGAGCGCTGGTGGCGCAATATGGTGCAGCGTGGCCACTTGTCCGCTGTTAGCGCATGCGTTAGCCTTCGCGCCGCTAGATGGCAGCGTGATGCAGCGCGCCGCCACGCGGCCTGCGCAAACGCAGCATCCACCGACAGCGGTACCGTACTTCTTATAGGTTGGAACAATACAACCCGTACGACGCGTCACTCTTGTTTCAAACTATGCATAAAAATTGAGCCTCTGTACGGTATTGTATTTATTGTTTCAATTTATTAATTTTTTTGAGGGACTTGTCTGGTGGAAAAAGACAATCGGTGTGTTTTTGTCATTATGTGGAAATTTGAAATTAATAAATACTATAATACATATCCTGAATTACTATGTGAAGTAAAAAAATAGTTTCAAATGGTTTTCGTCTCTTGAAATTATGAAATGAAATATGGCCAAATTATCTTCAACCCATAATCTTGACATCAAAATAATTTTAATAGACTTTATAGAGAGTAATTTTATAGACTAGACCTTTTATGGCCATTTTTAGACTAGGCTTAGACCTTTTACTTAGACTATTTAGTTTTTGAAATGTACTCGACTACTCTATTGATAACAAATACGACATGTGTTTTTTTTAGATAATCAAACTTTAGTTACAGTTTACCACCCACAGATGGCACTGTTCATATTCTGGTGCTACGCGTGCAAGTTCGTACCGTCGGTCATATCAATATTGATATTATATTGGTTTACCTTGCGCGCGTTCTGTGAACAAATCGCTTCAGGTGAGTGTAATTTAGCGTCAACTAGGGGCTCGTTCCGAATTTTTCAAAACTTTTTAGGACAAATTCTCTAAATTACAGTGAAAACCGTACCAAAACCCGTTGAGAACTTTGAAAGAATGAAGTGAATAGACAAAACAAATAAAAAAAAGGGGTTTATAAAAAGTTCAGTTTCATAAGTTTCTATCAGTGATCTTGTATCACTTACCTACACCTTAGTGTTAGAGACAGCATTATTTGTGATATAGTTTTAATTAAATATTAGTTTTCAAGTTAGCTAAATTGGTGTATAATAACCTATGAGGTTTATCTAGTTATAACTGTTTAGTCGCATAATATTTCGTGTGACAACACTAAGGAAAAGGTCGTAGAAGAGACTTTAATGCGACTGGACACACTCGCGACCGACGTGAAGAGTGGATGAGACAAACGAGGACTGGTTTATCGAAATATATTATTAAATAATTAACAGTTGTTTTAATCAAGAATTGTAATGGATTCATCAAATGCAACATTAGAATAATTAAATTTCATGTCGTAGGTGTGTACATTGATATAATAATATATGGAACTATAATACTAAAAAGATCGAAACTTAAAACGTAAACGAAAACCTAGCATTGCTACCGTGCGGATGCCGCGTCCATCGCGTTGCAAGGACTGCGGACTTGCATCCCTGCAAGTCCGCAGTCCTTGTGTCTAGGAGACCCAGGTGTAGGTATTAGAGCCCCTTTACGTACGCATCAATATTCATCTTCACTGGCCGTCTTCCCATCTCTGCTCAACCAAATTTGCTATGATCCTACCAACACTTTAGATACTCTTTTCAACAATGAATTTATAGATATTCTAGGCATGTCGAGGTCTTTTAGTTGTTTATAGGGGTATTTTGCTAGTATTCCTTTTGCTCCCACTTATACTGCAAAGAAGTGAGAGCGATATACATGCTTCTCTATATTGTACGCATGTATTTCATAGCGACGGGCGCAACTTCTTGCTGGCTGGTGTATCCGGTGAACTTAGGCAACTACACGCCGGAACACGACCTGACGCTGCGCAGCTGGCACGGCTGGGGCGACCATTTCTACGACGGGTTCTACGCCGCTCAGCATATCACTCTCGCACTCATCACCGCGCATTTAAGTACGTACTTAAATATTTGGAAATGCGTACTTACTCTGAATAGTGCAAACAATGTTTTTTAGATCATTGATAATAATTGATTGATTCAGGCGTTACTTTGCGAAAGTTCATTTTGAATATTCAAGGTATATAATATATATATCTAGTTTATTTCCGCTTAACAGTCGTTTCAGTTACAATAGTGATGAGGATTTAAATTTAACTAATTTTACAATAATTTAATAATTAAAAACTTATCCGAAGCTTTACTTAATATTACAAAATTAAAAAACAAACTTTCTTCCAACAACAACAACAACTCTCTCTTCAACTTTCTTCTTTTTCTTTATTTCTTCTTTCTTTCTTTTTCTTTACCTAATATCTAAAATTAAATTTGACATAAACTTAAAACTAAAACAAATTAAACAATAAACTAATACACATAACTACAAGTCTTTATATCCTCAAATCGTTGTAATTTCATTTAATATTTATATTGTTTCAGTAATCATATCATTGTCATTCATCCACCGACAGTCGTCTATCTGGCAGCGCGGCTTTTGGTCGAATAGTGTTTGGTGTGGTACTGTTGTATTCTTGTAAGTACAAAACACGAGAACTGTGGTATTCTTGTAAGTACAAAACACGAGAACTGTTGTATTCTTGTAATTACATAACACGAGAACTGTTGTGTTCTCGCAAGTACGTCTTGAGTTCTAGCTGCCGGTGAAGGGAAACATCGTCAGATGGATAGGAATTAACTGTGAGGTTACCCTTCAGTATTGTGAACTCGGTGGATAGGTTTTGAATTTTGTTTTAGTTTTTGTTATAATTGTTTATTATTTTATAGCCTAGGGTTGTTATTAGTGTTAATATTTATATTGCCTTTGTTCAAGATATTGCATCCATACAGTACAAGATCTTTTAAATCTTGGTTTTGGAGCGATGATATCTCAGTGGTTAGCGCGGTCGGTTCTCATGCCGAAGGGCGTGGGTTCAAACCCCAACAAAGCTTGAGCTGCCGGTGAAAGAAAACATCGTGAGGAAACCATAGCGTGGTCGTAGGGTACTTTCTAGTACTCGGTTGGCTAGCTTCCACCCTCAAGTTAAAAATCTGCCGCCAAGCTTCAAACGGTGTGTTCCGGCAGCCTCACTTGAGAGCCAGTTCCATTCCAGGCTAGGTGTGCTTTACCATCTTCGAACACACCTTCACTTAACATCAGATGAGCTGTGCTCAAACACCTAGCCTGCCAACCAAAAAAAAATAAGTACAAAGTAGTACATGGTACACAGTGAAATAGGATTCATATGAATTTGTTTAATTATGTTACAGAATAATAATTCAAAGCATATTCAGCGGCGTGATGCTAAACACTACATACGGGTACTGCGAGGAGTGGGGATTGTGCGAGCTGCGGTACTCGGTCCCGTGGCCGCTCGCGGTCGGGTACGCAGCCTCCTTGGTACTAATCTTCCTGCTCGTCGAGTTCATCAAGTGGCAAGAGATCAAGTGAGTATGCTAAAGAGGTTCTTAATATACATTTGTAGCGATACTAACTCAGTGGTTAACGCGGTTGGTTCGCATGCTAAAGGGCGTGGGTGGACCCCAACAATGAGCTTGAGCTGCCGGTAAAGGAAAACATCGTGAGGAAACCATAGCGTGGTGGTAGGGTACTTTCTAGTAGGTACTTGGCTAGCTAAATTTTTTAAAAATCAAATTCAAATATTTATTTTGCAAAACATAGGTTACAGTATTCATTGCGAGAATGTGTTGATATAATGTTAGATCGCCAAGTTTTAACTATAATATTATAGTATCCAAAATTTATATACATACAATCATTAAAGCTAGTAGGGGCTATCTACCACCCTCAAGTTGAAAATCTGCCGCCAAGCAGCTATCGGCGCGTCACTTGAGAGCTAGTTCCATTCCAGGCTAGGTGTGCTTTACCATCTTCGGCCTCATCTTCACTTAACATCAGGTGAGCTGTGGTCAAACACTTAGCCTGTCGGCCATTTTTTTTTTTACGAAATTTGTATTCTGCGACAAATCTACATTTGCCATGTTATTTTAAGAAATCTAGCTTCCTTTGCAATATCTTAGAAATTAAAATCCCAAAATAAATTTCGTTTGTTTAGGTATTGAAACGCTCTATTGGTATGAGATGACGCCTGTTCATGACCATTGCAGCAATTTTCAGAACTTTGAGTGACCAAATAAAGTCCAGGGTATCGCTGATTTGCCACTCATTATTGTCTGTGGGTTTTTTTTTCAAGAGGCTCGAGCGTATGACGCCTTCCAGTTTATTGTAAATCAGTAATATTTATTGGCCATGAATAACAATAATGTTAAAGGCAAGTCACTTGTACAAAAAAACCCTTACACTATTGTCAATATTACCTTATTGACTTTTTGTCTTTTTTTTCTCTTTGGTTTTGGCGTCGCATTTTAGCATTTGCCAGTGTCAAGTATTTATCTAATTTCAAGTTAAATAAGTGTCCTCGTAGCTAGTTATAGTCAAAGTCCAGTCTTAGTCAAGTCCAGCCCGTGTCAGTCAAGTCCAGTCATGCTTTAGTAAAGTAGTGGCAACTTTACTATAAAGCTTCGATTGAGTTTTGGAAGCAACACGAAAATTCATGTTTCACCACATTATATCATTTTCCCAAACTCGCGCTTGTGATTCGGCACTTTATGAATAAAACACCACCATTTTTATGCATAAACACTCGACAAAACACTAGTTTTGTCGAGTGAGCGACACGACTCTTCCCGCGTTCCCGCCAAAATCCCTATTGACTTGTTGTAAAGTGATTTGTGGTCACGTGTCTGCATTGTTCGCAGAGCGGATATGCGCAACCAGCGGCGAGCGCGGCTCGACTTCGGCACCAAGCTCGGAATGAATTCGCCATTCTGAACGCCGTCCGCCTCTTCTAGTCAATTACGCTTGTGTGAACGTGTTCTCTAACTTGTTTGTACTTATCGTATTCGTATCGACGAACAGTTTAAACGTGTGAGAATCATACGTGACTTTCGCTTCCGTTTCCCGTATGAAGGTAACCGTAATCATACATCACGAAAGTCTGCTGATACAGTTAAGAGTAGTGCAATAGGTACTTACTGGCCCTATCATTAACCTGCGCGTGAACGAACTTTAGGTTTTATATTTATGCTTTTTTCTTTTTTTTTTTGGCTATGCGAGATCTTACGGATCGACAACTAGGCAGGTATGTATTTGTTTACAAAAGTTCCCGTGTCTTTTTTCAATCTCCACACTCTCGGAACGTCATTATACTTAGCAATTTGAATTAACTTTTTTAAATAATAGAAAAAAGTATGCATAACGATAGCGCTTTTTGCGTTAGGAAATGTTAGGAAACGTCATTATACCCCGCAATGTAAATAAACTTTTTTAAACAATAGAAAAAAGTTGATATGCATAGTTCGATAGCGCTTTGCGTTAGGAAATGGGAACATATTTTTCATTAAATTATCGTTGACGTACGATGGAATCCTCGTAAATTAATGTTCTAGAGCCAGATACCTACGACATTTTTCGCGGTTTCAGGATCGGTCGATCGTATAGCAAGTCGGTCGTTATGATGACGCGTACGCGCGCTCCACTTCCGCCGCCGTTGCGCGTAACCCCGTACCTAAATATAGGTACAAGGTGATAAGCTTGGGGTATACTGAACTGTGAGGGAGTCAATGCCGGGCAATATGAACAACTTTTACTTTGGGCACAACTTCAAAATCACAAAAAAAACCGTTCCATAGAAAAAGGATGTAGGTAGGTAAGTACCTACCCACATTTGATTTACGAACATTTTAGCTGATTTATCTATTAATTAATAGTTTTTTTTTATAATGATGAGTACAATGACTTCCTTTCGGCTTAGTATAGTCACTTCATATGAAACGCAAGCGATAGTTGCAAACAATAGTCTGCCATATCGTTGTGTGAGACTTGGTAAGAAACGAAAGAAACTAACCTTAACTTATAAGTAAGTACTTTATAAGTGAAAATGTGACGATGTACTTAGCATGTACGTATTTTGTACTTATTTATTGATTGTGGTACTCAGTTTTGATGATTTTAAATAAATATTTTGACAATGTTTCTTCTTTGTTTATGGCGTCGCACTTTATGCATTTGCGTTTCAATATTTTCCTAGAGACAAATAAAGTGAAATAGTCTTTGTCACAGTTCTTTGACCGTGACGTGTGGTTTTGTCGCCCGACAAGAGTAGCCCCTGATGTGGTGTGCGCGGTTTTTCCACGCGTCTCTCGAGGAAATAGGAGTGGAGGCGCTCCAGCTCCACCTCTACCAGGGACCAACGTCGGGTCCGTGGAAGTGCGAAAGCGTTCCCGTAGCCCCGGCACATAGGCGTAAGGTAGAAACACCCCAAAGTTTTTATTGGGTAGGCTGCTACTATGGCTGAGTGTCACAGCATCTATCTCCTTTAAGGTAATCTTCCTTCCTTTTTCCCCCAGTTCTCTTGTTATAATAAATAAATAATAGAATAAAGGCGTGCAAAGATGAGGAATGCGATTCCTCTGTGGACAAGTTTGCCAAGGACATGTCAGAGACATGGTGTGTGATGATTTGTTCGAAGTCTCGGAAGTTTAGCGCATTCCAAACAGTTTTGCAAGTAGAAAAATAATTGCCATAATTATATTTAACCCAGAGTAAATGACACTTACTTGTAGCTATGAAATTACTGATATTCTTTTTTTCGCTATTTCAAAATTGGTACCTTGATAAAACATCTAAATTTCTAAACTGACGTGTCTAGTAATTACTGTAAACTCTTTATAACGAAACTCAAGGGACCGAGCATTTTTTATCGTTATAGAGAGTTACCGTTATATGGAGTGAAGAAAGAAAAACAACCAAATTAACAATTATTTTCTTTTTAACGCTTAAATTAACGCTTTTCTTTTACTGGTCATGTTAACAGTTTCAAAGTTGGTTCATGACTGATAATACGATAGGTAGGTGTTTAGTTCGAGATCATCCTTTCAAGCAAACCAAGCACGTGTTCAAGGCAATTAACAATAACAAAAGCAAGACGGCTGTTTACGACCTCAGAAGTTTCGGGGCCTCAAAGGTTTAGTCTGCATCTTTTGTAACCTGATAAGATAACATAAACAATAACACCGTGACGATTTTCTGTGTCTAAATATGAACACATTTCTTCGTAATAGAGAATGGCTGCTGCGTTATAAAGAGTGTATCAATGTTGGGTTTATGGGGAATATCCAATTATCGAATTGAATTATATTTATTTATTAAACTGAAATAGTAATGCCAATTGCAATGTTACAATAATAATATGGTCTAACTGCGTCGTACGCGCCAAGTGTTCTCCCTGTCTGTCACCTGTCAGGCAGTCTTGCCACAGATTACCAAAGTGACGTTCGGATACTGAACGCCACAGGTTTAAGGTAAACCAACCAAATTGTGATCTTTTCTATGTTATAGAGAGTTTATCGTTATAAAGAATAATGTTATAAAGAGTTTACACTGTATTTATTTTCATAGGTTTATGTGAATGTTTTACAAACCTCATTATAACATTGATTTCCCATTTCAATACATTTCTATTTTGTTTGAGTAGTTATAGCAATGCAAGTGTGCCCAAATACCTAACGCCATATCCTTTTCGTCACGACTGGACATAGGTTTCTTTGGTATAGAAAACAGACAGGTCAAAAGATTAAAAAAATAAATAAACCAAAATTAAAACAATGTAGGTAGTTTATTAAGACTAAATTAACTTGTGATGTAACAGGTTTAGTATCTACCTAGTCAATTTAAAATAACGAGTTGTCCATAGTTATTGTTCGGAGACACACTTCGCAATGGCAGAGGAATCTAATGGCTGTTAATTCTAGTAACAAACAAAAATATCTTAGAATGTAAGAGGCAATAAACTATTTACTTTGTATTTTGTTAGGTACCACTTTCCCTTATGGCTACCAACTAGATATCTTATAATTTTTTTCATACACTGTTAATAACATACTATACTTTGATTTGACTCTACAGATCTGCTTAGGCAATAAAGTTAGACTATTCTTACTATGCAACTCTAGATGATAATGACAAACTTATAAACACAGGCAAATAATTCCATAAATATTGCCACTTCTCTCGTTATACATAAATTAATTTGGTTACAACATTTTTAAATGGTTTATATTTATATAATCTACATGATTGTTAGTAACTAAACATTGTACTTATAGGTACATAAAATAAGTTTTCCTATTACTAGGAGTCATCAGGTAAGTCTAATATTTCTTGGACAAATGAAGCCACATCTGTATCCTTTTCGCTGTGCTCCACACAGAACTGATGAGTGAGCAAAGCATCATAATTAGGCCTTTGTTTGTAGTCTTTTTGCAGACACTTTACTATCAAATCTTCAAACTCTGGTGAGAATTTATCACTAGGTAGCCTGGGGGGATCATCTTTAACAACTTGTTTGAGCTGCTCAAAAGGTGTACCCCAGGTGTTATATGGGAAAGTACCAGTAGCAAGCTCAATCATTGAAATACCCAGAGACCAGACATCACTTCGAATATCATACTGTCCCGGGTTGCCAGTGGGATCGATTCTCTCAGGTGCCATGTAAGGTTTACATCCAGCATCAATAGTCTTAGCAACAGAATCTACGAGGTAACCGGAGATACCAAAATCACACATTTTAACTTCCCCTTTCCTATTAATAAGAATATTTGAAGGCTTGACATCTCTGTGGATCACTCTCAATTTCGAATAGAGGTAGTGTAAAGCGCTGACTACAGAGAAGGCAATCTTTCCAAGAATGTTCTCTGGAATAGTGCGGTTGTTCTTGTATACTTTGGTGTAGAACTTATCAAGGCTCATGTCCATAACTTCCATGCATATCCACACATCACCCTCACGGAACATAGCCCCATAGAAGTGGACTGTATATGGGCAAGCACTAGCTCTCATAGACACATCCAGGTCCATGAGGAGACGCTTTAACTCAAGTGACTGGCTGCTGTTGAATGTAGCTGTGATTCTCTAAAACATAAAAAAAGTGATGATAACAATGACAATTTCACAAAGAAATATGTACATAACTAATAAAATACATGTTAAATCTGGTTTGAGACTATTTCATAACCTGTAAATGTTTTATTTAGCTACACTGTTACTTGTCTGTGCTTAATTTTTGTACCTTCACAGCCATGACAGTATCACTGGGTATATGGCGCATTTTTTCAACGATTCCATAGGCTCCACGGCCAAGGTCACATATCTTTACTAAGTCATCCGCATGAACAGTGAATGTTTTATCATCCACAGTTATGGTTGTTTGCTTGTCCAGGTTACCCGGAGGAGTTCTGAAAAAAACTATTCAATATAACATAGCACCAATGTGATCTATGACTACAGTAATGACTGGTAGAATAATTAAAATTATAGAAATTAGTAAAGGGTGAATGTTACAAATATCTATGTAATAGTGTTTATTGAATGCATGATAGCTATAATACATATAACTTTGGGACAACATACAGTGATAACATAGATAGTACCTACTCTTCACCATAAGATTTGTTGCCATGAGATCGAGAGTAAACTTACACTACTTGCTGCTCCTGAGGTTTGAAGCTGAAGCCCGACGGCTTTTTCCGTCCAGACATATTCTCACGTCAAACAAAACTTTAGATTAGTCTAAAACGCGAATTGATATACAAAATATAGGGGAGATTATCAACAAAACGCTCGCAGAGCGCCCGTTCTCGTAACCAAGTAGTAGTCACTAAATCCCCACATTAATTACCAACACATATAATAGAACGAGGCAAGAGCTCGTTTATAAAGAATTCTTTGGAGCGAGGCGATTTTTACTGTAAAATCTCATTTATCTTCAATATTACAAAAGTAGGCAGCAGGCAGACACCAGACAGCAACAATTTTGACTTTCAAAATTAGAGTTAGGGTACCTTGCCAAACTACAAAATTATTATGACCATTTTTCCACAGATTAATATGCCAAAGGTTTTTTCTTTTTTTGTCATCGCGCTCTGTTTAATTAGCCAATGTCAAGTAAAGATGAAGCTAGAGTATGTACAAAATAGAAGATAAAAAATTATGTACCTGTATATGTATCAAGTGTTTGATGAAATTAGTTTTATTCACGCAGAGTAAGTAGCGGTTAATTTAAAGTTTCAATGTAGTTTGGGAAACCACAAAAATAGGTGTTTCTCCTCATTATATCATTTGCATTATAATGAAAACATGTTCACTAGAGTAGAAACTCACTTTGCTCAAATATTATTTAAAATACGTACATTAAGCATAAAGTATTAAAGGAAAGTAAATAATAACAAAGAACTATAAAAACAATGATTATAATTTTATTATTATCCTTATTATAACATAGACGGATTTAATTATTCTTAAAAATTATAAAATTGACAATTTCATGGAATCATTTATAGGAGAACTTGATAGCTCTTATAGCATCTCTTGCTTTTTTAGCAGCTTCTTCTTTTAGCTTATGCCGTTTCTCTTTTTCTGCCAAACCAATTACTTCATCATGTTGCAGAGCACTTTTTACAGATGATTTAGCAAATAGCTTGCTTAAAACATAGTCATCATCATTATGTCTTGCATCTTTTTCTTCCTTATGTTTTTTCCTTTTAACCTTTTTAATGGCCACCAAGTTCTCCACCTCAGTTTCTGACACAGAGTGTCTTCTTTTCTTGGGTTTTTTTTCTTTTTTAGTGGCAAGCTGTTTACCATCATAATTTTTTACAGATGCTGTTACTCGTACTTCTTCATCTACACTTTCACTTTTAACAGAATTATTTTTCTCTGTCTGTTCATCAATAATCTCACCATCTTCTACTTCTTCTTCTTCCTGAGTTTTGAGAACTTCTTTGAGTAGATTCTCCTCATAGTCTTTTTTTGAATGCTTGTTAATAATATCAAGTTCAGACATAATACTGTCAAATGGAATAACCGTTATTTTGTCATCAACCATATTTATCTCGGGTACTTGCATTTGGGGAGGATTCAATAATAACTCTCTTTTCTTTTTGTATTCTTCTCTAGGATCTTTTGTGTCTTGTTTTGTATCATTTACAACTTTAGATATTTTCATGCTGATTGCTTTTGCCATTCTTTTCATAGCTTCAATTTTTTTCCTCTTAATTTCTCTTTCATTTAATTTTATATCATAGTTTTTATTTGGATCATTAACATTAACTTTTGTATGCTTGAAAAGAGATGCAGTTTCAGTGTCACCTTCACAGTTAGGCTCCTCATAATTAAACAGACCCTGAAGTGTACTTGTTGTTAACACATTTTTTTGATTAGGATCAACAAGTATTTTGTTGCTCAAGAAATGTTTAAAAATTTGTCTTTGATATATTTTTTCTTCAATGGTACCAGCACAGAGAAGCCTGTATACAGTAACTGTTCTCTCCTGGCCAATTCTCCAAGCTCTCTCCTTCGCTTGATCATCAGTAGCTGGGTTCCAGTCTGGGTCATAAACTATTACTCTATCAGCACCTGTCAAATTCACTCCTAGTCCCCCTACTCTGGTTGTAGACAGGAAGACCAAATATTCAGCATTTTCATTGAATGTTTTAATCAAACTTTGCCTTTGGCTAACCAGCACAGAACCATCCATTTTTAAATATTTGAAATTTTGACTTTGTAAATATTGTTCTAAAACACATAACATGGCTCTTGATTGGGAAAAAATTAAGGCTCTGTGTCCTTGTTTTTGCCAAATTTTCAGCAATGAATTAACTACAGTCATTTTGCCAGATCTCTTCCAATGTCCAAACTTTTCCTCATCTATTGCTTCCAAATCTTCCTGGGCTTCATATAGATACAAATCTGGATGATTACATATTTTCCTGAGAGTTGACAAGGCAACAAGCATCCTTGCTCGCAATGGTTCTCCATATTTATTTTCTTTATCCAATATACTTCTTACAGTAGTACTCATAAGATACCCCATATATAGATCTCTTTGTTCTCTTGTCAAAGCACAAAACAGAACTTGTTCATTTTTCTCTGGTAGTTTTATATGTTCCTGTACTTCAGATTTCGTTCTTCGCAGCATGTAAGGAGTAATGATAATTTTGAGAGCTTTAGCTATCTCCATTGCAGTAGCCTCTTGAAATTCTGTAGCATTTGCATAACCACCCTGCGTGATGGGTTGAGCAAAATGTTCCATAAAAGCATTATAAGTGCCTAGTAGCCCAGGTCTCATGAAATCAAATAAGGACCACAGTTCCTGAAGGTTATTTTGCATGGGAGACCCAGTGATAAGCAACTTATGTGGAGTTTCAAATTTCTTTACTAGTTTACTGACTTGAGTATCTGGATTTCTTATTTTATGACCCTCATCCAATATAATGTAGTGCCATTTTCGAGACATCAGATCTTTTGAGTATTTAACAATTCCTGCATATGTGATGAGGACTATCCCATGAGAGTCATGTAGATCCCGGATTAGTTTGTTGTGGTTTCCAGCATGTGATCCAGAATGGTGGAGTACTGCTACTCTTAAGTGAGGGCACCAGAAATGAAAATGTGAAACCCATTGGTATATGACAGTTGCTGGTGCCACTATAATGCTTGGACCCAGTCCACCCCATGATCCCATATCAGTGTTGGATAGCCCAGCCAGAAATGCAATAATTTGAATAGTTTTTCCCAAACCCATCTCATCACCCAGCATACCACCTGCTTGAACTTGATGAAGTTCCCATAACCATTTAACTCCTGTCCTTTGAAACTTATACAGTTGCTTCCAAATGAAATTTGGCACAAGTAGGCCGTTTTGCAGCTCGTGTTTCTCGTCGGGATTCGCATTGCTATCTAGTACATATTGAATATCCGCTGTTAAAATACTACCATCGTATTTTGAGGTAGTAGCGATAGTTAAAGCGTCTCGCCACTGTTTTATCCTATCGTCGTACATCTGAGCATCCCCATCGTCTGCTATTTTCTTTACATTTTGTCTAGATCGCGACGAAGAAGCCAGGAATGGATTAATTTCTGCTATGTGTAATTCTTCTTCATCTCCCGATGGAATGTACTCACTGTCTTCATCGGATACAGCAGTAATACTCTGACTTTTTTGAACAATACCAGCTTCTTTTGAATTTTGACCGGCCTTGGAACAGCCCTTACCGAAACTTACGCTAGATTGTTTTTTTGAAATAAGTTCGGCTGCAGTTTTACTTTTTTCTGACACTCCATTTTTGTTATGGTTTTTGTTTACTCTTTGTTTCGCTAATGCTAGTTGACTTTCGAGGTATTTATTAATATCGCCCATTGTAAGTTACCGTTTCGAAAGACAATGGACCTATGCAATATCAATTTTCTTGAAATTCTTCTAACATTTTTAACATTAAAAGAATGATAAATAAAATACTCATCACACATTCACATTTTACCAACAATAAACTAAAAGTTGACATTGACAGTTCTATTCTAGGTTTTTTTACTTTACGGGGCATCTCAGAGTAGTTTTTAATCTGAGCGGGGCATACATCTATCAAAGAAAATATCTTCATCTTCATTCTTAAACTCTTCTACTACCTCTACAGCATATTATTATCTTCTTTTACAACACTTACATGGATCCTCCGCTAAGTAGTTAGGTTTGACTCGTGATTTTTGCTATATTTTAAGAAGAATCACAAGCAGCTATATGGGAGATCTAACGAGCTAATAAAAATTGTGTCCACGAGTGTCAATATTTATATGCGCAGAAAGTCTTACTCTTTTGAAAGTAAAAAAGTACGTTTATTATAAAAAAATGATTTGTTTTTATCTTTTGATAATGCTACAAAGACTGTGTGCAGTTGCCAATAAATTTACAAAAACTTTTGGTCCTGTCAAGATGTCATGTGTCATCAAGTCATGTCATGTCATGTCAACACATGAAATGAACACACAATTTGCGAACATGTGCTTAGTGTAAGAATTTTAGGGAAATTCGTACTGAATATAGAGAAATAAAACATTATAGAGTACAGTATCAAAAAGTGTATTGTATTAAAAGTAATTATTTTTCTCATAACCTATTAATACCCATATCGTCATAACCTACAATTGCACCAAACTAAGATGCAGAAAGTTAAAAGAAAAACTTCCGATATCGACGCAGCATCCCACAAGAAAAAGAAAGTAAACTTCGCTAAAGAAGATCAAAAAAAGAATAGTGATGAAAAACAGAAAACCTACGTAGAAAAAGGCAAGAAAGATTTTAAAAATAGTGATAGAGGAAAAAACAAATTCAAGAAAGATGGACCAGTTGGGAAAAAGTTTGGTGATAAAGTCAAAAAAGACTTCAAGAAAGCTGGTAACGATGGAAAAACAGGCAAAGGGAAGCCTTTTGGAAAAGACCAGCAGACCGGAGAGAAGCCCAAATGGTCAGAAATGAAGAAAGAAAAGAAAGAACTCAGGCTTGTGAGACGCAAAGCTAAAGCTTCTTCTGAAATATTTGAAATTTCACACAAGGCAAAGTTATTAGCTACCCAAATTCAGAGGTAAACATTTTAATTGCATTATATTTTATTTTACAATGTTATGAAAAGAAACTTATTCATATGGAATGACAATGAATATTTAAATTATTGTGTTTCTGTCTTTTAAAATATTAATCTCTGTTAAATTATTGTTCTGATTCCAGGAAAGTTGTTAAAGAGGACTTTAAAATGAATTCCTGTAAAGAGCTCCATGCAATGCTCAAAAAGCAGTACAAGTCTATTGCCTTAACTCATGATCTGAGTCGAGTCATCCAGGTTCTGCTGAAGCATGGTCCTGAAGACATAAAGACTGAAATTACTGAAGAACTTCTTGATATTATTGTCCAAATGACACAGTCTAAATATGCACATTATTCTGTTAAAAGGATATTGAAATATGGAACAGATTTCATTAGACATGAAGTTTTAAAGAAGTTTGCTGGTCACATTGTATCATTGGCATCTCACACTATCAGTGCACCATTGCTTGATTATGCTTATAGCGAATTTGCTACTAAAAAAGAGAAGACGCATATGCAACAGGAGTTCTATGGTGACATATACAAAAATGTAATTCTAAATTATTCTTATTTCTTTGTATACTTAGCAATTGACCCAATATTGGTACCTACCTGGTAGTGGTGGTACCTAAAGTATAAAAAGCAAATTAAAATTTGCAGGCTGATTCCTTTAACTATTTTTGTATTTCTATCTGATAAAATTGTAAAGTTTAGTGTTTTCTGTTAAAATCTCCAATGTTGCTTATTTATACCTTGTTATTTATTCCAATGACTAAATCACATTGTTTTTTTGCAATATTTCATTTTCCAAAAATGTATTATAATTTATGATTTCAGACCAAGGATGACAATGTAAAATCCTTGAATGATACCTACAAAAACAGCCCAGAAATGAAATCTGCAATTTTACAATCTTGCAAGGCAAACATTCAGAAAATTCTTGACAAGAATCTACATGATGGAGAGTGAGTATTTAAATGATCCATTTGTCATGTATTCCAAAACTGTAGGGTCTGGTTAGAAATTTAAATGGAATAGCACTGGGAAATTTGTTTGTTAGACATGATGGTATCACCTGTCCGGTGACACCATTCAATAGCTCTAGACATAAATATATGGCCAAAAATAAGACCAGCTAAAACCAAGTTTGCATGATTATGCCAACTGCTATAATTTATTGTGGTTCATGTGGCAGCACACAGTGAAGCTACATAAGATTGACCTGTGGTGGAGGTTAAACTCAAGACTGCTATACTGCAGGCCATGCTAATGTTGGACAGGCTTTTAGTATTACATCCTATACAAATGGCTGTAGGGTGTGGGTTCGATTCCCACTCAGGGCAAACATTTTGTGAATAAACAAATGTTTGTTCTGTGTCTGGGTGTTCTGTATGTATTATAAGTATGTATTTACAAAAAAAAAGTATTTATGTATTCTATCAGTTATCTGACTTCCATCACACAAGCTCTGCTTAGTTTGAGACCAGATAGTGCTGTGTGTATAGTCCTACAATATATATATTTTTTTAATATGTCAAAACCATGTCTGATTTTTACTCTTATTTTCTCTGCAATTTAATAACTCCTTGCAATATTTCATTTTGTGTATCCGCAGGCTCCTTCACTCAGTGCTGTATGATTATATTCGCGAGTGTAGTGCAGATGAACGTGTAGAGATGATCACCACATTGAGCCCCTTGATAGTACCACTCAGCAACTCCTTACCTGGGGCCAATGCCGCTTGTATATGCGTTTGGCAGGGTACTAATAAGGATAAGAAGGTATTCGTTGATATTAAATGTGATAAATTACAACTTCTTCATGCAATCCCACAGTGTAATAGATGGAATTCGTGAAGGTGTACCTTAGTCTCAAATATTTAGGATATAAATTTCATTATAAAGTGGCTTACTTTCACAATAGTAAAGTTTAACATAATATTTATTTGTGGATTTGTATGATCAATCGGACTATACATAGATTTTGTCAAGTGTCACATTTCTCCTAAAAAGTGTTCACTCCAGTGAGTACATCTCCCTATGTTCTCTTCCTCCTTTCATTTTATAATTCTTGGTTTTTATCATTTCTCTGTAGACAGGATGGCTGAGCAGGTAGTCCCAGTATCTTTTTTAGGCATTGATTGTTCTGTAACTCTTGGTAGTAGCTCTGCTTCATAAACTATAGGTATTGGATTTGAATCCCATCCTAAATATACATTTATGTGTACTGTTCTGTCAGTTTTTTAGTTCCCATACAAGTTTTATTTAGTTTGGGTATATGTATGTGCTCTAAAATATACTTATTTACTCATTTCTTTGCTCACTGAACTCATCTTTAAAATAAACATGTCTAAGTACTTCTGCCTGATGGCCCCATATAATTATATTTCCCCCACACAAAATTGTGGCAAAGCCTGTCTTTCTGCTATATGAATGTAAATTATCATGGTCCAAGTTACACTTATCCCATGCCATATCATTTCTTGTTATTAGTTTAATGAACATCTGTTATTATTGATTAATCCTAAGTTGCAGAATTAAAGACATTATATAATTAGTTACTCAGCAACTTTAATAGTTTAAATAGAATTTAACTTAAAGATTTTGTTTTCTATAGTAGTATAACATAAAGTTCATATCATATACTCACTTAGGTTTTGTTTTATTGCCATAAGTGTGCAGTTACTGTAAGTTAGGATATGAACCAGGAAGCTGAAATTTTGTCTCAAATAGTTTTTTTTTTCAGACTATACTGAAAGTTGTAAAAGAACATGCAGTTCCTTTGAGCAAGCACAAGACGGGCTATCGTCTACTCATAGCTATTTTCGACTCTGTTGATGACACTGTACTAGTGAAAAAGGCTATAGTGTCCACAATTGCTGCCAAATTGAAAGATATTGCTAAAGATCACTGGGGCAACATGGTAAGTTACAGTCAGAATAAAAATTAAGGATAAGTAGATTGATGTAATGTTAGTATGTCAAACCCCATTTCTGGGCAAAGGCATGAATGTTATTCTACAATTTATATCTGTGCTTCAACTTCGACTCATGATTAATATAAGTATGTATTTTAAAGTATTTAAGTATTCTGTCAGCTGTCTGGTTCCCATAGTACAAGCTTTGCTTAGTTTGGGGATAAATGGCGCTGTGTGTAATGTCAAAAAAAATACCAAGGTCCCTTTGTAAAAATGTTATTATTATCCCTAAAATGTTTCTAACAATTTACAAATCCAAGTCAGGGCAAGCAATAATGTGACAATTTTTTTTATAAAGGAATGAATTAAATACTCTCCTGATGGTGAGAGGTGTTTGTTCTGTAACCAAGTGTTAATATTATAATTATGTTGGTGTATAGTAAAGTTATATTCTATTCTAAAATTTTGACTGATTTATTATTAATTTGATTCTTTCAGACACTGCATTGGCTTGTAAAACCAAGAGACTCTGCCGCGTTTCACCCGACGTTTATCAAGTTCCTAGAGGAAGGGATCCAAAGTGGGACTTCTAAGAAGGATACAGAGATCCGAGTTTCAGAGCTCAGGGAGGCTATCCTACCAGCTCTGAAGGAAGACTTACAGTCTGACCCCAACTTTTGGTTGAGTAACAAGACAAACATGTTGCTCGCTATTGCTGTTTTGTCTATAGGTAAGCTGATGTTCTTATTTTTCTTGAAAGGTTCATTGTTTTTTCACACTAATATGCAAGAATGAAGAGATTTTAGAAATTCATGTGCCTCATATCTTCAATCTACCATATATTATTATCTTGTGTTATAAGGCTAATAAAATAAATAAATATTTTCTCACTTGAGGTGTTTATCCGCACAGCTAAACATTGACCCTAGTCTAGTGCGAGTTGGCGGACTTTGACACTCTTTCGACAACTTTTTCTTTAAGAACTCAGTTTATCCCACTAATATTATTAATGTGAAAGTTTGGATGGATGGATGTTTGTTACACTTTCACGCAAAAACTACTGAACAGATTTGGATGAAATTTGATATGGAGGTAGCCAAGACCTTGGATTAACACATAGACTACTTTTTACCTCGAAAACATTAACTAGGCTACCGTAACTTCGAATTAAATTAAGTAGTCTATTGTATTGAATTTGAAATTATTCAACAGATTCCTCAAAAGAGATCCTGTTAGCATTTGCACAAGTAATCTGCAATCCGGACTGGCGAGTCGCTGCCGGCGGGAAAGAAATCTTAGCAGTCGAAGATGCTGGCATTCACATGTGTTTGAAAAAACTTGCAATTCTTGATAAGGATAAAGATAGCACACTTGGACAGGCAGTAGCTGAGCTTTTGGAAGATGATGTAGTAAGTCTATACAGGGTTACAATGAACAGTAGTACTAAGCCGAAACAAGATCAATTTACACAACTAATACTAAAGGGCCTATAAGATGGTGAACAATTTTATTAACTGTTCCATAGGAAAATGTCAAATAGTCAAGTACATTACTCTACCAGGTACTTTAGTACTCTAGCTACAAACTTCAAGTTGAAAATCGGTTGCCAAGTGCCTAACAATGTGTTCTGGCAGCCTCACTTGACAGATAGTTTTTCCCAAGCTAGTTTACTCTTCTATCTTTGACCACACCATAGGTGAGTTGTAGTCAAACACCTAGCCTGTCAATCATGAATAAAAAATATTGTTTACTATACTTGAATAAGGGATGTCTTGGATGGATAAGGGTGGTCACACTGCTTATGCAGTGGTGAAGTTTTTAGGATTATTCCCACTCAAGTTTGTAATGCAATAGATTATGAATAGGTTTTAATCTATCAGTAAGAAAGCTTTTCATGCCCAAACTAAACTACACTGTACTGCCACTGGCAGATGGATAATTCTAAAAACTCTTGGTGGTAGATTTCCTTAGCAGGAGATCGTCTAGGTAGGTACCACCGCAGTACCAGATATTCTGCCGCCAAGCAGTAGTGTGCAAACATTACTGTGTTCCGGTTTGAAGGGTACTGCAGCTAGCGAAATTACTGGGCTGTTGAGACTAACCATCTAGTCTCAAAGTAATGAGTGCCAAAGTAGCGATGCCCTGGACTTTGTTTTGTTACTCAAAGTTCTGTGTATCGCTGCAATGGTCATGGGCAGGCGTTATCTCTTACCATCAGGAGAGCGTCTCGATCTTCTCATTACTTTTACGTAAAAAAAAAAAAAAAAAATAAAAAAAAAATATTTCATCTACTGTGAGCTACAGTAGATGAAATATATTTTTGGACAATATTAGTGTCATGTTCATTATACTAAACTTTCATTTTCAGCTTAAGATGTGGTTGCCGACAAACAGAGGTTGCTTTTTCCTTTTGAAACTAGTAGAAAACAACAGTGGCAATATAGCTAAAGCTCTTAAGAACAAAATCAAACCTCATACCAACTTGTTGAAGAAACAGTCATCAGAAGGTGCCAAACTATTGTTACAGAGTGTCCAAAATAAATAGATATTCATTACAAATGTATTTTATTTACATTCATTTACGGTCATCACATTTTATTAATTTATAGTTATTGCTGTTTTACAATTAATTACTTGATCTTGTTACTTTGAAAGACTTTAGGACAAATTCAAAATGTCATACTTATTCTAATATTTATATACATATTAAGTAGCTATTACTGATAGGAATTATGCCATTGAAACCACAAAGGTACACTAATAGTGTGCTAATAAAAGTACATAACTTGGTCATAAAACTAATTCACACTAAATCTAACATTATAGGTACTAGTTATTTTGTACCCAAACCTTACCTATAGGTTTTTCTGAACTGCTATCAACAACATTCAATGATTTATCTAGTAGTTCCTCATGAACTTCTTCAATGGACCTGCAATAGTAAAATATTTGTTAGGCTTGTGGCTAAATTATAGACAAAAGTGATATTTATTTAAATAATGATTATTTACTTTAAAGATAAGATATTAATTTTAGTATTACCTGTCTGCATCCAGCACTTCCCAACTATCATCCTTTAATTTCATATATAATTCTGATACTGTTTTCTGAAATTCTATTACTTCATACCTGTGCAAACATAAAAAGAAGTTTAACTCTCCTATTTATATTTTTATCTTTTTTTAAAGGTTCTATTGTAAACTAGAGACATGTATCGTTATTACCATCTCTTTGTCATGATAATTACATATAAAAAAAAAATCATAGCATAGGTATTTTTTTGTGGTACTCTACATCAGTCTTCAATAAGTCTGGGCATTGGTCTAGTCTGTAAGGGTGTTTGAAAGATATAAAGAGAGCCAGCTATAAGTTTTTTCATGATTCATTGCACTAATAAGTCTGGAGAGTTTTCAGTCCATATATTATAAAAAATTGGTAAACTGATTCCGCATCTTATCTTTGCAAAGTTTGTCTACTCCAAAATGGGCTTAATTTTACTACTGTTAGCATTTTAATCAACAAACATAGTAAACATATTATGTATGTTTTCTGTACCTTATTGTTGTATAATAGTACTAATCTGAAAGCTCATTCATCATTTTTAAGGGTCAATAACATTTTTCTCGTGATTTCAGAGTTAGTGTAAAAGTTTCCTTTATTTTACTTATGTGGGATCACTCACATTTGATTATATTAGATACTTTGACTATAGTTTCGGCCACATCTGTGGCCTTCTTCATGGAGACAAAGCGGAGTACAACGCGCGCGCGGCCTCGCCTTGCCACACACTATAGTCAGAGTATCCAATGTAATTGAAAAACATAAGCACTCCCACAAAACAAAAATGTGTTAAAACCCATGTCAGTTTCAGTTGTCAGAATAGAGGTGTTGTAAATATCTGATCTGATATCTGCTCTATCAGTTACATAGTTTTCAAAATACTTTGTTAGAAGATGTTCATCTTACATCTTTATTTTTCTATTGACTATATCTGACTGATGATTCCAGTTAGATAATAATTATTATAGAAATAAAAGTGGCACCCACCTTTCTTTACCAAATCCATTTCTCCGGAGAATATTTTCAAATGGCATTGTTAAAAAGAAAACTTTGTCCGGTTTAGGGAGTCCTGTGTCAGGTGACTTGCACCAATTTATATCAAGTCCTGTAAAAAGTAGGATCTCCAATTGAAAATATAAGCCTGAACACATATATCACTAATAACATATGTTTTCTTCAAGAGCAAAACACACTACAAAATACATACTGCCAATAAGGCTTTAAAATGACATTACATTTGAGGCACATTCAAATCTATACTAAAATGCTCTAACTGATATAAGCCCTGCATGTTTAAACTTAAGTATAAAACTATGACTCAGTAGTATGAATCTGTGGAAAACTAAAAAAGATTGGTGGAAATACAATGTCACACCTCATCCTGTTAATAAGGCTCATAAGCAAGTAATATAAATACCCTTAGAAGCTGAAAATGCTACTCCAGAGTAACAGTAGCGATCAACAACAAGTGTAGTGCCAGATTCAAGTTTCTTTATGATATAGTTTGCTCGCTCCCATCGATTAGCAGAAAACAGAAGATGGATAACCTCATCAGAGAGCTCATTCTGAAAGTGTACATTATTATTATTAATTAATAGCAAGGAAACACAATTTTTAAAACACAAAGATGTAATCAATTTACCTTTAAGGTTAGGTAACCATTAATAAGTTTACCGATTTCAGTTTCTCGATTCGGGAAGTTTGTATATTCAGCTGGGATCTGCTTCTTTTTCAGGCTTTCAACTAAAACAAATTAGGTCTCCAAGAATATGAATGATATGTACTACTTGCTGTCATCATTCATTTATGAATTAGGTACGTATGGCACATTTAAAATTCTTTTGAAGTGCATGATGGAAGTTTCAAACATTCTTACATCGTAAGTTATAGAATAGCTATTTTACCTAGACGTTTAGCTTGTGTAGACTTGCCAGTCCTGTCCACACCTTCTATCACAATAAGAGCTCCTCGTTTCATTGTAAGTAAAAATAAATCTATTCAAATATGCGTTAATCGAAAATATATATATTATGTACTTATATTATCATTCATAACACGTTTGAGATTTTTTTGTGAATGTATACACAATTTTTCTACTGAGGACTGAGGAGTATTTTTTACAAAAATAACACTTTACAACAATCTTATATTAGGTAGGTATACCTAAATCTTTTAATCTTTAATTAAAATAGGATAATTTGTAAACTGTTGTGACTATCGACGCTTTTGGCGCGTAAATTGATAATGACATCAAAATTTAATTATTTTTTTTTATAATTTGCCCGGTCGGGCAGGCTAAAGCTATAAAGCCACAGTGCCTTGTCTTAAGTGTTATTTCTGTATCTTAGCTATAGTTATCGTCAAAGTCGTCTTAGTCAAATCCAGTTCGTGTCAGTTAATTCCAGTCATGCTTTAGTAAAGTAGTGGCGACTTTACTATAAAGCTTCGATGGAGTTTTGGAAGCAACACGAAAACTCATGTTTCACCACATTATATCATTTTCCCACACTCGCGCTTGTAATTCGGCACTTTATGAATAAAACACCACCATTTTTATGCATAAACACTCGACAAAACACTAGTTTTGGAAAGAAATACAACGGAGCGACACGACTCTTCCCGCGTTCCCGCCAAAACTCCCATCAAAATTTAAATAATGTGTTTTCTTCTTCATCTTCGTTTTCGACGTCGCACTTTGTGTATTTGCTACTGTCAAGGGTCACGATATTTCTAAATGTTTAAAAAAAAATCAAATTAAATAAAAGGTTGCAGTCAACACATAAAATATTATAGTTATTCGTGGTTAAGTCCAGTAAAATAAATGTCTATGGCCTAGTAAAGATGACTTACGCAAGGCAATATTGATTTTATCAATATTAATTCATAGACCTTACAAAACTTACTTCTTCAATAGTCACACAAAGTAAATCACAGTTGGGCCAAATTCATACCAACGTAACGTAAAAATAGTCGCGATTTGTACTAAACATTGGAATTTTTCTATCTGGCTAAGTTATTATAACGTCAGCATTGAGTTTTGGCGGGAACGCGGGAAGAGTCGTGTCGCTTCGTTGTATTTTTTTCCAAAACTAGTGTTTTGTCGAGTGTTTATGCATAAAAATGGTGGTGTTTTATTCATAAAGTGCCGAATTACAAGCGCGAGTGTGGGAAAATGATATAATGTGGTGAAACATGAGTTTTCGTGTTGCTTCCAAAACTCCATCGAAGCTTTGTAGTAAAGTTGCCAGTACTTTACTAAAGCATGACTGGAATTAACTGACACGAACTGGACTTGACAAAGACGACTTTGACTAAAACTAGCTACGATGGCACTTATTTAACTTTTGAAACTTGAAAATATATAATTACTTGACACTGGCAAATGCTAAAACGCGACGCCAAAACCAAAGAAAAAAAAAAAAAAAAACGTCAGCAGTATATGGCAACTGGCAATTTTAGTTTGATTGGATTCGATGGAGGGGGTTGATAGAGGATTCTTATTTCGTAGAGTTAGCGCTTTGTTTTATCACTATTCTCTGTGCGTTTCTTTGTTTTCACTTTTTATTATTTTATTATAATGTTAACGATCTGTGATTAACTGTGTGTTGACACAATGAAAAAAGGATATAAAGTAACTGACGTGAAAAGGGAGAAGAAGATCGGCGTGGCCGCTGGAAACCTCGATGAGTTAATACAGAAATCTTGTTTCAAATTAGGGGTACGTTCTATTTATTAATAAAAACTATATTTCTCAATGTTTAATATATATTGTCACTAATTTTGTAGTTTCGGGGCGTGTTTCTGTCATGATCAGGGGTGTTTATCCTTGAATTGTAAGAAGTATGTCATGGTCATAACCGTGACCTATATTTACTCGCCTTGACCCATTTCCTCTTCTTTTAGTTCAATGTCGGATCCGACGAGTACCGTTTGTTCGTGGCTGAAGACGGGACGCGTGTCGATGATGACGAGTACTTGGCGACGCTGCCACCGCAAACTTTATTCATTTTATTGAAAGATAAAGAAAAAATGGTAACTGGTACGTTTTATTTTCCTTTAAAAATATAGGTTTAGTATTATTTTACAATCTTAATGCTGGGTTTCATTGTGAGTCTTCAGTTCTTCAAGAACTTTCTTTTTAAAAACTTTTAGACATGTAGGTTTCCTCAAAATGTTTAAAAACATAACTTAGAAAAGATAGGTGCATACCATGATATTCACATTCAAGATCTTGAGATTGAAAGCTTATATTCTATAGCGTGTGAAGGTGTGTGAATGGAGACCTATGTAATTTTTTTTTAAACCAATTGGTTTAAAAAAAATGTTAAATGACATATTTGTTCAATATGACCTCTTTGTAATTTTTATTAAAAAAGATATTAAGAGAAATGATTGATATAGGTATGAACTCAGTGTTCATTCTAATTTCAAAATAAATAACAGTTTTACGAATGTTTTCAGATTTCGACCACTTCTATAATCTAATTCGTTCACATAAGAAGGACTACATTGATACTGGAGAAGCAGCAAAAGAGTTTCTCACCACCAACATTAAAGAAAAGTTCAAGGTGTTCCAGAAGTATATTGCAGCTGCTGATGACACCAAGGCTATGCTCAGTGAGCGAACACAAGACCCTGATTGGTTCAAAGGTAAAGAAAATTAATTTGCTAATACTATGGTTTTACTATAATTGTCACTTGTCACATGGAAGCTGGAACAGTTCAATTTAAAGTCGCTCAAACTATGGCTTGCTTGGTATATCTCGAATCCGGAATGAAGTAATTTGCCAGATACCTCTGTCTCGAATCCGGAATGAAGTAATTTGCCAGATACCTCTGTCTCAGACATAGCTCAGCATATTGGTAAGTTGTAAGTGGCAGTGGGCTGGTCATATTTGCCGCAGAACCAACAACCGCTGGGGTAACATAGTGTAGGAGTATCCCTGAGACTAGATGCAGTGATGATATACATAAGACAGCTGGCGGTAAGCGAAAAGCAAAAGATTGGGCTGAGTGGCTTGTCCTGAGAGACCTATGTCCAGCAGTGGACTATACTAGGTTGTCGATGATGACTATAATTGACGAAACTTTTTGTAAAATTATAATAATATGTATCCTTCTGTAAATGTTCCTCCTTAGTAGTTTTAATAGTTTTACCTCCGGAAGTTGAAAGACTGCCAAAGGGCACATACTGTACCTACTTTTTTATGTAGAAGTTGATGTAGAATAATAATATTTCGCGAAAAGAAGGTCCCTATACTTACCAGTATTAATAACTTATGAACCCAAGGAAAAAAATGTATTATAATAAGTGGCGCCCAACATGGTGCTCTGTCACTTTTGCGCTCATAGATATAAATATGATAATACCCTTCCATGCTTTACTTAGGGGTTGTTTATTTTTAACCAACTTTTTATTTTATTTTAGTATCAAAATCAAATGGGTGGAATGATCCATAAACCCATTCAACCTAGAAACACTTTGAACTAAGAATATCTGTGTTTTGTGATATAAGCTTAGAAGAAACGTAGGTAGGTACACTTATTATTGCTACTAATGAACGAGTTCTATGCATGGTATACATAGGTCTTGAAATCTGTGAATCCATTCTTTCTTATTATAATATAACTAGTGGACGCCTCGCTGTTTCACCTGCTTAGAAAAATGCAAACAAGCAACTATGCTTCAATGTTCAAGGCTTTGGAGCCTTTAACCTTTGGAACCTTTTCTGATCAAGTGAGTCATTGATGGGTTTCTTAGCACATTTCTCAATAGACTCCAATGCCTCAAGCTAGTACCGATTCATCCCAAAGGTAAGAACAGTACTCCATACATGATTGAACTTGTGTTTGGTATAAAGTTAACAACTGTGGTACTTGACCAGTTTTCAAAGAGATATGAAAGAGTCGTGTCAGAACGGGAAGCAACTCAGGCGCTAAAGCCCTCAGAATTATGGTTCGATTAAACTGATTCTTTTTTTTAAATGGATGTGATACTTCAAATGATGTATATATGTATACATAATTATGTATATGCAAGGTCAAAAACCGAGCTTTACCTAATGGGGTACGAAGTACCGGGCATTCATGTATGTTATATTTTAGTTTTTAGTATTAAATTGTAAATATATTTGTATTTTATTGTTAATTTCAGGCTTGGAACCTTCTGAAAAAACTAAGGAACAATCAATGTCAAAACGTGTTAAGGAGCGAATGCGCGGTTATTTCTACAAAACTAAAACAGCATTACAATCTTCGGATATCTATGTTCAGTCAAGAAACGGGCGCGGTAAAAAACTTATCGACCAGTTCCTGGTCGACCTACGGAATATTCTCGAATCGCACAAATATAATGAAGCATACTTCAACCGAAGGGCCAGGAAAGATGAACGACTGTGCCAAGAGAACGGTATCTTTGAATGTGGTGGCTTATGGAATAACCCAAAATGTTTATATGAGGGAGAACATATCATCAATCCTTATAGAAGCCGCGAAGAACGCATTATATTCCAAACTTGGAATTTAGACCATAACATTGAGCTATCAAGGTCCATAATTCCAAAAGTCATAGAAGCTGTTGAAAGTTTGTGCAGTGGCGATTTCAAATGCATCTCATGCGAGAAAGGTAATAAACCGGGGGGTGTAGAGTCAGATAGATATTATTTACAAATATTTTCACGGCAGAATTTGAAACTGGTGCATATTGTATGCCATTACAAAGGCAAGCATGATTCCAAATCAGATATGTATACAGTCTGCAAGACGTGTTATGTTGGTCAGAGTATACAATAAAAAACAAATTGTTTTAATTTATCTAAAATGACATACTCCTTGGTTAAACGTAATTTTTAATTTGTAACAGGATCTCTAAACTTTTAAAATTAAAAAACAAATTGTGCTAAGTTATCTAAAATGACATACTCATTGGTTAAAGGTAATTTTTAATTTGTATTTTGGCTTGGCAAAGCACTGTATTTTTACAGTGTTAGGGAAGTTACACTGGCCCCTTAAAATGCATAATATTAAAGGCAAGGAAGCTAAATATTTTTATATTATGCAGTACATAAAATCTATATAAAATTATGTACAATATTTGTGTCTCTATCTTTGTGGTATACTGTAACCAAGTAGCCTTTGAAGTAGTGATTGTTTAAAGTTACTAATTGGTGTTGTAATCGTTTATAGAGTTTTCTATTCCTTAAATTGATCTCCTCTCCCTTCGTAGTTTAGGCATAAGAGCGTTATTAACTATGTTCTAATTGTAATGGTTGTTTCACATTTTCAGGGTAATTGATATTTTCAAACAGATCTTTAAAATTATTTATATTTACTTATTTACTTGGTGGTAGATCTCCTTAGCAGGAGGTTGTCTACGTACCACCGCAGTACCTGATATTCTGCTGCCAAGCAGTAGTTTGTAAACATTACTGTGTTCCGGTTTGAAGGGCACTAGCGAAAGTAATGAGCGCCAAAGCAGCTATGCACTTTGTTTTGTTACTCAAAATTATGTGTATCGCTGCAATGGACATGCGTTATCCCTTACCGTCAGGAGAGTGTCTTGTTCGTCTCATTACTGTAACATTTAACAAAAAAACGTAATGTGCATAAAGACCAAACAGTAAATGTATTGAATTCAACTCAGACCGTTGACTTTTCAATGAAGGCAAACATTGTCTGGAAGTCTACTCGTCCTGTGCCATAGGTGAATTCACCGAGTCGAGCCAGTCCATTGAAGTAGATAATATAATCAATCATTTTTGAAGATAGACAGACCTACATATAAAGGCTTGGTTTGTTGATAAATTATGAAGAACAACAAAACTAAATATTTTATGCTACTTAGTGCTTAAATTTTTGATAAAATTATGTGATTATTTATTAGATAAATAACAACTAAACCTCATTGTATAAACAGGGTTATTTAGATAATTGCACTCAGGTAGAATTATTATTAGTTACATTTTTTATATGAATGTTTATTAACTTTCCAATGAAATGTTTAATTAGTAAATAGAAATAATATTATTCCAAATAATCTGATAAACTAAATTGTTACTTTAGATCCGTGTGTATGAATTTTTATTATTTTAAAATATGTAAATTGATCACTTGTTATGGTGTTAAACACTTATATCGAATTTCTTAGATCAAAATATTTCTTAAAGAAATTACATGTTATTAATATTAAATAATGAATTTTCACCACAATGTGGTAATAATTAGTTGATTTATACTCTTTATATTTTAGATAGGTTGTTTATTAATTCATGTGTGTGTATTTGGACAATTTGTTCTTATCACTATAATTATATTTTATAACCTTTTACTTTTTACAAGTATACTAGCTAATTATTGTAGCTTTTAAGCTTGTAACCGCAACTGTAGGGCTCCAAACTGAATTTTGAATTTTGGGTAAAAAATTCTTAAGACTATAAAAAAAAAGAAATAAATAATTTTTTGCGTATTTTTTGGTACTCAACTGTTCAAGTTGAAAATCAAAGCACCTAAATAAATAAATAAAATAAATGGTGTGTTCCGGCTGCCTCACTTGAGAGCCAGTCTATTCTAGGCTAGGTGTGCTTTTTACCTTCGACCATATCGTCACTTAGCAGGTGAGCTGTGATCAAACACCTAGCTTGTCAACCGTAAGAAAAAACAAAAAATAATAAAGTTGTAACTAAGCACGTGCCAATGAAATTAAGACCAAAATATCCTTATTGAGATTAGCCAATTTATTATTTTCATAATTCAGTAATTGCGTATATGGGTATAATAGATATTTAAAAAAGATTACGAGCGCCATATTCTGCTTTGCGGCATGCAAAATTTAAAATTAACGTTAACAAAATTAAACATTACAAAATAATAACTGCAGTCAGTAATTCGTCAAAAAAAAGTAACAAAATAAAATAAAAATGCCAATGATAGTAAATTATTTTGTTGGACAGATCTTACAATACCAACGCCAATTCTTATAAGGGCCAATTCACACTAAGATGTCAGTGCCATTGCAAATTTACTGAAGAGTCAAGATCTAAATTTCGCGATTCAAGCACATTACTTGTGTACAACTGGGACTAAACCGCGCACGCGTTTGTTTGAAAAAATCTATTTACTTATACATATAATTATGTATTACGTAATTTAGGTTTTAAATGTTGGTGTGTAGTGTTTATTATGGCTGCAAGGCCACTCCACGGCCACTCGCATTCTATAGCTAAAAATTTCTAAGATTGTGCGCGCTTAGCTGTTAGATTGTTATTCCATATTAAACTTTAATTGTTACCTAACCAGTCGTAAGCATTGAATTTTGCTGCATTTTTTTTCTTCTACTTTAATTTTGTCAGGTTTGATTCACGGCGGCACCATTTTTGCGATGTGATTTGGCCTTTAGCGCAAGTAGGTATATGTAAATGTAGTCTAAACTAGATTCTGGTGTTTGTGATTCGGTCTTGCTTATCATAAGAAATCAAAATTCCTATTTTCTGACGATCGTTTATCTATTTATGTAAGTAGACATTTAGCGCGTAGTCTAGACAAATATAGCAATATTAGTTGTTAAGTCTTTAGAGCGCGGTATAGCAACCGTGGCACAAAATGTACGTAGTTGTAGCAGTTGGGTTGTTGTTATGTCTAAAACGGCGGCGTTTCTCAAACTTCTAGTCCCACTTTCTGTATTTAATAACTTCTTTTACATAAATTTTATTTTTGTTATAAAATGTGATGGCTTGCTTTTTTTATCGTAAATGTACTCGTTGTCGATTCTGAATTTCAAATTTAATTCCGATATTTCGTCTTTATCGACTCAGTTGAGTCTCCGCCAATACTTAAATTTTGCCGTGTATGCCTCACGATGAGCTGGCGTACTGCGTACCCCACTTTGAGAAACGCTGGTCTGAAATTACTAATGAATCTGTGACATGGCTAAGCTAATTGTCATAGTAGGTGCACTAGACATGACACTAGACAAAGTACCATTCGATAACGCTAATAGAAAAGTCCAAAAATGTATGGGATTGACATAAGCTGCTCACGTGACATATCGACAGCTTATGTCAATCCCGTACATTTGTAGAGATAATTTTACAACCCAACTTCTACATAGAAATTGTAAAGATCTGCCGTAGGCTAGTCCATATTTCTTTAGCTAGAATTTCTTCTTAATAGGTACACAATTGACATTGTTTAGTTTTTATTAGAAGCTAAATTATATAATTATAAATTGATTTTGAAGAATTTCTATCTTCACGATAATGTTAAATATTTAATGTAGTTGTTGTCATTGCTACATAAATAGTATTGTGTCATTACGGCAGATTGATAAGGCTCATAGTGCACTGTTCGGTACCTGATTTCAAATTGGTGAAAAATTTACAGCTTCAAAAAAAAACAATTTTAAACAACCTATGATAATTTTTTTTACCAATCTTATGGAAAGTGACCCAGCATTTGAAGAACCAGGAACGTTCATCGGACATTTAATTTTACATACAAAAAAAACACGATACTATGCTATACCTACTAGCTAAATAAGCTTGATAAGCCACTTGGCCACCAAAACACTCATATTAGCTACTGACAGCGCCTTAATGTAGAAAATATATTAAATACTCATATTATGAATCATGTACTGTCAGTGTACCATCAGCCAGTTAGCTGGTTTTGTAAAGTGAATAGCAGTAGAAGCTTCCGATTAGCTTTATAGATTACCGCCATAGTGAGTACGAGTATGTAGTTGTCGGTATATACAGTATTATACCTTTTCCTGTATTTTATTCGATATGTACTAGTCCGCTGATATAGCTGTACGAAAAGGTTTGTGAATGTGTTAACTATGGAATTGTAATGCCAAAGAAAAGAAATGTTGGTGGAATAAACAATGAAACAAAATACAAATTGTTTTATTATCTATAATGTCAGAGGCGTCTCTAGCCCATGTGGCGCCCGTGTGCAATCATTACCCTAGCGGCCTCTTGTAAGCGCGCGGTCAAAATGGAACAGGTACAAATGTTACAAATTGTAAAAAAGATCGACTTTCATACTAATTCGATCAGCTGATCGGTAATTTTGTATGGAGAGTAAATTTTTTAACATTGACAAACTGGAGCTCATGTCATCGTCGTTTTACGTGGGTTTGAGTTATAACGCCCGGCGTCCGTAACACGGGCGCAGATTCTTTGAAAGTGGCGAGGGCGGCGCCCCCTGACACCACTGCGCCCGTGTGCAACGCACGCCCTGCACCATAGGTAAAGCCGCCTGTGTTTTTTGTACAAATCGATCCCCATTCTCTACTGCCCAGTTGAACCGAAGTGAATCAATAATTTTATTTTCTCTAATTTTTTATAATTATTGAAAATATAGATATCATGTTATACAACATTTTAAACTGCTTTCCCGCTGCGCTTTCATCGAACACAGCTGTACCAAGAAAATTTCGTTAGCGCACTTCTTTCATATTTGATTCGCGATGTTCTTTCTTCTTACCTTATGTTAGTCTACACTCTATACCTAATACTATATAGTATAGAGCAATATTATGACTCTAAATTTGTATATATTTATAAATTTCTTTTGAAGGTTTTTGGGAGCCAAAAATCGATGTGGCTAAATTTCATCTCTAGGAATATAGTCGTATTCAGACTTTATTTGATCGAGCAAAGTTCCGATTTCCCAAGTATTTACTAATAACCATATGGTGTAAGTACTTCGTAGTTATATAGCACAATGATGAATGTGAGATAACAAAATTAACCTAGTTTCAAAATGCATACCTATTTTTCACATGTATTTTGGCTTGGTAAAAAAAAACAATCGCAATTAAGTTACGCGATTGCGAACCCTATTTTACGCGGGCATACTAAGAGAGGCCACGTAGCTTTTTGTGTTCGCCTAACCTGATTGACAATAAGAGTTCACAGTATCGTTCTTGATTACTCTTGTAGATAGAAACGTTTTCATCCCGCCAGAAAACGGGATACCTAAAGCTAGAATATGTCTAAGATGACCTTTAGTTTTACAAGGGGAAAAGCATTTATCATGACAAGGTGGACATGCAGCTTTACTAGACTAATAAATAAAAACAACATGAAATTTATACAAGTCTGTAATTGAAATATAGGACACTAACAATTCCCTGGTATTGTGGAATTAAACTTATCTCCTTTTTCTGCCAACAGCTTTTCCTGGAGCTCGTTTACCCTTTCCACCTTTAGGTTTCTTTGCTGTGAAGTTGGTAGCATTGCCTTTGCCTCCTTTACCTTTGCCTTTACCTCCCATTCTTAAGGGTCTTGTCGAATTTTTCTCTTCAGAGTGACTGCAAAAAAATGAAATGTTTTAGATAGAACAAATCCAATGAAACATCTCTTATGTACTTAAAGAAAAATGATTAATCTTGTAAAACTATAACCCGTTTTACAAAGTATTTATATTTGGAATGTGCTCATGAAGCCCATCCAAACATACTTTTTATTTAATTTTGAGGTTTTGTTATCTTCATTTGTAGATTGTAAAATTACGGTTTTACTGTGATAAACAATGTGCATATTGCTAGACAGTTCTCATTTGTCAAATAGTTAGAAAAGTTAAGGGCCAAGTCCTCGACCGTGGGAACTTCTGCTTGAACACCTACATTGATATTTTCCACTCACACAGACGTACATACGTCTGACGTTAGATTTGAATACATTGACGTCACGCTAAAATAGATAAGGAGAGTTAAATTACTATAGCCACGAGCAAGAAGGAGACAGAATGTTTATTCCTATTGCCGGAAGCGGATTTTACATTGATTATCTGTTACATTATGACAGAAGTTTTTTTTTTTTGTTTTGGCATCGCGTTTTGAATATTTGCCAGTGTCAAGTGTCAAATACAAAACGGGCGGGAAGCATGCGCGCGGTGCTCGGTACCGCCGCCACCGCGCGCCCTCTCGTGACGTGCTATACACGACCACGAGACTCGTGACGTTAGATTGTCAGATTCAGAGATTCTCGATGGTTTGTAGCGCCTACCAAAATAAAACAGCAACAGACGTAACGCAGAAAAGAGATTTTCAGCAGGCACTATCAGAAATTTTCATCAAACTATCCGTACTTATCTGCTAATAGAATAAACAAAACCTACAATAAAAGGTCTAAGCCTTAAATGTATCTGCATCAAAGTTAGCATCTATAAAATTGCGCCTTTCCTATAATTATTTTGATGTCAAGATTACGGATTAACGGGCAAGTCTTGTGAAATAAGGCAATCGATGTGTTTTTGTCGATCTTTTTGTGACGTTATACATCATGTGGAAGTTTGAAATTAATGAATACTATAATACATATCCTGAATTATTATGCTTGGAGAAAAAATAGTTTCAAACGCTTTTCGTTTCTTGAAATTATGAAATAGAATATGGCCAAATTATTTTTAACCCGTAATCTTGATATCAAAAAAATTATAGGAAAGGCGCAATTTTATAGATGCTAACTTTGATGCAGATACATTTAAGGCTTAGACCTTTTATTGTACGTTTTGTTTATTCTATTAGCAGATAAGTACGGATAGTTTGATGAAAATTTCTGATAGTGCCTGCTGAAAACCTCTTTTCTGCGTTACGTCTGTTGCTGTTTTATTTTGGTAGGCGCTACAAACCATCTCTCTCTTCGAACAATCAATCTCTCTGACGAATCTGACGTCACGAGGCACGTGTACCTATAGCATGTCGCGAGAGGCCGCAAGAGGTGGGCGCGCGGCGGCGGCGGTACCGAGCACCGCGCGCATGCTTCCCGGCCGTTTTGTATTTTGATTCTTCTAGTGTGCAACTAAATACCGGCCGACCGCGCTCGGTCGTATTATTTTGTTGTCTTACCTCTTTAGTTTGAGTAAATGATACGTTACCGCGATATTGACGCTTTTATGTAATTTAGTGGAGTGAATCAGTGATTAGTGCACAGACGCTTTTTTGTTTATTTTTTATTATTCATCTTGTGTACATAATATTATAAAAATGGGAAACAAGCAAGGACGGAAAAGAAAATGTCTGTGTTTGTTTGTTACCTCTACACGCTTCAGTGGTTTAATTATTATCTTTTTGTTTGTATTTATAATTAACTAGTGGCCCGTCCCGGCTTCGCACGGGTGGACATTTATTTTTTAATTAAATTCTAGTAATAAATATAGCCTCATAGTAATTACTCTAAACTACTTTTTTAAAATGGGTCCAGAAGTTTTTCATAATTCATACCTATTGCGTAAATGGGTACAATGGATATTTAAAAACTCAAAGAGCGCTATATTCTGCATTGCGCCGTGCAAAAATAATCATGTAGGTACATGCAATACTAACGTAGATAAACAAAAAATGACAGAACCTTTACAATATTATATTCATCGATAATTCGATGATTATAATAATATTATTAGTGTAGACTAGCTAACCCATGTTAAATATATTGTAATGTATGTAGTAAGCCTTATCCGTGTGCGGTCCACCTTACTCTATGGAAAATGTTGAATCGTGTGGTCTATGGGAAGGCGTCGGTTCTGAACGGTGAATAAAGATGGTGCCCGATATTAAAATGGTTTTCATTTAATATCTCAAAAACCCATCGGCCCCATTGTTTTCTCCATCTACGCCCCACCCTTTGCTGCCTACTTGCTACGTGCCCGCAGGCTACGCGATGCAACTAACTATTACTAAATACATTCGTGTTCTCTGTGACTTTCATCAAACGTCATACGAATACGAAGTCGTGATGAACATTTAATTTGTACGAAACACCGAAGGTAGATTTATTCGTTTCCAGAGCGAAAATATCAATGTAATCATAAGTTCCCACGGTTGCTTTATGAAACTTGAAAATATAAAACACTTGACACTGTCAAATATTCAAAACGCGATGCCAAAACAAAAAAAAAACTTCTGTCATAATGTAACAGATAATCAATGTAAAATCCGCTTCCGGCAATAGGAATAAACATTCTGTCTCCTTCTTGCTCGTGGCTATAGTAATTGACCTCTCCTTATCTATTTTAGCGTGACGTCAATGTATTCAAATCTAACGTCAGACGTATGTACGTCTGTGTGAGTGGAAAATATCAATGTAGATGTTCAAGCAGAAGTTCCCACGGTCGAGGACTTGGCCCTTAAAAATAATTTGGCCATATTCTATTTCATAATTTCAAGAAACGAAAAGCGTTTGAAACTATTTTTTCTCCAAGCATAATAATTCAGGATATGTACTATAGTATTCATTAATTTCAAACTTCCACATGATGTATAACGGCACAAAAATGTTGACAAAAACACATTGATTGCCTTATTTCACAAGACTTGCCCGTTAAGAGATGGAACAAATTCACATGTTGGGTAGAAATCAGAGGGATTATGCAAAATAATTAGCAACTGTTTGGTTGATTTTAGGGATATTGATTCTCATGTTAATGTTCTAAATACAGACTAATATTTGACTTTATGTCATAAATTCGATACAAATCACATACTAGCATAAACTAGAATGTCAAATGTTAGTTTTCAATCATTTGCTATACATCTACATGATATGTACATATGAAGAATTTAACTATATAGCTTTAATATTATGAATGAAATGCTTACTGGGGCTGTCCCTCATTAATATGCTTCGATACAGCTCTATCTATATCAATTTTCGGTCTCTTGTTCAATATACTATCGAGCATGTTCAAGTTATTTTCTTTCTCTGCTTGAGGAGTTGGGACAGGTGCTTTGCGTTTTCTCTCTTTTCCTGGGATAAGTTCATGGATGCCCTTGCCTCTGGCTTCTTTCTCCTTGGGCAGTTTGTCTTGGAACTTGCCCAGAGATGCTGTGGACGCTTTGGCGACTACTGCAGCTGTTGACAACTGAAAAAAAAGTATGTATTTTAACTCTGGTTACAAGACTGGTAAAATAATAGAAATTATACAAATGTAATAATTTTAATTTTATTTGCAATTGTTTTATTTCTATAATTTTATTTTTCTTATAATTATGTATTCTCTATCTCTATCTTGTAACTGACTGTTAATTTGATGTAACTGGCTTTTAGCCGTTTTTAATTAATAAATAAATTAAATAGTGATCAGTAAATATGTTCCATCACACTTCATATCAAGCAAGGCATAGTCAAATTCGATTGATTAATTGTAGAGTATTATTTTGACATAAATTACCTGTGTGGCAGATGCTTTATCAGAAGTAACTGGCAGCCCTACTCTGGGTATTTTGACTTTCTTTGCTCTGGCAATATTTTTTAATCTTTGTAGATCATTCTTGGCCACTTTTTCTGACTTCTCATTAGCTTTCTTCTCATACATGTCAGTCATGGGGTCCACATTCTGTGGTACTTCTATCAGCCAATTCTTCTCTTTCTCAGCTGCTGCCTTTTTAAAACTGTAACATTTAAATTATTTTATTATAAAGTTAGATAGAAACTCTTTATTGTGCACACCAAAGATAGCAAAAAAAGTACAGAAAACAAAAGAATATTACGAGCTTCTTGCTTTTCTCATTTTCCTTATGAGTTAGGTAGGTTAACTATATTATATTGCAACTTATACATTACATTACCATTGTATTATACTAAATTGATTTGACTAAATGATTTTAGAAGAAATTTGTTATTCTTTGTATATCCAGTCATCTAGTATTATGTTCTACAACTTTTAAATTAACAAAGCCTAAGCTGCAACCTCATGGTCTTATAAATCAATGTAGAAATTTTCTTTTTAAAAACTGTCATCAATATAATTTTACCAGTTTTAATCTTTACAAAATAACTTGCATTATAGTGAAAAGGTTGCTTTCATAAACTTTTTGGAAAAATTTTTTTTTTCTTTTTTTGATCTTATAATAATAAAAGTACAACCCTATAGTGCTGTTGGCCACAGGGCAAGTCAAGCTATTGAGTTATGGCTTCAGAGTAAGGAACGTCCAGACAATGCATGTCATACCAAGGATTGTATGTTTTTCATGAATCAAAACACTGACTATATATTATTCATGTGATGAATAAACTTACCCAAACAATGGCACCCATTTCTGCAACTGCTCATCCCATTGCAGCTTATCTTTCTTTTTCTTGGTGATACCTTTGGCTTTAGCAAACTCCTGCCATTTTGTCAAGGGCTTTGGTTTGGGCACGGGCTTGGCGCGAGGCAGGCGGGTAGTGGGCTCAGGGAGGCGAACAACGATAGCTTCCTCTATTCGCTCAGTGGGAAGTTCCCATACCTTGTTTAGCAGTAGTTGCGTATTATCACGCGCAAGAGATTGTAAGTATTGGTTTTTTTCTGATCTAAAATTATAAATATTACATGTCAAAACATAATCAGTGTCAGAATTATCTTTAATTTTCTATAGAATTAAGTATCTAAAATATTTGTTTTGTTTCAAACACCCACCGCTTTTGAAACAAAAACAAATATTTCGCATCGTTGGCAAGTTAGTTTCGCTTATACGATAAAATAAAAAGCAAATTGTTCTTACTTTAATAATTTTGCATCCAAGTCATTAGTGTCCAAAGCGAGAAGGGTACCTATGTCAAAATCTAATTCCAAATGCTTTTCGACTGAGATAGATTTGTATTTTTCAGCTTTCTTTTGCTCCTGCTCTAAAATTTGATTTACGATATCCATTATTTATAACTTTACAAGCACATTGGTACAATTCACAACATATAAATAACCTCAAAGACATATGATATTAGTCAGCTGACATACGCAGTATTGACTGACATCTGACATTTTTGCTTTTTTTGACCGTTCACGTTGTGCTATGTCCGTGCTGTGCCAGTTCTCAAGTTTTCATTGACTGACACATCAAGTAAATGCTCAGATTAATCACTACAGTAAATGGGAACAAAATGCAGTCAGACTCTCAAAAGTAGTCAATTATTTCATAATAAAGAAAGTCTTGATACTGACGAAATATATAAAGTGTGATGCCAAAGATAAAGTAAAAATGTAAAAAAATCTTTTGACTATTCTATTGTAAAAATTTAAAAATCTCAGACGAATAATAATTTTATGAAGGGCCCAAGAAAAATATCGATCATTATATTCCTTGGCCCTGATTATTCGTCCAAGTTATATTCTATTGTCAAAGAGTGAGGTGCCTCCTCATGAGTTTGATGGAGGGTCCAAGGGTGCCTCTGTAAGTGTGGGAAAGTGTTATAATGTGATGAAACATGACTTCTTGTTGCTTCCAAAACTCCATTGAAGGTTATATAGCAAAGTCGCCACTATTTCACTAAGGCTTGACCGAAATTGACTGGACTTTGACTGTAACTATAGATGTATTCGGAAGTGCAACACATGTCGAAAACAAGGCAGTATGGGCCGCCTTACACGTTCAATCATGATCACGATCCGCGATCCGCGATCCGCGATCCGCGATCCGCGATCATGATTTCAAAATTTCTAGATATTATGCGATCCGGAGCATCAGTCCGTCAATCCGCTTCGTACACGATCAGTCTGGATCGCGATCATTGATCGCGGATCGCGGATCGCGGATCGCGCGGAACGTGTACGGGCTGCCTATGGCTTTACATGTTAATGCTTGTCTGCCCGACGGGGCAAATTACATTTTTAAAAAAAGTTATAAATTTTTAGCTGTCATGCTGTGTGGATCAGTGACAGTGACAGTAGACAGTAAGTAAGTGTGTGTGATCTGTGATCTTATCGAGTTGTGATTCCTCGAAGTGTGATATAGTCAATGCTAAAGTCGAGTCACAAAAAATTGTATTCCCTTAAAAATATAAAATTTTAGCAAAATTTGCCTTCAAACTTGTGTTGTAATTCAAAAAACCAACTTTTATTCAGGTATTATGTGCATATAAATTGAAGGAGAACATAAATTATACCGTACAAGTATAATTTATGTAGTCTACAAAAACAAGCCAGAAAGATACATACTAATTAGTAAAGTAAAAGTAACGTACAAATTTGAAAAAAAACCGTACAAATAACATTTTTGAAGAGAAATATGAATTATTACCTTTTGCTATAAACTATTCTTTCTGTTTCCCGTTTTATGAGTGCAGATTTGCCTATATGTATTGAAACACCAAAAAAAGCTACCTAGTTTTACTAGAACTTGCCTGTAAACGCCCGTAAAGACGTTCAGTTATGATGATTTTTAATTCGAAGGCAAGAACTGCACGTCTTTCATAACGCTGTAAAATTATCTAATTCTGTCTCATTTACAGAAAATGGAGCCCAAACCTGATCAGTTAGTAACCTGTCCTTTCAACCCAGCGCATCAAATTGAACATTATCGCTTTCAGGTACATACAAATTACACATTTAATAATTAAATAAAAATATGACACCTCTGTGCTCATGTTGCAGTACTTTGACTTGTCTGCTTGAAGTGATTGTTTATTAAATTGAGAATGCGTAATGAAACCTTTTTAGTGTATGTTCAAAATGGAACATTTTAAAAATTACGAAAGTTAGTCTTCACTTTTATTATCAAGGATACTGGAGTTTTTTAGATACAGATCTACAATTAATTAATTAAGGGATTATACATCTTATAGTTCTAGTGCATTGGCATAGAACAGATACTAATACTATGATAGAATGGACTCTGTTTCCTCCCACCCAATTGGGGCTTCATTACCCTGCCTGCAGTTCTGAGTTGTCGAGGACCTGATTAGAGCATGGGACACACCATGCGACCACACCAATTTTTTCTTTGAAGATAGGTATTCCCCACTGTTTAAGTAAACATGACAAAGATAGGAGGGTAAGTGTACAATAACATGTTATTGAACAACCTTAGTTGGGGGTGTGGTGTTGGTACATTATGTATCAAAATACTAAAACAACATTCCATTTTCAGGGAATTTAAGTCAGTTTTTTTTAATTGTTCTCAGATTCATTTGGCAAAGTGTCAGAAACAATACCCAGACATGCACATTTCATCCTGCCCATTCAATGCAACACACTATGTAAAGTCTGAAGAACTCAATGTATGTATTTTTTTACTATTAACTACTACTTTTTTTTTAACCTTTTTTTTTATCATTGACAGGCTTGGTGTGTGACCACAGCTCACCTGATATTAAGTGAAGGTGTGGTCAAAGATGGTAAAGCACACCTAGCCTGGAATGCAACTGGCTCTCAAGTGAGGCTGCTGGAACACACCGTTAGGTGCTTGGCGGCAGATTTTCAACTTGAGAGTGGTAGCTAGCCAGCCGAGTACTAAAGTAAGATGCTATGGTTTCCTCACGATGTTTTTCCTTCACCGTCAGCTCAAGCTCATTGTTGGGGTTTAAACCCACACCCTTTGGCATGTGAACCTACCGTGCTTACCACTGAGCTATCATCACTACAAAACTTCTGTGATCATATTCTTTTCTGTTGATATTCGAATGTGTGGTTAATTTAAATTATTTGAGATTGATTAAGATTTACATGATAACTTAATTGAAATATATCAGTACAACAATACCATAATAATATGTAGTTCTCCTACAAACATAAGGAAATATTGTAAAAGTAGTTGCTTAAGGTTAGTATTTAGTCTAAATTATATTACAATATTTTTAATGCCTGATATTTTCAAAGATAAATAATTAACAGAATTATTTATCTTTGAGAAACATACCTTTTGTGTTAATAAGACATTAATTTACTTTTAGTGTATTTTGTAATGACATTATCCATTTGATCACCCTCTTTACATCTATTTTAAAAGGAAAACTATGTTTTCTTTACTAATTACTTCTACAAGCGCTGTGTTTATACTTGACTAGAAAACAATTCTCAAGATAAGCATAACTTGCCCTATCTATATGTATACAAAATACTATTATAAAGAGGAAAGATTTGATTTTTTATTTGTTTGTTTGTTTGTATTGAATAGACTCTGAAACTACTGGACCGATCTGAATAATTCTTTCATCTTAGAATGCTACATTATCACTGAGTGACATAGGCTATATTTATATTGTTAATCGAGTTTTGTTTTCCCATGCAAAACCGGGACGAGCTGCTAGTCCTATAGAAATATAATGAAGTTATCTCAAGATTACTCATTTACTAACTATTACATTTATTTTTTAAATGAGTACTCAAATTAAAAAAAATAAATAATTTAAAATTTATTAAAAAAAATGTACTGTGTAAACTATTTTTGTAAATTGAGGTGAACTATAATTAATGTCTTCTCCCCAGCACCATGTAGTAAACTGTCCACAACGCGGGATGCTGGACTCACAATTGTATATCACTGATGATGATCACCGCCCGCCTGTGCAGGTGCAAATGGCACAGCAAGACTTTGCTTGCTCGGAGAACTGGGATGACGTGAGTTCTTAAGCTTTAACTTAAACAGAACTCTAATGCTAAATTAAAAAAGAAACGTTATTATTTAGCCCACTTTGTCCCACTGCTGGGCAAAGGCCTCTCTCCCCCCCTTCCACGCCTATCTGTTTTGTGTTGTTGTGGTCCACTCCTTATTGTGGGCATCGAGCTCATCTTTCCACCGTACGAAACCGTAAAAAAGAAATGTACATAATTAAAAAAGAAACATTTCTTCATGATGTTTTCCTTCACCGGCAGCTCAAGTTCATTGTCAGGGTTTGAAACCACGCCCTTCGGCGTGCGAACTGACCGCGCTAACCACTGAGCTGTCATCGCTACAAAAATGGAATGACATGATTTTATTTACATAAAATTCTACATGGCTAAAACAGCTTTCAGATCAAGTATACTAACATGAGTCATCTGTATATTTTTATATATTATATCTATCACTGTTTGACAGGACAATGTGGAGACGTACAAGCCACAAGAAGCCAAGAAGGGAGCGTTAATATACAACAAAATCAAAGGCGCCACAAAGTCCCAGCGCAACAAGTTCCGTTTTGATAGTAAGTACTACGTTACTACTGTTATACTACGAGTAACTACGGGTCTGCTTCTGAGCAATGCGATCGGTGATATTGTGCGGCACTCACCGCGACACTATCCTCCTTTCGCGAAAATGCTCGTGAACGTTTCCCGATCAGCAGCTGAGTACAGCTGCAGTATCTCTTATGTATTTCGCGTATCCTCTTGAATGAATTTTTTCACTGCTGTCCGCTACGTTTCCTTCTGCCGTCAAAACGGTGACCATCTTTCTACTATAAATGTTAGTCGACCGCGCTTAAACTCATTTTACCAGCGGTATACGGTTGTCTTAGTAGGGGCTTCATCCATAACTGCCATTTGAAGCGAACCGTACGATTCGGCCGGTTTTAGGCGACAATTGAAATCGTAAAAAAACACGCTAAAATGTTTCCAGCGCAGATCCATTTTGCAATAAAAAAAAAAATGTTTTTTTTTTGTAAACTCGACAGTTTCACTTAAACTATATTTTTGTTTACTTGCAGGTAGTATCCAATACTCACAAGCGCTAAACAGTCAACAACAACAGTCATCGAGTGGTAACAATGGCAACAAAGACTAAGTGATACCAGACATAGCCAACTTACAATATTTATAAAGTGTTAGGGGAGAATGTACATTTCTCCAATGTTATTAAGTGATATAAGTCCTGCAGCAAACAACACCTCAGTACCACAATCAACTTCCACAAAGTGTTACCCATTTTTTTCATAAACAAGTTTGACATCTAGTGTTAGGTGGTTCGATTTCCATACAAATATTTTTTTGCCATTTATGGCCAAATGGTGCATAATTTTACAGTGAAATCACAACTCCTGTCATTAATTTTGGTCTTTATTTGCGGCAAATCACAATTGCAAGACCAAAACAAATGCTAGTAGCTGTGATTTCACTGTAAAATTATGCTCCATTTGTCTATAAATGGCAAAATATTATGGAAATCTAACCACCTTAAGCGATGGAATCGCTTTTATTTTATATAAATTTTAATCTTACATTATTGCTTACTTGCATAAAAAAACTACTTTTCGTACAAATTTTTGGTTGCGGTCAGCCGCACGCCAGATAGCCACATAGTGAGTAGGTTCCCTTAAACTTGTGCAGCATCCGCTAATCGCTCTCTTATAGCATGTCATTATCTTGACAGTTCAGTAATTTTTTAGGTGGAAAGCAAACAGGTTGTTTTTGTGTTGTTTTTAAAACAACTTCGCGCAATGTTACTTTAAGGAGAACTACAGATGTCTAGCTGCGCCGCGCGTCTCACCCATTAGCTTTATAAGTTTATATTTGATTGCTCACCACATTAATGTTTTGTAGCGCTGTTTGTCGTGTGAGGTGGCCTTAATACTTCTAGTCTTATCATAGAAGAAAGCCGCTCAACTTAGACCAGCAGCCGATAAGAACCAAAAATGATTCACTGGTTAGAATGATGAGACATCGAAATTGTCTTGCAGTTATGTTCTGTAATAAAACATTTACGAAAGTTACCAAGTATTAACTAGATACTGTACCTACTATTCTTATTAGAAGTTACCATACTTATTGTTAATTAAAATAAAAATATTATCCATTAAGGACAATATTAGAATAAAGTATACATAAATAAATAAATAAGTATGTTAGCTCTATTCATTCTTGTTAATTTTCTAATTCTCTGAGATATCTGCGTATACTCTCTTCTGGATTGTGAACGTGGTACATATAGATCAATGACTGTAAAATAAAGATGTACTAAAAAATACTCGTGGTAGTTTTTTTTTACCTGGACTTTTTTGTCTTTCCTTCCAGAGCCCTTATTTGCTATAAGCACATGAATTCTGGTTAATCACATGAATGATGTAATATGGTCAACGTTAAATTGAAAAAAAACGCGACGAGGAGTGGTGTGTTAGACGCTCATTTTGAAAATTTGAATTATCAAAATAACACGTTTTACGTCAGAGCGCTTAGTACCGTTACCACAACTCGTTTTCGGATTTTGTATTTTCAAACAATTGTTTTTACCGCTGTTTTGTTCAAAAAACAGCGTTGATAAATTTATGAAATGTCGAATAACGTGCATGACCAAGCTAAAGTGATATAATAAGGAGAAAATTAGTTTCGTGCTCTTTTCAAAACTCCGTACACACTTTTAGTTAAGTTACTAATATTATTTTTCATTTGAAAGTAATGAGGCAAACAAAACGCTCTGCTATTGGTAAAATACAATTTATATCCATGACCGCAGTAGCAGTATCCGGAACAAGTAACAAAAAGAGATCCATGTAATCACTGCTTTGCAGCTCATTATTTACTACAGCATGGACAACTTGTGCGACTTATATTACTTGATTTTATTCAGGCACATGAAAAGACGAAAAACTTGGCTTTGGCAGAATGCACAAAGTGCGATGTCTATAATTGAGAAAAAATGTTCACTTTGTTATTATTTTCTTATTTGTAATGGGTTTTGGCGGGAACGCGGGAAGTGTCGTGTCGCTCCGTTGTATTTTTTTCCAAAACTAGTGTTTTGTCAAGTGTTTATGCATAAAAATGGTGGTGTTTTATTCATAAAGTGCCGAATTACAAGCGCGAGTGTGGGAAAATGATATAATGTGGTGAAACATGAGTTTTCGTGTTGCTTCCAAAACTCCATCGAAGCTTTGTAGTAAAGTTGCCACTACTTTACTAAAGCATGACTGGAATTAACTGACACGAACTGGACTTGACAAAGACGACTTTGACGATAACTATAGCTAAGATACAGCAGAAATAACACTTAAGACAAGGCAGTATGGCTCTATAGCTTTAGCCTGCCCGAAAGGGCAAATTATTAAAAAAAAAAAAAATTATTTGTAATGTAACATTGTCGGTGGAAATAAATAGATACGCCTTACGCAGTTCCCTTCACTATTCACTTCTGTGCTAAAAATATTGTAATGACTGGAGAATCAGATAAAATTCACTGCTTCAAAGCAGAAAACAAGTTTATAGTAAAAAGTGGATGCAAAAAGCGAATGTGGAGATCGCTGAAACAAATACTGACAGCTGAGCGAGCACTTCCATGGCCTAATGAAGCTGTTTTATGTGAGTACCAATTAATAACATTGAATATAATCTCATTTAAATAATTATGGATAACACCGTTGATATGTTACCTATATTTTTTGTTGAATCTTTATAAAGCGTATTCAGATCCTTGATACAATTCTAACCTGTCGCATTTCTTTCAGATTATTCTATTAATGCGCCACCCACATTCAAACCTACAAAAAAGTATTCAGATATATCTGGTCTCCCTGCTCCTTACATGGATCGCCACTCTAAGCTTTTTTACAGCAATGCTGAAGAGTTTGCAACAGTTAGAAACTTACCAATGGATATTACTGCAGGATATTTGCAACTCAGAGGCGCTAATACTATCGTAGGATGAATAAATTTACACCAGCACAAGAACTGAATTTTATGGAGTGGATAAGGATAACTCATGACTTAAGTCTAAATGCGACTAGAAAGTTTTGAGAATAGTGATGACTAGATGCAATTGATATATATAGTGTTTTATGTTAAAATTGATGTATGTACCTTTATTATTATTATCTGTTTAGTATATACTATTGCTATCGAAAATATTTCATTTGGTTTAAGTAAAAAAATGTTACACAAGTAACCTATCAAGATGAATCTTGTGTAGGCTGATTTTTATTTTTATGTTTTAATTATTTTTTTTTTTACATGTCATTTCATGAGTTGTATGCACCATATTGTATCACACTGTTAGTTTTTTTAAATTATTATTATTGTATTTATGCCAAATAAGTATAATGTTTTATGTGTATGCTGAACAGATACATTATCTTGCTTTATAATAAATTAAATGTACAACCCTGATTCTACTTTTTTTCTTATTATAGAGCCATGATGTGGTCTGAATTTTTTGGTCACAATCATAAATAAATGTTATTGGAGAATTTTGTTCACATACATAATTATGTATGATAAGACTTATTTTTAGTTGACAAATCTAAACTTATAAAAAACCCTGATACTACTCTTTTTCTTTCTGTATAAATATTTGTGAACTTTTTGTGTCAATCTTAAATTACTATTATTGGAGAATTTTATACATACATACTTGTATTAAGATCATTTATTTTTTAGTTTACAAATCTTAAACTTATTAAAAAAATTGTTCTTAATGAACAGACTGCAATGAAAAATACAGCAATATTTATTATTATATAAATCACATCTCAACTGAGGTAATCTCTACTATAAAAAGTCTAACCCTGACTGAAAAATATGTGAAATAATTATTCCTGCTGCATGAGTTAGTGAAATTATAACTCTACTTCACAAATTTTTGCTTTTCATTTTGGGGCCCTGTATTATTTACATGGTCTAAATGATGGCAGCTATGCTCTTACTAGTGGTCACTGCATCTCACAATGTAAACTACTAATTGCTAATGTAGGATCGAAGTGTCTATTATCACACAGGAACAGACAAAACAACAATATAAAATGCAGTATTCAGTATAATAAAATTATTTATTAATAGAATGTATTATGATTTTATGCAAAGATTTATAACTACCAGTCCATTTTTAGCACTTGCGAATTTAAACCACCTCCCTGCTTTGTGTTCTTGCCCCACAGCAGCATATAAGAGCTTTCCATCGCCTGTAAACTGAATGCAGTTCACAACACCATTTATTTCTATACTAAACAGAGGTAATATTTTTCTATACCCATCGCTGACTTTCCACAACTTTAATTTATTGTCATAAGACCCTGAAGCAAAAACATCAGAGTTTAGTAAAGTAGCTAAACTTGTTATCCACCGAGGCACATCATTTTCTGATCCATGAGCTTCAGAGACAGTACACAGAGGCTTTTTTTTCATTAGACTCCATAAACATATAGATCCATTGTCACTGCCTGAAACAAAATGTTCCTCATCCAAAAGTTTTACTTCATCTAAGCTTCCAACCGGGCCATTAAATATAAGTTGGGATTCTTCAGATATTTTCCAAATCCTGACTGTGCTGTCTCTACCTCCAGAAGTGATAGCTCTCTCTCTGGTCAGGGCATCAATGGAGGTGATAGGAGATTGGTGACCAAACAGTGTTTCTACATATGCCATTTCATCCAAAGACCAAATTTTGACAGTTCTATCTTTCCCAGCAGAATACAGGTCATGAGTATTTTTTCTAAAAATCAGACCTGATACAAATTCTTTATGTCCTTTGAATGTGTGCATGTGCTTGAGAGTATTAGGGTCCCACACTTGTATTGTAGGTGATTCATCTGATGTAACCAAAAATTTCAAATCTGTAGAAATTGCTATAGCCATGATTCCTCCTTTTAAGAGTTTAGGGTGGGTTTTGTAAGTTAGGCTGCCGTATTTCTTCTTTTCTTTGATACCCCATTTAATAACAGACCCACATTTACTGCCAGTAAATATGAAATTGTTATCACTGGATATACAGACACATGTTAGGGTGAGCCTATGCTCTTTGGCGCGAACTAGTCTTAAGTCGCTTTTACTAGGTGCAATATAGGTATCGGCTACTTCAACACGTAACTTACCTTTTTGTTCAAGATAATCTTTCTGTAAGCGTTTTTCGACCGCATCGTCGATTTCTTTAGCCTCGGCTCTCTTCGCCTCTTCTTTTTCAATTTCTTCCAAATATTTTTTAGCTAGCCTTAATTTTTTCTGTTCGGCAGTCTCGTGATCACTTTCGGACTCTTCAGCATCGGAAAATTTTTTAAGATCCAATTCACTATCTGAAGATTCATGACCATTTTCTAGGTTAGGATCAAGTTGTTTATTAGGTTTTCTCTTTTTGATTTTTTCACCTTTCCGCTGGTGTACCTGCCTTGATTTACCCTTTAGGAAGAAAGATGATGACATAGTGACTGAATTACTATCAAGTTTATTTAGGAAAAATTAAAAAATCTCAAAAGAGGAAAATAAACATGCCAATTGCACGTTGGTTGGCCAATTGACATTTGTTTGACATTCAAGTTTTTAGTTTTTTTTGTTAATTTGCCCCGTCGGGCAGGCTAAAGCTGTAAAGCCATACTGCCTTGTCTTAAGTGTTATTTTTGTTGCTCTCTGTCTCTTCGATGGAGTTTTGGAAGCAACACGAAAAGTCATGTTTCACCACGTTATATAATTTTACCAAACTCACGCTTGTAATTCGGAACTTTATGAATAAAACACCACCATTTTTATGTATAATTACTCGACAAAACACAAGTTTTGGAAAAAAATACAACGGTGTGACACAATTCTTTCCGCGTTCCCGCCAAAACTCTCAGGAGTTAGGTTTTTAAGTTTAATCAATAACGTTTTTCTTCATTTTTGGCACCACACTTTATATATTCTGTCAGTGTTATTTTTTTCAACGTTTCGATAATATTATAAGTGGACCAGGCGTTGTTTGACGGAGCATAAAAGCGTATCATTATAGGTCATCTTATATATGTATAATGTTCTCTGTGTACGTGTTTCACTGTCAACTCGAACATATATTATACTAGCTGCGCCCCGAAAACATGTAGCGGGTTGGTACCTGCTACATGTTTCATCCAAATCCGTTCTGTAGTTTTTGCATACATCCATCCAAATTTTCACATTTATAATATTTGTAGATTCATATGGAAGCGTTTGCTTGGCATCACTGCGGCCTTCGAACGAAACCATGTTTAAATTAGTACGGTAGAGCCATCAGATATCGCGAGCATTAACGTCAGCTCAGCTACGTTGCGTGACAAGGTCACAAGGTATCGCATAAACCTGCGTGCTCGACTCTAGAATCTTAGTTTTTTATAACTAGTTAATATCTGCATCAAGAGCTGTAGGCCGTGGGTTCGGTGATTCCCACACAGGCCAAACATTTTGTAGTATATATAAATATGTTTGCACAAAAAAATATACCTATTCTATGGGCCGCCTTACACGTTCAATCATGATCACGATCCGCGATCATGATTTCAAAATATTATGCGATCCGGAGCATCAGTCCGTCAATCCGCTTCGTACACGATCAGTCTGGATCGCGATCATTGATCGCGGATCGCGCGCTACGTGTACGGGCTGCCTATCAGTTATGAATTCCACAGTACAAGCTTTGCTTAGTCTGGGGTCAGATGGCGTTATTACAATGTCCTATGATATTATTTTATACTTGCAAAAGATGCCAGATTGGTATCCACTACTATGCACTAAGGCGTGTTCAATAACATCTATTAGCAGTAACCATGAAATCATGTCAGATGCATTTGCCGGCCTAATATTAATTCTAACATTAGGGGTAGTCAATAAGCGTTCACAAATTTATTCATTTACTATAATAATGTACTACAATAGAAAAGAACGGAAATTGCCCACAAACGGCGTGACCTAGTTATAAAAAACTCCTTTTCAAAAATTATTTTCTCTACATAAAGTTTTAGCAATTCATCAAAAGCATCTGTGGCATTGAATCTATTTGGTTAACTCAAGAGTGTGGGGATCGAAACCTAACTCGTAATAATGGAATCGCCTGAACTGGTCCAAAATTAAAAAAAATAAGTTTCACTATAGTAATTTATTCAAGACAAAGTTAATCTAAACAAAATTCAGGGTTATCTTCATCGGCAATGCTGCACCTCTTGATTGTTATAAAATGTGACGCTTTCCTATGTAAGAAATTAATGACCTATTTGGGAAACAAAATGTTAAAGAGTCAAAGGGGCAGGGTGGGCGTAGTTCCACTTCGTTTACTGATTAACCTAAACTCGTGTATCTGCAAATCACAGCAATCAGCACAGGACAGGACAGGACTGGCCAGCGGGCAGCACCGGCCTGCCAAACAAACGCATGTGTTAGTCCGTAGTCTGCTGTCGTCCGCAAACCTCCTCCCACTTGTGTATATAACGCTTCTTTTATTTATTAAGTTTTCAATTGATCTTACTTTTATGTACCTCATATGGAAGTAGATTCTAGTAAAAAAACTGAGTAGTTCAAAGTGGAGAAGTTAATGTCTTTATTTTGGATATTTTTTGCTGGCACAAGAAAATGTACATGTAATGTTTGTCAGATATAGAATTTTTCTGCTTACGAAATGCGTGTCTCGGTTTGTCAAAAAGTATAAAATTTTACTCATAACTTATGTACAGCAACAACAGCAATTCAGCAGTTGTCAGCAATCAGCAAACCCCCCCGCCCCGCATACTGCCGCGCTCCGCGTACGCCACACGCCCTGAGCATACCAACATTCACATTAATAACACACATAACAATAATTTCGTCAATTTTTACACTAAAGCAAAATAAAATGTCTTCATATTCTAAAGAATGGTGTAAATATGGCTAGGCACAGTCAAACTTTACACCATCAAACTAAAAGATTAGTGATCTGTTAGGTATTATTGTTTGTGTCCTTATTTATGGTTACATTTTATTTCAAATATCTATTCCTCTCTACCTTCACCATTCTAGTGCAGCACAAAGTTTTTTTAAACTTCTGGCTTGAATAGAAGACATAATTATCACTGAATGAATAAGGAGAATCATGCATCTTTACCAAGTTGGAGGTCCCAAAGTTTTCCCAATTTAGCCCAATAATGCCATGTAGAAGGGTCGTCAAAATGGCTTTATTACATCCTGAAATTTAATCTAAAGACCATAGAGAGTTCCCATCTATCTGTATATAAATCACATTTAGACATAGTAACATGTTTACATTCATAATCTAAAAATTGAAATACATCTTCAAAGTATCAGTGTTACATTACTCATACAACAGTAAAAAAAATCAATTAAAACTAAAAAAATACTCTAAGACAAAGCTTAATATAGCTGTACTCTGCGCTCAATGTGTTATAATTTTCATTGCAAATGATCTTTTATCATTAGACGAGCGCTCACCATAAGGGTTGCAGTAAATGACAAACTAATAAAAAATACAATGATGTAGTTAACCTAAATAAAGTAAGGGGGAGACTTATAAATAATTTGTTACATTCAACGTTGCCACTATGTAAGCATAGTTAGGTCTGTTTGGCATGAGAGTAACTGATGAGAATAGTACCTGGGCCGAAGGCTGCTCAGGGTCATACAGCACAGCACTTCAGCTCTCGCCTGGTACCTCTCACCTGCAAACATATTACCCATTAATTAGTATATTACATTGATAATAATGTACACATATTTATCACAAAAATCATGACATGAGAAAATCATAAAACCAAAAACACGACTTCCTAGTTATTGCTATTTTATTACAAAGCCATTTTATTTCACAGCTAAAGTGCTATTCCTCTGTGTAGTTAACACAAATTTATTTATTTACTGTGCTACATTCCTAGAGCTGTTGAAGCTTTCTTGTATAAACACATGGCAATTGGATGCATGATGGAATCTTTTTTTACTCACTATTCCAGGCTAGAATTTAATCCATTTTTAACAAAACATCAAATCAGGTGAGCTGTGGTTGAATGCTAGGCTCGCCATAAAATTTATAATAGCTGACAAATAAAATATAAGTATTTATGAATAATTTACAACATATGTACATATTGTAGAATTTTTTTATTTAATCATACATAAACCTAATTGCATTGAACCACACTCATGTACATACACTTCCACCATTCTGTGGAAAGGCCATTTCTGTAGGTATTGTATTAATGTATGCTAGAGGCGAGTGTATGTGTAACTTACTCAGCACTTCAATGCCTGGAGCGAGAACGTGAGTGGCTGCGGGAGCGTGAGCGGCCGCGCGAACTCTTGGAGTCGGAGCGGGAACGGGAGCGTGAGCGGCTACGGCTACGCGAGTATGAGCGCCGGCGCGACCGCGAACGGGACCTGGTACGACGACGTGAACGAGACCGTGAACGGGAATTGCTAAAAGAAATACCATCACACAAACTATATCAATCGTGCATCTCTATCGGACCTGCCATCAAGCATGCTAGTTGTGCTCACATTCTTTACCAAGCTTGACAGGTAAGCTCACATGTTTGAAGTGCAAAAAAAGTATTAATATAAACAGCAGACTGATTCCATATAAAATTATTTTATATGATCCATATAAATATCATAGGATATTCTTTTGGCCAATTTAAAGCATAGTAAATTTTGTATATAGTTTTAAAAATTAAAGTGATCATGCTAATTAATGCATTTGACTCAAGGTAACCTTAGTAATGAGGCTAGTAATATTACTATAGTATACCATTACTCTAAATGTATATACATATTTTTTGTTGAATCCTGAAATATTTCCTATGAAATATGGATTTAAAATTATAATTTAAATAAATTTGGCTGAAATTTAGTATGTTAGCAAAGTACCTTCTAATTCCTGTTTTTGCGGGTGACACAATACTAGTTTCAAAATAAATGCAACCAAATACAATGTTGTATTTGATGAAGGTGTCAATAAAGTTCTATGTATGTTATTTAAATACCGCCAGGCATTGCACTTTCCAAATGCAGGTACGCATGTTGCCGATGTTGAAA